>CAXAJV010000005.1:35267802-37870302 GCA_963969225.1 Xylocopa violacea | reverse complement strand
TGACCTAACCCAACCTAACCTAACCCGACCAAACCTGACCTAACCCAACCTAACCTAACCCGACCAAACCTGACCTAACCCAACCTAACCTAACCCGACCAAACCTGACCTAACCGACGGTATTGATAAGCAAAAAAAAAAAAAAAAAAAAAAAAAAAAAAAAAAAAAAAAAAAAAAAAGGAGTGGGGAGAACCCTTCCCCAGTATATAAATACCGAGCACGCCAATGTGCCCTGCCAGTCGGTAATCGAACACTTTACGATGCAGTCACAGAACCAATATGGCCAATATATACCAATAAATCGTTACTTTATTTAAACCACAGTGGCGCCATCTCCCGTAAAAGCGCTGAAACTAGACGCACGTCGTTATCGACAGTGTAGCAAAGTTCTAGCACGCTGGTGGCGCCATCTGTTGGTGACCGGTTGAAACATAACTGCGAACAGTCTCAGCACTTTTCACAGAGATGGCGCCACCGGACAGTCAATAGCTTCTATAATGTAACCTTCGATGACAGTAAATATAAAATATTCATCGTAGTAATTACTATTTACTTAACACGCATTTCCCTGTCATATTTTTAAAGAATGAGAAGCAATATTTTCCAAATTAATGTAAATCAGATGGTGTTATTGAAGAATAATTCATTATTTTATTCCCCTTCCAACAGCCTTTATTCCTCTGCTGACAATGATTTCAACCTACTGTGTGAAATTTATAGGTTTGTAATTTAAATGCTTCTATATTAAACATTACACCATCATTCTCTTTGATATCTAATTATGGAGATCACCGATAATACATTTCTTTCCAAAGAAATTTCTTTCTTATCGCAAAGAAGTGTATTGTTAAATCACTATGGTTATGTGGCTAACCATAATACACGGTAACAGTTTTATTTTGTATGCCTCTGGGTAGATTAAAGATACTTGCCTTTTCGTGCAAGAATACACGATAAAGAAACCATTAATGTATGGAATGTAAGATCCTCGTTGAATGAACGTTTGTTCCTTTGGAAATGTTCCCTACATGGTTTTGCGTGTCTTACAATTGCGTTGCATTCTAGGATAGCTGATGTACTTGTAATGCATTATTTTTTGCTTCTGCTGGTATAGCTTCAGAAATTATCCTTAAGTGTAATAGTATATTACATTTACTATTCGCGATACAGTATTGGATGTATTCCTACTTTGTTGCTGGTGGGAGAATGAAGCGTTTGAAACTAGATGTCACAGGTGAGCCATACCATTCATTCAATTGGATTTAGGATTGTCCATTATGATTTGCTGCTTCGTTGAAGATTGGAATGTGTCCTTTGACAGTTGCTACGGTCATTAAATGGAAGCTTGCTCCTTTGGAAATGTTTCCTACATGGTTTTGCGTGTCTTACAATTGCGTTGCATTCTAGGATATCTGATGTACTTGTAATGCATTATTTTTTGCTTCTGCTGGTATAGCTTCAGAAATTATCCTTAAATGAAATAGTATATTACAGTTACTTTTCGCGATACATAATTGGATGTATTCCTACTTTTTTGCTTGTGGGATAATGAAGCGTTTGAAACTAGATGTCACAGGTAAGCCATACCATTCATTCAATTGGATTTAGGATTGTCCATTATGATTTGCTGCTTCGTTGAAGATTGGAATGTGTCCTTTGACAGTTGCTACGGTCATTAAATGGAAGCTTGCTCCTTTGGAAATGTTTCCTACATGGTTTTGCGTGTCTTACAATTGCGTTGCATTCTAGGATATCTGATGTACTTGTAATGCATTATTTTTTGCTTCTGCTGGTATAGCTTCAGAAATTATCCTTAAATGAAATAGTATATTACAGTTACTATTCGCGATACATAATTGGATGTATTCCTACTTTTTTGCTTGTTGGATAATGAAGCGTTTGAAACTAGATGTCACAGGTGAGCCATACCATTCATTCAATTGGATTTAGGATTGTCCATTATGATTTGCTGCTTCGTTGAAGATTGGAATGTGTCCTTTGACAGTTGCTACGGTCATTAAATGGAAGCTTGCTCCTTTGGAAATGTTTCCTACATGGTTTTGCGTGACTTACAATTGCGTTGCATTCTAGGATAGCTGATGTACTTGTAATGCATTATTTTTTGCTTCTGCTGGTATAGCTTCAGAAATTATCCTTAAATGTAATAGTATATTACAGTTACTATTCGCGATACAGTATTGGATGTATTCCTACTTTGTTGCTTGTGGGAGAATGAAGCGTTTGAAACTAGATGTCACAGGTGAGCCATACCATTCATTCAATTGGATTTAGGATTGTCCATTATGATTTGCTGCTTCGTTGAAGATTGGAATGTGTCCTTTGACAGTTGCTACGGTCATTAAATGGAAGCTTGCTCCTTTGGAAATGTTTCCTACATGGTTTTGCGTGTCTTACAATTGCGTTGCATTCTAGGATATCTGATGTACTTGTAATGCATTATTTTTTGCTTCTGCTGGTATAGCTTCAGAAATTATCCTTAAATGAAATAGTATATTACAGTTACTATTCGCGATACATAATTGGATGTATTCCTACTTTTTTGCTTGTTGGATAATGAAGCGTTTGAAACTAGATGTCACAGGTGAGCCATACCATTCATTCAATTGGATTTAGGATTGTCCATTATGATTTGCTGCTTCGTTGAAGATTGGAATGTGTCCTTTGACAGTTGCTACGGTCATTAAATGGAAGCTTGCTCCTTTGGAAATGTTTCCTACATGGTTTTGCGTGACTTACAATTGCGTTGCATTCTAGGATAGCTGATGTACTTGTAATGCATTATTTTTTGCTTCTGCTGGTATAGCTTCAGAAATTATCCTTAAATGTAATAGTATATTACAGTTACTATTCGCGATACATTATTGGATGTATTCCTACTTTGTTGCTTGTTGGATAATGAAGCGTTTGAAACTAGATGTCACAGGTGAGCCATACCATTCATTCAATTGGATTTAGGATTGTCCATTATGATTTGCTGCTTCGTTGAAGATTGGAATGTGTCCTTTGACAGTTGCTACGGTCATTAAATGGAAGCTTGCTGCTTTGGAAATGTTTCCTACATGGTTTTGCGTGACTTACAATTGCGTTGCATTCTAGGATAGCTGATGTACTTGTAATGCATTATTTTTTGCTTCTGCTAGTATAGCTTCAGTAATTATCCTTAAATGTAATAGTATATTACAGTTACTATTCACGATACAGTATTGGTTGTATTCCTACTTTGTTGCTTGTTGGAGAATGAAGCGTTTGAAACTAGATGCCAAAGGTGAGCCATACCATCCATTCAATTCGATTTAGGGTTGTCCATTATGAATTGCTGCTTCGTTGAAGATTGGAATGTGTCCTTCTTTGATAGTTGCTGGGATCATTAAATGATTAAACCACTATTTAACGATAACTGAATGTTTATTGCCATACTTTAACATCTAAACCTTTACAAAAGAACTGACAGACTCCTACTTATTAGTTAATTATTGCACAGTATCTGTACAAATCTGTAAAACGACCCACCAATATATTTGCTTACGACTAATTAAATTGTGTGTAAGGTTGTGTTTTACGAGTTGTTTCTCGTTTAGGGATAGGAATGGTTCGCGCTGGGATAGATGCAGGGGTCGTTAAATGATTTAACCATTCATTAACCATAACTGAACGTTTATTGTCACTTCTTAAGCATTCGGTAAATACAAATGTCTCCTTATAAACTAATTGTTATAAGCTATCTGTATAAATTCATGTACGCGTCATATATAACTATAAAACATATGTAAATTGGTAGCGCTAAACTTAGGTTAAGCTGTTTCTTAGAGTTCTTCGTTATCGTTGACCCAGCAAGTAACGTCAGTTGCTCTAGGAATTCTTGAATCTTCTACACAATTTAATAAGAGCCCAAGAATTAATCTGTGCGCCATGAATATCATATTTGTAGTGTTCCTGATCTGCGCTCCAGATAATTAACTGTTTTACAATGTATTTGAGCACTTGTTGCCAGAAATCTGAAAGTACAAGTAATATTATTATTAACTAATTATCATACGCTGAACGCAAACCACTGAGACACGATATTAAATAAGAGAAAGGAAAGAAACCAAACATCAATGCACCGGTTATAACCTACGCAACTTTGATTGGTTAATTAAAAACAATTAACATAATTAACAATTCCGAATAAAGTCACACAAGATAAACGCATCCCCAATGAATACACGTGTCAATTAACGCCAGCGTTACTGCATTAATTATCAATTAAAGAAATCGTTAGTTTATTTACGCCGCGGTGGCGCCATCTCCCGTAAAAGTGCTGAAACTGTTCGCGGTTCTGTTTCAGCCGGTAACCAACAGATGGCGCTACCAGCGGTTACCGACACTGTCGATAAACACGCGCGAACAGTTTCAGCGCTCTCCACAGAGATGGCGCCACCGGCCTGTCAACAGTTTCTGTAGCGTAACCTTCGACGACAGCAAATAATTATAAAATATTCATCGCAATAACTGTTAGTCGGTCGACACGCATTTCTCCCTCATATTATTGAAGGAGGAGAAGCAATATTTCCCCAATTAATGTCGATCGGATGGTGTTATTGAAGAATAATTCATTATTTCATTCCCTTTCCACAGCCTTTATTCTCCTGCTGACAATGATTTCAACCTACTGTATATAATTTATATATTTGAAATTTACATGCTTCTATACTAAACTTTACGCAATCATTCGCTTTCATATCTAATTACGGAGATCACCGTACGCAGATATTCACGATAATACGTTTCTTTCCATTGTCTTACCGCAAACGAGTGTATTGTTATATCACCGTGGCTCTGTGACTAACCATAATTGACGATCGCATTTTATTTTGTATGCCTGTGGGTGGGTTAAAGATACTTGACCTCTCGTGCAAGAATACACGATAAAGAAACCATTAATGTATGGAATGTAAGATTATCGTTGAATGACCGTTTGCTCCTTTGGAAATGTTTCCTACATGGTTTTGCGTGTCTTACAATTGCGTTGCATTCTAGGATATCTGATGTACTTGTAATGCATTATTTTTTGCTTCTGCTGGTATAGCTTCAGAAATTATCCTTAAATGAAATAGTATATTACAGTTACTATTCGCGATACATAATTGGATGTATTCCTACTTTTTTGCTTGTTGGATAATGAAGCGTTTGAAACTAGATGTCACAGGTGAGCCATACCATTCATTCAATTGGATTTAGGATTGTCCATTATGATTTGCTGCTTCGTTGAAGATTGGAATGTGTCCTTTGACAGTTGCTACGGTCATTAAATGGAAGCTTGCTCCTTTGGAAATGTTTCCTACATGGTTTTGCGTGACTTACAATTGCGTTGCATTCTAGGATAGCTGATGTACTTGTAATGCATTATTTTTTGCTTCTGCTGGTATAGCTTCAGAAATTATCCTTAAATGTAATAGTATATTACAGTTACTATTCGCGATACATTATTGGATGTATTCCTACTTTGTTGCTTGTTGGATAATGAAGCGTTTGAAACTAGATGTCACAGGTGAGCCATACCATTCATTCAATTGGATTTAGGATTGTCCATTATGATTTGCTGCTTCGTTGAAGATTGGAATGTGTCCTTTGACAGTTGCTACGGTCATTAAATGGAAGCTTGCTGCTTTGGAAATGTTTCCTACATGGTTTTGCGTGACTTACAATTGCGTTGCATTCTAGGATAGCTGATGTACTTGTAATGCATTATTTTTTGCTTCTGCTAGTATAGCTTCAGTAATTATCCTTAAATGTAATAGTATATTACAGTTACTATTCACGATACAGTATTGGTTGTATTCCTACTTTGTTGCTTGTTGGAGAATGAAGCGTTTGAAACTAGATGCCAAAGGTGAGCCATACCATCCATTCAATTCGATTTAGGGTTGTCCATTATGAATTGCTGCTTCGTTGAAGATTGGAATGTGTCCTTCTTTGATAGTTGCTGGGATCATTAAATGATTAAACCACTATTTAACGATAACTGAATGTTTATTGCCATACTTTAACATCTAAACCTTTACAAAAGAACTGACAGACTCCTACTTATTAGTTAATTATTGCACAGTATCTGTACAAATCTGTAAAACGACCCACCAATATATTTGCTTACGACTAATTAAATTGTGTGTAAGGTTGTGTTTTACGAGTTGTTTCTCGTTTAGGGATAGGAATGGTTCGCGCTGGGATAGATGCAGGGGTCGTTAAATGATTTAACCATTCATTAACCATAACTGAACGTTTATTGTCACTTCTTAAGCATTCGGTAAATACAAATGTCTCCTTATAAACTAATTGTTATAAGCTATCTGTATAAATTCATGTACGCGTCATATATAACTATAAAACATATGTAAATTGGTAGCGCTAAACTTAGGTTAAGCTGTTTCTTAGAGTTCTTCGTTATCGTTGACCCAGCAAGTAACGTCAGTTGCTCTAGGAATTCTTGAATCTTCTACACAATTTAATAAGAGCCCAAGAATTAATCTGTGCGCCATGAATATCATATTTGTAGTGTTCCTGATCTGCGCTCCAGATAATTAACTGTTTTACAATGTATTTGAGCACTTGTTGCCAGAAATCTGAAAGTACAAGTAATATTATTATTAACTAATTATCATACGCTGAACGCAAACCACTGAGACACGATATTAAATAAGAGAAAGGAAAGAAACCAAACATCAATGCACCGGTTATAACCTACGCAACTTTGATTGGTTAATTAAAAACAATTAACATAATTAACAATTCCGAATAAAGTCACACAAGATAAACGCATCCCCAATGAATACACGTGTCAATTAACGCCAGCGTTACTGCATTAATTATCAATTAAAGAAATCGTTAGTTTATTTACGCCGCGGTGGCGCCATCTCCCGTAAAAGTGCTGAAACTGTTCGCGGTTCTGTTTCAGCCGGTAACCAACAGATGGCGCTACCAGCGGTTACCGACACTGTCGATAAACACGCGCGAACAGTTTCAGCGCTCTCCACAGAGATGGCGCCACCGGCCTGTCAACAGTTTCTGTAGCGTAACCTTCGACGACAGCAAATAATTATAAAATATTCATCGCAATAACTGTTAGTCGGTCGACACGCATTTCTCCCTCATATTATTGAAGGAGGAGAAGCAATATTTCCCCAATTAATGTCGATCGGATGGTGTTATTGAAGAATAATTCATTATTTCATTCCCTTTCCACAGCCTTTATTCTCCTGCTGACAATGATTTCAACCTACTGTATATAATTTATATATTTGAAATTTACATGCTTCTATACTAAACTTTACGCAATCATTCGCTTTCATATCTAATTACGGAGATCACCGTACGCAGATATTCACGATAATACGTTTCTTTCCATTGTCTTACCGCAAACGAGTGTATTGTTATATCACCGTGGCTCTGTGACTAACCATAATTGACGATCGCATTTTATTTTGTATGCCTGTGGGTGGGTTAAAGATACTTGACCTCTCGTGCAAGAATACACGATAAAGAAACCATTAATGTATGGAATGTAAGATTATCGTTGAATGACCGTTTGCTCCTTTGGAAATGTTTCCTACATGGTTTTGCGTGTCTTACAATTGCGTTGCATTCTAGGATATCTGATGTACTTGTAATGCATTATTTTTTGCTTCTGCTGGTATAGCTTCAGAAATTATCCTTAAATGAAATAGTATATTACAGTTACTATTCGCGATACATAATTGGATGTATTCCTACTTTTTTGCTTGTTGGATAATGAAGCGTTTGAAACTAGATGTCACAGGTGAGCCATACCATTCATTCAATTGGATTTAGGATTGTCCATTATGATTTGCTGCTTCGTTGAAGATTGGAATGTGTCCTTTGACAGTTGCTACGGTCATTAAATGGAAGCTTGCTCCTTTGGAAATGTTTCCTACATGGTTTTGCGTGACTTACAATTGCGTTGCATTCTAGGATAGCTGATGTACTTGTAATGCATTATTTTTTGCTTCTGCTGGTATAGCTTCAGAAATTATCCTTAAATGTAATAGTATATTACAGTTACTATTCGCGATACATTATTGGATGTATTCCTACTTTGTTGCTTGTTGGATAATGAAGCGTTTGAAACTAGATGTCACAGGTGAGCCATACCATTCATTCAATTGGATTTAGGATTGTCCATTATGATTTGCTGCTTCGTTGAAGATTGGAATGTGTCCTTTGACAGTTGCTATGGTCATTAAATGGAAGCTTGCTCCTTTGGAAATGTTTCCTACATGGTTTTGCGTGTCTTACAATTGCGTTGCATTCTAGGATATCTGATGTACTTGTAATGCATTATTTTTTGCTTCTGCTGGTATAGCTTCAGAAATTATCCTTAAATGTAATAGTATATTACAGTTACTATTCGCGATACATTATTGGATGTATTCCTACTTTGTTGCTTGTGGGAGAATGAAGCGTTTGAAACTAGATGTCACAGGTGAGCCATACCATTCATTCAATTGGATTTAGGATTGTCCATTATGATTTGCTGCTTCGTTGAAGATTGGAATGTGTCCTTTGACAGTTGCTACGGTCATTAAATGAAAGCTTGCTCCTTTGGAAAGGTTTCCTACATGGTTTTGCGTGACTTACAAATGCGTTGCATTCTAGGGTAGCTGATGTACTTGTAATGCACTATTTTTTGCTTCTGCTGGTATAGCTTCAGAAATTATCCTTAAATGTAATAGTATATTACAGTTACTATTCGCGATACAGTATTGGATGTATTCCTACTTTGTTGCTCGTTGGAAAATGAAGCGTTTGAAACTAGAAGTCACAGGTGAGCCATACCATTCATTCAATTGGATTTAGGGTTGTCCATTATGAATTGCTGCTTCGTTGAAGATTGGAATGTGTCCTTCTTTGATAGTTGCTGGGATCATTAAATGATTAAACCACTGTTTAACGATAACTGGATGTTTATTGCCATACTTTAACATCTAAACCGTTAAAAAAGAACTGACAGACTCCAACTTATTAGTTAATTATTGCACAGTATTTGTACAAATCTGCAAAAAACGACCCACCAATATTTTTGCTTACGACTAATTAAATTGTGTGTAAAGTTGTGTTTTACGAGCTGATTCTCGTTTAAGGATAGGAGTGGTTAGTGCTGGGATAGTTGCAGGGGTCGTTAAATGATTAAACCATTCAATAACCATAACTGAACTTTTATTGTCACTTCTTAAGCATTCGGTAAATACAAAAGTCTCCTTATAAGCTAATTGTTATAAACTATCTGTATAAATTCATGTACGTGTTTTATATAACTATAAAACTTATGTAAATTGGTAGCGCTAAACTTATATTAAGCTGTTTCTTAGAGTTCTTCGTTATCGTTGACCCAGCAAGTAACGTCAGTTGCTCTAGGAATTCTTGAATCTTCTACCCAATTTAATAGTAGCCCAACAATTAATCTGTGCGCCATGAATATCATATTTTTTATGTTCCTGATCTGCGCCACAGATAAGTAACTGTTTTACAATGTATTTGAGCATCAGTCGCCAGAAATCTGTAAGTACAATTAATAGCACTGTTAACTAATTATCATACGCTGAACGCAAACGACTGAGACACGATATTAAATATGAGAAACGAAAGAAACCAAAAATCAATGGACCGGTTATAACCTTAACAACTTTGATTGATTAATTAAAAAAAATTAACATAATTAACAATTCCGAAAAAAAAAGTCACATAGGACAAACGCATTCCCAATGAATACACGTGTTAATTAACGCCACCGTTACTGCATTAATTATTAATTTAAAAAAAAATCGTTACTTTATTTAAGCCGCGGTGGCGCCATTTCTCGTAAAAGTGCTGAAACTGGGCGCACGTCATTATCGACAGAGTAGCAAACTTCTGGCGGACTAGTGTCGCCATCTCTGCGGTCACTGCTGAATGCGAATAGAACTGCGAATAGTTTCTGCGCTTTTCACAGAGATGGCGCCACCGGTCCAACAATAGCTTTTCCTAGTATAAAAGTCGATGGAAGTGATTAGTTGTGAAATATTTATTGTAGTAAGTATTATTTATTTAACATAGATTTCTGTTTCATATTATTAACGAGGGAGAACCAGTATTTTCGAAAGTAATGTACACAAAGTGGTGTTCTTGCAGTACAATTCATATCGATGTAACACCTATGCATTTGAAAAATAAATGATTCTATACAAAATTTTATACAACTATTCTCCTTTATACCTACTTATGTCCATTTCTCTTGGTTAGATTATGTTTCTGGGCGAGTTTCTGCCGGCTCCCTTAGTTTTCAACGTTTCTGTGTGAATTTCTATTTCTATTTCTTTGGTTTCCCTTAGTTTTCAACGTGTCGGGCAGTTTCTGTGTTGCTGATCGATGGTTCGCTTTACCGTACATGTGTATCTTACGCTGTATCGGTTATACTACCTTAATGACCGATAGTGGGTGTCCTTGATAAGTCACAATCTACCTGACTGTAGATCCGCATTCGATTCTGATGGTAATGTAATTCTTAATTACGAGTTTAGCTTCGCTCTATATACTAGTCAAGGGATCGAGCACGTGTTAGTGTCGTGCGTCGCGCCCGATTATTCAGGTTGCAAGGGTCATGTTTACAAATGTCAAATGTTATAAAATGATTGAACGGAATTCAACTTTTGCGAGTTGTTGTCGATATCGCTGATGGTGACCAAGCTAGCTTACTTTTACCTTTCGTAATGTTCGTGCAATCGGTAACGGTCGTTATCTTTGCGTTTCTTGCGTTGCATTGTACAACAATTTCGGGGCAATTTGATCCTGAACCGAACAACCGACCAATAATCGGCAAGTATCAACGCGGTTTACAATTACCGTCACTGTAGTATATTACGTGTGTGCTTTCTTTGTTTTTTCACTTACATAAATGCATGAGACGTTCGTAATTATTGTATTCTAAATAATGTACGCGTACACTTTCTGCTTGTAAGGTATTCTAACTCAAGAGACAAGTATTTATTTAAAAAAAAAACTACTCCCTGAAAAATATAGTAGTTATATCGCTGCGTCGTACGTAAAATTTATTGAAGGAGCTGGTGCAAGAGTCGTGCCGATTTGGTAAGTGCGTGCAAGTAATATTTATGTGTAATATCCACTGATTTCGCTACTGATCGTAATTCCATGTGCAATGTAAAGTAGATAATGCAGATAGGTGACATAATTGTGCGTGCAAAAAGAAGAAATTTATATTTTGGTGTCTCCTCGCGTTTTCTTCATTTTAGGATCGGAAAGGATGAGGCATATTACCGAGACATCTTGAATAAAATAAATGGGTAAGAAGAAAGCGGAGAAACGTGAAGAAGGACACGTACGACGAGATATACTCTTATTAATTTCTTTCTAATAATAATTGTCGTAGAGTTCTGTGGCCCGGTGAAACAGCACTTTTTAACCGAAGCAATGGATACGCTGACGCAGGATACACGATTTATAAGTAACGAACCGTTGGACTGTACTTTCAATCAAAAATTTCAACTCACTCTTAAACTCAACTTTTAACTGAAATTCTTTCCTATTATTTGCAGAATTGCGAAACAGATGAACAAAGACGGCGACTACTTTCCCATTTTGGGAATATGTATGGGATTCGAGTTATTAGCGCATGTTGTTGCAAATCGCGTCGAAAGCAGGAGAAAATGTAACAGTTTGAGTCAAACGATTCCCTTGAACTTTACGTCAGGTAGGTAGTATCTGTGCTCTTAAATATAATAATTCTTAAATAATAATTCTTCTCTCGTGTTTTAGGCTACCGAGAAAGTAGGCTGTTTAATGATATTTCGGACGATATCGTAGAGATATTGGAAACTAAAAAAGTAACAGCGAACTTCCATCAGTTTTGCGTTACAAAGGACGTAGGTCACGTTTCTGCAACGATGTTTCTTTTGAAATTAAATAGTAGGTAGTTAAGCATAATTTTTTGCAGATCTTGGAACAAACCGGTACAAGCAACGAATTTCGAATATTATCTTTGAATAACGATTTGGACGGAATTGAATTCATTTCCTCGTTCGAGCACGTTACTTTACCTTTTTACGGGTTGCAATTTCATCCGGAGAAAAACTTGTACGAATGGATTATCGGCAAAAAAATTCCGCACGGGAATAATGCAATTAAGGTTGCGCAGTATTTCGCAAATTTTTTCATCAACGAAGGTACGTTGACAGTGTAAAGATTTTCGTATTCGATTCTCGAAAATAGACACTAAGTAATACGAATTGAAATTGATTTCTGCGCAGCACGTAAGAACTTCCACGAATTTTCAAGCAAGAAGGAGGAACTTGAAAGCTTGATTTACAATTACCAACCAATGTATACTGGATTGAAGAACTCCTCTTTCGTGCAGTGTTACATGTTTAAAAATTGAAAATAATTGACGTCTCTGTTAACCGAGATACGAATGCTGAATTTTCATGAAATTATTAATCGTGCCGGAAAAAGCATCGGTTTTATTCAAAATAGAATTAGAGCGTAGAAAATCATTACATACAAGATAGGATACGTAGAGTTCACATTTAACAGAACACCAGTGTATATTGTGTCACAACTGGGATACATAATATTATAATGGGGCATAATAAAATTCTATACATATTTCATTCTATCTAAAGTAAATCATATTTCGAATCCTTTCCTTCACCATCGTACTTCGCTTTGAACCGAAGCGTCTCTCTCTCTCTCTGTCCAATTTTATCAACGCCAAAAAAAAACAGACAACGTAATCTAGGTGGAAGTTGCAACAATAATTATACGCGAAATTGACTCTGAACTCACCCAATGTCACCCAACGCTTTCCACGCAGCTTTTCTTTATCGCTCGCTTCGATCCAAAGAGAATAGTTGGATCTGATATTTGCTTCCTATTTTTTAAAACAAGCACGTAACTAAATCTCTTAAAAGCATGAACCAACTCTTAATTTTATCCTCGTACCGTATAATATTATCGATAATAATAAGATGATAAGAATAATTCATATAAACGTTATATCTATTTATTCCTTGCTAAATTTTTTAGTCAATTACAAGAAGCGATACCACCAATAAATTGTAGAGGAATTCTTTACACGCATCGTCGCGGAAACGTTACTTGCATCGTGTATTGCAACGTATTTTCGATACGTTCCATCAGTTTCCTTTTCTCTTCGTTTTCCTATCGTGTACAATATATATATATATATATATATATAATGTATATACGCGTGAGCAATATATATTATAGATATATATTTGTTCTTTCTCTGTAGATGTATCTTTGCACAGATTTTACGTGTTGCTTTCTTACATCGTTTCTTAATTCTTCTATACATCTTTCTTTCTTTCTACTAAATAATCTAACGGGAAAATAATTGAATCAATCAATACAAAATCTCCGTACGTGATATATATTTTGTGTCGCTCGTAAGGTGATCTTGCAGTAATCAATTTCCCTTTCTCTTTAAATAGTACATGTGTGTGTGTGTGTGTGTGTGTGTGTGTGTGTGTGTGTGTGCGCGCGCGCGCGCGCGCGCGTGTCTGTGTGTGATATCTAATTGTTTGGATATACTTAGTTATATTTATCGTAATATATTAATCTAGATTTTTTGTTTGGTTGTTCATTATGAATTGCTGGTTCGATAAAGATCGGAATGTGTCCTTCTTTGATAGTTGCTGGGATCATTAAATAATTAAACCACTATTTAACGATAACTGAATGTTTATTGCCATACTTTAACATCTAAACCCTTACAAAAGAACTGACAGACTCCAACTTATTCGTTAATTATTGCACAGTATCTGTACAAATCTGTAAAACGACCCACCAATATTTTTGCTTACGACTAATTAAATTGTGTGTAAGGTTGTGTTTTATGAGTTGGTTCTTGTTTAAGGATGGGAATGTTTCGCGCTGGGATAGTTGCAGGGATCGTTAAATGATTTAACCATTCATTAACCATAACTGAACGTTTATTGTCACTTCTTAAGCATTCGGTAAATACAAATGTCTCCTTATAAACTAATTGTTCTGAACTATCTGTATAAATTCATGTACGCGTCTTATATAACTATAAAACTTATGTAAATTGGTAGCGCTAAACTTAGATTAAGCTGTTTCTTAGAGTTCTTCGTTATCGTTGACCCAGCAATTAACGTCAGTTGTTCCAGGAATTCTTGAATCTTCTACACAATTTAATAATAGCCCAAGAATAAATCTGTGCGCCATGGATATCATATTTGTAGTGTTCCTGATTTGCGCTCGAAATGCGTAAATGTTTTTCAATGTCTTTGAGAATTTGTTGCCAGTAAATTGAAAGTACATTTAATAGCATTGCTAACTAATAGCCATCCACTGAACACAAACGATGGGGACACGATATTAAATAAGAGAAAGGAAAGAAACGAAACATCAATGCACCGGTTATAATCTTCACAACTTTGATTGATTAATTAAAAAGAATTAATATAATTAACAATTCCGGATAATGTCACATAGGATAAACGCATTCCCAATGAATACACGTGTTAATTAACGCCACCGTTACTGCATTAATTATTAATTAATAAATTATTTAGTAAATAAAAATTTATTTACGCCGCGGTGGCGCCATCTCCCGTGAAAGTGCTGAAAATTTTCGCGGTTCTGTTTCAGCCGGTCACCAACAGGTGGCACCACAAGAAGTTACCGACACTGTCGATAACCACGCGCGAACAGTTTCAGCGCTCTTCGCAGAGATGGCGCCACCGGCCTGTCAATAGTTTCTATAGCGTAACCTTCGACGACAGCAAATAATTATAAGATATTCATCGTAATAACTGTTAGTCAGTCTACACGCATTTCTTTCTCATATTATTGAAGGAGGAGAAGCAATATTTCCCGAATTAATGTTGATCGGATGGTGTTATTGAAGAATAATTCATTATTTCATTCCCTTTCCACAGCCTTTATTCTTCTGCTGACAATGATTTCAACTTACTGTATAAAATTTATATATTTAAAATTTACATGCTTCTATACTAAACTTTACACAATCATTCTCTTTCATATCTAATTACGGAGATCACCGTACGCAGATATTCACGATAATACGTTTCTTTCCATTGTCTTACCGCAAACGAGTGTATTGTTATATCACCATGGCGCTGTGACTAACCATAATAGACGATCGCAATTTTATTTTGTATGCCTGTGGGTGGGTTAAAGATACTTGCCCTCTCGTGCAAGAATACACGATAAAGAAACCATTAATGTATGGAATGTAAGATTATCGTTGAATGAATGGTTGCTCATTTGGAAATGTTTCCTACATGGTTTTGCGTGACTTACAATTGCGTTGCATTCTAGGATAGCTGATGTACTTGTAATGCATTATTTTTTGCTTCTGCTAGTATAGCTTCAGAAATTATCCTTAAATGTAATAGTATATTACAGTTACTATTCGCGATACATTATTGGATGTATTCCTACTTTGTTGCTTGTTGGAGAATGAAGCGTTTGAAACTAGATGTCACAGGTGAGCCATACCATTCATTCAATTGGATTTAGGATTGTCCATTATGATTTGCTGCTTCGTTGAAGATTGGAATGTGTCCTTTGACAGTTGCTACGGTCATTAAATGAAAGCTTGCTCCTTTGGAAATGTTTCCTACATGGTTTTGCGTGACTTACAATTGCGTTGCATTCTAGGATAGCTGATGTACTTGTAATGCATTATTTTTTGCTTCTGCTGGTATAGCTTCAGAAATTATCCTTAAATGTAATAGTATATTACAGTTACTATTCGCTATACAGTATTGGATGTATTCCTACTTTGTTGCTTGTTGGACAATGAAGCGTTTGAAACTAGATGTCACAGGTGAGCCATACCATTCATTCAATTGGATTTAGGATTGTCCATTATGATTTGCTGCTTCGTTGAAGATTGGAATGTGTCCTTTGACAGTTGCTATGGTCATTAAATGAAAGCTTGCTCCTTTGGAAATGGTTCCTACATGGTTTTGCGTGACTTACAATTGCGTTGCATTCTAGGATAGCTGATGTACTTGTAATGCATTATTTTTTGCTTCTGCTAGTATAGCTTCAGAAATTATCCTTAAATGTAATAGTACATTACAGTTACTATTCGTGATGCAGTATTGGATGTATTCCTACTTTGTTGCTTGTTGGAAAATGATGCGTTTGAAACTAGATGTCACAGGTGAGCCATACCATTCATTCAATTGAATTTAGGGTTGTCCATTATGAATTGCTGCTTCGTTGAAGATTGGAATGTGTCCTTCTTTGATAGTTGCTGGGATCATTAAATGATTAAACCACTATTTAACGATAACTGAATGTTTATTGCCATACTTTAACATCTAAACCCTTACAAAAGAACTGACAGACTCCTTATTAGTTAATTATTGCACAGTATCTGTACAAATCTGTAAAACGACCCACCAATATATTTGCTTACGACTAATTAAATTGTGTGTTAGGTTGTGTTTTACGAGTTGTTTCTCGTTTAGGGATAGGAATGGTTCGCGCTGGGATAGTTGCAGGGGGTCGTTAAATGATTTAACCATTCATTAACCATAACTGAACGTTTATTGTCACTTCTTAAGCATTCGGTAAATACAAATGTCTCCTTATAAACTAATTGTTATAAGCTATCTGTATAAATTCATGTACGCGTCTTATATAACTATAAAACATATGTAAATTGGTAGCGCTAAACTTAGGTTAAGCTGTTTCTTAGAGTTCTTCGTTATCGTTGACCCAGCAAGTAACGTCAGTTGCTCTAGGAATTCTTGAATCTTCTACACAATTTAATAGTAGCCCAACAATTAATCTGTGCGCCATGAATATCATATTTTTCATGTTCCTGATCTGCGCCCCAGATAAGTAACCGTTTTACAATGTATTTGAGCATTTGTTGCCAGAAATCTGAAAGTACAAGTAATATCATTATTAACTAATTATCATACGCTGAACGCAAACCACTGAGACACGATATTAAATAAGAGAAACGAAAGAAACCAAAAATCAATGCACCAGCTATAAACATAACAACTTTGATTGGTCAATTAAAAAAAATTAACATAATTAATAGTTCCGAATAAAGTCACATAGGATAAACGCATTCCCAATGAATACACGTGTTAATTAACGCTAACGTTGCTGCATTAATTGACAATTAATAAATCTTTACTTTGTTTACGCCGCGGTGGCGCCATCTCTCGGAAAAGCGCTGAAACTAGTCGCACTTCATTACCGACAATGTAGCGGTTACCGACTGCAGCAGAACTGCGAACAGTTTCAGCACTTCTCACAGAGATGGCGCCACCGACCTGTCAATAGTTTCTATAGCGTAACCTTCGACGACAGTAAATAATTATAAAATATTCATCGTAATAATTACTATTTACCTAACACGCATTTCTCTGTCGTATTATTGGAGGAGGAGAAGCATTATTATCCAAATTAATGTAAACAGGATAGTGTTATCGAAGACTATTTCATGCTTTTATTCCCTTTAAAACAGTTGTTAACCACGTGTTAGAATTAGTTCAACGTACTGTGTAAAAGTTATATATTTGAAATTTACATGCTTCTATACTAAACTTTACACAATCGTTCTCTTTGATATCTAATTACGGAGATCACCGTACGCAGATATTCACGATAATACGTTTCTTTCCATTGTCTTACCGCAAACGAGTGTATTGTTATATCACCATGGCGCTGTGACTAACCATAATAGACGATCGCAATTTTATTTTGTATGCCTGTGGGTGGGTTAAAGATACTTGCCCTCTCGTGCAAGAATACACGATAAAGAAACCATTAATGTATGGAATGTAAGATTATCGTTGAATGAATGGTTGCTCATTTGGAAATGTTTCCTACATGGTTTTGCGTGACTTACAATTGCGTTGCATTCTAGGATAGCTGATGTACTTGTAATGCATTATTTTCTGCTTCTGCTAGTATAGCTTCAGAAATTATCCTTAAATGTAATAGTATATTACAGTTACTATTCGCGATACATTATTGGATGTATTCCTACTTTGTTGCTTGTTGGAGAATGAAGCGTTTGAAACTAGATGTCACAGGTGAGCCATACCATTCATTCAATTGGATTTAGGATTGTCCATTATGATTTGCTGCTTCGTTGAAGATTGGAATGTGTCCTTTGACAGATGCTACGGTCATTAAATGAAAGCTTGCTCCTTTGGAAAGGTTTCCTACATGGTTTTGCGTGACTTACAAATGCGTTGCATTCTAGGGTAGCTGATGTACTTGTAATGCACTATTTTTTGCTTCTGCTGGTATAGCTTCAGAAATTATCCTTAAATGTAATAGTATATTACAGTTACTATTCGCGATACAGTATTGGATGTATTCCTACTTTGTTGCTCGTTGGAAAATGAAGCGTTTGAAACTAGAAGTCACAGGTGAGCCATACCATTCATTCAATTGGATTTAGGGTTGTCCATTATGAATTGCTGCTTCGTTGAAGATTGGAATGTGTCCTTTGACAGTTGCTACGGTCAGTAAATGAAAGTTTGCTCCTTTGGAAATGTTTCGTACATGGTTTTGCGTCACTTACAATTGCGTTGCATTCTAGGATAGCTGATGTACTTGTAATGCATTATTTTTTGCTTCTGCTAGTGTAGCTTCAGAAATTATCCTTAAATGTAACAATAGATTAAAATTACTATTCGCGATACAGTATGGGATGAATTCGTATTCTGTTGCTTGTTGGAAAATGAAGCGTTTGAAACAAAGTGCCAAAGGTGAGCCTTACGATCCATTCAATTGGATTTAGGGTTGTCCATTATGAATTGTTGTTTCGTTAAAGATTGGAATGTGTCCTTCTTTGATAGTTGCTGGGATCATTAAATGATTAAACCACTATTTAACGATAACTGAATGTTTATTGCCATACTTTAACATCTAAACCCTTACAAAAGAACTAACAGACTCCTACTTATTAGTTAATTATTGCACAGTATCTGTACAAATCTGTAAAACGACCCACCAATATATTTGCTTACGACTAATTAAAATGTGTGTAAGGTTGTGTTTTACGAGTTGTTTCTCGTTTAAGGATAGGAATGGTTCGCGCTGGGATAGTTGCAGAGGTCGTTAAATGATTTAACCATTCATTAACCATAACTGAACGTTTATTGTCACTTCTTAAGCATTCGGTAAATACAAATGTCTCCTTATAAACTAATTGTTATAAACTATCTGTACAAATTCATGTACGCGTCTTATATAACTATAAAACATATGTAAATTGGTAGCGCTAAACTTAGGTTAAGCTGTTTCTTAGAGTTCTTCGTTATCGTTGACCCAGCAAGTAACGTCAGTTGCTCTAGGAATTCTTGAATCTTCTACACAATTTAATAATAGCCCAAGAATTAATCTGTGCGCCAAGAATATCATATTTGTAGCGCTCCTGATCTGCGCTCCAGATACGTAACTGTTCTTCAATGTCTTTGAGAATTTGTTGCCAGTAAACTGAAAGTACAATTAATAGCATTGCTAACTAATTACCATACACTGAACACAAACGATGGGGACACGAAATTAAATAAGAGAAATGGAAGAAAGCAAGCATCAATGCAGCGGTTATAACCTTCACAACTTTGATTGGTTAATTAAAAACAATTAACATAATTAACAATTCCGAATAAAGTCACGCAGGTTAAACGCATTCCCAATGAATACACGTGTCAATTAACGTCACCGTTACTGCATTAATTATCAATTTAAAAAAATCGTTACTTTATTTACGTCGCTGTGGCGCCATCTCCCGTAAACGTGCTGAAACTGTTCGCGGTTCTGTTTCAGCCGGTAACCAACAGATGGCGCCACCAGCGGTTGCCGACACTGTCGATAACCACGCGCGAACAGTTTCAGCGCTCTTCACAGAGATGGCGCCACCGGCCCATCAACAGTTTCTATAGTGTAACCTTCGACGGCGGCAAATAATTATAAAATATTCATCGTAATAAATGTTATTCACTCGACACGCATTTCTCTGTCATATTATTGAAGAAGAAGAAGCAATATTTCCCCAATTAATGTTGATCGGATGGTGTTATTGAAGAATAATTCATTATTTCATTCCCTTTCCACAGCCTTTATTCTCCTGCTGACAATGATTTCAACCTACTGTATAAAATTTATATACTTGAAATTTACATGCTTCTATACTAAACTTTACACAATCATTCTCTTTCATATCTAATTACGGAGATCACCGTACGCAGATATTCACGATAATACGTTTCTTTCCATTGTCTTACCGCAAACGAGTGTATTGTTATATCACCATGGCTCTGTGACTAACCATAATAGACGATCGCAATTTTATTTTGTATGCCTGTGGGTGAGTTAAAGATACTTGCCCTCTCGTGCAAGAATACACGATAAAGAAACCATTAATGTCTAGAATGTAAGATTATCGTTGAATGACCGTTTGCTCCTTTGGAAATGTTTCCTACATGGTTTTGCGTGACTTACAATTGCGTTGCATTCTAGGATAGCTGATGTACTTGTAATGCATTATTTTTTGCTTCTGCTGGTATAGCTTCAGAAATTATCCTTAAATGTAATAGTATATTACAGTTACTATTCGCGATACATTATTGGATGTATTCCTACTTTGTTGCTTGTTGGATAATGAAGCGTTTGAAACTAGATGTCACAGGTGAGCCATACCATTCATTCAATTGGATTTAGGATTGTCCATTATGATTTGCTGCTTCGTTGAAGATTGGAATGTGTCCTTTGACAGTTGCTACGGTCATTACATTGAAGCTTGCTGCTTTGGAAATGTTTCCTACATGGTTTTGCGTGACTTACAATTGCGTTGCATTCTAGGATAGCTGATGTACTAGTAATGCATTATTTTTTGCTTCTGCTGGTATAGCTTCAGAAATTATCCTTAAATGTAATAGTATATTACAGTTACTATTCGCGATACATTATTGGATGTATTCCTACTTTGTTGCTTGTAGGATAATGAAGCGTTTGAAACTAGATGTCACAGGTGAGCCATACCATTCATTCAATTGGATTTAGGATTGTCCATTATGATTTGCTGCTTCGTTGAAGATTGGAATGTGTCCTTTGACAGTTGCTACGGTCATTACATTGTAGCTTGCTGCTTTGGAAATGTTTCCTACATGGTTTTGCGTGACTTACAATTGCGTTGCATTCTAGGATAGCTGATGTACTAGTAATGCATTATTTTTTGCTTCTGCTGGTATAGCTTCATAAATTATCCTTAAATGTAATAGTATATTACAGTTACTATTCGCGATACATTATTGGATGTATTCCTACTTTGTTGCTTGTGGGAGAATGAAGCGTTTGAAACTAGATGTCACAGGTGAGCCATACCATTCATTCAATTGGATTTAGGATTGTCCATTATGATTTGCTGCTTCGTTGAAGATTGGAATGTGTCCTTTGACAGTTGCTACGGTCATTAAATGGAAGCTTGCTGCTTTGGAAATGTTTCCTACATGGTTTTGCGTGACTTACAATTGCGTTGCATTCTAGGATAGCTGATGTACTTGTAATGCATTATTTTTTGCTTCTGCTAGTATAGCTTCAGAAATTATCCTTAAATGTAATAGTATATTACAGTTACTATTCGCGATACAGTATTGGATGTATTCCTACTTTGTTGCTTGTTGGAGAATGAAGCGTTTGAAACTAGATGCCAAAGGTGAGCCATACCATCCATTCAATTGGATTTAGGGTTGTCCATTATGAATTGCTGCTTCGTTGAAGATTGGAATGTGTCCTTCTTTGATAGTTGCTGGGATCATTAAATGATTAAACCACTATTTAACGATAACTGAATGTTTATTGCCATACTTTAACATCTAAACCCTTACAAAAGAACTGACAGACTCCTACTTATTAGTTAATTATTGCACAGTATCTGTACAAATCTGTGAAACGACCCACCAATATATTTGCTTACGACTAATTAAATTGTGTGTAAGGTTGTGTTTTACGAGTTGTTTCTCGTTTAGGGATAGGAATGGTTCGCGCTGGGATAGTTGCAGGGGTCGTTAAATGATTTAACCATTCATTAACCATAACTGAACGTTTATTGTCACTTCTTAAGCATTCGGTAAATACAAATGTCTCCTTATAAACTGATTGTTATAAACTATCTGTATAAATTCATGTACGCGTCTTATATAACTATAAAACTTGTGTAAATTGGTAGCGCTAAACTTCGATTAAGCTGTTTCTTAGAGTTCTTCGTTATCGTTGATCCATTAATTAACGTTGTTTGCTCCAGGATTTCTTGAATCTTCTACACATTTAAAAAACAGTCTAAGAATTGATCTTTGCGCCATGGATATCATATTTTTTATGTTCCTGATCTGCGCTCCAGATAATTAACTGTTTTACAATGTATTTGAACACTTGTTGCCAGAAATCTGAAAGTACAAGTAATATTATTATTAACTAATTATCATACGCTGAACGCAAACCACTGAGACACGATATTAAATAAGGGAAAGGGAAGAAATCAAGCATCATTGCAGCGGTTATAACCTTCACAACTTTGATTGGTTAATTAAAAACAATTAACGTAATTAACAATTCCGAATAAAGTCACACAGGTTAAACGCATTCCCAATGAATACACGTGTCAATTAACGCCACCGTTACTGCATTAATTATCAATTAAAGAAATCGGTACTTTATTTACGCCGCGGTGGCGCCATCTCCCGTAAAAGTGCTGAAACTGTTCGCGGTTCAGTTTCAGCCGGTAACCAACAGATGGCGTCACCAGCAGTTACCGACACTGTCGATAACCACGCGCGAACAGTTTCAGCCCTCTTCACAGAGATGGCGCCACCAGCAGTTACCGACACTGTCGATAACCACGCGCGAACAGTTTCAGCGCTCTTCGCAGAGATGGCGCCACCGACATGTCAATAGTTTCTATAGGGTAACCTTCGACGACCGCAAATAATTATAAAATATTCGTCGTAATAACTGTTAGTCAGTCGACACGCATTTCTCTGTCATATTATTGAAGGAGGAGAAGCAATATTTCCCCAATTAATGTTGATCGGATGGTGTTATTGATGAATAATTCATTATTTCATTCCCTTTCCACAGCCTTTACTCTCCTGCTGACAATGATTTCAACCTACTGTGTAAAATTTATATATTTGAAATTTACATGCTTCTATACTAAACATTACACAATCATTCTCTTTCATATCTAATTGCGGAGATCACCGTACGCAGATATACACGATAATACGTTTCTTTCCATTGTCTTACCGCAAACGAGTGTATTGTTATATCACCACGGCTCTGTGACTAACCATAATAGACGATCGCAATTTTATTTTGTATGCCTGTGGGTGGGTTAAAGATACTTGCCCTTTCGTGCAAGAATACACGATAAAGAAACCATTAATGTATGGAATGTAAGATTATCGTTGAATGACCGGTTGCTCCTTTGGAAATGTTTCCTACATGGTTTTGCGTGACTTACAATTGCGTTGCATTCTAGGATAGCTGATGTACTTGTAATGCATTATTTTTTGCTTCTGCTAGTATAGCTTCAGAAATTATCCTTAAATGTAACAATAGATTAAAATTACTATTCGCGATACAGTATGGGATGAATTCGTATTCTGTTGCTTGTTGGAAAATGAAGCGTTTGAAACAAAGTGCCAAAGGTGAGCCTTACGATCCATTCAATTGGATTTAGGGTTGTCCATTATGAATTGTTGTTTCGTTAAAGATTGGAATGTGTCCTTCTTTGATAGTTGCTGGGATCATTAAATGATTAAACCACTGTTTAACGATAACTGGATGTTTATTGCCATACTTTAACATCTAAACCGTTAAAAAAAGAACTGACAGACTCCAACTTATTAGTTAATTATTGCACAGTATTTGTACAAATCTGCAAAAACGACCCACCAATATTTTTGCTTACGACTAATTAAATTGTGTGTAAAGTTGTGTTTTACGAGCTGATTCTCGTTTAAGGATAGGAGTGGTTAGTGCTGGGATAGTTGCAGGGATCGTTAAATGATTAAACCATTCAATAACGATAACTGAGCGTTTATTGTCACTTCTTAACCATTCGGTAACTACAAAAGTCTCCTTATAAGCTAATTGTTATAAACTACCCTTATAAGTTCATGTACTCGTCTTATATAAAACTTAAAAAAATCTTATATAAATTGGCAGCGCTTAACGTAGTTTAAACTGTTTCTTCGAGTTCTTTGTTACCGTTGATCCGGGAATTAACGTCGCTTGCTCCAGGAATTCTTGAATCTTCTTCGCATTTTAATAATACCCCACGGATTAATCTGTGTGCCTTGGATATCATATTCTTTATGTTCCTGATGTGCGCTCCAGATAGGTAACTGTTTTGCAGAATCTTTGGGAATTTGTTGCCAGAAATCTGAAAGTACAAGTAATATCATTGTTAACTAGTTATCATCCGCTGAACGCAAACGACTGAGACACGATATTAAATATGAGAAACGAAAGAAACCAAAAATCAATGGACCGGTTATAACCTTAACAACTTTGATTGATTAATTAAAAAAAATTAACATAATTAACAATTCCGAATAATGTCACGTAGGATAAACGCATTCCCAATGAATACACGTGTTAATTAGCGCCACCGTTACTGCATTAATTATTAATTACTAAATCTTTACTTTATTTATTGGCGCCATCTCTGTGAAAAGTGCAGAAACTAATCGTACATCGTTATCGACAGAAAAACAAATTTCTTGCAGACTAGTGGCGCCATCTCTGCAGTCACTGCTGATACAGAATTACGAACAGTTTCAGCACTTTCCACAGAGATGGCGTCACCGGTCTGTCAATAGTTTTTTCCTAGTATAAAAGTCGATAGAAGAGATTAGTTGTGAAATATTTATTGTAGTAAGTATTATTTACTTAACGTAGATTTCTTTTTCATATTATTGACGAAGCAGAAACAATATTTTCGAAAGTAATGTGCACAAAGAGGTGTTTTTGCAGTACAATTTATATCGATATAACAGATATGCATTTGAAATGTAAATGATTCTATACAAAATTTTATACAATTTTTTTGTATCAGTTTCTGATACTTGTATCAGTTTCTCTTGGTTAGATTATGTTTTTGTGTGCGAGTTTCTGTCAGTTCTGCTTAGTTTCGAATGTTTCTGTGTGAATTTCTGTTGGTTTCCCTTTGTTTTCAACGTCTCGGACAGTTTCCGATAGTTTGGTGGCAGTTTGCAATGTTTCATGGCAGTTTCTGTGTTGCTGATTGATGGTTCGCTTTACCATATATCGGTGGAACGGTTAATCTATCGGTGAGTTATAGCCTACAGAACATAGGTTCATTTTCAAGTATAATGTTAAAATAATCCACTGTATCCAACAGCGACTAACGTGAACTGTGTACGTGATCGTTAGGAAACCATGTTCGCGGTTCGTATGCCTATTAAGCATCGGTTGCTATTGTTATCGTTCGCTGCAATTAAATTACCGCTTTCCTCTGGTAGTACAAAAGAAATGTTGTTCTTTATACACGATACGATGTTTATTATGTAAATTTGTTACAGACGGATTTTATAACGTACGATTATGGTAAATGGAAGACTTTTTTTGTTTGTCTAAGATACTAATGTTTCGAGTATCTGTATTTTCTGCATTCTTTTCTATCAGCATTTTGTGGCCAATCGCAAACGTTACTGCTTGTATTCCAAATCAGATTGTTGGGGCACGTGAACTTCATCGGCATTCCATGGACGCATTCGTAGTACTGAAAAATTAAGAAATTGTACGGCCATTTGTCTAAGGTTGAATGAAACTTTGGCACTTCTTAAGATTTCGATAGGCGATACGATCTTCCGGGTGCATACTTACAGAGTGGCAGTCTTTCGAAGGAACAAACTTGTCGACATTTTGACAATCGATCTTTTCTGCCTCACCATCCCCTACTGGTTGTTGCGTGAATTCTGGTTTATTTGTACTACCTATCGTGGATGGTCTTTCCGTAGGTTCATTGGTTGAAGACCATTGAATCGGTCGAGTAACTTGGACAGTTTGAGTAGTTGAAATGTTATCTGACGACGTGGTACTTGGTGGTTTTGCCCAATCGGGCTGAAAGCGCAGAGGAAATAATTTTATACTCTTTTTATAGGTTAGGTACGTGTACCGAAATTAGTTGATTCGGTTACAGACAAGCAGTCGATTTTAATTCGGTTTTAATCCTTTACCGTAGGTGTGGAGTGGAAATCTTTGTCTGGCACGATGTATCCTTGGAGACCTTGATAAATGACATTCATCAAAGGGTTGCGATTACCACAAAGTCCTTGGAAATCGTCCATATCGATGGCCCATACCATGGCACCGGCATACTTAGATTCTCTGATAAAATCGATCTTGTACTTTACGCTATCCACATTTTCGTAACCGACCCATTGCGTTCCTACGTTAATTGATTTAACAAATCAAGGTTACGTGCTGCACTTCTATCGTGCTACAAAATGCATACCTTGGTACATGTAAGGCACTTTTCCAATATTGTCAAATTTCTGAGTCCAATTGCTTGCTGGAGCTTGTAACCTGGTACAAATCTAAAAAAAAAATATGTACATATATATGTATAAATTTTAAATTAATGGAAGTCGATTTTTGGCGGTCTATAAATTTTGTTTCTTGACCTTACTTCGTAGTAAGAAAGAAATCCTTTAGCTTGGGTATACTCTCCAGGTTTGCCGCCACCGGCTTCTTTGTTGATGTATGTACCGGGTTCGTAATTATTGTTACTTTGACTCAATGTGAACGTACGTCCGTATAACGGAATTCCAACGACTAGTTTTTTAGCAGGGCAACCCTTTTCTTCCCAAAGCAAAAGGCCGTCGTGCTATGAGAGAAATGTCAAATGTTGTAAGAGAACGATCGTGGACAGTGTGCAACGAGCGATAAAAATCTAAATTTTCTGTTCAAAATCAAATTTCTAAATTTGAAAACAGTATCTGTACTATCGCATGGCACAATCGCTATATGTGATCGCGAAATTTCTCGAGATCCTTACTACGTTCAATTTTTCGTACGCCCATTGATCGTGCGGCCGACGATAAAGCGGACTGTGCACATCTGCAAATCCAGCCCAGTTGCCACGAAGATCGTACGCCATTACATGGATAGCATCCATATTTCTGAAGTCAAAAAGTATATCGCTCTTTTTATCGTGATTCCTTTTATTAAAAAAAGTTTAGCTATAAATTTATTTGATAATTATTTAGAAGTATGTTGTAGAAATCAATATTTTGAACAAAATTATGTCTACATTGCGTAACTACTTTTCAAATTTGGTTACGTCGCATTGTAGCGGCTATTTCTTAAGGCGAATTTTTTTTTTTTTTTTTTTTTTGACGATAGTGACGCGTTTAAGAAAAGTTTTTCAGAATTATCACCCCGATCATTAATTTGCACAAAGTTGAAATGAGAAGGAAAAGAAGAAAAAAAATAGATAGCTATTAGTTCGCTTACTTGCACAATTCAGGGACGTGGTATCCTTCGTCTAGTCGAAATTTCGCCATTGGTACTGCCATCGTAAGTTCCCAGCCCTTCTTTTCCTTGTCGAAGGCACGTCTTAGTTCCTCGACGAAGTAAAAGAACTTGTCCTTGTCGGAAAATCTGCCACCTCTGTCCGATGCGCCAGGGTATTCCCAATCAAGGTCAAAACCATCGAAACCATATTTGTGCATGAAATCTGGTAAAACACACGATGATATAAAAAGTGATGTAGTTTCAATTGCAACGGAGAAGTTAGAAAAGTAAGTGAATGTAGTTTAATTTCTAATTGTTCCGAGGATAGAAGACAAGACATTTCGCTTTTGAACGTGGAATATAATTTCCTTACCGATCACGCTCCTGATGAAGCTGTCACGTCTTTCCTTCACGTTGACCAGAGCGCTATACTTCCTTCCACCCTCTCCCCAGCCGCCAACGGCCACAGAGGTCTTCAAGTGAGGATATTTAGACCGGAGATTGTTGAAAGCTAAGAAATTACCCTTGTCAATGTCCAATTCTGGATCCAGAATAAGCACTTCCCAGGTGACGTTGCTCACACCAATGAACGAATAAATGATATGGGTACAAAGATCACCGGGGACATCGTTTACCCCGTAACTGCCGACATCTGGTCGATAAATCGCCCAGTTGCTGAAGTAGCAGGTTATTCGGGCAGGTTGCTGTGCTGAAACTTTATTATTAACATTGATTTGTTATCGATATTTTATCTAGCACGACTAATGAATTTACCTGTCGTACAAGCGACAACCAGAAATAGTAGATGCAAAACATTTTCTCCCACTCTCGTCATCTTCGAAGCTGCGAAA
This sequence comes from Xylocopa violacea, assembly GCA_963969225.1. Lineage (NCBI taxonomy): Eukaryota > Metazoa > Arthropoda > Insecta > Hymenoptera > Apidae > Xylocopa > Xylocopa violacea. Next base: position 37,841,842 of record CAXAJV010000005.1, on the reverse strand, counting down.
AGAAAAAAAGACAAGAAAACAATCGAAATTAGAAATAATAGGAAATGAAAAACATTGCCGAGTAAGAGGGTAGAAAATAAATGGACTCTTTCCGCGGCACGTATTCAAGTTGAGATGATTTCGAACAGTCGTTTGTTTCGCGTCGATGTTTAAGGTCGAGAACCGTAGCGTCTCTGAAAGACGAACGGGCGGGTGAGCAAAATGATCGCATCATCGAAACGTCCGACCGGTTTCTAGTAAAGCAAACACCGTGACATTTTTTTTCGAACAACCTTGCTTTATTCCCGTTCGCGGGCGAGCTCAAAGCTAACGACCGCGTCCCGCCGAGTTATCCGAGCTCGTTCAACCGATCGTGATCTTGAGCTTGAAACGATTCCAGAATAGTTTTTATCGTATGAAAAACTGTGTTGGTAAAAAAATGAATAAATCATCCAGTGTAACGTATTCTTACGATTTACATGTAGGTTTACTGACGATACCTTTTTTTTTTTTTTCAAAAAAAAAAACATTCCAAGTAATTATACGAGCCGAGGTTCTGTTCATCCCGAGAAGAAAACGAGTTTCCTTCGAGCAAAAGAAGCGGCATGGGATATTAAGAGTTCAAACACCTTTCCAACCGGGATCTCAACTTGAAAAGCAAAAGTTCAAGCGATTTTATTCGACGTGAAACCGCGATCGTAAACACCGAAGTTCATCCCTTGCAGGTACCACTGCGTCGATGATGAAGTTCCATGATAAAATTTGAACTGAAAATATAGCGTCCAGTTTTTAAACTAGCTTCTACTTTTGGGACACCGATCTATCCTCCTTTTGGTTGATACGTGTAAGTACGTGCTTACTTAAATAGACTTTTTTTCCAGCAACAAAATCGTCACTTTATACGATGACGATTATTACGATATTAGATACGATTTTGTATCTAAGGATCAAATTATCTCCAGCACTTTCTGGACAAAAAGTCGGTGCAAACTTTGAAATCGAATACCCACATTTCATTCGCACTCGGTCCTCTTTTCTTCGTGCCGAATTCCGCGAATTCGGAAAGTATTTCTTAAACGGTTTGTTCCTTGGTGACGCGAGACAACGAGACTTTGTTTTCGCTTCGTTGTTGTCCGTTCGTATAGCAATAAGAGAGAGAGAGAGAGAGAGAGAGAAATAAAAAATGTAGATAATAGTTCCAGGTCGCAGGAGATAAAGAAAGAAGGAACTCGAAGCTGAGACCGCAACTTTTTCGTTCGTTGACGCGAATTAAAATGCTGGCAGCATCGAATCCTTCGACTTGTATGTGTTTGTGTGTGTGTGTGTGTATTTTGCAGACTGCACCCTGAATACAAACGCTTCGCAGTCACTGCGGAAGAATCTTCGTTTCGACCGAGATGACGATACTTCACCTTCTATTAAAAATATAATGCTTATATGTTTCCGCAAAAGATCGGTTTCGATAAAATTCTGCATAGAATACCTGTATACTTCCTATCGTTTGTTGTGCACGATCTGAAATTGGTGTTTGCGTTGTAAGAAGAACGGATTCGTTAATATTTCGCACGTATTCTCCGCTAGTCGTACACGTTTTCGAGGTTCTTCCTGCTCGACGAGGAGAACGTAGGGACTCGTATCGATACTATTATACGCACACGTATATACGTAGTTTAATGTTAGGAAGAATCGATCGACGATGGCCCTCTTTTTAATCTAACGCGACCGACATTCCGTCAGCGATAACAAGTCGAATCGAACGAGCCGACTGTTCTTTATCTAGTGTCAATTGCACCTATTATCGCGACAACATCGACTATTTAAGTCTTCCTAGAAGTTTAGTCCTGTTCGAATCTTATCAAGACTGATCTTCGAGAGAAAATAAAGGAAAGAAGATTCGTACGTACATCTGTTTCGATGGATCTGTGATTAGCGATAAATGTTGATAAGAGTATTATTTTCTATGTCCGTGTGCCGCTTAAAGATGCTTCTGTCTTTTGGCTAGAAAATGATACTCGTTTTCGCGGTATCGCGCGTATCGCGTGCACGGTGGCGTCAGTTGTGCGGAAACGTTCCGGGACCTATAATCTGATAATGATTTTGTCAATAAACAATCCAACGTAATTAAATGCGGTCTGATGATAACATATACAAAGTTAAAACGCTGAAACGATGCAATCGAGACACGACAAAACACGTTCGCGATGTAAGAGGGAAAGAAAGTACCGTTTTAAAACGAAACGAGACAAGTATAGACTACGCTTACCTTGATCTTCTTGGCGTGTGTGAACGATAAATTAGTAATTAATTTTCAGGTAAAGTATAAAAAGGCAGGTGAAATGGATAATAAATCTTAATAACGATGGGGATAGGTTAACGGGGTTCGTGCGACGTGGGTAAGCAAGGAAAGAGAGGAGGAGGACTCACCTTCGCGACAAACAGGCAACTCAGAAAAATCGTGGCTTCGCTCGTGGTGAAGCTCTCATATATACCCAGGTGGACTTCATTAGAATTCACGTGCAAGGGGCCCGGACACGATTGGTCGGTTCGTCGACCCTCTGCCTCCCGTCAATAACGAACGGGATGATCTCGGTCCGTCATCGGTGATGTCTAGCTCATCGCATTATACTCTTTTCTTACTGTTGGATTCGAAATACACATTACGCGTGAATTCTTTTTTCTTTCATAACTTTCTTCTAAACAAATTATTCGATGGCTAAAATCCATTGACGTAATTACGAGCGTCGATATCAGTTCTTCGAAAGAAGTTTAATCAGCTGTTCTACTGACAGTATTTCGATGTACTTTTTTACAACGTTATAAAATTATAAAAATTTGAAATTTGAAAATAGCTATCGAATCGAGTGTACCAGAGGTAAGCGGCAGAGGAATAAAGCGGCGGAGAAAAATATGCAGCTGGTATAATATGGATTTTATTTTATTCGTGTAACAATAACAGTTCCTGTTTTCGCAGTAATTTCCTCTTATAATAACGATTAGGATGTTGTCGTTGCTCCAACGATCCGTCCCGTAAATCGTAGGAGGGTACCAATATCGGGTGTATAAATATATATATATATATATGCATACACCACGAATCGATTCGCACCGTCCGTATGGCCATTGTTTCTCGAACGTTTGGATTATTCGCAGTTCTTGAATAGAGCGAAACTATTCCTTCTCGCGAGGACGATGAACGATCGCGATTAAATCGCGTTCCCTATATCGTACACGCATAACTGGGTCGTAAAAAAATTATTTGTAACGTCGATGCCCGTGGACCGAGGTATTCTCGATAGTAGAAACGCATTCCTATCATTAATTGTCGATTGATTAGCGAGATAACGTTCTCGTGGTAAAACGCTGCCGAAGGGAGATCTTTACGTTTAACCGTAAGTGCTGCTGCACGTTAGATTCGTCCGTCGTCTCTTTTTTTCCTGTTTTCTTACGCTTCTTTCATTTTTCTTTCATTTTGTTAATTGACGAATAGTTTTCACGTTTCGCGACCGATTTGTTTTTGCGTTTGTTATTTGGCACTCTTCGATTTCGTTCGAACGCTGTAGCCGTTTTAACGTCTGCGTTCTTGACAGACTACAACTACGTGTGTGTGTAAATACCTATCTAAGATAGCTTAGATTAGAAACATTCGTGGTTGCTTTTGCATCGCCTTGTATCTAAACACTGCACTGTTTCTTCATCCTTTGAAGCATCGCGATGTTCTTTTTATTATATTGTAGACGCTTTTGATGGTTGTTTGTACAAATTGAACAAGCCAATATATAATAATAATAATGATATAAATTTAATCGGTACGGGGAAGATTCGACTTGTAATCTCTGCTTGAAAGGATTCAGATTATCAGATTTTGGTTATCGATTTCCCTTAAAGGGACAAGATATTAAACGTCTGTTACATGTACTCAAATTTTCGTACAATTTATGTAGTTGCACCTTTACAAGGTAGCTTTTCCTTTCGTCTCGTTCGGTGACAAATACAAGACCGCGTCGGCCGATAAATACGAGTCGATGTTAGAAAAGCATAATATGGCATGCCGCTTCAAATCTTTGAAAGTCGTATGTGTTGGATATCGGTAAATCGCATGGATCTATATGAAGAAATATGTAAAAAAAATATTGAATAAGATGGCGAGTGTTCGTATGATTATTGGTATAGGGTGTATCGTATAAATCCATGCGTTTAATCATGTTGAATATAATGCTACCGTGTCAAATTTCAGTCGATTATTTTGTAATAATAACATGCGATATACGATTGTACCGAGAATATTACCACCAGAAAAAAAATTGATATAGTCCCGATAGATCCGTTGGAAGATTTTTAACAATATTATTAAGACGCGATCGAATAAAAGATGAATTTTTTACGATCAAAATTTGGTTTTATCGAAATTAAATTTACAAGAAATATTCCGTTTCGTCAATTTGTAATCCATAATTGAAACGGGTGTTTAGTTACTTAACAATTTAATCATTGCGTATGCATATTAAAAATAAAGAATTCGAGTACACATGTGTAAATGTTGAAGGAATCTCTCTCTCTCTCTCTCTCTCTCTCTCTCTCTCTCTCTATTACTCTACCTCTAACTTTGTGTTGCGCTGCTCGTAGCACCCTATCGTAAACTGAAACTTAAATTCTAACTTACTTCTTTATCTTATTATACTACAAGTGTCGTTTTGCCTTTTACAAATGACAAGTTTATGTATATACATAGAAATAGGTTTTCGAATCGATGATCCTCGAACTCGTTCCAATATGTACATGTACATCGAGGCGATGAAAGGAGAAAAAGAAAATGCGATGAAACACAAATTGCGGTATAATTTGTAAAGCTAACTACGAAAAAGTAATAACCTTTTCGTAAAAGTTGGATCGCCGTTGAAATTATTTGGCATCGCCTAATCGAATGCAATGTTACGGATAACGCCGTTTCGTTACGAATTAGAGGAAATCGATTGCAGTTGAAGCATAGTCTCCGACGAAAAGTCGTGAGACACCGAGCCAGAATGGCATCAAAGGTATTAATTGCCGTTGCATAGAGGGATGGAAAGAACGTTTACGATTGCGAATATAGGCCACGCGGTTAGTCTTCAATTTTACCATGACGGAATTCTGTATGTTTCACGTAGGTCGTATATGGTTTTAAAAACGTACAAGATCGAGTAAAATTTGTTTCTTCTTCTCCCTTAGTACAAATACTTAGTGAAACTGTTACAAACACTCCTAGCGTAGAGTTAATGTTTTGATGTGACGAAATATGAAACCATTCTGTCTCGACATCGCTCGTCAATCGAATGGCGCAACGGTTCGAGTAGAAAATAGTAAGTACGAGCTACGTTGCGTTGGTTATGCCAATTAAATTAAAAACGACGCTATACCGAATATAGAGTTGAAGTTTAAATATTGCTCGATTCCCACTATTTTGTTACATAGTCTTTATCAGCGATTCTATATAGACGAGACAATCTTATTTATTATCAGTTTATTTAGTCGACGTTATTATAATATATGTACAATGCACGAACGCAAGTGGGAAAGGAAGAAGAAAAAAAAAAAAAAAAAAAAAAAAAAAAAAAAAAAAAAAAAGAGAAAAATCAGCAATTTTCTTATCCTTAATGCGTCATAATCATACTAGTAGCAAGTATCAGGCGAACCACACGCTACACGAAGTACAGTGCGCGAGAAAAGATGTTTGTTTCTCTGTTATTCCGGGCTGGCAGTAGTGTTTCTTTTTGTGCTAAAAGTATTGTTCTTTTGGTAGTTAGGTTCACGGAAAATTTATTCTCTCTACGAATAATAATTTTCTCTTTGCTGATAAAGAGGTAACGGTGTCACAGGTGAAAGATCATCGTCTTCTAAGCTCGATTCGGTCTTCAAAGGAAGAGTAGCCAATGCTTTCACTGTCACAAAGCAGAAAAATTAATCTCAATCTCGGACGTGGGCGTCGTTCATTGGAGAATTGTGTGAAATTTTTCTTCTTTTGTTTCCTTTTTTCGGTATATTCATTTCGCGAAAAATGTCATACAACATTTCTCCAACGAACGTTTACGAAACGTGAAGTAGGATCGCTGCGTAAAAAGGAGAATTACCAACGGAAGAAGGTGTACCGGGGCAGTAACGGAGATATGTAAAAAGAAAAAAAAAAAAAAAATGAGAGAAAAATAAAAACAAACCTGAAAAACGATAATATGATGTGCATGTCCTATATGGGAGGAGAGGGGGGAGTGAAGAAAGCATGTCTGTCAGTGTGCCTGGTTACCTATACAAAGCATAAACAATCCAAACAACACTCTCGCTACGTATGGCACAACTATATCTCGTGTCGACAGAATTAATTATAATTGAAACTGAAATTAAAACAATTACGACGATGCATGCCAATGTTGAAAACAGCTACGTTAACATTCTTCCAGTTTCGGTAGTAAGATGATAATGTTCTAGAATAATAGAAAGCCTCTGCACCGGAAGGGTGTAGAAGGCGCAAACCCTATTTTGATACATTGGTCATGCTATCACACACCGTTTGCGCGTATACGTGTACGTATACGCGTCTGTACACGTACACGCGGGCACGTATATTCATGCAAAATGAATGAACGAACGAACGAGTGAATGAAATAGATCGTACCTGCCACCATTTTGCTTTTTTCCATAACTTGTTTGGCCAAAATTTGATTCAGCTGCAGAATATGCTCTCTCTGTCGCTTTTCCTCGACCACTTTCCTCTTCAAGTTGTCCGATTTCTCGACGTTAATATTGTCATCTTGAAAAAGTCGCGAATCGTTTAAGGTAATAATATTTATTTGAAATCGAACGGACACGAAATTCGACGCGACATACCGTTTCCATCTGGGGCAGTCACGGTCGTTTCCGATAACATTTTTCTTATCGCTTCCACTTTTTTCAGCCGATGCTCCTGCTCTTCGGCAGTTAACTCCGGTGTCTGGAAGGTGATATCGAAGGCGAGTGAAATGACGCGATAAAGCGACGACGGATAGGTATATATTATAGGTGACGCGTGAAATTGATTACCTGTTCGGGGATGTATCTTTCGGGGATGACAATTTTATTCGGCGTTCCCAATAGTTGATCGATCGTACTCTCGTTATACTTGAGCTCTTTGTGACTCAAGGTCGATCTGACAACATCCGGTGCATTGATTCTCGGTCTGAGGGCACGTTCCATATCGAGATCGTCTCGGGCTCTGCCCATTCCCTAATGGGCACACGAGTTACGCGTTCACTTTGACGACACGTACCTTCGTTACCTTTTACTCGCTACTTACTTGATCGGCAATGCATGCACGCGGGACAAGAAGGCGAAACGAAAGGAGAGGTGAACAGGTGAAACGAGAAGAAACAAAGAAGAAGAAATAAATAAATAAATAACGAAACGATACCATCTTCGAGAACGTGTCTTCCAAGTCGAGGACAGGTTTGCTACTGGACACGGTATAGTGCCGTCTTTTCTCGCGTGGAATTTGTCGGCGTCTCGGCCCTTCGATTCTTTTCTCGGTCATCTCTTTGATGATTTGTTTCGCGGCCTCGCTCTTGAACACGGGCGACAATTGCGGGGAATTAGTTGCGTTCACGTTCAACAACGAACCAAACGTTCCGCTGGTCGGTGATAGCAGCAGTTCGGGGCTACCCGGGTCCGGAACGTTCTCCTTTCTCACCGGACTTTCGTAGCGTTTGTACAACAACGAGGACGAGGACGACGACGACGGGTAGCACGGCGGCTGGTGATGGTACGGTCTGATCGGATAATTCTGTTGGCTCGGGCTGTAGGACGGACTGGTCGAGTAATTCGGCGAACTGGTCGGTACGTGCGAGCTCGAAGCCAGACTCTCTGTGTACGGCGACAGAGTACTGTCCGAGCTTCCGTCGTGATTTTCAAACTGCGTCGTTCGTCGCCGGACAGTGTGATCAAGGATGATGGCGAAGCGAGGGCCGGACAAAAATAAGGCGCGAAGGGCGAAACCAATGAAACGAGAGAAGAAAGAAAAGAAATGCATGAAATTATACCGTATCGATGGTTTTAACGGAGGATGTGCCTGTTGTGATTTGCTCGTAAACCGAAGCGAACGGTGAAACTTACCCTGATTTTGTTCCGTCGGGCTAGCATGGTTCTCAAAGCGTGCATGCTGTCGCTTCTGGGCGGTGGTACCACCGGAACTTGGTGAATCTCCGGCTGCTGTTGCTGTCGCTGTCCGCCAAATCCTCTCGGTAAGGACATGCTTCTTTGGAACTGCACCTCGTCGAAATCCGTTAGCTGGACCGTACTCTGAGCATGAATCATCGGCGACTCTTCGACGACCTTTCCTAATTGAGCCTTCTAAAAATAAATCGATTCGAAACAGTGCGAAGATAAATATCGATGTCGCGACAACGTTGAACGCGTTCGGATGATACTCTATTGGCGTAGTGAAACAAGTTGAAAAGGTAAAGTGTACTTCGAATTTTTGGGAACTTCCTAGATCATCGTCGCATAATCTCTTAGCACCGCCGGGCGCTTGAAGTCCATTCGTTAATGGAATTCCGATGTTTCCAGTCCTGTCACCGCGATCTCTCTGCCGTCTTTCGGATTCGCGTTTCACAATTCGCACGGTCTTGATCTCTTGTTTCTCGCGATTGTGAATTAAGCCTTGAAAATTCCAAGAAAATTACCAGAAATAAATCCGGTATTCTCGAACGAATAATCGTTATTGCACGATCGTCGCTTACCGGAAAACTTGTTGTCCTCGTCGTTGAGGGACGGCGCCGGAGGAGGTGGAATGTACTCTGGCGGTGGAATCGCGCCATTAATTAGGTGTTCGTCTTGCTTGTTGTTGTTATCTGAAATGTAGGGAGTGTGGAATGCGACGCCGTTGTTGAGCGGCTACGGAAGTAGTAGTCGACAAGACGCGTTTACCTTGATTCCTAGAATCCGTATTGATGTACAGCGGAGCGACATTCGTTTGTATCAGACTTCCTTTGCCTTGCATCTGATCCTTGAGAAGTTGCTGTTTCAGTTGATGTTGTTGAATCTGTTCTCGCAATTGCGGCGAGAACGGAGAAAGATGATTCTGCGGTGACTGAGGATACGATTGGTGGTGGTGGTGGTGGTTCGTCTGCTGACGGCTTGCGATGGGCGAGTCTTTGATCTGCCCGGACGGTGAACCGAACTGCGGGTACGGTCCACCGTTTCGATTCCCATGGGGCGACGAGGATAGAACGGGGCTCGAAGGTGAGTCTAAGCCGTGATCCAACGTTATTCCGGAATCGAGATCGGTCTCCAACCAGGAGTTTTGCGTGCGCTTCTTCGTTTGGTGCACTTGCGGAGCTGTTACTACGAACCGAGTTACTTATTAATTATGCTAGTTCCCTAATCGGTTTTACCGATAGCGTCTCTCCAAGCTTACTAGTAGTAGGCGGCTGTGGTCGAATTTGCTGGACCAGACTATGAGATTTCTCCGTAAGCTGCCTAACTTGGATACTCAATTCCTTTCGTTGTCTCTGCAGATCGCCAACCAATTGTTGAACTCTTCTCAATTCCGCTTCGAGGGGACCGGTCGTGGCCGAGGTGTCTCTGGTCATGTTCCCTGCATACCTTCGCGATGCTTGTAGCTTTTGTCGCAGCACCACCAAGTCTTGTTCTAATCTCGCATTTTCCGCGACCGTTTCCTCGAGTTTCTGAAAAAAGCATAATACGTAGTGGAGTTCGCGTCGCGTGTAGAAGCGATTAACAAGCTAAAATGCCGATGAACCGGAAACGCGAGCAGAAAGATCCATCCATCCATCCATCCATCCATCCATCCATCCATCCATCCAATCTATCTATCTATCCGTCTATCTAGTTTGATTTGATTTACCTGAACGAATAACGGTTTTACCTGAAAGCAACGAACGAACGATTAAAATTAGTCTACTTGAATCACGTAAAACAATTCCCTCTATCTAAATCTATTTAGACGATAGAGATAAACAGATTCGTTTTGGAAAAGTGAAACAAATTTTCTGCGCTTCACGGTTTTCGTTGATCGATGACGGATTATCGTTTCGAAGATACTCGAGACTATCGCGGGCATATCCTACCTTGGAATTGTGCGCCAGCAACAGTCTCACTCTGCTCAACTCCTTTTCTAGCAAGAGCTGTTGCTTTCTGTATCTTTCCGCCTCCGCCAAATTGCTCCTACTGCCCTGTAATTTGTGCCGGAGACCACCTAGAGCTTTCTCCAAGATCTCCTGCAATTGAGACGAAGAAATTTCTGGCTACTCTAAAGGTAATTTAGTAACGACGCGCTGGAAACAATAGCCCGAGCGTGGTAATTTTTGAAATTTCAAATTTAATTTGATAAAATAAAGTTGGGAGAATGAAGAACTTGCCTTGTCTTGTTGAAGACTGTGAAGTGTCCCGGATTCTTCCTGAAGCAAGCGATCCAGTTTGTACAGTTGCTGCACCTTAGCCTGCGACACAGATGCGACGCGGTTAGTTAACCTTGAAGTTTTGCCTTGCTGGTTGGGGCAACGGGGACTCGTGTTTCAACCGGAATTGGCGAGATTCCGCTAGAACGAGCGGACGACGGTCGCCGTCGTATTATAACGATATAGAAAAGGAAAAAGGATCTCTGTTTTTCTCGTAATGGAATTTAAGAGAGCGCATCCGCGCGTGTAATATTCGTTGGAAGGCAAGCTGATACGTATAATATCTGTTACGTATTCCTAAATAACGGGCGGTCATTTTTCTATGTTCGAGGCAGAATACCTGTAGCTGTCCATGGTCGGGACTCAATCGATCCCAGTCCCTGCGTTCCTCGGCGAGCAAACGTTGCTCCTGCACCTTTTGATTGAATTCCAGACGATGATCCCTCGAGTTCTCGTTCAGTAGGTCGTGTCGAGAGCCGGCGACGCTGTTCATCCCGTTGACGGTGTTGCGATTGTACAGGGAACCCAATTTGACCATGTTATCCACGAGGTTCACCAGCGGTTTGCCCTTCTCGTACTTGACCGCGACAAAGCGAATGATTTCAATGAAAAGTAAACGTATATACTACGACAAACATACTATATCGACGAACGTGAATGGAATGTAAACTTTACCTGCTTCTCGAGATCCATCAGATGCTTCTTTAGTTCTTCGAGTTTCTGCAAGTTCTCTAGCCGCCGCGGTGCGTCGAGCTCTGCCAATTTAGTCTGCGGGTCACAAAAGATCGTTACTTAACAAATTAGACGGTCACGAGTCGATCTTTGTCGATCTTGACCGATTCGAATGAACGACGATAGATGTTGTTCGCGAATTAAGAAAATTCGAAAGACCGATCAGATTTGAAGTAACTTTTCGAAACAGTCGAACATGAAAAACTGACAAATGAAAGAGTGCAAAAGCGATCTCTTGGATGCCTGGTGTAGAGGTTGTCAGAGGTTGCATAATCTGTAGAGAATTGAGTCGAAGAGACAATTCACGAAACATACGTGCATCTATATGCTCACGCATCTTACACAACGACGCATCGACGCACACTTACTTTCACTCGATACTATATTGCGCGTACGCTAAATTGAAAAGGAAACGTAGAGTGAATCGCGCAAACTAGCACACTTGAAAAATAATATCTTATCGGTATCACTTGTTTCACCGCGCGTCTCTCGGAATTTGTTGAAAGCGCAACGAGCAAGAGTTTCTGGCGGTTCACCAGCGTTCACTCGATATCGTAAACGGTGAACGGTGGTGAACGGCGAACGACAACGAGAGAGAGAGAGAGAGAGAGAGAGAGAGAGAGAGAGAGAGGGGGGTAGGGTTAAGCGGAGACTTTCAACGATCGGAAAATGTCCACTCGCTTCGTTACTTGGACTATCTTTCGCGCGTCTATCGGTATCAGTTGTCACGAAATTTCAAATATCAACGTATTCCATTATCCAAACCGAATGTTTCGAAATGATCCTGAAAATGAAAAATTCAACAACCACTGTGTTACATAGGAGAAACAACGTAGTTGGCACGAGTGTCGACCAGGTTGGAGTGCTTCCTTTATCGCGATGCTCTCCGTGTACTTTGTTGTTAAAAAAGAAAAGCCTCCATTGACGAACGACGCTCCCCCTACGTATCACAGACGTAGTAAGTAAGTAAGCTAGAGCAAGCTGGACGAGCATCGCAACGTATGCAGAGGGACAACGATAACACCGTACGACGCAGGAGCCCCATCCTCCTAAAAATCCAGCTACGAGGGTAGAAAAACCGTTTTCCGTTTCTGAAAATATCTCCGGACCTGTGCCTCGATCTCCATGTGGCAGGTCTCCATCGCTTTGTAGATGGTGGCGTTCTGTCGGCGCAACTGGATCAGCAGGAGCACCAACTCCTCGTGGGTTCTGCCGAGTAACTCGCCGGCGGATACGCGAACCAGTCCGTGGGTGGTTCCCGGTTGCGCCAGCTTGTAGCCACCCTCTGTTCGCTGGTAGCTGACGTTGTTCTGTCGAGGCATGCAATTTTTCGTTAGCGATACCACGCGTATGCCAATATACCCGCGCTCCTCGCCCCCGGCGAGATTCGCTGGCGAACAATTCGGTGTGCGCGTGAAAATCTCTCGGTCGAATCTCGAGACATGGACATCGAGCTCTGAAAACGCTACGCTCTACGTGCATCCAATTACATCTATAGCGAGTACAGAGTTAATCGTGTTACGATTATGGAATGGAAATGTAATATTTCGGTTGTGCTGTGAGTTTAACGTTAAACCCGATATCTATCAATTTGTTCTTATTTGGATTTCGCATTAACTTGGACACCGAATTATTTCACCATGTAAATGCCAAATCGAAAAAACGTCTTGATGTTCGTACCGATGCGTAGGTAACAAACAAGCGTCTCATTGTCAGCGTCTGATCGGGATCGAACGAAAGAAAGAAAGAAAGAAAGAAAGAAAGGAGCAGAGAAGAAGCAAAACGCACACGCAAATATGTACAAGAATTTAGTATCGAAAAGAAAGAATTAATCTGTCGGCGCAACGCATTCCGAGGTACGTAGCAAAAATCGTATAACGTAAACTCGCGTCGACCCAGCATCGAATAATCATTGTACCTGCACGAAGAGATTCCCGGTCACGGTTTCCTTTGAAGTTAGTAGTTGATTCTCTTCCCTACGGGAGCCAGGAACGAGAAACGAAACGAAACGAGAAACACAATGGAAGACGACGAGAGCGTCGCGAAGGTGGAAGGAAGACTTTGGAAGACTGGCGTCATGCCCGCGACCTGATCGGCTCGCCTGTTCACCGACTCGTACAGTACCCGGCATGCACTGTGGTTCCTCGCTCGGCTTGTCCGACCCTATCGTTTTGTATGTTTTGTTGCCTGAGATCTGGCCGGCTTCGCCTCGACCACGCGAGCCTATGTTTCTCGGTTAAGGCGATCTTTGTAACGATTAAGTTTAGTTACTTTTTGTCGTTGGCTGCGACCGATGACGCAAAATATATACGATATGGAATGGTGGTCGGTAAAAATAATAGAAACACGATCAGAAGTTTGGGACGTTGCCGTAAACTCTTTTCAGAACGAAACGAGTGTCCATCGAGTGTGGAGACAGCTTTAAGGTACGCGTCCGCAGTTCCTTGGCACGGTGCCCTTGCTGACCATTGCTGACCGTATGCAGGATCGACCCTGGCCCCCGGTTTTCTCGCGACTCTTCTTCCTCCTCTTTCTCCTCTTTCGAATGTTTTATCCATTTTCGCTTCCTTTATTGTTTCACGCGACGCGTGTTAAGAAACAAATGGTTCCGCGTCCTGTGTGGTGCGTTATACCAATGTAGATGTCGCGAAACCATATGCTGAATCTACTATACGTATACAAGCACTTAGGTGCGTGAGCGTGCGTGCGTGCGTGCGTGCGTGCGTGCGTGCGTGCGTGCGTGCGTGCGTGCGTGCGTGCGTGCGTGCGTGCGAACGATCGAATTTTTGGTGTCAATAATTGGAGGATTAGAGGAAATAGCGATGATTTTCATGCTTAGCCATGCCCAATCCACTCGATCGTTTGTATTTTACTCACCCTTTTATGCAGCGATTCGTTGCATGCGTCCCATGGGTGGTGATTCTGCCTCGCGGCGGTACCTCCGCCACGGTCCACCTCTCTGCCGATCGGGCTCACCATTTTCCTTTCCACTGTGGACAGACACGTGAACGCGACCACGACTGTATTCTCTATATTCTCTATCGATGAAGGAAAAGAAAGCGCTCACCTGGACTATGAATTCGTACGTCGCTATCGCTGGGGCTGGAAACTCGAAGTTGTTCGTTCAAGGAAACAACCTTCAAGTGTCCAGCCGGGCTCGTCAATCGTTGAGCAGTAGAATGGCCGCTCGGCGATGTCAACCTTATAATATCGTTGGATTCGGTGGTGTGGTTTGATCTGCGGTTTTCGCAATGGAACGGTTTTTTTTTTTTTCAAGTACCGTTCGATTGGAATCGAAAATAATGTAGGTATCTCGGTGGTACTCACGCGGTGACGGGTCCTGTTCTAATTTCGCTACTGCTCGCGGCCCGTAACAACAATTGCGAACTGGTCGTATCATTTTCCGACTGAGGGGTGGATCGGTGAAGCGGCAACGGTTGCCTGTGCGCGATGTTGTTCCTTGGTAGAGGTAGGGTTGTCGTCATAGCCGCGATAGTCGATGGTTGCGTCGCAGTTTTTTGAGCCAGCTGCGAGGTGCTGACAGCCCTCGGTGGCAGCGGATCCCTTCCTATCACGGATCCGGACCCGGACGCTGCAAGGAAACGAACAACTTTTTTACGTTCACGATCGAATACAATTCGAATTACGTTCGAACGAACGGCAGACATATTAGAGGCGGAGCTGGAACGAGAACGAGAAACGATATTTACGATCGCGCATCGAAATGGCACGTTGCATCCGCAACGGCCTTTATCTTTATTTCTTGGAAAAACCGAGATGCAATCGCGAGACTTTCACCCTAGGAATTTTGCTGTCCGCGCTTTACACTCACCGCACCTTTATTTATCATAATATCGTCCATTACTCCATACGATATTACGTTAAAGTCGATTGGGATGGGAATCGACGTATGTGGCGGCGCGCGGTCGCGTAACGAGCGACCGGATGTTTTGCGTTAGTGGGAATGGCACCGAACGAAATAGAACGGAACCACCATTACATCAGCTCCGTCTAAGGGGAATTACCACAAGGACCACCGCCGCCTCGTTTCGGAACGGGACCGAACCGGGGACGCACACGCGAAAGGACAATTTATCGCGTGCAATTAGCTCAGCCTCCAAAACCAGGCCACTCGCGTGTACACGCTTATGTAAGTAAGCAAGCGAGCAAGCAAGCGGTAATGTGGACCGTTGCGACGTGAAATTCCCTACCAATTACCTAACGAAATAAGACTTAGAAAAAAGACTCAAGGTGACTAAAAAATATTCTCGGTCGATGAATTATGAGCAGGAATCGCAGCTGTCGCGCGTGGAATCTGAAAATATTCGGTCGAAATACTGGGAAGGGGGTGACGTTGCATCGAGGATGTTTGCGATTTGCATGGATTTATCCGAAGCGGCTGACTACTCGCCGGAATGCAAACCGTGACGCGTGTGCCGAATTACGTAATTTCGAGATGATATTGAACATTTTTGACGAGACTATCGTTTCCTAAAGGTTCGTAGGAGAGGCTATACTTACGTGACGTATGTATACCTTGAGCTTTTCTGCGTCGATGCCAAGTGGAGCGTCTATATTTACTGGACACGCGAGCACGCGGCAACGGATAACGTTGGAGGATTAAATAAACTTGGATTGGACTAAATAGCGCGAGTGCATTTTGCTCGAGTCGAACGAGCATCCGGCCGCTCTCGCTAAATGGATCGATCGATGTTCAATTTTACAAACGGACAAACGACAGCGGAGGAGTGGAATGGCCGTTTTTATATTATATTTAGAGTTTTCCCGTCCCTGCGGCGATAACGGTTTTCGTTACGCGCGCCGGCTGCTGTTTCTACTTGGCGGAAACGCATTTCGTGAACGTTAAAAATGATTTCACGTACATCGTACGTAGCGAATGTAATCTGGAAAATGCGTTGCGACGCCAGAAATGCATAATACATAACAGTACAATTGGGAAGATCACGAAGGTGGCGAAAGGTGATCGGGGAATAGAAATCCACTCGTACTGGAGAGATCTATCGTTGATTTTCCCCCTTTTTTTCTTTTTGTTTTCTTTCTATCTCGTCGCGACGCGTAGCCGCGGGTGTGGCTCCCACGCTACAATTTTCAACTCTTTTCTTTCCTATACAATCGCGTGTTTAATCCGCGAATTGACTTTCCTTTTTACGCATTGTTCCATTATATACGTTGAGCGGTAGGTATATGGCGTAATACAATACGGAATTCATATTTGTTCGGTTGCGGTGGGGAAAATTGAATTAAACGCGAGTCACTCGAGACGTAAGAGAAAGTAAGAATCGTGGAAAGTAATAGTTTATTCGGTGCAAAATGTTGGACCACGGAAAGGATAATTCTCGTTCGATCGTATCAGTCACTCGTTACCGCTGATACACGTATGGTAAATATCGAAATTGTTACGAGCGAAGAAACGAATTTCATTCTTTCGCCTGATTCGCAGCGAGCTAAATAATTATTGGCGAGCGTCTGGTATTTAGCTTTAACGACAAGCTGCGTACTTTTATTCTCCGGCCTACTCCTGTCCTTACGAGATCGCGGTAGCCAAGAACAAGTATGCCCGCGGCAACAGTGTCGGACTCGAAGCTGTTAACTAACGGGATCTGTAGTGATCAAGTGGGTCAGACGAGTCGATAGATGTTCTCATTTTTGTCACCGATCGCAGTAAATATCCAGGTATTTTCAACTTTCAACTCGTAAAAGATGCGATCGTTCTAGAAAAATTGAGGCTTCGGGAAAGCAAGTCTCTGTGAAAAACTTTCGATCCGTTACCTGCATCGCGTCGATCGATGTTCGTACGACTTGCGAAGGGAAAGATCGACAACATACGCATAGAGAAGCCCGTTCAGTGTAGTCGCAGACCAGCAACGAATGAGCGTAAAAGGGGGAAACCTCGTTTCTGAGCGAAAATTGACTCGACTCGCTCGAAAAAGTCTCCGAACGAAAACTCGATCGCGTTTAGATTTTAGGTAGAACCGAGTTCCGTCCGAGTTTCGGAAATTCGAAAGGATTCGGAAAGCGTTTAATAAATTGTGGGGAGGAGAGAAGCTCGGTCGTACGAGCGAGGTAACGGTATGGTCACGGAACAGAATGGTTCTGCATATCGTGTAGAGGTATTTACAACGGGGTACAGGCAAACAAGTTTAAAAATCACGAATACACTCGTCGCGTATTACGTTGTAATACGTACTGTACTTTCCGGACCAGCAGCTGCCGCAGATCAGTGCTACTTTTCCGCCCATATTCCTTCGAGCCAAAGCTCGCCCCTGACGCGACACTCGGGCACGCACTCACGACGAAGAAGCTCGCGTTTGTTCGCATCGAATTCCGTGTCGTCTTGCTTTCGTTCCTTCCACTGACCCTCTCGCTCTCTCTCTCTCTCTCTCTCTCTCTCTCTCTCTCTCTCTCTCTCTCTAGAGTTGGTATTTCGGGGATCGGTCTCTAGAAGAAGATGAATCGGTTGTTCCGCGCGTAACACGTGCCGCCACGTGTCGGTGCGAGTCGCGAGGCTTGATTCGATTCTTCGCATAGCTAACGTAAAGTCGGCCGCTTTAGTCGGACGTGTTTGAAACACTTGGAACGAATCGCGTGTAACAACGGCATGGTTCGATGAGAACGCGAACTTGATATCGACTCATTTCCGTAACACGCTTTGTCGCGACTACCCGTGTTCGACAACGGGTATCGAAAGAGAGCGCGCGGGTGTAAAAGAAGGAAAGAAGAAGAAGAAGAAGAAGAAGAAGTGGACGCACGCACGCACGCACGCAACTCGACGACAGAAGCGGAGAATCGAAGCGACGGTATGGCACGTTGCGCCGTCCGGAACGGGCATCGGGTGACTGACTAAGAGCGGCGTTGCGTTGCCACCGCTGCCCGCCGCCACGGCCCGATCTCTGACCGTGCGGCCTCGTTCATTCCATTTCGTCCTCGACGTCGATTCAAGGACCGCGATAGACCCCGCGTTCTATAATACTGCGTCTACGCACGGCCACCCTCCCTTTTGTCCTTCCTCGCGTATACCGCTTTTCAACGAGCGAATAAAAAGTCACGGTGCGCTCGAAACAACAACAGCCGGACCAGATGGGCTGCCGTCTCGCTACCGTCTCGCTGCGATCGATCCTTTTCATCGGTAAGTTGCGTAACGTAACGTAATTAAAACGCGTTTTAATTCGAGTTCTCGAGGCGCGGTGAAACGAGCCGAGCGGTCACGTTTATCCTCGATACTGGTGAGAGAGAAATGTCAAGCGAGCTTTAGAAAGGTCGATCTGTCCTTGGATTATCGGACGCGCGTCGGATCGCTTTAGAAATTAGAACTTGCAACTTTGTAACCGCGTGCCGCTGTCTGCCGCCAGAATGTAGTCCCAGCCGGTCCCCGACTGTAGCCGCCGAGCGTGTTTTGGGTGTTTGCCTGGCCACCGAAGGTGAACGCACTTATTAAGAAGCTGTTGACCACCGTTATCCAAACTTGTCGCGCGCGTTCTCCGCTGCGTTTTGGTGTGGCTGGTGCTGCGGCTGGTTTAAATCTTCGACACGGTTGGATTCTCTCGCCGTCTCGGACGGATTTTACGGTTAGTTTGCTTCGTTTTTTCTTTTACTTCCTTTTTAGGTGGACTTCGAGCGCCGAGGGAGAACTGGTTTCGCGCATTTTCGCTTTCTGGACGTTATTCGTCGCCAGCGTATTCCAAGTTGTTAATTCGCGACGAGTCTAACGGAACGACCACAAGCGTTGTCGACGTAAAGAAAAAAAGAAAAAAAAAAATATTACTCACAGGATTGCCAGAGGATGCTGCGTCTTTCTTCGTCGTTTTGCGTAAAGCTGCAACGATTTTATTAATATTTCCAGAATTGTATCCGATGAGAATAAAGTTACGATCTTAATCGAACGCTCTACGGACGTGAAAGAGTCCGTCTAGAAAAGTTAGAAAAAATAGAGAGTTGGAATTGCGTAAACAGAATTTTTATTTGAATCTTATCGGTCCAGCACGATGGATTATATTTATACCGAGACGATCCGACGCAACGCACAATGATATACAAAATATTTAAAAACGAAGCCCTAACAGGATAATACTATATCCATCCCCTTCGATCGTACCCCTCTTATACCTGTTAAAAGTACTGAAAGATAAAAGTGAAAAGATAGAAGAGAACAGTATCGAGTGATGATGAGAGACGTGTAAACGATACTATCGTAAAGCTTAAAATTAGCCAAGATACTCGGTTAGTATTATTCCGAACACGATTCCAGCGGAGATTACGATATGGAAATCGGTAATCGATAATCAATCGTAGGCACATTTATTACACGCGTCGCAATTAACATCGACGACCTTATTCTTCTGGTACTCTGAAAGCTTGCTTCGAACGTTTCCACGGAATCGCTCGCAAACAGTAAGTTTTACGCAATAAATAGAAATACTTTAGCATCGGTGTTGGTAAAAGAAGAGAAATCCATTTATGGTTGAATGACTCTTAACGCGAGAAGCGTTCGCGCACTTGTGCACCCGATATACTTGTACGCATACGTAGGTATTGTAAATAAGATATAATGTACATATCGGTTCACGCATCACCCATCTGCCAGGCCGTGTTCCAACTCGTACTCTACTTAAGTACTCGCTTACTTACTTACTTACTTACTCACTTACTTATTTATTTACGAGGACGTGTGGTAATCGAACGATCTCATCGGTAAAGATGTACTTTTAGATTCTGACTCATCGTAACTTGTTGTTCGTTCGGCCGAATAAGAATTTACTATTATTAAATATTATTTGCGTTCGTGCGAAAAGTTAACAACGATAACAACAACAACAACAATAACAATAACAACAACAATAATAATAACAACAACGACGACGACGACGACGACGACGACGGCGGCGGCGGCAACAATCGAATGCAAGTTGGAACGCGGTCTTTACGACCAACTATATAATAAAAAATACACGAGTAAGTACGTGCAAAGACTGTAGTCTTTTGAAACTGAAAAATTGGTGAGCATCAAGTGGTATCGTATATTACATGATAATCATTAGGGCTGTGACGGTTATCTTAACAAGGGGTCGTTTCTTCGATTTTATATGAAATTATTGAAAGTAACTGGAAAACCGGTGGTGATACCCTATTGGTGCGCGCGCACTGTTTGAAATGAAAAATCATATCGAGGTATTGGGATCGCATAAATCTGCACATCTACGCGTGTACGTTAAATCTATACGTGCGTTATATCGCAAAAAATCGATGCGTGTCAAAAGAGTACCGAGAGGTACGTCGACAAAATGTGATCTTAAACCCTCGAGGCGAACACAAGTTTCGATATTTCATTCTCGACGAGTTCGGTACTACACACCGTACGATATTAAACTATTCGTTAAAGAAGAAGAAGAAGAAGAAGAAACTTTTCGTGGCGGTACGCGAACGCTGTACAGGCCGCCGTAAAACGCAGGTACATTTGGTAACGAATCGAGAGTCCATCGAGCATTTTCACCAAAGGAGAAGAGAGAAAAAGAGAGAGAGAGAGAGAGAGAGAGAGAGCCAATCGAGGCTTTGGAACACGGCCAGTCAGTCACTTCCTGAACACACCGGCGGATGTCTCGAGGAGCCACTCACCTGCAGCCCTGTTACAAGCCTCGTTGGTCTCGTTCGGTTCCTGGCTGTCGATCGGCCCGTTGCTCGTAGTCGTTGTCATCGTCGTCGTCGTCATCGTCGTCGTCGACGTCGTCGTCGTCGTCGTCGTCGTCGTCGTCGTCGTCGTTGTCGTCGTCGACGAGGAGGAGATACTCCGCGTAACCAGGTCGAGCACCTTTGGAACGACGTCTCGATCGCGATCGGTCGTGGCCGCCGTCGCCGCGTTCGCGACGGTTCCGGTGTAAACGACACTGTTCACCGACCGTGCACCACCGTCTCCGGTTCTTTCCGCGATCGGCAACCCTCGCCCCGAGTCCGCCATCGAGCCGCGCTGCTGCTGCTGCTGCTGCTGCTGTTGCTGCTGCTGCTGCTGTTGTTGTTGTTGCTGCTGTTCCTGGAGCAAGCAGGCGCTCGACAGCAGATCCCATTGTCGTAGTTTCTCTCGATCGAGCTCGAACGCTGCTGACGCCGGATCCGACAGCTGCCGCGTCGTCTCTGGGATCGAGCGAACCGGGGGAAGGTTGCCGCCTTCCTCTAAAAAATGATCCCCGTCCTCGGCGGTGGGTTTCCGGTAGGCTTCGTTTCGCGCATCCCACACGTAGCCGACCGCGTGGATGCGTTCCATCGACAGGCTCTCGTAGGTTATCAAATCGTCCATCGTCGTTCGTTCCCTGCCCTGTTGTTCCCTGTTCGGTCTCCGTTTCACGCGTGGCGCTCTCTCCCCCGGATCGTCCGGATTGTTCTCTCCTCTTCTCGAGATGACGCTGTCGTTCACGTAGGTGGCACCGCGCGTGATCTTGTTCCGTCCCTTCGTCCCGTCCTTGGAACGTTCGGTGTTCGCGTTCGCGTTCGATCTCGGTGGATCCTCGAGGTTGTCCAACGACCTGGCATTCCGCAGACTCACCCGTCGGAGGCTCTCCCTCCAGAGCGAGTCCTGCTCCCATGGATCCTCGGCGCCGAGCAGCAACGCGTTCGACGTTGAAACGTGGTCCTCGATCGGCGGCGGTTCGGCCGTCGCTGCTCGATTGCTTCGGTTGTTCCTCTGCTCGACCAGACTCTGGAGACCGACGTCGTCCAATAGGCCCTCCAACGATCTGGACCGTCGATGCGAGGTCTGCGTTGCGCGGTTAAATTCGATCGCGTCCCGATCGTTCGATTTGTCCCGGAGACCGTGAGGGTACAAGTTTCGCGTGTTTATCTCCGCGGTCGAGACGTCGGGCAAAGGATCCGTCGACTTCACTCTCCTGAGAGTGTCGGCCTCGTAAAAATTCTTCTTATCCAGCAGGTCCGCTTTGTTGTCAGCCAACAGCTGGTAAGTGGTTTTCCTCAGTTCCGCGGCTATTCGTCTCGCCTCGTCCACGTCGTCCAGCTGAATCTGCCTGGGCGTTTGTTGGATCCTCGATATCGGATTCACGATACGGCCGATGTCGTTCCTCTTGTTCAAGGATGCGGACGCGTGGTCCCGTTGATTGTTCAACTGCGGCAACCTGGACACGTGGTGACCGACCGGCGCCGGTTTCCCGGTCGACGATTCGGTGTCCGGCGCGTTCGCGTTAGCCTGGAGGTCCGAATAGTAGTAGGGCGCGCCGGCGGACTGCTCGGTCTGGGCACGCGGCTCGACCGGCAGCAGGTACGAGCCGAGCGGTGGTGCAACGTTCGCGGGCTTAACGACGGGCGTCGGGGGGATCGGGTAGTGACTCGACTCCTGGCTCGACGAGTACCTAGCGGAATCCTGACTGGTCGACCTCGAATGACTTTGGAACCTCCCATGGTTCCCCAAGGTAATCGAGCCCGTGGGCGAGTAGTGCGTCGAGGATTGGGCACTGGCCGGTCTCTGACAAGCCATCGAGGTGGAAATCGAAGCGGCGCCCGAGACCAGGGAGTAGCTGGAATCTCTGCTGTGCGAAGCGGTCGTCAGCAGATTGTTGCTCTGCGATTCTCGGAATCGGAGCCTGTGGACGTCGTCCCGCGATCGTTCGAGTTCGTTGTCCGATCGGAGAACGGCCGGCGAGTTTCTCAACGGTGAGAACCTCGACACGTTCTCGTAGTGAGCGTCACCGGTAAACGATTGCGAGTGTTGATGAGAGGGCGGGACGTCGCAGACTCTCATCGACGGTAAACTACTGGCGGATCCAATTTTGTTGCCGTTCGGATCGTCGCGGAAACCCGCGTTCGCTCGCCTCGATAAATCGTGGCAGGTCGTCTTTCGAAGCTTGTCCACCGCCATCGTGTTCTCGTTGAATCCGTAGATGGTCATGTCGCGAGCGAGATCCTTCGCGTACAGGTCGACGTTGAAGGCGTCGCGAGCTTGCAGCTCCTCCAGGTACCGGTCCAAATCGATGCTGGTTCCGTCGAAGCGGCTACCGCCCAGCGATTCCAACGATTCGTCCAGGCTGTCGAGTACTTCGCACACCTCGCTCACCGGTCTAGTCTTCAGCTGCCTGTGTCTCGCTTCGTCCTCGAGCGCCCTCGACTCGACCGAGTCGCCGCTGCCGGACGCGCTCTCCAACGAGATACGGCTGCCTCTGAAGGTGGAGCTAATCGTGGCGTCTGAAAATCTCGACGGTGGCCTGTGCGTCTCGACCTGGCCCATCGGTTTGTTCCACGATTTCGGTGAATCCCTGTTCGACGCGTCGTCGTCCTTCGTCACCGGTACCTGTGGCGACACCTTTTTGATTTCCAACGATTCCTGCATGTCCAACGAGTCGAGGTCGTCCAATGGCGGCGGTGAGGTCGGAATCGGCGGTGGCGACACCAACTCGCTGTCGGACGAGTCGTGCAGTTCCGCGATCATGGTCCGGCTGGCGCCCAAGTAGTAGGAAGCGGGTCGGAACGTGTCCGACAAACTGAATCTAGGGTGTCGCGGAGCGTCGATCGAGTCGAGGTCCTTGGACGATTCGTCGTCGGCGTCGGAACTGTCGGACTTTAGGGCTGTCAGAATGTCGGGAAGATCGGTTCTCGAGCGCGTCGAATCGTCGTGGGACCTCCTCTTCGTCGGGGTGGGCACCGTTTCGTTGCCTTTGTCCCCTTTCTCCAACGACAACTGGCTCACCTCCATGTAGACCGGTTCCATTTTACTGTCGGAAACGCAGACGAATTCGTAGTGAGGCGCGTCCAGCGTCGAATAATGCCCGGAATCGAGTTTCCCGTTTTCATCGGCGGGCGCCAACAGGGAGCGCGTCAGTCCGTTTTGAGCCATCTCGACGTACGAGCTCTCCTCGTGTTCGAAATTGGCGAACAGAGTCTCCATCATCGTCGGATTCGGCCTGTCGTCGGTTGGATCGAGTATAGCCTTCCTCGGGGACATGGGCAGATAGTGTTCCTCGGGCGTCGCCGCTATCGCGTCCTCCTGCTGTTTCACGGTCGGACTCGTTGTCCCGCTCTCGCCGGAGAACTCGCGATCGCCGTGAGTCAACAACGACTCCGCGAGGCTCGACCGATCCTCCGTCAGAATCGGTTCGTCGCTCGCGCTCTCCTTGGCCGTCGGAGGTTCCGAGGCTCTCTCGTTTCTGTCGCGTTGATCCGGATCGCTGCCCGTGTCGTACAGCAGAGCTTCCGAGTCGCTGAACACTCCGCGGTGTTTCGCCACCTCCTGGCGTCCGCCGTCACAATTGGACGCGTATTCCTGTACCTGGTGAACCCGTTGGGACTTCCTCTCGAAGTCGGCCAACAGATCCTTCACGGATTTGTTGCTGTCGGTGGACGGTTGTTTCGCGTGGCCCTCCCGTTCGGCCCCCTGCTGTCTGTACTTGGAGTAGTCCGGCGGATCCGTTTCGCCCAACGCGAAACGACGAATCACCGACGAGCAGGTCTTCTTCGCGGAATCCAACTTGGATACGTGCGCTTCCGTCGCTTGGACGGGGGATACTTTCAACGGTTCCTGCATGGCGAGTACCTCTTTAACGGGACTGGACTCGAACGTTCGTATCCTACACTGCACCAGATTCGTACCGGTTGATCCGTCTTCGATCCTAGCGTTCGACTCGAGTTGCTCCCTAGGCTTGATGTACTGATAGGAGAACTCTTTGATCAGCTTGCTCTCGTCGATGCGAGTGTCCCACGCGTCCGTTTCTTCTTGCTTGGCGATCCACTGGACGGTCTTTGGCCCGGGCCAAACCTCCGCCGCGTATCCGCCGGTATCGATCGGCGGCGCGTTCGAGGAACGCTCCCCGGCTTGTTCGACGGCGTAAGCCGTGGAGGTCTTCAGTATCCCGGACGGCCTCTTCTTCAGCTTGTCCTCCTCGTGGGCCGAAGCGTCCGCCGACTCTTGCCGATAATGCTCGGAGGGGGCGTGCCGCCGCGCGGACGGGAAACTGACCGCCACCTCCTCGTATCCGGCGTCGGGAGGTATTCCTCCCGCGGTCGGCGAAACGGAAGCGATAGGGTTCGTTTGCCGGTCGTTCGAGGCACGGGCGGCATTTTGATTCTGGCGAGCGGAGACGGCGTCTTGGAGCGGAATCCCTGGCGAACGATCGTCTCCGAGCTGCCGGGGGCTCCTTCCTGCATGCGAGGGTCTGCGCGTGCGCTTCCTCCGGACATCTCCGAGCTCTGATTCGTCCGTTACAAAACAAACACACGAGGACGTTCGTTACTCACGAGTGGTGATTAATGGACGCAACCCAAACCCACTCGGTGTACCAACCGACAAGCTGAGATTCGGCCAAGCTCGTTACGGGAATTCCTTTCGAGACTACTCTCTCGATACTTTTCCTACCTCTCGTGTCTTTTATCGTTTCCTGCCCGCGACAAACGTGTATCCACGGACAGCAACGAAAGTAAATTCCCGCAACGATCCGACAAAGGAAATTGTCGTATCACCAGCTGAAAAATGGTAAATGGCGGCCGTAGTTGAAGAACGCCTCTACGATAGTGTTAGTGATATATATTTTTCTCGACATGCCATGCTGACCCACGTGTCGTACACTACTCGAGTACGTAGTAGTAGGGGTACGGTTCTAGGTACGAGTGTTAGATCGTAACGGACGGTTTGGCTAGTTAAATTTCAAAGGTGTTAATTGTTCCCATTCACCAGTCAGTCAGTCAGCCCAGACCCAACACAGCAGCAGCAAAGAGAAGGAGCCCCGCGGAGAGAATGTTTGCAGATTCCGCTCTTTGTTTTTTTTTTTTTTTTTTTTTTCTTTCTTTCGTTCTTTCTTTGTTCCGTCTACCTTGTTCGATTCTCTCTCTCTCTCTCTCTCTCTCTCTCTCTCTCTCTCACTCTATCTTTCTTTTATTACCTTTTTGAAAGATCCTCGCTATCTACAAAATTGATCTACTCCTCGCTCGAGGAGCGGATCCGGCAACAGAGAGAAGAGAAAACAGCTAGAAGAAAAAGGGAACGTTGCGGTAGCGACGTTCGCTTCTTTTCCCTTTTTTCTTTTCGTATCGATTCGCATGTACGTAGATGCAAAGACGAAGACTTGATTGCGATTGTGTCTCTCTCGGAGACTCTTTATTGAGGGAGGGGAAAAGAAACAAAAGTGAAAAGAAAAGATATTTATACATGGACGTGTTTATAGGTATAAAAATTGTTCCTGTACCAAGTATCTTTGTTTAAGGGGGGGGAAAAAAAAAAAAAAAAAAAAAAAGCATTTCACTCGTAAGATTTGCTTCTCCGCAGAACGGACGCGCTAGCACGTATAACGGTTGCCCGTGTTGAAGCGGTTATATGTCATGAGGCGGTTAGAAATTGACCATCTATCGTTCTTTTAGTACAATCCAGCTCTAAATCTACTTAAAGTTTGTTCAATCGCAAATGTAGTAGCGCGTTCATGGGACCCACGTTTATTGCGTACGATGATATCGTATATAATATCAGATGTAAAGAAAAGAAAGAGAAAGAGAAAAAGAAACGAGACGGTCCCAAGAACGGCACGCATCGGAGAAGCCACAACTCATATAATAAGTTCAGGCGAGGTGTCCCTACCTTCGTCGTCGCTGGAGTAGCTGTTGTATCGCGAAACGTTGCCGACGGTCCGACGACCGTCGGTGCTCTTGCTCCGGACGTGCGGCCGATGACTGTCCTCTCTTCGCCGCGAGTGACGAGTTTCCGCGACGGAGGCTTCGTGCGCAGCGAGCTCGAGCAGTGCCTGCTGCTTGTAATAACTGGAGAGATCGTTCTGCGGTCGGTTTCTGTTCGCCGAGGCCGACGATGGTTTCCGCGTCAACGGGGATTGGAGCATCCGCTGCTTCCACTCCAACAGCCGTTTCATCGACTCCTCGCGCTGCAATGACACGCGTTTCAACACGGTTGTCGAACACGCTCGAACTCGTCCGAAATATCGGTGAACGGACAAACCTGTTGTATCTTTCGTTCGCCGTCCCTCGAGTCCTGTTCCGAAGATCGTTCCCCGTAGTCGTCGTCCTCGTCGGGGTCGAGGGCGGCCGGATGCCTGGTCCGAGGGAGACGCGCGGACGCGGACCTACAGAACTGTTGTTGTTGTTGTTGTTCCTGTTGCTGCTGCTGTTGCTGCTGCTGCTGCTGATGCTGTTGGCCGTTCCATCGTCTGGCGGCTTGTCCCGTGTGACTACTGCTGGTCGACCTGCTGCCCCAGCCTAACCCGATCGGCGACTCGTAAAACTCTCGTGGAATTCTTCGCAAAGTCACCGTACCCTCGTCCGGCGTGTGACTAGTCAACATTTCCCGGCTACCCGATTCGTAGCTCTTCTCCCGCAACGATCGTCGCAGTTTCGCCTCGTTAGACGCCGTGTTGTTCATCCTGCATCGATTTAGTCGATCGATCCAGATACGTGTTGCGTTCCAATAAGGATGTTTGAAAAGCGTACTCACTCGGTGTGCCTCTGAAGCGATTGATGGGACATTGCGTACGGCTGATGAACGTGTTCGCGTTGCCCGCGTCTCGGGCCGAAGCAAGAAGCAGCTTCCGGTAACGTAGCCGTTCTACCGCTTTCGTCGCCTCTGTCGCGGGTCCCCGTCCCTTTCGACGGCATCGTAGCGCGAGAAAGCGATTGATTTCTTTGTTGCTGATGATGCTGAGGTGTCTGATGGAGATAAACCGAGGACTGTCTCATCTGTGCCGCGTATCTGTATCACAAAACGATATATTCTTTCTCGCGCGCGTGTGTGTGTGTGTGTGCGCGCGCGCGCGTGTGTGCGTGTGTGTGCGTGTGCGAAATACCTTTCCTCGGAATAAAAGTAGCCATCGTTCGCGGCGTCCGACGGAGTGACCGTGTCCAAACTCGATTTAGGCCTCTGCGGCCGCCTCGGTTGACTCGCAGCGGACTCCTCGCAGCGAAGCGGCATTTGTTGCTGAGGCTTCCGGGTCGCCTCGTACTCGAGAAAGTCCGCGCTGTGCGGCCGCGGTGGTGGTTGCGCCCTCGGTTGCCTCATTATCGCGACTGAATCGGAAAGATCGGTTAAACGAAACGAGACGAAACGAAATATACGGTATGTACGAGATGCGTCGAGAGGTGTCACTCACGATTGGCGGGTGCGACGGGAGAATGGATTCGCTGTTGATACTGGTGGTGGTGCTGTTGCGCGTACAACGGTATAGGTATGGGGGCCGGGGAGGAACCCTTCGTGTACCCGACAGGTCCAGCCGGTCTCTGGTATAGCTGAGGCGCCCCGTAAACTTCCTCGTAGTCACCGTTTCCTCTGCCCGATCTCGGTTTCGCCGCACTGCGCCCGTACGTGTCGGGTGTGCGCCTCTCCGTCTGCACCTGCCCGTAACCGTAATTCAAGCCCGACTTATCCGTCCTGAGACTCTGCTGCGACGCCGGTTGACCCATCCTCGTCGTCATCCCGTAGATCACGCTGCCTCTCTCGTAGTCCGACACAGGGCTCTTGCTGGTTACCGTTACGTCCGGCGACACCGGCGATTTTCGATAATCCGGATCCGGCGAGGGGGTGGAGTACTCGGTCGAACCATCGGTCAGTCTTCTGGGTTTCGGAGGGGCGTTCGCGTAGATCGGTTGACCGAACTTTCTAGGCATCGGTTGTACGGTTTGCACGTTGCCGGTGCTTAAATGCAATTGCGATTGTTGTTGCTGCTGAACGACCTGTTTCTGCTGATGAATCTGTTGATGCGTTTGATTGTTACTACTTTGATGGGTTAAATGCTGTTGATGAGAATGAGCTTGTTGAAGCAGCTGTCCATACTGCTGCTGCTGCTGCTGCTGTTGTTGTTGTTGTTGTTGTTGTTGTTGTTGTTGTTGGTGGTGGTGGTGGTGGTGGTGGTGGTGGTGTTGGTGTTGGTGTTGGGACGTGCCGGGCTGATTATACGGAATTTGTTGCTGAATCCAGCCGTTTACCATAGGCTGAAGAACGTCGTCCGTGTTGTTATTGTTGCTAGCGTTGATATCGACGACAACACCGTTATCGTTGTTGTTCTTGTTGTTCCCGTTGGTATTGGCATTGACGTTGGTCTTGGCGTTGGCGTTGTTGTTGATGTTGGTATCGGCGTTGGCGTTGGGGTTGGGGTTGGCGTTGGCGTTGCTGCCGTTCAGATTCGGAAAGGAGGCCGTGTTGACGCTGTTCGGGCTCGAGTTGTTGTTGGACGCGTGGCTTGGATCGTCCCGCGACTGGAAACCGTGAAACCCGGAGTCGCTGTCGTCGGCGCTCTGATTCAGGATCGAAGAGATCGACGAGACACTTGGCCGCGCGCTGCGTTCACCGTTCTGTTGACCGGCCATCTCGATCACCACTGCCGCCTCGGCCGTTCCCCTGTAAATAAAAAACCAAAACGCATCGATAGAATACGATTCTTTCGTCGTCGTTCGAAACACTTACGGATTCGGATCTTGAAGGAGCGTTGCCAAAGTTAACGCGTTCACCCACTGATTCATGGTTTCCCGGCTATCCGCTGCGAAATGATAGGTCCTCATGTTTGCGTGTTCGGCTTTGAATGCGAATTTTCTGTTAACTTTGTCCTCGGGTTTGCAAACGGTAACTCTATACGAGGGTAACAATATCGAGCCTAACAATTTCTCCTCCTCGGGACCTGAAGGAGAAAGAAATGTAAATCTATCTCTATCTAGTCTTCCCGTATCGTATCTGACCTTTGTGTGTAATAAAAGGTAATAAAAGAGGCAGTCTGACCTTTGTAATAAAAGAGGCAGTACTCGGAGAGGACGAACCACCGTTTCTTCCAGAGCATGAGACCCTCCGAGCCCTGTTTGTGCAACCAGCCCTGAAGGGCGACGGGTGCGGAGATGGGCCTCTTGGCGGCGGGCGATCGTAATCCCTGGGAGCAGCTTCGTCTGCGAACACCCGACACGGACGCGGCCACCACCCCCGAGCCATCGTTCTTGCTACGTACTTGGACGGGTACGGGTAGCGGTGCCGTTTGGACAACCTGTAATCGTTTAGTCTTCGATGATTCGAATAAAACGCAGCTACGGGTTGCATCGACGAATCTCAATGATTGGTTTGATGGTTCGAACCTTTTTGCTGTCCATTCCGGACGTCGAGCTGGTCACCGGCGGCTGGTCGAGCCTGAAACAACGAAAAATGCGTCATTCGTGGCTCTATCTTTTTTTCAAAGATGTTTGCTGTTAGTTTTCGCGCGTAGAAACGATCGCGCGATAACGAGTGATCGTTGTTCCCGTCGCACTAACCTATAGAGAGCTCTCGCGCGCGCGCGCGCGCGCGTTTGTGCGTGTACGTCGAGGTACGTAATTATTTGCGTTCATCCGTCAGATTCCATTCTCTTTGGAGGTTTCCCATGGATGAAAGGGAAACGATAGGTGGTAGAATTCCAGGTCGCCAGCTTGTTCTTTACTTTCACTTTTTATTGGTCGGGTCGATTTTGAACATTCGAAACCGGTAGCGTGATAGATTTGCCATCTCGTGGCACGTTCGGTGGACCGATGGTAAGCGCCGCGGCGACCTAAATTCTAGACAATAGCGGCGAGGTTTTTGCGCTGATGCCATTGAAAATTGGATACGAAAGGGAAGGAGGTTCTACTCGAGGTGTGCGATACTCTCGCCTCTCTCGAAGGAAAATGTTGCTCGAAATCACCAGGGTAAAAGAGAAAAAAAGAAAAATGTTACAGCGTGTGTCGGTCGCTGTCTCGCAATCGACGAGACGTAAACGAAACCAAAGGAGGGGAAGGTCAGTTCGGTTCGAGAGGAAACGCTGGTTCGTAGATAAGATACGCGGCGGGACGTTAGAGAGCGGCGCAAAACGGCGGAGGTGACCGGAACTCGTTGGGCGCGCGAGGACCGCAGCTTCGATCGGTTCGCCCTACGCCGGTCGCGGTTTAACGCGTTCAACTTTTCATTTTCCCGATCGTTGATCGTATAATCGACCCAGCTGGCAGTGCGGATGAATAAACAAAAGCCGGCGGTAGACTAGATTACTTCCGCTGTCGTGGCGTCATACCGGATGAAAAGAAGGTCACGGTGGAGGCCGATAAAATAGTTGACCAATATTCTCGATCGGACAAACTGATCTCTTTTTTACGAGAAATCGCTTTGCGCGTCTCGCGACGTCGTTCCGAATTTCTCTTTCGAAACTGATTTGCGTTTATTACTTTTGCGTCGCGTAGAAATAACGAGGAAATCGGTCTAAACGAGCACTATTCAGGGGGGGGGCGTGGTCTGCTTCAGGTTCCGATACGGCAGACCAGTCGATAACCAGCCTTCCTTTTCCACCTCTGTTCGTCCTCTTCGCCGATCCCCCCATCGATCGAGCGATAAGAGGAGGAAAGAAAGAATTAACCCTCGACTTTTGTACAACGCATTTGAAACGTCGTTAAAATCGAGAATCGAACATCTAAAAACGCGTTCGAAATCGGAATACAAGTTATGCTGCTCTAGCCAGTTTTTTGGACAAAGATACTTGGTCGTAATAATAACAACAACAACAACAACAATAATAATAGTAATAATAAATAACGGCCGATTCGTTTCTTCAGAAAGGAATAAAAGTTTTCCGATCGCGTCGCGAAAAGGAGGCTTCAACAACGAGATGATCCTACTTATCGGAATCTACGAGATCTTGCTTAATTTACCTCGGCAAGTTTCCAATACCACCGATGGCACCATCAGGAATTAAATCCTCGTTGCGTGAAGCGCGCGTATCGAAAAACGCGTTCAACGTGGTGTTTCTATCGATCATCCATCGCGGATAATATTAATGGTATTTAGACGGATGTAATTAGAATAAAATAGTAAGAGGAACGATTAGCGGTAATATGGAAAAGAGAATGAATCTTACCAGTCGAAGAAATCGCAGAGGCACGTGAACATGGTGACTATACATCTGGCACATGGAACGAAGCTTGATTCGCCCTCGTCGATAGAATTAGTCGGTGAATAGGA
Organism: Xylocopa violacea; assembly: GCA_963969225.1. Classification (NCBI taxonomy): domain Eukaryota; kingdom Metazoa; phylum Arthropoda; class Insecta; order Hymenoptera; family Apidae; genus Xylocopa; species Xylocopa violacea. The sequence goes on along the minus strand of CAXAJV010000005.1, from coordinate 37,809,778 downwards.
ACTTTGACATTGCATCGCATTGAACAGTCGTTATTCGTCACATTATCCGTACCATTATTTTTGTACGCGCGTCGTTTTATCGTTATTTTATTAATCTGAAATTATTCGAATCCGAATAATTTGACGCGAGTGTCTCACGGGGATACCGAGATATCGTACGTGACCCTTTGAAGCCAGAATCACTCGTCTCGCGTGGTAAAAATACTGATTCGTCTCGATTTATTTCCATTTCTTATCTTTCCGCCGAGTAATTCACGTTGAAAAACGATTTGGTACTCGAGCTCCTCGAGTCCCGTTTGTCCATCGATAAAATTTCAAGCGTCGCGTCGTCGCATCGAAAAGTCAAGGTCGACCTTCTCACGCTCTAATTGCTCTGTCCCATTGAGAAGAAAAAGAGGAAGGAGGAAGGTTTTCTTCTGAAAAGTTGCTAGAATTTTTTTTTCTTATCGACTCGAGGTATTTTTTAGGAGGTTACACAGGCGCGCGCGCGCGCGCGCACACACGCACAGACACACCGTGGTGGTGGTTCTTCCGACTTCTGATTTCGCGTGGGGGGAAAAAGAAAAAAAAGAAGCGGGACGGACGCGTAGGTAATATAGGCAGCAGGTTTCGTTACGTAAAGCTCGAGCGCGTTCCGGCTTCAAAGGGCTATCGCGAGGCTCTAACCGGAAAATTCATTTTCGTCGTTCCGTAGGTATCCTATGTACTTGTATTCGCGTCTATATTATATAGGATAGAACAATGGGATCGTACGTGTGTCTATCCATAGATATCGCGATGCGCCGATAGAGGTAACGAGCGACATTTTCGACGACGAGGTAAAAATTGTCGGGAGGAAAACCGGCGTCTCCCCTGCGGGTCGGGCGGCCGTTGCCCTTCCAAGTCGCGGCCAGTCAGAAAAAAGTATCGATCCTGTATCCCGGTGGAAGGCCGGCTCCTCGTACGGTTATCGCACACGCGATATTCATCTGGGAGGAGGCACCGCACCCGCGAAACTTGTCACGACGCGGAAAATCGAATTCGAACGGCGACACCGAGAGGGAAGAAAATCGTGCGAGAGAACGGTGGCCGAGGAAGGTGCCCCGTGTTGCCCGACTCGTAACGCGTCGACGACGCAACTGGCATGCGCCTTTTCCACCACCCTCCTTTCACCCTGTCTCTACCCCCTCGCAACCACCCCTTCCTTTTTGCTCGCTCGCCACGCCACGAGCAACCTGGCCCCGGCGAGCCGGCGCATCGTCATCCCCACTGCGCCGCCCTTCGATTCTCTCTCGAGCCACGGCGCATTGTCCCCGTGTCTCCCCGTGTCTCCCCGTGACCCACGCGCGAACGGAGACACGGACCCGATTTAATCGAAAACAAAAATTTCCATCGCGTATTCTCCCTACGGAGAGTATCGAATCGGCCGAGATGAAACTAGCTGTAGAGAGACGGGCGGTACCGTAACTGGTACCGAACGTACCGCACGCGCGGCACGAGTATGTATCGCAGTCGCTTAACGGTTGCGAGACCGAAACCGTCGCCGCGCCACGCGTCTCGAGCCGGCCGGCCGACCGACCGACGACGAGTGTAATCGAAAACGATCTCGCGAGCGAAAAAGAAACGCGGGTCATCGCTTTCGCTCGTGCAGTTTCACTTTGGTATCCGACAACGATGGATACAAGGTGCATAGGATGGTGTATAATTTTACCGATCGCCTTTCTTTCGGCCCACCGAGGTAAAGTTGTGAAAGGTGTAGATCCGCAGAGTTGGGATATAATAGATATAATAGAGCGCGCGAAATCGAAATTCTAGGTAAAGGAAACGAATGCGTGCCCCGTAGTTTCGGTCCCGATAGAATCGTGTGCGTTTGCAACGCGACGTATTGCGACACCACGCCGGACAACGAACCAAAGATCCCACGGAACGGAACCGTTTACTGGTACGTCTCGAGTAAAGAGGGACTACGATTTAGCAGATCGGAAGCAGCAGCAGCGTTCGGTTCCTGCGAAAACGGGAAATCTCGAAACGCAGCGACGTTAACCGTCGACGTTACGAAAAAGTATCAGACGATCCTGGGTTTCGGCGGTGCTTTCACAGACTCGGCTGGAATAAACTTGAAGAAACTCAGCGAGGCCACTCAAGATCAGTTGATCCGGTAATGAAAGAAACGTCCCGCGTTACTACCGAGTAACGAAGAGCGTCGTAACCGTAATTGTAATCCGCAGCTCGTATTACGATCCACGATTGGGAAGCAGGTATCTATTGGGTCGTATTCCGATCGGTGGAACCGATTTCTCAACGAGAGCTTACACGTACGACGACCACGCGAACGACGTTTCGTTGGAACGGTTCGCGCTCGCTCGGGAAGATTACGATTATAAGATACCGTACATAAAGAAAGCCATCGAACTGAATCCCGAAGTGAGATTGTTAAGCGCCGCGTGGTCATCGCCGGCATGGATGAAAACCAACGACAATATCAATGGACACGGTGAGTTGAATATTTATGGCGTATTCGCTATCTAGTAGAAACGTATAAACGTATCTTGGCCTCTAGGTTTCTTGAAGGAGGAATGCTACCAGATTTATAGCGATTACCTAGTGAAATTCTTGGACGAATACAAAAAGAACGGTATCGATGTATGGGCTGTTTCAACGGGCAACGAGCCGATAAACGCCTATGTACCGTTCGAGCGTATCAACACGATGGGCTGGACACCAAAGACCGTGGGTAAATGGGTCGGTGATAATTTCGGTCCGACTCTGGCGGCGTCCAGGCACAACGAAACGCGAATTCTCGCTCTGGACGACCAGAGGATCGAGTTGCCTTGGGCGGTCGAGGGTATGTTTCGGAACGAAAAGGCGAGAAATTACACCGCTGGTATAGCTGTTCATTGGTATACCGATTCTTTTATTCCGGCAACGGTATTGGATAGAACGCACGCCGATTTCCCAGATAAATTTATCCTCTTGACCGAAGCGTGTACAGGTAGGTGGTGGTGGTGGTTTTCGTCACTCGAAACGCACCGATTTTTTTATCTCATCCGTGTCTCTGTGCGCATTAGGAAGTAATAAGTTGGAGTTTGAAAAAGTTCTCTTGGGATCGTGGGACCGAGGACAAGAGTACATTTTGAGTATCGTAGAGGTAACGAAAAGAAAAAGAAAAGAAACGTGACGTTTATTTCCTTTCACCTCTGTCTCTTTTCATTGGATACAGTACATGAATCATTGGGCGGTTGGATGGATGGACTGGAATCTAGCTCTGGACAAAGAAGGTGGACCAAACTGGATTAGCAATTTTGCCGACTCTCCCATCATCGTTAATCCAGAGACCGATGAATTTTATAAACAGCCGATGTACTACGCGCTCAAACACTTTAGCAGATTCGTCGACAGAGGCTCCGTTCGGATTTCCATTACCGATACCGACACCGTCAAAGCTACAGCTTTTGTCACACCCGCGAACCAAGTGGTCGCAGTCTTGTACAACAAGTAATACGACGATTAACGTTCTATCATATATTTAATATGTTTACATTGTATAATATAATTAAGCGCGATCATCGTTGCTTGCAGGAACGACAGACCGACGAATGTCGTTTTGAACGACGCGAACAATCGAGGCAACTCGATTTGCTTGGAATTACCAGCATACTCGATGAATACCGTAATTTATGCACTTGTACAAACGTCTATTAATTAAACGATGAAACGTCCTAGTTTTATTTCGATAGAGGCACGTCAGGCGAATACATAGTTTGTACGCGTTCCTAGCTACTTACCTCGAATGGAGGGCGCAGCTACGCTGCACTGTGGAGTAACTCGAGGAGAGCGGCGGAGGCGGAGCGCAATATGCCGGTGGCAGCGGTGGATCATGTCTGTGGAGGTGGTTGTGCCGGTGGCTGTGACTGCTGCTGTCGGAGTAGTCGAGAGAACCGCAGAGACTACCGGGAAGGTGCCGATGCGGTGTTGACCGATCGCTGCAACACACGTTCCACAATCATTTTTCAACCAACTCGAAACTTCTTAAAAAAACTCAAAAACTGCCAACACCAGGGAAGTTCGAGCGGAACGATACACAGCGATACAACTTTTTCCCATTCTTTTACTTACCGATGTGGAACGAACGTCGCTATCCGTATGCGGAAATCTACTATCGTTTCTACCATCCGCGGATAAGGTAGAAAACAGCTTGGGAAAACAGCGGATAAACGGAAAAGTTATGATACAGTTCGAACTCGAATAATGGTATATTTGGCGTAAAACGGACCGACCGGGAACAAATCTTATCATAGATAACATTATATATAGGAACTGATAGCGGCCCCCTTATAGATTAAGAGTCCAACTAAATTTACGACTCATCGTCGATTAGAGTAACAAACTCTGACTCGACGCGTGAAAGATTTCAGAGTCCATAGGACACTTTACAGCTGGTAGGTAGACGAATGCGCGCGCGCAAAAAAAAAGTCTCGTTACATCCGGTTGCGGCCCAGTAACCCACCTGTAGGTAGGTCTCTCTCGACGCGTAAATTCCCACGCGAAATCTATTAAATCTGTTAATTTGTTATCGTTACGTACCGTGCGAGTAAACGACCCTATCTATCGACACTGCGTAAAGCGGTGCGAGAGACCGGAAATGTTGAAAGGGTCTGCTAAAGCCACCATCGCGACGGTTGCATTCTTATCTTCTGTACAGCGTGTCGAACGCTTTAAAGGTACGATAACTCGTCAGCGCTACTAGATAGATACATATATATGTCCAAGTATTGTGTTTTTCTCCGAGCGAAATAATTTATTTCGATAACGATAAAACTAGACGCGAGCGAGATATTGCTTTGCCGTGCAAAGCACCGTTGCTATATTTTCGAGAAAGAATAATGCTCGCTTTTAAAATTTCAACGCGGAAACTGTCAACTACGTCCCGGAAAGTCATTGCCCCGTGTAAAGTAAATATACCAAGTTACGAAACACTTATCTCGAGCATGTATCATCAACGGAAGTTGTACAGCGATAAATTCAATGTTTACGAGATATTTGGAGTATTCGAAAGCCAAAGAGACGTACTTTGTTGGAATATAAACGCGTTCGAATCAGTGGTCACCTCGGTTGAATGAAATATCGCGGTGACTTTTATCGATAACAATGAATAAATTTACGCGGCCTGACTTCCGATCGTCTACGATGTCGCCCGCACGCAGAAATCAAGATGTCCGAGGGAAAAAATGAAACTTTACGTTTCGACCTTACCAGACTTTGTCAGTGTTCAAGGGAGAGAATGCGCACACCTGCGGGCCACATGTTTTCCGTCTCTCGAATGCACAGCGATGCCGTGCGTGGTAAGCATAATTTACGATTCGTTTCTTCCCTCCTACTACTATACTCGCGATATTTTATTGCCATTTCTGCTGTTTTACGGAGAGCATCCCCTGTGAAGAAACCGCGCGTGGTAGCTGCTAAAAACGCGACGCGGCCAAGTTTAGCTATACTCGAGCTTAATGGCATTCGTCCAATGACACAAACTTTGCGGTGGTCTCGACGTTTCTCTTTTTTCTTCGTTATCCTACGTATCGACGGTACGCGTAATCCCATCGAGGAATATTCCCGATGATAAATCGAACGCTGCATCTCTTTATTTCGTTTCGTTTTAATACGTGTTTAACCGAGAGTATAATAGTTATCGTTGCGATCTCGCTGGGTCCGCTATAATCCCGAAGATCCAATCGGAATACACCTCGAACGACGGGTGGAATGCGGTCTATGTTGCGCAGCGGAAGCGGCAGTGCTACCTCGTAGTAATTTCACCTCGAAAACATGACAACGCTTCGAATTCTCTGGCTCGTCCGGATCGTCCGTTTTATTAACGGGCACGAACGAGAAAGATAAACTAAATATTATCTTTCTCTACGTTATCGTAAACAATGCTTGTTTATCACACAAAGTAGTGCCGTAAGGTCTTAACGCGGGGAGAATATCTCGCTCGTCCATCTTTTCCACGATAAACGACAACAGGTTGCTTCTCAAACAGTCCCTGTGTGTTCACGCACGTGTAAACACGCACGCACACACATTGGATAGGGGGTGTGTGGAGAGAGAGAGAGAGAGAGAGAGAGTGCGTTTGGAAACGCGTTGTACCTGTCCACGTTGTTGCTCTTAAAGCTGACCATTCCGTTCTCGGGAGCAGCTTCCCTCATACCCGCGCTTACGTACGCTTTTTACGTAGCGTTTACGCACTGGCACACCGAGTAACGAGCGCCGGACGTGACGTCGAAGAGAAGGAACATCGTCACGTGGAAGGAGCGCGCGAAGAACCAAGAGAGAAACGTCCTGCCGAGAGCGCGTTTCCGGAACGACTGAGGAGGAGCCACGCTTCGCGAGCGATCTACCCCCACCGGAGCGAACGGCCCCGATCGACTCTCCCCGCTGGCACCCCCGTCCATCGGTAAATTGCACCGTTCCGGCAAATACCAGGGAGGGAGGCCAGCAGCTGACGACGTTCTTTTCTTCTCGGTCACGAACGACTACGCAACCGATCACGATCGAATCGCACATCACTGGGACGCGTCTATTCGCATGGATCTAGAATACCGGGTAATTAGTAATTACGAGTATCGCGCGTACCGTGCATGCCCTACTTCGTCGCACCTAATTCTCCACGGCCGTGGTGGACTCGTTATCTATTATTTCCGAATATCTCACGATTCCGCATACTTTTCACTTGGCTCGTCGCGATACTTTTGCGCGTCATCGATGGACAAAAGGGGCCAGAGGACGAAGCGAATAACGTATACACGCGCACAGGTGAACACCGCGCTCAGGTAAAACGGTCCTTTCCTTTCGTTGGCATTGTTACGCCGCGCGGCACTGCCGGTAGAGAATCGTCCGGCATCCATATTCATTGTCGGAGGGAGCGAAAGCTACGCGCAAGTTCTTTCGAGTACGTATTAAAAGTAAGCTTTCCCCCTGCGGAATCAACCCGATAACTTAACCTACCGAAATGGAAACGATAACCGTAGCACGCACGAAAAAGAAAAAGTCTAATAGTTATAATATATACGAATTTAGTTGTAGGCCTCATCGAATGAATAATCGTCGGTATCGTCGACGAGTTTTACCTCTAACGAGTCTACCATGGGAAATACTCGAGATCTAAATCTCGATACGGTAATATAATAAACTGTACCTTTATTAATTCGACTTTCTTTGTCTTTCACTTTTCATTATCATTATTGTTATTATTATTATTATTATTATTTGTTCCGCTTCAATCGCGTTCTCTACTTTCACGATCACGATTAGTACACAGTGGCTAACAAAGTTCGCCTTTTAACCTAGTCCTCGATGGTATAGAACGAACATCTGCGAATGGGTACAACTCGAACTCTCTTTGGACCGACCGGTTTCTCTCGAAAAGTCCTCGCCTACACCGAGCCGGAAACAACGGCTCGAAAAGTTGGTTGCGCCACGAAAACTTTCCTGCCAATCGCGAACGCTTCTCATGGAAATTTAAACCGAAACATGGAAATTCCAAAGTTCCGTCACCTCGAGTTCTGTCCAACGTTTCCACGAACGTTCGATCGACCAAACCGACTGTTTATACGATAGCCTAAACGCTTCGATATTGCATCTGAAAAAAATCAAAGTTGTAATCGAATCTAAACAAGTAGACTCTCGCGGAAGCGAAGCGTGATTCGTTCATCGAACGGGGTCGATTTTCACGGGAACAATGATTTCCCAACAATGAGACGCGCATTGTCGGAAGTTCCGCGGTGCGTTTCTTCGCGAACGAACGGCCGCAAAGTTCTCGGATATTGGACGATGATCCCGGGGACGATTAATTCCCAGGGTCGAATGGAAATGAGCGAAACTGTTTCGCGAGATGGTTCTCTTCAACTTTTGTTGGGACACGTAGAGAGCGTTTTGGTTTGTAAGAGAGCGAGAGAGAGAAGGGAACTGGTTAAGAGAGTATTCGTAAAGGGAAGACCGGAAGCGGTAGGTCAAGGTAAAACGTTGCCTCTGTTGTGTGAGCGCACAGTGCCGCGCGTCGCGTCTTACGTATCTTTCGACTATATTTTTCAAGAACAAAACCTACTAATAGCTAAAAGACAAGGATGCACGAAAACAAAAATATTCCATCGTTCTCGATCGTTCTCGATCGTTCTCGATCGTTCTCGCTTTCGGTTGACGTATCGTATTCTGAAAGCAGAAAGTGTAAAATCCCGTTATTACGTTCCAGGTATACGTATAAAATACGACTGCACGGAGGTACGATATTCGATTAGACGAGGTATTTCGACCCACCCGTTTCAACGTTCCAGTTTGGAATCCACTCACGAATTGATCAGAACGATGTGCAGTTTACGCTTGGGACATCTCCGTCTGTGCCTGATGACGTAGACCGTGGTTCGTGGATCGGCAGCTGGCGCGGGTGGTGCGGCCGCAGCCCAGAAGCAGACGATCGCGAACGCGATCGCGGTCATCCAAAATACGTTGAAACGCATGCCACTGTCAGTCGAGCAACTGGTGAGCAGCCACTCTGTTCGCCGTGGTTTTATAAGCTGCTGGCTTTATCGAAATTCGTGACAAACGTGAACGATGGAACGATAAACTGGCTCGGGTTATGTTAGGTTAGGTCGCTTGTTTCGAGATTCGAGAGGTAATCGCGCAAGTTGAACGACAGGGCTGTTAAAGCGATATTATCGGACCGACCTTGGCTGGAAAACCTGCCACGATGCGTACGGGCTTATTCGCGATGCGTGCGGTTTCGTTTCGCATTTCGTCGTCCTCCCGTAGCTAAAAATAAATATAATCACCGAGCGTAAATAATAGCGAATAGTTGCCTTGTCATGTATATCAGTATCATCGTATAACAGTTTTTCATACATTATGTTCGCGTCAGATCATTTTCTATACTTTTTTCTATATATACTCTGGGAGCTTTCGTCGAAAGGAAACGGTGCGATATTCAGCTGCGGAAAATGGAAGCTCGATCGGCCGATCGATACGCGAACGCAACTTTTTCACTTTCACTGGTAGCGGCGCAGAGATCGTACGCGTACCTAACCTATGTTCGCGCGGGGGACACGCGGTCCGCGAATCCAACGGAAAAGTCGTTTTTACTTGCGGACGAAAAATTGGACCGAGCCGCGTTCAACGATCTCTCTTGAAATAGTCCAGAGATACCAGAGGGTAGAAAAGACTCGCACGGACGGAAGACACAAATATCCTGTGAATAAAGTACGGAACGCTTACGGGGAGTGCTTCGTTGCTTCGAAAAGCACATTTCAGACGGAGCTCGGTTCTCGGCAGTTGCGGACGAGAACCAGATGACTCTTCTCTACGTACATCGTACGTATATGTATTGCGCGGAAAGAAAGAGTCCATAACCGTGCGTACCGTGATTATTAATTGTTAAAAAGAGAGAGGGAGAGAGAGAGAGAGAGAGAGAGAGAGAGAGAGAGATGAACTAGACTACCGCGGTTTGCGTCTAACCTTGCAACTCCGGCTGGCCTAACGGCGTCGTAACGTACGCTGAGTTTTCTCCGTTGGTTCCTCGGACTCCTGATTGCGAGGGTTTCCCTGCCGTGGATCTTGACTCTGTCGACACGCTGGTGCCCGAATCGTTGCGAACTCAGTGGCTGATAAGCGTCCACGGTGCAACCGCGGATGCAACTGCAGCAGTTCGACATCTGAACGGTTCGTGCCGATTCTGTTTACGCGTGTACTACGAATCGCAACGCGGCGCACCGAGTTTACGGGTTCCTTGACACGTCTCCGCGACCGGATTCTCGAGTACCCGGCGTGCTCGCTGGAATTTCGAGGAACGGTTCTTTTTATTCTACGCGTACTTATTTTTCAAACGCGTACACTCTCAGTGGGACGCGTTGGTCGGTCCACTTAGCAACGAAAAGCTGGCAACGATTCGTAACGTTGGTTCGGTGGCATCGAATCGCGCGTACGCTTCTCCTCTCTGGTAATAAAAGAAGCGAAAGGACGCGCGCGAAACAATGTCGATGGCGGACCGGTTAGCGGTTGCGCGGTGATCCTCGTCCCGTATTTCAGACACGTGGGTGCATAGGAAACGCGTTGTTCGTTCTATCTTGATCGAACCCGACGGACCGGCCGATTCGGGATCCAAAGACGCTGATCGCGGATGATCGAATCGCCGAGGTGTTGCGCGACGGCTGTTTCGAACGATACTGACCGGCAGAAGTTTGCGGCGAAAGAACCGCGGACAACGAAGAAATGGAAGAAGCACCGCGCGACACGGGGTGCGGAGACGAGTAACGGAGGATGATGCACGTGTTCGCGCGTACAATGTCAGTTGGGGATATACGTGGTGTTGGTGCCACGCCTCGTCGCGACCAACGTGTCGTTGCCGATTTCTGCGAGGACGCAGCAACGTCGAGTTGGTAACCGCGGGCGAAATGTAATCGGGGAAAATGCCAGATGTCGCGTTCCGCCTTTTCATCCGTTACCGTTGCGAGTCTTCGAAGGCTCGCGAGGCTTCTTTTGGTCTGTTCGGGAATACCTATTCCCGTTTTCGACAGAGGCTGCCATCAGCTGCGCGAACGGTTACCAGTTTCGTTCTCGGAAACGATTTCCAAACGGACCGCGCTGCGCTACGATGGCGCAACGAACGCGCGAATAGACCGGTTGCTGGTCATCGGAAATGATTTCGTTCAAAAGCGGACTGATCGATTTTACCGCGCTTCGTGGAACCGTTGCGATTAACCAGCGTCCAGCATCCAGCAAACGGCAATCTACTGGAATTGTCGATGCGTAACTATGGAAGCGAGCACGCGTGTACGTATAGAAGATCGAGTGACGTTCTTGATCCGGCCAATCAAACGCGTGCCTACTCCCTCGGGACGACGTTCGTCTTTCAACGCGTAACCGCTACAGAACTGCTTAACGCAACGCGCGATCTTCAACTTGATTCGTTCGAAAGAGACTCCAACTTTGGTTGAAGTTTCGAATCAAATGAAATTCGTTAAATATAGACCACCCTATGGAGATACGTAAATTCCAGATAGGATGACGTTACAGAGAGTTAAAATTAGTTTTCGCATCGGCCAGTTGCCATTTTCCCCAAGTGGTCCGAGGCAGCATGAAATTAGCATCGCTCCTTGTATCGTCGAAACGTGTGCTAAGTAAAAAATGTTTACGCGAGAAAGTAAAGATAAAAGCTCAAGAGAAACTGTATCGGACGTTCGAGCGCGTCCCGTGATCGACTTTGGAACGAGCGCAGTTGTGAAAGTGATCGCGCGTCTGCAGCCGTTGCAAAACACTCGTCGCGTACAATTTCTTTCATCTTTCTATACTTTTCGGACCTAATTATATACGCACACACACACACATATATATATATATATACGCGTGTCTAATACGAAATCTAATTAGGAAACGATCGTGAAATTACGTATTCGTACAGAAGCGATAAAGTTCTTTCCTCGTAAGAAAGTAGGCGCGAGTGGCGACGCAACATTCCAAGGGGAAGAGACCGCGGCCACTCACCTCTGGTCGCGGTCTCGCAGTCAGCTTCTGGCTTGGACGAACGGCTTCGGCCAGCGTACTACACACCGTTCCCTCTCCCGCCAGCCCTTTTTCTTTACCTTATTATCCGTCTCCGTGCTCGCGCCTAATCAGAAACGTATCCCATCCCTCCGACTATTTTTCACTCTCTTAACCCCTGGCGATGTTAACCTAACCTAACCTAACCTAACCTAACTAAAGTTATAAATCGCGTTACGTTACATCGTTGGTAACACGGTATGAGAGAACAATGATTTTTCTGGTACGGTCGAGTGCTAACGACGCGACAAGAATTCGAGAGTACGCCCACCTGATCGAAATGCCTACTTATACGTACGCATACCTGCCCGAGAGTCGTTCTCTCTCTCTCTCTCTCTCTCTCTCTCGAGGTTATGAGTCACGAGGCCGTCGTCGCACGCTTTGCTAAACATCTCGACATTCTCTGTCACGCGTTCTTTTCTCCTTAATCACAGCGAGTCCTATGCGTTTCGTTCATTTCCCAACAACCGTTCTGCACTCGATGGCTTATTCGATGAAAATTTTGTTATTTAATGTTCGCGCATTTTTCTATTTCAACGAAATACCAGACACGGTGCGTAAAAGTGTTTTTTGCTCGACGCAGGAGCGACCCAGATACCGTAAGATCAAACGAGGGGGAGACTGAGCGGTTAAAAAGGACGATTTCCAATTGATGGAAAAGTGTGCAAATCTTACCGTAATTCGAGTAGCGGTGCACAGAAGCAAACTCATGGTATTAGGCATCCACGGACAATTGGCACAAAACACTCGTGTATGTACGTATGTAGTACACTTTTTCGATATAACACTCGCGCGTGCTTACGAGTTATTCCATTATCGAAACGTAGTTTGAATTGTTGTTGTCGAAAAGAACGATCGAAAGCTTGATCTATCGAAATGAGAAAGAAAAAAGGACAAATCGAACGATCCTTTGCGCCGATCGCGTGGAAGATGTGAAACATATAAATCTTTTCTCTCAAAAGACAGGCACTCGGGACTTGTTCCACGTGTGCGACGTTTAATTTTAATCGATGGAACGCATCGACTCGTCAAAAGACGAAAACGAATCGTGCAAAGATTCAGCTTTCCACGATGACATCGAGCTGGAATTACGGTGCAATTCTCAAAGTCTCCTTCAGCCCGCGTACACTCTCGTTCATTCTGAACGATGTAACCAGTCTATAGTTCCTCTCCTGTAGAAAAGTCATTCTAGAAATGGTTGCTTTGCCGAAACAAGTTTCCCAAATTTTCCGTTACTACACGATAATCGAATCGTCTGACGAATACAGTCGGACACATATATATGTACATATGTATATATATATATACACACACACACATACACACACATGAGTAACACGTTGCTAATCTCGCTCGTGGCGCTTGCTAATCATCGTACGTACATATATGGTCACCGAGTCGATTCACGAGAAACAGTGGAATTCTAGATGCCAGCTGGAAACAGAGTCACTGGTTACGAAGTTGAATCCTCGAAATTTCGTAGAGAAACATTCACTGGCAGCGATGAATTTTTCGAAGCGGTAAAATAACCGCAACGAGCAACGACACGATCGTCGTGAGAGCGACACGACACTGGATGAGAACGGGCAACAGGTTCGCTGGGTTGCCCTAAGGAACGTGACGACGACGACGACGCGACGATACGAACAGGAGGGGAGGAGGATAGGTACTGGCCAGGTAAGCTAGTGCCGCCATTGCTCCTGACGCAGCATCCACCGATTTACACTGGCGTAGATACGCCGATTTGCTTGCCCTTTGCTTTACTTCGGTTCTCACGGATCCCTGAGTTACGATTTTAGGGGGAACTACTTTCGTTCGTATATTCGCTGTACCAAGTATTTAAAAAGGATCGATTTTATAGAATAGTTTGCAAAAATAAAAGAGTATCCAGAAGTTTGAACGCTAATCGTATAATTTGTTCGTTACGATAGAATTCGGAATGTATAATACTTTGAAGATACTTGAACGAGCGCGAAACAATCTAAATATCTTGGAGGAAAGAGTATTCCGGTTTTTTTTTTTTCTTTTTTCCTTCTTTCCCCACTGCTAACAAAGAACGCAGACTTCGATGGGAAACAGATGTCGACGAAATCGTGGCTACGCCACTGCAGCAACAGGTTGTCGCCAATGAGAACCGCCGTGAATGGGCGCGTTCGTCCATTTGATAGCAACAACGACCTGCCGTTGTAAAGAAACAAAGCGATCTTTTAAATCTACGAATGTTTACATATTTTTTGTTATCAATCGATATTTGGCAAAACGTTACGTACGGGGTAAACGAGTAGACGCGTCAAGTGAAACTCGGTCAAGTATTTCGATTTTTTAGGTAATAATCGTTGATTAACAATGAACGCTGGTCGTGTCGAATCACACGAATTGCAGCAGAAACACGGAGGCATCGGCGGGTAAATAAACTGAGATTGACTAATCATTTGAGATACTCCTTTCGGTGATGTTTGGTGTTCTTCGGTTATCTAGAAGGGTCTACTAGAAGAAGGTACGATGCGAATGATAATTACGCATACATAGTAGGTGTTTAGAGAAGGCGTTGAAACTAAAAGAATCGGAGCAGCACACAGAGTTAGAAGGAATAGCGTAGCGGAGGTTCGAGTCGGATCGATGCGCGTTTCGGTCGCAAGGTGGTAGCACGGTACGCGTTTTTCTGGTGCGCGAATCGGGTGCTGTGTGCGGTGGTACTGTCAAACATGAATATTCGTATCGTAAGATCGTGTTATATTCCGAGGAAAGGACCGGTAAAAAAGGCAGCGCGATAGGTTCGCGGAGTGTACGATGCACCGAACCGATAACAAGCGTCCCTCCCTCTGATGCGAAACGGTTGATATTGACAACGGTTCTCGCTTCGGTGCAGGATAACCTCTCGGCCTGATCGACGAGCACAGCGACGACAACCACCTTGCCACGTCCTTTACTCGACGATCGCCGAAAGAATTTCGAAAGAATGGCGTGTTTGTTGTTGAATCAGGAAAACGTGCACATCAAAATACCGTCGACCGACACCGTCGACGGTGTCACTTATTACTGCATCGAGGTTAGGATCGCCTCGATCAAGTGGACCGTGAAGCACAGGTGAGCGGTTACGAGACGTAGGTACTTTTACTTGAACACTTTACGCGTTACGTTCTATAAGGAGACAATCGAAAGGAGAAATCGTTTCTTTCAGGTATAACGATTTCGCAGAGCTACACGAGAAACTGGTCTCGGAGAATTACGTGAAAAAGGATATACTGCCACCGAAGAAGCTTATCGGGAATAAATGCGAAGCTTTCGTAGAGAAGCGTAGGCTAAGCTTAGAGGTCTACTTGAACGAAGTGTACAACTATTTGAAAAAAGCGATGCCCAGAGAACTGGCTGTATTTCTGGACATGCACGTATACGATATATTTTTCCTATTGCAGAGTATGGCTTTGGAATTTTTTACAGACGGCGACAGTTTGTTGCAAAAGTACAAATGTTACAAGTTCAATCCGATACAGGTGAGAACGAGCGTTCGGCCAAGATTTTTCTAGGTAACAACGGGTCGTTGATGCATTTCCTCCCGTTTCATTTCAGTTGTACGCGATCAGCGAAAGATTAAAGCAGCCTTGTCCGTCGTTGGAAGTTGTAGATAAAAAGTATGACTTTAGTCACGTGTTGGACTTTAATTCTCACTTAACCGGCCTCGTGATCGAAGGAAGCTCCGAGCCGTACAAAACTAGTAACATTTACTCCTCGGCACTGTCGATCGAGTTATCGAGTTTCAAGAGTATAGAAGATTTGACCATCGATCAGTATCCAGTGGACAACATATACCACATGGGTACTGTTCGGGACACCGTGAAACGTTTAAAAGTGAATAACACGAAACTGCGAAACATCGTCGAGTTGGCAATGTGCGAGGAGGTGCACAAAAACATTGAGAATGCAAACGATTCGCACGTTTGGTTGAAAGTGACTCACTTAGATCTAAGCGATAATCGAATAGAGACGATAGACGAGGCGATCAAATTGTTGCCGCACATCGAATGTTTAACGTTGAACAACAATCTGCTCTCGGAAATATCGAACGTCACCCTGCTACCGAGATTGTCCCAGTTGTATCTCGCGTCGAACAATTTCACTACTCTACCGGACGATCTGCACACAAAGCTCGGCTATATCGTGTACATCGACCTCTCCCAGAACAAGTTGACTTCGTTGTCGAGCTTCTCCAAATTGTATTCCCTGGAGGGCCTGGACGTAAGCTGCAATCGCATCGAGAAGATCGAAGAGGTGAAGAATATCGGGCATTTGCCTTGTTTGGAGAATTTGAGATTGACGGGGAACCCGGTCTCGACGATCGTCGATTACAGGGTTAAAGTATTGGAGCCGTTTGGGAAAAGGGCGGCGGATATCTGTTTGGATAACGAAAAGCCCAATCAGAAAGAGTTGGATACCGTTTCCGTTCACCAAGCGTTGCGTATCGCAAGAGAGGGGAAATCGCCCACGTTCACCGCATCGGACGCACCTTTGTTCTCCGCTGAGATTCCAAGCATATAAAAACACCGTTAACATAATAATATTATATTATATTATATTATATTATACTATATTATATTATATTATATTATATTACATTACATTAGAGTATATTATATTATATCATACTTTTCGATATTTCGATTTTTACGAATCGCGTCTAAACGTTTACGTCTTGAATAACAATACTCTTTGCGTTACGAGTCGACGAAGTGTAATCGATTCCAGCGGGAAAAGATTCGACCTTGACCGAGGTAGAAATTTTATTTCTGTACAAATTGACCAGCCTTTTTTTATATACTATCCATCCAATGGGTATAAATACGTGCATACCAAAAACGATAAAACGCGTAGTATAAGCCTCGGATTTCTCCCTTGGGTCGATTCATTTACGTAGTCGAATGTGAAATAATTAACGACGAAACTCTCTATTCAAGGATAACGTGCGTGCCACCTGTTTGCGTAGAAATGAAATTTTCCCAAGATTCTGCTCTGTACATATGATTATTTTTGAATTGTATATCGCGTGTTACCGTCATATATATATATATATATATACATATACGTATTTTTTATACCAACTCGAGATCGAGAAACGAAACGATCGGATTTATTAAAGATACGCTATATTTATTTGTTAATACGAATGCGGTGATTCTCGGCAAGCTGAATTTCTAGTTTGAAATATCGGAATATTTCGGAATATTCGAGTTCGGAACATGGAGAATCACCGAGTACCTTTGTTTGTTTTAAATGGAATTTATTTATTTATTGTCGTGCATTCGAAGACATTCGTATGCGTCTAGTAAGTTAAAAACCATGTGGCCGAATAAACGTGATCAGAGATTGTAGCAGCGTTTGTTATTCGTTGTATAAATTAAAAATTTTTAAAACGACGTTATTTTCAAAACTGTAATAACTGCGTGTATCGTATAATGTTTTTATAATGGTTTAACGCAAACTGTCTACAAATGTTTATAAGAGAATAGAATATTTTGTTAATAAAGAATCGGAAATTAAAATAAACTGTGATAATCTATCGTCTTGTACAGTGTATCTCCTGTGTTAGAAAAGGTTGAGAAACCGAACGAAATATAGTTTCCTCTGAAGTTTATTTTTATTTAAACTTTCACATTGTCCGCATTACCTTTTCAACATCAGACACGTATCTCGATAATAGTAAAATATTCATAAATAATAATAGTTATAATAAAATAATAATTATTATTACACTGCTCGACATACTCTAAGCATCCTCGTGTTATAGTCTTTTAATGTAGTACACCTAGAAACTAACACATACGTAAGTTATAAGTTTTACAGAAGATCGCTTATGATTCTTTACGCGTATCGAATTTCCTTGTCCCTCCGACGATAAACTATTCTTTCGGTTTTGTTAAAGGCAATGCGTGGTTTTCAGAAGAAAAATATCCTTGTCACTCCCGGGGGAGTGATGGTTTTGATTTTTTATCCAGTACACGCGACACGTCCACGCGCCATTTATATCTTAACGTTACGATCGATATACTCGTACATGTGTATTTATTGCGTTTACTTTCCTCCATTGACCATTAACGACGTACGATCTTCTAGCTAGTAGTTTAAAAATCGATTCTCTGCCTGTCGAGGTTACCATCGAGTATACATATGTGTATCAAAGCGGCAAAAAGCTGTTCGAAAAAAAGAAACACTGCATATCAAACATCTATACAATAATTGTTTTTTTTTCTTTTTTTTTATACAAAAATTAGGCGATTCGTTTGATGGACATTCTCCGGACAAGCGTTTTCTTTGTCGACTTGATCTTGGTAAAATTGGTCAAAGAATTTGAACTTTATACAAATTTCATCGCGGAAGAGATTCCTAGAGCGTTTCGATGATTCCAATTGTTCGATGTGAAACGATTATCCGTTTGTGCCGGTGTCAAATCGACAAAACGATCAACGAACGAACGTTTTTCTCCTCCTCTTTTTCTTTTCTTTTTAAAGTTCCCGCCTGAGAACTTTGCTCGTTGAACACATTTCGCTGCGAATCTCGATTTTCGATTCTACGTACAACGTGGCATATTCGCTTGCATATTCGCTTTATAATTAATAACCGCAATATTTGACCCCTGACGAGGTTCGAACACTGAATTTCGTCTCGGTTACACGAAATGGGAAGGGTATAACTTGTGTGTAGAAAATTGTAAGGTTAAGATCGAGAAGAGAAATGGAAATTCCCAGCGAAAGAGAAAAAGAAATGGAAGGATATCAGTGAATCGGGAATCGATGAAGGGAAAGAGAAAAGAGGATCGTTTTGTCGTGGACTCGTCTGTTCGATCGGACGTTTATTGGTGCGCGATAGGGATGAGCTTCTCGCCCGTGCCAATCGCCGGAAGTGGAGCCTCGACGGTGAGCACGCCATCCTTGCTCAACGAAGATTTGATGCTCTCTGGATTGGTTCCCTTGGGCAGTAGGAACTCGCGATTGTACTCCCTGTATATAGATTTGCTTTCCGTCTTCTCTTCGTGTTTCGCGTGAACCTAAAAAACATAAAACTCCATCGTAAAACATCGATAAAAAACAGTCGAACGAATTCCCAAGAGGTAACGCGTCGCTCCTATTTTTGGACAAAATGTTTTCTCACGCGTGACTCATTCTTCTTCTTCTTCTTCTTCTTCTTGGCGAAAGAGAAGATGCACTCGCGTACCCTACCTCCCGTAACAACCTTGACCACGTCTATTTCCGATCGTATTTTGTCAGAAGAACTCGTTTTTCGATCGACCCACGACGATCGAACGATGATTAAAGATACCTCGAACGGCGTTCACGTTCGCAAAAATTGTTCCCGGAACTCACGGCTACAGAATCGCGTGATTCGCCTTCGACTTTATTATTATTCCTCCTACGTCGGGGGGGGGGGGGCGCTTTTTTAGATATTATCGAACGTATAATACAACGAGACCCGCGACCGATTTGCGGAAGGCAGGCAGCAAAACACGCAAAGAGAGAGAGAATTCGTAAAATCGGACAGCGGTTTGCGATCGCATTAAAAATAGACATTGCATCAGGCTAGCAAGTTTGCGTGTAGTAACAGCTATGCAAATATGTGTATTGTGCTACACGATAGGCTATTTCTTACGAGATTTTGTATAAATGAATGCTATTAACGCGTTGCGTCACCCGGTACAGAACCGATAGAGTTTCTCTGTCATCGACGTATTTAGATATTACCGCTCGGCAGCTCGATATTGTATATCGATAAGCTTCTCATATATTTTTCTAATCGAGTGAAATTGAAAAATTCAAACTCCACCACTGTACAATGGGATACGTAACCGGGTTTTTATTAGCCGGCCGCACCCAACGCAACGACGCGACGCGATGCAAACAGGAACGAGGTTGCGCACAGCCACGCGTTAGAATTAAGGGTGGTGGGCGAGGCTAGCCGCGCGCTAATTGCGTTACGCAAACGATGCTAATGAGCTGCGCGTTTTCGTTTCGCGTCACGACGTTCTCGTTCTTGGACCAGTTCGCCGACCAATCTGTTCGCGCGTACTTTGCTTGCCAACGAACCAAATAACCTGTGGCCTTCACCTTGCGAGAAGCCTCGCCCTGCCTAAATTGCTATCCTCAAGGTACGACGACGCGTTTCAAAATCGCTCTCTGATCCCTTAATTATTGGTAAACCCAAGTAACAACTGGCCAGATCCGTTCGGAGGGGAAACAGTTGCTGCGTAAATAGCCAGGATATCGGCCTCGTGGCGCGCAGCGATATCGATCGCAACGCGCACCGCGAATAGGAGGAAAACGAGGAGCGAGTAGCCGCAACGAGCCGCAACGAGAAGCGGGTTGGTAACCCTAGACAGAGGGCAGGTACCACCACCACCACCACCACCACCGATGAACAGTGGACACGGCCTATGCGAGTAGTAACTCGACTCTGCCGCGAATCTAACCTTTCCAACGCGGGGATCGTCTTACTCGCGTCGGACTCGCGTCGGACTCGCGTCGGACTAGCGCGCGCGCCACGAGCTACGAGAGAGGAGGATTTTGCAAATCGATTCGAATTTTACGTACTTTCGAAGAAGCGTGCGAGCCTCGCCCACGCAACCGACGTTCGTCGTCGGAGAAACGAATACGTTCACCTCTGGAGGCGATCCAGTTGCCCGAAACGGGCAAACGAAGCGTGCCTCTCGTTTAAATAAAACCGGTCCCTGCTCCTATTTATCCATCTGGTAGTTGATCGAGCGAGCATGACGTCACCCACCTCCCGGCAGAATCAAGCAAAGATCGCATTCTTCGCGGAGGCTGCTCATCTTTCGGAGCGCCCCGTGTCCTTGGACCGACCCTTTAAGGACCGTAACGCGCACCGGCGACCTGAATTCGGCTGGTGGACCTTGACCACGATAGAGAACCGCGCCGCGGTCAACCTGTTTCTTTAAGATTCTCTCCTCGTTTACACCGACCGGTTACTCGGTTACCGATTACTACTACGACGTTTAGCCAACAATAAATCGAATCGGAATAAACCAGTCGTTTCATCTTATTCCCATTAGAAATCAAACGCACCGCAACGACCCTATCGTTTCTCTACAGATTAAAATATGATCGCGCAAGAGGTACGCAATGGCCGAATATTATTCGAAGCTGTCGCGTCGCGTCGCGTCGCGTCGCGTCGCGTCGCGTCGCGTCGCGTCGCGGTGTGACGAGCACCGTAAACTTATTTTTGGTTCGAGTTATTTCCGTCCAGGTCGACGGGATTACCAGCCAGAGAGGAGAAACTTGAACACGGAGAAAATTCTGGCTCCGACTTCCTGCGGCAAATTCTTCTGCTTCTTATTAATCGAATCGGGAGAAAACGTTCCTTCTTCGTTTATTGATGAAATCATCATCGTTGCGCATCGTTGTTCAGTCGGTGGAGCCGACTTCCCGTGCCGGAAGAGAGGCAACGAGAGCAATTAGAATGTTCCGCGTGGTTCGTAAACCGGCGTAAAATTCTCCGGCACTTCCTGTTGGCCGTTCTTGGCCGGGACTCAGGCGTAGCGCCATACCGTCGTCGTTTCACCGTGACCCGTCTACGAACGTCCGAAATAGATGTTAACAAATAAACCGCCGATAGATTCCATTCCCGTCAGAGCATAGCGATAGTCGAATGAACAAAAACTCGATTCCCTCCGGAAATGCTACCGCCGAATTTACTCTATTCTCGCGCGATACGAGTTGCACAGCGTAATCGAATAGTAATCGAAACTTTCGATCAGATATCATCGCGAACAGCAGTTACAGAGTCGCCTGATTACGTAAAATGGTGGACCAGATTCGGCGGTTGCCAAGTTGCGCAACAAACCGGTGCGGTTCTAGAGAACGAAATATGCGCGTTCCAGCATGAGTCACCTATAATAATTTCGCATTTGTTGCGTTAACCTGGTTACTTTGTAAATAAATAAAGTAATCTCTCAGTTACCGGCAACAGGCCAATATCGTTCACCCACACGGATCCGTACTCGGGATTAGTACTCACCAGCAACTTGTTATCCACGGTCTTGACAACGATCTCCTCCGGTGTGTACTGGGAGACATCGAATCGAAGCTTCAGCATTTTGCTGTCACCTTCGTCCTGAATGAGGGGGCTGTTCAGACCATCCAGCCAGGCAGAATCATGCTGGGGGCTCAGAGAACTGCTATTCTGAGTGCTCTGCGTCGTGGTACTGAAAGGTAGAACGCGATCGATTTACAATTGTCGTTCGAATCTATACCATTTATTCCGATCCACGAGTTTCGAAAATAAAAATAAATAAGTAACACAGGGAACAAAAAAGAAGAAACAATATACACGCACAAGTCGAATATTACAGTATGCGTCGATGGCGACGATGTAACGATGGTCGGAAACGATACAAATGATAAAGATACGCGTTTCGATTCGAAGACTTGTTCGTCTTACGATTAGCGTCACCTGGATACTATATATATATATATATATATGTATAATGCGTACCTACGATGCCGACGATAATGCAACGAACAGTAACAACACAACATTCAAACTGACTCACGATGAACGGCTATGTACACATACGAGTATGTATAGTAATCGTGCATAGCTACTTAACGGACTAATTAACGTCGATTAGGACTATTTGTGTACGTATCTTGATGGCGTTTCTCTCGCAAAACACAACCGCACCAAAAGCGTTTTTTATTCTATAATAACTAAATACGTAACACTACTGTGCTTGGGTTAATCGTTTGTCAAATGGGTTAAAGCGTAGGTCGAGATCGATCGATCTACAGTGGATAACTCGTGCCCTTTACCTTTTACAGTGCTTTCTTGTTGTTGGTGGTGGTGGTGGTGGTGGTGGTTTACGGTTAGTGGTGACAGAGACGTAGCAATACGGTAAAGACGCGTGTAGCGGCTGTATCGATGATGCCATAACTTTTAACGCTTATAAGGTTGACTATAAGATTGACATTTATCGGATACTAAAATCTCTTCAAACAGGCAAGAGAGACACTTTTTCTTCGATAAACGAGTTATGCGAATCTTGTTCGTTAAAGGAATCCGACAATTCGCTAAAATCAATCAAAGCAAATACGTTTTAAGCGATGCGGTAAAAAGGGTTTAATTAATTACACACGCTGTGCAGTAGTGGATCGTCGACATCGAGCAACAGACCGCAATTGCACGCCTCTGTCGCCAAAGTGAAGAATAAAATGGAGGAGCATTTACCAAGAGGATTCTGGTTACATGTGTACCGATTATGAGCGAGACACAAAGAGACACCGAAGAGACAACTGAAGGGAGGGAGGGAAGACGGAAAATAAAAGAAAAGAGAGAGAGAGAGAGAGAGAGAGAGATATCGTTCGTTTTTCTGTGTTTACAGTAGCGTCACCTTTTGAAGCTGTCGAATGCGGACCGCGTTGGCGGTGCTGCAGGGTCGACCTTGTCCCAACCTGCGGTCTTCGAAGTCGTCGAGGTACGGTGTTCGCTGGAGCTCGTGTGATGTCGACTTCAGGTTAGTCACCAACGTGCCAATGCAGAGAGCCAATCAGAAGGCGAGACAGAAGTCGAGCAGGGGGGAACAGGGGGCATTATTATTTTGTTAACTTTGGTGGTTGTTAGTTAGTTTTGCGCGTGTTCAGTTGCACTTTTTCCCTCTCTGTCAGCGGCCGTGTTATCGGCAACCGACTGACGTTCTCTTTTTCTTAATCCCTGCTGCTTCCTGGCGTCAAACGAGTTATCGATCGTAGCTTCATTCGTTCCATCATTAATTATTCATCGTTCCGGATTGATTTTTTCAAGTCGAACTAACAATTAGGGTGAACGGTTAATCCTCTGTAATGTCACGTGTCCTCCAAGTGATGTATGCGTATATATATGTACGTATAACTATTTATGTAATTTTATTCCACTCCCTTACTATAATATTTCATCGGTATGTATCGCTATCCTAACGAATCGAGCTACTTATGGGGGGGGGGGGGGGGAGAGAAAAAAACTATACGATATCAATGATCATCTGTACGTTCGTAAGTAAACAAAATTTCGTACACCGTGGTTTCATCGGTCTTAAGTTTGGAGTTTCAGAGTACAGTTCGCTATCAACAGGTGGACTTATCACAATTGAAAATGTTATATATATATAAAAAGAAAAAAGAAGAATAAAGAAAGAAGAAGGAGAGTTGGAAAAAAAAAAATTGATTCAGAATAGTTTGTCGCCAAGAAACAATGCGTGTATAAAAGGTGTTCGAAAAAAGGTTCCCATTCCTAAGATAAAATTAGAAATTTTCCTTCATATTTACACGTAAAAGAGGTACAGAAAATTGCATCGGAAATCACCGGATCAACATTTTTATTCGTCCTACGGTAGTAGACGGCATTCTTGTTCAGAACTCCTCTGCGCTTGTGCTGTTGCTGCTGTTGCTGCTGCTGTTGCTGCTCGACTTGCAAAGCGATGTAAAACACGATATTTATCTACGATAAGTTTACCTAGCGGTTCCCAAATCTTTTCAATTTTGAACGATTCCAAATCAACTCGACGAGAATATTAAGGAAGACGTTAGACGGTAATTGTAACTGAAATTATGGAGGTTTCGAATAAACAAAAAAAAAAAAGGCACGTTTAGGAACCGCTAATGCAATCCGTTCGTCGACACTTTACGTCATTGCAGGTTATACGATGTTACATCACTCAGCAGTTCAGTAATTAGGTAGGCTAAAACCAAGTGCCCACGACATGCCACTTAGCCATAGAAAAAAGTATTTTAGTACGATATCCTGGGAATAATGTGTGCGATCTCGACTAGCGACATACCTACTAGATTATTTATAAAAAGAAAAATAAATAAATGCTCCCTAACTTAGTGAAAAGGCAAATATTCAATTTAATAATGTGTACTAAATTTCTTATCGAACCAAGCATCGATCCGATTATCGATCGATGCCGCACCAATTGCCGCACCGATTAATCGGTGTTAAAACAATTCTCAGGTTGGTACGAATCAACTTATCTTACGATTCGGGTCAACCTTTGTCGTTCCGTTTCTAGTTGCCTCGCAACAGTTTGGTAACAGTTTGGTAACTTTTGTAAAGTGGATAACCGGAAGTGAGGGTTCTTGGGTCTTCGGGGAGGTCGTCGACCCGTGGGCCGTCGAGGATTCTAAAATAGTGCATCACGGCTCCGATGCGGTATCGACCTTAAAATGAACCCTATATACTTTTTACCGTATCGTTCGAATTTATTTCGATCTATTATTTCCAGGTACGGTGGATAACATATTTTGCTGCTCGTAGAACCGTGAAGGGATCAAAAGGGAGTCTTCGAACACGTATTAAACGCGCGGTAAGCATAGAGGTAGTCAACCGATTATCCTCGGCAGGAGAAAGTCGTATCGTGTGTGTGGGGCAGCAAGTCTCACGAGAGGTCAACGCGGAATCGTCGAGCTGAAAAGGTCGCGTAACTAACTCGATTCTCGTTTACATCATCCCGAATCACCTTCGTCGAACGTAGTAACAGCGATCATAATTTCACCGCGCGAAGAACAAAGATAGGACGGATAAGACGTCCAATTTATTTTTGGCGGGGATTCAATGAGCAGACTATAAATTGCGTGGTTCTTGTTCTTGGCTTAGAAAGACTATCCGAAAAGAATCGATGACTAGACCGGTTCCGCTCAACTGGTCGTATCTTATCACGAAACGTAAGCAATTAGCGAAAATCGAATGTATTTTCGAAACATTATTATCTTATCCTGCGAAACAAATTATTAAACGATAATGCGACATAATCCATGCAACGGTTAGATTTCTTTTTTTTTCGTTAAATTTTCTCGTTGGGCCGACGTTACGTTATCGTCTACTATACTTTGTTTTGGTTTCGGTATCGGAAGCAATTTTTGAAACAAGTTCGCGGGTGCATTTATTTGAAACGATATACTTGTCTCTATTTGTGGGTACGCCGTCCCTGAACGTGTCGCTTGCGTCACCCAGCCACATGATTTCACGGAGTTCGTAATGGTCCATATTCACCTCCCACGGAGCGCAACGATTCGTCATAGATTCCCAAACACCTGTCCGCCCGCCCTTCGCGATCCGTTTCGCTTGCCGATCATTCATCATTCTAACACACTTCCGATAGTCCTAGATTTTTACGCTTACCTACCGAAACTTGATCACCGTTTTGTGATCCGGTGGATAGACATCCCGATCAACGATCATCGCTCCTTCGACTCGATCCGTGAACCGGCAACAATAGCCAGATACGTGTCGCTTCTAACGAGACGAGGAAATTACTGCGCAAAATGTTCGAGGATCACCTCGTTGCAGGCTCCTCACCTTTTCCGCGCGCGCTGCAATTGCATTTATTGTCGGTACACGATTCACGAGTGGGGACACCGTCGATGTAACGTGTCACTGTCAAGGATGCGCATCGACGCAGTAGGACCATTAGGCACTGCTCTAACGAGCGATTACTGGTGTTACGTTGGAAAATTATTATTCGCTCCGACCATTCTGTGGTCTCTGTCCACTTTAGAGACGCAAATTATTATGATCGAAACGGTACGACCTAAATTCACGTTTGCCAAGAGGAACCGAAAAATTAATAAGAGAAATAAAAGCTATTCGAAATCGATATTTTCTACGATTAGTGCATAGAATATAGAATAAACTATTTTATCCGGAATATGCTTGATCCTTCTTGTCCTCCTTCACTCTGCTACTATACTAAATATGAATGAGAAACGTAAAGGATTTAAATATTGGTGAGTCGGTGGATTATCTTCTGGAAACTACACAGGGAAATACCAGTTTCTGAATATACGTCTATATTTACATGCAGGTATAGACGAGAATGCAATAAATCTAGAACGGCGATTCTATAATTAGCGATTTCGAAGGATAGCGAGTAACGATATCCAAGATCGAACAGGCCCCCTATTAAAATAACACGACTGTTAGCTTTCACGATGTTGGTATGCAAAAACCGTGGCACATGGCACGTACTCGTTCGATCAAGCGAATTCGCAGTTTATTCCGAGCAAATTCCAACGCGAATACTCAAAAGTCTCGAGAAGCTTTAAGCTCGACCAATGATATATTATACGTACCTATACAACGTATAGAAGCTAATCGAAGAAGCTGTTCAACGAAATGTTTGACAACTTTAAAAAAGATATTCATCTATAATTTCACGGTAAAAGCTAAGATAAGCGAAATGAGAAGCGTTCAAGGTCCCATGAGACAGACGCGAGTCTACGGATTTTCGATGCGAACATACGCACCGAGAGAGGAGGAGTAGCAGGTGCAAATTTTCGTCGAGCTAGACCGTTTGTTTTTCGTTTACCCCCCGGCAAGAAAGGCACGCCGAGGTGGCTCTCCTCGCGTGTTATTCGCACCGAAGGCACTGACGAAGCCTCTATAAATAGCGGGTACGTTACTGAAATACGTGAAACGAATACACGTACGCGCGTATATGTGCACACGTAAAAAAAACTGGTAGGGATGCGACCTTAATTTACACGTAATTTACATCCCATCGTCGAAATGTCCTTTTATTATTTCTACGATAAAAAATAACGATCGACATTATCTGAATTCGGTATCGCGCATTACGTGCGATAGTTCAATTTTTTTAGCAGAACGACGCGAAGCGATGCAATCGAACTGGTTTGATATTTGTACGAAAAGAAATATTGTATGTACGCACAAATTTGAAGCAGACGACAGGAATTTTCTATAGCGATTAACGATAGTAAATTGTTTGTTAACTTGTTCGAATCACTATTATCGATTCTTCTGCCACTTCCGGTCAGCTTTTTTTTCTTCTTTTTCCAACCTCAAATAGAAATGGTAGCTACATTTCGCTTCTCATTTACTCTTCTCAGTATACTCGGTCAAAGGCAACGCGGTCGCAACTTTACGATAATATACGCTAAAAATCAACACTCCTTATGCAACTTGGCAAACATCGATCCGTGGAAAAAATTAAATGGCGGCTCTTCGGATACTGTTGCGCGCCTCCTAGAGCGTGAAACAAGTACTTGCGGTTCGTCGATTAATTACAAACTGTCATGTTCATTTGATTTCTGCTAAAAGTTTTTAAGATTGTTTATCGATTGTCCGATGAGGAAATATAATCGTAACCGTATAAAGTTCATGCACGAAATTCCAATATTATATACACTTTATATTCAACGTTCCTTTGTTATCGTAGCACATTACGATTTCTCGATCGACGATAAAATTGATTGATCTTACTGAATCGGTCACGTTACTATATAATATACGTATGCATATGCGTATGATAATCTTATAGAAAAAGTGCAGCATCGATCGATTTTATTTACATTTATTTGTTTCGAACAAACAAATTTCGAATCTTTTTAAATAAATAATAATAAATAAAAATCAGTCGTTAAAGCCTTAACGTTCTCTTTCGATATTATCTATGATGAATTTCGTTAACGTAAATATTAAATTGAAGAAGGAACGACATTCGAACTGCTACGTAAACAAAAGTTTCTAGAATGCCATAAAAAATATGTACCAGTCTCCGTAATCGACGGAGATTTGTATTGGTAACGTTTAAGGTACTTTTGATTCGAAATTAAATTACTGTTTCGGAAATCCATCAAAACGAAAGAGGCAAAAAAAGTAATCGTGCCGGTTGTACGCGTGTTAAAAGGTTAGGTGCGCGTTTCGGCAGAAACACCGGTTTCGGTAGCGACATATGTACCTGGTAGTGCTCTTAAAGAAGTTGTTGCTTTCGCGATTCATCAATTCGCTACGGAATCGTGACATCTCGTCCTCCATCTTTCTCATCTCGGCGTCGAAGCGTTCCCGTATGTTGGAGAATTCGGTGTCGATCACGCTGAAGTCACCGAGTTTGATGGGAATATTGCGCTTGATACCACTGTCAGCCATGATTCTCGCCTTGGTCACACTTGTGTTCGTTTACACCAATAGCCACTAAACGAGATACGTACTCGCTTGTCTTTCAACAAGAACCACTACTTTCGCGAACGATCGCTTTCGATTCTTGCAAAAATTGTTCTCGACCACGTAGCTCGAACCGCTCGGTACGCTGTCTCGCCTAAGAATAAGCGCGGCTCGAATGCTTCTTAAGTAGTCGTGCCACAATCGCTGCTCGAGTCGTGAAAATTCGTTGGCCTTCGGTACTTTCCGGTGGCGCTCGGATCTGTGCACGCGGTCCGAACCAGGAACGAAATTTTATCCAGTTTTTCTACATCCAGGGAACATTTATTTGACGCTACGCAACGATTCGTTGATAAATAAATATTATGAATAGTTCGAGTGCTTGAGAGCTGTGGTACAAATTTCAAACTTTCATATTTCCATTCATCATGGTCTATCTACTTACAAATATCTTGCGCGTATATTCGGGACTGTTCGTGTAGCGCGGCAGAAAAAAATACGAGACAACAAGTAGTATTGGATCAGAAATGAACGTATAATCTAATTAAGGAAAATTAGTGGGCGTCCGTCGGTTATTTAAATGATTGTGATCTATACGAGAGACAATGATTAATACGCGATACGATCATTTCCTTATTGCCTAGATCAAATTTCAAAAAGTAGCGTTTCGTCATCGTTACATAAAATTACCCGTATAATGTTATTCATTAAATTTTAACGTACCCGCTATTAAATTTTGTTCGATTGCTCAAGATTTGTATACCGTATAATCGTGCAATTACCATGTTAAAAGCTGGTTGCGAACGATTAACTTTTCGGAATATTATTAGTAGTCCTAATTAGATTTACATGCCGCATTAAGGATTTACTAAGCTCGACAACGTTTAAAAAAGCGTTAAGACATCAATTACCATGTCGACCCAGTTACGAAAGTTCATCCGAAGATGAAAAATAATCGTCGAAATCGGGTCTCATAATTTCTACTCCGTTAAAAAGGATTACTGCAAATTTCCAAACTGTTCGGTATTAGAAATACTTAAACGAAACGGTAACTGGCAGTACGTCGCATGACTCCAGTTCGCGTGATAAATTCGAATCGTCCGTACAAATTTTCTTCAATAAAAATCTCGAGCAACATTTTTCACGGACTAAAGTCCGCGTCGTAATCGTAGCAAGCGTGACGATCACTTTGCATTCCATTTCGCTCGGTCGTGCGTCGCGTCGTCCTACATTCTTGTTAATCAGGCGCGAACATTCAGGTCTTCTAAATTAGACAGGCGTGTCGGACATAATTTTCTGTTTACGGCTCGGGTAGAAGACTGCACAAGATTTTTCTCGTCGCGTTAAGTCACGCTGTGAATGATGCCGCCGCTATTTCCGCGCGTTGCACCGCGTCATACGTGCCGAACTGAATGGGACGACGCGTCATGACGCCTCCTTATTGTTCATAAATAGTCCTGCTGTCTCGCCCTCTTCGACGATTTCCGGTGAATCAAATCGTGTGGAATGTTTTCTCGAGATCGGTCGAGCGACATTGCGATCCACAAAGTGTGTCGGTGCGTGCCGCTAGTCTTTAATTGTGTCAAGGGAGTTACACCCTGCGATGAAAGTCGCTAAATAACAGAACCGTGTAAATATGGAGAAAGAAGAAAATCGTAGCTAACTTCTCAACTGTTCGTCTCGATGAACCGATGAATGGTCCATGGCTTCTTCGATAGCCGTGGAACAAAGACTACTGCGAAAAGTAACATTGAAACCGATTATCGCGGTACGAGATACACGTAAAGAGGTAGAAGAGGAGAAGAGCGATGACAAACTGTGTCAATGTCAAACTGTCCGAGTCTGTAAAAAGGACGCGCTACTGTTTCAGAGAACAGAGAGACTTGTTTCTCTCCCGTGCGTTCCTCCCAAACGATCAAGGAATCCTTAAGTTTCTCGCTTGGCGTTACGTGGGAGAACGCGGTTAATATGACGTCACCTTTGTGGGAGTTTTACTGATCGATAAAACGCGTCACAATGATCCCTAATATGGGTTGGGCATACGCTCCTTCGTTGCATAGCGAATTGCCGCTACACCCGCGTTGCTCCATTTTTAAAAACTGTTCTTCGTACACGTTTATTTATTTTTTTTTTTAATCTAATAGTCGTTACTCTTCCGGGTACACGCGTGGTACACGTACAAGTTAAAAGCTTCGCGCAAGCGTTTGCCACGAGTCCTTTACACGCATGTCGTAGAAAAAGATAGATACTTTGCTGTACGCCATTCACCAAAACTATTAATAGCTGATAAACTGTTCGAGGGAGAATTCGAATCTTTCGACTGTTATTCTTTGATTCGATGATTCGATGTTGAGGATATATGTACAATTCAATCATTCTTTAACCTTCCTTTTTTTCCATTTGTTTATAACAAGCAGTTAGTATAAAACAACGGCGATAGTCTTATTATTGCGAGTATTACGTTTCTTTTTGGGGGCAAATACCTAGTTAAATAAGAAAGAAAATTCCACCATGGAATCCATCATAGCATTCATGATCGATGAAGTAAAATATCGATAGCTGATTTGATTAATTTTCGAAAGCTTACGTATAATAGACCAAATTTTCAGCTGCTTCTGTGGAAACCTGTGAAACACGATCTTAACCGGTTTGTTATAACATTCGCGCTACGTGGGTTTGCAACATGATCCGGCTGTAAGCTGCAACTACTTATAGCATTCGTGTACGCTTGTAGGTATGTAAGTACTCGCTACATACGTAAATGATACATTTCGAATAAATGCCCGTTTGTCAAATTACATCTAAATTTAGAATCGAAATTTCGAAGATCATTCGCGTTTATCAGCCGACCATTTTCAAGTCCTTCATTTTTCTCCACGTGCGCGGAGCAAATGAGAAAGGTATCGGTACTCGCAAGTAAATACGATGGTGGCCAATGTCACTGCCACGAATAAACTAACAATACGTAATGCGATGGTAAGCGCCAGCGATATATCGAAACGATTGTGCAAATGTCACTCTTTTATAATTCGCTCTTCTTATATAGTACACGCAGTGATGTTACAGTCGTTACATTGAACCCCTTAGCGTCGGATAAGGAAATAAATGCAACGCACATATATACTTTTAAATATATTATATTCTTTTAAATTGCGATATTATTAAATACGACGGTTAGTAAATGTATTACATTTTATCGCTGTTTAAATATATTCTTATCTATTATCTATTTCGATCATCGATAAATGAGAGAATAAGGAAGAGGGAAAGAGAAAAAGAATGAATTGCAACAGTTACATAACAACGCGATACAATATCTATTCAACTTCAAATTCAATCCCTGTTCATCGTTTCATATTATTATATTACCGTAAATAATTAATATATATTGCATTGTATTTTGAAGTTTACACATTTTATTTCACTATTATATATATATATATATCTCTTTCCCTCTTCCTTATTCTCTCATATATATATATATATATATATATATATATATATATATGAAATATGAAGGTGATGCATAACATCATTTAAATTGCTATCATTCGACGCGCTACTCGATTGAATCTATCCATCGTCTCCCTCCTTGCGTTTATTGTTGGAACTAAATTAATAACTCGCGAAGGCCTGTGAACAACCATGAAGGCGCGTATAGAAGATATTCCCGATGAAAAACAGTCAACAGAAAATGTGGGCAAAGGAAGAAAATCGTTTAACAAAAAACATTATAGGATACAGAAGTACAGTAATAAATACAAAAGTATGTCTGTAACTATGCAACTAGTGTAACTTACGTATAGGTTAGGTTTGGCAACTATCAGACTAATGTTGTTATGAATTTTATCAATTATACTATTCATTGTCAGTTAATCAATGGGAGGAACGTAGAAAGAAAGCTATCTTACGAAATTTTTACAAGGAGCTCGATAAGGACCAGAAACAAAATCTGAAGAAACCATCCGTCTCTAAGAATAACGATCAAAATGAAGATGTGTACGTACGCTTTATAACAAATTTCATATTACGGGAAAATATGTAGAAAAGAAATAATTTTGTTTTTGTTGTAGAAAACAACCAAAGAAGATGAGTGCGTTTCGTAGAGCTAAGCAAGAATTTTTAAATAAACAAGATGAAAAGAGAAAACGGATGGAACAAGTTTCACAAATGAAAGCAAAACGAGAAGAAGCGCTTAAAAAATATAAAGAGAAAAGAATGGAAACGTATAAGAAACTCTCGAAGAAAACAAAAAAAGGACAACCTGTGATGAAAGATAGATTAGAAATGTTATTGGAAAGAATACAACAACAAGTATCAAAGTGAATATATTACTAATAAACATTGTTCGATACATACGAATGACTATCTTATATCTAACGTTAATTATGGATTGTTGTTTGTAGCGTATCTTATACTTCCGATCGACAAAACTTTGAGCTCTTTATTTTACAAATTTTTTAATAAAAACTCACTAAAAATAATATCGAATTCAATTTACCTCGCCGCCCTGTGTCATTTTATAGAAAGCACACGTAGCATAAAAGATAAAACTTACGCTTAAAAAGATTTAAATTTGTATAAATACAGATACTATGTAGAAAGAAATAATTTTTCGTTTCGCAAGAGTTTCTTGCAGAGTGAGAAAATATTTCTTAACTCTGAAAAATCATTTCTACGTTAGATAATTTCATCATTTGTAACGTAAACATGTAGTGGTGCAAATACTGCAGAAAATGGCAATAAAGAAATGAAATGTTTTATATCTAATTAGCAAGTATAAACAGAATAATCGTAAAGAAAGTGAAAATGAAAGAAAGAATGATAAAGATTAGTTCGAAGTCCAGGTTATATGCGCGAACGGGCAATTATAAAACTAAAACGATCAATGGAATTTCAGCGAATTCGAAATACGAACTTGCCCGCGCAACGCGCAGAACGCAAGCGCAGTGGCATTTGACGGACAGCCGTCAGCTAGTCAGCGGTTGCAAATGGCGACAGCCACGAAATCTCTGGCACCGACTCGCAAATAGTTTCACGCCTACCGAGTACTGCGTGACCGAGCTGTGTGTGAACATTACTCCAACCCAGATCGGTATGTACTTAAAGTTGATCTGATAATCCAGATGCGTACTGGATAATCTTTTTGCCTCAGAAAACAATCGCGCTAGTTTCACTCAGCATCGCCACCCGTGCGACAGGTCATTAGAGCCAGAAATCTATCGTTCGATTTATCTATACTTTTCGAAATATTCTTTTCGTTCGCTCGATTGACACGCGATAATTCTCGAATGATTTCTTAGTAAACGTCACCGCTATTCAGAAGTATAATCCGAAAGAATTTCTGTGCAATGGTGTGTGCCACTACCAGCGTTTGCACGGCACTGCTGTCAAAAAGTGTTTTCCTTCGGAATCTAGGACGCGGTACCGGCTAAATCGCTCGATTTTCCTTTCGACCGTCAGAATACGCATTTGCTTAACTATCGCTACCATTCATCGGATGTACTAGTTTTATGGGCTGGTACTTTATACGAATCGAGTATAGCGAGCTCTTTTTTAAAGTTGCTTTCGTGAGACCGTAGGACTCTCGTTGGTTTAAGTACTCTTAATCAACGAATATCGTTCAGATCGCTTTCTTTAGCTCCCCCCTCCAAATCTATTGCATGTCATTAAATAACAATGTACATTTACAAGAGTACAAATAAATTTTTACAAGTTAACCCTTAAACACGCACACGCGCGCACAGTGACATATGCAGAGTGTCTAATTGACTTTTCTATATTTCTCTCTCAATGTGCATTACATTTATGTTCACCGTTATTGGAAATTATTTCGCACAGCCGTAAATAATTTATAATACACGTACGAATGGTCTTATTGCGCTATTGCATAGTTTGCTGTGAACATTTATAGAAAAGTTAACGTACCGCTTGATTAACATTTTACGATTCAAAGTTGCAGTTCTTGCGCTCACGATGCAAATTTCTCTTAACACATTTTATTTCACAGGTGGTTTTAATTGAAACAAAAGACAAGATGCCAGCTGTGAGAGGAGATGGCATGCGCGGACTGGCTGTATTCATTTCTGATATTAGAAATTGTGAGTTGAAATATTTTCTTTGAAACAAGGAGTATATTGAATTTAACTTTTGGATCATTGAAATTTCTATTTATCTTTCGTTAAGAGATACGATGCCATTGAAACTAACGTGACAGGGTACATGTAGAGTATTTAAAGTAGTAAAGAGTAGGAGGCAGGGGGCGGAGTTCTGATATAGGCATATCTTTCTGATATAGTCTGTCTCTCTTTCAAACTTTTCAAATATGCCGTACTTGGTTGGCACGATATAACAAACGACTATTAGAATTAACTCAAGATTTCCTTGCGAGATATTATTACAAATACAAATAATATAATATATAAATTGTGTACGTAATTGGAAAATATTCTTACTATTACCGTTTAACATGAGATAAACAATTATATAACGTGTACAGTATGAAACTGATATTCCTATAGAGCAGATCAATACATCTGTACCTTGATGCCAGTCCAAATGGCATTCAGCCATTATAGTTTTCTATAAAAACTATAACAAGTTGTTTATACTGTATAAATAAACAAAGAAATGTTTTAAACGATTCTTTATTTGTTGTTTCTTAGGTAAAAGCAAAGAAGCAGAAATTAAGAGAATAAACAAAGAATTGGCAAATATTCGAAACAAATTCAAAGGGGATAAAACACTCGATGGTTACCAGAAAAAGAAATATGTTTGCAAGCTTCTTTTTATTTTTCTGCTCGGTCATGACATTGATTTTGGACATATGGAAGCTGTCAATCTACTCTCATCCAACAAATATACGGAGAAACAAATTGTAAGTGTCGCAAATTTAATCGATTCGACAATTCGACGAGTTATCTTTTGAAACTAAATTTTAACTTGACGCTATATTTTCTTTTCATCTTTTTTTTTTTTTTTTTTTTTTTTTCCTCTACCTGATCTCGTAAGAAACAATAATATAAATTTACTTTTTACTATTTTAGGGCTACCTTTTTATATCGGTGTTAGTAAATACAAACAGTGATCTCATTAAGCTGATAATTCAAAGTATAAAGAATGATCTTGCGTCTCGTAATCCAATTCATGTGAATCTTGCATTGCAATGTATCGCCAATATTGGTAGTAAAGAAATGGCCGAGTCCTTTGGGAATGAAATACCAAAATTACTCGTTTCCGGGTACGTAAATGTATAACAAGTATATCGTACTTGTTTACCATTCTGGTAAAAATTGTCAAATAATTATGTAACAATACATGTTTTACCGTTATACACATGATTCACATTTAGAGAAACTATGGACGTAGTGAAACAAAGCGCAGCATTGTGTTTGTTGCGGTTACTACGTACGGCGCCAGATGTTGTTCCTGGTGGAGAATGGACTTCGCGTATAGTTCACCTTTTAAATGATCAAAATCTTGGCGTTGTTACCGCAGCTGCATCTCTAATAGACGCTCTTGTAAAAAGAAATCCGGATGAGTACAAAGGATGCGTGAGTTTAGCCGTGTCAAGATTGAGCAGGGTATGCCACACACAATTTACATAGTTCTTCGTTGACCGAGAAACCATCGAAAGATAGCTCTTTGATCTTTATTCTCCCATTAGATCGTTACATCTAACTACACAGACCTACAGGATTATACGTATTATTTTGTGCCAGCACCGTGGCTTTCCGTTAAACTGCTACGGTTATTACAGAACTATACCCCACCTGGTGAATGAAAAATTTCATTTATTACTATATTACAATAAATCGGAATGTTTAATACAAAATAAAGTTACATGTTATCTTAATTATAATCTTTTAACAGCCGAGGATCCAGGAGTGAGAGGTAGATTAAACGAATGCTTAGAAACTATATTAAACAAAGCTCAAGAACCGCCAAAATCGAAAAAGGTACAACATTCGAATGCAAAGAACGCTGTATTATTCGAGGCCATTAGTTTAATTATTCAGAACGACAGCGAACTACCTTTATCGGTTAGAGCGTGCAATCAACTCGGTCAGTTTCTATCGAATCGTGAGACTAATTTACGTTACTTGGCTATCGAATCGATGTGCCTTTTGGCTACATCGGAACTTTCGCACGAAGCCGTAAAGAAGCACCAAGAAGTTGTTATTCTTTCAATGAAAATGGAAAAGGACGTGTCTGTTAGACAACAGGCTGTCGATCTTTTGTACGCCATGTGCGACAAGAGCAATGCAGAAGAAATAGTACAAGAAATGTTAAACTACCTCGAAACCGCTGATTATTCTATCAGAGAAGAGATGGTTCTTAAGGTAGCGATATTGGCTGAAAAATACGCTACCGATTACACTTGGTACGTTGATGTAATTCTAAATCTCATTAGGATAGCTGGTGATTACGTTTCAGAAGAAGTATGGTACAGAGTTATACAGATTGTTATCAATAGAGATGACGTGCAAGGATACGCGGCAAAGACGGTTTTCGAGGTGAATTCTCTTTATTTACTTAATATACGGTGCATGCAGTATGCGGAAAGATGCGTTAAACGTTTTATTTATATTAGGCTTTACAAGCACCAGCTTGCCATGAAAATATGGTTAAAGTTGGTGGTTACATTCTTGGAGAATTTGGAAACCTCATTGCCGGTGACCAGCGTTCTTCTCCGGCTGTTCAATTTCAGTTACTACATTCCAAAGTAAGTTCCCCAAAAACGTGTGTTTTGTGAAAAATATAAAAAGTTTTTTAAAAATTTATTACACGCAGCATATGTCGATACGCGTTATTGTTTTTTTATCTTCAGTATCACCTATGTTCCTCGATGACTCGAGCCTTATTACTTTCAACGTATATCAAATTTGTTAATCTGTTCCCCGAAATAAGAAGCCAAATTCAAGATGTCTTTAGGCAGCATAGTAACTTACGCAGTGCAGATGCGGAATTACAACAGAGAGCTTCGGAGTATCTTCAATTGAGCATTATTGCTTCTAGCGATGTTTTGGTAAATAATATGTTCGAAACAGTGGTAATCTGGTAATATCAATTTTTCCATTGGTATTTGTTCTTCTTGTAGGCTACCGTATTAGAAGAAATGCCAGCATTCCCTGAACGAGAATCGTCCATTCTCGCGGTCCTGAAAAAGAAGAAACCAGGTCGAGTGCCTGAGAATGAAATAAGAGAAAGCAAAAGTCCTGCGCCAAATACTAATCATCACCCGGAGCCACCTGCTATCGCACCGGTGACTGTTAATAATACATCTGCAGACCTATTAGGTCTTTCCACGCCACCGTCTTCTCAACCAACTAGCAGTACAGGAGTTCTGCTCGACGTACTAGGAGATATTTATAACATGCCAAACAAAATCGCTGCAAACGGTACCCAAAACTCGTATAACCCCAAAAAGTATGTTCATTTTGGATATTTTAAAATAGATTAAGAGACAACGTTTAAGAAACATTCTGTACATTGTAGATTCGTTTGCAAAAATAACGGTGTACTCTTTGAAAGCGACTTGATTCAAATCGGAGTGAAGTCCGAGTTTAGACAAAACTTGGGACGCGTTGGCCTCTTTTACGGAAACAAAACTCAGTACGCTCTTCATAGTTTTCAACCTCAATTATCTTGGTCCGAGGAGAATCAACAAAAATTGGCCGTACAAGTGAAACCAGTCGATCCCGTGCTAGAAGCTGGTGCTCAAATACAACAAATGATAAACGCGGAGTGTATCGACGACTATAGCGGTACGCGAACAAGTTACATAATTTCATTCCAAGACAGATTGAATAAATGATGACCCGTTCGATCGATGATAGCGTGCAACTATCTCTATAAATATTATTTCTCGTTTCGACACAGATACACCGAGCATGATTATTTCCTTCATTTATAATAACGTGCCACAAAAGATAACGATGAAGTTACCATTGACGATCAACAAATTCTTCGAGCCCACTGAGATGAACGGAGAATCGTTCTTTGCACGGTGGAAAAATCTTGGAGGGTATATAATATAATATATACTGATACTTGATTCTGACAACATTTTTCATGACGATGTATGTATTTTTAGAGCAAATCAGCAACGTTCACAGAAGATTTTCAAAGCACAACAACCGATAGATCTTGCGCAAGTACGCACGAAATTACAAGGATTCGGAATGCAATTGCTCGATGGTATCGATCCGAATCCCGATAATTTTGTTTGCGCAGGAATAGTACATATGAGGGCACAACAAGTAGGATGTTTGTTACGTTTAGAACCTAACAAACAAGCTCAGGTAACATTTGCATTTTCTAACGATTTATTTTAATACGAACCAATAATTGATTTCAATCGTTGATCATTCACAGATGTTCCGTTTAACGGTACGTTCGAGTAAAGAGTCGATGTCGGTAGAGATCTGTGACCTGCTGGTAGACCAATTTTAAAACGGTCTAGCAGGCGCGAAACTAATTTAACATACATCCAAACGATGTGGTATGACATATCGTGACCACTGAAGGATGTCGTCCTTTGACGTTCAGAAAGATACTGATGATTATTCGTTAAGAGATATTCGTTGTACCCAAGCTTACGCTCACAACGCGATCGTGAGAATTAAACCCTTGTGTAACCGAAGCGTCGTTACCACGTGTAATCCAACGAACAAAGCATATGCTTATCGAGAATAAGATCAAGCGGGAATTGTGTATATGAAAAAGAAAAAGAATGAAAGCAAAAACCAAACGATATATATATATATATATATACATATATAATGACTACGATGGGTAATATTAGTCCATGAGCAAAGGTAACAAGCATAGATTCTTACCGTTTCCGTTTTTTTTTTTTTTTAAATTTATCGGGTTGTTTTTTTTTTTTTTTTTTTTTTTTTTTTTTTTTTAACAAAAGAAAGGACCATAATGACATACGCGTAGATTTTTGCCACGAGTATTCACGAATGTAAAAACGTAATTGGTTATTATTCTCATTGATCGGTTCTCCGTCTCGAGCAGCTGCATTAGTCCGGATTGGTTTGTCGCGTACTCGTGGCGTGTTCTCATCTATGCCTCGAAGCTCCCATACCTTTTTTTGTACCGACTTTCATCTCCATCTTTTGAGATTATTATTTTGTTACGTGAACGAGAGTAGATTTGGGCACGATGACAGTAGCTGTATGATATTAGTTGTTTATCGTAGACTCTTCTTTGTATTTAACAGAGCTGAAAATTTCTCTTGTAATTAGTAGGTTCGAGACGATCGCCACCGTCCTGATCCCTTAACTCCTTCTTCTTGATTTTCTCTTTACCCTATGCGTTGATGTATAAGAAATCCATGGCTGGTGGTATCTTGACTTGCGTAGCGAGGAGTGATCAAGTTCACTATAGAGATAAACGAGCCGGAAACGGAAAAAAATCGGAAAAGTAATCTTTGGAAGAATTTTTCTATTCATCTTAAACGTGTCTTGTGTGAGGTGTATATTTCAGTAGTATATCCTGTACAGATGATATATTCATTCATGAATGTGTTGGTTGTTGTTATGTTCTCGCGAGTGATAACGAAGAAAATATGGAAAGAAACGAAAAACGAGAAATATAGAGCAGTATCGAGCGACGTTTAAACCGCGTTTGCATTGCGACCATACGCTTCACGATTACTCTGTCTGTTATTATGAAAATTGTAAAGCTCTAATTAAATTGTACATAAGAAATCGATCGATTAAGTGTACCGACAAAGTGTCATTGGACGAGACACGCAGAATCCAGTACTTGCAAGCGCGACGATCTTGTAGCGTCGCGCGTTCTTGCTACTTCATTTATGTTTCTTTATCATGCGAACACGAGATGTATATTTTTTTTATGTTCGTGCATATAGTATAAATTTATATTCGAAGCATTTGTCCTCAGTCCACCCGTGATTCTCCTTTTACTTATATATGCACTATTTGCGTGCAACCATCGATCTGTACTATCGTACAGATGTTACGTACTGGCATGAAAAAATCTGTATAGAGAACGCGTTGTTAAGGATGTTGAAATGTTTCTACATATATATTAAACTTGCGCTGTCAATGATTAATTTCAAATTTAATCGACAGCGATAGATAATAGATTCGATTGGTCCTAAAAATTGAACTTGATCGAAGATCGTTTGCATTCTCGAGAACGTGTTCTTATCTCTATACATAGACATATATACATATGTATATACATTTTCACGTTAAACTTTCGCAAGCGTTTATTCGAAATGATCGATGAATTTAAACGGATACGTTCTTTCTTTCCGTTTCATTTAAGAATCCACTTTTATTTCCCCACGACATATTTCATTTAGAAACGAAGTAGATTACAAATATACGATGTCGAGCAATAAAGTAATCGTTTAGAAGATACACGTACGTATACTTTCGGAATACGAAATACGAAAAACTGATAACATTTATAATATCCTCTTTTTATTTAGAGAAACACAACATTATATATTAACATAAAATAGGGACGACAACACACACACACACACACACACACACACACACACACATTCCTGACTTAAAATTAATTACAGTGGTATGGACAAAGAAATACCTATATATATATTATAGTGTATGTACGTACGTATACATACATAAAGATAGTTATATTTAAGTCGATTATGTGATTTCGGAAACTTATTTTTTGAATCCATCATTCGAACATTTTTCGCGATCAGTTTTTGTACATAAAAATATAAGAAACGTATACCTACGAGCGAATAAATGGCGTGCGTGTAATTGTTAATTAAATAATCGAGTAAAAAACGTTCTCGGACACAATCGCCCAGTCATGGATTTACGGATTTGGAAACATTTATGGTATTTCACGTAAATCTGTATATTTATCGTTGCACGAAAGTGCGAATCGCGCGTTGTACTGGCGTCCGTGCGGATGTTTGTTTCCAACTAGAGTAACAGGTAGAATTGTTGTGTAGTAACGTGCATTACAGGCCCTGATTAATCGAATGCACCACACCAGATTGATATACAAGTATCGATACAAGTAGCAACGATCGGACGTCGATTATGTTTCGTAGATGGTCTCCCCATTTCTATAGGACGCGTGGCTTTTATTAATTCCTGCACAGATTGTCCCAGGACGGGAGCTTTGCCGTGAAGTGGGGGGAGTCTCGACCGGCGGACTCGAGTTTCGATGAAACTTTCACTCAAATGATCCGTATACGTATATGCGTATGTATGCATACGGGCATACGGATGCATATATACATATATGAATAAAGTATACATAATTCATATATAAATATCATGTAATACGAATTATAGTAAAAGCTAGGTAGCTACCCGAAACGAATCGTGGCGTGAGTATTTAAACTTATTATATCCCTTCGTCACTGGAGGGATGCTATAACGATGTATGACGATGGAAACTTTTTTATTTACTTTTTAATTAAACTTTTGCTATGTGTATATATCCGTTACGTATACAAGGTATTTCGGAGATTTTTTCACTTAAAAGGAAACCAGACTCGATATCGTTTAGATCGCATTTGTACTTAGAATTAGTAGCTGGCAAAAGATAGGTCAAATTTAGTCGCGTACCTTTCGAGAAGAGTAAAAAAAGTAATTCAAATTCTCCCATCGACGTTTCCTCCAATTCTTTCAACTGTCTCTTTCTCTACGTTCGACAAGCGATATTTATGTACGTATAACTCGAATCGTTATCCCCTTAACCGCGAGTGGTCAGACTTGGATCATGTTGTTCGGGTAGTCATCTAACTTTTATCGTATCGAGAAGTAGATGTGTACGGTGACGTATGATTGTTAGATTATTAAGTTGCGATTAAGTCTCGATCGAATATGGACCGTGGAACGCGTTGATGAAACGCGTTTGTTGCAAATCGATCTTTCGTCTGTCAATCGAGCATCCTATCCCCTTTCTATCCCCGTGTATAGATTTAATGTAGGAATCTGGGAAAGACCAGACGAATAACTTTGACGAAAAGACTCGAAAGAATCGACAGCACGAACCAAGTCTGAATCATTTATCATCGATTAAACTAAAAGGCCGACATCTTTTCACGCGCGGTAACTGCGCGTGAAAAAGTTGTTCGCCTGCACAGAGTCCTAAACCTATGTACCGTGTCTAACTTGTCCGATAGTACTATTACCAGCAAATTTTCTTTCATTATGGATGTATATACGGTGTATTGTTCCGTGTAGATCTCGTTCCTTTCCGTCTTTCCGTTTGTTCCAACTATCTATTCCATCTATTCAAGAACCGTAGTATAAATAGGATTCGATGGCTAAACGAAACAAGTACAAAACTTTTAACGAGCACATCGATACGTGTATCGCTTTGCGGTATAACGGACCTACGTTTTGTCAGAGGAATTCCATTTTTCTCTTATTCTTTTGTTACGAAAATTGCTGTTTAAAGTATCGGTGTATATAACAGACGAGTCTAATAAAGAATAATTCATTAAATCGTTAAGCCATCGAAAGCGGGGGATCTCTCCTCGTTTGACTCTGTTTAGGTACATAGTTTATGTATAAGGCAAACTGAAACTTGACGCGCGCAGCACAAAACACGAATACAGAGGGCGTTCGCGCGTTAACGAGGTTACAAACCGATCATCGGATACTTTTTACAAAGGAGCTTTCTACGTTTAATCTCTACGCGAGGAAGGCAAAAGAAAAAAAAAAAAAAAAAAGAAAAAAAATTGGCAAATTGTTCAATGAATATGTTCGTTGTGCGTTCCATTATCGACGACAATAAATCGTAATTAACGAAATTAATTTCTTGCGTTTTCTTCAGCGAACGTTGTCACGTATCGTTTAGCTGTAGGTACACGAGCGACGAGTACACGGCCGCGTTTGTAATATAAGTGTCCTCCGAATTGGAAAGGGAAGTGTCCGCTTTAGAAACATACAACGAACGATCGATATGCTGTTTCGTTTCTTCGAAAAAAGAAAAATGAAAAAACAGAAAAAGACGGTTTCTTAAACGATTGAAGAGTAGAGAAATTTCCACAGGGTCCACACGCTATGTACGATCGTTAAAAAACATTGTTACGTGCTCCTTGGAACATACTGGAACATCCTGGAACGCTTGGTTTCCTGTTACGAAAAGGAAAACGATGCGCCACTGTCTGCGAACGTTTTCGATTGAACCGCGCGAGAGAGTATAACCCGATTCGTTGTTTCGTACGACCGTACGTTTCTACTAGAACGTAACGTACTACCGAAATTGCCACTATACTTGGTTGACGCGATAACACAGCGACGACACACAGTTTCACGATCGAGTTAATACATAGATACTCGTAGGCATAGACTCTTTCTACGGTTTTTCGAGAGTGCGAGCGTCACAGAGAGAAGAATGTGTAACGTGAGAATAAAAAAAAAAGGAAAAACAAAGGGATACGCTGTTCTTGCGACTATACACGTCCGTTGACGGAACGAACGTAAGAAGCGTTTACGTAAGTAACGCTCGTTCGTAGTACGGATGGGGAACATGTATCCGCTACCAGATGCTTTGGTAAATACGTACGTATGTTTTTCGATTCCCTGTACTTATCTATAATATATTTACAAAAGTGTATCTATTTACATCGTGTGCGAATGATTTCCAGCTGACATTATCGTTATATTACAACAGTGGTTAACGTCTAATTAACGACTAATTTGACTAGCAATCGAGGATAACGTAACTGTACGCATTAGTAAGGTAAAAAGGTAATCGAAGATCGAAAAGAACGAGCACCAAATTCGAGGATTAAACGACGCGTAACGATGCGTTAAAATCTTTCGAAATAATTGAATCGTTGATCGAGAACAGCCGCCTGAGCGTCACTTTCCAAAATTTGCCGGCCATCGTCCAGGTGATCCTGTCCGTCGGGTTCGTTCACCAAGATACTCTCCTCGCCGGTACCGAGAGCATCGTC
This sequence comes from Xylocopa violacea, assembly GCA_963969225.1. Lineage (NCBI taxonomy): Eukaryota > Metazoa > Arthropoda > Insecta > Hymenoptera > Apidae > Xylocopa > Xylocopa violacea. The sequence goes on along the minus strand of CAXAJV010000005.1, from coordinate 37,765,341 downwards.
CGGTGCTAGAAACAAATCGTTCGTTGACCGTTTACACTTTCTCCGGTAGTCGAGATTGTTGTCGGGAGCTGGTCTGTGACAGGAATCGCAGACAGTGTCCGTTTTCGAGGTGCAAGGGTGCGCCTCGTAGAGTCCCGGGCCGCATCTCGAGCAGATCCAGCACGGTTGGGTGTTGTGATGGGGGCTGTAAGTGCCCGGTGTACATTTGCCGCACTCGGTGTCTCGACCACGGACGCAACGATTCACGACACCCCAGCCTGGACCGCATCTGCTGCAATGGCTACCGCCTTTCTGATGCCTGATGTGCGGCCTGGCTTCGCTCACCTGGAACAGGGTCGAATAATCAAATTTCTTACCGTTTCTTATATCGCTTTTAACCGTTTTTCGATTCTATGTACATATAGACGCGCGATAATAATCGCACGCGCGAGGCACCCAAGTTTTTGTTCGAAATTTACGCTCGGAGAGTCGAGGGAACAGGTGTGCCAAATGATAAAGCCACCTGACTGGAAGAACACCTTGCGCCCCTTCTTTCTTTCGTTGCGTAGTACGTATCCACTATACCAATTCTACTCTTTGTACGCGTGTAACTAAAGATGGACGTAAAGTTGTAAAATATAAATTCGGCAGAGAAGAGACGCAAAGTTGGCACGCGTCGGAACGAACGGAAAGTAAATCGATCGATCGGCCGGGCAAAATAGATGATCGTGGATTCGTAACGACAGTGGCGGAAGTAACGCGGCGTTCATAGCGACGAGTATGAATAGGACTTCCGGCAGGACGAACAAAGCGGAAGTAGTAATTGCGGTGGCTTTTGTGTCTCCCCCTTTTTTTCAACGCCCGCGCTGCGCGTTGCCTCGTACTACGCTACCGGTAAAATTCCGGAATGAAAATCATTCCTTCCGCTGCCTCTACCTCTCTCGTGCCGTGCGATCGTTATTATTCAATTTAGAGTTAGTCGGTTGGACGCGACGCGACGCGTGTCACGGCGCGGTGCGCTTCTCCCCGATGGGTTTCGACTGTTGCACCGCGATCGTCCGGCCCCGAGGGTGAAACGAATCGACGCAGCTGCACCGGCGTGGCTCTCCGATAATTATCTTTCCTCGCTACCACTACCCTACCTATTTTCTTCCTTCAACCGCCGCCTGTTTGCCTCCGCGTAGAAAAAATTACTGTTACTGCCGTAGCGCGAGTAGGCGTAATGGGATGTATAGATGTTGTCAGCGCGAGTTATTCAGTTCACTGGAGTATTTCACGGTTTACGAGCCTCATTAGCATCAGGATGGTGGGAACCGTCGCTTTGTACGTTGTCGAAAAATTGTTAAATATTCGATAAGCTCGTCGAGGTTTCGACAAAGAAGGGACGGTCTCTCGTGAAAGGCGACCCATTTATTAGCGGACGCGAAGGAACCGTGTGCCTGTCGCGGTCCGCGAAACTGGGTCTCGACTACGTTCCGACGAATTTCGTTTTCGTTCTCTCTCCTCCTACCCCCCCCCCCCCGTACGAGCAACAAAGAACCTTAATCTTCTTTCCACGGTTTTTCGACTCGCGAAAACCTTCTATTCCGTCCGTTTTTCTCCAACGTCCACGTTCCGGCCTCGGGTTCCGCTCTCGCCCCCTCCGCCTCTTCCGTTTCGCGAGCTCTCGTTAATTTCCCTGCCGCGTATTTTCACCGGGCACCGAGTTACCCCTTGCGAACGTTATCTTCGCTGTACGTCGACCTTTCGGCCTGAATCCTAATGCATATATGTATGCGTCCATGCACGCGTGCACACATCGGGCTCGAAATAAAGGGCTCTCTTCCTGCTCCTACCTCCGCCTCCTCCTCCTCCTCCTCCTCCACCACACCCTTTCTCTACGTTTGTCTCCTTCTTTTTTTCGTCCACCCTTTTCGTTCTGCCGAGCCTCGTTAACCTGTATGAGAACCGATTTTTATCTATCGCCGATCGTTTCTGCGACGACGATAATTATCCCATCTGAGAAACCACCCGTCTACCTCGCTTCCTCCTTGCTAACTTCTTTCAACTTTTTATCTTTTTCTCTAACCTAAACGCATCTCTGCGTAGAATGTATCCAAGGAACGGTCTCTTACCTCGAGAAGAGTGGTCAGCAAGTAGACGCTAAACACAGAGACCATTAATTCTCGAACGGGAAACATCCTCCTCCGTTTATCTTTCCCTATCTATCGATTCGTCTTACGTTCGAGTAACTTGGATCTTCTCAACTTCTTCCGCTCACAGCATCCCACGCGATTTCTTCATCAGGTGCACATCGATCACTAACACGGATTTCCTTCGGTTAATCAATTCTAATTGTTATCGATATTTATATATGGTGGAGTTAAATTCTCTCAAGTTGGCGCGTGAAAAATTCGACGGAGCAGAGACCCGCCTTTGGTGGAGGCTGATCGTGAATTGAGGGGACGGCAACCGTGCAGCTGTTATTGTTCGACACGCGCTCGGTCACGTGGCTGACTCCCACCATCACTAAACATCACGATACAACGCGATCTTACCTAGTTCTTCTCTATCTTATACGAGCATTTATAAATTTCATTCTTTTACGCTATATTACACTTCACTTCCGAAGCACGCTCGTTTCGAAACAGTACCATCGCCGAGTATACAATTGTTCAAAGAGACAAATAGTACGTACACAGGTACCCGTTAAAAAGTAATGTTGAACGTAACTAAAATAAAAAGAAAAAGATTCGGTCCGTCGTCTTGTAATCTTACAAATGACTGCTATATATTTACGAATTTCAAACAATTAGAGCCTTGCCGAAAGAGTTTCCACCGCGTACTTGGACGTGAAACGCGAAACCAATCTGCACGTTCCACGAGTTTGTAAAAAACGCACGATTTTTCGAGAGGTGCTCTCCGAAATTTAACGCTGCCACGAGCCATATCTTCCCATCCCGCGTACAATGTACACGTATGTGTTTTATGCATCTTATGTTATTTTACCCAAGTCGGATTTTTTCTGCTAATTTTCGTTTAGATTATCTATAATTTTATTAAGAGTATTTAAGAAAGCGTGGTAAAATTTATTTGACACGTATTTAGATACTGTTTGCGTTTCGATTATTTTCTGCTGAATCAACAAAAGTTAACACACAGGAAACTAACAAAGTTTCAATGAATATTTTCGTTCCGTTCCTATCGAATTTAAACGCGATCCTTGGTATTCACTATGATACTCACCCCCAACATACCGACTAGGAAGCAATGGCGGCGTCGCTCGACCATGTATAACGACGAAATATAATCCATAGAAAATATGTTAGCAATGGAGTGATGGGCGGATTGAAAAATCTGTGGACAGTAGGGTCAACCGATCGAGTCCACGGGCGCAAGATCGAAAATTATATAGACTCGTTGATCTGTAACTATGTATAACAGATACATACATACATACATACATACATACATATATACATGTGCACAGAGACGTATCGTCATCTCGAGCGAAGGAGATCGGTTACCTCAGCTGCTACCGCAGCTGACAAACCTTCTGTCGTAGCAGCTCCGTCGTGAATATCCATCGGCGGATATTTTCTGGGGGACAGGTGCTTGCAATCTGCTCGCGCGACAGCCGGCATTCGTGACGATTCTTGCGTAGCAACAAATAAATTCAATCGAATCAATTTATGTCCGATGTAGATACGGACTAGGATATAAACTTCTTAATGGCCCGTTAAAAATGACCAACTACGATTCATTAATTGTTGGTAGACGATCGATGGGTGAAAAAAATTTTTTTTTTTCCTTTTTTTCTTTAAACCATTTATACGTAACCGGTACAACTACGAAGAAAACAAGATTATCGACACAGAAAGAACGCACCGCAGCTGCGAAAGTATCATCGCGCCCAATAAGAGGTAATAACTCGATACGCCTAAAAAGATTCGTTAAATAAAACATTGTTATTAACGCGATGCGAATCTTACGGTAAAGATACTATGGACCAGAAACGAAAATAACAGAGCATAAGCCGAGCGTTATCGATATTAAAATTGAAGGAATTAGATTTTCTTAGATTCAAAATTAGAAACTGATCAGTTGACGACAGAGCGTGGCGCTGTCGTCTAATGGCATAGAATCTTGCACTATAGATTGAAATGCTGGTCTTCGAAACATTTCTCCGCAGCCAGATGTACGATTGACAGAATTACTTGCAATAAGATACACGTGTATTACGCTGCAGGCAATGTTTATGGTTTCCGTTATTATTGTCTGTGTTATCCGCGCGAAACAGTTTAAACACAGCATATGTTGTTTGAATTGAGCTGTACCCAAGATAGACAACTCCACTTTTTCAATATTTTCCTCAATCTTAGCGCCACAATTTCTTGTACTTTGATGCAGAAAATACGTAGTAGCGCGCAAAAGACTGGGATTAAAGAAAGAGCGGAGTTTCGCGTCTGCGATAGTGCTCTGCGTATGAATACTCTGTGACCAAATTCTCATCTTGTGAAGGTCAAAAATTGCCTCCGAGCAATCTTAATGTATCAACTTAAGAATACACACGTATCCAACAAATCGAGCGTTTATGCATTATATCTACGGGCAGATAACTCTTCGTGTTAAACATGGCGCAAATGATGATACCTAGAATTGCCCTTTTATCTATAAAAAATAGTAATCGTGTCGTACCCCGAATTTTTGTGCCGCTAAAGTATCAGCGGTCATGTTTCCATACAAGCTGGATTCTCGATGGTATGCAATTTATTCAGAAATATTTTATTAGCGCATCGTTTTGCGATAGAATTGAGGTTAACGTGCAAATTATATACATCTTGAATGAGACACTTACTTCGAATAACAATTAATTCCAATATCAATTCTAAAATTGAGAATATCGATCTCGCATGTTTCTCTTTCATCTATTTCATCCATTTCAATTTGTGACCATGTGCTAGAATATTATTTTAGCCGATTATGCAATCACAACTATATCTTATTATTAATTTTATTTCAAAGTCGCATGGTTTCCCTATAGTATGATGTACAATTTTTTCCAACGCGTAGACAGTCTCTTATATTTTCAGTCAAAGGAAAGGAAGTTTTAATGCCTTCCCTATCGCCGACTATGGAAAGCGGTACTATCGTCAAATGGCTCAAAAAGGAAGGTGAAAAAGTTGAAGCTGGGGACGCGCTTGCCGATATTCAAACCGACAAAGCGGTTGTTACCATGGAAGTTGACGAGGAGAGTATTCTTGCAAAAATAATTGTAAGGCTTGAAACACTTGTGAATTTGTTTTAAAAAATCATTTAAATGTAACGACTTGTGACGTTTCGACTAATGGCACCTTTGTCAGGTGCCAGAAGGAACCAAAGATATCAAAGTGGGGACATTAATAGCACTTACCGTCGAGACAGACGAAGATTGGAAATCTGTAGAAATGCCAGATACGGTTTCAGTTACGCCTGCACCCGCGCCTACAGCTCCACCGCCGACACCTTCTGTGTCAGCTGCTGCACCACCTACGGGTGCACCATCGCCGCCCCCGCCTGGCCAGTAAGTATCCCTTAATGTAAATCTGTGGCAAACGCTTAGATTTCTGTACCCGTTTCCAAGTTCTATTTTCTATTTAACCAGTTATATTGTTATATACATATATTGCTATACATTATATTGTTAAGAATTCCAAAAATCTGGCCATTTTCAGAACTAATGTTATCATGCCAGCATTATCACCGACAATGACTTCCGGTACGATAGTAAAATGGCTTAAAAAGGAAGGAGATGAAATAGAACCAGGAGATGCGCTAGCAGAAATTCAAACGGACAAAGCTGTTATGACTTTCGAAGTAGAAGACGAAGGCATATTTGCAAAGATCCTTGTACATAATTTCTATCGAATACTATCATACGTTCCGAGTTGATAATTCTATTATCTATCCAAGGATTTACTTAACAGGCTCCTGAAGGAAGTCAAGTTGAACTTGGGGAATTAATTGCCATTACAGTAGAGAAAGGAATGGATTGGAAAAATGTTGTTGTTCCAACGACTATGAAGCCGTCCGCAGCAGCTCCTGTGACCGGGCCAGCAGTAGCTGATAAAACATCTGCACCGAGTGGACAGTGAGTTCAAGAAATTTTTATTACGATCTTGCACTTACGGTAATACGTTTTCCGTGTTACTGTTCTATTCGTGTTTTCAGAGTGTATGGTTTAGCAGTGAAGCGATTATTGGAGGAGTATAATATAGATGCGGCGTCTGTGAAAGGTACCGGACGGCCTAATCGATTACTGAAAAGTGATGTTTTAGCTTACATACAAGCACATAACATTAGTAAGGCTCCGCCAAAAATAGGTATGCGTAACAAATATCGTTACAAGTATTGAAAATATTAATTACACCACAATATATATTCTTTCTTAATCAAACAGCACCACCACCTAAAGCTGAAAGAGCCAAAAAAGACCGAGCTCCTAGTCCTTCAAAGGCTCATGTACCCAGCGGTCGTCCCTCTGACTATGAAGATATTCCGGTTTCCAATATACGAGCTGTCATTGCCAAAAGACTTGGAGAATCAAAAGTAGTTAGAAAGTATTTTTGTAGCTCTTAACGCGTAACAAATTTTTACACGTAAAGATACTAATTTAAATAACAATCTTTTAGAGTACCATCCCACATTCTTATGCATATATCGACATTACAATAGATAAATTAATGGAAATTCGCAGTGAACTGAAAGCTGATGGTATTAATACTTCGATAAACGACTTTATTACGAAAGCTACCGCACACGCACTAGTCGAGTGTCCATTTATCAATACGTTGTATCAAAATGGTCAAGTTCGTATACGTACAATTAGATAAATTGGATTAATAAAATCTGATTTTTAAAACTATGTTAATGCAAAAAAAAGAAATTACTTTTTTTCGTAGATAATTCGTATGCCAAGAGTTGACATTTCTGTAGCAGTTGCAACGGACACAGGTCTTATTACACCAATTGTTTTTGATGTTACGGCTAAAAGTGTAGCGGATATTTCGAAAGGTATTAAAGAGTTGGCTGAAAAAGCTAGAAGCGGTCGATTAAAACCGGAAGAATTTCAAGGAGGGACGTTCACGTAGGAAAACAAATTTATGTGTAACTCTCTGCGTGTACAAATTACAATCTTGTACATGATGCAATTTATTATTTTTCAGAATATCTAATTTGGGAATGTTTGGTATCAAGCAATTCTGTGCTATAATAAATCCTCCCCAGACAGCAATACTAGCTGTTGGAGGTGGTCGAGAAGAATTAGGTAAACGTATATAAAATGTTGTACATGTATACGATAATTATTATGAAAAATAATATTTTGGTTTTATAGATGGTGCCCTACAGAAAAGGACAAAAATATCTACGACCTTATCGTACGACAGACGGGCGATTGATGAAGACCAAGCTGCTGATTTCTTAGCTGTTTTACGAGCTATGTTGGAAGATCCAACATTCCTTGTTGCTGGTAGACTACGAGCGCTGAGGTATTCACAGAACTGACCTTTAATTAAATTTTTATCCTGGAAGCTTGTTGGAAAAGCAACTTAGATTTTATTAATGTAAATTTTTATGTAAATCCCCCCCCCCCCCTCATTATACTCATTTCCTAGGGAATAGATAAGACCTGGAGAATTCATGATCGAATTAAAGAATTAAATAATATTTTATATCCCCTTTTTCAAGTAAACAAAACAATATCAGATCTAAAAACATAAAAGATAATTCTACACGCATTACCTTTGTTACGGTATATTTAAATAATTGTTGATATGGTTTAAAAATTATTTCTTTTCGTAGAATTCGACTTAGGTACAATTTATATACGTCGAAACATTTTGTAACTTCAGGTCTTAACCAAAGACAAAATTATCTACCTAGGCACTGCCAGTCAAACAAGTTTAAGATAATAATTAGTTGAATGGTGCGCAATGTTTTATTTTTAATATTTATACGAAAGATGTTTTAGCGTGGTAATCTAAAAACCATTAAGATTGAAATTGTAGATCGGTAATATTGAAACACAGAATTCATAACACTTATTTATTTGTATTAAAAGTAATTTAAAATTATATAAATTTATTTTCCTATCGCGTACACGCTTAATATGTTTTACATTTCTATTCGAACTTTGTAATAAAACGAGAGCCTTTAGATATACCGAATGGTAGATACTTGTTGAAAAAATCTTGTAACACGTCTGCAGTATATGTATATAAAAGTCACTGATTAATATAAATTTCAAAGTGTACAAATTAGTAGTTCCAATGTGAAAAAAGTAGCAAATTCTTGCGAATTTGTTTAAATTGATCGCAAACAATTATCTTCGATACACGTAGCTCACTTCCTTTTTAAGTAAATACGTACAATTCGTATAAAAGAAATATTGTTTTATTTATATATTTATTTACGAAATAATAGCAGCTGTACATTAATAATTTCTCTCGTACAACACAAGTATAAATATAATACGAGCATAATATACTCTTTTTTTCGATAAAATGAAATGTAAAAGCTTTCTAAATATTAGCACCGAGTCTAGCACCGATTCCGGCGCGGCGTGTGATGCTGCAACGTATATTTGTAAATAGAACATTAAGCTATCGCATTTACCATGCAGCCCAGTGTGACTCTCTCTCTCTCTCTCTCTCTATTGTAAAAACATGGTTAACTCGCGAACAATATATGAGAAAACAACACATTCTTTCAATTGGTAATAATTGTAAAAAACTGGGGTTTATTTCACCCATGGAGAAACATATTTCGCAATAATGCGCTTCACATAGAAACAACACATAAACGATAAATGTCGTAGATTAGTTTTCTATTTACCAGCCCTCTGACCCGAGCATGTGTGTTAGTGTCACTCGCTACGCCAGAATCGATGTTATTCAGTGTACGTACATACGCGCATACAGTGTGAATCTTGCTCACCCGTTACTTCGGTGTAGTTTAAGAATATTCTGGGGATAGTAAAATGTACAAGATCATATAAATACGTCTTGTAAATAAAATATTTATTGTTAAAACGGTATGTGATGTTATTTTATCTATATAAAATCCTTGGTGTATACAATATTAAGAATAATTTAAAGTTTTACAAATTTCTTGTGCAATTGTTATTTGTCATTTAATTATTGTTATATTTATCTTACTATATTACTTTATCGTCGTATCGATGAAAGTATTTGTAAGGCATGAAAGTATACGTATGTATTTATTTGATAAGGCACAAGTATGGCTGACTAAGTTTAATCAGAAATCTTTTCATCGAATCTTCTTTTTAACCAAATCTATGAATTTTTTTTGTAACGTTTTATCTAAACGTATGATTACTATAGAGTTATAAAAAAACGTATTTGGTCGTTAATCGATCGATTAAGTATCTAAAAAGTATTAACCTTATACTATAAATCATTCACATGTGAATTCACGCTAACGTTTGTCATTAAATTAAAGTCAACTTAAATTTAATTCAATTCGAATGTAATATTTAATTAGATAAAGAGTAAGAATAAAAAAAATACATAATAATAATAATAATAATAATAATAATAATAGACGCAGATATACAGTATTACAGGACTCCAGTTTTGTTATCACAGTTGTGATATTATTGTTCGACCTTAAACTAATTATGGATAACGTTTGTTTGTAAAATATAAATTGAAATATTTTTCACAAACGATATTCGAAATACAATAATATGTACACAAATCGTACTATTCTTACCGTAGGATAGTACTTGTTAAAATTTGGCTTTTGGTTTAAACGGTATTAGGCCTTAAGGTAAAGGTAGAAAATTTCTCAAAAAGTTTCGCATTACAAAAACTGGTATATTACAAGACCTTACGAAACTAGCTGAAACTTTTAAAACTTCTAAAAAATGCATTCTGTAACGCGCGGTATGTCGCATCGTTTACAATACTTGGTTATTAATACATGTGCTCGTAACACCGAACCATAAGCTGGTCCCCATCCTCTCGCTATTAAAATGAGAAGGGAGTTTACAGAAATTTTAGCAGAAAAACAATCCTGTTTGAATAATTAGAGGTTAATTAATCAAATTGATAATGTTAATGTTCAATAATTTTTGTTACAATATCTATTTTGCGTGTAAATTGTTCGATCAAAAATCAGTGCGGCGTAACCCGATCTATTGAATTGTACGATTCTAGAACAGTAAAGGAATGCAATTAAAAATATGTTAAGATACATGTTTGAAGCATCAATTTCATAAAAATTGGAAAGAATTGGAATTGTTTTTCACGGATAGACGTTAAGCGGACACACCTAACACTTTCAGTTCTCGAATAAACTATAAGTACAGTATTTTAGTAAATGTGTTATATAAAAAGTATACCTCGTTACGTGGTAAATGCAAACGATTCTAAAATAAAATTTTAGCCTAACGTAAGATATCAAGCATTTTTTTCTGTTTTATTTACTTCTTGTTTGAAAATTAATTTGAATGACGTATCTCAAAAAATGTTTAACCTTCGAAGCTAAAAATCATAATTTAAATTTCATTCCGAGTATGCTAAGATATACAGATGGAACGTATAAGATACAGGACAAACCCTCGACGAATAAATCAAGAGATACACGTTTCAGAAGTGAAACAGTTGAGCAAATTTAGTACAATTGACAGATTAACGGATCTACAATTTTGTTGGACGATAGAATGTTGTAGGAAACTGTAGAAAACCATTTATCATTTACAAATTCCTGATATTCAATGGGAAATATTGCACTGTTTCAACGAAAGTTAAATATATCAAGAAAAAAATGTTGAGTTCACACCATAGATATTGCACTTAACACGGACTTCCATGATTACTTAAGCATGCTTCAAAAATTACCTGCTGGTAATTTCTTCGTTAGTACAATTTACATTATCTCTATTAAAAGTTTGGTAACACAAGATGACATAAATATAGTAATCATAACAATACGCGTAACTACACTGCTCGCATATTATGGAAAATACTTTCGTGTCCTTGCATCGTTACGATCAGTAATATACTCGTACTGGACAAACTAAATTTGTGTCAAAATAAACAGATATTTGATCGCTCTCTACTCGTAAAAAGTATTTAATGAAACGCTTTATGAAGAATTCTCTGCGCGGTTCTTATCAATGGTATCAGACTTGTTAATTCCGCGCAGTTTTCTAAAAATGGATGGGACAATAATTCATCGGCCGTTGCCCTTTCGTCGACCTCAACCGCTAAACATCTTTCAAGAAAGTTTTGAAATATCGGACTTAGCGTATCCCATCTGGGAATAGAAGGCTTACCGATAGCGGCGATTAAATATAAGGCTCTTAAAGGTGTTTCTTTCATGTAAGGCGGTTCACCTTCTATCATTTCGATAGCCATAATACCTAACGACCAAATGTCCACTTTCTTGCCGTATTGCTTTCTAGTCACTACTTCCGGAGCCATCCAGTACGGGGTGCCAACCATGGTTTGTCGCTTCTCGTCGCCGTCGATATTAGCACAAAAACCAAAGTCTGTAACTTTCACAGCACCGTTCATACCAAGAAGCACGTTATCAGACTTGATATCTCTATGAATAATGCCCTTTGTATGTAAGAAACTAATCGCCTTTAAGACTTCTCTGCAGACAGCCGCGATTTGCACCTCTTTCATGATGGTTTCGGTAACAACATCGGTAAGCGGTCCACCTTCTAATAATTCCATGATAACCCAGAGATGCTTGTTTAAAAGATACGCATCTAAAAAATTGACCAAGTTTGGATGTTGAAATTCTTTGAGTACCTTAATTTCAGTCAATATTAGCTCTTTTTTTGGCTGCTTCGATAAATCAATGTCTTTTATAGCGACTTTTTGAGCTGTCTGCAAGTCGGTGGCTATAAATACGGTACCCGAAGCACCAGCCCCAACTTCTTTGGTTCTCTCAAAGCGTAGGTTCGGATCTCCGTTGTGGCAGATGGCTCGAAGTTCTTCAAAAATTTCCTCGTCATTTAACTTTATTATCGAACACTCGGTTTTTCTTCTCAAAATAGGACTCTCCTCTATTTTATTCTCTTCGGCTTCGTAGTCGTTTTCAAGCAGCTGATCGTCCTCTATTTGATAAGTGTTTAGATCTTCGAGAATCTCGGTAAGAGTTTTCTCGACTCTATCGGGACGTGTACGCGGTGTGGGTTTCGGAATCTTATTCACCTTCGGTGGAAGCTCTGGTAACCTCTGTACTTGGCTGTCCGTAGAACTTGCAGAACTCGAACCGTCAGAGTCTTCGGACTGATATTTTTTCGAAAGAATTTTATCGATTTCTTGCGACTCCTCCTCGATTAAGTCTTCCGTAACAAAGGGCTTAAATAATTTCTCCTCTGGCTTTCGTTTGATCGAGTAATTGTAAAACTTAATGGCTTGTAAAGCTGCAGCAGGGTGCTCGTCCTGCTCCGATTTTGATATTTGCGTGTTGAGCAGACGTAACCAAGAGTCTGGAAGACCCTCCAATTGTCCTGTCTCGGCATTTTTACTCACGTGAAATTTATGAGACACATTAGTAGGCAATCCGATCTCGGCGACTGTGTCAACTGGGCCGGTTTTCTTCCTCGAAAATAATTTCGTTATGTTCAGACTCATTTTAGCGCGCAATTTCGCGCACTTTCCACGTTCCTTTTCACGACGTATATTGCGAACTTTTCAGGAAAGAGAAAATTAGAAGAAACCAAACGGTCGCTTTTAAATCCCGATTCTCATCGTAACATGACTCGTCTGCCTATCGACGGGAGCATCAATCGCGACGAAGGCGTTACTTGGTAGGGCTTACCACCGCCATGATGATCTAATAAATGGCGGTACAATTCAAATGAGACACAGAGAGAGAGAGGGAGAGAGAGAGAGAGAGAGAGAGAGAGAGACATACATAAAATGTATAAAATCAGCAGATTTTCGCGTTTCGATGTATATAGGTAGGTATATAAATTCTTTTTAGGGGGGAGGGGGGAACCTAATGAACATGATACATGCAATAGCACATATTATACAATAACATTTCATGGGACTTTTGTTCTCTTACCGTTACCGATCGGGTAATTTAAAAATAGAAAAATAGATCGTGTATCGCTAATACTTTGGACCGTGTATCAGCTTAAGAGATCTGTTCACGAATTTTTGATTAGTAATTTTAAACAAACGTTTACGCATATCAATGACACAAGGGTGCTCTACGATCTACCTTCCCCTGATCACGCAACCGTGCATAATCGTATACTTAATTTTGCGTTCAATTCCTTAATACACGTCTCGTAATATGTACTTGCACGTACTTATTTACATACGTGTACACATTCGTTATCGCGCAATGATGCGGGAGGTATCGATTACGGGAATAAAAGATGTAAAAGCCTGCGAGTAGCTGTAACGTGGAGATACTATTATTTTTCACAGTCGATTGATACTATTAATTCCACAAGTTGCATTGCAACGATCCGCCTTTGAGAGATAATCCTTTATGATTTTTAACGCGTTTTTGTATTGCTTGCAACAAAATGATTGCTTTGTCGATCAAGAGAATGATGAAAATAGAACGGATGATGTAATTTATTCCATCCGTTTCTAAAAAAAATGAAACTTTACTATGTATGTTGAGTAGAAATTGCGATAATCGAAATTGAAATAACCGAAGAATTACGCAACTATTATATGTATTTGCGTTGTCGCTTTTTACAAAAGTGGAAAGAAAGGTAGAAAGTATAACGTTTAGAAACGTAAACTGGGAAAAACCGACGAAAAGAACTTTTGAAACTTGGTGACGTTATTCAATTCAAGTCAAATTAGGAGATTCAGTTTTAAATAATTTATATCGAAACGTCATCTTATGTATAATTTACATCACTTACCGTGCAATCGTTTTCCTGACGTAGTTACGCTTGATCATTGCAGAAAACCGTTTGTAATATCCCAGTGTTGTCACACATAACCGATAAGATATGTTAATTCTTTCTCTCTCTCTCTCTCTCTCTCTCTCTCTCTCTCTCTGTATCTTATATTATTTTTACTATTGATGAAAAAAAAAAAAAAAAAAAAAAAACAAAAGACATAAACGAAACTGGAAGATTTCGTCCTAAGCATCTTTGGTAATTTAATAATCAATAATTTGTAACTCCGTCACGAGATCTTGCACGCAAAGGGATTGCGAACGTATGAAAATATTTTTATGTCTAGAATGTCGCAACAACTCCGAACTACTTAGGCAGATATTTGTTTGATACACTTTTAGTAAATATTTATGATACATTCGTTCATTTATGATACATTTCAGAATGGCGCGCGTGCGCGTGCGCGTGCGACAAACGTTCGATGTTCTTAAACAACAGCGCTCGTCCTATCCTTTCTTATCGTTCGTGCGAGCCATATTATCAACATGTTTTTAATTCTTTGCCCCGCTCATTGTACCACGCCAGAATTTTTCCTCCCCTTTCCCAATCATACAGTATTCATGAGTTTCATTTTTAATGTACAGGGTGACCTTAAAATTAATCGCCAGCAAATACGTATTATTCTCTTATCGTTAAGATAGATCATCGAGCATCATACTTTTCTTTGGTACCGTTCGTTACCATGTCTAAGCATATAATTATTTATGCGCGGCACTGGTAGAATTTTTACTCACGAGCTATGCAATTGACAGATATTATTTTTAATCGTAATCGTAACGCGCAAGTGTGGTAGCGTAACTAAAATACGTTTACCTACCTGGTTTCATTCGTGAAATGATATTGGTGGAAAATGGAGGATAACGACATTGACGTATGTCGAATCTCCTTCGATTTTAACAAATATTCTGCATCATATAAATGTAATTCGAGTTATTTAAAATAAACAGAATAGTTGTACTCGTTAAATTGAACCATTTCCTAAGCACTGCGTATATTAGAGTACATAATGTGTAATAAATCGACGAATCCCCACTCTTTTATTCCCGAATGTAAGGAGGGGACTCTTTGCTTCTTTCTGTCTTTCTCCTCCTTCTGTCTCTCGTGCCTTCTACTGCTGTTAATAAATAAAATATTAACCAATGTTCAATGCAAAGAGATTATTCGAGAACGCGCGAGGAAACGGATACAAGTGTTTCGTTGTATAATCATAGCTGAAATGTGTTTTAAATTAAACTTGCAGTTTACGCAGTGAATGCTCGGCTGCTGCACCTATGACCGTATTAGACGTTACCTCTATCAGTTTTCCTCTTTTCTTTCTACGATATTACCCTTGCGACGATTTGTCCGTCTCTTGCCGTCCAGAGAGTGCAATAACAGAGGAATTGTCGCAAAATTTCGTTTACCAAGTGGTCGCCGCGCATCCGTTTATTTTTGTGTTAACGTGCTCTGTGCGCTGAGGGTTGTTCGAAACAATTAATCAGTACCCGGCTGTTCATCGTCATCGAATTACCATGGTTCAGTTACGACCTCAGGTAAATTATATTTTCCACAACTGTTCCGGGGAATCCTGAAAGCTACGATAAAAACGAAATTTAAGCAACAATACTAACAAATAAAAGCACCGAACAAAAACAACGCACACCTGCCGATGGAAACGTTGCTTTCATCTCGCGCAACGTTCGATCGGTTTCGATATTTGAAATTGGCACAGTTGATTTCAATACTTCGTAGAACCATTATAGTTTTCTGCCTTTTTCCGTAGTCACGGAACGCTAGTAAAAATTTGTCATTTTCTTATTTGCATGCGTTTTGCAAATAATCGATTTTGTACAAGTGAAATTATTGAAGTGAATAGTGAAGAATGAAAAATTATCACGGTTACCGTACTGAAAAGAACTTTTGTATCTTTTTTATCGTTCTCTATGTCTGATAAAATATTATTTAGAAGTTACACGGCTGTAAAAATTTCGTTTATTTCCTAATCGTAAATGTCATTTGATATTTAAATTCAATCAGTCTTTGGTTTCTCTTCAATTCGACGGTATACGAACGATTTCAATGGGACGAAGTAAAGCTTTGCAAAGCTTTACGACACGTTACCGCGCGTTCCTTAAAAGTTTCAATGTGACATTTAAACATGCGTAATAGCACGTGGCTCGAGATTACTGTTTCTGCATACATATGTATGTAAGTTGTATAGCAATGACTTCTCGGCCTAAGAAAAGAAAAAAGTTTACACTTGACTGCGATGGTTCGTTCGATAAATTATTGTAACATTCGTGTATGTTTTTTAAAATCTTACAATCAGTAATATAAAATCTAGTGAAATTATTATGTATAAGTTCTGCTAATACGTTCTGATAACCTAACCTTGCATGTTTGTTGTTTCCATAATCGAAATTAGTTGCACTAAACAATTTAAAAAATAAGCCGTCGGTGCGTTTATTAACACTTTATCGCGTTAATGTTACTTGCTTTGTTATGTAACACGTTGAGTTATGTGTAAATACACAATTTCGTTACACAATTTCTACGGGATTTCCTCTTAACTGCGATACTATTTTCACACGACGTATTGATATACGTCAAATTTATATGTTGGATTACAGAAATTTCTTTATACAGATTTTGTTGCGTGGGAACTTTTTAAATCAACTTCAGGCTAATGTCAAATGGAGTTCGTCTCTACAAATTAGGGACAAAAAAGTGATACAACCGGAACGTTCTTTCAAGGTAATACAATCGGAACGCTTTTCTCGAAGATGCGCTTAGATAATTTCATAGAGCACAATTAATTTTAAGCGAAATTTATAAATATTCTACTTGTAGTGCGCAGACCTGTCGGTTCGTCTTGCGGAACCGGAACAATTACAGGCGAAACCTAATGTTAGCGACTTAATATTTGGTAAATATTTCACGGATCATATGTTAAAGATATTTTATCACGAAGCATTGGGAGGATGGCAAGCACCGGAAATCGTTCCGTTTGAAAATTTAGTTCTTCATCCAGCGTCGAAAGTACTTCACTATGCCGTAGAGGTACGCGTAACTAGTACTTTTTGATATTGCCACCGCTTGTAACGAAAAAAAGTTACAGCGTTACGGTGTTCTACTTTTACACTCTGGAACGTAATGTTACAAGAAATGTAATTGACGACTACAGTCGCCGATCATCATCAATCGTAGGTAATAAATCTGGATATTATTATTTTAGTTGTTCGAAGGTTTGAAAGCTTATAGAGGAGTAGATGGAAAGATAAGAATATTTAGGCCAGAATTAAACATGGACAGAATGAATAATTCGGCGATGAGAACTGGTCTACCTACTTTTATCGGAGAAGAACTGATCAAATGTTGCTGTAGATTGATTAGTATAGATCAAGAATGGGTGCCTCATTCCGTTGCTTCTGCTTTGTATATACGTCCAACGTTGATAGGAATAGATGTAAGTGTTCATATCTGAAAAGAAATATTTTCTTAAATATAGGACAATATTGAGAAACGAATACATTTATAAATTATAATCAGTCGTACGATAGGAATGGTAATCGTACCGTGTGTGTGGTATCACGAAAACAGATATATACATACAAAGTAAGCGGTGTATTTCACAATACCTAATGATAATGTATACGATAAACAGGGCCACGATGCTCTTTTGTTGGAGCAGGGCTATAAGATACAGTTAGATAATAAATTACGGTACGATAAGCTACATTGTACTGTTATTATAGTGTAATAAGAGCAACTATAGGTGCTGTAGTAAATGAATTGTTGCCAATTGTTTTTCTATGCATTTATTACTGTATTTATAATCATTAGAATTATATTATTGCGTATTGCTTTTTTTTTTTTTTTTTTTTTTTTTTTTCTCGTGGATAACATTAATCTGGCAGCAATTTAACTACAATCACTATTATGGTAAAATTAGCATTAAAAACATGGCGATATCGCATGTTTTTTTTTGTTTCTTTGTAAATTGTGTCACATGAATTTGCTGATTTATACTGGTCGTATACCAGTCATAGATGATGCAACATCTATATGAGAAAAGCTTATCCGAACCCAGAACCGATTGACACGAAGTGAAAAATAATGTGTTTAAACGTTACAGTTTATCAGTTTCGAATAGTTCAATACCGCAAAAAAGGTAAATGCTTTTCGATAAAAAGTTCGTCTAGTTCAATGTATCGGTCAAAATGTAGAGCTGTAGATAAAATGAAGAAGACCAACAATTATCATTTTAGTGCTTTTTTTTTTTATAGCCCACTCTCGGCGTTGCATCTTCCGAATCTGCTTTACTCTATGTCATTTTATCGCCCGTGGGTCCTTATTTCAAAAAAGCAGACGCTGGTATATCTTTACTAGCAGATCCTAAATACACGAGAGCATGGCCAGGTGGTTGCGGTAACTATAAAGTAGGTAGCAATTATGGTCCTACTATATACGTACAAAGAGAAGCTGTGGAGAAAGGTTTGCAGCAAGTACTCTGGCTTTACGGGGAAGATAACGAAGTGACCGAGGTTGGGACTATGAATGTCTTCATGTTTTGTGTAAACGATGATGGTGGTAAGTGTCATTTTGCTGCGTTTCTCATGCAATTGTTTATTGCATCTACATAGTTGCGTGCATTTCACAATGTACACGCGTTTTATTACGCCTTTTACCGAGAAATTTGAGACTGTCATTTGTAAATGTTTATTTCACAATTTTAGAAAAAGAATTAGTAACCCCACCGTTATCAAATGGTTTAATTCTTCCTGGAGTTACGAGAAACTCCATTTTAACGTTAAGTAGGGAATGGAATCAATTTAAAGTTAGCGAAAGAAAATTTTGTATGGACGAAGTTTGTCATTTACTTTCAGAAAACAGAGTAAGATTATTTCATTTTCTATTACATTGTTATAATGATTATAGAATCGTATTACTGTTGTTGTTACTTTTTATTTTAGTTGTTAGAACTATTCGGGGCAGGAACAGCTTGCGCGGTTAGCCCTGTATCTTACATAGACTTTGCTGGACGATCGTTGCATATACCTACTATGCAGCAATCTAATCCCGTTTACAAAATGTTTCTGAAACATTTAACCGACATACAGTACGGAGTTATACCAGACCACCCTTGGGCGATACCCATCGAATGAAAGTGGATCATTAGATACTGGTTTGATTATTTATTACGTTATTGTTAGCAAGGATGATACCTTGCAGTTGTTACTATTCATTGAAGACGATGTTAATGGTGTTTCAAGTATGGCGTTTTTTATGCAAATGATGTGAATTTTTATTTATTTGCGTGCGTGTGTTACTATTTGTATGGAACAACGTTCCAGGAGCGAACATGTATCTGAGATAAAACTCAGGGATTAATTGTTTATTACTGACGGTAAAATGATTGCTAAGAACTAAGGAGCTTTAAAAACTAATACGGTGATTTAGGTATAAATTTACGTATATAAGGATCGTTTGTATATATGCATGCGAGAGCGAAGTTTGTACGTCCAATGTCTGTCTTTACACAATATAAGTAAGTGAATTTATGTATAAAAATATAAATATGTTAAATGTACGTTTTTATATTATATTTAATATATTTTGTATACGTGTATGTACACGCACACGCACACGCATACGCACGATTCTTGGCTGTGTATAATTCTTTTAATATCAATGACTACAGGTTATATTATTAAAGCAGAGGAATCTCGGAAACTGAATCTCTATACGAATGATAGAATTTTACAGGGATAAAGGTTATCGAGACAGTGAGCGAGACTTTACGTTCTCTGTGAGCATTAAGTATGTATTTATAGACTAGATGTTCGTACGAATAATAATAATAGATGTAACTCTTTTATATCGATCCTTTTATTTCGATGAAACGAACAGATTAATTTCCGACTTTGGATGAAATGTTTCAAGTACAAATTTATCTAGCAATTGTTTCGTACATGACCGTTCGAATTATTTTTACGCATACTTTACGAAACTTTTTGTCGACTTTCCTTTCTATGTTCACTGTCTTCCCCCGATCGAACTTAACGTCACACTATTCAGTGTCGGTGGTTATAGTCGAACAACGGTTACGTGCTTCGCCTGGTTTCGATTTCACAGAGAGGAAAAAATATGTTCGTAATTCAGAATGTAGTCAAAAGAGCCCCAGGGTTATTGAAATTGTCCGAAAATCAATGCAGAACGATCCTCTCTACACCTCCAAGGGTTCGAATGCCTTTCATTGTAAGTGCGATTTTTATTGTATACAATTATGTAACAAGAGGTACGATACTATTTAGAGTAAAAAGGAAACACTTTCGTGTACCTTAAATATATATATATATATATATATATATATATATATATACAGTTTAAATAAGAATTTTAGAATTACATTTATCAGTATATTTGCGTATTTGCGAATATAGTTGACAGCTAGATTATTTACAATACGAAATACACGCAAAGTCGCACGGTTCACGGAGTAAAGTAAATTGTTTAAAATTATATTTTTATTTAAAATTCATCGCGTCATCGTCGCATAAATCGTTTTATACGATATTCACGGTACCTTAGAATGTTTATCATACCTTAGAATATAAGTTAAATGTTTCATTACAATGATATTATAACCTATAACGTTCAATGTGTATTGAAATGTTACGTTGAAATTGCAGGAAAAAGTGGCGTTTGGCGTAATATTATGGCTGGGAATGATGGCAACTCCGCTCTACGTGGCTTGTCACGTAAAAAAGTATAACGAAAAGAAAGGCTAGTAAACACGGTTTTCATATTTGAAAAGCACACAACTATGGTGTAGATGACTGTAAATTAAAAGTTTGATAGAGATGGAACGAAATAAATTATTGGATCATCTTTCCAAACGCTATTTACCTGGTTGGACGTTCAGCATTTTCTAAGGAGTTAATCGCACGAACGTGGCTCGTAGGTTGCGTAAAAAAGAATTCGATCCTCGTTCGATGCATTATGCGTATAAATTTGTTGTACAGATGGTTGCAGTCTTATATACATATAATTGTATAAAATGTTTAGTACCATAAAACGTACGATACATCGGTTGATTATAATGTTTAAACAGCAACGTGGCTGATGTAAATATTTACAGTTTAGCGAAAAGAATCGGTTTTTTTTTTTTTTTTATCGCGTTTCATTCATTCGTAACGTAACAATGCGTAAAGATTTTTATGTCGGTGACGTTAGAAAAGAGAAAAAACAAATTTTACTTACATTACATAGTTTATAAAAGTACTTCCCCATATTTGCATCGTTAAGTTACTAGAACTGCAATAACTACGCGGTATGCTCGTCTTAGATTTTATCTACAGTATTTTAATACAATTAGTATACTCGTTTGAAAGCGTTACGACACTGACCAAAAATCGATGGATAAAACGTAATGTTTGAAATTTAAGTTTGTTTTCCTTTCGTTTCTTTAATTTTGTTACCGTTGTAAAGAGTAGGATGAGGAGGAGAAGAAGAAGAAGAAGAGGAAGAGGAAGAGGAAGAAGAAGACGACGACGACGAGAAGAGGAAAAGAAAAAAAAGGACGGATCCTGTTTCACGGAAGCGTTCGTTCCGTCCGTAAAGGAACGAAAAATAGCGATTTTGGGTGTCGCGTTTCAGATCAGTTAGCGATTGAAAGTATGTTTTTCGCTATGATGGCCGTGTCTTCGTTTCTTGAAGCAAGTGGCGCAACATTTCTCTTGCACGATCGATGATACGTCGCACATGCGTCTGTACGTGGTACACATCGTGGCTGGAACGATGGTATCCTTGCATTCTGAAAGAAATCGATTTAACTAGCAGGCGGATTGTTAAACTTAAGCGAAAGTAAACAATTAATTACCGGATTTATCGTTCTCGGCGCACTGTCGTGATCTGTGATAACAACGCCTCGTATCGGTTGGCCTTCTATCGTGGTTGCAATCGTCGGACAACAATTCCGTTACACGGTCGCGACATTCGACTTCTCTGCGTTTAACCCCGAGCCTCGTCGAGCAGCTCGCGTTGCAAGATCCCCATCTTCCTGCGAGCGCGTGTACATCGACGATGAATAATGTAAAATATGAAAAAAAAAAAAAAAAAAAAAAATAGCCGTGTCACTCACCGGTGACCCACCGTCCATTTTGACAGTTCTCAACGGTAATCGGTTTGTCTCGTGGATTACAGTCTCCTCCCTGTACCGAGCAGGACACCTTCCGAGACCGTTTCCCTTTAACGCAGTGGCTCCATTTCGAAACGATCCACTTCGATTTAGCATCGTACATGGAGTTGTCTGGATTCTCGTCGACCACGTTGTCAAACTCGAGGATCTCCGGCTCCTCGGTGGTCAGGCCATCGACGATCGTGATTCCGTGTTGATCGTTGGAGCCGACGTTGTAGAAGGAAGCGTCCTTGTTGTCCGCGTAAACGATCAAGGGTGGTTCGGTGGTCGAGCCGCAAGCGGGTAGATTCGGGCAGGGGCCGACTTCTTCCGGTCGCGCGTCACGGTCGCAGTCCCGATCGGGCAGAGCCAGGTCCGATCTGTCCGGCCCGAGGCCCGATGAAACGCACATCACCGATCGTTTTCGAAGCGCTCCGTCCCCGCACGTCACCGGACACATTTGCCACGGACCGATCCACCATCTGTGTATCATCATTACATTAACCCCGCGTCTCTCGCGTACGCGGTAATTCTCGCGTTTTACCTGGCCGGGCATGGATTCAGATTGCATTCGCGCAGTATCGAATCCGGCCTCTCGATGCCCTCGCAAAAGTGCTCCTCGACGACTCCGCTCTTCTTTTCGTTGCAAAGCGCTCTCGAGGTTTGCGTGCCGCCGCCGCAAGTGGCCGTGCAGAGCGACCAATCGGAAAATACCCACGAGTACTCCGGGGCGCGATCGGGTTCCTTCTTCGGCACCGTGTACTCGTACCGCAACCCGAAATTCCGATAGTGTCCCCTGGAAATCAACTGCAGGGAGCGAATCGTTATTGGGAACGAGAAGACCGCGGTCTCGACCGCAATCGAAAAACAGATTATAGACGTACGTAGACCGCGATGTCCTCTTTAATCGGACCAGGAATTCGTACTTTCTCTCTGTCACGGTCGCGTTCGTACAACGCTGGAGTCCCAGCGACTTCGTATTCACCGGCCAGGGTTATCTGCCTGTCCGACAGAGAAGGGGCGCGGTGTTCATCAAGATGAACGGAACGATACTTTTTAGTTGAAAAGTTTTTACCTCTTTCCGTTAAGGAAATACTTGTCAGAATTCGGGACGCCTATACCGATGTAATTTTTGCTGTTACCGATCTCTTCGATTTTGATGTTTCTCGAACCGTTTGGGACGACGATCACCTCTTTGTATCCCGGGCCATCGTTTTTATCGTAAACTCCTCCCGTCGTTTCGCACTGGGTACCATCCCCGTGGCAGATTCCGCAACGATCCTCGGTGGCGTCGGAATCGACCGTCCAGTCGCAGCCGACTTTCTACGGCGACGTACGAAAAACTGAATCGAAGAAAATAACAAGAGGAGAAGAGAAGAGTAGAGAGAATAGAATAGAATAGGCTGCTGACTCGACAGATTCCAGCGATGCACATGTCCCTGGTGCCAACGTTGCACGGTGTACCGTCGAGAGCGGCTTCGCCCCACGGGACGATCACGCTTTCTTCGGTGTCGGTGCAGTACAGCTCGCAGGGTTCCGCTTCGAGCGTGGAGGGACGAGAACGGTTAGTCGTCGATAAATTGGCTAAATAACTGTCTGTGCTTACTCTGATCGAAGTACGGCAGCCAAGTGTAGTTCTTCCCTTTGTACCGCTTGCCGTCGTAATTGGCGCACTGGACAGCTCTGAAGCTGGGCGTACCGTCCGGGCACGGGTCCGTGTTGCAGATTTTGTATCGGCGCCTCTCGCCGATGCAAAACTTCCCGCCGTGCGCCGGCTCCGGATGATCGCATTTACGCTCCACTATCGAGACGCCCGCGCCGCAGCTTCTCGAGCACTCGCTCCACGAGCCCCATTCGCCCCAACCACCGTCGATCCGACGCGGTCTGTCCACGATCGGTACGCACTCTTGATTCTGACACCACTTTGACAATCGTCGACGATCGTCGCCGTCGTTATCATTCCTATTCTATGCGACCGGTAGAGAGAAGGAGAGGGAGAGAGAGAGAGAGAAAGAGAAAAGAGAAATACTACCATGTGTTTACCGCAGTGCGTCCCGGGGGCGGCTGGATGAAGCATCGTGGTGCAAGCGCCGTCGACGATGCACCACAACTTTGAACAGATCTGCGTAGAGGAGAATAACCGATCTCTGGTCACTCGTTCGATTTCGTACCGTTTCGTCGTTTCCGTCTCTCACCTCTTGCAACGGGGAGCAAACGGATGCTTCTCGGACGCCGAACTGAAGTCTGCACTGATGCTCCGCGTTGTACATCGCGCCCGGTGGCAAATCTGGATAGGCGTAATCGTTGTCCGCCGGTTCGTCCTCTAAACATTCGCCTTTTCCCTGACTGTACGAGAGAGAGAAAAAAAGAGAGCGAGAGAGAGAGAGAGAGAGAGAGGGAGAGAGAGAGAGAGAGAGAGCGAGAAAGAGAGAGAGAGCGAGAGCGAGGGGGAGAGGAGAGGTACGGCAAAAGGTAATAAAAAAAGGTAGAGAGCTAACTTTTGTTGGCCCACGAGATACCGAGGCTGCTCTGTTACGATGCATGAATTTACGTACTCCAAGAAATTGGTGATATCTCGTCTGGAGCATCTGGACCAGGCGACGGTAACGGTGTCCACCTCGAAAGTCGGGGTCATCACGTGCAAAGTGTCGCCGTCCCGTTTGCTGCAACCGATTTTCTCCGTGTCGTGGTACATACCGAAGCTACGATCGAACAAAAAAAAAAAAAAAAAAAAAAAAAAAAGGTTGTCAAAAGAAAAGAAAAGAGAAATGTTTTTCGGCGAATGGCTGACTGACTTGTGGCCCAATTCGTGGGTGATGGTATGCGCGAGCGTGATCCCATTGTCCTCGTTGACGCTGCAGCTGCGGTCCGGCTGGCACATGCCGGCTACGTGTGCCACTCCCAGAGTGCTGCACGGCGTGTCCGCCCTCGAGCAGATGTCCTCCCTCGTCACCAAAATCGCCACGTCGTGGTGATTCGGGTGAGAGTCGTCCTCCGGGTTCAGATTCTGTTGCCATTTGCAGAAATTGTACAGCGTCCTGTCCGCGTTCACCGCGATGTCCAGCCCTCGCTGAAAAAAGGTTTCGCCGATTAAAATCGTATCGAAGCGGTTCGACGTACACGCGCTACCGCGACGTACTTCCGCGTCCTCCTCCTCGACCAGGATAATTCTGACCACGACCACGTTGATGAAATTCCCGATGGTGGGATCCAGGTAGAGCGACGACACCATGTTCATGATGGTCAGCAGATAGGTCTCGACGTCGCCGTCCTGATGGAAAGCCATCATCGTCGTGTCAGCGACAACGAGGGCCTCGACGTGACGCGGACGGCTGATCGATCTTCTGGAACGTTGCCACCGTTTCGTCCGATGTTGTTTCCTTCGGCCACGTCCTTGAACCTGCACCAACCCCGACTGCGTCTGCCATTCGAGTCGCGTTTCCGTCAGTCGCCTCGGCTCTGCGCGAGTATAGACCAGACGGTTCTTTAATTTATGGAGATTGCGTTCGATCGCCGAGCCGTGCAATTAAGATTTCATTCTTAGAGCCTACCGACAGATCTCGAACGGCTCGCCGAAATGGATATTCATCGAGGTTAATTACGGGTTTGCGATGAATTCGATCGTACCACTGCGCTTAATCTTTCGTCCAACGAAACACGGGATCGCTGTTATCGTTATATACTTCGTATGCATTATTTTAGCGTTAGAACAAGAATTTGTTATCCCTTCGTTATCCCGTCGTTCGATGGACCGTTATTAATCGCAAGCACGTCTTCGGGTTTTGTTTCTCGTTAAAAAAAAAAAAAAAAAAAAAAAAAAAAAAAAGATGAAAGATTTTATGGACGCGGCGCGCGGAACGATTCGAGTAGAAGAAGTGGGAATCGCAAAGGAGAGATTCTCACCGCGAGTACCGCAGTTCCTCTCGAGTTTTCTCTTCTTTTTTCGTCGGCGTCTGGTACGGCCGGCGGCGCCGATTTCGAGCTGCGGCTGCTGCTCGGCGGACCTACGGAACACGAGATGCGGCCTACCGAGCTGCGAGTTCCGGGGCAGTCCGGTCGTGGCACTGCTGCCACTTGGGCTTGTCCGCCCTTCGGCGCCGGCGTCTTCCAGCTTCGCCTCTTCTTCTTCTTCTTCTTCTTCTTCTTCTTCTTCCGGAGATACCGCTTCCAGGACTGGTTCCAACCAGAACTCACCGTGATCACCGCGCAGCATACCCGCCTGAAACGCGAAACCCGCTTGAACTTTACCCGTGTACGAAGCTTGGTAGATTACCGTTGCGGTTAGAGTATAGAGACGGAAATTGAATTTTCCAACTGGCGCACTTTTTACTCGCTTAACTCATCGACAAAATTCTCGGTGCTGTGGCGCGAAATAGAGACGTCGGATCGGATCGGTACGATCCGTATGAATAACCGGCCGCATAAATTCACCGTCGTCTTGGTAATTTACAAACTGAAACCGGTTAACCGCGTTATTGCATTTATCGCATTTATCGCGTAAAGATCGAACGTTTCTCTTCCGACTGTCCGATCGGACTAATCCGGATTTATCGGATTTATCAAGAGGCAAAGAGGAAGCACGGCTGCTCTCGTCTTATCGGCAGAATCGATTGGTTCGTTTCGCGGGACGTCGATCCGATCCCATTGTTGCGCTCGTGTCTTAAATTGGATTCTCCGCATCTCAACTCGCATCTGTAGAATATAATCAACGAGGTTTCAAAGTAAACAGGCCGGAATTATCGCGTACGGTGATCTCGCGCGAGTTCGTCGGGTGATTAAGTAATTTCACGCGGGCGAGGACGCGTTGGTGATAGAAAATACTATCGACGTCCGGTTTAGACGTCTTTGTCCGTCGTTAATTGGTCTAA
The DNA here is from genome assembly GCA_963969225.1 of Xylocopa violacea. NCBI lineage: Eukaryota > Metazoa > Arthropoda > Insecta > Hymenoptera > Apidae > Xylocopa > Xylocopa violacea. Next base: position 37,738,403 of record CAXAJV010000005.1, on the reverse strand, counting down.
GACTCGATAATTTATAGCCGTCCGTGCGGCAAACCCTGTGTCTTCGTATCTGTCGCAGCTTCCTCTAATTGCCGCGAACACGCGAGATCCGAGAGAGAGAGAGAGAGAGAGAGGAATAGAGGGGTCGGATAGAAATATAGAAATTCGACTTGCTCGGTGTTACTTGTAGAATAATTATCGGGATTACGGATCGGAAGGCAGGATAGGCATAGGAGGGTAGGCAGGTACCGCGCGGTAGGTGGGATTAGCATAACGCGCGGAACCGACGCGGAGATCAAACTCGCGGCGCAGCTCGATTGTGGTTAGTTAATGGTCGCCTAGCTGTCATTATTCTCACGCGGCAATACGTTGCGATCGTTAAGGCTACCTCTTACCGTGCAGCCTAGCGCACCGATAGCGTATATAAATTATTATTATCCAGCCAACGAGGTGTATCGATGGGCGGTCGCAATGCCGTCGCCTGTCGACGCCCCTGCTGCCGTCGTTCGAATCGACTCGACGCGTTTCCTTCCGCGCCTTTTCCCGCGTACGCTGATCCTAGAATGGGATCGATTCTCCCCGAAATTACCGCGTACCGCGTCGATGTCGCCGCTCTCGATTCGCCTCGCGATTACTTTTACCTGACGCCTCGATTAGAATCGAATACAATGAGGAATAAATTACCCGTTCCCTTTTAACGCGTCAAACGAGCGAGAAAAATATCGAATCGGATATCCCTAATTTATGTGCCGCGAAGAATGGACAATCGACAACTACGTATCGGCCGATCGATCGTAAGCGTAAACGAGCGGTGGTTACACGCTATGTGGATCGTGACGCGGCGATTTGTCACCGACGCGAGCAACGATCGTTAACGAGCGTCGAGACAAGATTCGCGACGTCTTCCACCCGTTTTCATAAACGTTAAGAGTTATGGGGTTGCGTTCCTTTCGCGTCTCGGTCTGAATAAAGGTAAAAGGTGTATCGGAGGAGAGTGTAGTAGGCTAGAGACCTTTCGACCCGGCAGGATGTATTAACGAGACGATAAATTATACGAAATGTCAATTGCGCGATATCGTCGACTATAATCGCGGCAAGGATCGGCAATGACGTCAGACGCGCCGCTCGCCTGTTCCTCTTACCAAAGACAAGACCCATTAACGCCGAGCATGGGTGTGTACTCTACTCGCGTACACTTGTCACGACGCGAGAGGTTACGTTCCTGAACCCCGCGACACCGCCGTTACCCATCCCGGTCCACCTATTTTTCAGAGTTACGCACTCGTTACCGTAATTAATTACGTCGTCGATCAATCACGGTGACATTAAAAACGACGCGTAACAGCGACGATTAAGAGCGATCGATAACCGCGGCCGTTAAACTAATCTCTAATGATCTCTCGAATTTTTTGTACGCGTCAGCGCGCGAAAAAGCGAGCGAGAGTCAGCCCGTATTCCTTGAGGGGTGGCCCGAACAAAGGAATCTCGATGATGATAAATGCTTCCTGCGGTGAAACGTGATTTATGCCGTCATTAGAATAGTCGCGACGAACCTCTCGCGTGGGTACTACTTTCTACCGCGCGTTTCGCGTCGCGAAATCCCCAACTCCGAGGGATGACGTTGAATCAGGACCACCCATCGTTCGTTTAGATCCGGCAAAATAGATACGTATTAATTGGACGAAGGTTTCCGCTCCTCCGATTACCTATTATCGATAATTATACGTTAACCGCGCGTACCACCGAGAACCTGTTCCCCTGCAACGAAACGAAACATTCCATCGAATTGCGTGCGCGTGCACGCGTCGAGCCGCACCGATTCCGATATTCTTTCTATCGCCGACCATTCGCAAATATTATACACCCAAAATTGAATCACAAAAATTGCCCGCTTCGATACCTGGCTACGCGTAAATTTATGCCAGAGGCGTTTCGTTTCTCTTCCGAGCGCTCCTTTCTTTTCGTCCCCCGATCCTCGTCAAATTAATAAAAGGCTCCGTAATCGGTTCGCGTTTAAAGTATCATCCGATGCGCGTTTCTCGTTATCGTTTACAAGCAGTTTATCGCGACGAGTCTTTTCCCGTTTCGATCGATGATGGTTCGACAGAATGGAACTCGTAACTCGATAGAGAGTAAATATCCGGATGGAAATTCCTTCGATCCACGAGCGAATCGCGTGTTCCGGTTGAAAAGCCGTAGATTCGAACAGAGAGGATCATAAAATTAGCATTTTTCGGGTGCAGCTGAGAAAGAATAAATTCAAGTCGAAAGCAGCGGTTTATAGGAAGGAGCGGCTCGATTTATAGGATGGTTCCCTGGGAAATCAAAGCGGATCGTTCTTTCGACTAGCTAATTCCAGTGTTTTTTTTTTTCTTTTTCGAGTGTAACGCGTCGAGAACGTAGGTAACGAGGACGTGGAAAAATGTTCCATTTTGCATCGGGGTGGTGCTCGCGGTCGGTGTTTCGCAGCAGGCGCGGCGCGACCGTGACTATCGTAGCTCGCGATCGTTCCTGGAAATTTAATAGACATAGTCCCGGTGTGTTGTAGGTACTTACGTATGCATGTATGTACGTGGTATCCTTGATCCTTCGACGATGATACTGCCCGGCAGCGAGTAGTTCGTGCAATTCGAGATCAGAGCGGATTAAAAGGAGGCACGCCTTCCTTTCTTTCCATCATCCGATAATTAATTCTCGCGTTAAGCGGTCAGAATCGAGGATGTATCGATGCCAATTACACTTGGCTAGGACCGAGTTTGCTTCCGTAACATCCGTAACGGCAACGTAACGAGACCCGCAGGAAGATAAAGCGCCGTCGTAAGCGACATTTCTAAATGTACATTTTAATTCGGAACACGAGCGCTTCTCAGAAATTGAGTCCGTGTTCACCAGCAGATGGAACTTGCGCGAGAATCTAATATTTCAACGCGAATTCATCTGCAGAAACTGCGTAGAGACAAGAAGCGATTTTTCAGCTGCTAAAGATGCAATAAATATCTGCTACGGAACAGGCCAGTTTAGCTACACGGATGAGCATCTAACACGACGATTTATAACTATTATCTCTTCTCTTTCTCTTTCTCGCTCGATAGCAATCGCGATCGATAGTTTCAACTGTTTTATGATTCAACAACGGGAAATATTAGACGCGAAATTGGGTAGGAAAGCGTGCGGCTACCGTTTTACAAGGATCTATGCTAATTTTTTTATCTCCCGCACCTGCTACCTACGAGGCATTGTAATTTACGATGTATCTTGAATTCAGTTTCCGGCGATTATACGGTAAACCATGTCACCGCGTAACACTAGGAAACGTTGAAACTGCGGACTCCGTTCCGCGGATCGTTCTCCGGCGAAAGATAGAAGAAAGGGCAGCGCAGCGGAGTAGGCTGGAAACTACTGCTCTCTCCCCCGGTAAGTTACTTATGCGTCTAAGTAGGCGCGTCGCGTCGTCGTAAATCTGCCGAGCCACGGCAAATTAAATCATTATCTGGAAGCTCCGAGCAAATTGCATCGATGCGCGTTGCCTGGCTCCTCCTTTTTCCATTACCATCTGACGCGTGAGCTTCCGTCCACGGAAAATCGTTAAGTAAATGGTACGCGTTCGAAAAATGATGCAAGTAGAATACGCGTACGATGTATCGGACGTGGCGATACTGCGTTCGTTCGGAAATGGAAAGTAAGCAAAGTAACGAGAGTCAGCGGAAAGAATAAGATAAAAGAGCGAAACTCACCAGACCATCGCAGGCGGACAAGGCGACCTGGGAATTCGGTTGTCCCCGAATGAAACCCCGATAATGGCATTTGCTCGAGCGATTTTTTGGCCGGCTGCGCACATGTACGTCCCGTTTTCGCCTTTCAACGAGCATCCCAGGCCCGATGAACTTGTCGACGGCCGTCAGCTCGATGTGGTACTCGTTACCCGCTACCGACAACCGATAGTGGACTACTGGCCCATCTTCGTGATGGTGGTGGGTCACGTTGTGCGAGATAAGCTCCCCGCGGTCGGTCACTTTACGAGGTATCGCTATCTCGTGCCTGTGAACGTGTTCCTCGAGGGTGTATACGCCTGAAGGGTGAACGAATCTGGTAAGTATTCTCGTATACTCGTTCCACCGACGATAAATCATCCGCGGCGCATTCCGCCGCGGATGACAGAGGCCGCGCGAAACAACGTTGTATCGTTTATATTTATCGAGTGCAGAGACATACGAGTGTACAGAGAGAGAGAGAGAGAGAACGCGCCGTCTGCGCGGCAGAAGCAAGTGGGCAGAGAGACTCGTAAACGTCGACAGAGACGACAGAAATTGAACCCGGTGGAGGGTGTGATTGATTACGAACACCCACCGTGCTGCGCGGAGTGATATTTCAAACAAATAATTGCATCAACGTTGCGTTAAGACGGCTACGCCGACACGATTGTTCTCGATGTATTCTCGATTACGATTCTCTCTCCTTAAACGCTCTCGAACCGCTTAGAACCTTACTTGGCCGTCTACGACAATGTCTAGGACAATTTGTCAACGCGTTGATAAATCTCGATGTCGGAGATACGGCGTCTAATCGAGCGCAGAGGTGTCGGGCTACTTTGAGTAGCACCTCGTTGACAGTGGTACGTACGGTAGCTGCGAGCTACACCTACGAGCGTGAAATGTATTTTTTTCGTCGCGTTTCCCTGCTCGGACTCTCAACTATTAAGCCGATTGCGTGCGCGGAGGAAAAATGTGGAACAGGGCCCCGTTGCGTCCGTTTCATTGAAGACGATATCCGATCTCGGTATGCAGATTGGATCGCAACGACGTTAACTGTCGGGTCGCTGTTACATGAAGACATATTACCGCAGCTGAACCGTGTCTGCATTCCCGAGGTCCTTTTCCCTCTGTCCTCTCACCACGGCCAGAGGCTAACCACAATTATTCCATTAGAGGTTAGATCACCGTCGACAATAGTAAATCGCGATCGATCGATCGATCGAAATTTTTCACCAGATTTACACCGTTTAGCGATGAATTTCGTCCGTGGATAAATAATTGGACGGTAATCAGCCAGTTGGTAGCGGGTCGCAGCGAACAGAATTATTCGACGATGCGGCTTATTACGAGCAAACCGGAAACTGGACCTAAAATATCTCCGAAATTCCGGCGGCTCTTTTCGCGGTATAAATTTCGGAAAATATACGACCGGTCGACGGATGATAAATGTAAACGGGCGTAATTAATGACGCGCGGCGAGGACGAGGGAATTATACGCGGATCGTGAATGGGATTACCTATCGTGGAACAAATGTGTCGAGCGCGCGCGCGATAAATTTTCTATACTCTACATTCCGAGTAGCGCGTCGGTCGAAATGGAAAAAATAATGAAATCTTTCGGCTTTCGATCACCTTCGATCCGGCTCGATGCGAGTAAATAGTTGAACACGCGAGCACGAGTGAGTCTGGTACGCTCGGTGAACGGTATAATCATCGTTATCCTATTATCATTAAAGTGGGAAAAATGGCGGACGGACCAATCAGCGTGCGCCTCGAGCGAGTCGGGGTTAACTGCAGGTGGGGACTCGGATGAATACTCGGACCTCCCATACAGCAGCCTCTACCTACTGCAACGATACTGCGCTCCACTCCGGCTTTCGATTTTATTACCGTATACAATATGTAATTGGAGCGTAGAAAACGCGGAAGAGGGCGCGAGCCAAAGTTATTAGGCGTTCGGACCATGCGTTATGGTTGACCACCGCCGGGATTACGGTAGAGAAGAACCAGTTCCTCTCCTCCCGAATGACTCACTCGAACGAGGAGGGGACACTATCGAATTCTGTAATTGTTCCAGTGGAAAATTGATTAAAATCGGCTAAATTTCTACACCTGTCTAGAATATTTGTATCGCCGAGCGATTATACAGCTTGTAATTTTATACGTCATTTACGTTCCAATAATCGCGACGATGCGCGCGCTTCGATCGATACGCGCGTTGTTAAATCAACGCGACGATAACTTGACGCGCGTCGCCGATAGTCGAATAAAGAGCAACGCTTTTTCGCGTACCGCCAGTCCGATGAATTATTCGACGCGTAACGCTTTCCGTTTTTTATATCAATTTTCGGAACGACGGACGCGACGTTTCGCATTTTTCGAAACAAAAATCGTGCCCGCGCGATCATTCGTGGAATGGTAAGCGACTCTACTATTCGTTCGTTCTGCCCTTTTATTCCGGCCACGTTTAAACTTGCACGGAATTTCTTTTAAATCGTACCGCCGGTACGAATGGCGATACGAATGCGACAACGTTCGAGATATTTTTGAAAACAACCGAGCCGTTGCTTCGGTTGGCAAAAAATTTCTTTGAAGCGCAGCGTTTTGCATTCGCGCAAAGGAAACCGCGTCGGTTTCTCCGGTGCAACAGATGGTTTCGCTTTTACGGTGAACCGAGCGATTTCGATGTTCCAACGCGGCCGCGATTAAAAGCCCAACGCTGGTTCAAATAAACCAGCGATCGTCGATAAAAGACGCGCGCGAAGACGTTCGAAAGAACGGTGCTACCCTTTCTTCCGCTGTTATCGGGTTGAATTATACGATGACCGCAAAGCGGCGCGTTGTCTTTGTTACTACTAAAACTCTCGAGATATTCTTCGCGAGCTTATAATTCCGTTCGTTACGGGCGTTATCGCGACAAGCAGGAAAGCTTTCGACCCCGAGGGATCGGCGTTAACCCGAGTTCCGGGCGCGAGAAAAATTCCTACGCGTTCCGGTGCAGTCGCTTATCGAACGTGTAAACTAGCCGTCACGGTGTGTCTTCTCTCGGAGACAATGCAATAACGGATTTCGCGATTTCCCTCGGGTGATCCGGTTACGGATATCCGACTTGGAGCGGTCGATAAACTTCGCCCCTTTCGGGACAAAGGGTGCGACGTTAATTTTCTTATCGGATACGAAAATAGGCAAATTTCAGGATCACTCGAGACAGGCTCGCGCGGGTTTTAGATCGGGCCGCCACGTTCCTTCGAAATCGATCTCGCGGTGGTTTTTGGATTGCACGGACGACGAGGAGGCAGATTACGTAACCGAGAGTGGGGATTTCTGAATGAAAATAAAGATAAACGCTTCGTCATCGGATGCCTACGCGAGCTACGCGAGGCTACGAGAGTCCGCGTTTCAGCGTTTTCGGATCTGTACGATCCGACGTCCGCGACGGCCGCAGCGTGGCGTGGCGTGGCGTGGCGTGGCTTGCCGCCGACGACCCACGCCAGCCTCGCCTTTTATTTCCTCGAGGAGAAGACAAGGAGAGACGAAAAGCGAGCGTGTAGGGCCCCCACGCCTACCCGCCCCCGCGACTGCATTCATCCGACATCGCGCGTACGCGGTACAGGTGCGCCGAACGCTACCGATGGCTATTTCGCCCCCCGACTTCCTCGATCGCGTCGCGTTCTCGATTCGCTAAAAGACGAGTTCTCGTTCGCGCTCTACTTTCGAAATGACATTTCCTGAAATTACCAATTTATTACGCGCGCGCGCGTCCCCGTTAATCATTCGGTTATCGGTTGACGTTATAAATTCAGGATGGACAAGCAAGCCGCGTCACCACGACGGGTGGTCTCGTTTTATGCTTCAGAAAGGAATTTCGATATTCGAATATATTCGAATACATTGAAACGCGATAAATTGATAAATGGATTCGCGCGTGAACCAGCGCGTTAAAGTTGCTCGTGTCGTGGGAAACGACGTCCAGTCCCCCTTTTCCGAAATCTTCGACCACGGAGTTGCGTAATTCATGGGGCTAAGATTTTATATCGGCTTACAAAGTTTCGGGTCCTCGGAAATCCTGGAACCTGTTAACTTTCCGCAAGAGTCTTGAGAAGTTTGAAAATTGAAAGTTTGCGGTTCCGGGGAATTGGATTGAAATTTCGAACGGTTCGTTCGTCGCCAAGTACTTTTACTAATTTCGGACCGGTGTTTCGTTAATTGAGACCAACGAGTCAACTTCGAGTCGCGTCGACGACAACGTTAGGTACGCGTGTGCGTAAATAAACAGGCGGGAAACACGCGCACACGGGCACCCACGCGGTGTTGCTCGATTTTTCAACAGGTTCGAACCATGAATGGACCGCTGCTCTTGTTGCTCTTGCCGACAGTCCACGAGCGTTCATTTTTTTCGCCGCTTTCGTAGATGCTTGGCGCCATCTCAGGGACGTAAAAAATGTTCTGTCCAAGCGAACGGCATGCGAACGAAAGGAACGTTTCGAGCATCTATGTACGCGTTACGTTAGCGAACGCGTGTGTGCACGCGTATACGTGTAGAACGAGATTAGCAAAAACGTAGCAAGAGCTAACCCATGCCGCCGGGTAATAAGATGATCCGGAAGCCCGTAAACTTGATACTCGAGGATGGACCGGAGTTTTACTTTTCACGGAACTCGGGAATAATTGAAAGTTTCCAGCGTTAATCGTGTACCACTCCCGATTTTGTGAACGATTTAACGTCGAGTTACCCAGTCACGTCTACGGATGAAAACGAAAAGTTCGATTAAGGGCCGTTTTTGCGGGACCTATAGCCTGGCCAACGGCCAATCGATTTGAAAATCTGCAAAAATATTTATACCAAACGATATAACGCTTTGAAACTCACCCCTGACGTGCGGTCGACGAAGGCGAGCTTCGGATACGATGTGCACGAGACCGATGAACGCTTGCAGCATCAGTGGATAACGCATGGTTGCAGTTTCACCGGGAAGCGTATCTTGCGCTATGAATACGCTTTTTATACCGTCGCTGCTTAACCTGCAACAAATAGAAACGACCGAGCGTGAATTCGCCGTGTCTTACTTTGATCTCGAGTCTGCTACGCGATCGTTTCTGCGAGTCAAGGAATTAAACTTGAATTTCCGAGAGCCCCTCGGACGCTTTCAACCAAGTACTATAAACCGTGTTACGCGACATTTTCATGCTCCGATAACTAACAGTTTGCAATTATGGTAATCGGATTTGGTCGATTACTTGCCAGACTCTGCGTGGTTTCTCACCGAACACTCGGATTCATCTTGCCCGGAACTGCCCTCTGGATCGAACGGCAATTTTTACGCGTAGTCTCGATTTCCCCAAACCCTTTCTTTCCGTTGCGTTCCGCAACGTAGATTGGAAAATCGAAGGAGAAACTTTAGCCAGTTTAGGCAGTAATTGGCAATTTCCAGATATACGGTAACTCGTAGTTCGTATAGATTGAAATTTCCGATTTTTAAGATCTCGCGTAAGCTATCCACGCCGTAAGAAAGCGTCCTTTATCGCGTCTGAATTGAGTTGTTGCCGCGCGTGTAACGTGCCACGCGAGACGGGTACTTTGACAGAGATTAACGACGCGGATGTGTCGGTTCTTCTATTCGATCGATGGCTCATATTTTCATGGCGCTGTATACGTAGCGCGTTCTATCGATGATCAGTGGGTGCGTAACGACAGACAAAAATCTAGAAAAAGGAGATACGTATGCGAGTAGCCGACAATGGCGGCGGCGGCGACGGCGGCGGCAGCGACGACGACGCGACGGCGACGCGTCGAGGACGCGAGGAAACTGTGGACAAAGTGAGAGGGACCGGAAGTGCATTCGAATATATACATAAATGTTAGAACGCGTGGGTAAGCGCGTGTGAAAATGGATACGGTACGGTGAAAAGATACGCGAGGAAGAAAGAGGGAGGAGAGGAGAATAACCAACGAACTCGTTCGAACGGGATTTACTCCTACGAACGTGTATTATCGACGTTCGCCCCCGACTAATTTGCCCATGTTAATGGTAGTTAATTGAGAGGCTCCCGCTGCCTCCGTGCGGGACTATTGCTCGTGTACCCCACTCTCTCTCTCTCTCTCTCTCTTTCTTTCGATTTCGCGAGAGTTTAATCGATATCGATGAGACGTAAGAAGAGAACGGCACCGGTCGAAGGGACGCAACGCCCCGGGCAATGATAATAAAACCACTCCGCGTCGGGCCGCGATCGTATCGCTTTCACGCGAACCACCTTCGCGCGAGCTTCCAAGTTAGAAATTATTACGCGCCGAAAAGAATCATTCAGAAGATGTTACGTCCGCGCTCCAAAAAATCAACACCGCGTCGGACAAACGATGATTCACGGTCGCGAAAAAGCGACGCAAAGCGAAATTTATTCTTTCCGCGTCGTCTCGTTTGGCCGTACGCCTAAACGATGAACGTCAACGTATGGATGAATTTATTAAAGCCTTCGAGGAAACGTGGATGGAAACGCTGATAGACCGGAACGATTTTAGAAACTATTTTTCGTGCGCGATGAAGATAATTATACTGGGATGTTCCAGAAAGGCTTGGATTTTAGCGCGTTGTAACTTTTCGAACGTGTACGTTCATTTCGACAAATTTATGTAGACGCGTAACTCGCCCGATCGCCCATTAAGATAGAACGCGCGAATTTCGCGTGCATAATTTATGCGATGTTTATCGTGCTCACGTAAACAATTATTTCGACCACGTTAGCAAACGCGTGTACGTAAATCAAACGAATTTCTATATCTCGCGTCGTCGATGCTACCCCGTTCGCACCACGGGACGTATCTATCGCCTTTTAAAGCGTAATAACTCTCTCTCTCGAGAAACGGGGAGATTCGTAATCCGTCGAGAAATAAATTATTTTACGATGACGACTGAGATATCGGAAGGATTATATCGGCGCTTTAACGCCCGAGTACTCGATTGGAAACGTTGATTGGAGCAGAGTTGGACTTTTTCGTCCCTTTTCTCCGTTACGCGGGTAACGTAGGTATCGCGCGTGCATCTCGTTACCGAGAGGAGATTCACGGTTTTACAGATTTACAGATCTCGTCCGTTTTCACGCGTTCGTAATCGTTTCTGGTTTACTTTCTCATCGCGCAGCAGGCGCGGAAAATTGTTGGTGCGATCGGCCACTAGCGAGGGTAGAAATTACGTAACGCGTTGACGATAATTTAAGAACAAGTAGAAACGTTATTGCTAGGTGGCCTCAACTTAACGATTAAATAATTGCGCGGTTTCGACCGAACGCGTGACGCGAAGGGTGCGACGAACGAACAACGCTCCAGTGTCTCGTACGAGCGTTTCAAGCTCCGCGTAAACGCGTGTACGCGTGCAGATATCGTGAACGAATTAGCGTTCAACGTTAATTTACGGCATCGTTAATGCGAACGTCCGCTTACGGCCGGGTGTCGAGAAAGCTTCGAGAAATCGGAACAAGCGACTAATAGACAGAGGCGACGGCCGACGGCGGCTGCCCTCCGTGACGTTAACTCCGTGCACGCGGTCAGCGTTCGTTTCCGTACAAAGGGTGGTGGTGGTGGTGGATAATTTTCGGATTCGTCGACACTTTGGCGCGCGTAGAAATGAGCGTAGAAATGAGCGTAGAAAGGAGGGAGGATTCGCGTGGCCGCGATACGTACCTCTGTGCTCGACTACACGTGGTGGCGGTGGTGCGGCACACTATCCCGAAACACCTGCGCGCACCTTCTCCGTAGAAACGATCGCGGCCTCCCCCGCGGCCCAGCACCTCCTTCCTCGGACAAGCTCGCACTCGGTGTCGCGGCGGTTCATCAGCTTCGCCGGTTCATCGCGAGGGGTACGGTTCACTTTTCGTTTCCTGCCGGATCGTAAGTATATCGATCTGGATCGCGAAAACGCGCGCCACGAGGTCGTCGATAGAGAGAGAGAGAGAGAGAGAGAGAGAGAGAGAGAGAGAGAGAGAGGGGGGGGGGTGCGCGTGTAATCGAGAGATCGACGAAGGGATGGACGCGACGCGACGCGACGCGACGCGAAAGAGAAAGGGCACGCGCGGGAAGGAGTCCGGAAGCGGAGCCGGAGGGATGGATGGAAGAAGAGAGAGGGAGGGAAACAGAAATGACGGAACACGGATGATGCCAGGCCCGGCGGAGAAGTCGTGGGCACGATCGTCGTCACAACACTAGCGGTCCGGTGGTACACTCTTCCGATGCTACGTACACACGGTCCTCTCCTCTCCGTGTCCCTGTTCACCGTTTCTCCGTCTCGTTCTCGCTTCTCGATCGGCGGCTGGCCCCTGTGCGCGCTCGCCTTCATACCGTCCGCCGCCCCTCCTTCGTCTACGTACACTGTTGCTCATAAATATCTAGTAATCGCGCACCGATCCATGGTACCGCGACGTCTCGATCGAAACGGCCGGAGCGACGACGCTCCGATTAGTTTCCCTTCGCGTTTTGTCGGGAAATCAACGTAAATCGACGAAGATTCCGTCGCGCGACTACGGAGCAGAATTAGGTAGGATGCAATTAAATTCGATTCTGAACTTTTGAACGGTATTGTATGCGGTACACGGCTCCTACTATCCACGTAGGTATTATACACGTACGAGACACGGATTACGTGTGTCTCTTTTCCGCCTCCTCCGCGGTTCGGTTGCGCTTAACAGAGAGAACTCGGAGGTTCCCTCCTACCTTGAACGGCCGCAAAAGCACGGACCGAGAACCGAGACAGGGCAATCTACTAGGTAAGACTAGTTCCTCCACCCAGTCGTGGACCCGTTTTCTGTCGGCTACTCTCCCACCCTTTTCTTCTCTCTCTCTCTCTCGCTCTCGACAAGTCCTTCCCCCCTGCTTCGCCGTCGCCCTCGCCGACTCTTCCTATCCGTTGCTCTTTTTATCGCCGCTCCGTCTCTCGTCCTCCGTTTCTTTCTCCATCTTTGTCTCCACGGTCTACCTTGTACCCTCTCCCGCGACTTTGACTCGCCTTCTTTCGAATCGCGTTCGTCTTTCGCCTCCTGGATCTCCTCGCGTCCGTGGACTTGTTGCTTCTCGTCTTTCCTTCGACAAGGCTTTGCCTACCTTGACCGTCGTTCCTTTCTTTTCGCGCTTTCACCGTCCGTTTCCATTTGTTCGATACGAACCCGGCGCGATCCTCTTCTTCGTTTATTCCGTGTCTCCGTATCAGCTATCCGTTTGCTAACCGGCCCAGCTAAAAACGGATAATAAATACACTTTCACCGCCTTCGTTCTTTCGGCGAGTTCACAAAGGTACGTGCTCGCGCGCGCGCATACCCGCCGATTGTTTCGATCGTGAGGTTCTTTCGGGAATCGCCGGAAATTTTCCTCCCGTCGCGAATAGCGTCGCGCGTATAAAATGTGTCGCGGACGAGAATAATTGTCACGGTCTCGGGTTGCATTCTGGAACAGTACGCGGTACGGTATTCGATACGGTAATTGCGCATTTCAGGTATCCCATGCTACGCGAACGCGATTAAGTGGAAGAAGGCTGCGGCTTAATGGAAACGACGGTGACCATGCGGGGCAATTTCCTTAGCGCCCGAGAACCGCGTCAGAAAAATACCTGTTGCGACAGAATTAATTGTAGCCGCGCGGCGGTCGTACGCGATCGAGACGACGCGTTTTAGAACGCCTGTTCTTCGGGGGAAACTTTTTTCTACGGATTATCGTTCCGCGAAATCGTTCGAAACCGTGAACGATGCAACCTATAGAAACGAGCTACGCCTTATGACCGCCTTTTTTCTCTTTTTCCCCTTATCCTTCTCTCGGCAGAGAGCCCGTCCCTTTCCGCCGAACCTTTCGTTACCAAACATTGTTCGCGACCGGCAAATTTTCCTCCGCGATATCCAACACTTTGCTAGCTACTAAATTTCAGATCCGTAAGATTTACGGTTCGTACGGTTGAACGATGATCGTTTCTTGGAATTACCAACGAATCGTCGTCGCGTTGCCCCATTCGGTTTATATCGTAGGGGTGACAAAAGAGCGAGTATAATGGCCGGTTTGAATGCAACCGTAACGCAGCGTGAAGGGTTAAGCGGTGTCACAATGAAATTGAAAGATATTCGCGCATCGCGTCGTTTTGATATCGCGCACGGTGATTGCATGGAACACAATAGGCGATATACAAGGATCAGCTGTACACCTTCTCTCATTGTCGTCCGCCAAACGACACCTCTGCTGTTTGCGTTTTTGCGTGCAACGCGTGCGATCTTTTCCCTCGAAAGGAACGCGAAAGAGGGTAACGAATTCTGGTAGTTTGCAATCGGGTAGTCTGTATTAGCGTATTAATTGCGCGCGGAAGATGTACGGTGTTGAAAACGACTTTCTGGATAATAAACACCTGGTAGCTATTCGCGCGGCCCACGAACTTGTTCGCGTGGGTCGACCATCCGTGGATTTTAGAATCGATACGACCTTCGGCGGCGGCGGTGGCGGCGGCGGTGGTGGCAGCAGCAGCAGCAGCAGCAGCTGTGCAAGATCAACCGGAGCACCGGCGGCTCGTATATTACGCACGCGTACTGCTACTTCAAATTGCATCAAACACGTTACGCGATAAAATATCTGTTATTATCTCGTATTCTGCCGTATAAACGGAACCGAGTGAATGAAACGGCGGTCGTTAACCGGACGTACGATATTTAATTGAAAAAATTGAACGCGACGTACCAGAAGGTGTACTCGATCGAAAGACGGTGGGAGTAGAGCGCGAGAGCAGCCACCCCTCGAGTCCGGCGATCGACGTCGTTTCCGAAACGCAGAGTCCCCGGTACGGGTACGCGTGTAAGATTCGTTGGTTCGCTCGCGAATGACAAACGACCGAGCGTAACGTCGAATTAACTCGGAACCGGTCGGCGTATACGTTTGATCGAGCCTGCCGGACCGTATCCGCCAGGATGCCTGTACGTACGTGCACCACACTCGGTGCGTAATCGATCGACTGTAAAATGCTCGCGAGTAGGGTAACCCGGTAAGCGTCGGAACCATTTGCAGCCGTCGTCGCGTCGGCCGATATTCGACGTTCTCGACAATTTTAAAGTGCACCCGCGAATATTCCGTTAGGAGACGGTAAACGGACGCGGGAGCTCTTCTTTCTTCTATTTCGTTCGAGAATCGCCGTTGAACGCGTTCACCCTAGGCGCTTCCGTCGTTCCTGCCAATTTCTGCCTCTCTTCCTTTTCTCTGCTACGTTCAGCTTGCAGCCTCGATCGTTCCTCGGCCAATGACCGGTTGTCATCGACAGCCGCGGTGACGAACGCAAACAGACCACCCCGAAGCTTCTTCGCCTCTTTCTTTTTCCCCTCCGCTTCTCCCTCCCTGCTGCCGCGTCGTATACGTACTCTCCACGCGCTTTTCAGGCTTTCCAAGCTTCCCAGGTTGACTGGTCGTTTCCAGCGTTGACAGCGGGACAGGCGTGGCCAAAAAGTCAGTTCAAATTTACCTATCGGGCTCGATCCGAAGGCTCGATCGAACCCATATTTGGATCGGAAGAAGCGTACGCGCGGACCGACATACCGGGTGACTCGGACGACTCGCCGAGCTCGTCTCTTCTCTCTCTTATTCTCTCTATTCGGTATCGGTGGAGAATCGCGTTCGTCCGGAAATGACGGAGTCTCGTCCGTCGTTCTGAATTTACTTACCATGTTTAGACGGGAGGCATCTTAAAAGGCCGACGTCGGTGTTCCTGTGCACGGACACGAACAGGGACTGTCTCGTATCGCGGTAATTAACGATCGAACGACCGCGGGCAAGAGAATCGGAAACGCAGCGAAGGATCGATCGTTTCCCGTGCTGTCCAAGATATTCTTGAAATCGAAGAAAGTAAGGGTTAGAAGGGGCGAGGACGGGACGGAAACAGTTGCGCGATACTTCCGTTGTTCCGTAACCTCGACGGACTTCAAGAGGCACAAGAGACGCGAGAGAAAAAGCGACTCGTCATGAAAGTATTCCGAGTACTCTTGACGTTGCTCGGCGTCGTCGTGACCATGGACGGCGATGCGTTGGAAAAGTACATCATCCGTCGACCGGGAAACGTGTACCATGGTAGGTAAGTACTACGCTAGTTCGCCATCTCGACGAGAAAAGTGGTAACGATGTCGCGGTGTTCGTTGGGACGTCCAGGTACACGAGGAACGTCCACGATCCGGAATTCCTGGTCCCGAGAAGAGTGTTCGAGGACGGCAGCTTCGTCACGTACTCGTTGCCGAATTTCTACGATCGCCGGGAGATCGGCGAGCGTAGGAAGAGGTCGACCGAGGGGGACGATAAATTGCACCTGGTGCTGGCTTTCAACGGGATCGAGCACCACGTCGAGCTCAGCCCGTACCACGATTTCATCTCGCCCCAGATGGAGATCGAGACACGGGGGGGCGCCGGTTTCTCCGGCGATTTGAACGAGGCGTTGCGATTCAAGAGGGCCCCCGATCAACAGTGCCATTATCGAGGCATCGTCAGAGGCCATCATCCGTCCCGCGCTGCCCTTTCTTTATGCGACGGCGTGGTTAGTGAATCCCCGATCTTCTCCCGGTTTTATAACCTTCGATCGGGAAGCGGCGTTGGACCGAGGTCTCAATCGTACGCCAGGCGGTAATAAACTTGCGCGACGCAAGACGATCTAGATTGATTCTCGTCTCGATAGCGTCCACGGGCAATTCCTCGGAGGGGAATTCGCGCAATTGAACCCGCTGGGCCGGAGACAATTATCGTCTCTTATATCGTACCGACGCAGGACCGTGCGCGTCCGTGTACGCGTCCATCTCTCCGAGAGGCTAATCGAGCCTCTTTATTGCGCGTTTAAGCGGATGCAAATTAATAGAAGGTATTTGCATATAGATCGATCACAAAATTTCGGATTCGACTGACGCTACCAACCGACTTACGCTCTTTCTCGGCGCGTTCTCTCTCTCTCTCTCTCTCTCTCGTAATAACGCGAGCGATTAGACGGCTCGGAAACAGGCGAGAAACGGTATGTTGTTAACGAGAAGCCGATAAATGGCCGGATCTGGATCGCGTGCAGGTCGGTTACGTTCAAACTAATCACGGTCGATACTTCATCGAGCCGGCGCACGAAGCCGAACCGCAGCACGACGGACAGCACGTTCATATCGCGTACAAACGAGACATCCCTCACGACGCTCCGAAGAAGCACTGCGGAACTAACGGTTGGTGGTTGCGAAAAGAAATACGACGACGATTGGGAAACGACGATTAAGATCCGCGAACGAAACGTTTGTCTCGCGACAGACAACTGGGAAGCAGCGTGGGCGGAACAGTTGGCCGTGCGACAGAAGCGACTGATGGAAGAGAATCCGAGCGAGGCGACGCGGCAAGCTCCGGTCGGTTACGGCACGCACAGCATCCATCGGTACATAGAGATCGGATTGGTCGCGGACAGAAGGTTTCTCGATTTCTACAACAACACCAATTACGAGCAGTACCTCTTGACCATTATGAACATGGTGTCGGACTTTTACCACGACAAATCGGTCGGCAATCAGATAGACGTTGTCGTTGTTCGCATGATATACTTGGAGAAAGAGAAGGAGGAGGTAACGCGTTTAAACGCGTTCAGCGTGCGAATCTTTTGCTTTTTTCCTTTTCCTCTCTTTCCCCGTAGATCGATTTGCTCATCAGCCCCGCGGCCGAAGAGACGTTGGACAGTTTTGCCAAGTGGGCCGAGAAGATGAACCCTAAAGATCACACTCATCCTAACCACTACGACATAGCAGTTCTGGTAACCAGGTAAATTCTTTGTCGTTTCGTATGAAAGGAAAAGAGAGAGAGAGAAAAAAAAAAAAAAAAGAAAACACCGGACATCATCGCAGATACGATATTTGCTCGGAGGGGACGAACTGCGATTTAATGGGTCTGGCATTCGTCGGAACTGCTTGCAATCCCGAGAAGGCAGCCTGTATCAACGAAGACAGCGGTCTGCTGCTTGGAATCGTAATTGCCCACGAAGTTGGTCACGTGTACTGTCCATGCACGTTTCTTTTCTATCCTTAATCCCTTCGCTCGAAGTCCGTTCGTCCGTATACTTGAAACCAACGCGAAAGCTCGCGTACCGATCCGCGTCTCTTAACGGCAAAGGGGTTAACAGAGATGGAAATCAGGTCGAACGAATTGTCCGATCTCTCTCCACGAGTATTCCATTCGACTGCGTTCCAGGATGGGCTGTTCGCACGACGACGTGGACATCAGCGGGTGTCCACCCACGGACAAGGATTCGAGTTACTTCGTCATGTCGCCGATCGTGTTCATCTTTACGATCAGATGGTCGACTTGTAGCAGAAAATTCATTACCACTCTGCTCGAGTAAATATCCCGTAGTCGATGTTCCACGTATCTCTGGCATTTGGTCGCGTTTCGTTTGTTCCTTTTTTTGCCATCGATCGATTAGGAGCGGTCTGGGCGAGTGCTTGAACGACGACCCGAGAAATCCGCCGGAGAGATTCAAGTACCCGCACATGTTGCCCGGCGCGATGTACGACGGAGATTTTCAATGCAGGATGGCGTTCCCTAATTCGAAGCTTTGCCAGCAAGCCGAGGTACGTCATCGTTCCAACGAGTTACTTCCAACGAGTTTTCCACAGATTTCCCGATCCCCTCTCTGTATTTCAGTATCAAGAGTGCGGCAGTCTTTGGTGTCAGGTGAACGAGAGCTGTTTGTCTCAGGGAGTCCCCATGGCCGATGGTACAAAGTGCGGCGAGAAAAAGGTTTTCCTCCTCGAACTTTTCGTTTACGAAAAAAAAAAAAAACGCGTCCAATCGTTTCTCTGCTTCCGCAGTGGTGCATTCACAAGAAATGCGTGGACATCGGGACCCGGCCAACGGCGATCCACGGTCGCTGGGGCCGTTGGGGTCCCATGAGCGCTTGCAGCCGAACCTGCGGCGCTGGGTTGAGCTACGCCGAGAGGGAATGCGACAATCCACCGCCCGCGAACGGAGGCAGATATTGCATCGGCGAGAGGAAGAGGCTCTCCATTTGCAACACCACGGTACTACACGCTCGACGAAATCTGTACTACCTAAACTTCGATCGAAGCCTGGTTCGCGTGCGCTCGCGTGCGCTCGCGTTTGATCGCGAGTCACGATGGCATCCTTACTATTTTTCGAGCGGTTTAGAAACCTGTTTTAAATTTTATTCCCCGTTCTAATCTTGCGCGCGACATTACGAAACCTATTATTAAATTCAGAATTTTCACCGCCTCCGCTCGAATAACCGGAGCCTCTGAGCATACTTATTTTTAACAAAAGATTCGTGTCTCGACTAAAAAATTGTCTCTCCCCTTTAGACCGTTAATCCTTAACTTCTCTGACGCTTTCTGCCAATTCGTCACGGTTGTTGCGCGCCGTGCCCACCGTAACCTCCGAGTCTGTCCCTTTTGTGAAAAAAACCATCATCTAGGTGCTCTCTATCGTGCAGCCCTGCGACTCGAAAAAGCCGCCGTATCGCGCGGTGCAATGCAGCTCGTACGACAACCAAAAGGTCACGGCCGACGGGGTTCATCGATGGGTCCCGTACAAAGCATCGAATTTGGACGCGTGCGCGTTGTACTGCATGAACGAGAACCACGTATTCGTGAAGATCCAGCCGTTGGTGAACGACTCGACACCCTGCAAACCTGGGACGAACGACATGTGCGTCGCTGGCACGTGCAGGGTACGTTTCGCGACGACGATGCGCCACAGATTGGAAACGCGATATAAGTATTCCGAGAAGCGGGTAAATCAGCCGAGCTGCTAATTTAAATATATTCGGTTTAATTATTAACGGTCAGCGGTTGCGCTCGCGGAGCGTGTCGAGGAGGTTAAACGGATGAAAAAAGGTTCGTACGGAGTCGCGTCAGAAAATGATTTATTTTTAAGTAACGAGGAACAACAGAATCGTTGTCGCGTTAGATAGGGAGCGCGCCGCGTCGCAGTGCTCGCTTATGTACGCAATCTCGCGTTAGCGAGGTCAGTTTCGTAAGTATTTTCTGTTTTTTTTATCGCGTTGCAGAAAGTCGGGTGCGATTGGGTGCTAGATTCGAACGCGATCGAAGACAAGTGTGGCATCTGCAAAGGCGACGGGACGAAATGCAAGGCGGTAAAAGGTGTTTTTAACGATACGCAAGTCAGAGGACGTAAGTATCGGCTCCGAATAACCGTGTTGTCGAGGGGGAAAGGTTTTGTTAACGATTCGACGATACGCGTGCGTTAGCGTACGTGAAAGTGGTTACCATTCCTAAGGGCGCTCGAAGTATACACGTGTCGGAAATGAAGCCCAACAAAAACTTATTGGCGGTGAAACTGGAAAAGAGCGGTGCTTACTGTCTGAACGGAAATCTGTAATTACTCTATTGTAAATCCGCTAGCGTAGAGCGATATACAGCGGTCGTAGATCGAGCGGTGTTTTTTTTTTTTTTACGATTGCAGCAAGTCGGAACCGATCGGTGATTACGAGTGCGCGGGATCCGTGCTTCTTTACATACGGCCCGAGGTAACCAGGGAGGAGATCGAAATAAAGGGACCAGTTACGGAAGACGTTGAAATAGAAGTACGTTGAATCCGTATCCATCCGTTTGTTCGTTTGATCTCGAGCGGTCGACGCGAACGATTTCAGTACGTGTTCTACTCGCCGAGGAGCAATCCCGGTATCCGTTATGAATATTACGTGATGTCGACCGATCCGTCGTACACGCCGAAATACGTATGGGATTTCATGGAATGGTCCGCGTGCAACGCTAAATGCGGCGGCGGCACAATGGTAATTCGAACGGTCTAAATCGGGTTTAACGATCGCACGGGGAAAAGCATACGGCGTCTAGATTTCAGAGGCGTCGTGCATCGAGGAGAACGGCGGAAAGGTGAGCCCCGCGTTCTGCGATGGCGTACCGCGACCGGATCCGAAGAGCCGGGTTTGCAACAACGATCCCTGTCCGGCGAGGTAAGGAAACCGATCACGGGGAAACGATCGCGATAATTCGAGCGGCGTGCACCACGGTTTTGCAGATGGCGCGTCAGCCAGTGGAGCAAGTGCAGCGCGTGCGACGGGAAGAAAGGGACGAAGCATCGGAAAGTGCAGTGCGTCCGACCGGCGGCGCGTCCGGGCGAAGACGACGTCCAGGCTAATCTGGACGCGTGCAAGGGTCGCGTGCCGAGACAAAAGGAGGAATGCGTAGGTGAGTCCGTCTGTGATTCGATTCCAGCGAAACGGGGTCCCCGTCCGTTTCTGCTCGGTTACAGGGCAGAGACCGTGCAGGAAGAGCTGTCCAAAAAAGGCCCGAAACGCGAACGGAGAACCGGAGAGAGGCGGCGGCGGCGGCAAGTGGCGGCAAGTGCCCCTCGAGGAACGGAGCAAGATGGTCGACAAGTTCGTGGACATGAGTCTGGCTCGGTACTTGGAGAGGGCGTACGGTTCGTCGCGCGAGAGGGACCACGCGGAGCAGGAGGCGGGTAGGCGAGCCGATCTCGCGGACTTCCGGCAACTTCTTCGCGAGTGGTCGATCGCCGACGAGGATAAGAAGAAACGCGGCGCTTGCGAGCGGAACAATCTGACCACGCCGAAACCCGGATCGATCATCAAGGACTCGATCCCGATCGAGTCCGTGGTGCTGATGGAGGCGCCTTACATCGAGGAAACCCTTCGGATGAACCTGTCGGACAGAGCGTTCCAGGAATCCGGAGACCTCGTCGGTATCAGCGTCGACACGTCCCACGCGAAGATTTACAACGGATCGGAGGCTGTCAGGATGCTCGACAAGTTGAAAGGCCACCGTAACGTCACGTTGGCCCCCAGATAAGACAACGATACTTACGATCGGACAGTGGTTCTCCCCTCCGGATCAGTGGGCATACTTTCTTTCGAACAGATGATAATTAAACTTACGTTTAACCGCGAGACGAGTTACTTGAACGTTTCATCGAGATTTAATTACCGATCGATCTCGTGGAAATTGCGCGACGCGCAACGCGGAATGCAAACTTGTATCCGACTGACAATCTCTTCAACGCCGTTCTTGCACGCGCCAGCAGAAATTGCTCGGAGATTATCACGTTTTTAATTGACGTATCAACATTTTAACATCGTAACGGTCGATCGATGTTTGAAACTCGAGGCCAAGATCGATCGCTCCGCCGGACGAATGCTATATTCTGTATCGATGCGCGCGTACACGGAACGCCTTAAAAAATAAATTATTTCTCGCTATCGCTGAGCGTTAAATTTCGAATATCTTTTGTTGCTCCGGTAGCTGTCACCCGATAACGTCTCTCTACATCCTGCTCCGAGTGCCCGACGGGTCGGACGCGGTTGACGCGGTTCGCGTCTTTTCTCGCCGGTCACCGCCGATCGTCTCGTCGCTTCGCTAAATTAGATCGCGAACGGAACGCGTTCGCTTTTTCTTGAAAGAAAAAAAAAAAAAACGTACAAGACGAGAGAATTGAAGCGCGTCTATTCATCGGTTACCATTCGCTCGGTTCAGCGGATTTTTTAATCAAAAGACCGCGCAGCGTTCCAGTCTCTTCTACGTCTCATCTACGATGGAGGGCTCCCTCCTTTCTTTCGCGCCAAACGAATGCCTCGGCCCTATTCGGTCGAAACAACTTACTCGCGCGACGGAATCGAGTGGAAAAAAAAAACAAACAAAAATATGTGTATTCCGCTTGAATAGTTCTCCATGGAACGAAGATCTTGTCCCTGTTGATTTTTAATTTTAACTTTCCGTGCCTCAAGAAAGTAGGTTAGCGCGCGAGGTATACCCGAGCGAAATGATATTCGAAAAAGACGCTGAGAGCGTACGGTGGTAGTGGGAGGAGCCGCGATAGCAATTAGGCACACGCGTATGTACACATACGAGACGCCAAGGAGTTATACGGGTGTGTTACGGCGTCCCGATAAGAACTGTCCAACCACGGACACCTTGTTCGAGATAGTTTATCGATCTGCAACGGCTGCTAATTAGCGAGCCGCGTTCGTTACGTTTACCAATATCGGCGAGTCCTCCGCGACTTGTCCAGAACGTAGCCACGCCCTCGGGCCCGCCACCTCGAACATTCCTAAACGACGGTAAAGCGTATCACGGTTCAAACCGAATCGACTCGCCGCCCGTCTCAGACCCATTTTTGCACAGTTTTTGCACCACGGTATACTATTATCAGGGTTGAACGAGCAAAGGAGGAACGTTTCGCGGAATATAATACAAGCGGTACTATGGGCGGTAATAAAATATCGGGATAACTGTAAAACAAGTCGTAAAGGTACTAAAGCCCGGCTAGATAAAATGTACGCGCGACGAGTTTTCTCTCTCTCTCTCTCTCTCTCTCGAATCGTAATAATTATACCGACGGGATGCCTGCTCGATCGTTAGAACGGCCTCGCGCAGGCTGCGCGAGACGCCGTTGTTGCCCTTACGGACGGCGTTCGACTAGGCGCGTTCGAAAAAGTTTAGCGAAGCTTTCCACGTCGTCGTCCTTAACTAGGTTTCTAGACGCTGATGCGCCGCGAGAGCAATAAGACTCGGTGTGCGTGAATAAACGAAACGCGCATCTGCAGCGAATCTGTTCTTACGCGGGGCGTAGCTTTTCCGTTCCGCGCATCCGAGGGTCGATCGAAGCGCGTCGAATAGGTGAAAAATGTTTGGTAGAGACCGCGGTTAATCATATAGCTGTACGCTGTCGGTGGTAGCCAGGATTTAACGAGATCTTTGATCGCCGCGACGGCCACAGAGTACAGGATTTTAGGATGATCGCATCGGGACAGTTACGTCGCGGGTCGATTTTTCCTTCGAATGGAGAAATCATTTGAATCGGTAACCGTAATACCGGTCGCGGTCGTGTAATCACGTACCCGCTACGTGACGCGGAGAAACCAAAAATATTGTTCGATAATCGAGGAATCGTGACGAAACGCGGGCGAACGACGAAACTACGAACCGTACTCGTATCTACGGCGTGGAACCGCGTAAAAATAATCGTTGTATCATCCGTTGAATCGAAGCATGAAACATCGGGAAAAATAGCGGCATTAAACGGACACGTGATAGATATTATTTCTTCTCGAACGCTTGACTCATTCCCCGAGGCGTAGAACGCACGGCTCGTTCCTCGCGAGCGAGCTCTAATTACTTTGATCGATACGAACCGAGTACGAGCAAAGTACGGGTGCCGCGCGCGCGGCTAAGTACTCGCCAGGCGAAAAAACAGCTGTTCTCGCATGTGCCCGCAACGCAACGTCTCAATCGGAGCGCGCATTGTTATTCAAATGGCCGCGAGATTTTTATCCGCGATAGGTTTTGCCGTCGGATCCCACTGAACCAGTTTCTTGCAAAAGTCCTGCCGTTAAAGCACCCGTATGACGTATTTATAGAGGATTATCGCATATCTAAACAATACGTGTCATTCCGAGGCAGAAACGTAGAGGTAATTGTTTCGCAACCGGCTTCGGCTGCTGCACCTTGGTCGCGCTACTACTACTACTACTACTACTACTACTGCTACTGCTACTGCTACTACTACTCCCATCGGGACCAATTCGGATCGCTTTCGTTCGCTTCTTCGCGTCGCGCGTCACCTATACGGTGAAAAACGCGATTCCCCTTTGATAACGGAACGGCGGCGTTTTCATTAGCCGAGGCGAGATCGGTGCCGATGATACTACTCGGTAATTAGCCTTTGTATACTCGGGGAGCCGTTCCTTCGCGGACACGCAACCCTTTCCCGGAACGGTGGACACCTCGGGGTTTCGCGACTCTCGGATCGGTGGGGGATGGTTTCGTGTCGATCGCGATATCGACGTAGCCGGTGTCGCTTATCTAAACGTATTTTCCTAAGAGGATAAGGCAGACCGGTAACGAAAAGGTTGGCGCGCCAACCGGCAGATGGTGTCTCTTTACGGGCGAACGTATCTCCTCCGTATTCGCCTCGCCTGTCGCATCGATATCCGCTTTCGATCTGGCGTACACCCCGTCAACGAATTGTTTCAAAAAAATTCGCGAAAAATGCGTTTCCTACGCGGAAGGTAGACGCGGAGCCTCTACTCGCACTCGGACAGGGACCGATCGATGCGCGTTAACGTGGTTAAATAAACAAGCGCGACATTAATGGACACTGTGTTCGAATGAAATTTTCTGGCTCGGAAAGCGAGGCAAATTAATTTCACTCGGAGCGCGGAGTCGTTTAAAAGCGGCCCGATTATTTTATGCCGCGACCCAATCGAAAGGGTGAAAGGTGGCGAGAACGAGAACGGGTCAACCGTTTCTGCGTAGCGCGTAATTGAAATGAAAACATTTTAACGGGCGACGGGTGGGGGGGGGAAAAAAAAAAAAAAAAAAAAAAAAAAAAAGCAGGGCTTTTCGTTCTCGGTGACACGGATATTTATAAACGAAATTAAGAGAAAACGGTGTTCAATTGAAATACGTTTGTAGCGCCCAGACGACAATGGTCGGGGGCGAGTGTGAACGTAACGGGGTGGTAATTTTTTGTTCGTCAAGGCAAACAGCTAGACAAATTTAACTAATTTCGCATGCGCGGACGGCTTAATTAACGCGGTGAAGTCGTTGAACAAAGCGGAAAGTGTTTGCAGCTGCCTGCCGCTTTACACTGACCCCGGCTGTTACAAATATGAATTACTTAATGAACAAATGGAAGCAATTAATGAAACCGCGCCAGTTCACGAGATTACGTGCATGTAAAATTTCTTTCTCTTTGAAGGGAGAGCGAGAGAGGGAGAGAAAGAAAGACAATGAACTCTGTGTTTCGCCGGTACGGAATTAACGCGTTTATTATGCTCCCCTGAAAGCAGAGGATAATTCTTCGTTCGGTAAACAAACCGAACCAGCCCCTGTGTTGTCGCGTTTAATTATAAAATTATAGCCAACCAACGTTGGCCCGTTCGCGATCGACCGTTACGAATGACGAAATAACGAGGCTGCGAAACAATTTGGATCGATCGATCGACCGCGAGCAGAAACGGGCCGCCGCAAACACGTCGGTCGAACCTTACGAAAATATTGATTTTCACCTTCGACGACTTTAACTCGAACAATTGAAAAATCGATGTAAACGACGCGACGGAGCCTTTTACAATATTCTCTTGGTCGCGACGAAATATGACGGAAATATAAAGGATATGGGGCGTTACACCGCCTCGCATAATATTACCAGGAAAATAAGGACGAGGAAGCGCCGCGTAACGTAATATCGCGTTGAAAATTGGAACGGATCATGGGGGAAGACGAGCGTGGTTAAAAAAATAATACGGAGATAATGGGATTACGTTTTTTCTTTTCTTTCTTTTACGATTTCTAAATCGTCGCGGTTCCGCATTGGTTGGTCATCCGCGTCGCGAAGAAGAGACCGTTTTCTTGTTGGACGTCGCGCGACACACGCCCGGTCTCTGACAATTTTCTAAACGTTAACGTTAACGGTTGAAAGCAGAAAATTCGAGACGCCGTCCACTTTTAGCGGAAACGGGAAGAAGGAAAAAAAGAAGAAGAAGAAGAAGAAGAAGAAGAAAAATGTAGCTCGTACGTGTGACCGATGCGGTGGGCTATGCGGTATCCCGTGTATAGAACCAACGTCGTTTACAATGGCAGCGCCTTTGGAAGGGTCGCAAGTCCCAACGATCGTCGAGGTACCAGCGAAACCGCACGAGCTCGGCGAATCACAGATGTTGCTCCTGTCCAAACGAACGACCGTTTAACCTCTTTCGAGGTTTGCCTGGACACGAGTAGCATTAATTTCGACGAGAGCGCTACTTTGTAAGCGGAATAGCACAGTCGCGGTCATCCGTTTGTTTGTATTTCTTATTTTTTTTCTCTAGCTTCTTTGAAAGTTTAATCGAAGCCAATAAGGAATAAGGAAAGCCGATCGAATGATCGCGGCACCGCGAGAGAGAGAGAGAGAGAGAGAGAGAGAGTGGGTCGTTACGAAAAGCTCTCTTTTGACGGATACCGGAGACTTTGTCTAACCGGGGCGAGTCGACGAAGAAGATTCAACGTTGAATCGCTAGACGTTGCGGTATTGGTTTTTCCAGCCGTTTCACCGGCACCGGAGATACGATTCCGGTCGCGAAGGTGCTCGTAATAACGACTGCTCGCCCGCCAAAGAAATATCGCGGCTCGAAAGGACTCGCGCGATTCTCCCAACGATAACAGGCAAGAATAACATCGAAGAAAAAGATTTCCCGTAATTCGCCTCGGATAGAAATGTCTAAGACGGAGTTTGTTGACGAACACACGCGTTTCTTTGAAATTTTCATTTTTGATTAACCAGAAATGATAAAAATGCTAATGGAATCGTAGGATTAACCAACTTTAATTGGCTCTCATACATTATTCAGTATGTTATGCTCGTTTAAAGTACCTCGAGAAAGTATTAATATCAAGTGGTAGGGAAGCTGAAGGAAGAATAATCGCAGAGTAGGAGAAAACGTTGAACGTAAAGCATTCTCTGTTGCAGGAATATTTAATCCGGGGCGCTTTAAAGTTGAATTAATTTTAATTAATTAGTAATCAGAGATAATACGTCGAGAGAAAGGATGTCGATCGAGACGGGAGGTTGTCTCTCGGTGGTGTATCGCGGTACATTTTATTGCGTTTTCGCGTTTCATCCGCTTCCATTCGAAATACCAATTAGTTGGGGGAATTACGAGAGATAGCATCAGTTTTCTAATTGAATGGAGCATCAAAGCGTGTCTATCGTTTACACCGTTATCGTTTTTGTAAAGAAAGTTGAAATTTGACAACGAACCGCGTGCGATTTCGGGTGGAATTCCGTAATTCGTATGGAATTCGTAATTGGCGGCCGCGTAACGACGAGCGTTCCGTTGCACCGGTAATGAGCGGTCGGGATTGTTAAATTATTTTTTCCCAACGATAGAAGAGTATATCGTTGGGGGTGGTTGTCTACGCGATACGCGTTCCATCGATCGTACACGCGCGATGCAGACGCGTCGAGCGCTCTCGTTACTCTCCTCTTTGATGATTCGTAATTAAAAGTATCGAGCCGTCGATCACCGCGCGATGTAACCGAAACATCGTCGATGGGGCTTGTCAAATTTTCTCTCGCGGATGTTTGATGGAAAAGCGTTACACGCGCCGCCGAATTCTCCTCGCAATGGGTTGGGGAACGCGAACAAAAGGAGATAAATCGTCGCGAGAATCGAGGACCGTTTAGCCGGAACGGCTTTTTTTTCGGGACAATTTCGCAGCGGCGGCCTTCCGGTAAAGCGTATAATTTCGCGAATAAAATTCGAAAGAGAGAGAGAGAGAGGAACACGCCCCGTTATCGACCTAGATACGGGAGGACGATTCGCGGTGTACCGCGCGGATCACGATCCATCGATAAATAATAAAGGCGATTAAACGGAACTGGGCATTTTCACGACTGTAGACGTCGAAAAAGAGGAGGGGAAAGCCACTCCGTCACTCTCTCCTAGGTGACTTACAATGGCCGCGTTTGATGCAATCTCCTTATCGTAAAGTTCAGATTAAAGCGGTAAAAAGTTTTATACTCTCGGCTGGAAACTTCACTTGCTGCTGCTCGCAGCACAATTCTTTTCCAACGGCTGACTCTCCCCCCTTTCCTTTCGTTCCTCTTTTTAGTTCATCGTTTTTTGCTTTTTTCTTTCTTTCTTTCTTTCGTATATTTTTTTCATTGTTTCGAAACCCCGGAGCCCGGTATATTTTCGAGCATCTTCCGAGATCTCTTTCCGGTGGAGGCGTAATTACGCACGATACGGACGATTAATAGCGAAAGAGGAAGCGCTGCGCTGGGCGTATCGTTATTGCGCGGGGATCCACAGTTTTTCAGATTTACGTCGACGATACGGTTCCGCGACCGACAGCCTTCTGGTCCCTTGGTAATTTTAAATTAACGAAATCTCTTTTCTCCGTTAGTTTCGCGTTGTCGAAACTAAAACGCGTAACTACCTACCGTTGCTTTCGAGGGTTGCGGACGACACGTAATAATCATCGAGAGAACCACTCGAGCGTACGTGATGTCGGTGAATCAGCGAAGCGTCTCGAGTCCCGCGAAAGGACTCGCGTCGCGACGCTCGGCGAAGGTTTACGTGACCGGATATACGGAGACGCGTAATGCCGGGGAGTAAACCGAACGAAGGGTGGTAAGCTAAACAGAGCGAGTTGAAAGAGTCCCCTCGACCAGAGTTGCGTAGAAATGAATTTTTTTTTCATTCGGCGTTCCCGCGGCGAGAACGAATCCATGGTGTCCATTTGTAAACTCAATTAGCGCAGAAACACTATTAATTCGCTGGGAAGTGGAATTAATCGACCGGCATCGCGACGATAAAGAGAGGCATTAAATGCAGCGGTCGGCGCGTTCATCGTTTCGTTGTTACGATATCGTTGCGAAACGAACAATCGACCGGTGTGTACGAATTTTTCGATCGGACCTACTTAACGTACAAAGGCTTGGTCGCGACGGTCGCGTGGATATCGGTAGCGAAAAACGGTCGGTGAAATTGGATCAGTTTTAAAGAGCGTCAAACGCACGGGTTCCGATGATATCGGTGCGCGTTCAAATCTGACGATAACGATGGTCGACGGAACAATTGGGTTACCGTTAATAAAGTATCGTTATTTACCCGACAACTAGAACTCTCTTCCCGTCGCGATATTTATATCGAATTCGGTACTTAATTGTAAATTGTTTCAAATTGTTTCGAATCGTTTCACCGGCAGATCTATCTCGTTTGTTCGGTTGAAAAAAGAAAAGAAAAAAATGATATGTATAATAGAATAGTTTAATAACGAGGCGGTTGGCGCGCGATACGTTGCAATTGAACGATAAATCGTTTGATCAGCTGCTACGTTTGCAGTCGCGGACTTTATCGAGCCGGCTGTTCTAATAGAAGAATTCCTTTATTTCAGCGGGACGACGAACCAGCCGCACTTCGCGAAGAACATCGACCGGGAAATACTTTGCATTCGCGTATGCGTACGGTGTACGTAGAGGGGTTCGTTAAAAATTCGGATCTCGTTAGCAGTTTAGCGGTTGGCAAAGAACGTGCCGTAACGCGTTTCAGTCCCTCACGGTCGGAATGAATTTCCGGAAATGCGTTTCAGTTATATAGCGGTTAAAATTTGATTTATGCCAGAAACGCGGCGAGACTCGTCACTTGTTATAACTTGGAACAATTGGCGTTAATTTATTTACACGCGGTTCGTTGAAGAGTCGAAATCGTAGAAATGGTGTATATAAACTCGTCGTATTTATGGGTGAAAAAGTACGGCTAGCAATGCCGGGTTTAAATTGCAATTAAACCGAAGAAAGTAACCCGGAAGAAGTTTTTCAATTCGGCCTACTTTCCTCCTCCTGGTATATATATATATATATTGGTTGGTGGAATAAAACGGGGCATTCGGTGCATGCAGAGGTTGCGGTTTTCGGCTGTTACGTATTTCCATTGTTTTCGATACTCGCGGAAACTCCAATTAAAAACTTGCCATATCTTCGCCTCGGTGAAACTTTCGAGGGTTCCGATCTCTCGAGATACGCATTATATCCGAAACGTTTGATCGTTACCGTGAAAACCATGAGATTATAGTAGACGCGAGTTGATTTCCAAAACCGAGAAACAGCTGACGCAGAAATTTCCATTCGTGTCGTGTAGTATCGAATGTTTAACCGTCTAATATCAATTTTTCAGCCCGACCCGCTTCACCGCTACGTTTTTCGAACGATCGCGCGCGACAGCTGCGCTTGTAATCGAAAACTGAGAGAACGCCACCCGCATTTATGGATCGCTCTCTATGCATGCAGCGTTCGAATAGAATTTTTAAATACCATCCCCGCCGAATCGTTCGATTCCGCGTCTTTGTTTGGTTCTGTTCAAACCGTACGATCTCTCGCGTGTATTTCCAAATACGCCGGACTACGACGGACGACGGACGACGGAAGAGAGGTACGGTTTCGAGATTGGGAAAAAAAAAAAAAAAAAAAAAAAAAAAGAAAAAGAAAAAAAAAGAGAGAGAGACAAAGGGAAGACAAAAGCTCGGTAGAGGAAAAAGAAGGTTTGCCGGGAGCGGTATTTTCAGTCGAGGCTACTGAATCGGTGGTAAAAGGAGGTGGTAAAAGGAGGGAGGCGTTTCGATGGATAGGAGGAGATAACAACGGTCGGTCGGTTGTAACGACCCGTTTCCAGATGCGATCGCTTATAAACACATCCCAGCCCTATTAATCACGTATCGCAACGGTCGAGCGAACGCGTTAATTGAATGAATCGATACGTCCATTTGCGCGGATTAATCCGGACTGGGTAGTTGGGACAACTAATACGGAATAACGAAGGCGAATCTGGCCAATTGCGATCGAATCTGATTCTCTGTATTGGCGTGAAAGTTTCTTGATCCGGGGTAAGGCTGGGAGAAAAAGCATTAGTAGTAGCAGGATGCTTCGAAATTTATTGCTGGCCGGCTTAGCGGATAAGCGGTAGGAACAGGATTCGAGGCGTGTTATCCCAGGGAAATGAGTTTAGTTTCGAGTTTCCTTAGCAACGCGCGGCGGTGCGCTGGCGACTGGAACGGGTTCCACGGTTTTATAGGCCGCGGGGCTCTCTAATTTCTGCGCGGTAAAACGATCGGTCGAAGAGGGACGCGTCGTCGAGATCGAAGAACATTTGGTGGATTCGTTTTCGAGTAACGGTATGTTTGTCGAAATTACCATCCATCTACATAGAGGAGATCGTGGAACGGCTCGATCCGAGTTTCGTGTTCCATTACCGAAGCTTCTATCGGACCAAAGCTCCGAGGATTTAGACGCGCCTTTGTATATCGGCTAGGAATACGTCGTTATGTCGGGCCGAGTTTACCGTAGGACCGACTACGTGAGCTGGGTGAAATCACCGGCTGGCTCCGCCACGAGCTAGGTATACGATGCGGTGGCGGAATTTCAGATTCACCGTTCGCTTTCCACCGCTGCTAAACGCGTTCAGATTCTTTTCCTAAAGAAAAACTCTCTCTCTCTCTCTCTCTCTCTCTCCACCGCCTAGATTCGTCGCGAGTGAACTGGCTGTCCTGAAATTTTAGCAAGCGAAGCGCGCGAGCCACGCTTTCCCGCGGATGGGCTAAGATATCGTGACTGAAAATCGATGACCGCGTATCGGCGAAAATGTCAGCCCGTGTAACGCAACGCTAAACGCCGATAGAAAAATTGCAAATTCGGCAAAGCACGCGAGTCCGTGTATCGAACGAACGAAGGCGGACAGAGGAAATAGAATAGATCCGATAGATAGAACGATAATTAGATACGGTTGAAAGTTTCGCGACGACAACGAGTATTTGTCAAAGGGAATGAAAGAGCACCGGGACGTATTCGAAGATTCGTTTGAAGTCGATAGATTTGACGCGCGCATCGATTCCAGGGGATGAAGCGTCGCGTTTGCCAGTCGTGTCATGAAATATTCAGGATACAAATGACACGCTGAATCCGATCGCGGACACACTCCGGCCACTTTAATAAGAAACTTTCGAAACTCCGATGCATTTAAATTACTCGGCCGTTCGTCAAAGATCGCGTTACGAGGCGATATCCAAGGTTTTGGTACGCCTCGCGTGCTTATCGGGGAGGAAAAAAGTAAAGTCGACCCGAGTAATCCATAAATGATTGCGCTCGTTCGATACGGCTCTCCGATCGAAGCGGTCTCCTTTGTACCGATCCGAAACGAAAGCGAAGATATTGCGCTTTTCGAATATCGTTCGTTATCGTTGGGCGCTCCGTCGAAGCGGGTAGAGATTTAAACGATAATTACGACGAATGCAATTTTCTAGGCAAAGAGAGGCGAAGGGGTTCGAGGATAAAGCCGTGGGGTGGCACGATTATGTTCCGTCAACGTCATAGCTGATAGGGTTTCGGGCAAGTCGGCGTAAAATTGAAATAGGGGTAAGGGACGTGTCCGTGTGCTGCTCGTTCGCGTACACAACAGGTTTAGAGACGGAGCGAGGGACCTTATCTGGTATACAGATAGCAAGCCGGCAAGATAACGCGCTGAAATTAGACGCGTTGATCAACCGTTCGTCACCGTTCGCGCTTTCGTTTTATCCCATTGTCGCCTCGAAGCCGCGCATTTTTCTTAATTGCTAACCGCTGCGGCACGTTCGCCGAGCCATCGCCATCTCCCTTTTTTCCCCGTTAGAAGAGAAGAAAGGAAAAACAAGATTGAATCTTAAGGCTCCGTCCGTTTCTCTCGATTCCCGTTTTTCTCCCGAGCCACGCTTCCCGTTTACCTTCTATCCACCCTATCGACTCTTTTTTCTCTAATTAATTCCCGTCTAACCTATCTCGCACCTTCGTTCCCTTATTTACTTTCGTTCGTCGTCGTCGTCGTCGTCGTCGTTCCATCGAGTTGAGTTCGCGGGATCTCGATATTTCACGCGCGACGCGACTAGATAAATAAAAGCGCAAACGGAATAAGTTTCGCGGCAGCCGAAACAAATCACCGGCGAACAAACTGACCGTTACCCGTCGCGAGTCTGTTTTCGTTTTTTCTCGCGCGCGACAATTTCAATATTTTTCAGCCAAACTTTCCCCGTTCGTGCGATTTCCCAATTTTGCTGCTCGACTTGGCAGACGAACGGGTTGAATACAAGTTCAATTCTGATAAGAGCGACGGTCGTCGTTCGGTTTGATTACAGCGTTTGAGTGCAGCGTCGTAAACGGGTCGGGCAGGCGCGAGGGAAAATGGTAATGAGCGGGTCTGTAATCGTTCTTATCCGAGGGCGTATGCACGCGCGCGTGTACCCACGGCTGACAGGATAAACCGACAAGAAGAATCGCCGCGAGAAAGAAATTATATTCCGGAATGATCGGATAAGACGTAACGGCGACTGTTAAAAACGAGGCCCGTCTCACGGCTTTCTGCACATTCAAACAGTGTTTGTTTTTCGAACGTACCGTGGCAACGCCGAGGAGGAATTCGTTTCCTCTTTCGTTCGTTCCGTTTTCTTTGTAAACATCTCCGACCATCTTTTAGAAAAATTAATACGCTAGCACCGAACGGCAACCAAAGGCAGCGGAAAGCACGTGTTCGCCTTTTCACGGAACCGAGATATCCGCGAGGCACGCGAATCCTTTTCGCTTTTCACGGTGCGCTCGAAAGTTAATCCGAATATATGACTGCGAAAATATCCAAGTGATCACTTTTCGAGGAACCGCGCGCGCTACCCCGAGGGTTAAGGAAAACGACCTCTCTCGATAAAGTTAATTACGAGAGCAGCCGAAGAAACGGTCGACGGTTTTCTGAACGTTTTAACGGAGAACGTTAATTAGAAAGTGGATCGCGTTGCTTCGAATTAGAGTGAAACGCGTTGAGAATGACGCGAGTGCAGCGGTCAAGCCAATTAACCGAGGCTCTACGATGATTACGAGCCACCGGCCTGCCGCTTCGGTCGCTTCGTTTAAGCTAGTAGCCGCGCGATCGATCACCGATCTCTGCTTGCAGAGATTCGACGACTTTTCTAATCGCCGTACGCGTCGCGTTTCTCGTTTCGAAATTGCACGCTTATCGTTTCGAATTAAAGGAAATTAAATCCCGGACCAGTGGTCCGGTCCAATTTACACAAGTTTTAGTTGTATTTCCCTTAAATATCGTACAATGCGTTTCGCTTTCGCTGTTACAACTATATAAATATATATATATATATATATGTATATACTAATCACCTTAAAGATAACGTACACGAACGATACGAAATTAATAACACGATTCGCTATCGTCTTCTCCTTTCCTGTTCCTCCTTTTCCTTCTCGATCGCGCAATTTTCAAGCAACGATCGAATTTCTTAAAGTGTCACCTGCAACAGAAAGAAGAGAAACTTTCAAACGCGCTACGATGTGACGCCGTTCCAACAGCGGTGTTTCGAAACTTACCCCGAGTAATAATTAATTCGGCGTGAATCGTTCTTCGGACGAATTCAGCGTCGCGAAATACGAAAAGCATCTATCCGCGTCGCGTCGGTAAGATCTTTAACCGCGGACTACCTGTAAGAATATTTTGTACGAGCGAGTGCCGGTGGTTGGCTGCAGCGGTACAATTACAAGACTTGTTAACGAAACGTCGCCCTTTGTTCCAACGGTGTAACGCGGCGCGTACACGGGGCGAAGAAAATTCCGTGGGAGGTCATAATGGGTTCTAATGACGATTTTAATCAGTAGAGGGACAGGTAGCCGAGCGGGCTAACCCGGAACGATGGCTGTTAAGCGTTCTCGGCCGAGTTTTATGGTTGACTTTGCGCTAATGCGAGACACTTTGTCGCGTCGCGGCGTCTGCCGCTCGTTAATGGAACCACGGATTAAGGAGGCCATAAACGTTGGCCAACTGCTGTCGCTGTTGTTAAAGAGCCGAAAGAATGTACCCGCTTGGATTTCGAGAAACGGAATCGGTGGTACACCCGTGGTATACGGCGATGGAGGAAAGTTTTTAAATTCGGCAAACTATCGCGACCTATGCCGTAGCTGCCGGTGGTCAAATTTCCCCGGCCCGTTCTCAGCTATTCCGGAAACGAAGCTGTTCGGCTTCGACCGCAAATACGATTAATCGTATGCCCGGGAAAGTGCTTTAACGAAAGTTAGGCGGTTACGAAGCGGTTCCGTAAAAGCGAGTCGTAGCAAAATCGTAAACTATTTCTAATAAATTCCACTTACGAAAGACGCGTTGTCGATTACCGGTAGGGTTTTTGAGGGGAACGGTTTCGCGCGGCGCGTCGCGTCGCGTCGCGTCGCGTAACGCTTATAATCCGTTTGAAATAACCCGCGGACCGTAGCCAGCGTAGCTAGCGTAGCGCTAATGAATATTCGAATTAAATTGTCCTTTTTACTCGGCTTTTTCAGCGACGTACGCGCGCGTATGCAGTTTTATTATTAATCCGCGGCCCCGTGCTTCCTACGAATCT
The DNA here is from genome assembly GCA_963969225.1 of Xylocopa violacea. NCBI lineage: Eukaryota > Metazoa > Arthropoda > Insecta > Hymenoptera > Apidae > Xylocopa > Xylocopa violacea. The sequence continues at coordinate 37,702,755 of CAXAJV010000005.1, read as the reverse complement.
CGTTATAGACAATATTAAAGCGCGTCTCGGTTTTTTACATTTTTAATTAACCGCTACATTTTTTATTCGACCGGCCAACCGCTTGCGTCACTCGATTAAAATTTTTTTTCTTTTGCCAACGCTTACTGGTTTTTCCGAGGGGAAGGAAAGCGACCCAGTTTTCAGCCGGGATAAAACAAACAAATTAGTGCGTGGCGCGCATCGATCGAAACGAAACTTACCTGCAATTTAATCGCGTAGATTATTCTCTGGAAATATTTGATATTCCCCCGGTAATTAGTGGGTCGACTGTTTTCGTTTCCGAGTTTCCGAAACGAGTGGCCAGCCCCCGTGCAGCAACCGTGCAAGAAACGTAACGACGTGTTTCCGAAGGCACCGAGAACAAGCCCCGATTACCCTCCCGGGCGTAGTTCCAACCCCGAAGGAGCTCGGTTCTCGCTTTTACTCGAGATTTTACTCGAGATCGACGATTACGGTTATCCTTTGCTCTGCTGACGACGTAGCGGCGGGATAATTAAGCGCCCCCCTTTTATTTACCACCGTTAGATTCCAACCAAGAGCCTGAATCGTCGTCGTTCGGACGATAAATACGAAGAGGGAATCGCGCGACCCAGAAACCGCACGGTTTTTTTGCGCGCGAACGCGATCAAGAGGGTGCGCGCTGTAGAAACGATCGCATCGCGGAGGGATTACCTATTAATTGCTCGAATATTTCCCGAGCTTTTTGTACTCGCGCGCTGGAACAAAAACAAATAACGGGCCTAGCGCGAGGCGGAGTGGCGTAGGAAATTAAAACACCGTCCTCGACTCTCTTCTCCCACGGCGGAGTACATTTTCCGCGGGGATCTTAGGAAGAAGGTCCTGGCGTGATAAATTGCGAATCGTAAAACGGTAGACGTAATTAACGGGAGCGCATCGGTCCACATAAATCTGCGAGCAGAATTAAATTGAACTTTACAAATCCATTGTAGCCGGCAGGTAAAAGTTAAGTCGGGTAAAGTTAACCAGCAGCCGAACGTTCATCCTGACTGCCCACGAGAAGACGAGAGTAAATGTTTTAATCAACTTAGCTATAAATAATCGAGAACACAGGGTATTAGCGATTTTACATATTTTCGTAATTACACCGTGGCGCGGCTTTGTTATTTACGTTTATTGCTCATTCAAGAGTCCGAAATTAGACGCGGCGATACGAAGCGTATTAAAAAATGATTATCCTTACCCCGCGGCGGCTCGGTCGGTGGTCGGTGACGAGTGACCGATAACCTTCTCGCACGCTACGTTACTCCCGCGGTTATGGGGACGCGGTAAACGCGACTATCGCGTGCCACCGGGAAAGAAACGAGGAGCTAATTATCTCGGGACGACGGAATTTGAACTCGCGCTCGGACGTGTCCACTCGCGAGGGCAGATACTTCTGACGCAATTGCCGGAGTGGAACGTCGAACGTCTATCGATCGAGCCATTGTATGAACCCCGGACTAACTGGCTGAATCGGCGACGATGTTCCATCTATCGTCTATTGTCGGACGCGATGCGGCCTGTGATACGCGCCGCTTCTAATATCGGTCGAAGCGAGTCTCGCTCGGTCCGATTCCACGACCGCGAATAGAGAACGTTCAGGTTGCAACGTTAACGGGTGAATGCATCTTTGTCTCGTTTCTTCACCCGTAAATGCCCATTGGCTATCGCGCGCGCGCGCGCGCGCGCAGTTGCTTGCTTCTATTACCCTCTGTAGTCGGGTGACATACCTTTCCCATCGCGTTCAACGCGAGCCATTCCACCGTTCCAGGGGTACGAGATAATTAATGCACCGCCGAACAACGGGGGTATCGACTGCTAGGGTTCGGCTGCTACCAAAATAAAAAGAAGAAAACTCGCAAGATAATTGCACGGAACGCGATCCGCCTTCCAATTAGAACTTCTCTTCGTTGCGGTTCTATTTGTTGCATCGAACTTTTCTCAACTTTTTAATTAAATTGTATTCATTAACGAACGAGCATACTCGCGTAGCTGAAAAAGGGAAAGTTTCAACGGGCAGTTTGATGAAATCGTAAGAAATCGTGTCGAATTAGCGACGAATAGGATTCGTTTTTGAAAATCTTGCTACATTTGCCGGTAGGCAATTATCGAATCAATTAAATGCGACCGACGAAGCTGATGCTCCGGCTAAAAAGGATAATTAAACGAGATAATAGAATTTCCGCGTGAAACCACGTCGAGGAAAAATTCACCGCCGCGGTATCGAATTACATTTTTTATCGAGCTCCTCGCTGGCAGGTAGATTTTAAAATTCAACTAATTCGGTGCTTTTAAGTTTGTTAGAATCGAATTTCGGAGTTTGCTTTCGACGAGGAACGAAAGAAATTTGGAACAAGGGTGGAGAGGGATCCCTTCCGGCGCTTAATTAAAGAAGGATCGGAATATCAAAGAATATCAAAGAACCGTCGAATTTGAAGCCGGCCGATTTCCACGGACGGGGGAGGGGGGGGGGGCTATTTTTTCGCGTCATTAAACCGCAAACAAAAAGCGGGATAGGAAACGGGGAAACGGAAAAATGGCGGTGGAGAAGGAAGAAAGGAGGCGTCGTACGGCACGCCTACGGCAGGTGAAATCTAACGGAAGATTGAAGAGGGTGACCGGTTGATGTTACAAAGCGGAGAACGCGGGAAAAAGTCTGGCTGCAAAGAGGGAGGTAATTAGCGTCGGTCCGCTCGTGGATTAATTAAAACGGCTCCTTGAAAATGCGACGTCGACGGTTACTTAAAACGAAAACGGGGAAAAGAAAAGGGCTCGGAAATGAAAGGGCCAGCTCGCTCGCTCGCTCGCCGAATATAATTAAACAGTTTCACGGTGAAAACCAACCGGTCGCTTCATCGATAACTCCGCCCTTTCGGACCTCGTAATCGCGATGCGTTGCGTATTAATTATCGGGAATGGTAAAAATTAGCTTTGCCTTTCTTCGATCTTTGGCGATATTCCTCAACTATGTACATTTGTAAAAAATCTGCTGAACGCAGGAGACGTTCTTACAATTGCGGACGACCTCTAACCAACGACGTTATTACGTCGATAAAAACGGTCCCTTAGGTGTAGCGTAACGTCGTCGTCGGTTGAATCGCGGTATAGAGGTACGAGGATAAGTTTATTTATATATCGTATAATACGCGGTAGAGTAGAAAAGTAGTAGGTACTCCTCGGCTTCTACGGTTGGGTAACCGTAGCAGGCTTATTCGGGATGACGGCGAGAAGATAAATCGTTCCCGCTAAAAAGGGGAGCAACTTAACCGCGGAGAAGGGCTGGAAAGAGAAAATAATCGCTTAAGGAGTTCCGTAAAAAGAGGCAAATTAAATAGGGAAGTAATCGGTACGAATAGCCTCGCACTGGTTTCCGTTCGGTATCTCTACGTGTACGCACCTACCGCGGTGTACCATTGTATCGGTATCCGGTGGTGGTTCCAGGTCCTCTTCTTTTCACTCCGGCCGCTACGCGCGAGAGATCCACTTAAATCGATCGAACTTTCGGGATTTCCCAGATTAAATTAATTCCCGTTGACAGGGCAGATTCGCATTCTCCTCATAAATCGATTACCCGCATGGGACACGGAAGACTACGCGCTCCTCCGGGTGGCGTTGATTCTATTTCCCGGCGACAAGAACAGAATGTAACAAGTTTGTTTGCCGAGTCGCCTCGACGCTTATCCTCTTCGGGGCACGATGGGAGCGCGACGAAGCGAAAGTTCCGAGGAAGCGAGCGTTTATTATTGGATCGCCACCGCGATGTTTCGAGCGTGTTTTCAAATTTAATTAAATCCACCTTCGATTACGGCCGACCGGTTGCGAAAATTATGCAACCGAAGAGGAAGAGGGAAGGGAGGCGAAAGGATTTGCGTATAGGTGGAGATAATCGTCGGAGGACGTTGTACCGACTAGACGATCATCAGGGAAAGGAGAACGAGGCTGGGTAAAGTCGCAGCCATTCGATCGCCGCAGCCGTGATGCATCGCCGCTGGATGTTCTGCAACAAACGAAACGGTACCGAAACATTTACCACCTTACGATCGTGTTCAAGCTCGAGGCGAAAGGAGAAAAAGCAAACGTTGATCGAGTTTCACGGTTTCGCGTAATTATCCGAGCCTTCCCTCCGATACGACCGCGAGTTACGTGTAAATGAAATTTCGTAGAGTTCCGAAACTGGCTGAAACTCCCGGGATAAGGGCCAACGCAACTTCTACAGCTCCTACGCGAGCGAAGATTTCATTTATACCGCGTGTTTCGTCTACGAGCGACAACGATAGCACGTTTCGAATCGGGGACCTAGGGTAATTACCGTTGACGATGTGAACCCTCACGATGCTCGGATTGCTGTTGCTCGGCGAGCAGGTGTAAACGCCCGAGTCTTTCTCGATCGCTTTCTGAATGAGCAACCGGCTGGATGTGACCGGGCCCTTCTCCGTGACCAGGTTGATGCCGCCCCTAGGCGAGTCGAAGTTAATCGCCTGCGAAACAAAGAAGACGGACAGCGCGTGACTACCTGCGAATAAAGCTACTTTGTCGTCCCTCGGACCAAGGGACAAGTGGTGACGGGAACTGTCTCCCTCCCTTTATGAAACCGGAGAAATGCGTCGCGGGACAAATGCTCCTAAAACACGTTTTCCCTTACTTCGTGATTGTGACTCCAAACGATCATGGACGGTGGCTCGGGAGCATATTTAACCAGACAGGTCAGGTTTATCGTGCTGTCTTTGTCGATGAAGAGATCCGGGCCCCCGGCGATCTCCGTGATCGGCTCTGCAATCAGGACGAAACAACTTGCCAACAATATTGTTATCAGGTTAGAGACGCAAAGAATCGTTGGTCGATCGGCGGGATAGCGTAAAATTGTTAGAACGGAGAGAACTCGATAGCGAATTCGCGTCGCGTAGAAGAGTCGTTCACCGTTTCGATATCCCGCGCGATTCTCGACGGAATTTCGTCAGCAAGGATGGTCGCAAGGGGCGAGACACGAATCCGGTTTGACCGCGGTTCCTGCCGCGACTGCAAACATTGACGTTGGCAATCGGCTCGCAGGCGCGGTCTTGTTATTCCCGTGACGTTTCGCGGTAAGGAATAATAGGTTTATCCGAGTTTCTCCGCGACCCTCTGTCCCCGCTGGATGGAGAATGGCGCGCGCGATCTTAATTTCGGGGGGGGGGGGGGGGAAGGAAGCGTGTCGTCGAGCATATTGCTTCTCCTCGAGAGGAACTTTGAGCGGACTGCGAGAACAACGTCCCTTGTACGGAAGACGTTTTACGAGGTACTCGGAGGTACCTCGAGAATTCTCTCCTCGAGGAATAATCGATCCGTTCCTTAAACTAGTTGCCGACCGAGGGGAAAACCGATCGATCAATTTGCTTCGAAAAGTTGGCTTATTATCGCGATAAACACCAATTTCGATAAACGTTTACCCCGACTCGTTCGACGTCGGACGATGGTTTTCGAATCGCGAAAGAGTAGATATCCTCGATCGAGGTGCTCGCGACGCGAACGGACCACGGTGGAGAAGTTTAACGGCATCCGCTTGTCGAGGATTAAAATCTTTTCGTTAAAATTAATTAAAGGAAAGAATTTCCGATGAAAACGTTTCGAGTCGGAAACTTGTTTCAGCGTTTCAGGAACTAAACGAGGCATTGTTTTTCTTTAAAATGCGGATATTATTCGTAACGAGGTGTTTCCAGGGGGGGGGGGGAGGTGGTTAATAAAACGCGGTATATACGCGGTATTACGGGGTTCGAGGAGAGCGAGCGTGACAATTTCCTCGCGAATCGACGCCATTTCCGAGGCGATGATGGATCGATTAATCGAAAATATCCGTTTACGGAGGGGGGGGGGGGCTGGTGACGGGACGCGGCGGTGGTTTGGTGGAGCAGACCGTAATATGTTTTCGGAACGGATTAATCACAGCCGAACGATAAATTTCGACGAGACACCGTGTCCGTTCTACCGCGCGGATACAATCCTAATGGAAGGGCCGGTAAAAGCTCGCGGTTATTTTCAACCGCGATCGACTAACAACCCCCGATCGTTATTTCGAACCGCGATGACGGAGCAGTTTTATCGTCCGCGATAATCCTGGAAAATAACGCTCCCTCCTCCTCTGCTTACAATAGCGCGGCATCCTCATCGAGCGACGCGTTACTTTCGGCAAATTCTCGATACGACGCGTCCTTTATTTCAGTTAAACCGACTGGAAAGAGGTTGGCGCTCGGCCAACCTTCCGCCGAATCGTTCGCCGAGTCGCGTCGAACCAACGAAACTTTATATCCACCGTTTCACGTTCCGCGTACCGGACTCTATCTCGCGATCTACTCGACGACGATCGGCCGGGATTAATTTATTTCCGTAGTGACGCGGCTGTGAGAGGATTATCGAAACAGGTTTAAGCAATGCTTTCGCAGAGAATCGCGAAACCGATATGCTCGACTGGGGCCCTCGACCGTTAAAAGCTCTTCCCGTTTTCAAACCCGTTTACGCAAATGAACACCGTGAAAATTGACAAACTCGAACGGAGTTTTTTCTTAGCTGCTCGTCTGCTTTTGAAAGGTAACCAAGGCCCTCCTCCCCTCGCGCGTAACGATCGAAAAGTACAGAGGTTTACGGGTTGTAGCACTTTTTCCTCGGGCAATTATTCGAATAATGGAAGCTCCTCGGCAGCCGGTGGTTAGCGTGGTCGGTGAAAAAAGGGTATAGGTGTATCGTGCATAAAGTGCCGAGGCGTTTTCACGAAAATAGCACGTTGTACTTGAGGCACGAGAGGTAATTACAATAGCACACGGTGCAACGCCGAGGTTCGAGTATCGTTATCGCGATGATCCGGCCACCCCTACCCTCTACCACCTACCTTGTAATTATTCACCCTCTATACGCCGCGCTACCTCTATAGTCATTGAAATTAAAGCTTTTTGCATTTTCAACGGCCACGCGTCGCCTCGTTAATCCGTCACCTCGATGACAGCCACCTCCCCGGCGGCGTGCCGGCGTGTTACCCGATCTTACCGATTTTAAACCGATTTTAAACCGATTATAAACGCGCCAGCCGAACCCCGCCTCTATTGAAATAAATGAAATTTCGGTAGAAAAGAAATGAAAGTTACGAATGGGGAGAGACAGATGAATGGAAGGGTGACCTAGTTTAACGTACGAAACTTTTTACAAATTGCTTTTCATCTGGCCTGTAGAGCGTACGAGCCGGAAATTCCACGATGCGGCGAATGGTTACATCGATACGCTTTAAAATGGTCGGCAGACAACAATTTTTTCGTTATCATCGAAACGCGTTCCCATTAGGCGATCGATGTTGCTCGCGCTGTATTCGCCCCGTTTTCGTTCGCGAGTCAATCTTCACCGTTAAATCTGACCGTCTTCCATTTATTCACCGCGATGAACGATCGATCGTGCGAGCTCGATTCGCGCTCGTTGCGTATCGCGCGCGATTTCTCCACGTCCCCGGAGATTATCGCGATCCGGTTCTACAGGGGTTCGCGTATTTCAATTCGCAATCCTCCACCTCGGGACGCGTATTTGCGAAGGACCTGCACCGTAGGGAGAGAGCGCAAACTAGGCGCTTCGAAACATTGACCAGCTTATTTCGCGAACGTTCGCGTGTTTCGTTTATCTTGTAACGCGTTACGCGCCGATATTAATTTACGCGAAACCAGATACTCGGAGATTGCGGTCCATTTTCGCGAGATTTCATTGAACCTGACGTCGATGGGAACGTTCCTCCGCCCTTTCGTTAATTAAATAACAGACGCGACCAATTAAAAGGTAAATCGTTTCTTCCTTGGCATCGTGCGAGTAAAATTCGATTCGACGGGCACGGAAAAGGACAGCGAACGCGTTTCAACTTGGCATTCGAAGAAATGAAATTTATTCCTGTAATGGAGCTCCGAGGTTAAAACGTTTAAATACCTGCCCCACCCTCGTTCCGCATTAGAGGGAACGAAGTTCTTTTCATGGAATTAAAAGCCGTCGGTGGAACGGAAGAGGGGGAGGGGAGGGGAAAGAGTCGAGGGAAACGATGTCTTGACTCAATTTCGTAAATTCAATTTGCAGAGAAGTAGAACGGACCGCGAAACTTCACGAGTAAAGATATATATATATATATAGTATCTGCTCTTAATGTTTAGCCCGGCCTTGATCCGCCAAAAATTTTTTTTTTTTTTCCTCCCCTCTTTCTTTCTTTCCTTTTAAAAAGATCGCGAAGCAACGTTGTACAGATTCTTGGGTTAGGGAAAATTGAAACGAATTCATGAATTTTTAGCGGTACCCGTAGAAATGGTTGGTCGTAGAAAGCTTCCGGGAGCGAAACAAGCATTTTCGTTCGGAGAAAGGGGAGGTTTAAACGAGACGACGATACGAACGACAAAGTCGTTTCTTCTCTACGCAGCCGGCCTTTCGCATTCCTGAACGACCGAGGGACGAACGAGGGACGAACGAGGGACGAACGAGGGACGAATATTACTACCAGGAAGCAGACAGCAGAAGAGGAGAAAGTAGAGACGTTCTTGTCGGAAAGACTCAATTTGTCGCAACAATTTCACGGGTATCGGGTGCGAAGAATGCCGGCGTTCAGAGCCGGGCAATTGTTTATCGATTTGTTCTAGCCTGGTTCCTTTATTAGACGTCGCATCGCGACAGAGCCGGGGGATCCGGTTCTACGTGGCAGCGGAGAAGATATCGCGATCCGCGTAAATAATTTCGAGGAGCATCCGATCGATCAACGTCACCGGCTATTATCGGAGCTCCGGGTGAAAAGTTGGCAAAGTTGGAACGCGAAAGAAATCGAGCGATTGGTTCGAGCGTTAGATAGAACCGGATATCCACGACTTACGACTCTCTTTCGGTCAGTCGCCGCGCGCGCCTGACCAGCGGACGGACCAGAAAGAGAACCCTTTTAGGATCGCTCTTTGAAGAATAACGACTCGTACGATCCGGGGACGGTGTTTTGCGAAAGCGAGTCACGAACCGAGCCAATTATCGCCGAGTCTAACGAACCTATTGCTGCTCTCCTCCTATCGCCATTTATCAGACTTCTTTCTTTCTTTCTTTCCACTACCTTTTCTACGATTGACCGCAACTCACCGACCACGCTGAGGTATACAAAGTGTCCGATGGGCGGATTGGTGGATACTTGGCATTCGTAGATACCAGAGTCCTTTTGCTGGGGATATCGTATCCTCAGCGTCCATTCTTCCGTGCGAGGAGTGTGCATAGCCTCGAAACGTTGATCGCTCGTGTAGGTGTAACGACCGACCGTTAACAGGTGTATATCCCGATGCCTTATCCACGAAACCTAGAACCATTTTACGCGTGAAACGTTACGATTCAAATTATACCGTTCCGTTAAAAACTCGTATCCAGAGGATAACGCGGGATGCGAAGTAGGTTGCGTTGCGTTTCGCTCGACATCCTTCGGCGTCAGCTTATTACCGGCCCCGCGCTCGCTTCTTTATAACGTCGGATAATACAACTTTCCATCGTTCGCGCCGTTACACCATTATTCCCCGGACCCGAGAAATAAATTTTTCGGTAACGCGCGTCCCAATTCCTGGTCCGTATCCCGTCTACGGTGAACGGCAACGGCAATAATGATAATTACACAGTTTGCAGCAGAACTGGTTCGATGATAATTCCTATTCAGCCGGGGAATAAGCAAATTGGCAAAGTTCCAACGCAACCGGGGACGCGCGAAACGACATAAGGCAAGTGTTCGCCGAACTTATCCAGCTCGTTAATTAGAACGAAATTTAATCGATGACCCGGTGCGAATGCCGTCGTAACGTAACACTCGAAACCGAAACTATTTCCCTCAAGGACGAGCCCGAATCCAACTTTAAAATGGCACGATTCGTCGAAATAAAGAACGAACGATTAAACTTGGAACTCGAAATCCACCGTGACGAATAATAAATATAAAAATCTCCGCGCGGGCGGAACTGTGCTGCGCGATGTCAACGAAACGTATTAGTCGGTACACGCGTAGCTGTACACCCGCATGCTTTGCATAGAGATGAGTTTTCGGATTAAAAATGTAACGCGTTGTCTCTGCTTTGTCCAACTCGGACAATTTTAAAACGAACTTGTCTCTTCTCGCTCTCTATTCGACGATACGCTATCCGATAGCATCCGACGCATACTCACGGTTCTGTTGCCGAGGTTCTTCACTTTACAGACCAGTTGAATGGTCTTGCCGACTAGGCCCGTCACGTTCGACGGCACCGTCGCGTCAAAGTACGGGCCCGCCTCCAACGTCGACCACTCCTGGACATCGTCCGTTTCGAACAGAGGAGCAGCCTGTACTCGTCCTACGACCACGTATTCTGAAACGAGAAACAACTATCCTCCGTGCTTCTGCACTGCGGCAAATACCATGTGTGTGTACGGACACGCGCATGTACTCGGAAAAACGATCGCGCCACATTTGTCTCGGCGGTCGTCGCGTTTAATACGAAATCGCGAGTGAAAAAGTATATTATCGGGGCACGGGTACTCGCGGAATGGGAATATTTATCTTGGAAATTGCATCGAGACGTCCGACACCCCGGCAGGAGCCCTCGCGGTATATACATATATTCTCGGGAGGCTTTTTTTTTTCCACGTAATGGCGGCATCTTAAATCGTCGGTTCAACGATTTCGACTCAGCCGGGAGAGGGAACAGCCGGGCGGCATCGTTATTAACGACATATCTCGTTTAACAGTTTCAACCGCGAGTAATCCCACGTTAATGAGATGGTCCGTGGAAGTTTGAAGGTTTGTTAAGACGGAGCATAGTACTTGGAGGTGTTATTAGGCCAGTCCGTGGAAGTTGGAAGCGGACTTGAGAGAGAGAGAGAGAGAGAGATTTAGGAATTTCGAGATTCGAGCGATAAGCGAAAGAAAATATTTGCGAACCGATCGTATCGGAAATTGGTTTCGGTCGACCGGTGACTTTTCTGGCTTACCGCATTTCCGATGCACCGAGAGAACACGTCAAAAGCAAGGTATTATTCGCGTTTCATGGCTTCTCTGGCAACCAACGAGCCCGGGAATCTCGATACTCTGGTTATACTTTACGAGAACTGGCCCTTTCGAAACGACTGACCTAGAAACGAAAGGTTGAACCTTCTTATCGCGAGCGCGCAAGCCCCGCGATGCGCGATCGTACAAGGAGTTTCGTCGAACGAGCAAATAACCAGACCGACGTCACTTTTTACGTTCTCTTTCGCGCGAGTTCTTCGCGACAACTTTGACGTTCGCTGCCGACGACGCGGTAAAAATCTACGAAACTCGAGGGCATCTCGAATAGATCTCGCACGCGTCTATGTACATCCGGCTGGTTCTAACCAGGAAATATGGGGAAACGCAGGCTAGGAAAATGTCCTGGCTTTTAGCGCCGCCAACAATATCGCGCGGCCATTCTAACCTGGAAACTCTGCGCTTCGCTCGAAACTTTTATCATTTCTCCTTATTTCGCGAAACTTTTCACCGCCGGTTTGTCCCGGCGAGACGCTTCGTACCTTCGATACTGCCGCGGCGCGGATTATCGTAGAAAACGTTGTTGTAGAAACCTTGAAGCGAATCGAAAGAACGAAAAACCGATCGAAGTATAGCCATTTTCTTTTGCGACAGGCTTTTACGGAGCCACTTAGCCAGCTCATCAATTACTCAAAGACGGTTGGCGAAAGGTACCACCGTCGTCGTACCACTTTCAACGTCTGAACTTTTCTCCTGCCACTTGGTTGCCCGCCGACTATTGTACCGACCGTCCAAACGTTACCTATATACCCGTTTAACTCCGTTCCTTTATTCCTTTCCCAACGCCAGGTGGAAACTAGCGAAACCGGGGGTTCTCCGATCATCGGTTTTGTAAACTCGCAAAGTCTAATCGGCTACACCTGGAAGCGATCGAACTCGCGAACAACCGGTATAACGTTCGTTTAAGGGTAAAAGGGAACTCGATATCGAAACGGGTAAAGTTTCGATTACCCTTTGGCTTGCCTCCGGATCCGCGGATAAGCCATCCATGTGTCATCGTCAGAAGCGGAAACAAAAGTCGTAAGTGGCGTTTTCTTTCGATGCACTTTCCCTAGGCGAAAGAATCTGTCGGAAGATGCGAACGCGTCAACCTCGATCGTCAACGTCAACCGTATTTCCGTCTCTAGGATTTTCCACGCGCCCCGTCGATCTTTCATATTCCCAGTCGCGATTCCGACATCTGTCATTCGATGCTTGCTTCCCTTCGCCGATACGACGAGCCAATCCGTTCGGAATTCGAAATTATGCAATTATCGCGTCGCTCTTAACGTCTCGATAGCGAGACGAAGCGAATTTTATTCCCGCTGGTCTCTTTAGAGCAGAAACTCTTTTTTCCGATGGAAATTTCGCGCGCAAAGACACCTCGAACGGAACTCGAACTCGAACGTCGATCGAATACACGTTTAACCACTTGCGTGCCGTTCCAACACGTAGCGTATTTGTAGCGCGAAACTAAATAATTGTCAAGCACGGGAATCAAAACTCATTTCGATTTAACCTAGTTTCGCCAAGAACCGGCTTCTCTACCTTTCTCTACCCAGGATCACGGGGGAATATGCGAGCGAGCGAAGAAGCTTCTTTGCGCCGTTAAAAGCCGAACGTTCTCTCTGTTCGATTCGCCACGAATTAACGCCGAACGAACGAGTTTCAGCGAACAAAGACATCCGCCGCGTCTTTAATTAATTTCCATCTTTTCGCCCGACCATATTGGCGCGTTGCCATCCAGCGCGGCAAAAACTCTGCGACCGACTATATTCGCGATCGCTAATTTAACGAATAGTCGGAATCCGAGTTATATCTTGCCGATTTGCTAATCCGATAGAACGGTTTACCGTTATCTTGCACAATGCGGATTCGATTATTCCGCGTGTAGGTTCGAACGCATCTCAACCGGATATTGAATTACAGTCGAATTACTCGCGCCTCGGCTCGCCGGGACATTCCGACGGATATTAGACTATATCCGACTGGGCATTCGTATCGGCGAAATACTATCGCTTAATCGTTTTCTTTTTTCCACGGTCGCTAAGAGCCAACAGGATCGCACGCGCTTCTTCAAACGAAGGTGCGAGACGGAGTTTCCGCGGATTTTGCCGTAAATAACCGGTTACTTAACCCTGCTTAAACCTAAACGGTTCCCCGGCACGACGTAAGTTCGCGCGCGTTCCACGATACCCGTCGTATCGTCGCGGTCGTGGAGAACCTTATTAAGCGAGCCTTATTAAGCGCTTTCAGAGTTTAATGAAAACCTCGTGAAAATGAAAACTTTCCAAGCGCCGCGTTACACGGGTACGGGTATTCCCTGATTTCGATCGATTCGAAACGATCGGACGTTAAATTTAAGAACGCTCGCGGAGGAGACAGGTGTTCCCCCGATGCGATATTTCTGTTTGATTACGGGCACGGGGCAGGAGAAAAAGCCCCGGCCTTCCATTAATGAAATATTCTCGACGGAATGACAAACGAGATTTCGGCGAACAAGGATGTAATTCCTGAAATCGATTCGGCCGAAATTACACACACACACACACACACGCGCGCGCGCGGGGAACATTGCAGAATGCAATTTGCGTGTAACGCGCAACATCGATCTCACCTGGTACAACGGAATTGACTTATTTCCACGCGTAGCTCTCTACGTGGAACGTTGACTCGTCTAACGGGGGAAGCCGCCGCGTAATTCACCGTGATAATTACGTACGTTGCGCGAAGATAAGCCAACGCGAATGTTAACTATACGTATATGCGCGATACTCGCATTAATTCCCGGTAAATCAGTTTCCCCAACGTACAATTCTCTACGCACCCGCGTTGTCTACGAAGCTCCCGTTTTCTATGAAGGAATAATGGAAAGAGGGGCCCATTTGTTTACGCGGTTCGCAATTAGACCGGGCCGCGCGAATAATTGAAAACGGATTACTTTTGCGTTCCATCTCGCGTGCCAGTAATTAAGCTGTCGTTTACACTCCCGGAGTTTTTCATCGGCCGTTTTTGTGTCACGAGATCGCGTCAAAGAGCTCGGACTGGTTTCATTCCGGAAACGTCAAATGACTTTCGACTAACAACGAGAGAGAAAGAAAGAAAGAAAGAAAGAGTGTCTCGTAGAAGGCGATCGTATATCGAGAGAAAATCCTACGGAATGTCAGCCGACCGAACAAAATTTCGAGGGCGCAGCTTTTGTTTAGTTTTATCTTTGAAGAGAGAAACCAAGTATCCAAGTATTGGTTCAATGGATTCGCTTAATGGAAGCATCGGAGCATACCTTTCGAGGCACGTTTCCCAAGGGAACGCGGTTATTGCCGGTTTTATGCTTCCCGTAACAATGCGTGGCCACGCGCGCACGATCGACACAGGAGGAAAACTCGAAACGTCAATGCCAACGTTCTTAGCGAACCGAGAGTACCGAGAGTACCGAGAGTACACCGATGGATATTAATAAAAGCTCGACGTGCAACGTGCAAAATGGGAAATAAAGTGGGAAATGAAAGAGCCTCCTCGATGGTCGGCGAGCACAGCCGCTTTCGGGTCGGATTTGCTAGGAAAGCGTGAAACGAAGACGCGGAAACTTTTTCCGGTGGCAACCGGTACTTTAACTAACCCATCTGTTACGGCAGCGATTTTACTATGAACCGAACTCTCGAGCCCCGACTACCGCGAGCAAATATTTGTCTCCCGTTAAGAGTCGTTCGCAAGAAAATCGACCCGTCCCGTCCGTCGAGCCAACCTAAAAACGATGCTAACTTTCGAGTTCGCGTTCCCCTCGTCCAGATTAATACGCTTTCAACGCGACGATCGATAAACCGTGTTCCTCCCGTTCCGAGTTCAAGCTTTCGGTTTATCAATTATCGTAACGAGAACTAATTGTCCCCTTTTTAAGGCAGCAATTCTTTTCCAGTACATGCCTCGGTAGCGGATAATTAACTTCTTCCACGAATTCTTTGCGATATTTTGTAAATACTTTGCGTAGAGGTTGTACGTTCCTCGTACGATCGAGAACAGTCTTGGTTGGACGGAATAAAAGTTAATTGGCCGGCCGGTCGCGAGTCCGGAACGAGGCGTCGTCACCTTTGCTGAATCGCCGGGAAAAACGGTTCACGGATCCGCGAATCTCGAATGAAATAGCTTCGCCGGAGAGCCTTTGGCGATTCGACGGCGAGCTTCCTTAATAAAAGTCTCGGACCTCTTTTCGCGCGGAGCAAATAAATCATCGCTTCGGCGAACCATTAAAAAGTCGAAAAAAGCTTTTTATTATTACTCGGCAAGCGGGAAAAGAGAAGATGCCCGCGGATAAAATTGCTGACAACTGCAGACGTGTCTGGACGATAAGGCTCCGCCAATCTAAGCGCATAAGCTTCTTAAAAGCTTCGTCGTTTAATTAAGAAGAAGAGGAAGAAGCGAGTTTAATAAAAGGGCAAAGGAGACCGTTTCCATTGGTTCGATAATTTTACGCGTACGCTGGTTCTCGCGAAATTTCCACCGTTTGCGGGTATTTATGCCGCGGTTTACGCGGTACCGTAGTAAAGCAGCACGGCTGTGCGGAGTAAAATCGGAGCAAATAATTAAACATTCGTCGCAGTTTAATCGCGGATGCCTTCGGCGAAACGTTCAACTGTCTTGCGTTTTCATAACCCAACAACTTCTCTGGCGCGGAGCGAAATAATAACCGGAACTTTCCTAAAAGTTTGCTAGCATGCGTTTCAGTTTACCGCGGTACGTAGTTGGCTGGTTCGAGCCATAAAATCCGAATGAAATTGCGCGATCCCCTCGCGGGATCCCGAACGAATCCTTAACGCGGAAACAGTGTCGTCGTCGTCGTTCCAAGTACGATAGAAAAATTGACCGTGCGAAAATTGATCAGTCGTTGAACCGTGAAGGCTGATGATGGATCGACGGTGAAATCGGTAAAGTGTGGAGCAGGAAAACACCTTTTGCAACGAGTCCTTGAAAAATGACGTCTATCCGTCAACGTCGGGGACAGAAGACAGGATTTCACAGTTACACCCGAAATTCGCCAGGTTTACCTTTGAAGGTTCAATGACTGTCGAATCGTTTGCACGCTCGGCTCTTTGACACCGACGAATCGAAATGATAGATGCGCCGCGAATTCATCGTCGAGTCGATGTCGTCGAAATTTATGGCTCTTTTTTTTTTTTTCTACCCCGCGATATCTCGGTGGTCCTCGATTTTATTTCAAACTCGAAGAAATTGTATATCTCGTTCACTGAAATTCCCCGTTTGGCAAACATTACGAAACGCAACGAATCCGATTCTTTTATAAATACGTTTGTTTTTGAACCTATCACGGATGCGCAGAGCCTACGGGCACGCGGTCTACGTTCCCGTGGAGGCTCGTAAATCTCGCGGGCGCAGTTCTCGCTTGTCGCGAGGATCGATCCGCGAAATTGAAAACGGCGCTTTGCTTTGGCAGATTCCCAAAGGGGTCGCCCGCAACTTTCCAGATTCGAATTTAAACCGGTCCCCGTGTACAAAGTTTCCCGATCTCTTCCGTTACTGTTGTTTCCACCCGGAGAAGGTCAAACCGATACAGTTTTAGTCCAATACCTGCTTTCCCAACGTTTCACGCTCCATCCCTTCGCGCCATCTGCGTTCGACCACCGATAAATTATTGCTCTCCCAAAAATGTCCCCTCTTGATTTTTCATAACCAAATGTTTCTCGATATTTCCGGATGGTTTCCAAGGAAATTCTATTCGCAGTATCTGAAAATAGTAACAAATTCAGATTTCTTACTCGATCGCGCCGTTCTTTCTCGTTGCGAGGTAGGTTTCGCGCGCGTAGAAATGGTCGAAATATAATACCGTAAACTATTTTGTTCAGATTTTGCAGTCGGGTTACTTGGCTCGATCGATCGGCGGGTAGAGTCGATGCATCGCGCGTATCGGGGTGGAAGGAAAGAAAGTTCCCTTCCGACGTTTCCTGCGCGGAGAGCACTTACTCGTTAAGCGCCTTAGCGGAGGTGCTACTCCGGAATGAACTTTGGATCCGATAAAGATTCCGAGGGAGGAACGACCGAGTTTCATCCTTTTATTATCCGTTCTTCGATAGTTTGTCCTTCTCGTCGAGTCTTTAAACACGCTGCACGTTTGCGTGCACGTACAGGGATAGACCGGGTAAGGTCCGGAACGGTATTCGCGGCGTCAAAGAGAAATTGAAACGTCGAGCGTAAACCACATTAGTCGTGTATGACTCATCAGCGTAGCTGTAATACTGCCTTCGGGTTGTTAAATAAACCTAATTCTCGCCCGTCAAATATTGAAGGCCGCTAGCAGCTTGCGCGATTCGATGCTACGTAAATTCTTTGAATTAGAAATGAACGGAGGGTGCTGCTGACACGGAGGATTCTCTCTGGCTCTGTTGATTTTTCTTTTACGCCGTTTCATTATTCCCCCGTTGCTTTCGATCACCTTTCGAGAGATGGTTGTTTTCCATTTCCAAGTAAAATATTCCACTGGAACGAGCTTTGAGTTGTAATCGTAACCTGGATCGATCGGGAAACGGCCTTTTCACGGAAGATGTTCTCCGCGCGAGAAATATCCGATCGAAATTAACCACTGCGAACTTCCTCCCGCGCAGATGGTTACTCTTGACTCGGGACAAAACAGGTTTCGGGAAAGTTTACGAAAGCTCGAGGAACTCGGCGCGAAGCCAGGAGAGGAACGTAGAGTAAACAACGGATCGAGCAACGCGCAACAGCCGCGTTCTCAAAGTTTGATAAACGAGCCCCACGGTCCTACGATGTGTGATTCCGAAGAGAAGGTTGCTCCGTTCTAATTCCAGGTCCAGACACGAACGAGATTCTTTCGAGGAGTCTCGATCAGGATCGAGTCGAGAATGATTAACGCGAGGCGAATACCGTAAATTGGTCCGTTTGCTCGGTTTCCGTTCGTAGGACGGAACGTTCGTGAAGTGAAATAGCTGCCGGTCTGTAAACCACGGTTTCATTTGCGGGAAATGCTTGGAGAGCAGAGGCAGTTAGACGCGAAGGTCGCATCATCGTGTCGCTAGCTCGTATGCAGCGAACGAGGGAGCGCAGATGCTGCCGGGCCAGATAGCGGTTGAATATTGCGATCGTGATACGCGATACCGGCCGATACCAAGGGAGCACGCACCGAACGTATCCACGTATATAACTACCCCTCTCTATGTACAATTTTCGGATAACCCCGTTTACCGTTGGGGAATCGAGATCGCGGTATCGCGTGTTCGTCGTCCGCGGTCTTTGCCCGTATCTGCTTTTTTATCGCGAAACCTGCTTACACCGGAAATCGGTAAATGGTCAACGGTTCCGTAGTATACGGACCACGGTCGTAGTATCATCGACGACGGGTTGGCGATGTTTCTGAAATTTATTCCAACAGCATTTCTCGTCGGGCTCTTTTCCCCGGTCCCGTCGATAGAAATTGCTTCGAAGGAGACCGCGTTCAATTTGGCGAGACTTTGGCGAATTTCAATATTTACGAGGTAAGACTTTGCTCTCTTGTCTGGAAGTTGTAGCAACAGCGAACGGAAACGATACGCGCGCGTAAAATAATCCGAGAGACATCGTCTATCGAATAAGAATTCGATTTCTCGGTTTAAATGTGGAAAAATTGTTCGCTTCGACGACGCATCGGACGATCGGGAGAGCGAAGAGCGTTGTAAAAAAAAGTTGGACGAGCGGAATATTCGGTGGAACGAGCTCGTTGTCCCGCGGATCGTACAATCGTGCATACATATGCAGATACACGGGTGTTTTTTAAAGCTACGGGACAGCGAGGCGAGTACGGCCGCGTTGTTAGCTGACCGTGACAACATTTCAAAAGTGACCGGATGCGTTTTTATCCGGCCACCGCGGCGCACCGGTTAACTCTCGGCGGTTTCCACCAGACGAGGCGAATTACCAAAATATCGGAGCTGCAACGATTAATAGAGCTAGATGCACAAAAGTTAGTTTCGAAAGTCGGTGGTGAGTTAAGTCGCCGCGCGTTCGCGGTAACGAACTCGATGGCTCGGAAGGGAACGCGTTCCTTATCGCGAGCCGAGTAAGCGCTCCGAGGTACGTATAAATCGTGCATCGGCTTACCGTGCAGCAGTATCGAGAAGAAGAAAATGTAGATCATCTTGGCCAGGGCCGACGCGCACCAGCCGCTCCCATTGCCGCCATGCCGTAAATCCATTCGCGGCAGCGCCCTCACGGTCCATCGTTTCCGGTACATTTCGCGATACCGCCCTCGAAGTAGTGCCAGCCCGAGTGGACCGATCTATCTTTTCTGCCGACAATAAACAGAAATTCACTTTCGCGTCTTTCGTACTTATCTCGTAGCGGGCAATTTTCTATCCCTATCCGGATATATAGTGGATTACAGCAACGTGTAATCGCAAATACGAAAAGCGACGCGCCGATCGGTTATTACGCGGTAATGATCGGATGCGGGCATCGTTCGATCGTTCGAACGGTTGGCGGCTTTAAACGCGAGCTAAAAACTTTTTTCAATTACCGTTATCTGTCGATCGAACATTGATCATTTCCAATAGGAGGGTAATTGCCTGACGCGCCACCATTGAATTTCCGAGGGAAAGTTTTTGTTTTCTCGTACGTGGAACGAAAGGATTGCAGTAGAAAGGCGAAAGTAGAGGAGCACGACGATAAACGCGATCGATCGTCGTAAAAGCACGTACCGTAGCAGCGACCGATAAAACGCGTCTATCGCATCCGCGTCGGGGCCACGTGTTTCTTTCTCCTACGATGCACTGGTTCTCGATTTTTTTCGAATCGTCTCGTCGAAGCACTTTCACCGACTGCCCTCTGGCTGCGTAGACACGTAGAGGCAAACATCGGTGGTTATCGCTACGATCGCCTAACGTGATCCGTTCGTCCGTATCGTCGTGGAGCGAACGCTCCGCGAACGCGTTACTCGCGCGGCGTTTAACATTACGAGGCGTCCTCGAAAGCCAGCCAGTGGAACGGATCGGGGAAAAGGCGGGCCCAACTACTGCGCGTAGTCTTCTTGGTAGTCGATGCGGGCCGATAGGAGCGCGTTACGAGCATTTTTCACGCGAAACTTGATCACGGATCGCAACACCACTGCCGTTCGCGAACCAGCACATTCTCGTCGTCGAATCGTTGCACGTGACAGCTCGACGGGTCCAGGCGGCTGGGACGCAGCGACGCTCGCTCGGTCTACGATCAGCGGCTCGACGCGTCGGCGCTTCCGTTTTCCGGTCCGAGTGGGACTCGTTGGTCATTTCGCACGCACCCTCCGTCGTCCACGATGCACGAGTTTCGCCGCGTGTGGTGCGTACGCATGGCCGATACCGCGAGCAGCGCCGGCGGAGCGACTGAATACGAGCTCGCCGCGTCGCGGCGCGTCGCGACGCGCCGGAATAACACCGAGAGAGAGAGAGAGAGAGAGAGAGAGAGAGAGACGGAGAAGGAACTGCGTAGAGAGCGGTGAGCGAAATGCTGCCGTGGTGGAGACCGCGATCCAACTGCGCCCGCGCTTAGCCAGCCAGATATCAGCCCCCGACCAACGACGCCGTCGACTCTTACCACCGCCGCGCCACGTCGCTCTTCCTGCTGCTCCCATCGCCGCTCGACACCGCTTCTATCATCGTTCCGACGATCGACGTCTCCTCCTCGTCGTATCCGTTGCCTGCTAAATTCGATACCGCGATCACCGCCCCCCCCCTTCTTCTTATCGTCCACCGCTTGCTCGACAACCCGATGGAATCGCGTGGAATCGCGTTACGAGTTAATTGAAATCTGGGCCGATGTTCGCCGCGATCCACCTTGTCGCCTATTGTTACCGTTGGCCGCGTTTTCACCGCGTAATTACGCGTTTCTGGCCAAGCACCGCGACCTTTGTTTATAACATACCCCGTGGCTCGTGCGCGAAAAGTAGGCTATCTCTTTAATAATTCGTTTAAAACGGCACTCGTTACGGTTGCGATGGCCTCGTTTAACCGTAAAGGATACTTCATAGTCCCCTTCCTCGCATTTCCCGAAAGCGTAACTTTTTTTTTTCTTCTCCTCTTTCTTCGCGATTTAACGTTTATAATCTATTGGAGTGCGCGCGACGACAACGATTAAGGGCATTAGCAACGCTGTCGGTGGGAGGAAAGTTTCGCGGTCGTGCCGGCCGTTGACGAGCAAGACTAACTCTCTCTACCATTAGCTCAGGCGTGCTGCCGGGTTAGGTTAGGTGTGAACCGTTTACGCTCTCGTCTAAGAAAGAGTTCCCTGCTAAATTCATTGCAGATCGATGGGAAACGAAGCAAGTTTGTCGACGACGTCGAACGAGCTTATCGAGCTTAACGTCGTTACGCAAATGTTGCGTTACACGAGTTGCGAAACAATTTGGTAATATCGCGGCGTCTACGTTGGATCGTAATAAGTTTGACAAAGTCCATCTTTCCGCGTAAACCGTCACCGCTTGGACGGACGGTATTTGCGAAACGAAAGGAGCGTAATTGGCGACAGATGGCGTTTTAGCAAGAACGCGCGCGGATTTCCACGAGCCGTGATATAATCGGCCGACTCGACGACGAGGTCAGGCCGCAAATACAAAGCAGCTGCGTTTACACGGTTAACTTGCGACGCGGTAATGCGGACGTCGTTGCAGTAGTCGAAACTATGATGCGGCTACTTAACGCCGCGCGATACGCGAGTCGGTAAAAGTAATGGGCGGAAATGAAAATAAAGACGCGAAATAAAAGGTGAGAGAGTCAGCGGGTAGCTCGCGGAACGTGGCTCGTTTTCTTTGCGGAAATGGATTAGGTCGCTATTGTCCAGGCGCTCGAAGATGATCTTACGCATACCGTGTCGTGATCCAGCAGTCACAGTTGGAAAATAAATCCCTCGCCACTCTAAATGCTAATGCAGTTAGCGCGAGCGATACCTTTTACATCGAGAGTTTTCGGATAAACCGATGAAACGGAGCGGTATTCCTTTCCCTATCGTCGTCGATAAGCCTCGCGGGTGTGCACGCCTACGCGTAGGATGGGCATGGACGGGTAGGAAGAGGTTACTCGAGACTGGAGAGGAAGCGACGACAAAAGTTTGATTTCATGGGAAGCGGAAAGGAAAGAGCGTAAAGCGAGGTTCTGGTTTCGCCGGATTCGTCGGATGACGCGAAAAGAGTATAAAAGCGGCACGGTCAGATCATTTCCGGGGTACCGGGAAAGTTTCGAGGATCGCGATGAATACCGGAACGCGAACGGGGTGTGTACAGAGAAATCTTCCCAACGATATTATGCAGCTTCTTCCCTTTACGCGATACTTTCGGATGCAATCCCATTTACATCCATCGATATCGAGAGGCGAGTGTCGCGCGTGCATGCGGGATCGAGAGAAATAAATGAAACCGCGAAACGCAAAACGACGAAAGCCGACTTTTTAAGCTGACGCGGCGCGAGAAAAACGAAGAAAAATACGAGCTCGACGCCGCGCGATGCCGCGCGATGAAATCTAAGCTGGTATACGGTTTTCCAATCGAGATATGCGTCGCGAGGTACCTCGATTGATTCGCGTACCACGCGAAATTGAAAAATCCCGTTCATCCGTCAAGTTGAGCCGAGGCATCGGGCTGACCTTCGTCGGAGCAGCCAGATAATCGGATGTTCGTTACACAAATTTCCCGTTGCGGACCAGAGAGAATTCGGCGGTCGATCGCGTCGAAGTGATTGCTTCCGCGGATGGGGAAGCGCCGATAATGCCAACCACGTCCCGCTTCTTCAAAGTGCGCCGCGAATTCGACTTTTCTCCATTTTCATCTACGCTCTCGAGGTTTATTCCAGGGCTATCTTTAGCGTTTGAAAACTCGAGAATGTTGACAATAGAGGCTGCTGATCCTTTCTCGCCGCCGTGAAGTAACTAAAGTTGCCGGGAACCGTATCGATATCGAGCAGCCGAGAGAAACAGACGAGTGCCACGAGGCGAAGAGAAGCGGATCTTCATCTCTCGTCCCGGAGGTAGGAATCGCGAGAGAAAGAGGACCATTGTGCAGGTTTGATGCAATTTCAAAGACTCATAACTGACGTTGAAAAGGGCAGCAAACATCTGCGCGATACCGGTTGGCCATCGTCCAGCATCCCGGTCTGGTTAAACGAAGCGAATTGTCCGTGGCCGGAGCTGCCAAAAGATGGTTTCCTCTGCTCTCCGAAAGGCTCGCAGCAGCCCCCGAATAGGTTCCGCTCGGACGTTTCTCGGACTTTTCTGTCGTTTCGTTGAAACCGGCCGAAACCAAAATCCCTCGTAACAACCTGCCAAGTGTTGCTTCCACGCGAATTTTTTTTTTTTCTTTCATTCCTTCCTTCTGTTAATAACGTTGTTATCGTTTCCCGAGAAACTGGCCGTCGGAAACCGAAAACGATTTCAGAATTTATTTCGCGTTCCTTTGAGAGAAGGAGGGTGGTAACGGAAGCGGACGCGGCTTCTGGCGGGAATGGAAAACGAGCGGACGGTGCTGGTAGTTCCGGCCCTGTTCTATCCGAGCCATTATAGATAAAAGTAGCTGCTGGTAAATTGTTGTTTCGATCGCCCTCTGACCACCTCCTTCCGTACCATTATTTCCCACGCCTCTACTTTATCTCGAATGTTTCCATTTCGCCCGTTCAGACCCGGGTCCCCAGAAATTTTCTTCGCGCGATCCGACAATCGGTTGCTGCGGTGACCACCGTAATCGAACGCAGGTGCACGGAGAGACGCGAGGTTGTTCGAACGTCGTTAGCGAGATTATTGGTTGATCAGGGATGTCTTGCCATCGTAACTCGGAACGATCTCTCGGTCTCTCGCAGATTTACGACGTTATTACGAGTAATAACCGTTGACCTGTATCTGTGACTCGAGCGCAGCAGCTCCAGGCCGTATTACGTTTGTCGTTCTATCGTTACGAACCAGCCTACGAGGATAGATGTCTCGCAGACGATTCGACCGGTACTCGAAACCGTAGGCGTGTTCGCCGGGACGTTGACCGACGTAATTCACCGTTTTTACTCGATCGGATAGCGAATTCACTTGTTGCCCCTGCCCACGGTTTTTACGGAAACCGTAATCGCGGTCGCGATAACTGGTTTTATATTAACCCGCCTGAAGGGGCTGGTCGACGGCTCGGAAATTGGGCTAACCGATTACCGTGTAAACCCCTAATGGGGCGACTCGACGGTCGCGCGAGTCGCCCAAACGTTCGTTTACCTCGCTGCAGCCTCGCCACGGGATCGATACGACGACGGTTTACGCGAGTTCGCCGTAATCAACAATTACGATTATATCGAGGTAAAGGTCGATAGAGAATCACTCGGAGTTTTCAAGTTTTCGAGTACTTAAACAAGCGGCGAGGAAATTAGCATTCACCCGGGGGAACTCGGATTGTTACAACTCGTTGTAAACTATACGCTCGAAACGGGGCGAACTTCCGAGTGCAAGCTGCGTAACGGTAACGAGTTTTTTTTTTACCACGACTTTTATTAATCTCCGTAGACCCGAAACCGCGCTTTCTTCCTCCGCTCCGTCGTAACGCGGCGGTGTATCGTGATACCTCGTTAAACCGTCGATTCTATTAGAATTCTAATTCAGAAGCGTTGCCACGATCCGAGACCGAGAGTTTCGTTTAAACCGCGGACAGCGAAATGATCAAAGCTCCTTTACTTTTCCGTTTCTTCTTCCTTTGCCCCGGATTATTCGCGGTATGTATTTTTACGGTCCAATTCCGAGTTTTAACGATCCGTCCGAAGACCGTTACACGTCCCGGCCTTTCTTTTCCGTGAAACGTCTAACGAGTAAGTAAACAAATAAATACGTAACGTTCGCGTTCCGAGTGAAATATGTGAAACGCGTCTCTTTTTAATCCGCGCGTCAAATCCTTGCTCGTGCCCGTTACCCTTTTTTATCTGCTTTCCGGCCGAGTCCACGTTTCTGGTTTTTGAACGCGAGACAAATCGCGAGCCGCTGATTTATCGGCGAGTCTCCGCGCGGATCGCGCCGATGCTAAATTAACCATTTCCCCGACGGTTGATTCGCGAGGCGCAAGAACTATGGATATTTCTGACTATTTAAGAGAGAGAGTGACTTACCGGAACAATCGTTACATCGACCTAGCATTCTCCTCGAAAGAAAAAGCATGGGGAATAATTATTAAGCGTTCGGGTAGTCGAGCAAAGAAAGAGAGAAATACTGTCCGGACGAAGAAGCGACCATTCATCCGTGGGCTGGCAAAAAATTTTTAATTAAACCGCTGCCGGCTATACCGATATAACATCGGGTTTATAAAAGCAGCCGGAGCGCGCCGTTGTGCTTCGTCAAAAGAGAAGTTACCGGTGTCCATCGTCGTGTCTTATCACGGACCTCCTGTCCACTGAAACCCTGCGAGATCCCTGTTCGTTAACGTAACTACGAATACTACCTGCGATTTTAAATTGAAATTAGTTTTTTTTTTTTTTTTTTTTGTCGAGAACGAAGAAAGAGAATTCGCCCCCAGACGCGATTCCAAACGGGTTTCGTAGAAAACTCGGAAAGTAGTGTTGCGAAAAGAGTTCGATTTTGGGTCCGTGGGCGGAGCTGTTTTCGCGGGAAGAATAATACATCTGGTCTGTCCGATCTCTCGGCGTGGTATCGACCGTTGATGGAATTAGATGGCGCGGCGTCTATAGGTGTGCGCCGCGCGTGGATCCGTGCAGGAAAAACCCTTCCTGCTTTGACGATTCGTTCGGGCTTCCACGAAACAAGTACAGTCAACCGTGTGATTTATCGTTAAGGAACGATTCGATCGATAGGAGAAAAATGGCCGCGCTGATGCGTCGCGGCATTCGAGAGCGCTTTTCGACTCGCTTGTCCTGAAAAGTTTCAGCTTTTTTCGTCAAAACGACGACGACGGGGCTCTTTTGTTCTCTCGTCGAAACGAGCTGCGACGATTTCGATTAAGCTAATAAATGGAAAAAATCATTTGCCCGATTCCATCGCTGCGAATTACAGCAAGGTATACGTATATACATGGAACGCGTTACGCGGATGGACGCGTCCGATTTCATCTTCTTCGCGTTTCTGCGAGGATGGATGCTTCCGTAAATTCATGCCCCGTTCGTTTCATCTCGTTATCCTTTTAACCTTTCGCCTTTTAACGTTCGCGATATCGTTGTCGCGTTACAGCATAGAAACAGACTCGGTTGTATTATTGAAAGCTGGTATGACGTGGATTAATCGTTACGGTAAGGGGGATGATAAGGAGGATAAAGTCTCTTAATGGATTCCGGTGCGAGAGTATATCGAAGCTATCGATGAAGAAGGGTCGAGGGAACGTCTACTTTCTCTCTATCGAAACTGAAACAACTTATGCGCGTAACCTCGTTGAACAGGCGAAAGTTTGCCACGGTATAATATTAACCCTGGATACTGGAAAACGAGCAAGCTACTCTTGCATCTTTTCATTTAATTAGAGTCCGGTTAGAGTTGAAGTTTCTCTGCGCGGAGGACGGGGAATCGAAAAAGGAGGAACGATAAAAAGCCATCAATAATCGAGGAACGAATAGCGTGATTTCAGTTTCGGTAGCCGAGACGGACTCGGTAAATATTTGAACGCGACAGAACGCGAGCGGGGGTATAAATCGAAAGCTGCGAGCCGGGGCCGTTCGGCGTTTCCAACGGAGCCCGACACGAAAATACGTCTAAATCTTTAACGAGTCCGCCAACTCGGAGATCGACTCGGTCTGGCGTTAAGAGCGAACCTCTTGCACGGCAGAACTTGCCAGTTCCGAGAGTGTAATAATACACGGTTTGCTGGAATCTCGCGAGTCCCTTTTAAAGCCTTCGACTTCGACTGTTTACGCAAATGTAACCGCGTCTCGATACGTAGCGCGATTGAAGCGCCGGCGTGGCAAAATCGACGGACACCGTTCTCCACGAAGAGCTCCTCTTTTCTACGGAAATACCCAATCGTCTGGTTTACGCGTACCTGGAGAAAATATCGGCGAGAAGGCGAAACCCGATAACTATAATGGCGCGAGTTATAAGCAACGCGCGCAGTAAGCAAGCAGGGAAACTCGTGAACGGGAAACGAAACTTTTGATTGGGATATGAAAATTGATGAAACAAGTTTCGACGATTACAGAGCTATGAAATTAATGTCCAACGGACGTCGCAGATTGATGGTTGCGATGTTTATTTTCAACGTATTCGAGAAGAAGAATATCGGAGAAGAAAATGTTGCAGCTAATGGATTACAGCGTGGACCGTGCTACGCGGGCTGTTTATAAACGAAGCCGGTTATAAATGAAGCAACTTTTCAGAAGTCAGTTTCGGGGAGAGGGCAACGAATTCCGCAGTGCTCGAGAAGGTAACTTCTTTTAAACGCCACTCTGCAAAGCAAACGAGCAGTGAAAGATGACCCCTCCGTTTTATGTAGCTCCCGCGGTGAACAGATTTCCGAGACTTTGACTCTCTCTCTCTCTCTCTCTCTCTCTCTCTCTCTGGTTGAAATAATCTTTGGAAATCCGGTAGAGTCAAATAACAGAGCATTACCGATAGATTCGAATGTAACGCGTCGCGTGCGTTCACCATGGCAACGTTCCCGGGGAATTTGTGAGTGGTTGAACGATCGTCATTTAAATATCGAAAAACAGGTGTTTCGTTAGCGATCGTTACGTACGGGCGAAACGCGAACGAGCAACAGCCTCCGTTGCTATTAATTTAGCGCGCGTAAACATCGAAGAACTCTCGGTTATCGCGGCAAAGTTTGTTCGGGAAATGAACGAGAGTCGAGGAAAAAGCGCGTTTCAGATGAAACTATAGCCGAACCGGGTCGGGATGACGGCAGTCGAGACATACGCACGACGTAACGTTACGGATCGAAAAGGAGCGACTTGTTCCGTTCACCTTTAGGTTAGGCGATCGTAGGAAGAAAGCGGAAACGACGTCTAGGAAAGGGAAGAACGGAATGGAAACGAGCGGAGCATATTCCTCGATGAAGCGTTAACAGCGGCATTGATACCGAGGCAGGAATTAAACGGCGGTGCCTGTTTCATCTGAGAGCGGAAATTAATTTTGCTCATCTCGTTGGCTGCCAGCCCGACTACAGATTGAGCGCATTTTAACGAGAGAACGCTACGTTCCGTTTTACGCTCCCTCTCGACGGATTAACGGTAACGCGAAGGACCCGTACCATTCCGCCGTTCCGCCATTCTACCGTTCTCCTATTTGGCTTTGCATTTTCCGTCCAGTTAACGGGGACACCTACGCGTCGCCTCTGTTCTTCCACTGTAATTTTCCGTTTTTAACGGCTCGCGCGAAACGGTGTTTGCCGTTCGATCGACGCGTACCGATAAAACCAAGACTGGAGAAAACGCGTGAATCTCACTCGACGAGCGACGCGTACGCCACGATATAACGGTAGAGAAATAATATTTATCGAAATAATAAATGCACGAGTCTGTGTACGTTAGAGCGTCGACGGAACAAACTGGCCCTCTCGTCGAGGTCGAAATGTTTCGTGCCCCGAGGTAAGTACCGTAGTAAACGTTTGCGGCAGCCGGTGTCCTTCTTTATACGAGTCGTTCACCTGCGAGACGCTAAAGTAACGTCTACCGCTATACCGTATATATGTATACACGGAGTGGTAAAAAGGGTTCGAGTCAAATTTCGTCTACGCTCTCGATGCGTCGTCCGCGCGATTCGCGGAGTTTCGGAGCGGGCTAGTTGATAATTGAAACGTTATCGGAAGGCGACACGCGCACTCGTCGCGTTCCCTTCCCGTCTAGGCGAAAAGACGGCTTTTCCACGGTTGATGCACCGCCCCGCATAAATGATACATAAACACTAGCCCGCGAGTGTGTACACAAGGGGGTGAAGTCGGCTCGTGCGACGCGCGACGTGCCACGTAACGAGATGCTCTGCGAAGACGCTCCGGGCAAACGCGCGCGCGCACACACACACACACACACAGAAATTGGAGAGCTTGCGCACTCGTGCACCCTTTCCTTCACGCCCAATGAAGATTTCGTAATTCCGTTTCTCCTAATAAAGCGCTTCGAAATGCGACGCGATACGAAAAAGTACAGCTTTTAGCGTGGTCGATGTCTGGACGAAAAAGTAGGTTAGAGCGTTAGACGGTGATAACAGTAATTATTCGGCGGTGGTTGTTGTAATTGGTTGGTGTAACTCGTGATTTCGCAGTGTCTACCGCACGTACAAAGTTCACCGACGTACACCGCTCCGTCTGTCGCTTCGTCGCGGAAACTTCCTTCGTAACGCGGTTATTCAGCGCTCGCTTTCTGACCCTGCCAAGAACGCGGGCATAAATTACTTCCCGTCAAACGGCGACGACGACAACGACGACGACGACGACATCAGCGGGCGGTTCTCCCGGATATTTAGTTTCTTGCGATAACACCGAGATGATCGCCCGAATGGGTTTCGAGCTCGCTTCGCGGTTACGCGGTAACAAAGAAACTCGGTGAAAAGTTTGAGCAACGGCTAAACGTTGCGAGAACTAAAATGATTTTTCGAGACGAGATCAGGCACGAAATTAGGTGTAGCCGTCGTTTCGGAACGCAATGCAAGCATTAATTATGCCGCGGGATCAAAGTTAACATTAATTATGCAGCAAACGCTGCCGCTGTGCTCTGGTATTTGCGAGATGATCGTCGTTGAATCCGTGATTATCCGAAATCCGAGCAGTGTACATACCAGTGCTTCGTAAGTTTAACCAAAGTCGAGCCCTGTTTATTAGGCAAAGTTCGCTTCGAGGTAACGTCGAGCATACCGGAATTCGTAGTCACCGGTAAGCAAGAAAGTTTAGCGCAACCCTTAGGACAATTAGTCGCGATCCTTTTCCGAAGAGCGAGAAGAAAATGCTTAGCCTTAACCGAGGTCCGTGGCACCTCGCAACACGCGGCTCGCTCCGCAATGGGAAAAGCTGCTTAGCTGCTCGAGAAGTCTACACCCTCTTCGGATTCGCGCAACTTTGCCCGAGGGTCTTGCACAATGCCAACCATAACTTACGCGTCCCTTCGCTCTTTCGTTCGCCTCAACCCTCCCGCGGTTTACTTTCGCGTACACGCACACACACACACGCGCGGCCGTGTCTATTCGCTTTTCCTCCGTCCGAGACGACGACGACGACGACGACGACGACGACGAGCGACACTCTTCGACTGTTTCCCGCCGGCTTTTGTTTCGTTACATTTTTCGCGTCGGAAGGTTGCACACCACCGTCCGTTACGTTCACGAGTAACTGGGTTCATAAAAGTTGCCACTGCTGTTCTCCTCTACCAGCAAGTTCGACAGATCCTCCTACCGAGCATTAACATACTTTAGAAAGCAGAAGTAGTTAGACGCTGGGAAATGAGTTTCTCGCGTCAAACTGTTTCAACTCGCGCCCACGTTATTAGTTCGCCTTCTATTCGAATCCATATTACTTCGCCCTCTCGCTCGTTCGTCCGATAAGCAAGCGAAATTCCATTTCCTCCGATACGAAAAGAACCTCTCGTAGTCGCGATCGCGATCGACAAATCTGGTACGCGTAGCTTTCTACTAATTGCGAGTAGAAGATCCTACCGCTTACCGGATACTAATGGCTCCTCTCCGCGATGTCTCGGTAATGGGGAGATTTAACGGCGATTCAAAAGCGAGAACGCGCAAGGTTGCGATGCAGGCAGGCTCGGAATGCCCGGTGAATTATTGCCGGCGCGTTTGTTCTCTCGATTCGTTTCGGATCCAAAACACGATGGCGGCTAGCTACGAAATTGGGTAGCAGTCAAAGGGGAAATTGGGTGATTAATCGTGTCGGTGACGATTCTATTCGCCGGTGAACACGTAGAAACGGAACGGGCCAACGTGTCCAGGGATCAAATGGAACGGTACCGTCTTGGAACGAGTCTTTACTCGTCAAGGATTCTCGCCCATTGGCGCAGCCAAAGAACCTGGCATCGAATACGCTTAAGCAAAGTAACGAGTTTTTCTTTTCTTTTTCTTTAGCGGACGAAAATAGAATTACGCTTCGCCGGAACGAACAACTGTTTCCGCGGGGCGCGTAATACAGCCGTTGAAATTTTGTTGCAACATATATCATCTTGGAACGCAGAAGCGCGACTACGTTTAATTACGACAGGCTGCGAGGTGAACGCGTAAAAATTTCAACGCGGTCGCAGGAAAAATGCGTGGTAACGTTTTCCGTTTCTCGCTTTCGGCATAGGAAACTTGCCGAACGTGAATTCGCGTAAAGAACGCGTGGCAACTTTTGGATTTAGAGTCGGAAATGAAAAGGCACAGGGCGACCCAGGGGACCGCGTCGATCCAGGCGTTGTCGCCGAGAAACGGGGACAGCGCGGTTAACGGTGCCCGTACAGTTGCTAAAATATTTCTATGGAAAATGAAAATGAACCGAGGTGAATGGATCGACGAGGACCGCTTTGATGTTTCTTTGCCGGGGAACGTGGCGTTTTGTCGTAACAGGGGAACCGGTGCAAGCCACTTTCCCGAAGAGGCAATTCGTATACGTAAATACGTACGTATACATACATATGTATACATCTTATTCATTCCCGCTGCAATGAAATTGAATACATACTTTTACCAGCGCGACTCTTTCATTCCGTCTTTTCTCTCTTGTCGAGTCTTTCCCTACCTTTTCATCTCTCCTCCTCCATCCCTTTCTTCCGTTCCTTTTCATCCTCTCCCTCCTTTTCTCACCCTCCGTTCCTCCGTTACGCGGACAACCAGGCAACCAGCCAGCTAGCTTGCTAGCTAGCTAGCTAGCTAGCTAGCTCGCGGAACTTCGTTTCGCGGAACAGACGTTCCTCCAATTATTATTACGAAGGCACAGTTCCAGCCACCACGTCCAATTATATCTCGCGAAACTAATCTGTAAGTTTCTTTGTTAAATTTCGCGCTCGCAACTGGTAACAGGATTTTAAAAGCATAACTCGCCGCGCCTCCTACTATGCAGTCACGCGAACCAACTTTCTAATGGAACAGGGGAGCGTAGAAACGGGCCGGGTTATTGCTCCTTCGTTACGTTGATGAGAATATTAAGGACTGCCATCTTCCGCGATTAATATATACGCCGTTATGCGATTGTACTTAACGAGCGACATTCATCATCTCTCGCTCGACTGGAACGCACGCGCGAACCCTCTCTTTCCGTGTACGCGCATTCCTATTTGTAGCCACGCTGAGGAGAGCCATTCATTTTGCGGTGTCAGTTTTTTCCCTTTTTTTTCGCTTTCTTTTTTTACGAGGCTCTAGGGTGAAGAGTAGAGAGAGAGAGAGAGAGGAGTTAAAGTATGCATTTTGCGAAACATATCGACAGCTATAACTTTTGATCGGAACAAAATATATCGGAATGAACGTATCGTTACTCTTTTTCTACGCGACTCTTCGTTTAGAGAATTATTCCCAATTCTACTCCCTCGTGTATTCTTATCGAGGATTCGACGAAAAGTCGAGGAATGACTCGTTATCAGGCTTCGCCGGTACGTCGACTCTGGCATTTTTGCAGACAGCTGATCGCACGACTCGATAACGCGTTACATAAGATGAAACTGCGAGAGAGAGAG
The DNA here is from genome assembly GCA_963969225.1 of Xylocopa violacea. NCBI lineage: Eukaryota > Metazoa > Arthropoda > Insecta > Hymenoptera > Apidae > Xylocopa > Xylocopa violacea. Next base: position 37,670,157 of record CAXAJV010000005.1, on the reverse strand, counting down.
AGAGAGAGAGAGAGAAAACGGCAAACTTTCACCGGAATAGCATTCTCTTGCGCATAGGCACCTTGCACGGTTCTCACGAATATTTGCCGTGCACTTCGCTCGACTGCAACCATATTTATACATTCGATACTCCGAATACCGATGTAACCGCAAGATACACTTCCGATACGACCTTTTACCATCGATCCTCGAACAGACGCACTGGTACTTTTGGAGCTTTGCAATTTTATTTTTCGCGGTTGCTTCGCTTTGTTTTCTCTTTGCACGGTAGGCACGCATCGAAGATTTAACGCGAGTCACAAAATGAAAGCGCGATACGATTTAGACGATTAAGAACGACGCATATAATTGATAGGAGAGCAACGGTGGGTGTGGGGAGGAAGGATAGGGAGAGGAGAAGAATCGATAGCGCGGCGCGTCTGCTTTCACCCCCTATGTAAACTTTTCCTCCAATTATTCGGCCGGTAGTTTGAGCAATACCGTTTGACCGTGCTCGGCAAGAGCGGCATTTAAATTAACTCGTTAGAACCTCCTATTATTATACCGTTACATTCGTAGCGAGTAAAAGAGGGGGGTAGGTGGAAAAAAGGAAGAGAACAAAGTTCCGCTCGTAATCGACGTCTTCCTTTTGTCACCGGTACTTACCTTGCTTTTCGCCGAAGCTTCGTTCGATTCGTCGCCGAGTTGAGTTACATCCTTTGCGTTGTTGTTGTTGTTGTCGTTGTTGTTCTTACTATTATTATTATTATACGTGCTACTTTGTCGTCGGTTGGTTCTAATCGCGCTTATTTATCCGAAGAACGCCGATCGAAATTTGATTTAACCGATTTTAATCTCATCACACACCTTTCTCGTACGGAAGGAACGAATCAGAATCGTAGGGGCGATATTTTCCGTTTTGTTCAGAGTCGATGATGTTTCGCGGGCACGTGATATCTATAGAAGAGGAACGTGCAGAAGAGCGCGGCCGCGACGAGGAAGAAGAAGAGTAGTCGAAAGATTTTTACGAGCCTGATATTGCTCTCGTCCACGCAATGCTTCTTGGCGGCGGCAGCCGCGCAGAGGACGTAACTTTCGATATCGATTTCCGTGACAACCGGAAATGCATCTTGGTCTAGCGGCGCGAGACGCTGGTGTAGCAGGTACACGCGATTCCTCTCTACTGACCACGGCCTCGATGAAATTGACTCGAGGGATCGAAGTGCATTACGGACTCTTCGGTGCTCCTGGAGAAGCCTGCGGAGAAGCAAAGGTTTTACCTCGACGACTGATCTCTCGTCGTTTTACGCGAGCCCTCTTAACGCTCGCCGCGCAGCCTCTCTGTTCCTCGCCGCGACTCGAAACGATTCGCGTCCGTTCGTAATTGCGCGACAACGGAAACCGTTTGAAACCGTAAGTTCGAATCGCGCGACTCGCCACGGAAATGTATTTTCGGTCGCGATTTTTAAAAGCAATCAGAGAAGAACGAGTCGGCAAGTTTCTCGCGAGGAAAATGAGTTTCCGTTCCGCCTTCTCCCGTCGTCGCTTTCTCTGTCTCCTCCATTCCCTCGGCAAGCCTGTGCGTTTACTTTCGGTATTCGCCTAAATCGTACTTTCGGATAACTTTTACTCTCGCGATTGCATCGAGCCGCGTCGTTGAACGTTCTTCGTCATCGTCATCGTCATCATCTTCTTCTTCTTCTCGTTCTCGTTCTCGTTATTACGGGAACTCGAATACGATATCGGCAAAGTCCAGGCGAGAGATATCGTAAATTTCCAGTTCGTTATAATACCTCTTTTTCGCTCCGAGCTGGCCGAGAATCGCGTCGCAGATCGCGCACGGCAGCCATTCAAAGAGCAGCACCAGAATCCAATACAGCGGTTGGATAGACGTCATTCCACGGAGGCCAAAAGTTGGATATGTAAACTTCTGGTTGCCTCGTCCACCTTTCTTAATCAGGTCACCCCACGTGCACTCTATCGGGACCGCGTTGTAGATCGTCGTCGTCGTCGTCGTTTCTACGCTTTTCCTAGGACAATCGAAGGTGAGACGATAATTGAATAAAATTTCGTTTCATCCAAGTTGAAGAAATTTTTAGCATCTTCCTCGTTGGTTTGCCCAACTTATCGTCGTTCCCGATTCCAGCGAAAGGGCACGAGTCCGCGTTTGAATCAGCGCGGCCGTTTCAGGGACATTGGCTGCAGCCAGTTTCTGGGAAACGAGCAGCAGGGTCACGCTTTATTTAAAGCGGTAACCGTAATCGATTTATTCGCGCTCCGTTTCGCGGCCGAACGGAGCTCGGGAAAAGTCGGGACGGAAAGCGCAGCAGCTATTACCCCGTACTCGCTAAAACATGACGCGCGCATCGTTCTCCGTCGTCGTCGTCGTCGTCGTCGTCGTCGTTCGGTAGTTCGTCGAGGTAAATAAAAACTGGCAGCCGTTGAAGGCTGTATCGCGTTCTACGCGTGACGAATTTGCTTCCGCGCCATTCTGTCTCGTCATTCCTTTGAGAAGCGAACTACTCTACTTAAAAAACAAAGAAACCGATATCGAGACGTTTATCTAGCTACCCGTAAAGTATATCGTACCAGCGACAATTCCAGAGCGCTGGTCGCTTTGTTTTCTCTTTGAAAACGTTTACATAAGAACCTGTTACGTGTCGGTTAACTTTCTCGCCGGCCTTAACATTATACGTATATACGACGATACGCCATAGACGGTGGCTATTACGTCAAAGCGTATTAAGAAAGTGTCGGTTTTCCGGAACGATTGGCCAGGTGAAACGATCCCCCCCCGCCCCCGTTAACTCGCCATTTCGCGTGTGGCGCATCGTCTTCGTAATCCGATGTCCACTCGGGTGTAATTAACCGGAAATTGATCCAGCCGTAAAGCTCGTTCGACGGACGGGACCGTAGAGTAGTAGGAGTAGGCCGTGGACGTGGCCAATAAAGTTTACTACTCCGCGAATAAGGAGAATAACGAAAAGGAGTCAAGACGAAGAAGGAGGGGATACTCACGCGGTGGTGGCTCGTTCCCGAGCAACGGCGATGAGGGTGTTGACCGCCAGGTCGATCGGAACGATTTCCGCTTGAAACTGCGAGTTGCCCAGGGCGAGGCCCGCACCGACAGCCAGGGCCGTCGATCCTTTGAGGACGTCGACGAAGCCGGGCATCGGCTCGTGAACCGGCGGGCCGAGCAACGGAACCCGCACCAGAGCCACCGACCCGTCGACCGGCTGCGACTCCATCTGGAAAATGCTCGCGAACGCAACGACCGCTTCGAGACGCGGCAATTCTTTGCAGAACCGGAACAGAACGTGGCAAGGACCGGCCGCGTGCAGCACCACGCTCACGTTTCGCAATAGTTCCCCGTCCGATTTCGTTGTCCCGAGACCGTCGTACAGTAGATTACCCTCCAACGCCTTCACCCGATAGATCGCGTTCGGTTCCTGCTGCCTCAGCCTCTCGAATCTATACGCGCAGAACAAATCGAAAGTCGACGAGTCATCATTTTTCCGGTTTCCCAGCAATTTCGCGTTCGCTCGCCTCCTCGACTAATTGACACGATTCGCGGCACCGCTTCTAGCCGAGATTCGGGCGCGACGAACGGGTAGGTAATTCACGGCTCGCGCTCCGTCTAATCAACCCTTGATTAGGACGGAAGGCAGCGATATCTAACGAATGCGGGATGCTACGGGACGAGGGTATGATTAGAACCGCGCGGCAAAGGAGAAGCTGCCTGGAGGAATAATATTTGTTAATTGGTGTTCGCGCGAGACAGAGCGAGTAATTAGTGGAAGAAAGGCGGACGTGAGATACCGGGGGCTCAGGAAGATATTCTTGATCCTGTCGTCTACGTTGAATCCGTGACGAGCGCGAAGGATCGCGTACACCTTCACGTTCGGAAACGAACGGAGAATCTTCTCGAGGAGCGCCCGTCCCGCTTCACTGGTCACTCCGGTTAGGAGGAGCTCGCGGTTCGCGTACCAATCGCGCAGAGACATGCTCGTCGACTGAACGATCGACGGAAACGAAAGCAACGCACCGCGTTCTCCAGCCTGCGACTCGCGTTACGCAATCGAGCTGTTTACGCTACCGGCCGGCCGGCCGGTACTCTTCGCCGTGTTTCCAACCAGTTTTCCTGCCATTTTTTTTTTTACCGTCTTCGCGTAACAACACGTGCGGCGACCCACCTGAACGGTCTGCGCGCGGAGGCGAAGCGAAAACTTCTCTTTCGATTAATTTGCCGCCTTAACGAGTGTATTCGCGACGACCATCCACGACCAGGAGGAGCGGAGTTAATTTATTTATCGATAAAATTAATTGGCAGCTCGGGTCTTCTCTCGGAAACTTTTTCCGCGCGATAGAACGCTTGTTTTCCGATAATATCCGCGAACGTCTCTCCTACCTGGAAATGTCGATACGCGCGAAGGCGGCGAAATTCGCGCGTATCCGTTACGTATTCGGTTAAGAAGATTCGCAACGCGGCCGATAAAGGAAAGCTCGCGGTAGTCGTCGTTTCGTTCGGCAGGGACGGTAATACGCGGCGGCGAAACTCCGTTTATTAGAGCTTGTTGGGAAACGGAATTGTTCGGATAACAGGTTGCCTCGAATAATAGGGTTTTATAGACTCACCGTTCCGCAAACAATTTCTCCCTTTAACGATACCGGTCGAGATCGTCGAGAACCGAAATCGAGCGTATTCCTACCCGCGAAGCGCGGAGAGGCGGAGGGAATAAATAGTGTAAACGAGATGGCGCAGAGTTGGCCCTGCGGGAACGAAACAATCGTTAATTTGCATTTAAACAACGAAATGCCAGCGACATTAACGGGCCGCTGGCGAATCGACGCGACGGCGTTGCGACGCTGAATAATTATAAACAGAATTCATGGATAGAAACATCGGTAGCCGGCAGGTTTTTTCACGTTCCAGCTCGGTCGACGCGCAATTCGCCTCTCTACCCCGTTGTTGTCCGGCCGAGCTATCCTTTTTTCCTCGCTTCTCGCGTTATTTCCATCCATGAATATGTAGAACGAGCAACTCCGCGAGGCGACGCGGCAGTGTTCCGCTGTTTGCGAATACAAAATCGGGCCAATTTCGAAGAAACCGCGAAAGCACGCGTACCTGTCTCGCGTCATCCGATTTGACGGACGCGTTCGTTAGCGCGGCACGTCCATCGAATATCCGTCTTCGTATCGACCACGATGTTTACTCGCCCGTCTACGGGGTCAGCTTTCCTTTTCACCGGCTCTCGGCTCGCAATTGCCGTAAGCGGCTTCAAAATTTGCAATTCCAACGACGCACTCGAGCCGATATCGATTCCTCTCCTACTCGACGGGAGGCCCCGCTGTTCGTATTTAAACCGAACGAGATTACCAAATCTCCGCTCGGTTAATCGTCAACGACGGAGCTTGATCGCGCTAGTCCGATCGTCGTACGTAACGTTAACGAACGACCGGAAACCGGCGAGTTATCGAACAGAAAATATCGTGGAAAAATATTATTAGTCCGCGATCGGCATGGAAAATTGGAATTTTAAATCGCGTCGCGTGTGCGTTTAGTAAGAAAACAGTCGGAAGAACGGCGTCGCGTGTTCGCCGCGCGAAGGTGCAATTACGAAACACACCCTGAGTTTGTTCCTTTTTTATTCGCGTACAATCGAGAATCGTTTAAGTAACTGTTGCTTCTCGAGAAGTCGTACGCGTAACGAAGCGCAACGAAAAACCGTGCTATGCTTTACGACGATTAGGTTCGGACAAATTTTCGGAAACCGCGGGGATATCGGCGAGATTCCAATTTCTTAGAAACTCTCGACCGGTACTCCGGTTTGATTAAATCTTTCTAAAAAAAGCTCCTTTCGCGCGGAACCATTCGCCGATGGGTGGAAGAATTTCGCGAAAGAGAGAGAGAGAGAGAGAGCGCCCGTAAAAAGACCGCGTTTCACCGTTCGGACTCGAAGATCGTTGCTTTTCGATCTCGCTGAATTTTCAATCGGAGACAGTTTACACGGAAAACGAACGAGGGTCCTTTTAACCGGCAGTTAAAGCGCCGACCGGTGAAAGCGCTCAAAGGCCGGGAAAAGGTTAATAGCGTACAAAAGTAACGACGTCTCTAAAGCCGACTACGCATCACCAGCCTAATTCCTTAAAGTGCTCGCCCTCTCTCTCCCTCTCTCTCTCGTTACTCGCTAGGTTAAATCATTTTGCGACACCAAGCGCTGCGCGCTCCTTTCCTTCTCGAGATGCGGAATTTATTCTGAATAGCCGAAACGTAGCGTAAGAGTCGCCGGTTGGTGAAAGACTACGTCGAACCAACTTTATACGCGTAAAGTTTTTACAGTACAAAGCGTACGTAGAGGTATATACGCACCAGTGACGTTAATCGCATGTTTGCGAAGCAATTATGGTTTTTCTTGTTTCGGGGAAAAAAGGTAATCGTCGGTAATAGTCAACTGAGAAATCGTTACGAAGGGACAAAGGCGAAGGCGATCGTCGCGCAGAGAACGGCGCGATCGATCGCGAAGCGATCGGCGAAGGATCGAGCGATCGTCCGGACGATCGCGTCGACGAGGTTCTTCGTTTCCGTGGCGTTCGACTCCTCGTCCGATCCAGCCAGCATCTCGTCGATCTCGGCGCTGAACACGCACTCTCTTCGCGTCGTGTCGTAAAGGTAACCAAAGTTGCAAACGCATTCGTAACCACCGGGAAGGTTGAGGCACGTCTCTCGGTCGTTCGTCGAGCAATCGTGCTCGCCACGGGTGCACTCGTTCGCGTCGACGCAAATCCCGAACCTGGCCGACCATTCGTAGCCGGGATCGCGACACTCGCAGCTGACGTTGATCCGATTCGCCAGCAAACCGGAGAAATCTTGATTCTCCTCCCGGTTCAACTCGCAGCCTCTATGCGCTGTGCAACGACGCGTCGAATAAACAAAGTTAAGTCGGACGTATCGCGGTAAGCCGAACGAAATCCTCTTACGCGTGTAAGTGATTGTCACGCACCCGGTGGATTCTCGGCGTAACAGGGATTGAGCGCGGACTGGTAGCAATCCTCCATCTCTCGAATCTGCTTGATCGGGCAGCAATGGTCCGGACAGAAGCTGTAAAGCGCGCAGGCATACGGTCGCGCGTCGTCCGCTCTCGGATCCCCGTTCCCGTTACCGGATTCGAATCGACAGTCCGCGTGATTGTCGCAACTCTCCCCGAAGATACTCAATTCGGGAACACCGAGCATCGTGTACCAGCACATGTAATAACTGACGGTGGTCCGCCACTGGAATCGTTCTAACGTCGACAATCGAAATTCTTATCACCTTCGAATTCTTATCGGTACACTTGCCTATCGGACCTTGAAAGGGAACCACGGTCAGGCTGTCGCGTCTCTCGGCCGCCCGACAATCCTTTTCAGCCGCTAGAATCTGCTTCGCATCTTTCGGAAGACTCCATTTTTGTTCCCTCGCGATCGTTACGGTGTCGTCTTCTCGCCTCAGGGCGGTGCGCTCGATTATTCCTTCGAGATATTTCAGACAGTCCGCGAAGCTCGCGTCGCAATGCCTGTGCGCGACGACGTCACGGTTTCGTTAGAGGGCGAGCGTGCACGCGTTACGCGCGCGCGGTGGTACCTGCGCACTTCCCAATGCAACGACCTCAGAGGCGGTTTCGGGAATTCCTCGTACAGTCTGCTCGGCGAATCTTCGATTCGCTTGCGATAACGACGATCAAAGTCCTGAAATTTGTGCGCCCGTATGTAGTAAGCGACATCGCGAACGATTTTGTTCTTGTCCCAGCTCGCGTCCCGCTCTTCGATGGATTTTTCCAAGTCTGGCGTGTCGGTTATTTTCACGTTCGCGTCCATAACCTGTTCCGTCATCGGGACGGCCTCCGGCGCTCTCTCCGTCCCGTCCTCGATGCTCTCCGCCCTTGATATTCTAATCGGCAACGTTATCCGTCCCCCCAAATAACACGCGCTGAACGCGCTGAACACGCAGAACCGTACAAACTCGTACGATATCGTTTTCATTCTCTCGCCTGCGTAGACGGACGCCATTACGCTTTTCTGTCGCGTTTCGATTCTGCGTTGTTCCCTTCGAGCGTTTCTCGTCGAGAGGAACCAAGAGAGGACGCAATGTACCGTGCGATTCGTAATATTTGTCGAGTTTCTTTTAATCTCGAGAAGGGATAAAAAAATATGCAAGTTTTGGATCGATAACGACGGAGGTAGAGGTAGCGAGAGGCGGTCTGTTTTTGCGGACGTATTTCGTTCTTTTCTCAGATTGGCGAGCAAACGTTGACCCAGTTTCAGTTTCGGGGATCGGACGTTACTCGGTCTTCCGAAACTGCTGACTAGAATACGCGATGAGCGAGAAGTTAGGATGGTCGTTACGCCGTCTTTCTCTCGCCAGAAGAGCCATCGACGAGTCAAAAATTCAAGCGAACTAGATTTAAACTAAATCGAACGAAATGATGGTGATATCGCGAACAGAATCGAGTGGCGTGGTGATCCGGGGACGTTGTCCGAAGCGGACGAGAGTGGAAGCCAGTCACGGGGGGAATCTCGAAATTAACGGGCTGCGACGAGAAGAACGACAATCCCGAGCGAGGTTGATACGCGCCGTCTAGCTTCCGGCGCGACAATGCGAGAACCTGCAGGGAGAGATGACGCGCGAGTAGAATCCTCCGGTTATCGAAAGCTTTTCTAGCTTCCGTTATTTAACCGCCTTGATATTAGCTGGAAAAGTTTTAAAACGATGTACGAGAGTGTATTGACTTTCAAATCGACCGATAAAAATTGGAAACTTTTCAAATGTCCAAAATCCGCGGCGGTACAATAATTTCACTCGCAATTCCGGGTAGAAAGGTAGGTAGAAACGTTAATATAATACGTATAAGAAGGAGTACGGTTGAAACGCGAAATATGATAAAAAGGCAGATATCAAAGGCAACCGGTGCGTATTAGATTAAGTACGGTCGAATAAAAACGTAGACGTTGGAAAAAGAGGATCGCGCGTTCGTTGCATAAACGAAAAGGGTCCTCGAGCGTACCTCGTTACAATAGACTGAATTAGTCGAAGAGAGTGTGTCGAGGGAAGTCGAGGGTAAAGGCTGCTTTAAAGCGAACTCTCCACAAAGCCTGCCGATAAGTAATGGAGAAAGCCGCGAAGAAGGAAGCCAGACGCAAAAAGCAGCCGGACGAGAAGCCTGAAAGGCGGCGCGAACTTTAATTGCTTTCGAATATCGACGAGTGTCGCGAGACGTTCCGTAATTTGAAAGTCGATCGAGAAACGCTCGATATTATCTGCGCGAGGTTTGTTCGTTTCTCGGATTAGAAAAAAGTTTCCCATCGAAACGAAACGATTAGACGTCGCGATACGGAAATCACGTCGCAAACCGTCCGTGCCAGCAAATCCCTATGACTTCGGGTAACTATAAATCACGGAAGATCCGAGGATAAATTGGAAAACCGGAAGCACGCGTTTCGCTGGTGTTGCTACGGAATTTAATGTAATACATTTATTTTCGTGCTTCCTACTACCGTACGGTAACGTAGAATATTCTTTGGAAATATGTATATCGTCTGTACCGTGCCCGTATCGCGAGTTACATATCGCAATAAAAGAGTAATTTATTTTCCTATCGTTGGAACAATGGTAAAATTTGGTAAATCGGGGACGCAACTGGTTTTGCGCTTTCGAAGAACCGCTAATATACGTCTCTCGTTATATTTTCGGTTTCTAGCAGGGCAGTTGCGATACGGTGAACGTTAATGGATTAAATAAGATAATGGAGAAGGTATTCGTCGAAAGGAAAGCGGAGAAACTGGAACGAGCTCGTTCACCGCGATAGGCGTTATAGATAGATAGGTATAGGTTGTTGAAGTTTCGCGCGAAACAAGGTTCGAAGTCGAGGGAAGCTTTGTAGGATGAAATTGGTTGGGAACTCGTACGGGAAGGGCGTCGTCGGATGGCCATTGCTAATCGCGTCACGCGGCATACGCTCGAGGGAGCCGAGCCGGTCAACCGTGCTATCCGAAAACGTGTGGTAGGGACGCGCGTGCGAGTACCTAACCTATACGTGTATACCTCGTACTGTTACCATCGCGAGACGCGGAACCCGGCGTCGTCTCTACCGCGTAGGACATCCGCGACTTCTATGGGATGTCGCGCGTCCCTCCACTATTTTGTCGGATATTAATGGAAGCCGGCTTGATAAATGAGCCGGTCGTGAGTCTCTCTCTCTCTCTTGGTTCCCTACGTTCCACGACTACTGCCTCAGGGTTTTAAAGAGAAAAGCCAGTCTGCCGCAACCACTTCTCCCTTTCTTTCTTTCTTTCTTTCTTTCTGCCTTCCTTCCGCTACCTGTCCCGACCGATTATCGAATTTTCGCTGAAAATGATATCGAAAAATTCATTCCATTTCTAGGTAGATATCGATGACTCCGTCATCTAGAAGGATCGAACGTAACATTTGACGAACTTTTCGAATTCTTCTTACGGTATTCGTCCAATTAAAAATTGCATGTTTTCATTCGCGTCGATGGATAGATGGGCGTCGTAGTCCACGTTGCTGGGTGTCAACGGGCGTCGATGCTAGTATTTCAAGCTGCGCTCGAGGGACGCGTTAAATAATTGCCAGCCATGAAATTCGCGAGGTAGAATGACCTCGCTCGGACTGACTTTGTACAGTCGTCGCGTTTCAAAACTATGGAAATCGTACTGGTTAACTTTCATACTTGCGCGAGCGAAAGCATGCTTACGTATCGATTTGTAGAATATATTCGTCAACTGTGTTAACTCGTTAATCATTCATAATTTTCAACGTGACTGGAATGATTAATTTCGCGAAACCCGCAGACCGCGACATCGTCGCGATCAAGCGTAATGAAATTTACGACTCCGCGAAATTCAACCGACGAAGCGGTACAACTGCAGACTAACTAACTAACGATCAGCGATTCGACGATGAAACCACTGTGCTGCAAACAATCTGAACAAACCTAAATGTGCCTACGCAAGACTGCAACGAAACTGAAAGCATCCGATTTGTAATTCTTTCGAATCGGTGATTCTTGAAATAATCTAGGCACATCATCGAAGGAGAGTCGATTTGCATGTTAATCGCGTCGTCCCATCGACGTCGACGCTTACGGCAGGCGCGACGCGACGATAAATCGCTCGAGAAGCGAACTTACAAAACATAAAACTAGATTATCCGCTACTTACATGCGGCGTGCGATACACGTAAGCGAGCACTATTTTACGCGAGAACAATTAAAAGTTTCATGACGGTGAACGATAGTGATTATTTGTTACTTTAAATAAGAAAACGTATTCCTTTATAATTTTGTTACATAGGTGAATAGGCGAATAGATGAATTGCCTAGGTGTAGATCGACCCAACGACGAATTCCTAAACTTAACTTAACTTAAATTATATATTTGTAATCCAATTGAAAATTTCAAAGTCCTGAGAAGGACTTGGAAAATTTCTACTGAATTGCAAACGACTAAGTATACGCGCGTAGTCCTTAGCTTGATATCGTTTTCGAGAGACCGGTCTCTCGAAAACGTTACCAAGGGCCCAGGTCCACCACGTGGAGGTGACTACGCAGGGACCCATCCCTATTTTCCTAATCCCATCCACCCTCCATTACATACTTACGATCTCGTTACAGAAGGTACCGAGATCTGATTCTACTTGAATTAAAGAAACCGAAATCCGCGATGCATTTTCCAAGATCTGTCGGAGATTTTTAGAAATTGCAACGTGCATCTTACGAAATGCGAAAGGGAACGCAAAAGGGAATGGAAGTATATATCACTTTCTTATTCAGAGAGAGATTTATAAAGTGGGTATACGTAGGATTACGGTACGGTAAATGCTGAACTCTATTATATTCTACTCTCGAAAAATCAAATTAATGAGAAAATTAAGGTTGAACAAACAGAGAAAAGTGGAGGTAACATTCGCGACGCGACCAAAGGTACTCTGCGTACTCACGTGGATCTACGTAATCACGCGGATCTGCTAACTAAATGTTTCCGGCGCTATCCACTTTCTAAACCACGGTCTTTTCGACCCATGGAGCTACTCATGGCAGCGACTTACGTCTAACATCAAGTTAGCGTGCTCACTACTTGCTTGCCACATGCGATGCATGCAAGCGAGTACGCAGAGTAATCAAACTATTACTGATAAACGTCAGTAGTGAGCAAATGGAGACTAAGAATAATAATTATATTCTGTTTCGATAAAACGGCGATTTTGGGGAAATATTCTATGGTTTCTCTCTGGATAAGAGAATGTATATACTTCCTTACAATTTCATTACAATTACTATTAGCTAATTATAACTATTACTATTATTATAATAACTATTATCTATGACTTATAATCTACGCATCCAGCGGCGATCCAGCGGCGAACAAAGAGATTAAAGTAAATCAGAATAAACTAGAAATTAAGCGGATATTCGAATATCAAACATCAAACGATCAAACAACCCTCCATCGATGAGACACGATATATTTAAGAAGTTATATCACAACATCCAGCGGCGATCCAGCGGCGAACGCAAAAATTAACTTAAACTATATCTTATTCTCTAATTACACTCTCTATATACGCTTAAATCTACGCGCGTAGTCCTTAGCTTGATATCGTTTCCGAGAGACCGGTCTCTCGAAAACGCTACCAAGGGCCCAGGTCCACCACGTGGAGGTGACTACGCAGGGACCCATCCCTAAACCCTAATCCCATCCACCCTCCATTATATACTTACGATCTCGTTACAGAAGGTACCGAGATCTGACTCTACTTCAATTTAATGCACGCGAAGTCCATAATACATTTTCTAAAATCTATTAGACATTTAGAAATTGCAGTATGGACTTTACGAAAGGGGTGACGAGAAATGCCACTGTCTTACCCGAAGAGAAATTTCTAAAGTGAATCTATTAACACTTTCGAGAAGCGAAAGTGTCTCGCAAAAGGTTCTACGGTACGAAACTCTAATTCTCTAATAAAAATTTATACGAATCTCGATAAAAATTGAAGCAAAATTGAAGCAAAATTAAGTTAAACTAAAGTTAAGAAAAGAAACTGAGTTGTAGCGAAAATAAAGATAAATTTCGCGACGCGACCGAATAGAGCACTCTAACCCCATGCTTCCACGTTAGCCATTAGGCGAATCGTACGCGACGCGTTTCGCGATCAAGCTATGCCACGTCTTACATTGAAACAATCGAAACATCGCTCTCCTCGATGGTGAATGCCGGTCCCACCTGGACCCCAACGGGGCCAAGCTCATGGATTGCTCTGCGACGAAGACGAACCGAAATAGACCACCCCAAAGTAGGGTAGGAGCTACACGGTTCGTCTTCGTCGTGAGCGCATCCATGGCTAATCCCGCTGAAGTCCAGATGAGCACCGCAAACGACACATCGGATTGATCGAGTCCCGACTGTCTCACTGCGTGACAATGAAAGTCGAAATCTCGAGCGAATAGAGAAAATCTACGAAGCATAAAGTTAGAATGCTCAAGAGAACTAAAAGTTCTGTCTTGATGAACGAGGGTGGGAAGAAAAGGGGATGGTTATTTCTCTCCCCGGGTAAGAAAATGTATTTCTTTACAATATGATTACAATTAAATTACAAAGATGTACGATATATAAGTACTTATGACTAATAAACGCACGCATCCCACGGCGATGTAACAGCGATGTAACGGCGATCCAACGGCGAACAGAGAAATTAAAGTAAATCAGAATAAAGCCGAAATTCAATGAATTTCCAACCATCAAGCGTCGAACCATGAAACGCCGAACCATGAAACGTCGAACCATCAGACGTTGAACCATGAAACGTCGAACAAAGAGAAGTCGAACCAAGAGAAGTCGAACAAAGAGAAGTCGAACCAAGAGAAGTCGAACCATGAGACGTCGAACGATGAAACGTCGAACCATCAGACGTTGAACCATGAAACATCTAACGATGAAACGTCGAGCCATCAGACGTCAAACCATCAGATGTCAAACCATGAGACGTCGAACGATGAAACGTCGAACCATCAGACGTTGAACCATCAGACGTTGAACCATGAGAAGTTGAACCATGAGAAGTCGAACCACGAAACGTCGAACGATGAAACAACCCTCCATCGACGAGACACCATAGTGAGATAGGTGTGAGGGGAGTCAGGATAAAAGGGGATGGTTATATTATTAAAATTACATTACATGAATGTACAGATATGTTCGCAATAATTAACTTAAACTACACTATTTGCAGTCCAATTTAAAGTTTCAAAGTCCTGAAAAGGACTTGGAAAATTTCAATTGTATTGCAAAAGACTCGATACTAGAAGTACCAGTAATTAAAGTATTCTAATACCGTGCAAAGTTAATGAAATAATAGAAAATTCTTAAAAGTGAATCTATGAAATTTTTGTACAAGTGAAAAATCTATCTATCTCTATCAGAAGTTACGATCCACAATCTTTTAGCTAGTTTGGTACTTTTAGTATCGAGTTTACAATTATACTTATGTCTACGCGCGTAGTCCTTAGCATGATATCGTTTTCGAGGGACCGGTCTCTCGAAAACGTTATCAAGTACCCAGGTCCACCAACAGGGAGGTGACTACGCAGGGACCCATCCCTATTTCCCTAATCCCATCCACCCTCCATTACATATATGTGTTCTCGGTACAGAAGGTACCGAGGACTGATTCTACTTGAATTTAATAGACGCGAAATCCATAATACATTTTCTAAAATCTATCAGATATTTAGAAATTGCAGTATGGACTTTACGAAAGGGGTGACGAGAAATGCCACTTTCTTATCCGAAGAGAAATTTCTAAAGTGACTCTACTAACACTTTCGAGAAACGAAAGTGTCTCGCAAAAGGTTCTACGGTACGATACTCGAAATTCTACTATTCTATTGAACAAAAAATTGATACTAATCTCGATAAAAATTGAAGCAAAAATGGAGATAAAATTCGCGACGCGACCTAAACGGACAAGTTAAAGAGCATTCTAACCCGATGCTTGCACGTTAGCCTTTAGGCGAACCGAACCCGACGCGAATCGCGAATCGCGAGCAAGTTTTATGCCACGTCTTACGTGGAAACAATCGCAACCACGCTCTCCCCGACTGTGAGTGAGATGTCCATCTGAACCCCAGCGAGCCCAACTCTAGGATTGCTCTGCGACAGAGACGAACCTCGTGGAACCGCCCGAATCCGTCTTACAAAGGTCAGACCCCAGCGCATCGGGTTGGGAACCACTCAGCCCGCTCCATCGTGAGCGCGTCCACGGCTGAACCCGTGGAAATCCAGGTGGGCACGACAAACACGCATCGGTTTGATTGAGTCCCGACTGTTTCCCTGCGTGACGATTAAAATCTAATCTCGAGCGAATAGGGAAAAAAAAGAGGAAAAAAGGGGGGGGAAAGGGGGACAAAAGAGGAAAAAAAGAGAGAAAATCTACGTGAAGCGATCTTACGAAGCACAAAGTTAGAGTGCTCGGAACAAATAAACGCGAACTAATTTACGCGAGAACAATTAAATGTTCTGTCTTGATAAACGAGAGTTGAAAGAAGAAAGGGTTCTCTCTTCGGATAAGAAAACGTATTTCTTTACAATACGATTACAATTAAATTACAGAGATGTACATTATGTAAGTATTTATGACTAAAAACGCACGCATCCCTCGGCGATCCAGCGGCGATCCAACGGCGTTCCAGCGGCGATCCAGCGGCGAACAGAGATTTAAGTAAACCAGAATAAACCAGAATAAACCAGAATAAACCAGAAATTAAGTGAATTTCTAACCATCAAACATCAAACCACCAAACGTCGAACCATCAAACGTCGAACCATCAAACGTCGAACCATGAAACCACCAAACAATCAAACAACTCTCCATCGAAGGGACACCATAGAGAGATAGGAGTGAGGGAAGTCAAAATAAAAGGGGATGATTATCTTATTAAAATTATATTACATGAATGTACAAATTGGATCGCAATAATTAATTTAAACTAAACTATTCGCAGTCCAATTCAAAGTTTCAAAGTCCTGAAAAGGACTTGGAAATTTCAATTGTACTGCGGAAGACTCGATACTAAAAGTATCAGTGATTAAATTAATTTAATCTCGCGCAAAGTTAATCAAATAATAGGACCAACTAGCATCATGAGAAATTGTTAAAAGTTAATCTATATAATCTTTGTATACGTGAAAAATCTATTTACCTCTATCAGAAGTTACGAACCACGATCTTTTCACTGGTTTTGGTACTTTTAGTATCGAGTTTACAATTGTACTTATTTCTACGCGCGTAGTCCTTAGCATGATATCGTTTTCGAGGGACCGGTCTCTCTAAAACGTTACCAAGGGCCCAGGTCCACCCCGTGGAGGTGACTACGCAGGGACCCATCCCTATTTCCCTAATCCCATCCACCCTCCATTATATACTTACGATCTCGTTACAGAAGGTACCGAGATCTGATTCTACTTGAATTTAATATACGCGAAATCCATGGTACATTTTCTAAAATCTGTCAAAGATTCTTAGAAATTGCAACGTGGATTTTACGAAACGCGAAAGTGAACGTAGAAGGGAATGGAAGTATATATCACGTTGCTATTACCTTTTACTATTACTGATAAATATCAGTAGCGAGCAAATGAAAAATTATAATTACTGCTATTACTATAATTACTATTATCTATGTACTTATAATATACGCATTTAATACACGCATCCAGCGGCGATCCAGCGGCGAATGTAGAAATTATTGAATATTGAAATTATATATTGAAATCATAGAATTTGATAACACAAAGGAAATGGAAAGGATTAGTTGTAATTCGCCTCAGAACCATTGAATTTTTGACAAGAACGGAAAAAATACGTCAAATTTCAAGATTCTCTTAACAATCATTCTCTATTATAATTTCGTATAGCCTATTTGCGTGAAGCAATCGGAAAGAATCTTGGAAAACGTGGAAGTGGAGATTTTTTGACGTAAAACGATACCATAGCGATGCCTCCAACGCTGTATTCACCGAGAATATCATTTTCTCATTTAAGAATATAAAGAGAATAATGATACCACTTTGTGACAACAGAATAGACAAGTATACAATCGTTGATCAAGCTGACATTGATTTCAAGCGAGGTCCTGCCAGTATAGAGTATTTTTGAAGGTGAAACGTAACCAAGGACGTTCCAACGAATTGAAAAAGTGAAATAAAGCAGAGATTAAGTGAATTTCCAACTATCAGATAACCCTCTGTCGAGAACAAACACCATAGAGAGATAGAAATTATCTTAAACAAAGATAATTGTCTTAAACGAGCTCCTGAATTTCGACCAACGTGTCTTTATGAATAGAAAATTAAGAAATGCGAGATACCGATTTCTACTTTTAGTATCGAGTTTACAATTATACTTATGTCTACGCGCGTAGTCCTTAGCATGATATCGTTTTCGAGAGGGCAATCTTTCGAAAACATTACCAAGGGCCCAGGTCCACCCCGTGGAGGTGACTACGCAGGGACCCATCGACCCTTCCAATTGCACGCAATTTGGGAATCGGAGATTTTATTCTACTATTTTTAAATAAGAAAAAGATTGGCAGCACGTTGCATCGGGTATAGATAATTACGCGTGTAATTAATTTATTATTTATAACGGGATACAAAGTTAAAGGTATGCGAGTACGAGTGCAAAAGTTAACAGGTGGATACGCAGTTTGGGAATTAATTAAAAGAGATAATATCGTTTAGTAAATGACGCGAAATAATGGGACTATTATCTATTTAACGAGGATAAGCAATATTTCGCTCGATAAATATCAGCTAATAACCATCGTTACGATATTTTGTTTGTAAATAGAAAGTAAATAGCAAAAGTGACGAATTTTAATTCTCTAAGGTATCTCTCGATTCTCTTTCATCGAAAGTAATTTCGCGATATGTAATATATACGAATTACAGCATACCCTTGATTATCCGTGTATAAATTTAATTAAAAGGAGTAAACAGTACATTGCTTTTAAATTCGAGCTGATATTTAAAAACCATTAAAAAATTCAATCAACCATACCAAAATTACAGAGTATTTAATTAAATATTGAATATTAAATGTCAAAATATTAATATCAATAAGAAAGAAAAACATAGCTTTCGCTACCCGTGCCAGAGGTTCCCATCATTAACGCGGATAATCAAGAGTACACTGTATTCAGATACTTTAAATCGCGGAAAAAGTTCTAATTAAACTCGTATCACGTCTAATATATACGTAATACGCGAAGGGAGTACACTAGCGGAGCTCGTGATCGTTCAAATCGTAGAACGCACATATTTGTTCCCAGCACCACAAAAAAATTGTTTACAACTCACCGGCCAGTAGACAGCTGACGTCATCAGGAATCAGCATACTCTGCATCATCCGCCAGCAGCACCCACCATCGTGAAGATCAGCAACCGCAGCACGGTCCTCTACCCAACTAGTCCAACGACAGTGGCCAAGGTCATCTCCAACGGTTCCGTCGCACATCCGATCACTGTCACAACCGCGCGAGTACTGAAGTTCCCGAGGTCATCGGACGGTTCCCGAAAGTATGACGGTTGACTGATTACCCCCACCACTAGGTGTATCTTCGCGTTACAATTGCTCGTAATTTACCGATTTTCGCGTTTATGTAGTAAATACGTGCACTTGACTACATATTTTAGTAGTACACGTACGATCGTACATAAATTCAATGTAAATTAAAGGTAAACATACGCCCTTGCAACGTATTTATCTGTCGAAAATGATCGAATTAATTGTAATTATCGAGTAAAATTGGTATTTGACTTAATTATTGTTAGAATGAAACAAATATCGAATATTTTTAACTTATTTAACATCAAGGTAAGTATGTACACGCTAAAATACGCCCCGATAAATGAGAATACTTAATTTTCGCGTGGTACGCGCATCGATTCTACTGCATGTAATTACTACTATTCCGTTTAGTTTTAGTGGTAATTATTTTGCGATGAATAGGTAATGCTGCGAGTGGCAGAGAAATGGAACGGAAGACTTTTGGAAGACGAAAATGCACAATTTATTCTATACCGTGTACCTCTCGGATAATCAGAGAGAGAGAGAGAGAGAGAGGTACGATGTAGCAAAGTTTATCGAACCGTTTAAATAATTTGCAAGGCGACCGAAAGGAACCGTAGCCGACGCGGTTTCGGGATCGGAACTGCACGGTGCGACTTCTCGACCGCGTTAGGGGCTGCGAAATCTGGATGGACATCGAAAGCAACATCGGATACGCGGATAATTAACGAGCCGTTTTTCACTATTTTTTCGCGTTGCCAACGGAATAAAAACAAACGGACAGATCCGTTAGATCCGTCGGCTACCTCACCGGAGGTGATGATTAACGATATAATCACTTTTCCGCGTCGCGTACCGCACACCTGTCATGCCGTGCAGTATTAATTTTCGAGTGCTCGAAATTGCATCGCAGCTTCCGATCGATATGCGAATGATAAATCAGCCTCTTTGTTCTCGTATCGCGCGAGAACCGTTGACAAATAAATAATCGATCGTTTTCGTTCGTTCGTTCGTTCGTTCGTTCGTTTCTATATGCTTTTCGTATTTTTATTAAAACCGAACGAAACAGATTTCCCGTTAATTGATCAGTCGCCGTGGTTCTTCGATAATAGCGCGGTGGAGACGGTGGAGATCGAGACAGCAAAAGACGAGCAAACGAGACGAGAGGCAAAATTGATAAACCGAACTCGGAGACAATGGATTCGCGATAATTAATGAGAGACGATGACTCGAATAATCGAGGTTGACGAGAGGAGCGTGGCGCGACACTGGAACGGCATTAGCCGAGGCGAGTGGGGAACATCGGGAAAGTGGTGGTGGTCGATGGTCAGAATCGACCGTGGCAGGTGGTGTACACGCGTATAGAAATAACTTTGCGATAAAACATTCGACTGGTTCGATAGACGCGCAACAAATGAAAGTTTCGGGACGGAATCTCTGTAGACGGCGGCGACCGAGTTCGCTATATCTGCTTCGATTTCCAACTATTCGCAGAAATTCACCGTCAGCGTGTTGCAGGGGCTTCGGGGAATACTAATCAAGTTTTCAGGTGGTTCGTAATGGCTCGGCCAGGGGAGGGGAATTAATTCCAACTCCAATTTAATATCCACGGAATACCGTGCTTAACAGTTTCCAGATTCCGATACGACGACCGCCTCTTTTTGTTTGCCGACACAAGCGATAATGTATCTCTGATTTTTCTCCGTTCCCTCCTTCTCTAATCTCGTTCCGATCGTTTTCGCTGCGTTACAGGGAAGCGTTGCGAGCGTCACCATTATACGCGGTGGAACGCG
The DNA here is from genome assembly GCA_963969225.1 of Xylocopa violacea. Taxonomy (NCBI): domain Eukaryota; kingdom Metazoa; phylum Arthropoda; class Insecta; order Hymenoptera; family Apidae; genus Xylocopa; species Xylocopa violacea. Next base: position 37,649,763 of record CAXAJV010000005.1, on the reverse strand, counting down.
TTTTCTAGGCCGATGATGGCATCAACTCGCTCCAATTTGGCCGTCCAAGATGGAGCGCGGTGGGGTAATACCCTGGACAAGCTGGAATCGCGCTTGTCAGCTCGGTTACCGCGAATAATGGATGCGACGGTAACTCACGTTAATGAAGCGCACCATTTACATCTCCTGCACGCCTCCCTCCTGCTCCTCCTCCTCCACCGTCACCGTCACCACCACCTTTGATAACTACGGAAACGTTTATCCACCGTTTCTGCGTTTCATCCCGTCAACTCGCATCCGTCAACTTTCGCCATTTTCCTCGGATACCGGATTTTCCGTTGTAACTCTACTAGATTATCCAGAGCTTGGCTAATGGTATGGAATTCTTTAAAATCGAAGTAGCGGTATTTAGAAACGAGGGGATGGCTCGGGTCGGGTCAGAAAATACAAGGTGGGATTAACCCGGGGCCTCTGCCTTGCGTTGAATCCCTAACCGACGACCGCTAACCCAGATCACGGAAACACACGGAACGGTCTACAAATAGGGAATATGTAGGTAAACCTAGATAAACCTGACTCATATGTCACCTAGACCTAGGTAATAGGTGGTACATGGAATGCTTGCGCGAATCTAGGTAAACCTAACTCATATCTGATCTGACTGCGAGTAGCGAACAGAGACGCGCGTAGTACGTACGTATATCGAGAGGTGGTTGCCTCGACTTAAGGGAAATTCGCGTCTCTAACTTTGAGCGAACTCGATCCTTTCGCTAATTTACTTGGAATCGCTTCGAACGGGACGGTATTAACGTGTAACGCGAACAAATTATGCACGCTCGTCCTTCGAATTGTTCTAACGCGATAGAAAATACGCGTGGGGCTGTCGGTTCGCGGAACTTTGTCCGGAACAGAGATACGTATATGCAAATTATCGACGTGTGTATCTCGCGAGTAAATTTTCCCTCGAAACTTTGAAACTTCTCGGAACGGCGCATACAACGGTGCATATACCTGGTGAACTACCGAATAAGTATGTAATTGGAACGCAAAACATTCAAGAATTCAATGGCGTAGCTCGCATTTCATGAATAATTTCCGAACGTTTCGTATCTCTTCTCGTTTCACGCGACACTTGCGAAACGACGACTTTTTACCTATTCCTTTTGCCATGGATGGATACTCGTCGTTCCATTGGTGGCGATTAATATCGGAGGAACGCGGAAACGCTGGTGCGGGTGTTGCAGGGAAAAAAGTTTTCTCATTTGTAGCAGGTGTTGGTGGGGAAGCACAGCTGATTCATTATCGGAACCACGGTATTCGTTGATAGCGGAACAATCGGCGAGCAGCGCGATGCGACGCGGCGTCGAAAGAAACGCGAAAAAGATGGGCGAGCGTGGAACGGATTACCTTCGTAAATCAAGAGATTTACCTGTAACAAGACGGGAAGGAGGAGGTATCGGTCGTTTTCGTATATTCCAGGTGGATCGATCGCGAAATTATTTCGCAATCAGTGCCCGGAGGAAGATTAATTCGAGGTTCGGTTCGACCGCAGTCCCGAACTCGAAGCATCGAGGGAACAAAGCGGTTGGAGCGAGAGCTGACGAGGAGAGACGCCTACCGCGTGGCCAGGTTCGTGATCTATGCGTTTTAATTCCGCGGCAGAGTTGTCCTTTATTTATTGGCTTTCGTTACCGGGATATTGCGACAGACTTTGTCACCCCGTCCATCCTAGCGTTATTTTTTCCTCGACCTTTGCTTCACCTTCGAAATCGACGTGCTGCACCGACGAATTCTATTAACGCCGCGGAATTCCCGTTCGCGTACTTTCGGCCGGTGACTAACGATAAAAAGGTCGGCGGAGTTGCAATTTGAACAGCAGCTAGCTACGTAGACACGAAGGGACGATCGTATAAATCACGTCAGCGCAGAAGCAGAAGAGATGAAGCTCGGCGGCTCGACTGACCGCCCCGTTTTCTGATTTACGACCCGAACTTCGTCCCCGGTCTTATCTTCCGAGATATTTTCGCCCGCGAAAAACCGTCCCCGCCACGGTATAGAAGCCCCGATAACACCGACAAACAATTTATAGGCGAGATTAACATTTTTACAATCTGCCCGCCACACTTTGGCTAATTTTTCCTCCTCGAATAATTTTCATGGTTGCCGCGTTAATACGAGTAAGTGGCAGAAGGGCGGAGTACGTGGTATATAGGTAGATAGGGTAAACGGCGGGGACGCAGGTGCATTATATTACGCGCGAGACTACCGGCAAGAAGTCGTACGTCACCGGTTTACGTAGTTTCGCGCCTTGATAGCTTCTTCCGAAATCGATTACGTACTCTAAATAAATAAATGAATGCGTAACCCGTTTAGAAATTGACTTTTTAAACCGCCACGAAACTACCGGCGAACAGCTGCGGCTCTTTCGTTTAACGCTTCGCGGTCCGGAACATTGTCAGACGGCATTCTCGGATAGAAGGAATCGGAATATTAGCGAGCGGACGAGGAAAAAGAAAGAAAAAAGGTATGCAGCGTTGCGTGACGCGTTAGCAGGACCGAAAAGGGCACGACTGAATTTGGTTGTTCCCGAAAATTGATTTCCCAGTGTGGCGTAGATGGTCGCTCCTCGTAGAACGTCGGTGGCCGTCGGTGGAACAGCGAGGGACGAACAGAGCGGAGAGGAGAAGGACGGAAAATCGGTTGGCGGGTGGCGGCGGTGGCGGCACGGGAGCGAAAGGGAAGAACCGAGTTACCTCGTTCCCCATAAATAACAAACAGATTGGACATTATCCAAAATCAATGCCAGCGAACAACCCGGTCACGAAAATCGGGGAGAAACGGGAGGAGTTCCATTATTTGGAGAATTCGCGACGTTCACGACCGACCGAAAGGAGAATCGATCGATCGTAAGATGGAATATAATTAGTTGGTCGATAAAATCGAGCACCGTTGCACCCGTGCGTCAATCGAGTCGGAACTTAATTCCGATCCCGATCGGTCCCGACTTCCCTTTGACTTGTAGCCACCCGCCGAGATTGCCCGGAATCGAACGACCAGGAAACTTCTGTCGAGAACCTTTCGATACCAAAGAGGACTCGAATCATTTAATCGACTACGACGATATACCCTCTCAACTTTTAACTTTACTCTCAACTTACCCCCCACCGAACTCCAATTCTGCTAGCAGATTTCGAAACGGAGTAAAAGAAAAGGCCATTTTCAATTTTCTCCTCGTCGAGACGCGTGCAACCGTCGTGGAACGGCAACGTTCGCCGACCTGTTTTCTTTCGTGCTCGACCGCCCAACAGTTTCGTAGCGAATCTGCGAAAAAAAATTGCTACGACCGCGCCAGCGAAAAATGTACCGTAATAAAAGTAATAAACGCTTCCGGAGTTACGATATGTCGCGCAAAGATAAACTACAAACGAACCTCGGCTTCGCGGTGGCCGTTAGCGACGGGAAAAAGTTGTTCTCGTATAATGCAGATTTTCCAGTCGCGTTGCCAACTTTCCCGTTTATTTCTTTTCCGTTCAACTGGTAAATATTAAAAAGTTTACCCTGCGCGATCTCGATTTCCTGACATCGACGGTGTAAAATCGGTTTCCGAAAGTGTGCCGCTTTGCGCCGCTTTGCGCCGCTTTGCGCCGCTTTGCGCCGTCGGAGGATAGTTTCTAGGACGTTCGTTCCAAGTGGCGATGTCCTCGGGTTATGCTCGACGGTACAAGGAAAGAAGCTTATCTCGAAGAGATGTATATCCCGGTAGGCGGGGCGGATCTCGCGTACTTAACATATAAAATGGTATCTGTTTTCCAACTTCGTCGCGCGATAACATCGGAATTATTGCCGCTGTCGCGAAACAGTCGTTCGACCCGGTCTAACCCAAGTACCATCGCCACGGTACGCCGTACCGTGGCTGAAAATTCCAAATCCGAAGGACTCCCATCGTTTTTTGCTTTTCCGCCGGTTTCAACCGGTCGCTCGTTGTTCTCCGCGATGGCTGACGAACAGAGAAATTGCCCTTAATTGGTCCACCTGACCGAAATCCTCGTACACGCACACGCGCACGCACGCTTCCGTCGAGTCTCTGTACCTGGAACGTAAGGTCGTCGACCCAATTTTCTCTCCACCTTGCCTAGAGTCATCGACCCGGTCCAGTCTTCTATAACGCGCATACACCCGTATTTCGTACACTTTTAGATCGTTTGATCATTTTCCAAGCATTTTCCTAGTTGCCCAGTATCGATCGTTTCTTTCTTGCAACTGGCTGCGCGAAAATTCAAATTTCTCTCCGAGTCAAAAGCACAGTAACGGCCATTTACATCGTAACCCCATCGCGCGCTCGTGTTACTCCGCTATTAGACCAAAGTCTCCATTAATTATCTCCAGTGGAGCGGTGCGCGTCTGACCTCGACCAGTGTTACGTTTCTCTGAAATACATCCAGGTATTTAGGCATTTCGGTCCTGGGCTCAGCCTGAATCTTTGATCGACGAGAGGTGTGAGAAAAAACTGTCGGGGTAGCAGCGACGCGACGCGTGTACATGGCGAGAACGTATAACCGATTAGCCGTTTCCCGCATGAAAATTAATATACGATCCAATTATGATAACCGATATCCCGTCTCCTCGGCGGACAGATGGCAATTATTGATAATTAATTGTGGTTCGGATCGCGATTCCGAAATAATACGGGCATTGTTATCCAGTTATGAAAAATGAAACTGCCGGGAAGACCGCGATCGAATTCTTGAATAACGTTCGTTCCCTCCTCCGGCGATTTATTCGGCCAGCTAATTTCGCTATTACGGATTGTTCGCGATATTTTTTCGACGAATATGAAATTCCAATTTGCTATTAAACGTTGCAGCCGATAATTTATGTCGGGTAATTAAGTTAATCGGGATTTGTAGAACGGTACAGGCGAATTACCACGTTTTGAGGTTCGATAAATTCGGCTGTTATGCCCAGGTATTTCCATAATCTCCTTTATTATCGCGTAAAATCGAAGTTGTCGTTGAACGGCACTTTTCGCCCGTTATCTCCGCTCGAATATTTATATATGTGTACCGCGTTTCGACTAAATCGTGTAATCCGACTACCTCCGGCCAATATCCTCTGCGGTTATTTAACGTGGACAAAATCGAATTCAATTGTAATCTAATGTAAATTCTAACTGCGATCCTCGATTTCACCGGCTCTCTCGTATCGCCGGTTATCCGGTATGCGAAAATTAATCAAACTTTCATTCTGCCGTTCGAATATCCGAAAGTAATCGAGCCCTAATAAATCGAATGCTTAAAAAACCCGCTGTTAAATGATATCGCTCCATCTGTAACCTGTAAACTAAAGTCGATTCGACGATCAACCGAACGACGCCACGTTCCTTGGAACCGTCGGGATAGCGATATCTGGATTTTTTCAAAAACGAGTATCCATAATTTACGCATCGAAGATGAAAAGATGCGGTTAAAATGCAGTGCGATGCGGGAATTTTCGTTCGAACGTTTTATGCATATTTAGCGTGTTAATCATACCCGGAGCGATTAATATATTTGAAATTTTAAAACGGACCGCGAATATAGAGCCGAGCGTGTGTACCAGGGAAAGGAGAAATGCCGTTCCCGTTGCATCGCGTTCTCTACAGATATGCGTGTCGCTCGTATGAATAACAGAGTACGCTGGAAAAATTAATATTAACGCGAATATCGCGCCGCGAATGTCACTCCGCTGTGGGTTACGCGAATCACCGCTGATGGGAATGTTAAATCGAATCGTGACATTGGTGCATTTTTCAAATTCATAAGCGTACGTTCGTTCGCACGAACGGGAAAAGACATTAGCCAATTTGCCACGATCATCCGCCGCGAGATCATCCCTTAGGAGAGCATTTTTCTTTCATTACGCGATACCGTACGCGCGATTCGATAACGATCAATTACTATATTCGACGCGTGCATAATTTACTCGCGGAACGATGTCGAACGAAACGTTGTCAAATTTGAATGTCGATACGTTTGCGGAAAGTTCTGAAAGACAAGCCGCGGTCGAGTCGATTTTAATTTTCGACCGATCAAAGCGTCGCGCCGGACCTGTTTACCGAGAGTATCGAGCGAAACTTTCGGTTTTTCGCTTCGCAGAGGCAATTTTTTTTCTCTTCTCGAGACCGAAAGACCGAGCTTGGCCTCTCCTGGAAACGCGTTTCGAGGGGCTACTCGAAGGAAACGTGTCCTTTTTGCTGGGCTGTTTAAAACTTGAAATTAAACGACGTTCGAGGGTCGCTTTGGGTAATAATTAAAGGCGAGGTGGCACGGTTGGACGATCTCTTTCTCGAGAACAATTCGGGAACGGTTCGATCGGAACTCGTTTCCGACTGCCGGGAATGGCCATTGACGCATAGATAATTTGCAAGACGCGGAGATGTTCCCAAATGGGTGAGAATATTCGGGTGACGGTTTCCTCGAGCTATAAGTTCCCCTCGTTACGAGAAAGCGCGATAACGAGTATTCGCGAATTGGAGCCGATCGATTTATTGGCGTTCAAAGCCGTTACTGGCTTTACACGTCATCGGACGACGACTCTCTATCCATCGTGCATTTTCCGTCGTAAATAATCGAGCATCGAGGATCGGCGAGTCTTCGGTTCGCGGAAGATGTAGTTACTACGTGACGCGTAATTACAGGCCGCTTCCAGGTTCTGCGCTCTGATCCGCTTGTACCCGTTTGTACCGCGGCCGCAGCCGTGTTTTCTGCAGCATCCGCCGACCGTTTGATACACCGTGAAATCGATTGCCGTTCGAACGGTGTCCGAACCATTAGACATTTCTGCGGGAACGAAGAAACGGGTAGAGGCGATTTTGGTACTCGTGGGAACGTAAAGGGGAGTCGGCTGGCGCCAAGTTTCGACGTTGCTAAGTTAGGGCCTGTCTTAAAAATGTTTCGTCCGATAGCGAGCAGAGAAGTTCGGAACGTGACGAGAAATCACGACCGGTTCCAGCCCATCGATCAGACGCGGACCGAAAATAGTTTTACGCGGTATTCAGCCTCCCTTCGCGCTCCACTTTTCGCTTCCTCGGTGGTCCGAGAGAAAAAACGGAAATCGATCGAAGGTCGGTTCTAATTTTTGCAAAACTCCGGCAACAGGCGGATACAGGCGAGTATAATTTGCATAAAAACCATATTTTCCAACGGGTGGTGTCGTTCGAACCATGTAGGCGGTCGTACGCAACAGATGCTCCGCGTCCGGTGCGAGTGCAATCGCGATCGATTCGATTTAATTACTTCTACCTTTCGCGCGCGTCGTTCGTCCGCCTTGGAAATGCCACCGCAGAATCCCATGTACGATGCTCCGCACCGAACAACGTGGCTGGTCGTCGTTCGAATCTTTTCGGTCCAGTGGCTTTTCTGCTCGAGAAATCGCGGACGATAACTTTTATTATGGATCGTATGAACGGCGTGGAAAAACGAACGGACAAAGTTAAGCCGGTTCCACGTGTTAAGAATGAAGAGAACGAAGCACCGCGAGCAATCGCGGAGCGCGCATTTGTATTCCGTGTTGAGCAACGTGGAAGAAACTTGGAAATTAGAAAAATCAATTTCGTAAGAAGAAATCACCGTTCGTGCGTTCCTCCGGGTGGTTGATAAATCGAGAGGCCGCGGTCTTACCTTCGCCGACTTTTATTTATGCAACCCCTTTAGAGCAACCGGGGGATGTACGTATTATTTCGCTGCAACGTCAACCGTCGAGAGTTCCCCTTTATTCTCGCGCGATTTATTCACCGCCTCGACCCTCGATCCTAAGAAGCTCGCGACAGATTTCACGCGGTTTCCTGCCGCTGGTTTCCACGATATTTCAATTTCAATTCCCATTTAAGTAGGATATTGTATAGACGCGAGTACGAGTAACGGGAGACGCGTTGCGCGTCGTTAGAGACGATCGCGCTTCAGTTTGCTGAATACGCGACGTCATCGAATTCCGTGCGAAAGGACACGGGCGTTGCGGTGAAACGTAATAGCGCGGCGACGCGCCGCGCCTCGTCGAAATTTCGACAATGCCGACCAATGCCGACCAATTCCGACCAATTCCGACCGATTCCGAGCAAATTAGCGGTCGCGCGTCTCGTTACCTTCACGCACCTACTCTCTCCGCTACAATTTTCCCATTTCTCTAATCAATTCTCCGCGTCCTCTTACTTCCCTCTAATCGATTCGATTAAAAACGTACTCCACCCTCTTTATTGCATTTATTACGGCTAGATATACCGAAGGTTGGCTACTACTTGCCGGAGATTAGTGCCCGAGGGATGGAATTGAAGGAGATGTGGAAAATTGAGATTGCACCTTTGACCTCGTCCAACTTGCGGCTTCGGTTAACAATCTTATCATTTTCTTTTTCCCTCTCGACCACCGCCACTAATGAATTCGTTTCCGTAGAAAGTAAAAAAAAAAAAAAAAAAGAAGAAAAAAAGAAAAAAAGGAGAAAGGCGAATGGTTTCGAGGGTTCGGACGGGCGGTGCAATCGGCAAATTAGAACTCTCGCTAAAAAGCTGAATGTTTATTACAGAGAGAGAGAGAGAGAGAGGAATATTAATATCTCTTAATTACTTTATGCCTGGAAACGGAGGATCGCGATCGTTCTGAATAACAAGAAAGGCGAGATTACCGCATCAGCGGTTAATTTATGCGGGGTTCGAATAGAGTATCCGGATCGAAAACCACTATCCCATTAAACGTCGAGCACAAGCACGGCTCTATCGATTTTGGATTGTACGTGTACCTACCGTTTGGCTTATTAATTTATTAATTAACCATCGATCGATAGAATTTATTAGTGACGCGAGTAATATCTCTTTGCTGGTCCTTCGTCGATTTGTCGAACGATTAGGAACTCGCGTCCATTTCGCGTCTCGAAGGATGTCGACGGCCTCTTTTCCGATGTCGCTCTCGACATTGGGAACGTCGAACGGGTAGCATGAATTTTTTAGTCAGCCTCGGTTCTATATTTTCGTTTTCCACGACCGACTGCAACGTGTTATTTAAAATTGATCTCGTCGTGTTCGCGAATCCTCCTCCGTTCGAGTTCTAAAATTGCCACCGGCTCGTGCTCTTTTAGAAGAAAATTCGCGCACGCGTACGAGTCGGACGAGTCGGTGCGAACGCGCGGTGATGGAAATGATAGAAAGTTTGATATTTACAGCGTTCTTTTATAGCGTCGCGTCTAAACTAAGAATGCAACGGCGGTACGTACGATTGGCTCGAGTTTATCGAGATGGACGCGAGGGTTGAAACGCTCGTCGGGAAGTTTAATATCACTCAACGTTTTGCGGGTACAAAAGTTTGAAGCGGCGGATGTTCGTTCCACCGCTCTTCGTTTTAATATGAAAATTATTTACATAGCTCCGAAGAGTAGGTACCGCGCGACCGGTGCCGCGGCTACAACTTCGTGAATATTAATTTGATCAAAAATTGATTTGCATAAAAATTGCATTACCCGGAGAGAATTCCTGATGCATTTTTCATCTTCTCGAATGCAACTGGATCATCCGGTCGAATGGAACCGAATCCGTTAAAGGGCGTTTTACCGCGTGGCTCGTACAATTTTTCTTACGAACATTCTTGTGAATGACTTTTAAATCAGCCGCGCATCGATCAAGGCGAATTATAAACACCGGAGGCAATAATTAGTCTACTTAGTTACGCGTATCGTAAATTTATGTTAATTTATACGCGTATTTATAGGTATCTCCGGGTAATTATATAGTAACTCGCGGTGTTTTATTCGCGCGATAATAATTATACGCATGGCAAGGCAAAAGCCGATGTAAATTTTAACCGAACGCTTTGTAGTTATTCAAAATTACTCCTCGAAGCGTTATTGGATGATGTATCCGTTATTGGTAAATTAATACAACTATATTCGATTATCACGAAGGAGGAGGAGGAGGAGGGGGAGGGGGAGGAGGTTAATCAACGGGCACGGTAAATTACGGGAGCGGACTCTGAATCAAGAATAATTACAAAATTGACGAGTGAAACGGGTTCAAAGAGACGCTGGTTGGAGTGCGTCGATAAAGTGGCCTGTAAATCTAGTCTAACGATTAATGGCAATTAATTAGGAGCATTAGGCGGCGATCTTGCTAACACGAAACATTTTCGTGGAAATGGGATTAACGTAGGACATTAACCGGATTACATTAGCTTGGTGCATCACGTTGTTAAGCGGGACGGTGTTATTGCAGCGACGAGCTTATTGACGCGAAAAAGGCACCGTTTTAGTTGCGCAATGCAGTTTCGTGCAGTTTCGTGCAGTTTCCCGTTGTTTCCCGCTGTTTCCTCTTCTTCCCCACCTCCCTGCAGCTCGAAACCTTCCGTCGCTACACGATTGCAACGCTTAACGATGCGTTATTCCTTTCTTCTTAATCGCGAGTCCATTAATCGTTTCGCTGCTTCCGCGCGAATTGAAAATGCAACCAAGAGACCTCGTCGACTTTGCGCGCAGCTGCTCAAAGTGGCGAACGTTCGATATTTACGGTTGCGTGCGCGTACCGTGGCTACCGATCACGGTCAAAGGTCGAATTATTACAAACGAATAGGCGTAGAGTAGCGTAAGTTAATGAAACAAAGAGAAATCTGGTGTAACAGTTTTGTTACGGTTACGACGTTACAGTTTACACGCGAAAGTACGTTGCTCGTCGAATTGCGTTTCGTTCGAAACACGTCCGCAGTTGTTCGCAGCGGTAACGCGGTGTCCGAAATGATCGTAAACGGGAGCGATTCGTAACGTGCATCGCGAGTGAAACTTTCGCGTGTTACGGTGCACGAATGATGTATCGCGAGACGTTGTAATTCGCGAACCTGGTCCCGAGTTAACGAAAAGCGGATCTGTTGTTGGTTACAGTTGGACGTAAAGTTACATAAAACGAACGGTAATCGCGTAGCGCGATAACAGCAGCAGCCGCGAGATAGAGAGCGAGATGAAAGCGTAAGACGGGAGGAGGACGGATAAGTCGTTGGTTAGTCCGATCTCGCGGCTTGACGCGGCTTGGCGTGGCGTCTGCCGAATCTGAACGTGACCGGATTGACGAATGGACGCGCGTCGCGTAAAGCGTGGCGAAATTTCGAGCCGTGGCTCCCGTAACGAACCGCTATTATCGAGATCGGTGCAGTCGATTCCGGGAACGACGATAGCGGGAATTAAGGCGCTGGCGGAACGTCGTCGTCTACGTTAAATGGGGCGCGATTCGCGGTCGCGTTTATCTCGACAGCGACGCGGTCGAATGATTAACGAACGCCGGCGATTCGCTGGCCTCGGTAGGATCGGAAACAAAGTTATTTCGTAACCGCCCGTTTCATTCGCGGGAGGAGTAAAGAAAATTGATGAAAACCGGTCGGATCGTAACCGGCTCCCTTTTATTTAGCGCATCGTGATAAATGTTGTCGAAATGTCCTTTGCAACGCGCGATCGGTTAATTGCCCGGGGAAAGAGAGCTCCGGGAAGGAACGCGTGTTCCGCGGTGAAATTCTCGAGGAATTCCGAGGGCGATAACGGAAGCGGGTTTTTCATCGGTTTCCACGGGCGGGGCGTTTCGTTGGGAAGACGTATCGTGCCGGTTGGAGAAATTGTTTTCGACGGAGGTAACCGTCGGTATCGTCGTTTCTCACGGACCTTTCAGACAGGGAGAACGATCTAATCGGGCTGCTCCAGGGTTCGTTCCAGCGTGGCTCCGCGTAGTCGTGCCGAGAGATGACTGATCTACGGTGTAACCATGAGGACATTAGCCGTTCTTGATAGTCGTCATCGCTCAAGCTTATGCACGCTGGAGTGACGTAGCGTTCTCTCTACGCACCTCGCGGAAACGCACAGCAGCTGCCCTTCTTCGCGTTTCCGCACCCCTCGTAAATCATACGGAGAACGAACGATGTTAACGAGGCTCGCGGCGCGTTCCTATTTTTCACTGTCAATTGTTGTATGAAATTTGATATTAAAAACGAGGACAGCTACCTTCGCGAAGCACTTATGAAACGCGCTGTAGAACGGTAAGCGCACCTGCCGCCCGCCGACATCTGCGCTATTCCCGTGTTCTCGTCTTCCCCGATATTGGCTACATCCGGCCCGAGGAGGGTACTTGGTATATTTAGAATTTTGTACAAGAACTAATTTTGCCCGGTCACGTAGCCGTCCCACGATCGCGATTAAGCCTGATTGTTCCGCGTGTCGGGAACAGCCCCTCGTACTACGTCGCACCGGCCTCGATGAAGATACTAAGCGGCTCGCGTCCGATGGACTTATGAATATTTAATTGTCAACTAAATTTCTGCTCCGGAATTATATCCAGGCCCGTTGCAGGCCGAGTGGCGGCTGGGTTCGATCGACACCGTCGACGGTGACGGACAATCGGAGATAGCATCGAAATTGCCCGCGTAGATTTATGCGCCGCGAAAGGCGCAATTACACGACCATCGCCGCCACCCTACTACCACGGGCAACCGCCTAGAAAGATACGCGAAGCTATGCAAACGATACGGAGCGCGACCTGCCCGCGCGCCTATTTGCGTACAGGATCTCGCATACACGGTGGCTGCGCGATCGAATATTCATACCCTCGGTTTTAGGGCTCGGTTAACGCTTCTCGCCATCTCTTCGCCCCGCAACTCTTTCAATTTCGTCGCGATCCACCTTTCGAGAAGCGGCGGCCACCGCCTTCCACCCTTTCCCTTTACACGGGAATAGCGCGACGAAATCAAATTATATCTAATTGCCGTGGCATTGATTCTACGCGCCTGTGGCAAGCGTATAGAAACAGGGATACGCGTGACGGTGCCAACGATAGATATTGTATGCAAATATACAATTGTACGTATACGGCATTCGTGGCACCGTGGATACACAAACGGTAATCATATAACGCGGGAGGCACGCGCGGATGGATCGGCGATGTACGGTCGGTCGATCGACGTTTACGCTAGTTTCAAAAACGCGATACCTATTATTATCTCGTCCGTTAAGAAAGGACTTTGGTCAAGTCAATTTCCATCGATACAGACACAATTCGGTTCGTTTAATTAATAAATTATACGGGATAGCATTGATTCGGTTAACGAGGAGTCGATTGAAATATTGCCTGAATAAATTGAATAACGAGCGTTATAGCAGCTACGTTCCGGAACTATTATTTCGTTAATGAGAATAACGAAAGTAAAAGCAGCATGAGTAGCATGTGAATCTGAAATCGTTGCTCATGTAAATTTTACTACGATACTTACTCGTTGATCGCGACACTGTAGCTGGTTAAACGGCTAATGGTTACAGGATCGAGCAGTAGCAAGAAGAACGAGAAGAACGGAAAGGCAGTAGTAGCAGTGGTAACGCGGGAGAATAGGAGTCACGATTTTCTGTCCGACATAACCGTTTTCGGATAGTGCCGTTTCACCGTACGCTCCGTAATTCTGACCGTAAATGTACGAAGGGAAGTGTTAGGGTTAGATCGAGCCGCGCTCGCGAAATAGCATTATCTTATGGCGCGTATATTTGCATTTTGCTCTTTAGGCGAGTGAAAATAAACGATCGCAAGATTAGAAAAGTTGAACGGGCGGCGTAGGCGAATATGAGCGGTACGGTTTACCGGACTCGTGCCGGTCTGCAGCAAACTTTTCCTTCACCGGTCTCTAACAAATTGGACCAGCCACTTTTTAGGTAACCGTAGCGTCTAAATAGCCAGACTCTAGCTGCAAAGTTGAATTTACGGGTGTACATTAATTATGGAGAGTGGTCCGACGACTATTATCACCCTAAACACCAGCGGAGCTATGGGACGCTGGCTTCTCCAACTTTCTCTCCCTTCTTTTTCCCCCGTGAAACTTTCTCCAACTTTATAGTCGTCGCGACGGGGAGCGGATGTAACCGCGAAACGCTTTTCATTACGCCCTCTAACGACATTCCATCAAGTTCCAACAAGGAGGTATTAAAAGCGCTTTCGAACTCGAGGAACGTAAATATATTTTAGACTTGAACTCGAACGGGAAGAGAAATAAAGAAAACGCAAACTACGATTAATCGAGCAACGAGTTTTTTAAGTACACCAGACGGATGGTTTGGCATCTATTTTACTGGTAATTGGCCGAGCGAATTCGCGAAAGTCCGCCGTAAGGAATGGTAGAAGCATCGTTGGAGAGGCAGCGGTTGCGATTGAATTACGCAACCGCGTCGAATACGTGGCGCATAAATATTCTAACATAATTAAACAAGTTTGTTTCCGCAACTTTTGCATCGGGGATTGGTACGGAATTCCTGGAGGGGGAGTAAGATAAATAGAGATAAATAACGGGGGATTGGGAAAAATCGTGGTTGGTTCTATAGATATTTGATACGCGTTTCGCAAATGAAATCAGGATGGCGAGGTCTCTCCCGGGCTCGCGGGGAAAGGTCCCCGAGAGAAATACGGCAAGAGAGCAAATTAGGGAAGTTCGTTGCGCAGGTTTCAAGTTTGCCTCGAATCGTCGGATTCGTCCGGTGTGCCCGCGAATCGGATAGACTCCGAGGAGGATGTAACGTCTCCGTTGCCGCGCGTGTTTCTCACCACCGAATCCGATATCGATTCGCGCTTACCTTCCAATCTTCCTAAAAACGTCGTTGCGCGTAATATCGGACGAGCCGAGAAATTTCTCGGGTACTTTACATTTCCAATTCTTCCCTTTCAGCCTCCGTTCGCGTGCAAATCGATCTAGCTTGAAAAAATAACGGCCAAGTCTCCGCGGCCGATCGTTATAATTAATGCAGCTGATCATTTGCATGCAAATCGCTCGTACGGATCCATCGTTCGAAAGAACAGCGCGCGTAATTAAAACCGATAGCTATATATCGTATCGCATCGTTAATTAACGGGCTTTTAAAAGATTTGCAGCCGTTCCAGTTCGTTGTTGCCGTTGTCGCGTCGTCGACGAAAGCGCGAAATAAAAGTCGACGCGTTTGATTCGTATCGGGAAAGATGCGTGCACGTCTGAACGAAATTGCTGAATTCCATCCAAACGGCTATCAAGAAACGAGCACGTGGGAATGCGGCCAATTGGATAAACCGTAATTATAGCTATACGTCATCTTTATTTCCGGCCGGGAAAAGGTCGACGTAACCTCGGGAACGCGAGTGGATTCAACGACCGTTCGATTGCGGCCCGTAAAGTTGGCTGCTATAAAATTCTACCTGTTTCCTAGCAGGACCATATAAATAAATCATAGGGCCACGTAAATCAGACAAGACCGGCATGCTTCTCTGCTAGAAATAGGTATTCTTCTCGCGACAGGCGGTATCGTATACTTTTGCCGATATAATCCGTGAATCGACTACGCATGAACCTCTACAGCCGCTGCTATCGCGAAGGAGCTGAAAAATCGTCATTAAACTTTCGCCCGCTACCGAGAATACTGGAACGAGCTAACTTGTTTTTTCTTTTTTTTTTCTCCAAAACGCGTGCGATTTCGAATGAACGCTTCAATTCGGGCGATCGAAAGCGGTCGAATGGCTCGTCGAGCCGTTCGTCTCGTCTCTGTGAAGAAAAATCCTTTGTACCGCGTCGAGACCCGAGGTATCGAATCCGAAGACAGCTGTTCGAGTAGCGAGTGAATAAAGAGTCGAAGCGAAGGCAGCGTAAGCGATAAATTATCGCGTTCTTTGAACGCGGGACAACGAGCTAGTTGCATTTGCGAAACAAAAGGAGAAGAGGTTTGCTGACAGAGCGGGGCACACAGCTGAAGAGAGGTGTACATCGGACTCGTAGCGTCGGTCTAGTTCTTCGAACGATACTTTTCAACTTATTCCGAGGTTGCTCTATCGATTCGAGCTCCTTTTCGCGAGTACGGACGATATCCTCGACGACGGGCCGCGAGAAACGTAGCTGCGATAGCTGATATCGAGCATCGGTTATCGAGTCGTCTGGACGTAAAAGTTTCGCGGAACCGGCCTCGTCGCGCGAAGTAACTCGTTTTATAATCGCGCAGCGTATCGATCCGATCTGATATATTTCATTTCTACTAGTTTCTCCGAACTTTCGGAAGAGAAACGTCTGTACGCGATCCGATCCAAATAAGAATAACCGTCTCTCTCGGAGAGGATTGGTCGTTTTACCTCGAAAGGTATCATCTAAATTTCCCTTTGTACGTACGATCCAGTCGGCCTCGGGAACATCTAGCGTTCACCTCTGAATAGCGATGGCGAAAAAAGAAAAAAGAGAGGCGAAAAAAAAAAAAAGAAAGAACAACGAGAGATACGGAGCAAGCTTGTCGCTGGAAACTATCAGCGGCATAGACAGCTAGAGAGATTGGCGTGAAAGCCGTAAAGCCCGTTCGAACTATTCGTTTGTTCTCCGATGGGCGAATTCGACGATGCTTCATCCCCTCTCCCCCCCCCCCCTCACCGTGAAGAAAGAGACCGCACGCAACCGACACCCCTACGAGCGTCCCTTTCTTTCCCGTTAACGATCCCGCCGCAGTCGCAATCGATTTTCACCGGCAATGGTCGCTGCTAGATTGGCTGCGGTGAATTTTGTCGAGTATTCCCCCATTTTTTCGGTATTTTCCCTTTAGAAGCCGGTAATCCCTCTTCCACCCCCTCCACTCCCCCCCCCCCTATCTCTGGCTAAAGCGAGTATAAAATCGATGGAACCGTATCGAGCAATAATGGAGCGATTATCGAACCCCTGTAATGAAATTAATACTATCGCTCGATTCCACGTTTCCATATCGCCGCGGGGTTGCCTTTTTCAAGACGTAGGTAACGGGGCGCGGCGTTTGAAATAATTTTCCGACAATTAGAACGCGCACCGCGAGCAACTGCAACTAAATTTCAAGTTTCGTTGAAACAGTCGTGTTTACCTTGCGCCGTACACTTGGTTGCATAATTCTATTTGAGCGCGATGTAATTGCAACCTGTCCCGGAACCGCGTCGGGGAACGGTCGAAATCAAAATGCACGCTGCAACAGTGCAGCCGGGAAGATTCAGCGGTTTTGTATGCCGCGCTGGTATTGCTCCGAACGTTTCGACCGAGCGGATGTTTTAGCGCTTTCCCAACGTTCACCGAGATTCTTCGTGTTTCCGTGACCGAACGAAAACAATTATTCTCGAAGCGTCTCGTTCCCGGCGATGACTTTATTCCGTGGAGAATCGGGGACACCGATTTCTCCGAGTGTTTCCACCGGAAATACCTTTCGTTTCCTTTGCAAATGACGCGGGACAACTCCAACAACAACGTGCACGCTATTCTGGAGATGAAGATGCACCTCTCTCTCTCTCTCTGTAATGTCGATTAAATACGTTTTTGTTTTTACACTCGAAGGCGCGAGGAGAGTTGATCAGAGGATCGAGGAAGCAAGGCGAAGAAGACGATGCTCTATTAAGGTAAAATTGAGGAACGTCGCGAGGAAGAAATTCAAAGAGGACAAGGATCGACAGAGGATGGCGGTGGCGGAAGGTTGGGAGGAGGGGTGGAATAGCGGGCAAAGGGAAATGAGGAGCCGCTAAATTTTTCCGCGCTAAAAATTGCTTGGAGCAGCAGCTTAACGAAATGGCTTTTGCCCGTTCGAGAGACATTTCCATAAGGCAGGACCGTTTTGGAATTTTCAGACGCGGAAAGAAGCCCGGCCGAGAATAAAAAGCTCGAAATATTTCGCCGAAGGTTTCGAAGCAGCCTGGCAAGAATTGCCTCTTGCCGCGATAACGTTGCGCAGAATTTTCCTCCCTAACACTTCAGAAACTATTCCACAGCGAGGAGCGGCGTCGCGGTGAAGCGAAATTTTCCGTTCCTCCGTGATCCGTGCCGAAGCGGACGAATTAGCGTCAAACGTGGTCAATTAAAATCGATGTGAACGTAATTCCGCGTTACACGGGTAAGCGGTTTGCTCGAAATATACTTTGGGTTATCAACGATAAGATCTTTAATTGTCTCGGGGCGAGAGGGTGATGAGGGGCGATCGATATTTAACGGCTGAGAAAACGGGGTCGACGGAATCGGATGAGGAAGAAAAATCTGCCGGTGAAATTGCATTACGGAGAAAGGCAAGTACGTCTCGATGAATGCCAACTGCAACGATCGCGAAGGAGACGACGCGGTATCAGCGTTTTTTATTCTCTTTTTTGTTCCGCTCGATTGCGATTTATTTGTTAAAATATTAAAAGTCGGGGAGTTGCGGCTAAATAAGAATGGATGCGGGATGTAAGCAAACACACAGCGGGGACCGTGTGTAGTGCGTAGCGTCGGTGTGTTTGGATGGCGTAATAATGGAGGCACATAATCGCGTGTTTAGCGTCTCGTCACGAGGGCCGGTCCCGTAGGAGCACCGTTGCACCGCCGCGATCCTCTATTCTGTTCAATGATAAATTGACAGCGAACGCGTTCCCCGACTCTATACCTATAGGAATGATCGTCCGTGTAAAATTACCTACCGCCGCCAGTTCTCACCACCCCGAACATCGATCACGTGAAAATGATCCGGTCGTTCGACTCATCCGAAACGGATTAATCGATTACTCGGATTCGCGGTTAAGCGAACTTCATTAACGACGGCTGTTGCTTCCAATTAGTCGTTTTCCCGTGGTACAAAAAATTTCGTTCATTTCCCGACGTCCAGGTAGGTAGGTAGGTAGGTAGGTAGGTGACGTTTTTGTTTCGTTTGCTTTAGTTTTTCCCGATTCCCATCGATTTTTAATCTTCTCGCGGGAAAGAGTCGCAGGGGGTAAAAATAATGGATCGAATTACTTTTGGAAAATTCGGCAGACGCGCAAATGGGACCGGGGATATTTATTCGTTGGCGAACGCGCGTAAAGTGGGACGTAATTTCTGCGAAGGACTAAATCGAGAGGATAAATAACCGCGATTCGGGAAATGTTTCAGTGAAAATCAGACCGGCCGACAATTTTATAGAATCGAACGTGTAACGCGGGCGTATTGTCGAAGCGTATCGACAAATACAGGAGTTATACGCGCGGATGGGTCGAAGCGCGGATGACGTACCGCATTGTACTTTATTATCCGCCATTGTGTTGCAAATCCAAACAAACGGACGGCAAAGCGATTTGTTTATGAATGAAGCCTTGCCGGCTCATACATATTTATCTAGCTGGACGGTGTTTCGGACGTTATTAGCGTATCGAGAATGCGTATGTCCACCTAATGGTAGCAGCCATTGCGGCTAACGTGCATAGACGTGCGGAGGACGCGCGAGGAAGAGAAGAATTCTGTCGAAACGCGTCCTCGTCGAACGGTCGGGACGCGAATCGGCGCAAATTTAATGATCGACCGGTATGGACGTTCGCCCGTAAAATGCTCGCGTAACGCTTGGTCCCCGCGAGGCGTAAATATTTTAAGCGTTCGCGCGTATTGAAAGGAGGAAAATTGCGAACGGTTCCGGACGGAGCCGGTGACCGAACAGTATTTGTCGCAAGCATTTTACGTGCCAAGGTAAACGCAAAACGCAGGTTCGTCAATGTTTAAGAAAACACAGTCTTACGCTGTCTCTTTCAGAACTTCATCCCTCGATCCTGTTTCGTGGTCAACTCTGGCAAGTTTCAGCCACGCTCTCGTTTAAATATGTCTATACGCGAGCCGCGTGTAACGGCAAACCGCACTGGAATTCCACGATTGAGTAATTATGTAATTTGCCCGACTACGTATTAGCGGTGCCACTGTGTGTACGTTCCTACGCAATCTTGCGGTTGCCTGTAATTTAGCTAAGAACATTAGTTACGCGCGGGAACCCTATGCCTCGAATTAACCGATGCGAAACACGGATGCCTGCTCGTCTTTCCCCCGCGCATTCCTTCGATTATTATTCTCATCGAACAGAATCCGATAGGGAAATACTCGACGTGCCCTGAGCATTCGAACCGGCATAACACTCGTTCTCCACCGAGTACGGTGCGACAAAGGTGCGAGCAAGATTCTAGCCCGCGTTCGCTCGGTGTCCATAACTGCGTCGTGTTACCTGTCTCGAGTTAATTAAGTTAATTAATGGATCGGCCACGCCGTCGAAGTTTAGTTAGCGCCGGCCACCAGCTTGGTAACCAAGTCGGCGGCAAATATCAAAGATAAATCGTGAAAGTTCCTCGGAAGGCCTAGAGGGACGAGAGAAATGCTCCTTGCGAACGGATCCGCTCGTGTCGTACTGGAAACTTTCAATTACCGCTCCAACGCTTTTCCCTCACGCATTCTCAACTTGTGGTCTATGGAAAAAGTGTGAGGACGAGCTAATAGGATTAAAGGTGAAAAATGTTCGAACGTTTAATAGTTTTAAGAGCGGGCGAGCGTTGTGCGGTTCGATTAGCGTTAGGTAGGAAGGACGCCGAGAGAGGTAGGCACGTCCCGATTCGGGAAATCTATTACAATACCAAAGTAAAGTGATGAATGTTCGAGCCGGATGGGAAACCGGAACGGGTCGATGCGAGGCTTGTTTCGGTATTGATTTCCATTTCAAATCGGATGCAGTTGGAGCGCATATCGGATACCGATGTCTCAGGTCAGGTGAGGTTGTACGTTCGTGTATTTGCATAGATACGATTCGATTGAAATAAGGTGATCGCTTGATTCGATATCGCCGGGTATTAGTACCAAAAATATATATATATATAGAGAGAGAGAGAGAGAGCGAGAGCGGAGAAGAAAGCGATAAACTTCGCCTAAAATAGCTTTAGCGGCAGCCTCGTAAACGGAGCATGAATCCGTTCGCTAATTAGCAGCCGACCACACCTCGTGCGCGAAACGTGCGCTTTTACAGTTTTATAGTTTAGCTCGACGGAGAGAAACGATATAAAGCGTTCGCATAGAAGGCGGGCAAATAATGAAGTTGCGCCGTATGTTCCCGATCGTGTGTGCGACCTGAACGATAAAAAATAGACGGCGCGCGCGCCACGCCAGGGCGTTACGTTCGATAGTTTATAGTCGGTTTATACGCGTCGCGGCGGTCGGTGTTATTCGAAATAGAAAGGAAATCGGTGAAAACGAAAACATTTCCGCGAATCTCGCACGCGAACTACCCGATTTGTTAACCGGTTAAATTTCACACCCAACGTATTGTTTTCTTCCCCTCTGACTGAGCGCGCGCGCGCGCGCGCGCGATAAAGTCGCGTGTACGAGGCGGGTCGATTGAGAAAAGCAGAGAGAGAAAAAAAGAAAATGGGACATTTGGAAGCGAGCCAATTTTTCGAATAATTTGCGCAATTTCGAGTAGCGACGCGACGCGACGCAACCGTGCGACCGATTGCAAGTGACGGGGCTGACGTACTTACCGCGCTCCTATCGGATTCCGATCGTTCATTCGCGTTACGCAGAACTTTTTTACGCGCTTTACCGATGAACAGCTTCTGCCATTTTTCACGACGAGTCATTTAAATACGGAGATTTGTAATTTCCATCCTCTCTCGTCTCTTACAGATAGCAGTCTTCTTCGAGCGTGTTTCGACGATTACGCGTGCAAAGTAAACGAGTCGTTACCTCGATTAGAGTTAAAAGTTCGAGTGTGCAACGGCGCGCGAAATATTGCCGCACAAATGGACTCGGACCTTCGTCCTCTACTGAAACGTGTAAACGGTTCTTAAACCGGAGGATCCTTTGTTTCTTTTATCACGGTACGTCGCATAGATCGATAAAAACTGGCGTCCGTGACGTGACGCGCGACGTTTAAAATCCCTTTTCTCTGCTGGAAACGGTCTATTCAAGAGATTAACAGATGCGATCGGCCGTTTGACGGGCATCGAAGCGAACGTGCAACGATACGAGTACATATTAGTCGCTCCTCGGGGAGCCTCTAAACAGGTATCGAGGGACGATCGATTTAACGTTTCCCATCGGAAATGTTTATTGCGAGGGAAATCGTTGCGTCGACTCCGAATCGGCAATTTCTCGTTAATTCCGCGATGAAAGAATATAATAGAACTGTACTACGGATCTTGAAACGATAATTCCTGTTGGTCGTGGTGGTTCGCGTGAAATATTTGAAAAAATGTTTCAGACCTTCGCCGAGGCGGGGTCGTAAAATATCAGTGACCCCATAAACTCGTCGATTTAATCGCCTCCAAAGAGCGAGTCGGCCGACAAGGGACATTAAGTGCATCCACAAAGAAACTAGATACCCCGAACGATTTCACGACGTAACGTTCGAACGGTTTTGTCTTCGAAATAAAGTGCTTCGGTACCTTGATCGAACCGAAATGTTGACGAATAGTTCGATAATTGAACGAGTTTTACGCGCCGGTAACGTAACGCAATAACAATTTACGAGGTAGTTTGCAATTTATCGTTTATATGACGTTGCGCGTTCGTAAACAGGAAAAACGATCGGTTCTCCGTTTAATCCCGTTAACGATACGTTCCGCGGCTCGAACAAATTATTTACAATATCGCGCGAATGTAAAAGCGGGTCGAACGCGATAAACATTCGAACGAAATGCGCGGGCGTAGGAGAGACGTCGGTGAAATAAGGCTATTTTCGCGATAGAAGAAAGGCAGACCGGCAACTACTCGTTGTAACGCGAACGTACCGACGTATATTCTACGGAGGTGGGTAGGTAGGTTTTAGACGTTCCTGGGGGATCGTGTAACAAGACCGGTACCATAAAACGATCGATGCGATCGGGCCCATGGGACGAGAAAGAGGAGGTAAGGCGGCTAAGGGCGGCTAAGGGCGGCTAAGGGCGGGATGCACCCAGCGGAGGAAAGATTCGCTGCGATGGGCACGCCCGCTTCGCTTGAAATATCGCCGTGACTAGACGCAAATTCGTCTACCATAAATAACAATCGTCGAATTCCAAAGGCTCGGTCGTAGACCGTGCACCTTCTTGCTACCTTTAACCGTCCGATCGACGGTGACAAAAGTGCCACGCGAATTAATAGTTGGAGACAAACGGGACAACAGGAACCGTTCCTTTAAGCGGTACAGAACATCGCGAGCGTACAGCGACGGCTACGATATTGCAAGTTTCGGTTCGATCGTGCAGAAGAGCAAGCCATAAGTTCCGCTCTTATGGAACTTTATCCCCGGGTATATCCGGAGTATATGGAAACCCGCTATACTTCTTTTGCTTCCCAGGTTGCAGCGCCAACCAAGGGCTCGCAATTAGAACAGGTTATCGTTTAGATGGTTGCGCGTGGCTGGATCGATAAATATTATTTTCACGAAGTCGTTTCCGGTAGAGCGTTCGTCCTACATATTTATTCGAGCGTTATTGGTGCGGAAGGGTACATTAATCATGGGAACAGCATAATTCCGGCGGACTACGCATCGGGAAAGGGAGGGCTCGCAAGGCTCGGTTCAATCTAGGAGAGTCTTCCGCGCGCTCGTCGACGATTTCAATCCCCGTACCGATCGATCTCTCCCTCTAATTGATTTCTCGTTAGCTTCCGCGTCGTTCGCTCGCGTTCCATCGATATTAAAAGGATACGCGGTGGATGCGGCATTTGGTCGAAACAGCGGAAGAATTTCAAACGCGTTTCGTTTAACCGGTTCGAAGACAGAAAATTGGATTTCAAATTTGGTCTGTACGCCGAGGATAATTTATGGAGCCATTTACATCGGTACGTAATATACCCGCGGTTTAATGGCCCGGGGCATTTGTATCCTTCGGTAGCGTGTCGCGAATGGGCCGGAAAGAATGCCAACTTCCGCGAGATTTTTACGCGATGCGAAAAACAGCATGGTTAGTCTAGAAATACGAACTTGTTCGATAACGCCCAATTTTAGGTCGTTGGTAATAATAAATTTTGAAAAATCGAAATAAAGAACGTTCGAAAAAGTTAATACATCCCGTTACATTTCCGCGAAGGAAGCTCTCCGACCGATTAATCTTGCAGCACCGTTCGAGAGATTCAGCCTCCGCGTACAATCTAGCCCCTCCCCCTCCCCCCCCCCCGTTTCTTCGAAGGAAATTCATAAATTCAGCTCGTTCGTTTCGCTTCTATAAATTCTCTAACTACAGATTTCTTTTGCTGCTCGAAAGACCATTGATCGGGCGCGAAACAACATTTTCGTTGCGAAACTAACTCGGATAACTCGAGAACACATTTTTCTTCCGCGCAGACAGCGCTTCTTAACGTACTCGCTCCACGTTCTCGATGGTTCGTTAATAGAGCCACCGTTAATCGATTAATCGTCGACACTCTTTTTCCGGCTTGATAAGCCTTCTTTCAAGCTACCATCGTCCGCGTATTTATCAATATTGCTCGTTAACGCATCTGATTTACGCGTGGCACGAACGTCGAGAAAGAACGAGCTTTCGCGAATCTCGCAAAGTTTTGAAACTTTCGCGAAATGAAAAATTTATAATAATTACATGGTTCGTTATTACCCGGGCGGGGATTTTATTAGAATAAAACTGCTTTTTTTATCGCAGAATTAAAAAATTTTGTAACTTTTAAAACTTTCAAGATTTATTAATACAATTATGCCACTCGAGTCTGCTCGAACTTCTGGATGCTTTCGAGTTTGAACAAAACTTGATTTATCTCGCGTTGTACAGTTTTGTCGCTAGAAAAATTGAGGGCATAACGTTAGAGACGATAAAATTATTCCCCAGACGTGAAAAAACACGATTAGCCCCATTGTCCCTGATTTTTCTGGTAACCTCTATAATTTACCCGTCCTACACTTTTTAAGTTCCACCCTCGAGGAATACTTGAGAGAGTCCTCTCTCGCGAAACGGTCTACGACCGTTAAAGCTACGAACGTACAGATACGAATTGATCGCCGTCTCGATCGTTTGAAAGCAACAGAAATAATAAATTGAATTAAAACGATCCATTAAGACTCGGTATATATTGGAAAGTTGGCTTTTGTCGACTAAATGGAGAGTTGATACGTTGCTAGCGAAACGTGAAAACCGTTTTACCGCCAAACAATTATGCTCGGATAGCTGGTAGTAGCTCGCGATCGCGTTTAAAGAAACGTAATCGTAACGATTTACTTGGAGTTTTTAAACGGACATATTATTTCTCGATCGGTCGTTTGTCCGTTTACGTTTCCAGCCTCGAATAAGATAAATGGGGGCTGTCTTTAGAACGTCATGGAAAAAAGTGCTTTATTCCCGGCGATTATTTAAGACAAACGTTATCCTGACGGATGACGGTAAAGAATGCGGGAACCTTGAATACTAACTTCCCTTTAACCGCGATCAATATCCCCCTTTTCATTTCACTTTTCTCCGTCTAGCTGGCGGCTAAGACGAATCTGATGTTTCACCGACGATGGGATCCAACAATTTTCTCGTCTACGGTTATCCGGATTTTTTCCACCTAATCGGATAATTCGCGTTTAAAGTAATTGCCTCTGCCGGTTAAGGATATCTTCTTATTCTCGAAATTTAATCAACCCATTACGCCAGCTTCGCGAGAAGAAAGAAAATATCGTTGTTCCCGAGAGGAACGTCTCCCGTGTATCGTACTCGCGGATTTTCCCGTAAATCGAAGCGAAATCGAAAAGCACCACTTCCTTCCACGGTTAAATAATTACTCAACGTTCCGTGCATTCTCGCGAGTGACGCGAGATGCGAGAAATGTGTCGGGACAGAAATGGCAAACGACTGTTGTCCAATCTCACGGATTATACGGAAAATATCCGTGGGGAATCGCAGAGGTAATAAAACGCGGTCGTGAAGCTTCGGGCGAGTCACCGTTACCAAGAGACGCGACTTTTAAATATGCAAGAAACCAAAAGTTGCGTCCGAGTTTCTTGCTCGGACCTGATTTTTACCTGTAATAATAATTTCAAGATGGTACAACGTTCGGCTAAATTTTCATTCGTTCAGCTTCGACGAACTATCTTCATCGGCACGTAGAAAACGAGCAACGTTTGCATGTATTTTCGCTGAAATTGTTCGAATAAACGAACGCTTGATTAAAGCGCGGTGTACGTCAAACACAGGATATTGACGGATGAATTAGTTTCACGGGTAAACTAGTGCTCGTTACGAGAAATATAATTTCATATACAGGCGATTAGAACGCAACGAAACGCGTCTCTAATTATCTCTAAGGTTCGATCCGGATGACCAAAGGGACTGGGCGTACACGATTCGGTTCCATCGAACAGCGCGGTCAATTCATTGAGATTGAATTCCTAATTTACACGATCCAATTTGGTCGAATCTATCGGGTTGTTCGATCAAATTAAACCGTGTATTCTTCGCTCGATAACCGAGCTCGATCATTGGACGTGAGATTCCCCCGGTTGCACTTTTATATTAAGGTGTACACACGTATATGAAAGAGGAGAAATTCGCGGAGCAATAAAGCAGCGGCCGTGGGAATTTTCGGGTGACGCTAGGCGACGCGAGGCGACGCGAGGCGACGCGAGGCGACGCGAAGCGACGTGACGCGCATGAGGGTCGCACAAGGGGTGAACGGGCAGCGTGATAACGGTGTCGACGCGCGCGGCCGTCCTCCGAAACGGAACGCGGCGAAACAACCAGCTAAATTACAAAGTCAACGGACGAAGAGCCATCGTCGTCCATGGAAGATTCTTTTCCTTCTTTTTTCGGGCCAGTCCACATTTACCGGATAGGTAGACCACCGTGGCGGGCAGGCGAACATTGCGCGCGCTGACACAGCGGCAAATAAAACCTGGCTGTCTACCTTCGTAAATACATCGGACCATAATAGCACCTCTTATCGTGGTTTTACCGCGCCCTCGAATGCCCGTCGAGATTCGCCTCTAAAACCAACGCGGGGAGAGTCCATCCGAGGAGAAACCGAAGAAATATTTTTTTTTTTTTTTCGACCAGGGGGTGCGTTCCACACCGTACGAGTCGCGCGTCGGAAGGACTACACTTTTTTTATTCAACATCGCCTCCCGCAGTTACTGATGAGTTGGCCGCGATCCAGTCGGTTCAATGCTTTCTAGAGCATCTTCTCCCCATTGTACGAACCTGGAAGTAATCTCAATAGTTTTAAATCATTTCTCACGCGAGCTCGACGCCGTCTCCCGCTTTGATCCTTCCTATCGGAGAACCTCGAACGATTCTTGAGAAACACTTCGGCGAGAGACACTCGCCGTCAAAGGGGGGACTTTGGAACCGAGCCATAAATCATTATAATACGTTTCTATGGAATCTAATAATAACAATAACGGTAAACGGTGTTGGTTGAAACTAGGCGAGGTAGAGGACAAATTGCTGCTTCAACGTTTAATCTTACGAGAAAGCGTGCAAAGTTTTTCATCGGATTAATTAAAAACGTTTTCGGTGGACGAACTCGTCGCCGAGAAGCGGGAAATATTTGTCAACGCGGGAACGCGGGCTGGCTCTTCCGAAGCGGGCGGCACTTTAACCAAATTGTACGAAAAACTTCGATTCGAACGGAACGAGAGACGATTAAACGCGCGAGCGTGCTCGTTTTAAACCTCGAGGTTAAAGGGTTGTCCGACGTGTACGTTATCGAGAATGCATTACGTGGCATAAACTAAGCACTGCCGGTGATTCGATTCAACGGAATGTACCTGCACGATTATTGTCATCGATTTATTAGCGTAACGAGCAACCCTTGACGGTGTATAGATCATGCCAAACATCGAAATTAAGCTAGTCTAACCAATTGCCTTACTCGTGGTTGTCGTGGAAACGGAATTTCGCTGCTTAATCTAGAGTTCCTGGCTCGCAACCTCAAGACGGATATCGGTACGCTCTGGTATCGTTGATTACGGCCGCAGACCGGTTATTACCGATAACGAGCAAGACCGAACGCGGCGAGGTGCGTGTAGCTTTGTTCAAATATTGCAAATTCATCGAAAACCTGTATGGAAAAGTAGCTATTCTCGAGACCAGAAACCAGTTGGTGAGAAAGAACGGGCCAATTCGCGTGGCGTCGCGTGGCGTCGCGTGGCCACGGTTATAATACACTGGCCTCCCCGCCCTTCGCTGGGCATATTGTCTCGATGAAATAAAAAGTGAAGGAGCGGTGCTTTCAATCGGGGCGCTGGCGACAAACGTATCTCAGGAGCGTCTCATCAGCAGGCATGCATCTCTCTCTCTGTCTCTCTCTCTCTCGTTCGTTCCACGGTCGGTCGTCTTGGCGTAATGTTTGCAGAAGCCTGTGGGCTTCTGCTCGTCCCGCGGCGTGGCGCGGCGAGCCGAGAGAGTCCTCGTCTAGCAGCGGATTCTCCACCCCCGGCGCAGTCTACGTCTCTTTATTTCACGGCTACCTTAGAGATAAGAGCGCCACGGAATAACGGCTCTTTATTATATACGGTAATAGGCGAACTTCAAGCCTGGAACTTAACCGTGCCGCCCATTTTCCGCTGGATAAGATGCATCCTTTTCCTCGACGCTGCGAGGAGCCTTCACAGCGGACCCCTGTATACCGACATTCGCTGCCTGTATGGCCGCTTTCAGACATTCACCTTCGTACGTAGCGCGCGCGCGCGCGCGCGCACGACGCGCATCTAAGATTAAAGCCGTGTCGCGATTATTTATATACCCTCTACCACGCGCTATCCACCATTCCGGAACTTTCCGCCATCCATCGTCGCTGCGAAAAAACTTGTCCAGCCATGGTACGAGAATAAAATCAACCATGAGAGAGTTGGCAACGTTCTCCCGAGAAGGAGTACGATCGAAGAAAATTTGGAATTATAACAGTTACATAGGCGAGTGATACGACGGTGGTACAAGAGGGATGGGAAAGGTTGAAAATTTCCAGGCAACGCGTTTCCTGGTAAGATAATATCGGAAAGATAAGGTACGGATAAAGGGGACGACTTTGAGATGGAAATTTAATCTTCCGGTATACGCGCGATTCGAATTTCGCATGCATTAACGTGGGGGGGAGCTTTTACCGTCCACGATTGCATTCGGCGAATGTTGCTTCCGTAAACGTTCGAATAAATTTTCACGGTTGAATTTGTCGTTGGTAGGTAGGTGGTAATTCTGAAACGAACAGCTCGATCCAACCCTTATCTCGCGCACCGGCGAAACTGATTGCAAGAGTTACGCGTACGGAAACAAAGGTAGTCACGTGCGAGCTTATGTAGCTAGCAGTCTAGTCGCCCTCAAAGTGGGATTACGCGGATTACGTTCCTCGTCGAACCGCGGAATCAGTTTCCCGAAAGCGATCTCGCTTTGACCACGATTCTCGCGAATCATTCGGTTAATTTCGAATCGTTTGTTTCTAAATAACGGGAACGAGACCTCGTGACCTTCGAACGAGCTCGAGACTCGGTGACGCGACCTCGACGAATCGTCGGCTCTCGGAAGCGGCTCCAGTTCCAATGGCACGATCTCGAATACCTCCCGAGGGACTACTCGACTCCGATGGATTTTATAATACAAGCGTACGAATTCCGATACGGTGGAAAGTGGTACGCGTGTTTCGCAACGAAACCGTATTATTCGATGCTAAACTCGGTGGAACCGCTAAATTAACGTTTCACCGGGAGCACTTATTTTACCTTCGACTTGCTTCGGTTATTCACGCTCGCCGTTTAATTGTACGCGTACCTAGTTTATCCAACCGAATTACGTCTCGGTATGAGAGTTGTGCTTTCACACCAAATATCGTGAAATAACGGGGGAAACGCGCGAGGAAATTTGGTTCTTCGACGTGTGTCTTCTTTAAACACTTCCCGCGTGGATTTCCATCGCGCGAGCGTTGAAAAATCGCGGTTTACATTACGCCCGTGTATTTAAATTCTCTCGGTTCGACGTACCCATCGATTATCTTTTGGTACGTTTAAACGACGATGATTTATACGTCGGTCGACGAGTAGAACGGGACGATGTTTGCTCGGACGTTGCTCCTATCCTCGAATAACGCGAGTTATCCCGGACGTATCGCTGTCGCGTCGATGAAAATACGCGGTTCCCAATCGCGAAGCCCTCCGGAGGGCTTTTAAACCTCTCTTTCGCCAGTTAATTAGGCACACTCCGTATAATGGAACGGGACTTCTGTAATGAATTAATTAACTGATACCAACTTAACTACACCCGCGAACTATAGGGACGGATAGTGTTAACCAACCAGACGGCGAAGCTGGGAGAGGGAAGATTAGACTGCGAACGCTGCCAAGATTAAAACGGAAGGTATGTACACTAATTTTATCCAACGCGTGGTGCTCGCGATCCTCGCGATTAAAGCGCGGAAGCGTGGTCCCAAGCGTGATATCGTTAATATCTCAATGCGTCAACTGCCACTCGACCGCGGCGAATCTTTAAGATCACGCGATGCTCAATTTTTCGAACGAACCGGGGAGAAAAAGAAACGGTTCGAAAGGTTTCCGTTCGACGTTAATGGATGCCGTTATGGCGGACGCTCGAGCAATCAATCCATCCTTAAATAAGAACAACGAAGAAGCCACCACCAACGTTCTAACGGAGAAAATTAATGAATTTCATTAACTTGGAGGAAAGCCAGGAGGAAGTTAGCGGCGCGATGCAACCTCCGCGGAACGAGGGAACGAGGGTGCGTTTAAAAGTATCGAACTGTCGCGTAATCCTTGCCCGATATCGCGAGGCTTCCTTTAAGAATCGACGCGGATCTTCTCGCTTTGAAACACGCGTCGATCGAGGACTTTTTTTTTACGTACTAGAGATTATTCCGCTGAGTCGATCGCGATGCCGGCGGGAAGCATTCCGATCTGCGTCTCGACGGAAACCCCTGAACGACGACATTACGCAACGAGGAGTCGAGACTCGTCGGACACCTGAACGCGTTGTCGCCTTCTCGAAGAGTCGAGATAGAATTTTATTCCGGCCAGGAAGCGTCGGCTAAACGTACGAATATGTCCCCTCTTTGCTGGTAACGAGCGACGTTCTCCTCCGAGTAAGTGCCCTCGGAGAAGGAACTCTGTAACGCCTCGAAGGAATTCTTTTCGAAATCAACGTCACCGTCGAAAGAGAGAGGTCTCTCCTGAGAGAGACGCGAGTAGCTACTAAAATAATTACGATTTTTCTCGATCGTTAATACGAGTATCCGTCCCGAGTCGGTGAAAGCTGAAATCGATCTTGGTTCTCTCCGTCGCGGCGTAACGAGAAATTATAAAATAATTCCAGTCTAATCGCGTATCAAAGTACCCGGTTAGACGATGGCGAGAATTTTATTGTTGAACGGAAAAGTTTTCGAGCGCGTTCGAAAGTACATATTTTTTTGCCAACTCGGAATCGGTCCGTTTTCAATATCGACTCAAACCGTGGATTGTTCGCGTTCTCGTTCGCATAGCGGAATCGCTATATCGGTAAAATTGCTTCGGCAGTTTTGGAAACCGGCGTAAGTGCTTCCGCTCACGAATGGACGTGACCGCGTAATAGCAAACCTGACAAACGCTTCGCGGCCCCTCCGCTAAGCCGCTTCATTTATATGTACGTACAAATTTCGAGAAAATCGATGCGTCCTCGTTTGCCCGTGATCGTAATTGCACGGTGGATCACGGAAAATTGAACCATAGAATTATAATGTAAAACGCGTTGTATAATAGATGATGCGTCCATAGCGAGATAGATCGGTCGGATATAATACGATATAATAGATTCGACTGGTAGGAAAGCGAACGCGAAGACGCGTTCCGCCGATCCGGATATCTGTAGTACGCGCTGGCACACAGCCGCGAGCGAAATTCACGAGCGCATCGACCATCCCACTCGTCGATCTTTTGTGCCACGGGTGAATGTAAAAATTGTGTCTCTCCGAGCGGAGAGAATAGCATTCGAATCGTAAGACGAGAAGACCAACCGCAACCGGGGCTTTGGAATTCAATTTATTAATCGCGCGATGCAATTTGAGAGTTTGAGAAAGTTCCGGGAATTAGTAGTCAGTGCTTGACGGAGAATAAATTTCGTTCGGAGCGGAAACACGCGGGCTATTCGGATCTGTTGAATATACATATCGATCTCGCATAGACGAGTCTCTATATTCGCATTTTCTGCCTAGCGGAACTTGGGTCGGTCCGCTGGCGGACATGCAGATGGAACGATCTTCCAGCAGTTAACTTCCCACGGAACGGTGAGAAGTATTCTTGGAATTCTTGAAACGCGCCGGAGATATTTTCGATATTTCAATTAAATCGAAATTGGCGGGGCAACTCTCGTAAAAAAAAAAAAAAAAAAAAAAGAAAAAGATACAGGCGACGAAATTAACCGTTCCACGGATTTTTAACGGAAGGCTTTTCTTTTTTCATCAACTCGCCCGCAAGTTATCGTATATGGTATAACCGGATTCACGGTTTTTCCCGCGTCCATCGCCAGCCGCTGAAGAAGCGGAAGAAGCGGAAGAAGCGAAAGAAGCGATAAAAGCGAAAAAGGTAGATGGGAGGAGGAGGAGGAGGAAGATCGGATGCAGAAAACCGAAAGGGATGTAAGGGAGGAGGGTGGTCGGCGTTGCGCGATGGTAGGGGAGAAAGGTGAAGAAGGGTGGTGGCTGATATACATAGAAGCGAGGTATAGGACACGCGGGCACAGGTAAGCGCGCACGCGCGCTCACTAAGACAGGGACGAGTAGGTAACACGGACGGGGTTCGTGCGACGGTGTTCCAGCGATGGCATAGCAGAGTTCGCCGAGGCTGCACGGGGCGGCTGCGTGCTCGAACCTCGAGCGGCGCTCGCGCAATGTAGTCCCTCGGCTATCCTTGACGCGGGAGCATCGTCGTTTCGAAACAGCCGCGACCTTCTCCCGTCCGCGCGCGTTGCGTCCCGTCGAAACGTCCGAAACGATCGACACGGACCGCGATCTCTTCCGGAACCGTTCCGAATTCCGATGGACGGCTCGAGCGGACCTTGACTACCCGCTGCCGCCGCCGCCGCCACCGCCGCCGCCACCGCCGCCGTCGCCGCCGTCGCCGCCGCCGTCGTAGTCGTCGCCACCACCAGTCCGCCTTACCTTCTTCCCGTTTCCCGAAACGAGACCGCGATCCCGTACAGTGCGTCGCGCGATACGGATCGATCCTCGAGATGTGTTGTGGTGACGTAATCGGTGAATCGTCAACCCTGACGAGGACACGGTGGTGGTTCGTGCAACGCGCGTTCAACCGTCAATCCACCGCGCTCCTATAAATCGTTCGTGCGACGGTGTCCCGTGTTCTGTCTGCCGTTTCCACGCGCGCCACATCTTTGAACGTTCGCTGTTGACCGACCGAGGTGTTCGACTATCGATATATTTCGACCGTTTCAACAGCCTAGAAACTTATCAAACTTTTGCCCGAACAATCGGCTAGGCCGCATAAAAGCCTCCTGCCGCACTGCCTTCGCGAACGAAACTGGGTGACGTACGGTTATCGTTCGCGACCCGATCGAACTTGCCACGAACTTCCTCCTTTCGTCGCTCCCGCGATTTACGCCGAATCGAGCTACATGCCACTCGTTCGCGGTGGCAACGCCGCTTCTTCGTCGTCTGGAGACAACGACCGATCTCGATCAAAGGATCGTAAGGACACCTTTCGACTAGCTACGGGAATTTTCGAACCAGCACCACGATCGTCGTCGCGTTTCCATCATCCCTGTGGAACTCATAGTCGACGGAACGAAGGGACGAGAGGCGAATTCTGCCGTTGACGGTAAAACGGATCGCGCGCGCGAGGACTATTCAGCGAGAGGTTCGAGTGCTTTTCACGGTTAATCGACTAAGGAGGAATCGTTCTCCACTCGATCCTCGATCGAGCAGAACCAGGCGAAACGACCGACGGATGACGATTTACGCTTCGCCCGAACGATTAAGGCGCGAACGACGATATACGGCGAAGGAGAGAATGCAACGGGAGGCCGACGCGTCTGGGAAAACGCGGCCGAGGAAGAATGATCGATGGAATGTCTAACGCCTCGAGGAAATTACTTTAACGAGTCTCGCCTAATGCATCGCGAGCAACTTTGCGGCGGTGAGTGCGGCGAGAGGCATAAAAGCGTCGACGTCTGCCCTTTCTCTTCCTCTTCGATCTTAGGCCGGTACAAACTGTACCGCTCCAGTGCCGCACCGTCGCTGACGAAATACTCCACCCGTTAATTACATTCATTAGCGGTTCGCGCGTTATACAACGTTCGCGTTACGTTACATTTTCCGCCGCAACTCTGAACACGGAACTGTGCGCGCGATTCCCCGTAGGCTGAACTCTGCTCCCTCGTAGCCTGTGACGTGCAACGATTTCCGTTAAAAGAGAGAAGAAAAAAAAAAAAAAAGGAGAAAAAAATACGAAAAACAACAACAACAAAAGTGGAACAGGAAAAACGAGGCGAGCCGGTGAAAGGAAAAAGAAAACGAGTAAACTCGGTCAAGTTGAAACGTCGAAAGCACACAGTGCGCGAAAACGATTTCGTTATTCCTTTAAGCTTCTCCTGTGGTCAGGTGTGAGTTAGTAAGTGAAACGTTGAAATAAAACGATTAAATCGGTGGTACTCGGAGGGGTCCGATGATGACGTTCTAATTGGAGCGATCGGTCGGATCTTGGGGCTGGAGCGAGCTCTGTCGATCGCGAAGAATGCGTGACTCGGCGAAATGACTGAAAACCGTGCGAGATAGTAAATATCAATATGTGAAAGAACCTCGTCGAGGATAAGCGATGTCTACTTCTCTTCCCATACTCGTCTGTTTTATCATTTCTTTTGGTAAGTTGAAACTCCTCACATCCGAAGTTACGCGAAAGAGGGTCAACCCCCGGCGCTGGTGTACCCATAATTGGGGAAGTAATTGGGGGACGTTTGTTGCATCGCTCGAATCGACGAGCAAGGAAACTAGAGATTTCAATAATACCGCGAGACCGTTCGCAATAACGAAGTCGCCGCGCTTGTTCCAGGAGTATCTTTCGGGCAATATTTGCATTTCAAATTCCGGCGCAATCAGTCAGTTTAAAATTCATATAAACCTCGGAGACACAGCTCCGTGATCGACGTCTTTCCCGTGGCTCATTACCCGTGTCGCTTTTCTTATTAACCGGTTAATCATTTCGACTAATTCTTTCGGTTCAAAAAACGAACACTCCTCGTCGTTGAATTTTAAATCTATCGTTTTTCTCCCGATCGAGCCGATCTGACCTCTATTATTCATGATATTCCACTCTATACCAGCAACGCTTTGACGCAACGTTTCGAGGCTCGTATATCTTTCGGTTCGATTGAATTCGATGAACTCCATCCTGGCCGATAGCAAGACGTGACCACACCTAAAACCCTCTTCTCGACGACCTATTTAATTCCTAGCGTACTTAACAACCGGCAATTCCACCCCACTCTGACCCTCTCGATTCCAGTCGAACTCTGCCTTTTCCACGCTTCCGGTCGCGTTAACGCGTCCGATTCATTCCATTACTCGATCGGCGAACATAGATATCTCTGCTCGAGCATCGTTCAATTTCCTTATTAAAATGATCATCGGTCGCAAAAACTGAACGATCAAAGATACCGAAACAGGTTTTTTCCCTCGGTAAAATGAGAATAATAAACAAATTACACGTAACACGAAAGCTGCCGACGACACGCGACTCATAGATTAGGGAGTACGTGCTTACTTCGCTGATAAAAAAAAAAAAAAAAAAAAAAAAAAACGCAAACTACGGAAAACTAGTACTTTCTGATGATTAAAATGGGAAAGACATTGCGATGTAATACAACAGCGGCTACGATAACTAAAAATAAAAGCGGAATCGCTTTATTCGGTAAAAGAGAGAAAATAGCGTTAGAAATCTAAGGCCGCGAAGAGAAGAAGGGAACGGTCTGAAAAGTGTTGGGAGTATTCCTTAGTCATTATCCGTTTTCCGCGCGTGTCGAATTACTATACGAGAACTTGTATTCTACGCGAAGGAAAAAGGGACGAGGGAGAGGAAGAACGAGAAACAGCGGCAGGATTTAACGCGCAAATAATCTCTCGTTCGACTTTGACCGTGTCTTCGTTTCTTTCCGCATCTGACGTGAAAAGTTACCATGGTTTTTCTTCGCGAACGAGTTGTTGCCGCGCATCCGGAAAACTCAGTTTCGCAGCAATTTTCTGTAAAGGTAAAATCGAAATCTCTTCTAATCGAAGAGGCATAGATGGACGTTTGCATCGAGCTCGAATTATTCGTCGCGAGCGGGGAAAGAGTATATTTTTGTAGCGAAAAATGAAGAAGAGAAAGGGAAAAAAGTAGACGCGTACTTGATTTAACGCGGTCGGCAGTTCGCGAGTTCGGTGCGAAATGCTCGGATGGAACGGGAAATATTCGGTGTATGTTTGTCTTACGGTGTCTGCAGTGTCGCGGATAAAAAACAGAAATTAGTTGGCGGGTCAGCGTGACGCTCGGCAGGAACGGCGAAACGGGTTTCCAGGTAAACCGTTTACGTTCCGTCAACTCTGGAGCTCGTGGAAATTCGTCACGGTTTGACAGGACACGATTTAGCTTCCTCTCGGCCATCGAACCGGACGTCGGGCTACAAAGTTTCCCGAATAACTCGCTGCGTTTCGCAGATAGGCTGGCTGCAGTTTCAACTGAAATTCTTGATTCGATCTCTCCGCCTTGGACGTAATATCGGCCAGCGTTCGATGCCTCTTCGCTGTCGCTGTAAACGCGACGAGAACGAGCGAATAATTGATCGAAATAATCGGAAACGTAGTGCCAACTTTTCACTTAACAACTCCTGTCGCTTGTTTCGAAGTTAATAAAAAAAAAAATGTAGGAACGAAAGGTGGTCTCGCTACTTCGCGCGCGAGACTCCGCGAGAAAGTTCGTCGATGCACGCGAACAAATAATTAAGCGTGACGTATGGGTGGAGAATAAACATCGCGATGTAAAAATAAAGAATCGGCGAGATAGATAAAGATCGGGGCTCGTTTCGCTCGGAGTCATCTTGTTTAATCCAATCGGATTATGGGGACAATGAAATCGAGCTCGAATTCACTTTGATCGTTCATCCCTAGAACGAATCAGAGGCAGTGAATTGCCGGGACGAGGTAGAGTACGAGGCGTTTATAGGGCGATCCGATCCGTGGAACCGTGCAGTGCTCGCGTTTATGACGTTGCACCGTGAAACGTCGGACGTAATTCTACGCACGGTCGATGGAACGTCGACGCGACTCGCTACTTAAAATCGAACTCCGGCTCAACCGAACTCAAGATAGGTCCGAACAAAGCGGCGCGTTAACGAAAATAATGATCCTCGCGTCGTCCCTGCTCCGATACAAAGGCTTCGGGGATTAAACCATCCGACGAGGCTGTGCGCGATCGATAGAGTATACCGATTCCTTCCGACCTACCATCCACGTACACGCGTATGCGTGTCGCGCGTCGACTCGACAAACGTCACCGAGCACCGATAATCGATCCTCTCCAGGAGTCCGCGACGACTCTGTTTCGGCCTTTCCCCATTTGTTTCCCCATTCATTTTCGACGTCCTTTGAAATTTCCAACAGATTGGCGGTCTTTCGTCGCGCGGTATCGCGCGGTATCGCGCGGGCACTCGATTACGATTTCAACGTTGATTAAATTCAATTACCCATTAGTCCTGCTCGAATTAGCCATTGTCACCGACAGGATTGACACGCGGCGCGATACCTTTTGAGGTTACGCCATTACTGACAGAGCACAAAGCGTACCGGGGGCTTGGCGCGAGTGCCTTGCTTGTCGCACAGTTCGGTTGAGTTACGCTCGAATCGTCGTTACGTACTCGCGTTAACGTGTAAAAAGGCTAAAACTGGCCGGCAATCCCGCGGGGAAAAAGGAACCGGATCGAGAACGAACAGAGGCCCGACGATTTCCCGTTTGTGGCTAATTAAACATCGAAGAGGCAACGGGCGAGAATAAAGAGAAACGAGAAACGTGCGCCGGTAAGGAAAAAAAGAAAGGGAAGGGATGAAAGTTGACTGGAACGCTCGTAAAACCTACATTCGGACGGAGGGGTTAATGGAAACGGTGGCGGAGTGGGACGAAACGAAATAGGGTTTTGCGGTGAGCAACCAAACCATTCGGTGTCCCTTCGTTGTTGTCGAGGAGAGGAGGAGCACTCTGGTAGTTAGCCCGGCCGGACGAGCACCATCCAGCGAGGTTCAAATAATTATAAAGCTGGCGCAAAGTCATCCACGTTGGTCTGTTGGAAGGTAGCGCGCGGATTCTACGAAAGTTCCAGCCCTATTCAAGCCGTGACGCGACACCGATACGACGTCTTAAGTGGCGACTAGGTAACGAAAACTTTCTCCACCGGTTCTTTACCAAACGTTTACGGGAAATTTTTCAATTTCCTTCGCTCCGAGTAAGGCTAGCGGAGCAAATTAGTTTTATCGCCGCGATATCGGTTTAATAACGCTAGAGCTAGGTTTACGAGAGCTTATTTTTCCGGCGAGGTAATTATTCGCCTCGCGAAGATGTTCCGATAAAGTTCCGGAAGAAACAACGAACGCTCGTTGTTGCTTGCGCGAAGAGAGAGAGAGAGAGAGAGAGAGATCGGGCAACCTCGACAGAGAGGAACAAAGACGGATCGGTAGATTCGATCGCAAAATTAATTTCCGGCCCAGCCACGGGATTATAGATTATCCGCGAAGCTTCGTTTCTTCGATCGGAGAAAAATCGTAAAAAAATTTGGAATGCAGTACGTCACCGAGAATGCAAACGAACAGAGGGAGATCCCGTTTCGGAGCAAGTTCCGCGTGAAATGAAGAATAAACCGGAGTGGCCGATGTTTTCCACGTCGCTTTAAGCCCGTTCGCGATCGAGAAGGCTGCGAAATAAAGTTTGCCAAGGATTTAGCTAAATTGGCCGGCGAAACAGTCTGGCCGTGTGCAATTTTGTCACTCGGGGGTCGAGACACGTCGCCGGGGAAAATTCAAGCAAAGTATTCCAGGGCAAAATTAATTTTCACCGAAATACGACTGGTGTGCCTGGCGGTTTCGCGTTACACGCTACTCTTACGCGTCTTAACTCGTCCCACCGCCCCCGAAACTTAACAAAGTCACCCGCGGAAATTTTCCCCGGAGAGGAACCGGTTTCTCTCGAGTAACCGACACGATTTTCAGCGATGAATCTCAACGTTTCAAACTAAATTCCACGCGTTTCGATTATAGTACCAATTACGGAATATCCCCGAGATATAAATGTACGCGTATAGGAGAGCTATTTATTCGATGATCAACGAAGCTACGAACTTTGAAAAGGTTTGAAAAGCTGTTGCGCGTGCACGTCGCAAGGTTAGCACTCGTTCACGCCGCGTTGAAGCCACTGAATGGAAGGCTAGTTACGCCAAGTTGAATGCCAATGCGTCAACCCGTCTATGAAACTCATTAATTTTCCTTCTTTGTTCGATTAACTTTCGTCCGTTTCGCCGTAACGAGGCTATTGTACGCGCAAGGAAACGTATCGAATCGGTTTCTTTCGTCTAGCCGAGTAGAACGAGAGTTCGCTTTTACTTCAGTTTCCGCGTTTTCGACCAAAACGGGGTCGCGTTCGTTTATGCGTTCGCGATAACAGGTTTCACGGGAATACACGAAATTTAGGTTAGGCGAATCTGATAAATTACGAGAAAACGAATTCCCACTGCGAAATGATATCCCGAAGAGCGATCCGCGAAGAAAATGCATTCTTGTCCACGTTTCAACGTTGCCCGTTGATCCCGGGCTTTGAGCGCGCTTCTCGATTTCCGCTTTGAACCTTTGATCGGATTTCGGAGATCGAATCTGCGATTACGCTGCCTGTTCTTTTCAGGAGAAACAAATGTATCCCATTGGTGTTGCGCGCGCGCGCGCGAGCGCCACCGATATCCCGATGTTTATTTAAATTTCTCTTCGCCTCTTTCTAGCGATTTTTCTCGGCTCACCGGTCGATCTTATTGTTTCGAGGCTTTGCAACACCGTAACGCGATTTCAAACTTTTCCGCTATCGTTTCGAAAGTTTGCGAACGATAATTCCCAGTCAATGTATCTCCTTACCGTGCGACAACTTATTTTTATACAACCGATTCTATAATATAAACTGAAAACGCGATCGTCCGACGGTAATAAAATGCACTCTTACAATTCGAGGAGACAAATTTTTGGATACGAAACAGCACGGACAGAGAGAATGAGAATCGATCATTCGTGAACGATAACACCGAATGCTATTTCAGTGGAATAGGAGTAAAATAACCCGTCCGCGTCGCTCGAGTCACACGCTGTTACCCACGCAAAACCGTCCACCATTCTTTCCGACTCCCGCCGATTCACCCAACGAGCGTACCTACCTACGTGCCTTACCTTCTGCATTTAATTCCCTTTACGTTCCCAACGGTATCGAGATATCCTCTTCCACTGGTAAATTATTAGTCGATTTGATAAACTTTTCGAACGGCTGAAAGAGAGAAAACGTAAAGCAAATATAAAATACGTACCAGTAGTAGAAACCAATCGTAGCACCGGTGCGCGTTCATCGCATTCTTAGTTCAATTCCACGGCGATGGGTTGTTCTCCAAATAACCAGAGGCATCGGTATATGTACGTAGACACGTACCTGCTATATAGATGCGATAGAAAGTTGAGTTGAAAACTCTCAACTAGTTGATTGTTTACGATGTTATCGAATCGAAACGATCACGAAGCCCGCAATTTGTGGATATTCGAGAAACAAATTTGCAGTACGTGCTCTTGCGAGCCGATGTATCGCGTAGCGTGTTGACGCGTGATCTCGACGCACGGTGAAATAGATTATGCGTATTTGCGCGAACAATCGACCGTCATGAAAGGCAATAAAGAAAGAAAGAAAGGAAGAGCGGGGGAGGGGGAAAAAAAAAAGAAAAAAAAAAACGTACGCGGTTGGTACTCGTTACAGCTGCATTCAGTGTTCCGTATACGCGCGCTATCCCTGCACTTTTATATCATCGCGCGGCGTCGAGATAGAAAATTGTAGCCGATGGAAGATCGTTTTATCCCGCGAGCTGTTCGAATCAAAAATAAACAAGAAACGCAATTTCAAGATCCCACGAAAAACGAATAGATTCGATGGAACCGATGTTTGCAAAGAACGAAACAAAGAAGATCAAGTTTTCCTTGGTCCGTCTTCAAATAGCTTATTCCCCCGCACTTGCCCCGATCGTAATCGTTTTACGCTTTCCCGTGAACAGGTAAAAAGTTTCGGCGACCTTTCCCTCTATAAAACAATCCATACGCGAGAGAACGTAAAAGTTTACCGAAACGTCGAATCGTTCTCCAACTTTCTTCGATCTAATACTTTGCGTCGACAAACTTTTTCTAACGTCGCGCCGCGAAGAAACGCTCGCGGGTTCGACTCGTATTTTAATTTGCTTCGAAAGTTTGCGTCGCTTCTCGAAGCGTCTTTTTACGTAAGAGATTATTCAATTTCGACGCTGCTCTTCGATCTGTTTTTTTTTTTTTTTTCAGGTGGTATAGCGTCATGCGTGCGAAATTTTCGGACGGACTTCTTGGAGGAATGGCCGACTCCTGGCACGGGGCCGCATTTCGACACCTCGATGCAGTCGAACTTCACCGGACTGGTCGGGAAAACCGTGCACCTCGTCTGCAAAGTGAAGAACCTTGGAAATCGAACGGTAAGTTTTCGAGCGGACGTGTGTTTCGATCGAGTTTCACGGCCAGTCGATTTCGTTTCTCGTCCGTCCGAGGGAAAAATAGGAACAATAGAAACGGGCGATAAGCGTCGCGAGGCGTGCAACAATTTCTCCAACACCGTTAATCCCGAACGGAGCGAAAGGGAGACCACGGGTCTGGCAAAATGGAGCAAAGGGTCACCAGCGGCGGAACAAAAGAGAGCGGCCGCGGAGGGACGAAGCAAAGGGAAACGCGTAACTTTCTAGACGGTTGCAGCGCGCCGCGTTTAATCCCCTAATCGAGTCGTGCCGGTTATGATACCAGATATCGGGGATCGTGAACGTTCGTTCGAAACAGAAACAGTTGGCAGCTTTGAAAGGCGAAGATACATACATACATACATAGACGCATAGACAATCGCGATATGTTTAGCCAGAGCGGCTAAGAACCCGCTGTTAATACACCGGGAACGATAATGGCGGTCTTCATTAGTAGGCATACGGAGACCGCAAGCTAATCAACAGCAGTTTGACTTTGGCTTAGAGCTCGCCGACGATGCGACGGAAGCAATTACAATGGCGCGGACTCCATTTAAGATGCTTCGATTCGCTTGCGAACAAAAGCGGCTGATAGAAAAAGGTAGTACTCTGTACAAAATTCATCGTGCGCGCGCGCGCGCGCGCGATCGTTTCTTTAGTTTTCCCGTTACGATAAATTTACTTTTCACGACGCAGCTGCGCTCGCGTATATCGAAAAAAAAAAGAGAGAGAGAAAAAAAATTACGCGAAGGATAAACGTGAAATTGTTCAAATATTGGCAGAACGGAATAATGGAAATTCAATTTGAAGTCTAGGTGTTTCCTCTAAAAATAATCGGCTCTCTGAAATGTCTGTTATTTTCTTTTTCAATCTCGTTAAAATCTCCGCGCGGGTACGCCCGCGACAGTTCCGATTAATAGAAACGAAAGGGGTGAAGTAAGCGTAAGTGAAAATACCGGCACGGTTTTTCATAATATTCTATTGTACACCCAATATCCTTTTGCTTGTATTCGGGAATTAATAAATTTCAACTTTATACTCGATCAATACGCATTCGCGGCTATCTAACCGTTAATAACAATTTATGCTTTTCGTACATCGTTGAACGCGTCACGAGAGTAACAATGGAAACGTGTCGTTTGCATTTATCGTTATCATTAGTAACGATATTAACGAACACATCGACGACGAGAAAAATTATAACAACGATGTACGTAGCGCGCGACGTACGATCGATATTAATAACAACAACAATGTTAACATTAATAATAATAAAGAGAACATCGGCATCGAATAATCACGTCGATCTGTTCCGCGCTCTCTTGCGTAAATTGATACGGAAAATATAAATCCGATTGACGTTTAAAAAATAATAAACGAATTCGTGATCGTCGTCTTTATCCGTATTAAACAGATACGCAGACTGTATCTGCGGGCAGAGGAAAAAGAGAAATGCGCAGTCAGACTAGGAGATCGAGGAACAGAGGGCTCGAGATGATTACCCGGTTCCATGTTTCCTGTCGGACGGCAGCAAAGTGCAACAAACATGTAGCACGTGTACGTGTGTAAGCGAGCAGGGACGGAATAGGCTGGGAATCCCGATCCCTTTTATCCGGACAAAGATCTGCGAGTCCTTATTTTCTCGAGATCCATCCTCCGTTTCCTTTACCGATCCCATTTTCCCCGCTGTCTACTTGAACGGATAAGAGCGTATAATCCCAGCGAGCGTCAATGGAAGCGGAAGTCTTAAGAGGAGCATGCAACGCTGAAAATGCTCCCGTTAAATCTAGCCACGCGCGATGCGACTTCCCCCCTCTCTCTCTCTCTCTCTCTCTCTGGAATAATAATTACGTGGCTGCGCGCGAACGCACGACGTTGGCGAGACGATCGAGCTGTTGCGATCAGTTAGATTTTTCACGCGTAGCGTTCGTTTTATTTGTACGTTAACCGTGAGTATTCGAGGCTGCTCGACCGACACCGCAGCCCGAGTTCCGCTGGTTTCGACGTATCGCGTTCGGAATGCAACGGTTACCGATTGGTCGTAGGCCGCCGGAGAGCAGCAGTAAATAAATGTCGGTTTACGAGCTATTTAACGCATCGAGAGGGCACGCGACGAGAGCAAAGACGAGATGCTTCGGTCGCGATTCGATCGGTTTTGGCCGTGCGTGTGCGTGCTCGAGCTGGCTGCGTGGATCTCGGTCGGGTTTCAGCAAACAATGCCGCGACTAATGCCGATGACACGCCGGTGTCATCTCGAGAACTCGCAGCTGCCAGGTTCGCGGCCGAGCTGGGACAATACCGAATTTCCATGCCGACGTCA
The DNA here is from genome assembly GCA_963969225.1 of Xylocopa violacea. Lineage (NCBI taxonomy): Eukaryota > Metazoa > Arthropoda > Insecta > Hymenoptera > Apidae > Xylocopa > Xylocopa violacea. The sequence goes on along the minus strand of CAXAJV010000005.1, from coordinate 37,605,997 downwards.
CGCTCGCCTCGAATGGAGACGCCTTTACGGGAAATTGGTTTATGCACCTGTGACGGTGAACAAGCGATACGAAATACCCCTCGAACGGTGAGACCCTCGACGCTGCGTCTCGTCGCGTCATCATCGACTCTTCCCCTTTAACTCGAAGACGAACCACGATGCACCGAGCTTACCCGAATCCATTTGTCACGACCACTCGAAACTTCTTCCGAATAATTGCCTGAAAATTGATCAACACCCGAGTATCGTTCGCGTTGTTTACGTTACTCCGTTATCTTTTTAAAAGTGTCTGTGCGAAACGTTTCAGGTTTCTTGGGTAAGGCATCGAGATATACATCTGTTAACGGTCGGTCGCTACACCTACACGAGCGATCAACGTTTCGAAGCGTTGCACCTTCCACACGCGGAAGAATGGACGCTAAGGATACGATATCCTCAGCAAAAGGACTCCGGAATTTACGAGTGCCAAATATCGACCACACCGCCTATAGGTCATCCCGTTTACCTAACGATAGTCGGTAAGTTTTCGAAAACTCGAAAAACGCGAACACGCGAAACAAGTGTTAAGCCAGCTGAAAGTGTCGCGTACGCATTTGCACGAAACTAGAAAATTATGCCGCTTAATCTCATTACGGTTAATCGTGTTATTCGCGCGATAGAAAATTATCCAGTAAATTAGAAGAGAACACGTTTCGATAGGGATACGATCGTTATTCACTTTGAAAGTTGACACCTGCCTCGGGGGCATCATAAATACGAACGGCCGGCAATGTCCGCGTTTAATATCGATATCTGCATAGCCGATTTAATAAATAGCGCGATACGTGGAATAATTATTTTCGTTGAAACGAACCGTGGACGAGGCGCGAATGTTTATGCGCGATTCCCGTACGATTACGGAGGAGGAGCAAGTTTGGGAAAAAGACACTCGAAGAGATCGGAGATAGGTTTCGCGCGGAAGATTGAAGCGACACGGTTGGCGGAAAAGAAAAAGCGAACGGTGGAACGGTGGTACGTGTATGATGAATGCGTTTGAAATCCGGTTGAAGATAGACGGGCAGAGATGTGTTGCGACGGCGCGAAAGGGGTTAATCCGAGGGATACCGTACGAAATCCATACAAAGATTTCATGCGGGTATACGAAGCAGGTGAAACCAGGCCGGCTGCGAGCTCGTATATCCTCGCAGGTATACGAGTTAATGACTGCTCTGATATCCTAACCGGGCCGTTCTATTAAATGAGAGGATCTTATCACGCTGACTTGACCTGAAAACGTAACCCAACGCTCCCGCTTCTATATTTCGCGGACCGATAAAAATAGCAGACACGTCGGTTCGCGCGAAATTATGCACGCGTTCCATTTGCGTTGGACGTTCGATCGCGCGAGACGAAGGAAAGAAGCAAAACTAGTCGAACTGGTCCGTTTCAGAGCCCATCACCGTCATCATCGGAGCTCCCGATCTGTTCGTCAATAAGGGGAGCACCATTAACCTGACTTGCGTGGTGAAATACGCTCCGGAGCCACCGCCCATGATGATCTGGAGTCACAACACCGAGGTGAGCGTTTCATTGCCAGCCGCGGAATCGAAACCGCCGTATGGAAAGGTCTATACTCGGAAGGTGTGGACGAGACGCGTTCGTAACGTGATAATATAATGTGCGGTGCATAGTTAATGCCCGTAGCTCAGCCACGGTAAGCCACGCCGTTCATTTTACGTGCTCGCAAGGCTCTCTTTGTGCCCAAGGCTCAAAGGGAATACGTCGAGGGAAACGCGGCTCGCGTCTATGTACCGACCCACCTTTTTACCATTCTTCTCGCGAACCTTCAAGCAAAATACCTTTTGTCTTCGTACGAGGCAACGGTATTACACGCCGGTGCGAGAATCCGCTTGGGAAGGGGTACTTTGCGGAAATGATTGCGAACCGAAAGTCGGATCTACCCGGGGATCCAATATTGTTCCCTTTTAACCGTGGACACGCCATCGACCGTAATCCATGGCTACCGCGGTGAATGCATCGACGTTTTAATTCAAACGCGCGGGCTCCTCCGGCTCCGTATTACCACTATTTTGTGGAATCGTTCAAGGATACGCGCGCTCGTTAACCGAACAAAGTTACGCGCACCGTTGTACGTTACGTAGATGGCTATTTGGCAAACTCGAGAGGCAACATCTGGATTTCCAGTTTAGATATCCTCGCGAATCGTGGTTCGAATTGTTCGAGTAGTTTCCGTTCGATTCGTACAATTTAATAGGCCCTTGATAATTTCGACGCAACCACGTTGGCTTCCCGTCCAAACGGTATAGTTTCTGACGCTGTGCTTCGAAAATGCGCTACTCTTTTTATCCCGATTGGAAACCGCGAGGAGCAAATACGATTTAGTCGGGAGCTACGTCTACATCGCGAAGAACGCGTTCGATCCGTTTCGCGTTGAATAACATTTTTCCAACGTTGGCAGGCGTGCGCGTGGAACCGAACAAAAAAGAGCGATACCATTTTCTCGTGACGCGCTATCATTCGGCTCGGGCAAATGCATCGCGACTTTATTTTATTCTCGCCTCTTTACAAACGCCCCGCTTTTAGAAAAGTCTGTAACGCTTTGTGCGCGACCAGTAGTAAATGCGATTCTTCCTCGCGAGCGGAGAACAGTAATCCGGAGCTAATCCGTAGAAGAAACGAAACTATTTTTCTAATACCTCCGAAACGCCGTGAACAATGCCCGATTTTCTCAAACAAGTTTCCCTTGCCATTTCTCTCTTCCCCTTTTTCGTGGCTCGGTAAGTAAACCGGTGGTAGTAAAATATAACTGGTGTTTTTATCCGTCGGTTCAGGTAATTAATTTCGACTCGCCGCGCGGCGGTATCAGCCTGGTGACGGAGAAGGGCCCCGAAACGACGAGTCGTTTAATGATCCAGAAAGCAGTGCCGAGCGACTCCGGGATCTACACCTGCGAGCCAAGCAACGCGAATCCCAGCAGCATCAAGGTGCACGTTGTTAACGGTAAGCGAGGCGAAAATATTTCGCACCCGTTGCCCTTTTAATAATTCGCGTTATTTCAAACGATGGTAGCGGAAAGTAATTGGCTCGTCTATAGTCGGTAAATTATCTGGGTGAAAACGGACGCGTGAATTTAACCATCATTCGAAATAAGTTGAGCCAACCTTCCGGTATGTTATTTATCAACTTCAGCCGTTAATTGCTCGGTACAATGGGTTTTGCGCGGCCTTACCCCGACTCGAATGCGGCGATCGATGCGACGCGTCCTGCTCGACGGTGATTTATCACCGTCATCGTCCTGACTGATCCGCTCGCGAACGTCTGTTCGCCTGTTTGCCTTCTTTCCCTTCGCGCAATTGTTCGAATCGTTGCGCTCGCGCGAACGCCATCGATTCATTCTTTCATACGATTCGAACGAAATTTCTGTTGCAGAGGAACATCCGGCCGCGATGCATCACGGGGATGGAAGCTCGTCGTACGCCAACACACTGCCGATGTGTTTTATAATTTTAATAGTAGCTAACGTAATGTTTGTATAAGATGAACGAAAAGCGGGAAGGAAGCGTGTAACGAAATTTAAGGGGGAAATTGAAGGAACTGCCTACGATCGTTAACGTTCTTTCGGTAAATAAATATTATACGCAGGGTAAAATCGAATATTACCTACATTTACATTAAATTTCCGTGACCAAACAGTTTTCGAATATCAGCACGGCACAATAATCGGTAAGAGCGTAGTATTTTGTTAAGATATATCATCAAAAAAAACGAATAACTTACGACGTCAAAATTTATTGTATTATTTGTAAATAAATTTATTGTATGTACATATCAATAAAACGACTGTCTTTACGTCTTTACTTTAGCCGACTCTTTCTTCTAACCGGTAACAAAGTTAATTAGTCGAGTCGAGTCGATCCGATCGTACGGGGGGGGGGGGTTTCTCCACGCGCACCGTGAACAATAGCTCCGACGAGCGCGTTGATTCCGTATTTGCGAGGTAGAAAGTTGTCGAGAGAGAGAAAAAAAAAAAAAAAAAAAAAAGAAAAAGAAAAAAGCAAAAACGATGTTAATTATTTTCTCCATCTCGCGTCCATTAATCGCGTCCGCGGCGCAACCGACTTCTCTTGAGAAACGACTTGCCGTCGCTATCCCGAACAAATCGGATCGACGATGAGCAGCCGTAAAATTGCAACGTACGAACAATTTTTTACTCGGTTTCTCTAGATCGATGCCGAAAACTGCCTCGATGTTCGAGTTTCCGCGAAAAACTGGGTCGATCCGACCTGAACGACCGTTGACCTCGCGACGCGATTCTCCGAATCGAGCAGCTCCTCGTTCGTTTCGTGGTCGACCTTACGCTGTTTCGTCTTGTGAAGTGTGAGGTAACAATCGAACGATATCAGTTGGCGGCGGTACAGCGGGCTGTGTTCAAATAGTCGATGAAATCGACGATTTTCGGCTCTCTCAGGCGTGGGATCATCGGCGGGGCGGTCCATGCACGATGCGGCTGTTGTTGTTGCTGTTGCGGTTGCTGTTGTTGTTGTTGTTGTTGTTGTTGTTGCTGCTGCTGCTGCTGCTGCGGTTGTTTCGGCCAACCCCTCTTTTTCTTATCCCGTTTGCGCGGATATTCTTGCAGCGTTATCGACTTGCCAAACACGAAGAGGCAAGGGCCGAGATAAGGTCGAAAGTCGGGTATGTTCTGCTTGTAGACAAGGGTGAAACCACCTGTGTCGGCGGATGAGTTAAACGGCACGTCCATTACCACTGAAACAAATTGAAAATGAACGATTACGAACGATTACGAACGATTCCTCTCGGACTTTTCCGTTCTGATTCTCATTCCTTTCCCATTTCCTTTTATCCGTCCAACCTCTGTTCCGTATCCGTTTCTCTTTGTCTCCTTTTACTTTATCTTTTCCTTCCTTTCTCGTTACGAGGTCGAATGCATCTGGTTGATGTACGCGAGCGTTTCACTTTATATACCGACGTTGCTTTGTTCCCTGCAAACTCTTTCAGTTTATAACTGCGACTGTTGTACCGACATTTAGATCCTCGATGCAAGGATTACGGCGGAATTTTCATAAAAAGCAATCCTTTTACCAGACCTTCCGAGCCATTCAGGTGTCCATTTATATATTTTTGCCCGATCCGTGCTAATACAGAGTACAGAGTTTGCTCCGGTAAATTCCGAGCATGAAAAGATACCCGTTTCGCGAGACTACGCCGATGCAAATATTAGGAATTACGTGTTTCAAGCAATTTCCTTCCGTTCCTTGCAACTCCGCATCGTCGGCGAAGCGCGTCGTACGAAGTAATTATTTTTCGCGCCGAATCATTTTTTATTATATTTACGTCATCGATCGCTTTCTCGAGGTTCGAAATCTACAAGCAGCAGAAATCAAAAATCTACTGGCGAATAAAGTGTAAAACGAACGATCGAGTAAATACGTGGTATTACGTTTACGTTAAACGCAAATTTGTAAAATTTCTGTTTCGACGCGTACGTGAAAAAAAAAAAAAAAAAAAATTAAAGGGAAAACATTCGTTTCTCAAAACACGAACAAATGAAAGCAAGTTGAAATATATTAAAAACATTCAAATATAAATAACTGCGTGGATATGGGGAAAATTTTTGTTGACAAATAAATGGAGGAAAATTGCATTTTTCCCTGTTTGTTTGCCCTCGGGTCTATTAAAAGGAAAATGTACGAATTCAATATTGAATTTCTAGTTGCGAGCGATCGTTTATACGTTGCGTATCGAACAAACATCCGTAGAAATAAGACGTTTACGGTGGACGGGTAATTCTAACGATAATTGATATCGAGCAAAGGAAGGGATTTCGCAGGGTTGTTCCGTTGTTTTGCCCCGGCAACGGTCCCACTGTAACTTTCATCCGCAGCATCCTCGGTTCCTGACAACTGCCTTCCGTTCGCTGTTCGCTAACCTTTAACCAAACTCTCGAGAACATTGGAATAGAGGCGTTTGGTGATTCTCGAGCTGGGCGGATGCATCCGGGGATTGGTGTTGATCTCGATCAACCAGACCGAGAGGTCCTCCATCACGACGAAGTCGGCCCCGTACAATTCGAAGCTGCAACGTCGACGGTCCATGTGTTCTTGGGAGGCCAGCATCGTTAACACTATAGCCTCGGACATTCGCGGGTAGATACGTTCGTAATACGGTTCACCGTCGAGGCCCGTTTGCCTGTCGAGCGCAAAACCGACCGTTAACGGAGAAATGTTGATTCGCGCGGATAAAACTGGAAGAAAATAGACGGATCTCGAGAGCTATCGATCTCGCTCGAAATCACCAAGGGCTATCGAGCGTAACGAACGGATAACCGAAACTTCTCGTATAACGAATAGACCCGATCGGGGACGATTACTTTAAATATTCGTTCAGCTTCTCGCAGTCCCATCCTTGATCGCGAATCGATTTTACGACTTCCTCCGGATTTCCACGTTTCCTCCGCCTCCTCCTCTCCTCGTCGTACTTTTCCTGAATGGCGGTATTGCAGATATGAATCGCTTCGTGATAAGTTGAGAAAGTGTAGGGTTTCGAGCTGAATCGTAGGAGTCCTTCCCTGATAGAAAAGGATGGAAAAGGATCGGCAGGATTCTTTGATGGAATCGGGCTGAATCTCCGTCGAGGAAATTCTTTTGGAAAAATTCTGAAAGCGCATTTCTACCGAAATATCCCTTTAAAAAGTTTTCGCTGGATATACGCGCGGTGTAATCACGCGCCTCTTCTTACGGTTCTCTTCCTACGCCATTGCGCGTTTTCCGAATTTTTCCACCGCGAGCAGACAGAGAGAGAGAGAGAATTATTTTCGAAATAACGAAATTCAATTACTTGAACACCCATATCGTCAGCGGGAACGTGTTCGTAACCAAATACCACTGTCTTATGTCGAACTTTGTATCGTGAATCAGCAACGGACGTTCTGAAATTGAAGAAGAATCGATGAATTTTTCGACGAAACTAACGACGCTTCGAACGATCGATCATTCACGTACCGATGTATTTCTGAACGATGAAGTAATCCTTCGGTCTACTTTTTATCCTTCGGAATATGTCCTTTAGACTGTGAGATATACTGATCCCGGTGCCGCAACAAAGTTCACTCGGTTTCACGATCCAGATGTTCCTCGTCCCATTCAACTCGTACTGCGGGTCGACCTCTTTTAATTTTCCTATTATCAGTTGGGTTGCCTCCAAATATTTCTAAGCGATATAATTACACGTACGATGTGAGCAACGGGCAAACAGTAAATATGGTACACGTCCTATAGATATATCGGAAAGAGCGCGGTAGACGTACACACTTTCTATCCGAAATGTCGATAACGTTACACGAATGTAAAGAAAGTTGGAGATTAGATGGGTTGAAACGTTCGCACGCGCGGTTAGAAAGAAAGAAAGAAAGTATAAACGATATATATATATATATGTAAGTAAGTACTTGTAGCTGGTCCCGACTTTTATTCGCAGTCTCGATCCCAGCTCCCTCGTGCACGGCCGTGGCGTAGTCGTCCAAAAAGGAATTCCATTCCTCTTCCGAAAACTCGGTGAGAAAGTCTTCATCTACGTTCTGGTGGTTTTCGCAAGCGATAAATTCTTCGCAGCGTTTCATGGCGAATTCCAGTCGACTCATTGGGATCGGACGATGTCCCGGTTCGAGCGTATTCTGGCAATCTTGCATTCTTTCGACGAACCACTTGAGCAGACCAACGGCAGCGGTCAAACGGAAATCGTCGAGGAAAGCTCTCGGCTCTCTGCTCAGGTTGTAACTCCGCGGGAACAGCACGGACGACACGTCCTTCTCGTAGAGCCAGTGAGCCTCTTCCAGCAAACGTGCCATTCCCAGCTACGTAATCGGCAGTATCGGAAATATTTCGATCGAACGGTGTTGTCCCGCTAACGGAAGCGGCCTGTGTCTCTTTCTTACCTTGGACGTGTAAACGGAAGGTTTCTGATATCTGTTCAGTATCGTGTTGCTGTTCAATCCACGATGCCAGTCGACGAAATCGTTTCGGCAATCCCATATGAAGTCTGGCGACTTGTGACGTAACAGGGCAAAAATCACGGCCCTCTCGTTCAAAGTGCCGTCCGGTTGCGTCAAATCGCCCAGCGATCTCGCGTCCAGGCTGGCCACGCTACCTGAAAATGAAATCTCGTGCCGAGCGTGAACTCGATTCGATCGCGCACGTATCCGATTATTTTACTCGAAGCCAGCCGTAGGGACTAACCGTACGGTAGAGTTCGTGTTTTCGTAGCTTCGTATTTCTGCACCCAACCCCGTTTCTCCAGAGCTTCCTTCAATTTCGGCAATTCACCGCGTATCAAAAATACTTTGTGCCTCTGGAAAACAGGGAAATCTCCTCCTCGGTCAATGAATCAGGACGGCAGCCGCGTATAGAAATTTAACGGCGAACGATAACGAATAACATTCACACCACCTTTACAGCTCTGCAGACTTTGGCTTTAATCTTCTGATAACGTTCTTTCCTGGTCCAATGGGCTTTGCAGCAATCATCGTCCTTGAGAACTATACTCCTGTAGTTGTTGATGGCGTCGGTGTCGTGTCCCTTGTCGAAGATCTCCCGGGGGCAACAGGAACACGTGTCGGTGTACGATTTTGGGAACGCGCCGCAATCGAGCTGCGACAGGCTGTTAACAACGCCGATCTCATTGTCGTCCGTGTCCGGAAGCGGCCATTTCGCGTTCATTTTCGTCCAGTCCGCCCGATTGTACGGATTCACAGGGCTCTCCTTCTTATCGAGGCCAATCGAAGGAGTCAATTTGCAGTAGGATTGGCCAGCTCTATCTTCGCCGCCGGTGGAAACCGTGCTCGTTGGATCTTTCCCTGTCTTAACGTCCCTTGATCGGTGAACGTGAAACGCGTTAATTTATTACTCGATGCTTTTCCAATTTCCCTCCTTAATTTCTTCCTTTAATATCTTTTAACTTAATAAACACCTTAAATCAAGCGGCAAATCCATGGTTCCGTAGGTGCACCGAAATAGTTACGTTTAGGTCAATTCCTGGACGAACTGTGGAAAATAACATTCTTTATGTGTTTTGTGCGTCTAATTTCGATTAAAAAGACCCTATACGCTCTAAGGCGCGTGTAGAAAGAGTGGCGAACGAATTAAACGAATCTTTTAAAACGATGCAAATATTTGTGGCTAGTATTACTCCTCAAACACTTAATGGATGAAGTGGCAGAGGCTAAATCGATCAATCTACCTGTTTAACCTGGCCGCCTTATTGTTTGGCAAGCTTAATCGCCCAAGTAATTAACCTTTTATGCAGGAAACTTTAGAGAAGCTGGTTTTTGCCCCTATTAAAGGACCGTATTAATCTAACACTGACTTTACCTATCCTCCTTTTGATTCATGAAGGAAGCTCGTGACTAAATCGCTGTAAAGATCGCTTGCGTCGTTATCTATCGAAGCTAATTCGCGGTAATTTATCACGGTCTCTGTCCAAATTGAAACATTAAACGATGTTTAACAACATATGAAAATCGAGGATACATTACAGTTATTATTGACCGTTATTACTAGACGCAACCGCTGTAAAGCAATAATTCTGCGTTAACTCTTACAATCTATTCCCCCTTCTGTCCCAGTTGAACGCGTGACAAACGACCAATACGAAAATTAACATTTTACGCAAACATTCATCATATCACGTTCGTTGTGCACCTTTCGTAGTTGAAAACGATGATACGAACGAGCAGATAGAGCAAGTTATACTTGCCATATTTATTGTATTCTAATCTGTCGCGGACGTGACGATGAATTTCGAAAGTACAAATTTCACTTCATCGTTCGTGAACTGGTGGCATTTAACTTCTTTTTCGAGGTTTACGAAAATTCTTGAACGTCTCTCGTCGAAATTTTATCGTTTTGCTGTAGGTTGCCTCATCGATGCCCCTGAATCGTGATTCGGTCTGTCTTCGAGCTCCTGGAGTACTGTCTTCGCGTTGCCCGAGACATAAGGTACGACCCTAAAATTTATTTCATGGTTCTTATATTCCGAACGTTTTTGGGATTTTTGCTGTTTATGGATTTTCGTTCACGCGTCAAATGTCGGACATCTTTTTTTCACCCGATCCTCTATTATTTTTCCTCCCACCCAAACGACCATGCGCGCCGTTACGTTTCCCGGTTTAGTAGGCGTTTTATCGTTTATTCGCAATTTTCTAACCAATAACTCGATCAACTCGTAGCATAAACTGGCTAATAAAAAGCAAAGGGAAACAAAAAAATGTTCACGTTGCACGGAGGGCACGAAATCTGTGTGCCAAGGGTGAAATATGCTCCCGATATAAATACATACGTTTATTTCTGGATGCGTAAAATACACATAGGAAAACGATATCTGCGAATATCGATATCCCCGATACAGTGAAATATTTCGTACATCGATATCGTGGCTGCAACAAAATTCACTACGCTGACACCGTCAACGCTCCGATGCGTTCGACGTACCCAAAACGACTTCTCTGTACCTGCAATCTACCGCGTATGAACAACAACAACAACAACAACAACAACAACTACGCATTTCTTACTAATACCGCTTCTATCGATGCAATTTCTTTTCGGAGAGAACGAAAAAAAAAAAAAAGAAAAATTGATAAAAATGTCTACGTATTTCTCGACGGCTGGCGAAACTAGTTTCGTAAAGCGTATCCGCTGGACGCGTGACAAATTTAAAAAGCTGAAAAGCCTTTCGTATTAAGTCGAGTTACTCGTTTCGATCCGGAGAGCCGGTACTAAATGTTCATAAATTTCATGCATTTATCTAACATTTCCCCGTGGCCCGTACGAAAGCCCGGCTGAATTCAATATCGAACAATTTCACACGCCATATATCGTGTCATACGAACGGAAATTTCTGTGACGGAAAATTTAAAACATTAAAACACTGCCACCGTTACGCTTACGCTTCCCCTTTTGGTATAGGAAATATTGTCATCCCGGGCATTAATATAAAACGCAATAAAGGATAATTATTTGGAAAATTCTCATCAAAGTTTATCGGTTGTTGTGGAAACGTAATAAAATTCAGCGAGTATACATTTTACAATAATTTCCATCCGTTTGCCTGTTAACGAACATAATCGTTACGCTGAAACAATTAATTGCGATACACGTTTTAAGTTACCGGCAAATTTGATTACTTTCTAACACACCGCGTATCTAATTAATCAAATAAAATTAATGCAACGTGAAATCATTAAATACGCGAATAAATATTATAGCGTGCATCTGCGTGACGGGAGGATGAAATCCGTATGCTCGAAACGCACGTCCCCTATATAATGGACGTAATATAATGCACATAATGATGCACACGCGTCGGACAACGATATTTGGAGATCCGTTATGTTGAACTGGAAATGCCAGGGTGGCAGAGAGAGTCGGTAGGTCGGTGTCAGCGAAACGTGCTTTCGATCCCACTTGCTGCACGGTCGAACGAGTTAACTAGCTAAGTAACCGCGCCCACTGCACTCTCTAATCACCAAAGGCACCAGAAATGCTTTTAAACTTTCCATTCGCAATTACATCCTTATCTTCTGGCTCCTATTCGATCGTCCATTATTCTAATTGTATAAGAACCGTCTGGAGTGTATATTAATTGGAGTTAAGAAGGTTAAGCGCTCGAGATCGAGAATCTGATCCTCGTTCATCCTATTATTTAGAGGCGTCGAAAATTGAAGAACCGAACCTTCATCGGAATATAATGCTTTGCGTTTCGCAGAGGTCTGCTGCACGCACGTACAATATTTACGCGTAGTACGTCTATAATATTTATTCTACTCGCGGTAGAAGGCTTTTATCCAGTCGCGTGCTCCCGAGGAAGAAGCGAGTTAGGAAGTTTGCATGGAAGTTTCCTCTATAAACTAGTTTCCCGTAGCTGGTACTTGAGGCGGTCTGACTACTTATCACAGCGTGTAAATATAATAGTAAACAACCGTTGATGCGACGTCGACTCGTCGCAATTAACATTTGCGAGGAAAAAGCAACCCCTTGCTGCGACGCTTCGTATTATACGCGATCTCTCGTCTGGCGAAGCGACCGATGCGACCCATGATGAACCCGCGATACGTTGCACCGTAAGGAAATAGACTCTCGGTTGTATAAATCTTATTACAAGGTAATCTTGTTTGAAAACGCTAGAGTACTTTCGCACTTGTACCCCTGGTGTCTGTAGATCTTGCGCGATGCATTTTCAACGAAGGAACAAGTTAGCAAGTTTCTCGGTTAAGTTCACGGCGCAGTTCGCGAGGCTGGCACAGGGCCTCGCTGCGAACATCTTTTCGGACTCTTCGATACCGTCAATTGAGTAACAATCGCCAGCAGAGCCAGTCACGCCCGTTAATTCTCTCTCTCTCTCTCGTATGAATACACCGATGGTTCGGCTGACGCGAGTAGTTCTCGAACGACGTCGGTGCAAGGAGAAACTTTGTAGCGTTACCACTCTGTGTAATGGAATTATTGGATTATCCTATCGTCTATACGAGAGACGTTCCGCCGTTCGATAGAGAATTCTACTAATCGCAGCTGGATAATGGGAACCGCTTTTCACGCGTATATCACGGCCCAACAGCGAAAGTGGATAAAGGTAATTTGCGAGTCTACTAATAGCCGGTTGGCGTTGAAGGGTTGCCGACCGCATCGCTCGCGCGAAGAATACCGTCATACCAATTTCTCATCGATCATTCGGAACAAACGACGGCGAAATGCGACGTATCGTCGAGAAAGTAGCCAAAAATATCCCAGAGGGAACTCTCTCCCTCTCTCTCTGCGCGCGTATTTTTCAAAGAGAAACACACTGTATCACAGATTGCCTGCACCGAAAAGGACGCGTATTCGCACGCCAAATGTTGTATCGCCGAAGGGACCTTTGTGCAATTTAAAGCAAAGTCATGTATTATGTAGATATTTCTTTGAGAACTATTTCTTTCCGGCAACTGGCGCTACTTTGCGTTCCGTTGCTCTACTTCCGCTTAACATGGACGAATTCAAATCCTGTCGGTAAAGTTTCAATCTTTCACAATGCTTGTTCCGTTCCAAGTAGCAGGGTTTCTCAAATTTTTCGCGCTTTTCACCCTGTCCAACGAGAATAATTTTGAACGAAAAGCCAAGAAATAATAACGCGTCTCGAAAGCACAATTGGTATCCGTTCCTTTCCCTCGAGTCGGAATGTGTAAACCTGGAATGGGTCTTTACGAAATAGGAGGTGTTTTTACAGCGGAAAAAAAGCAAGCCAGGGTTAATTATTTTCTCTCTTTTTTCAACGAGAACGACCTTTTCGTGTTCCCGACAGAACCATTTACTTTCTTATCCAGAGCCGTTTCTTGCTCGAAGTGGCTAATTACGTGAGAAAAACATACCCTTCGGCTGTGCGTCTCTTCGTTCCTCTCCGGTTCCCGTCTCTTTTCCTGCCGCGAAAGTAGGCAGTACTTTGTAACGATCCCATTTTAAGAACCGAGAAAACAAACGAGATGGCAATTATTCTTGTAATTGTACCGTTCGCGTTTCGCTACGGGGATTTCGCTGGTGTCACGTGTTCCAGGCACAAATAACTTAAATGGCTTCTCGCGAGATTCCGCGGACAACAAAGAGGGTAGAAGCGTTCCATCTCCAACGGTGCGCTCGTTAGTACCGTGTTCGCCGAAATTATTTAAGAAATATGCGCTTAGCCGTTTCGAGTTAATGGAAATCTCTGGCCTCGTACCAGGTACGAGTAAAGTGAGTCAACGAAATCCCCGATAACATCAAAAATACATCAACGCTTCCTATATGCGCAGCGATCGCAAGGGGGATAAGCTTGATTGATTCGAGTTCTTCGAGTAGTTCTTAATGTTTCACCGGTTTTCTTAAAAATATTTTATGCCAAGAGGAGGGAGCTTCCGCGTGAAATTTCAAAGGCTGACGTTTCACAAGAGCGGATCGTAAAATTTTATGCGAAAGTTGCTACGCCCGTAAAACTTGGCTGCATCTGTTCCAGTGTATTCGTTGAATCGCTTTCGATATGGCATCGAATTTAATCGAGCTTTTCGTTCGCGGAAAAAAATCGTTATCGAAAAATGAACGGGATATAAATCAGATTGTCGAGAGGTAGACCAGATATAAACCGGATTACCGAACAAATGGACAATATAATAGAAAAATATTATCAAAAAAGGTAATAAAAGCTTCGCTACTGTTCTTACTCGCACGACTCGCGCGGCGGCGCTCTACCTATCGGTCGAGTGTTCGCATGCGTACGATACACGTTATTAACTGATAAACGCACGAATATCCGGCAGACTTTTCAAAGTAAACGTTCCGCTCGATCGTTTCGCGATAACAAGTTACGCGGCAGAGCATTCGGACGTGAAAACTTGCCAGCGATGCTTTTCCCCAAGTAACGTTATCAATGCCGATAAATTGCGATATTATTCACCGACCTTTGCGCGAAATTCCTCGAGAAACGTTTGCGTTTCGCGTGTCTCGCGTGTCTCGTGAAATCGATTCGAATCGCGCGCGAAAGAAGAAAACATCGATTTGTTACTGCTGCATCCGCTATTGAAACTTTCCGCGACGATAATCGCCTCCAACTTTTATCTTTCCCATCATTTTCCACGATACCTGGCCCCCACCTGTCGGGAGGAAAAATCCGATTCCGGTGAACTGGATGAAAAATCAGTACAGATTCGGTGGACGCGAACAGTAACGCGGTCGCGTCTCAAGTTTTCAAGTGTGATGTACTACATGCCTGCTGGCTATGGCGTCGGATTTGATAAATGTATTCGAGGGGAAAAAAACCGCGTGCAGTTTGCCGCATAATAACCAACGAACAGGAGAAAGAGACATTTAGTGCACTTGTTAGATGCGTGATCTATCGACCACGAGCCCCGAGGCATCGACGCTGGATACTCCATTCTTTTTCCACCGCTGCAACCCATTTCCCTCCATCTATTAGCTCCCTTCGAATATATAGTACTCTTACTCTTCCGCGTAATGGCCTTCGCGACACGGAACGCAGCGTCGTTTTTCCGTACCATTATTGAACGTAGCGTCGAACGTTCTCGGTTAAGCAACGGATTCCTCTTCGTTAGAGTCGACGACTTGAACGCGCGAATTAAAAATACACGTCCAATTCGACGCGAGGTACCATCGAACGAACCGCAAAGCTTGCTGGACAGAGACTGAGATTTAAACCACGCTACACGTCAAGGATAAATGTTTGCTTAATAGATTGGCTGGCTAGATATTTTCCGTTATCCTCTCTACAAATATTAGTTGTATATTTTCTGTTACGTACATCGGCGTGTACTCTATATCCCGCGGAGCGAAAGAAGACCGAAAATGATCGGTACTTGTTTCTAACTCCGATGTAATTTTCTGTACCGTCACACAGCACAGGATCGAAGAAAAAAATGTGCAATTTGCAAGTCCGCGCGATGAGTTTCATGGAAACACGGTTGCGTGGGGTGTGGCGTGCATGACGGATGAATGCGACAGAGCAAAGAGATTGGATTTAAACGAGGTAAATAAGTTTCTTTCAATCTCGCTCTTCTTAGCGGTTATTAAGGAGCTCTTGAAGCATGCAAAAGCACTACCAACTTCTTCTCCCTGATTCTGCTGCCGCCGCCGCCGACTGTGCGAATATTTCCCATTAAAACGAACTCGCGTACAAGAGACCGTAACCATCTATCCTGTTCGAGATCGGTCTATAAAGACTCGTAAAGAGAAAATTGCTTTACTCGAGCAGCTCGGAACAGTTGACGGATTTTTTCAATATTTTATACATTGAACGGTTTCGAAAAAAAGTAGTTGAAAGGACGTAACGTTTAAAGTGTACTTGGAAACCGTTAAGGGGCGGTGGAGGAGGTTTGACGGTAGCTCGAGGACGCTGCGGGACTTCCGAACGCGTTTAATAAGAGCAGCCGGTAATGATTGGCGCGGGGGTACGCGCGCATGTCCGTCGAAAGGGGTGAGAAGTTTGAATAGGTCGCCGAGGGGCGTAACAACGTCCTAGGCTTGTATGCCTTGCTTCGCCTCACCTTCCATCGCTGTGTACCGGCTAAGTACAATATAACTCTCTCCTTTCCCTTGTCGCTTAGGTTTGACGTAACGGCCGTGAACAACGGGCGAGTTTAGAGAGAACCAACGACCTCGGCTTTATCTACGGTTCGCGGGTGAGATTAACGAAACAAAGAGCGACCGCCGCTGCGGAACCAGTCGAGTCACCGCCATCTTGAAGCGATCTTCCATCTTTGTCTTGCTTCCCCGTTACACCGCTTCTCAAATTTATCCTCTATATGTTTTTCGACAGTTCGCTACAATATACCAAATGAGTTATAGAAATTCGCAGAAAGTTCGAAAGTAACCGGAGCTGCCGGTTGGTCCGGACGCTCCAGCAAACTCTCGTCCCCCTAATCTGATTTCGTCAGCGACGATTTGCAGTTCGCAGTTACCGCTGCCGGTATATTGGAGCAAACATTGCACAGTTCGCATCATTCGACGCATAGTTAGCCGGACATTGTGCTTGGCGAGTTTGTCCACCGACAGCATCCCTGCGCGACCCGCATGCATCTTCCTTCGAGTTTGCGGCTCTAATCTTCCACGGCGCAGCGACTGTATTGCATCGCGTTGCAACAACGACGAGTCATTTTTATTCCTCTGCCGTTAGACGATCGATGACAAAGACGGACCACAGAACGGAAAGACCGTACGAGTGTTTCCGCTGTTACAGCAGGGTCTAGAGATCCTCAATTTCACGCCTCGCTTATCGCGGAGTAGCGAGAGTTTTCCTATCGCATCTCTCCGCTCGTTCGAAAAGAACTCGGATCGAAAACTGGTATCCGCGCTGCTTCTTTCGCGCCGGAGTAGATCCCGTACGCGTTGCTAAAGACAATTATTAACAAATCTTGACGCAACGGCGGTTAATGATAGCCGGCGAACGTTCAGCGACAGGCGGCAATTACGTCCGTAATTACCATCGCGGACATCAAAGGACTAATTAATAGCAATGACGCAGAATGTAGAGCAGAGCGGTAAGAATGCCTGTACAATTTCCCTCTTTCGAGTGTTCCGTGTTTAACGCACGCTAGGGAGGTTGATCTATTCACGAATACGAATGATAAAAGAAGATTGTAGCCAGGGCGCGGTAAAGGGTCGTAAGAGGATGGATGATCAAAAGGCGGAAAGGTTGATGGATCGAAAACGGAGTGTAGACTTCCAAAGGAAGCAATCTTGAGATCCCATACGGTTCGCGTCAAGGGTGTAATTGGAGCCCGAAGGCAATCAGGAGATTATCTCGGACATAGTTCGCTTGTCATGTCTCTCGACGCCCCTTACACGCTACTGCCTTCTGGTAGAAACAAAGGTGGCCCCAGAGGAGGCTTCGTTAAGCCGTCGGCTCTCCCAACAAAGCGCCGATAGTTTCGGTTAAATGAAATACGGGTCAGCTATAAATACCAATCTATCGATGAGAAACTTTGACATCGGTCATTTACGTTAGAACGCTCGGCTACATCGGATAAACCCGGACGATGTACGCTCTAGTGGGTAACCTTTATCGTTCAAACCCTTCGGAGAATATTCCCTTCGGTAGCCAGTGGAAAACTGTAAATCAAAACTTCACTCGAAACTTGGAGAATGAACCTTCGAACGTGTACTTACCCGCGTGAATCGTTTCAATTCTCGCCGGCAAATTTGATTTTCCGGTCGACGTTACTGACACGCGCAGCCTCGTAAGTTTAACAGCTTCCTCGTAATAATCGGCATCGAGCCTTTCTTCTCTGCCTTTCCGTCCTTAAGAGTCCACGTCGGTCACCGAAGCGTGCCGTTTCGTTGAACTATTCGACAACGAATCGGTGCTCGACTACAAGGAAACCGAGAAACACTCCACTTTGGTACGTCCGATTAAGGAATCGATAGCTAAGGATATTGGCCATCGAGTACGCGTGCGTTAATACGCTGCGAAGAGAATACCTCGCGGCAACGCGTCGACGACATTCTACATACATTTTCACTCAACGAGAAACACATAACGCGTACTCGACGCAGCGTAAACCACAAAACTCGAGTTCTCTGGCTGCCTCGTGCCCCTCTTTTATAGCTCCTCTTTACGCGACTACGCGAACAAGGGGCATGAACCATAGTTTCCTCGTAAATTCTCTTCGGTACACAAATTGAGTGCTCTTTGTGGATGTTCAAAGATCTCATTAATACGAAATGCCGTCACATACCGGACATTCCGTAAACTCGTAATCCTTCATTCCTTTTAAATCTTTACCGCGCTTCCTAGTTTGCGAAAACAAGCATGGATCTCTCAGGAATCGAAGAAAAACTGCGAAAGTACGAGTTCTCAGCGATAGAGGATCGAAGGGAAACCACATCATTTCCGTTATATCGTAGCGTCAAAAGAGTCCCTCCGACTCCACGTTGCTTGTCAAACGAAGAAAGCTAGTTATACGAAAGTAATTCGAGGCGCTCGGCAAAAGAAGGCTGATTTTCGAGCGGAGAAATCGTTCGGTCCCTCAAACGAATCGATTTAAAAACGTCGCCAGGTTCTTCCTTCGAACGAAACACAATGAACCAAGCGAGAAATTGCGAATTTTCAGCTTGGTTAGAATGAATAAGCTCGTCGCTTCGATTTCATCTTTACCGGTAAGTAAATGTTAGTTACGTATACGCGTACAACTTCGTTCGAGATCTTCCCTTGCACGCCCTGTAATACGACATTACGGCGTTCCATTTCTTCCTGCGTCGTCAGCGTTCGAGAAATTCTCGTGCCATCCGTATCGTGATATCAAATTGAATTGTTGACCGTTTCTACCCGTTTCTATTCCGAAAATTATCGAAATTTAAACTTGCGTGTAAATAAAATTGTCCTCCTATTTTGTTTTCATAAAATGGTTACCACGCCATGGAAATCGCGTACGTTCCATTTATGTGGAATCTGATAAAAATACAGATTTTGCTCGAATAAAATTTGAATTTTAATTCTGACTCGTGTATTAATGTGTTCTACTTCGAATTTCTACAGCATTCGTGACATTCGGTTTGTTCTTCTTTCGCATATTTCCCCGCGCTGCGTTATTGAGAAAACAAGTACTCTTATTAAAAAAAAAAAAAAAAAAAAAAAAAAAAATTCCTACAATAAACCATTAATCTCTTATTACATTTCAACTAGTTCGTTTCTTAATAGCTCGCAAATTTATGTACATAATAATAAGGGAGGGAATGGTGTAGAGGCGGGGGATAGAGAGGAAGATTGAAATATTTAAATATTTTAGAATGAATTGCATCGTGAAGTAGAGGAGAGGCGTAGGGAAATACTAGAAAAATTCTGATTCTCGAGTCGACGCAGCTCGTTTTTACGCCCTGTAAAATCCCGCAAGATTCGCTCATTTTATGCGTTACATTTTAAAAAACGCAAAACCCCTGAAATTCGTGGCACGGACGTTCCTACGAAAATTGGATCTCTCTCGCTCTTTCTGTTTCGAATTCTCGCTACTCCTTATTACTCTATTTACCTATTATTGGATAAATTAGAGAAAAATATGTCTCTTTATTCCACGTTCATCAACTGGTGCGACATAATGGTACGGATATCGAGAATAAATATCGATGGCTCGTCTAGAACCGTGGTTACTCGACTCTCTTCGGAAAACAGGAAACGCGCAAACAGTTTTCGATGGAAATTTAATTTACAGATAACGAACCTATACAGAAACCGCGATCCTAGTTAATGCATCTACACGCCTGATTAAATTGTAACAGTTATTTCTTTTATCGTTCCAACGTCCGTCCGACAATTCGATACGTTACACCATTGGATATTGGATTGTTCTTTAATTTCGTTTACTCGCGAAATCCATTGAATTCCTTATCCCGTGCGCTCAGGAAAAGAAGAAGAAAAACAGCGTAAATTGTAATTACAGATCAAGCTGACAGGCCGTACGTCCGTTTTTATTCGAATGCCGTGACTGTTTTGGAAAAAAGAAACGAGGAGAAGGGGAGGAATAACAGAAATGCAATTACCATCCACAGTGGATCGTGGAGCGTCAAGGAATCGTTGAAATGCATGGACGTCGAGCTTTCCCTGCAGTTCGATATGATATCGATCCCGCGGGGCTTCGACTCCGCAGAATCGGGACTGAATCCGCGATGTGGAGAGAGAAAAAGGAAACAGAAACGACGAAACTATATAGGGGCGAGAACGGTCTTTGGATTTTAAAACGGTTCCAGGATTTATTCGAGGGCTCGGACCTTTCTCGTCGTTAACCCTCGAGCCCAAATGACGCCTCGCTGTGAATTATTTCCACGTAGCTGCGGATATTTCATGGAGCCGGTGATATACGCTTTATCTTTGTACTCTTAACTTATCGAGATAAAAGTTGGAGGAAATTTACAGGCATCGAAATCACGTGCGCGTGTTCTGTTGGGAATGTTCCGTAGAGTAGGTCTGGTTAGGATGTTGATCGTGCGCGCTCAAAGACGCCTCTGCTCAACGGGACACGGATGCAATTTACGTCGGATTAACTATCGCCTACCCGTTAACCAACGTCAACGATCCTCTTTATTTTTCTCTCAAAGATGAAAATCGACGACCCACGGCCTAGATATAATTTTCGGTTTGCTCGCGCTTACCTTGTTATCGTATAATAGGAGACGCAACGCAAATGGGAAAGAAAAAGGATGAGAGGATGAGGGAGTAGGGTAGGTTGAAGATAAAGGGGAAAAACGAGGATGTCCGGAACTTGAACGTCAACAATTTCCGTCTACGTTTCTACTTTTTAATTACAGAGTCGCGCGCGAGAGCCTCTGGCATTCGCAGCGGACGGCGACAGTCGCGCTTGACGAGACGACTACCTTCCCCGTCAATCCTCCATTCACGCCATTTTTTGCGGTCTTCCCATTACCGAGATTGTGTGTCTTTCGCTTATTCTCCCTTCGTTACGTCTTCTACTATTCGGTCCCGGCAACCTAACGATCTAGCCCCCGCCCTACGAGAACCGTAACGGCATTCAACGTTCGATCCTTTCGACAACCACCAACACACCTTTTATCTAAAGTTAATTGCCGCCTCGAAACATCGACCGGTGTTTTTTATAACGAGTGTCAACGATGTGCATCTGCGCGATACTCGATCCATTCTGTACTTATTATTACACTGTGTTATTTTTTAAGGTAAAATACAGAAATTAATTCGCTAATTAATTTTCGTTAAAAGTGCTCGTTAATATAATTAGCTTGTCGTCATTAAAATTTTCCCGATCGTTTTGCACGAAGCGCGGACAGCGTATAATGAAAATTTACGACGATAACAAATTTTCACAAGCACGAAATTCGTTAAAACGTTTCGATTTCGCGTGTGGGAACAAATTTCTTTTGAGACCGAGACCGTGGAAAGAAGAAGAGAGGCACGTCTGACTTTTGGTGTATATTATCTACTGCGCGCCGAGTTAGTGCTGCGGCTATCATTTATCACTGACAAAGGTGCTACCGTAAAACAGCCAGATAGCAAACTCATTTAGTTATGTTAATGAAGCATTAAACCCCATGATAAGCAACCAGCTTCGAAGTCGGTGCGAGATACAGGTGCAGTTAGAAAAAGGTATACTTTATAAATGAGACATTGTAATTTAGTTTGGATAGTATCGAGAAAAATACGCGTCGATTGCAGTTCTCCAGACGTATTATTATTACACTTGTCGCTCGTGAGACGCAAATGCGTTCGTAATGTTACCCGAGCAGTAAATATAAAATGTGCCCGGTATAAATTACGCTCAGCAATTCCCGTACGAATAAATTTATCAGGCCAATACTGAAAAGAAGAATGCAACATGTGATCTCAATTTAATTCAATGTCGTTTGTATCCAAAAATGTACGCGAATATGTAAAAATTGTTAACCGAATTTCCAACAGAATGCCCCTAAATTGATATACATCGTTTAAAATTTTATCAAGCTTTTAACAAGCATTGCTGAAATTTCCGCGTAAAAAAGCAGCTGCTTCGCGAAATTTGATGGTCTATTTTTTTTTTTTTTTTTTCCATTAAAATGAAGCGTAAATTATTTTCGACTAATAATTCGTTCCGTACACGTTTCGCGATACAATTTCGCAGCATATTTTCCTTTTTATTCCGGTCTGACGCGATGAAATTTGTTTAAGTGTCGGTTGCTGCGCGAATTCAGAATTCAGAGATTTTTCTCGAGGAACAGAGAACGCGACGTCGCCCAAGGGAACATCATTCAAATATCTCTACCGCGATAACTCTCAATAGAGGGACTTTTTCTTTTTCATTTTTGTTTGCCACGGCATGCGCGTCTCCAATTAAGGGTGACACACGAGCACGGAGACGCTCGAAGGGTCGAAAAGTATGCCCATAGGAGGAGGGCTGCACCGACACCTACGTGGGTCCTTAGAACCTTGTTACGTTACGAAGAACGCGAAATATATCTAGTCGCTCGTGTAAGAGTAAAGAGATATTGGACGAGAGAATGAAATGAAAAAAGAATGCACGATAATACCCTAATCAAGAGCCGTGGTTGTTTCAACCGTATCGTTGCCAGCATTACGCTGAAAGGGTGGCTCCGGCGAATCCCGAGGGGGATTCGAATGCACAACGGCAACGCCACTCGCCGCGGTCCTCGAAATCGTGACACAAGATCCTTCTACATAATAACGAGCAGCTTCTCTGCTTTCTCCAATTACGCTTCTCTCGGTACTCGTAACTTTTCTCGCAAAGATTTCATCGGACTCGACGTCAAACAAAAACCGACGCTGTAAAACTTGCAGGGAAACATTAGGTTGCCGCGTCTCCGTATCCGAAGCTGATGTTCCTATTTCGCGAGCGATAGTTTATTTAATGATAAACCGAGCAACTTTTGCGCTATCCACGGAATTTCATCCGCACCGAACTAATATGATTAATGCGCCAGTCTTTTGTAATTAACGATAAAAGGGACGGTCGGTAGGATTGCGTTAGTAGCTAGTTATTTCCCATCGGCGGTGCGATGCAACTTTCGAACCTTTTCGGTTAGCCTACCTTGGAATCGAGTTGCGAACGGTGGTTTCGCTGGGCACCGCTTAAAATCCAAGTAAATAGTTGACCGAAATATTAAAAGCCACGCGGCAGCCTACACGTTCTCAGCATCCTTGCCGCGAAATAAACGAACACGCTCTTTACACGTGCCGCCGCTCCTTTCGAGAATAGCTTGTCTTTTTCCTTTTTTATTTTTTTTATTTTTTTTATTTTTTTTTTTTTCGCTAGAAGAAAGTTTTTTCATTAGCCTCGAGCAGTCTGAAACGCACGAATACCTCCAAGTACGTGCATTGCATGGCAAACGGATGCAGCCGGTGCTACTGTCGTAACCTAACTTAATCGCTTTATTTCGGCCCGTCCTCGTCGATGAAGAGTCGTCGTAATTCTTCGCGATTCTCGTTTGAACCGCTGACAAAGATATCTATAATAATTAGCGCAGCTCGAAGTGTCCCTAAATACCGAGGACGGAAAATGGAGCACGGTCGAAAGTTTCAGATTATCCGTATAATTCGATTTCGGCGACTGGTAAGGGCAAAGTTTCGCGTTCAACCGGTTCTTTAGTTACATTCTTGGCGGGTCCTACATTACGGGATCGCGAGCACGTACCGAATGCGGTCGGCTGTAATTCACGATCGAAATTGAAAGAGTTTTTCTAGTTGCGAACAAATGAGATCAGGGAAGCGAATCGACTGACAATGGGTCGCGCCTGGTTCTTACACCTTTCCCGGATGCCTATCGTTCATGCGCCGTGAAAACTTTTGATTAGCTCGGCTATTTCATGCGACGAGCGTAGCACATTACGTACGTACGTACGTACGTACGTATAGATGTGCCTGCGCTACCTACCGAGTTGGTACGCACACAGATCTAAGTAAGTACTTACTTTAGTTACTCGTCTGTGCGCCGCAACCTTCCAAGAACTTCTCTAACGAGAGTCCGAGCAAGTTTTAAGGGCGCACAGGCGGCACTCGTTTAAAATATCAGGTTAAATGCACTTAACCGTTCGTTGATAACAATGCCACGAGTTGAAAAGCACATACGTGTATCCAATTGCGAGGCCAATTGATTTGGCGAGGAATATATTGGAAAAGTTATAGAAATGCGATTAAAAATTGAAACTTGATAAACTCGTTCCTTTGACATTTTGATGGATTAAAGTGAAATGAACGAAGAACGAAAACATTTATATCGTTCACTGTGCGATTCGCATCGTCGTACGCACGCGAGATACGAAAAGAAGGTGGATACGTGCAGGACGCGATGGTCGTAAATACGTCTATCAAAGTCGGAAGGTTTTGAAAGGCAATTAAAGTTTTCACGTGGAAATAGAACTCTTCCAAAGTTTCGAATAGAGTGAAAAGTTTGCTCGTGTTAAGCTCAACATCGACCTTCCAATAGACATTATTATCTACAACTTTACTACATATCGATAGTACCTAATTATTAGAGTTTGCGAATTAAAAAGTGCTCCTGTCAAGCGAGCTTCGTTGAGCCGCAAATGATAATATCTCCTCGAAGGACACGAGAGCATAATCTAACTGTACAAACTATATTACAAACAGACGATCAGGATCACGTTTCTCACCCGTTTATAGTTACCAACGATCGACAAATATACATGTAACGTCGCTATGTAACGGGTTCTATGCACCGAGGATAAGCCTGTGCAAATAGTGACATTAATTGCCTACGCGTCGCCCTATTTGCATGCCATTATTCAGAATAATTGATGACTATTGGTAGCCTATGCGTTGAAACTCATTACCATATTTAACGCACCGACACGTTGTTTCATGCACTCGGTGCATGATCCGTCGCGACTGAAAAATTTGCTTTCAAATTTCTTTCTCACAACTTTCGATTCCATACGCCGCTAATTTTACAAAAATTTTTATCCCTTAACCCACCGTTGGCGACCAAACCGGTTGATTTACTCGAATTACCCTGGTGAAACTAAAAAGTGTACTCATTAATGTAATTTATGCCTCGATAAATCAGCAGCTCCGTCGTGGAAATAATTTTACGAGATAAAGGGAGATAATCGTCCCCTTCTCTTCGCAGAACTTTATACGCTGTCGTTTCCTCGGTTTCTTGCGTTCGCACTTTTACGAAAAACCAGGCATACGTGTGCGGGTTCCCACTTACTTTGATGGAACGCGACGTATTCTACACACATAAGTGTGCGAACGAGCAGCGTTTATAAAAAGTTTGCGAAACGTTCGTCAATTTGAAATTGAAAACACGCGACAAAGGAATTGAATTCGATTTACGAGTAATTGAATTTCCAGCTTGGCTATTGTCTCAGATTTGTTAAAATAAACGTTCGATGCATGCGTCGAACTCCGTACCGGGGAACATCTGATCGATATTCCTGTAAACTCGATTATGTATTTCATTCTCTTTTGACTCTGACTATTATTTACATTTCAACAAGCGTCGTCTGTAGCGGAATGAAATTTAAGAGAACGATAATTGTTACCCGAATAGATATAGCGTTAAAGGGCGAGGTATAACGATGCTGTACAGTGCACATGACCTAATTTTGATGAAATTGCGATCAGGTGACCGTAAAAGCTTCGTAGAAGGAATGCCAAAGAGAATTGCTTGGGTCTCGAACGGCTGTCCAAACTGGTATCCTATTTACGATACTGCTTTACGATGCTTCGTTGTACGATATCGTTTGCCACGGGTGTCGGAGATAACTCTAACCCGGCTGCTTTCCCCGGCAAAACTTCACTATTCTTTCTCCTCCCTTACTTACGTATTTCAAAATTTAACGCGACCGCCGCTCTGGGCCGGCTACGTTTTTCTTCACACTTCCGTACGCTTGGCGGTTTCTATTTAAATTCATCCTGAAACACGTTCGAAAGAAAGTGGACGAGAAGAGACTATATAATAATCAATTATCGCAAAGACTGCGCAGCTGTAAAACAGTCCGAAAGTGTCAATCGGAAATCCCATTGGCTAGGAGAGAAGAGCAGGAAAGTGTGGAACGACGCGAGGCTTCGCGAGGCTATTCCAGCCGATTTCTGCATTCTACGCAGTTTGCGTTGTGGAGATCACGTAGGGCCGAGTAAATAGAGAAAGAGGGAAACAGGAACGGAGAGAAAGACCGACGATGAGTGCACGCTGCACAAACCATCGCGATTCGGTCAATTGCCTTCGCCATCTCATTTGACGGCCATTGTTTCACGCGTGATAGATTTCGTTCATTCAACTTTCGATAATCGCTTTTCGATCACCCCACTCTAATTCGAATAAAACGATCGTACTTTATCAATCGCGACAAAAACACCAACCTACGAGCAAACAAACACTCGATGCCACCGAAAGAAGTGTCAACCATGAAACGCTCGTTTCCGAAACGACTTTATATCGATTACACTTTTAACGTTATAAAATGTGTCTTCGATCCGTTAAAATATATCGTTTCAAGCTGTTTTCGAAATAGGAAAAAATAGGGGGCGGAAGGAAAAGTTGGCCAGGCGTTATAAAACAACGACGACGGGTCACTGGAAACGTGAATTCCAACGGGCCCGGGAATAAATGCTGGATTTACGACAGCGATGCGCCCCGGAAATTTTTGATATTTATAACTAACTACCATCGAACTTTCCGAAAGCGAATCGTGTCTCTGCCGACGGCCAGCTCTGATATCAGAAGCCTATATATCACGCGACCCTGCGATAAAGCTCGTCCACTTCGGTCCGCAAGATCAAGGGACACTTTCGTCTAAAAAGAAGGAAAATTTATGAAGTACACTCGCTAGCTCGCTACCTACCGGCCAGCCCGGTGTAAGCCGGCTATATGGTTGTTACGAACCAAGCCACGACCACTTTTCTTTTTCCGGGATAAAGAAAGAAATAGTCCGCCCTTTTTCTTTCCCCTCCAATTTCTCCACCAATTGTTCCACAGAATTTCGAATTGTACGTTTTTAAAACTGGAACAATCGTTTATTCGATCGTTTGAAAAACCGGTAAATCTTATCGATTGCGCGTTCGTGCGTGATTGGCATAGAGAGGGGTTCGCGGATGGATTAGCAAAATAAACGCTGATCTCTGTTTGCTTTATGCGAATTTTGTTGACGGATTCGAAAGATACCGTCATCGGAAAAATGAATTAATCGATCTACGTACGCGTACGTAGGATCCGAAAGCTGTAATTAACGCGCGAATCCAATTACAATAGATCGGAAAAAGCATTATTCGCGTAACAAGAAACGAAGGGTTGGTAGGTACGCAAAACACGTAGCTCGTGCCTCAACACGGATTCCGCGAAAGGTTCGAAGAGATGTTTTTGTTAACGATGGCTAAGAACACGGTGAAAAGCCGGCTGTACGGCGTGTTAACGAGCATTACACGGTGCAGTTGCAAGCATATCGGAATATCTATTTACTCCAGGGCTACGCGGAAACGTTGCACCGAGTTAAACACCGATTCGACAGCTCCCCAAGTATTTATAAAGATGGCTCGTTAATTACGTCCGACAGTTCCAAAGTGATTCGCGTTCGTTTCGAAACTGGTCGTTTCGAACGTGCGTCCGGCCGAAATTAATTACCAGACATTAATCATTAGAATGCGCGTACCAATTGATTCGCATCTGTACAAACGCATCAATTTAAGTAGAAATAACGCGAGCAATTTAAACGAGCCAAAGAATTGTTGGTACTCTGAATAGAAGAAAGCGATATTCGTGAAAAATTTATGTCGCGGTATTTATCATTTTTATCTCGCTACTCACGACAGACATATCCAGAGGTATAAGAACAATTTTTCCGACAGTCAAGTGTTAAACCTTCTTGCCTAGCCGCATAAATATTTCGCGGAAAGAGACCATAGCGATGCGTTAGTAGCGCGACATAAATCTTCTCCGACCATACTTCTTCGCTTTTCTATCCAGTCTGAAGCAGGCAAAAACCGTCAACCGGTTCTATTCGATGTTTCTGAAAACTGCAGATGCGCGGCAACGAATCTAACGCAACTTCGATCGCTTGTCTCGTGCTAAAATTTAGCGAACATATTTGCCACGAATCATTCCCTTCTTCGAAAGTTGAAACGAAAATTGAACGTTACACGATGTATCGTAGCTGTGCTCGCGAAAGACATAAGAAAAGAGCAAACGCGATGCATCTTCGGTCCAATGGAAATAAGTAAAATTTAGGTCACTCGTCATTTCGATGTTCCCAACGGTATTTTCCAACATCCATAAAAAATGGATAAGCAAAGATTACTGCGTCACGAGTCGCAAAAGTGATGTAACGAAAGAGATGTAATTTCGGACTCGTCGGAGTTTTACGCGGTCGGTTCGCTCCCGATTCTTCTTCCCTTTACCGTTGATCGTTTCCGCGATTTCAGTTTCGAGTAGCTTGTTCTCGAACGCGTACGATAAGAACCACGCATTCGTCGGTTGGACGTTTAAAAAATTTTGTATGAAACCATTAGAAGCGCGGGGCAAGTTAAGTCAGGTGGAAGCAGAGTCGAGGAACGTCCGTGGACGCGGACGTGAAAAAGATTTATTTTCACTTTCGTCTGACCAACGGGATCTAAACCTCCCCCGTAAATTCGATTCGGTGACATATTTATCGAGGAGGGAAACCTGGACAAGAAAGAGTTTCATCAGCGACAGTCGAAAGAGATTCTTAGAAATATCCGTTACAGAAATTTCTCTTATACATTTTTATGAATCAGGCCACTCCGAATCCACGAAACCCACTCTCGACCCTAAAAAGCGAGGCGCGTGCTCGGCGTACAAGCGACCCCTGACGAGTTCGGTGACAAGATTTCGCCCCTCCGAATAACGCGTGCGGGAGCACTTTCCTCGATTCTTCCTTCCGAATTTTTCAGTCGATGCCGCTTAAAGTTTACCGGCATGAAACATTTCCATATCCGGTGTAACGATAAAACGCGCGCGCGAAGCAACGAAACGAACGACGAGAGTGCACTTGAAATTGTAAGGGGAGAAGGAAATAGAAACGTCCGACGAGTACCAAAGACGAATGCTCCAATGTGCAAAATAACGATTGCGAGGACAGTTCCACGAACGAACGAACGAACGAACCCTCTTCGCTATTCGACACCACTGATTCCTCGCTAGTCCGACTCGATTCTTCTTCCTTTCAGACACTTCTCCGGTAACCTGCGACCATTTCAATTCCAAGATCGCGATCCTACTTTTATGTCAACACAGGGAATGCCTGACGTTGATAGAAAATCGATTTTTCGCCATAGGAGCCCTGCCATCGGCGTGATTCGACAAAAAATCCACACGATCGTTGATATTGTACGCTTGTTGCGCATCCGTCCCCGAAAGGGAATTTATTTCGATTCATTTTTTCCAGTCGAATATTTTTCAATTACGTCTGCGCCGAGTATAATATATTTGGCGTTACGTGGAGAGAGAGAGAGAGAGAAAAAAAAAGGGTAAACTGATTTTCTAGCATAAAACGAGACACGATTGTCCTCTTTTTTGGTGGAGAGGATCAAACCTGGTTTTAAATTACAGCCAAGTACGAAGGAAAAAGGAGAGAGAAAATTCAATTTGAATGAGAAATTTACCGCACGGTATGGTATAGCCGAGTGAGCGCCCAGTGCGGCGTAGAGCGCCGAAGTAATCAATGGTCACGTTTTGTCTTTTACCGGACACACGAGAAATATCCATGTCGGACTGCTGGTTCGCGGTTTGCCGGATTTAAATCTAATCTAAACGAAAATCCGTTTCCACGAATCTGTGCTCGGAAAGAAGAGACGGCGAGGAATCGGAATCGAGAGTTATTGACGCTTCCGTGACAAGTAGTTCGATTAAAATGGCCCGTTCGAGACGAATTTTGGATGTATTCTTTGATTTACGCGTCCGTTTACTCGAAAGTTGAACGACTCGACGTTTGGTTAAGCGTCGTTCGATAATGTCAACACTGGATCGGCCGTAATTTTATCGACGCTCTGAAATCCCATTTGTCCAAAATCAATTCCTCGATGCCTCCGAGACGGAGCGAGCGAGAACGTTTGAACGAATGGTATTCTCATTCGTTGCTTCTGCGCAGCGCAGCACTGCGAAACACAAAAAAATCTCTCGTCGATGTGTCCACGCGTAATGTTCCATCCGCGCGCGATGTTTATTTCCGCCATTGATTCTGTTTCCAATGCCTTCGTCTATTGTAGAAATTCATAAGGCTGTACATTGGTAACGGAAAAATATGCGTCCCGTAGTTGGTCCGGTTGTAAATTAAAAAAACCTGGATATAAAACTTTTAATTGGAGTACGCAGAGTTTATGCACGCCTATATGAATCATTTAATAACGCGCAAAGTTTTTTATATTCATTTCGAGAAACCAACCATTTTATGTAGACCGATTTTTATTTTTTACTTTCACATTTCATTCGATCGGATCGATCCGATATAATTAACGGAATGCAGTATCGTAAAAATATTATCCGCACGTTTTTATATAATATTTTCCTGCATACCGTCCCTGGATTCTGACAAAATCAACGTGTACGGTTTGTAAATCAAATTCATAGCAACGGAAACGTGTTTCAGCGTGGATAGAAACATATCACGTTCGATGCTACATGTAGAGTATCGTTCGATTTCAGGTCGAATTTTTTCAAATCTATGAAATCTGAAAAAATACCGGATGGACGACTGAAATCAAATAATACTCTGGCAACACAAAGGATTCTATACGGTATTGTAAGATTCGTATTATTTTTACCTCACGGCGAATATTCTTATCGTAATTATCGTAACGTACCTGTTACGTATCTGTTTTCCAGATTAGACAGGAATCCTGTGGTCCGAGATCGATGAGGCCGGAAGTACCTATTATGCTATGACAAAACGCCTTAACCTTCGCTTCTGTACGACGCTAGTGTCAAACGACTAATGTCGATAATCCTTCGATAAGAAGCGCTCGAGCGCGCGTACACTCGTGAAATAATATTATTTTTAGTTATCATGATACAGCACCATTAGTAGCAGCACACTATCGAAAGTCGTTGTAAAAAAATATTTCAATATTCAGACAGTTCAAGAACTAAACATATATCTAAGCCGAATGTATAAGTAGGTGACCGATTTTTGTACCGATGGTATCACGGTGCAAGAAAAGAACCGTGTAAAACAACGTTTGCTCGGAACTTTCGATATTCTTAGATAACCACGAGGATTTGAAATATTTGTAGCATCATCGCAGCAAATGACCGATACGACGAAGAATGGTGGATGATCGTTTTCTCATCGTAAGAAATGGCACGCGAAAGACACGTCTTTCGGATAGATCGAATCGTTGGACGACCATGTCTCGCGCATACGAACGATACGGACGAAGAAATTGTTTGAAGGCGATAACCCCTGGCGAACGAATGTTTCAAGGTGTCGGTGGACTGGCTATTACCAACGGAACGGGCAAACTTCGAA
The DNA here is from genome assembly GCA_963969225.1 of Xylocopa violacea. NCBI lineage: Eukaryota > Metazoa > Arthropoda > Insecta > Hymenoptera > Apidae > Xylocopa > Xylocopa violacea. The sequence goes on along the minus strand of CAXAJV010000005.1, from coordinate 37,574,513 downwards.
TCCCACGGTGCCGATTGTTACAAGCTTATAAACTGTCCGGCCGAGGATCGAGCATTTCGACGAGAAAACTGGTTCTTCCGACCTCTCTTTGGACTTCGTGCGCGACATAGAAACGGCGGAACTACTGGCAACTCGAATTCCTTACTCCCGTGAACCTTACTCCCGTGTTCGTTCTGAAACTGTATATAAAGCTGACCGATGGCGTCGATGGAGGTTTGGCGCGCGCTCCAAACTACGAAAAGCACAGATTCTAATCATTTTTTTCTTCTTTCTTCTTTTCTTTTAACTAATAAGCAAAGAGATAAATCTTGGCTGGAAAGTGGGACTGGAATCGAAGGGGCGAGCAACGATCAATCAAGCTCCATTCAACGATCATAATAAAATAACAACGTGCGGCGAGCTGAAGCTTTTTTACCGACAACCGAGCGCGCGTTACATCGCCGTCAACGATTTAGTTAACTGAATGGCCATTCAATGACTTTTAACGAACACTAGAACAGGGAGGAAAACACGAATTCCCCGAAAGCAGCGAAAGCCTCTCTTTGCCACGTTTGTCGGTCGGTTCGTGCACCGTCGCGTCGAGGTGGATCATCGGAATTGGTCGTATTCAGCCGTCCGATCAACGGTCTCGGTGTGAAAAATTTAGATCCATCGATGGTCGCGCAAGAATGGGTGAAAGATCCGTTGGACGCGTGAAACTTAGAGACCGTAGAAACGAAGGGGAATAAAAGGTAACCGTACTGAACGCGAGCGTGTTAAAACAGGCGTCCAACGACGGTGTGATATGTGGGATTGCGCAGCTAAGATGGGAATAAAAGAAGAAGAACGAGGAGAATGAAAAAAAATGTTTGAAGAGACGGTAGAATAGCTTGTGGCTTGCCCGGTACTGTTTCATTTTATTTGTTACTCGCGAAAGCGTAACTACGACCCGGAAGCGTAACCACGTATACATCGCATGTACGCACGTACACTCCGGAAGTGCATTCTTGGCGGAGGAAGAAAAAGAATTTGCTTCATTTGGCTGTAACTTTCACGGTACTCGGATTCATATGAAAATTAGTTCTCATTACAGAGCCGGAGGTCGTTAAAAATAAACAATAACTTGGCAACAAGCCACGCCGCCAACCATCTCGCGTTCTCAATCCCGTTGTTCCCCGACTCGCGGAAATAACGGAAAGCTCTATTTCATCCATCGTGTTTGAGAAATTGTCAACGGGTCGCATCTACGTGTCTGCGAACGTTCTATATGTAAAACTTTCCTCGAAACGACAAGTTAAAATGAAATAAAATAAAATAAAGAAACGTACGAGTTGGAGTAGAAAACCTCCGCCATATCTCTCTAGCTCAAGGCAAGCGTTAATAGCTCGATGTGCCTCGAGTCGTGAACTTTCGGCTTTAACTTAAAAACCGCGCCGAGCCAGACTACCCGACTAATGAGAATTTAATTAACAGCGGGCGTATATCCGGTTCGCGACATGTTCTCGTCCCGTCGGTACCTTCGCTGTTGTACAACTTTCCTGTAAACTTTGCAATATCGCGAAGCTCACCTTTTACGGGAAACCTTATTTTTCTGCGAATCCAGCTACCCTGTAATTTGTCGGTTCGTTGCAAAACTTTGTTATCGCGCCGCGTTCCTTATTGCATTAAACTTGCGATACGATTAATCGACTCTTTAATATGCCGTTAATCGTTCTGCGATTACGCGGATTACGCACTTTTTCAAACCGTACCGAAAAATGCGATAAATCCATATTTCGGTGAACTTGTTCTTCTCTCCTAGCTAATAAACGCTCTTCATTTTGTTTTCCCGTATGGCGCAGATTAAAGTCGCGCAAGGCACTTTTCTACCCAGAAATACAGCTACTTTGATTTTGATAAGTTACGCAGAAGGCGGACGAGAGTTTTCATGTTAGCCCCGCAAGACGGTAACGAAGCGATATCGCGAACAGCTCTATAATCACGGAACATTACTCTTATTATCTCTGCTAGCGGTAGCGAACGCAAATTAAGCCGTAAACTCTGTGGTAAAATCTAAGTCCCCGATAAATTATGCTCTTCCCTCGGATTTTTGTTGCACGCATTCTAGTTGATTATTTGCGCATCGACAATTTTAGTTGGAAAAGTTCGAGATGAACGAAACTTAAACTCCAATTCGGATCAGGATTTTCTTTTTACCCATTCCATGAGTTCAAGTACGTATTATACCAAGAAGAAAATGTGTATGAAACGATGCATAACGGTGCATCGACCAGCTATGTATAAGAGGCGTTATAAATATGAAACACACGAACGTAACGAACTCGGATGTGTATGTGCGCGACAGGGGAAAGTAAAACTTCACAGTTTAAAGCCCGAGAACCATATTGAAATTCCTAAAATATTGCATCCGCCTTACCACGTTGACGTGCACCGAGTTGCATGTACACCCGTACGTGTACGTACACGTGGACGAACGTACTGTATACGGTATGTAAACTGAAAGTTTGTAGTCGAAAAGTGCAAAATTTATTCGTCGAATCGACGATTTGCTGCTAATTTTTACGGCTAATTCGACTCGTTCCGAGTACAATACTTTGATCGAGCGGTTCCACTCGGCGGTGGATTATAGAGAAATTACGAGGATCAGTCGATAAGGGAGGAGGTCAAAGGTTGAAATGGAAACAATCAAGAAACTGGAAGGATATCCCATTTTGATTGGGGAGAAGCTGGAAGGAAATGGATTCGAACGGATGAACGTCGCGTCCGCTCGAACAATTTGCTTTCTATGCTATTCGGATTTCGGTCTAATCCGGCGGGTTGCCCCGAGTGTTTGACCACGCGCGCTCCTCTAACCACCACTCGCCGTTACTTCGAACGGCCCCGCGACAAACTTCGGTCATTAATGGCGGTTTGTTTTCGCGCATGGGCCCAACGCCATTTCCACCTTGGCATTCCTTATTATCAGAGTTTAGAGATTTCGGTTCGTTCAGATTACATCGCTTACGCGCTTTCCTGTCCTCTCCAACGCTAATCCAATTACCTTACCGTGATTACTATTGTTTCCGATCAGCTGCGACCAGATACCCGTGTAATTTAAAGAGGAATTTCGTTTAGTTCCGTTTTGTTAAAAGTAACAAACGTTTGTTACTTTTAAAAATGAAATCATCAAGGTTTTGCTATCGACCATCTTGACAATAGACAAATTGACTACGATAATGGTCGCTAAAGAGATAACAATTGGTGTATAAAAAGAGAACGCGGGATACGTCTGTCATAGCAGAAGTTTACACTCTGTTCACTCGTGGCAAGAGAACGATAAAAAAAAAAAAAAATTGTCAAAATGAACAAAATCATCATCGGCGTTGCCTTGGCAGCCTTTTATTTGACTATGGTAAGAAAATTCTATTTTACTACTACCCATTACGTCGATACGTAAATATGAAAACATTCGAATTTCACGAATACTTGAAATACGTTCGATATTTCCCCATCGAATTAACGCTACTCTCATTCTACGCCCACATAATTATTTACCTTCGCTCTTTTCCCTTGTCGAATACGTTATTCCGTGTGTATCGTTGCTCTCTTTAAACTCTCGACTTTCTGTCACGAAAGTTGCTCGTTATACGCTCAAGACGCTCTCTTCCGCTCTCCGGAAAGTAAACTTTAGTTTTCGCTAAACGACACAAGTAGCTTCGTAGAAGCTACTGGTCGTGAAAAACCATCTGTACAACACCTGTACCTTTCGAATACGTTCTTTTCATCTTGCCGCGTCTTTTTACAATGTTGACGAGCATTAAAATTTGATTTTCTGTAATTTAGTTGGTTGGCACCGAAGCTGCGAGCACTAATCCGATCGGCGACATAATCGGCACGGTGAACGATGGCGTATGTACAAGTTTCTGACACTCTCCATGGTATATGGAATCTAGGGAATATAGGAGATAATTGTTTATTTAAAACTTGATCTATTTATTATAGGTGGTCTCGCAAATAGTGCAAGTGCTTCAACCTTTAGTGTCCGGCGTCGGTATCACAGCGAGAACGTTATTGCAAGTTTTAATACAACTCCTGCAGCTTCTTCTATCCGTTGGCAATCTGGTTTAATCTTCCGAATCATTTTCTTGCTTGGTTGTACGCGTACATCATGATAACTCTTTGAAATATAAGCTTTAAAAAATAATCCAACGTGTATTAATTCTCCTCTCGATTCCAGTTTCGTACCCATTTTCTTTACCTAATTCTAGATATCTCGCATACGAGGAAAGAAAACGCTTACAGTAAGATAGCCGAACGTGATGTCTGGTATCGGCTCGTTTGCCGGCTGCTCTTTTGTATTCAGTGGCGAGCCCCGATGTGGCCTGCCGTGTTTGGCCAGCATTTTGACGTTGATGACGTTGAGGGATGATAGATGCGTCCTGTATCCATTAGGAAAAGTTGGACTCGAGAGATCGAGAGATCTCTTTCCCCTTTCTTCTTCCCCTCTCGGTGCTCTTTCCCTCTCACGGTGTACGATCGCAAAATAATCAATTTCTCTTCCTACCTTCCTACCCCAAGGTTTGTACGGCTTTAATCGCGCATGTGAAAACAGGTACGCGTTACTTTTAAAGCATCCTGTAGAAAGAGAGTTAGACCACGTTCCGCGTAATTGATGCGATTCATATTCATAAGCCGGAATCAGGAGGTAGCGAAGTAGCATAGCCGGCAATGAATCCGAATATCGGAAATAGCGAAATAACGTCGCCTTACGTTGAATACGCAAAACGAACAGGAAGGAACGATAATTTCAGCTCGAGGAGGAAGAAAAACCCGGTGCGTTATTACGTGCCTACAGTATCCACTCAGTGGTAAATACGAATGGTTTTAATATTCCGTAAGCACGAAGGCGCCACTTTTTAAAGTCCATGCGTACCTCGCTCGTGACCAGAAAATATTACAAAGACCTGGGAAAATCCGCCGCGGGCTACAGCAAAGCTACAAGCTATGGGTGGTAAGAAGCAGCGTATGCACGAGGACTCTTCCCTCGAGTCTTCCACATCCTTCATAGTTATCCTTTTAAACTCCTCGGAAAATATAACGATAATCTAACTCGTTATTGTGACTTTTTTTTTATTCGAACGAGAGAAAATGTTCGAGACAGACACGGAATTGGAAAATTCGTCGAACTGAAACGTTAAGCAAGCAGTCGATTATCCGCTTGCGAGTCTGCGCAAATCCGCGCCCGATAATCCCGTTCGAGATGACTATGTCGGGACAGGCGGCAACGACGAGGTTTTTCACCGTTCGGAGCAAATTGCGAGGGATAACGATCTCAAAATTAAATTCTCCATCGGACCACGGGCTACACGGTTAATGAGTTCCGCAGTGTGTCGAACTTTACTTAATAAAAGAACTGTTCTTACTTTACTTACACGGCGAGAGAAGCTCCGAGAATAGGACACGGTTCTTTTTCTATTAAACTCGGGTACGCGACAAGTTTTAGTCGGGAAATTTAAGCTTCGACTTAGATCTTACAAGTATCCGTCTATCCAGATTGCAGGCTACAGTTTTAATAACAATCGCGCAGAAGACAACAACTAATTTCGACGATTTGCTAAAAGAGCAACGCTCTTCGCTGCTGCTAGAAATCATCCGCGTGTATTTATACATTTAATAGGAACCTGACCGTCGGACTGTGCCTTAATTCAAACTAATTTACATTTCACATGTTCGCAGGAGCGAAGCTAGCTGAGCGCCTCCATTTATCTTGGTTGAATTTAATTTCAGCGTGGCCAAGTAAAGTACCACTTATTCTTATGAATGCCATCGACCCTTCGAGTGTGTACACTATCGTTCAAAAGTTCCGAGCCGATACAAATCGTTGGCAAAAAATTTCAAAGATCAATATATCAATAAATTGTTGTTTACAAAAGGGAGAAGAGAAGCGGTATTTTTCATTAAAATTGACAGGTTGCGGTGGAAAAGGGAAAGGGACGTTTTTAAATGCAAACGACGAGCCGCAACAGACGCTGAACATTTCACTGAAACATCGAGACACCATATAATTAACATTTTCATCGCAACTTCAAACTCTAGAGTTCTTAGAAAATTCGGGATTGCAAATTTTCATTAAAAACTTTCGACACCAATTTGCATAACCGTGTCGCTTCCCCGGCTCGTGTACCGCACCACCGACGCGAGATTAAATCTCTTTCTATTCCTCGACACCTTTCTTCTCCACGTTTGTATGGTCGTTTCTACTTACACGCATTGAACGTACGTATCTCAATTTATTGACCTATTAATTTAGCGTGCAGACATTAATAAGGTAAGGTTTCACCGGTCGTATCGCTCGATTCGAAGATACTTTATCGGAAGGAAGGCTCTTTGATTTATTAAACTGTACGAATGTTCCTCGGGTCGTATCGTATCCACTTATCGAGCCGTCCGTGTCCCCGAACTGGATCTGTTTAACGTGCGCGTAAAAGCTTTCTCCCGCATCCTCTGCTTCCGAGGCAAGTCATTTTGGGAGGGCTTTCCCCGTCTGTTCGCGCCACTGCTTCAGAAAGGGGTTCGAATCTCCCTGACAAACTGTCCTCGTGGTCTTACGTGCCGATTTGCGTTAAACTCCTAAGAGCAATTCCTAACCAGACGAAATGAGGAGGATCAACGCGTCTACGAATGAAACAAGTTGATTTCGAAGGAAAACGATAATATATCGTGAGATCAATATTTCCCACTGTTTACTCTGGAGGCCACAATAACGACGATTTTGCTCTTCGACGTTTACGATCGATATCTGTAGCTTGTTGACAGTATTTAAAAGACAGTATTTTTTTGCTAAACTTTTCCTAAAACAAATATCGATTCAGCTGGAATAAATACCAAGAAACTCGATACGGTGATTAAAGCAATCTCTCGTGCATAACTACGAATTGGGTACATTATGCATCTGCGTAACCGAGCGTGTTCCACGGTGTATCCATGGGTCGTATTATGATCCTCGATTGGGAACCAAGTATTTATTAGGTCGTATACCAATCGATGGAATGGTTTTCTCTACAATAGAATCGCGGTATCCAGCCTCAATGAAACGCTAATCCTTGCTCCGGACGACCGGAGAATCGAATTGCCTTGGGCAATCGAAGAAATGTTTCAGATTGAAAGGACGAAAAACACTAAACTTGATTGGTTGGATAAAAATTTAATTGTACACGATAAAATATACACAAGATGACCGCCAGAAGCCGGTAACTTAATAAAAAATAGATAGCTATTGTACAGTTGTACGTGATACGTTATAATTTATACATCCACATATGTACGCTTTCCGTACGTTTTCTGCTTTATAACACGGGAAACGCTGAAAACCAAACGTCGCAATTATACATATAGCGTGTGAAAATGAAAATATATTCTGTCTACCGCATTGTTACCTTCTCGCACAAAAGATTCGCATGGCGTATTGTTCGTGCGAAAGTAAGATTTAATGAAAATCGTTAAAGTTGATCCCGAAACGAAACCTCCACGCATACCTTTTTTCATTCCAAGTTCAGCGGCCGCTGACTTTCACGAATCAACAACGATTAACTTCGTCAGAATCGGCTGAATAGCGAAAGTCTCATTCTTTATCATTTCCTTTCATCGATCGGATAACGCAACTAACGCGATCTTTCGATACGTTTAAATTCTATTATTTTGCGTTAACTCACTGTTTTGCTGAATCGCACATTTCTTTAAACGAATAAATAATGCATAGGTAGACCAGCGCGGTACAAAGTGCCCACCGAGTCACGACTTGCTCGGTTAAGTACTTTGATCATTTTTTACACTCTGTTTAACGGTTTCAAAGTGCATCACCGTTTACATTCCAAGTTTTTCCCTAGAAAGCTGGTACACTTTTCGCCTGCCTTTTTGTCGCGCAGCTCTCGCTACATTTCCCGAATAACGATCACTCGACTGGCAATCATTCGCGTACACGTGTATCGCTAAATCACGATACGTATTGAAATCTATTTACGTTCAAGGATATCAACCTCAGAATTGATTAAGACTAATAAATTAGTCGGTGAAAAATACCGTGAATACATGTTTGCGTATAGTTACGTATCGTTCAGCGAACGAGGGGGTGGTTTGCGAACCACTTTCGTGAGAAAGTATATCGTGGCAAATGTATTCACGAAATTCATAACACGCTTAAGAAGCTTTTAAGGAGAATAAGAGTAATTTCCATAATTGCTTGTCATAAAGAGGTGATAACTTAATCAGTCGCGTAACTTGTGCAATTTTTCGATACGGTGACAGCACAAAGATAATCAATATTGTTCCGCATTCGAAGTGTACATAAGTTGTAACGATTCGTTGCATCGAGCAGTACATGCCCGTCAGGATTCGGTTTAACCGAACAACTGTATCTCAACGGTAAACCGTCAAATTGTCAAATCTCGTTGACGTGTATCGCGCATGTGTTTAAGATCTATATATTATTCTGGTTGGCCAAAATTTATTACGCGCGGATAGATTAAATTTAGTAATTCGACTTTTATCGTTCACGCCAGTTCGTACTACCGTATACTATTGTGACCGTAGTGTTCCTCGCGAGGCCTTATACCGAACACACACATTTTGACTTTGCAAAAACTTCCAGCCGACAGTCGATTCGTTACTAATTACGAAGAGCAGCTTGTTGGATAGGAGTCGTTTAAAATCAGATCGTGCAGCCAACGTACACACTCACGCCGAAGGAACAGAAGCTACGGGGTAGTAAAAGTGCAATCGCGTACAGAGAATTCGCGTATCGCACGGCGTGACACCACGCTGGGAATTCGTAGGACAGCTGATGTCGCGATGTCGCATTTTCAACAATGTAGTTTTACTGTTCCTTTGGGTGTCGTCTGCCTGTACAAATTCGCAACGTTACGTAACGCGCACCTGATTCGAACCGGAAACGAACGAGCAACGCTACCGACGGAACTGACGGAACGGAAAACCAATTCAAAAGAGTACCTTCTTCCGTGTTCTTCTTCAGCGACTGACGCTTCATCGATACGTTGCGATAATTGCAAAGCGATTCAATTAAAATCATTCCGTTCTATTTTAGCGTTCGTCGACGCGCAAACATGTGGAACACACGGATGATCGTACTCCTACTCGTAGTAGCATTTTTAGCTGTCCAAGGTAATATATTTCACGTAACCCTGTGTTCTCGTTTCAACGATAAAACTGCTTTACTCGTTTGAAAAGTTGCCAAGAAATGAATTGCCGTATAAAATAGTAAGAAATCGATGAATCGATTAACCGCAGGCAAAGCTAGCGAATGCGTGCCACGTAGTTTCGGTACCGATAGAATCGTGTGCGTTTGCAACGCAACGTACTGCGATGTGACGCCGCTTAACAATCCGAGGGTCCCTAGAAACGGAACGTTCTACTGGTACGTTTCGAGTAGAAACGGACTCAGGTTAAACATGGCAAGCGCAGAGTTTGGTTCCTGTCCAGTAGGCGTGAGCTCTATCGTGGTCTTAAACGTAAATACCACAGCAAGGTATCAAACGATCCTTGGTTTTGGCACTGCGTTCACAGACTCGGCGGGAATAAACCTGAATAAACTCAGCTCCGCAACTCAGGATCAATTAATTCGGTATATTTTACGATCTCGAAGTAATATCGGTTCGATGTGCGCGATCGCATTCGCAATTACCGACCGTGTTCCACAGATCGTATTACGACCCAGAGGTAGGAAGCAGGTACACGTTAGGTCGCATACCAATCGCTGGAACGGATTTCTCTACGAGACCCTACACCTACGATGACTACCCGAACGACACGACGTTGCAGCACTTCGCGCTTACCCAAGAGGATTACCATTATAAAATACCCAACGCGAGGAGAGCCCTCGAACTGAATCCCGAAGTGAAATTCTTTAGCTCGGCGTGGACAGCTCCGGCATGGATGAAAACTATCGATAGCATCAATGGATATTTTGGTACGCACCTAGGGAAGTCAGAAATATTGTTATCGTTATCGTTGAATCAATAATTCACGATTATTTACCAGGTTTCTTGAAAAGAGAGAACTATCAGACGTTTGCCGATTACATATTAAGATTTATCGAAGATTATCGAGACAACGGCATCGATATATGGGCCGTCTCAACAGGTAACGAACCGTTAAATGCCTTCATACCTGGCATCTCTTTGCCTTCCATGGCTTGGACACCGGGAACGGTCAGGGATTGGATCGCTAATAATTTGGGTCCGACTCTGAGGGCATCCAGTCGCAACGGCACAAGAATTTTTGTCCTAGATGATCAAAGAATCGAGTTACCCTGGTACGTGCAGGCAGTGTTTCAAGATAGTAGGGCTAGAGATTACACGACTGGAATAGCTGTACACTGGTACGACGACAGCTTCGTCCCGCCAACGGTGTTGACTGAAATGCACGACGATTCTCCGGATAAATTTATTCTCTTGACCGAAGCATGCACGGGTAAGCCGAGAAGCAGTCCAACTAGAACAAAACCATATTTATTAGAACCTAACTTTCTTTACTTCTACTAACGAGTTCGCTATCGATCTAGCGAGTCCACTATCGAGCAATATTTCAAATTTATAGAAACTGTCACAATTTTTCTTTCCATTAGTAACCAACATTACCGCAATTGATAAACTACATAAAAAATAATATCGTTACGTACACAGGATTCAGAATTACTGATTTTCCAAAAGTTATTTTGGGATCGTGGAACCGCGGTGAACAGTATATTTTAAGCATAATACAGGTAAAGCTGCAGCTACTCTAAATATAATTTGTTTCTTACTAATAAGTGATATTCGGTTTTAAGTATATGAATCATTGGTCGGTCGGATGGGTGGACTGGAATTTCGCTCTGGACAGCGAAGGTGGACCGAACTGGGTTAATAATACTGTCGACGCTCCTATTATCGTAAATCCAGATACCGATGAATTTTATAAACAACCGATGTACTACGCTCTGAAACACTTCAGTAGATTCGTCGATAGAGGCTCCGTTCGGATTTCTATTACCGATACCGACGATATTAGAGCTACGGCGTTCGTAACGCCGTCGGAAGAAGTCGTTGTTGTTTTGTACAACAGGTAATTCGATCTTTCAACGCGTTATCGTCATCAACGTTTAACGATCTAAACCAGGTAATTACCGGATATAATAAAACGATTTATTTTGTCTAACAGAAACCAGCAACCAACAACTGTTACCCTGAACGATCCCGAGGCAGGTACCATTTGCGTGGAATTGCCTGCATGCTCTATGAATACCATTATTTATGCACGGTGAAATTAAAAAGATAGAAATGTACGTATCTAACGCCAGGAATATCAAAACATATCACGAGCTAGAAAGTTGTATGCTTTAATATCTGAAATAAATAATTTTTGTCATGTCGAATGGAGACGTGCATTTTGAATCCGATGTATCTTCATTACTGTGCTGTCTCTGGTTCTCCGTCTCCCTTGGCTGCTTTTTATTCCCTAGTTCCATTAGGTGCTTGTCCCCCGATTCTAAATTCAGTTTACGCGCATGAAAGAATATCGAATATCGAATGAAAATATAGTAAAAAATAAAATAAAAACAATTTATGCGACTTACTAAGCGTTCAGATAATACTGTCAAAGTAAAACGATATCTTTCGAGTAACATGCAAACGAATTAAAAATTTATGTGACAAGTGGCACGTTTGTTTCTTCGACAATATCGTAGAAAAGCATGGTTATGTAACTTACACTTCGGGTTCACTTGTGCTCCCATACGTTTGTTTCAGTTTCCAGAACTGAACGTAGCACGCAATATGTGGAAGACGCTTGTATTAATCGCTTTCCTTTCTGGCAAAGGTACACGAACGTCATCGTAACATCCTTCTGTTGTCGAATCTTATGGATAATTACAAGTATTTCCATTTATCTAATTGTTAGGCATCGCAAACGATTGTGTGCCTTATCGTGTCGATAACGAAGTGATTGCGTGTATTTGCAATGCTACATATTGCGATGGATTTTCGGCGGACGAACCGGAAGTACCGAAGGAAGGCAGTTTTTACTGGTACGTGACGAATAAACAAGGACTCAGGATGAAGAAATCGGAACTGAAATTCGGTAGCTATGAAAAATCTGTATCCAGCGAGAAACTGACCGTAGATAGCTCCACGAAGTATCAAACCATTATTGGTTTCGGTGGTGGATTCACCGAATCTGTTGGTATAAACTTAGAGAAACTCAGTCCTGCCACGCGAGACCAATTGATGAGGTAATCGCTCGTATCTGTCAATATTTGAGACGCGTTATATTTTTATCCAAAAGTTATAACGTATCCTCTGCAGAGCGTATTACGACCCAAAAACTGGAAGCAAGTATACATTGGGTCGCATACCCGTTGCGGTTACCGATTTCTCGACAAGATATTATACATACGATGATGTTGCCAACGACACGTCGCTCAAATATTTCGCTTTGACGAAAGAAGATTACGACTACAAGATACCGTATGCGAGGAAAGCTCTTGAATTAAATCCCGAAACGTTGTTCCTCGGTGCCGCATGGACTGCCCCGTTATGGATGAAAATTAGTGGCAATTTGAACGGGTTGAGTACGTATATCGAGTTAGAAGAAAAATAGACGATCGTCTATTCTTATTATTTTCTTTATTAAACTTCCCATACTCGAATAGGTTTCTTGAGAGAGGAATATTACCAGACATTTGCTAATTATCTGGTAAAGTTTCTGGACGAGTATAAACGTAACGGTCTGGACATATGGGCGATTACTACCGGTAACGAACCGCTAAGTTCCTTAACATTGAATGCTCCGTACAACACCATGGCATGGACACCCCAATCAGTGACTGATTGGGTTGCCAATTACTTGGGCCCCGCTTTGGCATCATCGTCCCACAAAAGAACGCTAATATTGGCTCTTGACGATAACAGGGTTTTATTGCCGTGGTTCGTCGAATCGACGTTCAAGGACGAAAATGCGACAAAGTATGTTGCTGGTACAGCCGTGCATTGGTACTTTGACAACATTACTCCTGCGAACCTGTTGGATCGTACGCACGATAAATTTCCAGATAAATTTCTTATCATGACCGAATCATCTGTAGGTAAGTGTTTAAAAAAAAAAAAAAAAAAAAAAAAACGGTATGTATTCTCGTTGTAAAATGTTACCTTTCCGCACGTGTTACCTTCACACGTTACTCGTGTAGGGCCACCAATATGGGACACTCCGGAAGTGAAATCGTTATCGTGGCAGCACGGAGAAAAATACGTTTTAGGCATAATAGAGGTAAATACGCGTATCGAACGTTATCAGAGGTAGAAGATGCAATTGTCAATGCGATATACTTTCTTTTCAAGTACATGAATCACTGGACAACTGGATGGTTAGACTGGAACTTAGCTCTGGACAAAGCAGGCGGGCCAAATTGGCAACACGTTAATCTCGACGCTGCCATTATCGTGAATCCGGACACCGATGAATTTTATAAATTACCTATATATTATGCTATCCAACACTTTAGCAGATTCGTCGACAGAGGTTCCGCCAAAATTTTTGTCACCGATACCGATACGATCAAAACGACAGCTTTTCTTACACCTGCCGGGGATGTTGTCGTTGTACTATATAATAGGTAATGTACCGTTTACTTTCCTTCCATGAATCATACAAACCTTACTTGGTACCAATTTCTTTTTTGTTTCAGGGACGTTTCTCCGACACATGTGGTTCTGGAAGATGTTCAAAAGGGCACCACGCTTTCCTTGGAATTATCGCCACAATCTATAAACACATTAAAATATAAACAGTAATACCTGTTTGTATCGTATTAATATATTATGCCAGTTCTAATAATCGATCGTTGTATAAAGGCAATAAAATTCCCATTCTGAGGAAAGAAATAAAGCTACCGATCCTTTTGTATTATACCTAAATTATTGGAAATTCGAATTAAATTGTGAAGAATTTAATACTTAAGGTTCGCTGCGTGTCAAGAAAATGAATGAATCTATAATAAGTTTGAGGAATAATAGTGATGATCGCATTACGTGCGATGGCATCTTTGTTTAGATAAATTGCTTAACCGCGGCTTGACTATTTTCCCGATACTGCTAACCACACGTGACAGTTAACGCAAAAGCGCTGATATAACAACATAGTACAACAGTAAACAGCAATAAACATTTTTCACGCAAGTAAAAATTTGATTATTTAATTATGTCCATGCGTAATAAGGTATTGAAATGCAATATAATTATATAATCTTGTTATACGCTTATAAGCTACAATACAATAACACTAATAGAAGCACTGGTACCATCGCGATTAATTAACCTACTTGGATAATAGCATCTAAATACGTACTTCCTGTGTTTATATAATTCTAACATACTATTAGCGTAACATACGTCAGTTATCATTTTATCATATCAATAACTTGCAACAGTAGAACCAATTACGGTTCTATCCGTCTACTTTGTATCTATTCGAATAACACGTCGTTTGAAGCAATAAATATTATTTTATGCAACGCGCGGAGAACTATCTGAAAAATTTATGAGGCAGACAACAGCTGCACTTGGAAGTGCAACTTCTGATCAGAATTTCTCAACGTACAAATCGCGTGATAATTAAAATACGATAAGTTTTTAGTAAATATGCCAAAGTCAAACAACTATTTCGATGATGCTTGTAAGTTTTAAAACAGCTAGCTAGATGTTATCACGACAATTGAGTCGCGATAGAAAGAAATGTATCGAATAAATTATTTAGACGGTGTAAAAGGGTTGAGAAACACTGTAACGTCCGCGTGTATTATTTCTCCCACCATATTCAAGAAGATACGAAAGAATATACCTATATAAATTATGCACGGTACACTTTTGTTCGTGTAGATTCACTTTAGCATTCGAAAATGGACGTAAGGCGCATATGCAAGATACTGCTGCTGTTTAGTTTTCTTTGCGGCGAAGGTGAAGCTTAATATCTCTATATTTTTAAATTCTTTCGTTAGTTCGTTCACCGCATTTTCACCGTATTCTCACCGTATTCTCATGGTATTTTCACCGTACGAGGATAGGTGAAACACAGGCAAACGAGTGCGTGGCTTACCGCGTTGATGGCGAAGCGATCGCATGTGTTTGCAACGCAACATATTGCGACTACCCATCGGACGATGTTCCGAAGGAGGGCAGTTCTTATTGGTATGCGACCGATAAGCAAGGACAGAGAATGAAGCAACTGGAACAGAAATTTGGTAGCTGTGGTGGTTCTCCCCCCGATGAAACGCTGACCGTGGATAGTAATAAGAAATATCAAACGATTATTGGTTTCGGGGGTGCATTCACCGATTCTGCTGGCATAAATTTAGGGAAGCTTAGCCCGGCCACGCGGGATCAGTTGATTCGGTAATCAGTGAAATCTGCTAAAATAACACAGACGGTGGTACGTAATTAGCGAAGATTCGTATTTTACAGAGCGTATTACGATCGTAAAAAGGGAAGCGGATACACATTGGGTCGTATACCTATCGGGGCTACCGATTGCTCGACGAGACCTTATACGTACGATGATTTCGCCAATGACACCTCACTCGAGCATTTCGCGCTTGCTAAAGAGGATTACGACTACAAGATACCGTATCTGAAGAAAGCTCTTGAATTAAATTCCGAAACGTTGTTCCTCGGTGCCGCATGGACTGCCCCGTTATGGATGAAAATTAGTGGCAATTTGAACGGGTTGAGTACGTATATCGAGTTAGAAGAAAAATAGACGATCGATTAAACTTCCCATGCTCGAATAGGTTTCTTGAGAGAGGACTATTACCAGACTTATGCTGATTATCTGATCAAGTTTTTGGACGAATATAAACGCAATGGTGTTAACGTATGGGCAATTAGTACTGGTAACGAACCGCTAAGTTCTTTGATTTTTAATTATCCAAGTACCACTATGGCATGGACACCTCGATCAATGGCTGACTGGATTGCCAATTACATGGGTCCGACTTTGGCATCGTCGTCGCACAAGGAAACGGTAATATTAGCTCTTGACGACAGCAGACCGCTGTTACCCTGGTTCGTCGAACCAACCTTTTGGAATGAGAATGCAACAAAATATGTTGCCGGGATAGGTGTTCATTGGTACCTAGACTTTATCACCCCCGCAGACCTGTTGGACGAAACGCACGATGAATTTCCAAACAAATTTATTATCCTGTCTGAATCGTCGACATGTGAGTTTACTCGCTAAAAAAATGTTCCTATTCTGCATCGAGTTAAAATAACTATTCGTCCATAGCTCCACCGATATGGGGCACTCCGAAAATTAAGACGGAATCATGGCGGCATGGAGAAAAATACATTTTAAGCATAATAGAGGTAAACATACTCGACTCCACGCCTCTGCTAACTGCGCGAAACCTAACTGCAGTTTTGTTTCTAGTACATGAATCACTGGGCAGCAGGATGGGTAGATTGGAATTTAGTTCTAGACACAACGGGTGGACCGAATTGGCAACACGTTTATCTCGATGCTGCCATTATTGCGAATCCAGAGAAAGATGAATTTTATAAACAACCTATATATTATGCCATCCAACACTTTAGTAAATTTGTTGTCAGAGGTTCGGTTAGAATTTCTATTACCGATACCGATACCATCAAATCTACAGCCTTCCAAACGCCTTCAGGAGAAGTCGTTGTTGTACTGTATAATAGGTAATGCCGTGCTCTCTTTTCTTATGTAGAATTCTTAGTGTAAAATAATTAATCTTGATTTTAAATTTTATACACATTAATTTGCTATTTTAGGGGTACTACCACCAAACGCATAGTTCTGAACGATTCGCAAAAAGGTAAGCTATGCTTGGAATTATCTCCACTATCTATGAACACTTTAAGATATATATAATATTTACTTGTACACCGCACTATATAATCACATATAACGTCGGTCACCATAGAGACAAAGCAATAAAGACTTGTAGCGCAACAAAGTGAAACAAAGCTACTCGATTTTTCATTAAAACCTATACAAGAAAAAGAGAGCAATCGTTTCTAAGTAACTCTTGTTGTAATTGCGAAACATTTCGTGGAAGAATAATTTACTAAATACACTCTGTTTTACTATGCAAGGATCTTTTTCCTTGCTCTCGATAAGACTATTCCCATGGGAAATTTCATAAGGAAAATTATCAAATTCTTTTAACTTGTTAATATTATTATTAAGAATGTTTATACTCAAAATACATAAACTGAATACTTTATGCATCCGGGTAATACGTTTTTGCCCAACGTCCTACTTTCCTCTTTTTTGGATTTTTTCTTAAACATCTTGGTATATAAACTGGTGTATGATCGTCCAATCTTCGTCTATACGGATTGTAACCAAACTCCCATGGATCGCGTCTCTGGTACCTTAAAGTGATATGGTTATCGAGCATATAAAGTTTCTGCCAACTGGTTATTTCAGGTATCAGTCTGTAAAACGGAGAAATGTTATTGATTTTATAATGATTCTCGAAATTTATAATAACTTTGACCTATATATAACAATTATTAATATAACTAATATTATTTAATTATAAAATTACGTACAAATGTCTCGGCCTATTAGCCATTAGGTGCTTGAACTTTTGTTCTAACCATTCTCTTCGTTCAGGATCTACGATGTCGGCAACATGTTTTACGGTTTCACCGAGATAAGGTTTCAAGTTTTCATTACTTCTTTCCGCGGGTACGTTAGCATAAAATGTGATCAACTTTTGTAGAACGTCTTCATTAAAACCTTCGATCTTTCCATCTTCTACTTTATCGAATAACTTCATCGGTTCAGTTATCCAACATAAATTACGTTTAGGATTTTCATCGGCATGTTCCATGTGTATTAATGTAGTATTCAACTGATAAACGCAAAATGACCAAAACTGACCGTTTGTCAAAACTGTTTGCGATACTAATGGATACGTTATTTCATTGACCGTAGAAAAGCCTGAGATAAAAAAAATTGTTTTACCTTTTGATAATTAAATTACTTTGTTTTTTACATACACGTAGTAACACGTGTAATACACACAATAAAGTAATTTTGCTGAACGGAGAAAGTCTGAATTTTTTCAGCTGAAATAGTACCTTGATAACAAGCTTGTGGCAACAACCAACCGTACGATGCAAGAATGGCTTGTACGGTAATCGCTTCTTCGCGCAGTGGAAATTCCCTAAGATAAAGATCATTTAAATTATGGTACGACAACAAACCGAATTCAGCGGTATCTCCAGGCCAGAAACCAGGTATACAAGTACCGTGCCTGCGTGACATGAAGTATCCTAGTACTTTAGGATCAAATTTGCATTCGGGAATATTTAATTCCGAATTGGTAGATTCGGTTAAAGAAACGATCTCCCTCAAGGGAAATTGATGTCTCAGTTGCAAAATTGGAGAACCGAGGTAATGAACCCTTATATTAATTGGTTCATTGGCATAGTTTTTCGCACGTTTCGAGTTCTCCTTTGCTTTCCTAAGTAAAGCCGGGGGTTCGATACCACCGACGAACCAAAATGCTTCTCTTCTCGGATCAAAATCAACTTGTGTTTCCAATAAATGCGGCATAGACGAAGACATAGCAGCCAATATTAACCTATTGATTTGATAAACGAGCATATTCGTATTAGCATCTTGTAGCTTTTTTTGCTTAACTTTGTCGACTTCCTCTATTATTTCCTGCTCTCTTCTGCAATTTGTATCATTTTAGAAAGATTATATGGATTCGATTCGATCGAACGTAATTGTAAAAAAAATAATTTTTATTTCGTTAGTTCAGTTCGCGGTCTATAACTTTATCAAAGACTAACGGTCTTGATTCGCTAATGATACACGAATGAATTCGGACTGAATTCGATAATAACTTTTAAAGGAAATATATAGGACATGAACGATGCACAAGTAATCGTACTTACAATCTATGGCAATACTCGAAAATAATAAGATTTTCGATACGATGCTTTAGATTCTGCACCATAGCATTCGATTGTTCGGTTGTGATTACTGAATTATAAAACTCTGGTAGTTTACCATCATTTATAACGTGAGTATGCGTAATATACTGAGCGTGAACCAAAGAATCGTATAAAATATTTCTTTCTTCTAAAAATAATCCTTTCCAACCATAATAACGTGGCATATTAATTCCGAATAATTTCTCCTCTACAGTTTCTAGCTTTTTAATTTTATCGTACCACGCTTCACGTTTCCTTTTAATACGTGCTATCCGAGATAAATCCAATATAGGAGGATAAATTGCATTCTCTGTCTCGGTGAGCGCGGTAGTAGAACATTCCCGTACGACGGTTTTCAAAATGCTTAGAGAACAACTTGGCGAACACTTGTAGAGCCTGGCGTACATGTTAAATAATGATGAATATATCTAATAATTGTTGACGATATCGAGGTTATACGCAAATACGAAGTTCTATTTTATAGAGTATTCTTCTTGTTATTCATCGTGTCTTTCCGCAAGATTTGTATCCCGATTAAACTGCTACATCGTTCGTTGGTTTAGAATTGTAGGACACAAATTTTTAATTTACAAATCCACTGGTTTCAAAATTAACGCAAAGGTTAACACAAAGGTTAAATAATTAGATAGATCCGTGCAACTGTAAGCGCCCCCATCTACGAATTCGAACCAAGATTCTTAGTTAACGCGTTTCATTTATTGGATAAAAGCCAATATAGGCGTCAAACTAGAATCTTTAAAATTCTCTTAAAACATTCCATTTGATTTTAAATACGCGTAACTTTTCAATCGATGGACTTGTAGCCTCGTATGCTAAATACAGCCTATCGGTAAAACTATCACCAGATAAAACCACTTTCCATTGGATTCCCATCGGTTTGTGCATGGGTTGAGTATGAAATTTAAATATTTTTCTTCTTCAGGTTTCACTTCTTTAACCGTTTATTACTATTATTATCACGAGAGGAATAAAAAAATTCTACTTATATTAATATATTTTGTTTTATGACATCAATTTCTATAAAAATTTTATCTATTCTAGTAATATTATGCACACTTTGAACGAATTGTTTACAATTTTTTCATGTAAGATATCACGAGATCGTGTGTACAAACTTCGCGTACGTATACGCAAACAGGTAAGTACTTAGGTAAGTGTACTACCTAGGTAGTATACTCGATACGAGCAACTTAAGATCACTCGTGACCGTGAATTCTATCAAAATCTAAATAATTTTCATTGGTATTCCAAGTTACGTCCATGCGTGTTAATCGATAATTATCTCGTTTTCAGATCGAGATAAAGATTTTTAAGAGATTCGTACGTAAATGTACACATGAGGTGAGGTTAAGATAGTAAGAAAGCATGCCGCAGGGAACGAGAAAAAAACCGTTTAGCGGTAAAGCGAAGAAACAGCAACTGCAAGCTAAAAAACAACGACAGAGTTCAGCGATATTGAGCACGTATCGTATAATCGCGGATAATAAGTTTCTATACGTTAAATTATTATATTTCAAGTAACTAATTTTACATCGTATCCAGCAGCTGGAAATTGTAGCAAAGACAATGATAATTTTGAATACAGTGCTATACAAAAGATTAACAAACAACCGAAGGACGATGGTTCTTCTAAAAACAGGTACGCTTTACAATTCTTTCAAGAAAGCAAAGAGGAATTGATGAAGCGAAAGGAGCAAGCTAGAACCGCCGTCGAACCTTTGCCTCTGAAAGATCAAGAAGTTTCCGACAATTATTTTCCACCAGAGATCGATATGCCTAAAAGGCCGCCGTGGGATTTCGACATGACAAAAGAGCAATTAGAGTTGAGAGAGCAAAGGTATTTTACCGTAAGTAAAACATAGTTTTCGTTTATACTTATTTTCTGGTTATCGTGTTAATTGTTCGATTAGTTTAATTATCGTTTAACGACTTGTCGGTTCTTAGGAATATCTAAAAGATATGGGGAAATTGAGTTCCGTCGGTTACTTTGAATTAAATTTAGAGACATGGAGGCAATTGTGGAGAGTTCTAGAAATGTCCGATACATTATTGATCATCGTCGATATCAGATATCCTGTGTTAATGTTTCCTCCATATCTATATCGCTACGTTACAAACGATCTTAAAAAGGACATGATTTTAGTATTGAACAAAGTTGATCTAGCTCCTCCGGCGTTAGTAGTAGCGTGGAAAGAGTATTTCCGTTCTATGTATCCAAAATTACACATTTTGATGTTCACGTCTTATCCTACTTATAATTTACGTGGAAACACGAACGAAACAGAGGGATTAAAACAAAGACGTAGAAAGGGAAAGCTAAAGATGGCTGCCGAAGGAGCTCAGAAACTGTTGGATACTTGTAAGGAAATCGTTGGAGATGACGTGGATCTGAGTTCTTGGCAAGAGAAAATTCAAGAGGAAATGCAAATGGAATTCGATTTAGACGATGCCGATCATAAAGAAAACGTTACCATTAAAAAAGAAGATACAAGTTATTACGAGCATGAACGTTACAAAAATGGTGTTCTAACCATTGGATGTATCGGAACTCCGAATGTTGGGAAATCATCGTTGATGAACGCATTGATGGGTAAATATATGTATACGTAACGTGTTTAACACGAAAACCATTGACTACCGAAAACCATGATATATATCAACTATGAACAATACACGTTTACAGGGAAAAAGGTGGTAAGCGTGTCTCGTACACCAGGACACACTAAACATTTCCAAACTATATTTCTTACGAAAACCGTTTGCCTCTGCGATTGTCCAGGATTAGTGTTTCCGTCTACAGTGCCTAAACAAATACAAATATTAATGGGATCTTTTCCAATAGCTCAAGTCAGGGAACCGTACACGGCGGTTAAATTTCTAGCTGAAAGAATAGATCTACCGAAGATACTTAAATTGCAACATCCAGATAATGACGATACGTGGTCCGCTATAGATATTTGCGATGGTTGGGCTGCCAAACGAAGTTTCGTAACCGCACGAACCGCCAGGCTTGATTCGTATAGAGCAGCTAATTCGTTGTTGAGAATGGCTCTTGAAGGAAAAATTTGTGTATACGTGTACCCTCCGGATTGGAGTATAAATAAAGGTAGTTGTACCGACGGAATGGTCCAACCGATTTTTCGTTTTATAACCTGTACATAATAAATAATGTCTATAAATTTTACAGAGAAGTGGGAAAATCATCCGGAAGCTGAATTAGTCAGATGGATTCAAGCTAGGAACAAAGAGGAAAACATTAACGAGACGGGAAAAGTATACGTCTCGTCCGAAGACGAAGACGAAGATAACGAGGAGGAACGTTCAGAAGATAAAACGTATAGAGATAAACTAGAATCCGATGATTCTGGAAATTCCGATGACACAGGAAGCGAAGACCCGGAAATACCCCATGTAGTTAATAAATTTGAAGCATTATCCTCGGATGCGTAAAAAACAATTATTCTTCAGTTGGTTTCACTTTTTAATATCATTTATTAATTCCTATATACGTTAAATTATCTATGTACAACGAAGTAGGCTATAGTATTTATAACGAAATGTTTCATAAGTAAAAACATTGTATATGTATATTACACGCATTATTGTTTTGCATCTAACAATTTCTAATCGTTTATTGTACTACTGTGTATATACACGCTTCAACTTCTGTCGTTGGTCCACTATACAGCGATTGAATTATTAAAGAGAGTTTTTATATAGAAGCACAATGTAAAATTTTACTTCGCTAACTATAATTACTTGCAAATGGAAACAAAATATATATATATATATATATTTGAATTATCTAAAGTTATTTACTTATCTTGAGGCCTATAGAACTTGGATCGTAAATTGTAGCGCAAGGTTTGAAAACCTTTTTACTCCAAAGTTATTACTTTTACAAAATTAAATGTTCCGCTTCACTTTTTTTTTCAACATACTACCTTTTGTAATGAAATTATAATGTGCATACATGTACGTACTATTAAAAATGTAAAAGCATTTCTAAGCTCCTAATAACTTTTTAACAGAATAACCGGGTATCGCATAAAAGAACAACAATATCAGCACTATTAATCCAATTGTTACGAAAGCTTTTAGAATGGCCCATTTGTAATTATGCCAGACGATATATTTAATCGATTTCAAGGGATTTAAAAACCACATGAAAGAGGCATCGGGTCGGCTGAAACAAGAAACATGTCGATTACGTATAATGTTTTAAAACCAAGTCCGTACGAATCCAGGAAAACGTGAATAGAACACGAAACTGAAAGCTGCCGCACGATTTTGTTACCGGTGGCGCCATCTCTGTGAAAAGTGCTCAAACTGGTCGCGCATCTCTCGGCGAAGGACGAAACTAATTCACAGAGATGGCGCCACCGGTAGGCCAACAGTTTACTTCGCTGTCGGTAACGATGCGCGACCAGTTTGGGCACTTTTCACAGAGATGGCGCCACTGGCAGGTCACCGGTTCATTTACTTCGCTGTCGGTAACGATGCGCGACCAGTTTGAGCACTTTCCGCTCAAGATGGAGCTTGGAGAGTAAACGCGCGAATTTAATCTTTTCTACTCACTTTGGCTTATCGAGCGGATCGGGTTCACTTCTACCAAAACCTGCTGGATTTTTCTCAGCCTCTTCTTTGGTTAACAAATGAATTTCAGCTTCCACCTTACCCTGACGAAATTATTAACATATAACGTTCTCGTACTTGTACGAGAGATATCAGAGTCGTTACGTGAACGAAAAAAATTGAAGCTCACCGTTAATTCCATGTCCTCGTTTTCCTTCTTTACGTAAAAGGGCCACCAACCTTTTATTCGTTTCTGCTTGAAAATATTCACAGTCGGCACCGATCCATCGGTTTTCAACATGCTTAACGTGCAAAGCTTGCTGTTTTTTGCACCGCGAGGAAATCGGTTCAAGTCGAGCGTAATCGCGCCCAGAAAGTCATCAGCCGAGAAGTGATCCGCATCCCAGACCTACGCGAAACGGAATAACTGGAAAAATGTACCAAACGGGAGGAAGGTTAGGAAAACCAGCGATATTGTTACTTGTAATTCCAAACGAGCCGGAATCTTGCATTCGGTCTCGTCCCAGCTGAAAAGGCTCTCCTTTCGATTGATAACGATCTTCTCTTCCGCCACTAGATAATCGAACGGAAATATGAAGCGCCAATTAAAATTTCCTTCCCCGGTTAAGGACCGATAATGGATATCCGTGGACTGACAATCTTCCGGACCCTTCAGCCACCTGACGCGAGTCGAAGAAAAAGGTAAGGCTATCGTTTCTATCCATCGGACAGTTTCCGGACAATTGGATCCGCTAGATCAGCGTTTCCCAATCTTTTTCCTGGCATCTAAAAAAATGTCTCTGCGCGAAGAAATAATTTGAAAGAAAGATTGCGAGCAGCGAGAGAGTGGGAAACACTGCGCTGGATGCAGAGAATGCAACTAGGGTATATTATATATATACCCTTTTACGTAAATGTCGCTCATTTTTTCGCCGGTAAAGAACGCGTCGTCCTCTAGCACGACGTCGTCGGTGTTCCATATGATGATTCTGAGCTCGTAACTCTTGGGCTTCCTCGGCGAGATGTCGATCGAAGGTCCCGGCGGCGGCATGTCCATGGGAAACATGTCGACCCACATTTCCAACTTTCCTTGTTCGATTCCCGGTTTCTCGGGATTGTAAAGCGGCCGCGTTTCCACGTGTTCCGGGACCAAGGCGCAACCGATTCTTGGGAACGCGTGCCACTGATGAAGAACCGCCAACGCGAGATGCTCTTCGATGCCTGTGCGAAAAGTAGCGTTCTCAATGTTCGTAAAGAGAAAGAAAAGGGAAAGAGCGAACATCGCGTAACACCTACCTTTCGCGTGCACGTAATATTCGATTTCTTCGTTCGACAAGGAAAAAGTCTTCCTCCCGATGGTCACTTTTCCCTGTGAATACACCGGTCCGTCGACCTTCCCCTCTTTGCAGAGCTTCGACAAGATCTGCGTCGGCTTCGTCGCGTCCCTCCACTTGTTGTAACCGGATCTGAAACACTTGGTCTCGATTAACCGATCGGCGCGTCTACTACTCACCCCGTTATCGAATCGGAAAGTTACTCGTCGTATTTTTTGGCCAGCCCGCAAGTGGCGCGATGCCTGCTGTAAAATCGATTCTCCAGATCGATCTTCGTTTCGCCGATCATGTCGTCCGCGCCGACCAAGTCCCAATCCAACACTTGAACGGTTAACAACGAGTCTTGCGGGAACGTTGCCTCTATCTCGAAACACCTTCGGCAGAGAGGATAAACGCGTTTAAACGCGTTATCACGCGAATCCGCGTAGAATCGTAAAATCGTAAAATCGGTGTACACACTTGCCGAATACAGGGTTAAGCTGCTTCGACACGTAGTTCTCTTTGTCGCTGATTCTTTTCCCACCTAGCTGAAGGACCACGTACGGGTCCGCTTTGCCGTTCAGATCGCAAGGATGAAGATCGTTCGCTTTTACGATGTACACGCGTACCAGGACGTGGATCGGCTCGTTCGAAGGTACACCTTGAAAGAAACCGTATTGCGGGTCAAATCCCATGACCGTGTGATCGATCAAATCTCTAGGAAGAGGCCACTTGTAAACCTTTAGCGCCCCCTTGAAGCTTCCGACTATTCGGGACTCGTCCTCGGGCTCGTCCCCGGTTTTCTTTCCCCGATACAGTTCGAACGTGTGCAACCATTCCTTGAACTGTTCGAATTCCGGCTGAGCCTCCAATTCGTTCGGATAGATCTTTAGCAGCGCCGTTTTCGGGAACTTTCGGCAAGTCTGCTTGGGACTCAATTTCGAGACGAATCTGGCCGCGTTCGCGCTCGACTTTAGGCCGAACAATCTTTTCGCGGTGACGCCAGGGCTCTTCTCGCCCGACGCGTTCGCTGGATTTTGACCGGTAAACGAGGCCATTTCTTCGAAATAGCCGGGGACAGTAGCAGTGCCGTTCGCCTGCGTTTGGAACATCGGTTTCTCTCGGCGAAGCTCCTTGTTCTCCTCTATCATGGCTTCGACGGAGGCGAAGTATTTCGTCCACCAGTCTTGGCAACCGTCCTCGTCCTCGAACGTCCCGATCTCTCCTGACGACATTCGCGCGTTCGTTCGTTCGTTCGTTCGTTAACGCTAATTCTAATTCTAATTCCGTTCTACGCTCACCCAAGCTTCCATCGTTGACCAAGCTGTGCTTCTTTCGTACGTTCTGTTCGGTTTTGTCCTTCTTCGTCGTTGGCCAGGCTTGCTCCAACCCCAAAGTAATTATCGTGTCTCCCGCGGTGGACTCGAGATCCGTCAACGACTCTGGCAACGATGGGTGTTGGTATTTCGTTTTCGATCCATCGAAACCTGCGCGGGTAAACCGAGTAACGTAATCGAGGGAACGAGACGTTTACGTACTACGTACTTACCCGTGTACTGCTGCAGCTGGTACAGGTTCTTCTTTCTCTCCTCGGCATCCTTCGCTTTCTTCGTTTGCGGGCAATACATGTATTTGTGAATCGAATTGATCGTGTGCGTCCCAACGAGCGTGTAACGACCGAAACTCCTGCAGTCCACAGCCCTGATCGTCAACGGCGGTCGATAGAGTTCCTGTTCCGGTAGCTCCAACTCCAAAAACTTGACCGGCGTGTTGAAATTTGGATTCTTCTTCGCGTTCGTTATTACCGACGAGTAGAGAATGTGACCGGCGCATTCGACGTCCACGCGAGGCTTGTCCACGGTCATCAAGTGTATCCTCTTCAAGTCCCTCAGACCCCAGAAGAGAACCTCGATGCTGCGGCAGACAACAACGAACGTGATCGAACGTAATCGATCGAGAAGCGCGCGAAGAAACGGATCCGGACGACTAACCGATACTTGGACAAGGTCGGCCGGATACCAACTGGGACCGGAAGAATGGGTCCCTGGTCCAACAGCGAAGCGGGAGCCGCGGTCTCTTTCGGATCCGGCAACGTGGGGAACCCGTAATCCTTTGTCGACGGATACTCGAGCAACTCGAAAACGGCCAGCAGTTCACCGGCCCTTGCCGCACCCCTCGTCACGTCGTACCATTCCAACGAAGGTGGAAATTCCGGTGGCGCGTAACATTCCGAGGCCAGTTTCACGTGAGGTCGCGCCACCGCCCTACCTATGTACTCCGACTTGCCCTGAAACGGTACGCGCGTCTTTCATCGATCTTCCCTTCGCGGATT
Organism: Xylocopa violacea; assembly: GCA_963969225.1. Lineage (NCBI taxonomy): Eukaryota > Metazoa > Arthropoda > Insecta > Hymenoptera > Apidae > Xylocopa > Xylocopa violacea. The sequence goes on along the minus strand of CAXAJV010000005.1, from coordinate 37,547,292 downwards.
ATTTTTTTTTTCTTTTCTTTTTTTCTTTAAATACTTCTCTATCCCTCGAATAACCAACTTTAACGCGTTGTTGTACCTAGATCGAGGAGACCGGGGAAAATAATGTGTGGGAGCGTGTGTTATTCGCGTATGTATACAAACTGTTTAAAGCAGAGCCCTCATGCAGTGTTATGTCCATAGTAACAAAATGACTCTGTAAAAAGAGAATCAGAAAAATTTACCTCTTTAATAGTCGTACGATGTATGTATCGCAACTAAAGAAAACTAAAGAAAAGCAGCTAACTATCGTCCGAGAGGAGAAATGGTCGTCGTCGAGACGTACCACTTTATCTTGATCGAAGATCTCGATGACGATCGAGGGCGGATCCTTTTTTATCTCTTCGTCGGTCCCGTAGATCAAGATATCGTCGAAAAGGAGCAGCTCGTCCCAAGTGGGACTGAGAGTTTCGTCGATCACTTGCGTGGACTTGCAGAATTCGCCGCAAATCACTCTGGCGAACGGATCGGAGAGTCCCGACGCGTCGCTACCGATCAAAGACCTGGCTTGATACATGTGCGCCCTTAGCTGAAACTTCTGCTCGACGATTCCAAGGCAAAAGCGTTATTTTAGTAGACGATCGATAGAGATTTCGATGTTTGGAATCGAAAAATTTCAATTTTCCCCGTCGAATCGACCAGATACGTACGTGCTTTTCAACGTAATGTATGATAGTCGGTGGTAGGGCGCGCGGTCTGTCGACGTTCTTCAACTCGTGACTCAGCTCGTATCCCTTTGGCAGACCTTGGATAAAGTATTTTTTGTGCTTCAAAATACCCAACCACGTGTAAATTTGTAATTTCGTCTGTATCGCCCAGCCCGATGGTCCGAATCGCTTTTTACCTGGAAGCTTTATATCGCGCGTTATATCGAGCGATACGAACGGTGTTAACAATTAAGCGGATAATTTTTGATCGTTCGACATCGTACTTTGAGAAACATGGTTTGCACTTTCCCGCAATGCCTGCCGCATTCCTCGTCGACGATCGAGTAGATCAAATCTCTGCCGGGTATTCTACTGTAAGCTACTCGACGTCCGGAGCTAATTACCCAAATGAAAACATCCGGTAGAGAATCTTGAGGCTGGAAAGCAGCAGCGGTTTCCTTTCAACTATCGAACGCCTCTACCTTACTACAGGTGCCGCGGCGGTACTACTCACGTCCTCGACGAGAAACTTTAATTTCTGCAGATAACCCTGAGCCGTTTTCAGCCTTTCCTTCAAGCTGCTTTTGGTGACCACCGCTTTCAAGTTCCTCGACATTATTCCCATGCTCTCCAATTCCCTTTGGCACAGTTTCGTCCTCTCCTTGTCGAGTTTCGTCTTCCCAACGCCCGGCCCTGTCAGGCTCGATTTACTGATGTTCACGTATCGATTGCAGTTGCTGCTCAGCTCCTCCAGAACGGACTTTAACATCTTCTCGCCCGAACAGTCGTCCGCGTGCGATTGAGCCTCCGTTAGACCCTCCTCCTGCCGAAGAAGACGAGAAACGTGGGACTACCGATAAACGAAGAAATTTCAGGAATCTGTCTACAACGTACTAATTTGTCGGAAATTTTGCTGATTATGTTGCTGTTGTACATCCTGCGTCTGTAGTCGGGCCAGATGCTCCTAACGTGGAGGCAAGGTTTGTCGTCCCAGTACGGTAAGAAGTAATAAATTTTATCGTGGGTCATCGGCTTGCAAGCTGGGGTCGTGCTTTGCCACGAGCCGCTCAATACTTCCTGCAGCTCTTCTTGATCCGTGCTCGTTCCGCTCTTCGGTCCCATGTCGCATATCTGCTCGCATCGATCAGAACCGTGGTAAGATCGATTTCACCGATTAACCTCGAGGGTCTCTCTCACCTTGGAACTTTCGTTGTGCCCGTCCAGAGCGTTCCCCGCGTTCCCTATCGACAATTCGAAGTACATCGGTTTGTCGCCGAGCTTCTTGTCGATCATCGTGCAGTCCATGATCGTCGCGAAAAGGAAGAACTCTTCGTTTCTAGCGTAAGCGAACTCGTTGACGGGCACAGCCGGCTCGATTTCGACCTCGGACGGAGCCATCTCGAGGTTGTCGCTTATTTCCGTTCTAATCGCTATCAACAATCTGGAGAGGAGGCGAAGGGAAGTGAAAAAATAAAGAAAGAAAAAAAATTGAAATTGCTTTTCAACTTGGTGAAATAAGAGGCAAAAGTATCGTATAACCTTGCTCGATAGGAAATCCCCTCTCCCAGTCCTGCGTTCAACGTCGAATGCTCGTCGATGAGGCTGTAATCCCTTATGCTTCCGTAGAAGTGAATAAAAGCTGGCCCGAAAGTAGGTAGAAAGCCCTTCTCGCCGTCGTTGCTGATCTGCTTCAAATCGACGAAATGCGTACCGATCACGGTCGCGTGGACCGGATCGTTGTCGCATAGCTGAATTTTAATCCTTTGACAGAGGGGTGGAAACATCTCGGTGAAAACGATCTGCTCGTTCCAAACCGGCGCGTAACTGTGCCTCTTTACGCTCGTCTTACCCTGAATCCCGTGAAAAGGTTATTTCAAACATTTCACGCAACTGTATCTATTATTTAACACCCTCTATGGTTTTTTGCGTCAGTTCCGTGAAACAGTCTGTAGAACGTAATCGAACAAAAACGATTGCTTCTAGATCTCTAAGATCGAAGAATCTCTAAGCGATCGAGAACCGAGCAAGTGTTAGCTTTGTTTGCGAAATGAAAGTGTTTCGTGATAAATTCGATTGATCTTACGGTCAGTCCGGCAAAGGACACTTGCACGTACGGATCGACGAGATCCTTTATTTCACCGGTGAACGCTTTCTTCACGTTCGCCATGATGCTGCTGTTCATCTTTGGCAGCCCGTCCGCTCTGTACACCTTAACGATGAACTTGGCTCTTTGTCTCTCGATAGGCACGCCGTCCGGAAGCAGAAGGTTGCCCTCGATGTCGTCCTCGTCCTTTTCGCTTTTAGGAGGAATTTTCACCGTGTCGCCTTTACCGATCACGCTTATGTCGCACTTCAAGTAGCCCTTCGGGCCACCGGCCACGTCGTCCGGATCGGTCAGCAGTGCCCATTTGTGGTAAAATTGGTGATCTACGATCATGTGAACGAGCGTACGTTACTCGAGCCAACCGAACGATCGCAACGCGCGCAGTCGAGTTCGAGTCCATGATTCGCGAATGGATGAGAGAAATACGCGACTGAACAGTCATCCGCTTCCGGTGCATCTCTTTAAACAATATCCTCTACCTGTACCTGTATATAATATCCTTTCATATTTATTATACTTACATACCGGTTTCCAACGTGGATTCCGTTTCATTTTTTATCTTTCTATCGTACATGTACATGTATCCGTTCTACGTAATAACGCGTATCGTACTATGTGCGATTGCGAATAAATATTCTATGCGACAGAAGCGGCATGACTGAAACTAACGTAAGCGATACGCAAAGATTCGTCTAAGACATGCGTCGAAATGGAGTCGCGTCGACGATAAAAGTTTATCTTGCTTTGCTCCTCCCTTATTCGATCGTTTAATTATTGCGATTTCGTAGCGAGCATGCACAATGATGAAATGTAATCGATTTCGTTACATTATTTGAAACTAGCCTTTCTACTAAACGCACTGCTTTACGCGATACGATAAAATAATGAAAAATGATCGAAAAGAGAAAAATCTTTAGACTCCCTTTCGGAGGACTGAAATATTGTACCTGGTTGTGCCCATACAGTCGCGATGTCTAACTTAAAGCTGCCCAGTGTTAGATTAGCGCGTAAGAGATTCCGCGATTGCTGCACCTGTGCATCAGTAGAAGAGTATTCACTTCAAGTAATCTTCAATTCTCTTCCTCTTCGTCATTATTATTCGCCACGTAAATCTGTCTTTCCGCGCGAGAACGTCACAGGAGAAAATCCCAAACTCTATTCCAACTCTCCGCTTTATTCGGCTTCGGTTTTCTCGTTTGGATTTGTGCGACAAAACCCACGATACGCGTACCTTTACCTCGCCATATGTAGGCACGCGCGAGTCGAACAAAATTAACGTTCTTACAGCGCGACGTTTACACGATTCTTTCGAAATTGTGCAGCTACGTGTAATCTTCTATGTAAACGAGGATCTTTTCGCTAGCTTATTTAAAGCGACGCTCTTATTCTCTTTCTATCATGCATTATAAAACGTTATTTCCTTTCTCCGTCGCTCGAACGAGAAATGAAAGTAACGGATTGCGATTTAAACGCAATGTTATCGGCAATCAACTTTTATTAATTAACAAATATCGATCGATACGGAGCAATTCGGAATCAATCGTCCATAACGCGAGCGATGTGCTGTATCGCGATGAAAATTGTATTTTCAATTACCGAAAACATTCCATTTAATAGGTTCATTTAAAAGAGAAGCGAGATTAGCGATTTATTGCTTGCGCGTCACCGTACTCGTTAAAATATTTTCGATAAAAGCCAAGGTATTATATGTATAACTCCGACTATCTAACGAAGCAAGTAGCTTCTCTAAATAGCAGCCGCGTGATGTAGAAAATAAGAAAAGATCGTTCGAGTCGACTTACCGAGAGCGTGATAATTTTGTCGAACAGCATTACGGGTGGCATGTGGAAATCGAAAACAAAATACTGCAAAACAGAACTAGATATTAGAAGCGTTGCTCGAAATTAGAATCGAGACGATTAATGTTTTCAGGATGGAAACGCGGCGAGTGAATGGAACAAGAAAATCGATACGAAATTGAATTCGAGGGAGTCACCGAAAGTCATAACTCGGCCGTCGCAAGAAATGTTTACCTCGTTATAATAGGGACAATTAGTGGACTCTTTGACGCTGGTATATTTTCGTTGATCTCCAATTTGCACGCAAACCACAGGATCCATATTCAAGCCGGCTAATTGCCTCGCCTCGATGATGGTGATGCAGACTTGATAATCTTGCGCCTTCAACGCGGTTTGTCCTGTGTCGGTGGTCTACCGGAAAGAAAAAGTAGGAGAAGTCTTTAAATTTTCAGGTCGGCGAATTCTTATGCAGAGCCAGTGACGCAATTTATCGCGCAATTTACTTTCGCTGACGTCGTGGCTCTGGATAATAATACGGCTCGGATGGTTTCCGTTTTATTTGCAATTTCGGTACTCGAGACACACCGACGCGGAATAGATTAGTCACCTCCCTTTCGTTAGACTATTCCGTAAGTACGGTCACTCGAGAAGCTCAGTCTCGATGGAGTATTCTTATTGGTGTACTTTACTTACTTACTTACTTACTTACTTGCGCTTTCGAAAGCGCATTCAAGATTTTTCCAATACTTTTTAAAATATACCGCGCGAACCTTTGGCTTCGGTTTCTTCGTTGGCTTTGCAATCGCATCCTGGTGTTCGGTCCCGTTCGCTTTGATTTTCGTATCGTAGTCGGAAACATTCGTTTCCAAAGAAGTCATGGAATTCGTCCTGGAAGGTTCGTTGGATGTTGCGCAACTGGAATCCCTGCTGTCGAGCAATTCGCTGGTATCCGAGCTACCGTCGCAGGATCGAGCTCTGGGCGGTCTTCGCTTGCCCAATTTTATGATGGACCCTATGTTTCTCAACCTCGAACTCCGACTAGAAGAGAAACGTATTTTCCTTTTCCTCGAGCCGACTGCTTTGTGACTTAGAAAGTAGTTTAAAAATAGCGAGGAAATAAAAGTTTGTGCGATTCTATCGGAAGAAAATGGAAGAAAATGGTGTAACGTTACGGCTTATGCTAATTCGTGGTTTATAAATGATTCTCGTCACGTCACGTCGCCAAGGAAGTACCAGGTATTTTCTGCTACTCTTGGGGATATCGAAGGAAGAAGCAATATCTTCGAGCTGATGGTCTTTCTTCGACGTTTCTGGTTTCTGGTTTGTAAAAGCGACGGAGCAAAGGGAGAAAACGAGCGGCGAAGAGAACTGGGCGGACGTTACAAAAGAAATGAAACGATACCGGAACGATCTCTCGTTAGTTGGTAAGAATTTCTCACCTCTTCCGATCTTGTGTCTTTTCCGCAGCTGTTATCAGCGAGCTACCCCTCTGTAGGAAGCCTCGCTTCGAAGTTTTCTCCGGACTATGCCAAGAACCCTTCCTTTTGTCAGCGCCAGCGCCGGTGTTAGCTTGTTCGAGGCTCCTTTCAAGATTCGCGATATTTTGCTCGATATCGATCAGCATCTGTTGTTCGTCCTCCATTATTTCCGACGCCGCGTACGAGCTGCAACTTCCATCCGGAGGATTGTATCGTATTTCGAAGCAGATGACAGCCTGCGCACACCAAATGCATTCTTTTATACCGCGAAGGCACGGTCGACGGTCGCATCTTCGAAAAACCATGATTTTATTTTATTTCAGTTACGTCACATACGTCACTCGGATAATTGAGAAATAATCTGCGAAACTTTTATTTATATCGTCCCCTTTCCGTACGATGCCTGAAACGCCTGGTTTATTCAAATATCGACCACGTTGTTGCATTCTTATTTACCTTGCTCCGTGTACATAGCGTTCCGCGTACGCCCGCTCGAGGCTCGCACGCACTAATAGACGATGTGTATCAATTGTAGACTACATTTTTCTAGGATGTACTTGCCAAAGTACCGTATGTGGAAGGCAATTTACGATATGACGCGAGGCAAGAGACGAATCGATCTCGTGTGTTTCAATTTTCTATAAAAATATCTACGCAAAGTTCAAACGTTTCTAGGCTGTACGATGCGAAAGCTGGGCCGTTTGCGGTACAGAATCAAGGGTAATGTCGATAATTCGTTCGATCGACTTTCCATTACGCAACGTGAAATGGAACTTCCTTTCTTTGAAACGGAATTTGAACGCGGAAACCGTTATCGCGATCACCGATAGCATGGCGTTTGTACGTACCGGAAGTGGTTTGTTATTGAGGTCTACCAAGGAATCCGTGACAACGATTCGGCCTTCTTGCGCCACTGTCTGTAGCACCAAACCGTACTTGCCGAGCACCTTCTCGTTCCTCAATACCCCATGGGATATTACCGATATTTGCAATACTTCCGATTCATCCACCGGCCTCCCCAAATTCCAAGTGAAACTCTGCGAAGAAATTAGAAATTGTCGCTGGTTACGCGCAATGAGTCTGTCGATTCTCGCGTCAAATAGATCAGCTTCGAGTGTCGGGTTTCTCGTTTAATCGTATCGGACGTCGGTCGTTCGCCGCTGTATTACAGCCTCTGCATGAACGGAAAATTATACGCATTATTGACGCGTTAACTCGAACGAGTTAACTCGATGCCAGGGAGACATAATCGATTACCGATTGGGACCGAGTGAAGTTGGAATGATTTCACAGCCCGCCTAAATAACGCGAATCGACAGCGAAATCGTCATCACTAGCCTTTACGTATTATCACTCGCGCTGATATATAATTCTAAAAACACGTTCGTATATGCGACCCGCGGCAACCTGTTCGTGGATCGATTTCATCGGCACGCACTTCTGCTTCAGCCGTGACATCAAATTCGAATAGAACTGGACGATAATTTGACGATCCGTGAAAAGGAAACGGCTACTATCTCGAATTACAATTACGGGATCGTTTGATATTTAAAGATCGATATAATTTCTATTCTTGCGGCAACTTTGAAAATAGTTTGTTCCATAAATTTATCTTTTTTTTTTTTTTTAAATAACTCGAGTACAACGCGTCGAGAATGGTAATACAATGGTTGACTCAATCGATACGTGAACTGTAACATGTAAAGTTGGTTTTTCATTTTTGTAAGTAGAGCTGTGCATTGCGAAGAGTCGTGTAATTGCCACGTAGGTATGCGGGGTCAATTAAAAAATAAGCGTTTCCTTAAAATACATTTTTTGATGAATAATGTAACGCTCTTTTGTTCAACGCCCGGCATGTTTAACGAGATTCAACTTCCATTCAACTTCTCTTACGCGTTTTTATTTCGCGGAATGAATACGCGAATATTACAAAAAAAATTGCAAATTTTTCGTAATAAAAACGTGCAGAAAAAGCACTAAATCACAAGGACGGTTTCGTAAACTTCGCTTTAATCGAGCAAAAAACTGGGTCGCGATAAGTGCTCGGTATGCAAACCATACCGGCTCTATGTACAACTTAATACACTCGTTTTCCTCCTGCGTACGAAATCTCGCGTAGGTACATAGGTGGTATGTAGACGAGAACAGCAAAGGGAGAACGTAAAATGTGCTGCGAACGTTCTAATACTCTTGAACGGCTGTGCAGCGACGGAAGCATACGCTTAATTCGATAACGTTACGATTCCTTGCGCCTCTCGTATTTGTCGGTGACCGTATATATAGTAGGTTGCTTCAAAGTGATGCAAGTTGGAGAAACTCGCTCGGTTCAGACGGAAACGAAGTACAGGTTAATTGCGCACTACCAACGACGAGGAGAAAGGGTAAACGGTGGCAATTGAAAACTGAAATTACGCTTGAATTCGGAATACGACTGTCAGTGACAAAGGCGGACTTTTTAGTAGCGTCAATGTCGTTGTCGCAATTCTTATCGTCGGTGTAACTTTATTTTCAACGGGGAAAGTTTCAATCGAATACTTTACCTTGTCCACGTCTATGCGATCGTCGTTGTCCTCGAGACATTTCGAGTAATGAGCAACACCTGCAACAGAAGTATCATTGTTTCGTGCAAATATTATTGCGAAAGTAGGCTTCGCGTAAAACTTGTATGGTGAGGGTATGGATACTTTGGAAAGCTTTTACTCCTCAGCTTGGGACACAGATGCGAGGTTACTACCTGCATCGTATATTTTACGAATCCTGGTTGGGATCCGGCAAGATAAATGGATAATTTTAACGAAATAACTTCTAACGAGCAACGCGAAGCGTTATCATTTTCATCTTAAACTAATCCGGGTACCGACTATGTTTCTTGCAATACGTAATTGCTATCTCACCGTTCCATCTAAATCTACGCGTGCTTTACCAAAATATTTTGGTGCTCCAATTATCTACGTACAAATCTAACCACTTCAATCTGTGTACAGTTTAATTAGTCATGTGATTATTTTCAGTAAAAATACGAATAACCTTGCTGGGTCTCCATTTTATTATAAACGATCAATCTCTTCGACTGTGACGTATCGATTAAGCGATGTAATTACCGATACCAAAGCGGATTGTTATCAGGAACGATTACGTTCCTTACTTACTCGTTAAACGCATACAACCTGGCTATTCGTTAAAAGATTTGATAAATGACTACAAAAAATTGCTACTCCATAGAATAAAAATGTATTTTTAAAGGCAATAGCGAGTTGCTACGGTTTTACTTTCATAAACTTTCAGTTTAAAAATTGTGTTGTTTCAAAGTCCCTTAGTTTTCATTAAACAATTTGCTACTTAACCAAGTTCAGGGTTCCTTACGCATAGGTACGCAGATATATATCTACTTCGTTCCGTGGATAACGCTATTTCAGATACGCGCATACCCAAACTTGGACTCTAAACCACGCTTGACGTTCATTGCTGTAGAGCATAATTTACGTTAAGAGTCTACGATCATGTCACAAACTGTTGTGTCTCGATTACTACACACGCCATATTTCCCTTTATTACACAGCACTTTGTAAAAGAAAAGAGTCCAAGCAGATTTACTCGATTTATCGCAAATGAAAGAACGCAAAGGTGCAAAATAAATGTGTAAATTTAAGGAACAAAGTTAATACGCATTAAAGTAAATCGAATAATGTTTGTCCGCCATTGTACAGCCCTAATTGCTTACGTAGTCGTTATTCGTCGATAAACACATACAAAGCTTTTCCTTACCGAGTTTGCTGTAATAATGTAAAATGAATATTAATCGCGAAAAGGGAAACCATTTCTATCATTACGAAAAGTAATCGACCGCGAAGCGATTAAAAATTTAGAAAATCTTCCTCCTCTATCCCTTCATTGGCATTAATCAAGCGAATCTGTGCAATATTCAAGCAAGTATACGAGCATAAAATCTTGACGCGAAACTTTATGTCTCCCGGGGTGATGGTCGTCCACGAACTGGGGCAGTCATGAGTAAATGAAAGTCTAGCCGCCAGGAGCCTGGTCCCCGGTTAACGATTCGTTGTTACTCCGTCCTACCTTTGAATTTCCCTTTATGGTCGTGCACGATCCCGCGAGATGACCGGCTAAGTCGACCGCTGGCTGGTTCATTTAACCTATCAGCAACCTTTGCGCTCCCACCCCCTGCGTACCCTCTACGTACTCACGCTCCGATAAATATTGCAAATCGCGCCTCTCACTCACCCGGACTCGTCTTCATTCAACAATTTATTTACGCGATACACTCTTCGTTATTCTTAGACGTTGACATTAAACGCGTGTGCTCCGATAAAAGCTCCGATAAAATCTCGAACTTCGGCAGAAACTTTTTTCGAAAATTTTTGCAACACCTCCTCACCTTTTCCTCTCTTTCGTTTCAATCACGTTTACGTAAGATTTGAGTCTTACAGGATCTACACACCGTAACGTATCATTAAAAAAAGACGCAATGTTTTTTTCTCCTTTTAATCTCTTCGAAAACGTTCGAATCTCGTTTCATAACAGATCATTTGTGGGAACGATTCAAGCGGTTCGCAAAACGTCAATCAGTTGCATAGCGGTATAAGAGATAGCGAAACGCGGTATTGCTCAGCGCGCAACAGCAATTCAAGTGTAAATTAACCTCTAAAGCAATTATATCCTCTCTGTGCACGTTTCCTTGTGCATTGCGATGCGATATTACGATACGCCACCGCGTATTAGCCTGGTCCTTAAAAAATATTGTGGCGAAATGTAAATCCGAAGAGCGGAAACCTTACGATTACGAATATCAATTTATTACAATTTTCACGAGCTACAATTACATATATTTTTCTAACGATATCCTTCTCACGATCCTCGAAAGTGGTCCTCGTTAAAATTCAAAATTCATCGCTCTGCTTAACGCGTATAAAATCATTTCCCTGATAATGTGATTCAAATAGCGCGTCGTTCAAAATGTAACAGCATTTTCCATCCACTGCATTCTGCTAGTTGAAAGCTTTCACGGAATCGCTATTCGAAATAAATTTATGCACCACGTAAATGAAAGAAAAAATCTTTATGCGCATCTGAAACGATGTTGTTTATACTATTCTGTTTTAAATGTAGACACCGTTACTCGAAAAAAACTGGTTTAAATGCAAACACGAATGCTTACATTTATAGCAGTCGCGCGTGGGCGAATTCTAAAACAGTCGGATTTTGTAATTAGTATAACCGACATTACGTTGCGATTTTAACCTCGTTATTTAACGGGTTCGAAGTGAACGTTTCGATCGGATCAGCTTCCTAATACAAACAATTGCTAATACGCATTGTCCGTAATGATAACTGATACCTGCGAAACTAGGGCGGTAATTAAATGTAAGAAACGTAAGGTTTCGTGTCGCGCGCGAGGAAAAAAACATTTATTCACTGGTTACTAGGGAAATATAAATTTGTACGGAATTAAATATCACGGAAACCGCGTACTGATTAAGCGAGATAAATACCCAAGCGGTGGCCACTGTAGAAGGAAACATTTATTTATAGAAAACCTAATTTTAATCGATACCGCTAATTAGCTTTGCTGTAGCCTTGTGAAAACTTTAGGCTAGCCGTAGTTAAGAATCGATTAATTAAAGTGGATCACAAAAATTGATACCGTTTATTAGTTGGATGGGACCGCGAAAGTTCAGTCTGGAAAAGGATAATCGGGGAAAGCTGGTTATCGTGCACGCAACCACGCAACAACTGTAATCGATTCTGTAATCGATTTCAACTTTCAAGTGCTTTTGATCTAGCATCATTTTTTCGAAATTGTTTCGCACGCTTTGCGCTTGCTCCGTTTGGTCGTGAATAATTTGCATACCTCAAATAACAATAAGGCGAATTGGTCTATTGTTAATCCGTGGAAACGAAGAAATCTAATAGTTTCTCCGCCCTTTAAAATCTATTTCTTCTGCTATCGCTGTGCACTCGAACGTAAACTTTACGATTACATGGTATTGATTCTAATTTTCATTGAACGAAGAAGCGCGAATACAATCGATGCATGTACACGGGATATATTTAAAAGAAAAATGCAATCCAAACGAACGAAAGACAACAACAGGTATATACATTGTCTCTGTTGAATGAACGCTTGTTACAATTTTGTTCGATTCCGGTTTCCTGAGATCGTCTGTCGTAATCTTTGTGTAAATTTTGAAGATCCGAGAGCGCGTTATGGTAAAATAGAATCGGAAAACTTACCTCGGAAGACGACTTTGATAACCTTGTCTCCTTTGTATTTCAGTCCTTGAAAGTTCTTCACGATAACGACGAGCGCCATCCTTCGGGTCGGTGATTCGTCGGAATTTATTAATGCTGGTTAGGGTCGTGCGTACCGGGAGAATCGAGGAAACGCGCTACACCGCGTACCGTGTCCTGTATCTCGGTCATTGCGAGTCACGCGAGAACGATGGGACAGGGGTAGCGACAGAAGCTCTCGTTCGAACGGGCCGTGGATGTTTCCGATGGAGAGATATTTTCAGTAAGGGGTTAGGGAAATAGCTCGCGGGACCGGTGTCGCGAGCGGCAAACGAATTCGCACTGACTGGTGTTCGCGCCTCGAACAACCCCCGAGTCCTGTCCGTCCTACCCGACCTACCCGTTCTGCCATCCTGGAAAATCGGCGCACGCGCCACTTGTCTTCCTACTCCCGCGCACGCACGTACACACACACACACACAACAAACGCACACGTCATCGACGCAGCTATAATACGCCGCTTCACCCTCTCTGCTCGACTCGCTCGCTCGCTCGCGGAGAAATCGGTGACGCGTGTCACTACCGTTCCCTTCGTACCCAAATTGCCCAAATAATCGACACGCGTACTAACTGAACCTGACTCCCTTCGGTCGATCAGTCTTCCCGTTTATCGATATGCCATCGTGCATCCTCCACGGTCCTCGGTCAATACAACCTGTCTACGAGATCGAGCGGTACGCGCTCGCGTGCGAAGCACGCGTCGAGCCGGTTCTACATCAGTCACGCTGCTTGAAAACGAGCACGTTTTTCAAGTCTCATTTCAATTAAAAGTTCTTCTAACTCAACGGCCGTGCGAACCGACGCGACGGTGCGGCTGTAAAGCACTTTCAAACCATTGCGAGTACGCTCTTCCAACTGATTCGAATTCAACGATTACAGGTCGATGCAATTGTAGCGGATACGGTGGAATCGAGCTATTTTTAGAGGTGTCGCGTATCGACGAGCAATATAATAGGATGTGGTATGTGAATCGACTAACTACAAGATAATAGTTCGCTCCAATGAAAACAGTCGAAGCAACATTGAACCTTAACTCCGGGACTGTATAAACGCGTGCAATATTTTTATCGATTCTTTAATCGCTTATGAAATATGTATAAAATCCAAGATTACGTCTATTAAATATTCTTAATACGATGGTACATAAAAATATACATAAGCATTTGTACATATTTTAACGCACAGCTACTAGGAAGTAAACATTTTCTCCCAACATCTGGCAAATGTTGGCATGTTTATCGACTTGATTGAATCTAAATTATTCTTTGTTATTTTGCCTTCGTTCCTCCTAATTATTAATAAAAGTCTTAACAACCTAAGTAAAACAGAAACAACAAGTTTTTGTTATTGTGATTTCGTAGCAGCCGTATTATATAGGAAATATGCGTATAAAGTGGAGACGAAATTGGGGACGATTCTATTCCAGGCAAATCGATGAAAGTTCTTAACCAAAAATGCTATATGCTAATTTCTATTGTTAAGAAATAATATAATCTTAAAAAAACATAATAACAAACATTTTTGGGAAACTATTAGGACGCCAAACCATTAAAATTGAAATTCCCTCCTACGTTTTATCGCTGTTAATGGACAGTATAGCCAACTTTCCCCACGATTGGCAAATACTTGATCTGATCCGTAACAGAATCCAGACCAATTCTCACTATTTCAACGTTGTTGTAAATGAAATATAATATTCCAAAATAAAATAGATAAACGGTAATCAGATGAATAACGTACATCCTGCAAATACAATGTAAAAATATTAATATCCAACAAATGTACGGTCTGCATAGGAAACGGTCGAGTACGTACATCGCTTGGTGTCTACGAGCTTTCGGCAAAGTGGACAAATCTTCTTTCATGCAATATTGTCGTGCGCCTAGAATGACATCCTTCATATATTCGATAATGTCGATGGACAGAAAGTCTACTGGAAAAATTTCCTTGTCCTTAGGACTCATGTCGCCCCATGTTATTAGCAAATTCGTATTATGGAATATCCATTCCCTCGTAGTGAAGTATTGTAAAACTTCCAGCCCAACCGATATGCGTTTCTGAATGCGAACCATACTGAAAAAGAATGTCTCGTGAATCTCGAAGCGCATAAGCAAAAAAGGCAGGAAAGGAAAAGTGGAAAGCTTACAATCTTTTCTGTCGAAATATCAACATAAGAAAATCGATTAGATAAGCCGGTATGATGTGGAAAAAGAAGACTATCAGGTCGTGTACGAATTTATTGCTATGTATGTCACCGCTTGGATACCAAACTTGTCCTTCGAAAGGATACTGGTATCCCAATGCCTTGCCTTTCTCCAATACCTCTCCCCAGGTAACGGGCAACACGCCACTCTGCGTAATGTTGTACACCGGTATATCGGTTTTCCTAGCAACAAAAATGCCGGCACACGATGATTCGATAACAGTATTCTTTTTCGATAACAGTTAAGTAAAAACGTTTCTTACTTTTCGGACGTAGCCGTCTTCTGCCCGATTCTAATTAAAGCGTTTATAGCAAGATCAACGGGTATTACTTCGGCGTGGTACTCTGCGTTACAGTGCATCGTTCTTATCACACCTTTGCCTCCACCCACGATAAGGCCCACAGGTCCGTTCAGGTTGTCTACCCATCCAGGTAACGGTTCTTTTATAGCTGGGGTAACTGTGTGGACGACAATTTAATGTTTATACTACTTTGCGACCGACCGACTGGTATCTCGACTTGGTAACTTGTAAATGAAACGAATTATTTAAATGCGTGGCGCTAAGAAACGTAAACTTTTGGTAGATGTGTTCCAGCGAGGACAAGAATTTAATGTTTTTACCGATCGATGGCCTGGCGATGCAACAAGGTAAATCGGCATATGCGTCTGCTACCAGTTTCTCGGCCAATCTCTTCGAATAGGTGTAAGTGTTCGGATGAAGGTCCAATAGCCTGTATTCGCAATGAAACGAACATTATCGCAAAACAAAATTCGAAACGGATACTCCGTGATAAAATTCTCACAGGTCGAACACCAGTTCAAACTTTCTACACTCTATTTGTCCTAAAAACAGACGGCAACTCTTCGGTTTAATCGTCCCAACTAAAAATCTAGAATTATCCGAGACAAGAGCGACACGCTATACTTAATTAAATTACGGACAACTTTGTTTAAAAATATTTAAGGAAACGATAGATTATCAAATGATCAAATGGGACGTTTGAACTGAAGAGCTTGGAGCAGATTCTTCTATAGAAATATAAATTACTTTGGCGTAATGAGATTTAAGGAACCTTCGTCTAGCCATTGAACCAATTTTATGATATCGTGAGGATCGGCAGGTGCGTCGTAGACTTTTTCATCGAGTTCCTCCCTTTCGGGGTAACAGAAAGCAGTGCTCAGATGCACGAACGTTAAAAGCTTCTTCATCTTCTTTGCTAGTTCCAATACCGTCTTCGTTCCATTCTTGAATAACAATTTTTATATATACAGTCTTATAAATAATTAAACAAATATTTCCTCGTGAATCGATTCACAAGTACACGTACCGTGTTTATTGTTATCGCGTCCTTCAATTCAGACTCCAATCTAAGCGTTGCTGCAAAATGAAATACTATGTCTACATCGTTCAAAAGTATCTCCAATTGCTCCTTGGCCAGTCCTAAATTCTTCTCGCTAACCTCCCCGTTTAAGGGTACAACTTTTTTCATCATGTTAGGTTTCTGTTTCCGCACTCTATTAAACATCTATTTAAAATTACTTCTATTTTAATCACTCGTATATATTGTAGAAATTGTAGAAATAGTTTACTAATTTTGAAATTAAGGAACAATAACGGTTACTCGTACACTGCCTTTTCGCTTTCTCTTCGCGTTCGCTGCTTCTTCGCTTTCGCATACTGCTTTGTTCTCGCATTCAAAACTGTTTAGCAGTCGCTCGCTCACTCGCACATTATTCGCCAGTCGCCGAATCTTTCGAACATGGTACACATTCATCCGAACTATCATGTACGCACACATCCACACCCAGTTACACGCCCACAATTATTATAATAGCTTCATTTGAACAGATCGAAAGTAATTACATAAGAGCAATGTTTAGCATCGTATCGTTTTTATACGACTCACTTTAATTAAGAACAGTGACAGGTTTAGACGTTTAAGAAACGATTGTAAGATAAGGGATGACACGGACAGCAGTGAGAAAATCAGGTTTCAAGTGTGTCAGTTTCAAAATTCATACTCACAGGCAATTTGAATATCGCATCGAGACGAAGTTCCGGAGTACGGCCTCTTTTCGGCCGTATCAAAACATAGATCTTATTTAAATCGCTGCAGCTGAAAAGTAGCTTCTCCATAAGTACTTTTCCCATCAAACCGGTTCCTCCAGTTATAAAAATATTTTTTCCCTTGTAAAAGGATTGTATCTCGCTCAGCTCACCCATACTTTTGTTAAATATCTGAAAAAATTGCGATATAAATGAGTAATGATCTATTTTCTTTCTTTTCATACGTAATTTCTTTTAATTTATGCAAAGATCGTCGATGAAAAAAACCAGTGCGTATTTACACGAAAACCGGTTCACCTTCTGGTTTCACAAGCGTCAAACCGTAATGATATTTCATGAGGTGTTATACAATAATACTTATAAATAGGTATAATTATAGATTCCTAAATCAGTGATTTGTAAACAAGATTGATCAATGAAAAACTGAAGAGTGTTTACTTTTTACTATTTACATATCGTAAATCGAGAGAAATTGAATGAAATTTGGAAATATTGAGGTCAAGTTTACAAAATGCGGTTACGGTTCGCGACCTTGCCGATGTAGCGACTCGACCTCTCGTCATCTCGTTGCTCCATTATTTCCTTTCACTGATCTTACTTTTTTCTCCCGTTATCGCACTCTCTCAAAAAGAAACGCATATAGGAAATTTCCACGCACTGTCCCCGATATTGTGAATTTTATAACGAACGGTGACCCACGAATATTTGGCCAATCGAATTCAGGTACGAAAGAGAAAATCGGTGAAAGATCGAGCACGTGAGACTAAAAAGTAACATCGATGAACTATATTGCTGCTCCTTTTAATCTAACAAACCAGAACGAAAGAAAATCCAATTAAGTGAAAAAATTACCACACAATGACTATACCACGTTATCGACTATTTGTACAAATTTAATATAGAATGGATTATCTCTAGAGAGTTTATATACTCCGCATACATCACTCCATTGATAAATACTGCAGTACTAAACAAATGTTTGGGATTGCTACGTGTTCGAAGAAATGTTAAGAATGTGGAAGAATATTTAAATGTACTTAAAAGACTGTTTAAAGTGCACGAATGCTAAAACGCGAGTACAAACTTTTACTTGGTAGTGCATATAATGAAGACTTTCAAGAGGAACCATGCATTTCACGCATGGGACGTAACTCATAAAATTGTTTAATGGTACATATTTGCCAGGCTCGATTCTGCGTGTCAAAAAGATACGTCTTAATATTTGCTTTACTTTATTTGCACTAATACCTTTGGTTATAAGTCATTGGACACCTCATAAATTTAAAGTTATAGTTGTAGTTACAAGATAAAGCTAACACTCGTTAATTATTCACGTCACAGAGAACGGTAAATTTATCGGTCAAATATTTTTCAACGATTACAAACAATGAATTCTAACGAGCCAGTGATATTGCGGTCATTTTTCTTTCAAAATTGTTTCGCTTCTCTTTCGCATCGAAAGAATTTCGTAATCACGTGTTTACTCGCCTGCAAACTCTCCCTTCCTCCCTCTCTCTCTCTCTCTCTTTGTTTATTTATCCATCTCTCTCTGTATTATTTGGACAAAATCCAAGAAGGAAGTAAAAACGAATAGACCCAAGTGATGGTGGTAATTTTGATTTTCCTCTGCTAATGACATATACTGCTATACGTTAAATGCGTTTCGCAATGCAAGTCTGCAAACGATAGACGCGTGAGTTAAGCGAACATTAAGGTATTAAGTAATGTGTACTTATTTCTGCCTTGTAATTGAATGACTAGTTCATCTTGCGTCGCGAAGCAGTAATTTATTTACATGGAAGATACTTTGAACGTTGACTTTAGTTCTTGAATTCTTCACCATTGAATAAGGTCCTCGACATCATTAACGTTTCCTTACTCTTTAAAGGTAAAGATCGATTTCACAAATGCAAATTGCAATAAACGGAATAAACTCGAAATTACACTGTCCAAAAGAGGTTGGAGATAATCCTCTGGTTAGAGATGAAATTATTTCTTGTTTCTAACGATATAAGATGTTAACAGTAAAAGTGGTCATCCAGTGACGCAATTGTACATTTACGACGCAGTTATATTAGACGCACTTGACAGTGAAAGTACCCTTAAATCATTAAAAAAAAAAACATCTCTCGTTAGTTGAATACTCGACGAAACGTGCAGACATTTCTTTGCGTTAGAGTAACATTTTACAGTGATATGCAACGATCTTATGTATCGTGGAATTCTTCTTGAGAAAGTAACTTCTGTGAATCAGACCACAAGGTACTATGCAGAGACCGTATATCTACGTATCGTGTATTTAAACTGTTCGTTTCTTGATAAAATTAAGATTATTGTTTACGCAAATACCTTTCCATTGCAACAAATATCACCCGTAAGAATGCGATGTACGCAATGAATAAATTATGAAAATTGTTTACATGTTTACATGTTCGATCATCGGTGAAGGTTGTTAAAAAAGTGAGACACGGAAATTGACGCGAAACAAGATGGGCAAAAAAGCATTTGACGCCCAAAGTATTTAAGCCATCTCACGATCTCCATTAAAGCGAAGTCACAGGCGACTTTCTTCCCGCCGAAAAGGATATGAATTTGACTTTTCTTATTAAATATCTCACAAACTGTTTCTACATTTCATGGCTGAATATGGATCGATATCTTCTCATTGAATATCGACCTGCGAACTTTCACAAAAAAAAACCTAGGAGTTATACTCCGCGTACTTGTGTATTTCCACTGTAAATGTAGCAATACTAAACAAGTTTCACTTTCTTCGTGCATTTAGACGGCTATAACAACGTAATTTTTCATAACATTTTCCCGAATATTGTATCCCGAAAATAATACTTCAATCACAACGAATCATGAAATTATAAAAAAATTAATTGTTTCAACGTAAAATAGACAAAATATAATTCTGTAGATCACAATTACAATCCCTGCGAACCGTGAAAAAGGAAAACAAGATTAATAACTGCAACAAAAACACGTAACCGCTTTTTCTTCTAGAAGTACAACATTTTTCCTCTAGAAGTAAACATCTAAATTGGTACTCATGCATATTCATTGTTAAACTGGGTTTTACGTAATTAATAGCAAAACAAGTATAAATTTGAAACGTTTTACAGAGTAGAAAAAGATACATAGTAAAAAGGTCTCCTTTTTTTGTAGAAGACGAAGATTAATTCACAATTAATTAACTGATATGTAAATATATGCAACTTTCAAAGAAGAAGTAATAGAATTATGCGCTCAATGATAAAAAAATGACAGCAAAAATTCGTATAGATTCCAAGCAATATTCTCTACCTTTACAATGTTAAGTCTATGTATTTATTATGTATTTCTGAATGTATCATACACGTCATCAAACTTTTATCAGAACAAAAAGTTACAATTACAAATAAACGCTTCGAGTAACGCGGAAAGCATCTATCGATCGTACACGAATGTGCGACTGGTCACCCTTATGTAAGTAAGATTCTCGTAAGGTATTATGTCAAAAAACATTCAGGCAATCTTTATATTACTATCACACTGTAATTTATTATGCATCAGAAATATGACTGCAATTCGATCTGTCTTTTGCGTCTGAACGAAAACATTATGTCTCGATCTACTTTTTCTTTATATTACTAATAGTGAATTTTTTCTAAATAATACTAATGCATCCTGTTAATTTCATTTACTCATCTCACAAAGAATTACAATACAACTAATATTTCGTTCTAATATAAAATATATATAGATTATGGATTTTATGAAACCATTCTGATACTGATACGGTTGACCGATTTTCCTTTAAATCTTTTAGACTTAATTAGAAAGTGGCTTGAAAATTTGCACCTAATTTTCACCTACAAATTAGCTGTACAGTTACAAACAATAAAAGATAAACATGCTGATAATTAACGAATCAATTCGTTACAGGTCCGATCACTTTTTGTGGTACAAAAGAGTAAGTAATTGTTTAATATAAGAGTATTAATAAAACTTGCTATATTACGCAAAGATAATAAAATTAAAATAAACAAAGTGAAAGTTTAGGAAATATTAATTTTCTACAACTTCTACTATACCATACCTATATACGGTAAAACAAATAGTGTCGTACAAAAAGACCGCTAAATAAAAGAATGCTTACCTAATTATTGCAATCCGGTTGAAATGAAATAAAATCCTTTAAAATGATGCAGTACTTAGAACCGATACGGAAACTGTACGGAAATACAACTTGAAACTCGTACAAAATAAGCCAGAACAGGAAGAGTTGTGAACCACGCGTTCAAACCCACTGAGCTTGATCGTCGTTCGCGTAGAGAGTCATAGCAGGAATAACATTGTCTCCCCACCTGTGTACGGTCTCGCAAGTTACACTTTTTCTTCTCGTTCGAATCGTAAGTCATTGTGCATCTTCTGCTTATTATGTGTTTGCATTCGTTGAAAAGTTCCATAATTACCGAATGACGTCTACACGATAATCATCACAAATTTATTCTCAATAATTGTTTCACGATTAAACGTTTCTTATATTTTGCGCAAGACATTTGTTTAATCAAATGTCAATCATAGAAATTTCTTTAGCTTCGAAAAAAATGTATCAATAGGTCGTCGACTTTAATCACAATAAATATTGTAACATTGATTTTGATAAAATTTTACAAATCAAATCACATTATGTAATGTTGTAAAAGTTACGCTAAAATAAGATTTCTGTAATTCAATTAATTTTGATTTCGATTTTATTAGGCATTTTATTAAACACGTTTTACGTTAAGCTGAACGAACCAGACTCATCCCCTTAATTTTTGCGAAAGGGAACTAGTATTTAAGGTCAGTTTAACCTGATAGACGAGTTCCCGTGAAATTTCCAACTTTAAGTAACTTCTTATAACGGCGGATCTGCATTTTTAACAAATGCATACGAGTTATTTCTGTCTGTGTGTAAAAAAAGACCAGTAGTTTTTTGGAAACACGCTCATAAACACATGACGTACCACTCTATAAGTTTATCCACAAAAAGTGGACGTACCGGCTTAATTTCAAGATATACGATTCTAACGATAAAGGAAACTAGTGGAAAATCTGGCCACGCTTTCTCTGAAATACTTTTTTTACCTTCTTGCTATCATTTAGCAACGATCAATTTTTATATTATATATTAAAACGCATAACATACAGAAAAAAATAAGATAACTTTACCTGTTTTCAATTTAAAGCTAAATACTTATTATCGCAGAAAATGAATGTGAAATTTTGTTCTCGAAAAATTGAAATATTTGTCGATCTATACTTTCCAATTCGCTTATAAAGAATCTCAAGATACTGTTAAACCTGAAACCTGTTGCAGCAATAATTATTGAAATAAGTGATTCTCTGTTACAACAACAAGCAGAAAAACTTTTATGCTAAAGAACGAGTAAAAGAAAAACAGTGTTTACAGAATGTTCATATTTGATCAAATAATAGTCTTCCATACAATTGATTTGCGAAAAGCAATCGAATTGTTTAATAAAATGCAGATATAATATCTTATAATAATACGAATGTAAAGTAAACTAGAGCAGTTTAATAACTGTTATAAACTAAACGTAACTCTCTCCTATACAAAATAGCGATCAACGAAACTCATATCCGTCATAGTATTATACTTTTTATTTAACCTTTTTTTTAAAATCTACCTTTCTTTTATCTCACAAATTTATGAAGTTAGCGTGAAGTAAGAGAGATAGTTTTCGTATTCAAAATATTTGTTAACAAATACTATCTACTATTGCTACTATTAGTATACATACTATTGCGCTATATTGAGTACAAAGGCACCTAAATGCAGGCACGTAAAAATAGATTATATGAACAAGTGAAAGTAGCTTTGCTTATATACAGTTTCTCATGAAAGTATTCGAACATTTATATCTTGAACCACTAACAAACAGAAAATACAAGTTTTAAAAATTTATAGCCGCAAATGTAAAATTTTAAGATGGCATTCCGGATGCGCATCCTTTTCGAACTGGACAACATTCTTGCCAGTTTTAATACAGAAATACGTAGTTTTTATTTTTATTTCTCGCATCGTCGTCTTCTCTTCTTTAGACGATACATTTTTTAAGTTACCGACTTAAGTGTACGACTCTTATCTATAATATTTTTAATTTCAATATTTACATTTTTTGACTCGCTGTGTAAATACTTTTTTGTGAAGCTTATAAACGGTACGATATTACGGTGTTGTAGCAATTCTATGCACGTTGTCAGGATGAATGATATTAAATTATTAACGCTTTTCACAAACGACGTAACTAGTCATCGATATAATCGTTAGTTACGTATACGTGTATGTGACAAAAATGTATATCTAATGCATTTCTGGAAAGAAAAGAAAACAAACAGCTGCAAATTCATTTCTATTTTAGAAAGATAAATCGCTTTCTCGAGAATACAAAGATATGAAAAAAAGTATGTTACAGAATTTTTACATTATTGTTACGTTAATTAATTTACATTAGAATACATACTGTAGTATGGAAATTAATCAAACAGCTTTGATACAATACAAAAAGTTACGTTTATTCCTTTCACCTAGCACTTATCCGTATCTGATGTTGCTGCAAGTATGTTAAAAATTGCTATTGCATAAACATATTACGTAAAGTCGATGCACATTATAGTTCATCGACTTACTGCACTGCCCTTTAAGAGAATCTTTCTCTTTCATTTTCCCCTCCAATCTTTCCTTCATTTTACTATTCATTGAGCATCTAATACGTAATTTTCTGAGCTACTATGTGTGAACAATTTTAATTGAATTAATTTATTTCGCACAAATTGAGCTTGAAAAATAGCATATATATTACCAAGCTTAATGATGTTGAAATAACATAGTAATAAAATATAAATCAAGCTATATTTAGCTATACCCGAAATTGATTATTAATAAATATAATTAATTCAACTACATCTGATGAATATTGATAAAACTTTGATGATGAATATTGGTTTTTTAGTAATATACTTTTTGACGACAATTTTTATACCAACATGTTAGAGAGAAAACTTAAAAGTAGTTTGAATTTGGGACATTTATCAGTCTAAGAAAATGGTGTCTTGAACAGTCAAAAGTAATGTTTTGGTGGCAAATAATGTAAATAATTTATTATCTTTTCAATAAATCGTTGTAAAAAAAAAAAAATTAAAATGTCTTCACACACGACACCAATTGTCGAAGAACTAGCCAAGGACTACTCAGATTATTTAAAATTAGACTTATCCAATCACGTATGTATTATGTTATACATAACCTTAATACGCAATTCTTAACCCTTTCCAACCTATGAGCTCTGGAATGTAATACATGCATATACCCATTAGTATCTAGTTAGTAAACAATAGCAACTGCAGATATATCCATTATTAATCTGCTGAATTTTCTGGAACTTATATGTCTGCCAAAAACTCAAAAAAATGTTCAGCACTGTCAAAGAATGTTTCCTCATAGCGAATAAAAAAAGTACTCATATACCATAGACTTCTACACTCTCTTGCCAGTATCTTCTTTGATATAAGTACAATTTAGATTTTCTTACAACTTAAATATAATTTGATTCGAAATTCGAAATTCTAGTTTCTTGTGGTACATTAGTTATTTAAGTTTACAGCTTATGAATATATTTTTCAATCGTTGTATATTCCGATAGCTATAAAAATCTCTGTATAATAAAATAAATAATATGAAATCATATTTCAGATGAAAAATTTCAATGATATGATCGAAGATGTCATGATGCGTTTAGAAGAATTTCAATCCATTATTGAAATGGTTAGATACCATATATTAAACTAATTATACATTTTTTATAAAACTATTACACATATATTATATATTTGTTTCAAAAGGTTCAATCTGAAAGTAATCAATGTATTGATCAACACATTCCAAGATTAAAAAACATGCAAGAAGAGGTTGTAAACCTTAACAAACGTATAGACGCTTTAGAACATGTTATAGCAATGATTAATGTAAATTTGGCGACGTTAGAAGCTGCTGTTGATAATGCGGAAGCTGAATTAGGGATTTCTGACAGATTATTTGGAATGCTAAATCCTTTATCCTTTTTTGTAAGTCGCTATTACTTTTGTAATGTCGATAGTATAAAATTAACTTAAACAATATTTCAGAAAAAAACTCAAGACTCTGTGGTACCAAATAAATTACCAGCATATGAACCTCCAACAATTTATAGAACCAATGATTATTTTAAGAGCGAATAAAAGAATATTTTATTAGTTATTTTTATATATCAAAGTGTGTCGCTCCTTAAAGTTGTTTAACACTCGAGAGATGTGTAATATCAAATGAATTTTAAATATTTTTATTATTAGCAAGAGACAAGACTATTTCAGGGCAGTTAGTAAGAATTATTTTAAGGACTGACAAAAGATATTATAAATAAATATATCTGTTACTGAATGAAATAAAATAATGACTCCGATTTAGTGACAAAAATCTGAAAAGTGCAACAATTGAGACAGTTACCACTATTTGCATTTAATATATTTTATTAATTTTTCTAGTAAAATACCTCATCTGAATATAATGTTAACATAATGTAGGCGTCAACATGCTGCAAGAGTGCAAGTCCTTAACTGTGCTTTCTTTTCTCCGACTAAACAACTTCCACCTATACAATGCCTCCACCTTGTCAATTTTCCTATACCGCATGTAACGCTACAGCTGGACCAGTTTCCCCACTGATCCCATATTTTTGGTCCTTGGCGGCTCATTCTACCTGTCATTGAAATATTTGTTAAAAAATAAAAATAAGTATATATTAGTATTACAAAAAAATGTAAGATTTTTATAAGACATTTTATAACTATGTGACATAATGTTCATATTTGTTACATATTTTGTAAAATAATATGATAAATTTAATTTTAACATGTAATATACATTTGTAAATAATAATTCTTCTGTTAATATTATTTTAATGGAATTGTGATTGTTACAAAAACATGATAATTATATGTAATTTTAATTTTTTTATATCTCACTTTTAATAGAGGTTATAAAAAATATGATTAATATTTCCACAGTAAAGAACAGTAACACTGTACTAATCACAATCTTACGATTTTGTGTTCATTGAATAAAAATAAACATATACTAAACCAATTATTCTTACTGCTTATACTTTTTTTTTTATTTCTAACTCTTGTACCATCATTATTCATAACAGTAGGTGTTTGTGTCACGCGAAATAAATTTTCCTTTTGAATATTTGCAAGTTCAGGTACCGGAAATGATTGTTCGTAAGTAGATAATATATTATTTAAACGATTTTCCGACTGAAAAGTTTCTAAACATTCCACGAAAATAAATATAATGATTATCGATGTAATAAATAACTTGAACAGCTTGATTAGCACAATTTGCATTACTGATTCTTTAATTTTATACTTTATCCTTTACTGACTGAAATTATCTATTAAGAATGGTAGCTCGTGTGCGCGTGTATTTGTATGTATTCAACATCCTGTAAACACGTGTCGTCTGGGCTAGTGTGATTAATTAAATTATAATTCGATTAAATAAATAACGTATATTTTCTTTTTCATAAATTTATTATCTAGTTTTAATTCCAAGCCAGTGAAGAATAGTTTTTGAATCGCAGTTTTTTAAGTGACATGCTTTTATTTGTGCTTTCTTTAATCCTTTTGTGCAATCTTCTGCTGAACAGTGACGCCAACGAACTTGTCGACCATTTCCGCATGTTACACTACACGTACTCCAATTACCCCATTCATCCCACAATTCAATTTCTACCATATTTACAAAGTTATTTTATTAATACGAAAAATTTTGATATAACAGTATTTGGAGAGCGCACATAAGTGCATTGAAATGTTGACAAATAATAAATACTCTCATGCTTACTTACGATTCTTAACATCCCTTAATAAATATTTTTGCTGATTCTCATGAGCATTAGCTTTTTGAGTGTTTTGCGATTGCTCATTTTTTATGGAATTTGCATAAGGTGTGTTATCTGAATAACTAAGTAATTTGCGCTGATAATTTGATGAATTGATATAGTACAATGGTTTTGGACAAGAAGATTGTCTGCATTTCTTGTTGTTAAGTGGAAAACTGCACAGATTAACCTTCTTTTTGGTATTTGTTTCATTTCTTTGTATGCGATGCACTTCAACGGGAAGAAAGCTTTTTTCTAGATTACTGTACGTATTAATTCCACAAACGTATTAATATATAGTTTTATTGTAATAGATGAAAAATTAGATATAAACAGCATATTAACATACCATTTATGAATTATATCACTTATCAAAATATGTGAATTATACGTTACTATATTTTTCTTTGATTTAAGCAAAATTAACTTTCCAAATTTAATTTCATTCTCAAAGTTTTTCAAAAACATGCAGCTAAAACAGTGCACTAACATTAATGTAAATAGTAATTTCATATCATATTAATCTCTTTCGATCTTCCATCGGTTAAATGAAACTTTTATACATTAACATGATTACAAAACTAGCTTAACCTTATGAAATACATAACAATTCAATTGACAGCTTTATCTTTACTGTATACATAATTTGAGAAAGATTCATGTTATTGATAGCAACATTATTAACTATATTCACTTGTCATCATATAATTAAGCCTCGTTCAGATAAATCAATTAACTTTAATTCATGTTGCTTAAATTTAAGTAATTCAAAACTGAATGCATAAGAAATAAGGAAATAATTGTAATAATTAATGTTATTTTATTTAAAATATGCATCACAAATTTCAATAACTTTTTGTATGAGTATCAAATACTTATATAAAAATATATATTTAACAATTTTATAAAAAATGAAATCATAATTTTGAAGTATTTGGTTACAGTACCGTATTCATAGACGGAAAAATGCTTTGTGTGCACGACCATTTGGAATTTGTCCTTGAAGCCTTAATCTTCTAACTGCTTCTCTTAAATGTTTCGGTTGTAATGGTCCTGTTTCCTGATGAGTTTCCATAACGTCGAGTGCTAAGTGTTGAAAATGAAATTGGAATTAAATGTGACAGTTTTCATATAATTAGAAATTTTAATTAGAGTAACTACAATGTTACCTTCTTCCACTATTTCTCCAACAAACACTTTTGCAATCCCAGACATAGCAATAACCACATTTTGCGACACAGAACAGCCTGTTATAGTTTGCATGATCTATAACGGCAAATAGAGGTTACGTAAAATATATTATAAATAACAATAATATATACGATAAAAAGTATACATTTTCCAATGAAACTGTTGAACAATTAATTTTTAATAACTCGCTATCACGTGTAGCTTTTAATAAAACAATAAAGCTATCGAATCTAGTTTTAGATATATCTATTCTCTCTTTAGAGAAAAAGTAATTACCCTTTTTATTGCTGCTTTTGGAAAGGCTGCTCTTCTATACATTTCATATCTGTCTAACTGATCTTCTGTAAAATTTGAAACTAATACCCTGTTAAAAGAAATAAATATTGGTATATCTATATATATATATATCTGCAATGTACTGTATAATTGTGACTGTAGAAACTGGAAAAACATACTGCATCTTTTCTCTTTCCTCTTCTTCCAATTCTTTTTTACTCTTCTCTTTACTTTCTCTCCTTTCCACAACGTTTGTTGGGTTTGCGTGAGGTAATACTATGTCATTTTCAAATATGTCTTCCGCAGTTCGTTCTTCTTCTCTATTCTCAATTTCTTGTTTGACGATTTCTAACTGATCTTCTACTACCGTACACAATGAATTAGATCCTACTTCTTCTGTGTCAGACTGAGACTGCGAACTCATAGCATCAGATTCTAGCTAATATTAAAATAAATAAATGCAGGAAAATTCTAATTATTTTGTTTCTAATATAACATAATATTAAACTGTATTATCTTTACAATATACCTTGACTTGTCCATTATCAATATCCATTGATTCTACATCTTTAATTCTAGTATTTTGCAAAGAGTTACCCCTTTCCTCTTTCTCCTCAATGTCTATGTGATCACTTTCATTTCCAGAATCTTCTTTTCCAAATATATTATCCATAGTATAAACAAAAATACACAGAGTTACAAGTGTGCACACAATATATAATTGGTGTTACTAAAAACTGTGACAGTAACACATACTCTTGTATTTATTGACAGCTAATGAATCCTGTATAAGAATATTATTTTAGGTTAGGTTAGACGTAACAATAATTTTGTCAATTTAATGCAGATATTTAACTTTGGGAAACAATTTAATAAAAAAAAAAAAAAAATGAAAGTAACTTCTTTAAATGTGATTATACAAATATAATAATCTCGGTCAATTCTTTCATAGTTTGTTAAAAATAATTTTATCTTGTACTGTTTAGGTATGCACGATTCGATTTCATTTAAACAATCGCGCCACGTTAAATTTGTCGGTATGTAAAAAATTATTCGATATTGCGATTATAAATTCTGAAGATTAAAATCGAAAAGTCATAAATTTTATTTCATTATCGTTATATAATTTTTTTCAATTAACAGAAATATTTATATGTTGATTTAAAAAATTATTTCTTGATATAGTGTAAATCAATGTTACAGCACGATCGATGTTTACTTTTTTACTTATCCATTTAAAAGCTTTACTAATTGCTTTACAAATTGTACGTAAATAATTTAAATTAAATTCAGATGTTGTATTTTTTTTATTCTTTCAAATACAAATGATAAATAACAGAATAATTTACTGTTAAAATAAAATACTTAGAAGGATATTGTGTATGAATAACGCATTTAAATAATAAATACGTATATAACATCATTCAATTTAGCGAGTACGCGTTTGATACAATCACAATCGAAATCAAATTTGCCGGCATACACGAATGTATTTTGAATTATACATATGAATGTTTGGAACATATATAAATGAATTTGTAGTAAAATACAAAAGAAATGAAAAAAAGAAACGAAGAAAAGTGAGATAGTCTGTGAAAAAGTTTTTTGTAATCGAAAAGGACAAGAGATCGCGGTGTGGCGCCATCTGGTGGCCGAGTACAATTTAGTCGACGGTGTCGCGACGCCGCGACGTATTTGTCAATATCTGATCGTTTTCACAATTTTCACAGTTCATACATGTCCACGCGAAATTAACACGCGATCTCCTCGAAGCGAATGATCCGAGAGGTTCGAAGGGGAAAAAAGTTGGCGTCGAACGGGAATCGATAATAAGTGAAACCCGAATTGAAAGGTGAAGAGAGTTCTCGGCGCGGAAAAGAGACGTCCCCAGAACTGCTGGCCGGGACTCGGGACTCGGAACGATAGCTGGTATAGCAGCTCGGTAGGCCCGTAGCACGGCCGAGTGTATTGCCTATCTTGTTCGAGGGCTGAGGGGAGCGGCGTAGTGAGTGAGTGCGATACAGTGAAATATCAAAGATCGAGAGTAACATCGGCCAAAGAGCTGACGCGATTCTATCATCTAAGCATCGTATACCGGGTCTACGAATGCAGTTTCAAGACGGAGCCGCGTATTAAGATGTGAGTACGGTGTGTCCTCGAAAAATACACGGCGTTCGTCGTGAGCCAGATTTCACGGGGAAATTTTAGCGAAAGGAGAAGAAAGGGTTTCGTTGCATCAGTGAACATTGCATCCGTCGTGACGGCTCTTCACCCGAGTATAAGACAGTGGAGAAGGCTGTCTTTGTAGACGGTACGGAAGAATATTGTTGTAAACACGATTCATTTACACTCAACTTTTGCGCAAAACATAAACCCTTATTTATTTACGTTCGCGCTTAACGGCGCGCACGTTTCTTTTTAGACGCATACTGTTCTGCGATTTATCAACGATGTCGTATTCTATATACCTTTGTGTTCGCACACCTACGAGTGCCGTGACAGGAACGCGAGTGGAACCGGTCTTGTCTTTTCAAACGCTACTCGACTCGTTCCTTGATCTCTTTCTTCCACGAAAAAACGTCACTCTCGCTTTACCTTCCAATTTTGCTTCATCAACCTTCATCCTTCAACCACTTACACATCTTCAAACGCCTCGAACTCGCCATAAACGTCACTCGTTTAGTTTCCTACATTTTTCTAGGAAACGTATACCGCGGTACGTTAAACTTTGTTATCATTGGAATGTATTTACGTATGTGCGATCGTTTTCATACCTTCTCTCCGATTTCTATATACACGAAAACATCTCTCGAACTGCTCTCAATTATTCGCAAATATCTTTTAACGATCAATTGAATTTATCGAAGTACAATTAGGCTGTTAGGAAACGTGATTTATTCGGAAAGTATCGTTAATCGTTAATCGTTTCTCGTGTCACCTTAATCAAAACGATACAAATTTTATTTTTATATAAATTTAATCCATTCTACTTTGTAGATAGTATTATAGTATATACAAACGAGTTAAACTTTTGTCGTGCGTCGTACGATAGGGGGTTAATGTGCCATCGGCATTGTGCGATCATTTTCCCTTTGTACCGTGCAGTTCGACACGCTTTTCTCTCATCGCAGTGCGTTTCAGACAAGATTTCGCATTTCGAAGGGAACTTTTTTCAAGCGACAAGGCACGTCTCGCGATGCTCGCTGTTTCGAACGATGTACGATTTGGATGCACACGCTTGGTTAGGAAGCATTATTGCATTTACGTAGAGGCACGTGTAAAGGGAGCGGCGTCGAAACTGAAGGTAGAAGAGACGGTCGTTGGCCGAAGGAGAAACGACCCGACGAGTGTTGCTCGAGTCGACGGAGGAGAGCCTGTTTCGCTACGGGGAACACGTACTCCGTCGCGGTTGGCTCTGTTCTCGGTCTACCATCCTTTCGAGCCAAGCTCCGCGAACAAATGATGATAACGTTACCTTGCCACGCGAACGGATTTTCTTCTTTTCGCTTTGTCAGGCTATTCTCGTTTCGTCTTTGTGGTATTTCGTCGAAACGAAATCTGTGCCGTTTCGAATCGTGCGCCATTTTTCCATTGTAAATGGTCAGCGGAGTTTTTTTGGGAGCATGCGTTCGATATTCATCGAATAATAAGGAGAGCGTCGCGACGTAAAACCTCGGAGTAGAGTAGTCGCGTGCGAGATATAGAATATGTGTTTACGCCAATCGGCATCACGGAGGTCAATATACCGTTAGAGACTTCACGATATCCTCCTCTCTTTTCTCTGTTCTCTCTCCTCTTATTTCCCGGAGCGCGTCACGTCGTCTTGCGCTAACTTACGTACTTACATCGTGTTTTACATTTTCTTAAATACAAATTTATCCTATCTTACGAACGCGCCGTTTGCACCCAGACGACGCTGCGCTGCTTGCTTGGCGCCTAAATAAATTGCAATTGCACTTTGCACTGTTTACGATCACCAGTGAGGCCATATATTTCAGTCCCGTTGAATCGATAATTCGCTAAAAAAACTAGACTATAACGTAAACGAATCACAGTGGACATTTTTATTAATTAGAAACGATAAACGTGTCGACACGGGTATCCGGTTGTCGTATAATGTCAACAGTAAGATAAATATGGATCGATTCGTTCGATGCGCCACAGATAAATGGCTCGACGGCAAAATAGTGATACGCGATACTTTCCAAGAAGTCTTAATAAACATTATTAATTAATGTCTTTTCAACGGCGAGCAGTTGGAGTTCTTTACTGTACGCAACGTTCCGTGAAATGAACAGGATATTTTGATCAAATTCTTTCGAATACTTGCGCAAGATAGCGCAAACAACGTTTTAAGAACTCATTACGCCATTTACACCGTTCCCAGTTTCGTTGCGTCTCTGTAATGGCATCAAGAGGAGTCATCATCTACATTTATTTTTAAACGTAGAACATTGATATCGTTGAGAAATGGGCACTCTACATTGAATTTTTCAATAAAAAATCGTAATAAAAAATAAAAAAAAATCGTAACAGTATACGTATTGTTATTATACCAATGAGAGCTCCAAGTACTCGCGCGACACCGTAACCTGTAAATGATGTTTTACGTGGACGCGCGCTCGTCCGTTTTACAGCATGGCTGCAACGGGTCCTTGATTCTGCTGCTGGTAGCAAGTAAAGCGGAGCTTTACGTAAGCACTTTCTATCTGCGAAGGTATGAAAGCGATCGGTGGAAAAACGCTGTCCCGCCTCGAATCGCGACAGCTTAGAACTGTTTCGCGGCTTCGCGAGACAAGCTCCAGCTTCCGGTCTTTCGTAAATCAGTTTTCGCGATCTAACTTGTTAGCCTCCTGCTACAACATCCAGTTACGCGAGTCGTTGTACTTGTGCGCGAATATTTTCGAGCCATACTTTCGATTGATAGTAATAATAACAAGTTCTATAGATCCTTGTTATCGATGTACACATATACGTGTACGCGAGGAAGAATAAATTTCGGAACTCTTTTTATTTCGCAGGTGCGAAGAGGCTACAGAAGTGGGGACGCATCATCAGCAAACGGCAGCAACAACGATGGGCGTCGCCGAGGATGAGACACCATCCTCTTTGACTTCTCATCCTAACCCTAACGTGAACAACCCCAATCAAGAAGGTACGTGTCAGAGTTGTAAGTTTTCCTTTTTCAAACTACGAATAGTTTGCGCAATTCCGCGGAGAAGACCTAGGGAACATTTATATCCACGACTCTATGATTTAATACATTCTAGCTTTGATGTTCATCCGGTATCTTCGGTAATTCGTAAAGGCTAGTAGCGGATTTCTATAACGAGCTAGCTAGACTATAGCCTACAACGGTAAATTTTCGTAAACGCTTGCATAACTTTCGTATTCCTTACTTAATTATCTATTTTAAAGAATATAGTATAGGCGGCACATTTGTAAATCCGGTACTGGTGAAGGCCTTGAAACGATCGATAAGTCAAGGAAATATTCATAATTTCTAAGTGATATCTAATCTTTCGGACACTTTTGAAACGGTCATTTTCAAGTAATCGGTATAATGACACAATAAACGGATAAATGACAGGGACACGTTTACATTCCATAGCTTTCTTCCGGATTCGCAATTGACGTTAATCGTAGTACACGTTAACCTTGCACATTCTCGCGTTTCAACTTGAAACGAAGTTAAGAAGCGAAATGCGCGCTCATTAATCCGTTTAATTATGCCAACACGGAAGCACCGCGGTAAGTCCCGATGCGACAGAACCGCGCACTGCTATTTCTCACCTAACGATCACCGTAGCGAACTTAACGATCCTTATCCTTTCCTTGTCTCTTCCGTATTATGTGCCTACGCATTTTTTCCAGAGAGTTCCCATACTAGTTCAATGAAAACATCAAATTCAATAGTTATCGTTTCCCGTCTTATATTTCCCGTGTTGTTGCGTCTCAAAAATGGTTTCGCTAAAAATCAACGAAAAGAAGCAAACCAATTAGTGCCTCTAAAAAAAATTGTTTCGGAAACTTTCCGACTAAACTGTACACGCCGTAACCAGAAATTAGACTACGAACATTGTCTTTTTCCTTGGACGCTGTTTCGTCTTTTCAACGTACCGTACGCGTATGATAAATCCTTTGTCGAAATATTGTATAGAAACTTACTGTTTAGAATTCAACGTATTCGTAACAATAGACAAAATGTTAACGCCTATTCTCGCGATTCATAAGGAACGAACTTCCGAAGGACGACTAGTGTCGAGTAAAAAAGAGCCTTATCGTTTTTAGTTGCGATTCCTGGTTCTTACGAAAACAGCTGTACGGTCGAGCAAAGCCAGTCTCTGCGTCTATTGTGCGCACCACTTTACCGTCGAATCGCGACACAATGGACATATGTAAGTTCTTTCCTTATATTCTATGAGTCATCGTCGGATCTATTTTTACATCAATGATTTAAACGATTTCCAAATCACTCTAAATTGTTTGCCTCGGTACTTTTGTTCTCAAAGAGGTTTCCGCTCATTTTCAATAATGAAATCTATTTCAATTTTCTTCGTGTATTTTGAAAATGTTTGCGATGCGATGACGTCCGATCGCAACATCGTCGTTACGCCCTGTTACCGAGCAGATTCCGTTGACGTACTTAAATTTAAGCTTCTCTCGTCGTCGGCCTCCTCTCTCGCGCCGTTAAAAACGTTTAAAGAACGAGAATAAGATAAAATGATTCATCGTTAATTTTTATTTCACCGCCGAGCTCGATAGTCGTATTTGCACATAGTCGAGACGCGTTCGTGCAAGCAATATCGATGTCCATTTAAAGTGCTTTCAAGAAAAGTATTTTTCAATGCGACTCTTTGTTCGAATACCACAAAATTAATAAAAAAATCTAGAGGTTAGACACGTTAACGTATTTCACTGAACTGTAAGCATCAAGAATAAGCAGTAACGTCTACGTTTACGTGTGAAGGGACACGAATGTAACATTCTTGGTATCTTCATCTTAGTATTTTCTTGGAAAAGAAGATAAATAATTAAATTAATCTTATCGCTGCTTATGCAGACACGACTAACGGAATGATCGGTGCCAGAACACTAGATTTTTCAACGAGCCAGTTGAAAATTGCCCTGTATCGCGTGACCATTCTGCTGGCCGTTCATCGATCGGTATGTTCTATACGTTGGTGCAGCCGTTTCTAAACTGACACGAGCAGACGCATGAAAATTTCAAGGTATAATATACCCTGCGAATTTTGCACGAGGAAAGACGTTTATTATGTATCCGTTTCCTTCTCTTCTTTCGCTGCAGCTTTTTAATAGCTTTAACAAATTACCGTACCTTCGACATTGAAATTGTATTCGAGAATTTGAGACGAGAGAAAAATTGGTACTTTCATTGCTAGAGAAGTTATTAAAACTAGACGGGTGACAGTAGTAATTCAGCTAGTAGTACTTCCGTTGTTTGGACGAAGGAGAATAGTGTTTTTGTCACGAAACCGTATCGTTAACTCCAGAAAGACAAAGTGCCGAGCTGTTACGCGAAATATCGTGGAGAACATCTACTATGGGAAACATTTTTCGATTTTCATTTCAAAGAATCCGTTTTTGCGATCTACTCTTCGAAGATAAGAGGGAGAAAACAGTCAGAAGAAAGAATCATCCTTGTGTACTATGCGACGCGTAATTTGTTGGGTAAGGAACTATTGTTTCCACAATTTCTATGGAAGAAATGGAAAGTGTGCAAGATTTCCTGCGAATCTTTCTATAATACACGGAAGTGACTTCCTTGCTTCGAGCTTCTACCGTAGAAAATTGATTTTCTTCGAAAATTACGTTCACACGATTTTACTTAAATCAATGATAAAATGAAGGTTCACTATACATGTAAATCTTGCGAACGAAAATAAAGGGTCAGTCGAGTTCTTCGATCGCAAATGCCAGTGGCTAGGGAACTTATCCATTGGGCACGTTTATCCGCCGTTGCTGGTCGGTAATGTAGATCCCGTTCGAAGGCGAACAACACGGCGCGCACTAGTTTGAATAGTGCCGTGTTACAGGAAAATAGTTGAAACGTTCGAGGCGGCTCACCATTGTCCGTTCTACCGCTGTTGTTACACGTACACGTGTCTCGACCGCTGTGTTAACGTTATTAGAGTGGAAATCCTGTTCGGTTGTGTGTACATGATCGCTCTACCGACTCTTCTTTTCCATAAAAATACCCATTAGTCCGCGCGTTGTCCTCGTCACGTTGTTTCTTTCCATTCTGAAGTTAATAATTACCATTTTCTATTTCTACGATATTTTTATCGATTTTGAACTTTTCTATTTTTATATGTATACCTACGATATACGATGCGCATATGACATTTAACGAAGCGATAGCTATCTTGTGGTAGCGAAAAATGAACAAATAATCATACATAGCCGCGACTGGTGCGCGTTTGCATTGCTCGAATTTGATCTGACAGAGAAAGTGCGGTGACGATTTCTTCTATCGTTGATTATACAATATATTCCTGGTTAGTAAGCAAACAGTTCCGCAACATTTTCACCTGGTATGCGACACGTAGCGGAGCACTGCAGTATTTTAGTTAGGTCGAACAGCGCTTTGAATCGTTGCCAAGAACGTCTTTCTCTTTGTCATCCTGGTTTTCCCTCTTCGTCGCTCACGAACCTCCTGCAACATCGTCTTCGTATTCATTTAGCTTATAGATATTCTAGGTCAAGTGTGTATTTTAATGATCACCAACGTTGACGAAGATTTTTCGAGTCGCACAACCCAGGCAGGCTGAAGAGTAGCCGCGTGGCTAATCGATTTCTGCTATCTTGACGCGAGATACTCTCGATCGTTTTTATACCGTCTTTA
The DNA here is from genome assembly GCA_963969225.1 of Xylocopa violacea. Classification (NCBI taxonomy): domain Eukaryota; kingdom Metazoa; phylum Arthropoda; class Insecta; order Hymenoptera; family Apidae; genus Xylocopa; species Xylocopa violacea. The sequence continues at coordinate 37,510,343 of CAXAJV010000005.1, read as the reverse complement.
GCTTAATAATTCCATTTTTCGACAGTTCCTATTAGTGCCGCGCTCACGTTCCTTATCGTTGGAAAGAAATGAAAATAAAGGTAGTACAAAACACTTTGGAGATTAGAAGCTTTCACGTCGGTACGCATAGTTATCGTTGTTAAAGCTTTCGAGTGTGCACCGTGTCTTTATGGAAGAATTGTTTCAACGTTTTGCACGCATCGCAGCTCGCCTCGTCAGGGGCTCGAATCAGAGGGGCCCATTATCAGTGTGTCATTCGACCTCTAATGAGGCTAGCTGCAATTATTGCGAAACACTGGAATAACTCTTCCATAAGGATGCCGAGTGCATCCAAAAGCTTCGTATTATTTAACTGAAGCGCTAAACAGTACAAAGCGACTTGTCGTTCTTTGATCAACGTTTTTCGCCATCTTTTCTGACTCGATAATCAGAACAATTATGGTGACGCGTATACACGAGAGTTATCGCCTCGTGAATCTGAACACGTCACTTTCTTTTCCGCGAAAAGAACAATCGATACGGAGCATCGTTCGTCTCTACGATCTTATCGGTATTTCGTTCATTTTTACTTGCTCTTACCTGGTGTTGAGCGATTGAAAGAGAGCGGAGAGGATTTCAAGTTGACGTAGTAAGACCCAGATCGTCTCCTCATACGTAGACGTGTTCAGTGACGCGTTAATTCTTTATAAGCGATCGTAACATCCACTACTTTGATCTTCTTTTAATGACAAATTGGCTCGACGTTAACGACGCCCCATTAATTGCATACGGTTTCGGTTGCGAATGATCAGAAAAAGGATCTCAGACGCGGTTGTCGTCGTATTTATACGATCTGTTCGCACATGCAGAAACGGAAGTTTCCGGAGTTATCCGCATACGGATGGCACTGTCCTTAATCCGTTGCATAACTTGCGTTCATTACAAAATCCACGGTGGCGCCTCTATTTTTACACTTTGAAAATACCGTGCTGGCGTCCAACCGTTTTACGATTAATTACTGGAATCCCTACAGTCGCGCCTTCCAACCGACGCCGACGATCGACATCCGCGCTAGACATCTAGATTTTACTGTCTCGAAACGCGAAGAAGCACATTCAATAATGAATGCTTATCGACACTCGCCAGACTTCCCGCTGGGAGATCCTATAAGACGTAATTTCATTCATCGATGCGAACTTCGTTTCGTACTTCAAATTCGACACTAATTTTATATATATTTTTGCTCGGATTATAACTTTTCAAGCTGCGGACAACCACGATGGAATCTTTATTATTAACAACGATCGTATTGATATGACAAAATGATAAACAAATTGCAAATCGATATAAAATTCAGTCAAATCATTTATACGTGTTGCAATCTCGATAAACAAAAGATAAAAAAGTATTTTCGATCACCTTCTAACAATACCAGTCTTTCATGGCTTGCATTTCGACTTTGTCCCAGCGTAATGCAATTCATTTCTGAATACTCGTATTGTTTCGTAACGTAACCTTTCAAAGTTTTAACGGTAAACATTTGCATTACACGATTTACGTGACGATGATTTTTACTTAATCATAACGTAAGTTGTACTATAATTTTGTGTCAATCGCTCGAAGACAGAACTAACGAAAGTGTATTAAATACTATGTACATTATTTGCAGCATTTTAAATACAACATCTTCGTAATCAATACGATATCGTATCTATACCACGTTTGTCCTTCGATTACGGTTCCAGAGTAGCTGATAAATTAAACGGAGCTTCATAAGTAACTTATTTTATTTCGAGAATAATTGCACGAGACTTATCAAATTTCTTGAGTGAATAGTTAAATTTTTGTCGATGAGATTTTGCAACTAGAAAAAATATCAACGAATGAGGATGAAGGTATGGAAAGAGGCGTGAAGTCTCACTGAACTCGATCGGACACGCTTTCTGTTTTTACTTCGTCTTTAGAACGGGCGGTTACGCTCCTCGCACGAATAATAAACACAACGACTTTCCATTTTCAACGTAAACGATGTTCTGTCGACTGCTGAAAGGAATTACTCGAGGACCCTTATGAAATCGTGCCTCGATGAATAAGCGGCTGTGTTGCATTTTACTAGACCAGTTATTCGCTCAGTCGCGTTTAAGGATGCGATGCAACGAGAAATCCGATAGTTTTGCACAGAATCGGTTGTACGATATAGCGATGTAACGATACTTAAGATACGATTATTATAAATGCATTGGTATTAGATAGAAAAGAAAAAGAAAAGAAACACGTAGGCATGAAAAATCGATGGCGGCCGAACATCGCGTGAGCAGGAGGTGCAGGTAAACAAGGAACTCGTACCCTTGTTGGTACGAGTCGAGAGGGTTGGCCCGAGGGTAGACCGCGAAAAGTAGTCATGTTAGGTACCACCTACGCAAAAACGTGTCTCTATCGGTTACGTAGAGTCAGCTGAGGTGGATTCACTCGAATTTCTCGTCTCTTTCGGCTACCTACGTTCGTCCATTCGAGAGATCGCCCACGGTTCCCGTCTGATTGTGTATTTACATACACACGCGCCGCATCCGTTGTGTATCGCAATGTGGAAACGCGTCCTGCGTGACCGTCGACACAGTGATACACGGCGACACGTTGCCGTGAGCGTCGGAGAACGGCAAGTTGTCGCAAACGTACATCTGTATTCGTTCCGAGGGTTTCTGCGAGTCGTATTCTGCTAGGCAAAAGCGTTGGTACGAGAGGGACGAGGATACGTCGGCGAAGAAGTAGGAAGAAGATAAAGAAACAGTTACGAAGTACCCAAGTGCGAGAGGGAGTTGACCGAAGAAAAAGTAGCGATGTGGTGGGGCAGTTAGCGACAGTGTACCGGTAGTGGTAACGCGGGTGTCGGTGTCTACGCTGAAGGTGTATGTCGTGCACGGATACTCGTACACCGCGCGGTGCTCGAAGAGAGAAGGAGAACAAGAGGGAGATAGAAGGAAGAGCAGCGGGTAGGCAAGAGTAGTGGTAGAAGAGCACGAAGAAGCAAGTTGGCAGAGACAGTGTCGAGAGAAGCGGTCGGTCGGTGGCAGTCGAGTCTGTCGTCAGGTCGGGAGACGTGTGCGTGGCTAGAAATCGACTCGTTGCCGACGTTCCTCCGTGCCTTTGCGTTTTCTTTCTTATCTCCGTTGGATTTGCTGCCTCTCCGACGAAATTGTGCAATCGAGAGGCTTTCGCGCACACGGCGATTCTCAACATGGGTTAAACGGTGTCTTTCGAACGAGTGACTCGACAAGATCGGCAATCCGATTCTACTTTGTGTGCAAACTCCGGCGAACCTGTGTTTCGAAGTGCAAATTAGTGCGCGTATCGTGCAAGTTCTCCTTTCGATCGGTCGAAACCGCATTTACTCGTGCACACTCGTTTCTTCCGTCTTTTATTTTACTTTTTGTTTTTTCAATGAATGCGTTTCGCGAAATCGAAACGACCGTTCCGTATCGGAGCGAACGTTAGTCGGTTGAAACTGAATGAATCGTGCGCGCGTCGGCGACGACGTCGAAGACGAGGACGATGGGAATAGTCGTTCGTGATAGCGCAACGAAACGCGGATAATGCGGCAACTACGTGACCGACCGAGTAATGTTCAGCGATACGAAGGATCAACCTCGACCTCTAAACGTTTTGCCGACAGTGTAGTTTCGAGGAGAAATATATTCCCGAATACGGATTCTTTCGTTATTCCCGCGGGATCGTAAAAAAATTTCATTTTTCATCACGTTTGCGCATACACACGTTCGCGAAGAGATATTCTTACGCTGGTCCACCAGAAACCGTTAATCGAGACTGGATCGAATCGAGCGAAGTAGGACAAAGTGCAATAATCCTACTTAAAGGAAGGATCTATATGTACTGTGTGTGTGTGTGTGTGTTTTTTTTTTACTTTTCTTCCAACGTGTAGAAAGCTAGCGCGATCTTTGTGCAGGTCGTCACGGGATCGTGAATAAAGTTCGTTGTTCGTTTCGCGAGTGTTTCGTTTAAATACACATAGAACATTAATTATATCTACGTGGAACAGTGGATTATTCCACGGTGGCATAGTATTCCATAGGAACGCTACGATAAAAACGAAGTACCTTGTAATGTACCAAAAAATCAATTAAGACGACGCCCATTTTATTAAGAATTCTTCTAAAAGGTAGACGGTGTACCAGGAAAACGCGATAGTCGTTCAGTTGATGTCAAACGAGTATGCATTTGCGAGAAGCCGTTTAATCCGATGGGAAATTTGTGTTTCGTATAAAGTTCGCATAAAGGATAAGAAAATACGAAAGAGAAAGCAAATTCACGCTCGATCGGAAAAACGTAAAGCATAGACGAGTTCTGGCAGTTGTTGATCGATAGCCGAAAAGAGAACGGAACGATTGGAAGAAAAAGAGCGCGTGTCTAGACTAGGGAAAGAGGTGTGTGCAACAAGTTAAGGGGAGACGCACGTGACTGTTTGCTGCTAAAGCAAATATCCGTAGATAAGGTTGGAAGCGACGACCGCGAAACTCGAGACGCGCGCGAAAAGTACGTTCCCGTGCGTTCTCGTTCGTTGCAAATGTTAAGAAAACGCTCGCAGGTCGAGTTCGAAGGACGCATAAAAAGGTCGCGATCGATTTTTCGTCGATCACGGTGAGATTCGTCATTTGGGCAATAAATTTCGTCATCGTACGTGGGCCGACTGTCGCTCGACGCATCTGCGTTACGTGTTCCATACGAACCATGCGTAGCGGTTCAACCGAACTCTTTGGACAATCGTATTCGCAGGAAGGCGCAAACCTTTGAATGACTTTCCCATTCTGCGGATTTATTTTCGACTCGTCCGACGAGAGGACGAGACAAATGCCCGTCGCTTCGGAGGATTGGGTGCCTCACCCGGCTAAGATAACCAGTTCCATAACCACCGTCAAAGGTGCCACTATCCAAAGCACGACCACAGCTTGGATGTCGCCGTACAGCAGAGCATCGCCGCCAGAACGCCCAAATTCTAACAACAACAACAATAACAACAACAATAATAATAATAACAACAATAATAATAATGGAGTTGTTATACTCGAGGGTTGTAGACCACCTGCTGCCACCACCGCTAGAAGGTTCCTCAGGTGGTTCAGCAGACTTGGTCAACCACCAATGGGAAAATCAGGTAATTTTCCAAATCACTGTTCGTCTATAAAGTTTGTATTTTCCTGCTTACATGTGGGAGTATTCGAAAGGAGCAAACTAGATCTTCTTACAAAATAACGCGTTGAGTATAATCTCGCCTCTCTACAGTTAACTGCGTGGTACTGTTAGTCATCGCAGGTGTTCCGTACATATGGCAGTGGCCATTAATAAAAAGACCGTACTTACGAGGCAAACGTACACTCGCAGTAGCAATAGGTAATTGAATTGGTGCCGTGCATCTGCAATTAATACCAAAGCGTCGTTGTTAACGGTGATTTCCCACAACTCATCGTAGATCTTCGTACGCGTTTAAAGTTTACGCGAATTTTCTTCGCGCTTTGGATACTTTACTTCGCTTCGCAGCGTGAACGAGTAAAATTTAACACCGGAAAGTTGATGAAATAATTCGGTTTATTTAACAATTAATCGACGTCGAGTAAAACAGTTCCTCGCAACTATGCCTTCATGCCGAACGTATATGCATATAATCTTTGCAAACGATCAGTGTCAAGTTCCTGGTATTTAACGATGCGTCGAGTATTTGGTGCAATGTACTCGGGCTACCATGACGAATGCAGAATCGTATTAACGGGGCTTCCATTGTACGATTCTTGAAAATGTTATATCTTCCTGCTGTATCTTTCTCTTTCACGTGAAAAAGAGAGAGAGGGGTGCCAGTTTTTTTCGTTTGGTTGAAAATCGTTTTGCGTCAACTTCAATTAACTGTTAGTAGGAATTAATGCGTAATATTACAATTTGATTGCACTCACATTTCGCAATAAGAATTGTTGATCCATCGAAGACAGATATATGTTCGTATCGTTATCTCTCTATTTGAATATGAACAAAAACGTCCATCGATAAAATATTCAACGAGAAAGTGAAGAAAACAATGAAACGCGAAGAATATTTTCTGACGATCTTTTGAAAACAGTACTTTTTACGTGACAGACATTTGCCGGCCAAACGTGACGGAAGCGAGCAATAAAGAGTAAAAAAAAGCAAAGTAAATTCAAGGCTAATTAAAAAAATAATTTACATCGAAGTAGATACGAGTTGATGACATTACCAGGCTATTACGCAACAGTTAATTTGCTTTGTGTTCGTGTCGGAAAAGTTTTCGACCAAGGGGACCATACGCGTAGCGAAACCTAAATTAGTTGGTTAATGTTTCGTTAATAGCACAAAGAACAAACATCGGTAACGGACAAATGACGCAGGTTCTTTGATCGATGTTTCATCGTTCTGATAAAACTGATTACAAAAATATTTTCAGAAATGAGTCAAATCACCGGAAGTATTAGTTACAGGTAATTTGTGCAGAATGTGGGGGTTAGAATTACAACAACTATACGGACATCGAAGTCCTCAGCCGAGGATTCTAAAGGAATAAGAACAACTTCGAAAATTTAGCGCACTCTTTCGATATCGCAGGTGTTAAATCCCATCGAACTACAGAACGGAGCAAGTTTGCATCGTTATCGTTGATGCCGTTGAACCTTTTCGACGAAGCTCTTCTCGTTATATTAATCATAACGCGCGCAGTTAAACTGTGAGAATGTTTTCTCGAGGCAAACATGTTGCACGTTATCTGAAATAACGAGTGTTCCGTGAACAAAAGAAGATTATTCTTGAGATTGAAACTCCCCGGCAACTATAGCGCGACACGATAACTAGGCCGGAAAGAGGACGAACCGTAAACTTGATAAATAAACATTAGACTTGGTGCGCAAACCAGGTCGCGATCGTTGTTGGCAACGGCGTGCCGCGGAATTCGTAATAACCGCGTTACTCTGTCCATTCCTCTTACAATTAGACACGCGTTAACGGTTACCGTATCGGCGACACCTTTTCGTTTAATTCGACTGACTTTCGAAGATCGTCGCGTCCAAGCATGTGCTTTCTGGAAACGCGTACTCGCGAGTATACTCGCACGACGGTCAATAATGCGATACTCGTTCGCTTGGAACTAAGCTTTCAATCCAGAACAATGAGTGTTACGGTTATTCTCGTTTCTAATTAGTCTAATGAGCGAAAAAAACAACTTACGCAAGGTTGCCGCCACCTATAACTGTCGACGTCTTGATTGTTCTATCTTATTTACCGGTAGCTCACGCGGAGAGGAAGGATTGTCCGTGTCTCGATCGGATTACTCGATCTGTTGCAAGAAAATTCATCGCGACTCGTAGCCGTCGATGTGTTCGATACCGTTTATAGATAGTTGCAACAGCGATTATTCAACGACTCGTCGTCAAATCATTCCATACGTCGCAGCCGCGAATTCTCAGCCCTCAGTTTTTCGTAAAGTATATCTTATTTCGCGTCTTGCAATCGCGATATCGACGAAAAACCGGCGAGAGTAGAAAGCAATAATAATCTAGCCTAACCTTTTCGCGATCGAACAGAGCGGAATGGGCGGGAGAAACTTTAACGAGGCGACATCGCGTACGCGCGTTACGTAATTCCTGGCTCGTTCACGCGTGGGTGAAGCTGAGCATTACCTGGCAATGTTTCGAGAGAAAAATGGAATGGTCGGGATTCGGATCACGATCGGTTTCTCTTCGTATCGGGACAACGCTTGCGAGTTAATAGAAGTGATTCATAATTTGCGACGATCATCGTTCTTGCAAAGCTCGTGGTATCTAACTAGGTGGGAAACCGCGTTATAAAAAGTCTGCATCGAAAGCTTATCAGCGCGGAAGACTTCTCACAGAAATTAAAGCACCTACACACGGAAAAAGTTTCTTCGCTCGAACAACGTCCCCTTGTGTCGAAAGCTCGTTGTCACGCAATACGTTATCAGATACGAGGTCATTGGCTCGTAATCTCCCGAGAAGGTTACACACAGGTGCCCGAGCAAGAATACGCTCTGCACGACGTCGAGTGTGTCACCTGCTTTAAATTGTCTTTCTAAGCGAATGCAAATACACGTCCGCCTTGTTCTCCACCGCGAACCTACCGTTCGTACCTTTCTCGAAATATTCTCATCGAATGTGAGAAATATTGGATAGCAGAGCGTGCACGAACGTCGCCTCTCTCTGTGGGGCCTTGCCTAAACGTTCGGATGGGCCATGGCGTTGGGGGTGTCTTCGAGGCTGATGATTATTGCCTGTACGAACCCTCGGGTTCGGCACAAGTCGAAATAAAGTATTCTAACGCGCCTAAACGAACGATTTTCGAATCGCGTGAATTCAGTTTTCCAGCATCAAGATAGAAAACGTATACTCGATCGTTGCTTAATTAGTGGCTTATCGTGCGCCAAAGCGACACGCTTCGTTGCTAATAAAGATCTCGACGTCGTGTATAGTATTTTATTTATCGCAACGTTCGAAATTCGGGAGAAACTGCGCGGTTTCTTTCGAATTTAGATGCGGCGAGAAATCGAAAGTACGATTACTTTTCGAGGCACGCGCGTGTGTAACGGCGTTTCGAAATTCGGAGCGAGATAGAGAATTGAAATTCTCTGGATAGGCCGACGAATTGAACGTTTCCCTACAATTCGAGTTCACCGTCGAGGTGAACGCAAAGGTTATCATTCGCGAGAAATTGATACCGTTCGTCGACTGTTGTTATGAAATTTCACCGAGTTATTACCACTCCGTCGTTAAGATTAATACTTTCGACCGACTTTTACATTCTATTTTTAATACCCACTACGTCAGCGCGAGAATTGGCGTTAAACAATATTTCTTGCATCCCTAATCATCCTGTTACCCGATTTCGTACACGTTTTCGAATTAGTAGCGCGTTGAAATGACAAGTGCTCAAGTAAGTCGCGGTGTCTGAAGTATCTCTTTCTATTCGGACGTACGTCTAATCTTCTACTCGTCGTACCTTTTCTTTTTTCCTTTGGTAAAAATTGGTGCAACGGAGAAGCAAGATATAATCTGAAAAGCGAGGTCAAGGATTACACGCGAACGAGGCTACGTAGTATTTACAAACGATGGCAACTCGATTCGTTGTCTACGCGAACGATGCGTACGTATAAGCAAGCGTAAGTGCTGGCTCGCGAACAAAGCGGCCATTGTCGTGCGTGTACGCGTGACTCGCGCCAAATTACATTTTGTACTTTCTCGTCCTTATTTTCGTTATATGCGTACCCGTTAACAACCGACAAAACATTTCGAGACATCCTTTTCATAACAGAAATGAATAAAACGCGTTGCACAATGTGTTACGTTGCGTTACGTACATACGCAGTTTTCCGTTCACAATTGTTAGGACATTTTATGTCTAATTTTTAATGAATCCTTATCGTGTGATACGCGAGAGGTTCACAAATGGCAACACCATGTGCATTTTGTAACGATGATGAAATCGAGAAACTCGGGAGCGAGCCCCCCGTTTACTCGAAAGATCGTATCGCATAAATCGCGTATAAGTATGACGTATCATCGGAAACATATGTAACTACGTACTCGGTTATAGTTATGGAAACGTAGGTTGCAAAATCGTAACCGGTATGCTTTGTTGTTGGACGGAGGAAAGTCTCGGTGGTTAATAATATACATATTCGTTTCGAACAATACAATCGTACGCGCGCGTGTGTTTCTTTTCATTGGCCCGGTTGACAAAAGGAAAACCGTTGTTTTAAGTAAAGAGAAAATTACAGCGGTTCCAGCAGGCGTGCAGCTGTTTGAACGTTGCATAATGACGATGGTGCGAATCACCATCGCTTCCTGGAATTACATAATACAGACACGATGTTTAAACATAAACGAGGCATATATTTTCCCGCGTACGTTCGATTCTTGTCCTAAAACACCTGCAGAAACCGCTTCGGTTGCGCGTGTGCGTGCCGATGACTAACCGAATAATTTCGTTGGACGAGTAGATTCCCAATCGAACGATCGATCGTTGCATATTTATGCGTTTAGACGAGGTTAGATCAAACTCACCAGCAAGTCTATCGGTGTGGTAATTTCGCAATGGCGCTTGTTATACCGAGCATTCTATGTTCTTTGTCCACCCACGCGTAGTAAAATAAAAGCAGCTCTTCGGATCGATGTGCTCGCGGAGCAGTTTTCTTCTTCCACAGTTCCAGTCTTCGCGGAATATCGAAACTTTGTCCAAGTGAGCGGACTGAATTGTTTCAACTATCGTAGAAACGAAAGTATGATTATTGCGATTCAATATTTCATTGCTCGTCTGTTTGACGGAGAGAGAATCATTACTTAAAAAAAAAAAATAGGAAACACGTGCGGGTATGAGCTCATCGAATCGTCTATCGGGTGTTCATCACTTTATATCATACATGACGTAAAGTTCCAAGTGCAACGTGGTACCTACTTCTACGTGGATATTTACATAACATCACCGTCTTACCAACATCAGACTTTCTTTATCAGAACGTTACGTGTTCCAAATACCGGGTCGGATTAAACCGTAGTTGTACAGGATTTTTAAAACTGTCTTTAATTGCGCGCGTGTGAGAGAATTTGTAACGAGGAATGATACAATCGACAGCGGACAAAGGCTAAGAAAAAAGTTTTCACGGTAATAGGTATAATATTTGGGTTGTTATTATAAATTCAACACGGAACACGCGTTAACAGGCGATGTAAGTACACGAGCAATCGCCAATCCATATCGTGAGAACCACTTGTTCCCATTGTTATCTAGTCACCAGGATCGGAACGAGAGAACTGTTTGCCAAGTGAACGTCGAGGATAGTGGTCATTCGAAAGGGTTGACCCTTTCAGGCAAAATCGAGTTAACGCCAACAGTTCAGCGAGTCGATATCTAAAAGTAGTTGCGTTCCAAATCCTCTACGATGCCGGTAGAGAAAATACCGTGAAACGACGCGATTTCACGATGAAACTGGGCCGCAAGAAGAGTTAAAATCGATCAACGGTTCGTCTCTTGTGTCTTGGACGCGAATATTCCCAATAGGTGTGACGCAGCTTATAGAAACAAATGGATGATGAAGAAATCGTCGAGCGAGCGCTACCCGTTTTCAGCTTTCTATTCCCTGTTTCTATCTATTCCGAATTAACGAGGCGGAAACTTCAAGGCTCCTCGTGTTATATATATATTTCGCAAGAGGTCTTAAATTCTCTCGCCGGTTAAAATGCAGTCGATTGCGTTCCCACTTATCGTTGCTCCTTTCGCCTTGCTCGCTGTCTCACCTTTGTGCCCTTCGCTGCTCGCCCCGTATTCTCTGAATCCTCTACAACTGAAATTTTCCTCCTTTCCTAGGGAAACACTCTTGTTGTATAATACATAATATGTACGTACGACAGATAACTTGTATCACGCTATATCTTGTAGCTTTAACGTTGTAGGTAATTTGTTCCATGCGATAAACGATAAAAATTGACGAAAGTTGTCGCGATAATAACAGCGGAAATAATACGAGATTGTAATATCTTGCATCACAAACGTCTGTTCTACATAGTCCAGTGAATTTCAATTAAAACTTTAATGGTACGTTGCCGGAGATTTAAAACGAGTCAATTTCGTAGGTATCGAGATTTGGGGCGAAGGAAAGACTCCGCAAACAGACTTCGAAGAGTTTATTTATCCTTTTCTTCGTGGGATCCCATACTATCTGGAACTCCGAGACGCATTCGTAATGGCTTGCTTCTTGCATTCAGGTGCGCGCTTCTTTCGATCGCGTTCGAGCTAAAGCACCGCGTTATCTATGATTTGCTACTTCATAGCATTGTGTCCTTGACACGCGCGCACTTTAACTAAAATTAAGTCAGGGAATTCGGAACCGGGGCCAAAGATCGATGCTACAACTTTGGCAGAAGTTCTTCGGAGCTTGTTAAAGCGCATCCAACTCTGTTCGTTCGAGCACGAACTATGGTAGGGGTGCGTCTTTAGTTGGAAAACTCATTTTCCGTCTCAGCGATATCTCGTTGACACGAATTGGAACGTATTCGCGCGCACATTATCAATTTGTATCCGATTATTCCATTGGCCTCTATTTTCTTAAAAATTAATCCAGCGGCGAATTTTCTAGATACGCTATCGTTTCGGAACAAGCACGCTCCAAACACGGGGCGGTAGTTGGTGCGATGTTCGCACGTATTTTTAGTTTAGCACCGTTTTCCATGAAAAAGTTTCGCGTTTCTTTCTTGCTTCTTCGTATCGTTCTAAAACAATCGAATTCCGTTCGTTCACCGAAATGCAAAATATTTGTCCAGGCATGCAGTCGCTACTAAAAATATTCGACGAGTACCAGAAGGATGGATTATTCGGAAAATAACGTTGGATATAATAAATTCATCTCCGATTATTTTTGCCCGTCCATTTCTTTGGATAACAAAGACCGTGCGTTGTTTCGAAGAAGAAGAAGAGGAACGTTTATTTTCACTCGAATTTTGCATCGAGAAAAACGTTGCCGATGCGTCTTGCGTTTACAAAATGTCGACGTTTCATTGCCGACCGCTCCTGCGATGACCTATAGACACATTTAACGGTGTTTGCATTGCATTTCCATTTTGCATTTCGCGCGCGATATTTTTATTTTTACGCTGCTATTGTTTGGTTTTCCACGAGCAAAACGCAAAGCTTCGATCTTTCGTTTCAATAAATGTTTTGATACATAAAAACATTGATAAAAAAAAAAATACGATACTTTACTGCTTATTCACGGTTACGTTACGAATGTCAACATTCCGTTAATGAAACAAGATTCACTTCAGCAACGAATGTTTGTATTCGAAATAACGACGCATCTCTGTTCGTATCGTTCTCTGTTCTCGTATCAAATGTTATCGCTCAAAATTGCTTGAAACATATTACACCGGTTAATGTTATCTTTTTGCGACTACTCTGTTAGGCTTGCGTTGCTCGTTAACTCTTCGTAACGGTAGGTGCTTTCTTACAAATTTCAAATGCCAGACTTGAGATTAAATGACGAGGTAAACGCAATGGTGTGTCGCGATACCTTTTGGAGCCACGTGTTCGAATGTTCGGTCGTTCGTTTATTCGAAGGGGGAAGAGAGTACAGTTATCCAAGAAGCGCGTGCAACTTTAGATCGATGGCGTCACCGCTACCATGACAATTGGGGCCGCCGAATGACCGATAACTCTCGATCCTTCGGCTTCGTGGCTCGCTCCGCTTGTTTTCTTCTATTCCGGTCCATGGTGTCTAAGTTATACGCAGGTATGCTTATATAATGACTCGAAGTAACTGAATTTTCTGTTCCTTTTTATTCGCACACCGGTACGATTCGTAGTTGCTGAACCGTTACGAGGACGGCTGGCCGTGATCACGCTGAAATTCTCATGATTTTGACTCGGAACTCTCTCGAACGTGGAACGAATAAGTATCTAATTGGAGTGGCGACGCACGTTCTTCGAATACGCGTCGAAACGTGCGTGAGCATACATACGTCGACGCGTGGGCACATATCGAGTCCCCCTATTTTCATACCGCGTGTCATCCACTTGGACTCGCTCGCGTTCGATCGCGTTCGTCTGACCAACGAACGGTTAGTCGATCGTTCAGTCACTCGGTTAGACGGTCACCGAGTTGTACGCGCGTTCGCGTCTGCTTACCTTGCGCGCGTCAACAATCGTTCGATCCAATTATTTCCTGTTCGATTTCGGTGGGTTTCGCGCGACTCCATTTCTCGCGTTCCCATCGACGTATCTCCGCGCTGCTCCGCTCCGCTCCTTTCCAATTCTTTCGATCGGCTGTTTCGCCATCGCGAGCGCGCCAAGTGTTGCTCGCTTTCGCCTCCGATAGCTAACTCCACCGTTTGATTTCGTTTAATTCCAAAATCGCTGTCACTATATAGACCACGGACTAAACAAACTTGGAGGAATATGTTAAATGCGTGCTTCGTTCCGAGTAACGTCCCCCGTTACATCGATCCATGAATATGCAAGTTTACTTTCTGTCTGAGGAAGCGCGATGTTGGTATAAGAGAAACGGCATAATTCGTCTACAAACGTACTTTTTGTACGCTTAAATTTCACATAAACGCGCGAATATTCGCGATTCGCGTATAACTATCTCGAATGTTACCGGATCGAGTCGGTTAAAAAACACGTCCGTGATCAATTTGAAATTTTATGTTTACCTAAGCGTTTGTGGTTTACAGCGTATCTGTGCGTTAGGCCTTTTCCGGTCAACGTTGGTTTCCTGTTATCCCCGTGTTCCCGCGAAACGAACCACCACATCGACTAAAATGTCGATATTCAAATGTTTCCCGAGAAAGAAGAAAACGAGCGACTCGACGTTCAAGGAAACGATCGCTAGTCAAGGCTAACGTTACAGTAGTCCGCGAGTTATTCAATTTTGTTGAAAACCAATTTTCCGTTGCATATCGACCGACAACGTGATTGCATACCAAAGACTACGCGAAGTGACTTTTGATTCTTCTTTTGTTACCGACTTTATGCAAGAGGCAAAAATTCATTCAAATTTTTGCAAAAAGTATACACGTATAATTTACTCGTGAAGGAAATTAACAAGCCATTGTGATCAAGTAGCGATTATTTTATCGCATTCGTTGCCATATGAACTAACCGGTGGATTATCGATATTCTTTCAAGGCGAGACGTTTTCGTCGATTTAGTTTTTATCGGAGCGTACATACCGTATCTCGAATGACGAGAAGTTAACTGTACAACGCGGAAATAATGGTTCTACATTTCGATTACGAGGTTAATTGCAATTGCGTAAGGCGGTATTCGTAACAACTGGTGAATATTGATGTATTTATTAGCGGACTGCTGATATTCGTGTAAAATGAACTTTTATATAAAACACGATCTACGCGTTTAAATTTTGTTTTTTCGTACAGCGCACAGAAATATTTCCACAGCTCTACACTATGCGATATAATCAGGTGACCCGAACGAGGCGATATAAATAAATAAATAAATAACAAGCGTACTATGTTGCATAATATTGTACGGTACGTTGCGAGTCTGTTTCACAGGCTCAAGGATAAAAAAATGTCAAGCAACGGGCAATTAAACACGCTGGTATCAGTAAGCGAGGGTAGAGTGCGCGCTTATACGTTTTCGGTGACGTAATCTGTCGCGGGTGCGAAGGTCGCGTCGATGTAGCAGGATTTAATAAAGAGTCAAGGATAATAATTATTTATACGCATCAGATACGACTAAAACGTTACAGCGTTCTTTCAGGGAGACATGGAACACCCTAACGGGAAGTTTGACACAAAGTTTAGCAACGCGAGAATTATCATCATCTCCGTTTAACGCGTATCGACACAGGTGGAGCGATTAATCGCGTGAAAAAAATAGCCTGTAAAAAAAGATTCGAGTGTATCGGAGTCCGCGGACAACCGCCTCTCGATATGCTAAGGATTACGTTAGAAATCGAATTCCTTATCCTGTTTGCTAAACTTGTAATTAGAGCTAAAATTTCCATCAACGCGGACTGTATAATTTTCCCTCTGACTAATGCTATTCGTTGGTTCATTAAGCGATCTACGCCCGATAAAGATTTATCGTTTCTGTTATTATAGTAATTGATACGATTACTGAACCATCGATTGTGCACACTCATGCAGGCCACTTACAATTGACATACGGTCGCAACGCAACGTCGTTTCATTTTTCTTCCTCGTATTAATGTAATCGTAAAGGAATTTTTGCACACATGTTCGTCTCGTTCGCTATATTTTTTCACGCGGTTGCGAATCGTTTAAGCGAAATATGCTGATACGAAGAGATTACGCACGAAAACGATGCTGATGAAAGTTCGGAGAAATAAAATTAAATTCTAATAGCTGTCATAAACCATAATGGTGTATACGTAAAAAAGTAGCTTCCAGCCAGCGATTTCGATACGTAACGGTAACCTTGTATAAGTAATTCGAGGACACGAGGAAAAACTCATCGATGTGTGCGTTTACCTCGCAACGATCTTGTTCGTTTATTTCCATCCTATTTCCATCCTACGCGATTCGATTCACCGTTCGTTTCGTTCTCTTTCCCGGCAGATTCACAGTCGAAGGGAGGAGGAGGAAACATATTCCTGCTGTTTTCAGATTTTCAGGAAGTTCCACTTTCGTTCGTTGCCTGCGTCATGGAGACGTATGTTTTCATCGATAACGCGTGAACGTAACGCGATTCGTGAATCGATCTCACGCGAGTGGCGCTCGTAAGAAACCATGCTATCGAACGAAACAAACATCGACGAATGAAAAATCGGCCGTCGCGTGACCAAGCAGTACGGTGAAAAAGTGCGCGGGTGTGCATTCGAATCGCGGAAAAAAACGGTGACACAAAGTGAAACGGTCGAGAGGGAAGCGATAACTCGACGGCAATTATCGATGTACGATTCGGAACTGTTGAAGACTGCGTGGACGAAGATAGGACAGATGTGCAGCTGCATTACCTGTGCCAAGTCTTATCTATCGGGTCAGTTGGACGAGCCAGAACGATTCATATCGTTATCGAACGTGCGACGAGTTCGATACACGTTCACGTTACACGTTATTATTACATTAACATATCCGGAAAGTTCCTGCCGTTTTCATGCCGTACAATTGTGCTTTATACTTTTCGCTTCGTTTCATCTTTTAGGGTGAAACGTGACCTCCGTCTCCTTCGACGTGTTTCTTGTTGTACAATTTTTGTGTCTTTCTTTATACACCGAAACTAACGCACGAACTCCTTTTCAGTTTTCACAAAATTACATCTGTTAATGCACGATACAAGCGTTTCGCTGAAACGAGATTATTTATACACGATGAAAAAGTATATCGCGCGATAGTAGCTCGAATAAAATACGTTTGCAGCGAAATACGTGGAAACGAAACGTTGTTGGTCGCTAGACGGATGTACTTTCACTTTCCACCGTTGAAGCCATCTATTACGGGCTAATCTATTCAAATGCATAATGCCTGTCGCGTTCGTGCGTTTTCCACGTGTCACCTACACACACGGCCGATTCCAAATTGTTGCTATTTTAATTCCGGTCATGTTCGAGTTTTTACTCCATAAATATCTCGTTTGCAGCGAATTAATCGCGATGAGAATACGTGGTTAGATGTCACATCGATTTCGCTAGCCCGCAATGGCTCGCAGCCCGCGGTTGGAAAACTACCCTAGCCAGAGGGAGCAGGATCGCTGAATTCCCGATTCGCCCTGGAGAGGATTGAAATTTGGGACGAGGTCAGGTCGTGTACGAAATTCTTTCGATTAATGGCGAAGAAACACTCCAAGTAGAAATTTTCCGCCGATTCCGGGAGTCGGCGAAACTATACGGATAAAATAGCACAAGAATATGTAAACAATTCTTGTCTAACTGTACGACCAAAAGTGAAATCATCTTTCGAAACGTCACGATAATGTTTGCAAATGATATTTGCACGCTCGGTTTCACTGGTTCCTACGTGCATCATTTTTGCCAGTTTCTTCGTGCGAATTTTGCAATCCCTTCTCTCCTCTCTCTCTCTCTCTCTCTCTCTCTCTCTACATATATATATATGCAGTTTAATAACGTTGCCTTTTCAAATGAAAATTGACCTGCTTTGCGTTGCTTGATATCGCGCAGCAGTAGTTTAAAAAGCAATCGGATACGGGGACGCGGAAACTATTAGCTTTCCGCGAACTCAAAATGAATATATAGCGGGTCGAGTGTCTTTCTCGGGGAAAGGAAATTGGTCGAGTGCTCATCGATTCTATTAAATTGGATTTTGCATCGGCTATACGTGGTACGCGTATACAGTATTCCCGTATTCCCATGTATTTCGATGAATGGTTGTTTATGTTCGTCGCGAGTCCACGGTACCGGAAATCCGTAACAAAGAGGCACGATCGAGCGACGATGGTTCTCTGTCCCCCTTACGTCCCTCTTCCTTCCTCTTTCGTTCTTCTTCTAGACAAATTTCGCGAGTGTACGCGTACCTTGTATACGTGCAAACGTGTGTGACGGCGGTTGAGCGCGCGCGCGCGCGCTGCCCCTTTGTCTTCTCCGTAGGTCCGCATCTCCAACCTCTCGGATCTAGGCTATTACCGTGGCAACACGGGTATGCGATCGAGAAGAGAGGAACATCAATTCGCGCGTGAAATAAACCGCTTCGTATTAATAAGCGGAAATATCGAGTCGGTCGAAATGTTTCCCTTCTTTTTTCTCGATCGGGTGTATCGAGTATATCGCGCGAATAAAGACGCAAAGAAATCGTTGAATGCACATAGAATCTGAAAATAGACATTCCGATGAGTCGTTTGAAAGCAAATCGTGAAGCTCGGCTGTGTTTATCGTGCTAAGTTTAGCCTTGAAACGGACGAAAATAAAGCGCAATGGAAGGATAAAAAGTGCAGTGGAAAGTAAAATATAGCGTACTAGGATTATAATCGTAGGATTATGATCCGAAACTTAGGTTAGTCTAGATACGACGGGGAGACAGAGGGAATATAGGACAAGGTGGCGGTGCCCGTTTCCATCTTCGTCCGTTTAGTTGCCCCGTACTCTCTTCTTCCGTGGCTATTGCCACGGATCAGACGTTCAAAAAATCAATAAAACTCCTTTCGCTCTCTACCCAGTCGACTGGTCGTTCTTGGCGCTCCCGTCCTCTTTTGTCTCGTCCCCTTGCACCTACATGGAAACGAGACAAGGAAAGAAAAAAGACCGACAGACGCGCTCCGATAACCCAGTATTTTATTTTATATTCAGTATTTAATTTAATCTTTTATCTTTAGACTCGCACGAAATTATCATTACGTATAATTTTCTTTTTCTGTTCCAGGTTAGTATCGTTGTTCGCGCACGGTAGACTCCTTAGATAGCGGGCGAGAAATCGGAGTGCACGAAAAATCAACTAAAATATCGCTATTCTCGATGTTCTCTGATTAAGCGGTAAGAGAAATCGTCGAAGGAACGTATTATTCGACGTCGCGTTAAAGTAGCGCACCGGAATATATTTTCAACTATCGATAACTTCTTCCAAGTTAATTTTAGGAAAGTGCCAGGGAATAGAAATACTCGCGCGAAAGAAGAGAGCGCTCGCGACCTGTGGAGTGAAATATCGTTTATTTTTAAATTTGGTTCTATCGCGATTTTGCAGGCTTCGCCTAAGCCTGAACCATGATTCGGTTCAGGATAAACAGGAACTCTCGATAGTTTCGTATTGTACACACCGTTCGCGTTTGTTTTCGGCTCGCAGAATCCATGTTTAGCGAATCGATCGCAAGACGTACGTGTGTAGTTCATGCTTGACCTCGAATCGAGTTCCGATACGCGCGCGTTACACGTTACTTTTCTACGTCTATCCTTAGCTGCTGACTGAAAATCTACGCGATCCAGATTTCTCGAATGTAATATCGCAGGCCTTTGCGTTCAACCTTAATTATCGCGTACTCGAAGATCGAAAGTTTTACGTTTTGGAAAACGAGCGTGTTTAAGAGTTCGTCGAATCCGATTAGAAAAAGTGAAAAGTTATAATATATTGAATGAACGATTTCGCCGAACGCGTATACGTGTTCGTAGCGCTGAAAAGGTTAAACGTAATACGCGTAGATCGGCGATCGAGTTTTAAGTATCGGAGTATATGCGGTTGTCTGGAAAGAGATTAAACAAACACGAGCCGTATCGTGTTTTCGTAAGAGCTGATAATCGATTGGTACATAGAAACCAGCTCGTTAAAAGACTGTGATAATCGGATGACGTACGCGAGAAGGGAGACACGCGTTAGACGAGTTACGCAAATTGGTGAACAAAGTGGTGTAGAACAAGTGTACGAATCGAATCGGGCAAAGGTGGAAGGAACGATGGACAACGGAGGACGAACGGTCGACGAATAGGCAAGCAAACCCGAGCAACCGAGCGAGCAGCTGACGCGGGAAATCAATATTCCCACGTGAAGAGGTGGACGATATACATAGATGGAGGGCAACGTGAACGAACGCGCGCCGCGCTCTGCCGTGTCGGAGCCGTGCCGTTGCAGTTCTAAAGCCGGGTCCACACCGAGCATAACGGATCGTTCGCGGAAAAAAAAAAAAAAAAAAAAAACGATCAAAGATGGATATTTTTTCATTCGTTCGCTCACCTTTGCTCGGCGTCGATTCTTCGTCCGCAAATACCCACTGCGCGACTAAGGAAGGAATTTAGTTTGGTCAAGTTTTGGTGAAGTAGGGGTGGCGTTTCTCGCAAGAAAAAGGGAAAAGGAGTATAGGATAGAGGGTGAGAGAGGGAGAAGAAAGGAAAGGAGCAGGCGCGCGGGCAGATGACCGCGATCAGGTGACGGGGCAACATCGTCGTCGCGGTGGTCGTCGCGGTGGTAGCCGCGCGCACTTTCGGTCTCCTTCTTCCTCTATTTCCCCCCACTTCTCGAACGATCTCGAGCTATGCTGGTATTTCTCGGCGAGCTTCCCCTCGGGCTGGATAGGATCCCAGCGCGCAGAGAGAGAAGAGACCGGGAGTCGCCGGCTGGCACTCGTGTGACGCGTTTCGTTTCGTTTCGTTTCGTTTCGTTCCGTTTCGTTAGTCTCGCATGGTTCTGTTGCGCGTCGTCGACGAGAGAGGCTCGAATGACGAGAAGGTCGCGCGGTACGATAGCAGCGAGTGGCCAGCCGTTTTGTGCTCCGTCTTGTTCGTCTGTCCGTCGAAAGGTGCATTCTTTCGGGCTGCGACGACGCGTCCCCTGCGGCCGTTTTAACGTCTGCGTGTCCTACGGTCTTGCCGGGACCCGCTAAAATTGGATACCATCCCGACCACGCGATATTCACAGCTGACCGAGGGCAAACCGACGAGCCGAACGATGCGCAGTCGCGTAAAACCGCTGCGACGACGATAACGGAGAAGGTACATTACTCGTTTCAGCTCCCTTTACCGCGTACCAACGCGGAAACCCACTTCACCCGCTTTCGATGCTTCCACGCCTCGCTCGCTTTCTTCGCGTCGCTTAAACCCGAAGCTAACACTTTTGCTTTACGTAACGTTACAACTTTCTTACGACGACGGGCGTGACTGTCACTCTCGCGTCTTTTCGAACGTCCCCCAGAACTCACCGCGGACGCTCCCTTTGACCGAAGAAATTGCGCAAATCGAAAACATTCGTTAAACCTTTCGCACCAGCTCTGATACGTGGAACTAATCGGAGCGCTGCTCGCTCGTTCGTTACTTTCGAATTATTCACAGACTCTCCCCCACTGATACACGCGAAATCTCTGTCTCGCGTGTACACACACGTGTGTGTACGTACTTTCCATCGCCGTTCGAATACGGAGCGATTGTTTTCATTCGTGACTCTCTTCGACTCTTGGATATGGTATTTCGAGTGATGCTCGAGCAACGATTTATTTTGAGTGCGGAAAGTGACGCTTTTATTGCGCACCAACCAACACCAGTGTCGTGTCTCCGTTCACCACGCGGTACGCCGACGAACATTCAACCCTCTTTCATACCTACGATACGATAGTGTCTTTCTAGGAGTGTATAATTTATGGCGTTTTCAAATTACTAGCCACCATTGACATTTTGATTGACAATCCTGCGGACGAGCGCAAGATAGACGAGTAATAGTCGTACGTGCTTAAGTGCGTCGTAATCGTGCGATATTATAGGCACTGACCTATTAATCTTGTAGCAAACGTATCTCAGAAATTCGTGCACGACGATCTCTATAGCGAAGCTCCGTTGCGAACCGCATGCGATTTGGAATCCGTATATCGAACGAGATGGAATTCTAAAGGCGAGTGTAATATTTTAAAGATGAGTAAGCGCGTAAATTCGGTAGACTGTCGGGTGATAAAGCCAAGATTCCAAAGGCAAACAGACATGATTCACTTTGGTGGAAGAACGCGTGATTGATTCGACAAAATCGAAAGCAAACCGAAGTGTAAATTACCGTTGTTCGGCTGAACACTTTGTTCGAGTGGCAAGTTAAACACTGTCCGCCTTTACCTCGGTTTCGTTGAATCAGCCGTGATGGTCGGCCAAAATGAGCCGCCATAAGTTCGCTTTTAGGTGACAGGATTGTTTTGACAATGCACGCTTTAAACGCTTCGATGCTGAAAAACGTGTTAGATTGAAATACGTGTAGTTAGAGTTCGCGCGACGATATGTATATACGACGCGCGCGCGCGGCCATCATTAAAGGTTATCCGCGCAAAATATAGACGCAGCGCGGGCGGTACGAAGAATGGCGACTCTTCCATGTGCAAAGCGTCGCTGACACGAAACGGTGCGTTTGGCAAGAGTCGAAGAACCGTAAAGTAACCGTTAGTAGGTGAAAGAGCACGGGACCGGGGCACGATACGAGCCGCGATGAGCAACGAACTCTCGAGCGAGCGAACGGGAGCGAATGACTCAGGCTTGGGTATCCGCGTGACACAGTTATACCATACGTACGTACAACGCGCTTAGACCGCCGTGTTTATCCTCCGTTCTTTTCACCATTTCTACGATTTATCGTTATACGAACCAGCCCAATCGTACCTAATCGTTCTCACTTCGAACGGAACGATCGTTTTTCGATTCTCGTGCTCGCCGAAAATGGAGAAATAATTTCGCGAAATGGACGCGCACGAATGGGAAAAGCAAATGTTGCCCAGCCAATGTGTACGTGCGCAGGTTGGGGGGCTAGAGTTGGTCACGTATCAAACGCCATCTTGCATCGCAAAAAACGCGGCAGCCTAAATACGCGTTCCGAGCACGTCCTAGTTTCGAAA
This sequence comes from Xylocopa violacea, assembly GCA_963969225.1. NCBI lineage: Eukaryota > Metazoa > Arthropoda > Insecta > Hymenoptera > Apidae > Xylocopa > Xylocopa violacea. Next base: position 37,487,570 of record CAXAJV010000005.1, on the reverse strand, counting down.
GTAACCTTTTCCTTTTGCATGGCCGTGTCCTTTGCTGTTCGATCCATTTTCGAAAATATTCAATGGATTCCATTTTGAGGTCGCCACGCTGTTGCGGTCGAGAACGTTTCGATACGTCGATGCATCGGGATATTATTAGATTTTTGCACGCGAAATGTCGTCTTATCCTCCATGAAGTTTCGATTTAACCGGCTGGTTGCGCGAATCGCCAAAAATATAGCAATAGTTTAATAATAGCGGGGGTTTTGCAAAATATGGGAGACGAACGGAACGCAAAGGCCAGTGTCGGAAAAAATTGCGTGAGAATAATTCCTGTTTCACCCCTGTGTTTGTCTAGTGACCGTAAAAACAAGCGTTCTTTCTAATCGGAGTGGCTCGAAAAAAGCCGAATCGCGGAAAGAGGTTCGTCAGGGTCTCTTCTTAGGAAATGGTATGGTTGTACGGCTTTGTAGGTGAATGTACCGTTTGTTTTATTCCGCTATACCACGCGATGGATTCTCTCGTCCAGCGCTCTCCGAGAAAATCAATAAACGGATCATTAAAATTAATCGCTGCCGCCAGTTCGCGTGCACGCGTTACCTAACCGTTACTCGACTAATGATAATTGATCATTTGCTACGTTACCGCGAATTTGTTCGGTAATTTCGAGTCGAACGCGAGTTACATTGAACAACGATCCTTGCGTGGTACGGTTAGCGGCGGAGTCGGGAAAGTTTATCTTACCGCAGCTAAGTTTGCCGACTTTATCTGACAGAACCGCGAGCGATATTAAAATCAAACTTCAACCACATGTTCTTTGCGAGCAGATAAAAGAATTGCTATTTAGCCTTCCCCTTCCCCTAAATTCGATAAAATAACGAAATGTCGCGATCGAAGAAGACTGTAGCGGAATTAAAAGGAACGACCGTAGAGATAAGTATATCGCATATAGAATTGGATAAAAGTCGGTACGAGACGTGGAAGAAAAATGCGAACGATTTTTCTAATTTTCCTAATGAAACTCGAAATGACATTTTAAAGCGTACGTTTCGAGGCGGTTTTCATAGTCTCTCGAAAACTGGGAACGATCCATCGGAAATCGCAAGTATCCCGAAGAATGCCTACGCGGAATTATTATGGCGGCCATTACTCGTCCGTTCACCGTCGCGGGAACGTGACGCGGTTCGAATATGTATGTCGCCGAAGCGCTGTAACCGTCGATCACGTAGAAAAGAATCGGTTTTCCGCGATTACTTGGCAGCAGAGGCGCGCGCCAGGTAAGAAGGTGGTCGCCGTTCGTTATTTACACGGCCGTTGAATCTAAATAATTTCTAAAACCGCTGGCGCGCAAACTGGCCACCGCGTTACCATCCACGCCTACGACGTATAGTACACCTACCGTGACTCATGCTCCCGATAGTCGGTATACGTGTACGTAAGTACGCTCGCGTAACGCGCTACGCGTATCCATCACACATTACGATCGACCTTCGCCAGCCCTTAACCGCTCTTATCAACGTCTTCTTTCCTTTCGAACAAAAGCTTCGTATTTTCTTATATCGAGAAGCGGACACCGCCAAACTTCTCACGGATTTCAAAGGACGAGTAAGACGTTCCGAAAATCGATAACCGATTGCGAGTAATCAAGTATGCACGTACACGCGGCTATATACATCGAGTACACATTCCTTTCTCCTTTCTCCTTTCTCGCGTACCTTTCCCGTTTGATCGCGTCGCGTTCGCCACCTTTGATCGTTACGATCGATAGGCACACTTTCCATGTTCCAGCACCCTCTATATGCCACATAAAATCTAAATAAATTACAAGATTTTTATTCGAGACGCATCACGAGGATCTACGTAATGGTAATGCGGCAGACAGCTCGCGGTGGTGTCACGTTCGGACGACATACATATCCACGATTCTTCGCAACGTTGCTGTCACCGACCATAAAAATGATATTTCAATAGTTAGCTGATTGTTTTATCGCGCAGTAAAGAAGGGGAATCTTTGCACGAAGATCGTAAGAACGTAGGCACAGCTGACGTGTGCCGCTTCTGTTCGGCTGGCCGAGATATTTGTCGATTGCACGTTTTTGCATCGCGGTTACGTATCGCGGTTTCCTCGTAAAGAACGTCGTAGACTGGAAAATTGAAGTTGCCCGGTTAAATGGTACGATCTCGCTCGTAAACCTGTGTTTTAAATCGACCACGCCTCGATCTGACACGTTCGGCTGGGAAAAGATCGAAAGCCGCTCGGCAATTAGTTAGCCGGCGCGCTAGAAAAACGCGAACGATACGGTGCACGATGGAGATCTTTCCCCGCGCGTGTGCGCGGTCGATCCGAATGCAATTTTCTATTCGCCGGTTCGCGTATCGGAGGTCACCGTGGCGCGATGCAATCAGCGTTTTCACTTTCGCACGATTTCTAACCGAAGTTCAACGACGCGCGGTATCGCCAACTAACTACTCTCAGCCTCGTTGCGTGTGCCGCTTGTCGTTTATCTCGAATAAACTGGTCGAAGCTGAACTAAATTAGTTTCCGGTACACGTGTATCGTTATCGGCGAAGTCGACTCTAAAAAATCATCTCGAGACTCTGTTCGACTCTGTTAGTCAAATAATTATTTTCCAATTCTCTGAATCACAGAAGCGGATTCTCGTGCATACCTGCTGCTCTGTCTAGTTATACAGTAGTTATACAGTCGATAAAACTTGCAAGTTAACGTCGCGAATTGACATTTCAATGAAAATAATGACACGCGTCGTTACGCGGATGAAACGTTTCTTTCGTCGTTGACAAGTCGAGCACGTGCGCGACACGGACGCGTTCCATGGAATCGGTGTCGAAAAGAAGCCGTACGATCGATCGGTTAGGAGAGGCTCCGTTGTTTCGTATCTTTCACACTGTCTCGACCATTTTCCATCGCGTTCCACCAATTACCTCAACTACAACGTTTCGCACCATTTCGTATCTGTTACGTATACGCGTGCACAGGCTATACTTATTGGCGTTGAACAACGAATGGTTACGCTGCAGCAGCGGCAACGTTCCTCCGGTTTGCGGTATCGAAAGTCGAAGGGTGCGAATTAATTGGAAGAGGTGGCGATAGAAAGGCGGGAAGCGTGGCGAGCTCGCGAAAGAATACGTAGTCGCGGTGTCTTGCGTTACCCTTTATTTGCACACTGAAAGCGGGAGAGGCGCAAAGTACGGCTTCTAGAATGGTTTAATGCGGCCTTGCAGCCCGTAATGTAATCAGCGCGTGACGTCATTGTACCTAGTCCCTAGTTCCGCGCGAGGATCGCGTCGCGGAATCTACCTTGACGTACGCGAACCGTCTCTTTCCACCGCTTCGCATCGTCCACGACCCAAACATTCGTCGAAGGTTCGTGGCAACCGATTACGCGCATTCCGTCGAATGACGGAAAAAATAGTAAAACTTTTTTACGTTCGAGCGTCCTGAACGCCGCGCGACTTACTCGTTTTCGCGGCCGTGCCAGTGCCCCTGTCCGTGACGAGAATAAAATGACTTTCACGTTCGCGGAAAGAATCGCGATCGCGAACCTGCGTTGAATGACCGTTTTGGAGGAAGCGAGATAGAATGGCTTCGAATCTCGTGCTCGTCGAGTGCCGCTCTCCGGTATTCCAACCGATCAATTAAAGTGTTACCGATCTTTTCTCGTTCTTGCCTCTGCAAACGAGATCGTGTTCGTTGTTGTTCCATCGCGAGAGAGATTCGACTCCGTACATCCTGTGCGCGAAGACGGTGCCAGGATTGAACGTTGCACGACCATTCACCGTGGCCATTATTTAATAAACTCCAAGGCTAGTCGAGTTTTGTTCCATCGCGGTGGAAGTCGACCAGCCAAAAACCGTGGCTGCGTCGCGGTAAACCGGAAATAATCTCCACTTGCAGATCATTCCTCGGGTGGGAGTTGCGAAATAAGCGAGGCAGTCGATATTTCAGCATCGAACGAGCTCTAATCTCGCTGGCGGTAGAAAAATGATTAAAAGTCAACGATTGCCGTCACAGTCACGCGACGGACGCAGTCATTTCAATTGGCTATTTATTTCCCATTAGCCTAATAGTTCGTATCGGTTCGGTTTTGCGGATCGCAGCGTTTGCGACAGTGTCCGATCTCTCGTCCGTCCAGGACTTTGATTCGATTTGTAAAACGTGACGCGTCATCGTGGAATAGTAGTCGGACGTTTGAAATGTTTCGCCGCGGGCGAAAGATCGTAACGCGTTTTTAATCGAATCGAGGAATTGGAGAGCGGCGGAAGGATCTGTGTCATTGTCACGGCGCGAGACCTCGGTTCTGGGGACTGGTATGCGACACTTGGTGACCTCCTTTTGCATGTATTACAGGGGTGTTGGAGATGGCGGCCACAGAGAGCACGATCCGTTTCAGCGGCCATACATTGGACAAGGCTACAAAGGCCAAGGTGAGTCCTCGGCTCTCTACTTCTTCCTCCTCGTTACCAATCACGTTGCGTTACACGTATGATGTCGTCCCCAGGTGACGCTGGAGAATTACTACAGTAATCTAATAGCCCAGCACATCGAGCGAAAGCAAAGGCTCGCAAAGTTGGAGGAGTCGTTGAAAGACGAGGGACTGTCGGAGCAACAGAAGCAGGAGAAGCGGTTGCAGCATGCCCAGAAGGAAACCGAGTTCCTTCGCCTGAAACGGTCCCGGCTCGGCGTCGAGGACTTCGAGCCGCTAAAAGTAATCGGCAGAGGTGCTTTCGGAGAGGTAAATTTGCTCGCGCGATCGACGAATAGAGTACCGTGTTCGTTACGTGTGGTTGATCTACGACTAGGTAAGACTCGTGCAGAAGAAGGACACCGGTCACGTGTACGCGATGAAAATTCTAAGAAAAGCCGATATGCTGGAGAAGGAGCAAGTGGCGCACGTCAGGGCCGAACGAGACGTATTGGTGGAAGCGGATCATCAATGGGTCGTAAAAATGTATTATAGTTTTCAAGATCCTATAAATCTCTATCTAATCATGGAGTTTCTCCCAGGCGGTAAGGCTCTCTCGCTCTCTCAAGCTTTTACTTTTGTCTTAACCCCTGTCGCATTGCAGGTGACATGATGACGTTGCTGATGAAGAAGGATACGCTATCCGAGGAGTGCACACAATTTTATATTTCCGAGACAGCGTTAGCGATCGATTCCATTCATAAACTAGGATTTATTCATAGGTAAATATTGGCGGGTAATAGAGCCGGACGAACGTAACGATTCAGAAGCGATTTAATACTTTCTTTTTAGAGATATCAAACCGGACAACTTGTTGCTGGACGCGCGAGGTCATATAAAGCTTTCCGATTTTGGCCTGTGTACGGGTTTGAAAAAGTCCCATAGAACCGATTTCTATAGAGATCTCAGTCAAGCGAAGCCTTCAGACTTCAGTAAGCACTCGCTTTTCCATTTTAACCCTTCCAGGGCTAACGCGTCACGCGTTCGTGGTTTTTAATCAATCGCCATTAATTTCGATTCGACGCGCGCGGTTTTGAAAATCTATTTTCACAAAACAGGCGCGCACGGGGTTGTAGCGCTGGAAGGGTTAAAATGAAAAATAGTGCAGTCGCTTTTTATCGTTCTCCGTTGATCGCGTCGATCGGCGAGTAATTTTGTCGTTCGATCGTTCTGCACAGTGACGTCGTGTGGAAGCGGAAGCGGCGGGGCGATGGACAGCAAAAGGAGAGCCGAGAGCTGGAAAAGAAACAGGAGAGCGTTGGCTTACAGTACGGTAGGAACGCCCGACTATATAGCTCCGGAAGTATTTTTGCAAACTGGTTACGGACCCGCTTGCGACTGTTGGTCCTTGGGAGTCATTATGTACGAGATGCTCATAGGTATCTTCTCTTTCGTTTTCTCGATCCGGTCTGATCGACCCGAGTTTATTAATACCAGGATGCGATTATCAATTTCAGGATATCCTCCGTTCTGTAGTGAAAATCCGCAGGAAACTTACAGGAAGGTAATGAATTGGAGAGAAACGTTAGTGTTTCCCCCAGAGATTCCCATTAGCGAGGAAGCTAAGGATACCATAATCAGATTTTGTTGCGAAGCTGATAGAAGATTAGGTATGTTGTCTCGGATGGTCGTTTACGAGATCGAATTCAATTCGCTGGCTCCCGTAATCCTCATGAGCGACGATTATTTTTTTGCGAACGTTTAGGTGCCCAAAGAGGTATCGAGGAGCTTAAACTAGCCCCGTTCTTCCGTGGCGTCGATTGGGAACACATCAGAGAAAGACCAGCCGCGATTCCAGTCGAAGTGCGTTCTATCGATGACACGTCAAATTTCGATGAATTCCCAGACGTAAAATTAGAAATACGTAAGTTTGTTAACGTCTAAGGAGACCAAAAATCATCCAAGTATAGCCGTTCGATAATATCGCTCTGTGGATGGCTGTCGTGTACTCATGTCTTTTTGTTTTTTTTCTTTTCCCTCTCCCTGGTCGATTACAGCATCCGCGCCGATGCCACAAGACGGAGAGGTAATATACAAGGACTGGGTGTTCATTAATTACACGTTCAAGCGATTCGAAGGTTTGACGCAGCGAGGCACGCCGACCAAGAAATAGCAACACTCTATTTCGTGCTCGGTTTCAACCAGTCAGCAGCCTGACGCAACTGGAATTCCGGCCTTGGTACATCATCCGTACCCTCCACTCTCATCGACGGCGTCACGAATGGATGGCTGATTCGTTTCATCTACCGAACATCGGGTTCAGTCAATTCATCGCCAGCCCTGTCGTTTTTACGTGTACATTACGCGATGACGTGAACACAACCGTACGTACGTATACGTTGTAATACGAAGATAGAAGGAGAAAGAAGATGATGAAGAAGAGGAGGAGGAAGAAGAAGAAGAAGAAGAAGAAGAAGGAGAAAATAAGAGAAGAGGAAACGGAAGGGCAAAGAAAGGAACGATCATGACAAAAACCGATTCACGTGTTGTTGTGTCGCAAAGGACAAAGAACGGAGTGATAAAGATTCCGAAGAAAGTAGCTGCGGAAATGAATGCACATGTGATAAGGAAGAACCGACATATTTTCACGCGCACCGTTTCAAAGTTTTCAGTGATTTCGCGACTTGAAAAATGCATCTCCTTTCCGTTTGATTGTGAATATTGTTTCCATCCGATCTTTGAAGTGTAGCATAATAAGCTCTTTCTCTCTCTCTCTCTCTCTCTCTCTCTCTTTTTCTCTCTTTGTAGTGAGAATATTGTTGGAAAGGAAAAGGTAAAGATGGAGCCTCGGTCCCGTGATTCTCGCAAAGTGTGTAACACTGTTTGTATATGATGTGTTTTTCGCCCCCGCTCCCCTCTTTTTTAACGAAGCACTGATTTAGCTCTCGTTTTCAGCTCTCTTTTTCAACGTTGTATTTATAGCTAGTACTGTGATATAATATTGTTTAAAAAAAAAAACAAAGTTTTGTATACAAATCGCTGTTTTGTCTTGTTAACGATTACTGAACTTTACGAATGTTATATACTTTGTTCGATCGTGCTTAGGTTTTTCACTCCAAAAAAAAAAAAAATTTAGAAATTTGTTGGTTTAAGGAAAAGGTATTTTATATTTATATATATTTTTTGAGAGCTTTTGTCTGGATGTTTGTTATTATCTATGAAATTGCACATGGAAGAAAGTAATCGTTAAAATATTCGTCAAAGTCGATCATGTATTAATTGCGTGGACTTTTGTTCAACTTTTTTTTTTTCTTTTCTTTTTACGTTGACCATGTGTAACATCTTATACGAGATATTCGCAAATTTGTATTGGTATACGACGATCGGTTTTAAATTTGTTTCGCTTTTTATTTACGTATTACATATATTTTCGCTATGGGAATGTAATTCGAAATAATTTTTCCATCATCCAATTACGATATCATGGCACAAGCTTTTGCGACATTCTTTGTGCTTTGTAGTCTTTTTGTATCAATGTGTAATGTATTATCAAATAAAATGTATTGTGCAGTTAAAGTCGGTAAAAGAGGAATTCCGATAAGATCGTGGAAAGTAAAAGATGCGTAAAAGGAGAATCGTAGAGGTACCGGGACTCTTTCTTAAATGACAATTATTAACGATTTACAAACGGTTTTGTTCGTGCCTGAACGTTATGTAAGAATCGCGAGAACGCTAAGAACATTTTGAGAAGCGTGAAAAACGAGAAACAATACATTCGTAAAAATCAAGGCTCCTCCGTTGCCTTATCAAGGTTCCTAAACACGTTTACACGCGAAGCCCAACCGAGGAAGAGAAAAAACTACAAAAGACGAGAAAATTTACGGCGCTGGGTTTAAAGCATAGATAATAATGGAACAAGAAGAGAAAGAAGAGGAATGCTAATTGAGAAGTGGTCGAAATGTAATCTACTGCTTGATGTATATATATTTTATAGCAATTTTACATTAATCGAAATAGAAACTTAAAATTGTGCAGGCATTTCCGAATTTTTTTAGGTATTCACAGACGTATACGCGGTTTGCCGTTTCTTTTCTTTTTTTTTTTTTTTTTTTTTTTCCCGTTGCACAATTCCAACTACGTCCCACTTCACTTCGAGTGATAGATTTTTGCTTTCGACTTGACGGATGAGCAATCCGTTGATTTTAAACAAATTTGTATTCGCTGTCGAACTTGATCGTTGGCGTCGTACGAGAAATTGGTGTTTTTGAAACAATGTCCAGTAGCAGTGATCGGATTATGTGTAAAATCTACGCGCGAAGAGAAGAGAAGCACGCGTACGATACGAGTAGCGTAATCTCGCGAAAGACTATACCGAAATCTTAATGGTCGATTGTGATGGAACTTCACGGATACCGAGAAGATTTAGGAATCGGTAAGGTTCCATTGAAACGACCGATTGACACTTGGAAACGGTTCGTCGTCGATCGAACGATGTAGTTTTATTTCGAATATAGCACTATGAACGATGTAGAATGTACATTGTGTAGTTTACCGAGAGCCAGGGCACCGTGGTAGTAATAGTACTAATACTAAAAAGAAGCAGCTAAATAAATCACATAGCAAGAGGTAACGTGACAGAGAAACCGAATATACCTGCGCATGCGCGGACGCTCGAGACGCGTCGCGCATTCCGGCTGATAGTACTTGTATATCGAAGTTTTCCGCTCCTTCCTGGTACGGTTCACGGCGTGTCTTCGTTAACGACGACTCGCGCGGCGTGATGTTGCCACACGTATGTGTATGTATATCTATACGAGATATTAGTTTCGTACGGCTTTGTTCGCGCGGACACTCGAAGCGTACGAGCGTGGAGCACAGAGCATCGCCTCGCTGTCGCTTTGCTTAACTTGAACGGCCTCGGTCCCATCGTCACGATGTTTCGGACGATGTAAAACAAACGTTCGCGGAAATGCGTTTCTATTCGTACTGTTGGATGGAAGAAGAGACGTTTCTAAACGTTACCAAGTTGAATATTTTTTTACGCATAGTGAAATTGTTTTTAAACGATCCGTGATATCGAAAAGTTTCACGTCTGCCCTTTTATATATAGTTTCATTATTATAATAGGAATTGTGTAATAAATTAATTAGCAAAATTTATTTCATTTACTAATTATGCGTATAGCAACCAGTTTTTGTGAAGTTGCGGAACCGCAATTTCCACCTGCGATCCACCTGCGATAAGTACGCGTATTTGGCTGTTTCGGATAAATCTGTATTGTATTCAGTGTTGTAACACGTTTTCTCGCTTCCTTAACAAATTAGATTTCTTTTAGATTTTCTTCTCTCTCTCTCTCTCTCTCTATCTTTACCAAAAAAAAACGGCCAATATATTATATATATGTATATAAAAAATTTATATATCGACGATTGGTAGCACGAATATTATATGTCCACTTGCAGTGTTTGTGATAAATACAGATTTCATAGTTTTCTCTTTCTCTCTCCCTCTCTGTCTCTCTTAACTGTACTCGAGGACACGCGATACAAAAAACATTCGTAGATAAATAAACTATATCGTAAATGGTAGTGTCAAGAAACAGCTGAGAATCGTGTAATTTTCCTAAAAGTGGGTATACAATATTTCTGTTCGAATTACAATAACGGAATCCGTCGGACGAGTTTACCGCAGGTTGGACCGCGAAGCGTTCGAAGAGAGCTTGCATTCAACGGTACAAAACGAAACGACACAAGTACCGCTACGTTTCCCATAAATTTACCTTTAATTCTGTTCGCAAGGTTCTACCCGGCAAAGTGGCCGACATTGATAGGATGTTGGTACTCCATGCTCCCATGCTCGATACGGGATTACCCCTATACATCGTATAAAGTAAAGAAATTTTGATGTATAACTTTATAATACAGAATGCTTAGATTTATAAAGTACTATTTAAGCGGACGGTTTTTAAACGACGAAGAGATGAAGAATATTATAGCAACACTATTTTCTGCACCTGGTAGACGTGAAAGCATGAAAAAAAAAAAAAAAAAAAAACGGAAGACGTGTGATCAATGTACAAGTGTAACGTATAACGTACGCGTGAGATGAAAATATGAAAGCAAGGGTGGACGAGAAGCGTGACAGGTTGGAAGAATTTAGTATAAGTGCACGAGAAGAGGTAGAGAGAGGGAGGGAGAGAGAGAGAGAGAGATGGAGTGACAAGGAACGAGAGACAGTGGGTGGAGGGATAAGGAGAATGCGAGAGAGCGAGTTGATAAGCTTAGCGACTTGTTGCTGTCGAGTACAGATATACTCTGACGTCCAATGCTACCGAGTAAACAAAACGAAGTAATCGCGATTTATTTATTTAAAAAGAGAATTAAATAAAATAAAAAACACAATAGCCACGAGATGCCTTCGATGCAACAAGTTTTTAGGTGCCCTGAGCATAAACGTAACGACGCGACGCCTCACGGATAGCTTCAGAAATGATGTGTAACCCAGCCGTGTCGTTTTAGATGGGAATTATCGAAACACATCGAGCCGAAGGTGACACGATGTACGCGAGTTATCTGCGATACTCTATGCCAGCGTTTCCCAAACTGTGTTCCGCAAAAAACTATGAAATTGAGGTTAAAGTATAACGAAACATTGTCCGCTTCTATGCAATTTAAAACTACTCTGAAAAACAACTATAACTAAAAACCGAAATTTAGTCTAGCGTTCCTTAAAAACTTTCAAACTTAAAAAGTTTGGGAAACGCTGCTCTATGCGAACGTATCTCGAAGGAGACTCCAATATAGGTTATACGGTAATTGTCGTCGGTGTATGTTGTAAATATTTGGAAAGCACGCGAGTCGCAGTGCTGGTCGAATTGTGTGTCGAATAAAGTCTCTTGTGTCGTTGCTGTTTGCGTACAACGATCCTTAATAGTAAATATACGGAGCAGCGTTCAATTAGCTGGGACATTTTGAATTCGCTATCGTTGCAGATAACCATTGGATAGGATATTCGAAACGGTCGCGTAGACGTGAACTTTGACGCAAGCGTTGACGTCACGTGGAATCGCTTCGATCGATCGATCGCGTTTGCGTTGGAGTTCACGCGAGACGCCAGAATCCAAGAGACCGTTACGACGATTCGTTTCGAACGGCCGCTTTTAGAAGATCGATCCGAACAATTATCTGAAAAGTTTACTTTTACTCGAGAAAATAGAACTGCGCGACGTAAATTCGTTATCTTCGGTATGTATTTACGCATTCGGGTCGTTCAATTGGCTGCCGTAGGAACCGTTTGCGTCCAAACGTGGCACTCGAGCTCGACGCTTTTGCTTTTAAGCGTGCACGGTGACTTCCACTACAGTAAGTATGCATGCACGCGAGACTGTCTCCGGAATTCTGTCCCACTGGGTGACGGAAATCATGGAGGGAATCTTTGCCAATCAGCCGTTTCGCGTTGGACGTTGATATCGCCTTTCGATCGACTAAATTTTACCCTCCAACTTTCGTGGAACGATTCGTGCCATTGCGCAAAGTCGCGGGGAATAGACGAGACTCGAACGCGAAACCGATCCGAACGTTTTCATCTATGTAATAAGCTTGCGCGATTCGATCGAAAGTTAATCGTCGAGTAGCTTGTGTGAGGAGGGAAAGTTAAAGAAAAAAAAATGGTACACGATGCACGAAGTAAAAAGTATTGCTTCTCATGTGGGATACATCATTATATTGTAATTATAGCAATTATCGTTAATAAATTGTTTTTTATTTTAGCTAGTGCTTCTTTCATTGAATCGCATCGAGACAATACCAAAGATTAACGTCATGTTTTGTAACAGAAATATATTTTACGGTAGATTCGTATCGAAGTTTGAATTAGACCACGCGCATGCGCTCGCGATTAACTTCGAGCGGACGTTCGGTGCGCGAGTTATCGACGAGACGGCGAATAATATAGACGATTCGCGTCGTATAAAGTTGAAGTAACGTCGTATCGATGGCGCCAGTAGTGCAATCTCGGAACTGCTTCGAGTGTCGCACGTTGTACAATTGTATCGTTACTTTTAGGTAATTGACGTAACGTTTGTACGAAAAATACTTGCTCGAGATCTTACCATCGAGCTGGTAGCATTATATTTTATCAAATACAATTACAATCTCCGCGTAATTTCTCGTACAATGCGATCCCTTTTAGGAAGATTCCAACTTCGGGTTCGACACTCGGGACGAATATAAGAAAGGCAGTACTCGCGAAGAGAACGATTTATTCGTCTCCGTGTGAAACGTGTGGCCGACAAAGAACGAAACGAAGGCGAACCTTTTAGCGTCGCCTGGAGGGCAGCGCGACGCGTACAAATCGAACGATTATGCGGGAGTCGCGAGCGAGACGCGTCGTTTATCGCGGCTCCGGCGTACAGCCCGTCAGGGAACGCGATTGGATCGATTTCGGTGACGAATAATCCTGTTCACTCGGAATCGGATGGCTTCGCGTAGCGGACGTTTCTCGAGCGACGGACAAAAGTAACGATCTTGGACGTAGGTTCGAACGGGACGAAACGCGGGAAAATCGGGATCGTCGCGGTGGTGGCGCGCAGAGAGGAAAAACCGTGTATCGTCCATAAGAGAGGAGGCCAGGGAGAAGAATGGTTATCGAGAGATTGCGATTGGTAGTGGCCTCTGACCTCTCGGCGGCGGTTGCTCCGCCTCTCGTTTACGCGGTAGGCGCGCGAGCTCGTTAAAAACGGCCTCGTTCGACGCGTCCGAGCGATCGGCTCTCGATCGACCGAACCGCGACGCTACGCGACTGTGCTATTTGGTAGCGCGTGGGTCGCGACCGTTAATTGAAACACAACGAACGCGTATTGCTCCGCGAAGAAACGGAAGACGCGGACGCGGAAGCTTTCGCCATCTCGCGTGGCTCGCGCGTAGCGAAAAATTAAAGTAGCGACCAATTTGGATAAATCGGGCGATACGTCGCGTTCCGATCGATGCTTCGAACGTTGTCGAGCGGGACTCGATTAGAGTAAGACGAGGGGGAAACCGGCTGTTTACTCGGCGGGGAGCAGAGCGTTCGTCGTCGTCGGTGGTGGATACGCGAACGCGGACGGTAATAGGAGGTGACGCAACCGCGAGCCGTGCGATATCGCGATCCGCCATCCGCCGCTCTCTCCGATCGCGTTGCTTCGATCGCCCCGGTCGCCTCTTGCCTGTTATTTCGCCTGTTATTCGCTCCAGAGGTCGACTTCTCGGCGAACAAAGCCGGACGAACAGAATTTACTTACCTACTCGAGCTACGCATCGCTCCAGGGCTGGCTTCGCTCCAACGCGAGCAACAACGTTTCGCAACTCGTTCGACTTTAATCCACGTTGGATTTCCCTCGTCCAGCGGAAACGCTGGATACGATAGAGGTAAATAAATCGTCGTCGACGAGAGTCGATCGGTCGCGATCCAGTTGGCGGTTGTTAACGCGCCGTTTACCCGCGGCCGTGGGCCGGGTTCGAGAGCGAAAAAGTGAGCGAGAATTTTTGAACGGGAGCCAAAAACAGCGACGCTGCTCGTAAAGAAATGAAAAAGAGAAAAAGGAAGAAAAAAAGAAGAGCCTCTCTCCGGGGCCGTTTGTTTCTGCTGGCAAGTTAGATTTATCGAAATTCTAAGCATCCGGCTGGCTCGAGGCTGTCCGCGCGCCACGCCGCCACTCGCGATCTCCTCGGTTTTTGCTGCTGCTCCGCGCCCCGGCCCGGCATCCACCCCGTGATTTATCCGCGTTTTATGCGCTCGCCTCGAGAACCGAAAGCGACCCGAACGCTCGATACTCGATTCGATAAATAATAACGAAAGAGAGAAAGGAGGAAGGAGAGAAAAGCAAAGACGAGGAGAATTTGACAGGGAAGCTGACCGAGGGAAGGAAAGAGGAGAGTGGCAGGCAACCAGGCACGCAGGCACGCAGCCAGGCAAGCAGCAGGGGGAGAGGTTAAAGAAGAATCGAAACGAGTCGCGTTCCTCGAGCGAGGGCACGCGGGGTCGCGCTCGCAGACGTAGGCATCGCCGTCACGTCGGCCAGAAATCACTGCCGTGCGTCAGGGAAAATTCGCTCGGCGATTGTTTATATTGAAATACGTTCGTGCAGGAATGCTCGGAAATGGGCAACGAAGGAGCAAACTAGATACGCTCGGAGACTTACCTGGGGACTACGCTTGTTGGATACGGTACACTCCGTTGCTTCTTCTCGTTGTAGCGAACACCGCGTTTCGATTAAACGTGTAAAACTCTCTAATTCTGACATATATATTTCTTTACATTCATACGTATATTTCGTGTTTATATTCGGACTTACGTTCATATTTATAATCGTATTTATATTTGTGTTTTTATGTATATATATATATGTATATGTATATATATTAATTATGTACACGTTTTATACAAAATTCTTCTCGCGCCTTTATACATAACGCTACACAGATGTAATTTCGGCCTACGTACACATTCAAAGACAACGCGATTCGTGGTTCGATATAATACAATTGTTCAAGTTTCACGAACGATCGCGTACTCGCCGCGTCTCTCGAGCGGAATGCGAATCCATGCCAGCAGCGGTTTCAAAGTTCGCGCGAACCCCGTCCGAATCGATTCGATTCTCGCCTCTCGGCCACGTTCTCCTCGTTCCCTTCGTTCCCTTCGTTCTCTTCGTTCTCTCGGTGGATTTCGATCGAGACACGTTCTCTCTCTCTCTCTCTCTCTCTCTCTCTCTCTCTCTCTCTCGCCCAGTGTGCAACGCTTAAGAAAAACGATCGCTGCTTAAAAATATTAGAAATATCCCATATACCCCTAAGTGGTTTTCTAAGTAACTAGCTCTCGACGTCGCGGTGTTCGCGTGTCCCGCTTTTTTCGAACGGTACGCACTCTCTCTCTCTCTCTCTCTCTCTCTCCCTCTCTTCCTCGACCCTATCGTACAGTATTTATAGAGTAAAAAAGCACCGTGTTGAAAAAACCGATTACAATTCTCGCGTACACGTGTATCACAATGCGTTCGCCGAGTTATCCCGCGCAATCCTTTCCACTCACTCAATCTCCCTCATTCTCTCTGTTTCCATCCCCGTGGTCGCAGACACGCGCGAAGAACGCGCGACCAGCGATTCGGCGAACGCATTCGCGGAAGAAAAATATATTTTCGTTCGCCATCGGCTGGTCGCGGCGTCTCCGAATTCCGCGCGTCCTCGATCGCTCGCGGAACAAGATCGTGGCCGTCCAATGCGTATACGTATACTATAGAAAGATATATCGTAGTAGGTATGCAAGAGCGCGCCAAGAGACGGGGCTGATGCAACGCGCGACGTTCGTCGACGCCTCCGTCGAGGTAGATCCGTCGATGAGAAGATGAGAAGACGAGCAAACGCGTCGAAAAACGATAACGATACCTCGCGAACGGGACGACTGGGAAGACGTGTTCGTGAATTGTGCGCGGAAATTGAACGAACGGGGAACGATTCGCACGCGTCGTTAGAAAGAAGAAGAAGAAGAAGAAGAAGAAGAAGAAGAAAAGAAGGCAGGCACGCGGTGGGAAGAAGAGGCATCGAAACGTCGAAACGAATGACTAAGGGTTTCGGCATGACTCGACTAACGGCAATTACTCGACGCGAAGATCGATGCGAGATACCGGTCAACGGAGGATCTACCAGATCTCTCGGCGTCGATTACAAATGCTAATTTATGATTTGTTCGCGCCGCCACGCTCTCGCTCTCCTCCTCTTCTTCTCTTCTCCTCCACGAGTTTCCTCGGTTCCGTGGTCGGTTACCGTGGACTGGCCACGAAGGTGTCCACGAAGGAAGGTGTCCACGAAAAGAAAGGAACGCGACCACCGCATTCGAACGTCTCGAAGTTCAGGCGAGGCGAGGATATTACGCGGAAGCTAGCTGTCGCCAGACAGAATGTCACATCGTGGACATGTACGGCCAGTTGAAGCTGCTACCGCTGAGCAACATGTCTCTGATCAGCGTCTCGATCGGCGTTTTCCCGACGAGCCGTACGAAGAACAGCTGCTCGATGACTTGCGACGAGACCGTTCTCAGGGACGGCAGTCTCAGCAGCAGCTTGCCGAATCTCGTCGGCTGGTTCGGGTACTGGGTCCTGCAGTACTCCTCGAGGGCGCACTGCGACTTTTCTTGAAGGGACTCGATGTGCGCCACGTCCGACAGCCCGCACGCGTCTGAAACAGAGATTTCGATCCACGTCTTGTACACCTCGTGAAAGAAACGGGTCGTCCTCGTCGAACGGGAAGATAATCGGGGAAGGAAGAGGGTGTTATATTCCGCGTCGACGCGAGAGCCTCGGGCGAGCAGACACGCGGTCGAATGAGACCCAGCCCGGGATCCGTTCCGTTGAAATGCGTGCCAACTAGAGAGACGTAGCCCGTGCGAACGTCGGACTAATCACGCCGCCGCGACGACCGCGTCCCTTGATTTTTCACCCTTCTCGAGCGCGGTGTTCGCCAACGCGCGAAAAACCTAACCATTGTTTCGTTTCCCTCCGTCCGTACCGAAAATCCCTCCCACCTCCTCCCTCTTCCTTCTCCCGTGTGTATTCTTCGATACACACTCGCTCGCCCAACTATCTTTCCGACGGCCTTTGTTTCGTTCGAACCGAGTAAACGCGCGATTCGCGCGCAAACGAGAATTACGACTACCGAGTGGGAGTGTCCTCGTCGTCGTCGTCGTCGTCGTCGTCGTCGTCGTTGTCGTCGACTGTACGGGCGCATGCAAATCGCATTATTTCCATACGTACGCGTAATGGGCCATTACGCGCACGTGGCGGCCGCGAAGGAATCCGACGATAGGTTCCACCGGGCGCCTACCCACCGTTCGTCGTACCGTCGAAAATCCGACGAGGGTTCGATTAAACCACGCGACGGCAAGGAATCCGCCAACGCGCGGCCAATAAACAAACCGTCGGATTCGCTCTCCGATGTCGTCAGCGCCAATTCACCGCATCAATTCGAATAATACCGTTGAGTGGCGTCTCCGCGCCCCGAGCTCCCCTTTTCCCCTCGTTCACCACCCCTCGTTCTCTCTGCGCCGCCGCCGCTGCTGCTCGCGTTAACCGGTTAAATGCCCTGGCGCCTCGTTGACCAGCCTCAACCGTAAATTAACCGATCTTAAACTCCGATCGCTACTTGCGTACACCCTCCCCTCCCCCCCCCCTCTGGTCACCGGTTGAAAAATGCTTCGATCCGTAGTAGAGCGGTAGAAACGAGTCGGGTGAGAAGGGACGAGAATCGAGAGATTGGACCTAAAGGAGAAAATGGACCGTGTAAGAAGAAGGTGAAGAAGAAGAAGAAGAAAAGATAGAGCGGGACAGAGGGTGTGAGAGAGAGGTGGGAGGACAAGGATTCTTTCATGCCCTTCGGAAACGTCATATAGCTGTCGGGTGCCGCGGAGGCAATATTTCACGCCGGTAGGCCCGCCTGTCCTCCCGCTCTCTCTCTCTCTCTCTCCTTCGTTCCTACACTTTTGAAGGAGTTTTTACGGAGTCTCTCGATCTTTAATCACAGCTCGACCTTCCATTGTCAGTGACGTCACCTCCGACTCGGAAAGGGTGTTCGGGGGATGCTTTGTGTCGAGCTACGCCGATCCCTCTCCGCGTCATTTGTCTCCCCGGCTGCCTTATTTGTACGCGCGTACAAGCTCCGTCCGTCCGCCCTTCGGCCAAGGCCCGAAACCGAACAACTATCGCGCGTGGACGCGCGAAATCGTTGCGCATCCGGAATTACCGATGAGAAGAGTTCCTTCTCGACGCGTTCGATCGACCGGCAGTCGACCAGCATTATACGCCTTAGCAAGCATTTCGTGGAGACGATCGGCTAAGACGTTCTCCGTTGCTCGCGAGATGGAGAATCGCCTCGCTGATTCGCAAAATCGGAGGATTATCGCGAGTGCGGGCAACGTAAGCCGAACGCAATATAGACCCTGTCGACTTTGTACGAACGGGGCTAGAGCCGGTATCGATCGCGTCCCGAAACGAACTCTTCGTCCCGGTAGATCCAGAGGGATAGACGAACACGCGTACGCGTCTCAAATTATTCAATCTCGTAGCACGATCTAATAACCACCCCCTTCGTTTTCGTACGTTTCGTCATCGGACAGCTATGGTCGCGACTAACCGGTAATTAGAAGTTTGATGGACGCGATGGCGCCTCGTAAACTCTCGAAGCCGAGAGAAACTGTCGTCGCTCGGACAACGTAATAAACTTTCGTTCGAAGGCGAAAGTAGGGGAAACAGACGGTTTCACGCGGCAATAATAGCGTACGGTGTGTACGCGGAGAAAAGAGGGAGAGGGAGAGGGAGAACGGGGGCGCGAGCAACGATTATCATAACAAGGCTCGTATTTGGAGACAAGATGCCTCGACCCTATCGGCCGTACGCATCGTCTACGCGACACGCATTTAATCGACGTACGTGCCTGCTAGGCTGCTACTTACACCGGTGTACACCTCTATAAACCGTACCGTTTAGGTTCCCGCATTGTCATGTTAACGACTCCGATGCCGATCCCATTAGGGACCGGACGTTTGGGCCGAAAACGGGTCGACCTCTCCGCGGTCACCCGACACCTTTTCCCTTTCGATTCTTCTCGCTTTTTTACATATACCCTCTGCCTACCCTCAACGTAAACATCGCGAGCCTCGCGTTGAAATCCGCGTGGCGATTTTCTATTCGGCGACGTGCGGCGGGCGGAGAGCAACTATAGGAAGAGAAGCCGCGAACCCTCTCAGACGGATTATGACACGCGGAAAGTTCACGACCTTTTGTCTGGCGTTACCCTCCCGGCGACGATGGCCGTGCACACCGGGGGTAATCCTCTAACCGGGCCGTTACGCCGTTGTTGACATTTAGCCCCCGCGGCTGCCCTCGAAAACCGGTCCATGGTGTTAGGCGGGCGCGCGCGCGGGCCGAGGAACCCACGGATCCGAAGGATTTCGCGGGAACCGAGCACCGCGCGGCGCAAAAAACGGGGGGAGAGGGGAACCAGGAACAGGAACAGGAAGAGGAGGCGCGCCGGAGGAGAGAGAACGAAAAAAGGAGGGACGAAAAAACTTGACCTTCCTTGTACCTGCCTGGATCTATCCGCGACGAGGGGGATCGGATCGCGCATAATTTCGCGACCTTCCGATTATCGGGAGCGTTGCCCTTTTTCGTCGTCGCGTGTTTCCTCGAGCCCGCGACCTTAGCGAACGCGAGTAATAATACACCCTCTTCGCGGTTGACCTTTCCCGGATTTCATTTTCGTGCGAGGAACCGAAACGTGGTGCTTAACGTGGCGCTGGCTGGATAGGAACGTTGCGAAAAATTCGGTGGCACGTTTCGATCGCATGGAAAACCGTAGCGTAGGGGCGAAGGAATGGCCGAGCGTTCGGGGAGCAATGCCGCTGGCCACCTATCGATAAATTCACTGGCTACTGTAAACAATGCGGCAACAATGTCAATTATGCGGACGGCGATCGCTTGGCCACCCACCGGTGGTAATTAATCGAATACGACCGGGCCGCGACTTTGCGCCGTAATTAATCGCAGCGCGCGCGCGCCGACTGCGTTTCACCCTTTTCCGTCGCGGTGGCACGCTCGGTGCGTACCTTCGAAGCTGAAGGTTCCGGATCGATCAGGTGACAATCCTCGTCGCGTTTCGCTGCTCCTCGAGAGTTTCTTTGGAACGGATCGGAGAAGGTTGGCTCGCGGCGGTGCGGCGGCGCGGCGCGGCGCGGCGTTACGATGCGAGGCGGTAGGCTCGCGCGATCGCGTGGGCGCGTAATATATTCTTGGGATAGACAATGTGCCGAGCACGTGGGCTATAGAAGCCAAGTCGACCGGACCCGGAGCCCCATAATGAAGCGTTGACGCGAGCATAAAACGAGCGCCGCTCGAGACAATGGAGTGATTGAGCGCGGGTAACGCCAAAGGGTTGCCCGCCGTCAACCCCGGGGTGAAAATGTCAGTAACCAAATGTCAGGCCTCGCCTCCGGCGCGCTCCGCAACCATTCTCGTTCCCGCGCGACCTCTTCCTCTTCCACCCTCTCTCTCTCTCTCTCTCTCTCTTCGTAATACACGTACGCGCTCTCTTCTTCCACTTTTTCCCGATTCCCGCATTTCCTTCGCGGAGGCATCGTCGTCTCGCCTTTGGATCGGAAATTTTCGTCCGTCGAACGAGAACCCTGCGTCTCTCTCGACACTCCTACGTTCGGACCGGAATTTATCGCCTGCCGGCGAGAGGACGGCAATTTCAGGACGGGCGGCCACCCTCGCCTGTTCTTCCGTTCGCCGTCAAAGCGTGGCTCGCGACGGCAACGTAATCGTCGCGAAGATACTCCGCCGCGGCTACAAAGGGTTGGTCACCCTCACCCTGGCGAGAGGCGGACGGCTCGCGAGAAAATAACGGCGCGGGGGCGAACCGAACCTTCCTCCTCGAATATTTTACGAGCAGGAAGCGGTGGTTTTTCTCGCGGCTCGGCTTCCGAGATTGCTTTCTCCGGCGGCGCGGCTCGGTAATAGTAACGCCATTTTCGGCTCGACGGATTTTGCAGGAACGGGAACGTTTCGGTCGACGAGCGCGTCTCTTTGACGCGACAAAGAACGGGTTAAGTGGGTTTCGCTCGCGCTCGCCCATCGCCACTTTCGACACCACCTTCTCCCCTGGTTCGTCTCGCTTTGTCTCCCGATCCTTTTCCACGCTTACTTCCGTTCAAATATCGGCGAACGCGACTTCGTTTAACCTCGATCGCGATCGATACGTTTTTACGGTTTATCTTATATATTTTCTTTGGAACGCGAGGTCGAGAAAGAAGACGAATTTCCGGTTTCTCCTCGGTCGGCGCGCGTTCCTTGGCATTCGAGACGCTATTAATGAAATTTCGCACACCGTTCGCGCGCGTACGCGTATACGTGCGCGCGCTCGCGTCGAAAACCGGCGGCCAGTCGCGAGTAACGACTAGAAAACCAGTTTCATCCCGGCGAGATGTTGCGCGATTCCGTTCTCCGGTACGCCGCGACCTATCGAAGCGAACGTTCGTTCGAGAAACTTTTCCGTCGCGTTGAAACGCGAAAGACAACGTTACGGATTCCGTGGTCGTCGTCGAAAACCCCGGAACGCGTCCTCCCCTTTAACTCGGGACTTCCGTCTTCGCGATCGAATCGAAGACAGCGCGCTATCGTTGACTCGGACGCGCGACACTCGGAGGAAGAAGCCCGGGGGTGTACGAAGCGATGACGGGTACGAGCGATGGAAACGCGAATCCTTCGCGATAACGGGCTTCCGGGGACGATAGCGGTTGCGATGACGAAATCGACGCTGTCGACGAAGCTGTTCCGGGGAGAGGCTCTAGTTACGAGATCAAACTGCACCGATGAGAATCCAGCGATAACGTCGGATAGGTGTCCATCGCGCACAACTTTCCTCGCGCGGCTAATCGGCGAAGCGAGATTTCGAAAGGAGAAACCGAGGAAGCCGAATCTCCTCGGCGTTAGCCCGCGATAAATCGAAGAGACGGGTTTCCTTCCAACCTCTACGGTGTCTCTCCCGATGTCGGTCCCGCCCATCGGTGATTTATAAGCGCGCGAGATATACCGCTGGGCGACCGGCGTACGCGTCACGCCGGATGAAAGGACGACGTAGCGCACCGCGCGACGTCCAGGTGAGAACGAGAATCGACGAATCGATAGCTACGTTCCACGGACCGTGCGCTGGTAACGCGATAGATTGGACGTAATTAGGGGCTTAATAAAATTCGCCGGCAATCTAGGAGGAAGAGCGCGAGGCCCGCGAACGGAGCGGGGCTGTGGTTGCTCGTAACAAACCGCAGACACCCTGACCACCCCCGAGCGAGAAGAGAAGCGTGCTCGCGTCATTCACGCAGACCGCGATATAACCTAATAGAATTATTTTCCAAGTACGAGGGGTCGCGCGGCTCCCCCAGGAAGCGACAGCAGCCGCGGCGGCAGCAGGGGTCGCAACCTACCCGGCACGAGGGATATCGCCGCCTCGTGCCTCGATATACCCTCCGCTCCCTCGCCACTTTGCTCGTTCCGTGGTTTTACGGTCCGGGATAATAACGACCACCGTGCAAATAAATAATCCCGATTCCGAGAGACTCTCTCCGTTCTTCTTTCTAACGCGAACAGAGCCGATAAAATTGCTAGCTACCTGTCTCGCGGATGTCTACGCTACGATTCGATCGCGATTGCGTCACTGGTTTTTGTACAACCAGATATCCGCTTCTCGCAGTCGAGCCGGCTTTAATCGTAGGAAATCATTAGGTTGCCGTTTCCTCGCAGTGAAACCCGGGGCACGCGTAGTTTCTTGGAAATCGCACGGGTACGTTTCGTTCCTTTACTTCTTTCTCGGTCGACGATCGAGCTACGAATTCGATTCGAACGCGATCTTCCTTCCGATCGATAGGAACTGGACTCGCGTTCGCGAGAGGGAGACGAATAGCGGGTTTGCCGGGCGATCGCCGCGCGATACGCGGAATCAAGGACGTCCGTGGCAACGAGCCGGGCGAATCGCGGTCTTCGTTATCGTTCGCGTGAACGTACGCGTAACGCAATTATTGCAATTAGCGCCGCGCTCCCGCCTATTACGTTTCCTCCGAATAGCGTGATTGCGCGCGACTGTTACGGCTACCGTAAAGGCGTCACGATTTCCACCGGTCGCGGCTAGTTAGCCGGGATGACCGTGCACCTTTTCGCGGTTCCCCGATCCTCCCAGCTGCGAAGCGTGTCACCTGTTCGTCCACGTCCAGTCCGGGATTCGCGAGATCGCGATCGAATTTTTCCGATTCGCATTTATTTACCGGTCGTCGCGTTCGTCTCTCTCCGTTTCCATCCCTCTCTCGGCCGACCTCTCGCCGATTCTCCCTCCTTCTTCGACTATTATTAGCGGTAATGCATGCCATTAGCGTCAAGGTTCGTGCGCGAGAACGAGTCTCTCGATATACACGAGGGAATCGGTCGTTTTATAAGCCGCGCGTGCATCGGCTTGCCTACTCGAAGGCTGGGCTGACCGTTCGACGGTCGTTCGCTCTCGCGCGACTTGTATCTATCTCTACCCGTTTAACCGACCCTCGCCGTGGAGCGAGCGAAGAGCGACTTGCCTCCTCGTTCCGCGCGCATCGCGCGAAGCGGACCGTGTCGTTGCATCGCGTCAAGGTGCAACCACCGCGCTCATCCGCAGGACGAGCCTGCATTCTCGCTCTCGGCTACCCGGGGAATGCGGAACCCGCGCCGCGCGTACACACCGCTCCTCGCCTCTCCTCCTGCCTCGTCCTTCCTCGAGGCTAGAACCCTGCCTCACCTCCGCGGTGCAACGTTCCTTTCGTCCCGGGAATACCGGAAACCTGTCGCGCGTAATCGTCGTTAACGCGTCCAAGGATCCGGGGTGGCCCGACCGCGGTCGCGACGCGACCGCGGCGACGCTGCTCGAAAATTTATCGCCAGGCGGGGGGGGAAGAAACCCCGACGCGGACGGAGCAGAAGAAGAGGAACGGGTGTGGAAACGGGGGAGACGTATTCCGGGCCATATTCCGTAGCCGCGTCGTTAAGCAGCTACAAAAAATAATAAATCACCGCGATTTTTAGTCTGGCTCGAGGAGATAAATTTAATAACTTAACTACCGCGAATCGTTCCTTCGGAGGCCGCCACGGCGAACGGCGAGTCCGACGACCATTATTCCGCCGCGCCGCCGGGAGGGGACCCGTTTCTGCCAGACCGAACAGACGTCCCGTTCGAAAAGCGGAGATTAGATTTTAAACCTCGCCGACGACACAATTCGATCGAACGTCAATTAAGTAGCGTTAACGTTTATTAATTAAGTAACGGGGGCAAGCGTAACTGAATCCGTTCCGCTAGGTTCTCGCCTGTTATTAGCTTCTTTTTTCTCCGTTTTCTTCCAAAAGCGTCGATACGTCGATAGAACTGATCAAAAACGTTAATTACGAGTGTCCGAATGAAATACGCGAGCCCAAAACGGTGTCGCCGAGTTCGTATCTTAGCCGCTCTACCGTTCGAGCGGACAGAAGACAACCAGTTGAAATTACAAAATCAAACATGGCACACGGTTTTTTCGCTCCGGCATGTATGTAAACAATATTTAATTCATATCTCCGAGTTTACACGTACGCGCGCTTCAAAAATCATTTGCATAGAATGGTGCGACGACATAGGCGTAGAACGGGATCATAAATTTTGCACTTTTCCTTTATTACCTCTGCCATTATTTTCTCTGTACCGTGCGTGTGCACGAGTATGGTATATTGGACGCACGGCAGTTGAGTGATAATAAATAATAATGGTAATCGGAACGCTCTTTTGTCCGCGCGACTCGTCGAATGGAATGCTATATACGTGGTACCGGTACAACGAAATGTGCTTCTACTCGTGAAACCACTTTCGTTGGCAACACGCGTGGACGAGTAATTTCGCCGCTACCGTACGCCAATCTCGACGGAACTAGAATCGTAACCGGGTCCTAACGAAATCGACGACGACGCGTCCGTGGGATACGATACGAGCGAGAGCGATTTTTCGAGGAGAAACGTTAACCCGAGATATATTATGGGTGGTTGTTGAAAATATAGGGAATGGTAAGGGGAGAAATATCGAGCGTTATATCGCGGGTTCCCGGGCTAAAGGTAACCACCTCTCCTCCGTCCGTGGAAGAGGGCCGAGCGACCCCGATGAGATACGACCCCGATACGTACTCCGTATGGCACCGGTCGTGAATCTCGACCCGCCTCGCGCTTCGGCCAGGGCCCACGGGGGCCGATGAACACCTAAATCGGCGGGTAAACGCGCGCGGCCGCCGCCACCGCGATTCACCACGCCATCGTTGCCGGCTACTTAACGGCCGTGAAATATGAAATTAAATTCATTAGGCTCTTCTCGCGGTTATAATAAATCGGACGATTGTGCCGGGATAGAAAACGTGGCGGGCTTATAACTCAGACGGTCTGAATGGAAAATGATGAGAAATGCCTCTCATTGAACGCTGGGGGGTCTCGGGCCCTGTCCTTTCCTCCCTTTACCTCCCTCTCTATCCCCCCCTCTCCCTCTCTCTCTCTCTCCCTCTCTCTAGCGCGCGCGCACGCTTTCTGCCTTTCGATCGTTCGCTTTATCGCGCGATCCGCGAACGTTTGATCGAGCTGCGCGACGAGACAAATTTGACCGTTCGAGCGGAAAAACTGGACCGATCAGTCAACGCGAACAGAGAACGCAGAGATTCCGCGCGAAGAATCGAACTCGGATTCGATGGAGAAGAGGAGAGTCGGTCGGGCGAGAGGCCGTAACCGCGAACCTGCTCCGTCCGCGGGAGACGGTTTATCTCGGAGCGTACGATAAATTATGTCTATCTGTCGGGCATCGGGAACGACGGTTAGGAATGGTTTATCGCGAGTTGCGGTTCGCGCGACGATTAAACGAACGGGTTTCGAGCCGGTCGAGGCAATGCCCGCCATTGATGCCGCGACAGAGGCGAAACGCGCGTAAGCCAGCACGCGTAGCCCATCCGTCTCCTCGAGTCGGTCCGCGGCACGACGATTCGCTCTTTCACGGATATTCTAAACCGTCCCTGACGATAATGGCGCGGTTTGAACGCGACTCGGTTAATGCCGCGGACATTACGCTCGATCGCGACGATAATCGAATCTCCCGACGCGCACCCGATCGAATTTCCTGCAATTACCGTCCGATACGAACACCTTTTAAAACCGGCCGCCCATTGGCCGGCCGCTGGAAAAATGTAATTCAATTTCCATCGAGTTTAATTTAATTCCGCGCATCGCGACTCGCCGCGTTCGTTATCTCTTCGCTGTACCTATTGTACGTGGATATCGACGCATCGATGCCCGGCCGTGTACTCGTTACACCCTCTACCGCTGCGACGTCTACCGCGGCGCTCCACCGCGTTTTCGAACGCGTATCCGATTAATCGTCGAATCGTTCGTCGAAATCGGGGGAAATTGCGCGAAATTATTTCGCGTATTGCCCTGCACGCGGAAACGGCAGATAATTAAAAGATAAGAACGAACGGGAAAAGGAATCGGCCCGTTTTCGCTTCCTTATCGGCCGTGGAATACGTTTTATGATTTAACGCCTGGTAAGATTCGCGATTTATTCGCGAGAACAATACGCTCGTAACTACGACGGCTGTACGTTTTCCATCGAATCTAGCGTGCGATTTCGCTTGCGCGCGGTGGTTTACTTTCGATGCGGATTAGTTCCAAGTCGGTCTGCCTGGTGATAATTTATTCCAGGCGTCGATCGAGAGGAACTAAATTACATTAATTTACACCGTCGGGTACGTTGGAAAAATCCGTAAATGCGCTACAACGCTACGAATTAGCGGCAATCTCGCGGTCTCCACTTGCAAACGCCTTTCCCTGCTCGTCGAACACCGATCGAGCGTTTTGCTCGCGTAGACCATCGTTGTTCGGTCGTAGAGATCGACGCTAGAGAAAATGAAGGGAGGGGAAAGAAGTTGCCGTGCGAAAATTTACGACCGTGCGCCCGCTGTCCGAGTGTCGTTAAACGAGCATGGCCCTGAATGGAGTAAATGGGCTGTGATTTGTACATTGACAGGCGCGTAATGCCACAACATCGGAGGCATCGTCCAGCTCTTCGTCGGCTGGAGGAGCTGTTCCCGAACGGTGCGCAAACTATACGCGGCCCCGAAGAATGGGCCGTGTTTTGGTCGAATCGTTCGCTCTTCGCGTCCTCTCAAAGAGATAACGACCTCTCTCGAGCGTTTCGTCCATTCTACGATGTTTTCCTCGTTCGAACAGAGTGCCAGTAGGCGTGCCGACACCCGGCAGCTGCTCCTTTCTCGCAAGGGCCCGTTCCTACGGGGCTCGTCTCTCGTTTCTCTCCTTCCATCGCAACGCGTAATTTTTCGTACGAAAAGTTCGTAGTCGCGTTCAACGATCGATGGTACAATTACGAAACGATCGTTTTCGTCGAGAGGATCCCCGATAATAACTGACAACAGACGGCAGGGAAAGTCCTGGAAACGTTAATCGCGATAACCTTTAGCCACAACGAGTCGCAGTCGGTCGGTTTAGCGATCGAAATATTCGAATTAAGCGTCGAGTAAATGTCTCCTAAGCCCGATCCCTTTCGAACGACGAGGTAACGAGCGTGGATTCGAGGCCCGCGACGAATCGCGGCGCATCGCGGAGGACTTTAAATGTATCCGTAATATCTCTAAAATCGCGCGGAGACGGATGCACGCGATTCGACGCGCGCAGCAGCTGGTGGGTGTCTTTTCCGGTCGAGCAGCGTCGCTGGACAAATTTCGTCCGAGGAAACGGATAGAGATCGTCGTTGCGAATGGAAGAATGCGTGCCGTTTGTTGTCGATTGTGTGTACACTCGTCGGTTGATTGGACTCATTGTGGTCGATTCGGGCGTGCACTTGGCCCGGGCCGTCTTGGTCGACTCGTGCCACCACCGTGGTTCCTTTTCGACGAAACGGCCGCGCTCGCTCCTTTCTTTCCGATCCGGCTCCTCTTCCTTCTGCTCGAGCCTCGAAAAGCGCTCTCGCAGCCCGCCCCCATTGTCGCGCGGCCGTTTCCTCGAGAGAAGAGCAAACACGCTTAACCTCCCGACCCATTGTCGGCCGCGGATCATCCGATTTGTCGCGCGCGCGGCCGCGTCGCTCCCGTTCTCCCGATTCGCGCGTCGCCTCGCGCGACTTAATCGACTCTCCGTTTACCTCGATACCTGGTTATTACAAAACGCACGCCGCCGCGGACTTTCCATAACCGGTTGTCGTCGCGAAGCCGGTCCGTGTACACCTTGGAACACCGCTCGTTCCAGCGAAACACGTCCAACGGTTCTAAACAACCGAAGAGAGGAATAAATTGGTATCCGGCTCTCGGGAGATGGATTCGGTGGGGGACTGCCGAGGGTTAGGTATTATTGGATTACGTAGCGGCATTGTCCCCGCGTCGAACCGGGCAGCTGTTCGTCCCGGAGGCGACGCAAGATGCGCGCCGAATATGAAAATAATATTTCCTTTTCGCGTCGGTATATGATCGATATTTATTCAAACGGCGGCCAAGCGTCCGCCGAGCATTGTGTCGCGGAGCCTCGAGATCTCGTTCGACTCGCATTGTGCGCATGGAAACGGCGATGCGCCGAAAGATACGGCTCTCCTCTGCTACGGAAGGTTAACGCGCGCGCGCCCGTACAATGCGCCTCGCCGCCGCCTCCTCTTTCGAAACGCGACGAAACCGAAAGTCATCGCGAGAAGCTTTCCACGGAACGCGGCGACCAGCTGCCGCCTCTCGCGATAGCTTTTCCCAACAATCATTCATTCAAAAGGGAGCCGCGGTCCGAGACGAGTTCTCGATTCCTCGACGGAACGTCGAATTGGATTTCGCGGCGCGCGGCTGCCGAGTTTTAAACTTCGTTTCGACGACGAACAAACGCCGGCCCGGCGCCGTTCGAAACTTTGCCGAAAGGGGTTTCCCGTATTCTTGGCTAAGTGAGAAGTTTTATCGGCCGTCTCTTTCCGCTCCCGATCGCGCGCCCGGAACAAACCAGAAACCGTTATTAACGCGTTACGAAATTAATTCCCTCCGCGCGTTCCGATTCGAACGCGATGCGATTATTATCGACAGACATCGAGAGACACGCGTGTTTCGCGGCCGTTAATGTTATACAAACTAATGCGACCGTTCGGATCCACGTGGATTTAAGTCGGCGGTTTTTACGATTCATATCCGCGGTTCTACGCGTGTGTAAAAACACTCGACGCGATTTACATGGAACAGCTATTTCTGTCACTGTGCGAACCGGTCACGTGGCGGACAGCGTTCGCGCGCGTGAATCTTTATCTCTCATTTTTACTATTCGCCCGGTAATTATCTCTGCTCGTCTGACGAAACGGTCCGCCTGTCGATAATCCGTGAATTCGAGACGGAAAATTCCGCGGACGATCGAGGAAATTGGCAGAGCGCGCGGCTAACGAGCGGCTGGCGAGCGTCTTCGATAAATCCGGCGAGCACAAATGTCGTGGCCCTCGCGGTCTAACCTTTAGCTTCCCGGACGACCGAGCTGCTTCGAGTCCGCCTCGACACACCCTGCTGGGATTCCGCGCGAAGGTATCGACCGATCGATTCTCCTCGTCTCCCCGCCTCCTCTCTCGGTACTCGCGCTTCCGCCTTTCTTATTAAAGCTCCTCGATCGAATCCGTGGAACGTTCGTTCGACTCGCGTTTTTTTCAACGGATCGTCAAACGTTGGATCGGAAAACGCGGCGTAGAACGCCGTGTCGCCGTATGAAACGCGAAAAAGAGAGACGGGGGAGGAGGAGGAGGAGGAGAAGAAGCGACAGGTCGGAGCAGGATGCTGCGATTCGGTCGAACGGCGTGTTCGATCGGGAACGTCGAAAAGAGGAGAACACGGCTAAACGACCCCCTCTCTCTCTCTCTCTCTCTCTCTCTCTCTTTCTTTTCTTATTTCCACGGCATTTCGTTGCGCGTTCCTCTATCCACCTATCTCTCGTTCCCCTCCGTCCGGTCTGAACGGCCGATAGATAATTGGCGTTGCGTGCTTCGAGATAAACGGCCGTGATTGGCGAAAATAACGATTAATAATTATCCACTCGCGGGATCCGAGAGGCGGCCTGCCCTCTCATCTCGGATCTCTCGGTGAGATCCGAGCGGAACGGTCGACGAAGAGGGCAGCTACGATATTCGACTCTGCCCTGGACCCCGATTCCACCTCTCTCCTCTCTCCTCTCTGTTAACCCTCGAATCTTTCCTGAACGACGGTTTAGCCGTAGCAGCGATGAATCTCGATTCCGCCGCGGCGCGCCGCTCCGATGCGATTAGCTAGGCTACCCTCTTCGATCAGCTCGGCTCGTACCGACGCTACGCGTCAGCGTCGAGAACCGGGGTAAACCGGCTTTCCACCGCGGGGTGACGTTTTCGGTTTAAAAAGCCAAGCATTCTCGTCTGACGGCTGGCTGGGGATTATTTTTCGCGATCGAAACGCCGCCGCGGGCTCGACACTCGATGCAAAAACGATCGCGCGTCGCGTTTCTCCTCGGCTTTCGGGAAAGGTTTCGACGTTTCTGGACGAGCGGCTATTAAAACCGCGAAAATGTACATTTTTCAGGAGGTACGGTCGTTTGGCTTTCGTCACCGCGGGACGCTGCTACGCGGCGAAGGAAAGCGCGGCGGACACTCGAGGGTGTCATAAATTAGGCCCTTTTCGGTGCTGGGAGTCGGGGAGCAAGGGGCGCGGCTGTTTAGCGGCTGCGACGCAGGGACCGTTCGTTCCGTTCGTTCCGTGGAATCTTTGACACGGAACAACGCGGCGCGCTAGTAAATTCAGCGTCGCTGGACGTGGGGAAAGAAATGACCGCGCAGGGAAATACGAGTACAATGCGTGACAGCGCGGTGGTACGCGACGATGGAATTATGGCTCGTACCGTAGACGAATGGCGCGAGCCTAGGGGTGGTTCTTCCGAAAATAAAGCATCGCGGGGGAACGCGTTGCTACGTATTTTCCGTTTCCGAGCGTTGGTTGAAAAAATTAGGTCGACGCAGGCGACGGGGAAACAGCGGAGGAAAAGGCGCGATACGCGCGGAGAGGAAACAAAGAGAGGGACTACGGCGGTGTCGAGGTGGCGAGATTAACTCTCGAATAATCCCGCGTCCCGGTTCGTTTCGTGGCTGGTGTGCCGTTTGCCGGGACGATCGTCGCGGAACCCGATAAACGACCAGTCGAGTGCCGTGTGCCACGCGTTACGATTAACTGTCATTCGCGCTTTGCCTTTGACTCTCGCGCTTCCATCCAGGCCCACCTACGTATTCGCGACGCGTACCACGCGCCGCCATACGTCTCTCCTTCCTCCCACCCCTTTTTTTCTTCGCTCCTCGCTCGTCAACGTCGAGGCTTTCCGTCCTCCTCCCCGTTCACCGACACCGATTCGAAACGCATCGATCTAGCCGTAATTGTTATCGTTCGCGATCCTCTTGCCGCTCGTAACCGAGCGTTTCCTTTCCACCAGTCCGCGTCCTCGGGACCGGAAACGGTCTTTATTCACCCCTGCCACGGATTACCATGTTTTAACCGCGTCGTGCACGATCCTGATCCAGATATAACTCGATCGAAAAGCTTCTGTTCACCGATGTACTCGAACAGAGACGAGACAGCCGAGCGTAGCTCTGTCGCGTACGGAACGAGAGGAAACATTTAATGGCGACCAGTTTATCGAACCGCATGGGAAAAGAAGGCGTGTAACGGATGGTCGTGGGCAACGATGCGTACCGGCCGACCGCCGCACGGCTGTGCGCGTGCTTACGGAATTTCGCGCATCCACGTTTAAACTCTGTTCGTCTTCCGACTCAGGATCGATCGGATCCTGATCTCGTTCGCGATAGGTGCACGAGACGACGGAAGGCGAGGTAACGGAGATACGCGGACGGGGTAGCGGTCGAGGAAAAAACGTGGAACGTCCGGAACATCGCATAATTGAACGGGGACGCGGTCGCGCCGGTGACGCGTTGGCTCTGTGACGCGCGATACGATTTGATAAGTTGTGTCAACTGCTCGTTAGTTAATTGTCGGTGCGCGACACTCTCGCCGACGAGTCTGTCGCGATGTCGTCGTCCCGTGCGTGTAGTACGCGCCAGCCTGTACACGCAGCCGCAACGAGCCACCCCGGATAACTTTGTCACCCTTTTCGGCACCCTCCTGCGATGCTCGATCCCCGCGAGCCGCCAATGTACTGGCCGCTGTCCAATGAATGCCCTTCATTTCCATACTTCGCTCGACGGTCAGTGAGACCAGCTAATCAGATTATTTAACCCTCGCTCGACCCGCTTGTCCTCGCTTCCCCCCCACGCTTCTCACCGCCCCCTGGTGCTCCTCTTCCTTCGCCGCCACCGCCGATCACGGCGTTTTCACGCCATTTAGGCGACCCAGTCTTTTCTTCGAACGCACGAGCACCGCGCGTTAAGAGTTTGCAATTATCAGGGGTGTCGCTCGTACCGTCGCGCTACCGTTAATACCCGACGATGGCAAAAACCCGATGGCGATTCTTTCCCCCGGTCTCTCGTAATCTCCAGGCCGGGGATCTAAAGATCCGACGACGGGTCTACCCCGGAGGAATCACATCGTGGAATTAGTCGAGATCAGCGTACGCTCGTTCGCGTAACCCCGTCGTCGCGAAAACGAGAAAATATCGTAGAAATCTGTACGTGGAATAGCTGTGGAGCGACGCGAATCTGGCCGACGAAACGAATTTTGCGGCGGAGAAAGCCAGCTCGGTGGCGAGAATGGGCGAGCTCGAACGGGAGAGTCGTCGACTCTCGCAGGAAGGGAGAAACGAGTCGACATGGGGTTATAACGTAATTGTATTAGTTGGGTAGGGCGAGAGAGCAAAAGGGTCCTGCCGTAAAATTAATGCCTTTGGCTTATCAGTGGCCTGACACTTCAGCGCCGAAAGTCTCGCGTTCCAAGCAGTGGCGCGGAACTCGGGGGCCATCCCGGACGCGGATCGCTCTGTTATTTATCGTGGAAAATCGATATGCCACGAAACCACGCGAATACCTCGGCGCTGGTTCGAGGCGCGAGTAATCGTAATTGTTGGTCGCGAGGGTACGTCCTGTTTTCGGACGGAACACGCGCGCGTGTACACGCGGCCCGTGTAACCGTTGGCATCGTAGACGTTTTCGGTAGGCTATTTCCCTCCTAATGAGTGCCCCATTAGGAAGTAACGGAAGGTATGCGCAGCGGGTTCTGTCACGGCCGTGGAGGGCCGATGCAGCTCGATGTAAATCGGATTAATTAAAGGCCGTAGCGCTGGTGGAAGAAGAGGCGGAGAAGTAGAAGAAGAAGAAGAAGAAGAAGAAGAAGAAGAAGTAG
The DNA here is from genome assembly GCA_963969225.1 of Xylocopa violacea. Lineage (NCBI taxonomy): Eukaryota > Metazoa > Arthropoda > Insecta > Hymenoptera > Apidae > Xylocopa > Xylocopa violacea. The sequence goes on along the minus strand of CAXAJV010000005.1, from coordinate 37,454,253 downwards.
AAGGGGGCGGTAGTTTTATTTGTCCTCGCGAAGCGAGGACGACTCCGGGAGAAAGGGAGCCGTAGGTGCCGAGAACGCGCCACGGCGGGGACCGTAAGATCGTTCGAGGAGAAGAAATCCGCGCGCGATTACGAGAATTCGTCGGATGGAGAGGCCGAGGGACGCTCGAACGGAATAAACGGGGTTCGACCGACGTAAAAGTCGGAGTGCGCGCGTCAAGCGTGACGAATCTCGTTGGCAAAGCCAATACCCGCTCGGCGGAGATGTTGCTGATTGAGAAGTCAGACAGACGGGAGGAGACGAGCACACGAACAGATCCGAGTGGATAGGCACGCATACCAGGCCGTTCGGGTCGCGTATCGAAGCGTGGAGGAAAAAATTGGATCGGTCACGGACACGTGGTACACCGTAGCGCGAGCGCGGTCGTTCGTTGCCGATGGTACGGGAACCGAAAAAGAACCCCGACCGTATCGACGACTTCTTCTATCCCGGCTCGACCCCCTTAGACGCACAGCCCTAAGCGGCGCGGCGTCCCGCGCGATTCGGGGGATGCTGACTCATGCAGGCCGCGCGCGGCGTACCGCATAGCGGATACATGGCGTGTCACCCCGAATATTATTCGACCGCCTGACAGCGCAATCTGTGAACGCGCGCGATATTGTCTGCCGCGGCTCTACGTTCCGACGGTTACGCGGCCGGCATGCGCGACCAGGAATGCCACGCGTGCACCCTTCCTCGCACGCGACCACCCCTTGGCTATCTCCGAATCCGCGCTCTTTCCGCGATTCGAACGCGACCACTCGATCCGAACAAACGGTGCGAATTTGGCGCGCGCAACGAATTCGGATCGCGGTTCGTTCTTAATTTAGAGCCGGCTTCGACCACGCTAACGACCCCGGGAGCTCGTGGAAAAAACGACGCCAGGCCCGAGAAGAAGACGAGAGGAATCTCATTTTCACGATTAATTCGAAACGAACGGAACGAGAAATTAATATACCCCGCGTCGTACGAAAGCGTCGATGGAAGGAAGGAAGGAAGGAAGGAAGGATCCTCGGGACGATAACGGAGACATCGGCGAGAATAGGAAACGAGGGAGAAAAAACCGAGGGGTGTACCTACGGTCTGTCGCATATTTAACGGCATCCCGTGTCAAACGGGGGGCCATAAAACACGCTCGCGTCTAAATAAAATCCGGTCTCCTCTTTCAGCCGTTCGACGAACACCACGGAACGTCCTATTTATTTCGTTCCCCCGACCCCACGACGACACGTTCCTCTCCGATTCGAGAGGAGAGAAGAACGCGGTGCATCGCGTGTGGATTGGCGCGAAAGAAATTTCTCAGCGGATCGAAAGTTTCGGCGGTCGCGGCGAGATATCGTGGGGGCCGAGGCGTCGTCGCGAGGCCTCCCTCTCACCCTTCCGTGGAACGTTGAAAAGGATGGGCGGCTTTGTTGTTTCGCGGACAAACGCCGCCGGCCGATATCACGGTCGAACGAGTTTTCGGGGCAGTCGGAGGACGGAAATACGGACGGAAAACCGGGCGTCGGCATACGCGCGGCGAGGTTAAGCGACGAGCAGCCGGTTCCCCGCGGTAGACACGCGGGGTTCGGAGGGTCCACGCCGGAGGAGAATCCGAGGGTTCGTCGATAAGCGACTCGCATTGTCCGACGGTCACGTGGCCACCCTGCTCGCCATCCTCGCCGTCCTCGCCACCCCGAGAGAACCAACGACTCGCCTTGTCCCGGGCTACCGTCGTTTATATTAAACTCCGAGGTTAATACCGTGGCTTACTCTAATACCGGGGCAACCCTTTGCCCTGTGATACGCCGATAAGGGTTACGCGACCGACCGCGAATACCGTACGACCGGGCTACTTTCCACCCCTACCCCCTCTTCACCCCTTCTTCCCGTTTCTCCGTTTCACGACCAGCCAAACGACCGACCAGCTCCGCGACTCGTCCTTCTTTTCGTTTTCGCGACGAAACGAACAAATAATTTCCATCTTCGCCAAGCGGAACATCGACGCGCGGACGCAAAGAGGGCAGCAGATGATAAAAGGAAAATGGGTAACGCTGAAAAGTGAAGGGTTGGGGGACGCGACCCCGACCGAACGGCGCGCAACAATGCGCCCGCGATAGAGAGCCGACCGCGAGGATCGTGGTCCCGGGTTCCCAGATAACGCGGTCTCCCCTTACCCACGGCGCTCGCTCTCTCCCCCTTTGCGATCTGGTTCTCGTTTCCTCGTTTCGCGCGTTCACCCTTTCGCCTCGTTGCCTCGAACGTGGGTCGTTCGAAAACTCGCGATTTTCTAGCGACCGCTCGTATATATCGATTCGTGGAATCGCGGAAGCGCGACCTCGCGTTCGGCATCTCTTCTCGCGAGGAGAACGGTACCGCCGCGTGATAGACGCTGATTAGACCGTAACGCGAGCAACGTAGCTGCCGGTTCTCGTTTCTCTGCCCATCTCCGGACAGACGAGGCGACGTTTCGAGACCGCGACCGTTCCGCCGCGCTCGATAAATTGTCCGAGGTTAACAGGTGAGCGGGAACGACGGACGGCGATAATGACGACAACGATAAACGCGTCAATAATACCCGGAGCAGGAGGAGGAACGAGGGGACACGGTGCGACACGCGGCAGGCGGGGAGAGCAGTCGATACGAACGATGGACAGTCGCTGCTGGTGCGCCTCTGCTGGATTTCCCTTCGATTTGGGTTACCCGCCGCCTCTCTCTCTCTCTCCTCTTTCTCGCCGCGCTTTGATCCGCCAACGACCGACATTACGGACCCATTTCCACTGCTAGCAACTGGTAGCAGCCGCGCGTGCTCCACGCGAAATTTCGCTATCCGACTCTGCCCGATTCCGTCGCGAGACGAAAACTCGTAACGGAACCGCGGTCCGATTCCGGGGTTTTCGTCGCAATTAACACCGCTGCGTCGTCCCGCGAGCCACGAGAGAGAGAGATTAGCCGCTCGAAATCCGGTTGCCCTCCGACGATCTCGCCGAACGGGAACGTACGTATCGGTGTTGTCGACTACGGAGCGGGACACGATCCTGCTTACTTTCTCCTCGCCTCTCCGCTGTGTCCCCGTTTGCGAGTCCGCTTCACGATCCTCTTTATTAGCCTTTTCGTGCTCGGTGCTACACCGAACCGTGCGGTGGACGCGAAACTGTTCGTTCGCCACCTTTTTCCCTCGTTTCTTTTTACGCGAGACGTCTCGCGAGGCACGGATTATATCGTTAATTACGCGGTTAACGGGGAACAGGCTGCGTAGAAACGAAAAGCGCATGGTAGCGGGTACGTGGGTCGTCGGTTGCTCACCGAGGTGGTTCGCCGAGGCAAAGGGAATTGCATCGCATGCCACATAATCGTGGGAGTGTTTCCCATCAAGATACACGTAGGTACCGCACTCGCAGTAATGCCCTGCCGCATAAATATATCTGCTGAAGCGGTTTTGCATGCTGCTTCTACGGGGTGGCCCGCAACCGGAGAGGAACGAGAGAGGAACGGGGTGGTGCCACGCGTCTTTCCTCGTGCGAGGTTCGCGAACTCACGAGATCAGAGTTTAACCGAGAACAACCGCGAGATTATCTCCACGCCTAGAGTATAATACAAGTGTCTTTGCAACGCGTTCGAACGTGGGTGCTCGAACGAGCGACAACGATCCCTCGTTTCGATTCGACCAGCTCCTCCGATTGAAGTTTTCGCGTCACCGAGTGTGCACGGGAGAAAGCCGAATCGTTGCAACGACCGATCTAGCCGGCTAAACGTACGGCTCGCGCACCGTGGCCTCGTTCCACCGTTTTATCCGAACAATTAGACGCTTTCGGACGAAACGTCTGGTCTGCTCGATGCCGCGCGCGGTATTTCAGGGTGGCTGACTCGTCGTCGTCTCCGTTGGCCAGGCGCGGAAACGCGTTTGCACCGGAGCTGGAATCGCGATAACATCCCGGTCAGGTCGGACGAGATCTCGTTGCTATTACGCAAGAGCTTGGCTCGCGTATCTCGCGAGATCTCCTCTCTCCGTAGAGGACACGGAGGGTGGTGGCACTCGGAGGAGCAGCGAACCGCAAAGGGATATCCACGCACGGTCCCTCGTTGGAGAAAATGAAGAAAAAGAAGGGCGAACGGTCGTAAGGGGGGTCTCCTTCGGGGCGAGGGAAAAAGGAAGAAAAAAGTGGTGGTTGCGCGGGAGGGCTGGCGCGAGCGGGGGTGGAATGGGAAGGCTCGAGAAACGGGACATTAGCATAAGCTAAACCGAGCTAAGCGCGGCCATATAGCACGGAAATAAATAGCCGGTTGTCTCGTATCTACACCGAGCGGAGGGGTTCGGCATGGGCCAACCAACCTCGTGCACACGCATCTTCGGCCACCCACCGCAGAATCCATCGGGGCCACCGAACGCGATCGCGATCGTTCCTCGAATCGGAATCGGAACATCGCCGACGAGTTGCGTTTAACCGCAACCCCTAACGGGATTCCGCGAAATCCGACGTTTTCTCGCGAGACATTATCGTTAATGTTTCGCGAAACATTAACGTCGATTTTACGGCGGCGACGATATCGCGAGAACGCCGATGGGGGACAGGGGGGGGGGCGGGAAGCGGAGACGCGAGCATTGTGGTGCTCGGTGGTGCGAATCTCGTCCCCGGTCGGAACAGGGATTGCCGGTACGGATGACAGTCGCGCGTGGCAGCGATACCATCTGTTCGCGTCGATTAGACGAAGCGAGGAACGAACGAGAGGCGCGCGCGCACTCGCGTCGAGAGATCGGAGTTCTTCCGGCGTGGAGCCAGGCCGCGCCGCCTCCCCGTATTGTCTCCCCTTTCTAAGCTCCTCTAAGCGGGACGACGCCAGGCAGTTACAGGAAGCGGTCGCGATTTACCTGTCGTGAATAGGACGATGGCCTTCAGGCAACTGTACTCCGCGGAATCGACGTGCAGGGCCTTCAGTTTCTCCACCTGCTCCTGAAAGATCCTGATGTGGTCCATGAAGGCGACGACGCGGTCCGCTGCCATCGGGGACGCGTGGAGACCGGCCGCGGCCAGCAACGGCGCTACGTGCAACGGCATCGAGCATTGGCTCGCGTTCAGCACGAACAGCTCGCTCCAGACTAGCCTGAGCAAGGCGACCTGGTCCGTCACCTGGAGGTCCGGGAAGAACGGGATGTTCCTGGCCCACTCGACCGCCGAGAAGAGCAGTCTCGCCGCGAGCTCGCAGATGTTGTCGATCCCCATGATGTTGTTCGGCTGCATGCACTGGCCGTACCGCGAGGTCGGATACGGCTCCGCCCTGAGGAGCAGGCTGATGTACGAGGAGAGGTAAGAGTGGCCGTTGAGGCTGGCGCACGCGACCGCGTCGCCGTTCGTCAGGGCGAACTGTCCGGGTAGGCCCGGTAGCGCCGGCTGCGACGGTGGCACTCGCCCTCTTTGTACCGCTGCAACAGACAAACAGACTACCATCAATCGATCATCTCCCTTCTTTATTATCGCACTCGCTCTCTTTGTTGCGAACGTTGCCGATACGGTGTTCGAGTGACTCGCGTGACTCGCGACCAACCTCGCCGGCGGAGAACGTGGAAACGAAGAATCGGCGAATATCGCGCGAACGACGCGAACGACTAGAGTTGGAAGCGATCGAGAAGAGCTCTGCCCTAGCGGCGCGAGCCGGAGATACGGCCTCTCTCTCCGTCTTTATTTTTCTCCGCAGCCTCGACGTGAAACGACACCCCGCTGAGCACCCGCCTGAATTCCAACCTCCGCCCCGCGGCTAACGACCACTGTCTCTTCTATCTTCCCCTCGCCCACCCTCTCTACTCGCCCGTCTTCTCCTTTCTTTACCCCTCCTAACCCTTCCTCGCCTGAAAACTCAAAAACTCCGGCGGCCAGCTTTGCATCGTGCTCGTGCTCGAAGCAAACGCCGACGCGATACCGTTACCAGCCGGCCCGAACACGGATACTCGTTTCGTGGCTCGCTCGACCGGAAAAGAATTCGCGGGAAATTCGCGATCGAGTTTCGCCGAATTTCGACAACGATCTCGCCAAGGTTCGCGACCGCGGTTCGTTTGTTTCGCGACTGTCGTCCGCGAGAAAAACAGAAATATCCTCCTCGACGAGAGGAAAATTACGCGAAACGAGCGGAGGCTCGTAGATCGTAGCGCCTAATTCTTCGGTTCGCGACAGCGGCTTGTAATTTCTCGCGGCGGGTGAAAGGTCGGCCGATTGCGCTGCGAACGGAGAAGATATCGGCCGTTCGCTTTATCGGGAGCGCGGATTTTTTGTTCCAAAATCGAGGAGAGACAACGACAGAAACCGTGGCGTTTAGATTACGTTTCGTACGTTAGACGCGTTTCGCACAGAATCGACCGATCGAAGCAGGATAGAGAAAGAAGACTGAGCGAGTCGTTTTATCTCTAAGCGGTACGCGAAAGAATCGTCGCGGATTCTTGCAAAAAAAAAAAATGCTTCGACAACGATAAGGTTATCGGAGAAACCGCGGCAACGTTCGTTCCGTGTCAAAGTCCGTCTCGAGACGGCGAGCAAGGAATTTTTTCGCGTTTTTCGCGTTGTTTACACGTAACAGGGCGAAAACGGGGGATAAACGCGCTCGCTGGATCGGAGTTAGACGAGGAACGCGTTAAGAATCGAGGATCCGGAGGACGCGGCGACGCGGCGACCCGTCGAAGGCGCTTCAGGAATGAAACGAGGCCTCGAAGGCAACGCGCGCGGTCGCCCCGCGAGAAACCGATTGTGAGCCGCGCGCGGCCGCAGAGAAATTGTTGGACGTGGATTGATGATGCTGACGCGCGGTTCAACGGAGAACGGTCAGCGGTCAGGCCAGAGGGGGTCGGGGAACACGGGGGGGACGAGGGACGGGTTAGAAAAGCGAAATAGACGGAGACGGAGCGACCGCGAGGAAGAAGAGGCGGACAGCGAGAGAAGGGAGAGAGAAAAAAAGAAAAAAAAAAAAAGAAATCAGAGTCTATCGTCTTCCTCGTTCGAGACGCGGATACGCGACGTTCGTGTTTCCGAGGAATACGGGCGAGTTCGCGCGGCGGCGGCGACGGCGGCGACGGCGACGGCGATGGCGACGCGCGCGATGAGCATCGAAATAATTATAAACATCGAGAAACGACGATCAATCTTCCGTACGTGTTCGATAATAAACGAATTACAAAGACGACGTCGTTAGGGAGCCGGCGATGGGGGAAAAAGGAGAGTAGGAGCACCCGCGGCGCGCGTGATTTAAAATGCTAATTTTTTTCGTTCGCCGCGACAGCGCGTTGATTAAGACGATCGCGCGGCGCCCGGAGAGGAATTTCATTACCGGTGATCGCGTACCGCTTAGAGATTTCACGCGATTTTACTCCTCCGTCGATCGTTGGTCGATTCGTTTCTGGAAGCTGTCTACAATTTCTCCAACGACGGTACCGACCTACATGAACACCGGTACGAGGTCATTGGGTCGTCGGTTATGTATCGTCGTACCGATGTACCACGAAAGTGGTACGAATATTTCTCTCCTAGCGTTTTCGCTATTCGCGTTCCTCTCTCGAGTGGCGTCCTATCTGGACGACGTTCCGACGTTGCGAGCTTGCAAGCATCCGTATCGAACGAGCGTTAACGGTACAACGATGCGTGATTCGTGCGCGCTTCGTAAATTTCCGATGCGAAGCTCGGAGGATCGCGCGCGAAACCGGGAATCGGTGCGCGAGGTAGATTCGAGGAATTAGTTGGACGTTAAATACGTTCGGGTTGGTCGGGAAGAGAACCCGTTTCCTTTGCGAACCGGCGCGCTCGACCTAGATCGAAAGAAAGCGATCCCCTCGGCCACTCGTTTATCCGTTTGCCGCACAACTCATTGGCATTTCCGCGGAACCGAACCGTCCCGTCCTACGCTCCGACTTGATCAAGCGGAAGATCCATTAGCGTTTGCAAGATAATTACTCCAAATAGAGATTACACAGGCCAGTACTAATTCCCCGCGTGCAGCCTCCGACGATAAATAAACACCTACGTAAAACCCCGCGGCGGTCCCGCAACCAAACGGCCTAACGATGGGAAGGGAGCACACAGCAGCTCGTTCCTCTCCTCTCGGCTTCTTACCTACGCGACTTCCCTCTCTCGCCGTGGCCGGTTCTCTGTCGTAAGGGAAAACGGAAAAGCGGAAAGTTCTTTTCTTTTTTTGTTTTTTTTTTTTAGCCAGCTACGCCTCCGGTAAAAGGAGAAACGAGAGAGGAGAAAGGAGCGCGTATCGCGTGGCCGATGCAACATCACGTGGAGTGATTTTTACGGCGTTAATAAGCGGGTGCTCGTCCCCTCGGGCAGAGTAGTTCCGGCTCGAAGGTGGCAAGGCAAAGAGTAGGCGGCCGGTGAGAAGTGCCGCGAGTCGATGCTATTAAGATTTCCGTATCGTCGTCCCGTTACCAAGAGACCGGGCAACGTACCGAGAGAGGTTACACGCTCGCTCGCTCGCTCAGTTTCGCTCCGGTTAGATCGGCGGCGGAAATTTCGGCATTTTTCCAACGCGGACGACCGTGAGGGATCCGACCGTTTGTGGGAGGATGCGGACTAGGGAACTCGGAGGAGCTCGGTGAGGAACGGACGGAGAGGACGGAGAAAAGAAAGAAGATCCGAAATACACCTGCGGATCGAGACGGGTAGAGAACCAGTCGACGCGGAATAACTGGTATTAATACGTCACGTAATTACCGTGCGAGAGGCATGGAAGTGTGCGTATACACGAACCACGGGTGTGTATGGGTGTAGGTCGGTAGTGTTGGCTCGGCAGGGCGGCCAGGGCGGCCAGGGCAGTTTCTCGAGACGCTCACGAGAAGATACTGGAACCCGCGGGTAGTTTCGCGGAGCTCGCTTCGGGCCATGCTTCTGTTCCGAGCCATTATGATAATTTTGCCGGAAAGAAGGTTACTCTACCTGTTCCGAATGCCGTCGCGCGAAACGATTCCACTGCCGTTCGTCTATACGCTCGTAGACAAGTTTACGCGTCCACCTGTGTCGATCGTTTCGCGATAACGTAGAAGCGTGCGCGGTCAGGACGCTCGTTAACCGCTTCAATGGGAACGTTTACTGCCGAGCGAAGTTTCCTCGAGCACCGCACGCTTACGCAGGGCACACGGGCAGACGGAGTCGTTCGGAAGCGACGCCGTACGACGGAGGTACGAATAAAATGGACAGCCATGGATGATTGGAGAGGGAAAGGTTTCACGGGGTCCGAGGGGTCCAAGGGGCGGGGGTTAAAGGGTTATCCAGGAGGATAGTGCGGGAACGAAGAAAAGGAAGAAGGGAGGAAGGAAGGAAGGAAGGAAGGAGAGAGGAAAACGAAGAGAGGGAGAGGTTAAGGTAGAAGGAAGAGAGAGAGGGAGAGGGCAACGCGCGCGGCCAGTGGGCCCGCCTAACATTCCCACGGTGTCCGCTCGCGGCGAGGCCTCCGCTTGCATGCTACTCTCGAAGGCACGGTCTTACGTTATGCGAGCAACATTAAACTCGCGAGGAAGGTATAGAAGGAACGAGGGGAAGAACGGGAGAAGGCCGGATCGCAAAGGGAAGCGACTCGGCCGTATCGGGCGTGTCTCGAGAAAGAGAAACAAGCTGCACCGCGGAGGGTAGGTGGAACTGCTCGAGAATCGCGTACGCGCCGCGTTATTAATATTCCTTCCTCTTCTTTCGCTCGTAGCTCGGAGCTTCGAACCTCTGGCGTCTGGCCGAAGAAATCGCTAACAAATCTTTCGCTCGATGGCTCGCGTGCGCCGAGTACGCGTCGAACGTACGTGGGAGTTGTTGTCGCGACCGATCCTTCGAGGAAGGTCGTTTCGAGAATCGAAGAAGCTACGACGCGTTCCGATCGCGTGAGAGATGTCCTTCCTTCGTTCCGGTTCGCAGCCGACAGGACGCACTTTTCACCCACTGTCTTTCGCTTCCCTTCGCCTTCGGCCCTCCGAAATCCTCGATGCCACTGCTTCGTTGAAACGTAGCGCGCAGCCCACGTCTATCGAGGACTGGTTCGCGACGCGAGGCAGGTGAGTTTCACGAGCTAATTTCCCTCGCCTCTCTCCTCCCGGTTTCCTGTCGCGACTCGCGATTTTCGCAAACGATCCAACCTAACCGTTGCGCGTCGCGTCGCCGAGGCGTGTGCTCGCCGTGTAATAGAACTGAAATTCAGATTTTTCGATCGACGTCGACTCGCCGGAGTTGACCTTTCCTGGACTCTCGACTGGGCTCCTCTGTTCGACGACTCTTCGTATTGTTCCTTTGTCAGTGGAACCGGCCGAACGAAGGCGTTCGAAAAGCCTATCGGCGGATGAAAGAAACGGTGAAATGGTCGGGAAAAGTCGGGAGAGGAACGCGAACGAAGACGCGTCGATGTCTCCGTTCTAATCGTGCCGAGATACGGAGGGAAGAGGAAGAGCGAGGGAGGGAGCGCGCGTAGAGCAGGGAACAAGCGCAAAGCCGGGCAACGTAGCGTTGACCGCCTTTTCCGAGTGAACTTTCACATTCTGATCGCGCGAGAACTTTGCCGGTCTCGAAGGTCGTTTCTCCTCGCTCGAAGCCTGAACGCGAGCACGTACGGCGTGTTCCTCCTCGTCGAAGCAAGCTTAGTTCCCGTTCGTCTTATCGAAAATGAACGCCACCAACGGAGAACGGCTTCCTCTTTCCTGTATCGCGCGGCGGTCGTCCGAGTAGAGAGCCTCGTAGAAAGGTAAGGGGTTCGAGGAGCAGGGGTGCGGCTGGAAGCATGTACCGAAAGGAAAATTTCCCTAGATGTCGAGCAGGGGGAGCCGAACAAAGGATAACACACGCGTAGCACCGGTATGGACCTTGCATCGTTCTGAATATGCATAACGAGCCCGAGTTCCGATCGCAATCCCCCACGTGTCAGGTACTCTTGACCCGGCGACAGTTTTGTCATGGTAATGCCTCCATTTTGTATTTTAATGCTTGAAAAGAGATTATGCGGGTAAATACGGCCAGGGGGAGGAGGGGACGCGTTCGCCTGGTAACCTCGCGAGCCGACGGTTTTTCACGTTTCGAAACGGCGCACCGCCATATGGTTTAGCCGCCGCGTCGTCCGGCGGCGATCGGCGCGGAAAACTCGCCAGGAGGAAGAAGGGAAAGTGGGCCGAGAGAAGAGACCGCGTATAATTTCGCGTAGCAACCAGACGCGCGATAACGCGAGATTAAGAAATATTTTAGCCAAGTTGCCGTTTTTTACCGATCCCTTCCAACAACGAACGTAGCTTCTCTTCTCCTTTCCCTTCGTCGAAGAAAAATCCTGCGAACCCCGACATTTATCAAACTCGGATCCGAGATGCTCGGCTCGGTTGGTTCTTACGGTTTCCCCCCGGGGACACGGGGGCTTTATCCGACGTTATCGAGTCAAGGTTCGGTAGAGGTATACGTGTATATACGCGATAGATCGAGCAGCACCAAGGGCGGTGGTGCGCGAAGGATCAAGAATCGAGCACCGCCGCCAGTCGGATTACTAATCATTTCCCGGGTCCGAGAAACCTCGCTAATTGATTAAAGTCACGATCTTGACCCCTGCCGTAATATCGGCAATCTCTCCTCCTGGTGCACACTGGGGAGAAAGGTAGACATCGTGGACAGGGAGGAAAGTAGTCTGTGTGTTAGCCTCGCGTAATTTTTCCCATCTCCCTTCGTCTCGTTGGCTATCGAACCTTTTCGCATCCCCGGCCTTTCCTCCTTCTGATCGTTTTGGTTCGGCCCGGACGTTCGGTTCGAGCGGGCCGGCTATCCGCCTTCGTCGTCGTCGTCGTCGTCGTCGTCGTCGTCGTCGTCGTCCTCCTCCTCCTCCTCTCCCATTGTTGCATCGTTCCAGGCCCGGCAAGGGAAACAATGTCTAATTTCAGTTAATGCGGCCATAATGGGCATCGTCGTTGCATCGGCATGCCGAGCGCTCTCGCTCTCTCGCTCGCTCGTTCGCTCGCAGGGAGATAAGTGAAATCCACCTTGGCGCACGGGCGTCTCTGCGCTATAGACGGAATTACCTAGGCGAGTCTATCGAGAATTTCGTAATGGGACCGATCGCGATCACCGTCGACTCCCGGTAGTCGAGCCCCCTCTCGAGGACATCTTTCCGGGATCGGGCAGGCTAAGAATTTCCCGCGGCCTAGCTGCGCGGAGGCACGCGAGGCCGAGTCGTCGGTTTTCGAAGCACCCGCGAGACGGGTGGAAGGCAGGAACAGCCAGACAGTTCCACTAAACGTACCTTCTTCTCGGCCAGTCGCAATTAAGGGTTAATTAAATTGAGCGGCTTCCTAGATTTCTGTAATCATCGCGGACAGTATCTGCGGGGTAATCTTGAGCGCATCCTGTCTGCCTCGGGGGCCCCACGGAAGGAAGGGGCCCCCGAGGTAAGGTCATGCACCCCGCTGACCTCGGACCACCGACTACCCCCCCCCTACCCCCCCCCCCCGCCCTTCTCCCTCGACCCGGCGAACCCCCTCGTGTCCCGCCACCCTCCGAGCCGCCCATCGTCCGCAACCTCTTCTAGCCCCGTACCTTCGCCGCGTCCGCCGCCTCCTCCCGCCTCGTCCCTCGTCCATCGCCTCGCCGTGCACCGCCTCGCCTCGACGAGCTGGCTCGCTTCGCTGCTCGAACGAGCCTCTCTACCTATGCGCCGCGCGCGCGTCCTTTCGGCTCGCGCTCCTCGGCCTCGCGTTTTCTCTTCGTCCGCGTCGACGTTTCGACGGTCGACGTCTTTTGCCTCTACCGACCAACTTTGACAACGCCAACCTTCCCCCCTCCCCTCTAGCCGCGCTCGTCGCGAGGGAACACCGCTCGCGGAATTATTATCAAAACCCGGGCCATCGTCTCGGATAATGAGCGGACGTTGCTGCGACAGGGCAGAAAACGCGGGTCGCTTTCTCGTGGGAAAAACGCGTGGAACAGTCCGCGTTCGTGCAGCGCTACCGCAATCACGGTTCAAGGTTCTCGTCGAGCGGGTTGGCCGACCTGTGGTCTAAACTTTCCACCGGCTCGTGTACGCGATGCGTGCGCGTGATATTCCTTTAGAAAACGGACGCGAGGCAGCGACCGCGGTATTATCGCCATCCGATTCCAACCCCCTGGCAAGAAGCTCGATGCTCCAGTCATCGAGTCCTCCGAAACGAAAGGGGCGATAGTCGGATAGTCCAGATCCGCGAACTAACGACTCCCTGACCGTTCGTGTCGATGACCGTCTCGCTTACGTACGCCTTGAACAAGGTCAGATGGTATCTGTCGGCGAGAAGAGTCGGGATCGCGCGAACGCGAAACACCGCCGCGAAGAAACGCGTACCTGCTCGTGGCTCGTCAAACGTGGGACAATCGGAAGCGGAAAATAGAGTTACGAGGGCAGGTTCGCGCCCAGTGACCAGTCCGTGCGTGTTCCGACAAGGTCAGATGTTATCGAGGCTGGAACCGGCGAGTTCAACTCGGAGAAAAAGGAGGAATCTCCGGAAGGGAGAGAGGAGCGGCGTGTGGGAACCTTTCCGGAGTTTTCAGCGCGTTATTAGCTCGCTGTCAGGAATGAAACTTTGGACGTTCGCTATTTTACATATTTAAATGTCAAAACTGTCTGTGAAACGATTCGTTCGCGCACGATCGTATCGCGCGATTGCAAAGTCTGCTACGCGATTTTTATTATTCGGAAAGTGGTTCGACGCGTGCGCGCATCGGAAATGGCTGAACCTTGACGCGAGAGTCGCGAGAGAAAGGGGTGAGAGCGCGATGGGAGGATCGGTATCGATGGGCAAACGGCCGAAAAGAGGCGGCGAGGAACTCGATCGCGGCCGAATCGAGAACGCGTCCGGATATAAATACGCGCACTTATCCCGCGTAACCGCGACGCGAGTTCCAAGGATGCTCGAGCGCTCGCGCGTCGCGTCGCGCCCGCGGCCGTTCGACGCCTTGGGAATACCGTGGCAAATAAATAGACGCGTTTCCGCCTCGTTGAACTTTGATCTTACGCCGCTCTATTTAAACGCGCGCCGCGGCGCGCACGCGCGTGTCGCCTCGGCAAAATTCACACCGATCGCTTCCAAAGGGAGCGAGTCAATTGGACCGTGGTTGCGGTCGTAATCGTTGGGTACGTACCTTCCCGGCGCATGCCCATCTTCAGGCACTTTTTCAATCGACAAAACTGGCACTGATTCCTATGGTGTTGGTCGATGGGGCAGTTCCTCGTTCCTCGACACGAGTACGTTAGGTTCCTCCTCACGCTTCTCTTGAAGAAGCTCTTGCATCCTGCGAACAGCCAGAGTCGCTCCGTTATTCGTAATTCCATCGATTCGGAAAATTACGTTTTCCCGCGATAAAACTGCCTTTTCTCGGAGAATTTAAAGAGACGACGTCCTCGTTAGAGGAGCAACCGATCGAACAGCGGTTGATCGAATCACCCTTTAACCTGTTTAGCGCGTGCACGCGGCACTCTGCTCCTGTCTATCTGTCACGCGCTGCTCGTTAAATCGAATCGCGTTTCGCCGTGTCATCGGTGTCTCTCTAGCCCGGCGCCCTGCTCCGCTCGCCAACCGATGGCCGAGCGAGAAACAATCTTTCGAGGAGCATTCCCGTTTCGAGATACGCGATGATTTCGGCGGCGGCCAGTCGACGGACGGTTGGATGGCCGGTCGTTACTTGGAAGCAATCAACAGGCAATTCATATCGTGGCAACAAAGCGTTCTCTGTATGGAAACGGTTCGAGCGCAGATAAAGAGAGTATACCGTTGCCGTTGTCGGCGATTCCGATCGGCGATCGCGAACCTTCGGTCTATCCGAGCGCTGAGAAACGCGCGTACCGGTGTATGACCAAGACTTCCTCGTGAATCACGATCGCGAGGCACGCGGACAATTATTATCCGAATGTGTCGTTCGAAAGCGGCGGCAGACCGTGAACGTCCGACGAAATTGTTCGGAAGCGAAGCGGAGAACGATGATCGGCGCTTAGATCGTTCCGTTCGGTGGGTTCGACCGCGAGCGCCGTTGCTCTCGCGGGATAACGCATAGCGATCGATTTCGATCGAAACGGCGTGGCCCGGCCTCGTGTTAAACCTCTCCTAGTATTCGAGGAGTTCGCGAATCGAATTCCGTCGCGGTGATGATGTCGCGAAAGCGAACCCGGGGTCAGGCCTGGCTACAAATTGCGTCGTTACACGCAAATTACGCGATTACGGTACGCGAGAGACAACCACCGGGAGACGCGTGGAGTAGCGCGAGAGAAAACAGAGACTCGGTGAAAAGGGAGTAACCGTGTGGAGTAGGAAGGGGATGAGAGAGCCGAGGGAGGAACGGAGACGGGGGACGGTGGAACAACTACTGTTTATACTTTCAGATTGCAGCTTGCGCGGCCCACGAGTGCTGAAATTGCTCGCGTCATTGAATTTTCATTGCTCCGGGTCGTTCGTTCGCTGGTCGGCGAGAGTGTCCCGCGCGAACGAGGTTCCGTCCACGATCGTCACCCCCCCCCCCCCCCCGCCGCGGTTTCCGCCGATTCGTAGCGTTCTCGTGGAGGAAAAAAAAAAAAAAAAAAAAAAAAAAAAGAAACCGCGGCGAACGGGAGCGTCGGAGGATGAACGAAGGAAACGAAGGTAGGAAGGAAAAGAGCGGCGGCGGGGCGATCCGGTCAGTAACGTTTCGAGTCGGCCGCGTAAAATTAACGACATTGTTATAATTAATTAGTCGTCGGTGCGCGCGTTGTTCGGCGGGCAGGGAGCGGTTGCGTAGATAGCGCGCGCGGGAGCGCTTCGTTAGCGAGATAATTGGTCACAGAGGATGCGTTCGGGATGCGTCGCGGTTCGTAATTCTATGCTCGATGCACGCGGTGCGCGTCTCGTATAATCCCCGGCTCTCCTCTAGGATCGGTGCTGGCGAACGGATTTTTGGCCGATAGACGAGGAAAAGGAAATTTAATTCCGGTCTCGCGGTCTCGAGGTGTACACCCGCAAGGGGCTTCGTCTGTTCGGGGTCTCCGGTTCTCCCTCCGAGTCTTACGGTCTTACTTACGGACTTACGGACTTATGGTACGCGTGCAGAGGAAGAAGCCAGACATTCTGCAGCCCGCGCCGCGGGCTAATCGCTCTAACGAGATCATATTATATTATTCCGACTTTGCTAATCTTTATTAATCTCATTTCCCTCGGAGAGGCGCGTGCTTCGCGGGTGCTCCGCGACTCCATTGTTTGCCGAAACAGCGGCGGGCCTCGCGATCCGAATAATCGCGAGGAATCGGTGGAACGACAAGTAGGGGACACGTGTGGAATGAGTCAAAAGGAAAGACGGTTCATTAAAATCGGTCGGTTACGCGAAGGAAGTGACTCGATCGAAACGAGCTCCAAGTCTGACACGAGCGAAGAATTAACGTTTATCATGGTGACGCGTGGAAAACGCGCTTATACGCGAGGCGACGTCGAACGCGAATTAATTTACCAATCTCTGACGTCGATTTTCGCTGCGAATCTCGCGAGCGAGTCCCGTTAATTGGCCGTCTTCCTATTTACCTTACCCGCCTCGCTCGGGTAAAAACTGTTTCCCCGATCTAACGGCACGCGAGGAAAGGAAAAGAATCGAAGGCTGTCCGCAGTCCTGCGCTCGCGGGCAAAACAATACGATTAACCCGGTGACGCGCGGCGTAATTAGATTTATAAGGAATATACCAGCGGACCCGGCGATCTTTCGATGCGTCTCGAGTTTTCGAACGCGCCTGCTGCCCGTCACATATCTATCGAATACAAACGAACGACTGTCGCGATCTACGTTCAGTCAAGGCCACATTGTATTCGAGCCTCGTTGGTACTGGAGCACAGAGGAGAACGGTTAACAGCTTATCGCGTTCGCCTGCTTCATCCATTTTAATATTCCACGCAAACACATCGAGTATCTCTGGTGTCAACGTAATTGACTTTTTCTGTGATTCGTTTCCGCGTCTCGCGATCGTTCGTTCCGTCAGGGGCACGCATCTGTAATAAATTTCCATTCCCAGAAGTTGGTTACGATAGAGGAGAAGAGAGAAATATCCGCAGGTGTAGCGAAATTCGGTACCCCTGCGAGGAATAATAGCAGGCTGCCGAGGGTAGACCGCGCGAGACAATACCGTAATTATTGGATCGTTAGTGGGTGGGGAGATGTTCCGTGTCGTTTTACCATTTCTCGTTGACGTTCGGTTAAGGAATCGCGGGGTATCGAAACGAGAATCTCGGAGGGAGGAATCGGCAGCGATTCGATACGTGGGACATGGAAATTCGACCTGGAGTAGACGTGAGAAAAAGTGGACGCGCGGGCAACGATGGCATTGTGAATCATCGATTCGATCGCGTATAATACGCATAGAAAGGGAGTGGCCCTTTCATTGATCTTGCCCAGGTAGCGGGCACTGCTCGACTCTGGCCATCTGGTTCACGATCCAGTGGACGGGGATAAATTTTCGGATGGCCACCGGAATCACCGAGGATCACGGGCGACGATCACGGAAGAAAGAACGGGAAGGGATCGGCGGCGATCGTGGCGGCGACCGGGGAGGTCGAACCGCGAACGACTATTGCGCAATAACCAAAGACGAAGAACCTTGTTCGAGACGCGGTACCGCGAATGGGAGGTTCCGGAGCCGGTGTAATCGGCAGATTAATGTTCGTTTCTCGAGCTTAATCTCGGGCGAATCCACACGGGTCGGAATCGCGCGGGACAGCGATTCGTGCGAGGCGTTCGAGCTCCGTCCTTGGGATCGCCGATCCTCGAATTCCACGGCCGATTTACGAGTTCGAGCGAAGAAAGGGCGTTTTCGTCGAGCACTTTGACCGGCCACCACCACCTTCTTTCCTTCCAAACGGCGTCGTATAAGTCTGTCTGCCGGATCGCGCGATTATCCGTGTCTACGCGTTTTTCGTCATCCATCGCGCGTGCGAGAACAACCGTGTATCGCGTAGTCGGTAAAAAATCGCGGTCTCATTGCCGTCGCGTAAGTGACGCACGAGCGTCGCGCAAAAAGCATTCTTCGTACGCATCTTCGCTGTTTACGCGTGCCGAACACCGAGCGAACGGTCGAGTTTTCGGTCGGCGATCGATCCATCGATAACTCCCTCGCGATCGTCTCGATCGAAACACGGTCGAAAGACAGACGCGACAAATTGACGATAATTCCCGACCGTTTGACATCGGTTGACATTAAAATCAATTCGTCGTAATAAAGCGATCGCCGACAATCATCGCGATTACGCCAATGAACGTCCAATGTGGAAGGCGTATGCGCCGTGACGTATCAGCCTATCGATGTTTCTATGATTCCCAATAAACCGAGCAGCAGCCGATCGTGCCAACCAATCCGGTCCACGTTCGCCGCTCGTTCGATTGTCCGCCGATGCTGCCCGTCGTTAACCGAATCGGAGCCAACCATCGATGGCGGAGAATCGCGGAGACATCCGAATCGTTAGAAAATCAACGACTCTCGGAGTTCCTTGCCCCAACCGGTGGTCGATGCGATAATTGTTTCGTTCGAGAAATTTTCGCCGAGCTGTCGTGAAGCAGAACGCCCACCAGAAACTGTAATTAAAACAGTGGTTGGCTCGTTACCGGAATACCGGATGTGAATTACAAGTTTCAGCGGCCCGCGGCAAGGCCGCGGACTCGCGTCTCGGCCAAGCGAGGCAAAGACGCCGACCGTCCTTTCTTTCGGATGACCACGTTTCCGCGTTTCGACGTTTTCGCTCGTAACTCTTTGGTTAACCGAACTACGCAAGGGCGAAGGGAGAGAGAGAGAGAGAGAGAGAGTTTAAAGCAGCGGGCCGGGGTTTTGCCCGGGGAAATTGACGCGAAGGGAAAATCAGAGGGTAGCGGGTAATTAAGATTACCGCGAATAGAAATTATCGCCGGATTAAGCGCGTTATCGCGGGCAACGCTAAAAGCGGCGGGCAACGAGAGATGGAGGGAGCGAGATAGAACGGCTCGGCCTAACAATGGTAAATATCGTTAACGCTACTGTAATTGGAACACCAGGGAGAGGACTCGCCGCTGTAACTCGAGCGTTCAATTAAGAGACGGACTCTTAACCCGCTCGAATCCTACGTTTCCACGCGACGAATCTTCGCGCAGCCTGGAGCCGGCACAAATTGTTAGAAATTAACGACCGCGGAGGGTTACACGGGGTTGGGGGAGGGCGGAGAACAAACCAGATGCGGTACGGTTAATCCCCGGAGCATTATTTTTAGCGGCGTTTTTAAACGCTAACATCATCGGGTCCCTCTTTCGCGGGAACAAAGCGGCGGACACCGGTTCGAACCCACCGCCTCCTAGAAGCGATCATGGATGACAATTAAGATGTCGCGTGCACCTCTCGTTTCGAGTATCCTCCGAATCGCTCCTGTGACCACGAATCTGCGACACGATTATCCTCGATAGGAACGCGATCGATCTCACTTTTTTACCGGATTACGCGTTTCGCAATTTACGCGACAGCGGCATTAACATTAATTTTAATACGTCGATGAGTATTATGTCATTCGTTACATTTCAGATTGTAGTTTAACGCTGGCTAAACGCCTGGAAAATTGTGTACAGTCATCGCGTACGGTGTCCGTTAGGCGGAGGTGGAAATCAGGGACATTTGGAATGTCACATCTGTGCATAAGATCGGACAGCTAAGGTTGATAACGTTGACGCCGCTGAGTCCGATTGCGACCCTTAACACCTGTGATTTGCTGGACAACGCGTCGCCCGATCGTCACACCGGACGGAACGATGAACGAACCCGAAAAAACGACCATTCCGATACGAGAGTCACGCGATTCCCGTTCCACGATCTACGAAAACGATCGAGGCGAGTCGATATGATTTTTCGACCGGATTACGGTATCTTCCGAGCGACGCGTGTCGCCGCGTCGTAAATATTTCGTTTGTATATTTTGCTCGTTCGCATCGTTTGTATACCTTGCTCACGAGTGGACGGACACGGGTCGCGTCGCCCTGCTCGCGTTCCTACGCGCGGCATACGAAAGCGCAAACTACTATAGCTTTTAGGAGAAAGAGAAAGGGGCGGGGAGGGACGAGTGGTCATGAATTTTAATGAGCGTTCGGTAGTCCAACGACGAAGACGATCCATCAGCGTGGAAAAATATCGCTGGTTCATGATCGTTTAACGTTGCAGTTGCGAATCTACCGGAAGAGCGTCGCGGACGAATCGCGGGTAACCCACCGCGTCAACATCCGCGTCCGCGACGTTTCGAAGACCGTGCGTAGATCGAGATATTTGCGGATCCAATGGCTCGCGCCATGTCGTTGCTCGAGTACCGTTTGGTTCGCGAGGAGGGGAACGCGTAACGATCCCAAGCGCGATCACTCGTCGATGCTGGAAAGTTTGGTCGACTCCGAAAGGGGTACGACGCACTCGCACCCCTCGTTCGCGACGATCAGGTGCCGCGCACTTGTTTCTCGGGAACAACGGAAAAGGGAATTCCGAGGAGGAGAAGTTGGCGGGACGTCGATCGCGTTAAATCACTCGCGCTGGTACAAATTACCCCCGACGATCCGATATCGATGAGGCGTAATTCGGGATAATAGACGCAGGAACAGGGCGGATGGAACGTGGGTGGGTGGACACGTAACTCGTGATTTCCGAGAGAGCGCCATACATTTCGATTAACCCTCGTCCATCCGGATCGGTGGAGGGACATTTTTCTTCGTTACGCGAGGAGAAAAAATGGCGCGAGAAAGACGCGATTATCAAAGTCGGAGGCTTGGAAACGCGATTTTTTCCATCCGTCTCTCCCGCCCAAGGTGGATGAGGACTTACCCTCGCAAGTGAACTGGCCGTAGTGTTTGCCGCTGCTCTTGTCCCCGCATACGACGCATTCGATGTTGGGCGATTTGTCGGTCTGCGAGCTGCCCGACTGGGAGCTGTTGGCCTGACTTCCGGGGGTGGTGCTCGGCGGCAGCGGGTCTCTGGGCGTGAGAACCGCGCCGACGGGCACGAGGCAGGTAATGTCCTCCGGCGTGGCGGACGGGGTCAGGTGGGTCGGTGGCATCGGGGGCGGCGGCGCGATCTGTATCGGGCCCGGGCCCGCGGCGGACGCGGCCGCGGCTGCGGCTCCGGCGGCGGCGGCGGCCGCCGCAGCGGCTGCACCGGTCGCGGCCAAGCTGGCCCCTGGGTCCCGCGAGGGCCACGAGGGCGGCGCGGCTACCAACGCCATGGAGGCGCTGGTGCCGCGCGCCGGGAACCCCACCTCCAACGTGGTGGTAAACTCGGTGTGGTGGTGTCCAGCTGACACCCGGCCAGGGAACAACGTCGCTGTCGCGGCCGGGTAAACCACCCCGGCAGTCGCCAGGGCGTCAGCGCCTCCTGTCCCGCCTCGAACCACCCTGCCGGTTTCCTCTTCTCGACCGCGACCACCGCCGACCACAGCCTTGCCGCCTCCACGCTCGCCGAGTTGACCGCCGCTGTCCTCCGTTTATCCGCGATACCTGCACCAACGACTGTTACGGACGTTCTCACTTCACCTTCGGACGTGGTTCACTCCTCCAGGAGGTCCGACGAGAAACTCGCGCACTCTTTTCCCTTGCTACTGCACTCGCACTCGCGCACTACAGAGAGTTCGCGCGGCTTCCGGATCCTCTTCTGCCCGATCGCGACATCCTCGACGAGAGAGATACGTGAGAGCGGAAAACGAGCACGATCCACTTCACACTGTTTCGCGACGCTCCGGGTGACCGGGGTAAACGAAAGTACACACTCGTTCCGGGTGAACGACGGGTCGCGAACGGGTCGCGAACGGGTCGCGAGAGTTCTCGAGATCGGGGAGATCGAGATCGAGATCGCGATCGCGCGCACGCGGTAGATCAGTCGCGTATATCCCCGCTGCCGTTGTATCCGCGGTATCGTGGTATATCGACGCTTGGTGGATGCGCGGTGGCACGAGCCACCGAGCCACAGGG
This sequence comes from Xylocopa violacea, assembly GCA_963969225.1. Lineage (NCBI taxonomy): Eukaryota > Metazoa > Arthropoda > Insecta > Hymenoptera > Apidae > Xylocopa > Xylocopa violacea. The sequence continues at coordinate 37,432,318 of CAXAJV010000005.1, read as the reverse complement.
CAAAGAGGGTATGTGCTCCACGCACACCGCACAGGGTGGGTATTGGTCGTCCGGAGAGATGGAAGGGGAGCTCGCGCGGCCAGGACAGAAGAGGAGAGGCCGATAGATCGCGGTATCGAGCCGACGGAGATCACGAACCGCGTTAACGACGCGCGCGGGGCCGGCGGGGACGGGTGGGACGAGGCGAACCGAACGAAGCGGAGGAGGCAGAAGATATCTCGGGAACGGGACTGGCAGGGCAACCACGAGGCTGAGAGAGGAGTCAAGAGGGAAAGAAGGCGAGAAACGAAACGGAGTGCGAGAGAGAGAGGGAGGAGGAGGAGGAGGAGGAGGCGCAGGAGGCGGAGGAGGAGGAGGATGAGGAGGAGATGGAGGAGAGAGAGAGAGAGAGAGAGAGAGTGATCGAAAGAGAGAGCGAGCGAGATCGCGAGAGGAGGGAGGGAGGAGGAGGAGGAGGAGAAGAGAGACAGAGAAAGAGAAGGAGCGCGCGAATGCGCGCGCGCGCGCAGCACCAGTCGATAAGCTGCGCGTGTGCCTGTAGATTTCCCGAGCGCGCTCGTGCCGGCACGACCAGGAGGAGGAGAAGCGAGGTGATACTCGACTACCGCCTCAATACGACTATTCTTGGGGCCGACCAGAGACCGACTGCCGACTAAGACGACCCCTGACACCGACCTGCCCCCCACCACCGCGAACTCTCTCGCGGGTTTCTCGCGGGTTTCGCCAGTTGCCATGACTACCGAAGGTGGGGTCGAGTCCCGGGCGCGCCCCGATTCGCCTCTCATTGGCTGCCGACCTGCCCTACCCTCGCGCCCTCGGACCCGATCTCCTTCCCTCCTCGCCCTGCCGCGGCCCGTGCCGTCCTTCCGCGTACACTTTGCCACCGAACAGGCTACGCGACCGACCCTTTCTCTCTCTCTCTCTCTCTCTCTCTCTCTCCTCCTCCGATGGTTGCTTCCTTCTTCTTCCTCTTCTTCTTCTTCTTCTTCTTCTTCTTCTTCTCCGTCTCCTTCTTCTTCTTCTTCTTCTCTTTCTCCTCCTCCTCCTCCACCTCTTCTTCTTCCCTTTCGCCAACTCTGTTAGCGTTCTCGCTCTACCTTCTCGCGACACCCAACCGCCTCTCTCTTCCTCTTCCTTTTTCTTTTCCGCGAGCCACGCGCGGCCCCTCGCCTCCCGTGCTCGCGTTGTCCCGCGACTACTCGCTTCGAACTCTTTTCCCGACCATATCTTCTTACATCGTCTACGACGTCGTCTACCTATATGCGCACGTATATGCACGCATCGTCGAATCTACCGATTTTTTGACACACCCGTCCTTAAATCGAACCAGTTTCCCGCGCGCGGCCAATCTTTGTCGGCTTTCCTCCATCGCGATGGCATCGCGTTTCGCGACCGGCGATGCGTATAAAAGAGGATCGAGCCGGTCGAAAGATACTCTCTGAAACGATCTTCGTTCGTGTTTGTCGAACGGCGGTTCGAATAGCGTTCCTTTCTCCGGTTTCGATCTCGTCTGGCGGCAAAACGTCCGCGCCATGTTCTTTTTCATCCGTGGATCAGCCGTCTATGATCGTCGTCTGGCAAAGGCGCGCTTTTCTCGAGTCCCTGGCGTCCCCCTTCCCGCGCTCCCCGTTATAGACGCGATCGTTCGCAAAAACGAAAACGCATCTCGAGTTTCGAAGAGTCGACGACCGAAAGCGGGGAAGTCGGACGAGGAGGAGGAGGAGGAGGAGGCGCGGGGCGAGGAGACGCGCGAAAGTCGCAGGACAAACGGTGGGATCCAACGTTAAGACGATAAGCGTACCGACGTTGGTCGTCTTTCACGGATTTTCTTCGGTTTCCTTGGATACTTGTTTCAGGAACGGGCGCTAGAGGCAGACGATACGAGTAGCTGGGAAACCGTACGCGAGGACGAGGGATGAGAGGTCACGGGATGAGAGGGCGGCGACCAATAGGGACGAGGAGTCAAGTGGGGCGCGAAAAATGGGCCGGCCCGCTTCAATCCACCCCTGGGGCTAAGGGTGAGGGTAAGGGCGCCGTTGGAGTAGGGTAGGCCGACAGCCTCGAAGAGGACCGAGCCGTCGACGCAGGGTCAGTCGGGTCGCGGACCTGCACCTCCACGTTTCCGTGTCTCCGCGTCCTCGTGTTTCCGCCCTTTGCTGTTCCGCCGCTTTTGCCCTCTGCTCTTTCCAACCTGCCCTTTTGCTCTTTTTCCATCGTGCATCGCCGGTCTCGATGCACCCAACTTGGTCGTACCCACCACCAAGGTACGACGCTCTTTCTCTTGTACTTTTTTTTTTTTTTTTTTTTTTTCCAACGCAGCCTCGAATGAATATCCTTTCATCGTACGAGCCACCGAGTAGAAACTCGTCTACGCGCACCCGTATTTCTATACTTACCGGTAACCGAGTAACATTTCGCTTCGTACCGCACACGTGCGCCAAAAGTTTGCGTTTCGATCGTTCTCGCGTGGACTCGGCAATCCCGAGCGATGTAGATTCGAATCGCGCGACTTTTAGTCGCGAGCAGTAGTTTACCAACTCGCGAAGCAATTTCAAAGTTCATCTTTTTATCGGGCCGAATCGAATTATCGACTCTGTTGTTTTCTCGCATCGATTTATATTTAGAATTTATTCGCATACGTATCCTACGTATTACTGAATTTCAATAAAAATGGACTCTTTGCTGTAAGGTTCCGTCGAATAAACTCGCCCGCAAAGACGCGTGTTCAACTTCGCGAGGTATTTCCTTCCCTCGTTTAACGAGCGAGGCAAGCTTAACGATGTTCTTTCGTTAATAACGCGGCTCGCGCGGTTAGGGAGTAACGAAAAACTGAAATGCGACGCGCTAGTCCAAAGTCGAAAGATCGAGTACGGTCTACGGTACTACGTAGAGTCTACGTAAGCGTGGTTGACCGAGAAGACCGAAGCGGCACGCAAGCGCGCGCGCGCGAGCTCGCCTAATGGTCGACGACGAATCTGCGGCGTGTATAGCGCGAGGTGGATTCAAGGGTGGTAAACCAAGTAGCGTGGACGGGGGGTAAACGCGGACGCGAGTAGCGGGTAACGGGGGAACAGGACTGGATAGACCGTGAATGGGGGAGGGGAGAACCGAGGGGGTTGTGGCGCCGCGTACAAGTGCATATCGGTGAAGGGGTGGCCGAACAATGCGCTCGTTCAATGCGCTCTAGATATGATTACCGGAAACCATCCCATAATTACTTTTTGTACGTCGAAAACGTACCGAGCCCCCTTGTTTCGTTTCTATCCGCCCCCCGCCCCGCCCCCCCTCGTCAGCCCCTCGGTCCGCGCTTCACTCGGCGGCCGCTAAAACCACCCGGCCTCTCCTCCAGCCCCGTCGTTCCTTCTTCGGTTGCCCCCTCTCGCCTCCTCCTCGCTGCCCTTAAAACGCCTGGAACCAACGCGCGCGCGGCCTTCTCCTCCGCGGCGTTTCAACCTGACACGCACGATGCTTTTAAAGTGCCAGCCAACGTTAACGCCGCTCTCGAGATGATTTATCGAAATCGTCGCGCTCTCTCTCTCTCTCTCTCTCTCTGTCTCACCTCCGGAGGAGATCCACTTGCGACGCACTCCACCCGCGACGGGGTCTCCCGTCTTCGCCGTTTTAACGTTTTAATTCACGATTCGACGACGTACGGAGAACGCGGGATGGACGCCTAACAGCGAGTGGTGGTCGTAGCAAAGGTCTCTCCCGTTGGCGGCGAGTTATCGGCGGTTTCGAAATCGGATTAAAAAAGACGGTAGCGGGAGGCCGCGGGTACGATTACTCGAGGAACTGGCGAACGAAGGTGAGGGAGGGATCGGGGGGATGGAGTGGTGGTTGGAAGGCGAGAACGCGGCAAAGGGGAGAATCCCTGTTCCGCTCGGAGCGGTGGTTACGGCCGCGGTCGCGCCGCTCCAGCCGGCTACATTATGAGTGTGTTCATATTTCCTGCGTTGCCTCCCATCCTTCCCTTATCTGTCTTCTCTACCCTCCGAGGCCCTTTTGTTCGCACTCTTTCGACTGTTAATGCCGCGAAATTAACTCCGGCAGGAGCGAGTTTAAGAACCCGCTACAAGGTATATACCCACTACCACGCGCTCCCGTAGTCCCCGTCCAAAGAGCACCCGAAGGCGGTCTTCATTGTCCCGTCTCCGGTATTATTTTAACATTATCTGTTACTCGACTGCCGCTTAATTAATTTATTTATGAGCGGACGCGGACGGTGCCGCGGCGCGCCGGCCAAGGAACCCGGAGAGCGGGGACGTGGGCGAGCGGGGGGCGACGGTTCGGGGGAAACGAGGATAAAGAACGGAATCGTCCCGCTAGGAGATTCGTCTCCGGAGGTTCGACGGTTCAACGGTTCAACCCCTTGTCGCGCTTCTTCTTGCGACCAAAGGACACAGCCCTAATAACGCTTCCTCCTTTATTGCCTCCTCGCTTTATCGTCGACCGAGGAAACTACCCCGCGAAGGGTGCTCGACCGAGAGGGAACGTTTTCTGTCTGCGATTCCGTGTAATACGCAAAGAGAGTCGAACGGAAGAATGGAGGAGAAGAATATACGTATCGTACGTATGCCAACGGTGCGGAAACGTTGCCGATTTTCCTCGTCCGCTTTCTCGCGCGACCGTAAAACCTTCGATTTAATTGCGAAGCGGACGTTGAACCGCTCTGTTCGAGTCGCACTGCGATGCGATCAAAGAGACAGCAGAGAAGGAGGAAAAGTTTCCAAAGAGACGCGGAAATTAATGCAAGGAAAATCGGACGATCCTTTCTCTCGGAGATCGAGCAATATATCAAAGCGATTCCCTCGAAGGGAGGCACCCCTCGGGAAACGGAATCGGACATTTGCATAGGGAGGGGGGGGGGTTAGAGATCCGTAGCGTCGTTCCGCAACTCGGCCGGACACGGTGGTCAGTCGGTCGGTCGGTTCGGGGGATCACCTGTCCCACGATTATCCGGGGTCAAGATTGCGAGAGAGGGACAACAGGACCCGGGTACGGGCCCCCTGGCACCGATGTCTTCCGGACGTTCGAGTTTACGATAAATTAATGGTTTTTCGGGGGTCAACCTTCTCGGTGGCCGGTCTCACGCGGAAATTCAAATCGCCAACTGTCCTTTAATTATTTATGGTCGTTTCGCCGGCCTCTCTTGCCCTCGCGCCGCCTTGTCCTGCGTCTGATCGGTATCCGAACAACGGAACGGAGCACGTACTGGTTAATTTCTCAACGTTTTTTACATTTACGTCGCGTCGCATTTGCATAATCGTCCATCGAGTGATTATATTCGTGGCACTGCGCTCTCCGCGAGTCGTTTCACGTCTGATACGAGCGCATACTTTGCGATCCAAGCCAACCGACTCGGCTCGGTTTCGAGGAAAAAGAAGGTAAAACTCGTTGATCGTCCGGTTCGCTCGCGGAGGACGCGCTTTCCCAAACTGGTCGGGCAACGATTCGCTTCCATTCTGTTCGTAACCGTCGAACCGGACCCGGGACGAACAATGCCCGGAGGATCGTTAACGATCCCGAGAGTCGTGGCCGGAGTTTTGTAATTCCATCGAAAGGAGGAAAATCGCATAGTCCAACGCAGGTGGGACGCTAATGGTCTCGCGTCAAACATCGGCTGACCGTTTAAAGGCGCTCCGAACTTTTCCGTCGTTTCATTAATCTCCCGTGAAATTTCCACGTGTGTAAACAGCTTTATTGACAGCTAGCTCGATTTTCGGGCCGTGCGAGCGCAACCAGTCGCAAAATTTCACGGAAAACCCGCTTTTCGCGTATCGATCGACGCCCGTGTCAGTCGCAGATGCTGTTTGCCCGTCCTCGGCTCGCTTTCTCCCTTATCCTTCCCGATTTTCTTCCTCTCGCTGGTGTCGCATCGCAGACTCTTTTCCCGCAAATAACGCCAAAGCTAATGGTTCCTCGAAACGCCTGCGAACTTTACGTTCCATTGTAGCTCGTCGACGCTTGACAACAGAGATGCACGCGTTCCGTCAACTGTTCGATATCGCGGTTCGATCACCCGCTTTTTTTCTTTTTTTTTTTTTTTTCGAGCCAGCCGATGACAACGATCGAAACTCGATTCGTTGGAAAGAAGTCGGCCGGCAAAGAGGACGCGTTATACCCCGCAGTGGCATCGAGCTCGACACAAAAGGAAACGAGCCCCGTGTTCCCCTCGATCGCGCGCGTATACACGCGACAACCGCGTTGCCCGCCTAACATATGGCCGATACGTACCGATTGTTGGCGTTTTAACCCCCTCTCTCTCTCTAATTCGTCTCTATGACGACCGCAACAACGCGTCGCGGTTTCCCATCCGTTTTCCATCCGGCAGCCAACATTCCCGTGACTGTGAGAACTCACGGCTTCGCGCGGATACGTCCCCAGCGAGCGGATCGAGGGGATTCGAATCGGTGAAACGAACCGATCTCGGCGCCCGCGGACGGAATAAGAATCCGAAATGATCGAGCGGCGGCATCGCGGAAGAGAAGACGCGCCGCAGCGGCGAATTAATTGCGCGGAAAGGAAATACCCGACGCTAATGACATACGATGCGCTCGAGGATGAAAACGTATCCCGCAGGAAGGGTGATCGAAAGCACCTACGCGCGGGGACGGCAAAGAAAGGTAGTACGAGGGTGGCGGGAGTCCCCTGGGGGACCTATTGTCCGGAATACCCTGATTAAAAACCCATTCCCTGGTTACGCGCTTTAGAAACTCGCTCGAACCTAAAATTTGAGAGCACCGCGCGATATCGTGCGTACACCGCGATTCGTTTACGAGGAATCGACCGCGGGAGGGGGGGCGGGGGTCGGTTACTACCCGATTTCGCTACTTCCCTTCTTCCCTCGTTCCTCTACGTCTACGAGAGATGCATCCACCGTTACGGACGCGAGCTTCTGGAATGTTTTCTTCCGAAGGTTAGGCAGCGAAAAATGTAGAAACGAAACTGAAGTTCGCTCGGGACGAACGGAAGGAGTTAGCGGCGTTAAAAGCCACTCGATGCGGTAATTAACGGGAACGCGAGCGCCGCTGCACCCTTCGCTCGTTCCCCGAACGAGAGACAGGCGGCTGTTTTTCTGGTCCACGAGTCTTTTAATCGCGGCAGGGTTCTGCTCGACGAGGGAAGCCCCTCGCGTGGAAAACGGTAAGCGGATACAGTTGTTTGTCATCTACCTGTTCACCTGTACGTTTTCTCGAGCACGCGAGTCGACGTCGACAAAGGGGACGCCGCTGTCGACTGAGAGAGAGAGAGAGAGAGAGAGATAGAAACCAGCCGACTACGCTCTCAGCACCCTACCAGCACGTTCGAATAATCGAACGAGTTAAGCTGGAAAGGGGGTCCTCCAGTCTAAATGGTACCGTGTAAATCGGGGAATCGCCGTGTCAAAAGTCGCGTTCAGCCATCGGGCTTGGCGGCTGGTCGCCGCGACTTCCTTCGAGCGAGTTACCGGGAACAATTTTGGGCGGGGGTGGTTCGCGGTGGGAAACGCGCGCGTCGAACCGGGGTTGTGGATGGAACGCGCACCGGTGCATCGAGTCAGACTCGATAATCATCGGAGAGACTGACGGTCAGCAGTTCGGGGGCCTATTCACGCGGCGTTACGCGGCCTTTCACGGATATCAGGTTGCCCATTAGCGACTAGAGAGGCTGTCCAGTAATTACGGCTTAATTAATCCTGCGAGGCTCGTCTCCGACTCGACTGATTAACGTGCGCCACTCTCAAAGGAAGAGCCGGCAATACGATGACCTTCCACGCCGAAAATCCGCTACCGTGACCCGTGCTCGGTTCTCCGCTATGCTCCGCTTTCGCCGTTTCATCCGTTCCCTGCTGCGCTAGCCTTTGCCACGCCTCGCTCTTCGTCCGCTTCAAACGCTCGCGGATTGCTCCCTCCTGCGATTTCTCCTCGCAAAAATATCCATCCGACGCGATAAGAGACGCGACGGACGATCGATCGAGATCCTCCGTATCGCGCGATGTATCGCGATGATGGGAAAGATCGAAATACCCGGCGTGGTAGCCGAAGCCGAGGGAAGTAAAACGGATCGCTGGAAGAAGGGAGAACAAAGAGGCGGGGGGGAAGGTAGAATAAAGGATCCCTCGAAGTCGTTCGAACGACTACGAGAATACCGGGACGATGCGGCGTCGGGGAGGACGAGCGAGGAAAAGATCCTGAAAGGTAATTACTCCGTGCTAGGTGCAAACAATGGGCATCGTACCCTTTGGTGCCTGTGAGAAACAAAAACCGCCCGTTAGTTGGAACGCTGCGCGGCGGCCTGTTTCGGTATACCTGTTCACGGTAACGGATCCACGGCGAGGGTCACTGGCAGCAGCGAGATCGTACCTTCAACGTCTTACCCAATGAATTACATAAGCATTAATCATCCACATACCCGGAGGGTTCCTCGAAATCGTCCGTAACTGCGACAGCGACCGTGGAAGGGAAACCGCCTCGCGCGATTCCCTCGATAACTCACGCGCCTCGAGAACCTCGGATCGAGTCGACGGCTCTTTCACTTTTCTTTTACTCTATTAGTATTATTATTATTATTATTATTACGAACGCGTTAAACGTAATCCCCGCGCTCGTCCGCCAAACAGAAGCGTTCGTCGAAGATTCGGAAATCGGCTTTTCGCGAATCTCGCTTCCGCCGCGACTTCTCTGTCCGTGGAAACGCGCGCGACAAGCGTCGTTAAATATTCACGGACCATCGGAGGCTTCCCATCCGGCGAAGATTTTCTCCCGCGGTGAATGGGAACGGTGAAAACGGTTGCATACTAACCACCCACACGTTAATCGTCAATCCTGTTAGCGGCGCCGACAGGGCGCCCTCCCGCGGCAAAGGATCATCCCTTAATCTGTTCATTCGCATCCCTGCGGCTCTCTCGCGGTGCAACCGCGCGGAGAGAGACGCCGCGCTACGAACCACCGCTCTCGAAACTCGCACCCCTTGCCAAAACTCCCCCACCTGCCGCCGTCACCTCGCCCCTCGCGTCGCCGCCTCTCTATTCGAGCGCAGCGCGTGGCGTTCTCCAGCGTTCTGACATCGGCGATAATTGTTATTTACGCGCTAGCTCGTGAAAAGAGAAAATCCGTTCGAACGGTTACGTTTTCGTTAGGCGTTACTCTCGCGACGCACCAGCCACGCGGTCCCACCGGTGAAAAGTTGAGCGCACGCGAGTAGTCGTCGCTCGGTCCCGCGGGAACCCTCCTCGACCTCCGACCCGGAGGTAGCGCGATCCACCGGAAATAAAGGACGAAAGGCGATACCTTAATAAACACGTTTTACAACACGGACCAACTCCCAAAGCCGCACGAGCCGAGTCTGCGTTACAGCCGGTGGAGCGGAGGATAACCAGAAAGACAGGTAGGTAGACGCTCTCTTCTTCTCTGCTCCGCTACTTTCCGTAGCTCGCGCGACGGCTAACGCGCCGCAGCACAATGGATAAATGAGATTTTTTGCGAGCGATTGAGATCGAAAGAGGGTGAGAGAGAGAGAGGGGCGGAGGAAGAAGCGGGCTCCGCAGCGTCGAGGGATCCGGGGAGAACGGGCATCGTTGTCTCCCCCGGGAAGGACAGAGAGTGTACCGATGATAGGGTGCATCCCCCGAGACCGAGGGCTCGAAGAAAGGGTTGACAGAGGAGGCTTTTAATACTCGCGGTATCGTCCTTCTATCGTCGATAAAACGCATCGCCGGGATTACCATAAATACGTAGCGTATCGCGCTCGCGAACTCTCCTCTGTCGCCATCTCCGCGCGATAACGCTCTCGGCTGATCTCGGATCGGCCGAGACGCCGGGCTTTTACGATTTCTCGACCGCTCGTTCACCGCTGGAACTCGCGGACCACCGTATAACTATATTCGCGATAGCATCGTCGACTCCTCCGACGGAGATTAGACGTAATAACAGTGCCCCGTTGCGAACTCCGTTTATTGCGCATTCTCTCTCCTCTTCCTCGCCCCTTCGATCTCAATTATATTTTAATCGTATCCTTTCTATTACGGAAATATCTCTGCAACTTGTGCCGAACAACCCGTACGGTAGTATAAATTAGATATTTTTACCATATCGGAGGGTTTATCTACGATTTTTCGAGGCGCCTTCTCGAAACGCGTCGGCTGTTAATAACACGGCTGGGAAAGATCGGACCGGCGTGTCTTGCCACGGCTTCAGATGCTTCGAAATTTTACCGTTATAAATGCGGGAGTCGCTCGGTCGGGCGGTGGTTTCGCGTTAGCAAATTGGCGGCGAACAGCCGACACCGTCCCCCTGCGCGGACAAGGAGCGGAGCGACGAAAACGGTGCAAGGTTTCGACTCTGCGGAACACGCGGGACTGGCGGACACGCCTAATTAGGGGAAGCCAAGCCCTCGCGTCACAGCGGGATAATTAATTGAAACGTGGATTAATGCCAGCGGATTAATCTACTGCCCCCCCTCCGGCATCCTTCTCCCCCTGCTGGCCGGTACGCCCCGCTTTTACTTCCCGCCGAATTGGCCCAGAATTCTCCACGAAAATCGACCATGTGACAAATACGACGCGTCTCCTCGTATAAATCGCATCGTTACGTCTCGACGATAGGAGGAAGATGGCGGAATCGCGTCGATTTTTCCCGCGCAATCCCGTCCGTATCGAACGCGTACTCGTCCCGAGGCAAGTGCCGTTGCCGTAACAAGGGCCACGAATGCGATCCTTGACACCGCGCCGTCGGTGCTATCGATGATGCTTAGCAACGCGGAAGCCATTAGCCATATGGCATACGCCATGCCACGGTGCACCGCGACCTGCACTCCTGTCCGTCCGTCCGTCCGTTCGTTCGTTCATCCGGGAACGCGGCTCCGAGTACGCCGCTTAAATTGTATCGATTATACGAGGATCGGCTCGATCTCGGTGCCGCGTGACACCGCGGGAGAAAACGACCAGCGTCCGCAACGCGTCGTTGTTAATCGGGTTTCCGACCAGCGAAAGAGCACGGTCATCGTTCGTCGATCCGCGCGTCTTTGCGCGCTCGATAATAACGACGTGGAAATTACAGAGGTCGCGGTTAAGAAGTAACCGGTGTCCGGTTGCGTTTCGCTTAACTGTTACACCGGCTGACCGTTCGATTTCTTTCGGCTGGCGGATACGCATCGCGAAAGAAATTCGGAACAGCTGTTCGACGAGGATCGAGGAAACGGGCACCGTTACCAACAGAACGATCCGAGGACGACGACTTAATAAACGTGCACGGGTCAACGCGGATTCCTCGAGGACGCGACGACGGTGGTGCGCGCACTCCCCCGCGCGCGCGCGCGCGCGCTCGCGCATCCATATCTGGCCCGACGTGTGCGTATATACACGCGTGCATACGTTAATCCTCCACAATGGGATCCTCGACAATGGCCTTTGTCCGCCGTGCTCGCGGAAAGAAATGAAAAACGAGCCCCCTCACCCTTCCTCCCCCCACGACTGCCACCCGTTCCACCCTTTCCTCCCTTTTCTTCCGACGCTTACGTTACTTTCTTCGCGCATCCGTCCGATACGCGACGAATTACGGGGCTGCTCGCAGCGTCGGATCGGAAAACCGGGGAACGATGACCGCGGCAAAGTCGTTACGGACCGTCGGAGCATCGAGTGGAAAATTGGACGGGACCGTCCGGGCTCCTTTCGAACGGCCGGCAAAAACTGGCGTGGATCTCGTTTACGTTCCGCAGTGTCACGCACCGAAACGGTACGAAAAAAACGGCTACCGGCTGGACGTTGGACGATCGATCGCGTACCGCTGGATTGATACGATAATCGTATAGGAAGAGAGAGAGAGAGAGAGAGCAAGTTCTTGGAGAATTTGCGCGTCGAACCGAAGGACGAGCCGGCACTCCGCGAGTCGCACGGTCGCACGGCTCGGCGATCGTATTAGCCGGCAACGGTGCCTAATTCGCTGCAAAGCCGCTAATCCGGCAGAATTAATCCGGCTCGGTCGGTTGCTTTCCATCAATGTGTCGTCGTTCACGAAGCGCCGGGAGAACGGTGGGACACGGCCAGCTTCGGCCCTTGATTCTCCGCGGCCCCTGATTCTCTCGACCAACCCCTCTAACCTCCCTCCGCCCCCCCAGCCGATCCTGTTTCGCTTCGTCCCGTCTCTCTCTCTCTCTCTCTCGCTCTCTCCCCGTCTCCCCGTTGCTCGATCGTTCGTTCTATATAGATTCCGCCGGCATTCCCGTCGTTCCGTCTCGGTCGCACCGAGTCGAAGCATCGACTCTCGACGACTCGGCTCGTTTACAGCGGGGCGTCAAGTTCGAAGCGAGTTTGCCGGAGCTCGGTCGGTCGCCTCTCGACAAGGATGCGAGCCACTCGAAACGTAGCGTATTCTGCGCGGGATGCCGCGGGATCTGACATAATGCCCGCCTCCCCCCAACCCATCCGTCCCTCTCCCACCCTCCGCCACCCTCTCCCGCGCCGGCAGCAACCTCAACCCCAGCTAAACTCACTCCCTCTTCTCGTTTACTCTTTCTCTCTCTCTCTGTACGGCGGACGCGGTGGTTGCTACGGCGATGAGAGGACCGACACGACGAAAACCATTCGGTTCCATTCTCCGGCGATCGGCTCTCGTTCGAGATCTCCCAGCGTGCGCGGAAGTGCATTATTAAAAGCCGAACGAGTACTTTGTAACGAGTTACCCCCCCAAACCACGGATCGGCCCCCCCGCGGTTTCCCGGCTCCGTGTCTCGCGTCGCCACCCTACCTACACCCCTCGACTACGCCTCGACTACGCCTCGACTACGCCTCGACGCAACGCGAGTCGAAATCGCGACGCGATACCTCTCCTCCTCCACGCCTCTCGTCCATTTCTACGCTCTAACCGCGCGATCCTCGACTTATTTCGCGTCGCGAGATACGATTAATCGCGCCCCATCCTGAACCCGAACGGGACTCTTATAACAGGATACCGTGGCTGTTACGCGCGCGGTGCACGAAATTCTGGTAGACCGTTCGGTTCCGAGAAGGCAATCGCTTAGAATCCCCCGGTCTACACGTACATATTTAGTTTCGAATTGGCCAACAGCGCCAATTTATTCACCGATTTCCAACGAGTATTACGCGAACCCGCGGCTCCCTCGTTCCCGCGAACCTGCTTATCACGATCGAACGGTCGACGGGTTATGCCTTCCGCGATTGGGCATCTTGATCGCGCCACGACCGATCGCTTCGCTCCTAACGGTACGATAAACGCTCGGTTGGCCTGCGTGCGCGGCGCAACGATCGATCTTGATTTCCCCGAGATTATCACCAGCTGGAAGAGAATTTCCACGAACGGTCGTCGCACGACCCAACGTTGACCGCTCTCGCTCTTCCAGTTCTCCTTCCTTCGGAACGATTTCTATTTTCGACGACGATCGATCGACAGTAATGGGACGAAGAAAAACCGAGCGCAAAAACTCTACTCCGTCGTTCGATACCTGTTCGAATTCCATTTCGTAATCGATCGTTTCGCTTTTTTATCGAAATCGATGCGTGCGACAGCAGCGAGCGCCCCGTGGCACTCCGTTTGAAAAACTTGCCAGGTATTCGTTGCCGTTCCACCTTTTTCCTACCCGATACGAGCGAGTTGTTGGAAAATCGGCGAGATTTAGATATCCACGTGCTTGCGAAACATTTTTTGCTCGTTTATTTAATTAAAATCCGCTGATTAATAAGCAGCCGAGCGGAACGCGAGCAATGAAGCGGAACGTAACCAGTTCTCGCCGCGAGACGCACGCATCGTTCCGAGTGTGACATTCGACTTGCGACGAAGCTAGTCGCAACGCTTGCGAAATGCCGAGATAATCCCCGTCTAATGATACAAATTATTTCAATTTCCATCTGTACGTCAACGTTCGAGGATTCCTTCGATCGTTACCGCGTGCACCTATAGGCGATATCTTAAGAAATAACGACGCTAGTCGTTGAAACGCGAAGAACGCAGAGAAGTTTCAAAGAGGATTCTGATATCTCGTGTGACGCTAACGCGAGTGACGCGAGTAAATTGGACTGTTAACCTATGTTTGCGTTATATAATGTCACCGATACGTACCAGTCCACGAGACGGTGGCACGTGCAAGAAGAACCCAAGAGTTGGTCGTAGTTTCACTGAAAAATGAAATCTGAAACGTAACTATTACGTTAATTCTATTTTAACTTCGAGCAGCACCCTTCCATATTTCCCCCAAACGTAACCGAACACCCTGTATACGAGTCTTGTAGTTATTAAAAAAAAAAAAGGAAACGTTCGATACGATTGGTTGTTCTCGCTTAGCGTTAAATCACTCTAATCGCCGCCTCCTGTCTGTCCGTCTCGCGGAGCGTTCAGATAAGAATCGAGAGGGTTGTACAAAAAATCGGGTCGTTGCACCCTAGCTGTTTCTTTTCGAACTGATTAACTCGAGAACTGGATCTCGTTCGACAATAACGCGGCGGAGATGAAAACTGTTGCAACGAAAGGGACCAACGAAAAAGAGAGAGAGAGAGAGATAAGGGGAGAATAATAATTCGATTTTTCGATTCGGATGAATACCGCGGTGATTGCCATCGAAAACGAAATAGAATTTAGTCGAGCGACGAGCTCTGGAAGATTTCTAGCGGACTTGATATTCTCCGCGGTCGTTGCGGAGCTACGGCTCGATAATGGCGTATTGTTTTATTAATTTCGCTCCAAGCGCGGACATCGTAAACTATTCGTCCCTCCGTTTCGTAGGCGTCGTCCGTGTCGATGCAACCACGTTGGGATTAACGCGGGGTATTTCTTGCGCGTCTAAATAAATTTCGGCGGAACGTTAGAAAGAACGACCCTCCGCGGAGAGATTCCTCGCATTCGGAAGGGAAATTACGGGAATAACGATCGACGGGACGTTTTTGATGCGAAATTTTATACGAGTTCTGGTTGGTACGGTCTCGGATCGGTGAGCGGTCCGCATAAAGTGTATCCGAAAGAATAGGGTCGAGAACCGCGCGCTGGTCACCGACTGCTCGGAATTAAAATCGACTTCGCATCCCTCGGCGTAGTCGAGGTTCCGGTGGCGGGCGACCGCAGGTTGCCTCTATTCGCCACTAACCGCGATCTCTTCTCCCCCCCCCCCCTCTGTGGACCCTCTTTCGTCGAATTTAAATTCTCCCGGATTTCGTTTAAAACGTTTATGATCCGTGTCCGAGGGTAGAGTCCGGTCTATCCCACGAGAGGTGTCTCGGCCCCGAAGTTTGCGCAGCCGGACAACGAGTTTCCGCGCAAGGAGCCGGTGAACCGGGGCTACGGACTGGTCGAGGAGAGGAAGGAAACCGACCGACCTCATCCGGCATCCGACCGCGTGCCTAATAAATTTCTTTTCGACGGGAATAAAATTCTCGAACGCGAGACGAGCGTCGAACACTTTTTTCGTTATTTTGCGATACGCTTCGCGCGTAGCAGCACCGTTCGGTCCGCAAAACTGACGGATCGACGACAAAAGGTACATCTAAGAGGTAGCTGGCCCGCGTTCAGCGGGGGTCCACAGGTAATGGTATATATAATGGCAGTTAGCACCCTACTGCGGTCTGTAGTGGGTGTGTTGTGACACCGAGACCGGAACAAACAAACATCGTGTCCATTTTGGGAGGGTCCAGGACAAAGTGGCGGTGACCAGCGGTGGCGAGGCAACCGCAAGTTTGCGGGTCGCGCGAACCTCTTCGGAACACGTCCCCAGCCTCTCTCTCTCTCTCTCTCTCTCTCTCTCCCACGTGTCGTTGCTCTCGAGAATTCGGAGCAACGTAGCGCGCGGGGTGCCCACCCTCGAGAACCGAACCGCGACGCTAAATAGGAGAACGATACACTCCCACGATCGACTCGATCCCATTTACCTCTCCCCCTTTTCAACTTTCTTCCGCGACATTACCTCTGTCTCGTCCGTTATGCTACCTTTTAACGGACCGAATGTAAGCGTGAATTCAGAGTCGTCCGTCTTTCCGATGGTACTTTGCGTTCCACGCTGTCTGCGTCGTTCCATCGATGCCCTTCCGGTTTGGGGATAATCGGACGCGAAACGAACGACGGTACGAATAACGATTGTAGATCTCGACCAAAGGTTTCGGACACCGGAATCGGTCTCGCGGTAACAAGAACCGGCCGAGTATCGAAGGAGCGCGTGGTTTTACGAAGCAGCGCAACTAAGGGTGGGCTGACGGGGCGGAAAACCGTTTCGTGGAACCGGACCGTCCGTGACCTCCGTGTAGCTCTCGACGAGTCTCCACGAGCGAAGCGAAACGAGTGCACTGGTTCCCTCCAAGTTTCCTTCGAACCAGTCGCGATCGAGCGAGTTCCCACCCGGAAATCGAATCTGGATGGGAATACGGGTTTCCTCGAGGAACCACCGCCGGCGAAATCGAGTTTCCTCGTGCGCGTGTCCACGATCCCACGATACGCGAGAGCCCGGCAAAACGAGTTGTCGCGTATGGGACGTCCCGATTCGAAAGCAAAGAGAACTCGTTCTCGTCTGGTTCTGCCGCTGTCACTCTCGCGTATCAATCCGAATACGCGATGGATCCAGTTTGTCCTTCTAGTTTTACCGCTTGGAAGGAACATTGTTGCGACTTTGACCGTTACACGCCGCGGACGACTGTCGAAATAAATAGCTCGATCTCGATCGAGAGGCGATCGGTGGAGAGAGCTAAACGGGGAGATGGACGTAATGGAACACCTTGCGGTGGCGGTGACGCGTGGGAGGACAAGTGGCGAGAGCCGCTCGTGGTTAAGAGCGAACGCGACCGACCGGCTGCAATCGACGCGCACCACGAGAACCGAAACCCTCCCGGTGTCCGAGTGCCACTTTACGAACCAGCATGTGTTCCTGTCTCGGATTTCAGATTCCGTCCCTCGTCGTCGCCGTTTCGAGGAAGTCGACGCGCTTTTTTGCCGCGTTTCCCCAAAAATCGAAACCACCGAGCGCTCGCCATTTTTTCCGAACCCAACTTCTTCGATCCTCGGCCAACGGGGCGTGTCGACGCGATTTACCCTCGTTTGTCGCGCGCGGACTCGATCGCGAGACAGAATACGGAGGATGGAAGAAACAGTCGATACGCCGGAACGTCCTTTACGCTTGTAAAACGCTAATCGACCAGAGAGATGCGGTCTCACGGGTATTTGAATCTCGCCCCTCTTACAGAGTCGCCTCGAATTCGGAAGGACGAGAATATAAATCACGATATTACACAGCGCGCGCAGGTTCCCGAAGAGAGAGGCCACCATCCCCGAAGGTATACGATCCTTGGGTGGGAAATTTCCCTGACCACGAAAACTACGATTCGAGCGTTGGAAAATTTCGTTCGTCGATCGTAAGCGTGAACTTTTGTTCTAATTGCGATTGATAAAGGGACGGCGAGAAGAGGCGCGTACGTATAGACGAGAGAAGAAAAACGTAAGCGTAAACATAGAGAATAGGCGTAGCGAGGAGAAGGAACGGTCTCACCCCCGTGGAAGCCTTCCTCGGTTCCGAGGGACGCAGAAGACCGTGGTCGCGCAGCTGTCCCATGTCCAGATGTCCGGTTTTCGGCCACGGGACGACGACTCACTGTGAGAAAACCAATCCTTAGGGCCCCTTCTTTCGCTGCCTTTCCTCTTTGTCTTCCTCGCGTCGAGTCGCGTCGCCTTTTCCCTCTTTCCCGTTCCGCTTCCTCGACGGATCCCCAACTCACATTAATTACCCCGCTCCGAGACTATCCTTATGGATTATCCGAAATTTAATACACACGACCGTGCACACCCCATTGCGTACGTTCGCATACCATTGGAACATCGCGAACCTTCGCTCCCTTCGACCTCTCGCTGCGACTTTCCTCGACGTTCCCTCGAGACGCGCGCGTACGCACGTATCGAAATACTTTTTCGTATCGTCGAACGTTGCGTTACACGCGGTAAAAGGAATTTCCAGAGAGGCTTAGAATTATAACCGATCTCATTTTTTGTCGGAACGAGCGGTGGTCGATCGCGAGCGAATGACGAAACGATCGCCGATAAAGGGAATAATCGTCGTCGCCGTTTCGACGCGCGATGAACGAATATGCTAATTGAACGGATTCCATCAAAGGGAATTCGTTTCGACCATCTTTCGTTCCTCTTGTTTATTTCGAATTCTACATCCGGAACGGCTCTGCGGCGGATCGATCGAATTTCCAGAAATCTAATGCTACGCCGATTCGTCCGGAATGACTTGCACGTTTCACGACTTTCCGTCGACGCGCGCGTGTACTTTTATCTGCGTCATGGAACAATTTACTCGTTAAGAGCAGTTATCGCGTCCACCGATTCGGAGACGTTCGCTTTCTAATTATCTGGCTGTGATCGGTGTAATTTAAAAAACACGGGGTAATTTACGAGCACGCGCCGTATCGATTTTATCGATGTCATAATTCAGCTTCCTTATCTGCTCGCAGACGACCCACGACGAGCGCCACTAAATAGGGAGCAGTCGATAAAATTCCAGCGTACGAGATATACGCGTATGCGAGTAGAAACGAAAGTCCACCAGTCGACTGAGAGCGGCCAGATTATCGCCCTCCCCGTCGGAAACATACACCCCCCTGCGTTTCAGACAGATTTTTTACTTCCGGTAGGGATTCGACGCTCTCGTTCCGACTATTCGAGACGATTTCGAACTCGAAAAACGTTTCGTAGGCGCGTAGCTTGGCGACGCGAAACGACTATTAATTACCAGGCTCGGTGCGGCATAATTAGCCGAGGCGTAATCAGAGCAGCGAGTGGAATTGATATGCGTCTAGTTACGCCTAACGATCCCCTCGGTGACGATGCGTTAAGATGTCACGGAACCGTACTCGGTATCTTTGCTCGTTTCCTGTCGCGTTCGAGAATCGTATCGACGCGAGCCTCCCCTTCGCTGCCGCCCGACCAACCACCTTCCAATTGAATCTCTCGAACGTAAATCGAGTCTATCGGCCGGATCGAGAGAAAGAAGCGCGAGACGGAACGAAATTCGTGCGCGGCGATTTCGAGCGCAGCTCGCTGGCTGCGTGAATTGGCAATCCGAAGGGCCCACTTACCGGCCCGGCCAATTCTCGCGCTGATTAGTAATATTGTGGCCTGATGAACCGAGGGCTCGAGTCGTCGGTCGAGTAGGAGATGAGTCCGTAACCTCGTTACCAACCCGCGGGCTATGCGACTACCCCAACTATTGTATAACGCGAGGATACGCTTCGCCCATCTTCGTCGGCTCCCTCCTCGTTCTTCCCGTCTATCCGTCCGTATCCGTCGTCGTCCCATCCGCAAGGCGAATAGCGCTAGACGAAGGAACCGCGAGGCGAAAGAGAGCCAACGGGGAAGAGAACGGAGTGCTCGACGAGGGAGTCGAACGTGTCATTCGATTAATAACCGGGCGAGTCTCGTCGAGAGATTTTGGTAATCGTCGTCGTCGAACGGATTGAACGCGAGCAGCGAGAAGCGAAGAGGAAGAAAGCGAGGACGGGAAGCGTGGTTCGTTAGCGATGGCGCGGTCGGGCTGTGCACCCCTATCGCGGCCAAGAAAGGAAAGGGAAAGTTGGCCAAGAGCGGTGGGCGGCCGATAGGTTACGACGCGAATCGTCACGATCGGTGAATCGGAAAATAATGACCGGTGGCGGGTACAAGGGTTGCGATTTGCGGTGCACCGTCGTGCCGCGGCGGTTCCATCAAGAGGTAGAAAACGGGCGAACGGGGCTCAGAGGGAGTTGCCCGGTGGGGTGAGTCGCGACAATGCTCTAATCAAATGTCACGAATCAGCGCCATTATGCGCATCTGCGGCATGAATTCGTAAATACGCCTGGAGGCGCTCGCCTTTGCTCTCCCCGATGAATATCCATCGGGAGATGGATTTCCAGCCGGACGCGACTTTTTCGCCGCTCTACGACCGTAATTTCCGTTCCTTCTCGCCTCTCCACGGTTTTACGCAACGTTTATCTTTACGTAACGTAATCCGCGAGTCGATAAAAGTATAGCTGCTCGCGTTATCGGAGATGTTTAGAACGCGAGGTTTACGTTCTCGTAATTGTAGCGCTCGAATCGACTTTCTTATCCGATTTGACAATTACGGTCTACACCTCGTCATGCCATCGCGAATAATTCGACCGCGAGCATCGATCGACCGAGCACGCAGAGTTTATCGGTGTTCGTCGACGCGACCGCGCAAATCCCACGCGAAAGCTGCAAATCCGCGACGTTCCGGCACGTTCGAGCAAAAAGGGAAACAAAAAACCAACAGAGGGAAAGAATAACGTTTCGGAATACCGTCCTGGAACTTTTTCGTTCCCGCAGAGACGCGTCGAGTCCGGCGAAAATAATACCTGCCCGCGTACCAAATCCTAAAAGTGGAAATCCTATTCGCATCGCGAAACCGAGTTTCAGACGACGAACCGGTCGCCTTCCTCGAAGGAACTTTGTGAAAAAATTCGCGCGGATTTTTCGAGCCGGATTCGGAGCCGATGCCGAGGCAGGACGAATAAAAATATCTAGCTCAGCCACGCCAACTACGCGTGTTAAATTCGAAACGGAACGCTCCGTTTTCGTTAAGCTCCTACCACGTGTTTCTTTTCCCTTCGTTTCCGTCCTTTTCGTCGTATCGCTTCGAAAATAAGCCGACGGAATAGAAATTTCGACGATTGCGATTGAACATTTAGAAATGCAAAAGCGACCGATTTCGAGACGTCCAGATTTTTGCGCACCACTGACGTTTTCCCGTTTACCCGATACAGAGCGATAAACGTTTCGATTCGCAAGAGTTCAAAAATAAAGCGTCTCTTCGAAGAATCTCGGTAAGGAATTATCTTGGTTGAAAGTAAAAGAATTGTTCCGCTCGGTATTCGAGGCGCTTGGCGCTCCGTCAGCTCCGAGCGATGCAGTTCGATGGAAATAGTGCACGGGCTTTCGAAAACTGCCTATTATTGGCGAACTTTAAATAAATGCAGAAGAGAACGTACGTCCGATCTCTCGTTCTACCACGATGAATTATATCGAGCGCGCGTTACGTGCAATGATTGTACTGAAATCGACCAGCTATCCGCATCGTAGATCGACGAATCGCTCGTTCAACTTGCGTGACAAACATTTTCCAGCAACATTCGAACGCGTATTTCCCAGCGTAGCGCGTAGTATATAAACAAGTATACAGAAAATGCATCGCGCGCTACGTAAATAAGCTAAAAGTGTTGTTACCAATTTTTCGTTCCACTCTTCGAGCGTATCGGGAGGCCTTTCGACCTCTTCCAGCGATAACCTAAAAGTCAAGGGTACTCGCTCGCGCCAAAGTCCCGAGGCTTCGATAATCTTCGGCAGAGTGGAGAGCCGTGGCGATGACGACGACGACTCGAAGCCAGAAGGAAGAAACGTGGTTGCTCGCGCGTCGAAATCGCAAGCGAGATGTTTGAACGCGAGGTAACGCGCTCCCCCGGACGGAAACGAGCCACCCGTTGCATTGCCCGCTTTGTGGCCGCCATGCTCTTTTGATCTACCCCATAATTAATCCGCGGAGGTAACCGGAGACGCGTATGGGCGCACCGGGACCCACGGCCCGACGGGGCTCATTCACCGACCAAACTCTGGACCGAGTCATTGAAAGGGTATCGGGATCAGAGAGAGAGGGGGGGGAACACCGTGAACAGGGGCCGTAGAGGGGGACCCCGCTGATTAACATTTTCATCAAGCCTAGTCACGTGCCGCGCGTTTTGTATCTCTAAGCGTAATGATCGCCACGACAATGCGGCCACGGCTACCACTCGTAACAACCGAATATCTAATCGGAGCGGTGGACCCACCCCCGTTCGTCGTGCAGCCATTGTGCCGCGGAAAAAACCGAAACTCGACATCGAGGAGAACCGTAACGCTTGGTATACGCGTTGGTAACGTAAAAATCGTATTTCCTCGAGGCTGTTCGCACGGCGCCTTCGATTAGAAATCCAGTTTCCGCTAATGGGCCACCGGCCGCGATTCATCGGACGTTAAACGCTGCATTTGACGAGGATCGTTAACACGCAGCTGCACGGCGAGCCTCGTTTTCACCCGCGACTCTTTCCGTCTCGCCAACGCGTCTCGATCGCGTTCCTACCGCGCGAAGATCGTCCAAGAGAATTCTCGACCGATAATCTCCTCGATGCCATCTGCCTCGATGCGAGGATTTTTTAAGAGCCGCCGCCGCCGCCGCCGCCGCCGTTGTCCGATATCGTTCGTCGAATCGCGCCCAGACGCGTTCCCGCCGCGGATATTTGCATCGGTCGCAGCTGCAACCGGCCACGGTAACAGGAACATTTTTACGAGCGGGGTCAAAGTGCGACGATCCTGCTCATCCAGACCTGTCGCCTGGCTCCGTCCCGTTTCCCTTCGCGATACAGCTTGC
This sequence comes from Xylocopa violacea, assembly GCA_963969225.1. Taxonomy (NCBI): domain Eukaryota; kingdom Metazoa; phylum Arthropoda; class Insecta; order Hymenoptera; family Apidae; genus Xylocopa; species Xylocopa violacea. Next base: position 37,409,959 of record CAXAJV010000005.1, on the reverse strand, counting down.
GTCGACCTGCTCCTGGTTGCCAGTAATTATTTTCCAAACCACGAAATTTCGTTTTTCCTCGGGCGGACGAGTCGATCGCGCAACGCGAGGGGAAAGGTCGCGGGTGCGCTTGCCGCGACGCGTGTTCAACCACCGCGAGATTAACGCGAAAACATCCGTCTACGCGGCGCTTGCTCGGATCGCGACCTTCTACCGCTTATCCGCTCACCCGTTTCTTTCTCGCTTTACCATCATCGAACTGCTCGAAACGGAAAATTGACCGTGTCGCTCGGTTTCGAACGTCGACGAAGAGAAGAAAATCTCCAGTTTCGAGTTCGAGGAGAGCGCGAGTACTCGCGTCGCATGGTGCACGTGTTTCCAGCGTTATCATCGGCTAGTAAATCGTAGCGAGACAGTTCGGAATCCCCTTGACCCGATCGTCGTTCGATGAAAAACATCTGTCGCGCGTAACGCACGCCGCGATGCTCGATTCCGTTCGAACCGGCGGCGTTCACCGCGCGTACCCCGTTTTCGGGAGGAGAGAAGAACGAGAGAAACTGTTCGCGACGGAAGGTGGCTGCGGGGTTAAGCGGTGAAGCAAAGAACTCGGGGGGCAAGCTGCGCGGACGCGAAGCGGAAAGATGCAGGAACGGGCCGTGAGAGTTGGAGCCAGAGGGCCCTGGAGGGGTGGGCAGGATAAAGGGAGAGAGAGAGAGAGAGAGAGAGAGTACGCCTAAAATAGGGAGCAATAAATTGTCCACTATCTTCGCTGGGTTAAACACATTAAAGCGTCTTGAGATAAGGCTGGCTGGCGGCCCGTTTGTTCACGGGGTTCCTGCCGACCGGCATGAAGGACTGCAACGTGTTATCCGCGCCAGGAAAAGAGAGGAGAACAGGGTGCAAGAGCGACGCCACTCCCCGCTCTCGTCCCAGCTTGGGGACGAAGAAGCCGAAAGAGGGAGAGACGGAGAGTTTTCGAGTTCGCGGTTCGCGAATCGGTATACGATCGTCCTCGAGGTGGATTACTCCGCGATACGGGTTCTCGGAAAGGAATGCCAAACGAGTTTAATAACGTTCGCGGCGTTATTAAAAATATGCGCGATGACGCGCGAGACACGCGCGAGCAAGCGAACGTTCGAAAGGTAATTTTTCGAGAACGTTCGAGGGGTTAAGTCGAAGTTCGCGAGAATAATGGAAGCGACAGACGGCGACAGTTTAAGAAGGAACGCCTGGTTCCCTTCTCGAATTTGCAATTACTCCGCAATTAAGAAACGATTATTTTGCATAGAGCGAGAGGCTGGAAGCGCGAATCGCGCCGCGTGTCACCAAGAACTTACGCCCGACTAATATTTTAACGAGCCTCGTAAACCGATTCCAGGACCGTGCCTGAGATCTTCTCTCTCTCTCTCTCTCTCTCTCTCTCTCTCGACACACCCTCCCCGGGAGCTCAACCGGAGAAAGCTGTTCGAGGAAAAACGTAGTTTGCATATTCACCCCCGCCGCGTCGTCTAATATCTTCGGAGCGATTAAGCGCTCACGGCTGGAACGTCGTTCGATCGTCCGACGATCTCGTACCGATTTCGAGTCTTCCCACACCGGATTCCGCGTGAAATCGCCAGCTACGCGGTCATTCGGTTCCGAAGCCACGGCTCAAAGCGACACCGCGCGTCTTTTATTCCCTGAACGGCTTTTCGTCGAAGGGACGCACGGCTTCCAGCTTCCGAGCTCGTCCTCCGCAACTTTCCTCCCGTCTGGATATTAACGTCAGATTTTTTACTGCTTCCGCGAAAAGAGGGTACGCGCGTCTCGCCGCGAAAATACCGCGGTGTCCGCGAATCCCCGTCAAAGTCCTACGCGAGGTTTGTTTCCTGGGATTTTTCGACCGCGTTCTTCATCCACCGTTCAATTTTACGACTCGTCGTCTCGAGCCGAAGCATCGTCGACTCGCGTCATAGGGGCCGCCTACTTTTTTTTTTTTACCTAAATTGCTACCGATAAATCATTGTTTTTTTTTTTTATTTCCGTAGCGATTTCAATACGCCGGTGCGGAGCATCTTCTATGGAGGAATATCTATTAGCTGTTTGAAACGACTTGGCGAACGTTCGTACCGAGCAGGTTTGCGGTACGGCTGGAGAATCATCGTTATTCTCGGAGAGAGCCGAGAGCCAAGAGCCGGAGGTTGGACCAAGACGAATCAATTACGCGGCGAGCACGTACAACCGTTACGACTGGCCGTAAACGTGACTCGCGAAGCGCTCGTGACAGATATGGAGCAACTGGCACGTTCGGACGCGGATCCGATGCGCGTTGGGCGACGCCACCGCCTCGCCCACCCCCTCTCGTTGCCGTCCACTCCATTAATTAGCCGTAATAAACCGCGTAAACTGCGCGACCAACTCGCAACAGCCCGGCAAACCTTGCCGCGCGAGTCTCTTTTCGGTTTTCGATATCTGCACTCGGGTGCCACGGCGTGTTAAGTACTTTGAAACACGCCATAATCGACCGCAGATATTACGGCAAAGTCTGAATAGCTGCAACGAACAAGACCCGCGTTAAATGCAACCGAGTTATCCCCGCTACTCCGGGGCTCTCCTTTGGAACCAGTCGACCGTGTAATGTAACGCGCCGGTTTCCTTTTTTTCGTTTTCTTTTTTCTTTTTTGTACGCCAAGGAAGATGAAACGTCTGCCTGTCAGCGGTGAGAGATACAATTTTGGTCGATCAAATTTTTGGATATTCCAAACGAATCCCCTTGCGGAATGAACACCGTATTAAATATTGCATAACTTTCGTTCGCAAGAAACCATAAATAAGAAAAGTATTAATTGCCGCATCGTCGGATGACTTTGATACCGAGTCAATTGCAATAAATTGTTTACGAAGAAAGAATTGCGTAAGTCGGGCGCAATAGCGATTCCGTGAAGCTGGAAAAAAGTGGCGGAAAAAATGAGTCAACACCTCTATTAAAATTATTTGTCAAGCAGAATAATTTACGGATCGTCGTTGTACGTTCGTTCGTCATTCCGCGTACGCGCGTGCGATCCGTTCGAACGATTTAAGAAAAGATCGATAGCCGCGGTGATGAATCCAAATGGAAGTGGCAGAAGGGCAAAAAAGAAGGGAGAAGAAAAAAGGTGAGCGGAGGAGTGGGTGGGCGAAAGAAAGGGAAGAAAGGAGGCAAGGAAAGAAGCACTGGACGAGTTCGGTCGGTACCGGGAGGAAAGAGCCGGCCGGGGGGTTACCGCTAAAGAGGCAATTACGGGACTCCTTGGTAGAAGATGCTCGTAAAAGTTAGAGCGAACGGACGAACGAGAGGAGAGGCCTTTGAGAGTAGAGAGAAAAGGGCTGGGACGAGAATAGAAGAGAGCGAAGAGAGGAGAGGAGGAAAGGAAAAAGCGAAAGAGGCGACGGGGTGGTGGGCAGGGTGATGGCGAAGCGAGGCCAAGCGATCGAGCCTCTCGGAGATTCTCGCCCGAGGCGGCGTGTCATCGGTTCGCTCTCCTCTCGTCCTCTCTCGATCGAACCGTGCCGAATTCACGGACGCGAGACACGGTCGCACCCCCCTGCGTCGAACGAATCGTCGTGATCGCCTCTGAACCTTCGGTTTCGTGATTTTACGACGCCGCTCTTTCGACGTTCCACGGATCCCCGATCCGAACCGAACCGAACCGAACCGACTCCTCTCGCGTACAAAGAAGAAGAAGAAGAAGAGCAGCAACTCTAAGCTAGTTTAAGAAAGTTTCGATTCTAACCCGCGCTCGATAATCCAGCGTCACCCGACTTTTCGAGACGGGTCTCCGGTCCGGAGAAAGAGAAGAGGGTGGCTGGCTGGCCAAGGGGTAGATTGATCCGTGGTCATCGCGTGGTCTCTCCCGATACTCCCTCTCTTTGTCTCGCATCTTTCTTTCTCCGTCGCTCGTCCCGGTTCCCCTATTGCTCGTTCCCTCCGCCTTCGCGACCCTCCTTTCCTCCCCGTTTCCTTCGGCTCGAAGAACGCGTACGTATACATACATAGGCATGTCGTCTGGAAGCACTCCGGGGTTCTACCAGCCCGTGTTATACCAGCCAGTCACCGGTCCACCCACTTCATTACAGCCACCCGGAGGAGGACGACAACGACAGCGAGGATGCTACCTACGGCCACCACCGCCACCCGTCGAAACTTTCCCTTCGGCTGCGCGCCCTTAAGTGAAATCCTGGCATCAATCTTGCTAACGACCTAGGATTAACGCTAATTTGTCGACCGCGCGATATTGCCGAATCGCCGAGATATCTCAGTCCGTTTTCCCTCTTCGTTCCGTTCCGAGCGTCCCGGTGTCGTCGTCGCCCATCCGCCAGCGCTATTCTAATTTCGCTCGATCCGCAACCGTTTCCAATTTTTCCTCGATCCTCTTTCCTCTACGGTGACGTGGATAGAACCCCTCGAGGAGGAGCCGGTTTCCTACGGTTTCGCGAAAAGAGCACGTCCATTCGAGGCGTTCGCGGCCCACGAGAGCGTCACCCGCATGCTCGATATCGCTTCGAGATCGTTCGCTCGGTTACGGTGACACGTAGCCCACTCGAACCTGCTGATGACGCGGATTACGACAATGAGCTCTCGATGCTCACCTGGCTCCGCTCGCACGAGAGGGCACGAAACGTCGCTTGTCGTCCCCCCTCGAACTGATCGACCGTCTACGACGCGTCTCTTCTTCTCGTCCAAAAATCGTCTTCGTCGACGATGGATGGATTCCGGTGAATCGATTCGACGAAAGGCTCGTCGCTGCACTCGGAACCCTATATCGATGCGCGCGCGCGCGCGCGCGGGCGGTGTTAATGGAATCGTCGTCTCCTCGCGCTCTTACGTCGCCGGTCCCGCATCGCCACTCGACGCGTTCTCGTTTTCCATCCAACCAGCCGAGAGAAATTCCTGAGACTCGTTTCCGACCATGCAGACACACCGGGGAAACGGTACACTCCGATTCCGATGTACACCCAGTAAGAGCGATGAATAGTCAAGATCCGTTAGGCTGTTTCCACGCGAGAGATATCATTGATCGTCTATCGGTTTGACGCGTGACGCAGATAGCGGCCAGTCCGCGCTCGGACACGGCGCGCTATCATCGACGCGCCGCCGATTCGATTCGATTCGCTTCGCCTCGAGGCCCGTCGCGTCCGTTGTCGATCGAGGAACAAAGTCGTCGCGCGCGGCCATTGTCGCATACGCGAGCACCCTTTTCTTTCTCGCGACCAGACGTTGGCTTAAATATCGCTGGCTGGACAAATTATCCCGTGCGCGAGGAGGACACCGCCGGTCGTTGGGAGAACGTCGCGTCGCGGGGATGGTTACGACCGGCGTCGTTGCCCTTTGCGATTCTGTCGCTTCGATCGTATTGCGGCACATAAGTTACGGCAACGATCTCTCGGTCTTATAGCCCGAGACAGATGGAAGGGAAGAAAGAAAGGGGGAAAGGGTGGCGGCACGGTGTGCCGGCAGGACGCGCGACGGCTATTTCTGAATCTTTAGTCGGTTTACAAGTAGCGGGGTCACGGGCCGGCCCATAAAGAAGCACGACTTACATTGCTGCTATGTGGGCGCGCACCGCGAAACTCCTCCATCTATCTCCGGAGAGGAGTCTGGCCAGCCAACCTCGCGTCTCCTCGCCGCCAACCGAACGGCAAAGAAACGGCCCCAAAGAAGAAGGGTAAAGGGAGCTGCTGACCATTACTCCGTCCCAGCGACCAGCAACCTCCCCCTGTTCGAACTCCGTCCGAAGGATACTCGCAGCCCCGACCGTTAACGACCGCGAGCGCTCTTGCCTCCGACTTTCGCTCGCGCCCCCATCCGAATTATCGAGACGAGTTGCCGCGCGTGCGATTCGTCGTGACGCGAGGCGCGACAGTTTCCACTGGATGCGTTCGCGAGGCGGAAGAAAGACGAAACGAACGAGGGCAGCGAACGCGGAGCAAAGTGCGCCGAGAAAGAGTGGACGCGGGAAGAGGAAAGCGATAAAAGGGTGCGAGGCGAAGGAAGAAAAGGAGAGGGACGGTATGCGAGGTCGAATGGCACGGACCGGCAGCGTTTCCTATCTCGAGTTTCGCAGACACGCAGTCTAGGGAGCGAAGAATCGGGAGTGGGAAGGAAGCAGCGAAAAAGAGAGACGCGAATCTCTCTTCTGGTTACGCGAACGGTACAACCATAAGGAAGAACCTCTTAATCGGGGACCCGGACCTCTACAGGGCACGGAGGTCTAACCCCCGTGGCTCTCGGCCGTCGTCGCGCGTCGCGCGTCGGTGTATCTCGAACGGGCTGACCTCGACACCCCACCATGCGTCGCGTCATCGACGATCGGTAGCAGAGGAACTCCGACTGCCAGCGTTTCTTCTCAATCCGAGTCTAGTTCGATTTCTGCTGATCGAAGCGGAACTCGAACGCTCCGCGTCTCCGCAGGACTGGACGTCGAGGAGGCAGCCGAATTTCGCTTCGATCGAACGCGATAACGGATATGCAAAACGCGGTAACAAGCGTAACGCTGCATTAATCGAGCCACGTTACACGCCGCTGGTTGGAAAATGCGCACGTGCCGAAGAACGCGAGCTCGGAAATCGGCCGTTTCTAGATTAAAGGGTTTCGGTGAAAACTGCGGCGGCGTCGGTCGAGAAGATGGTTGACCAGCCACGGTAGCTCGGTCTGCGGTCGGGTGCCAGGGCAGGGTTGAGTAGGTGGAGGAGGGCGGTGGAGGTGGTGGATGGAGGTTGTCGGGCAGCCATACGTATCGCGGTAAGCCAGAAAGGGGGTGCTGGTCGGGGTAGTCCGGGCCACCAGGGGCCGGGACCACAATTACACAGAGTGCGGTGCCGCAAAGCCCTTTCAGCCTCTCCTCCTAGAGAGATGATGGATTCGCGTTGTCTTTCCGGGCTCCCCGGCCACATTGTACGCTCACCGGCCCGTGTCGTCCTCTGTTTACCGCCGCGTCTACGTGCACGCTTTTCGAGAATTGCTCGTTTCAATGAAAAGGAAGAGGAGAGACGCGAGGAGAGATCCGAGCGTCCGAGCGCGCGGCAAAACGACGAAAAAGCCAGGATTAATCCACTCGAATTAACGTAGGATAGGAACGTGATCGGTAACGAGTCGCGTTTCGTTTAGCATCGAAGAGGTCGGTCGTGGACGGAAACCCACCGGGCGGCCGCTGCGAAACGGAAAAGGCAAAGAAAAAAGGAGAGGGAGGGAGGGAAGACGGGGACGCATGCGCGGCGCTGGTGGTTACTCTTTCAGGACGAACAAACGCGGATGCAAAAGAAGTCTCTGAATGAGCGATGCCTACGGACAGTATGGAGCTTCTCCGTTATTAGCATCTACTCGGTTTCCTTGTGCCCGTGTCGGTGTGCCCGCACACTCCGACCGAAAGGGAACAGAGAGCGGTCATTATGGAGATTGAAACACCGTTCGGTAACACGTTCGCTCATTCTTTCCTTCGCCTCGTCCCTCCTCACCGTTGCCGTGTCGTTTCGTTTCGTTTCGTTTCGTTTCGTTTCGTTTCGTTTCACGTGCTCGTTCATTCGCGCGCTCCGCGTAATCATCTCCCGAATAAAGAGAAACGACATTCGAACTAACGCGCCACCCACCTCTGCGCCCGACAACCACGCAATTTTCCGCTGTTTTTCGCTCGCGATTCAAAGAGAATCGCTCGTACGGTCTATCGAGCGACCGATCGTCGAACGCGACGTCCATGGAACTCGACGGTTCGCGCGGTTACGCGCGATTCATCGGTTCGAGAGAAAAGGTCAATTAGAACTAACGAAACGAACGAAGCGAACGCGTTGTTACGCGTCGCTGGAAAACACGCGTACGCCCAGCTATGGATTTCTGGGACGACAATGGCGATCGGTTCGTGTTACGGGTTGCGGGTTATGGGTTACGGGTTATGGGTTACAGTGACCGGGAGAGGAGCCCAAGTGCACGGCATCCAATATGCAATAAACATACGAACCTTTGACGTATTTAATAGTAACGTGGTCGTATAACGCTTGACACGCATGGAAGCTTTTATGGGGGATGGGTGGTATCTCTCGACCCGTCAGACCCGGCCGTGTCTCTCCCCGAGCGCGGACCGTTCCGGTGCACCCCGCGCCAGCTCCGTACTCGAGCACCGCCACCGTCTGAGAATCGCTGCCCTTTTCGCCCGACCGTGCTCACTCCTGTCTCTTTTTCTTTCTCCCTTCGCTCGTGTACCTTCTCCTCCTCGCCGGAGGAATATAGCCTGTAGTTAATTGCGTGTCTGCGCCCAAAGAAGGATCCTTAGGCTGCGCGACGGCCGCGCGATGCTTCCTACGGGCTTCACCGGGCCCGACGCGCGAGCCTCGAGCGTCGCGACGACAACCGGCCGCTCGGCCGCTCGCCCGCTCGGCCGCTCGTCCGTCGTTGATCACGGTGCACCGTGTAATTGCTTTCCTCCTCTCTCTCTCTCGTTCCTCCATTTTCTTCCTCTCGCGCTCGAACCTACCATTATATATTATATAACGATACGTCTCGTCTACGTGTACGTGTACAAAAGTAACAGGAAACGGAATCGAATGGAAATTTTCGACGAAAGACACGGCCCGTTTGAAACGGTTTGCGATACGAAACGGGCGTGGAGGATCGCGACTCGCGGATCGTATGGCCAACGCAAAAGGAAGACGCGACTGGCTCGCGTCGAGTCGTAACCGTATCGAAATCTCGCACGGATGAAGATAGCTGGTATCGATAACGGATCTCGATGAAATTGACACGTCCATCTATCATTCGACATATGCATGGTATGCATGGGAACGGTCCCAGCCCTGACCATGCATAATTCACGATATCTCTGTAGACCAGCCCGAAATCTCGAATAATAGCCGAGGCTATCTTTCCTCTCCTCACAAAACTTTTCCTCTCCTCCCGAGACCACCAATTTCCTTTCCGTTATCTCTCACTTTCGACGAAGATGCCCTGCGACGTACGCGGAGCACACTTTTTCCTGGTTAGAGAAGACGGAACCTTCGCCGCGTTAATCGTGCATCGTTATGTCGTGACCCGACGCGTTGCTTAAAAGTCTCGACACTTTTAATACGCGCGGCTATGCATATTTATGCCGGAAACGGTTGTATTTGGTAAACGATCGGCCACGTCCTGCCGCGATTGTCCACAGTCTCGTAAACTTCGATATTTATCGTCCGTTCGAAATCATCGAGCTCGCGAACATCCCTTACCCACATCGAGTTCTAGATTAAAATCTCGCTTACCTGCCTCTCGTCCGTTTTCCTCGTTTCCCTTTGAAGTGGTTCGACCCAACGGTTCGAAAACGGATTCTTCCTCGAGTCGAAACGCTCCGCGTAGGATACTACGTAACGTCCAAGATTAATCTAGGACGCGATTAGCGTTCGAGCAGAATTGGCGGCGGTCGGCCGGAAAGGTGTCAACGAAAGGTGAACGTGGTACAAGTTGGCATCGATGAATATTCAGTCGTGAAATGATCGGAATAAACTCTTGACATACGGCGATATCACAAGTTTCCGGTTTTCGATCTCGCTTCGGATGAAAAGTTCCGACGACGAACGAATCGATTCGACTCGTTTCTTCTCCATCGTTGAGAGCCGCCGTTCTCAAGCTCGGTCGAGAATTAAGCTTGAAAGGTCCTTCCCCGACCCTTGTCCTAATTTCTTTCCCCATCGAATCATCGAATATTCCGCACCGTGAACACTTTGTATCCGAGAGTTCTCCGCACCGGTCGAGCGACCCGACCAACTTGTCCTTTTATTTTGGGCGTGACACGTTCGCCGACCATCCTTTCTCTAGTCCGTCCGACTCTTTATGAATGAAAATTCGTAGAAAGATCGCGAACGAACGTAAAAGTGGGAACCGACGCGAGCGACGACAGTTAAAGAACGTCGCGTCGGTTAGCCGTGGTCAGGCATCGGCTCGCGTGGATATTATACCGTCGCTCTGGGGTGGAAATCGAGCGGCACTTGCATACGTAATAATGGCGTAAAGCTGAGGGGTGTCCCGCGTCCTTTAGCCGGCCGGGCCTTTATGCAGGAATTTTAGTATAAAGCTGACGAAATCACAGGCTGCGCGTTTCCCTCCTCGTGCGTTCCCCTTCTCACCCCACGGCCAGAGCTGGGAGAAAATCCAAATGGTCATCGTAAATAGAAAATCCGTTTTTTCCACCGGCTGCGAAATGCGACCGAGTTTATTCCAGCCGAAATCTCTCTCTCGCTCTACGTCACGCGTAAAGCTCTGCGGAGTGTCGTTAGGGGTGACACCGCGCCGCGCAACCCCTGAGAACGCAACGGAATACGTTACCGCTCGAACCTCGAGCCGCCTTTATGTTTTTATTATAGATTCCCGATACACGAGGTATTCCGTGTAATCATCGCCGTCAACCGTCGAGTCTGTGCTCGACAGTCGACGACGATTTTCATTCGAGCAGATAGAAATTTTCGCGTTCTCGACGCGACTATGTCGCGATCTAGATTTCCTCGACGACGCCTGACGCTCGTCACCGCGAGCGAACCTCGTGATCGGCCGCGACGGCGTCGGTGAATCGGGGCTGCGCTCGATCTCCTCGTCTTAAGTTCACGGGTTCAGACAGATGCGAGCGGAGCGTTAACGAGAACAATTAGGAGTTCCACTTTGCGCTAGCTCGGCTCCCTCTAAAAATAAACACGGCCACTTAATGGCTCGGTCTGTCATAACTGGCGCAGATGCGAGCCCTTCTTAAATTATTCCCACGAACGGCTGCTCGTTTCTCGGAATGCGTCGAACGCTACGAAACAGGCTCCGAGCCGCTATACGACCACCTTACCTACCCGATACCTGACTCGTACGCGTTTCCACGTCCCACCCTATTACCCTCCTCGTGCCTCCACCGTCGTTAAAACTTTAAAAATAAATTCGATCGATAATTCGCGTTCCTCCTCTTCGACGAAACTCGAGGGTAAGAAGGAAAGCGTACAAGAAAGCTTCGTCTACGAATCGAAATTAGGTGAACCGATCGGTCTCGTCGAAATTTCAGCAGCGTCCATGGGGCACACGCGACGAGACGTTTACGCGTGTTCCACGTAGAAACGCGTCGCGACGAGACGAAGGCTGGAAGAGGGAGAGAGAGAGAGAGAGAGAGAGAGAGAGAGAGAGGAGAAAAAAAAGTGGAAGGGAAAGAGAGAAAGACGCGGCGGAAGGGTGTATCGAACCGAGGCGAGGAGGCTCGACTCGACGCTCGTGCCTTCGCGAACACTTCGCTATGCGCGGAATGCGTATTTAACTGTCCGTTTAATTGAGGCTAATCGAGCGATATTAAGCGTATGCGTACGGGTGTTAGGCGCGACGGTGCTTCCCGATCCCATCGCGGCTATTTACTCGCGGTTCTTTTTGGTCCTCGTCGCCGGTTCGCCCCATTGTTCCCGCTCCGCCATTCCTTCTCTCCTCGTCTCGGCAATCGCAACACGCGGAATCACGCGGCCCGTGCATCGTCCGTTAACTTTCTACGCGTATAAACGCGCGTGTAATACTCGAGATCCACCCAACGTCACGTGAGAAATGGAGCCTTCTCGAGGATCTGGTCGCGCAAGCGGCGTCTCCGCCTCGATGCCGAGCGAGAACGTTCTTGAAAATTTTGTACACCATTAGTCGAGCTTCTGGCGAACCTTGTCCTCGGTGAAATACAAGAATTCGTTTAACCGGTCACGTACGCGAGTATCCTCGTAGCACGACTTACCTGTATACTCCGCGGTTACCATCTCAGCGGAGCAGTTAAGAATTAAGTACGCTTCGATTCGAATCGAGCTTAACGGAGAAGAAAGGGAAAGGATTAAAGAACAGAGTGAGGGGGAGGGGGTAGGGGGGAACCGCGAGGAAACGTGGAACGCCGGGAGTGGAATGGGGCGAAGCAAGGCCGGAGGAAGGATAAGTAAAAAAGAAGCGGAAGACGCGCGGGTGCGAAGAGAGTTATGGTTATCGTCGGATGCGAGGGTGCTTCGACGCGGACCCAGCGCGCTGCAGAGGAGTCGAGAATGCGACCGAGACAGGACGCGCGAGGGGCTGAAACGAAGAAGGATGGAGCAGACGCGAACAGAGGACAGACATTTACTTGGAAACGAATGTAACTTTATTGTGAACTTATCGCTGTCAGAAAGCAAACAATGGTACGATCTTTGCACCATCTGCCCTTGCAATCTTACCTCTCCCCCCGCCTTCTTCTTCTCCTTGTGCCTCTTCTGCTTCTTCCTCCCCTGTCTTCTCGTCCATTCTCCTCGTCCGTTTCTGGACTTGGCTTCTGCCTCTCCGCCGACGAGGTTTCTCTCGGTGGTACCGTGCACCGGGTTTAGGGAAGAAGGATGCGGGTGCGATACGTGGACGAGGTGGTTGGCGCCGCGGTATCGCGACATCGCATCTATCGCGGGCGTACAGCTCTGCGATATGTAAAAGAGGGGCTGCTGCCGCGGACCTCGGGACTCGCTCGATCGCCGACAGGTATCTGGGCCGCTACGTGCATTCCTTCCACTCTTTGTCCGACGTTTGCATACGCTCGTTCTTTTTCCCTCCCGTGCCATCCGATGCGCCGCGCTAACGATTCGGACGTTATTTTCCTCCGGCTTCGTCCCGAGATGAACCGCGGTCGGTCCGCGCGCGACGTCGCAATTATCAAAGAACGCGCGCGTCCGCATTTCAATAAACACCGCGACACTCTTTTTCCTGTCCGCAAAAAATTTAGCAGTTGTCTGGGCTATCGAGCGCGAGGTCCCGTATCGTTTTCTCATTTTTCTTCGAACAAATAAACATGACAATACTCAACGCCGCTCAACTTGTCCGACATTGCGCGAATGTTAGAAAAAACTACTGATCATTGCTAATAAGCGTTTTTTACCGAGTGCAATATCTGTCTGGGGAACGAGCACCTCGATACGCCGGTACATAATGGCGCACCTTGGCGGCTGTCGATTTCATCGAGTCACGTGACGCGTTTCGAAATATTCGTCCGCAATGACATCGAGTAAGCGCGTGGAATATTTTCGTGCGAGCCGTTTATAAATTAAAAGAGAGAGAGAGAGAGAGAGAGAAAATCGACTTCGCAGTGTCGTAAAAGCGAGCAAGCATTTACGTACGTTCGGTCGGGAGAGATTCGGTTCCACCGAAGGCTGAAGGCAAAACGGTGAAAAGCAGAAGCCTCTCACCCGATCCCAACACGTTGCTCGACGCTAATAACGATAATTATCGCGTGGTTGCGCGATTCTTTTGAATCGTATAGTAGTCAGGCTTGATTTATAGCTTTATAGATTTCGCAATCTTCGGACGAACGTCGTTCGTCCACCGATTTGTACGCGGAGTACTGTATCGCGTGCGCGTCCAGACGAGTTCTCGGACATCTATTCTTCGAACGTTCGTTAATTGCGCGACGTCGGTTTCGTGCCTCGAGCACGGTGACCGCGGCAGAGCGGCGACTTCTTCGAGTACTCGCGTTGCCGATGTTACGCGAGCTCGGAGACGCGCTTTCGTCGAGGCTGCGAGCGTCGAGATGCGACGTTCAAAGTGCAGGTATACCGTCGTGTTTTACACGAACCACGACGAGTGGGGACTCCGCAGGAGGGGAAAGACACGTGGAAACGGATACCGAGAGACGAAGAAGAAGAAGACGATGACGGACAGGAGAGCCGGGAAGAGTGGAGTCCGCGGTGCGAAGGGCAAAGTGGAAGAGAAATGGTAGGGACGCGGCATGTGCTCTCTCGTTCAGCCGGTCGTTCGTTTCCTCATTATGTATGCGCGTTACGTAGCGAGTCGGACCGAGAGATGCGGTGTGATATAATTTTCTAGCGGCTGCCTCCTTTCCTTCCGCGCGTATACGACCGCCGTGTGTACGAGGCCACGGTGATTCACGGCTTTTCAAGATCGAACCTCCGCGAATAAAACTACCGAAATGACGAGTCGGGAGGGGTAGATTGGCAAGTTGCCATCGAGATACGAAAGGTACCCGCGGGTTGCGGCGGCATAACTAAGCGATGGGTAATCGCACGACCGCAAAGTAGCAGGATTACCGCTTGCCGCCGAGGTTAACCGATCTCTCGGTAGACTCCGCAATTGCTACCCATCTAAACCCGTTCCAACAAACTGTCTCGAATCGAAACCGAAGCGCGCGTAAAAATGCATAAAAAACGCTGGAGCTTAATTACAGAGCTCCCATTTTTCCCCTTCCACTCGCGCAACTTCTGCAATCATCGACGCGCGATCGCAAACTCAACTCGGAACTCGACGTATCTCGCGTGTTTGTTTGGCAGGACATGCGACGCCATTAGAGAACAATTTCGAGCGAGCTAAAATATCAAGACAGTTTTCCAAAATCGCGAAAATTCTTCTGTTGATGATCGGGAAAACGGTTCGAGAATACAGGGAGAGTGTTTAAACGCTCGTTTAGTTTCTTTCACGGAATCCGCAGCGTCCTTTTCGAACGTTTCGTTGACAAACCGTGCTGGAAAGCGAGGAGAAACGATTACGGACGCGATCGCAAAGATCGGTGTTTCACGCGTTGGAAGAGAGCGGCGAGATGTAACTTCGTCTTCTCGCTGTCCTTCTCTTCGCTCTTCCCTCCGCGGCTCTCTCTACCCAAATTAGTCGGAAAGTTCCAAGGATGTTTTCTCATGCGCGATAATTAGCCTACCCTTCGAAACGAGCCGGTAAATTAGCGCAACGCCACCTGCGCTTCGCAAACTCGATTTAATTTGTCGCACGCGACGATCGATAAACGCGCGTTATTCGAATACACGACGCAATCGATTCTCAATTTCCAGCCGCGCTGCACCGCGTTCCCGTCATGGGTCGTTCATGGTTCGTCAAACTCGCATCGACGATCGAACGTTGGCTTTGGCTTTAACGAGCGCGCTTCGTTTCTGTCGGAGAAAAGTCGAGAGTAACGGAGATCGGTACCCGGCGAGTGGCACTTTTCCAAGCGAACGTCGCACGATCTCGCCGCGATCGCGGGCAACACGGTCATCGTACTCGAAAAAATGTGAAGCACACGTACGGGCTTGTTGCTCGTTTTCGTCCACCTAACCATCTCCAGATCTTTATAGCGTCATTAAACCTCACCTCGAAAGATGACCCGTCCTTCTCCTCGACGCTTCTCCGCCGGGCAACTCCTCGCGCTGCGTCCCGACTATTTCTTACGCGGCGAGAGATCTCGCGTGAGAACTAGATCGTCGTTGGGCTTCGTTTCATCTTACCGTTACCACGAATTTATCTTAATTACGAGCGGCAATTTCAGCTCGCCGGTCACACAGCGGGAATCGTAAAAGGATGCTGGTGAAGCGCGTACGGTATTTGTTCCGTTTTAGCTAGGGCAGCTACGCGCGGCATCGTCGAAACAGTTCGGCGGTCCGGAAACGGGCATCTTCGATTTTAACCAGGGATGATGTAACGATTTCGCGAGGCAAAGTGCCGGGGACCAGAGTTGAGCGAGGCTACTTGTCGGGCCGACGGTACACGATCGGAAACAGCTTCTTCCTAGTTTCGTTGGAACACTAGAGAGCTGTAACTAGGTACCTATACGCGGCGGTCGATCGTTCGCGGGCGCAGGTAGGAGAGAGAGATATTCGAGATTCGCCGGTGGTTCGGTGCATCGTGTTCACCGTCCCTCGAGTCCGAGTTCGGAGGTAGGAGATGGTACCGGCGCGGGGCCAGGCCGGAGCACAGACCGGACAAAGGTCACCGGGGTCGTTGCACCCGTAGGCAGGGCATATCTCGACGATGCCCTGACTCGGCTCTCCTCGAACCGCGTGCCCGTGCCCGTACCTGTACCCGTACCGGCTCGGCTCCACTCTGTTCCGTTCCGTTCCGTTCGTTCCATCGCGCACACCACACTGTATCTCCTTTCGTCTCACCTTGCCTTGCGTTACCTACCCTCTCCGCTCATCTCGGTGTATTACCTTTGCTCGCCGTGCCCTGCCCTGGCTGCACTCCGGTTCAACTTCGACTTCGCGGCCGTGTACCCTCTTGCGTTCTCGTCGAACGCGAACCTCGCTAGCCGTTATTAACCGAATCGTTGCCTGCTTTTTTTTTTTTTTTTTTTTTTTTTTCATTCACTTCCATCCTAACGGACCGACCGATCGACCGATCTTCTGATTGGCTTCGACTCTCTAGTCGATCCAAATTGATCCGTCCTGTTTGGCACGAGCCAGTACTCGACGCAACGATGTCGAGCACGCGCGTAATTGCACAAATTTTTCTGATTCCCCATATCTTCGCGACAAACGATAACCTTTGACCGGTGGTGGTTACGTAATCGTATCGAAATAATTATGTTTCTCGCGTAACTTTCAGCGTAACGCGCGACGCGTAGAAAATGTGCCGGGTGAATATGTGGCTCGCCCCCGAAGTCGAAGGCATTCGTTGACGCGAAAGAAAAGTCGTTGTTTCGCGGAACCGACATCGCTAGCCGACGAAAGTTTACGATGGCGCGCGATCTGAAAGTATTATGCCGCGCCACAGGAGGTGCACGATTCGACGGAATCTAGCCTGGTACCGAAGAAAAGAGCGGCCCAAGAAGGAACCGGGGGAGAGAGAGAGAGAGAGAGAGGGGGGGTACAAGAAGGAGTACAAGAGGCTACCAGCGACCAAGAGGACGAGGAGGAAGAGAGAACGGGCAAGAGGCACCGAAAAAAGAAAGATCGTAGGTAAAAAGCCGCGGTGGTGGTTCCTGGGTCTCGAAGACACGAGTCGTGGTAACAAAGGGCAATCTTATCTCGCGCACGCATCAAAACCGGAACACGAGTCGACATAGCGAGCATATTCAACATACCACGGACCGCATAGCGTGTATACACACACATATCGCCGCGAGTTCCCCTTCTTTCCTCCCCGGGACACTCCAATACGTTAAGGCATAATCCCATTGTAACCTTGACTGGCCGGTGCGCGCACCATCCCCGTCTGTCCACCGTGCTTCGCTTCCATCTTCGACTCGCGAATCTCTCACGTTAAATCAATCCCCGAATGCGTTAATCCGACACCCTGCGGCTAGCTGGGGTTCCTCGAACTTACAACCTGCCAAGTATTAAATATTTAAATAACAGACACGCGCGTATTACGGTTTACGGACCTTCCCTTGTGTTTAGCGAAACGCACAAATGTACGCACGCCAGATTTGAATGAGGTTTACCGAAACGCACAAATATGTGCACACGGGTTTGTAATGCGTTCTACTAAATCGATTAACGATGAACACGACGTCCGATAATATTTCGCTATCGGCGACAGCGGTCTGTTGTTTCAACGGTTATGGAGGAAAGGAAAGAGGAACGTTGGCAAAACGGAGTATCGCGAACATTGATAAAAATGTATGTACGACTTCTTTTTTTTTTTCTCTCTCTCTCTCTCGGTCGGCAGGGTAGCAGGGGGATGGACGAAGGGGGCACGGAGGACGAGAGTTACGGCAAATTAGCGGAAAGCACTGGGTCACAGCTGGCCGAGCGCGCCCCAATCTACGTCCTGTGATTTAGTGGCGCGCGCTCGAACGACGCACAGACTTCATTACTAAATTACACAATAGCCCAGCCGTCGGTGGATCAATTTTTTCGTGGTTTCACCGAAGCCTCGTTCAATTACCACGATCCGTGGTTAATCGCAGGGATGTCCACGTCCGCGCGGGAACCTTTCGATCGATTCGAGACCGTCAACGTTAATCTGCCCCCCCCCCCCCCCCACGGCTCGTTTCGATATACGCAACCTTTTTTTGCTCGAATTATCGTCGTGGAACGGAACGATCGCGTAACGCTGAAAAATATTCGTCAACCGTTAATATTTCTATTACTCGTCGCCGATACAGCGTGAAATAAATGGAACGTGTTATCGCGACGAGTACGTAAATTTCCATTCGATCGAACTAATCGACTAAATTGCAGTTTACTCGCTTTGCTTTCGATTCTCTTCTCCTCGTCGACGTTCTTCGTGCAAACTGACTGCGCAAAGACGACAGGGAGAACGCAAGACATCCTCCATGTTTTTCTACACCATGCGAATGAAAAGAAAAAAAAAAAATGGATGCGACGAAATGGCCGAGGAAGAATGTATATATCAGCAGCTTATGATACTCATTACCGTGACAAGATGGATGGAGCTATCCGAGTTGTTGTCGACTACGATTTAATACTGTTCCAGAGAAGCTGTTAACCGTTAATTGAAGCGAACGAGCGATAATTGGCGCGTTACTGGCCACGTTATATCTCGACCGTATGTAGGTACGCGTAAATCGTGGTAACGATGCGTCACGCGCAATCACCCCGGCTAATCACGGTTCGAACGTTTCGACCGTTCGCGATTTCGCGAGTCGTCGCGGAAACGGTTCGGTTCGCGCGGTTTCCCAACGCGCGACGAAGCACAGCCGCGAATCCCTGGAGCGTCGATTATATTCGCTCGATCCCCGCGGTTCGATCGCTTAACCATTTATCGGGAATGTTGCGTGCATTTCGCAACCGCGGGACCCAAAATGTAAAAATGTAATGAAAATGTAAAATTAGCGCGTTCGAGGAACGAGCTCGTAAACGCGAGAGTCGACGGTGCTGTTTGCCGATCCGTTCCGATTTAGGGGTTCGATGTCGCGGAGGGTGCGCAGAGGGGCGGGAAGGTCCGCAGAGGCAACGCTCCGGGGTGTACGGGGTTGAAGCAGAGGGAGCCACGCGGGTATTAGCATATTAATTTCGCAGAGACTGCGACGCGCAGATAAAGCATCTTAGGTGGGCGAACTTCGGTGATGAATCAAGCTCACGCCGCCGGTAATTATTCAGAAAGTTCATCGCCAACGGGCGATCCGCACGGGACGGAGCGAAACAAAAATATTTTTCTTTCCAGGACCTGGCCAACATCGTTCGACGTCATCTGTCTTTTCCTTCCTTCCGTCTCCCCTTTCGTCGAAAAATTCATGAGACACCGGCGAGTAAAAAAGAGGACGGGGAACGCATCTCGATGCGAAACGCGTATTCGCGGAAGGTGGTCTTACTTGTTGTTCGATGCGTACGCGTAAGAAGTCTAACTACGAGCTCCGTTGAACATCGTTAATCTATTAACCAGCTGACGTACCCTTCTTTTCCCCACGTTCCAAAAACTCCAGTTTCAACCGTCTTTATCAAGCTCGTATTTCATCAGGGGCATCCGATTATGAGCGAACAAGAAATTAACTTTTTCGCTAATTAACTCCCTAGAGCCGCTAACGAACCACGACCAAAGTCGAATACTGTCTTTACCTTCTTTTTCCCGTTACAACCCGACAACACAGCCCACTCTCGTTTGCTTCGAGCGAAGAAATTTTCAGAAACGAATCCCCTCGTTCAGTTGCCTCCCCGTTTATTAATACGTACAGTTATGTCTGCCCATGCTGCATCGACGAGTTTGTCCGAAAAATTATTTCGCGTGCAGACGTCCATTTGTACAGGCGAACGCGAAACGCTCCGAAAAGCGCTCTTGCACTCCGATACTCGTATTACTTTTAATAATCGCTCGGCAATTCGTACGTTTCGAACGCGCGGAACTTTCGCGAAGTCTTCCTCATAAATATAAATCGACTTTTTCCAATTAACCGCGGCGCAGCACGCGAGAAAAAGAACCGCAAGACGAAGTCGCGTAAAATTGTATCCAGACCAGCAGTTGGAAACGAAGAAATACGCGCGGCAGAAGGGGAAAAAAAAAAAAAAAAAAAACGTACCGATCTCGGTTGCTCTCCGTTACCCGGTATGATCGTAGGACTTTCGGGTCGATCGAATATTACGGCAGCTGGTTCGTTTCTTTCGGTTCTTATTTCGAAAAGACAACTAGGGTACTCGAGCATCCGCCAGGATCGTAACGCGGTCCGTGCAGGAGTCGAAAGGCAATCGATAGCACGAGCACCCACATTGACAGGGTCTACCCTTCTTTCATGCATATGCTGATGTCACCCATATATTTGCCAGGGACGTCGACGGTAGCGGTTAGCGTGGCGACCGCCGAGCGGTCAGCCCGACGACACCGTACGATTGAATTTGTTATGTTGATTCAGGAGAGGATACTTGACTTTTTTTCACCATCGATCGAGAGTACCGTTCTCTTTCGCGACTTCAGTCTCCTCGAACGAGAGGGTCCATTCGATATCGGGATGTGAAACGAGCACGCGGTTCCTCCTCGTCGTTAATTGTGCCGAACGCTTCTAACGAATTTATAAAATAGAAAATAGATCGGAAAATCGCGTTCGTCGTCTAGCCCGTGCAACGATCCCGCGTTCGCAAAACAAGCTCCACGAGGACTGAAGAATCTGTCGATAGCGGAGGGTGGAGCAGGTAAAACACAGGGATGGCAGGGAAAAACGTATCGGCGAGTTTTTCGAGGTGCAGGGTTCGCCCGTTCTCCCCCACGTCCGGGCATCGACGCGCAGTTCTTTTCTGGTAGCGGAGCCGGAACGATGGAAACGCCAACCTCGACGGTGGCTCGAGTGGCAGTAAAAAAGGCGGCGATGTCACGGGAAGGAACAATAGGCCACGAAGAGATGCATTGCCGCGGTTGACTTCCAGAAGTCTGTCGCGAAGGAAAGGCTCGCCGCAGCCACGGAGGGGGATGGGACGTGCAGCTCGTATGAATGCAGCTTTTAATTACGTTCTGAATAGACCAGTCTCTCTCGCGTGCGCGGCTTTGTACGCGCGACGATGAGCGAGAGTTTGCGATACGGCACACGCCCGTAATAATAATGCGACTCCGTTGCACCGGTGGACGCAAAAAAGTTGCGTCTCCCGAGCGAGACAAACCGGTAGCCGGCGCCCATTGCCTCCTATCTAGGAAATGCCCCTTTTCCACCCCCGGCCGCGCCGCCCCTCGCGTTGCACGTGCTGTTTTTCTACTTGCTAGTCGACTTTCTCTTTCTCGACCGCCTGCACGCGGATCGGAGGATTGTATTCGATGAATGCACCCGCCATCGATGCGTGTCTCCCTTTTGCATTAGAAAAAGGGGTTGCATCCTGGCCACCCGGTTTTATATTTCAACCTCAAATTTGTTTCCTACGATCATTTTTACGTACGAAAAAGAACGGCTAAGAATTCTCTTCTCCTCCGCGATAACGCGAGTACTCGTTAGCGACGCTTGAATGACCGTCTTCATTGAATCTTTTCCGACTCGTTCCCTTTGACGAAGGAAACGAACGAAACGAAGGGTGGAGACCGACGATTGGTGGCCGTATCAGCGAACGCAGCGAAACGCCTCGCGTTGACCTCGCGAGCCGCGTATGACGCGGAGAATCAACGACGAATCCGGGGAGGCGAGGCGCGCGGTTGCTCGCGTCGCGATGTTGATCACGGGTCAGATTGAACGAGAATCGGAGTGTCCTAGAACAGCAATTGAACGCGTTTAGCAATAATAACGTTTCACATTGCCTCTTTATATAACTGTGTCACCGACGAGCATCGCGCTCAACCCTCGACTTATCAGCGGACGCGCGATCGCTTTACCCTTTTTAATTGTCAGTGATCAAAGATGGAGACCGAGAGAGAGAGAGAGAGAGAGAGAGAGAGAGAGAGAGGGGGGAAGATGAATCGACGAGGTGCAAAGAGAGCGGTGACGGGCTTAAGCGGCGAGAAAACATGGAAGACGATATTGCGTCGAGATCCAGGCCTGGATCCGAGCTAATGTTTCATTAAGACGAGCAGCTGCGTCGTCGTCGCTTAACTTATTAAACGACACGCTGCTCGCGAAGGAACGGCACCGAAAAAGCATCTCGCGGCAGCCAGCGCGCCGTTACAGCCGCTGAAGCGCGAGAACACCCACCGATCCCATAATTATTTCATTGAACCCTCGCGTCGTTAACGCTCCACGCGGCATACCCGGGTCTCCGCGAACGAACGATCATTCTTCTCCGCAGTTTGTCTCTATCCGCGGAACGTTTGTCCTCCCACGTCGACGCTGATACCCCGGCGTGAAATCGTGAAAGTCTGCGGATATTTTCTCCAGCCCGGGGTAAAAGTAAAACATCGTCACGGCCCCGTGTCGTGGCGCGCGTATATGGATGTGCCGCGGACAGCTAGGCGAAGCGGTAACTTGGTAACGCGGTAACGCAGGCCCACCTGACTTTCGTAAGCGGATCACGCTCCCCGCTGAGTGCTTTACGGCATCGCTTTTTTCCTGCGCGCCCACCCCTCCGCTCCTCCGACGCTTTTTCCGACCACCGCGACCCACACTCCCAACCTCATCCACCGAGGTTCCTCTATCGCCGACATACCCTGGCTGCGCCACCACGGTTCGCCCCTTTCCTCCTCCTATTTCCCTCTGCCTCGAGTTAGACGCGTAAAGCGAATCGCCGCGACCGATTCACCGTTCAAAATTAAGATTCGTGAGAAACGTTTAGAAACGGACGAAGACGAAGAGGAAATCGAGGCATGGTAACGCGTGGTCGCGTGCCCCCGGCACTTGCTTATGCGCCGTGTGTCGCCCGGAGTCTGTCCCCTGCCAACGAAACTGCCGATATCCACCTACCCTCTGTATCTCGTCATCCGGCGAGAGCTGCCGCGTAACAACTCGATTCCATATTCTTGCGGCGGTTGCCGCCCGTGAAGAATTGAATGAAATAAAATAAAGCTCCGCGTCCGCCGTGTTTTATGGCGAGGATCGCTCCTTCTACCAACCACCGCGCCTCAGCCGCTAT
Organism: Xylocopa violacea; assembly: GCA_963969225.1. NCBI lineage: Eukaryota > Metazoa > Arthropoda > Insecta > Hymenoptera > Apidae > Xylocopa > Xylocopa violacea. Next base: position 37,387,339 of record CAXAJV010000005.1, on the reverse strand, counting down.
ATTCTTGCGCGTACGTGCGCGCACACGCCCATCCATTTCTCCGCGCCGTGACGATACCCGTCACGCGCCGCTTCCCTCGATCGTTGCGCGTATACGCGCAGACAAACGACACGGTTAACTTTCCATCGAATTACGCGAGAAATCCGAAAATCGAGCGAACCCACGAGACTCGACTTTGTGGTGGCTCGCGAGCAACCCTCAGCTGCGGCGTAGTCGTCGAAAAAGTGAATCGTTCGCAGTCCGCGCGCGAATGCCATTGTCGCGACGAACAGGAACGATTAAACGGCTCGTTGGAACGAGGCGTGACCCAAACGAAGTGAGACGTTTACCACCACGTTTACCTAAGAGCCGACGCGTGCCGTCCGAGACGAAAGACTTCCGGTTGCCCATTCTCGAAACTTTCCCCGAACTGCTCATCGCGGTTCGACTTCTCATTGTCGCCGGTAGCCGACCGTCCGTTGTTCGACATTGTTCCGCTATATTTGGAAGACGTTCGTCGCTCGTTACGCGATACTCGCCCACTTTTCCGATGGAACGTACACGCCCACGAACCAGAGGCTACGCTGGCCCAGACCCGATGGCGCTTCGACGCAGCTGCCCGCTCCGTTCTTCTTCTCTTTCCACCTTTTCTCGTCGCTCACAAAGCCCGTCTGCTGGCATTTAGCGCAGTTTATCGCGATTCGCTTTACCGCAGCTTGCAGAGGCGATCGGACGTCTTCTTTGAATCTCAACTACGCGCCTTTTTCAGTTCCTACGCTCTCCTTTGACCGCGCTACCTCGCTATTATTCGCTGGACGTTACGCGTATCGCCTACTTTACGGGGATAGTTTAAATTTATCTTCGATTTAAAGGAAGACGTGGACGCGGCGCTTCTTATTGATGTGATCTTCGGTAGAATTCTTTTTCGCTTTTAATCTCGACTTTTGGGACCTCGACGAGCAGAACAGCGTCGCTTCCGCTTGCAACGGAACGGTCACAGCCGGTGCAGATCGGAGTAAGCAGAAGACGCGAAGGGATGCGTCGCGAAGTTGTACACGAACCAGAGGAACCAGGTCTCGCGAAAAAGCGGCGAGTTCGGCAAAGTCAGGGGGTGAGTTGCACGAATCTCCTCGGGGAATTTGCCGCGCGGCAGATCGGATCGCGGTCGCGCGGATAGGGACCGAAGGCGGACAAAAGGACAGATACAGATAAGTGGCGGACGAGAGAAGAGGAACGGCGTTCGCGTGCGCGCCACAGGCACAGGAAATGTCAAGATCACGACGGACCAGCTCCGGCTACGACGGCAATATCGCATCTGTCCGATCGCATCTAGCGAACGCGCGCATCCGCCCCTCGCACATTGCCTATCCATATACCACCGTACCGCTCTCGATTAGTCTCTACCTTGTCCGCCCCAGCTTCTTCTCCGTTTTCTCTCTCCTTATACATTGCCGTTGGATTAACGATACATCGTTGCAGCTTCAGTGACGATCGTTTCCTCCACCCTTGTCCCGTGATTTTCGTAAAAAGTCCCCGAATGTCTGTGAATCCTGGCTACCGTATGTTCGAACTGGCAAATCTGTCGAACGGAAAGGCAGTAATTTAAAATGGCCGCGAACGAGAAGGTAGGAGGCGAGAATCGATGTCCCCGAGGGAGCGCAAAAAATCATCGGCCAAAATGGGAGGAGGAAACGGGAACTTGACGGACTATCGATTAGCTGTCGCTTTATTTGGGAAAAGTAAAAGAAGAACAGGCTCTAGGGAGCCGGCAAAGTTGAGACGAATCCGAACGGTGGCAGGGTACACGGGAATACTCCTAAAACCGTCCTCGATTTCTTAACCTCGCGCCTCGAAAACGGTCTGCCACCCTAGAAGCCATCCGGTACCGTCGAAATGACGAACTCGTAGAGATTCAATTTCGACAAATTTCCGTCACTTCTCGCTGAATATTTACCGCTCTTCGACCGATGCGTGCCTGTGAATCAGCGATAATTTATATCCTTTACGAAATCTTTCGGGGCGACGAAAAGCGGTCGAAAGGCACAGGCATGCTGGTAAGAAAAACGATGCCGCACCGGCAATTGGCGCCGCGCGGCCATGAGGGCGTCTAATGCGTTCATTCGAGACGAATTCTTCTCACGAGGTCGACAAACCTTCGCTGAGAGTATTTCGGGTTAATTAAACAGTCACGCATGCGGGATCGACCTACAAATTATCGGATTTTATCGGGCGACGAATGAACATTTGTTAAAGTGTCGGTAAATCCATTCTCTCTCAGATGCAGCCAGAGGTAGCACTGTCCATCGAGCGCATTACGAACCGAGTAGCGCGTAGCTGTTGGATTCTTCCGTAAAAAGCTCCTCGAGTTTTTAAGTGACCACCGTGCGTCGACAAAAATTGAGTAGCATTTTGCAGTAGCCTCGTCGATCGTTTTTTGTACACCTCGAATCGAGGAGAAGGAATTGGAAATTTCGAAATCGAAAGATCGTTGGACGCGGACGGTTGTTCTCGAACGGTCGGTGAATAGGACCGGGATACGAATCGTCTCGAGATGAAAGGAACAGTTTGGGTGGTCCTCAATTGGATGGGACCGTTTGCATGTTAGCAAGCAGTCGACTTAAGCCCGTTGTCTGTTAATTTGCCTCTGAATTGAGTCAATCGTTTAATAACGTAAGCGTTCGGGTTCGAACATATGCAGACTGCCATTGTGCGTAGAAAAATAACGCGACGGTACGCTCGCCGATCGGTTAAGATGGCAGAACTCGCGAGCTACTTGTCTCCGATGTAGCGAGTTCTCAGGTGGATCCGTGAAATGCTCAAGTGGATCGCGACAGACCGACGATGAATGGAACGTTACCAGCGGGGTGTTTAAAACAAATGCAAGAATCGTTTGGCGAAGCGTTCTGAACGCTTGCCAATTGTCGGATCTAGCGTGAAATGGCAATTTTCGGATCGAAGGCAACGGAATCGGCGCGTCGAGCGTAAAAGAGAAGAACGAGTTGGCATTTAGAGAAGCAGAGGCAACCGGCTGCTCGACTAACAAGATAATTAAGAGTACCGTAGGAGTTCCCGGACTCGGTTTTTTGTTGGTCGCGTGCTGGTGTCAACTCGTGTCGGACGAGATCTCCCTTTTCTTCCCCCTTTGTCCCTCGTCCACCGCATCTCTCCCTCCCGCGTCATGGGTGTTGATATAGTCCGCCGGAATAGCAGAAAAACATCCAGAGCCGGAGAATGTGTGACATAACTTGTAAACGGTGAAAAATCGAACATTTATCTACATACGGCTGTGAAAAACTTGGATTAATGTACGTATTACCGATGTAACTAGACTACGAATGTTTATGCAAATCTAACGTGTCGTAACGCACGAGACATTTATGCTTATCGAGTACAAAACAAGATTTACATCATCAATGGCAACGTTCATCGTTTCAGTCGTGCCTATTTTCTGCAAGGATCTGCGTTTACGTAAACATTCGTATAGTTTAAATAGACTAGAAATGAAGGAGAAAGTAAAGTGAAAATAGGATAATCGAAGCAGCAAGCAATTTCTAGACCGTGCTCTTTTTAATCTCTCCTTTTCCGCTTCAGCATCTCTTCGAATCGGTCCTTTCATCTCTTTGCTCGCGCTGTCGTCTACGTATTAATATGAAAGGTAGAGACGAAAAGAGAAAGAGAAAAGTAACGCGAGCGCGCGCGCGCGCGCGCGCGTGAAAGAGCGTCATTCGATGCTCCAACCCTCGGTCTCTGATCTTTCGCGATTCTCTTCGCCGATAGGTCCCCGCTGCTTTGTCTCGAGACACGCGGAAAACTTTGCCCCGAGAAAGAGCTCGGTTTCTTGCCGTGCCTACGCTCCTAGACAATGCGCGAACTTCTGTAATTAAAGTTATGCTCCCGCGTCGACGGAAAGTTACACCAAGTTCCACTCCGCGGCCCCGTCCCTCCTCGGTGGCCGTCGCGGACCGTGGACCGCTTGTCATTTATAAACTGTCAAGTTCGTTTCAAATCTTATCTGCCGCGGTGAAAAGAGTTTCACGGTGAAATTCTGCTGGACGTCTTCGCGCGAGAACCACCAAGATACGAAGCGCGTCCATCGCCATTGTGGGTGTCCACCCTGATGTCGGCGGTGTTCGATTCCGCGCGTCGCTCGACGAAACACCCGGCAAGTGGAGCGAGGACGAACGTTGAAAGTAAAAATTCAACGTTTCGCGCGTGTTACTTACACGTGTGTGAAGAGAAGAGAGAGAGAGAGAGAGAGAGAGAGACGACGCCTGTCGTCCTTTCGAAGCAAGAAAAGGGAGAAAACAAGAATGGATATGGCGCAGGTATTCGGCAGAAGATAAGGGTGCTCGTCTCCCAGTCTCGCAGGAGAACGTCTTTCCCCTCCTGGCGAATGTACGTCGAAAACGAGCAGTCTTGGCTACCGGGGATCATGGTCTCTTCTGTGCATTCGGAATGGTAATCGCGTCGTTTATACACACTCGCTCTTCCTCTTTTCTGGTAGAGTATTATTATATGAGTTGGCGCCATTTCTGGACCTCGTCTGTCGGTTGTGTTCCTTGCAAGCGAAACTGTTTCACTGGAATCGGGTTCGACTCGTTTCGAGAAGAAAAGACTAAACGCTCCGGCACGAAGAACAGAAGAACCGCAAGAGACAAACGGGAATGGATGGATAGAGATGGATGGACGGACGGATAAATAGGAAGATCGAAGTACGCGTGTACATAGGTAGGTGCAGAGGTGGAGAGGAATAGGAAGAGCGATCAAGCGCGAGAGGGAGGAATGCGAAAGAAGGCAAAGGAAAGGTTGGTTGGCGCGGCAAGGCGGAGCGTGGAGGTGGCGAAGGCGGGGCGAGCCAAGTTTCAGAGGCGTGATGTATCGACGGAATTTCAAAGTAAAAAGATACCAAGAGGTACTCCTGTTCCGGAGAAATTGCACCGGGTACGGGGAGTGCGGTCTCGTAGGTGTCCTAGCGGTCCCAGCTCTCCCAGCACTTCCAGCCGTGCTTTCCCGGTCGCTGTTTCAAACGATCCCCCGGTCGAACGACTTCCGTCGTTATGATTCGGTTTCCGCGTTCCCGCTGTTTTTCCTTGTTATTCCTGTTAGCGGTCGCGACGCGAGAAAGAACGATAAGAACGCGATGCATAATCCATCGCGGGGGGCGGGGGGGATGAGAAATCGAAGATGCGAACGAAGGGCTAGAGGCGCGTGGGACGCGGTCGAGGTAGAGCGCGCGCGGTCTACGGGGAAGGGGATCGGAGAAGGGGACCGTGGCACCGCGATCCATCAAGAAGACACGAGGGTTTGGGGTGATGTATCCGAGGATAGGTTGACCTCTGCGCCGGACACTATAAAATCGCTCTTAAACATTCCTTCCTAAAGCGATCGCGAGCCCTTAACGAATCGTCGATTTGCTTCGTTTTCGACGCGAATCGGTTGCACGCTCGGACGGCGGTCGTTCCACGTGCAGAAGAGCACCGGCGCCGCGCTCGATCCCGTCGGGAAGTGGAAAGGGCCGCCGTGACGAGACGCAGACCCTCCGCTCTTCTAACGGGAGAAAAAGCTGGATCTCGTATGCGGCGAACGCGTCGAAATATCGGATGGCGTTCCGGTGTATATCGTTCGCGTTCCATTGAAAACCACCACCGCAGCCGGTCGCTCAGCCAGCCAGCCGCCCGGCGAAATGTCACGAAACGTCGGAAATTGGAAAGCTTATTCATATTTTTTCGATAGACGATAATGCGCTCCGCCGCGACGGATCAGCCACTTTCATTCCGCATACGTAATGCGAGAACCGACGCGAGCGAGGGATGCCGGTTCCTCGATTCCTCGACGAGAGCAACCCTAACCACGCGTTACCCCGTCCTTCCGCCGCCCTTTTTTCCTTCTCGCGCGATCTCGCTCGCAGATTCGAACGCGCGTTACAAATGTCATCCCTCGATCTTGAAATTAATCGCGTCTCGTAGCCGAAGTAAGGTGACTCGGTTTCGATGGCGCGCATCCCGCTTGTTACTGCGTCGCGCGCCGTGTAAAACGGAACTGAGGGTCGAGGGAAGGGAGAACGCGTACGCGGACGCGATCACGGTCGCGTACACACCGAGAACGGGCATTGGAAATTAGACACACGTTTCATTTCCTGGACCGACTGCGATTTCCGTCGTCGCTTCAAATATTGGAAATATCTCGCGCCGTTCAATTTACCGCGAGATCCCCGATTCGATCCGATTTTACGAAGCTGGAAAAACCGCCGCACCACGATTCGGCTGCCGTCCAACGACTCGTGACTTAACTATGCTGTTCTTTACGGACCGAGCCGACGCGTGAGTCGTTGGAAAGCGCGTTTCTCTGTCATTTTATAACCGTATAAAAAAGGCAGAGGATCTTGAACCGACTACGCCCGGGCGTGACGTAGCGCGTCGCGTGGGGACACGAGTGCAGTCAGTAAAGTCTGCTTCAAGGCGCCGCGCACGCGATCGGTAATACCATCGTCATCGATTAATATCGGCGATACGGTTGACCGTGGGCAGTCGATATCGGAAAATCGAGGTAAAAACTGTAAACGATAAGCAGGAGGGTACAGGAGTCAGCCTCGGCGAAGGGGACGAAGGTTTTTCCCCGAGTAACGTGACGCAGCGAGGCAGGGAGAGAGCCGAGGCAAGGCGTGTTGCTCGCGCTAAGGCGCTAGGGAGCAATTCCCTTAAATGCCCTGTCGTCCGCAAAAAGCCACTCCGTGTAAAAAACAGCCTGCCGCGATGCGTCCGTGCGCGTTCCCTCGGAACCGTGTGCGTGCCGACACCCGTCGTCGGCTCGCTCTCTTTCTCCTTCTCCGGATTATATTAGTCTTTATGGCATCGATAAAGCGCACCGTCGATTCTTCTACTTTCCGCGGCTCGACCCTTCACGCGCGCGCCCCTCTGCCCAATCGAGCGCCACTTTCACCCGAGTGCCTGAATTTGACACCTCACCCCCGCCTCTGACCTTTTCCCGATCGACCCGCGATTTTTTCTCTTTGGACCCGGGATTGATCCCACGGCGAATCCACGCGATCGACCTGTTTCCCTCTCTAAAATTTCCTCTAACATCCGAGTCTACGAAGTCTACACCGGGGACACCGGTTTCGAATTTTCTATTTCTCTTTGAAAGGCGTCGCTTAAGTCGCGACGTTGCTATTCAGTTCCGCTTCGTTCTCGTAGCCGATATCGCGCTCCTTTGCAACTCCTTTGTCACCCTCCTACAACTTTGAGACGTCCCTCCTCTTCCCGGCTTCGCCCTCGTTCCGTTCACGGAAATGCGGTTCGCGGATGCAACGAGGAGCACCAGGGCTTTGCATCGGGTAATCCTCAGCCCCGTCCTCTCCCCGACCGCAATCACGGTCCACGATCACGACCACGTCGAAAGAAAGTGGCGGTCGTTCGCGCGTCGGTCGCGCGCGCGCGCGAGAGGGAGTCGCGACGCGCGAACGAGCCCTTATCGCAAACGACTGTTTCCGTGCCGAGTGCGGAGCCATTTAGAGAACATAACGGCGCTGCGGTTCGCGAGGCGATCGCGAGCAGAGTGCCTAATCCAGACGATAATGGCCTGCCGCTGCCGGTGCTAAGGAACATCGCGAACAAAGACAGCGCGAGCTCCTTCCCTTTGGGAGCGGGAAACACTCGTTCCAGCCCGCGTATACTCGATAACGCGCCATCGATTACACGCTCAACGTCCACCGCGAGGTACACTTTCTCCTCTCGAGATGAAAAAATCGAATCCTTTCTCCTGCCTCGCGGACGACAGTCTCGAGTAAGTCCCGATCGATGACACTCTCGTTGCTCGCGGCCGTCGATTCTCGATATCCCGTTACCGAGTTCGCTCCGTGGTATCAGACGCAACGCTATCGATTACACGCGACGCGCAAACGAATTCGCGCGTGTAACGAGTCGCGGAGTGCCTCCGACATGCACAACTGTCTACCCGTTACACGATGATCACGCTTCGAGGTGTCGCCTTCGAGCAAATTAGTCGGACGCTGGCTCCGTTGCATCGGATACTGGACGCGTCGAAACAGGCCGCGTAAACTCGTAATAATTCACCGGAACGTGTCCATTCTTGCGACGAACGAAAAATCTGCGCGCAACTGTCGACCGATAATAAACGGTGCGCCGCTTCTTCGACGGGTCCGCCGCCCGTTCGTCGACGCGGGTAAAGCGGGTAACCGCTCTAAAAAGTGGATCGATCGCAGTGGGAAAACGCGACAGTCCGTCGCGGTGGCTGGTCACAGTCGAGCGGAGTTTTAATTGAAACAGATAGAGCGATCAGCGAGTAGCGGTTAAACACCGGGTGGCAGCCGTGGCGTGCGCGACCCTCCAACGGAAGGGTGTACGCTGGGGGGTCGTCTCGGCCGCGGTATACCACCCTTTCGTGGGATTATTCGGTGGGTAATGTATGGCAAACATAAATCACGGAATACGGGACGGACGGACGGGCGTACCTACGCGAAACTCTCTGTCGACGATGATCCGGTCGACGCGACGCGAGGTTCGGTTAAACTAATTGCCGGACCTCCGTCCGCCTCGCCACAGACCCGTTCTCTCGATTGCTCCCGCGACTACCCTCTTCTCCTCCGATTTCTTATTTCTATTCACCTTCCGATCTCTGTCTTCTTCGCCCCTTCCAACGTTTCTTCCGTCCAACCACTTCGCGTCGCGTTTTATTTAAACTTAGCTACGATTAAATTAAACGTTTAAAAAGAGACGATCGAGACGATAAGGGATACCAGATGTATTCCGCTCGACCTAATTTCGCGGAACGCTCGACGGAAAGCGTGCTTAAAAGAACAGAGGAGAGAGAGAGAGCGGCAGCACGTGGCAGTGGGTGGTCGAGGGCGTCACTCTAATTACGCGGAGTATCCCGTTGCAGATTTACGAGGTCGACCGTACATGTGTACGAATCACTCGCGCGCCCTTTCCGCGTAGCCCCGTGACTTTTCTCCCGTGCTCCGCCACTCCATTTACATATGAATTAAACTATTACGCCCCATACGGCAGCCGACGCGCTAAACCGCTCCGCTACCGGCGCGCGGCGCTCTCGCCGACCTGTTCTCCGGCCCGTTGCCCATTACCCGTTACCCGCAATCTATCACCGCCAACCTCCATTCGTTCCGCCTTTTTTCCACTCGTTCTCGCGCCGCGCATTCCGCTCGATTCGATCCGAAACCACTGTTCGACCGAGCATCATCGGGACGATCATCGACCATCGAACGATCGTCGAGTTCGTCTATCGCGCTCGCGTCACCCCGGTACGCACCCAAGCACGGATTTGTAGGTAAATCGCTGGATAAAAATCGATTTTCGCGAACGGACGTGGAGCAATTTCGAAGGAGAACGTTCGATCGACGCGTCGCCCAGTTTCCATCCGTGGCACCACCGGTTGTCGTCGTTGAGAAGGCAAAGACAGCTACCCTTTATTTCGTAGCCGAAGCGTGACTCGTCGAAGGACCCCTTTGACTTTATCCTCGATAAGTATAAACCGGTCCGTTAATGGAAAGCGCTTGAATATTTCATCTCCTCCTCCCGTAACGACCCGAGCCCGCGGTACAGGCTGTCCAATCCGGTACAGCTTTCTAAGCGGCTGAAAATTCGCTAAATGTACAGTGCGAGACAAAAAGAAGTGGGACGAGGTGATTTTTGCACACGTTACCACCGGAAATGACGGATCGCTCGTTGCTTAACGAGAAGCGGTTTCCAATTTACATTTCGACTCTTGTCCGCGACTGATTCGAGGGCATCGAATTTTGAGCGCGTTCGGAACGCCTTGCTGGTCAAAGGGCCTCGTCGGCAAATAGACAGGAGAGAAAAACGAACGCGAGCACAAAGGCTGGATGCGCGGAGACACGAGGAACCGCGGCGTAGGCGGGATGGGAACGGAAAAAAGGAGAGGGTTGAGTCGGTTCGCGAAAACGCGGTACCGGGTGAAACGAGCGAGCCGATGACCTCGTCCCTTCTACGGGTTAAAATCGATAGCTACCACAGCCGAGCCCAAGTTCGGTGCAAAACACTCGTGCTCTGCTTTAATATTGCAGGATGCGAGCTAATGCGCACCACAGTCTCGTTAATGCGAACCCTCGGCTTCCACCGCAGGCTCGATTCCGCCACCGCGGCGGAGTCCTCCGTTTTCCGCGTCTCGCAACGACTAGATTCGGTGGTGTCGTTGAAAAAACCGAAAGGAAGGAGGGGAAGCACGATCGGACGAGGGAAAAAGAGGACGAGAGAGGGTGCGGAACGAGCAGCTCGATGACGTACGGACGTGCGTGCCGCGTTAAAGGACAGTTAACCGTTCGTTAACTCCGGCGATCAAAACGCTGGTAGCGGGAGCGTCGGGGTTTGGCGAACCCTCCGGACGTCGGTAACCACTCCATGCTGTATCGTACTAATTGCAGCCACGGATGCCGGTTACTGCTCCTCGGGGTTAATCCTCAGCGGCGTAACAGCGCGCAGCGGAGGTGAGCGAGCCCGTGCGGACGCGCGCTTTTCAACGGCCGCCTACGCCTCTGCGGTCAAAGAGTTGCGGTAAACTCGACCGTGGAGACGCTTACGAACCAGCCGTTAGGCGCTGTTACAAGATTCTCGGTAATTACGCGTGATTAATGCCGCCAATTAAAGAAACGCGGTGGAAACGTTTGTACCCGGCGCGTCTCGAACTCCGGCATTTTTTCCCTTTCCCTCCGTTCTTCTTTCCTCGAAAACCCTCTCCTCTTGCTCGCTCGATTTTCGTTCCGGTTCGTTAATTGCTCGTTTCCTTCCTTCTTTCGTTCCGTTTCGCTTCGAAAGACCGGAGTCTCTTCCTCCGCTCGTTTCCGCGCTTGCCAATTCATTAAATCGCCCAACTGATAAGTAGTACTCGGTAAGTAAGGAATACACTTGAAAGGGAAGTAGTCGGACAGGTACGCGTATCGCGTGAACTTTGAACGAGGATTCTTGGCCCGCAGAAAGCTGTTCATCTTCAGCGAACGCGCACGTCAAAGGGACGAGAAACACTTGTTGGTTGATTCGCTGCAACAACCCGAACATAATGGGATACTTTCTAAAGCAATCCCCTTGCTTCCCGAGAGAATTTTCCTTCGAATCCAAGTCCTGCTCCGTCCTCGAGAATTTATGCGCGTTTTCGAGGGGATACGAGAACCTCGAGGAGAGCCGGGGACCGCACGCGAGCCAGCCTATCGTTTACCCGTTATTTATTTCCCAAAATTTGAAAATTATACCGCATTTAATACGCCATCCCTCCCCTCCTTCCCGTCCACTACCCCCGTGTTTTATTCATGTCGCAATAAATAAGGAACAAAAGAGTAGTTTGTGAAAAACGCGTACGCGTCTCTGCCTTTTGAGACTCCCTTTCTCGCTCTCTCTCTCTCTCTCTCTCTCTCTCTCTCTCGCAAAGATCTTCGTTTCACATTTCTCCGTGGATTTTTTCAAACAACCGCACTGCTTTTAAGGGGTTACGTCGCTGAAAAAAAAATTGCAGCACAAAGCAAGCAACCCTGCGTAGACCGTCGAGCATAGCCACCCGCGACCGCTGAAGTCGGAAACTACCCCCGCACTAAAACGCGTACATCCCCGTTGTTGTCGCAAATTTTGAAGGACCGTTTCGAAAGCATATTTTCGAGGGTTCGATGCGTGTGAACGGAAAAAAACCAAACGAGGAGAAGATAGATTTTATAATCTCCTCGCTGAGAACCAACATCAGCTTCGATTTTGTGCCTCCAGGAGGCAGACTGAATAATAGATTTTACGACATCGTGACCAAAACACCGTAGGTATCGTAAGTTCCACGGGTGGTCAGTTCGTGTATAAAATATGCATAGGTACGCCACCGCGGTAGCGCATTTTGGTTGCACGAAAAGTGATTCACCGTAAGAGTAGACGGTGCGGTAAAATTAAGGGGGTTATCTCCGGAAAGGACGACAAGTCGGATACGCTTATAGTGTAGTATCGTTCGGTTGGTTGGATAGAAGAAGGAGACGCGAATCGCACGGGGGTGGCGAGGCGGCAGGGGTTATTAATTTTTGGAGAGCACGGTCTTTCGGGGCGAAACGAGGCCGCAGCGGTAGAATAGAAGGTCGAAACGGTAGGAGATAGAAGGAATGGGCCTTGGCAGATGGCACCCGAGGGGATATCCTTGTCCAGGATATCAAGGGTTACCCATCACCACCGGCGCGCCGCGCGGGGACGGCGAACGCGCGCAAGTAAAGGGTAACTGATTCTAATCGCGCGCCCTCCGCGCTGTAACCTACTACGTTACTATGATGAATGGGCGAGGCGCCTCGTGACTACCGAATGCCCGGCCAATGTGGCTCGAGATATTAAAATCCGCGTGATCGATCTACGTCGTACGTCGCACACCGGCTACCGTCTGCAAGTGCTTTAACTTAATCTTTCGCTTAGCGATTGTCAAACTCTCCGAATGCAGACGTGATCGTTATCGAATCGCGGATGTAACTTTTAGCAAATTAGCAAAAATGGTAATGGATCGGTGAAACTCTTGCACGACACGCGTACCGAACGACGGTACACCGGGCTTTGTATCGCGGGTATCAAAAGCTGCACGAAAATAATTAACAACGTGCCAGCGATGGTTCCTTTCGCTGGCATTGCTCGTTATCCGAGAACTGTAATCGGGAAATCGATGATTCCCCGATGAAAAAATGAAGCGAGATCGAGAAAAACGAGTCGCTTATACGGTCCACGGCGGACGCAACATCAGATACGGTATTGCGAACGATTTTAATACGGTGGCTCGTAATTCATACGACGGCAGAACCGCGTATTTTTATTGCGTACGCGCTGATCGAGATTGCAATCTAAATTGAATCGGATACGGGCACGTAACGTTCCCGCGTAACGTTTTCATAAACACGCGGCGCACCGCGCAACCTAGGGGCTGCCCACTGTTTTCGCCTCTCTTTCCATTTTCCATCGTCGGAATCCACTTTTGAAAAATCCCGATGGACCGCGTCGACGCGGTTTTGACAAGCCACGAAACGACCCGTGCTCTTCCAAACATTAACGCGTCCGTTACCAGCACCGCGTGCACATTTCTGACGTTTCTACCGATCCTGCCTCCGAGCAGATATCAATTTATTAATCGAGATTTTTTCTATAGACTCTATAGACGGTTGTCCCGTCGACTACTTCGCCCCAACTGGTGTATTATCGAGTAACGTTGCATCAAATAGCGCATAGAAACACCATCCAATCTATAATACAACAGTTAGAGGAAACTAGCCAACTAGCCTCATTAGTCAACCAGCTCCGGTCCTCTGCTGCGCTTCGGTGTGCGATACGCTGTTCGTTATTTCATTATCGTTTTGTCAGTCGAAAACACGTAGCGAAGCGCTATGACTAGAACTGTCCTGAAAACAGCGCCAGTTCGAAGGGACGAAAAGTTGATTTGGTTACGGATATAAACGGCTCGAAATAAACGGCTACGCTCGATCTCCTCCCGATGACGTACACACGCGTTTACCAAGGCGAGGACCGACCATCACCGAAACGAGCGTTCGAGGTTCCTTAAACCGGCAGCCAAAGAGATAACTCGGATAGCATCTGCTAACGACGCACCCGCTACCGATCAAGCGGATCTCCGAAAGAGGAACCGACGAAAACGATTCCCTTCCTTCCCCGAACGCGACAGACAATTCTACTTCGGATAAAATCGGTCGAAATCCTCCAAGGGCCACCATCGACGCGGCCCGAGAAGAAGGGGAGATGATTCAGAGATATCGCTCGACATAAAACCCTTAAGGTTCAAATTTGCATGTTACAACCTACGTACCCCACCTCACGGATTTTCCCCCGCGGTAGACTTTCGACTTGGACCGCTCCGACACTCCTGCCACTGTCCGCCTTCGTCACATCCCCGAGCTTACAGTCTTATCCCTGCTATTTTGAATGTAAGATACGCGAGCACGCGCGCACGCCTATCGTCCGCTTTCCTTTCTCCATTTCTTACCCTCTCGCGGCATCCCTTTTCCCTCTGAACGTCTTTCTGCACCGACCCCGTCGTCTCCTTCCACTTGTCTTGTCGCAGCTCTTCGACTCTCGCCTCGCGTACAGCTACCCGTTGACCCGAAAACGAAGCAGACAGGTGTACAAGAGTACCTGTTCGGCGAAAAATCTCCGCGACGAAAGACTCCAATCATCCTAATCGACGACGAGACCAACCCCTACGATTTATACGAATACGTTCGAGCGATCGTGCGCACCAAGCGTAGCCTGTTGTACCATCCAGCAGCGCAGCAAACGATAACTATTTGTCGAAGGGCACCCCTTTTGTTTGCGCAGACTGTGCGAAAGCACGAGTCGAAGCACGATCGAAGGCGGTGGCGAACGATTGCGATCCGGCTGCTGCGCATCCGTGGCTCCGAGTCGTCGAAAACCGTGCCCGTTGGAGCAGCGCGGCGTTCCACCACGAGAGCATCGATACCAACCCTCAGACTCGCGAGTACACGGACGCTGGTTACGTAAATTAAAGGACGTCGCGTAGTTGCCTCCACGACCAAACAAACTTGCCGGATCTCCCTTGTTTACCTACACCTCGTCAAATTGAACCACGCCGCCTCTCTTTCGACGTCTACCTCCGCGTCTCTTCGTCCGAGCGTCTCTATCGTTATACCGGCTAGTCGCGATACGTTTCCTCGTCTCCCTCTTTCGTTCGATAGAAAATTTAAAGGTCGATCGTTAATGGACGTTGATACGATCGCCAGTCGCTAGAGCATCGCGAATTTTCTCACGAGTTGGTGGAAACTGTACGATTTTTAGCGAGCAGCCAAAGTAGAAACGGAAGGGGAAGGGGTGAGGTTTGCGAGAAAAAGAGAGGCGTATATCCTTCCACAGGCTATCGATTCCAGCACGGTGGAACGACTCTCGGGAATGACGAACGACCGTGCGTGCTACTCGAGGACAAAAGTTTCGTACACCCGCGGTATTCGTCGGCCGTTATTTATTTCACCGTAGTATTATTGTTGTTTATTATCTGAAGTTCGGTACATTTAACCCGCACCGTTTCGCCAGCGAGGACAATACGGGAGAAGCGATTTCCAAGTAGGAGAGTCTTCCCGCCGACTGAGAACTCCGTGGATGGGGTAGAACAGAATTCGATCGTTCTCCCTTGGTTATTTTCACGTGTACGTGTCGCGAGGCGATTGTAAAAACGCCTACCTTCTTTGCTAGAAAACTCGATTTTACCTTCGAACAAACAAAAATGGCTTCGTATAATCCAGCGTTTCTCCAAAAATGTGTCTAGCAACTTTTTTCTCGAAAACGAACATTTGCCCGAACAAAACAATATCAGGATGGCGATAAGCACGGTGCAAGTAACTGTTAACAACCGCAGTTTTGTCGCGCTCGAATTCAAAGTTCGCCCACCGACCGGAAGCCGACCAACGGTCCAAGTTTCCAAGTACGCCGAAAGATATTTCGACAGGAAATCCGATAAGCCCGTCCTGCGATGGTCGATTGTTCGCAGGACGAAACAAAAGCTGGACTCGGTTCGACTCGCGCAGCTCGTCGTTAGATCGTCGACCTGACGTGCGAGCGAAACGATCGCGAAACGATCGGTGGCTGGTTGTAAAGTCCAGATAGTTATCGCGAGACAGATGTTCGGTGGAAAATCAGGACGTGTTCACACGCGATCGTTCGGAACGCGGTGCACCGGCCACACGGTAAATCGTGCCACCTGTTTGCGCGACTGTCACCACCGCTGTGATCGCACCGTGATTCCATCGCGAGCAACGCTCGACTCGCTTGACGCGAGGCGCGATCTCTTCCGGAAGTGGCGTCGCGTTCGAGTTAAGTCGAAAGAAGAGCCACGAATACTCTTCTACCAGACCCACCACTCGACTTTTTCAACCCTGCGAGACGGTAAACAAATGAATTCGTTGAAAACGATGCAACGAACGCGACGGGATGGTAATAAAGGTATCGTAGCACGTTTCTGATCAACGATCGAAAGCTTGGTCTCGCGCTAAACCAGCACCCTTTTTTGTTGTTCCGCTCCTAGCCCGAACCCCCGCACGTTCCACGAGGAAAGCACAAACGTACGGCTGTGCGAGCGACGGGCCACCAGAGGAGCAAAGGGGGAAGGGGGCCTAGCTGCGAGATTTACCCTAGAGCCCCGGGCAACCGCAACCCCCGAGCGATTTCGATTATCGATAGCACTCGTTTTAAAACACCCTGTGTGTCGATTCGTCGGTCTCCACGCTGGCCCTCGTCCCCTCCCACTGAGCGAAAACCCACCCTGTTCTTTTTATACCCTTCTCTCGTTGACGGACGCGGCGCGCCGCGACGCGACGCGACGCGATTGTCACGTTGGGGAATCGTGGTCCCCGCAGATGCCATTCTAGATTCGTCCGATGGGTTTGCCGGTTCGCGGTTACTCGCTCGTAAACACCTGCAGCTATCGTCTGCCAACCCCGCGCCACGGACTCGTGGACACCCTTTCCCTCCCCACTCTTGCCTCTGCGATCCATCCATGCTTGCCAATGAATCGCAGTCACGTTTTCTTATTTAAGCATTCTTCCTCGCCTTTTACCACGATTCGCTTCTTCTTCCAAACTTCGAACCAAGATGAATCGGTTTATACATTTACGAACTTTACAGCGTTTCGCAATCAAAGTTGAAGCGAGCGTAATACTGGTTCCGCAGTACCATCCCGAGCGATCTTGGCGATCTTCGCTGGGTATCGTTCCATCAGGAACAGGGTCGACAATAGACCCTTAGAAGGCGATAAGGCGAGCGACTTTGGACAGGGCGCTGAAGCATTCGCGTCTCGTCCCGTCCCGTCTCTTCTGGTTTAGCCGCGCTCGGCCTCGGGGGAACGATCGCTCATCTTGGAATAGCGTTTGTTCGCGGTGCGCCCGATGCGGTCGAGCAAACCAACCGACACCCTCCGACTCCGACACGTAATCTTCGCCATTCCGTGTCAACTATCTTACATCGATCATCCCACTGATACTATTAAATTCTTTCCCGCTGTAAAAATATCGTCCCGCTGAAAGAAATCGTTCACCCGCCCCCTCCCCCGATAGTAGCCGATCGATTCTTCCTAAACTGTCCGTAACCACAGTTTTAGGCCAAAACGAGCCGCCACTGCGTTCAAGTACGATTTCAAACTTTTTCAAATGTTAAACACCAACTACTAGCATATCGCACTACGAAATCGTGGCGTGCGTCGTGTGTCCGAGTCACGTGGCATTACGAAGGGAAAGAAATGCAACACGGCGACGATCTTTACCCCGACGAGGGCGCCCGCGGAGGCAGACAACGAAGTTTCAACGCGCTGATGGTCCTTTATGAAAATGACGACTTAAGACGAGAAAAAGCGAAACGTAATAAAAAGTAATGTATGCACGAACGGCGGTGAGTCGGATATCAGCCCGATTTACATAGTCCCCGCGAACCGACGCGGCCCGACTTGATTCGCCGCGAGACGAACAACGGGGAGCACCGCCGCGACGGATATATCGATGCGCCTTCACGTAGACTAACATAAAATTGCTTTTACCTTCTATTAACAATTCATATTTCTTGCGCGAAAATCGTCCGCGGTAAAAAAGTTGGCGACTGCCTGATTTTTTCTTCGCCGCGATATTACGCGGGGTTGAAGAAACGAGAGAACAGGGGAGCACCTGGCAGACAGGATAGAAGGAGTTTAAAGAGAGACAGGAACGAACCGGCGAGTTATTATCGAGCATACAACCGATACTTTTCGCGGTATATATCGGAGTACGATTGGGACTCGTCGATTTAGCGATTTACACCCCAATCGGTGACTAACGGTTCGTCTTGACTGCCACCTCCGGCCGACTGCAGAGTTCGACGCTTCCGGGGGGTGTTTTGAATGCGGATCTAATTACTTCCGGTTGGTCGTTCGCACAATACACGAATATGTCCGGGATATTACGAGTCGCAGATCCAATCCGTGCGAGGACGTTCTGGCGGACGTCGACAGCTGCTCGCACGAAAGCCTTTCCGAGTAACAATTAGGTATATTTGTCTATTTACCGCAACCATTTGTATAATGCAAAATAACATGTACGTAAAATAGCATATTACGACGATACAGCGGACGAATTAACTCGAGTTAACAACGGATAACGCCAGTTTTCCTTTTCTTCATTAATAGATCGTTGATCCCACGGAAACATCGAACGTCCATAAAAAAAAGAAGAACGATCTGTTTCGCATGCCCAGTGGCTTTGCACGGTCGTTTCGCGTATAGCATTCGGAAGCACTATTCGTTTCGAATCTCATGAAATTGGATGATCGGTAAAAGCTCGACGAAACGAGATCCGAAACGGGTGGTTCGACAATGGGACGATGGGACGTCGGAAAAACTGTGCAAGAGTAATGCTGGTAAGCGCGACGAGCAAAGCGGGAGGACCGAGTCGCAAACGCTTTGAACTTGCCGCGGCTTTGTCGCGAATCTCTTACGCCCCCGGGTTCCACGTCCGCCGCGCAATCACCGTTCTAATATTTCCAAAGTGCTCCGTGGAAGATCGACCGAATTACGGATTACCATAAAACGCGACACGGCGCTTCCTCGATCGACACTAGCGCCAATACCGCCGACTATAACCTCCGAGCGTGTAATTGCGTCGGGTAATCGCGTCGTCGATTCGTTCGGTTCTCATTGTTCGCGGGAATTCGCGAGGTAAACGAGGGATTGCAATCAAAAGAAAGGAGGCGTGGACGGGGTGCCATGGGATGAGAAGGAGAGCAGGGGCAACAGAGGGAAGGAATGTCGTTGAAGAATCCCCGCGTAGCTTTCACACTCGTCACTCTTCGGGATTACGGTTAAGACCAAGGTGGTGGTCGTTCAACTTTCTATCTCGTCACTTTCTAGGCGCAGCCGTCTGTAAAAAAAACCGCGCAGCTTGCTTTTTATTTAGTCAAAGAAGTAAAGTGGAACGCGTGCGCTTCACACTGTCTCAGTCTGGACGCTTTGATCTCTCGAAACGTCTTTTTCGGATTTACTTATCCGCCTCCGAAGACTATCAAACTGCGAAGCTTACGCCGCGTGGAACATTTAACGTTTCCGAATCAACCTGTATTCCGTATTAGCGCGTTGCAGAAAAAAAAAATAATTTAAATAATGCCCGCGATGTTAAGTAGAAATCGGCGTTCGTAACGCGTTCGAATTCGAGTTAGAAAGGTCGATCTCTGGTCTAGCAGGCTCAAAAATAACTCGGAAATAAGATTCGTTCCGAATCGTCTACGAAAAGAGAGAGAGAGAGAGAGAGAGGGAGAGAGAGATCCGGGCCTCGGATTCTTGACGCATTTCCAGATATATATAACAGCGAGCAACTCTTTTGTGCTCGTGAAGCGAGATAAGCGGTCATTTTTCACGGTTATATAAATGCAGGTTATTAATACGTTCGTATTACGAGGCACATAGCGGAGGTAATTAGCCGACGGTTCATCAGTCACCCCGGCACATAACCGCCGTATCCCTGACGCATCCTTGCCGTTCCGAAGCAAAAAAGTGTTGATCCTTCTCGAGCTGAACAACGACTCGCAGGATACCGGACGCATTAAGGAACTAATGAAACGTCGGATCGTACCTGCGATGAACCATCCGAGAGAAAGCTTTCAAGGGAAGGACCGAGGAACGTGCCGCTCGCTATCGCTTTTTAAATCGTCTCGTACAGCCCGAATATTGGGCTATTCTTCGGAAAGTTCAAAAAGATTCGAAAACAAGTTATCTGTACGGAAAAATGTACTTAAACTCTTCTATAACCTTTCTTCGATGACTAATTTTATGTAGATGAAAACGATCGGCGTTTCGAGACGCGATGCATCCGATGATAGAAAAAAAAAAGAAGACACCGACGAGCGAAAGAAAGGAAAAAAGCGGCTTCTATTCCGTTCCGTTCGATTTCGCATTGTTCGGTTCGCTATACCAGTCGTACGCTCTAATCGACCGCTCGTTTCCTTTCGTTCTTCGACCCACGATAATCGACGATGAGACGACGAGAGAGAATGAAAGGAAGAGATTTTAATTCTCCTAGACTCTCCGGAGCTAAAACTATCCACATCGCGCGAAAAAAGAATCAGAACGAAATGGGAGAAGGAAGAGGCGTACGCGTATTTCGACGTGCAACAATAAGCGGTCGGTCGCTGGGAGCATGTTGTCCCGCGCGTGTGCGGCCGTATAAAGGTGAGCTTTCACCTTTCAGCTTCGTGGGGGTGGTTTCTCGGTGATAAAGTGCAAGGAGAATCGCGCACGAGGTCACCCCCGACGGCGTCCCCATTGGCAGCCCAGTTTCAAGCTAGAATCGTGATTGGTCGAAGGTCGTGGGTCGCCTCACCTACCCTCTATCCAACGTGACCTCCCACGCGAACTCGCGAGATAACTACCACCCTTCCACCTTTTCCGGGTCCCGCTCGCTGCTCGTCGCTCACCGTTCGTCCTTTCCCGACTCGCCGTTCTCCCAGCCGCCCTCTACGCTCTTCCTTCTCCTCTCCCGCCCCAGCCTTCGCACGTCGCGATACGAATCAACGCGTTTCGTATTTCTCGTCCACCCCTGAACGCGATCCATCGAACAAAATCGGTTCGACGCAGCGGTTTTTGCGGATCAAGCGCGTCTCGATGGATCGATTCGTGTTGTTTCTCGAAGACTCGTCGAGGATCGGATACCCCATCGCGTTCGTCGGACTCGACGGACATTTTAGCGACGCGGAGGATATCGGTGGACGCAATTATGTTGGAATTAATCACTTCGAACGGTAATTACCGAGAGAATCGTCGCTTCTCTTTCGCCTTCTAGTTCCACGCAAGTCGCGAGTAATAACGTTCGCTGTTATTATTTGGAAAAGTGATATTCGCGCGTGCGTAACGTAATTACTCTAACGCAATTACGAGCACATCGGTACGACCTGCTTCTTGTCTCGGGAAAATGGATTACCTTCCGTCTGATTCCATTAACGCGATTCCAATGGGCCGCGCATCGATCGGAGCAATCGCCGATCATTCTCATATTTAACTTTGCGCGACCAAATCCGATACACGTGACAAACGATGAACAGATCGTGAAATTAACGTACAATTTCGGGGAATGAATGGACGGTGGAAAAAGGGAAACGAGACGTTCGTAGCGTGTCACGAACGAAAAACCGCAGCGCAGGAACGGGAAGACGCACCGCGTCACTTCCGTAACGTCCACTCACCCCGAATACGTATACTTCCGCTTCTGGAGTATATCTTTCCGTAACATATCGTGGTTTCTCGTATTCGCGAAGGAACCGCAAAGTGAAAGGGAATCTACTTGCGGTTTACAAACTTACACGCGATACGAGCAATCCAGTCTTCGTTTCATGCGATATTCGTATCGAATGAAACCATAAAACTACCCTATTTTAAAACGTTTTTATTAACTCGTTTTCTTGTCTGCCTGTTGTCAGTCTGTACAAATTTTGCAACTTCCCCGTGAGCTAGAGACTCGAATACTTTATACTCTTTAGTCCGTCTTAAATTATCGTGAATGTAAATGATTAAACGGATGATCGAACTTACGTATAAGAACGTAGATTGTTCGTAAACCTGATTCTGTTAAGGAAATATTTAACAACCCAATCGAATAGATCGCACGAAAGCGCATCAGTTTACAGAAAATTCTCCACGGATAGAGAGTCCACCTATTCTGTTAGGATTTGCCAGGTGGACACATGGATGCGCGTGCGTTCGTAAATGACCAACGACGTGCAAATAGACAAGAGATCGAGCGATCGCCTGCACGATTGGTATTGCCGCGGAGAGGCGACAAGTTCTGTTTGACGCAGGAACTTGGCATCTCGCGTGAGCAAGTAGTAGAAGCGCTCCTAGCGCGCCCATTTCGTCGCCATTCACGAGTACGTCGACGTCGATGTCGCTGTCGGCGCCGACGTCGACGTTGACGGCGATCCTCGAGGGAAACGCATCGACGTCGATTATGTTTGCCCCAAAGACCGAACCGAATACACGAAAATCTTCCAGTCGGCCGAATCGAATCTACCGGCCCGCCTCGTCCGACTGGAACTCTGTTTACATTCCCGCTGCCACTCTAATTAATTATCAACCGTCCCCGATAATGCACCGCTCAATGCTTCTCAAACGCTCCACTCTCTCTCTCTCTCTCTCTCTCTCTTTCTCTTTCTCCCTCTTTCTATCGCTCTCTCCCGCTGGAAATCCTCTTCCGTGACGATTGCGTCGATAACGAGGCTTCGTTATTCCCTCTATATCGCGGAAAACTTTCTACGAGCGACATAGATTGTAACTAGCGCGACCGACAGATGCCTTTTGCCGCTATTATTTAATAAACCGTCGATTTTCTCTCTGCTGCGTGAATCTTGGCTCATCGATCGGAGGTTGCTTCCGGATTCGATTCCTCGCGGGTTTTGAGGGAAAAATAAAGAAAATATATAAACGCGAGCAATATCGCCCTCCCAGTTGGAAATAATAGTAAATTTGCTGGCTTTTCATCGATTCTTACGTGTTGCGTGTCTATTCGTACGTGTTGCGTGTCTTGACAAAAGGCGAAGCTCGAGCACGAGAGTGACTCGAAAACAGACTGCACGCTTCGAGTACCACTCGTGTAAGGTAGAAGGCTAATAGAAGAAGTCATGCAGTGTCATTGTTGGCAGACAATATCGCAGATGGCTAAGTTTCTCCTCGCGAATAATTCTGATTCATTCGAAACCGTTGAAAGGCAGCACTCGACATACCTTTCGTCCCGGTGTGTCCTCCATATTGCTCTTCGCTTCGATGAAAAATCTACAGCGCTCCAGCCAGTTTGCTAAACTTGTACAATTCATAAATGCACACTACAATTTTAATTAAACTTGGAAAGAATAAAACTGATGGATGGTCCGTTAAAGATGTATTGCGGATATCTTAAATTATTACCGCGTTCAAACTTTTATTCAACAAATTTCTAATTTTACTAACAAGTTCATAGTAAAATGTATGCACTTGCGCGCTTCTGAATTAAATAGAACAAACGACGAAATAGTTCATTTTACAGGATAAAATTCGAATTGCAATCAACCAGAACAACTATTCCAATAAATGACAAAAACAACAATAATTATAACTGAACTCGACTAGATAAGGATATCGATTACTGACGCGTAAGGTTATCGCAGGGTAGTTATACACGTTTTATACAACACGATCACAACAATTTTCTATCTCGAGAAATATCTCGAAGCGTTATTCGTAATATAAATCGATTATCGAGCGTTAAAAGTTTAAATTGAAACGCGTCGGTGAAGAAGTTACGTTCATGTCTACGCGTGGCCTGCCGCGTACGTTGCGACATCATTCTAACAGAATATGCCTGATTGTTTAAGAAAAATACATACATGTACACACGCTGATCGTCGTCCACGGTAGTTAAAATAGCGTAAATTTCATTTACGTACTGTCAATGGTTAAATCGCGCCGAACAATAACATCGTATAAAAGACACAAACGTACAATCGACATCGATTTCAAATTTTTATCTTGAACAAACATCTTATATTCGATATAAGACAACTTACTGGAACCTCGTCGTATCGTTAAAAAACTGATTCTCTTTCGTTCGCCGCTCGTCACTTTTTCTAGTTACAGTGAATCATGACCTTGATGACATCACCTTGTCCCGACTTCGAAACGTTAAAAGCTTCGACGACCTCTTCCAACTTAAAATTATGAGTGATCAGTGGCTTCACATCTATCTTACGAGAAGCCACGAGATCCAGCGCGTCAGCGTAACTGAAATGAGAGAAATATTAAACATTAATATTTGTGCGTGCGATTCGTTTCTTTATTCCCTAATTTCGTTATCGCGTATGACGTTCGTTATCAGCTACTGCGAAGCTTGGAATTATTCATCGAGCTTAGACATTCTTATACCGATTAAGCAGAGACGCGCGCTTTTATTTCTCTACAAACGACTCTACAAATTGCGCGTTTGCGCGTCAGAGACACACGAACAAATAAAATGCTGACGCGCAAGATTCTTGAATTCCATCGAAAACATGTTTCTCGAAGTAGCATCAACTTGACATCTGTTTGCGCTACAATAATCTATAGAAATTGCACTTGATATCGTCGATAAAAGTAAGAAATACGCGTCCAACGATTGCCTACTTCCGTAACGGTACAGATAGTAACTATCTACGGTATATAACGGTATTACTACCGTAATTATCAACTGTATACCTTACGAAGAATTAAATATACTATCCGTTAATCATTTCTTAATGCAACTGGTCTTAGCTTGAAACGGCGCTACCATTGAAAATCTTCCATTGTTTTCCTTTATCGACGGTTTCTCTTTATAAGAAACACGCGACTCAAGAATATCTATCTTATCGTTTGATTTATTGCTTAGAGATTACCATTTTTTTCGTCTCAGGGATAACACATTTCCTAAACTAGGAAGCAACAGAATATATGTTTACCGACTATACGGAAAGAATAAAAAACAGAGATTACTATTTTGTAAGAATCAAGAGTTAATGAATTATTGCAATATTCTCGAAAACAAATAGAAAACATGATATTACGTACTCGTTAGCGTATCGGAATACCCCTCTGATGTCGACTTCCCTTATCAGTGCGTTGATCAACGGAACTTGAACCTCCGGTGCACCCATTCCTACTAAAACTGCTATTCCACCGGATCTGGTCGCCTGCGAATGTGCATCTCCAATTATTGCCTTTTTATTTTCAATTTTTTATATCATTTAGTACAAATAATTGTCGAAATTATGTTGGGGAGAGTTTTACTTGAAGTTATATTTTATACGTTTGTTATAATAATATGAAATGAATAACGGAAAACGGTAATACAAGGAAGAAACTTACAAGAATTGCCAAGCGAATTGAAGATTGCGCTCCGCACGCATCGATCGTCTTGTCAGGTTCTTCCCCAAAAAGTTCGTGAATCTTTCGTACGGTTTCTTCCTCGCTGACCCCTTTTTCTATCAACAACGTGTCGTTGGCGCCTAGTTTCTTCGCGAGATTTAATCTATTTTGCATGATGTCTGAAACGCAAGACTACTTTGTTAACGCAACTGTTCCGCATAATATGGCGTTAGTTAGAAATAGACGTTGGAATACAGTTTGTCCAGTCTAAAGAAAAATAAAGAGAATGGACGCTGAACTGCACCGAGTCCAAAAGTCTCGCTAGATGTCTACTTGTTGCGTATCCTCGTATCGTATCACCGTTGAGTTTTATCGTGACGCGTAATGCAACGACGATACGATACGAAGATACGTAACGAAGCAACGCAACGCTCGAGAGCAACTTGTTCCAATAATCGCAATACTGTCGGCTGGAAGCTATACGTACCGGTTATGACAATGCGCGAGGCACCCATAGCTTTAGCTACCAACAACGATACCAGTCCGATTGGACCGGCTCCCAAAATCAAAACCTTCGAACCGATACCAATGTTCGCGCGCTTACAGGCGTGCACACCTACGGAGAGCGGTTCCAATATCGCCCCTTCAGCCAACGACACGTGGTCCGGCAACCTGCAATGCGAGCCAACAATTTTCTCGATTAGAAACGTTGCTGAACGCATTAATAAATTGAATCCAATGATCTCGCGTATGACGTGAATAAAATTGAAGCGATCACGATGAGAAATGCAGAGATGGACACGCAGTGGCAGATTTCTATAATAGGCTGGCTAGGCGGCAAATTTTCGAATGCGGAAATTTTCCCCGCGGCCACAAAAAACGGAGTATCAACCTCCAATTTCTTATCTCTCTTTTTTAATAAACGTTAAGCGGCATATTTGTAAATCCTCCTCTGTGGATATGTACGAGTATACCTTCATTCTATAATACCAGGTATTTTTAAGGGATTTTAGACTTACAGTTTATCTATATCCACGTTTGATGCTCGATCGAACGATCATAATTTTTGCTAGAGCTCGATGTTATTTATGTTTCGAACTTGGTGCATAAACTCACTTGAAGCAAAAGTCAGCGGCGTGCTTATAGAAACGTCTCATGTTGCCGTGCACCGGGGGTGTAGCGCAGAATATCACGTCCTTGCACAGATTGTAACGTCCTTCTTTACAGAACTTACACTGTCGACAGGATACCCCAGGTTCGATGGCAACTCGATCGCCAATCTAAATTCGACATTTACGCATACGAAAACGTTAAAACAACACTCGCTCGAGAAACGTTCGACTTAATTTTGTCGAGATACGAGTCAGTTTATACTCGTGGATAATACAATTCTCTGTTCGTCTCTTTACTATACAGTGTATGAAACCGATATCTTCTCGATTTCATTACGCGGCAGCACTTATCCAACATTGGATCGCTCGTATTAATTTATTACTTTTCAACTCTTTTCTAGAATTTGCAGACCGATTTTTGCACATGTAAATTTTAATTATTCAAATCGTTCGAACAGTTATGAGAATTTTTTGTTTAAATATGGTTATTTATTTTTTATTCTCGCGTACCTTCAAGTGCTTCACGTTCTTTCCAAGCTTGACGACCACACCGGAAGATTCGTGACCCATTATCATGGGTTTCCTCACCACGAAGTCACCTATTCTGCCGTTCACCAAATAGTGAACATCGGAACCACAAATTCCGACGCAACCCATCTGCATGAGTACCTCTAAAAAGGAACAACGATCAAACGAATTTCAATTATCGAATGCGTATCGTGTTGTCGCTACGATTATTCCAAATGGCACCGATGCAACGTATGAGCTTATATATGCAGCAAATACAGAACTCGATTACTCTGAACCCTCTTAAAAGAAATGGAGGCGCGTGTACTTACCATCGTCGTTCGGTTCCTCGATCGGAGTTTGTTCCTGTTATTCGAAGAAAAAACAGAAATTAACAAACGATCAGTCGTGTACGATAGTCGCGGAAATATTTACAACGCGAATCGATAATCTCGCAATAAGTAAATACTGTTAAATTCCTACCTTGCTCGTGCAATTAACATCTTACCTAGCGATTATCACTTCGTTGAGTGTATACAAAAGCAAACAGTCAAAAGCTCTAATTTTTAATTTAATATCTTGCGTAACCAGATCAAAAAAGATTTATAAAATTAGCTGGCAGCGTGCCACGATTCGATAGAAAAGGAGACAGCGATTAGAATTAAAGTGCACTGTGCGTTCGAGCGTAGAAAATGGACATTTCGTATCGGATCTTGCTATGAGGTCTGACAATTAGATATACCGTAAGAATTATACTCGAAATCAAATTACTAACAGGATGCTAATCGAACGAAATGTTTCTGAATTTTACATTATTGCCACGATTCGACTTTAAATTATGAGAACAACACGCATCGCGTGCTAAAGAAAAAAATACTTCGAAACCGCTAACGGCGCTACATAAAGCTCTCAACAGGTTCGTTCTACGTGCTGCAGATAATCACGAGTAACGAAGGAATAATGGAAATGGCATGAAACCTTGTCCTTGCAGCACGCACGCGGACGATGTTAAACACGTTAACGGCAGTAACTGTTTCAATTGACAATAGAGGAAACAAAGAAATTAAGCAGAGTCAGAGATAATCGGTTGCTCGAAGTAAGGTAAATTTACTCGCGTGTTTTCAACTTCCCTTTTAACCTCAGGACTGCTACAGTTTAATACGAGTAGAGGTGAACTGAAAGTAAACAAAGCTCGTCTTGTCAGAATTTAGCGGGACGTTTCGTCAAATTCGCCATTAATTGTTTAGAAAAAATGAACCGATGAAATATTCCAACCGGACAAGCGGAGTATTATCCGACGAAGAACAGACTCTAGACTGTTGTATAACAGATCCTGTACTTCAACGTCCTATACTTTTACGCTGCGTGTCTCTCTTCTTCTTTTTTTAATACCGATCAGTTTGTTTTCTTTGGAACAGATTGGTGCACTTCAATCGTTGGTAATTCTGATGTCGATTCGCGCGCGGTTTGTCCACGAGAGAAAACGAGAGAGACAGAATATACAATAGAAATAGAAAACGTATAACAGGCAATTTCCTCCGGTCAGTCTGGTTTACGTACAAGCCGTTACGCGCGAGACATATTAGCCGTAATTAAATTAGATTTTCCACCAACCAGTCTGATATCGTTGATACCGTAGAGGATGGCGGTGAGATTGTCCTTGGCCATGGTCAAAGTTGTAGCGTAACTGTAGTAACGACCGAACGCGAGAGGTTCGCGGTGTTTCGATATCCAGAATATTTAACGAAAGAGCGCTGAGACGAAACTCGAACTAGGAAGCAGCGCGCCGGTCTATATATAAGCAGCCGTAGGCTTGGCTCTCGAGATCAACGCGTCGAGCTAGCTACCTTATCATCCGTACCCTGCGGAATCGTTTCGCTTCTCTGGAAAATGTACTCGACGATTCTTTTCGCGATAAACCGGTCGTCGCGTGGGCTCGCGCCCTTCCTTTCTTTCTCTTTCCCTCGTTAAAATTCTCGCGGCCGCGAGAACGTGTGCGGTACACGTACGCGCGTATACACGCGCGTCCCAACTTTGCTCGGGACTCTTTGCGAATTAAACGTCTCCCACAGCGAGACCTACAATCAGTTTTCGTCGATTCGGTTCAGAGTTCAGGACCATCGATCCGTTGCGAACTGTTACGTTCATGGAAACCAGAAATAATTTCCTCTTCTGATGTTAACCTCGACGATAGTGCGTCGCGACAGGTTCGTTCGGTTTCGAATCGCTTGAAAAATCGTTGATACCGTTGATAAGTATTTCATCCGAGTATAAAAATGTAGCATCGCGTTATTTTCGAGCAGATTTCCACCAATACCCGTTGCGAAACTTTATCGACAGATTGGCGCCAGATCGAACGCAGAATCTGCCATGTTTGTAAGAACAATCATAAATATTAGCTGTTCGAATCGAAAACGTGTCGGTAGAGGAACGTGTCGATACCAACAAAAACAAAATCACTGTTTATCTCTGTGTGTAAGTAACTTTCGACCTTCATATCTAATTCCAAATGAACTAATAAACGCTATCTTATCTACCTAATGCAAATTTCGTGTTACTTCATTTCTTCAACACTTAAGATCTGTGTTTCTTCTCATACACAGTCATCTTATCGTCATGGGGAAAAAACTTGCCGGACGAATTTCTTTAAACAACTTGATAAGGACATTACGTATATCGATAGTCTGCAACCACGTTGTCTCTCTTCGAGCAAATATAACATCAACGTAACGGAATAGCGATTGGTTACCGTGTTTCTTCAGTACTCGAGATCATCTCTACTTCTTTTTATACATTACACGTTCCTCTTATCGTTACATGGGAAAAATTGCCAAACGAATTTCTTTTAAACGATTCGATAAAAAAGTTACGCGTATCGATAACCTATTGTAACCGTATTGTCCCCTCTCGCTTAAATAAACTCAATGTATAACGATTACAGTTTATTCATACTGTCCGATAAAGAAGATTTAGACAAAAACATATTTTCGATTACCGAATTAACAAAGATTACATTAAATCTATGTATAGTACACATTCTGTTTGTACCACCCTTTCCCTATCTTTCTGTTCATCCTTCCGTTAACCGCTATTGACCCCTATTAAAAATATTTGAGTGCATCTACATATAGAGCTATAGTTGACTGATTAATCCTTCCTCCAAATAGATTTCATAAACACATCGATTCAAACGCTCGATGTTTGTACACACATAATTAGTACACAATGAGCTACTAAGAAACAAAACTAATCGGTTCTATTTTCAGTAATTTTCTCCAATGTAGTACTAGAGTATGTCGCGCATACGTAGCAAAAATGACATATCTTAAAATTTATCATTTTTCAAGTTATTTATATAAAAAAAAGCGATTTTTCAAAATTTATAATGTCGGAATTTATTTCTCACAAAATCATGATTTCTTATTTATATCGTTGCTGCGAGCGAACAACGTGATTAACGTGTAAGTTTACAGAAATCATGGATCGAATTTACTAGAAACGCGATCAGTTTAGTTTTCGTATAAGTCATTCTTGTTATCTAAAGAATGAAGTGTTAAATAACATATAGATGTGGAAAAAGAAGAAAAAAAAGTAAAAAATGATACAGATCCACATTTTGACCCATGTTGAATGTAATGTGGAAAAACCAAATATCGAAAGATACTGAAAGACTGACATGCCACTGATAAATACATATACTATAACAAATCAAATCTTAATCGCTTACGTTTCTTTCCGTTATCTTTATATTACTCTGTGTAGCAATAATTATCAATTTAAGTTACTTCAAGTAAAGAATAATGTTAAATCGTATCTTTTAAATATACTCTAAATCTGTTTAAAAGAAGAACATAATATAGGAATTAATGGAATTTCACTGACGTTTGTTTGTCTGTTTCTGCGGGTATTTTTTAAATAAATTATCTACAGTAAGTATAAAAATGTGTATCTCTTTATTCCCAACCCCATATCCCCGTCGATTGTTTTATCGTATCCCTGTTCTCCCTTCTAACTCTAGTTACCGCGTTTGCTTCCCCTTTCGTGAGAATTCGCTTCGTCTGTTCTCTCTTTTCACGTCTTTGTAGAGCTACTTTCACCCTTTTCTTAATAACTTCAGGAGCAATCGTAGCAGCTGTAGAGGTACTGTACATACTTCTTGAACCACTGAATTCTTCTGCTTCTGGACATTCGTTCTCCGAATTGGACCCTACTGTAGCAATACACGAACTGGTGGATTGTCCGGTGTGCTTTGCATTTAAATTATACGACTCTGAACTTATCGAACTTTCCGCTGTCCTATTTATATCGATGTTTCTAACACCTTCTTCTATAGAATCTTTCAAAAACGATGCAACTAAATTCTTCTCTTCCTTTCCTTCTACGTCTACGGACGCTTTCGCCGACGTACTCGCAAATTCATTCCTCACAGAGTTTTCAACCTGAAGTTGCAAATAACTAATTTCACTGTTGTCCATACTTTTCTTCTCTTCATCAGTATCTTCTTTGCACTCTTCCTCGATGTTTTCATCATCGTCTTCGACCATACCTATTTCCCTTAGAAGATCCTTCTCCATCTGTCTTGTAAGGCCACTAGCTTTAATTTCTACGTCGATACAGTCTTCTCTCCTAAACACAAATTCATTTGTCGAACGTTAGTCAAGAGGCTTGCATTCCCTTAGGATTTTTATCATCACTTACGAAATATCTTCAAACGTCGGGTACAATTCGCTTTCATAAGCGAAACGTCTTTTAAAGAAGTCACGAATACAATTTACATCTCGTTCAAAATAGGCTTTTGCGTCTACATGTTCGGTGGATACCATCTGTGGAAAATCAATAAGAATTGGTTTTCCACTGTTTGTTATCATGATATTAAATTCGTTGAAGTCTCCGTGAATAACTCCGTGATTTCCAAGTTTTACGATCAAATCCATTAATTCATCGTACAGTGACTCGATATTGTCCACTTCGTATACACCGCAGCTAAAAAACAGGACGTAATTCATTAAAGCATCGTGAAATGATTTTCATTTTATTTTTACACGTAGCATCATCCTCTGCTGTTATATCACTTGTCGCACCATATCCTATAGAAAATAGTCATTTTACTTACAGAGGTCCACCTTCAACCAGCTCCATAACAACGCAATGTCTGTTGAAATCGATTGGTTTAGGTACCGGAAACCCTCTATCGAAAAGTGCCTTCATGTATGCAAATTCTCTTGTTGCTGATATTCTTGACAAATACAACCACGACACCGATTTTCTGTGCTGATGATAATCCCTTTTATCCTTGACATTTCTGAAACAAGTCCTTCCTAATCTGTGCAACTTTAAGCAAGCCGGGTTTCCTTCTTCGTCGGCAACTATATAAATATTAGATTCCTTTCCTACACCAATCTGATTACCAAAGGAAGCAATTACACCTCTTTGCGCCAAAACTTTTAATGCTAGATAATCGTATCCAGCATTAGTCAAACGATAACCATCATCTAAAAAAACCGAATTAAAGCTTTTACTCTTTCTGGTGTTTAGCTCTTAATTCATCGACTTGAAAACTAATAACCGATCGTTTTTGATATTAAAAACTATATATGCGATAGATCGAACAACTTCTAATATGGACTAACAATGTTTTCCACGTTCATAACTGAGAAGTCTATGCTTGCACAGTTCCCTCATTAATTTATGAACACCGCCGTAACGCAAGTTTGCTATTTGAGCAGCCAGTGCCGCAGGAACAAGTTCATGAT
Organism: Xylocopa violacea; assembly: GCA_963969225.1. Taxonomy (NCBI): domain Eukaryota; kingdom Metazoa; phylum Arthropoda; class Insecta; order Hymenoptera; family Apidae; genus Xylocopa; species Xylocopa violacea. Next base: position 37,355,121 of record CAXAJV010000005.1, on the reverse strand, counting down.
TCTTCATTCCCATTTCAATCTACAATAATAATTATTAAAAAAGTGTTTAGCATTAATCATAATAATCGATCAATAGGTACATAATTTTCTGAATTTCACGAATATTTCAACATAACCTTAAATTCTGCTAAATAAATATGTGATGAAAACTATACATATATATATATGATAGAATACACTGTTAACATAATTAAACGTATTTAGCAGCGTGTGCATACTTACTGCTGTTAAGACACGAAAATCATCTCGAGTTAAATAACGTAAAATCGTTACGTTCAATTTTCCCATGCTTACTGTAGGTTATCTCACTCTGTTTATACCACGAATTAAACTTGTTTTTGACTTGATATTCTTCGGTATTTTCAGTTATTTTTGTGTTATTCAATACTTCAGATAATACTAGAACGAATGTTATAAATTTTAATGTAAAATTTCATTTTATAATTCGTGATACCACCTCCGTAAAAAGTACTCAAATTGTTCGGATATCAATACCGGCAGCAAACCACGAACCGACTAGTGGTGCCATCTCTGTGAAATATGCTGAAACTAGTTGGGAATTAGTTTCAGTCGCCCACCGAGAGATGGCGCTACTAGTCGATAAGCAGTTTACTTCGCTGTCGATAACGATGTGCGACTAGTTTGCGCACTTTTTACACAGATGGCGCCACCAGTCGATAAACAGTTTACTTCGCTGTCGATAACGATGTGCGACTAGTTTGCGCACTTTTTACACAGATGGCGCCACCAGTCGATAAGAAGTTTACTTCGCTGTCGATAACGATGTGCTACTAGTTTGCGCACTTTTTACACAGATGGCGCCACCAGTCGATAAGAAGTTTACTTCGCTGTCGATAACGATGTGCGACTAGTTTGCGCATTTTTTACATAGATGGCGCCACCTGTCAGCAAGCAGTTTACGTAAACAGTTTTTAAAGTTTTTCACTACCTCACTCTGCAGATGATATTAACTGTGTTAATTGACTGGTTACCAATGGCGGTTCGTAGCTAAAATTAGTGGGGCTGTTGCTCTAGAAAATTTTTCATTTTTGCGGAAACGACAGTGCTCTCTTTCCCTAGCAGCCCCGTATGCAGCTTCCTATGTGCGCATGCGCAAAACAGTCAAACACAATAGATTGTTTACCAAGTCTTTAAAGATTATATATACATATATAATTAAGATATATTAAAATACGACAAGAAACTTACGTCGAGAAAAAAATTACAAATTTATTTAAAGTAGAAAAATATTATATTTTGGATAATCAAATTTATTAGCTACAGATATTTAACAACTTATTAATATTAACATATTATATTTGAATTATGCCTAAATTTGTAACATGATTGACACATAATATATTGGTGACAATATTAGAGGCACAATAAATTTTCATCGCAAAACAGGTATCACACAAACCGGAAACTGTTCCAATAATTTTTTAATAATAAGAAAACAGACCAATGATGTTGTATAAACGCAGATGAAAGTATTCCCTTAAATATTCTAATAGCACGTATGTTATATGTCATACTTTCGTCTTAACGGTAAAAAATATTGAACCTGCAAAATCTAATACTAATGTATGAAGTAAGAATAAAGATAATTATCAAACATAAAAATTATTTCAAAATTATAATTATTTATATATAAAAATTGATTATATTGAATGAAAACTATAACTAGGTAGTCTTTTGTAACATCGACTCAATAGACAAACTTGTAAGGTCTTAGAACACAAGTATCACAAACAAGTTTTTCATTAACAAACGTTCATTTCCATTTATTCGCTTATATTTAGTACTGTATTAAACTTTAACACGGTGTTTAAGCAATAAAAAGCAAAATAATTTATAGAGGGATTCTTTTCCTTTTTCTTGCTTATACTACAATCACTTTCGTACTGAGATAAACATCTTAGAATGTTACATACAAATTTGATAAATCGTGCATTACAAACACAAAGTACACATACTTACATTTAACTAATTTATTGATTTAAACTGCCCTTAAACCTTAACCGAGAATGAAGCTTGTAAGTGTTATCTCAAAAATGTTAGAATGCTAGAAACTGGACAATTGAATTTTTTATAATTTTAAATCTATATATTTATGGAACTCGGTCACCTGAAAGTTACACTTAACATTCGATTTCTACTACATGTTATAGTTGTTATTTATCGATATTTATTTTAAATTCTATAACGATGTATGAACAACTTCCGTTGACACGTGCTAGTCGGATAACAAGAATCACGAGCATACAAAAAATGTGTAGTCGCTCAAACAAGATGACCTGTATTTGCAGATGTCGCACATACAATCAAACTGCGCAACAATTAACGCGTTAAATGCAGTCAATGTAATTCTACATCAATCTGAACGTTGAACACATTCGAGAAGGAAGACAAGAAAAGAAAATACAAGCACAGAAATGCGTTTAACGCGAAACGTAGACTACAAAGGTTCCACCATTGATTTCTACGTTATATCACCGTTATATACTACATACACAGTATCATAATGCACGCGCGTATTGCCACAAAGATATTCATCTTTGAAATTTAATCCTTGTTACTTTCCTACAGCTTTGTTTAGTTTTATTTTTCTAAGTATTATCTATGCATATAAAATATACTATCGTATTGTCACATTTTATCAATTAGTCTAACGTATGCCTAAAGTTACTGAAAAATATATATTTGAAGAAGGTACGAGAGAAAAGGAAGCTAAGTTAGAGAAAAAGAAATTAAGGAATGGAAAAAGTAAAGGGGGAAGGTAGAATGTTGATCTTAATTCAGATATACCGTTATCAAAACTATCGTATTTAGCTTAATTTGTAAATTGTCTTCGATTCTTAACAAAATTATTTCAATGTACAAACAGAGAGTACATATTTTATATTTGTTTCTCATAACCCTCAATATAAGAAAGTTTTATATATATATATTTATTCTTCTATCCTATTATTTTATGAATGTTATTTCTAACAATGTCTTAAACAAATATACGCAATATGAAGCATATGTTAAGAGTGATTATTTAAAAGAAAGTTTCAAAGATGAAGTCACACAGCGCCAAATTACACATTATTTTAATTCATTGACAATTCAGTGCACGCATTGAGCGCATAACACGTTTCTAAGATGTTACTATGTATTTAACATTTTTCTGTGATACGCACTGTATACGATTGATTGCATGTAACGCGAGCGCTTCTCCTAAATATATTTTTAAGTATTCCGTTACGAATACACTGCATAAAAGATGATCACGTTGTTGTTACTTTCAATGTGTGTACTTACGTACGCGTTGCTCGCAAATTAGTCGCGTATATATATATGTACTCGTATAAATGTACATAGTACAGCTTTTATAACGAAGGCTGAGGATGTTTATGCATTTTCAGGAAATTAAAATATATGTACAAAAAAATACAAAATGCGCAAAACTATATAAAATGATCGAAAAAAGAAAGAGCAGAACTCCATTTACACTTGAAATTAAATCAATTCATGCGAGGGCAATGCAACGCGAATCAGTTAACGGAAGATTAACAGAAGTTCAGTTAACTGGATAGTCACAAAGACTCGGTACAGACGATTGCGTTGCTAATACGTTTGTCACGCATAATTTTATAAGACAATAGCGAAATATTGCGTGGCAAACGTACACTGCATACGAATCTCGCTCGTCTCCACCGAGACTATAATTTCGTTCCAATAAATGAACTTCCACTCTACACGTTACAATAATTACCAATTACAAATTGGATGAAACAAATCTCTAATTGTGTGTGTCAGTTCTTTAATTATATTTATGAAAATATGAATTTACATAAACATCCAAAGTCTACTTATAACGCTATACACGAGTACTTAGCTAAACTTACCAGCAAACCTTAAAACCGTATTGTACTGATTTTTTCCAGCAGAATGATCATTCTTAATCGTGTGTGAATTAATCTTCGGTAAAAGCTAATTTCTCTTCATCGTCAAATATGGATCCGTCATCCGACAACTCGATCGTGTCAACTTTTAATTCCTGTCTCCTTTGATCTCGAACTTTCTTATGCGATCGCTTAATAGAGGTTTCCTGAATAAGTCTGATATAACTTTTCGTCTTCAAACAATTTGGCGGTGTCACTGTCGATAATAGATTTTCCGTACTGGTGCTTGTATGATTTTCGATATCAATCGCAAAACTTGTTGAAGCTTCTGCGTCATCATAATCGACTGATTTGTTATTCATCGATTCATTTATTATGTCATCTGTAACAACACAATCGTCCGAGCTCTCTAATGTATTATACAATCCACTTTCAATATTTTTTATCGGCGTGTCACTTTTTCCGTCTATGTAACAATTATTTGTGACCAAATTGATACCTTTTCGTGAAATATTTCCACGTTTATTTTTTTTATGCGATTTCTTAATAGAATCTAAATTACAGTACAACTCTGCTGTTGACATATTTCTCGGTGTTAATCTACCCGTTACATCATTATTTATTTCTCCTGCACTTTCATTATTAACATTGCTACCAGATTTTATTGCCATTTCATTACTTACTTCTATGTTAATGCAATTACCTGAAAAGCTTGGTACGGGTGTTAAACACCGCGAGTAATTAGTATTCGCAACACCGTCCTCCAAAAATTCATTTTTTTCAGATGGTAAATCATAAGAATGCAAATATTCTTTACAAACAGTGGATATAATTAATGATCTTTTCCTCTTAAGAGGTGAGAAAATTTGGAACTCTTCTTTCGATACGTCAGATTCTTGTAACTCAGAATCACATGACACGCTACTAGTTTCGCAGTCGTACGACGCGTTTAATAGTTTCTTTCTTTTACTCGGAGATAGTTTTTCCAAAGACGAATTCGTACCCACTATCAAAGAAGTGGAATCCTCAATATTTGTGCTCACACCTAAATCCAAAGAAAAATCTTCCATACTGCTTTTAGATTCGGATATTCCATCGTCATCAAATGTTTTACATTTGCTGTTTATCGCTAGGTCCATGTCTTTATTAAAATATTCTTGCCGTTTTAAAAATCCGGATAATATCTTGTTATGTTTATCCTTCTTGTGAGATTTTTTAACAGAACTGAATTGTGATAACAAAAGTCTGCTCGAATTTATCTTCTCAGGTGTACACGATCTTTCCTCTCTTGATGCATTGAGATAATCCTGCTCTATTTTAATCTTTTCATTGTCTTCATGTTGTTCAATGTTTTGCCAACATTTCATACTCTGCAAGTGTTCTTCTCCAACTTCTAGTCTGCCTTGTAAAATTTTCGGACTAAACAATCTCCTTTTATCATCCTTAATTTTTTTATGAGACCTTTTTATAGAATCATTAGCAATTTTTTCCAAAATATTTATACGATTTTCAGGAGTAACTGGTTTTTGTAGCTCTAACTCGACTTTGGTCACTGGTTCTGGCGTTACCGATCTGGTATCGGTTAAATTAACGTTTCCACTAGATGAATCGTTTGTATTAACGTCAGAGTGATCATGAAGTAACTCATTTTCCGAAAAGCATTCCATATTCTCCTCTGACTTTACTTTAACATCAGATTCATCTATTTCAGATACAAGGTTTGAATTCGAAGCGTAATCAATTACTTCTTTAGATTCATCTAAAATAGATTTCTGTTCTTCTGAATAATCAAAGAGCGAACCTGTATCCGACATGTCATCTTCAGTATGATTCGTAGAATGTTTATTTAATAAAAATTTTGTTCCATTTTGAAGCACTTTCTTGTCGTCTACAAAATTATTTGTGCATTCTGTTACACAACGTTCGCTTCGTTTTGATGATCTCTCCTACATAAAACATTGTAATATAAAAATTAATAAAGGTTTTCAAATAATATAAATCAGGATCAGTTATTGCTGTTGAGGCTTTTAGATAGAAAAGATATCTGTTTTGAAATCCTTAACTGAACATTTCATAAGTATTGCAGCTAGCTTCATCATAAATCAATTAACATAGTAACAACATTATTAAGGTAAGTCTTTTAAAAAATACATGACTTTACACTCCAAAGTCTCAACAGTGAATGCTGTAATGTATCAATAAGTTTTATGGATTAACTAAGACAAGAAAAATTTATTAATTTTATTCATTTACCTTCTTATGACTTCTCTTAATAGCACTCATACTTTCAGGAACTATACTAATTACATTTTCAGGTGTACATGGCCTGTTGTCATCCTTATCATAAAATTCATGATATAGATTTCTTGAAGTATTCATGGAAATATTATTAGTACAATTGAATCTGCTGATACGTTTCAATGAATGTGAATTAGGTGTTGCAGTAGAATAAACAATATTATCGACAGTCTCTTTTAGTCGACTGCGTATCAATGGCGTAAATCCAACTGAACGTAACAATTTCCTGGTTAATTTTGTATTAGGTGTAGAATAATGTAAAATTTCGTGTTCCTTTGTACTTTGTTGCGATGGTGTTTCATTTTGATTCTCATCGATAGAATCAGAAGATGAGAATAATATACTGTTATTTACAGAATCATTAGGATTGTCGTCAAAGTTTTTAAATTTATTGGAGACAGATAAAGGAGGACTAAAGTTTAGACTCAGAGACTTTCGTATATTCTTCCTTGCAGGTGTAAATCTTTTCGGGCTAGGAGTTGAATTGAAATTTAATGATTTTTTTATTTTAGTTTTTCCATAGTAAGGACTGTTGTTAGAATGTAAGGCTCTCATTATCTTAGCAGATCTTGACAAATGTTTGTCTTCATCGTAAGGACTGGTCTCAGAACTGGAACTATGAACGCTTGCATCAAAATTTAATGACCGGCTTATTCTGAATCGGACAAAACGTTTGTTTCTATTTGGAACTGATCTGCTACATGCCACAAATTTATGTTTGAGTGAAAATTTGTTCTTTCCCAAAGGACTCCATGTGATAAAACATTTTGGATTTAACTCGCTGTTACAAACAGCATAATCCTCTTTACTTCTACTGCTATTATTATTATTCATTTTTATAATTGCCATAGAATCATCAAACATAGTTTTACTCAATATGTTCTAAGCATAAAGTATGATGTGTAAATACATGTATAATTATTTTAAAATATCAGTGGTAAGTCAATATTTAAAGTATACATTATCTCCATTCTATGACACTGTAACAAAATAAAAACCAAAGTATTAGAATAAATAAAGTAGAGCATTGATAATGAATGTATTAATTATTAAGACTAATATGTTATAATCCAAAATGTATTTCATCAAATGTATATCATCAAAAATTGAAAAACAATCTTGATCTCACATGTCTCTGAAGTGGAACTGAAGTATCAATCGTATGTAATACATGATAGTTAATGTATTAAACCCTTAAAACATAATTGTAATTCTGAGCAAAAAATATTACTTTGAATAAAAAAAATGTAAATATGTTTAATCATACATGTGTATTTCAATCGTTAATTTAATAATAAAATTTCAGTTTTGAAAATTTCACAAAAAGTTCGAGTTAATAAAAAAACTTATTTTAAGTTAGAAATTTAATTTCATATGTAGATTACTATAAATTAATAACTTTTTCTTATTGATCATCGTATAGTATATGTACTTATAGTTACGTCAGGTAACAATATCTTCAATATTGGTACATACATGTGTCCGTGAGTGCATGCACAAATGTAACACATATATACAATAAATAGAATGCGATATAATGCATGCGTGCAGATGTCTTTTAGGAAAATATATTCTTTAATTAAAAATGATATACACATGCATATCTATGCAGCTTATACGTGTATACGTACATAAACTATATATCATTTACACATTTAAACACATGGAACCAAGTATAATACTATTTACTTACAATTTTGTGATCTGTTTCAACGAGGTAACATAAACTGGCTGTCGTATACGCAGAGTTTAATTGTAAAATATCAAAAACTAATTCCCCTTGGCTATACCTTACTCTTCTTTATGGCTTGGATCGTATACTAAAATACATAATACTATTTACTAAACCGAGTACACATATAAGCACCATTCAACCCAAATACTACGCAATCAATTTTACATAGAATCTACTATGGCTTCGTACGACATCACGCGTCCCAATCTGTTCTCTGAAGATGATAGTAGCGTACGGAATAGATGGCGTTACACGTATACTCCATTGTGACGACGTGGTTTAGGTAGCTAACTTCAAATCATTGATTTTTGCGGGAAACTTGAAATGCATATACATACACAGTTAATAATAGTAATAATAATAACATGTAGTTTTAGTTTCAATTTTATGTGAGAGAGATAGATAGATAGATAGATAGGGAGAGAGAGAGAGAGAGAGAGAGAGAGACAGAGACAGAGAAAGAGAGAGAGAGATAAAAGTCTTACAAATAAATAGTATAAAGTAGGAAAATTTTTATTTTTAATTTGTCAACACGAATAAATTTCATTACATTGCAACACGTTGCATCTGATGGCTGATTTCATATTTGAGCGTGCCAAAGAAAAGTCGCCAAACTCAACAGTATTTTCAATTATTTAACTCTTGGATATTACAATGTATCCTATAATAACTAAAGTTGCAGTTGCTATAATTTTCATCATAACCTTTATAAAAATACAATTACACATAACAACAATACATCTTAAAAAATAAATAATTATATGTCAAAATCATACAAATACCTCTAATTGATTAAAGATGAAATTAGTACAATCAATGTATCTTATGTTTGATTTCATATTATCTTTGATTCTCCTAGTTGAAAAATTTTCACCAATTGTCGTTGATATTTCACTGAATAAAGTTAATTAATATTATTCAAAACTCCAACTTTAACTTTAGTCAATATTTTAATTTATTGAAATGATTTGATTGAAAATATTTTTGTTCATTTCTATATAATAATACGGTAAAAAAGTTACTGTACAAATTGGTTTAAAAATTATATATGCTTTTTACATACTTTTGTAATCACTTTTTAAAACATATCTTATTTATTTATTTAAAGAGACTAAGTGATCACCCATATATTGCTGTTAAAATAAAATTAGGGAAAATAGTAACAAGTTATAAATCTAATCAATTGTACTTTCTTAATAGAATGGGAATACATCAATTTCTTCGATTCAATTGAAATAGAGTTGTCAATTACTATTGTTAAAACTGTACAATGAGATCGTATTCATCTGAAAATTGCAATGTGAAATATGCCAAAATATCACGATGAAAGCTTAAATATGTCTAACATGAAAACTGACGATATATTCAGCGTTCGTTCGTTGAACGGAAATGGCAAACGGATCTGTCGGATGGAAAGTAAATGCAACCAGTCGTCGCGCAGCTGTAGGTGTTGTACGACCTAACATTCCTGCATACATTCGAAATTTTAAAAGACCAGAATCGCGAGCGTAAAACCTATAAAAATAATGCAACAACATTAATAGCATTATATATATATATATATATATAGTTCTTTTATGAGAAAATCAAATTGAAAATTTGGAGGTCATAATTTTAGCAAATAATTTGTTTAAATATTAGAAAAATAAATGTTAACCGTACCGTATAGGATGCTCGTCACAAGCTTTTGGACGCTCCATCATAGATACCCATTTATCGTCGTAAGAAAATAGAGATAAGTCCAGGTACGGAGAACTAGAATAGGATTGAGCGCATATCGGTAATTGAGCAAGTAATCTTTTTGTAGCTTCTGTAACACCACCATATCTGGCACTTACTATCGTTTGTTTGAATCTTTGTTGTAATAATCTATAATAAAATTACAAATTGATATTACACTTAATTGTTACATATGTATCAACCTACTAATGGACTGACATCTGGACAAGGTGCTCCAAAATTATGCGATAAGCGGAACCGATGATATTTGAGAAGAGGAGAGATTATAATTCATTTTCCTAGCTTTTAGAAGTCGCACTTTGAAAGTCTACAAGGGGGCCAGTTTATTTTACCAATGTTAAATTTTTCAACTGTATGTACTTTTTTCTCTAAAATCATAAAAAATATTGAACTCAAATTTTAACCACATACTTTTTAGACTTTCTTTTGCAAATATACTTAAATTCGAAAGAATAATTAAAGCCAAATTTTATTTTTTTCTTTCTGATGAAAAGATATTATTAATGAACAAAATAAGATATAAAAATAACTTGCAGAGAACATGTGGTCAAAGTTTGATTTTAATATCTCTTACGATTTTGAAGGAAAAAGCACACAAATTTAGCAAATTTAGATTAAGTCTTCCGTTAAATACCTACGTGTTTCAAAGATAAAATGTCAGACAATAAAACAAATTTTACACATTTCAACTTGCCTCATAACTTTAGAACATCCCTATGCCTAATTTACCTTGCATATATATTGTTAGATGGTGAACACATATACTGACAATCACTACTCATTCTAGCGTTCCTGAAGAAATCACTGAAGTTTTCAAATTGCTTTAGTAATTGTGTGGATGCATTATCATACGCGGCTAATATTTTAGCAGTAACCATATCATAAACTACCAAAAGTGCAGGCTGTACGTTAGGCTCGTTTGCTTGAAGTGTTGCCACTTCTTCACTTGCGAATCTTACAAGAATATGATTTGTATCTAACAATTGCATCTTCCACATCCGCAACGCGTTTAACTGAAACATTAATTTGTTATTAATTACACGAACTTATAGTATTACGTTTGAGATTATTATAAAATACTCGAATAAAAATTTTATATATTACTTGGTCAAAATATTGATAAAAACGCCGTAATTCATATGGGTCCTTCGTCGTATCGCTGATATATGCCGCCCTTTTGTAAAGATAAACCAGTAATTTATGCTTAAGGCTGTTTATTGTAACATCTCTAAATGGACGACAGTTTACTCCTGGACAAGCGCTTGTAACCAAATAAGCGTCATCCTCTAAACAAAACCTGTTACAAATTGATTATAAAAATCAATCATTGACAACAGAATATGTGAATAGTTATTAAAACAAACTCAATACAAGTGGTACCTTCCTATTGTTCTGACATTGATGAACATTCCATCGAGAATCTGAAATATGTGAATGGTTTGATGCTGCACAGACAGAACTGCCAGTATATCCTTATAAAGATAAAGGCCTATATGAATAAAAAATATTAACAGTATAAAGAATTGTAGCAATACTGCTGTTTATTTATTTCAAGTGGATATTGGTATCATCACTTATTAATGACCCTTATAGTACTTAACATATTAATTAAAGTACTTACCCTGATTATGAGATAAATATATTTTATCTACTTTAAAATGTCTAGTATCACATAATTTCCCACCTCGCAAATCAACAAGATGTAAACTATAATCTTCAAGTGGGGATCTAGGATTTGGTGTCAGTGCTTCATTATTAGAGTAAATCTTAAAAAATACAATTTAAAATTATCGTATGATGTAAGTGCAGTATAATCATTAAATGACACAATTACCTGATAAAAATGTGGTCTCAATTCATCTGGAATATGGGCAGCCGAACCAACAATTACATACCTCCCATCATCTGTAAACAGACTACACTCTCTATTTAATTGTTCATTACTTTGAACTACATTTACAATCCATTTTGCCTATAAATTTTATAATATACATTATTTATTACCATTGACATTAAGAAATTAAAAAAACATATAAATAAGGAATTAATGTAACGTACCTTAAAAAATCTATTAAAAATATTCCTTCTAATGTGAAAATTACATTCATCATTTTTGTGTCCAATGTATTCACCTTCACAACTGGCTAATAAATCTGCAGCTGCAGATGCACCACGATATTCATAAACCTCTATAGAAGTTTGATCAGCACTAAAAGCTATTAAGTAACGACCATCAGGACTAAATTTTCTTAGAAAACATGGAGGTTTTTCTACGTTCATGACAGTAAAATTAGGAAATACATTTTGATAGAATTGTCTTGCATTGTGTACATGTGTTCCTGGATAAGGACAACCAAATGTTTCTCGTCGTTTTAATCGCACCACAATATTCTGTGGACCTATTTTACGAGGTTTAATAGGACAAGGTTCTGTCACGTATTCGATCTTTGCCTCCTTTTCAGCCATCCCTTACGAATATTTCGAACATATGTCAAAATATTTAAATTGTACAACGTAAAAGTATTCTTTTCTTTGTCAAGTTTGACAGGCATAGGTTGGAACACTTTTATTGGTTATGTTCTATGTTTCGCGTGATAGTGTTTAACTTTAAAGCGTAACGTGGTTTTACATTATTAACGATATAATTTTTTTTATACAAATAATATGATTACTTCCTTTTATGTTTAAAATTTCAATTTGTGGTGAACAATTGTCATTAAATTTTAAATTTTCTTCCATTCTCCCATAGAAAGTAACTTAATTGTTACGTCAGTTTAAGTATTTTCCCATCTATTATAAATCTAATAAATCAATGTTTATCTTTCACGTAGAGTGTCCAACTTGTGTAAACATAATATAATTTAACAACCTTTAAAATATCAAATTTCTTCTCCTTTTTATTGTTATATATATAAGAATTACTGTTTATTGTTATATAGCATTTAATGTAAAGCATACTATAGATATATTTATAGACTTGTGCGACTGTGTGGATATCTCATAACGCATGCGTATATGCAAATTACGTACTAATTAACCTATACAAATTATACAAATTATATAAATTTTTACAATATTGAAATTTTACCTGTCATAAAATATATAAACGTACATTTTTTAATAGTTTAATAATAAATCAATTGAATTCACACTTGAATAGAATCCATATTTTGTTCTTTTTGAGACAATGAAAAATGCCATTCAATAGTTGAAAGTTCTGTAGAAATGTGAAATATTTACATTGAAAGTTTAATTACCATTTTTTTTTTTAATTATTGTATATTCTCTGTACACGTATTTGTTTTAAAATATCTATATAATTTTTATATATTTAATTACATGCAAAACAATGCTTAAAGATTCTACTATATATATCGTACAACTGTATTAGCACTATTATCGCTACTACATATTTTTATGCTATCTGTTAAACGTCGCGTAAATTTTCTAAACAAAAACCATTTATTTATTTCCAAACTTGTTTACAATTCTTTTGCAATTAATTATGTTAATTAAATACATACTTTTCTCAGTTACAAATTACAATTTTTCGTTTTTTCCCCTATTTTTGTTATGCATACAAAAACAGACAACATAAAAAATCAAAGTGCATTTTACATTTTAATAAATGTACTATGAGAATAAATTAAATTTCACTGATCTGTCTGAACAATAACTTTATAGTTTATTATACTCTATGCAATATGGCAAATTGAAGATGTATTTATATATTGATATTCCAGGTATTACTACCCAAATTTTATAATATATTGAAACCTATAAAGTTGAACATAATATTTAACCATATCTAAATGCTATCCACATAGTCTACTATATCCATATATCTAAGATATATTTCAATTGATTATCAACTGTGAATAACGATCAAATTTGCATTCGTACCAAACCCGTGGCGATTGAAAGATAAATAAGCTGCATACCATGACTAATACTCGATTTAGTATATTTATGTATGACTGTATGATTGAAAGAAAATGGTATGAACAATGTACGACGCTATGCGATCATATTTCAACAAAAGGAAAGTACAATTTCAAACAGATACAAATATCATAAACAATTACTTTTCTATTTTTTCATAACTTCCATCGTGTTGTTCCATCCACTCTTGTGTTCTTCGTGCACCCGCGTAAACTGAATAGGATATTTATTAATAAACAGAATAAGATTTATAAAATGATTCTGATGCAAAAATATTGTTGAGGTTCCAATTTGGTTCTGAGAAAATAATATAAGCAAAGATGTTAATGATTGAATGTTACAAACAATTCCTTTAAACTCAGAAAACTATAGGATATAATTAAATAGCATCAAAACACAAAGTCACTTGAATGAAAAAAAATATGCTAGAAAGAAATTTGATTTTCCAATTATATGCATGAGTTTTCGACTAACTGCACAAAATTGAAACCATTAACATTTGTCCGATTATTTCCTAAGCTTAAATTATGTTACAGTGTATTTTTCTTTTTTAATTATTATTGTGTGTTACGTTAAATTTATTAAACATTCAAATTCAAACCTTCATGAAAAAACATACATATTTTTTTTTAGATATCGGACATGTTTGTTTAGGAAACTTAATAAACTGCGTGTTTTCGCAAATTATGAAATGGCATATATGTGTATGCTAGTACGTGTATATATATCAATTACACATAATTATACATATACATATACACGTATACACATACATATATATACATATGTACACATAGCAACAAGGATTATTTCAACTTTATATTCGCACGTCTTTCTTTGATTTTTAATGTTCGTGTCTCATAATTCATGCGAAGCAACACACGTAAGTTGTAATTTGATACTGCATTATTTTTGTTTTACGATTTACATTACACTGTTGATTAAAGTATAAAGCTTGAAATTTGTATTAGTGTCGAGATACAATATTTACGAAGTATATATATGAGCATTGCCCGAGTGAACAGTGCCGGAAAATAAATTTGAAAAAAGTGAAAAATAGACGCGTATTATGTGTGTTGTGTATATTTGTGTGTCCTGCTGGGTAAAGAAAATATCAAGACAGGATAATCAATCTCAAATCTCACTCGATGAGTTACTACTGGATGAATTATTACCACTCGTTGATGAACTCGATGATGTTCTAGTACTGTTTGATTCGTTGGCTGCCCTAAAAGTAAACAAATACATTAAATCTCCTTCAATTAATATTTTACATAATACATTCAGCATTAGAATAACCGGAGGACTGAATATCTAGATTTATCAGATCTATTTCCTTGATATTTTGAGAAATACTTTATGTAATATTATTAATTTCTGTAATATAATTAATTAAAAAAAAAAAACTTTCAGTATAAAGATATTTGATCATTGTTGTTCTATTCTCTATTCTCCTGTTATTGTTCTTAGTTGTGAATGACGAAACCAACACTTTAGAGACTATAGTCACAAAATCGATCAAAGCTAACGAACATTAATCGTCGCTTACGAATATTTTTTCAACGCTTATATAACTCTAATCTTAGTTAAAATATACATAAGTGTTATGTATATAAAGTATTTGGCATACCTAAAGAGAGCGACTAAACTACGACCTACGTTATCTTGGTGTACCTCAGCTGAACTCTGATCTCCCAAATGCTGTCTACAAATGGGGCAAGTACCATGCTAAAAAAAAAGAAAGAAAGAAAAAACAATAGTTATAAATATACATTTATATTACTCTAAAATAAAATTCAATTTTTTAAGTCCTTTTTTTGGCTTACCAATTCTAACCATGGTATAATGCATGGTGCATGATATAGATGCAAACATGGAAGTTGTTTAACTGGTTCAGAAAGTTTGAAGTCTTCCCAACAAACAGAACATTGAAGTTTAGTATCTACATATAAAAGACAACTTGTTATTATCATCTGAAATAATTTTCTATTTTACGAATTATGACATGTATATTGTATACTTACCAACGTGATATTGATTCACAGTTACAGTTGGTATTTCATCAATTTGTTTTCGTGGTAAAGGAGGTGGTCCAGTTCCATCCATTTGATTTAATAAGTGTGTTACAATCGAGTCTAAGCCATCCTGACCCCAAACATAATCTCCAGGATTTCCCAAGAACAGTCTAATATTGAATCTACATTATTGTGCTTTATTTTAGTAATACTAAATATCGGGTAAAACAATAATGACTTTTATCCTGGGTGAACAAGCTTTTTTTCAGTGATTCTCCTTACAACATTATTTATTGTACTTTGCAAATATATTTGTATGTTTATATAACACAAGCTAAATAAAAATAATGTTTCGTTTAATATTTATGATATTGTGTCTGTACTGTTATTTGAAAGTTTTGTGCTCAGGGAAGACGAGAAGATCTACTTTTAAATATGAAACTGTACTATAACCACATATTCTTTGCAAATAGACACACAAATTCATATGTGGTTGTTATTGTATCTAATTTTGTTGTTTGGTAATAACATTTTTTTATTACAAAATATGAGAAAGTAATTAAATTCTTGCAAAAATCTACATCCTTATGTAAGATCCAAGAAATATGTGTTAAATTTGTTTTTAACATCTCTTACAATTTTTGAGAAAAAGTAGATATTTAAAGTTACCAAATCTAATATTGATAAGAGGTTTTTGTTTCTCTTTAAAGCAATGTCTTAGTATATAAATGTTTCGACGTTTCATCAGAATTGGAACTATATAGCTGCATCAGAAGTCACAAGACACACTGATACTGCATGAACTAGTCATAATATTGGCGATACATCAAAACACTTCTACAGCAGTATTTTAATCTAAAAGCTTTAAATATGAAGTCAAAAATTTTTTACTTTGATAACTCCAAATTCTTTCATTCCTGTATTTATGACTCATTATTTCAAATTCATTTAATAATCATTTAATTGCTTTGTCAATGTTTGACAAGAAACAAACCAGGATTACTATAATATATTTCGGCTAAAATCAGTTAGAATTTCAATTTTTATAAGTTGTTGCAAAAAGAAAACAAACTGTTACAATAATCAATAAAAAACTCAATTATAAGAAATACAACACAGTTGCAGAAACATGTGGTAATTAACATATTTTTTCATAATTGTGTCATATTTTTTAAATTTATTGGCATCTTTTTTTGTAATAGATTTTAAAAATTTCTAATTAGTTACTTCGATTCATAAAAACAGTGAGCATGTGAATATTTGTGTGAAATCAGTAAAATTTTTCACTAGTAAAATTAAGTAAATAGATATATCTACATATATATATAGGCATACACATATAATTTACCATTTTGAATTATTTACATGCTATTTCAAACATATCACATATACAAAAGTATATGAAAAAAGAACAAGTTATACTATTGTACATTTTGTACAAAATATCTTTTGCTAATATTAACATAATGAGAAAAAATATGTAATTAAAAAATGACATATCAAGTATTGCCTTTCTGCGTACAAATAAATAAATCTTGAAGAAGCAAGATTAATATTACCATTAACTATATCAATAAAATTTAATTCTCACACAAATCTTCATTAAAAGCATGTACTATCTTTATAGATAAAAATATACCACAAAATCCTGTTTTGTATGCCAAACAAATAAGTTTTACATGCGAATAAACTAAAACTTAAAAATTGCTTTTAAATTCACTCAGGATAACACTTCATATAAATAACATGCACAAAATAACATGATTTTACATAAAATATTACTAATATTTTCTCATATTTATATATATACCTCTCACACATATATATATATATATATGATCAGAATTTATTGGACATAATTAGCTTAAAACCATTAAATACTCCAAAAAGTTTGTAGAATGAGTTTTGTACTTGCTGTAGTGCATACAGCCAGGAGAATAGACATAAAATGCACGAAGTTTCTCATCATTATTTTTAATGCTAAAACTATAAAATATTGATTGTAAACATTGCTATTGACAGATATTTGCTTTATGTAATCAAATTCAAAGAGAAAGTTACTGAAATATTTTAAAAAATATATAATGCAAAAATGATTGAACAGAACTCAAAATATGAATTTGAACACTGGAAAACAATACACAAAGGTGTTGCCATATTTGTAGAACATTATTTTTACAAATCAAAAATTTAATGCACAATATTTACTGCTGTCAGAAAAATCCAATGCATCCTATTTATTTACTAAAATTATTACTACTGAATTATCATTTGTTTATGTCAATAGTTATGAAACTTTTACATGGAGAAGAAACTCTTGAAAAGATTAAAGATTGAATTTAACATTATATGATACTAAAATCATTGAATCCACTAATGGCTGTTTCCAGGATTCTTAATTTATATATAAAGCAGTTTGACCAGCCACATATGTACATGCTTGGACATACATTTATGTAGATATATACTATTAAGTGCATAACAAACATTAATATGATACGTACACAGGTAATTGTGCAGCTTGAGCTACTCCTTCTGAGAGATGAAGTATGAAATCCTCTATAAAATTGTCTACGGACGTAGGCACCATTTCTTGTCTTCCACGACTGCTGCTCAACATAAAAAACGTGTATGTGTTTATGTATACTTATAACATTAAGTCAAACATTACATAAATGTTCAACCTCTGTCTTTAACATAATTTAAAATAGTTATGTCTGTATTTTAAAACAAATTAAAAAGCTTATATGTATTCAAAGCTCTTTCTAAACAGCATACCTGTTGGAACTGCGTGTATCTTGAGCATTACGCGAACAATGAATGTGTCTTCTACCAGCAGGCCCATTATTTCTGTTAGAATTAACTGGTGTTTCAAACTGATTGTTGAAATCCCTCACATAACGTACCTCAAGCTGTATAGCAAGTCTTTGATTAAAATAACAGTAAAATATGTATTGGTATATAAGGTATTAAAAAAGCATCTGAGAGCTTAATCATCTAGATCTCACAGTAAAGGGATAAAAATCATTAATACGAACCCTAAAATTAATCCTTCCACAATACCTCCAAATCTACATTTGCATGTATATGCATTTTATATCTTAAACAAGCTTTTCAACTACAGCATTTTTTTGTAGGGGTACTTGAGTTACAACCTAACCTAACTTAAGTCCATTCTAGTAGACTTATAATGAATAGATAGAAACTGTACTTGAGGATGTAAGTTGATCTGTGACTTGCACATGTCAAACTTGTATACAAATAAAAGAATAGTACACTGAACATTTTTAATTAATGTGAGAATAAGCTTTATAGTTATACACTGAAAGAATTAATTTCAGAATCCATTGATTAACCAGTTATTAATTAATTACACTGATTAATCCTTGAACATTTGTTGTTGGATCAATTCTAAATCATTTCTAATGTATGTTTTATTCCTATTTATGAATAACATAAATATGTAAAGTATCAGACATTTTTTTCTCAATACCTTATATAATAAAGTTTTTATGCAGAAAAATTAAGATGCAAAAATATTGCTTATATTATCTATAATGTTATTATTACGCATAAGCGTACCATTGTCGCAAAATGTCACTTACATCATCTAAGTCACTAGTACTGCCGTCACTTTCTAATTCTTCTATAAAACCGCTTGCGCATCTTGGACACGTGTAATCCTAATAGAAAAGATTAAACACATTGAGTCCTAAATACACAATTAGTATAATTGAGTGATTCTATGTAATTCTAATAAGAAATGCATATGAAAAGCAATTTTATAGAAATATCATTTTATACTTGCTTTGTACATCTGTTAAGAAAATATTGACATATTTCATTAAAACGATGCATTACACATTAGCGAAAGCTCATCGATTAAAAAAATATGTTACAATAGTAACCATTGTTTAAACAAGTACTAATTTATCTCTTAACATGAAAGATATAAAATTTTAAAAAGAGTAACTAAGAAATAAGACTTAAACAATTGGAAAAGTATGTCGTTCAAAATATATATAATATTCATTGTAAATGAATTTTATATCAAAACAATGTTACTCCTTGCAATGTTGAAATGTTCACTAATTTTAATATCAGTATATAATGGCGGAAGTAAAGATGCATAAAGTAATTCTTGAATAGTAGCATTTATTCGATTAACTTTCTAAAACATAAAGAAAGACAGAAGGAAAAGAATTTTTACGCGTGATATCGAACTGACAGATCGAAACAAAAAATGAGAAATTTTTTAAACGAATTTATATCTTATTTATGACTATTAATGTTATAAGAAAATGGAAAAATGTACTTACAGGTAATAAACGTTCAATTTCGATACTGCATTTGTGACAAAAAAATCGGGACATTGCCCCGTCTACAACGGCTTCCGCCATCTTTTACGTGTCCTTTTTGCTCCTCTTGCCTATTTCTGACTATCGTGATGGATCGTAATCCGTCACAATTCTTGGTGTATTTGATTGCGTTTTAAGCAGGGATACCGAAACAGAACTGGAAAACTACTGATTTTAAATGATACCTTTACGTAGCACGAGATGGCGTCTGATTAAATTAGTCGATTGCGCATCAACGTCTTATTCTTGCGTATGGTTACAGTTCTTTTGGATTGAATTTTTTATTCTCTTTCTTTCGGAGAAATTGCAATTTCATTTGTCAATTGCTAGTTATATAATATCCTTGTGACCTTCTCTTTTGTCCCTTCATATATATGAAATACACTTGAAAACACTTTATCGAGTAATACAAATTTAGTCGACTACTCAGCAATAAATAACATTTTTCTTCTAATTTGAGGTGCGAAAGTTTTTTCAATTCTGTATAATGTATGAAAAATATAAAATGTGCGAAATTAATTACTTTATCGATCGTTAAATATGTACGTATCGTTCGTGGATTCCAAATATATCTCAACGTAAAGATATGTATTATAGGTTAGGTATTCACGTACGCGCACGCGCGCAAGTGATTCATATGGTAATTTCTCTATTCGTATTTCTTTAAAGAATATTTCGCTTAATTGGTAAATTTATTTAGTAAATGCAGATAAAGTATTATATATGCACTACACACATACTATAGCAATATATTTTTCACAAAAATAAGATTGATATTTACAATTTCTGATGTAAAATTTTTAGTTGTCTAAATTAACCACTTATGATTATATGTATTGCACGCGAATGTGTCATGTTCGTATACAGCAAGCGTGTAGTTGTAGATGCTATTTATACATATAGGCTTCTTGACTCGCGTGCGCGTCTGTAGTATGCAAATGCATTTATCTACACATCTCTTGTTTATTATGTGTTGATTTATATACACAGATTTATATATATTTTTATAATTGTAGGATACTAAAAAAAGTATATTAAAAAATGAGAACTCGTTAATGATTATTGTATAGTGTTAATCGCAGAAATTTCAAATTAGAATATGATATGTTAAACTTTTATTTCAGATTAGAGAAAATGAATTTCTTACTGAGGTATTATAAAAAGATACAGAAACTTTAGTAAAGCAAGTAAATTAATAAAAAAACAAGCTACTTAAATTAAATGCAGACAATAATAATAAAGTGCTTATGTAAAGTATTGATTTATTACAATTAAATGATAGCCTACTGACATAAATATTCTAATACAACTTATATCAATTTATAACATTTCACTTACACAAGTAAGTGCAATAAAGATTTTATTCTAAAACTACTCAGTTAAATATATTACAATATTTTAGATCACTAGACGAACAATGAAGTAATTCAAATTTTTTGTACCGTTCGAACTACAAGAGTCTTAAATATTTTCGCGAATCCATTTTAAGTCCTGCTTGTGTGTTGGTTGTACCTTTGCATATAGAAAGAGATTTATTATATAATGAACACATTTCTTTTAAGAATGGAATATATAGTCGAGTTTAATGAACACACGAAATGCGTCGATTATCATAGGAAGTGATTTCAATTTTCACAGAATTTGTTTACATTTGTTAGTACTTATATACATATACCAGTATGTCACTTCTGCGCTGTATGTATATTTGGGCCTTTTTAAAATTTAATTTTTATCAGCTTCAATTTCTGCGACATTTATGATTTGTAACATGCCGGTTTTCATTACATTCGTTTTCTCTTACCACCCGTTTTCATAATTATATAAATTTACATCATATTTGTGATAATATTTTTCTTTTTACATAAATTTTAATCGAGAAATTAATGATTATTCGCTAATTTTACATAAAAAATATTTTTTTTCGAAGAAAAATATTTGATACATTTCTATTCTAAGTTACCCCAAGTGACTGTTATTAAACATAATTACCTTATACTGTACTCTTT
The DNA here is from genome assembly GCA_963969225.1 of Xylocopa violacea. Classification (NCBI taxonomy): domain Eukaryota; kingdom Metazoa; phylum Arthropoda; class Insecta; order Hymenoptera; family Apidae; genus Xylocopa; species Xylocopa violacea. Next base: position 37,333,137 of record CAXAJV010000005.1, on the reverse strand, counting down.
TTTTATCTAACTATTTAAGTAATTAATAATTATAAAAGATAATAAAATAATTCATAACTTAATGATACATAATAGTTCGATGTGTATCATTGTTTATTTCCATGATTTACCAATTATATTTAACATTCTCGGATCGTAAACTCTATCTTTTTACGAAGTGTACAGTAAAAATCATAATTTATCGTATTATAAAACGTTTTGTTAATAATTATTATAACTTTCGGTAATACCATGCATATTTTGTAAATTTGGTAAATAAGGTAGATACTTCATATGGAAATAATATAAAATTAAAATAAAAATTAAATAAGAAATTTTTAAAAATTTTGTTAAATCATTATATAGACTATGAAAATCAAACTCAATGATAATTGTAGTGTCGAAAAAATATGTGATTAATTATCATTGGATGACAAATATTTTACATAATTTAAACGTGATATCATACGCATATTATAAAAAATATACTACGTATATATATACAAATTATTCTGCAACATTTAAAATAAAAGGCGTCTTCACAGAATCTTGGTAACATATTAAAATTTTTAGAATTGTGAGAAACACAATAAAAGATTATGCTTAAAATATATGTTTAATTAATGCAGTATTTTATATAGTTTCTAATACTTTTCATTTACAAATCGTTTAATGATGAATTAAGTGTTGGCAGTTAGTACGCACATTACAACTTTCTTCATATCCTGAAAACTACACTTTACCATGAAAACAAAATATAATAATTTCTGATAGTCTTCATACACATAACATAAATTACAAAAATCAAATCTACTAAATATTTTTTATATTAAATTAAATAAGCTAACTATTGAAAGTAATAATTAATCTGAAAGTCATAAATTAGGTACTACAGAAATAATTTTTATTTTATCGACATTTACGCACAAGTCACTCAAATTATTGAGTAGTCATTCATAGTGAAAATCATACATTATACATAGACAAAAATTTTGACTAGCTTAGTGTTACGTAAGGATTTTAACTAAAATTAAATTATCAATTTCTAATTTAATATATTTTATTACAAGAAATAATTGTATGATTTTCACTGTATGTGACTGTATAATGGTAACTAACAGGGAGAATAGTTGTATGGTTCGATGAGGTGGATGTAATAACAAAGTATTTTGCAAAATATTTATCGAGCAGGAAGGAGAATTAATATATCTTGTTATAGTGAAACAAGCTTAATAAGAAAAAATAAACAAAATTATTGCTATATTTTAATGAACTGAAAACTTAATTTATGACTATAGATATAATTGAAAAGAAATAGAAATTTAAATTGGCATGCTTTTTTTTGGTTTGGTTATTTTTAATTCATTTTAGCTAAAACATGTTTCTTTGTTTTGGAGACTATTTCAATATTACATTTTGTCGCTTATTATATGTCCGTATTGGGCATTATTTGAATAAAATTTGAGTATCTCATGAGGTATGTCATGTGATATTCGAAAATCTTATAAGACTAATTCAAAAAATTGAACTGATGTCAACCAACAGTACTCCAAATAGTCAAAGTATGAATTAATCTCATGAGATTCTAAGCTATCTTATTTATTTGGGTATCACGTAAGATAGCTGTAAAAATTGTATCTGTCTGTACTATGATCATCATATGCCATGATTTTTGTAAAAGATCTTGCCATTATTACATTCACCTCCTTAAACTTATCCAATGTCTTCATACATATAATTATGCATAAATTGCTTCAATATAGTCTTTGATATCAGTGAAGAAGATAATTACGGCACTCCCAGTGTGTATTCAATTGACCTATAATAGCGAATATGTATATGTACATATGTGCAACACGATTCAATTATTATAGAAAATAAACAACAATAATACTTCCATGTATTTATACCTTCTATTTGGAGCATGTAAGTAGTGATTATTCAAATAATATATTCTCCTATATAAGTAAATACCTATAACAACACAAACACTTATAAAAAAATAACACAGTTGATAAATAATCATATTTTTTTCTTATATTCGATTATTAACCGATAGTTGGAAGTTTTTTCTAAAAGTTTAACAAAAAATATAGTATATAATAACATAAAAAAATATTAAAATTTGTATACAAAATTACGATGAGACTAATCATAATGATAGTTTGTGGTCATTATTTAACGTATTATCAATAATTATTTGTCCTAGAATTTATCAGTTTACAAAATGTGTTTGAAACGATACAAAAAAAATATGTGTATCGTGTAAAAATGTAAATAAGGGTATCTGAGGATCATAGAGATCATATAATTCTTATTTCATTCAAATAGATATTTTAGTATCATTAAATATGATCAGTCCGATTCTTAAATGCTATCGATAAGCAAACATTGAAATTATAAAAACTGTACGTATTTTGTGTGTGTGTGAATGTATCTTGTATCCTGTAATATAATTAAAAAATTATTAATCACTAATTGGAATAATGAACAATTCACTCACTATAAAAAGTAAGTTGTTTAAAATATTCACTAAATTATTCCCGTTGCTTTTACCACAAAAACACTTTTAGAAAAGAACACTTTTTGGATGATTATCCATCTTTTGTAGTGCATGTTATACTTTCATTACTGTGATATTGTATATAATAAAAAAAACTTTGCATGCATAATTAATTTACCTTCAGATCATCGTCTTTGTAAAGTTGAAAGACAGCCTTCGATCCTCCAACATTCCAACAAAAGCTAAAAACAATTGCTTGTCATTTTGTGACAATTATTTGATAAAAGTTCATCTGAAGGTTAACATATTATTTGTGCACACAAGTTACAATATTACAGCAATTTACGGCATTCCATTAAAAAAAGTTTAGATCTTGAAATCTTATAAAATACGTGACTCTGAGAAAAAATCTTTAATACATTTTTATCTCCTTGAAATGAAAATGTACTTTCCTTTTTACACAATTTTTATGTCATGTTAAAAATAAAGTAAATATTGTAGGTTTTAATTCTAAGCGATTTAGCATGCATTTGCAGATAGAATAATAGAATTGTACAGACTTAAAAATATTCATCCATATAGGCATAGGATGTTAAAATCATTTGACAAAAATTATCATTACACATTATGAAAGTAAACTTTTAGTACGTAGAATCTGCATAATTATGATCAATTTTTTTATTAAAAATTTAGAGAAAAATGGATTACGGAAAAAGTGTTTTCACGTAGGAAGTAAAAAATGTAATTTTTCCTGAGTCTTCTTAAGACGAACATTTATCTTGTATATGCGCAGAACACAGATACATGTTTAGACGCGAGCGCATACATACACACAGAAATATAAGATAAAAAGAGAAGAAAATTACATTTGTAAATTAATAAAAAAGCATAATATATGAGTGCATGTACACGCATTGAGGCTGATTCACACTATTCGAACTAATAGGTCTGTCTCAAACATATCAACAATTTTTAATGTGTAGTGCACTACATACTTATGTTTTACATTGAACAAAAAATGTATTAAAAAAAAACAACTGTAATATATTCAGAAAAATGAATATCTTCGTGTAACTGATTGTATAACTTTATGGTTATTTTTAATGATGATATGTATTTAAAGACTTGAAAACATATATATTTGTACACTGCACATTGTACGATAGATACATTTTCGTCTATTTTTGTAAAAGAGTCTTAAAATAGAAAGAAAAATTTTAAATTAAAATTCCTACATTACAAAAATACTATAGAAACATTATTGAAATGAATAGTGTCATATTAATATTGATGTAATACTGTAACTGCATTACTTCTATGCTTGTTAACTTGCATGTTTTAGTTCATATTCACTTTTCCTGTTTAGTTTATCAAATGATAAGTATTGAAATAGTTTTACTATAGATAATAAATATAGAAATTAATAGTAACGGATATCATAAATATAAATAGTATAGTAGCGTATAGTGTGAACCAATCAGCTCTTTATATTTTATTGCGTTATTCAGTTTGTAGAAATGTATGTATGTATCATTTGTGATGATGAGAATAACAAGTTTTAATTACTCGACTCCATTGGAGATAAAGCGATAAAAATGGCATTTTTAATTTCTTTCGATTAATTTTTAACGAATGATATGCATCGAACATAGTTAAAAAAATGTTAAAGATGTTATATAGTTACTTTGTTCCTTAGTGTTTCTTTTTTTTTGTTTTGTTAATTTAAACTTATCGAAACCGCAAGTTTGCTATATAATAGTAGATATATCTAAACTTTGCTCTCATAGTTTAATAACATGTAAGGAAAAACTATGAAAGCAAAAGTGTAACTCGTCTTTCTCATAGATCGTACATTGTCTGAGTACGTGAACAGTTTACATGCAGTGAATAAGATAAAAAATGTTTCACTGCAATATCGACGGTAATACTGTTGACAGCAACGCAATAGAATATGAATATCGTTCATTTGCTGTAATATGGATTTTTGATCAATGGTAATGTATCGTAAATTATTTTAATAGTTGTATAGTGCATGGGAAACGTATTCAAAATTAATTTTCATCTGAAGATTCTGTGGAACTTTGAGGCATAGGGTTGAACCAATTTTCTCGAACACCAGTACTCCTAAATGGAAAAAAATATTAATAAAACTTCCTATCAGTATATCAAAGTAACAAGTTACATCCATTTTGTATATTTTACTAATTTTTCGGAAGTACATTTTGATATTAATAAACGACAACGAAAAATGAAAAAGGTGCTGTTGAAAATGATAGAAGAATGAAGAGATTGAAAAAACATATAAAGTTTCATTCTTTAATTCAGCATTTTGTGAAATATTATATAATATTAAATTAACAAAAGTTTCTTTGAGAAAACTTTTTAACCAAACCAATAACATGAGATATACAAATTTTATTAACTTATTTTTCTTCATTTATGTGATGCGTGATTGCGATCATTAGTACAATAGCGATTTAATAAATAATAAATCATTAGAAAACACTTCAATGTTAATAAAGATACTTAATAAAGATATGAAGATATCGTTTTGTTTAAAATTACCTTGTTCGTTGACGGGTGTTTATAGGCAGTGTGAGTGAAGTTCTGTAATACTGAGGAGTAACATTCGAAGCTGTTTCATCTGGTCTCCTGTGTAATGTCATGGTTTCATGTGGAGAAGTAACTAATTCATCCTCATTATCTAAATAATAACGGGAACCCGTTGCACTTTTACAATTTTCACATTCGCTCCTGTAATCATCGGTATCGTCATGGAGAGTAGGAAGAGCTTGCATGCTACATGTACATGCTACCGATTCAAAACTTCCTTCTTCATTAATTTCATTGGCTACATTTAATGGCGGCTGTAACAAATGAGAGAAAGAGAGAAAGAGAGAGGAGAAGAGAGTTGGAGAGAAAAGGTGAACATCATATTACATATCATATTTAAAAAATAAACTTATAAAGTATTCAATGTTAATATAAAAATGCAGTACCAAATACTACATTTTATATTATATTTACCTTAAAATCATGAGATTTCTCCATTTTATGATCTACTGGTTGCCTTTCAGTTTGTTGCAATCCTGAAGAAGATGCTGAAGAAGGTTGTATTTGTACATCTTGATAAAATGAACCCGCACTGGTGTTTTCCCTTGTGTTCTCTAATTTATTTACGGTATTTTGTTGTGTAGTATGCGGTAAGTTTGGTGTGGTAATATCCGTTGCTATCGTGGATCGCATGAATTCGTTTTGAGCGCAATCAGTTAGAATGTCTTGCAATTTTGAGCCAGTACGGGTTGTTAAAGTTCTAGGAATTGTACGATGAGTAGTTAAACTGGAATTTGGTAAAGTTGCGGATATTGTGAACGCTCCAGTTTGACGAGGAAGGGTAGTGTGCGTTTGATAATTTTTTGGCATAGTTGGTGGTAAATTAGACATAGGTGGTTGTACGGTAATGTCAGTACGCTGATTGGTGAAGCTCGTAATTCCAATGGGTGTAGGTAAATTTTCATAAGTGCTTGTTCCCATTGTAAAACTCGTCGTAGAGGTTCCTACGCTAACACCTGGGGATACTGTTTCGTTTTGGTTTGTTTGACGATAACTAGCATATATGTTTGGATTTGATATTGGTCTATTCGGTGTTGAAATTAAGCCATTTTGATCGGTTATACCGCTGTCACAAATTAACGTTGACGAATTGCCACTTATTCCATTTTGCGTATTTCCTACTAATGATATACTTGTACGACTATTAGCGTTCGCTAAATAACTTGGGAAATTTAGTTGCGGAAGCGTTTGCGGATTCATCGATAAAAGAGCTTGCTCTGCCCGTGCTGCTGCCACTGCCTCTTCATAAGGTGGCGGTGCCTCTCCACGTGGAAAGTAGTTGCTCGGTGGTTTCCATAGCGGGTAACCAGCTCCACATGGTATGTCATCCATGGGAACTCCATGTGACAATCCATCTCGTTCTAAATATCCCATACTACCTAAATTTCTTTGGTCCTCTGCCAACTGTCTGTTTTGTCTTCCTGCCACGCAAACTTTTACAAAATCAGTCAACATTTTTGCTCTGCCATCCTAATATATTGGGTTGGTACGTACTAAATGTTGTTCCTCCAAAATGTGAATTTAACAATTTTTAATTATTCAGATATATATTTCATATATTATATTGTATAAATATATTTAGCACAGATAATTTTTTAACGAAATAAATTGCTTCAGAATTAAAAGAAACTGTAAATTAAATTCTAGAATTGACAATAGTTAGGAATCTGAACTAGTTATTTATTGGAAACAGTGCATAGAGTCATATGGAAACTATTTTAGTTAAATGTATGTATTGTAGGAAGTTATGTATCAAAGTTTCATTTGGGAAAACGACATTTCATGTGTACCAACCTAATAGAAATACATTATATTTTGTAATGATAAAGTACCTCGTATCTTTCTTTGACGCAGACGATGTATTAAAAAAAATAGTAGACTTAATGACAACACGGCAGTTACAAAACTAGCGACAGATCGTAGTCCTATGTCATAATTCGTAGTAGCATCAGTTGTATTGCTACCAATCCCATCGCCTTTATCATTTGGTATAGACAACAATGTATCATCTAAACAAATATACTGGCAACAGATATTCCGGGAAGATTTACAATATTCCTGTTAAATATAGAATCTTTAGTTGCATGAAAAATATACAATACTATATAAAAAATGATACGCTTATTTTAGTATTTGAAATACCTCTACAAACTTGCAAACAAATGCTTTACACCATTTTGGATTGCCATTATCACACACACACAATGTACAGGGTTCTGGACCAGGAATGTATACAAAAGCATTTTCATAAGATCGTCCCTGCTGATCTTTGCAGCTGACACCACTCTCTGCATGGGTAACTGCAAAATATTGAGAAATACACATATGGAAACTCTGTAGCCCATTTATACATTTGAGCACGTATTTTTTTAAATGTTTAGTTAAATTTTCTGAATTTGACTTTTTTAGTATTTATTCCTAGGTATCCTATGAATGGAAAAAGGGATATGTAAACTTGAAATTCTAAAATTGTCTTGAAAATATCATTTAATACCTGTTAATATTACATTAATATTTATTTTTATTATAATAATTTATAAGAAATGAGTTAGCTTTCAATTGAAATATACTCAAGGTATAACAAGATTTTATCTTAGATTACAAAGGAAAAGATATTTCAAAGCAAACTTTAGTAGTCTTCAAAGTACAAATACTTTCTTCAGTTATTATAAAGAAATATAAGCAATAACTAATAACAGTTTTATTAGATATAACATATTCAGGAACATAGTTCATGTAACGAATCTGTGTATCCTCTTAATAAAATGTGGCGCGCGCATATTGTACCATAGTGAACAAGCAGGTGAGCGGCAATGCATGCGTCATATGCACGTTACGTCAATCGGACAACCACCGAACGGTCAATTTGGAGAGGAAAAAAAAAAATAGCCTTCCAATATGAACATCGAGGAAGAAATTAAATTTACTGGGACTGAATTGTTCAAACGTAGACTGTTAATAAATCGAGATCATATCGCAACTGAAATTTGGAAGGAAAGCTTTCGATCAAATCTGTGCAAAGCAGGATCAGTTAGAAGAATAAAAATAATTAGCTAGTGAAAAATGGAAAGGAAGCATTACGTGCAGAAAACGAATTTGAAGAAACAACAAAAAAGAGAGAGGAAAGAAGGGAAATTCACTCACCGCTAAAAAATAGAATAAACGCGTAAACTGCATAACCGAGAAGGTTACTGCCACTGTATTTCATTCTGCGTTTGTTATCTCATCATAATCATGACCACTGTGCGCGGTGCAGCAACTTTGGCGAAAGTATCGTTGAACGTTGTTTCAAATGGTGTTTCGTCCCGACGGGTTGCTGCTGTTGGCTCTTGACATTTTTCACGACACAATGCCAGCTAGCACATCTTACACTAATACACCTTTATCACGGGTTGCTTATGCAGGAGCAACAGTTATTTTCACACACCTGCATATCTTAGAAACACTTCTTTTACTCCCCAAGTGTCCTTGTGCAGTATGCGTCCTCTCAAATAGGCACACCAACTTGCATCTACTTTGCACCGACTCCCGACACCCGGAATGATCGATTAGTAAACGGAGCAGCTATCGGTGTCGAGCACTGATATCGTAGCTACCGCCATCTTCGTGTTACTACTGTAGTCTGCTCGAACAATCACCTCTGTCGTACAGTGTTAACCATTCAATGTTTGTCAGTAACCATTGTTATTTACTGTAGCATGATATTCTCTATTGCTTTTTAGCATTCTGTATTTATATAATATTACACGCAGGAGGTAGTAAGGAAACCAATCATCCTGGTGTACAGGGAGTAACTCTTAATTTTGATAGTTTATCTATTCAATTTTTTAAAATAAATATAAATTTTAGCTTCATTCTCAAATTTGTAAAATAGAAAGGTGTGTTACAGTACGGGGGAATTATTTGTTAAATCCGAAACATTTTCTTCTAGAACGTTGATTACTAATAATCGACATCGATGGAAAGGAACAAAACATTTAAAATAAAGTATTCATTAAGATTTATAAATGAAAATTGTCCCCAATGTGGCGCAGGACTTCTTAAAAATTGTAGAATTTTTTATGTTAGGCGTTCCAGTTCTTTCCAGCAATGTCGGCCAGCAATCGATGCTCTAGAAGAATTGTATAGCGTATATACATATGTATGTATCTTCGCTATTTTGCAACACTTTTATTTTTTTATATTGGTGTATATATGAAACTGAAAGTTTATTACATTTATATTTTCAGAAAAAATAACAATTTTTTGGACCCTTAAGGATCGTTTGATACTAACAATTGATTCTAATAACAGCGCAATAATTATGAAAATAAAAAGGACAAGATTTTTTGCATAAATTTTCAGCAATCCTATATTATGAAGCCGCATAATACTGTGAGGCACATGCCACTGAAAGATTGCTTATATTACTGAATGAATAAGCAAGTCTAACGCATATTTATAAGGCATTCTATTATACTTCGCATTATATTTTTATAAGGCGTATAATGTTCCTCAATGATATTTCAAAAATTTGGCTATACTTTCTGTCTACATAATTCTGTTATACGTACATATTTTAGAAAAGGCACGTAAATTCATGCACTATATTAATCCTATTAAATGCGAGATTAATCCTATTAAATGCGAGATTTATCGAACGCAGCAAAAAACAATACTTCTGAAACAAAACAGATTTCTCTCAACATGCCTCTTTTAACCTATTACATTAACTGATATTAAGTAAAATGTAAACAAAATTTCAAGTAGATAAACCATAATGTTCGGATTTAAACATTAAACAAAAATTCTAGCGTGTAAAGGACAATAAAATAACTAAATACCATAATACAGTCTACACCTTCGATAAATTTACAAATTGTGATCGTACGTCAAGCATGGCCATAACTGGAAAGATAATTGTTTAAAGATTATCAGCTGCGCCAAGACAATAACTAAAAAATTAGAACAAAGTGTATTTCGAGTTATTCAATAAAAAATAAAAATCAACATGGAAAAAACTGATGATTCCCCCGAAGATGTTAAACGAGCCGTTGCTGTTGAGCGTGAAATAAAAAAGGGGCAAAAGGATGACACGTTCGAAGGATATCCACGAATAGTGGAGAAAAAGAAAAGATGGGAACATTGCGATAAACCAACTTCAAAGAAACCTAAAGTAATTCGACATTTTTAATATCTTTCAATAATATTTTTCTTTGATCATCATACTTTGTTTTTATATATGTTTTTACTTAATTTCACAGAGCCTCCCATATTTTTATCAATTCACATCATATTTTACTATTAGATCTTTTTTATCGAACAAATGAAATTATAATTATTATTGATCTGTAAAGAGAGCACCTTTCTGATAAATTTTTCGATGACAGTCAGAGAAATCAAATGGAGATTGCTGTCAAACGAAAAGAAAAAGAAAGCAGAGGTCCGCAAAGTTTGCAATGGTTTCGGTGTTTGGAGAACCCTGTATATTTCCAAAAGTAGACATCATACCTAGACACTGTTTAACGAAAGAAGATTATCTCGAAATGTTAGCGACTCCAAGGTAAAACTTGAAAACTTCTTAACGATAACGATGATTTGATTTAAATACAATTCAACTATTTTCATGTAGCCGTAAATGTCCGCCGGATTGTCATAAAAAAATGGTACTCAGAAAATTAAAACCTGTATCACCACGTATCAAGGAACTGGCCCAACCGTCAAGACAACGAATGTTGATGACCTTGCAACAAGGCGCGTCGATATTACCCCCAGCACTCTTGGATAATCTCGTTCGAACTGTAGAGAAGGAAACTTGTTTAACTCCTGAGTAACGTATCGATCGTTTAAACAATCCTTTTCGTAGGTAACCATTATTTGTTTTTCATCAAAACGAAAACTATTTGCAAGAGGTAGGATAAAAATAGGAATATTGTAACGAGCGATATTTTTTCTAACATGGATGAGTTTCGATAACTGTGAAATATCTTTTTGTAGACAAGCCGCAACGCTCACGCGCAAGAAGAAATCTCGTGGAAAGAAAAGAAAAGGAAGAACGGACAAATGGCAATCTAAAGAGGTGCAAAAGTCTAAAAAACCAACTGTTGGTATTGCGAGCTCAGGATCATTCGACAAAGATGCTGTTTCTTGCCAGTATCTTATGGCTGAACGTTTTGTTCGGAGTATCTTGAAATGGAAATGTTCGCTTCCTAAGTCGGAGTTCAACGATGTCGCGGAAGTGATAGTGAAACGTCTGATCGATGTTCTCGAATACGCGCCACCACAGAACGAAGACCGTAAATCGCAACAGATACGTTATTTGGCCGATGTGATAGCCTGCTGGATAACTGGCGTACTGTCCGAGGTCGCGCAATATCAGGAAGAAAAGTTGAAGGAGCGATGCAGGAAGAAGGAAGAGGAGATGAAAGCGGACGAGGAAGAAGATGAGGAGGAAGAGGAAGACAGAGACGAGGACGACGATCGAAAGAAAATTACTGAAACAGAGGATGAAGAAGACTCGGAGGACTTGGAGGAGACTGAACAAGAGGTGGAAGAAACGAGAGAAGTAGAAGAAATAGAGGTTGCGTTAGATTTCGAGGAGGAAGAGTTAGAAGCTGAAATAGAGGAAGAAGAGAAAGAAATGGTTGAAGCAGAAGAACCGATAGATGAAATAATTTTAGAAGTTGACATGGAGACAGAAACTCAAGTGGAGCCGGAAGTACAAGTGGAAACAGAAATACAAACGGAACTGAGAGAGCAGATCGAGGTGGAAGTAGAAGCTCATCCAGAGCTAGAAACGGTAGAAGCTGAAGTAGACTTAGGAGTGGAAGATGAAGCAGTAGCAGATGTAAAGGAAACGGTAACCGCAGCAGAAGAAGAAATAGAAGCAGCTGCGGTAGAAGAAGAAGCAGCCACAGTAGAAGCGGAAGAAGATGCAACCGCAGAAGTAACTGCAACAGAAGCAGAAGTAGAAGAAGAGGCAGAAGAAGAAGCAGAAGAAGAAACAATGGCGGAAATAGAACCAGAAGCAGAGGTAGAAGCTGTAGTAGATATAGAGGCAGAAGCAGAAAAACCAGAAGCAGTTGAAGTGGGTGAAGAGGAGATATTAAAAGAAGATAAGGATATAGAGAAAGTAGAAGACACTATAAAACCAGTAGAGGAAGAAGAAGTGGAGGCAAAAGTATCGGAAGAAATTGATATACCTACAACGGTAGTAGAAATGAGGAAAGCACTACCCAAAGCAGTACCCAGAGATATGGATATTGTGAAGAGCCTAGAAGAATTACTTAAAACTGATCTTCCTTTCCTCACCTTTGACAAAATTATTGATACCATTTACAAAATGATCGAAAATATGCCAGAGAATACGGGCGAAGATCCGATAACAAATGGTATACATCGTGCGATTTATGAAAAGTTGAGCAATATCGTGAAGCTGGAAGATCCGGATCTTTTGACGGATGATTTAATGACTATCATGAACATTGTGTGCGGAAAGATTGCAAATTGGTTGAGATCGCTTCTAACAGACTCGCAGATCGCGTTCATGGAACAGTACATGCCGGAGGTGGAATCGAAAGAAGTTAGAGATTGGACTAGGTGGCTCGAGCACATCAGTGATGTGGCTAAAGATTGGAATATATGGCTACGTGGTGTGATCGAGAAGCTATTTGAAATGGAGAACGAGCAGATTACTCGCGGTGAATGGCAGGATTGGACGAAATCTGTCGATACCAAAGCTCTGCTCTGGAGACGATTCCATTTACAAGTTCTGCACGAGGCGCACCGAAATGTTACGATGATTGTTGGTCGACGTGTTGTTAAAACAGGAACAAAGAGGTCGGTCATTCCCGATGCTTCTGAACTACTGATTAACACCACAGATTTGCAGGCTTCAGAAACATAACAACAATGACGTCATAGTACTTCGTTAATTGTTGTTAACAGTATCTATGTATAATCATTTTTCATGTCGTGTTTAAACATCCAGGAACATAAGCTGCTAGTATTAGAATGAATTCTTTTTATAGCGTAGCGAAATCACTCGACAGTCAATCATTGACAATTTTTTCTAGACACGTGTGTTCAAAGAGCATTTAACGCGTTTAAAGCCGATAAAAGATCATTTTTTGCTTAAAGTAATATCAGTGGAGAGAATTAAAGTAGGAATAGAATTTCGCAAGGTGTCCTCTACATTGATAACCTTTCTGTTTTTTCAATAAAAGTTGCAGTACATATACATATATGTACAGAAATATTCGGATATTCGGATACAAGAAATGTATAACAACGATGTTATCGGTGCGCTATATTTGAGCGTCAATGAAAATAATAGACGCGCATGAAAATCGTACGACCTCGATCGAAACTTGCCAGAGATCGCGAATGCTTCCACCTTTCGAGTTTCTCATTCAACAATGCTTTAACCTAATTATACATATACTTCAATGAAACGGGAACGAGAAAACGTGTTTCGATTAGTTGTGCAATAACAATGGAGAGAAAAAACATAAAAAGAAAAGAAAAAAATGTGTATAATCATTAAATGATGAAATAAATAGAACGAATAAATAACTACAAAGTAAATTAATTAGAAAACACATCATTTTTATCTTTACATATAAGTTAAACATAACAAGGTAATGCGTTTAATCTCGATACGCGTATTAATTGCATCAAAGTATAGACACGTTACACACGTTTTTTGATAGGTTGAAACAATGGCAGCGCAACTAAAGAGAAACGCGGACGCAAATTATTAAGACTGGTATTCCACTTTTTCAAAGAGGCACATGCTGTACGTGGTGTGCCCAGCGAAGTGTGTCAAAGAAAAAGTTAACCGTTCCCCCCCTCTTGGCAAAGGAAAGGTGGACGCAACAACTTTCTTCTGGGATATCCTAGCCCTGACATTGCCCACTGTTCGTCCTCAACCACGCGCCCAGCGGTCCACACCACGTACGGGTATCGAACGTCTCGTGTTCGCGTTCATGACCGCGTAAATTCGCATCCGCATCCGCTTCTGCGGTCTGCGTCGGCGCAAACTCCACGAACCTCGTTGCTATCATCGACCGTCTCGATATATCGTTCTATCTCGCTTTCGCGTGTGCTTTTCGGTTCTCCATCTCCTCCTCGATTACCGTAACTATTCTCATCCGTCCTATACTTTCCCCCTCTTCTATATTTATATATTCTCTTTCACTCTCTCCTCCCTTTTCCACTTTCTCTTCCGCATTCTCTTCCGAACCCTTCCACGATTTGGTCGTGGTTGTCGTTTTCGAGTTCGATTGCCCCTGTGTTACTGGAAGCTGTTTGAACTCTCGCAGATCATTTCTGCTTTTCTCTTCCCCGTTGACGGATCGAGTGATCAATTGAAGAAGCTGCGCTCGTAAGATATAACGAGGAGACCAGCTAGATTTTCTTAAAGTTTCTCAAAAGCCGTAGTATTCTTACTTATTTTTTAATGAGTGTAATTGTTTCACGGTTACGTTTGGGTTTCCACTGCGTCGAAGAGAAACACGACGTGCCAGGTGACGATTATCATCCTTATCATCAGCGATCAATCATAACGATATCGAATACAGGTGAGGATAAAACGATTTACACGTTTACGTATGATGTGCATATAAGGTAATGTGTGTGCGAGAAAAGGAATGTTTCGTTCTGTTCGTCCCATCGGTAAGGGTACCTGGTATACCCCTGTCTTGGACTAAACGCGGAGATGGTAGAGGCAGAATTCAAGACTTGCGAGAGACCGAGTGTTGCTGTCCAATTATGCAGTGGCGAGTGCTAAAAGACCGCCATGCATATCTAATCGGATAGGTATTAGTTGATTCATTGTTCAATGAATACACGTGATAAAAAATAAGTGATTTTTTACTTTTTTTCAACCAATTAAAGAAATGAAAAAAATTAACTCGAGCGCGCAAATGTTAACCTTCATAAATTTTGCGACTTTTTACAAAACTTTTTTTAATTTTCATAATCAGTTTTTTCAAAAGTTTTTTTTTACTAAGGCTTTGCAGTTGAATTATTATATTCTTTAGAAGTTGCAGACTGTCACATTTGCATATGCAATAAACAAACTAATTTAGCTACTGCTTCTTTTTTTACGCAAATATTCACGCAGACTTGCAACTATGATGGATATCCTAACTACATAAAGCTTCTATTCCAATATAAAATAGGATCTTATACAACAGATGTTAGTAAATCTTACATGTTTACTGTTTAAAAATGAAATAAAAGTAAACTATTTTTTGTTCTGTTAAAATGAAATTTTCTATTTAATTCTAACTTGTAGTCTGGGTCTACAACCGGGTATATAATACGCGATTCACACAACGAAGAAGGTTTCTTCCGGCTCGTAATGTGCTGATACACGAAATATACGCGCACATGGAAAAACGTCGAAGTGATTTTGTATCGAAAGAATTCGCTAATGTAAAAGACGGTTTTGCGTATCAGTGTAATAGAAGCCAATGTCATGACCGCGACTATCGTAACTGGCAATAACTGGCTCGGCTGATTGCATTATCGTCGTATCGCGGCCAGGGAAGGGGTAACTCGAACCGAAAAAGAAGAAGGGAAGAGCGTACTTCTAAATGATATCGTTAGACACACGCGGTCGCTCGAAAGACTCGGAGTACGATTGAGACTAGATATTAAATTTAAAAATTTTGCATCATTCCAGGATGACGTTAACGTGTTTGGAGAAAATATCGTTGATAGCATTATCAGCGATTGGATTACGAATTTTGTTACGAGTCAGCCTTTTGGTATGGAGAAAATTAATAGGACCATCCTTAGGTTTGGGCACTGACTTGAGGTCCCAAGGTAAATGGGCAGTGATTACTGGTTCTACTAGTGGAATTGGAAAGGCATACGCTGAACAATTGGCAGAGAAGGGTTTAGATATCGTGTTGGTTTCGCGATCCTTACCGAAACTCGAGGAAGTCGCAACCGAGCTCAAACAACGTTTTGGTGTAGAAGTGCGAATTGTAGAGGCTGATTTAACGGAAGGACAAGCGGCTTACGCAAAAATTGCTAAAGCCACCGAAGAACTCGAGGTATTTACTTATATTAACTTATTTCTTCGTACGAATACAAGATGTTGCACGTAACTTAACTTCCGTAAGATATGTTGTTTGTTTTTGATATCGGATCAAATCATTATTCGTACGAAATAAATATTCTAACAAACAAATAAAGATTCAATCTTGTGATTTTTAATGTCGGCACTTTGTTAATAAAGCAATGAGGTATGTGTATCATCTCGAAAAAAACGTGCAATCTCATATTCAGAAATTGTTTCAAATTTTTTCATTGCAAATCTTGATTGTAACAAACTAAACATCTAAGAAAAGAAGTGAATCAATTAGAATCTATTTCTGATAGATTGGTGTACTGGTGAACAACGCTGGAGCCAGTTACGAGCATCCAGAATCATTCACCAAACTCCCAGAGGAGCGTATAGCACAAATCTTACAATTAAATGTAGCGGCTACAACAGGCGTTACAAGGGCCGTCCTTCCCGGTATGATCGAACGACGAAAAGGAGTTTTGATAAACATAAGCTCAACGTTAGGAGATATACCAGCTCCTTATTTGGCTGTGTATGGCGCTAGCAAAGCCTATGCTGTTAAGCTTAGCCGCGATTTGGCTGCAGAAGTCGAACCACACGGAGTCACAGTTCAATGCGTCATGCCTTGCGTGGTAGCAACTAAGATGTCAAAGATCAAGTAAGCAAAATGAAATTCATTTAACCAACTTCCTTTGCTGCATATATTGTGCGTACTTACAGGCGGCAATGGGAGTTATTAATCGAACGTGTTTTAATATTTCATAAGGCATACGTAATTTATATGTTCATTACTATACTTAGGAAAGCGACCTGGATGGCACCGACACCAGAAAAATTCGTAGAGTCCGCGCTGAAAACAGTTGGTCTCGAGTTATGTACAACAGGCTATCCACCTCATTCTCTACTGGCTGGTTTTATACACAGTTTATGTTGCGTATGCGAAAAAGGTGCGGTGTGGTTAATCTCTAAGACCATGTGCAATATAAGAAATCGTGCTTTGAAGAAAGCACAGAAACTGAAGAACAGCGATGCAGTAAAACGAGAAGAACTACTCAACAGTGAATAAATCGTAAACTCAAAATTCCTTCTTGTTTACCCTAATTTCCCTCTCCTATCTTCATTCTTTTCTCTCTCTTATTGAATGTGATCCTTTTGTTTTCAAACCTTTTTAATCTTTCCTTTTTTTATTTTAATTTAATCGTGTTTTAATTATAATGATAATTTTAATTTCATCATAAAGACCAATTCTCACATTTGCTCTATAATTTGAAGTTCTATATTACTTCGAGTGTTTAAAACAGAACAGAGATATTGTTGTGCACAATGTGTTATGTATTGTACATAATTTGAATAATGAGTGAAAAGTTCGTTAAAGTTTTATGTCGGTCTCCGAATATTAATTTTCAAGCCCTCCGACTATTACTATTTAAAAATTGTTGTAATGTCTGTGTACATACCGTATGTTGTATATTTATAACTGTTATACAAACAAATAAGAAAAATATACACATAATAAAAAAAACTCTAGTTTTTGGATAATTAATCCTCTTCAACCTTCAATTATCTATAACATCGAAATTCACGTTAACTTTACCTAGTGATACGTACATATTGAGAAAGGAACCAAATACGCATACGTATATATGCTTTAGAAATTAACGAAGCTTGTCAAATATATTTTGCGTGTGATGTCGTAGTAATATGTATATAAGCTTTCTTTCTTTCACTTTGTACATAATATATCAATATGATGATTACATTTTTGTAATAATTTCATGTAAAACATTTTCACACGGTCGATATTTTAGTTAACGCGACATGGTGGTCTGTAATAGACGATAAGTAGATCTAATATATATTTTATCCGTACATTAGCTGTATAGTGAATAATCAGAGATGGCGTAAAACTCAACTTCTACGCATGCGCGTCGTGATATAAGAAGTGCAACACATGTCTCTGTATGACACATTTTTTTCTATGGACGTTTGATAGTTCTAATCAAATCCAAATAAAATAACGGTCATCTGTAATTACGTTCGAAACGTTTATAACGCACCGATAAAGATAATTGTTAAGATAGAAGCAATTGTAACATTTTCCAGATTTTATTCAGTGTTATGGCTACTTACGCAACCTTTGTTGCATGCTAAATTTTTTACACACCTTGGATTTACTAGGAGTTTCCCAAACGATGCGCTGATAAGAAGGATTAAATCCTCTTATAAAAGTGGAAAACGTGTTTACTACATAATTTCTTTCGATCAAGACACAAGTGATATTTTATTAATGGTCCTAACCTGTGAAGATAAGATAAGGTGTAGAAGTGATTTTTGCTTTAACGAATATATGTCCAGCAGAATTAAGAGAAGAAAAGACAAGTATAACGATCAATTTCGGACCAACAATTTATTTGTGTTGCTGATTAAGCAACCGAAACAAGTGGCATGCTGCGGAAGGCGGGGACAACAAAGCTACGATACATCCTCGTGTTTGTCGAACGTTACGTACTGTGGAAACAAAATAAAGTGAAATAGTGTTTAATCTTATTTTTACGAATTATATTCATTTGTATATCATATACAAGTTAGACGTTATTTGTAAACGTGCTCAGGTCGTTTCTTCGTTTTTTTTTTATAAATTTGGCAGTTATTTATTCTATAATCCTGAAGATTTGAGTTCGATACTGTTATTCTACTTTATATTTGCACATTTTATTGTTGTTTAGAAAATTCATACTATTCATGTTTATTTATAAATCGATCACAGAATGCGATTCATCAGTTCAGAAAAATTAGCTGAAATTCAAAGTACACCAGCTAATATTCGTAATATTTGCATATTAGCACACGTTGATCATGGAAAAACTACTTTGGCCGATTCATTGGTTGCTAGCAATGGAATCATCTCGAACAAACTTGCTGGTAAACTCCGGTATTTGGATAGCCGTCCTGATGAACAACTTCGAGGAATTACAATGAAGTCAAGCTCCATTACACTTTACCACAAATATGAGTCTCAAGAGTTTGCTGTCAATTTAATTGACTCTCCAGGACACGTGGATTTTGCTTCAGAAGTCTCAACAGCCGTCAGGCTCTGCGATGGTGCCATTATTGTCGTCGATGTGGTGGAAGGTGTTTGTCCACAGACCCGTAGCGCCTTGTCTATTTCTTATACAGAAGGTTTAAAACCAATTTTAGTACTCAATAAAATAGATAGGCTAATAACAGAAATCAAATTGTCCCCATTGGATGCTTATGTGCATTTGACGCAAGTTTTGGAGCAGGTCAATGCTGTAATGGGAGAGTTGTTTGCCAGCGATGTTATGGAGCGTGAAGAGAAAGAAGAGTTGAAAAGGGAAAGCATTGAAAATAACTCGGAGAGAAATCTAGCTGATTGGCAGTCTATATTGGATGACATAGACGATTCTAATTTATATTTTTCTCCAGAACGAGGTAATGTTTTATTTTCAAGTGCAACAGATGGCTGGGGATTCGGCGTCAAAGAATTTGCCCAGATATTTTCAACTAAATTAGGTTTTAGTGAAAAAGTTTTATTAAAGACTCTCTGGGGAGATTATTACGTGAATACCAAGCAAAAAAGGATAATGAAAGGAGCACAAGAAAAAGCAAAAAAACCTTTATTCGTGCAATTTATTTTGGATAATTTTTGGACTTTGTACGAAACAATAACTATTCGGAAAGATAAAGAAAAGGTAGCCTCAATGGCTGAAAAATTAGATATCAAATTGACAACAAGAGATTTGAGGTACACAGATTGTAAGGCTCAATTAAAAGCAGTTTGTTCCCAATGGTTACCTTTGGCTCGCGCGTGTCTCAACGCCATTTGTGAAAAAATTCCAGCACCGCATAATTTAACTCCGGAGAAGATAGAACGCTTATTGAGCGGGAATTGTGAGTTTTCTGCATTACCAGAAGAAACGCAAAAGTTAAAGGAAACTTTTTTACGTTGCGATCCTTCCCCTGATTCACCTATTATTGTGTTCATTTCGAAAATGTTTCCCGTGGAGAAGAAAGCATTACCAGAGAATAAACCGAAAACATTAACTCCAGACGAGTTGGCTGAACGAAGAGAAATAGCACGAATAAAACATGCGGAGAAGATGACGAAGCAACAACATCCAGAAGAAACAGCGCAACCAAACGCTGATGCCAACGAAAGTCCAAGATCAAACGATACGACTTCCGAGATAATCGACGAAGAAAACGAAAATTCGGGAACTGCGTTAATAGCGTTTGCCCGAATTTATTCTGGAACATTGAAAAAGGGCACTACTGTGTACGTTTTAGGACCAAAATATGATCCCCGTCCGATATTGCAACTGCAGAGGTCGGGCGAGCCGGTGGTAGATGAGAACGCTACGTTAAAGGATTTAATGCCTGGAAAATACGTGACAAAGGTTACCGTGGAAAAACTTTACCTACTGATGGGCAGAGAATTGGAACCAGCTGATATGGTGAGTGCTGGTAACGTATTTGGTATTGGTGGTTTGGAGGAGCACGTACTGAAGACAGCAACCCTTTCCACCACTCTTGCTTGTCCGTCCTTCACTGAATTGACTTCATTCGACGTTCCCATCATGCGAGTGGCTTTGGAACCAAAACATCCGAATGATTTGCAATCGTTGATTAATGGCTTGAAATTGCTTAATCAAGCAGACGCCTGTGCAGTTGTTCATATTCAAGAAACGGGGGAAATTGTATTGAGCACTGCTGGAGAAGTGCATTTAGAAAGATGCTTGGAGGATTTGAAGTTATGTTACGCGAAAGTTGATGTAAACGTATCGGAACCTATCGTGCCGTTCAGAGAAACAATTGTGCCTCCTCCGAAAGTCGATATGATGAATGAGACGATCGAAAAGAAAATTGAAGGAGCCAGCATCGGTACTTGGACCGCGAATCGGCAATGTTACTTTGAGATCGACGCCAGACCTTTACCGGAGAAAGTAACCAAAATTTTGGAAAAGAATGTGGATTTAATAAAAGCGTTCCATCAGCATTATGGCAAATCTTATCCGGACAAGGAAGACGAAAGTGAAACAGCATCTACGAATCACGAAACCAAAACGTTGCACTCGATGTCGGAAAAGAAAGAAAGAGCGCTGGAATTATTTAAAATCGAGTTGGCTGCCGCGTTTCAGGAAGCAGGACAGAAGGATATATTAGATAAAATATGGTCATTTGGACCGCGAAACTGCGGTCCTAACATACTATTGAACGAAACCGATTACAAGCATAGAAAATTTTGGGAAGGACATTCAAAGTCTACGGATCCACGTGCCCCGTGAGTATTCGTTAAATTAGAAAAACAGAATTTAAGAGACAAAATAATATACAAATGCACTTACACGTATGCACGTTAAGTTAAGGTTTATGTTGTTTTTATGCGTTTTACGTTTGCAAAGGTGTCCGCAAATTATGGGAAATTGTACATTTAAGAAAACACGTAATATGATTTATGATGTACAGGTATGAAAGCTGTATGGTAAATGGTTTTCAATTGGCAACGCTAGCCGGACCTTTATGCGAAGAACCTATGATGGGCGTTTGCTTTGTCGTGAAGAAGTGGGAAATTTATCAGGTTTCTCAAAGGTATAACGCATATTTTCACTGCATTTATATATCCATTAGCACATTTTGTTGGGAGATTTACCGCTAACATTGTCCAGTATACTGGAGATTGGTCGTATATTTAAAGTGATACCATTGAAGGGGTTAATTAAAATTATATTTTGTTTTTACACATTATTTATTGTTGCTTACCATGTTTTCTCGCTGTTCTACCTGTTTTGTAGATTTTTCGGTTATAGTTGTCGTACTATTCTCTCTACTCTATTTTCATAAATGTTAAAATTCTACGTATGTCATCAGTGAAAGTAGCGGTCAAAATCAAGGGCACGTGGCTGGTGGTCAATTGATGTCTGCGTACAAAGAAGCTTGTCGTCGTGCATTTAATTCCAGACATCCTCGGCTAGTCACACCGATGTATAGCTGCAGTGTTCTCGTTAACTCGGACGTATTAGGTAAGTTGAATCAAACAAGTATTTGCGTATTCTTGCATTTTTCACTTCTATTATTTCTTACACTTTATGAAATAGAGGAGAGGGATGGAGGGTGTGAGGGTTCTTTTTGCTTTTTGATTTATACCATTTCCATGTCGATCTCGGTTATTGCTAACGCAAATATCTAATATAAACAATATATCCGGTGGAATTGCGATCTTTGCCCATTGTTCGTCAGTTTTGCTTTAACAACGCTACAACGCGTACTTATCAGAACATGGTACGAAATCTAGCATTTCATTTTAACCACGAGAGCATTAGCGGCTGTTGAAGACAGCGGTCGCGCTTGTGGTTAGTCATATTAGGATCCATACGTTGCTTCTACTTTTACTATGTGGACACGTTTGTGTCACTGTAAACGCACACATGTAAACGCACGGGGGAATGGTACTGAAGATAATTTTACGAAATTGAACGGATACGTGACTGATAATGTGTAAATCCACGTTTATAGTATAGTGCGACGTGTTTGGGACAGTGCCATAAGAATGTTGTAACTATGAATCGCTTCGAAGATACATAGTCATTGTCCCGAATCGTTTGTTCGAAAATAGTAACAGGATAATGTCAACAGCCAGAGTTGATTACATCGTCCCAAGGATGCGCAATATTATATAATTACATATAGGCACTTTAACGTTCATTGCAATCGATCGTTATACGATCACGTCGTCCAGTCCGAATTGTAAACCACGGCTCTATCGAAGAACGGCTTTGACGATGCCTCGTCATCGTTTCACTCGGACTCGATGTTTATAAGTGCATTAATATATAGTACATAAATAAAAGTAAGCAACGGGTTGATAAATGAAGGGAAAGCGAAGCAGAGATGCAATAAATAAAGAGTCGAATGTCGCTAAGCAAAATGCGTGTCGTGGTTCGAACGGGAATTATTCACGTTTCGTTGTATCGTTGAAAGTTCAGTTAAATCTAGTCCCAAACAGCTGCGTCCATTAGTTGCTGTACTTTGTACCATGGAAAACTTAATCGTTCGTTCGTATCTTCTTTGTCATTGTGCACAAAGGAGTCTTCACTGATTTCTCGTTTAGAATAATCTGTTAACGACGATCAAATTCATTGGTCGATTACATTTGGTCTCCATTATTTAGTTTAATAAGTTTAAGAAGTAGGTTTACCTGAAAGACTACGCGTGTATCGCAGTGGTCGTCCTCTTCGATTTCCTTGGACGCACATCATTCCGTAAACGCGAATCCCTGGAACGCTAGCGTACGTTGGTTGATCGTGACTCATGGGGCCCTCTACGATATGTTACGATGTCACGATTTAAGTACCATTCAAGGTTACACACGGATCAGATTTTTTCGACGTTTGCTTACCCAGTATA
Organism: Xylocopa violacea; assembly: GCA_963969225.1. NCBI lineage: Eukaryota > Metazoa > Arthropoda > Insecta > Hymenoptera > Apidae > Xylocopa > Xylocopa violacea. The sequence goes on along the minus strand of CAXAJV010000005.1, from coordinate 37,309,558 downwards.
TTAGCGTCGGGACAGCGACATATCACGAGGTAATGAGATTTTCCAGTCCGCACGTTTTGTAGCGCAAGGAGGGACCAGTCTCTCGGTGTTCTACACTCGCGCATTTCCGCCACTGGTTCGCAAGTTTTCACCAATGTCAGGGCCTAAATTAAGTAATAAATTCGGTTAGCGTGTTGGGTACCATCGAATAATACGATACAATGCATATTAATGCAACGAACGAAGCAACGCTCGCTGTCTACGTTGATACAGCATAGGGATACGCGACAAGTACATACGCATTGAATCGAACACTGTAATAGTGAAAATGTCACGTCTGTTGTTTCGTATAAAACAAAAAAAGCAGTTCAGATAACTATTTTTCGAAACTATACGTCTCGCATCTAGCAAATATTTTTTTATACGAGGAATGAACTAATTCTAATCACAATTTTTCTTTTGCCCTACTATCGTTATATAGGACGTTGATGTTTCGAAAACTCGTCACACTGGCTGAAAGTGAGTGAGCATTTCTTGCGTGCTCACTATGTTCTCTATCCTAGCAACATTCTGTCGTCGCTTTTTCTCTCAAACGTCTGACTTTCGTTGCTCGTGCGGTGCAGCGTGATTCAGTGGGTCATCGCACAGGTCGTGGTCCGCTGGTAATCAGTTTAACGGGGTAACATATTCGCTTTTCCTACGAGTTTTCGTGCGACAGAAAATACTGCTATACCCCATATCGGGAGCGAATGAGAGAACAGAATCGCGACTGACCAACATTCAAGGCTTTCACGACCGGTTAGTGACGAATGAGAGGGACAATTTATAGCTACCCTATCAGTGATCCACTATTAGCAATTTCTACTTTGATATACTTCCTTGAGCTATTGTTCCAGCAGACGTATTCTTTGCCAAGATATTATACAGTAGAATCCTGATTGCTCGAATAGCGATCAAGTGAGGAAAATTGCTGTTTGTTCAGAAATATTTTTACTTCTGTTTAATATTTAATGATAACAATCTGAACAGGCGGTGATTCCTTGCCTAAAAATAAATCGAAACTGCAGAATAAAATATTTGCACACGAGGCTTTGTTTCAGAGAAATTTCTCCTTTCAATTTGATGTTAAATAATTTTTTTAGTTGGGTTGCTTTATTAGAAAAATAAAAAAGCGAGATCGTATCGGAAACGTCTCGAACATCATATCAAAGTTAATTACATGCCAAAAAGAACAAACATTCCGTAGTGACTAGGAAATAGTTGCACGGGAATCTGTACCTAATAATTAATAACTTGTTTGAAAATTGATGTCACTCGAATTGATGATCTGAATTAACCGAGATCATAAATCGTTGCCTTCGTGTTCGTTAGTGACAAGTGGGCAGCTGACAAGTTAACCGGGCATGCAGTTAAATGCAAGAAAATGCGTATTTTTACGATCCGCGATGAAAGGAAGCAAGAAAGAAAAATGGGAGAGAAAACTTGCTTTCGCCTCCTACGCGATTTTATCGTTCCACAATCCTACATAGGCATACATATATAGGCATACGCATATAGGTTGCCGATGGTGCTTTCTAACCATGAGAGGAACTTACGATACATCAACTTTTAATCATAGTCATTTTAATCTTGTATCCCATTGTCTCATTAATGCGAGTGATTTTTTACTAGAAAATAATTTCGCCTTTTCTGCACACCCACAAAAAAAAAGAAAAATTTTGTTATGGAATTGATGCGTTAAATTGAATACCTGAATTTTTCTAAGTGGAAAAACAATAACAATGGTCATATGTATACGTATACAAAAAGTATTGGTACATACTCGTGCTTTCTACTGAAATGCGTTTTCATCAGGTTCCACGTTTTACTTTCACAGTACAAATTTCTTAGTTACACAAAAGTATTATCGGAATGTAAATAAAATTGTATACCAATACTTTTTGCAACCAGTGTAATAACGATACGTAATACAATGAAGGAAAGATCGGAGGAGGGAAGCTGTAAACTTAGAAGATAAATTAGACGTTACGTTACGCTAGCCGAACTAATGCTTTTGCATATATTCCATTGCACGTTTATCATACCGATAAACGATCGAACGGAACCATTGGGAAATATCGCGCGATTTAAGAGGGCACGAGCCGCACGTTGAATAATGCGGAAGGTACGACTCGTAGGATCCTGGCATGATCCCTTTCATTCCGTTTCGTTACGTTCGGCTCGATAAGCGTAACGAAGAGAAGAAGCGGCGTCCAAAGGAAAGATACACGGCTGGCATGGGAATAAAGAAGGCCTAGTAAAGCGGATAGGAGGCAAGGCGACTAACCTTGGTTCGAGGGTCGGTGACCAGCTCCGTGGTGTGGAGATCGTCGCTTTCGAGAGAGGCGCTGCAAGGGTCGCGGTATCTTGCTGGACAAGCGCACAGAGGCTGGGTAAAGTTCAGTCTAACGTAAACGGCGTTGCAAACCTGCTGAACCGCGCACTCTGGCAACAAGTAGATGTTCTGATTGTACGGATAATAATGATACTTGGTCGGCTTCGCCAGAGCAGCGCTCGCACTCTCCGGTAATCGTACACCTGTCTGCAAAAACCATCAATACACAATGAATAACATTTTTATTCGCTTTCTTATTTTCGTCTTCGCTCTCTCCTTTATTGGGCTACCGAACGCCTGAAATTTGGGTACGTTATGGTCGATAACGTACGCGAATGCATGTTTGGTATAGCCATAATGAAACAAAAGAAAGGAACGAAGGAACGAAGCGATGAGTCTGAATCGCGGAACGCGGATAAGTAAGGAGATAGAGGAAACAGGAATGAGGAGAAATAACAGAGCGGAATCGTCTAAATGACAAGGAATAAATCAGAATTTGCCGAGTCGCGCGAGTCCGCGAACCACAAACTTTGATCGTCGTTTCCATTACGAACAAGACGATAGCATCGCTGCAGCTACGATAGATAAACCGAAAGGAGTCTGGTCAATATCAACGTCGAAACCCGCCACTTTCCATTTGCCAAGTTCGAAGAATCGTTTCGAGTAATTGGCTTTATGGTACGAACAAAGAACCGTTTTCAACAACTATCATTACTTTTTCGCGTCTTTTCCGTTATACAGTTCCGTTCTAGCTCCATAAACGCGACAATCCAGCGCGCGGAGATTAAAAGCCGCAGATAAACTAATTGAATTCGTAATTGCATTGTCACATTTAAGTAACGGAGGCCTCCTTTACGATTTAATAACTAATAACATCGGTGAATTTACAAGTTACTAGATATAACTTGTGGATTAATCTTGATCAAATAATTTTTCTAGCATCACAAGTTATACGTAATTTTTACAACTTAAATGCATAACTTTTCATAATTTTGCAAGTATCTCTTGCTTCGGTTGCGCCACAATTTATTCGTCGGAAACACCGTATATAATTTGTACGAACGTAACGTAAAACAAGGCGAGCAATCGCAAGAAAATCGTATAGTAAAGTCGTTCGATTCCTCTTTTATCCTTTTCTTGCTCTTCGCGTTTCCCACTCGTCTTTTTTTCATTCTTTTCTGCTTGTTTTGGTATCGTCACGTTCCACTACCGATATTAACATCGGTCGATCCGCTCGCACGTCACGGTCATGAACATTTGCCCTCCTTTTCAAATACTAAAACAAGCAACGCGATTCGTGGCAATCACGTAAAAAAAAAAAGAACTTTGAACGGTTCTTAATACGACATCCCGACGAGCACTGAGTATTTAGAGCCCCGCCCCTCGCTACAGTCCAAAAGTCGCTAATGATCTGTATAATTGAAACGCAGGATAATTAAAATGATCGTTTTCACGTTAGATAATTAGACGCATCGTAATGCCATGTAATTTTCATAAAAAATCGATACATGAATTCTATATATTCACAATTTTGTGGAAAAATATCTTATACTCTCATTTGTTATATCAAACATAGAAATTATCTCATTTCGGTGGGCCACTTGTAGTCTTCAAATCATGTTAGTTGTGCAAACAAATCGATCATTTTATTCGATGTGTTTTTATATGTGTTAAAATATCAATGAAATACGATCAGTCGTTCAGCGTAGAAGGAATGTCAGGAATTTTAATGTTATAAAAAAGCATGGGAGAAAATGAATAAGAAGAAATCATTCCCGGATTCAAAAAGGTCCTCCGACGACTGTGCGAGTGTTGAGCAATTTTATGATATAGGGGAGCGATGCCTCCTCATAGGAGCACGCGCGTGGACGTGCTCAAATAAGAAAGATGCGGCTTTAACGGTCTTCTTTTCCCGATACAAACTGCTGATAAAATCTTGAAATTGTTCGATCGTACCAGCGGACAATTTACATCTACCACTTTAATATCATCAGTACTACGCTACGTGACGAAGGTGTTCCTCGTTTTCATTTCCGTTCCCATTCTCGCCCTCAACCCCCAACTCGTTTGAACTCCCTCTTTTGTCGTTCGAGTTGTGCTTACTCGCGCGGTATCCCGTTTTACATCTTCAAATGATCGAAACTTTTATCAATTGTAATTAATAAGCGATCATTTTTGGTAGATACGTAATTGACTGTACACCGTGTATTTATAATTTTCTTTCGATAGCCATCATTTTGTCTTCTTTCATACAAATTGGTGTACTTTAGTCGGTAGCTCTAGTTCTTACTGTGAAACAATAAGTAATGACAAATGCAGTGTTAAAACAGTAAAATAAATGATAGTTATTGACTGCTGTAATAATGATTTGTCAGTATTTTCATCTCGCATAGCTAGCCTCTCTAGCTGGTAATTCTTGCTCCCCGTTTACCAAGGAACATGAAATATTAATCTCTTTCTTCCATCGCTCTTTCGATTCACCTGTCTGCTTCTAAATGATGATCACGTTCTTGTATTTAACTGAAAAGAATGATAATTATAGGTAATCCAGTCGCGATTAACTCGACAGTCCAATGAATCAAAGCCTAACCCTTTCGTGTCTATTTCCTGATTGCTCTTTTGGACTCGTTATTAAATACGCATGCACCATAAAATTATGATGAGATATTTAAAATAGCTGAACATTGAAGAATATTTTGAACTGCTCAAAATGTTACCACAAAAAATTCTGCGAAGGTATTACGGTATCTTTAATGTACACGCGGCCAAGCGGTTCATTATGAATTACTGTTTTTAGAAGAACATTTAGGAAGAAATGTTTCCTATGCATAAATACTACGTTACGTTTCGTACTACTACGATCTATGCCGTCGTACTATTTACGTGCACGATTCGAGCGTGTCATTTCTGTGAAGCGTGCAGACGTTGGATGCACGCGCCAGGAACATACCACAAATATTTTTTATAGAATAAGTCACGATAAGATATCGCGAGTTCTATCCACCAACGGTGTCCATTAAAATAACTCCAAAACATTTGAAATTCCACCTCTATTTTCCACGCGCCTTTTTCGTCGCTTTGCTTTTCGTTTACAATGTGTAACCAAGCATAAATAATTATTAATCGACTAGGTGAAATGTAGGTTCTCGCGATACATTTTATCACATCGATCATGTTAATTTTCACCGATCGCTACTAATAATTGTAATACAGGGGACGCATACAAGCTTCGGGAGTAATAATTTCCCACTCTGAAACACGCAGCTGCATCCCCATCACGTTAATTACAGGATGCATTGATAACGGGTAGATAACAGAGAAAGAGTAAAAGGAGCCACGGAGGAGTAATAAAATTTCATTAAAATGTTGCGTAAAACGTTGCAACGAGAATAGCATGAGACGCGATATTTCACACGAGCATGATCTTGGTGCGTAACTCCCTGCGATTCGCACGCGTTCACTGTAGTTCTTTTCTGTGCAAATCATTTCTAAATTAACATTTTTCAACTATCTAGACAGAGAAACGATCACAGCGGTATAATGGGTGCATAATTTACGCGCTGCTATGACTAGCATATGTTAATACATATAGGGTGTCCCGTTGTAGTGATGCAGTAATAGCGATTGACACGTTCAAAGTGATGCGCGAATGCTGATTAAGTAGCGGTAGAAATGCTACTAAGCGGACAAAATATTCTCTAGCAATAATAATAAAAACCTTCGTTATATGATAACGATAATGTATAGAGGATATACTCGTAATAATAGTGCAACTAGACATAGAGTGATTCTTTATAGGGAAATAAGTTAAAAGTGTAGAATCAAAGTGAGAAAAGTTTGACCATTTTTTTTGGAAGACTACCAATTTTCAAAGATAATTATTATCATCATTCTTTACACACATTTCAGAAGTTTTATTTAAGAGATTAAGTAAATGCTTCTCATTAAAAAGAACGGCAGATAGAGATTTGTAATTCGCAGGAACATTTTGTTAATTATTGTGCGCGTTGCTGAGAAGACGAAGCCAGCGCGTTTAACGGAGGAAAAGAATATTACAGTTTGTTCTTGTGAAGTGAAGTATACACGTGGACGATTTAGTTACGACACGTCTTTGACCTGTAAAACTTAACCGCTTTATAGCAGCGTACTTACGGTACTTATGGTATAGTTAAACGTAGTTATAGCTTAAACAGTTATACTTTGCGCGTGAAATGCTCTGCGTACCCACACACGATGGTCCGTTCACAGATAAACGGAGAAAATGAGATGAACGGCTAATGTTCATCAAACGCGATCACGATCGGTTGAGGAGCCTCCGTTTTGAAATATTTTCCGCCTTCATTTTCTATGTCCTCGCAGTTTCTTTGCGGCTAACCTTTATGTTACGTGTGTCGCGATGAATTTTCCTTTTATTTCACTTTTTTCAAACAGTGTCAGGTTTGACGCTGGTATGCAGTTATCATCAGGTGTGCAATTTAGTTGCGTGAGAGCGTGTAATTGAACGATGCTGCTACACGAAGGGCCGAGTAGGAAGTATAACGTACAGTTACGATAGATAACATTTTAATCCATTATTTTGGAAAACTCCGTTTTTTCTGTACAAGATATTTAACAAGAAAATAATTCACTCACCTCGCTGAGATTTGTGTAGTTTATGTTCAACTTGATTTGAGGGCGAATTTTTCCAGGCGTGTCCCTCGTTCCTTTCGACGACACCGCACTGGGAGTGGTCGTGTATTCGTGGAAGCTCGTGGTTGACTTTTTCGAGGAAGACACAAACGTGCTGGCGTCTTGATTAGAAGCGATGGTCCTCGAGGAGGTTTCCGTAGGCAGTGCGCTCGGACCTGTGTTAACACTGCCCGTGTTTGTCGTTATGGTCGTCAGGGTTTTCATGGTGGTTCTCGCGGTTGTAGTTGTACCACGGTTGCTTATCGTCGATGTCCCAGATTCCGTTCTGGAGTCGCCGATGGACGAAGCTGAGGACGACGAGCTTGTCGACGGCGGTTGTATCATTTGCACGGGGGAATTGTAATCCGTTAACGGTGATGTCGACGTCGATTTTATCGTGAGAGACGAGGGTGGCAGCGTGGTACCCGCGTCGCTATTGGTCGTAGCGGAAACTCCAAGGGGATGCGACGGTGGTTTCGATGCCACGCCATCGATGCCACCGTTGCTATCGTCATTGCCGCTAATACCAGTATCAGTGCCTAATCTGATACCAGTGACACCAGTCGTGTTCCCATTGCCGTTACTGTTGCTCTTTGACGCGATCGCAGACACGTCAGCTTCGTTCTTGGTGAAATACAACGGAACCTTAGTTTGTTTCGTCTTGTCGCTACTTTTCGAGTGAGTTTGCGATTGCGGCGGTAACGCCATACACCCGACAGCCAACGGAAGCAACCACATCGCTCCTCGAATAGGCTTCATCTTGTTTTGGATATCTCGAATCGTTGGAAGAATAGGAGAAGGAGATCCTCTTTCGCGATTTTCTTCAGTCCTTTATCTGGTTTGTATCTTCTAAAAATAAAGGAAGTATGAAGCAAAACTGAGAACGTCGTAATATAGTAGAAATTCGATTATTAGAGTTAGGAATAATCGAAGAGAAGCAGTGAATTTTGACTCGAGACTTGCAACTTCAATTTTCATCTCCTCGCGAAGAACCAGTTAGTCCGCGAACTGAAAATCCGTCGACTCATTCGCTTAATTCGCGTCCGTGTAATCGTTCTGTCCGCAAGCAAATTACGTTCGCATCTTTCGCTTTCATCTGTGTGTTCGTTTTCGCGTTCGATCGTCACGATGGGATTAACGAAAGCGCGAGAGAGAAGCAGATCGGCAGAAGGCAGAATAATAGACCGCGCGGAATCTCGTTCTACATATCCCCGTTTCTCACGCTTCTTTCGTAGCTTTCACGGTTCAGCGAGTAGATATATACCGTCCGATCTGTTTGAGCGGAAAGAAAACAGCGGACGGTCTAGAAAAGAGCGTGAACGGAGGGAGGGTAAATGTTATAAGACGATAGAGGGAAAACGTCGACTACAGAGGGAGAATTCGAACTCCCTTAACGGTATCGACATTTCTTTTCAGCGCGTGCCAAGAAGTAGAAGAGAGATTGCGAATGCGATTTCCAGAGCGTCGATTCAATTGAAAACTTGAACGCACGCGCGATTAGAGGCGGTGATTTTGCTGTAGATCGAAGAACGGAACACCGTGTCTAAGTGGACGGCCGGCGCCGAACATTAGTCTTCGCGGATTCCTTTTAGAGGTGGATCGGGAGACGGTATCTTAAATACGTTTAACAAGTGGACGGGAACACGGATGAAACGACTCGTTCGCCTGTTACATTCTCGGTAGAAGTCAGGACGCGTACGGGGTGCCGCAATAATTATACCGCGATATAATTCACCACGCGGATGTGGTGAAATTAGGTTAACCTGGTACGTTTCTCGCGAGCCGTTATCTTTCTTTGCATGTTCAAGGCCGCGGCATGCAGCAACCAGTGGGGCCCACTGAAGCAGCTAGCTTGCCTACCGCGACACTCGCAAGTGCCATCCGTTCGCTCTTGTTTACCTTTTGTGATCCCTGGCTTGCTTCAATTCTTTTCAAATGGGAAACGCGCATTTATACGAGATCTCCCGGGTTTTTAGGGGCGAAAACAAAATATTCCATAGCGCGAAGTCGGTGTAATAAGAACGGATTTTCTATAGCTGCATACGAAAAGTCGAACGTGTCAACTTCGTCGTGCAATAAATTCCATTCTTGTATCGATGTCAAGTTTGTGTTCGCATACAAACGCGGCATTCAGAAACGAGGAATCAGCAACACGCGAACAATATTTATTTGCTTATTACTTTGTAACAAAACGTTTATTGCACGATCTTTAAATTATATAGCGCTTTCTTCTTACTTTTGTGTAAAGATTAAACCACGCGCTAAAGTTTTTGTCAATGAAAACCTGAAACACTATATATTTTTATTACCGAACATCTGTGCTGGCGCAGATAAAAAATTAATGGAATAGCTTTTCTACCAGTGATATACTAGGTAATTATCGGCACTGTCTATTACAGGTATAACGCGAAAACTTTCCTGTGTTATTCAATCGACACGCACGCGAGCATGCGAGTAGACAAATGCTTACGATGCGTAAATGCGCAGTTTACGTCAATTTAATTGATAAATTCGTTAATTGGAAATTTAGCACCTTGTTGGTTTTAAAATTTGTACTCTATGAATGTTATTTGATAAGAGAAAATGAACGATAGTTTCGATCGAAATAATTTGCATACGATAAAAGTATACAAAAACAATGAAACGATCCTAATATCGATTCACGCGAGCTACAAGTAAAGCCGCGTACTTGCGTAGCAATCATTGTTATTAGGAATTGCATCGAATACATTTCACATTTTCGGCATAATTGCATATGTCATTCAATATATTCGCCTCGTTTGTCATCTGTTCGCCTCCGTTTCGTTATGGACTTTTTTGACAAACGGTACAGAACTCATAAAAACCAACAGGAACAAGCAACCGGGAAAATTTCAATATCAACTGCAATCTCAAACGTTGCTTTCCGTTAAAGGAAGAGCGAATGAATATTTAAATACATTAGAAGCGTGAGATCGACGGAAAACAGCTACTTTTGCCTATCTCTTTTTCTCTCCGTTTTTACAATTATAATTATGTGTATTATATTGTAGATCATATTTTTCTGATTGTTAATTAACGAGGAATATGTTAATAGAAACGCTGATCGATACAAAGCTATCGCTGAAACATATCCGGACCTTTGCTTACTTTTGATACAAATTAGAATTTACTAAAAAATTGAAGAGAAAATTAAATTTTGATCTGAAATACCAGTATGTACAGTAACAACAATTAGTTTCAGTAAGATTATTTTTCCGTTCTTAAAATTAGTCAGGCCATGAGATATTTTCGAGCCACGGTGTACGCTCGATGGTTGTTGAGATTTACACCGTGCCAGCTTGAAAGTTGTTGGAAAGTGTGAGGGAAAATTTGACTCTGAACTCACCCTCGACATCCAAGCACGGCCCCGATTTCGATCTTGATCTCGATCTAGGTCTCGACCTCGACCCCGACCCCCAGCCCAACCTCGATCTAGTCTTGGAGGTTCGATTCCTCGTAGCCGTGATCCGTTAGAGCGACGCAGTGATGCGCGCGGTACGACGATCTTTACGCGCGACAAAAAATTTGGAAGCGACTCGAAAAACGTCAGTCGTTGAGGAAAAACAATAGCGATCGGTTATCGCTCGAGTCCGGTGTTGAAGTCTCTCGCGATATCGAGCATTCGATACTCTCTCTCTAGCGGAGCTTCGATCGATTCAGGCCACGGAGCCGTTCAAGTTTTTCCGCATCGTTGATCGTTGCTATCGAATATCGAGAGAAAGAATGCGCGGACGACTCGAACTTGTCTCAAGGAAGTAAAGCGAACGCCACCGCTTAAACGCGTTTCAGAGTTCCGAATGGGACTGTGAGCTCTCGTAGAAGACACGCTGCCTATGAGTCCCGGCTAGTCCCACTTACCAACCAACCAGAAACCCCTTGACTATGCGCGGAATCCCAAGCTGCATCTCCGCCAATCCTCTACCTTCCTTTACTCCTCCATCTACACACCTACCCATACACTAACGGCTCGGGTACTCCGGATACGTACCAGTACACCGTACTCATCCTCGAGAGAGGAATCGAGAGTCGCGAAACCGCCAGTAGGAGAGATCCAAGATTTTCGTGACAACGAACGTGTCCGATTGTGAGAAACAAACGTACTAAACACGCGGCACTCCATATACTCGTACGACCGGAGAAAACGCAAAACTAGTTCTTTCCCCCTTTTTTTTCTGCTCGTACACTTCCTTTCCTTTCATTTTTCCCTTTCCGCTCCTCTTCTTTTCCTTTTCCTCCGTTTTATTCGTTTACCTCTTATTTTTTGCGCATTGTTTTTTGTTTTATCACCTCCCTTTTCCTCCTCCTTCCTCCTCTTCTCATCGTATATTTTGCAAAATAATGTATTTTCGTCGATTCTATTGGTTTTTTCTTCCCAAATAAAAATATTTTTAACCGGATGTTTAATTCCAGTTCTCCGATAGTTGTCTCTTAGACGATGTCTTGTAACGTGTCGTTAAGTCGGTGGCGTTTCCTCTGATAGCCATTCCTAACTGTATGCTACACATTTCCTTAGCAAAACGTACAAAAGTATTCTCGCATAGAGATATTCGGCGATTTTTTCATCGATTCGTCTGCCCATTTAAGTGGAAACGGTTATCAAAACTTCTATCCATCGATTATTTGACTGATATTTAATATACGATTATAGTAAGGTACCAAAAGTTACCGCAAAGTTAGCCAGAACATTTTCATCGTGTATTTAAATTATGCGTCAAATTGTACAGAAATGAGCAGTGATATTGGTTGGACTTGTCTCACGAACAAAACGCGCAAGTAGCGTAGCCGTCTAATAAGAAAAGCGGTGACAGTAGATCGAGCCATTCTCAATCGGCCAGACGCGCCACACGTTTGGCTACTAAATCTACTTAAGTAGTAGGACTAAACGCAAACGTGTGAACTGGCTGCCCAATTAGAAACGGCTCTAACTACTGTCGTCACTTCTGTTGTCTGCATACACGTATCTACAGTTTTCTCCTTCAAATTAGGTTAGATTAGGCCTTTTCTTCTAGAGTACTCATGAAATACTTCCAATTCCATACGTTTTTCATCTTTTTAGACAAAGTGAAAACGTCTATAAACTTTGTAAAAACCTGATACTAGAACTCTTTTTCTCCCTGTTTGCATTTACGATTTCTGTTGCTTCTTCTTCTGCTTTGTTTTTTTATTCAATCGCATTCTTCTTACACACATGAACTAAATGTTTTCATTTAATTTATATTTGCTGTAAATGTTCTTTTTACGACTGTTGAAATATTTCCTCATCTTACATTTATGTGCAGACTTTTATGTACATGTATATCTATACTTCGATAATTACACAGTGCAAATTTCAGGCTTCATTTACCATTAGTTTCATCCAGTTTAAAAATAACTTTAATCGGTGGAACAATTTAGGTGAATTGCAGGTTGGAATTTTACCAGCTAACGTAAAACAATATTTCAGTTTTTCATTTTGCTTTCAATTTCTGTTATATTTGTGAACTTTTTATTCGGTTGTTCAGTCTTTTTATTTTTTGTTTTAATTCGGATAAAACATGCCACAAATATATAATAGAAATATCTGTTTATCATCTTTATTATAGATTAGATAGCGATAGATTGGATTTTTTTAGTAAGCTTATTAATTTGCAGTACATTTCAATGATTTACTCGCATATATGTTTAAAACCTTCTGATGGTAAACGCAGAAGGGGTTGGTGCAAAACTTTCAATCTTTCGCCATCTAGCGTCGTGCTTTGAAACACGCTTAACGTTTTACAAGGTGTTAAAAAATAAAAGTTCGACACTTTAAGGGTTTATAAACTCAGAAAAAGATTAAATTTTAATTTAATCAACATAAGTCCTGAAAGCAATCTCTTCGCAATTCAAAGAAATTAAATTAGATTGGTTTTTTTGTGATTCATTAAAACTATAAGAGTAAACGGCTGTTGCTATATTAGTTGGAGTAATAAAATTAATAGTAATATAAAATGTTAATAAATAATAATGATAAGGATTGGTTCTAATAGTAACTAATATAAATAGCATAGTTTATGGACGCTTTAATTTGTTACTTATCTTACTGTATTAATGGTAACGATGACAGTGGTAGTGGTGACAATAATATTTATTTATTTCACTATTATTAAGTATGAAGTATTTACAAGAGCGATATTACGTGGGTACGCAGTAATATAGTGTCAAGTACAATTGATAGCTAATATCATTCCCAGAAACATGTCGATAGATGAAGGTGTTATAAGTAACGCGTTTAAATGTATAATCATTATACGATCTCGCATAAATAACGTGATACGAACGAATGTTTCTAATCGAGACTAAAATAACGACCATTTAGCATCCAAACAGTTCTCTGTCGAAATTACGAAAAAGATGAATAAAGATTCCAAAAATATGTCAGTTTTCGAAATTACGTCAAGAAAGAGAAAGACGGAAAGGATAACATCGCTTTGTTATGTGTTCCAATCCTCGTGAATGGACGGTAAATTTACATTCAAAATTCCAAATGAGAATAAGAATCACTCACAACGATCGTCACTGATAGGAGCAAAATGCAAGCGATCGTTCGTGTTTTCAATCGATTACATTTTATCGTCTCACAAAGCAAAGATCAGGCTGGACAGTGATGAATTATCGTCGACTGTTTCGTTACTGTTCACTCCAGAACACATGTAACGGGGGAAGGTATTAAAAATCTTGGAATACAACTATACACATATTGTCGCGAGTAAATGATCGGCTGTTTTTGTCACACAATCGATCGCAAACGCTGACACAGAGCACGTTTCGAATTCAAACGGTATAAAGGGTTTCCGAGTGATGCGATTGCGAGGGTACGCAATATCCACTGTACGTTTTAATCTCCAAAACCCCGGAGTAGGACCTTGCTGGAAGCGATCCTGGATCGGTATGCCTCCTGGGGCATCGATGACCCTTTGGACACTGGCAAAGCGGCGAAGCGTTTACTTCTTCGAGTTGCGAGCTTCGTCTCTTCCGTACGGTGAACAGTCGGCAAGGCTCCTTGTGTTGGCAACGTAGCCTCTGCAATATTAATTTTTTGGGTCATATCTCTTAAAGAAATTTCTTGAAGTATCTTGAAACGTTTGAAGCTATAGACCAGGACTGGCCAACACGAGGCCCACGAAGCTGGATCAAAGTATATCACATGAGCCGTATCATATATTTTTAATTATAGCTAAGAGAAATTTGACCTGCCTGCTGAATTGGCTACCCCTGCTATAGGCAGTGATCAGGTCTTCAGATATTACTCTATTGGATGTTAGTTTATGGGGATAGATAAAAGCTTTGATTTATCAAACATCTGTTATGACCTGAATGTAGTAGTAGAATGGTTTAGGTGGAATTCCTTTGTTCTAAATTGCATCTCCTATAAAACTCTAAAGCTTCATTCACCTGGACGGGAACATCCTGTATAACTGTATTTTAATTCTCATCGAAAAACTGTAGATCGCTGCATGGGACCTCGTAGTGCACATGTCATGGCATCAATCGGTGTCACGACTTGATGCATTCATTTAAAACCTCGCTACAATTCTTTTTAAGAAATATCTTAATATAAAGATAAACGTCCGATAGGAAACAGACGCGACAAACCCAACTGATGTTGAAAAAGTGCCCGCTGTTTTTCGTAAAGAGACTACACCTTGAGTCTCGAACTTTGAGCCGCGATAAATAAAGGCTGCTCACCCTGTCCTAGTATATTTACTTCGATTCAGAGCGCAAGGACATGAATAAGGAAACTTACGCTTTGAGGGGAGCACGCGAATGCATAAATAAATCCTGGACTTCCCTCAGGCGACCTGTAGGCTTGCCTTCGAACTAGATAAGGCACGCTGCCCGGTCGGCATCGGCAATATACTCGCTGGACCGTCGCGTTCGCTGGTCCCCCACCTGGAGCTAGTGTCCACGTGACGTCTCTGTAAACAGCAAACGGCCATCTTGTGACGTTGTGACACGCGTACAGGGGCGCGCGGACGCGTTAAAAGCATTCGCGAATCGGTACGTTTGATCGTTCCGCTACTCGATGTTACGCGAGATCTCAACTAGACGAACGATCGCGACTAACTTGAAATAACGACAGATGGGTAGACGTTTCACTGGCTCACAAAGCTTGTACTGGCGTGTTTTATCCACTATCGTGTGCCCGTCGTCGCCGTGTAGGCTGCTGGGGCAGGTACGGCCATCCGGGCAACGGCATTGCCTTTCGACCCAAGGCGATCCATATAAATCCACCTTGCTGCAAACTTCGCTTCGATCCGAACATTCGGGCAACTCGTCCTCGCTATCCTGGAAACATAGAAACGAAACAGTTCAGTACTTCAAATTTTCTATACTCGCAGTATTAGCCGAATATTATTGAATAGCTCCTCGTAGCGTATATAGCACTTTGTAGCGTTGTTCTTCATTCGCGCGAAATTCCAGCTACTTGCGTTACCCTACTTTACCTACCATCGGTTACTTTAACGATGTTTCATATTTCTTGGGTTGTTTCGATCACAAAAAAGTACTTTTGTAAGTAATATTTGCGTTATTGGCGTCAAATCAGATCTCATGAACTTCCACGAGCTGGTCTTAGCGAATTTGCTCGTCGAATTGTAGATGATACTCGATCGAAGGGTGAAAAACAACACCGAGATCCGTTATTTCTTTGAAATAAGAACTAATAAAAACGATTACACGATCTATAGCAGATCACGGTCGCCGCGTACCGTTTCTCGATTTGACCCCGCTTCACAAGGAAGCACACCGTATAGACGGGTAAAGGATCAAAGGAGATGCGCTCAATACATCTATACCATTTCTAAAGGTTTTTTAATCTTCCATTATCACTTCAAAATTGTACTGAACAATGCAAGAACCTATTTACCATAAATTGGCAGTCGAATAAAAGTGCAAGAAAAAACGGAAAAAATATTATATGCTACCTCTGAAGTACACCGTTAGTTATTTATTAAGAGATGTAGTACCGAATGAACATGACGATTAATTATGATTCCGCAATATTCGTATTTCATAATACTCGTATTGTATTATGTGCACACGTATAATCGTTAAGATGCTAATTAATGCCATTCTCGTGACACTGCGCGGTCACCGTAACCGTGAATCGAAGGAAACTCATGAGATCGAGCCGAGTAAGAGAAAAGTGCTCTAGCACGCGCACGCGGGCAACAGGGAGAGGGAGAGAGAAAGAGAACGAGCAGAGGAAGTTCTGTGTAACATGCTCAAGAGGTGCGTGTCTCCCCTCTCCGTTAGAGAATAGACATCTGGTCTAACTACACTATTCAAACAGCGTCGGTCAATCCGCTGAATGAGGCAATCACGTACGTCCTGTCGACTCGTCGTTTGCAATCTACGTGTTGTTCCAGCACCTAAGCTAAACTTCTCAAATTCCCTCTCCACTTTTAACAATCTCTCTCTCTCCCTCCTTTTTTCTTTCCACTGCTAAGAAATATCAAATTAAGCGAAGAATCGGAAATAACGAAACACTTCTTTACTGTCTTTTATGTTGGTAAAATCATACCGAACATTGATCTGTTTTTGATACTATTGGGCCGAGCAAAAAATTGTCTGATTTTTTAAAATGTCAAAATGTTTGTTTCTTTTACATTTGTTTCCAGATAATTCATTGAAATTTTTCACTTCTAAATTCCACGTGTTCGTGTATGGCAATAGACAATAGATATTTCTTCTTTGCAAGAATAACAGGAATAATAATTGACATTTACAATACTTAATATTGTATTTGGAGTGTCACAAAGTTGACATTTTTTGTGTAACTCGATTAGGCAAATTCCTTTCCCTTAGGTATTCGTCCCGTGTATTCCAAAATAATGTTGCATCTAAGAATGATATATACGCCAAGAAGTTTTCTGCAGAAACAATAATCCTCTGGTATTACTAAACAATGCACCGACCGCTAATTATAATCTTTTAATAGGAAGCTAATTGATATCATTAAAATACAGTTGACTCGAAAATGACTCGAAGATCGCAGCAATGTAACGTAACCATTGTGTTCTCGTGTTTTCAATTATACGACATTTCTATAAGCCTCCAAACACTATGAGCGCTTTGTATGTCGAGCATTGCCAATATAGCAATCGATCTTTGGTATAATATATCGGCCACGAAAGTCTCTCGTAAAATCGGCCACTTTTCCCACTCCCCTGCACCTTCTCGTCGCTGATTCCCTTCCGTTCTCCTGTATTCCCTTCTCTTTCTTCGATCCCCACCGTGCTGCCTCTTCCTCCAAGCGTTCCCAGAAGATCGTACGTATTAAAACCTTCGGTGGCAGCAAACTAAAATGGGATAATAGGGGGACCGGAAAGGCTGCGCGATCCATCCGGAAGTTCTCACGCGTCTCTCGCTTCTCTCATAGCCGCAGTGAAAATGACACCTGGTTCTCGGCTTGTATACGTACGCACGAATATTCCGTGTACATGTGCGTCTCTGTATATATCGCGACAGATGATCCAAAGGATACCGCGTGTTGATCAATCGAAGATACGTGTTTGCACTCTGGATGTAGGACGACGCTGTTGCGTCGTAGAAACCGTGTTGCAAGATATCACTATTTTTATGGAACTTTTATGAAACTGGTTATAGGTTGTTTAAATTGTTCGAATAAATGATATGCGGTCTAAATGTTCGAATGTTTGTTTTGAAGAAAACAAGAGTTTCGAACATTTTATGACCTATAAATAAGTTGCAAATAAATGCAATTCTTATGCGGAGGAACTCTCGATTATCCGAATTAAGCACGACACGTGCTATCCGAACAAATTTTGAGGACTTACCCCGATTTGATAGAGGACTTTCGGCGGTTGATGCGTCGGTCGATGCTTTTTCTTCTGATCGATCAAGTCGAGCTCGATCGCGGTATCTTCGAACTCCTGTAACTCCGCGAGATACTTGCCCTCGTCGAGGGATAGATATTCGTTGAGGAACTTTTGGCCGGTCTCGTCGAGTTCCACCCCGAGGAGGCTACCCTTGCTTTCACGGACGAGCAACTGCCCGAACATCGCTAATAAGAAACAGATCAAATCGGCCATTCTTTCGCGCGCGCGCGATCCTTCCTGCCCGTTTCCTTCGTCCTTTCTCCCTCTTTCTTTTTTTCTTTCTTCTTCGCTCGATGTAGAAACGATAAAAATAAGTCTACCTTTACGATCGGTGATCGCGACGATCACCGATCATACAGTGAATGACCAGATGGCGGTGGAAGCGATTGTCGACGGTCGTCGAAATGGATCGATGTAATCAGAGTGGCTGCGCTAATAGTGCGACACATTCGAACTTTGGAGAACACAGTATTTATTCATATAACACGAACAACTTCTCACGGTTCATCGAAAGTGTATTTTTTTATCGTCTATCGGTACCATAGCGTCCGTTCGATGATCAGTCGATACATTCTGATTCTATATCGTCCCAACTATCCCGACGACACTCGGATTCGAACATCGAAATCGTTCGTAAGTTGGATGACAAGGGCACACCGTTAACTTTCTTTCAAATGGATCAACAACGTTTTACTATTCACACAAGTACGAGGGATACGTTCGTCCACTCAATTGTAAATCGATGAACCAAACGATGGATTAAACAGTAAGCAAATAACACTTCAGAAGGTTCGTATCACTTTCCAACTGGCAATTTTTCTCGCCGTCTCTCGGAGGAACGCAAACGACGCTTGACATTTAACAGTTAACGGAAACGTCCCGCTGTTTCAAACGTGATCATCGCGGGAAACAAGAAAAGCACATTCACCGACAGTGAACCAGCAGCGTGGTGGGTAACGTTGCAACACGTTCTCCAAAACAATCCCGCTCTGCTCGATCGCTATACTACACGCACTCTTTCTCGTGTCCTTGCGCTCTCTCTCTCTCTCTCTCTCTCTCTCTTTCGCTCTCTCTCTCTGTCTTCACCTCCTTATATCCCTTTCTCTGTCATTCGTCCTACGTCCTACGTGTTTTGCAATAGCGCGATTCGAATCAGTCCCCGGGACTAAATGGCCCGCAACATTCGTGCCGCGCGAACCTGTACCATTCGTTCGACTGAACTTCTAACAGCTAAAGGCAAAGCATGAATGAGTCCTCCCTTCTCTCTGCTCTTCTTTCTCCACTCCGCTCCACACACCACTTTACTCCACTCCACACCACTTCATCGGCCCCTTCCACTCCGCGACTCTCTTCAACGTTGCACTCCACTCCACTCCAGTCCACTCCACTCCACTCCACTCCACTTCATTCCACTTCACTGGCTTTCTCTCTCTCTCTCTCTCTCTCTCTCTCTCTCTCTCTCCCTCCCTCCCTTCCTCCTCTTTCCTTCACTACGTATACCTTTCTCCTCAAGATGCAACCACACATTGGACCCGAGACATACTCGTTACTTGGACCTTTCTCGCTCCGCCTTCTCTTCTCCCTTCTCCTTTTTCCTTTCGACGCTTTTATTTTCCATCTGTCCCTTTTCTTGCCTCGCCGTACCTACTACGCTCCTTTCCTCCTCTTCCTGTACCTCCTTTTATTCGTTCCTTCTTTTTTCATCTACCGTGTATACTTCGCTTGCTTCTCTCTTGCACTCTTCTTCACCCTCTCGTGCACACTTCCTTCTTTGATTGTTTTTAACGTCGCGTTTTTAATCCCTTCCTACCTTTTCCTCTATCTCGTTGCTCTTATTTAAATATCGTAGTTTCGTCATTCCCCATTACCATCACCTTTTCACACCTTCTCTTTTTCTTTTCCAACTCCTCCGGCTAACATGCTTTCGTTAATACATGTTTCTGTTTTCCATTGTTCACGTATTCGCTATCACTCGATGATCGTGCGAGTTTCTTATCGTTACATACGTATTTATTGGCCAAGTTACTCCAATCAAGGCGTATGTATCGCTATGGAAAAAAGAAAAGACACTCGATTACTAATCCTTAGCTTAGCTCTTCTGACATTTTTTAACATTCTAGAAAGTAACAAGACTTCAAAACATCATGAGAAAATGAAAAGATCGAAACCGTGTTGCATAGGAGAACATCTCAATTCCTTAACCGAGTTACACGAAACTTGTCCTATATTTTCAAGACGAATCGAATTACCAGATCAATCCAATCCAGATGAAGTGTAAATCAGTGTATCGAATAACACACGTGTTATTGCGTAAGCAAACCTCGAAAGTGCAACACTGCTGCTAGTTATTATTCACGCAAAAGCATTCGAATCGAACGTTCGAACGACCGACTGTAATGCAAGGATAAAGAGAAAATGGTCTTTACGGCTGTGTGTGTGTGTGTGTGTGTGTGCGTGGAAATATTCTTGGAGACAGGCGATGTGAAACGCATAATCGGTTCAGCCTACGTAGCAACTATAATACTCGTATACACACGTAAACTGTGTGGGCGGTTCGCACAATTCACGCAGTTCTTGAGATCAACTCACGCGACCATTCGAAAGATATTGTTTTTCGAATTGTCGAACTTGAGTGGGTGCTGGGCGAGTTGAACTCTCCTTACAGACCACCTTTCTTCGCTTTTATTTTACACGATCTAGGAACCATCTGTTCCTCTCTTCTTTTCGTCGATAATATGTTTTATTATTGAAGGTACTATTTCGCATTTTGTCTTCGTGAGAATGTCTAAACAAATCAATTTATTACAGTCTAAACGTCGTCTGGAATGAATGAAATATTTAACTGCTTCAAAATAACCATCCTTTTATTTTGAAAAATTCGAGTGCTTGCTCAGTATGGCAATTAAAAAGCAAATATACGTGTAACAGTATATACGTATCAAAGGCTATTCGTAAGTTTGAGGATCGCTGTTTCATTGATTGAGGCCGCGATCCATTCACTCGTACTTTCTCTCTTTCCCTCTACCGCTCTTTGCTCTGTCCCCTCTTCCTCCTCTGTCCTTTTGCATTGCGTTACTCTTACTCTCCTCCATTTATGAAAACGAATAGGACTTAAGATCCCATTCGATTCGTCCTGATCCAATCCGATCCTATCCTATCTCGACGTGTCGGATCGGATTCAGCCGCGACAAATCGGACCGAACTATACTCAAGCGAATCGAGTCGAATACAGCATAAATTCAGATTATCCTGAGAAAATGATTAAGGAGAAACCGAAAAGTCTCGCCTAGCCAATTTATCGCATTAAATTTGTTACACATATTCCTCGATAACTTCAATCCTCTATTTTATTATCTTCACGTTGAAACGAACTCTTTTAAACGTTCGAAGGCAAGAATTAAAATTCAAGCTGTAGGTGAATAAGTGGAAGTAGAAAACAGCTATCGATTTAACGGACAGAGAACAAAGTTTATTCCTTCGAACAGTTTCTTTAAAACACGCACGACTCGAGTAAGACGAGACAATCCAAGTCACGCAAGTATTCAGTATTCCCGATAATGTTTGCTCTTTGTAAACGATCTTTCGTGGAATTCTTTAAGAGCATTTGATTATCTTATTATACTTATTAGTTTGGCCAAAGAAACGTTGAATATCGACATTTCTTAGTCAATACCTATAATCTTCAATTCTCTTTTCATTTTTTAACGAAAGGTGAAAGAAAAAGACGAAAATCGACCGCCGATCGTAAGAAATGTTACTTTCGCTGAAATGAAAAGCGATTGGATAACGCGTTAAATTCTATCCGGAATTTCTCCGAGAAAAGGTGTTTGTTTTTATTTCCTTTTCGAAAGCACCGATTCATTCGGAGAACCACTGTGCGCGGCATGAATGAATTCTTGCTTGAAAGAGGGGCTGGAGGGGGGAGAGACTCGGTTACGATTCAGAGGGGAGCTTGAAAGCAAAGGTGGGGTTGAGAGTAGAACATCGAGATAGAAGACGTAAAGGGGAATTATATGGAAGTATAGCTGGAGGTGAACCTCTCGAGGGTTGCGAGGTTGCGACGTAGCGGCATGGGTGAGGATAAAATGGTGGGGGCAGTGAGATAAAGAGAGGAGGTAAAGAGCACGTTTGTGTGCGTGCGTGTGCACACGGTGAGATCGTTAACGTTACCACGAGTGGGTAAAAAAAGGGGAGATACGCCAGATTCTTGCATGCACCGGCAATGAGAAAAGGACGGAAGAGGGGCAGGTGAATGCAGGTGCCGCAACCTACGACCGGAAACTATGCTCCTTACTCTCCAACTGTGAATGCTGCGCAAGTACGTCTTCACCGTCCTAGCGAAGAATGTCGGCCGGCAAGCAGAGGAAGAAATCGAGCAGCTCTGATTACTTGCGCAGCGAACGAACAGTTGTCCAGCAGCCTAGCCAATTTTATTCTCTCGCCGCTTATTTTCATTTATTTACCCCTTAATGCGTGACTCAGCTGCGAATTTTTCTAGCATATTAAGTCGAAATGTTAAGACTGTCCTAATGTTCGCAAATTATACGTGTATGAATAGAAAACGAAATCAAAATTAGAAGATTATTGAACGCCATTGACAACTTTACGTTTACTCGATTTTCCTGGTAATGAAAGAGCATTGAATTTGATTTTTTTCACCGAAAGAATCAAACTGTAAACTTACGACTGTTTAAATCAGTGTACAGTTTTATTAATGAAATGTATCGATTACATATTCTTATGTTAATGTAAAGACTAGACAAGAATGGTAAAGGAGAAATAATTAGTTGAATTTTGTTTCAGGTAAACTGTACGCGGTATTCGGAAAGAGACAAGGTCGAGTAGTGGCCGCGGAAAGTGCTCTCGGATTCGGTGGCCAGTTTCGCGTGCTCGCAACTTTGCCTGTACCGGAGAGTTTTCAACTTGCCAGAGAACTGCGAACTCAGACGTCCGGGCTGGCCAGTCCTCAACTGGTTTTCAGTCATTGGGAGGCAAGTTTTTCCATATAAAAGGAATGTGTGCGAGCGCACACGCGTATGCAATATCTCAGTATTTTTCCGCTTTTCATCATTGCAAACCGATGATCGAATAATTGCGATCGATTGTAGATAAAGAAAATGGCAAATTATTCATCGCACGCACAATTCAAATCGATCATGTTTCACAATCGACGCACGTTCGTTTATTTATCTACTTTTCTAGACTCTTCGCTATTTCGCAAACAGTACTACGTGTCTCAAATTACTGCGTTGTGATTCTCGTAAAGAAACCCGCGAAACTGTATTGGAAGCTTATCAGCGCAGAGAATTTTTTATGACAATTAAACTATACATATATCCTGAATAAGAGTAACTTAGCGCTTCAGTTGATTATACAAAATGAAGTGGTTATACTACAAGAGAGATTGCCACCTTAATATATGTATTATTGTGTATAATATATTTAAACGATAGCTCATATAATTTACTATCTTTGTAATAATAGTGGACATTTTGTTCGCACAATAGGTGATCGAGCAAGACCCTTATTGGACGCCTTCCACGGACGAGGAATACCTTCACTTCGGCGACAAAGCGGACAGCGAGAACAGAGCTAAGAAATACATCGACGCAGTCCGTCGACGTAAAGGCCTACCTGTAGATTCCCAACTTGTTACGCATGCGGAAAAACAACGCACTCTTTCCAAGAAGAAGTAATGCTAGATTACTAAACACGCTGTGTTTAATCACGACAGTATTGTAGCGAGGACACGATGTGTGTTACGTGTAAGAACATGTGTAAGGCACAAGTCATCGGATTAATTTACAGAAAATGTGTAATAATTAGAAATCAATACAATGTCTCCTTAGTTCTCTATAGATTCCGTTTCCTTTTCCAAGAAACGAATATCCCTGTAATTAGACGAATCCTTATGCGACGAAAACCATGTTCGAGCGCTGGACGCAAATGAATTTGAATTAAACTAAACTTCCTACACCACAATCAATGTAAAACAATTACCCATTTTGTATACTGGTTTCAAATTAAAATATTTAAATAACGAAAAAGTAATATTGTTTTTTTTTGTCTACTGACGCTGATAATAGTTCAACTTAACAAATACGCGCTTCAATTAAAGAAGGAAAGAAAAATTATGAAGTATACACATCGAATTTTCTTTCTCAGCTATAATTGGCATAATATAGCATTTCTTTATTTTATATATAAATAAAAATTCAACAGCGATAATTAAAATCTGGTACTCAAGTCTCGTCAAATTTAATTTTCTTCCCTTGAAACCCTTGTTTCATAATATCTTGTTGTTTCTTTTTTGCAGCCCAGGAAGGATGTAGATTTATACTTTCTGTATTTATACTGTTTACACTTCTTTCTTCAACTTGTGTAATTCTTTTATTTTGTTTCCAAGATGCACTACTTCTTTCTTTCGTAATATTTTGGTCGTGAGAAAAGTACTTGCTATCCACTTTTTGCTTTTTGCTATCTCTCCTTGCCTTGCTGTATTCATTATAAAATCTATTTTTCTTATTTTCTATTTGATATGCCTTAAATGTGTCATGACTATCATTGTGCATATCGTTTGCATCTGTCTGTTCAGAAACAAAAGTTGACCGCGAACATGAAATTGTTTCGTCTCCATGTATAAAAAAATCATCCAGTACCTTTGATTGCTCCGTTACTGAATCAGAAAACTGTTGATTTTTAGTTTCTTTGCATCTATCATTCTGTTTCCCTGTTTCTTGCAAAATTTCCGTGAATCTTTTAACTGTGGCTTCATTGCTAATAACTTTGACAACAGGTTTAGAAGCATCACCATTTCTATCGCTTACATTTGTACTTAAGACTTTCGATACCTTTATTGAATTTCCTTCATCTTCTCTAACTTCATTATTTTCTTTCATTTCTTCAAATAATTTTGTACATTTTTCATTGTTGTTCCCTTTTTTCTTACAAGACACAGCAATAACAGAATTCTTTACATTTTTCGTACTTTCTTTCTGCTTCTTTTTAATTTTGTTATTTGTATTACTTTGTAATTGCTTTGAATGTATTTGTGGCGAATCTACTGGTTTTCCTTTTCTTTCCAACGAAAGTCTCTTATCGCTAACATCGTCTATATCTTGTGTATCTTCTTCCTGCGCTTCATTTGTTATGTCATTTGTATCGTTTTGTAAATTTTTTAAATGTTTAGTTGAAAAATCTGCAATGGAATTTCCTTTTCTTTTTGCTGGATGCTTTTTTTCAGTTCCAGAAACGTGCTTGTTGCAATTCCGAAATTTTTTCAGAAATTCTGATATTTTCTGATTTAGAGATTTGTGGCAAATAACTTTGGCCATTGCTCTTGTTCCATCGTCGGTATGTGGATCTTGTAATATTTTTTGTACGTCTTTAAAATTATTAATTCCAAACTTTGATATATCATCATTTTTTATACGTTTCAAAGCAGACACCTCTCTCAAAAATTTGTCTGCTTTATTTTTAAATTTCTCTAATTGTTTTTCATTATCACGACTAGAACGTAACTTTTTTGCTTCTCTAACTAATTTATTTATCACATGGATGCGAGCCTGTCGGACGGATTTTCTAAGTAAAACAATCTGAAAAATTGTGACGAGATACAGTAAAATGGCATTATATACACAGAATAATTAAAACTAGTTATCTATAAACTTTAATTGATCACTTTGTGTGGTTAGAATATATTAAAAACGCACCTCGTTATTTATCTCTATTTTTGTCATATTATTAACAAAACTACTACGTTAATGTTTAGAACTACAGAAAATTGTAGCTCCCAACAAAATAAATAAAGTAGCCTCCAAGGTTATATATGTAATATAACGATATCGCTTCTGATCTATTTTATCATAATACACCTGTCTAAAAATTAACCAGTGCATAGAACGTAATCCATACAACAATTTGCGAGAACATCATGCGCCTGAAGCAATTTCGATATTATCAGAGTAGCTAACGGGTTTTCTTCCGAGTACTTTTCAGACCTCTAGTGGAAAAATTACGCTCTATACTTTCAACTAAAAATACTGAAATAACAACAGTGGAGAAAGGAATGAAGAAGATGAGGACACATTTTATACATCAACTATATTTATGATTGATCGAGATTATTTATAAAGCGCTCATTACACGATCAACTTCAAGGAACAAAGAGCTTAATATTAATATGAATTTAAATGTTATTTATTACATGCGCGTAAGTATAGCCTCTTAATTTCTGACGTCTCGTGTGACATTAAGCGAAAACAACCGACCAATGAAAAGTGATGCCACTCGGTAGAGCCACTTTCTATTGGACAGCTGCCAGTTTGAACTTGGATTAGCGTCGTGCGGCGCGTCTAAATCGCTGCGAGAGCATACGTGGGTACCTACATACAAACGTGGATTGATTTTGGCTAATTTTATAGGAATGAGAAATAATAGTACTAGATAGAGTCGCTTGCTATTGGATGAATGCCGATTTGTGTATGTAGCGTTACAAATTGGTATTGTCGCAATCAACGATGTGTATACAAACATCAAGCGTTTTCAAGTAACCGTGTGTATTATGTACATACTGACGTTTCGTTATTTCGTGGAAACGTCATTTCGTGAAGTGTGTGTGTGTGTGTGTAAAGAACGTTGATAAACATCGATTACAAAATCTCACAGTAAATGTATGAAAATTTCTCTGGTTAAAATATGAGCTGAACGATTTGGCTGGTACTAATTATAACATTTATCGAGTTATTAAAGAAAGTGCGTTAGTCACAGGCAGGTTCTCAGACCTATCGTGATCGTGACTGACGGAACACACAAGTTCGCCACGTATGTAGTAGGTACGTGTTTACAAAATCATATCGTATGACTTTTCAATACATTTGGTGGTTTCTTGATATTTGATTGATATAGGCGTATATTGAACATTGTTTTCAAACAAATCGTAAAACGGCAGCTATAGTGTCGGAAACTTTAGGAGGGAAATCAACAAATGACCTTGACTTATACTTTAAGCGATTGTTGCACCTTGTAATGCGATATGTCAGACGGTCGCCTCTTTAGCTTAGTGTATTTGTCTGATTTATTCGCGGTAATCGATTTACGCAAGACGTGTTCGATCATTGGATTCGTTACACATTTCGTGGAAGAGAATAAATAAATTGTGAATAATAACGAATAATTTATGTATTAATGTTGATTTACCAGGTTAGTATTTGCGATATTTTCGCACTCTTTCGTACATATCAACATTAATGTTTATTTTTACCTTGACATTGCGTGCGTACATATATTTTGCTTTCTGATGCATATACCACAATTGTGTTTTCGTTGATCAAAATATCGCAGCGTTGAGAAATGCTCTTTTTCGTAAATTACACTATTTTTTCCATGTAAAATAATTAATTTCAATTAATTTTTCTCCTGTAAAATACAAGGTCATCTTATTCGAATAAATTTGGTTTTGATTTAGGTTTTATCTTGAGTGAAGTTAATAATTAGTGCGATATCATTTTTTCTATTGTCCAAGTTGTAAAATACAAACAAGAAAAATGAGTTGCGTTCGCTGTTGCTTAATTAGTGCTGGTCGTATTGCATCTTCAAATCATGTGGCAAATCGCGGTAAGTTCATAATATATGATATTAAGTTGTAACATATTAACAGGCTGTTTTAATGTTTTTTTTTAGTGCATTATGCTTAAAAATATATTCTATACCTATACCTATACCTATGATATATATTGTGAAAAATTAGATATCAGTTAAGATATCAGTTAAGATTTTCCAATATTTTTATAGAACGAACATGTCGCTTCAACTTTATTTGTTTGATTTTATATCTCTTCGATTCAGTTATCATTTCTTCCAATGCATCGACGATACTTTATCAATGAAATATTCTTTAACTAAGAAGTAGTAGAAATGAAAATATATTTATTTTAACTTGGGAAATGAGGAAATAAATAATTCATATGTTTCAACTTAATACATTTAAAAATTTACTGCATATACATTCTAACATAAATAATTGTTTACTTTTATTTTAGTTCACAAAATTGTAAGAGTGGCTGTCATTAGATCATTGACAGTTAGTAATGCTCTAGGAAAAGCACCCACAGGACCTACACCACCTGGAAAAGGCACTAGCAATGGAGTTTCCTCCGTTGGTAACGGTGGAGGGAAGAAAAACACCCTTACTTGTCCAAAATGTGGTGATCCTTGCACACACGTAGAAACTTTTGTGTGTAAGTAGATCGTGATACATTAACTTTTCTCTATATGGGTTAAGTATAGAGATAGCTCAGAAATATCCAAGATGTAAGACAATCTTTTTTGATAGCATCAACAAGGTTTGTTAAGTGCGAAAAATGCCATCATTTTTTCGTTGTTCTATCAGAGGTAGATTCAAAGAGAAGTCTTAAAGAAGCTTTGAGGTCTGATGATACTAAACAAGGATTTTACAGAAAACCACCACCACCACCGAAAAAGGTACAGATTTTATATAAAATTGTGATAAATATGTTCTTATTTTAAAGATAGAAAAAATTTATGTTTAATTATTTAATTAGCTATTACGACAGACATTAATGTGTATCTGTATTTTCAGATATATGATTACCTAAACAAACATGTAATAGGACAAGAGTATGCTAAAAAAGTTTTAAGCGTTGCCGTTTATAATCACTATAAACGAATCTATAATAATTTTCCGGTGCAGAATTCAATGCAAGGTCCTATTAATGCAAGTGGTACACAAGATCTGAATCATCCCTTCACTCATAGAGGTCTTAAACCACGTAAATAATAGTTTCCCCATTTTGTATATAATCTTAGATACAAATAACTAACATTTAATATATTCAAAATTAAATGGTTCTTATATTAATACAGAATTGCTTTTAATAATTTACTACAAATCATTATTAGGATAACAATTGTTAATACAGTTATTATTACAAATCTACCTGTAAACACTGATTAACAATAATTCGTTTTTTCTCGTCACAGACTTATTGCATATTTCAACAATTGGAAATTCGCTGGGTGTTGGATTCCAGCAATACCCTACGGGAAACGAGCACAAGTCATCTGGCAATCAATCAGTTTCCGGATCCGATATCCTTGATAGTAAACAACATCAATTGAAACTAGAAAAGAGCAATATTTTACTGCTAGGCCCAACTGGTAGCGGGAAAACTCTACTCGCACAAACAATAGCTCAGTGCTTGGATGTACCGTTCGCGATTTGTGATTGTACGACATTGACGCAGGCAGGGTACGTCGGTGAAGATATAGAAAGTGTAATCGCGAAGCTGCTTCAAGATGCTAATTACGTAGTAGACAGAGCGCAAATGGGCATCGTATTTTTGGATGAAGTTGACAAAATCGGCGCTGTTCCTGGTATCCATCAATTAAGAGATGTTGGAGGGGAGGGTGTCCAACAGGGAATGCTGAAAATGTTAGAGGGTACAATCGTAAATGTCCCTGAGAGGAACAGTACTAGAAAATTGCGCGGTGATACGTTGCAAGTTGATACTACAAATATCTTATTTGTTGCTTCCGGTGCTTATAATGGATTAGATAGGTTGATCTCACGGCGTAAAACTGAAAAGTACCTTGGTTTTGGCGCGACACCTGCTTCTGAGAGTCCAGGAAGAAGAGCTGCGAACTTAGCGGATGTTGCAAACATGTCGCCTTCCACGGAGAAGGATAATAAAGAAAAGGATATATTATTGCAGCAAATTGAAGCAAGAGATTTAATCGATTTCGGTATGATTCCCGAGTTTGTCGGAAGATTTCCTGTTCTCGTACCATTTCACACCCTTGATAGAGATATGCTAGTTAGAATATTGACTGAGCCTCAGAATGCCATGGTGCCTCAATATCAAATGTTATTTTCAATGGACAAGGTAAACAATCAAAATAAACCATTTTATTATACAAATGTATCGCAATATCTTTGGCAGACTTCGTTCATGTATTCAACAACTCATTCCGATTCGATACATATACTTTTGTCGTTCCGATTTGGTCTCGATGGTTCTTCTATTCACGTTTTACAAATTATATGTCAAACCTATTTGATGTCATATACAAGCTACGCTTTTATTCTTAAATATACATACTCTTGAAACTCTTCCAACATAAACGATATTTATCTTGGTAATGAAACGGAACAGACCTATAGTGTATGGTGTATATCTTTTTTCTTGTTCGAAGCGGCATACTGAACATACAAGCGAAATTTGTTAACTTAGATAATACTTAGATAACTTATTCATATAAGTTGTTAAGTTATTTGTATGCTCACAGGTGGAATTAACATTCACACCAGAGGCATTACATGCGATAGCATCTTTAGCAATGGAAAAGAAAACTGGCGCGCGAGGACTTCGAGCCATTATGGAATCGTTACTCCTGGACCCTATGTTTGACGTGCCTGGTAGTGATGTGATGACCGTTCACGTAACCGAAGGATGTGTACGAGGACAAGAGAAACCTCAATATATTCGAAGAGGTGATGTCACCGAGGAGGAGTTACGAGCTCAACATATACAGAATTAACAAATAGTCCATACTAAAAACACACCACACATTTGACCGATTTTTGGAATGAGTTGCCCAAAATCTTTATTCTGTGACAACAATTTAAATTTTGTAAGTAACGCCCGTTAATTTAATCTGGTTTTTAACGAAACAAGAGTATAATTATATAGATTATATTGGAAGGAGAAAAAAGTAATGTAAATTTATACAACTTGGGTATACTTAACAATTACAATTACCTTGTATTAACTTATTCCGTAAAGAATATGAACGTGGATAAATCGAGTCAATCGTGGTATGCAATTCATTTTGTGTTCAAATAATTTATAACAATATCGAAGTTCGTTATTGTATTGTTTTTAAAGATATGCGTATGTGCAAACACACATTCGCACACGTACATATATATAAAAGAAATGAAAATTTTATCGCGAATGTTGTGGATGGAAATCGTTTAAATTAAAAATCAAAATACTCCAGCTATTAGGTGAAGATAAATTGAGTACTATATTTTGTCTTTAACAGGTATAACAATATTTATACGTTTATTTTATACGTTAGTTTAACAGATGGAAAATGAACTTAGTAATATCTGTTAACTTACGCGTATTGTATAATACCGTGTAATGTAATACGTATACGTATTAAATATATTATATTAAAGATACTAAAAGATATGCAAAGCACAGTTGCAACTATAAAAGTAATACAAATTCATAACGTATTGTTATATGAATTTTTCCATGAAACAATTCAAATATCAATCTGAGATTGTTTTCAAACAGTTGTAAAACTTTAAAAAAAAATGTAGGAAAAGTAATTTTTCGATTAAATGTTAAATCCTATTAAACGATATGCGTTTAAATTTTAAAATTGAGAGTGGATAACACATTAATACTTAAGATCATTAATTTTGATAATATATTGTATAAACTGAAGAAGGTAAATTCAGACTTTAGAAACTGCATATACCTTCTAAAGGTAACCGCTAAGCATTAGTTATAGTGACAAATATTTTCTTCTCGGTTATTTGATTTTATTTTATATATATGCAAAATAGGTGTAAATGAAAGGCTGTGTAATATATGATGCAAGTTAAAAAAACAAAAAGAAAAAAACTGTACACGTATAAAATTGTAAACAAACACTATTGAAAGTAAATATTGTATAATATAATAGTTTTGAGTACTAATACACTTATCTATCCGTTAGTAGCGTGTTAAAAATAATAGTAGGCGATTACATACAATATTTCCCATAGCCATGATTCCATAACTTGTATCTAGTTACAGTATATATCTAGTTTTTATAAAAGCGTAAGTATTTTAAATGAAATATGAAACGAATCATTCCAAAAAAATTCATAAAATAAATATATTTTCTTATGTACACGATTACAAAGACAATAACAAAACTCTAAAATTTTTTTATTCCTCGTTAAACATATGTATAACTTATGCGGAGAGAGAGATTATATATGTACAAATAATTTCAAGATTTCGTTCACTTTTATCCTAGGATAAAGCAAAACAGAATTAAAGATTCTAAAAGCTATTAAAAGCATGTCGAAATAATGTTATAGTTTGGTAATAACAGTAGAAAAAAATCAATAACTAATGCAACATAGTAACTTGATGACTATTGTATAATCTATATTATCGAGAGATACAGACAAAAGAAATTGTTAAATCAACAGTGATGTTCTTTTATATTTCATTATAATACCAATTAGGTGGGTCTCGCGTTGGTTTCGGTTTAGACCTTAGTACTGCTCGTAATTCTGTCATAAACCATTTTATAACTTTCACTATTATAACATTTATGGTAAATTCCATAACAAGAGCACCGAAACCTTTGTATAAACCGAAGGGTCCTTCGGTGGAAATGATCGTACTATAACAATCAGTTGCTCCACTATATCCTGTTAGCAGCGGTGTCACGCTACGTCCTGTATCTAAGTTGTCGATAATTGTTCTTGTACCTTGAAGATGAAGTCTGTGAATCACCGTTTCCCATGGATAAAATAATGCTTCCGCCATGAAAGTAGAAATTAACGACGACTGTAACTCTATGTCTTGCGCAATTGCCTCCGACAGCAAATCTCGACTATATGCACCCTTAAAAGGATATATAAATAGTATTTATCATACATAACGTAATAAATTAAATGATTTCCAATAAGGGGATATCTCGAACCCCCAAATTTTTTTGAAAAATATCAGTAAGGAAAAGTTAATTTTTCAAGTAAGCTGCAAATAACAATATTTTTCTATAAAACTCACTCTTATTTCTTGAGAATGTTTGTGCCTAATATGCATAATGCGACTGGTAACTCCTTGTACAGCCAGAGTAAAGAGATATTTGGATACTTCATAAGCAATGGTTGGCGGTAAAAGAGCGTAAATAGGTATTAATCTGCCTTTGTTGCTCACTTCAACTAAACGGATTGCACCATCTCGAAAGACATCCAATATTCCAGGACTTTCGGATGCAATTTCAGATTGTACCGTTTCTACTAGTGATGCAGAGTAAAATGGTGTTACGAGACCTATAGAAGCGCTATTGCACACACAAAAGACATTTTTTACTAATATCTTCAATAAATTTTTGCAAACGCGTATCTCATTTCTATTAATATATATATTCTTACCACTTAAGGAGAAGATGTTGTCCAAATGCTTTCAATGAACTGTTGCAAGTTATTTCTCTAAAATGAATATTCCACTATTATTATTATTGCTATGTTTCTATCATTTTAAAAGTGTAAAAAAGAATATCATTCAAAAAATTGGAAATATATTATAGTTCAAAAATGGAAAATAAAAATTTGTCATGTTTATAAAGATCACCTTACTTTGGCCATGGTGTTATTTTAGAAAGGAAATCTTCAATAGCTAGCAACATTCCTTTTACAAGCAACACCGATCCAATTCCTTTCCATAATGTATTTATTCCCTGCGTTTGATGAAGGCGTACGACTACAGGTACTAAAGTAATTGGTATTATGTGATACTTGTTTAACCCAGGATTTACTTGACATTGTCTCCTTAAAACAATGAGAGGATGGACTAACAAGGTTTCTGCGATTAAAGTTGCTAATCCGCAACCAGCAACCATATACTTTTTTACAGTGAGATCTGAAATACAAAACATTCGTTGTATTCATTCATTCGTTCATTTATCTTTGATTCCTCGGTAATTGATGATTAACCCTTTAACATGTATATCTAAATCAAAATAGGTAAATAGTTCTACCCAACATAAGCAAATCTGAATCAACGTGCGCAATGCTTTATTCCATATTATATCTGTAAAAGTATACGTGTTGAAGGGTCAAAGTCCATTTATTTAAAATAATGATCGAACATTTATTATATTTCCATGGATTTTATATGCGTATTAATTAAAACTGACCTCCCTCAGAAGGGGGGCTATCTTCAGCTAGAGGATGTACAACAGGAACGTCCAAAGGACGGATAACCTCTTGTCCATGGTAAATATATGGAAAGTTACTTTCACTCTCCCGAGACTTAATAGGTTTACCTCTGTATACCCTTTCGTAACTTTCCAATCCTGCCATCATTTGAGTGACTGAATTTTACAAATCGTAATTACGCATTCTAAATATTGGAAGTTTATAACTCAATCAACTTATTGGAACTTTTAACTTCAATAGTTAAATTCAATCGATGTATCCATGTCTCCATATTGCTTGAAAAATTAACATATATGTATATAAAAATACATGGTAATCTTTTTGCACCGCGCAAACTAGAGGGTCACAAGAGAGCAAACTCGAAAGAGTAAAGATGGAGAATCTACCTTTCAGAATGTACGCATACGTATTTATTTAGTTGAATCATCGAAGACGCATAAGTAAGATAAGTCTCAGGGCAGTGGCTCTATTTAGTGATAATATTTCTTATTGGTTAATTGTATTTTTGTAAAATCTGATAGCCACTCAAAGATTGTTCGAAAGAACTATCATCTATCTATGAAACTGAAAAATTGCGTTTTCTTTTTTGTAGAATATAGAAATAATAGAAACACGTACACTTATATATGTACGTACATTTTCATTACTACATAAGTTTTTACAGATTCGTGTTTTGTCAGAGGAGGAAGGGTACAGAAATATATATGATACCTAGATACCTGCATTTACACAGTAGTACACGTAGCATCCAATAGTACCTTTTCATTACAGCCGGGGGATTGTGATGTAAAGATTGCATCATTCAAATTTAAACATCTGTATTTAAATTACTATTAAAATTTTATAATCTTAATACATTAGGATAAAGTTACAACATCCTGAAAGTTTTGTAAATTATTATATAGTATAATATAACGAAAAGAGGAAAGATAAGTTATTGTATAAGATGTCCAAGGAGGTTTCCGAATCGTCGCTGGGTAATGTTTTTATAAATTTGTCTATTTTTTATATTTATTAGTGACAGAATGTCCGATTAGTGTTTACAGCTTGTTTGTTCTTTATTTTATAAAATAAATAAAAGAATTTTCTGCTTTAGATGCGATTTACACTTCTCAGAAAAATGGAAATGATGAGACAGGCGACGGTAGCGAGACCAACCCTTTTAAGACGGTTTTGCAAGCCATGCGTTATGCAGGAAAGGAACCATTTCCACCTATTTATCAAGATTCTCAAGAAGACGGAAAGAAGTACGAATTAGCATCGAAATCTCAGTTAAAAAAGGTGCAGAAAATTTGGATGAGAGAACAGTACAAGAATGAAGACAAGCAAGCAAAGTTATTGTTGGACGAAGAAAAGAGATTGAAAAACTTGGAGGAAGCAAAAACGATTATAATTGAAGAAGATAGTAGCTTGCCAGCTGCAGTTCTTATAAAAATTAAAGAAACTGCCAATCATCGAGACGAACGTGTTAAACTGTTTGGATGGGTGCATAGACTTAGACGTCAAGGTTCGATCATTTATCTTGTTACGATTAGCTATTTCTTTTGATACAGAGAATTACCTTTTCTCCAATTGTACCATCCATGTTATCACACATACATTATCGGTTGTATTTGTTAATTAATTTAATATGGTGTTTTTAACAGGCAAAGCACTTATGTTTATTACATTGAGAGATGGAACAGGTTTCCTACAGTGTGTTCTTACCGATAATTTGTGTCAAACATACGATGCATTGATGCTATCTACTGAAGCTTCTATTCAAGTGTTTGGAACTCTTCAAATAGTACCGGAAGGAAAAAATGTATAGTAAACATCAAATATATTTTCAGCAAAATTCTTTATAAATTTCTCTAGTTTCTACATTTTTTAGGCTCCAGGTGGACACGAATTGCATGTCGATTATTGGAAATTAATAGGAGCATCTCCTCCTGGTGGTGCAGATTCCATCTTAAATGAAGAAGCTCTTCCCGATGTTCAGCTAGACAACAGGCATATCATGATTCGTGGTGAAAATGTACGATTATTAATACAGTAATACAAAATATCAATTCCCACTCGATTAAGCAATTTTATAAGTAATAACAAGTAGATGCAAAGAGAAAATTCGTTTGTTCCAGACGTCGCGTGTACTAGTAATGAGGTCTGTACTGATGCAAGCATTTAGAGATCACTTCAAGGATAGGGGCTACTATGAAGTAACACCACCGACATTAGTACAAACACAAGTAGAAGGCGGTTCAACATTATTTAAGCTAGATTACTTTGGGTAAGCATACCCTGGTGTTGTATGCCCACGTTTATACTCGTCTATTGAAACAATAGATGGATGAATGATGGACAATCTAACTTTTCATTTCAGAGAAGAAGCGTATTTGACACAAAGCTCGCAGCTTTATCTAGAGACTTGTATTCCAGCGATGGGCGATGTATATTGCATAGCGCAATCTTATAGAGCGGAACAATCAAGAACTCGGAGACATCTTGCAGAGTAAATATATTATACCATTTGTTTAATTTTAGTTGTTTTAAAACATTTTTTGTAACATGAAACAAACTCTTATATAGAACTTTTAACTTTTAGATATACGCACATAGAAGCAGAATGTCCGTTTATAACATTCGAAGAATTGCTTGAGCGATTAGAAGATTTAATATGTGATGTTGTTGATCGTGTTCTTAAATCATCGTATGGTCATATCGTCAAAGAATTGAATCCCGATTTTAAAGTACCAAAGAAGCCATTCAAAAGGATGGATTACAGTGAAGCAATTGAATATCTTCGGGATAATAACATAACCAAAGATGACGGAACTTTCTATGAATTTGGCGAAGTATGTTCAACAAGGATCATCAATCACTGTTTTACTGGCAAAATTGTTATTCTTTGTTGAATTGAGCGGATATTGTGTTCAACTCGATACATGGCCCGAATAACTGCAATTTAGTTTTATTTGCTTTTGCGTGAAAAAAATGATAATTTATGATCCCTTTAATTTGTAGGACATTCCAGAAATGCCAGAGAGGAAAATGACCGATACGATAAACGAACCAATAATGTTATGCAGATTCCCTGCGGAAATTAAGTCATTTTATATGCAACGATGCGAGAAGGATAGGCGTCTTACGGAATCGGTGGATGTGCTTTTACCGAATGTTGGTGAGATAGTTGGGGGTTCAATGCGTATTTGGGATCACGATGAACTATTGGAAGGCTATTCCAATGCGAACATTGATCCAAAACCATATTATTGGTATACAGATCAAGTGAGTTATCGATCCTCTTATTTCTATTGATTTTATCTTACATTCATTTTGATTAAATTTTTGTGTATCTCTTTTCTAGCGAAAGTATGGAACTTGTCCTCATGGTGGATATGGATTAGGTTTTGAAAGGTTTCTCTGTTGGCTTTTAAACAGGTACCACATACGCGATGCATGCCTTTATCCACGTTTCTTGGAACGTTGCCGACCATAAATTTTGCCTATCGCATATCGAGGTACATTTGCATTATCAATGGAGTTATGTAAATTTTTGGAAACCTTTCTTCTGTGATTTATAGTCGCATTTAACCGCTTGTTAACACTCACAAGAATTGTTACAATATAAAAAATGTAAAATTTCGAGAATGAAATGTATCAAGAATAAAAAATAAAGCATTTAAACTTTTCAATGTATGGATTGTATGTATTGAATGTATTTATGTGGAAAAGATAGGACGAGTAACAAATTTTATTGTGCGTTTAATTGTAATAGGCTTTTTTTAAGTATCAATAATACCTATTGAGGCAGAAAGATTATTGAAGGCAAAGAAAATTTAAGAACAATTAGAGAAAGAACAAACATGATAAGTTCCTCTCTTAAACAGAATAGATAAACAAAAGTGCTAAATGCATTAAAAAGACAAACACGACATAATATGTTTTAGATGAAATTGTATTTCACAAATACTTTCATTTCGCGCGCGCGCGCGGTAATGTGTAACATATATACACACAAAAAATAGTCGCAAATACGTTTATAACATGCTTTTTCCGTACTTCTTTCATTCTCGTACCTTCTCCTTCTTTCTAACTTCAATCTATGCCATCGTATATGTCACGATCCGACGGATAACAGTTATTTTCGTTTACATTTTGTTTATATTTTGTTGTGTCAATTTACATGCTCTTATCGAATACTACATAATCTGGTATTTGTGGTAGCATTTTTTTTTACATGAGAAAACCTTTTAAAAATTTATTTCACCACAACGCAAATAAATACGAATACGATTGCAGCCCTGTGGTGAAAAGTTAATTACACGATACTAAGATTGCGAATGTAAAAACAAGATAATACACGTACGTTTATATAATACTCATTATTAACAATTCAACTATTTTTGGCTCTTTTTTCTAACTACATGTTTTTATAGTAGAGTAACACGTACATTTTGTAAAGAAACAATAATTATCATGAAAAATATCTGGAAAATCAAAAAAAACATACGCTCGGGAATCATTTGAATGCACGTGCAAATGCGTACGACAAAATCTAAATAGTGAAATAACGTAACGCAAACACAAAAATGCTGTTATTTAATCTACAATAAATGATCGCAAAAAACGCGAGATTTCAACGACAAATAAATTTTAATCTCAACGGAAATACTCTCAATGGTCTCTTTCTTTCTAATACTTTAAAATAATAAATTGATATTTCTGTCTCTTTCTCTCGTGTAGATTCTATTATTTTGCTGCACTCAGTCGTTTTTTAAAGACAAGAAGAGAGAAAATGTGCTTAACAAATTCAACGTCAAATTTTTATCTATATTAAGTTTCTTATTTGACCTTGCACAAGAAACAGCAAGGAACGTGTATGCGTTCACATATTCAGTTATTATGTTTAGCAGTAATTTATTGATTGTTTTATAGGCGAACGAGAGCTTATCGTCAACGAATTTCGTAAATAGAACGTTATTGTATTCCTTAGCTGGATAGTCTAGTATAAAGTATGCACGGCACAATCTCGTTCCGGCAGCTGACGAACTTTCATAGATCCATCTGCACCGCACGAGAACAAACGGCCGGCAGAATCGACATGTAATTGTGTTACACCCTGAAAAACATTCTTGACATTATTGTTTACTAAAACATAAATCAAGTCGAGTTAACTTACTTGTCCAATGTTTTTAAAGAAACTAGATCGTGGATGCTCTCCAGGGAAAGAATACAGCAAAGAATGGGCGCTTAATCCCCATATCTGATGAAAACCAATTAACACAAATTATTGTATATTTGTATTATTCTGCAATGTAAATGCGTGTATAAACTTGTGGACATATTCTACTTTAGAATGGTGAAATAAGGAACTCGAACAAACATAATATCTGCGTACAATATATGCAATTAAACATCCATAAGTTTATACATGTTTTCTAATATTTCAAAGTACGGTACCTTAATATCACCATCCCCTGCTCCACTGACAAAGAATTCCTCATGAGGATCCAGAGCTAAGCATTTGATAGCAGACTCATGAGCTTGAAAACGATTTCGCTGTTGTCGTTGTCGCACATCAAATATGTTAATGTCCCCTTTCTTTCCACCACTGATCAACAGTTGGTGCTGAGGTGCAAGAATTACTGCACTAGCTCCTTGCTCATGACACGTAAAGCCTAACAGGGAACATAGAAAGAAGAAAATCCATTATGACGATCAATCGTTCTTACCCATGCAATATAATTATGGAACATGAAACACACCTTGAATAAGAGATTTATTTTGTGGAAGCAAAGTATCCCAAAGCGCTACGTTACGTCCTTCAGAACCATGACCAGCAGTTGCGATTAAACTGCAGGCACCAAGGAAGACAAAGTCGGCCGTCACCTTGCTATGGCACTGATAATTCTAATGAAACAAATGAAAAGTAAAAATTTATTAATGGGGGTATGCCCACTTATCGTTTCAAGAATATGTAGTCTAAACAGAAAAATTCTTACGAAAAACGGTCGTGCTGTTCCTTCTCTACAAGCTACTTGGAACAAACTGAGATGTCCATCAGAATCAGCAACACCAAACTTATTTCCGTGCTGTGAGAAACGAACACGGGTCACTTTGGCAAAGGTGCCTGCTGGTCTAGGGGTTGCTACAGCGGTTTGATGCCCCCATTCCCAAAGTGATACTGATCCATCTTGGGAACCGGTCAGGTCTGTATATTTGCATTAACAAATTTAATTCTTTCAAATTTCCTTAACAAAATATTATCATCATTGTCGAATATAGCAAATATTTAATAAATGTATACTTACATAATGGTAAAAGCGGGTGCGAGGAGATTCTTCTTATACCATCGATTTTGTGCTTCAGAATCTGTCAGAAGAAAATGTTACCTGTTATTATACAATCGGAGCCACGTTATTATTGGTAAACGATTATTTATGAACGGTACGTACATGTATATATTTCTTCGGACAAAGAAATCAACGTAACTCTATAAACTTCAGCGCACATGTATCGGAATATAACGAAAGAAGAAAACAGAGAAAAAGGAAGGGGACGCTCGATATATGTGTATGTGTATCTGTGTGTATAAAAACCTAGTATTAAATACAAACAGCCTGATTCTACGTTTTATAAACGCATGCTACGCAGTTCTTTTATGTTTGTGTCGCTGACGAAAAAATTATAATCTAAAGCTGAACGATCTCTCTTTGAATGTATACATCGATGGGTCGTTGAAACGAAATGGATTGAATCACATACACGAAGCATTTCATTTGGAATTTCTTTAAAGTCAGTTGAACTCCATATAGTTCGTTTTCGATATTCATTATGTATATCTTTTCTTTTCGTTTCATTCGATTCGAGTGACCTATCCGTTAAGAGAAGCGTTCGTTTAATTAGATCTAAAGAGGCGCATATGTTTAACATTTTTTTTGGGTCCACTAGGTTTCGAATACTTGTATGTCTCTCAGATATTCGAGTTTTAAGAAAAGGCATAGTCAAAGAGATGATCATACGCAGGTGATTAGCTAAAGCTTAAAAAGACTATGGAAATTGCATTACGACGACGAATTATTGAAGCGAAAGCTAGCAGACCCAGTTGTTGGGACTCGAACAAAAATGCACAATTTGTTTTTATCAAGGTGTACAAATAATCTAGAGGAAAGCTTAATGCTAAATGCTACAGACAACATTCAACACAACAGCGAACAAAAGTCAGAATGTTTGATGAGGTAAGTATTCGTCCACGCAAGAAGCATACATCAGGCATGCAATGTTGCGAGAGAAAAGCTTGGGAATTGAAAGCTTTCATCGAACGATTTTTCTTCTTTACAATACCTAGATTCACAATATCGTTTTACTAACGGTACTTTATTTAATATGTACTAAGACTGACAAATATTAGTCTTTGATAGAACGTTTTGTCGATTTTTTTCATTGAATATAAAATAAAAGAATCATGTGCTGACAATGATGACCATAGTGATGGTGATGGTGATGATGATGACGACGACGATGATGATGATGAAGATAATAATGATATCAGTAATAACAATGGCGAGGATGATGATGATGACAATGATAATTACAGAAATAATAAAGATGGTGGCGATAATAACGGTAAAGTCGTCGATAAAAAAGTAACAACAATAATTATAATAATTCATAAATCTGGAGATAAGTTTGCAAAGTATATGAAAATAGCAGCTCAATCTTCATTTTCATATACATTAAATAAATAATCTTAAACTAAGTCATCGCGTGATATTTAAATTAAATTTTTCCAATTTAGGAAGGGAATATTCACGTATAAAGGTGAGCAGTGATTCTATATTTATTCGCTTCAGTGCTCATGTTTATACTTATTCGGTTTGTAAATTTATATTTGTTAGTAAATTTACTTCAGTTACGTTTCACGCGATCACAGCTTTCATTTTGATTCAATGTTGCTTGTTGTGTTGCTTTAACAAAAAGTGATGAAGCAGAGTAATCGATCAGACCTACAAACCGCTAATTTGTTTAGCATATACTAAATTATGTTAAATTCAATACTAAACACTGCTCACAACGCTTAAGATATTACAAAGTAGAGCGTTAATTGTATATAAAGTAGGAACAAAGGATGAAAAGGAACGAAAAAGTGAGAAACGTATGTGAATACAAACGAGGAGAAACAAAAAATGTACTAGGATATAAAGTTGGCGCTAAGGATAGTGGTATACTGGGATGTCATACAGGCTAGGGTCTGTTAGAAGTTAATCTCACCGGTTGCAACAAGTGTTTGCTCCTATCGGCAACAAATTGACAGAAACGCAGGTCGTGGGAGCCAGGAAAAGCGGGCATCCCCTTCATCTGAGCGAGCGAACGAGCCACCAGGTCAGTGACGTCAGTCAGACGCAAACCAAGTTAGACGTTAGGCAAGCATTGAACAAGGAACATTGTTTCTGTCACCAGATGTGCTACTTTGACGCGACCCAGTGCGTCGGCTACTCGATATCAACACATTCACGGCCATCGAGACTTTAACTTCAGCGAGTTCTTACTACCTTCCCTCTTTCTCTCTCTCTCTCTCTCTCTCTCTCTCAGTCCTCTTTCTCTCTCCCTTTTTCTCAGAAAATTTAGATTAATTTCTGTTTTTCCATTTGATACATGTTATGTGTACTCATTACTTCTGTTTAATTTGTTAACAGTCTTGAAATTTGATTTTTTTTACAATAAAAATGATCTCTCGCAAGAAATAAGCCTCGAGGTAGCCGTGCGCCAATTGTGTATCTTAAGAAAGGTGATCTATAGTGCAAACTTGTTTACATGTCATGCAACGGTCGATTTTCTTGATTTCTTTCGGAATAGGGAGTAAGTATCTATTACACGTACGATTAAACGATTTCAATTTGTTCGGAGCGCAAATTCCATCCAATCCGAGTTTTTGATGGAATACTAATAACTTTGATTAAGTTCTATAATTTTCTTTGTATTATGTTAAATACTATTATTATATTGAAGTAACAGAATTACTAGTACACGAATGAACAATCAGATTCAACCACAAGAACAGTTAATTAACGTTCGTGGCTATGGGTCTCGAAATACATTCATGGATCCAATCTCTGCTTGATAAATAATTACTCGACGCACGTTGTGGGTAGAACACTTTTGCTACTTTTCGTAACGTACGTCAAATTTAGTTTTTGCGAACATAAGGAAAACAAACATTAAAAAAATATATTAGGCTGATTCTT
This sequence comes from Xylocopa violacea, assembly GCA_963969225.1. Lineage (NCBI taxonomy): Eukaryota > Metazoa > Arthropoda > Insecta > Hymenoptera > Apidae > Xylocopa > Xylocopa violacea. The sequence goes on along the minus strand of CAXAJV010000005.1, from coordinate 37,266,451 downwards.
TCGTTTTTTCAATTCTGAGAATATGCTTTATCATAAATTTTCAATATTGAGAACATGCAATCTGTTACATTTCAGCTTTTCATTGAGAAAAAGAATTGCATACAAAGTTTATAGGCTAGGCTAGAAATTCGAATTTTCCATTCAATGATTTACGAAGCTCTCTCCAAAGAGAATCCTAAGTAAATAAAATATAAACAAATAACGAAGTAATTATACGTTCAACTTCATTAATTTGAGCGTTATATTACTCTTCACACATTTTTTTCTTTTTAACCCAAATATTCCTGAAGTATATAAATGTTACAAAATTTTTCTTCCTTTTATTTCTAAGAATGCACGAGTATATATATATATATATATATATATATATATATATATATATATATATTATACGGAATTAATTAATTATATTATATACGGAAACAGAAATATCGGATAGTAAATCAGAAACATCTGGGTTAGGTCTGAGTAGGAACACAATACACGTAAAGGTATATATGTTTTAGAAGACAAATATACGACTCTGTACAGTGCTCGATATTTAGATATGCGAATTACGTTCGCTAATCATAATCTCAACAGAATACTTACAACACTAGCTCCTCTTCCACTTTGACTAGCGATGCCTGATTGGGGTTGGGGGCTGTTCGTCTGTGGACTTTGAGCAAGTAATGGTCGATCTGCTGCTGTCTACAAAAAAATGTGAAAAGTAGGGTAACGATAGAATCAAGGCGCAGAAGTAGTAAAGAAAGTTGCACGAATTATGGATTGTATGAGAAAGATTTACCTGAATGACTAAGAAACTAGTTGGTGGCACTGGTTCTGGTTCAGGCTGTTTGCTCAAATTAATGATATCAAATTCACATTCATCTTCTAACCAGGACGGAAGTTCTAGTAACAGCGATATATTCATTTCTTGCACCTCCCGTGGAGTGGCCAAAGCCATTAAGCCAGGATTCACCTGAATCATTTTAGTTAGCCAAAAAACATGATACTTTTTAATATTCTAAAAGAGTAAATAAACAAGAAAATTAGTCAAACCTGATTGAGACAGAAGGCACTGATGCTATCTTGTTCTTTGTGAATAATTCGAACTGGTTCGGGCAAACTGGTGGTTCCGCTGTCGCTACCTTTGTCATCTGCGTTTGTTCCACGATTCATGTTATCGATTGCTGCTTGGTTGTTCTCTAAAATCGATGACAAAGATCTACGTTTCCCGAATACAGCGCGGATAAATATGTCCTGTACCGTCTCTTGTCGAACTAAATAACACCACAGCCGATTCGCAGGAGCCGCCGATGCCAAGCGTGTGCTAAACGTGGAATTGATAAGTTATAAATTTCCAAATCTGAACTGAAATTCAATTTCTTGATTTGCAATCTTACTTGAACGGTGTATTGCTCTTTTCAAGTAGTGAACGATATTTGTGAATTGCTGGTTTTCCCGGTGTAGGTGTCGGGTCTGGTGCACAACCAGGAATGTAATTAACATGTGGTGGCCCTCTGCTGTCTAACTCTTCGCGTAACGCTTCCTGCCACTGTGCCACAATAGCTAACATCCCATGAATCAGAGGACTATTCACAGGCAATTCTATACGTAGGAAAGAAAATCAACATATACTATATTTATAACAAGAAACGTAAATTGTCTTTTTATTATTGGACTATAATGTACTGATGAAATACCTTGCATCTCTATGCCAGCAACATTTAGGAAATCCTGGAGCTGTTGCTGCAATATCTTGACTATGGCTAAGCGCATAACACTCCAACTGTATGAATTCGGATTCGAGTGTTCCGTATTGTCCTTTGGTTTATTCTTTGGTTTCGAATTGGTGTCGAATACATCTTCTTCGTCCTCAGAGGAGTCTAAATCCGACACTGCAGAATCGGATGAATCGTAATCGATTTCGTTCGCATATTCGCTATCTATCTGTGGCTGTCGTGCATGAGAAGAAAAATATAAGTATAATGTTAATAAAATTAGCAACAACATGTGTAAAAACATATCGTTCATTCACTGCAACAATGCCGTAACTAAATTTTGTCATAAATGCATGAATATTTATTATTTTCTTATGGATAATTAACTCACCTTCATTAAAAAGTACGATATCATGCTCATTTGAGGCGAAACGAATTGTTCTCTATACGTGGGTTTGTCTTCTTTCATATTTGGTTGTTGACCCGTAAATTGGCCCAACAATTTCATATTCAATTTTACACGTTGTTTGGTTAACGAAGTCATAGTGTTCCATACCGTTCCTGCGGTACTTTGCGCTTCATTTTGACCCGCATCACTACCTCTCTCTATTATTCCTGCTGCTCCACTTGTCTAAATAAATGAAACGTATATTATGTAAAATACGAGGGGGTAAAATGATCATTTCGATCACCTGACTTGAAATAATTTGATACCTGGCTACTCGTGCTCGCGACACGTAACAATTTTTTCACTCCACCTCCAAACAAGCAGGACCAGGTGCTGTTATCAAAGTGTTGACCTACCAGCCTATAAAGAATATGACTATCGCAACTCCACAATGCGTAAACAAACAAGCTCATGTAAGTAGCCACGAAAGCCTCGCAAAGAAGAACATTTAATTTTGGCGTGTCCTCGTCTTTCTCGCGAGCTAGCAATGCGCGCAGGTTAGTTACACCTGGCCATTTAGAGGGGGAAGTAGTTATGCATACTCCATCATCCGTTGAATACCTTCGATGATGTCTATTCGAGGCTACTAAGTGGCCACCAGAGAATGTTTCAATTTCTGCAACCGCTGGAAAGCTAAATAAAGAAATGATTTTACGGTCAAATATAGTGTAATACTTTTTTCTAAATCTTAGAATTTATGGAACATACCTGTCTGGTTGTTGGTGTTTCATAACAAAAGTATCGGAATCGCAAAGTGACTGATAAATACAAGCGCTCAAAGCAACTGCCAAATCTCTCATTATAAATACCTCACAATAATGTGTGTTTCTCGTAGGCATTGGTGGGCTACGTAATTCCACCAACGTCTGCAACATGTCGTGAGCTAAGGACTAAAAATGAAGGTTTCATATTAGTTTTTACATTTCGACTGTTGCATTTCGACTTTTAATCGACTGCTAAATTATACAAACTTGCAAATGCCTAACAGGATCTGCCACAACAGTTTTATTGCACGCCACGCTAGCACTTAAAAGAGGAAGTGTGGTTGGGAATGGGAGAGGACTGAGTAACTGTTGTTGAGTCTTTTCTTGCTGTAATTCTTGCAATAGAAGGACAAGTTCCATTCTTACAGATGCTAAACCTCCACCGGATGCTCCGTGTAAAGAACAGTAGGATAACAATGTTCGCAGCAGTGTTTCGTTCGCTGTAAACACAAATTTAATACTATAATTTTTGTAACATTTAGTCACAAAATTACATAACCTTGTAACAACTTAACTTACTGTAATTAACATTAAAAAAAAATTAATATGATGAAAAAGTAAGATCACTCTGTTGATAATAACTAGATTACCTTTTAACCACTTTTTTCTTCGGGCAGCTCGCTGTACTTTGGCTTCGAAATCTAATTTCTCCGCTACCAATATTTCATGCAAAGTTGGCTGTTCACCAGGTTTACATGGTTGCGTATCATCTACCATACCACCCTCATCTGAAAAAGCATAATCACTTTGTCATTCTAAAGTAATTCAGGCTGAACTGAATATTGTAAGATTCAAGATGAATGAATAAGTTTTCACGCTTACATTCCGAAGCGTTGTTTACATCTCCGTCCGAACTAACGCTATAACTGCACAGCTGTCTAAGAGCATCTACCTCTCGCTCGAGCCACACGTATAGCTGATACCGTAATTGACCTCCATCCACTTCAAAACCCGTTGCTAACGTTGACAGTTCTTCCATCAAGATTTTTAAACAGGCCACGAATTTCAGTTGTTGCGCCATAATATCTAATTGTCCTGACGGTTTGGTATCTTTCTCTGAAAATCATAACATTGTACATAAATAGTAACTATTGGTTTTATAAAATTCTCCGGTAGAGTTTAATTTATACCATTGCTGTCTTCTTTTTTATCTAGTTTCATGCTTAACGGTGGACTATCGTCGTTTTCAGCGGATTCATCATTATCCCAATCTAGCACCAATTCGTCGTCAGTTTGACGGATCACAGGTTCAGACCAATCAACTGTGTCTAACACAGTAAAGACCGATTACAAATAGAAACTTTTTGTTCACTATACCTATCTTAGTAAGTTCCAAGTGATTTCGAAATTCTACCTTTGGGTTCGTCCGTTTTCTTTGAAGTGTCATCCCAGTTAATGATTCCAGTATCTATTTGGAAATCTTGTGTTCTTGATTTATTTGGACTACTCAACACACCTGGTAACCATAAACAAAAGTAAATTTTAATAAAATACAGTAAAATAAGGAAGATAGAGAGAACGCTGTAAAACTACTAATCATAGTAATTACATACTAGGTGAATCTTCGCAGTTAGTCTCCATCACTTTATTTGGTAACTTGGAAAGAACCTCAAGAGCAAGAGCTGGACATCCTGCTTTAAAATGTGCATGTGCCGTTGTGAAGTACAGCTGCCTTTCCAAAGGAGTGATACTATCTTCCAATGTTAACTGTTTGTCAGGTTGTGATTTTGTCTCTGTACCATAACTGAACCCAGATATAACTACCGAATGACCCTTTTTCTTGTCCTGAGCAGTAGAGGCAATGTATTGTCTAATGAGCAACGGATGTGTTCGAAGGTAAACATAAAAGTTGAAAACATTTGGATTTGCTGAAATGTAGTAAGAGAGAATAACCATAAATGTTTTTTAATTGTAAAAGATAAGTATTGTATAATTTTGTGTTTTAATATTTCTTGTACAATAAGTTAATAGTTATTAAACATTACCTGTCGTCCCTTCCGGCTTATCAGACTCGTCGTTATATTGTGGGTGTAAGGTTCCAACATTCGTTAGAAGCAACGTGTTGAGTGATCCTGCATAATCTTTAAGAATCCAAAGGGCCATACTACGTAAAAATGGATCTGGATGTACTTTGTTCATATCTTGATTTAGTCCTTCTTTATCACAGCCTAAAATCTCTTCATACAGCAATCTTCTTAAATTTGGTGAGGTAGTATCGTCTTCGTAAAGTCTGGCAATAACCATTGCCAATTGTATATCGTTCAGTTTATTTAAACATACATCAATAGCATCTCTGAGTCCGCCCGCTAACAGAAAGAACGCTGCAGCATGCTCGAATCTCTGTTTGCCAAGCAGAGCGAACGCGTTCTTCAAGGCTGCTTTCCTCCAACGATCTTCAACAAAATTATTCGAGAAGAAAGCCGTCATTCTGTCGTCTCGCTTATTTCTAAACAAGCCCCATACGAGATTCTTTTTCTTCATCGCTAAATAATAAAGGGCAGCGTCAAGAGGATCTTGTTTCTCTTGAAAAGCTGCTTTTGCAATTTTGTCTACGCATTTCTTCAATATAGTGTTGCTTCTAATCCACCAAGCTATTCCGAGTTCCTTCAGAATGCTCCATTTTGGTTGTCCTTTTGCATACGAAGGTATCAAACCCAATAGTTCTTCTTCAGACTCGGAGTGAAATGCCCAGACCAGGTTGTTCGACGATACACCTTGCTTCTGGAATTGCGCTCTCTGAGCCAATGGAAGACAACGGATCAAGTAATTGTAATGCTTCATGGCTAACAAAAAACGAAGTCCACAGTCATCCAACGAATCTGTTGAGATAGTCTCTCCGTCCGGAATGCCAGTCAAATTTTCCTTCGCTATCGCATTTTTGGCAGCGTCGATCGCGAATCTTTCTGCGAAATCTACGTTGCAAGTGGAAACTGTGTCAGCCAAAGCGAGCAGATGCATTTGATCAAGACTTGACAAGCCTGGTAAGTGGGTATGTGTTAGTAACCGCGACAACAATCGACCTTGTCTTGGACCAAAGTGAGATATCCCCTGTCTTTCTGGCACTGACGAACGTCTGTCCTTTTGCCGCGAGCAATCATAATCTTCATCCAACATGTCGTCCAATGATTCACCTTCGTCCAAATTACTATCGAACAATTCGTTATAGTCCTGTTTGTCCTCAGTTTTATGTTGGTGTGGCACATTCGTCTCTTTATCTGCGATCAACAAGGTCCAAAGTGGTAACGGAGATATAGATGTTATCTCAGCGTAATCCAACGTTAGTTCTTCTGGTATTTGTGTGGTCGAACCTCTTGGTTCTAGGGGAGACGTCGTGCCTACATAGCTAACCGACATCGTTCTAGAACGTGACCATGCACCGCCACGCTGCTTCATCAAACTTTCGTCGTCTGCCCTTAACGAACAAGAACTACTTATACATCGGACAAGATGCGATAATATAGCTTTCACCCATCGAATTTTGCCGGAATTCAACAATTCCATGAGCTGCTTAGGGTGATATTGAGGTAGAACGGGACATGCGATCCGTGAAGCTTCGAACAAACCATAATCTGGCATGTAGTCAAAATTCAAATTCTCATTTTGCATTCCCCTTTTCTTCTTCGCGTCCAGCATCGTTAAATTGATACTACTGACTCGAGACAAATGAGGCATAGACGATACGTTTGCCAGTCGTCTTTGAGACGTTTCGTGTGCCAGCGTTCGCAGATCCTCATCTCGTAAGTTTCGACTGGCTTGAAACTCATCCGATTCTTGATGTTGCAAGTTCGAATGGAAGCAATCTTTCTTCGGATTTGGTTTCCATTGCGAGTAAACGTGCATCTCTGAATCCATGCCTACAACCAAAATGCCATCCCTCACCCAGGATATTTGCATGGGTAACGGAGGTAGACCATCCGCCGTAGTTAATTCAATCTTTCGTAGTTTCATCCACCGTATCTCATCGACGAACTGTGGTTGTGCTAACGACGAAGCTTTCCGTAATATGGGTCGATTGTTGCTCTGCGATTCTTTCATTGCTTTCATATTCGCTTGCGCGAGATCTGAACAAACTGGGGTGAATAGCATAATTTTCGATCCAACGGCGACAGTCAAAATATGGGAACCATCTTCTTTTGATACCCAGTCTAGCTGAACTAAATGTTTCTGGGTCAAAGGACAAGTGTTGCCGTTCTCTATAATCGACTTTCGCAACGACTGAAGTGTACTGAACGATGGAACAGCGAGTAAACCTGCCGCAACCAAGCATAACGTAGTTAGATTTCTAATCATCAAAACTTGGTTGCGTGGAACTTACACGCTTAATGCAAGATCTTAAATCTATATATGTGATTCTGACAATTGACCTAGACTGTAACTCTATTTCAAGTGGACTTGGAATAAAATATTTTTTGTATTGCTTAAGAAGCTTTTAATCTTACCTGCATTTGCTTTTGTACTTTCTCCATTTTCTCCATTTCTTGGTAACCTTACGTCTTCGTGACTAAGCGTTTGCAAAACCTGAGTAAGTCTTTGTTTCTTTTGCAAAAATTTACTATCATAAAGATAACTCAAATCTAAATGTTGATCTACAGGAATTCTCGGCAAGTGTATATTTTTCAGATGTATAGTATCCTCCAAGATCCATTCACTTCCACCAGTGCTTTCGCATTCGTATATAGCGACACATAGGTTGACATATCGAGAGTCAGGATCACTTTTCGTAGGACGTGTAAATGACTTTCCATACTTGTACGCGCATGCAATGCGTCCACTATATGCAGCACTTATGTTCAACGGTTGACCTAAAATATGGCTAAGTTATTGCTATTCTTCTACGATATATATTTACTATTATATATTTTTGCCATTATTTTACATTTACATTATTTTACATTTTAACATTTTGAATATCAATTACAGAACAAAACTTAAACATAACAATCACAAATAACAATTCTAATGAAAAGATGATTTCATAATGAAACCATTGGGCTGTAAAGGGTTAATATGATTTCTACTAATGCGCACTCACCTGTAATGTCGATTGTTGATTCTTGATCCTTTCTGATCATTTCCCATTCGCACCATTCATAGTGTAATTTGTCGTCTAGTTGATTTTTCGTTACCTTGCATTTCCAGAAACGTATTGTACTGTCACTACATGCAGTTACCACGATATATGGTGCAAAACAAGCAGGATATATGGAAGAGCTGCTCAAATGTCCAGCGGCTGGGGCTGCGTGTATCACCTACAGATATTCGCGATAATAATATTGTTTTTTTACATACTGTTCGTCACAAATTCACGGATTTACACTCCGGGACGCATGCAACGGAGAATTAAACGATAATGGTAATCAAAAGCAATAATAAAATAAGAGAAAAATACAATAATAAATGTTACACGAACCTCGACTCCGTCTGGCAACGGTAATTCTTGAGTGCACACCTTTGTAGTTGTGATAAGAACATGACTGTTTTGTGGTCGTCTTTGGAAAAACATATCTGTATCACCTTGACTCTCGCGGCGAGATTGACTCGTTCTACGAGACCTTCTACCTTCTGCATGGTTATAACGTCCTGGCGTCCCCTCTTCGTCTTCGTCTTGCACCAAATGAGAATCCGGAACGTACATCATAGATTCTGACAATCCTGAAAAAAAGATATACGAAACAAATATTCATAAGATATATGAACAAGTGATCAATGTGTATTAATCAACGTACCAGTAGTCTCAGGTTGAGATGCTATTATCAGACGCCACATATGCACTGTTGTACCTTGTTGCGTTCTCTCTAGAACAACTATGTAGAATGGTTCTTCAAAAATTGTGGATTGTTGTAAATCTACCATGGCGTCCAAAGTAGACTCCATTAGACCTAAATCATTTACCGATGTATCTACGCCAACTTGTTTTTCATCATTTCTATCTCCAGTAATTAATTGTTCTTGGAATACATGTAGAAATTGTGTATTTTGCCAGTCCTAAAAAAGGAGGGAAAAGTTAACAAACGCTAATTAAAAATTGAAGTCATTTCAATCCTATATAGTTTATTGTTTTATAGCACTTACGTGAGTAGCATCGGCGATAGCATCTAGCTGTATAACACAACCTGGTCGGGCTGTAGATTGTTGAGATACTATCTTTATTCTATCGTGAATCGATTGCCTGATACCATCGTCTGATGACATGTCGGTCGAGAGGCTTGCCATAGAATCCTAAAACATGTGAAAAGTACCAAATTGAGTACTTATGAATTAAATTTATTTTCCGCACATGACTCTGATTTTGATCAATACGAGCTTATGCCACAACATTCACAGTATATTAAAATATACATTAAATTTATTAAACACTTACCATCATTCTGCTTCGTCGTTCACTAATCGATACCTCTGCTAACAGAGTTCTAGCATCGATGACAGCTTGATATACTCTTAAACACTCTCCATCGCTAGCGACGAAACACGCGCTTGGTGAGTTTGATAAATTACCTAATGTAGTACTCGGTAATAGAGTTGGAATCCAAGCTACGTTACAGAATGCTGAGATTTCAGGAGAATTAATACGTGCTAATTCGGAAACTCCGCCACTCTTCGATAAGGGCCCGACTGTATCTACGCGCCAAAGTATCAATTCGCTGCAGAATCCCTAGAATTATTAATAATATTAACAATTGGTTGTCAACAGTTGAAATTTTAACAACCTCTACGATAAATCGATATATCTACAGGGTGTTGTTTCTAACTGAAAACGGTAGAATATCTTACAAGGAACTGGAGATAAGAAAAAATATTTTTAAAAAAATTGTTCATGGTATGGTGGAGAACATTATGAGATATAAATAATGTTTCTGGAGATAAAATGATAATGAAAATTTTAGAATCAAGTTAATTGTTTTAAAAGGAACTCTATAATTTTGTAATATCATAGCGTTTTCTAAAACAAATTCAACGAGGTACCGCACTAATTATACATTATTTATTATTAATTAAATACCCCACTGTATTCGCTTTAACAGAATGCTGTCACATCATAAACAGAGTAGAGTCCTATTTAAAGAAATTAGCTTGACTCAATTAAAATCTTTCATGTTGCACTATCTACAGAAAAAATGTTTATATTACATAATATCAGCCGCCATATGAAGCAACATTGATAAAAATATATTTTTATTACCTTCAGTTTCTTATGAAATATTACATCGTTCTTAGTTAAAAAGGACATCCTGCATACTTGTACTTACAGTAGGCGAGATATCTTTTGGGGTTGTTTTATTAGAGTCTGACTTATTACTGACGTTTTCATTTGAATCAATGTTCTGACACTGAGCTCCGGATTCTGGTATATTGTGATGCGATGTTGTTACCAATAGGGGCAATACCGGATGACAAGTAATATCGTTTACTCGAAATCGATGTCCTGAAGCTCTTGAAGCGTGTCCAATGCTTAATACCTGTTGTTCAAAAGCAATTATATGAAATAATATACAATTAAATAAAGTAATACGATGTACGACTATAAAATATCATTGATCCCTACTTGTGAAAATTTTGTTTTATCGGCAAACGTTAATTGCCACAGATTTAAAGTTCCATTCGAATGTTTCGAGACCATAGATACAATTGGGCTTGGATGAGCTAACAAATCGACAGTTTCTTGATTCGATTTTCCATTTTCCAAATGACCATCTCTATCTTTAGCGGCATTCTGATTTGGATCGGATGAACATTCAAGATTTTTCAACAATTCTTGACCTGTTCTCGATGTTAACGTTGACTGTTCTTCGTCCTGTTCGATCAAACTCGGTAACGGTGTCGCAACATCAGCAGCTGCAATATTAAAAACAACACGTTTTTGGCAAAAGCCTTAAATTAATTAGATTACAATCTCCAAATGTATTAAGTGTTGATTTACCATCACCCGATACTTTAGTAGATGACTTTGCTACTTCTCGTATATTTAATAAAGGACCGCCAGTATTGTGAGAATACATTGATACGCTGTGACTCATCGTGGAAGCATCGCCAAGAGGGAACGCATTTGGTATTCTAGTAGAGAATGATATTTGTGCTTGTCGAAATGATCCTGGATGATATTCATCTAACCATTCGATATGCCATATTAAAAAACTTCCATCTATAGGATGGATTGAAAAGAGTAAATCTGGATTATGATGCCAATCACGCAACAACGTCTCTATTTTGGTATCCAACGAGTCCGGAACGTGATTTATTGAAGACGTTACATCTGTCGCGATAGAGTTAATGGACGTAGTATTACTATAAGAAAAAAAACAAATCAAAAAATATTGTCTTTCCGTGAGTTGCCAGAGACCTTTTCTTAACTTTCAGATCACACGAGGATCGCACCGATAGAGCACGATAAGAATCTGATACGTTCATTAGAGAACTGTGCCTAATAATAATAAAGCGAATGTTATTTTATCACGAATATAAATAGTTTTATTACTGTATGCACACCTTTGCTCTTTAGTTGACGAATCTCTTGTGATCCATGCATAGGAACACTAGGGTTAATATAGTTTATGTAATTAAAACTGTACCTAAGACTTTGATGAGAATGTGCGCTATGTGGTAAACTATGATGCGATGAAACTGTGTGAGTAGTATGGTGCTCGTCGCTACTATGTTCTTCTTGGCTCATCGATCGAACTGTGCTTGCCGTTTTTTGTATAGGTTGTAATCTTACTCCTTTTTCTACAATTATATGTAAAAAGTTATATATTGTTTATCAATGACATTACTAAATAAGTATTAAATAAGCATAAGAAACATACTAGATAAACCTTCTTCTTCGGAATCATGATCAGCATGATCCATATCCTGCTGATGTAATCCCTCTTCTTTTTCTACGACTTTACGAGTAAGTTCTTGCAAAATACTTTCCGCTTGCATTGTAAAGTGCATTTCTTTGTTATTTAACCAGTGTAGAATAAAATTTGGTTCCCTTTCAGGATCTCCGGTGATTAAGCTTGGTACCAATGGTATATCTGTGTGGTATAAAAACTATCATTGACACATCCAAAAAAATTTAATTCTTTGCTTGTAATATGTAAGATATTACGCGAATAAACCAATAAATTTGATTAACGCACTCAAAATGTTATTAAACGTAATAATCATACCAGTTTCAGCATTAATACTAGCTGCCAAATGAAAATGCATTCCTGGATAATGACCTGTTCCTTGATAATTATTGTGAAAATCATGTACTGAATACGTTGAAGGTAAAGTAGGTAACGTTGGTGCTGTAGTATGGCCAGCTTGATGTTGCTGTTTTGCGTGTCGGCGAATATGAAAACAAGTTCTACAAACAATACATATCCTATTTTTGTAAATAAAACATAAACATGTATACAATAATGTACATAACATGTATGTAACATGTACTTAAAGATACGAAAAGTTTCTATGTGTCACATACTTCATATGTTTGAGCCGTTGCATAAATCGATGCTTGTGCATATTGTGATGCCTATGTTTTCCATGATGATCATGCCTATCGGAACCTTCAAACTGGCTCATGTTAGCTAGACCTTCAATCTCAGGTGGTATCGTTTCTGCCCATACTCGACAAATATTATCCCTACAAGATGTTACTAACATATTGGAACCAGAGCGTCTAAACAAGAAAAAAGAAAAAGAAAACATTAGATGTGACAATGCAAATAACAATATATTATATTCTTTTACATACTTTGGCATATATTTGCTAGTCTTTCGCCAAGATAAATGTGTCACTGCGCGAGGATGAGCAACATAAACAAAACTATAACTGTCGCTACCCATAAATTGTGTGACATTTGTATGATCCATATTTCTTGTCGAAAATACTGAAGAATTTTAAATATAGATTTGTTAGGATTTTTCATTGAATTATTCATCTATGAAACTAGAATGACTTCTTTCTGTTATACACACATAAGATCCTTACATTGTTTATTCTCAAACCATATTTTGACTAATCTATCATTGTATCCTGTTGTCGCAAACAATGTGCCATCTGGACTGAAACTCATAAGATGTACTGGTGTAGCTGTGCGACATTTCCAGACACAATTCCATGCTCCTGGTTCATTTCCAGTACTTGAATCACCAGGAGCTGGACTTTCAGCTTCTCCACCAATTGAAAAAGTAACTGTAGTAGCTGAAATAGAATTAATTACATTTAGTTGTATACACATTCATTGACCTAATCCTAATAATTGCAGTTGGCTATAATTAAACATAAGGAAAGATTCTTTTCTACTTCAAATGCCACTAGAATAGCTTCAAAAGTGTTCTTCTGTTTCTTCAAATAAAAAATACTATGTAAGAGGGTGTATTATCTAACAATGCATTAAAGCGTCAAGGCGTAAAAGCAACGAGCAACAGTGCTTGGAATATACTGTGCATAGAATTGCCAAGATCAATTTATTTTAATTGCTTTGTATAAAAGAAAAAATCATAAGTTTTTAGTATTCTTAGGATAAATTTGTAGTATTCATATACACTACACACGCAATATTTATACTATGACATAAGCATATCAAAATCAACTTCAAACATTGCTATTGCTTTTTCAAAGCGACTAAACTCACAGTCTGGAAGAACATTTGAAGTATTTTCCTCACGCCCAGTTACAATACCTTCCTGAGTTCGTACAACATTCATCTTCAACACTGTACACAATTTTTATTATTGTGACAAAACACAACAATAATGCAATGTGCGCTTAAGTAGATGGAATTAAATAAAGTACTAAATATCATTATATATAAATAAAAAGTTAACAAAGAAAAATGCTTACGTTGTTCTTCCTGGAACGGGGTTATATTTTGATGCCATAATTGTAAAAGTTCGCCACCAGTTAATAATCTTGTTCCTTCCAAATTCCATGATAGGGAACTAATATTTGATTCGGTTGTCAGACTACCAGTTTGAACCCATCGATATTCTAGTTGCTATGTATTATTTAAAAAAATAAATTTATAAGATGATGAAATATATTAAAATAAATATCAAAAATAGAGATTTGAGGCTTTTTGTTCTATTATACAATAATTGTAAAATACTACATTACTGCAAGTCAAATATCAACATCTCATTCACCCGATGAACAATACTGATAATAAGTAATGACGAATAAAGGTACGTACATGAGAACAAGTGCTATGAATAAGTGGAGTAGGCTCAAAAATGCAAACTTGATTCTCATAAGCTGCAGCTATTTTCCCAGTATCGGTACTGCAGTCCAAGCAGCTAATCCTTATATAGTTATGTACAGCTCCGGGAATTATTTGAACTCGTTCAAAATTACTTGCAAGAATTACAATATTGCAACCTGCCGCATATGCCTGTAACAGATTAGTTTTTACAAATATATGTGAGATTGTAGTAGTAATCTTTTTTCTAGGAAAAACATACAAATATGCTCTTTAAATATTAAGCAATTATTTGCTACCTGCATATAAGACACATTATATTACAATCATTTTTACGAAGTATTATGATGTTTACGTACATATTCCGTAATATTCATAAAACGTATCGATTCGTATACCAAACGCGTCTTTAGTTTCGAGAATACGATAATAAAAATCTTAAAGAGCTTGACTTTACACGGAAATAAGAAAAATCAATAAGTGTATGCGGATAATTAATAAGCTGATAATAATTGACTGGAATAGCAATGTACAAAACATGTCAAACTAATCTTACGTCCAAAGTTTGAAAATGTTTCATACTACTTTCTGAACACAAAATACTTGTGGTAACTTGAAATGTACAACACGGTAACCAGTTAAGTTAATGTGAAAATACGATTTTGTAATGCAATCAATTGTAGAAGAAGTAAATCAACAAGGTGAATATCACTCACAGTAAAAGAAATTCCTTCGACGGAGCCTACAGCGTAGCAGCGATCACCCGCATTACAAGCTCCACTTAATATTTGATGACAATTCATTTTTTCTGTTGAATATTAGATCATTCTTTATAAAGATGATTTTCTGATCGTATACGTTGGTCTTCCTAACTGTGGCCAACCGTTTTCGATGGTTTTTCCAAAGTTATAACGTCGAAACGTTATCTGTAAGTGACATCACACGGCAGCACCTTGCTCGATTGGCAGCCATCTTTAAATGGATTTTCACGTCGCGCCACATTGCAACTTTTCATCTCGACTTACATACACAGGGTGTCCCAGTTTTATTTCGACCCAATACTATTAGTAGGCTCTATAGAGTAAAGAAGAAAATGTTACATAATTATAGTTCATCTTTTAAAGTTTTACTGAGAAACCATAACGAAAGTGCAACATACAAAAGGAATTGAGTTTGTGATTGTGGACAAGATAGAAGTAATTGAACTATCAATATAACTGTTATTCAATAACTCGTGCTGACTGTGCCGTTGATTCTATCTAATTTCGTAACACTAACACAAATACAGTTCAATAAGTGTTCTAACGAGTGGTACTGCTTATCATTGGTTGGTCGTATTTGCGTTAGTCACAATAATGGTCAGAATTAAATTTGCACACTGTCTATTCCTGTAAATGCAAGACTATAGCGATAGGAAATCAATCTATTACTTCATAAAGTTAATATTAATGTTTTCATGATTTTATAGAACGTACTGACAAGACTTTAACTGGTAAAATTCCAACACCCAGTATATTTAACCGCAAGAATTATACTATCACTTGTCATCTGATATGTATCAAACGAAAAATTCAAAATATACAAATTTAATGCTTAATTAAGTTATCAATTATCTTAATATTGAATACCTTATAAATAGCATACGTTTTTATTTGGTTTAAAATTTTAATACCCACGGATACTTATTTTGATTAGAAATGTCATATAGCGTTATAAATTAATTATTTTATGTACACAAAATTTTTGTAATTCGTTTAATCATGATGAATAATTTGAAATTATACTTTAAATACTTATATCTCAGAATTTATGTAATTCTTTTTAATTAAGAGTGTATATAATTTTCATTCTGAGAGCTGACAAAGTAGAGCAACTCCTCTCATGATCCAATGTTCGGGTGGCTTTGTAGTAGGTAAATCCATAGCAATAACAAAATTTGTTGAATGCCCAGTAGTTGATAAAACTCCTCGCCTTTCACTGGTTTTATATACAGGACACGTATATGTTACTTTTTCTGTGATATCTTCTTTTTTCATCGGTACTAACCACATCTAAAACAATAAGAACAGTAAAAATTAGGAAAAATAAAAAATGCAGGAAGAGAAATTATAATGAATATGTATATTTACAGGAAGCATATTTTCATAAAGTACTTTCGGAAAACTTTCGTCTAATGTCATTTCGGTTTTATTGAATCTAGCGCCATCTAAAAACAACCCGTAAATATATACTCCGTCTTTAGGTGGAGACTTGGGTACTTTATCGACATCCAATACAAAGAAGTCGAAAATTAAGAGATCAATTGGAATCTGGTGTTTTCTTGCATAGTTTTGTCTAGTTCCCGTTAGGAAGGCTTGAGTAAAGTAAAATCCTGAAATCCAGTACATGACTGGCGGTCCTTCTGCATACCATACCTATAACATATACAATTCTGTTCAAACTGATTATAAATGTAATAGATTTAACAGATTGATATGTTTCAGGTATATTAGTAGCAATGATATTGGTACTATTAAAAAAGGTACATCTTACTTGAAGAAACTTCAAACGTTCCAACAAATCGTATACATAGCTACCAAGTGGTTTTAGCGATGGATATGAATATTGTTGCCATAAATTAGGTATTTTGTTAGTTAATATCGCATCATAGATATCTTCTAATTCGAAGGACATTATAATAAGACCTATACACAAATGCAACTAAATAAAATTGATATCAATTGACTATAAATATGATATATTCTCGATTTACATTGTCTTTTTTTGTATGCGATGATTAATTACTCCTTTCACAAAGCAAACTTTTTGTACGCGATTTCAAATAAAAAAATCCAAAAAGAATGGGCATTTCGCGTAAATCGAGAAAGAGTATATAAAGTGCAATAGATGCGGAAAACCTTTGATAGCTTTCTTAATGTTTTCCAGACTGGTTCTAACGTAATTGAGAAGTTTATTAAATCGCCCCATTTCTTGTACCAATACGGTATTCATACTTTGTTCGTAAGACATTGGATATTTTCTGAGCGTCGATGCAAGGTCATAATCTCCTGGTAACTTTTGTAAAATATCATTTGCCATTTTAAGGACTATTTCATCCTGTAACACCTGTCCAGCTCCAGTTTCCTTTGTTTCCTAGAATGAATATGAAGAATAAAATAAAATGCAAATGAATTATAATTTCACCTTCTTCAGGTTTAATTATCTTCATGTCAAGTTACTAATTTTGTCGTTAAATATCGCTTCGAAGATTTACTAACCTGCTTTGATTGCCATAAATCCTAAATATTTGGTACAGGCATAAAACACAGCATTTACAAAAAATTATATGACAAAGAGTATCATAATACTATTGAGAATACAAAGAAATTGTTGTATAGATAAATTCTTGCAATTAAACATTTACCCGATTTGAACAAAAAAGCCAAGAACAGTTTCCTGAACAATTTATTTGTATTCATTATGTAAGTAAAATATTGGATGCAAAGAAATTAACGACATGTACATACCACACGGTCCTGAGTGAAAGTATTAAATAGGAATGGATAAAAATAATATGTAATCAATTATCAAACATATAATGTACAAATATAGGAAGAGATAGAAAATTCGGAAGTGAATAGTAGAATAATTACTTGAGTTAATAAAAGTGATGTGAATAGAAGATTCGTCTCATGTTGATCTTTAATGATATCCGCATTTTCATTCATACCAAATACACTTGGTTCGGTAATCAAAGGTAAACTTCTTGTGTATTCCATATACGCTTCGTGTTCTCGTAGAGTTGGACAGTAATAAATTGTCGAAGCATCATCGAAATAGTAACGATCCAGATCGAGCAGCTCTCTAAAAATTTGTTAAAATCATTATAAAAGAAGTAGTTCGATTGAAAATAAGATATAAGTAGCTTATTCATTTCTTTTTATAAGACAAAAACTTTCATCCAAAAAATGAAGAAAGGATAAAAGAAATATGGCTTAGAGGACAAAGTAGACTAAGTAGATGCATGTCGTAAACAAAGGAAAAGAAAGACCAGAAGTTCGAAAGGAAGGAAAGTAATATAGAAAAAGTTAAGATCATTAGAAAATTGGTATTCGAACATATACGGTTCAAACAGCTGCTTTTCCTCTAACGTGATGGAATTTGAATGAAAAAAGAGTATGTTTTCCAAGTTGAACTGTGGGAATATGAAAGTTTAGTTCGTAGAGAATGTCGAGACAGATGATCAGCTCATTGATAATTCTGTGTACAGATCAAAGATTAGCTGTAATGCTGCGATGTTTGAATATCGATAAGCCAAGGCGCAATTGCATTATAAAACAGTTGTAGTAATGGGAAAAATATTCATATCTGTGAAATAAGAAGCAAGTATAAAAATCTTGCAGTATTTACTCGCAAAAGAATTTAGATAAAATAGTAGTCAGCGTCCTGCGGTCCCAGTCATCTGTTACTCTTCCACCGTAATTACATTCTCCGGTTAAATATTTCAAAGCATCGAATCTCACATCTTCGAATTGATCGAGAAATAGATGTAATTGCAGAACGCTAATTCGGAGATCAGTTTCGTTGAATTCGTATCTAATGTTCCAACCAATCGGACCGAATTTTCGCCTTTCTTGAATCACAGCATGAAAAAAGCACAACGCGAAAAGAAGTTTTTTGAAGTATTCGGACTGGGCACAGGATTCGAAAAAGTCCGGGTCATTAATCGGATCACCAGTGTACGATCTAATGATATTAGCTCTTAAACCTTTCGGAGGCTCGTTTGTCATTTTTATACTGTTTTCTAGAACCGAGGAAGGAAAGTGTTCCGATGGATAGCTGGTCAACCATAGTCGAAACTCTGAGTGAATTGTATCGGGCATTAAGCCTTCACAAATTTTTTCTAAGGTGCTCATCCAACTGATTGCCAAGTGACAATTTTGTAGAACTACCCAGTTACCGACCATTACAGCAGTTTGAATTGTATCCTCGGCAACAGGTCCTTGTCCTATTGAATATTTGCAACGTTTATTATTTTCATTTCTCCTTAGTTTCTATACGTACACTGAGGCCTTTTTATAACTTTTACATACCTTTTATTAAGGTGTCTTACCTTGACCAAGGGAAAGGTAAAAAAGACGAGTTGCGCTGTAACCTTGTTCATCTGCAAACGCGAGTAACAACTGCGCTGGGTCGGTACCAGGTGTTAATACAAATATCAGTGGAATACAGCAGTTCGAGTCTGCATAAGATGATGCTAAATCGAATGGTGGTGGTTCAACAAATTGTAGACCCAGCTCCTCTGAAATTAATGTTATGATGTATGCCAAATAAATACTTACAAACATGTCTATAGATAATACCTTCAACAAAATTTTGTACTGCTGGGATGATTTTATCGGGACGAATGCATCTTAGTATCAACATCCTTTTAAATGAATTAAGTTCGTGATACGGGGAAGGAATCGGTTCAGTTTGAGGCTCTTTGGAGTCGAATAACTTTCTCCACTGTTCAGTATTGTTTGTAAATGTTTCTCGTATACCCTGATGGAGGAACATGTAGAAGTTAGCTTTCTTATAAGTCTTTTCTTCTTAAAAATTTCTACCTTAAAACGATAATTGTAAAAACTATACAACACATTCAAAACACAAGATTTCCTGTAAAATTCTAACAGATAACGCAAACAAGTCAAGAAATAAATTTCTATAGCCGACAATAGATAAAATAAGATAAATATTATTGTTTTCTGAAACTGACCGAAAATTCTTCCACCTTATCGAGGTTGCATAGTTCATTCCACTGTTTAGTCAGTAACCAAGTCGTTGGATTTACGTAGGGATTGTCGATAGTGATCCCGCCTGTTAGTAAGAATGTCCATTGTGCCAGAATAAGTTTTCCTCGTTGTTTGAGTAAATTAATTGCCAATAACAACGAAAACAGTAGTTTATCTTTCTCGAATAGGGATCTACAGATGTTAGCGTAGAGAGAGTACGTGAAGTACTTCATAAGATCGTTTAGTCGTTGTTCAACAGTCTCAGCTGGTTCCGTATTGTCGATAGCCAGTTCGAACAAGTTTACGAACCATGTTAACGAATACTGGTACATAGGATCAATATTTACCAACGTGACTGAAAGAAAATTTTACTATTTTTAACACATTGTTGACCGGTCACGAGTTAACTCGCGTTTTCATGCCCAAACGTTGTTGACCGGTCACGAGTTAACTCGTGTTTGCACTTGCATTATCTACTTCAATTTATGAAATCCAGGGCAATACAGAATATTGCAAAAGCTTTATTTATCGATTTATGAATACCAATGGTAAAGAATAGCACGGTCGAATGTATAGCGATAGACGTGTATTGTAATCTAGCAGCATCGATTGACTTCTCTGTTTGTTCGGCTGCTGCTTGTTTGATTTGAATTTCATTGCTTAAATTTTTAGAGGACGTTAAAATCTCCACCGCTTCTTCGTCCTCTAATACGTTGCCTTCTGCTATTGATAGTATCTCCAAAATTTTATCCTCTGTTTCTTGTAGGAGTCTAGTTGTCGAAAGAAAAAAAGTAGAAGGAAATTAAAAATGAGACACGTTATACATAGAGAATAGTGAGAAATGTTAAAAGAATAATTGATGTTACAATGACCCAGTATGCAATTTGCCTGCAATATTCAATATTCAATACAGATTTTGTTACACGTTTAACGTGGTTAAACCCTTTTCCATATTTTTACAAAAGAAACGCACTTTTTATTTTCCGCTCCTTGCACGATCAAAGCGTTTTTTTCTGATTCCAGGTCTGGTCTTTCTTTCGCTACAACAATACCCAATAACTGGTCTTCTAATCCGGTTGGTGTTATCATGAAATTCAATAACGTTACTTTAACTGCTATCTCTGGTAAATAATGTGGATTTCTCAATCTCGTTGTGATGTAGAATCTACGAAACAGAATAAAATGAAATCAATACTTCCCATAACTTTACTGCAATTAAAATAGTAAAATTAGTATATACACAGTAATATTGACCTGAAATTGGTGTTGTACTCAATGATTGCGTCGCCGAATTTGATGCAAAGCGCACCTGCTTGTCTAAACGTTTCTTTAAGTAGAATCGGTTCGAGTGCAGCATCTAGTTCTTCAGTTACATGCTCCAGAAGTACAGGTTGACCAAATTGCAGTGCGTTTTCTAACACTCGACCGTAGTCAGCTTGGGTTAACCGAATAATATTTATGTTATTTTGTCTTTCCATGTTTTTTATCCATCTGTTGGCTTGACCTTGAGGATCAATGATTAATGGCCATCTTCTTGCATTTCTAATAGTTGGTGCAATCGATACAATTAATATTTCAAACATTCCTGATATTAGAAAAAAGGAACAAAATAGACAAATAGAAAAATTAGGTATATATTAAATCTACTTACGTAATAATTATACCATTATCGACGGAAAATGCGTCGTTCGGTAGACCAAAAATGTTCCAAGATCTGATTAAAGCTGGGTCTCCAAGGACATCGCGTAAATGAAAATCTGAAGTGCAGATCACTTCCAAGTTGATACACCGTTGTACCCATAAAGTGATTTGTTGAAGTCGAAATGGCATAGTGAATGGACCCAAATACGCGACCACACCAGAAGCAATCACAACATCACCCATTAAACGATGATATCTAGGAAAAATTGATTTTCCAATTATGCATTTTATACTTGCATTATGCGTTACATGTGAACACGTAAAAGTGTTTACCTTTGTCCTAAAGCTTTCGCTGTTTCGGACCAACGCGTATACTCTCCACCTAATCCTCCGATTAAATCTTCTGCGCGTTTTAACTTGATCTCACAGTCTGTTACCTTGTCGGACATTGCTTGGAAAGCTTGTCTCCTTTGCTCCAAAAGTTCTTCTAATACTTTCAATTTTTCCTACGCGAAACAAACAAACTGTATCATTTTATAGCGAATAGACATATAATCTTGTGAGCCACCGTATTTACGTAAAACTCGCGTACCTGTACTTGACGAAGTTGTTCTCGTTTTGTCTCTAGCGTCTCCATAGCAGTATCGTAAACTTTCTGCGCTTCTGCTAAAGCTCTTCTTTTCGGAGCAACTATCTTCGATACTTTATCGTATTCCGACATAGCGTATACCCATCGACATAATCCTTCGCATGCCGTCGATACCTTTTTTATTTTCTCAGGATCAAAATCCGGATTGGTCAAATACACTTTTCGAATTCTCTCGATCACAGGATCGGGAATGTTGTCTTTGTCAAAATTGAGCAACGAGTCGAGAAACTTTGCGTCGCTGAGCATTCTAAGTGCTGCTCGCCAGTAATCCTCAACAAACGTACCATCAGGTTGTTGAACTCTTTCTGGTTTTATTTGCTGTATAACGTAAAAAGGCAATATACATTAACTATCCATAGAATTGAGACAAAGGTCAAATATATTGGCAGATAAATGTATCATCCATCAACACATTTGGTGTTTACTAAAACTAATACAGGTTCTCGACCTTGAGCACACAGACACTCTCGAGGATTAATCTCACTCCTTGCGGTGGTTTCTTCATTGCCCTTACTATAGCAATGTCAGCGGTTGTTAAAGTATCCAAAGCACTTTGAGCACGTTTTAGGATGGGCATAGCTGCTGCTAAATCAGCGTCACACTCGGCTTTAATGGCAGCTGCTTCGTTCGCGTAAACCTACAAAATGTTTGCTTTCGTGTCGAATCTACGTATCTATACTATGTGTACGTAGTTATGGTATTTGTATATTTGTATGTTTATAATCAAGTTAGTATGACTCTGACCTCGGCTGCAGCCTCATCCGCTTTAACAACTTGTTCGAATTCAGCCGCTTCTTGTTTTTCCTTGTCAACTTCAAGCATCATTTTCTGAACTTCTTGGGTAGCAGTTACTAACTGCGGTTGCAACAATCTAAGGGTTTCTTGCATCATTACGACTTGCTTTTGCGTTTCGTCTAACTGTCCCAGACCACGTTCATATCGAGTTTTTGCATTTATTATTTCTCTATTTATTAAATATATTTTAGTTAGTTTCAATAATCGCAGCCAGAAAATCAGCAACACTTACTCTCGTTTCTTTGTTAGCAGATCCTTAAAGGTATTTATCATCTCAAGGTATGATGTTGGTGTAACGTAAACTTGCCTGCTTAATCGAATCAAGAACTCTGTGCTCAAATTTTGTGTGGAAACGTGAAAAAATTGACACATATCAATACCAGCAGTTCTTTCGTGTTCCGTGAGTTCGATCGTCGCTAAAAATCTGGTTGCCACTGCTAACAGAGCATCCTCTGGCCATGGCTTGAAAAGTAGGATGTATTAAACAGCTGCATAGATTGTTTGGAGTATCATAATCGCTAAATTGAAAATTGAAATCTTGTTTGAAACGAATATAAGTACCTGAAGCCAGTCAATGGTGCAACAATTCACTAACGCTGGAAATTTTCTGATTCGATTGCGAAAATTATTGCCTATTGGAGACATGACTATTACGATGTGGAGTTGATCTCGCGTTATCTGAACAAAAAGATTAAACAAAGCTACCGCGCTTCCGTCCGTTTGCACCGATCGATCCCGTTGTCTGTCTATTTGTTTCATCTGCTCATATATTTCAGATAATTCTTCTGCCGTAAATATGTTTGGTATCTACATTTATTATAAAATATTATTGAGAAGAACAATAAAGCAATGGGGAGGACAGTAAGATAGATAATTATGTACGTATTACCTCTCCAGAATTGAGCATATTGCTCATATCTTCGAGAAAGCTTTCTTGCTTAATTTGAGTGTCGGAAAAAAGGAAAGTGGAATGTAGATCGCTGGCGGTTGCACGTTTCAGAATATTTTTTATATCTTCGTGCCATGCATGAACTCCATATTGTTGAGTGACTTCAATTTGGAAAACATCGTAGTCACATATATGCGAGGCCAATCTGGTCAGTGATTGTCTTCCCGTACCACCAACTCCAACAAGAAGTGCGTGACTTCGTGGTTGCTTGATAATACGAGATATGCGGGACAAATGTTCGATGGCAAATCTAACGTATCGTAGAAAAGTTCAGTCAACAAACTGCTCATGATTTATTTTTGCTATTATCTTGTAAATTTTATATTTACCTAAACAAAACCAAATTCATTGGCTTTTTGGTCATTGAATTGTATTCGGCTAAATAAGTTTCTACTATCTCTCGTAACTGTTCAAGATCCACAACCTCTTGATAAAGTCGAACGTCCACTTTTGTATCTGCGAAATCGCAATACACCAAATGTCGAAGTTCTTGCTCCGTGATTGATTCAGCCTTGAGTTAAATTAGAAAGATAGATACAAATAAACGATATAAAAGTATAAAGCACTGCACCAAGACTGCGTATTAACGTTTAAGGAGTAAATTGGGAAACCCACTTGTGCATCTAGCAGATCTTTAAATAATTCGTCCATAACTACATTCATTCGATCCTTTAAAGTAATACGTATTTGTTCCACCAGCCAAGTGAGATCGTCTTGATCTATTAAACGATCTCCAAATACACGGAGTACTTCGTGAACCCAAAGTCTCTGCATGTTGGTTAGCGTTGGCATTGTTTCTGGGACGGATAACAGGACACCCTATATAAATACATATGTTATATATACATAATTATGTGCAGCATATTTTATTACAAGTAAACAAATGAAAGAAGATACTTTTACGAGGTATAATAAGACGAAAATTAAAACTGATGAGAAAAGACTTTGAAGATTCCTTGTGTATGGGTGCACTAATTGTGAAAGTTCATAAGTCAGATCGACATAGGTGCACGCGCCAAGTAGGATTTTGTCACGTACAACCGATGTTAATAAAAAAAACAACATTTTAGTTGCTCGGTTCAGAGCTAAAAACAACCTGTATCACTTTAGAGAAATCACGAAGATTGAAGACATAGTGACTCTTGG
The DNA here is from genome assembly GCA_963969225.1 of Xylocopa violacea. Taxonomy (NCBI): domain Eukaryota; kingdom Metazoa; phylum Arthropoda; class Insecta; order Hymenoptera; family Apidae; genus Xylocopa; species Xylocopa violacea. The sequence goes on along the minus strand of CAXAJV010000005.1, from coordinate 37,241,435 downwards.
CAGGTGTTGGTAAAAGATTACGGAGACTTTCTTTGTAAACGTCTAACGTTCCGAGAACAATTTCGTCGATACATGGATCGAATTCTTTACTGAATCCTCTGAAAGAAATATGTTACTTTTTAAAGGAAAGAAATATGGTAAATGGGGAATATGGTACAGAGAAAGGCAAAAGAGAAAAGATAAAAGAATCTAGAACACCCTGTATATTAAACCTGTGGAACGGTGAAGGGCTTGTACTAACCTCGTGTCGAGATGCCAGAGAATGATCTTACTAAATATCATTATCATAACTTCGTCATCAAATTCCGATATTGTTAAGACGACAAAGTGTCTCTTAAAACGAGGTGTAACATCTTTTCCACCGCGATACGGCGGACTCATAGCGCACATTAAATGCACATCGATCAGTTTTATCATACTTTTATCTTTTCTATCGTACCTGCAACAGGTTTTAGCCAGCGAAACGCGGAAAAATTGGTTCCTGTTTTTCTAGACGATCGCGCGTTACTAGTATTTCTAAGCAGAATCAAAGTAAGGAATGTTACCATTCTCCGTGATCCAGCCATTGTCGTAACAGTTCGATCGGCGGTTGCGCTCCATAAATCTCTTTCATGGGCATTGATAGATCATCGACAAAAATAATCCACCGTTTACTTATGGGCGCACCATAAATTCCTTTCCGCCTTCTATCGAGTTTTCCCATAATCGTGTCTTGAGTTTGATTCGCAGTGGTTTGCGCGGAGAAATTTATGATCAGTGGTTTGTTTACTACAGGATTATTCTTCTTTAATAGAAAGTCGATTATATAAACCGATTTTCCTGTCCCAGTTGGACCCACGAATAGTACTGGCTTTTCGTTGCCTACCAATAGACGAAATAGAGCTATGTATCGTATCGTCTCGACAGTAGGGACTATTATTTGATTCACAGGAATGTCGCGAGGAATTGGTGGACTGTCAAGCAAATCATCTGACCACAACCTCCACTTTCCTTTGCCCTGATCATAAATGCAGATTAGTAATAATTAACTACTATCATTTCATTTATTTTAATCGTCGTAATAAGGAGACAAGCAAAAAGAGGTCTGAAGGATGGTCTTTATATTATTTTTTACCTCCATCTTTCTTACCTCCATCCGTTATGTATAACTTACTTCTTTGATGAACTTGTAATCGAAGACAAGTCCATCGCGTGGCATAACAAATATGTATGGCCTTAATGGTGGCTCAATCGATGTCAGTAGACCAAACGTTTCTATTAAATCCTGGGGAAAGTTCTTTTCAAGAAAACCACGAAACAGGAGGCTGAAGCCTTCTCTCGAATTTACGTTCAGAACACCACCCAATCCCCAAATACACGAAAAGAAAAATGAACCCTGAAAACATTTCAATAAGCATAATTGTCATCTCTCATAAATATTGTATAAATGCACATTGTGAAAGAGTAATCACTGTATTTCAACCAAACCTCGATTTGCGCTCGAAGATCTAACTCGTTCATATCCTTGACAACTTTTTTGTCATGATATTCATTGAGAAAACAATCCATCAGATATGTTACCGATCTTATAAGATTTGAATCCGGCATAGGACAGATTTTCTATAATGTCGAAAAATAAGGGCAGACTTAAAATTTGTGACTACATTGTGAAATTAGAGGAACTAAGGGTCTTTGAAGATAAGAACCTGCACGTATTCGTTATGTGACCAGTAAAGTAAGGGATCACAAAATCTGCGAAAAAGCGATTCGTATATAAAGTTTTTTAACCATGGGCTTATTGCCTCTGGAGTATTAGCTACCCATGACTTAAGCAAAGGATCCCAACCAAGTGCAGTGGGTTCCATGTAGATCATTCCTAAATTGAAAGATGGAATTATAATTCGAAAAATACGTTCCTCAAAGGAAATATGTAATAGCATCAGGGCTATTACAAGCATAATGATATGCATTTTGTAATTGTATTACTTTTACTTGGTCAAGCAATATCTTGCACAAGACAAAATGAAAACACACCGCAACGTGAAACTGTTGCCGGAGAAGCCTGCTCCAAATCCATCGTTTCGAATACTAAATTGGTGGATGGTGCCAACTGGATAATTTCCCCGCTCATTAAACAAAGCTTCTTATTATCGTCTAATACCGTATTCATGCTCTCAATCCATACTGCATCTATAGGACCATCGAAAATCAGCCATTTGCGGTTTTCATTGGTTGAGGTTGCAAACGCGCGATAACTAATGGCTAAAATTCCATCGGACCATTCATGGGATATTGGATCGAATTGTCCGTATAATTGACCTAAGGTAACAGCTTTGGGATTGATCACGAATGTTTCTACTTTACGTTCGTTCATTAGGTTCTGAAAAATTTTTTCTTGAAGAATAGGAATTATAACACCGCGTTTCACCTTACGAATTCAACGTTGTGAAAAAGAAAATGTCTTACTCGGTCTTCGCAAAGTTTCAATGCGTCAGCTAAAATGTTATATGCTACTGTTTTTCCAGCAAACGGTAAGCCTACAATCATGAATCCATGTCGAACAATCATCATCTCGTATATCTGTTGTATTTTTTCTAAAAACACAGGAGTACATTGCAAGTTCGCCTCCAAGCAAGCATCTTGGGCACATGCATTCAAGTCGGTATAATCTGGTTCTGGAAGTATGATTCCGGGAAATAGATCCGATGTGATACCCTACATTGGTATCGCGTTAGGTCGATCGAGAATGAGACAATGATATTAATATTAAAATGAATACAGCAATCTAAAAAATAGCTTACGTACATTGAATAATGGTAAGTCGTCGCTGAGAAACTTGGGTAAATTGACGTCTTTGATGCTACGTAGCACTAAAACGTCTTCATTTTCTACTGGATATTTTATTTTGAGATTACCAGCCGCCACCAGGACAGATTTTACTGCTCTCATACCATAGTCGTAATGATTCTGACTCGATAGTTGTTCCGAGCACAGTCTATAAGCTGTCACGATTTTAACCGATAGCGGTCGTGCTTCATAAAAGCCGTAAGAGTACAGAGTATTTTCAGCAATTAAAGCATAGTCTGGTACCTAAAAGAGGACTATCTTACTTTTAGATAGTTCATAACGTTCGGTTTCATATTTTCCATACTGACCATCATTGCGACCGGTCGGAAGAGTGCTTTTAAATTATCCGGAAGTTCGCTTCTTCCAGCATATCCAGGATTCATTGTAATGAAAACGGCACATGTGGGATCTAACTTGATTTCAGTGCCTTCAAAAATGATTTGATTCATTCCAGCGTTGATAGCCCGTTGAATCGTTAGAATTTGTTGCGCCACTACCGATAGTACTTCCAGATCGATTCGATTAAATTCATCGAAACAGGACCAGGCCCCGGTGCTTGCCAATCCCTGAAGTTATGCACCTTACCATGTTATTCTTCTATTGTTTCTGATTAAACGATAAATATCAGCGAATAATAATAACTAGTCACCTTAAAGAATTTACCCAAAGCAATGTAATCAAGACCATCGGAACAATTGAATACGACGCATTGTTTAGCTACAGCCTTAGCTAAATCTTTAGTAGTCTCAGTTTTTCCAGTACCAGCTGGCCCTTCTGGTGCACCGCCAAGATGTAAGCTCAACGCGCTAAACAGAGTTCGATAACATCTATCGGTCAGCGGTGTTATAACCAGTCTAGATGTATTACCCAAGTACTCGTACGCGTACTTCAGCGACGTGTTTATCATCGTTGACCACATATCATCCTCCTGCAATTATATAACAAATGCAATTTATGGTACGGTACTATAGTTCTTTATTTTGTGTCCTACACTTACCATCCAGTAATATCTCAGTTGAGCCAACCATTGGAAATCAGTTGGATTAGTAACCTTCTGCTTGACTAATTCTGTTACAACATCTCGACTATGAACGTCCATTGTAACCAACGCCTCTGAAAGATTATACAATTACGTTTCTATATAAGACAAGGAAATTACCATTCTCCGTAATTCTCTATGGCATCATTTAAGAAATAATAAATCACTGAGCCACAAAGTGTTCTTCTATACCTAATGTTGTACGATTTTGCGTCGATAGTGTTCCACGTACTAATTTCACAATCTCATTCAATTCACTTGTACAGACATCAACATAATCCTGTAGAGTATCTAAAGATTTCGATAGCGCGTCTGTTACATCAACTGTCCAATAAAGTTTGCTAACGCAAAGAATTGTTTGACCAGGCCATTCCAAGGCCCATCTTGATCTAATCTGTTGCAAGAATCCATCTTTGGCTCGTTCCACCTGTTTCAAACATACGAAACAATAAGATACGTTTCTTATATACCAAAAATTTTAATTATTTCTCTCTCTTCGTCTCTGTCTCTTTCGCTTTCATCCGCTACTTTCAGTTTTCTTTTTTGCTTTTTCTTTTTATTTATTCTAACTCTTTGACTTTCACATTTACCTGTGCTCTAACACTCTTTTTCATGGAATATTCAAGCTCCAGTAACCACTTTTCAACCTGACCTCGAGCGGCCTTTGTATCGATAATTGTTTCAAGAATAATTTCCTCTCCCTCGGAAGATTTTATACACGTTATTTCCAACTCGTACGTGAAAGTTACCTGTGCAATGCCTTCGAAGCATTTCTTTAGGTGTGGTTGTACTCTAATAGGCACACATTAAATATAAAAGAGTAAAAAAAGAAGGGTTAATATGTCGAATGGATTTTTGTACTTTATACCTGGTAGGATCTTTTGTTTCTGATAAAATTTCCAACAGTTCGTCATTCGATAAAAAGAAGAATCGTGGAAAATATAATCTTTTTTTTTCCAAGTAGGCAGTAAGCCCTTTTTGTATTAGATCCAGCAAATTCGTACATTTTTTCAATCGTTCGAGCATTTTATCGATTCCAACAACGGACATAACAAGTGGATCTGCTGCTACAACCGACATAATTTCTCTCCAAATCTATATAATCATTTTTTTCATTACCGTTATGATTGATATAATGAAGTAAGCGTCTTAATATTTTCAAATAGGAGTTATACGTATCCATACCTTATCAACAGCACTAAAACGTCGACCTTCTTCTGGCATTTGCTGTTGAATATCAGGAGATGAAAATATTGGTTCAAGATACATCCAGGTCGCTTGAACTTGTAACCAATAGTCCATAATACTTTGTAATAGTAATAGCTTGGCCTCCCATTCTCTGACCGCAATGACAAGTAGTTAGAATTAGTAATTGCTACATGCGTACCAACTGGTGAAGTAAACAGCGAAACATACACGATATTCGGAAAGGAACATCAAAGGGTGACAAGTTACTTACAAAGTTTCTTTTTCGAATGGTTTAATATAAAGAGAATTTTTCATGGTCTGTGCTTTGATCAAGTGATCGTCCAGAAGTAGTTGTATATCATCGATACTAGCAATCACGTAGGTGCCTGTATCACGATATGGATTAACAGTGAATGCAATCTCCGCCCAATCAAGATGCATACGAAGGAGAGCCTTCTCCAAGCTTCCTTCCTTTGATGCTGCCTCGGATATGGCTTCGAACTTCGCAACATAATCGGCTAGACCATAATCGATAATCTGCAAAATGATTTTATTGCATTTTTTCTTCTAACGTGTGACAATAAATAATTTATACGTGCATATATTTATGAAAAAAGTATATGAGATTGGATCGCTGAAGGACAAAAGCTATTAGCTTACTCTGGCAAGTGTCATTATGTGGTCAACTTTAATGGGGAAGCCAACAAGTTCCGAGACTTGTTCCCAGTGACGACTCTTCAAAGAAGGATTTCCAAGAGTAGCTATCACAGGCATATGCTCTTTAAACTCTTCCACCTTTATTCGAATCGTTTCAGCAAGTTTTTTTGCTATCGGTTCTTGGATAGACCGTTCTAATCTGTAAATTGTTCGGTAAGCCATTCCTGTCTCGGTATCAATATGTTCTGGATCGTGAGTACCTATGACAGAACTCATCCAAGTATCATAGTTGGTTAAAAAATCGCAGGCTGCGTCGTACAATCTTTTATATGGCGATAACTTGTCTGCTGTCTAATGAACACAAACAATATGTGAAAAATGTTTAATCATTCTCTGTACATTCTTAATAAGGAAAAAAGCAGCGTTAACGTAGTTGACACGCAATTGTAACTGTATCTGCCTTCTTGATCTGCCGAATGAACATACCTCCTTTCGTAATGGATACTGAGACATCTCCCAACCGAATAACAATTCTTCATCATTAAATTCATCGATCACATCCATTGCAGCTATCAACTTCTCGTCTAAGCGGTCAGCTTTCTTTTTATATCGGTATATTTCTTCAATATTGCCCCAGTACTGTAACTCGTCGCAATATTTTGCGTACAATTCGAGATCCCGTTCAAATTGTTCGATCCTCTTATTAAGACTCTTTTGAAATTCCCCCATTTTGCTCGCAACAATTTTTTTGTGTTCCTCAAATATTTCCGGAAGCTTGTCGTACCTTATATCACGCGCAAGGCAAGCAGAAAAATGCAAACAATTCGCAAACAATGTTCCATTAAAACATTTTTAATATTATTTGTGCCTGTTTTGTTTTCTCACCATTGGAAGGCAAAATTGTTGAGTTTTAGTTCAACAGGGGTTAAGATCGAAAAATCTGATAGAACAACAATATATTTAATAATTTCTCTTAGTTGATTCCTCAGTCGAGTGATTGTCTCTGTTTCCGTAGTATGTATAAAATTTCGAAGCTCCACCAGTTCCTTTGTGTTCGCTGGAATGCTTAGTGCACGGTCTACGATTCGTTGATATTCATTTCCTACGCTAATACCCAACTATAATGCTTAAATTGTTCAAATAAATAGTAGCACGCCACAATTCATTTAAGCATAACATTACATAGATTTTAATTAAAACGCGTTTTAACAAAAAGGGACTAATTACATGAGGAATAAATGATATAATAAATAATCTCAAATTTTTCATCGATAGTGTAAGCACACGTGTAACAGAGAATTAAAGCTATTTCTCTCCGCTTCGTTTCAGTCAATCAATAGACTAGTTTCTATTCGTAGTAAAGAAGTAAAAATATGAAAATGGTAAAGAAATAGAAATACAAAAGCGAAGAATAAAATTCGCTTACGCTCGAGATTTTTGTTGATACTCGTAGATCATTTTCGAGACCAATTCCTCTTTAAGCTTCCGCGCCACTGAGGAGATATAATCTATAAAATCTCCTCGATAGACAATGAAAAATCCAGCGAAATAGGTTCGGTCATGCTCAACTTTTACAGAATTTGACAAATGATCGTATTGTGTGATTAAAGTCCGATAAGCTTCAAAATGTTGAGATGTATCATTTTTCAAGAATTGCTTGATACTCTCACTTTCCGAATCATTTATAAAATTCTCGTACTTTTCAAATTCTTCCAGCTGCATAAGAGGACCAACTTTCTCTTCGTCGATTAATCGTACAATTTCTTCTGTACGCTCTTTTAAATATTCTTCTGATACATATGGCTGTGACATTAAACGAATCAACATTTAATTCATGAACCGCATACGTGTTATTTCGAATTAATAAAATAGGAGAGGTGAAAAATACTTCGAGTAATTTTCGATTGATGTTAGTAAGACTGATATTCAGCAGCGTTTCAACGCGTGGTAATGTTGAGATAGCATCTCGGAGTGAATTTAAAATCACCGAGAATAATTCTGTAAAGGCCTTAAATTGCGGCTCAAATGCCACAAGTGCATTCCTTACTGTCACCTTAATGTCGAACCCGCAACATGTACGCTACAGAGAACAATAAATGTATGTACTAACTATTTTCGTTTCCTTTTGTCGTCTTCTGTTAGGCTTAAGTAAAAATAAAATTATCACTTACGCTTCTTTCGCAAAGAAAGTGAATGTACTCGTCTATCGATTGTAGACAAAGACTTCGCAGTTGTTCTTCCATAATAAAAGCGATACAATTGAAGTATCGTCGACATTTTGAGGTTTCATTTATCGATGGTAATTCGTCCCTTTCGAACGCCTAAATACATATTACGATAAAAATTTGACGTTAATATATTTTCAATCATCATCAAGGTACCATATAGTATAAAAAAATTAAAATATGTAGATTCATTTAACGAATCCCATCGAATACGATATAATTCATATCGTATCATTTTTATATTAAATCAGTAATTAATAAATGTTTTCAAATAATTATCCTGTATGTTAAGTTTTTCAAAATAATGGAAGCATATTGTAACCAGTTTATTCCACAAGCACGCATTGCTTTACTTTGTTAAACTTGCAAGCGATTGAATGATCATGACGTTGTGACGTCAGTGCACCTAAACACGATACGACGAAGTTAACCGAGCCACGTGTCGAGCACATGTTATAAATGCGAATCATAAGGTAAGGCTCTTATACAGATCATTAGCTATTGAAACTAGTCTTACCGATCTGACTAGTCGTGCACACCATATTATTGTACCAATAAAATAATTATTTTATAAAAGAGCATGTAGAAACGCTTCTCACATTTTGAAATACTCTATATCATACATATGCAAAACGTAATTCAGTGTTGCACCTATTCATACCGCAATCAAAATCATTTGGACTTTCGGCAACCACTCTTTCATAAGATTCTCTTTGGTTTTAAAACACATCTTCGATATGGTTTTCTCGAAACTCACAAGATCGTACGATGTATTACACGCTGCTAATTCCGATTCACTTACAAGTCTGCTGTCGCTGTAATATCAAATATTAATGCAAATATATTTCTGCATTTATTTTACTTTGAAGTCAGACTCTATTGTAATGTATGCCACTCTTTAGATAAGAAACCAACCGAAACTCTCGATACCAATAATCGAAAATACGTCGTATAATGGGGCGATATAATATCATTCTTCTTATAATTTTAGCTCTGTTCCATCGATACTTTACCTCGTGTTCTTTTGAAAATTGTATTATTTCTAATTGTTCAGTTTTGTCGCGTTTAACAATCTAAAAGTCGTAACTATTTTTTAATCTCATTTTGTTGTGAATTTAAATTTTGCAAAAATAAAAGTTCGCGTTCCAGTAAATTATTCTCCAAATTATAAATTTACCATACCTGATTTAACGAAGAGTATAGTTTGTTTCCAAGAACAAACTCTATAACCGATTTCTTCACATTTATCATATATTCTTCTTTCACCTCTGCTACTAAACGATCCAAGCATTCTTTAAATTTAGATTTCCATTTACTGGGAATGCATTTCAAAATATTTTCCAAGAGCTCAGCGTCCATCGATCCCACGTAAACATCGTCGATACCGCGTGTTAGATAATAGTAGTAACGCAAAATATCATCGTCGCTTTCTACGATTAAATCTTCCTCATCCACGTGTAATCCTTGTCCGCAGATATTTGCTTTATAAAACGCCTTTTTTTCTTCTTCCTTTTTCTTCTCTCTTATAACGTCGATAAGTCGAGAACGAAATTTTTCTCTTTCTTGACAAAGCGACAAGTATTTATACATTTTTGAAATCGATGTCCTCTCATTTGTACGATTCACTCATATATGTAGATTTTTTATTCTACACCTGATCAACTTGGAAAATATATATTTGCAATTCTATTTTCTATATTCGCTATCGGTTGAACAACATTCAACATCTTTCATCATTCGAAGTTTCGTTACTAAACTGTAAATCGTATATTTTGAATAATTCATAGTTAAACAGACTTAGATTATAAAAAAGGGAAGAGATAATTGATTTGTATCTTATAGAAGAGAAATGAGTAAATTCACGAATACAAACAATACCTCTTTACTTTGTTTACAACTTTTTGGTTAGAGATAAAGGATGATTCCGATCCGCCGATTTGATAAAACCTAATTCGTACTATTCATTATATTTATCATTCTAAGCCTAAGTGATGAAACGACAATTAGAGCACGATGTATGCGAAGATATAATATAAAACTGTAAACAATCTTTGATTCTCGCTTCGCACCTGTAATCAGTCAAATCATAAGTACTGGTTTTTCAGTAGCCGTTTGCTAACCTATAGAGTACGCGATTTTCTATGGTAACCGAACTGTTACGCACTATATATATATACATATGCGTATAGCCTAATAATTCTTTCGTAGCAATATTGGAAAGGCAAATATTCAATTTATTAACAGCTTCGTATTTACATTTGTATATTTATTGACAGATGCACGATAATTTATACACTCAACTTACAATCGTATATTTTGTGTATGCATACAATATACGCACGCATACACAAATATAGTTAATGTATCATTTCACTGTCTCTTGATATAATGTAACATTGACGTAACATTGAATAGTTTAAGCAATTTGACTCGTCATAATGTAATGAGAACTTGGAATTTAAATTAATAATATATAAATTTGCATGCATATTTATGCAGTGCAAATTGCATTCAATTTGATTGTCAGTCAATAGATTTTCTTTAGTTTTGATCCCACATCAAGTAATTGTACAATGAATTTGTATACGTATATATATTGATTTTCAATAGTATCTTTGTCTCGCCTTGTCTCTCTTTCTCACCCACTTTCTCTCTCTAACAGGCGCTCGTATACATACATACATATACATTTCCTTTCACGCTTTTTCGCTTTCCACTTTACTTTCTTATTTTGACCAAAATATGTTTAACCATTAACTGCTTTAGTAAGGTTCTAAAGTCCTTCGGACGATATGAAGGTGGTGTAAATGTTTTAGTAATCTTCGATTAAGTTGACTGTTATAATTGGACAATTACCTTTACTGATGGCAATTTCTATGCATACTTAAAAATAAAATTCTCTTTTATTCTATATGTATACTTAAAAATAAAGTTCTTTTAAAAGTTCTCTTTTGCAATCATTATTTCACTACAGCAGTTAAGGGTCGTAGGACATAAAGGTAGTACACAAAGGATTAATAGTAGACCTAATTGTAAACATACGATCAACATACAATTAATTTCTTTCACACATAATATCTTTATGCTGAAGTACATCTTACGTATATGAGACACGACAAACGAACAGTCCGTTTTTGTAAATGCAATCCGTTGCAAACAAAATTCCAGGCATTAATGTTTCTTCGAATCATTAGATTGTGGATATTTACGCAAATGTTCCGAAATAATGCAATATATAACAAAAATACATATATACAGATCAGCAGAGAAATGTTGAAAAGAATAGTTTATATCTATATAGATATTAATAAGAGTCTGGATACATTCCCAATATTTTAAATATTTTAAAGAAACAAGGATTTTCAACATTGTACGAATATATAATACATTTGTCAGTCAAAATAGGATTCTGAAAAAATAATAATGTAACTTTCTTACAGACCAATAAACCATTATTTGAATAAAAAAGAACTAGCAACCACATAAGTAAAAAAGAAAGCATCATTCTTAAGATAAAGAACTAATAGTTTCTAATTCTTTCGAACATACAAAATCACGCTCTGAAATAACGTTTCACTTTCAATAATATAAAAAATTCACATATTTTTTACACTGTTCCACTTCCTCATCCATTTTCTACAAGAATTTATTTCGCATAGACATTCGCAGTCTAATAATCACACGAAGAATAATCTAATTGTTGATTAAAGATCTGCATTGGACTGCATGCCATAAATGTACACATATACGTAAACGTATTCGTCGTAAGTAGGATTCCACGATAGAAACATCGTAGAAACCAACGATAACAGAGTCCGCTCTTAAGTTTCACAATCTGCTCGTATGTTACATGTATTTTGCAAATATTTAAGTGCAATCTTACGCCGAATCGCAAAGAGCAGATCTCGTTGAAATTGACAACTTGATTCGCACGCACGATAAATACTCGTGTACTTGGATATTCGTGGTGCTTATTATCAATCGGATCGATAGTTGCTTGACAAATTGTGGGAGGCAGCGAGCGATTAGGGTCTCGTGAAGCGATACCGGTACGGTGTCCAGGCGAATAATTCTATGAAAAGAATAGATATTCTAATAGTATACATACACTGTTCTTTTAAGCATGTGTTATGCCTAGAGATTACAACGTGCACAATGGATATCGCGTCTCGATACACCGTTTCATATCTTTCTGTATATAAAAAATATATTTGCGAACGTAACAATATTGTAAATAGGAAAATAAAGTGAAATTAATATCCTTTACACATAACTTTCATATGAAACAAGTATCGAGATGCCAACAACATGATGTTTCGGATGTGTATGCATGTAGTAACAATATGACTGTACATGTACAATTGGACAGATCTGGACGAGTGAGCGCGTCTCAAATGATGATGCGCACATTTTATGCGTTGTTACGCATGCTGGGTGATCTTGTTAGTTGTTACTAAAATAGCTGCGACACTACAGGATACACTAAGATAAGATGCCTGTTGAATACGATACATGCGTTAATTATTTAGCAATGAAAATGAACGAGGACGTTATAATTCCTTCCCGATGTATGTACAGTTGAGTTGTTGGATATTTAAAAATTTATTAATCAATTGAATGGCGTACTCCTCGTCGATCTTGATAGTACTTACGGCTTGCTTGTATGCTTAACATTACATAACAAAATTTTCATCGTTTATATTCACAATTAAAATTTTTCACACAGCATCTTATGTACAATAATGGAAATGTACATTGATCAATTCATAAGTACAGTAAACATAAGTTTTCTCTGTTCTTTTGTCTTCGCTCCCTTTTATTGTGCCATATAATTCATTCCGTTAGTTGTGTTTTCCATTGCTTTTTTTAAACAAAGCTTTCCTGTTGAATCCACTAACGATATCAGAACTATAGGAAACTTTGATGAAAATGAAGGAGCAATTGAGTTTTAGATCTCGATTTTATTCGATCGAGACCTAAACTATACAGTAGCGTTAAAATTAACGATAGAAAAGTTTTCGTTCCGTCCTCGAACATAAAATCGTACTACACTTATTCCTCGATTCACTTAATGCTTTAACGTATTTTATTTTATTAGATTTCATTTACGTGAAACGAGTATTGCATATAAATCGAGGGACGAGTGTACTACTATTGACAATATGTATACGAGACTTGTATGTAGTCGGTTTGATGATAGGTTGAGAAAATGAATCGCGACAAGAGCGATGCAAAGCTACGATGTTTGAACATGGCGGTAGCGACGCGCGTAATCAGTAAAGATACGCTCTACGATTTACCATTACTTGTGAAACATGGACAGAGCGCGTTCAATACTCGACTGCAGAATCCACGTGCACGATGATTCCAGCCAGCGATGCTATCGATACCTTTCAGTCTACTCCCTACGCAAACATATATTTTGTTCGTTTTACTTTTAGGGATTAAACGTGAATGCAATCATGTCGTGGGTCTACAATGAAAGTCCTCTAATATAAATATTATTTATTGTAACTTATTTTTTGAAGATGGAAAATGAGAACTTACTGTTAATTTTAGACTTATATACAGACAGAGCATTTTAGTTGCTTACCCACGATATCAAAAATATGCTTGGATTAGAAATTTAAAGCAAATTCTACGTGTAATATCTCTCGAAATATTTGTTTCTATTCACGTATACTAATTGAAGCAATATTGAATATAGCTTTCTATGCTTGAACCTTACCTTCACTGGCGTCACCTTTCTGAAACATAAAATCAGCAATTCAATAATAACAAACAATTGCAGCCGACATTACTGCCCTAAATATCGACCGACAAATTCCTGCGTCGCTTACCTCCGAACACAATTTCCTCTTCGATGCTTCCGTAGTCGCCGTTTCTATCACTTCACTTACAAACTTGGCCGTTTCTCTCATTAATTCCTCATCATCTTTGAAGGCCTCCTTTTTTTGTTCTAGCGTTCCAGTAGCTAACATCTTTTCCCGTTCCTCCATGCTCCATTTGCAAGAAGTTACATTGTTCACTTCCTCGGTCATAATTTGTAAGCTGATGATTTCGAATCCGATTAGTTTCGATTCATAGCATTCTCAGGATATTTAAGTAAACTATCCATCCTATTAAACCTATAAACGCACACGACGAGTTCTTCTAACAATTTCTTCGAAATATTAGGTTTTTCCAGAAGTTTGCAGCCTTTTTAATAAGTGTTATTAGTTTTATTGTACGTTTGTTGGAATACATTCGCTACGAACTTCTTAAATAACCAATAATAATTATCTAAATTCTCTATTTTGTATAATATATTATATTGTACATACTTAACTTGTTAGAGTAAAACAAGAAATTAAGAAATATTCTACTAAATTTTTCTTCTCTTTTGATGACGATATTCTCTTTTTCTTCTTATCTCCCTTATCTCCTTATCTTTTCTCCTATTCTATTCTTTGTCCTTCTCCTTTTCTATTCCGTGTCCGCGTTTTCTCTGTCTCCTATTACAAAATACGAAATTAGATAGAGAGTCACAAAAATAATTACAACATCTGTATTGATGTTACAAAAATATTATGATATATAAATACAAACATACATGCATGCATGCATACAACACAAAACACATCAAATATGTCACCAGATGTGTCGTCAGGTACTTCAACTGACGATCATTAATTAAATATTTGTTGCTGCAATGAATAAACATAATAAAACAAGATCATATATCGTTTAACTATTAATCATTATGTCTAAAAGAATAATTACATTTTGACTTATTTCCTCTATACAAAGTTTCCAAGATAAATTATCTGATCTTAGAAGAATTCCCATAATGAATAGGAGATACACAAAATATGTGCAAGAGATTAGTAACATTGCATAAATAATAAGAATCGTTAACACGAACTGTACATTTTGAAAGTAAAACGAAGAAGGAAAAAGACAAGAAAAGTATTAGTTTTACTTACATCTGTAGAGGGTCTTGACGAAAAGGCGATTGACCTTCTGAGCGTAGATATCGAGCTACAGGTGGTGCGCATTCGTTTTACAAGGGAGGCTGGATCTAGACTATCTAACGTCGGCATGCATCTAAACTAGCATTGTCATGAAGTGTTACTTCCACACCTCACCCGGCCTAATTACCGTTTACCTTCCACGAAATTCAAATATGTTTCAATCAATCGATCGTTCTTGAGTCTCCTACAAAAAAAATTGTTCATTTCATTATAGCGGGAGTTTTGATATCCTCATTTTATTCATACCTCTCTCTTCCTTTTGTACTCTCATTCTCCCCTTTTACTTACCTTGCATCCGCTTCTTAACACCCTTTTCTCCTTGAAGTTGATGGTTAGCACTTTTGCATGAGCTTTATATATGAATCACTGTTAACAATGAAAGATGATATTTGTCCAGAAAAAGTGACCATACGTAAGTTTAAACGATAGCGATCGATACACATGTCCGAATTGTGCTTCGCGGTACACCCTGACCACTGATTCACTCCGTAACGATCGAACGTCTGCCAGCCTCGACTGCAGGCTCGGTTTGCCTGACTGAATATCACCCCGGGGAAACGTTTCGGAGCATGCGTCGACCTCCGCGCGACTATTAACTATCTGTTTTCCAGCTAGCTCGGTTTACCACCCCCTTTCTGTCGTACTTTTCTGAATGTCTTCAACATTATATTCGATTTGTTTCTCTGCTCCACATTTCACAGTTCTCTTCTTTCTTTCGATTCTTACATTCTTCCTGTTTAGTTTTTCGTTTTCGTTTACTACTCTTTCCGTGCATTTGTGTCTTGAGAATTTTTTTTCTGCAAACGTTAACGTTAGAACAGCTTACTTAATATCACCTTCTTTTTTTTACATTTCTATGATCATTTTATGCTTTTAAGAGTATTTCTTTAGTGCTCCTTTTAGTATTTCAGAATACTTACATTTCAATAGTACTTCCGTTTCTTTTTTCATACATTTTCATGATAAAGAAATCAAGCTTAAAAACTCACGTCTTCTTTCGATATTTTTAAGCTTTTTTAATGTTACTGTATTTTTTCACATTACATACACTATTCTTCTTTCATTCCCTTACTTTCTTACGATTTTTAACTCAAAGAGCAACAAAGAATGCGGTAGTGGATTGTATAAAAACACAAATATGAACGTGATGCGCGTGACCAAGAACGAAAATCGTATAAGGGCAAGCAGAAGAGAAGCGATAGAGAAAGAGATAATGCTAGAATGAGAGCGAAAAGAAGGGAGATGAGGAAAGAAAGAGAGAGAGATTTCTAAACATAGCAAAAGATCAATATAGTTAGATACTTAATAATTTTCTGCTGAAAATCTATGTATTGTTGCAACCTAAATTTATTGCTGTTACCTTTATCTTATGTATGTCGATATTGCAAAATATATCGTATCGACTAACAACTGGGTAACATATGTATGATGCACATATTGAGTTGTTCGTTAAAAACGCACTGCTCTTGGTCAGATGTTAATGTTAAGTTCCATTTAAAGAAATACAGGGTAAGTATATCTATTTCAATTTATCCTTTTGTAGAATGTTGTCTATCTCATGCATCTTACAATGTATGCAGGGCATTGCACCTTCCGCCTATCGCTACACATAAGTACATACATATATATGTAGACTACGTAGACACTACTTTTATAAAACCCCCAAGAAATTGAACTAGAGGCTAGCAAAAATTCTTTACAGAAATTCTTTGGCAAGAAAACTCTTAGTACGGACTTTTCGAACAATTCAATAGTACATCCTTACGATTACATGCAATAATAATCATAACAGTGACTCATCTTTAGATACATATGACAAAACAATCTACCTAGCGTACATTAAATTATGAATATCGCGAATAGTAAAAAAGACTTATTTAATTGGACATTATTTTCTGCCTTTCCTTTTCCTCCAAGATCTGCTTACACAATATAATTTCCATTTTCGTTGAATAACTGTTGCCGCATGATTTCGACGGAACTGTTCCAGTTTTGCTAAAAATGTCTTTTTTATGTTCAGTTCACGTTCCTCCTTTAATTGTTTATAAAGAATACGTTGCCCAATGAGTTGATTCTAGAAATAAATACAGATACATATATATTCTCAAACTGGAATAGATATTTTATTAATACAATGAATATCAAAAGGCAGTCGTGCTGTAAGAAGGACAAACCTGAATAGCAGCGTATTCTTTATTGGTGCAATCCTTCTTGGTTGTAAGGCTAGTTTTATACATATAAAGTAATGCTATATCTCTATCATATTTTGCAATTTGATCCAAGCATCGTTTCTTCACTTTATTACTACATTTCATAACAGTGTACATGATTAATACTGCCATTCGTAGAATACTTTAAAAAAGAAATTACAGTGGGCCTTATACCACTTAACATTTCGTCTTACCGTTCGTTGTATACGTCATTCATTCTTAATCTGTTTATGTCATCAAAGATCTTCAATCCTAGATCGAAAAGTTTTATTTCGCTCTCAATAGATTTTTTCCGCATTTCGCTTTTAAAATTTACATTCAACACCTTCGATGAGAATTCTGCCCTAATATATTTTCCTGTTTCTTAATTAGAAAGTTATTTACTTATATAAGGTGTCGTGTAATTGGTGGTACAACTAGATGACTCCAAATGGAAAAATAATTAAAAAGGCGCACGATCTCTTCGCATATGATCTTCAAATGAAAGTATAATAAGAATATAAATGTACATTTTCCACATACTTTTTCAGGCAGAATCAAGTTTCTCTCAGTTATACTACCTTGTACACTTTATACGTTTATGAACATATATAAATATAAATATATGATACATATATATACAAACAATTACTTACGTTTGTATTCTTATTATTTCCTTAAAATTTTTTTCGATATTCTCCTTTGCAGCTTTTATCGCTTTCCGATTCATTTCAATATTTCGCTGAAACTGACAAAAATCTGATCTCTCTTTTTGAACTGCAAGCGTCCATTCTATAATAAAACATATTTTTTGCTTATTTCGAAAACGACTTCCGATATTACATCGCATAGTTCGATCCTATTATATTGATTGACAACAAACACACCGCTTCACGTAAAAACTTACGTACGTGTCACGTCCAGGATAGCTTTCTCGATGTTTTTTGCTAAGTCGCATAACTTTGTGTTACGGGTCATTTCCTCTTCCGAATGTCGTCGCGCATTATTTTCGATCAAAGAGCAAAGCAACTGAATTTTTTCGATTAACATCATTCCTCGGACATAAAAATCTTGCTTGATTTTACCTTCGCTTCTGGCATTTAGAAGCTATATACGTTATATAATTTATTTACACATTTATTTTCCTATTTTATATTCATATTCTATTCGATTTATTAAACTTGTATAGAATAAATTTATACACGAAGTATACATGTTGGTAAACATTTTACAATACAATAAAAAGAAGTTCGTATACTACCAGTTAGCAGACACTATTCTTGTTATTTGATAATACGCGCGGTTCATCCCTACTCGAAACTTTACATAGTTTTATTAATTTTCGAATGATCTTGTTTACCTTAGTTTCACCCTTATTGTTCCCTATGCTTTATATTTCCGTCTTTGTACTGTTTTCTTTGTATTAATTCAGCCGTTATATTTTTATTACTCACCTTTGTTGCGAGTATCGTTAAAAATGCATCCATTTGATAAAATTAAATTTGAAATTTCACTATGTTTCGCACAAATTAATTGTACACATCGCAGAAGATTAAACAGATGCATACACGTAACGAGTACGAGTCCAGACACAGATCTATTATACATACATAGTCGAAGACGTTAATTGTATTTTGTAACCACAGTTACGATCCAAAGAAGTTGTATTTATTCAATGCTTTTACAACGGATATAGGAATAATAATGATCGTAAAATTCCTTGCAGCTTTTAATATCTTAATTTATCAATTGAAAACACTATTGAGAATATGTAGTTACTGTAATAGACAATCAAAATTGTCAAAATGCAAGAATTGACAAATGAACAATTTATTCAAAAAAAGAAGTTGATTTTTATGTTATGATAATGTCAATTAAACGTTACGAATTAACTCATCTTTCTCGATTAAAAAGTTATGTTTTTATTTAGTAAGAAGTAATGGAATGAAATAATGACAAAAGAATCGAACATCTTCTTAGTAATAAAGAATCAATCACTTTCGAAATCACTTTCAAAATCTTTTAGAAAGTTGTATATATTCATAGGTTGTATCAGTGATCGATCTTGTGAATATATGAGAAAGTAGTAAAAATTCGTGTTTAATTCATATTTGATACGAAAGAAACAGTATTTCAGACGAAACAAAAAATATATATGTATATACTACGCGTATATCATATCTGATATGTAGCGATAATTTCAATTTTTAAGTTATATCACAGAAATCACAGTCCGTCTCTTATCGTCTAAGTTAAACTGCCAGTTGTTTGGTTGCGCTAGTGTTGCGGCTAAAGCGCTAGTGCTGCTACGTCGATGCGATCACCAGAGTTATTAGTCTACTTTAAGGTGAAGCATTATCAAGTGTGTTGGGAAGAGTTGTCTGCGACACAACAAATATGGCGTATCGTGGTGTGAAAGGTTCTGATCCATTTGTCTCGAAAACATCGCGAAATGAACGTTTCGCGCAAATGTCAAAGCAGGAACAAATTATTCAACAGAAGAAACTTGAAATACAAGCGAAAATGCAAGAGCAGAAAGCGAAAGAAGCCGTGGAAAACTTAAAAAAGACTAATGCATTAGCCCCGAATTTGATAGGAAATAAAACGAACTCTATCAAGTGAGTAATTTGTTACTTCCCAAATTATTTCCTATATAGCATACATTCATTGAACAATTTTAAAAATATATCTTTTTCCTTTATGTAATTCCCTGTTAATTATTAAACGTCAAAATACTCATGGCGCTGATCCACAAATTTTACACAATGTGCATCTTTTACTATTTTGCATTCTTCCTATTTATATTTATATATTGGAACAAAAACCGACCAAAAAAGAAGATTAAATTGTTCTAATTCCAGAAATGTAACACTTCTTGGGTAATAAAATACAGGAGGTTAAAGTATAAACATGTTAAAATAGAATGCATTTCTTTGGAGAACATTTTATTTAGAATTTTCATTGTATTATCAAAATCAGTTGCAAATTATTTAAAATTATATTCTTAAGTTTTAAAAAAATTATAAAACCGTAAATTTATTGTTAGTTATTTACTTATGAAGCTAAGCAAAGCTATATTTATGTGGGTCGTTCGTGTTCAGCTGAAATACGGATGAAATTTATTGGCTGGTCAAGGCCATGTTTCCTCTGTTGCTTTTCCGCACCAATGAACTTTACTTGCTATGTAGTGGTTTGACAGATCAATGTTTCATTACAGAATAGAAGACGAGAAACCAACAGCACCACAAACAATTAATTTATTTGCCAACGATGGTAGTTTTTTGGATCAGTTTAAAAAAATTGCAAATAATAAGGGTACTGGAAAAACAGATTCAATCTTTTCTTCAAAACTGGATGAAAGGAAAGAAGAAAGAAAGGATAGTGCACAGGACAAAGAACGAAATAGAAATAATGATAGAAGTAAAGAATGGGAAAACAGAAGAGATCGTAGAAGAGACGATTCCCGTTGGGAAAAGGGTTCCGACAAAAGACACAGTTCTTCGTCAAGTCCATCTCCTACCAGACGTCCAACATCTCAAAGCCCAGAAGCCAGACGTTCATTCAATCAAGTGACATCTAACGGACAGCGCACACAACATAACCATCAACAGTTTCTCTCTCGAAATGGAAATCCATCTCCTGTTCCTTCCCTCGCATCTCAGTCTGTAATGCATATGACTGGCGTGCCACCACCTAACATAAGGAATGTGGTAACCAATGTACCTCCTCCAGATTTGTCAAAAATGCCACCTCCAAAAAGTATGTGCAATACTTATCCTGGGCTGGAAGATCGTTCAGGTGACCCAAGAATGCAAATATCACCGCCACATATGATTCGTCCACCACCACCTCCACCTCCTCTTCCCGTGCAACCTATTCCACCAAATACCAACATCCCTCCACCAAACATGCACATTTCTCGGACAGTACCTCCTAATTTACAAAGTTTACCACCACCACCTCCATCAATCCCATTAGCGCCTTCGTTATCTTCGTCATCATTAACACCACAGACATCGTCATCGCCATCATTGCTGTTGTCATCGCCACCGCCACCACCACCATTGTTATCGTTGCCACCCTCGTCCTCTTCCTGCTCTACTTCCTCATCTTCTTCAATCCCGTATTCATCTTCAACTAACTCTCCTTCATTGACATCGACGACGTTGCAGCTTCCATCATCGCTAACAACATCGTCGTCGTCGTCATCGTCATTATCATTATCCATGTCGTCGTCGTCGTCGACCCCTTTGTCATTACCTTCGCTATCGTCCACGTTATTGGTGTCATCAGACTCGTCTGTGTCAGATACGCAACAACACGTGCTTACACCCGGACGCCAGTGCGGTGTACCATCTTCCGCGCCATTACAGCCTACGAATCTACCGCCCCCGAATATTCCTCTCACAAATTTATTACCGACAATGACGCAACAAATGCCACCAAACAGAATGTCGATTCCGGCCTCGCAGACAATCGTAGTCAGTGTACCGAATGCGTCGAACGTACCGAACGTTCCTCCACCGAACGTAATACCGCCTGTGATGATGACCGCTCCACCACCGCCAGTTCGGAACGTGCCGTCTAATATAAATTCAGTACCACCACCGAATTTAAACGTTCCGCCTCCTTCCTTAATTCAAAACGCCGGGCCGCCGCCTTCGTTGATGTCGACCAGTTACCCTCTTCCTAATCAAGTCGCTCAGGTACCTATGGGACCGCCTAACATACAAGTGCCACCACCAGTGAGGCCAATGGCCGGTCTACGGGCCTCTGAACAGCTAGGTACGATATGTCGATTATTTTTATTTATTTCTTCGTTTCGACGTATCGCCGCGTGTTTTATCTTTACATATGAAATAACAAATTTTGATCCCTGTAAAAAAATGGATCGCTTGTGTGCGTGCGCGCGCGCGCGCGCGCGCGATACGCCGAATACAAGATCCATGAGCAAATATGAATACATGAAAAAAAAAAGCGAACTTCCGCTGATCATGCCGTATAGACAAGTACTGTCGTATTCTACACTACAGAAACGAAAAACGAAAAAAAAAAAAACAAAAATCAGAGTTTTAGCGTTGTTTACGCATGTCTGACAAAGGCTTCTAAGTGTGTCCCGTAGAGGCTGAGCAGCTGGCACGCATCGTCGCTGACTGTGGGGACGAAATCGAACAGGAAGCGCGAGAGAAGAATGCCCAAGATCCTAAATTGTGGTAACTACTGTCCTCACTGACCTCCCATCTCATATCTTTAACGCGTCGCGTTGTCACGTATTCCGTTCGTCAATTTGCATACAATTGATACACATTTAATCCTCTGTAACCAGTATTTTGTTTATTTTCAGCGGACGTAATTATAATTGATTATAGTTGTTTACTTTAAACTGAAGTGTAAGAGTGAATGGCTATTATGAATAGTTATTATAGAGGATGGCGTTACAGAGGATTAAATAAGTGAAGTAGTATCTATATAACATAACTTGATTGAGATCATTTCTTTATTCGTTAATATTTTCAATCGAGTAGTAAAATGATACTGACAATACTTAATTACGTGTAAAGTTATAGTTGAGATTCCATGCTTTCGTCTCTTAAGCCAGAACCGGCTCCTCTTTTCTTTCTTTCTTCTTTGTACTTCTCTTTAAAATTTTTATTTTGCACCATTCAGAATACGTTGAAGCAATGTAGTTTTACTAACTGATTATTAATTAAGTTTACATATTTTTTACGTCGAGTTAATCAATTTATTCTTGTTTCTATTTGACTGTAGTAATTGGAAACGTTAACGTTTAATGTTGAATCTTTAACTAAACTAAATTTACGTAATATTTAGTAAGCTTGCAAACATATTTGCTCTTATTTACGCAATCGATTCGTTGAAAACCATTGGATATCCTTTATTCTTTTCTTCCTGCCGTTCTGTCTCTTTTAACCTAAAGGAACCTAATTTAGGAGACTATGTTACTCGCCAGAGTCTTAAGTATTATTTTAATCAAGGTTTCTGCACCAAAAGCAAAGTGCAGCCTATCTGCAGTACAGGGGGTTGGTGGCAAAGTTTCGCGCCGAGAAATCCCTCAAGGAAAGTAAAAACAGTGGCGCGGAACCCTACTGTCCGGAAGAAGCTCTCAGCGATAACGACGATAACGAACAAGCTCCTATCGCTAACAAACATATTTTAGCGCAAGGTACGTACTAAATTGATTTACGACTCAAATCGTTACCTCTCTTCGAGACTAACTTGTCATTTATCTGCTCTATAGTTCTGCATTCAATGATACAACAGAGTGAAATATGCTTGTGAAAATATATTATATGACACTTTCATTGTCTGAGATTTTCAAATATTCTTTTGTAAAAGGACATTATTTTCACGTTTTATTAATTTTAGGCTAAAGAAAGTTTCCCTCTTAAGTCTAATTTAACTTGAAAATACCGTCAAATAGGGTTCAGATGATTGAAGATACGCTGCGTGCGTTGACCTGATTTCTGGGAGCCTTACAGTTTCACATAATAAGTCTTTTCGTTTTATGGAAGGTTGTAAAATCCTGAAGCCCCAGAGGAATCAGGTCGTCGCATGCATCCCGCCAAAACTCCGTTTCACCATACTTATAATGAAGATAAGAACGAAAAATGTCTAGCTCGTATTGTTAATTTGTTCTATTTTCATTTTCGTACTGCACAGAGAGGAAACGTGAAAGGGAAAATGAAAATAATTCAGCAGATCGATCAAAGGAAGACAATAAAGATGAACGTAAACGAAAAAGACGTAGCCGTTGGGGTGACCCAGATAATAAGGTGCCTATACAAGAGATAAATACGTTAACCAGTCAGAATAAACAACAGAGTAGTAGCAGCATCACACAGCCAGGTATCGCGATTCCTGGACAAATTGGACAACCAGCTGTTATAATTCCATCGGCGAAAGTGCAACGCGCTGAACCGAAGAATCCAATGTTGACGAAAATATCGAGAAACGATCCGGCCTTGATACAATATGCTCGACAAACTTTCGGCACACTGGATCTAAGCGAAGAACAATGGAAAAAGGCCGAAGACCATTACAAGGTGATGAATTGTTTTCATATTTTTAGCATATATCATATGTACATATATAGACATACCGCGATTTCTCTCTCTCTCTCTCTCTCTCTCTCTCTCTCTCTCGGATTAACTTCAGCACGTTTAGTCTAGATAGCTTAAGCAATAAAAGGGGCGTGGTCGATGTAAAAGTATTGGTCACTTTGCTCAGAATGTGCAGCCTCTGTAGTGTATCAATCAATACTTTAACTTATAATGGACAAAATTTCCGTAACGATTTTGCTCCGAATACTAAAAATTCCGACTTGCGTGCGTTTATGTCAATTACAATTTCTAACAGCTCATTGTTTGATTTGATTTCTGTTTAGATAAATCTTCTATATCAAAATTTATTGAGGAAAAGGGAAGAAGTCAGACGTTTAGAAGCACAGGGGAAACATAAATATGAATACGACAGCGATGAAGAAACTGAAGGTGGTACTTGGGAGCACAAACTCAGATCTGCTGAGATGGAGGCTACTCAAATGTGGGCGGAAGAGTTGACAGCCCAAGCGGAAGGGAAACATCACATCGGTGATTTCTTACCACCGGATGAGCTTAAAAAATTTATGGAACAATATAACGCAGTCAAACAGGGGAAAGAGCCCGATCTTAGCGATTACAAGGAGTACAAGTTAAAAGAAGATAACATAGGTATGTACTTGTGTTTGTGTGTGCTGTGTTTTTTGTATTGTACAAAATGAAAAAATGTACAACTTTTGCAGGATTTCAAATGTTACAAAAACTTGGTTGGAGCGAAGGACAAGGATTAGGTAGCGAAGGAAACGGTCGCATCGACCCCATTAATAAGTAAGCAATCCCTGAACTATGTTTTCATAGTTACCGTATTAGTATTTTTCACTTTTTCTCCTCATTTGATTATTTTTCTTATTTACAGAGCAACCAATAGATTTGATAGTGCTGGTTTAGGTTCTGAAAGGCCAGACGGTGTATCTAGGGATGACGATGAATTTGACGCCTACAGAAAGAGGATGATGCTCGCCTATAGATTTAGGCCTAATCCTTTGGTAATAGCTCTCAAACGTGAGACAAGCTGTCGAAAGTATGTTGTGTGTATATTTAACGATTCCTTTTCATTTTCAGAACAACCCTCGGCGACCTTATTATTGAAGGAAGAGAAATCGATATAATGTGGCATTATATATTGAAATTTTCTATTTAGTTGAAAGAAGAATTGTCGTTATTTTGTATATTTGAAATTCTGTAAGCGTACAAGTTTACACTTACAAATGATGTTATATGCTCGAAAATACGCGATATAATACAATAAATGAAATTCCAAACTTGCATATATGTTTCTTTTGTTGTTTCTTACTACTATATGTAACTACTATACGCATAATGTTTATTGTAATCATAAATATATTATAATAATACATTATATTCAAGCAAAGTCACCTAAGTCCAAACTCGTAGTGAAAACAATATATTGATTTACACGATATGCTATTTAAGCCATACCCAGGAGCCAGAAGAAATACTTTTAATTCTTAATAAGAAAACACAATCTATTAATGTCTTACAACATTTCCATTCGTTATGATAATAATTCAAAACTAATCGTGATCATTTAACTCGAGTCATTTATCCTAGTTTTATGTCTGACCAACTAATGAACTAATTCCTTCCTTTCAGTGGGAACCGAGAATTCCAAGATTTGTAATTCTCGGTTCGTAGTTCACGATGGAGTGCTGCTTGACTTTAAACCTTTTTGCAGCGGGCGAGAGGTCGATAGAACGAGATAACTGACGAGCGACTGGACAAGCAACCGGTTCGTTCACTCCGCTCGTTTTTACGTTACTTTTCCACATTTATCCAGCCTATACGGAACATACCGGCAAATTTATGTCGACAAACGAACCGCCTGCTATGTACCTATATTTCAAATTAAAAGCAATTTACTTTCTCTCTATCTCTCTCTTTTTCTCTCTCTCTCCCTTTCTCTTTCTTTATTTAATTTTAAACGCCGATCCGTTGTCAGTTTCCTATTTCCTGTGCGCACCCTTTCCATTCCTGCGCGTTGAGTTATATACAAGTACCTTTTGTACTCCTTTCTACACAACGTTTTCTACATTACCACGCCTGTTGCGTTCTCTTTCGATTCGATATTTGATTTTTTCATTCCTTCACTCCCGACACGGCGTCGTCTTTGGAATTTTAATGCATATTTAACATCGATGCGCCCTGATAATCACGGAATGCACATTTCACAGCAATACCAACAAGTATGTATGTTATGGACTTATTTCTCGATCGACAATTGAATCGATACTCGTATCAAGGCGAGAAGTCTGTGAACGTTCTCTCAGACCGCGAGATCATAATAATACTCTCGAAAAATATCCATTTCACTGTTCAAAGTATACTTAAATATACTTAAATATAAAAGACAACTACATATACTCAACATAAAATTTACTTAAATATAGAAAACTACTGTGAGTTGTATTTCTACATTCGCATATAAGAAGTGGATATGAAACTAGACTGTTTAAATTCCTGATCTCCTTCGATTGTAGGTTATTGGTAACGATTGTTTCATTGTAATTTATTCTGCGTTTTCCAGCATTGATAATAAGTGACTTTCTTGTCGTTCGAATAAAATTAGCGCAGCAACAAGGATACTTTAACGCTTTCTCGCTCGCAAAAATTCCTGCTGTGCAAGGTAAAGAGTAAAACGTAATATCCCATAATGAATCGACTATACCAAATATTGAATTAGCCAATCAATTTTCTTGTATTTTCAAATGAAATTTAGAAACTAATTTTGCGCAATTTTTTTTAGCAGTCTTCTACCAAATGTCGAACAGATTTTAATGTACTGATTTATATATCGCGATGCAAACGTATTCCTGACGAAATCGACAAAACATTTTGGTCAACCTAATAATGTTACAATGAATTGGAACTGAAGAAGATTCAGTCACGACGTAATACGAAGCATCGCGGTATCAAAGAATTGTGATACGAATGCAATATTACACAGAGTGCAGATATAAGTGCAGCAGCTTTATCGTTGCGTAAGTATTTTTCAAATATGGTTGCGATCGTGGCAATTATCAATTTCTGATCCGATAATTCTAGTAACCGTAATGTGACGTAATATATAACGGCACATCATCGCTTTGTAATTTTGTAAAACTCGGCTGTCGTCCGTTGCAGTTGGCCGGCGAAGATTTATGCGGTAGTGTCGGGCAGAGATTTTCGATTCCGGATTGTTCTACCTTTCTTTCTAGCCGGGAGTTACATATCCCTCTTGGTTTTCGTTTCTCGTCACCTGCAACAGGCCGATCGGAAAGGCGTAATGGAAGGGAAAAGGGAAGGGTACGCGAGACGAGACGCAAAAGGATTTAGTGGCAGGGAAAGGAAGAGAAGGGAAAACAAGAGGGGTGGGGAGAGGGATAAGTTGCAACGGAATGGAACGGAACGGAACAGAACGAATTCAAACGGATCGAATCGTTTCAGATCGGATCACAGGTTTACACCGGGGAAAGGACGGAAAGAGACCAGAATGGTCGGTAGATCAGTGGGGAGAGGCCATAGGTACTCTTTCAGCGCGGACACGTATGAACGTGAAAGTAACTCTTACAGTTCAGCGGTGATCGTGTATTTCTCGGTGCTTTATGGAGTCGGTAGTCCTGATCGTTTGCATCGAAGTTAAGAATATAGTATGCAGATATTCCGATAGTTGTTTCACCAGAGAATTAATCACGGTAAAGTGAATCGGGAAAGAAATATAAATAACACAAGCAAGAACAAGAGAGGGTGACAGGAAGCATACTTGATATAATATTCTTCGTCTGTCCTTCGATTCGTATATGAACGGAGAGTGAAAACGTCGTCAAACTCCAGTTTGAACGAAGCGGAACAGGTTGTTGAAACTGTTTTATACATTTGGCGCGCGCACGAACGAATCATTGAACTGTGTGATAATCAGAGTTGAAAGGAAGCGAACGACGGCACTGATTTCGCCCGCGAAACAGTCGCCCAAGTAGAATCTCTACAAACAAACAAAAACTGTCGAGTGTTAACGTTTTATCGATCATTTGTCAGACATGCTTATGTGTTACGTTCTTTAAAGCCTGCCCAAAAGTTTAGCTCGCATCTCGAGCGAAAGTCACTTCGAAGATACGAACCACGCGCCGATACACTTCGTTTCGCCACTAATATCTTCACTTAACTTTTACTTTTCATCGAAAGATCTCTATGTGTCAACGTAGAGAAAAGAAAAACCAATTCGAGTCAAGTCTAACGGAGCAGACAAGAGCGAACCTGGTAAAAAAAATATAGCTTTGCTATAAAAAGAAAGAAATAAAAGAAGCCGTCTGAGAGAATCCACCTATATTTATTGCCTTCTTTTACTTTAAACCGTATACGTAATCAGAATATTCCGGTATCCAAGAGGATCGAAGAAAGGTACCGCCAAAACCAGATTTGGAGATTGTAGTAGGCAACGATCAACCAGATGAATGGTTCTTAAAGCAGAATCTTGTAGTGCTTGTTGTAACAGCTGTTCTCACTACGAATGATTCGTGACTCGTGCTTCGGATAAGTTGATCTTGACTTTTGGTTGAGGAAAAAGTGCATTTATTTATTTATTGTAACGTAAACGTTGACGGTAAATGGATGTTCCACTTAAAGGAAAGAAGAACAACTTGCATGCGGACTGCTAATCGAACATAAAGTGATCCTCGTCGGGAGTGTCGTGGGTACGTGAATTTTTCAAATCGCGCTTTTTTTTTCTTCGTCCCTCGTTCTCTCGTTCTTCTGTTTCTCACACATCTCTCTCTCTCTCTCTCTCTCTCTTCCTCTCCCATTTCTTGTTCTTCGTTATCGTACTTTTACATCGTCGTTGCACTCGTACACATCCTTTCAATCTCTTCGTATCTCCTCTCATTCTGTTCGACTGTTCGATCATGAAAGAGACCGTAATACTTACCACATGCCTACTGGGTATCGTGTTCGCTGGAAGTCCTAGACTACCCAGGACATCTGCCGATGAACGTAATACCCGTAATGTTAGTAACAATGGAGGCAACGTCACTGGAAATACAATGCCGGTACCTAGCCGCAATTCACAACGGAACAGGTAAGTTCGCGTGGTAAACGGTAAAGTGTGTAAATGTTCCTCGCGACGAACGGAATTCGATAATCCCTTGCCTTACGATTTCTTTCGTCAACGATGAACACGCAGGGTCTGCAGCCCTGCAAGAATCTCTAACAGTGCTGTTCATCGTTTCTGATGCTTAATAATCTTCCATTTTTTGTATAAGTTTAAGGTATAGAAGATGTAATTACCACTAATAATTTACGCGATTCGTCGTGTACGAGGCAAGAGATTAACGTTTTGCAAGCTACGAATTTTCATAAGATTTTAAAAACGATCGGTATTTTCATTACATGCTAGAATGAATTCACGCATCGCTGATGTCGATTAGAATTATTAATTGGTAGTTTACAGAGCATTTGTATAATTGCAGACATATTCGTGAGTAGTTCGGTAAACGTTAAATTAGATTGTCTTCAACAGGAAGGAACCAGTATACCCCCGCGAAACAAAAACTAGAAACTAAAAAGAAAAAAATCGTTTGTAAAGCTATATTGATAGCAATATTGATTCAAAAATATTTTTCGCTAATTGTGGACTGAAGTGCTGCAATGTTAGATACCAATCTTCGCCACCTATTATTTCTAAGTGTGGCTTAACATATTGTTTCCTATATAAACTTCATAGATGGTTTCTTTGCGCGGAACAAAAAAGCAACATTTTTAACACTTTGTATTTAATGCAAATAGATACAAATTTCTAAGGAGTTCTTTCTTTATTACATTTTCTAGATTGAATTCTCCCTTTATTACATTGTACTAAGCTATGCAAAAAAGACAAAGTACACGATCATACCTAAAAAAAAGTGTTAATTCTTTTGAACTGGTTCCTTCTATAAAACGCGATCAAATTACGGGAAATGGGCACTAGGTTGTGTGTAATTGTTCTTAATTGTACAATTAAATTAATTTCTCATGCAATTTTGATAATATTAATGTTTCCCATTATTTCTTAATTCGCCAGTTACTAACAGCAAACACAGAAAGAGAGAGGATAACCGTTTGAGATCTTGGTTACATAAAACTTGGCATCGCACTTCGATTGTGAAATAGATAGCGCGCGATTCGTAAATATTTCATACCTCTTGATTTAGTAATACCATTCCATAAATACTGTTATGTTATTAGCGCTCCTTCATTTCAATTAAAATTTTGTACTCGTCTATTATAACGTCATTTCCAATTATAACGTACTTATAAAAATATATTGTTGCTTACGAGTGTATAACGAAATTGATTAACAAACGCTTATACGTAGCTATATAGTCGTCCGCCACCAGTTTGCTCAACTTCTTTTTTAACTGTGTTAAAAATGAAAGTTAAGAAGATTGAATAACTCGTACCGAATTTGTTGCTCTAAAACACACAACATGTACTCACAAATACGTGAATCAAGCTAAAAAAATTTGATCTATGTTTAATTCTTGATTTGTTCGATTCCACAGTAAATCCGTGCCAAATTTGTAACTTGTAGAAGTTTTCGTTTTCTTTCAAGTATAAGAGGATGCAATAAAAACGTTAATTTGGATGAAATTTGTGTAATATATATGTAAATTTTTCTATCACACCTTCATTGATTTGGTTTTAATACATCTACGCCAAATACATAATTTTAGAGGGAACAAAGCTCGCTTTCTTTTTCTGTGAGGTATTTAATAAAAACTAGTGCTAATCTAAATGAAACTGACGTAAATGCTTCGATCATGTTCCGATCGCAAAAATATGGAAACAAGAATTTCCGCTATTGTCTCAAACAGGTTTATGCTCACCTTTTTCTCGCTTTCTCTTTCATCCTCTCGATACTCGCGGTGTGTACTGCGCGCGCGCGCGATGTACACTTACAATACACCACTATAAATCTTTATGTCGTGTTGTCGTTCTGTCTGTGCATGTTAGGCTTTAGCTTATGTAACTTTATATAAAACAAAGCGAAAGGTCTTGTTTTTAATATGCTATTTATAGAGATCTTCTAAATTCTAACAATATTTTTGTCGTTTATATAAGTCTTCTACGAGTTTAACTAAATTGTCTATCGTTCCGATTTTGTTCTCCTCTTCTTCTTAAACGTACTCTCGTTTCGTATGTCGTTTTTCTTTCTTTAACGCATCATTTGCTGATCTCGACCTCTTTCTTGTTCGATTCTCATGTTACTTAATATAGAAACTCGTACAATATTTTCAAGCACGCTATTTAGTGTAACGAGGAATAAACATGATTGATATCGTTTTAATATCAAAACAAAAAGTTACCGTTTATTTAAATCTGCTACTGGTGGTATTTTGAATTATTTTCGATCCCAGAAAATTTCTCAGTATAAAAAAATACTTTTTAATTTTTGAAGAAACAAATTTCGAGAACTGCGCACGTAAGAGAGTTAAGACAATCAAATGTTAAGCAGAAAAACCGAGGAAGTAAATCACTTCATCTCTTTCTTTCCTCCACTTTCACCTACTCGTGTGCCATCTAACCCAGACCTTGCGTATAAAGAATCATTTGTATGCATGCACGTACAGTATATATAATTATTTAACGAATATTTTCAACTGTAACACGCTGGATTCGTAATAATTACTCAATGACAATTACAAAGGAATGCGCATTTAAATATGAACATTAGCTCAAAATTGCAGTGTTACTTAACGTATACATATACATTGCAAAGTGTATCGACGTACATATAATTTATTCGCGCTAAGGCGATTTATTTATTAACGCAGCCCTGCGTGGAAGATTGTAAATGTTTTAATTAAAATAGTCCTTATTATGTGTAATTATCACAGAATATTTTATTAAACGTGGACTACTTTCAGTTTTATTAATTGGTACCAATCTTCATCAGTGTCATTAGAATTGAGCACGTTGACTTCTTTTGCAGTGATATACATTAAAGTAAAGTAAAAGATTACGATGTCGCAAAAGTGAATGTCATCTTGCTCCTTGTCATTTTATTATTCATCAACTTTCAAAGTTATAAGAGAATATTTTGTTCTTTTTTCTTTTCCTTTTCTTTCTTTCTCTGCCCCATTCCCTCTTCTTCTTATCTTGAGTATCATTTCTTTTACTTCACAGATACTCGTATACAAAGTATATATTCAGATACTACTATAACTTTGACTTTCGTTTTTGAATTAATATACAACGAACAGTAAAGATGTATTGCGTACAGCAAATGAAAAAGTCACAATAATCATCCCATGTTACCGATATTACCAGCATCGTTATTATTAGTGATTTACATACACATATTGCTAATAATCTCGAGAATAAATTAAAGAATCGATGAACAATGAGATGAAATCATAAATGATCGTGTATGGCCATTTTTTTTTTCACCTGTAACATATGGATATTGTAACAAGGACACAAAGAAAAGAGAAAGAGAATTGATTAAATCGCAAGGATAGAAAGGACAACGTGGAGTACTAGTTTTCCTACGGTTGCGTAACAAATCTACGAGATCTAGTTATGACAATACGATTACGCAAGTTCGACTAGATTCCTCGGAAGCAATGAACGATCGGTGATCAAGATATCTTATCCTCTACAGCTGAGATGACCTATTTGAGGCATTTAATTAATTGTCAGATTAATCTTACATTTACAAGCTATACACGCGTTACAAAAAAAATTATTCGTTACGTATCCAAACATTGTAATATGAAACATCCAAAATGTATGTCTATGACGTTTTTAATGACCTTATAGACATGTTTAAAATGCTTTGAAGATAAATTTTAAACATTGTTAGAACGTCTATCACAAGCAGCTTGAACATTTAAGGCAAACATCCTAAAAACATCGACGCGTATGACTTTTCTATATTCTATGAGTAAGCAGTTAACCGATGAAGGCAGACTATAATAAGCTAAAGAGAAATACAATTCCTATGTTTTATGTGAAGCACACAAGATATTAAACAAACCGTATTTTCAATGCTAAAAGCATCGCTATACGTTTACTGGCATTAGTTGTTCTATTAGATTCTAACGATTAGAACAATTACGTCCCGTAACCTGTTACTTTCCTTTTTCAATCTTACAGAAGTTATCAGTCGAGGTATGTTGCCCCGTAGTAACTTGTGCATTATTCCGCTTCCACCTTTCAGTTGTCAGTGCAACTTTTTAGCCGTCCGTCTCGCTCTGAAATACTTTTACGCGAATAATTCGGGTAATATCCATGTCCACTTTCACTATAAGGCCGTTAAAAATGTTAGTTCACAATGCGAGTATTTATAGATGAGTGTATAATCTTATAAATGGTACTGAAATTGCTGTGTAAAGTTTTTAGGTTAAAGCTGAATGGTAACCTATTATAGAATCGTCTTAATGTTTTATCAAAATTGCGCACGACCAGTTTTATCCAAATAATTTATTTAAAAATACCTGGAACATGAATTACGATTGAAATAATATTTGATTATATAAAGAAATTTGAATTCTAATGGAACATCGTTCTATATAGTATCCATTTCCAACATTTTCTTTCATTCACGTATTGAAATTTATAGCAGGTGTATTTGTTATATAATAGCATGGATCACGTCTTGCGTGCATATCATTATTCTTTCTTCAACAGAACCTTATATTATAGTTTACATATGTGTGTATATACGATAGCGTAAGGCTAGCATTTGCATCACTTTCCTCATCGGTATAGGGTTCTCATTACAGCTCGTAAGAAGTTCAAATGTTGATCTGTCCACCGTATAATTACTTTTGCACCAATCTGACCACAATAAACTCTTGTACTTTATACTTCTGATTAATAATTTTAGGTTAATTCGAAGGATAGAATACTGTGCGCGCTAACTAAAAATATAAACTAAGTCGTAACAAATAGAATTAAAAATAGAATATTTGTTTCTCATTAATTCTTGTCCTTTTTTTCTTTTTTTTTTTTTTTTTGCCTTTATATCATTTTAACACATGAAATTTAAAAAGCGTATCGAATGATTACGCGTCGTACTGTAAACTCGTTCCACATTAAGTAAAAAGTAACATTCAGTTACATCATTCGATTGTATAGATACATATAATGAGATTGATCAGGAAGTACTAATAATCTTTCGAACGATCTACTGTACGATGTACTGTAAGCATGTTTAGGTTTCGCGGGTTCGTAAGATTCGAAAGGATCGTAATAAGCACGGAGAGTACGACTGCTGACCTACCTACGAACAGATTGCGTAAAATTACAGCTTGCATCGTAACAGGAGAAAGGATACAAGTCCGTGCAAGCTGTTTTAACTTAAGCTTTGCTTCAGACTCAACTTAACGTTTAAAGGAATATTAATTATCGTTTAGTTCTAACGTCAACAGAACATTTATCCACATACAAACAAAACGAATCGACTCGACTATATTTTTTATACTACGTATCACTCTATTCATCGATATTTCATTCGAGTTCACCTGTGTTTCATTCGAGAATTTGTTTTCAGAGAGCAATACCTCTTCAATGTATTCGAGGTAATAGTTTCGACTTTGGAATCGAAATTACAGCGAATCGAAAACCTGGACAAAGCGGTGGAGCATTTGATGAGAAGAGTGGAAGCACTGGACTCGCGCATGAATGATAACATTGACAAAACCGATGCGGTTATTACGAAATTGCGTACCTTGGATCTAAAACTTTTCAATTCTCATCCAACATTTTCACCGACCGAATCTGTCTATCCAACAAGAACGTCCGATGACAAAAGCGACAGTGAAATCAGAAGTGGTAAGTAACCGTGAAAATTGAAATTTTCTAGAAGGTTCTGTGCATCTTTCTACCTTTAAAGGGTATCTCTACGTGTTCCACAAAATGATGACAATATTTTTGCGAATAGAGTTTAGCTTTTATTTAACACTATTTTTCTTGCAAAGTTCAAGAAATCTATTTTACGATACATATGTACGTAGGATACCACGCACGTTCTCCTTTTTCTTTTTTTTTCGCCCTCTTCTTGTTCACGCGTATCGCATAAATACAGATTTATACGGTGAAACAGGCTCGAAGTTGCACGCGATCCAGCAGAGTCGTGAAAATCCATCGTCCGAAACACTTGGCGAAAAGTTACTCTCGCTCGATCAAAAAGTCTCGGATATAGACCATAAACTGGTCAATCTGAAAAACCAGCTGGACAGTAATTTCTTACAAAACGATGACATAAACGCCGAGGCCAGCGAAAAGAAGCCAGTCAGTATGAGCGTAATCGAAATAACGAAAGCGATGAGCAATGAAGTAATAAATCACATTACGATCGAAATAGAAAACTTAAGACAAGCGACCAATAATATGGACAGGAAATTACAGTTCCACGTGAACCTGGTTTCTGATCGTTTGGGAACTATTTATAACATGATGACGGATGTGCACGACGCTATACTGGTGAGAGGAACTGCGAATAATCGACAAACCTTCAACGCCTCGAAGACGACGACAACAACCACCGAGTCGCCGCCAAAGCAAAGCAAGATCGATCGAATCGTCGAACAAATGTATCCAATGTTGACCGTTTCAGAGAAAATGGATCAAGTTTGGAACGTTGTGGTAAGCTCAAAACGAATCGTCCATTCGGTTGGATTCGGTTCAACGCAACTATTCATTGAATTTCATACTTTTGTAAATAGGTTGGTACCAA
The DNA here is from genome assembly GCA_963969225.1 of Xylocopa violacea. NCBI lineage: Eukaryota > Metazoa > Arthropoda > Insecta > Hymenoptera > Apidae > Xylocopa > Xylocopa violacea. The sequence goes on along the minus strand of CAXAJV010000005.1, from coordinate 37,205,470 downwards.
AAGTTCCGTGGACGATCTTTTGCCAAAATCAGACGAGTTGCTGACGCAAACGCAAAGGCAAGAAAGGGCAATTAATGAAATTCACGCGGATTTAAGGTTGAAAACGAACAAAATCATCGAGAATTTGGAAGGGGTCGAGAATAGGTTGCGAAAGCAGGAAGATGACGTTGCTAGCCTTGCCCAACGTCCAATCCCTGCGGAACTACTTCTCGACCCCACAATTGATCGGCTTGTTGAATATGATTCAAGTAGGTCAGTTTTTTTTTCTTTACTTCTTTCTGTTCTTATACTACTTATTTGCTTTGGTTATTATGTACAACTCTAAAGAACAATAGTCAAAACCAGAGAACTTATGACCTATAAATGGTAATACACGAAATATGTATTCGCTTTGCCTTTTACTGTATTTTACTTATAACATAAAAATTGTTTAAGTACTCGCTTAAACAAAACTACTCATTAAAGTATAACAAATAATAATTTTCTACGAAATTTACCACGTTTATATTTACCTTGACGAGGATAGAATTCTATTACTTAATTGTTTTTTCTTTTTCTTTTACGCAGATATGTTGGTGCATCCGAGGATATTCCATCTGAAACCACAGTTACGCCGGTAACACCCACCACCATAGTTTCTTCAGTGTCAATGTCTATGTCCTCTTCAACCTCGTCGAACACTGTGACAACGAATAATTTCAATAATTCTAACAGTATTGTTGGTTCCAGTAATTTCTCTAATTCAACAGCCAGTCTTGGGCCATCGCCATCCTCAAGCTCGCAACGACCGTCGTCTAAAAATCGTGGCGTTATATTTCCAAGCGTTAAAAACAAACCAAGTCCTGCTAATTCAACCTTCGCTACGGACGCATTCCTTAGCTATAAAGATGTTAAGGTAAATAATACATACCCTAGTACACTTTACTTCGTACTTTTTTTAATTCTTTCAAATATATTAATTTTTTGTAATTTAATGTTTCATTTAAGAAATTTGTTACAAATATGTACAATTTAGTGGGCACGCTGCTCATAGCATACACCTACATATTTATATACACACGTATTATGTGTACCGATGAGAAAAGTTCAGGCTTGAAAATTTGTTACGTAACGCATCGATTACGGTCCTGAATGTTTCATTTAAACACACGTTTTATAGTTGCTCGTAATTACTCGTCTCGACAACTGCAAATAGCATGTGAAAGTCACTATACTGGACATACTTGTTCACCAACTTACTTATAGCCGGTAACTCGAATAACTGAATACGGCTCGCGATAACTTTACCAGAATGTACGTCTCTTTTCATAGATACTTTTTCGCATACTTATTTATCTCGGAAAAAAGGTATAGATTATATAGAAACACGTTTTACAACATATTAAGACGTGACAATTTGTGTAATGTTGCAGGGTTATTCGTGCGTTGACTTATTAAATGCAGGCATGAGAGATAGCGGTGTCTACTATCTTCAAATTCGCGGAACGACCTATTGGTTTCTCAAAGTCTATTGTGAACAAGATATTGCTGAAGGAGGTTGGACGGTAAGAAACTCGTTAGAAAATTTAAAATAAACAATCCACTTTTCAAAAACCATGTATACATTTATAGTACCCAAAGGTGAAGTGTATTTTAACGAATTTCGTTTGAGGATGCAACCTCAAAAGTAACTAGATTATAAAAAATACTTAACAGTTTCTGCTTTTATACAGATTATTCAAAGAAGGGACGATTTCGGAGAGCCTAGAGAAAATTTCAATCGAGATTGGGCTGACTATAAGAACGGGTTCGGTGACCCAGCTAGAGAATTTTGGCTTGGAAACGAAAACATATACATGTTAACCAACAACGAAGATTATATGCTTAGGGTGGAACTCGAAGATTTCGAAGGTAACAAAAGGTAAAGATAAGATTAAACATTACATCGAGCTTGTTCCCATTTTTCATTTTCGATCGTTTGAGAAACTCTTCAAACATGATATCCATGCCACTTTCAGATACATTTAGAAATAATGTGGTATACTTTTTAGGTACGCACAGTACTCTCATTTCAAAATTTATTCAGAAGCAGAATATTACAAATTGGAGATCGACGGCTACGATGGTAACGCAGGAGACTCTTTGAACGACCCTTGGTACGGATCGAACAACAGTCCTTTTTCTACATACAACAGGTAACAACCTATTTTTATTTCTTTGAGAATCAAACTTTTTCTCAAACGGCGCATACGATTTGTTGAACGATGAATTGTTTAGAAATTCTCGTTATTAAATATCAATTTCATCTCACAGGGACAACGACAGATCGTCGTTGAATTGTGCCTCTATGTTAAAAGGCGGATGGTGGTGGAAGTCATGCGGGCGAGGTTTGAACGGTCTTTACTTGAACGATCCTCAGGATTTAACCGCTCGACAAGGTATATTCATGTATTCGATTACAAGAATAATTTGTCATTATTAACATTTTAAACCTTAGACTAATAGTATACGATATTTTCTATATCTCTATATTATATGTAATCTACGTGCTGTAATGTAGCATAATACATTTTTGATGTACATAAGCAGTTTTATAAAATAGAAATCAATCTTTTTTTTTCATTATTGTTATTCAAAGGTATCGTTTGGTTCCGTTGGAGAGGTTGGGATTATACTTTGAAACGTGCAACGATGATGATCAAACCAAAAGGTCCAACAACAACAACAACAACAACAACAACAACAACAATGGTATAAGCGATTGTAATAATGTACAAAATTCGTTAGAAGAATTGCATTACGCGCGCAATGTTCAGTATCATAGTGAACCTATTTTTTCGCAGTTACCAAATATAAGTGTATAAGAATGTTATGAAATGCCGGATAAAAAGAAACAATTTTTCTGAGAACTTTTATTCTCTCTACTTCTATTAAACACGACTTTGTTTAGCGTCCCACTGTTAAGAAATTGTATATTTATTTCGTTGAAATTTTTTACTGTTTTTAATTCCGTCAAATCGACAATTCGTGTACAAAATGATTAATTGCATATAATCATAGCAGCCAAGTAGCTAATCACATCTAATTAAACATTCATAGATGTTTTTACAAAAGAAGAAAGCATTAAATTCGTGATTTGTATTTTTTCAAACTAATTTTTGTCACACATGCACACACATATTATTTTACTATACTACTGTCATATGTTGAGTTTCACTAAGATTTGTAATGTTAGTTGTTGCGATATGAACGTTCAAATTCATTTATATTTTATTATGGAAGTAATTGCTATTCGCAAACGATTTATTGTAAATATGTGCATAAAGTATTATATGTTCTAAAGATTAGCTTTAAATACTATGAACATTTATATTTTACGAAAACATTTACATTTTCCTTCTTCTAATATCTGTTGACTCGTATATGTATACTTATCTAGAAACGAGAGGACGTATCAATTATTATTGATAGAAAAGAAATTCAGTTATTTTATTTAAAAAGAAGGAAAACAAGAAAATATATATATATATACTACTTAAACTAAACTAAACAGTAAGTAATACGTATGTATTTAAGTACACTTACGTACATAAGTACATCAACTATCGGCATCAACACCAATGCATAATGTCAAAAATTTACATTGCATAATACTTCAAGATAGAATTTTCACTGCCACGCGTTTGTATTGACACGGAACCGTCATCATTTGTTCAAATGCAATCGTTGCAATTTAGAATACAAGAATGTACGATTCTAAGGAGAAATAAGTATTTGTGAAGTAATAGTAATAATAATAATAATAATAATAATAATAACAATAATAATAATAATAATAATGATAATAATAGAATTCCGTCTACCATACACAAAAAATATACCAATTTTACGAAACTGAAATAAAAAATTATAATTCTGTACGTTGATGATTCAAGTATGTAAATAAATTTATTAGAAAAAGTGTGTAAAGAATTTTTTATTTAGCAGAGCGTAAAGAGATTTAAAAAAAATAAAAGAATTTAGCTTCGAACACAGTGACGCTGAGCCAATCGAAAAATTTGGACTTACAACAGGATTGTAACCCCGTGCCGTATAATTGCAGAAATGTATTTTAAATGAATAAAAAATGTATGAATTGTTAAATTTTTTATGAACCGACATGTTAAATGAACAACCTTCCAGATCTAGAAATTTGTTTGTAATTGCAATAAATCGAGTCTAGACGATATATTTTATATATAATTACAAAATTCATCAAAAGTTTAAAAACAGATACGATCTTGACCAATTAAAACATTGGACAAATAAAGGCGTCGCCATTGTTACTATACTTTGCCTTGTGCGTCACGAACCAATAAAGAATATAATAATTTCTCAAAATGGTAAACAATAACGCGATCCTGATTATCTGTTTATTATTTTCATTAACAGTGATAGGTAAGCCAAAATTGTATTCAAATAAATATGGGCTCAGTGTATTTTTACTTTGATCAAAGTGAAAATTTGTTTTATGAAAACTTGTAAACGCCAAGCTAACCTAACCTAACCTAACCCATATTTGTTAATTGTTGTTATAAAAGATAAAAGTATTAAATTTATTTAACAAAAGAGCATTCAGTATATTGATCAATACCAATTAGAGATTATTAAATAAATATTAATTTTACTCAGTTTGTGATTTGTTTAAATACTTTCTGCAGGTACTGAAGCAATTCGATGTTACCAGTGTAGTAGTGATACCGATCCTAAAGGGGAAGATTTGTGCGGAGCATATAAAAAATTTGACAAAGAGAAAAACATTCCTATAGAGTGCAATAGCGAAGAATCCAATATGCCTGGTACATTTTGTGTCAAAATAACACATCAAAGTCCTCGTGGTTTTATTTGTAAGTTTCTTTTTTAAGTTCTAATATGTTTAAACGTATAGTTAAAAAACTTCTAACAATTGTTTATTTGTGTATAGGGGATGGTAGGTGGCGGCAAGTTATTCGTCGATGTGCTTCTGTGGCCAGTACTGGAGTTACAGGTGTTTGTAACTGGGGTGTGTACGAAAATGGTGTATATTGGGAAGAATGTTCATGTGCACATGATGCTTGTAATGGAACATAAGTACGCATATCCATCTCAAAGAAAATGTAATAAGTAAATACGATGAATTGATAAAATGAGAATAATGCTAAAGAATATCGATATTTCATGCAGAATCTTCATCACCACATACTTATGTAAATATCGAAAGGACTACTTTCTATAATTGGATATGAGCTTTCTGTTTTGGCTTACTTCTGTTATAGCAACATCTTATAGAATAAGTTACATATATTGTCTCAATGGACCAAGAAATGTTAATCTTAGAATTTAAATACATACAAATTTTTCATGTTGTACATAGAGTGTAGAAAAATGAAAATATTTGTTATTAATGAACTGTGAATATTTTTGCATTTTTTTAAAAAACTTAGAGAATATACAATGGTCTTGTATAAAGAAATTTTTAGGTAATGAGTTAATTGTACTTTGATGCATATATTTACATGTTCATGATGCGCATGTGCATTTAATTCTTAATGTATAATCTCAATTCTAATTACTTTTTATATACAATAAATACAGATTTTATTTATATATATAATTGAAACAACACCAGATTAAATAAATATTTTTGTAAACTAATTTTTGTATATAATATTATAAAGAGTGACTACTAAAAATATTATATGTAAATTAATTTCACGATCCTGTTTTAGCCAAATACACATCACCTGTAGTGTCAATAAATGACCACTCAAAATTCAACACATATAGTTCTATAAAGATTATTATTTGTTTAAGCACAATTCTTGTAAGCGGAACAGGTAATTCCCATGACCATCGTGTGAGTGTTAATAATGGATTAATAGAACGTAGCTTTACTATCGTGTGTTTTCCTTGGTGATGAAAGAACATGTTCCAGAAAAAATATAAGAGTAAGCAGACACATGAAGGGTCCCTATGTTACCTATCGCTACCTATAGTAGCTATACAAAGCATCAGTCGCTGATGTATGTTGCTGACTATATAGAAGCATTACAGGACGACATAGAAACAGGAAAAATTACTCACTCTAACATTGCACGCTATGAGTACGTTCTACTAATATCTTAAGTCACCTACAACGCCTAGAATTATCATTCCACTTAAAGGACGTTGAAATTACAAAACCTGTGGTTTTAATTCTACAAAGCAACTGCAATCGTCGAGCCTTGACCACCTACAGTAACTCTATACAATTTTATTTTGTAGTGAGCAACCGCATTTTTCGGCGCGCATTCCGAGCGGAAGTCAATACCGTCACATGTTTCATCGCGATCGGCTATGAACTTTTATTTACTGAAAAAGTAATGAAAAAAAGGCTCGCGTCTATGCAAATATAGATATATCTTATAAAATTTGTTTATAACAATGCACTCGATAATATACACTTTGCTTTAGGCTTATGATTTGTCTACAACTTTTTGATTCCGTTTTTTCACACGATCTGTAATTTGTGTGACATTCCTCTGGATGTCCCTCTCCTTTCTGTGCGGAAATGCAGATGCGCATTGAAAAAGATGTCACGTCTATCACCACCTTAAGGTGCGTCTCCATTAGAAGGTCGTTACAAAATTAGAGTCTAGCGTCCTTGTGTAATCATCTTCTCGTTGGTAGAGCTGAGTATAATTTGATAACATTTTCAAAAGACCAGTCTCTCCAAATCAATACTATGGTAAGAAATACTTATTAAACTCGAAGTAATTCCAATCCATTTGCAACCAAAATTTACGTTATATTGAAATATCGTATACAAAACATTTCGATTAATGCTAAAAATTGCGATCACAATCGAGAATGAAGTTAATTTACGACTGTAATCACGATTATTTGATTACTGTGATAAATCACTATTGGTAAATTTATACGCTATCTGTAGTGTGTATATACGATATGTATGTTTTTCTTTCTCTTTCGATCTGTCGATCTCTTTTTCTCGAATTTACTTTTAGAATTATATAGTGGTTTCATGTACAGTGTAAGTTCTCTGCAGAGATCCCGATTTGTGAGTTGTTATTTAAATTTTTGTGTAACTTATTGTAATTTATTGTAACTTATTTGCAGCTTAATTCATCAGATTAAGTTTCAAAAGATAAACGAAGAGAGATGGATTTGGATAAAGAAAAATTTCCTGCCCAATGGTTGCATGATGTCCTTGAACCGAATGAAATAGATGAAACACCATCGATACTTAAAAATTACGCAATGTTTCCAGGTTTTTGCATGGGTTATTATGCGATGAAAATAAGAAATAAATATTTAGGCCGACCTACCCGTTGGAGTAAGTTGAATAACAGATAAATGCTTTTGTTTTTTTTATTATATTTCAAATCTAACCTAACAATAATTGCCATGATTCAAGATTTTTGAAAAGGATAGAAAGGAATTTCTCCGGTATACGTGAAATGTTAATTTGATAAGGAAATGATCTTCAGTTGTTAAGTCTTAGTTTTAAACAGTTTTTGTAAAATGACAGAATAATATGGAAGATTAACAAGATATTAAATATCTTTAATTTTTCCTTTATTTCCGCTGTTTTTATTCATTAAACATTATCGTGTAATAAGCTGTTGAATTCATTTTGATAGCTTCTGTAGTAGAAAGTGCAAGTATCTATTTAAAAAAAAACTACTATTGTTAATTCATGATTACCAACGCAAATTTTAAAAATTTATTTTGTTCATCATACATATGCATACATACATTGCATATAAAAAAAGAGAAACTTTTTCCTCTTCCATTCTGTTCTAAAATGTGTAAATGGTAGGAAAAACGCTGGGAGCTAATAGTTTAAACAATGGTATATATATAATGATACTTAGGTAAGTGCTAAATTATAAATATTCATTTATTAGATCTTCCCATTATGCTTGCGTCGTCTGCATTCTGTGGGTTTTTTGCATATGTTTCCCATGAAATTGTGCACATACAAAAAGCTAGACGTGATGCAGTAACGAGAGAATATATAATGCTTCATCCAGAGCGTTTTCCAGATCCATGTGAGTCTTTAGATACTTTGTAATAAAATCTTTTAATCTAAATTAAGCATCATCGTTAATGGAAATTTATCTTTGACATTTTAGATCCTAAATCATATGCAGAAATATTTAGAGATTGGATTCCAGCACGTTAAAAACTTGAGGTAAACTTGCATTGTAATATAATAATCTATCCTAGCGAATACAAAAATAAAGTACATAAATAGTAGTATATGTTATAAAGAACATGTTCATTTATTTACTTTTGCTTTTAATTTCATTTTTACTTATGTATATAATGATTGATCTGATTTAACAATCAATCTGATTCGACAATAAATTGGTTATGAAGTATTTAATATACAAAGAAGCGCCTTGAATATTTTACATAATTTAAAAAAAAAGATATTCTATACTAATTATTGTTTCTGTTCATACCAAATTTGGAATGTCATTTTGTTGTTTAATCTTCAGAGATCTGTGCCAGGCAAATATCATATTAAGGCACAATAAGTCTAACCTGAATATATATTGAGATATTTAACACGAATATTGTATTATAAATGTTTAAATCGCTAATTGTTACAGTTGACATATTAATATAATCATCTTATAAATGATAAATATATGTTTTGTGACGTAGTTCAGGAAACTTTAACGCACCATCTGGTGTTGTTAATATAAGGTATAATAAAGGTAATTTTCAAAATTTATTATATGTTACTTACATAAACAACAACAAATGAATTGTTTAAATTACATCTAATTATGGTGTCTAGATTCTAAACATTTTTATTTCCTTTCAGGATTGTAATTATCATTATATAGTCCAGTTCCTTTTGAATCCCCTAACCATGGATATCTATTGGGACATTCCCTGCATGTTTCCAAATACCTATGAACGCGTTTCGTTGTTATTTTTAATCTGACATTAGTAGATACAATTTGATAGAAAATGTTCCATAATATTATTTGACATTTATTACCTTGTTGTAGTGAAATTTGATTCTGTAGGTTTGAAATCTAAAGCACATTTATTTGCATTATTACATGGCGGTCCTGGAAGATTTTCTTTCTTTTTGCACGACCATCCCTCAAAATTATTCAGAGATTTTAGGGGTTTTGGATCAGTTATCCATGTCAGTGCTTGTGTGGCTGTCACAAAGTATACGTCAGGCCTGTAAATATTTGTAATTATTTCGATAATTTATGAAATTCTTCCGACTCAAAAATCTTAAATATCTACGAAATGTTTCCCAGATTCTAAAATTTGTTTAACATTGTTTCATACTAAACTTTGTTCACACACGATTTTATCTTATATGCTATTTGAAAAATGTATAATACTTACAATGTTACTGCCCAATCGAGAAACTTCGATAGTCCACGTTCAAGTTCCTTTATTTGAAACCAATTAGTGTGGAAAGGCATCATGTATGGTGCTCTATTTTGTTCATAGTAACGATTGAAGTCTTCTTGTAGCCACTCGAAAACTTCTTCAGGATCATGATTATGAAGCACACATTGATCCAAGTAAGGGCAGTGTCCTCCCTCGTAGCTTTCAACATAATGCGCATTCAATGGTAGCTCCCATATTCCTAAGAACAAAATTTGTTCGTGGTTCATTTCTCCAGTTTCTTTTTTAAATTAATTAATTAATTTTTTTTATTACAAGAAAGTTTGTGTTATACCTGGAAATGATTTAGTAGGGCATGTACCAGCTTTACATTCGTGTGGTATTTTATAATCGAGGGTATATGGCCAAATTGGTACTTTTAATGGAGAAATTCCAATGCTACTATCATATATGTATCCAAAATCTTCCAATACTTTATATTGAGTATTTCGTCCCGGTTTCAGATACGGAGCTCTCATGCCGACAATTTCACTTCTTGAAATATTGCTGAAGTGTTTCAGTATCTCTCGCATGCCTATCATTTCTCCAACCCATTCCTCATATCCTTTATCCTCCAATCCTTTTTGTAATCTAAACATTGAACATCATATACATGAATATGGATTTATTCGTTTAAAATTTGAGCAAAGAAACATGACTCGAAGACTTAATTCCGGTCTCGTAAATGTGATACTCTGATTTTGAAATTTTTTTCCTGCAGCTCCCATCATTTCCTTTATGCATCGTAGCATTGTTTTCAACTTTTAAAAATGAAAAATTTATATTAATACTTGCGATATAGTTTCGGTGGCAATTTCATGTCCGTCATGCGCTAAACTTTGAACCATATTGTAGTTACAGTATTCATGAGAAATAAAAAATGTGCCTTTTAACGGGCAATTGTTTGGGTTCAATCGATCGGTAGCGAATATCTTTTGGTAATGATCGAAATTATTGTGGTTTATTGCACCGTCGAATGTCATTATTATCATTTGCGGCGTCTAGAATAAAAGATAATCGTGTGAATAGTATTATTGGAAGCAGTGCCCGAGAATAGTAGGGGAACGGACACCTACATCCTCTGGATTAAGACCCCCAGGAATTATTGTACCATCTCTTGAGCAAAAGCAATAAGGTAACTGACAATTTGCAGTGTCGCACTTTTCTGCTAAGTCAGTTGGTGGTTCAGTAATAGGTGCTGGAGCTAGTGTTACGAACAATTTTACAATATTAATATGTAATTTCGTAATTGATGTGATTATTAAAAAAAAAATACTCGCTTGTAGCAATAGGTCCGCAACGAGCTTCATTTTTAAATGTGCAAAATTTACTAATATCATCGAAGTGTAGTCCCGATGGACACCTGTTCAGATATGGGTAGCCGTCCACGCACTGTTAAAATTACATATAAATATTTATTGAAAAATATTAAGTATATATATATATTGGTTAATATATACATACAAATTGGTTAATTTTTTTATTATACTACAATTATATTGTATATAATTGTTTTATTAAGTTTAATTCTTATTTAAATTTTCTTCTATTCACCTGATAAAATCTTCTACATGTTGCTGGATCTGCAAAGTTACCATTGCCTTGGCCTTCGGGACATTTGAATTCTTCGTCTTTCTTTTCTTCGTCTTTCTTAGCATTCTTCTGCCCATAAACTGTAAAATGAGTTACAGGTACTACATAAAAGAATAAATTTATTTTATTTTTTGGTTTCTTAGAATTTCTTTCTTCTTAGAATTGAAAAAAGACATTACGCATATTGTAAATCTACACAGTAAGAATACGAAATAATTATTTTATATACAAAATTATTGTAATATTTAAAAAAAAAACGAAATATGAATAATAAATTTTAAGAAGACAATAATATAATTAGACATACAAAATAAAGTAAGGAAATCAATAGAAACGTCGTGTTATACGAAATTTCCTTTATATATACATATATTCGTGCATTACGTGGATCAGGGGCAGGATCAAGAACCTACATTCAGTCGCACGTGTTTGTATATGACAGTGAAATACAAAAGTAATAAAATTGTAAAAAATCAATAAAATTTTCTATGATATTATCTACAATGCATTATTCACCATAATGAAGGAACTAAATTTCGAGAACTTTCTGTTTAAGTGAATATAACTTCAAGGACATGATTGGAATTTCATTCATTTTCAAGGAAGGTAATAGTTGTAAGGTTAACGAATAAGAAGGTCGTATAAAAAAAAAATGTACTCGCGATATATTAAAAATGTTTAAGAAAAAAACATTAAATGAAAGAGAAAACAGACATCGGTGAAAGAACAAATTATGCATGGACAAGCATTTAATTGGATACAGAGAACATTCAGATTCGAACATGTTGAATCCTGAGCAAATGGTTTGTCAGGAGAAAGTACATGATATATACATATATACATATTGGGAAGATTCTCCTTTACAATCTTATAGTAGGTGTGAATATATATGAAACAGACGTTACTTCCTTTATGACGTAAACAATTTTAACATCATTTCAGGACCGATATTTCATTTACATTTTATTAGTATACGTAAACAAAATCAATCGGATTCAGAGTATTTGATTGGAAAAATTCATAGTATATTTGTTTTGAACTGAAATTTCAATCAAATGTTAAAATAGTAAAAATCTCTACGTTATTTATGCACGAGAGTCATAAGAAATTAAACGATATACGGTTCCGTGTATTTTATTAGCTTAACAAATAATCATAAAATTAGCTCGATGAAACAACAGCGAATTCATCGGAAATGTGCATTAATTTCGCAAAATTGGCCGTGCATACGTACCAGTTGAGCAGATACATAAAAATTAATCACCACCAGAGGGCATTGTATTCCCATGGAAGTTCCGACAGCTAGAACAAGTCTCGCGTGTGCGTTGAATGCCAAAAAAGATCAGTTTTGCGGCAAAGTGGAAAGTGAAGGTACCGCTCTGGCAATGACGTTGTGGTAAATCGTTCAGGTGCAACATTTCCAACGGCCGAAAGTAGATATACAGGCACATTGGTGTGTATGTATGCTACACCGTGTACGTAAATGGCCAAACTTATGTAAACAGCAGTGAAACCACCGTCCGGGAACCTAATTTAACCAGCGCTTCTCCCATATCGACGCGCCGAATGGTTCATTGCTTCCTTCGATTCCCTGCTTTTTATCTATATTCAACTTTATTTACGGCACGCGTCGCAACAACAAGAGAGGAACTTTCAGTACTCCGTCGAAATTTTATTTACCACGAAGAACGCTATTTGCATAGAGATGCGTCTAAGAAGATTCTTTCAAATTCCTTTGGGACAAATTCAATATTTACTTACAGATTTTTAGTTTTCTAAAACGTAATTATATTTTTGGTGTATCAGGGTCCTTGAAAAGCTACGATTCAGTTGCACGAAATGATAAAATGATTCGTACATACACGAGGCGCGAGATTCGCATGATTATTATTATGCACATCATGTTTATGACACGTACGCAGGTAGTTTTCGTTTGTACTCGTAAAACGGAGGGTGAATAAATTTGAGACACGATGTATAACGTACGGAATTTCTATCGGGTTACGATTTGCTGATGATTGGTCCTTGAGAATATATGAAAAAATAAATATAATAAAACCGCGTTAACGATACAATGGTAATACTAATGGTAATACCGTACTATTATTAATAATAAGATAATAATATACCGTTTCCCGCAATGGGTCAAGGAAACTCCTTGGATTCCATTTAACGGGAGAGCTGGTGATGGATGTCAATTTCTAACGTTAACGGTAAATCTTGGGATGCGAGTGTTGTCCTAATTAATAGTAATCGTTACATACTGGTTATATTCTTAAATAACTGTTTCATAACTACCTGTAATGTTATTGTACAAATCGTAAAATTTGTTTAATTGTAGCCTTTTGTTAGAATATTGTAAAATTATTTACTGCAAAGTTACTTAATGAATCACTAATTTGTAAGAGAATGTTCATAGAAGGTCATTCTTCTATCACACCTACATTTGTAATAAATCTAGCTACCATGCCATTCAATTTAATTCTTCTATATACAGAATATTTAATGAATGCTGTCCTTTGAAATTCAGTCCAAAAATAACATAAACACTTGCAGTAATATATTAAATATAAATTTATTGCAATTTTACATAAAATTTTAATATTTCAAAATAAAAATAATAAAAATTTCAATTTCAATTTCATTGGTAAATTATTTTTTAAATAAACGAAATTTTTGTTCGTATTTATTATCTTTTATTTCTTTCTTTCGACAAATATGATTTACTATTTGTTCAGCTGCATATACCATGAAATCTTACAAATTGATCACCCATTACTAGCCACCAAGGACAAATGAAAACTGAACATAAAAAAGGCTTGAAAGTGTCATGTGGACTTTCATCTTGGTCTCTGCATTAAAGTTCAAACTCATTTCTTATTAGTTTTAAAAAGATTTTCGAACGTTACAGTAAAATATTAAAAGATCACGTAAAATACTATAACACGCGATATAATACGCGATAAATAAAATTTTTTAATGATTAATTTTGATGCTGACATCAAATTGTCTTCTTTAAATTCTTACTTTCGATATGCTCATGTTCGTAACCCTTTTTTTAGTTCGAAGCTTAACATTTTGAGGGACAAGAATTTCTTTGGGAGCGAAAGAAGATCGCGGTAAGAGGAGGCAACGGAAGGTATATATCGGTCAACAAGTTCGATCTCTCCACGGAACGAGCAGCTGTCTTCCTACCTGCGACGATGGTGAACACGGCAAAGCACAGCAACATTCGAGTCCGTTTCGACGTCATCTTTTACGGAGATTCGTTTTTCACGGCTTCCTTTACAATTCCGTTCAATTTACACCACAGCACTCGCGTTCGAAAATAAATCGCTCCTGAATTTTTGTCGGCTCGTGGCGCGTGAAACACGCTCGTCATCGACGAACCGCTGGAAAAAAGAAATGTCGCGACACTGCTGCTAGAAGTACTTACATGCCAGCAATACCGTCTGCTATGAGCCAGGACGGAGTCGGGAACCGGACGGTAGGAACCGTCCTTAGCTCATTGGCTGACCACTTTCTACCATCGTCCCGGTCGCCCGAGAAATCTTCGCTTTTATTCGCCTCCGAGTAGACAGTGGTTCCGTGTAAGGTCCATCGACGATGGGAGTCTGGATTTTTGATGATTTTCAAGAATTTCTCGGACGATCACCAGCCGGATTCCTGGTTTCAACGAAAGCGACAGAAACCAGCAGAAGGTTTCATTCAGGACAAGAAAATTATTTTTGTACGTATAGATAGTTTGTTCCTTTCTTTTTACCGGCATGAAATACAAATTTTTGTCTTCTACTTTGTTTTTTATTTGTTTATTTCTTACATAGTAAATTTCTTATTATATGCGGTAGATAATTATACTGCGAACTTTCTATTTGTATAATGACATAAGAATATGGGGGAGTGGACATAAAACATTTTTGATTGTAATTTATTCAAGGAGAAAAAATAACTTATATTTTTCATTTTATTAAAATTGTCTAGACGTGAGAATGTTCAGAGTTCAATCTTGGTCATTTGCGGCCCCCTCATCGTCTTCTCCTTTTTCATCGATTTCTTTTTCTTTGTCTCCCTTTTGTCTCTTCTTTGAGACTCGACAGGCTGCCAGTAAGGATTAAAATATTTCTGTTCACGTTTTATAATGTTCAATTCTTGAGACGCTAAATAAATTCTACTAAACGTATCGTTGTCCAATAAATGTTTCATTCGATACGTGAAATTTAAGGACCAATTTATGGTCGGATTCCATTTTTGTTTTGTCTTAAGAATACGATGTGTAATATGAGGTAAATGAAGTAGAATGTCCCCGAAGAGTGCTGTATTTTCTAACGTAGTAGAAATTGCTGAAAGAAATACATAGTAATTTATATATATATATTTCTTGAATTGGTAAAAGGATACTTATTAATGTCTACAAAATTACCGCTTTGAATGGTAATATTTTGTGGCAGAGATCTATTATACGGATTGAAACCTCCGTCCTCGATCAATACTCTACTCGCCTCTATTATATCAATCATTTTCTCGCCAAGAATTGTGATCATTTTGTACAAACGTTCATAACTCTCTATTTGCTGAAGATGTTTAATGGCTTTCGCATGTTCTTTACGTTGAAGAGCAAACGATTTTTTGACTAATAAAATCTAGATTAAGGCGTAAATATGTTTCACTTTATAGTATCATATATATAAGACAATATAATTATTTATTCTTTAGCTGTTCAATTCGATTTTATACGCATTTATTAATGATTGATGATATACACGTTCACGTCAGTGCAATGAAAAAAGTAAAATTAAAGTAATAAAAGTATCATAAGCTCATAAATCGTGACTTTTACTGCATTAAATATTTCCTAAATGTTCACAATTCCAGTTTGGATTGGAACAGTTATCGTGAAATGTGCATATCCAAGTTTTGCGAATAAACGACTCTCTCTCGAGAGCATCATCATCAGAAATAGAGAATACATTTTCGCGTTCGAAAATCCGAAGATAACGAAGATATGTCCGAATGAAATAATATAATACTATGTACTACTTACATACAAAAAATATATATTACGTAATTTAGGATTCCATATACCATATAAGAACATTGTCGCATTACTTAAGAAAAGTATTCCCGTGATAATAAATTTAAAACGTGCATATTTCAATATTAATTTCTAATAAAATATTTTGCGTTGTTTGTACATTTCTACAATTAAAGCATTCATGAAAGATGGAAAAAAGTAATAGTCGAGCGCAGATAAACTACAACAGTCTAAATGTATACGCTATTTTGAAGAATATGTATCATTTTGAAAATACATGCAACTTGTAATAAACACTTATAATTACATATCGCACTCTTGTAAGAAAAGTATTATCAAATTTTTTACAAATTTTCTCAAAAATTAAAGTGTTCTTATATTTGTGCTGTATTACCAACATGTAAGCTTTTAATATATTTTCTTGCTTTTGAAAGGGAAGCTCTCTCCTGGCACCTTACTTTACTTACTTAGCAGCGTCCGAAGGAGTGCTGCCCATATATAACATACATAAGCATTTCTTTTAAATTGTGATAAATAAGGACCAGTGGAGGATACATAATTCTTCATAAACTTTAATTTCAGAGGAATCATTGTTTTGTAGCTTCTCGTTGATTTGCTGACTCTCTGCAGCTAGAGAAACATGATGGACATGCGCGATACATGTTAACACTAATACAGTATAAATGAGAACGCGTGGCATTGTCGAATGAAGACGGAAACACGTAATATAAAGACAATGTATCTGTAAAAAATGTTAAAGTAGTATTGTTAAGTAATCTTAAAGTCTTCGCACTCTCTTCTTCCGGATAATACTGTACATATATTCTTAACTGGCATTTAACAAACAGAGAATAGCGTAAGTTTACAATCACGACATAACGACAGTGCTGCCATCCACTTATTAATTCTCACACATCGAACATGTCAACGTCTGGTGTTGATCTTCCCAAAAATATTAAAAGTCCGAGAAATAATTAATTATGTGATAAGTATTTATATTGCAGTGCGTTCGTATATTTGTAGACTCTTTTTTTTTATTGACATTGTTCGTAAAGAATGTTTACAATCGTATTTGTTTTTTATACATACCACAGTAGAACACGACGTTTAAGCTGTTAAGAAAACATTGAACAAAGACTCGATACATAAGAACGTATTGTGGGCATATGGCATAATGATCTAATTTGATATGGCAATAACCCGTTTCCATTCAACATCCAAATAGTGCATTTAATGACATCGTAATTCGAGCTTAATATTGGCAAACAAACATGGCAGCAGCAGATGATACAAATCTTGATGTAAGTATATTAGAGAATGTGAAAAATATTTGTTATTACTTCCCATTAAATTTATTTAATCATCATAATTGTGTTTCGTACAATCAACTTAGTATAATCAGATATTAATGGAAATGTTAAATTTAAGTTTAAAGTTACAATGGAATATGCAGACCCTCAAAACATCGAAGGTGAGTTATCGGTAGGAACTAAACAAAAATCAAATTTTGGAGAACCTGAATTTAATACTTTGGACGAGCCAATTAGAGATACAATTGTAAGCAATACAAAAATGTTATTTACATCATATTTGAAATAATTGAACATTATAATAAATGTTTAATTATGTTATTACTTCTTATATTTCAGCTCAGGGATGTACGTGCAGTGGGTAAAAAGTTTTATTATGTTTTGTATCCTAAAGAGAAGAAAAGCTTATTAAAAGAATGTAAGTATTTTAATTAATTTAATGCCAGTAGACAATTGCATATAAATAATTCATTCATTCGTAACAGAAGGATGTTTTTAATTCCAGGGGATCTCTGGGGACCATTAATATTATGTACATTTATGGCAATGTATGTCTGATATTTTTTAAGTTGACCTAAAAATATTATGCCCTTTATAATTGTGGTTATACATTCTTTTGTTATTGTAGGATTCTACAAGGTTCTTCTGATAGAGCGAATAATTTTAATGATGGGGGACCAGAATTTGCAGAGGTTTTTGTAATTGTATGGATTGGATCTATGGTTGTTACCTTAAACTCAAAATTATTAGGTGGTAATATGTAAGTAAAATTTTATGCCGATTAAAGAAAGAAATATGCTTTCTTTTGGTATTAGCAACTATTATTACGCTATAGAATATTTTGAGTTTTTCATGTCCATGAGTTGCAGGATCATTCTTCTAAATTTATTAATATAGTTTATATATGTATCAAGTCAATTGAAACTACACATTTTGTTTAATTGCATGTAGAGGGTGTTCAATGCCACAGTTATGACAATTTTTTACATGTTTTCACTAATTCGATGAGAAAATGTTTTTAATGAAAGCTAATCAATACTAAATTTGCAACGAATTGCATATTCTGTTTGCTACATATTTAAAAAATCTTCCAATATGTTGTAGGTCTTTCTTTCAAAGTATTTGTGTCTTAGGATACTGCTTGCTACCAACTGCCATTGCTCTACTTTTATGTAGAATCATATTAATGGCAGAACAGACCACTTTCTTATTTAGTTTAAGATTTGTTATCACTATGATTGGATTTATATGGGCAACATATGGTTAGTAAAAATATATATTCTATATTATCGAGCAGTAACACTTCTTGCATCGTTTTAATTTTTGAAGCTCTATCAAAAATATCATTTGTATATATATTTTAGCATCAATGGCATTTCTTGGTGACAGTCAACCCGTAGGGAGGAAAGCTTTAGCTGTATTTCCAATATTTTTGTTCTATTTTGTAATTTCATGGTTGGTCATATCTCATACTACATAAAAATAAAATATAAGGTAATTACAATAACAAGACTGTACATTGTTCCATATTTATGCACAAAGTATAAAGGAAAACTGAAAATTGAACGAACCATTGCTGACGTTATATTTTGCGATTATTAAAATTTAATGTAAGTTTGGTATCAAGATTTGTAGATAAACATAATTGTTATAGATGCGTATGTTATTTATCGTGCATTTTAGAGGTTCATAAGTTTGTATGTCAATTACAATTATCTACAGATACAAAATATATTAATATAATATAATGAATAATGCTTAAGTAAATTATTTATCAGATTGTTATATATTTATATATAAGATTCGTAAAGAAAATTAACTAGTAAAATGAAAAAAAAACGATTTTTACTTTATTTTATCACTAAATGTGTATAATGTACAGTTTGAAAAGGTATGGTAATTACTAACTACTATTTTTACCACAGTTCAACATTCCTATTAAAATAATCGTTTATTTGTTAGTAATTTTAACGTATGTTAAGAAAACGAAACAGTATCAGGCAATACGATTGTACTTTTTGCACATACATATTATGTATATAACGTTAGTTGTAAGATTTAATTCATACGTCAATAAAAATAGGGCATTTTAAGTGATTGTGAATCGATTCTTTTCTTTTAATTGTGGTATTTACATATGCGAGAAGTATCTTTCTAATTTGTCCAAAAGAGTTTTACTGTTAGAATGAGTAGGATACACGTTTAAAGACTTTTGCACAGCGATATAACTTGTCTGAAGATCTCCAACCTACAAAATTGTTCAAATAATCGTCTCGATTTAAAGTCACCAGTACTTCTCATAAAACGAGAGACAATTGTAATATATAATTATGTTACCTCGTATGCTAAATAAGCACTGTTAAAATGAGGCTCGTAAATAAAATCAGCAATATTGGCAGCAGCATGGAAATATGTTCTTGCCGCTGTTATGTTCTTGTTTCGTATTTGTATAATGCCAAGATTGTTGTATGCTAAAGCATGCCTATTGTCATTAACAATAGCTAGTTTTAAACATTCTTCCGCCATCGTTATATCTCCTACAGTCTAAAATTGAAACACTTTTCTCTTAGCACTTAGATATCTTTTTTAAATTTTCTGATTGTTTACGTACAAGAGCAATGTGAGAAATGTTATACCATACATCTGCTATACTTTCATCCGTAGAGAGACTAATCGCTCTCTCAAAGCAAGATATAACATGGTCATATTGCTGAGCATAGAAACAACATAGTCCAAGATTATTAAATAATTCGGAGTTGCATACACCCATTTGCAATAACCGTCTATTCAAATAAGTAAAGAATATTATACTTTCAACTATTTTTTACTTCTGTTAGGAAGTATGTCTTATTCAAAATATCCGTTTCTGGTTGACATAAATATATTTTTATTTCTGATTGATCTTTATCAATCAAAAATTGTATTATTTAACAATATTTTTCATTTTTCAGAAAATTTTTAAGCATTCGTATTTACCTGTAATAACGCAAAGCTAGTTCTGGTTGATCATTATAGAAATGATACATTCCGATACTAGCTATCGCTTCTGTATGAGAAGCATCTTCTTGAGCAATGATTTTATAGTACTTTAATGACATGCTTGTATTATTTAAGCCATCGAATATACGTCCCATTTCAGTAAGAATATTCACATCGTTAGTAAAATACTCAAGACCTTTTTTACATGTATCTAAAGCAGCTAGTGGTTGATCAAGTCTAACGTAAACTCTAATCAGTCTCAGGATCACCTCAATAGTTTTACAATCTTTCAGCGCTGATTTAAATTGCTGTTCCGCGTCGCGAACTAGTCCTAAGCTGTAATAACACTTTCCAAGTTGCACCTTCCACCACCAATCTTTGTAATGACATACTTGTGTTGCTTGAACTGCCAAATCTAATGCCTGCATATAGTATCATTAATGATTGACAAAATTATAGATCATACGATATAACAGTATTGTAATAACTGATAAACTATAAATTAATCGGTTAGTTAAGACAAGGGGCTACAGTGTTTCTTATTATTTAGAAATGTTGAATAATGCATACTTACATATCTTATATCATATTCATGATAGTATATGTATTCGAATAGTGGTTTAGCAATACTTGATTGACTAGCATACTTAGAAATATTCAATCGCGATAGCTGTATAAAAGGGCCTCCAGGCTCTGTTAACATGGATGCTGTACCTAGTCTGTGTAATATATTTGGCTTATATTGAACAGGTAAGTGTAATACGAAGCTACTTGGAAATATTTACTAAAATTCTATTATACAGGAATATAGTTAACATCTATACCTAACATTGCGACTAGAACTTGCAGTAATTGGTCTGGCAGTCATGGCAGTCCTGGGTGTTCTTAAAGTTTGTTCAATTGATCGAGACATAGCAGATTGAGTAGCTGGTCGAACAACACCTGTGAGTGGTCTTCCTTTGGAGCACATCATCTTGTATTAAAATTTTGTTTGTTCATTTGGTTATTCACAATTAATTTAAACTATTTAAGTGTGTACCTGATTGCGTTTTGGGTCGAAGATGTTGTCCCGTATAAGAAGTACCAGGATTTTTTAAAGATGTTCCTGGTCTAGGCATAGAAGATATTGTATAATTATCTAACAGACTTTCTGCGATTCCTTCTTCTTCTCCTTCTATATCATCTACGTATACTTGTAATGTTAAGGCACGCATTTTCAACACCCATACAGCCTACAGAGAAGAATATTATTCTCAACACGTGCTTTTACTATAAATTATTTAATTACCAGCGCATTTGTACCTGATCAAGAGGATTGCTTTGTAGTAAATTTGTACATATTGTTACACAATCTTCATATTTTCCTCGACTAAACAAACTTAAAGCTTTAAATAACTCCATACTTTAATAAAATAATTATAACAATGTTGATTATATGTATAAAAATTGAAGGAAAAGGATGTTATACACTTATACGGATCATACTATTGTACCTACATACGTATGCGTCGGTGTGCCTACCTATATGTATAGTGTAACTAAACGAATTCTTCATACACGAACTTATTGATTATCTTGCTTATAACTTTGACTATATATATCATTGGTAGATTAACGTACATTTTAAATTAAAAAAGTTCAAGTGGAAATTTACATGTATTTTGCCACTGAAGCTGAAGAAATATCTTCATTATTGGGAGGTTCTCTTCTTTAACGGGTTGAAATTAAAAACACGTTCGGTGACCTATAATACAACGATAATATTTTTTCGTTTCCGTTTCTTTTTTTTATTAAAATTGTATTATATTAATGATATATATATTCCCTGATTGCATAATTATATATAATATTATTTAAAATAAAAGTGCATGGATGTATTACGTAAACATATATATACATATACTTGATATTTACTACTCTGTAATTTCAGTCATTTTTATATACGTCAAAATTTGACAAAACAAATTTGTTTGTAGGTTTTATTGTGTTCTTTTCATTTTTATTATATTTATCTGGTAATCGTATTTTGCATTAGTGGTAAAAATTGTGCATTTAATAAAAATGGAGTATATCAATGGCGATATCAGGTAGGTGTACGTTTCAAATATTTCGTAAAATTAACATTTTTTTTTTATCAAACACTATTTCTTCTATTTAGAATCCAACAAGCTTTCGATGATTTTTTTAAAAAGGAAAGGATAGAAGAACAATGTACAGAAGAATCCTTAATTCATCTACACGAAGCCTTTATGGTACACAGGGAAAAGATAAATATATTTAAAAAATTCCAGTCAACGTAATAGTCGGAATCTAATTAACCTCTTTCGTGACCATTAAAATGTGAAACATTGTCCAAAAAGTATCTATATTTATTTTTAATACATCGGTTGGATAGTTCAGTTTAAGGTAAAAACAAAGTTATACAAGTTTAAGATTCAGTTTCCTCTCTTTAATATTGTTTTATTTTGCTTAATGCAATTTTCAATATTACTTTGTCTTTGTCTGATATATCCCAGTGCGGTGGGGATCAGAATACACCCACAGTATCCCCTGCTTGTCGTAAGAGGCGACTAAAAGGAGGAAGAAAGGGTTAACGAGGTTGTAGAAAAGAATAACGAATTAATGAAAAGAATAATGTGTGCAAATATATTAGATACAAAATGTGTGCGAAGAGAATGCACGGATTGTTCGAAATAGTATAAGAGAGAAAGTTTTCTATTAGGCAAAATAAGAGCATTATGCTCTTCCATCTGCTGGCATTACAAAATCCAGTAGAAGATATCAAATATTATCGTAAATATATATCGTAAACCTTTGTTTAATATTTTAATAATTAATACAATAATGTTTCTTTGATCACAACAAAATATAGACTTCGCCAAATGAGGAGATGGACATGGCTCGATTATACGAAGCTTTCGAAAATATATTACATATTAAAATGCCAGAAAATGAATTCGACATTTTATTTAAAAAAGTAACAATGTATTTCACTACTTAATTGCTTACTAATCGCCACTCTTTTTTTATATTTCACATAATTCTTATGTAATCCATATAAAAAAGGATTTATAAAGATACCGCTGTTTATTATATTTCTAGATGAACTTAAAGAGAGACGGGAACATTACATGGAACGAATTTATCTCTTATTTATTAGTGGAGTTCCAGAAAAAAGATACTGCTCTGCAATGGCAAATATTGAGGCTCCCGATAACTGGCACTCCACAGCTGTTGAAATCTCGTCATCGTACAGCTATACACAAAATTATGTTTTGCCCGGAAGTTCTACCTGTATAAACATATTCGTAACTGAACTTTTTAAGCGGAAAGAGCGGATGTATCCGATTCGGATGGACATGTTCCTGTTATTTCTTCAACAACAATCTCCATATACTATATGCCCAGACAGCACAGTTTTGACACAATGTCGGCACAGTGCTGTCAGTTGCGACGAGGGTCAGCACTTTCATAGCCACTTGCCGCCACGCTCATCTGCGGAAGCGCCTGCACGCGGTGTCAGCACGTTCTGGACATGCGTGTCACAATAGCCCAGATAACACAGCGCCGAATCTGACGGCAGATGGCTATGGAAGTGGTGAGTTCGCAATGCCAGCGCAGCGTCGATGGTACGTCACAGTACTGGCACCGTGTCGAGGCTGTTTTATGGGATAGTGTCATTGTACGCGGTACCGTTAGAGTGCCGTGACACGCGTATCGCCCTAGTGCTAGTACTGCGCCACACTGTGCCGCTATGGAAACTGGGGGAACTTCGTTGTGTCGTTTGGGGGGGGGGGGGATTCCAATTCCCAGGCAGCAGAGCGTGTCCAGCACTGGGGTGACTCCGCGTGTCAATGACACTGTCGCAACACCATCGTGACATGGCGTATCATTGACGATAGTGCAGACACGACCTGTCACGATGGTGTTGCGTCATTTCCGCAGACGAATGCGGACATAGATGGATACAGACGTGTATGTCGACGCTGTGTTGTCTGGGTTCCTTCGCATGTTGTTAATCTCCATACATTGTATGCATTGGAATGTCTTCCTATCTACTTTCTATCGGTAAACAATTGGCACCTAGAAAAATATAGTCCACGATACGTCGTATGGAGATTAACCTTGATCGATTAACATTGGAACATATATGCACGTAATCTGACCATCAAATGAAAATATCCTTAGGATAGAAGCGCCAGTTTTCACAGAGGCTCTTATTTAACAATAACCAAAGGAGGAATTATAAATTACTGGTCTTTAGATTTAGAGTATGAACGCAGCGCGAAATCCGTTAATCGTTAGTATTTCGATTTTACGTGCTTTGTACGTATTTTCTAAACTTTTGTCTTTGCAGCATGTTTGAAAGTTCAGCAAACATTGATAACCGATATGATAGTAATGCCAGATGTGCAAGTAGTGTGCACAAGTTCTACCGAATGTGACCTCAGATTCTATGATACGGTGGCGAAAAAATTTGACCTTCGAATAATGGTTTCTTATAATTTGCAAAAATAAGTGTCGATTTTAGTTTAAACGATCTCATTCGCAACGAAAATTTTCTGATTAGATATCAGGTTTAGAGAATGCAGTCATCTGTATGGACTATTACTTCAGTAAGAATATCAAAGAAGATTCGTGTATTGTGCTTGGAGATATGAATGGATCCGTTAAGATTTTGTCTTTCAATTCTACAAAGAGAGGACCGTTTAAACAAGAACCTCAACGTGATACGTTATTTATTCGTTTTGAATCCATTCTTAAGGTAAATAGTTTACAGAGCAAGAAATATCTCGTTCTGAAATACTCAAAAAACATTTTCTACATTAAACGTTAGAGAAATTGACGAATTCTATTTTATTTTAAATGTATCGTAATGTTATAGGGTGAATTAAAAGGAATGAAAGTTTTAGAATTTAAACACGTGCATTCAGACTGGGTAACGCAAGTAGCATATTGCGGAAGTTTAAGAGCTTTCATGTCCAGCAGTAGATGTTGCAACTCTTCTCTGTTATTCAGTGATCTTACAGGAGCAAGACTTCCGTACAAATTTAAAGTTAACATGGGTATATCTTGCTTTACCTTTTGCGAAGGTACTTCACTTTTTTCTGTATATAATATTCGTGGTTTACTCGAACGTATCAAAATTAAGGAACGATTATTTAGAGAGTCAATTATTGGTAACTGGTGGACCAGACTGTATAGTTCGAGTTTGGAACCCTTTCGTAACCAGGAGACCAAATAGTACCTTTCAAGGTCACCGTACAGCAATCTGTGCTTTAGTTATTCAAAATGTTGGAAAACGTGTGTACTCTCTCTCGAAAGATAGATGTATCAAAGTGTGGGACGTATTAGCTCAATCTTGTATTCAGGTTCTAAGAATATTAATTTTAATACACCTACAGTGACTCAAGAGAGTACTCGTACCAACTTTCTTCTCTTATATTTCCATCTCTTTTTATGCTCGCACTATCTCTCCCTTTGCCGTCCGTTTTTAACAACTTCCCAGACAACACAGCGACAAATTCGGCGGCAGATGGCTGTGGAAGTGCTGACGTTTGTCCGCAGTGCCAGCACAGTATCGAGGCTGTGTTTTCTGGGTTACTTTTTCACTCTTTCGCTTCACACTGCGATCTATGAAATTAAGAATCGAAAGGATGTAAACACTTTCAAGAGTTGTTGTAGTAAGAGTTGAGTGTAGTACACGTACCCAGGCAACACATGGCTATTGAAGTGTGGGTATTCGTTCGCAGTGCCAGCACAATGACGATGGTATGTCACAGTGCTGGCACCGTGTCGAGGCTGTGTTCTCTGGGTTTATATTACATACAGAATGCTTTCTTCGATTGACATTTTGATTAATACAGACGTACAACGGCCTGCCTTCTGAATTGGGCGAACATTTAACGATGTCTGTAGTTTACAATATATTAAATCGCAAGATGATCATTGCTAGTGCAATGATCGCAGTGATCGTTTGTGATCCTATGGTAAATGAAGAGACATCTGATGGTTTTACGCATACAAAACCTGTTAGCTGCGTCTTATATAACCATCTCTATAAAGTGGTATATCGTATTGTATACTTTTTACATCTTCTGTTTATAAGCAATAAAAATATCGTTGTTCTATCAATTTGTTTACGTATCTAGGTGGTTTCGACTGGATTAGATTCGTGTATAATAGTTTGGGACCCATGGCTCGGAAATCGCTTATACTTGGTGACGCATGCACACAGCAGATTTTTGTACGGTCAGTTTCAGGACATTGAAATTACTGCTGCTTGTTTCGATGAATCGGAACAATTGTTGGTAACAGGTGCTCGTGATGGAACATTGAAAATATGGAATTTTAATACTGGTACATGTTTGCGAAATATGACACTTGAAACACAATGGTACATACTTATTCTGTTGACTACGTTTGTAACTATATCGCGATTTTAACTCCTATCATCAAATGACATTATGATGAGTTTGTTGCATATTTCCCCATCTTTTATCGCAGTGAAATAACAAGCTTAGTTTGGCTGGAAAATCGAATTTTGTGCAGCAGTTGGAATCGCCAAGTTGTAGAATACGCAATCTCTGATACGGATGTATTTAAAAAGAATTGGGGAACTAGTCACACTGATGACATCCTTTGCTCAGCCATGTGGTACCCACAGGTATTAGCCACGGCAACTTATAACGGAGAAATAATACTTTGGAGATTGGAAACAGGCCAGCCTTTTCGAAAATATAAAGTGAATAAACCAATGTCAAGATTTAGCATAAGATATCATAAGAATGAAAAAACTAAATTAAAGAAAACAAAAGATATTCCAAAGAAATTTGTTTTTAGACAAAGGTATTCTATACATTCCAATCACGTTGACGTCTTTGTAAAGAAACAATTATCACTCTTAATTAGAATCATCCGTCTGTAGTCAATATGCGGTAGCTTCTAAACATCAAGAATCTGCATTGAACATTACACGAATCGTTGCTGTTCGAGCAATGATATTTTTAAGCGCCCGTCCAGTTGGACCAAACGTTGGAACACTGCTGGTTTCTCTCGAGTCAGGTTTAATACAAGTATGGACTCATCATCCCGCTGGTGGATTTCTACAAGCATTCTCAGTTATTCATACCATTGGAGACTGTGCGTTAGCATTAGCAACCGATCCGCAAAATTATTTTCTTGTAACAGGTAGAAAAAGATTCAATTTTTACAATAATCTTTAATAATCGTAAAATTATACTTTATGAATAATGCGATGGTTCGTTGAAATACAAAAATCTAGAATATCAAAGAATGATTGCAAACTAAATTGATTTCAAATAATCTAGGGCACAGTGTAGGATATATTAAAGTTTGGTACCTTGCCGAGTATTTAGTACCAAATCCTCCTAACACATGCATGCCTCTTTTACGGCTAGAATTTCCATTTTTATGGAAAACCAGAATTATTGGTAGAGCAAAAAGAGCAGTAAGAGACCAACCCCAGCCGCTTTTACTCTCGTCCGTACGTGGGCACTTAAGTCCTATTACGTCCGTTCAAATAATTCCAGATGCACATGTCGTTATTAGGTAACACATGCATTAGCAAGAATACATTAACATTTACATGAATTTTAAATTTGCTTTTACATACGTAGATATTTGCATTGCATCGTAACAATTATTACTATACAAATTTACTAATTTTCGGTTCATTTGTTTAGACCTCTCTCTATATTACCTTATAAATAATTTTTTCATTCAGTGACGAATAATTTAAACTGGTTATATAAAATGGAGAATTTATAATGTTTATAACGTTAAAGTGGTAGCAGGGACCACACTGTACGTTTATGGACACTTGGTGGACGTTATATCTCAACTTTTGGCACTTTTAAGCCCTGGTCCACGATTTTACCAACAATTCCAGCTTACGAGTATTTCAGAAACCACAGACGCCCGCCAGATATCAAAAGAGTTGCCAGTTCTACTACGCTTAGAGTAAACTAATTTTTCTTTTAATCCTTCATTTTATACGTGGTTTGAGTTACTTTTCGTGGAGAAATTGAAAAGGGAAAAAGGAGATCGAGCCTGTAGTCATCGAGCTTTAGAATTATATATCACTTTGAAATTGGTTTAAATTATGAGTATAACTTAAGTTTGAGAATATAAAATCTATTTAGAGTTGACAACAATCTTGAACAATGGTCATAAAAGGCTCCTTATATCTCCTTGTATTTTTCAAATTGAATTTTCGGTGATTTTGAAATTACGTAATTTAACGTACGTATATTCGTGATTTTTTTGAGACGAGGTCTCATCTTGTCGGGATTCACCTCATAAAACTTTAGATATGAAAAATCTTTGTTTCAAAATTCCAATGTTATTGAGGATGTGTCAATAGATTAATAAAAATTGCTTTTAACTGTAGTAAAAAATGAAGGCAAATTGTTTGTTGCTTTATAATACAAATTATGAAAATAGATTCTCGATGGCGGGACCATCAAAGAAACGGAACCAGACGAAAGAGACAGTGCGATGGATATTATAAAAATCCCCGAGCAACATACTATGATAGATGGAAGAAGACTTACTATCGCTGTTATGGATAAATCAGTATTAATGATGTTCATAGATAGACCAATTTTAGACACTACTTTGTCATACGTAAGTGTTATTCTTATCGTATAATTAAACTGTTCAAGAAGTGTTAAACATTACACGCCGTTTAATGAAAAAAATTAATTATAGATACCTATATACACGCACTTAAAATTAAAACCTTTGGAAATCATTCGAACACCAAAATTACCAGCACTTTTACATGAACAAAAAGAAATACTGTAAACTATTCAGTTAGTAATTGTTAGATACATAAATATTACAATCCAGCCGTACATCTACTTACTTATTTGTTTCAAATACTATTAATAAAAATACTATTAATAATAGTCTATATATGTATGTATATATACTAGTTCTACAAGGTCGAATGTACTTATAATAGTTTTTTAGTACAACAGTTTCGTAAAGTCATATGGGAAAACAAAACCAAACGCCACGCAAGTTTGAGTACTTCACTAAAAGATGAAAAAAAAAGGTATACTTTTATCGTACGTTGATAAAGTTCTCCTTTTTTTCTAAAGTAATTCATTGTATAAAATAATGAAAGCAGAACAACTCAAAATCTACTTTCCATTTAAAAAAATCATATTAATATAATTACTCATTAATTATTATACTAACAAATCATACAGACAATTAATTTTTCCATTCAGACCTTAGTGCAATATAAACGATATGTATAAGTAATAAAGGATATTAAAAGCAGATTGGTACGGTAGGAATAACATATATATACTAATACTATCTTAAAAAACTAGAGAAGGGCGTAGGTCTTCGTTTACATGTTTGCTAATACGTAAAAAGAGTAATGTGTGTCATTTTAACCACGGTTATCATGTAGAAATTTCTATATCACATACGCAATGACGTGACGGATACTTTTCGTAGGAAGGCACAATTATGAAATTAACAATTGTTATATTTAAAAAAAAATCTATATCATTTTTATTCCATCATGGAATAACGCGGCGGCGTTTTCCAGATTGCACTGGATGTACGTTTCAATCTACTCCTATCTATACCTTGGAATAGTTTGGTCAAGTCTGGTGTACATTTCTTAGTGTCAAAGAACTTGTAAACTGCTTTCACCGGAATATATCGTTGTACTGCAAGTTGATTTTTACGTACTTGTGCTAAAATTAATACAAAGAAGCTCGATATTATTCTATTTGTTTTAATATATTTCTTAAAGGGTTGACCAGAAGGAATGACTAAGATACGTGTGTTAATGTGTGGTAACTTCTAAAAAGTTCTTCTTTACCCTAAGGTGATAAAAAGGCTTACTTTATTAAATAAATAAAATAAACTCACCTTGTGCCCAGTATGGAATTGCATGTTTTGGGCTGTATTCATCATCCGAGTCATCTTCATCGGGTTCACTATCCAAAATGTATGTTGTTGGCCCCTGGTGTTTAGATCCATATTTTGCCTAAAATATCAAATTAATATGAATGTCGTATTATATGGCAGAAAAAAAATTATATTTGCATAAATTTACTATCTTACTTGTGACATAAGCATTTGATTTTTTGCTCTCGTTGCTTCAGCTGCAGCTTGTTGCTGAGCTCTCAATTCAGTTTCTTTCCGTTTCTCAGTTTCCTGTTCCCGGCGTCTTTGTTCAGCTAATATACGTTCCGCTTCTTCTTGTTCTTGCAAGCGTTGCAAACGTTGTTGCTCTTCCAGTCTTCTTTTTTCTTCTTTTTCCTGAAAATTTATACAAATTCTTTATACAAATCTTCAAAACTATTTGCGTACCTGTCTTAAAAATTGTTAAATTTAAACCTGGGCCCGTTGTAATTGAGCCAGCCGTTTTTTCTCCATTTCTTCGCGTTGTCTTTCTTGCATTTGATGTGCCAAACGTGCTTTTTCTTCTCGCTCCTTCTCAGCTTTCAGACGTTTCTCCATTTCTTGTTTCTCTTTCGCTTCCCTGGCTAACTTATTTTTTAATTCCTTTTCTTGTCTTTTCCTATACATCAAATGTATTTTATATATTTCTGTATATATCTTATACATTATTCAAAAATACGTAATAGCTTAAGATGGAGTAAGCTATACTGCGTTAATTAAAACTAAAATCTAACTACAATTAAACATCCTGTATGTTTACATTTATAAGGTACACATTTAGAATTGGTAGTTTTAGCGCTAATTCTTAATCTTACCTTCTTTTTTCTTCCGTTTGAAGTCTAAGTGCTTCTTCTCGTTTCTTTCTCGCATCCTCATCGTTTAATTTCCGCTTCTTTTCATCTAATTTGTCCAGCGAATTACGTTTACTGACTGATTTTGGAGGTTGAATGAATGATTCCATCGTTGTGATGATGTTTGTACGTGTGGCACTTAAAGCCTTATTTGACTGAAATTCAAGTATTAGATATTAATTTTAACTTTTCATCAATGTTTGTAGTATTAAAATTTTAATTAACATGATAATAGAGATAAATAAACCCTTACATTTATATTAATTTGATTCACTGGAGTATGAGGAATACGAGAAACAGACATTGGTAACTGAGTTTTTGTTTTGCCCAATGGAGTTGTTTTTGGTTGCTTATTATTCGTTTTCTCATTAGAAGTTGCTTTACTTATTTTTTGCGCTGATAACAATTTATTCTAAAAATAAGATCATGAAATTTTGAAAATTTAAACAACTCGCCTACAACAACTAACGTTATGTTAAACGTTTGTAGTTAACAGGATTTTTATTACCTCTTTATGTTCATCGATTTTACTCTGCTTTGCTAATGAAATTTTCATAGCTTTTGCAAGCGACTTGCGTGCTAATTTCTGGGTGACCATCTTCTCAGCAATGTTCACACTTTCTGAAGCTTCTGCTTGTGCAGCAGCAGCTTGTTTGGCACGTGTTTTTGTTCTGGTCATTCTAGTAGGTGCATCGATATCAACAACAGGCTTTGGACTGTTCATGCCTGCTTGTTCGAATGCCTCGACTCTTTTTTTCACAGACTCCTTGGCGTACGGACTGAACAATGCGTTCGATTTATATGCGTTCCTTATCTCCTGAAATCCCGTGACGGTATTTACTTCTTTCAAATTTGGTTTCGCTGGTGTATTACGTACTTCGTCCTCGCTCGATGTCATAGATATGTTCTGTTTTTTTGGCCGTTTTTTAATGTTCCCTCTACGTTTCTTCACTTCTGGCGATGACTCGTCCTCTGTGAGTAAATCGTCGAATTCTTTGTTTCTCATGATTTCTTTTAAATGTTGTATCCTGTCCTGCAGGGTTATCGAAGAACGTGATGCAAGTTTGGCTGCTTTAGGCAATTTAAATTCATTATTTTTTTCTACTACCTCTTGTTTATTACTGTTCCTGTTCTCATTGTTTGACAGAGTTTTATCGATCGTTACAGTCTCGTTTAGTTGCATTGTAGATATACGCTCTAAAACGACCGTTACATTACCCATAGCTTGCACATTATATGTAGAATTGAAATTCATTGTAGAATTCATAATAGGTGTAGGTTTTCCAATCGCATCCTCGTACATAGACGATTCTTCGATATCATTAATTCCCGTTGGTGCAATGACTGTATCATTGACTAAGATGTCAGATTTTTTAAGGTTTGCGCACTCTGAAAAAGTTCTCTTTCTGTTGGAACTCCTTGTATTTATCGAGGAATTTAATGGTTCATTCTTCTCATCCTTTATCACATTCTCTACTACAGTTGGACAATCCTGTGAGTTTGAATTTGTTACTTCCTTTGAAACAGTTTCCCTTAAAGCATTCTTTTCTATTTTACTATGTTTCTTAGGTCCATGACCGGTTTCCTCGTCTGAGCTACTCCTAGCAGACTTCTTTCTTTTAGTCCGGCTTTCACGTTTTTTCTACGAAATTTCGAAAATATATAACATTTTTAAAATAAAAAAACTACACATAATACATTACTTTACCTATATACATTACAAAACCTATATTTGTATTAAAAGAAAGGATATGTGATCTGAAAATACTCTATTGGTATAATGGAACTTCTAGTATATTTAACATTAAATATAAATGTAATTATATTAATGTTAAAATTTATAATATTATGTTGAAAGGCATAATACAAACTTTTATATCATTTACTTCATCAATGTTTGATGGCCTTCGTAATTTTGAGTTAAGTGAAAATGACTGCTGATATCTGATACTATCCGCAGCTCTTTTTGAAGCTAGACGTCTACTTCTACCAACTGTTTCTTCTAAAATTTCAGTTTTCATTTCCTGAGCTTCTGTTTTGTTATGTAGCATAGTAGAATTTAATACTGTGTTATCAGTGTTGATAATATCATTCTCTGGAATAGTTTCAATACGTTGCACATTGCCTTTTTTCTTCAAAACTTTTGGTGTTTTTGTAATTAGAGGACCAGAAGTTGATTGCGGTATTTGAGCAAGTAAGGCATGCAAGTAATTCACAGTTTCTTCTAAATCGTCATTAATAGATTTTTTAACTTCCATACATCGATTGTGTATATCCAAAATATCTTTGGCAATTATTGCCTTGATTCCGTTTCCTGATTTGGTACCCATATCTAAAATCTGTAAAATTCCTCAAATTCTTAAGGTATAAACAAAAACATCGGTGCATCTTTAATAATATAACATTTTATCTATTATTTTAAAAATAAATATACACACGAAGAATTCAAAATATTCGTATAAAATAATAAAATGATAAAACACATTAAAACAAATAAATCTCAATTATAATTTTTTGTATCATCTGGCATGATTAAACGTATAATCGAATTAACAGGTAGACCAGTATCGACGATCATCAACATATTATAATAAATAATACATGTTACAAAAGTGAAAGATATAATATATCGAGGATTATTTATTAATATATTTACTTACCTTTTAAAACAGCATAAAAGCTTAGGAGTTGCAAGTAAAAATTATCATGGAAAGAATAAATAAATAACATAAAAAATCACTATCTTCCAATGACTAAATGCACAAAAGAACCGACAATCTCCATTTCGTGTTACAGGCGGGATCACAAGCAGAATAGAGCAAGTTTTAACCCCTCGAGTACATAACGAATAACGACTTTTCAGTTTAATTTGAATCGCCCGTATTCAGCGCCATCTATTCTCTTGGATGCGCCATTTTTCTCCACGGTTTAAATCACATATGATATCTTCTAGTTGGTCGAGTAAATGTTTTAATTCATGTGTGTCATGTTATATTTATTCAGATTGTGTTTCAATACTCAACAGACAAAGCTCAAGGGATGATCTCTGAGATGATTTCAAGCAACATTTTCGTTTCAGTTTTGTTAACGATTTATTAATGAAAAACGCTAACCAATCACGGAGTGCATATACTTTGTGATTGGTCAAAAAATGAAATATTATATTTATTTTCCATTGGTTGAATATTTCGCATATCTCTTCTCAATTGTTTTACTTCTACTCTTCTACTTTAAAAATTTATAAAACTTCCCTTGTTTTTAAGTAATATCGAAAAAAATTAACAAAATGATGACTTATTCAAATTTTAGATATTAAATACAAAAATGATTCGCTTTGGGTGAAATAATCCGTAAACATTATTCTTGTAGAAATATTTATTCAGTTCACAAAATTTAGAATTCCTGTAAACCGTTCTATCTCTGCATTATTCGCTAAACTATACATTTTTTATAAATAAAAATTAATGTCTTCAAGAGAAGCAATACATCTCTCATAATTGTACCTATAGTTCTATAATTAAATTATTGACGAGAATATTACTATTTGTTCTTTTTAATGCAAAATTTGAAATGTATCGTAAGTCTATACTTTTGGTCCTAAAAATATTACTTCCTAAGTTTCCTTCTATTGCTTCATTCTTTTTGCAATACTATCAGATGCAAATACTACAATTTCGTGATATTGAAACTTACCTAGCATGATTATCAAGATAGTTTTAAGTTTACAATAATTTGGTTATTGCAGGTTTGAAAAGTTGGAAAAAATTTAATTCGTAATTTCAATAGTGTAACTCAATACATTAAGGGAAATCAGTGTAATTTATAAATAAATAGTAATTATATATAACAATATTATTGGCGTCTAACAAGGTACATGGAGATTGTAAAATCAAAGAGATAAAGAGGTATAAGCTTAAAAAAACAGAAACTTAAGTAAGACATAACATGTAAATACAGTTCAATTTAAAAATTATAATTGTGCAATAGAAACATTAAATTATAATTTCAATAGGTTGCTTTACTTCAATCGTGCATCATAAAAATTCTTCTAAATTGCACAAATCTCCCAACATTAATTTATCATAAATATATATATTTTTATACAAAATTAATGTATCTGAATTCTAATATGATTAACTGATTAACCATAAATAAATCTTTAATGAGCACATATCTAAGGAACATACCTTCGAAGAATAAAATTCCTATAAAATCATAACATATAGATATGTATAATAAACAATAAGTAACATTTCAATATATAGTTATATTTGTAACAAATAAATTTCAGAACGCCAGCGCTCATATCTAAAAATAAAGATATTTTTTAAATTTTTATACATCTAATATTCAGGAGACCTTCTATTGCTTTCGAATTTAAAAAGTGTTACAATATGTGTAAGATATTTTAGATTTTTCATGTCCAATTACGTCA
The DNA here is from genome assembly GCA_963969225.1 of Xylocopa violacea. Lineage (NCBI taxonomy): Eukaryota > Metazoa > Arthropoda > Insecta > Hymenoptera > Apidae > Xylocopa > Xylocopa violacea. The sequence goes on along the minus strand of CAXAJV010000005.1, from coordinate 37,169,893 downwards.
CCATGTTAATAACAGCAAATGACAAAGTTTTGTTTCTACTACTAGTCCATTATTATTTAATATATTTTGTATAACTTTGTAAAAAAGAATTTATAGTTTTTCCCTACTCTTATATGTAGAACCGTTGACACTGTTCGATGAGGAAAAACTTAATAAGATAACACCTTACATATCTTAGAAATATTTATACTCTTTGTAAAAATATTTTTACCTACTTTTAGGTTTTCAAATTTCTCTCTACATTATAAATATTGTTCGTGGTCTTGTTTATTTCTATTTTGATATATTGCTTTGCTCAAAATAATGTAATACTTCTTCCTCAAAGGAAGGATCTAGTAATATATCAATACCTTTCAATCCTGTTTTCATATATTTATGAAACACACGTTTAGACTCCTCCCATAAATCTCGAGTTTCTTTTAGCATGTCAACAAGTGGTTGTAATACCGGAAATAACACAGCAAGATTGCTAAGACACAAAATGGAAACGCAAATAATATAGGGGATTTATAAATAACTAACAATATGAACACCATCCAACTGAGTGAATTGAATTTTTTTATAAGTATATACTTACGTAAATAGTGGAAGAACTAAATTTGTGATAAATTCAACTTGAAGATCTGGTATAGATGCTCGTTCTCTATCCATCATTTCTATGGGAGAACCACCCATGCTTTTTTCTAAATCTCCTTGGGAAAAAAATTCGTCGTAAATTCGTTCCTAATGTAAGATCAAGTGTTTGAAAATATATCTTTCCCTTTAATAGGAAAATGAGAAGATTTATTAAAATTTAGAAATTTACTCACTGCAGTTTTTTTAGAAACTTTCCAATGTTTAGTTTGATCACTAAGATCGCAACATGTCATAAGCATATCAAAGAACAATCTTCTGTGATTAGGATTATTTTTGTCAAATACATTGGCGACCATCTCTTCTTGATCTTTTACTCTTCGAAAATGAGATGCTAAATCAGTTGAAAGTATGTTATTTTTCAATAAATCTAATGCTTCACTATATTCGTCGCTATTAAAATGCTCGAATATATTGCAACCTTCTGTATTCAGAATGCACATAGTTTGTGCCAAGTGATGCCTCTGTTAAATGATAGATTACAATAAGCTTGATATATCAAAAAGTATTGAGTTATATTTGATAAGTTTTTAATGTTTCTTAAGGAAATTTAGAGTTGAAGTTTTCATTAATTTTAGTCAACAATTTTATTATATAATCTTATTTAATCATACTATCTTAATTTACCTCCATCACAGAACCTTCAGAACTGTAAAGACTAGCTAGAACTGTTCCGCTCTTAGTTTGAAAAGAATTATTTGTTCCTCTGTGATCTATGTCATGGCACAAACAAGACACTAGAAATACTAAAGCCTCTAAATGCGTCATATAATTCTCGGCAATAAGATGTAAATTTTTTATTAACAAATACCCAAAATGTGCCACGGAAAATGCATGTATCCAATTATGATATGGTGCATCTCTGTATCCTCTCTTCACATATAATATAAATCTAAAATAATTTCTAGTAATTAGTTTCTTTTGTAGTATTAAATCTTGTATGAATAACTGTATACAAACGTAAATGTTTTATTACCTGGCTAATGTTGGTAATTTCAGCTTCCAGTGCTTAATAAGGCCTAACTCATTAAACATTTTTATTGTATAACAAGGCATATGTTTGTAAGGTACATTTTTAGGAGAAAATTGAAATTTATCAAAATCTTTTATATTATGTTCATCCTTACAGTTCAACAATGCTTCAACTGTACCTTCATCTACCTGTGCATATATTATCCTATTAAAAATAGGTAATAAAAAGCTTTTTATATATTTTACTAAATTTTTACCTTCATGTAATACATCATTACTTCGTTACTTAGTCTACTTCTTGCTCGAGCATCTTGCATCTTTTTGTAAACAATACTGTGCATTATAGAAAGGCCACAGTAGATACTAAACGCGGTTGCAACCTCTTCGTCGAGAACATCAAAGTATAAACCATCTTTCTTGTTGCAAAGCTGTGCTACTCCTGTAATCGGAAGATAATACTCTTGTTCATTATTCTGATTTTAAAGACACCATTTTCTAACATACCAATAATACATAACAATTTTCACTTACCTATAATCCCGTTTTCATCTCTAATTGGAAAACATAAAATATTTCTAGTTCTAAAGCCTGTTACCTCATCTATCCCACAATAAAAAAGAGGATGTTCATATGCGTTCCTGATATTAAGTAATTTTCCAGTTGTTGCGACATGGCCAGCTATACCCTGTCCAATTGGTATCCTCATTTCCTGCGACGACTGAAAATAATTATGTCCTTGTTTTGTTTTTTAACAAAATAATGAAAAATGAAAATTATTAATTTTAGTTAAGGGGAGCAGTCCTATACTCACTTCTTTCATAGCAATACCATCAAATACCTTAGCAACTAGATCTTGATGATCAGGATCCAATAGAAATAGCGAGCATCGCTCTGCATTTGTTAAAATTCTAACTTCATCCATTATACCCCGTAAGAGATCAGAAAAGTCTCCTATTTATTCATATTTAAGATATAATGATAGTGTAACTCTTTTAAGTACCAGTTACTTTAAATAATGCTAATATTACCCAAATGTGAGAAAAGTTTTCTAGAAACTGCAAGCAATTTCTGACATTGGAGTTTCAATCGAGTTTCTTCGTAACATGTAAGTGAATTCAGGAGGAATCCTAGGCAAAATCTATATTGAAGAACAAAATTTCTAATTATATTTACAAACAAATATTAGATGAGTGTAAAACTTTTAATGGTTTTTGTGTTACTCACAAACATTACAATTCTATTTTTTAAAATTATTTACATTAGATAAGAGCTAATAATAGTTTTATAAAATAATTATAGATATCCTAGTTTAACAGAAAAACAAACAGTCTAATTTAGTATTGACAGCTTTTATGCTCATCTAATATTTTAAATTTATATAACTTTTAAAATTGATGAAAGTGACACAATTTTTCCCCTCTAAATTTGATCAATTAATTTGTGACATAATGGATACCATACAGTACAAAGAAAAACGTTGCCCAGGAGTCGCAAAAGAAGTGCATAACATAGTTGTATTTTCCTCTTGAAATCATAAATCTTTTGTATTTAACATTTCTCTAAAATGTGTTGTGGAACCCATTCTAAGTGGAACCAGGAAATCGTACAATGTGTATATATTGTCCAGATGTGATCGAGGAACTACCACGGGTGTATGCGACTATGAATAACGTTTATCTGAGGCGGTTTACAACAGCACCTAATCTGTTAATGTAATATAAAAGATAATTTACCTAAAACATTCCTGAACTATTGCACATTTACATGTAGTTTCTTTTTTGGTATCATTATCGACCAGAGAAACTAGCAATGCTATGTGGTTCTGCTTAGGATGTTGTATGGGAATTGTGAGGAAAGACTTTGACATTGAACACATTGGTTGAAGATGACGTAATAGTTCTTCATCAAGCATCTTTATCTCTGTAGCAGTTGGCTCTTTATTCTGTATAGTTTTGTATAAAACATTATCTAATACCTGAAAGTAAAAAAATTACTCAAAATTGTATAGATACAATTATCATTATCATTTTTAAATCAATAAATCATATCATTGTAAAATCAAGTTTGGTATCCATTTTAAGTATTGCAATAAATCTTTGACTAGAAATGTACATATCACTAAAGTTTTTTCAAAGAGACTAAATTGTAATACAATGCTTGAATTAATAACAAACGAAAAATGAATTAACAATGGTATTTGAATGAAATTTCAACCTGGACTATACCATCTGCTTTAAATTAATATCTCATTTATTGATGAAATATTTTACTAAGATCTTAATTTTTAAATAAAAAGTGAAGTAAGTCTTGATTAGAAAAGTATGAACAGTGATAAAGTATATCGTAACTAAAGATAACATATTTCAATGGCTCATTGAGAAAAGGTCTGCTATGTTATATCAATAATACCTTTTTTATATGGCTTCTTTTATGCAGGTTTCTAAGTATTCTGTTTTTGAGGATTAAATACACATTGCTACACTACATTACTGTTTGTAATACAGAACAATTCTAAATAATTATTATTACTTATTGTATCTCAAAAACGATTATTTTAAAATACAAATTTTATCGCAAATGTATTAAATATTATTAAAATATTAAACTAAAACGACAAAAGCGTAATATTTAAATTATGTATATTTATATTTACTAGTTTTTTATTATTCCAAAGCTAAATATTATTATTACGAATATTATTATTACGAATTATATTGAATAATTTTTACTTACAGGAAACCTTAATTCTCTGTCTAAAATTTGTTCTCCTATCACATGAATTACCATTTCTTCCGATTTTACTAAAATCGGTACGAGAAAAGACAGTTTCGAATTCGTTGCAGTTTGTATCTGAAATATAAAAAGAAAATTACGTTTACTTATAAAGTAAACATGTATATACAATATGTACGTACATTATATACGTTTTTAAATGTACATTTTTGCATGCGCATTTTCTATAAGAGAAACAAGTTCTATCGTAAAAACTGCACACATGCCGACAAGATTGTAATGTATTTTAAAAAGAAGCATGTGTACCGCGAAAAATTGTACACATAAAAACGACTATAGTATTACTCACGTATTTGTTCAATTTTTGCTGTATTTGGGGATATGAAAGGTCGCATAGCTCTTCAAGAAGTAGAAGAATGCTTTCCGTGTTTGACGCGTTCAAATTAACCGAATTCATTTTCATCGATCCCGTCGTGTATTTGTTACAATCGTAATTATGAATTGCACGATTTCTAACAATATCACGATATGTTTATCTCAGATTTCATGTTACGTTGTGTATGTTTCGTGAAATCGTTCGCGAACGTCGCTTCCAGGTATTTCAACGTGTACAAAAGGTATCTGCGTCGATCATTTTTCAATTTAAATTTACTGTCAATGCACTGAAGAGGAACACACTGGGAGGAATTGCTGCGAACATCTGCAGAGCACTGCATTCTAACACAATTCTTCAATCATGAATAAACAAGTGACGTGCGCAACTCGTACTTAAGTACATTTTACATCACTCTTTAAAGACTCTCTTATTCTATAACTTCTTTTTAGAAGTTTTAAGTGGCATAAGCGATACGTTATGATTTAATTTCGCCTAATTTTTACGATTCCTGTTAAAATATCTTATTCGTATTTAGAGTACGTCGGAATTGCTATTTAATATACGATAGATGTAAACGAAAGCATAATTTCTATACATGTAATTCATTCGTGAATGATTTGTCGCACATTATAGGTGATACTTTATACGTTTGTTTAGAGAATATCCTTTGCCGTGTAAATAACTGTTACGATTTCTTTTTTAAATATATCGCAACGTAATGTTTGTAAACAAGTATTGTATTCTGTAATGTTGGCAACACTTTTGAATAATGTTTATATCTAGCGGGATACATTTTTTGTTCTATGAAAGGTGCAATAATTGACAGTATTATTCGTTCGAATAATGGAAAACAATGAACAGGTGTAACAAAGAAGTTACAGTTATTTTAAATATGATACATTTTACAATGAGTTCGTTGACTTGATACAATTTATCGAAATGCTGTTCGAATACCTTGGTTATATCGTAATCAATTATCGAATCAAATATATTTAAAAGCAAGGAAAAAAGTGTTTTTAGATTAAATTTTGTAGGAACATACGTACATACGTTCTACAATGTGAATTTATAATTGTCTTCGAAGAATATAGTTATTTAAAAACTAATTTATACTTTTGGTAGAAACACATTTAATTAGGACAAAGTAATCTACGCTTTTACTCAATATCAATTTATGGGATAGTATAAAGCGAATCCTTTGTAAACTTTACAAAAATGAACATGGAAGATGAATATAATGTTGCTACAAGATACCGCACTGTCCGTAAACATTTAGACAGTTTGGGATACAAACAAGCGCTTACGTTAGATGCGCTACCTTTGATAGAAAAGTTGCTGGCTGATTTGATACAAACAACAGATAGTTTAAAACATTTTAAAAGTATTGCTCAGGAACATATCGAGGTTGGTAATTTATAGTTTTGATAAAATTCTACTATCTACAAATTCTATCAATTAAACAGAGTGCCATTTAGTAACATGTGATATGTATTTTTGAAACACCCTGAGTATAAAACAATGAATATGCTATTGATGTTGTAGTGATCAATTAATAAAATATAAATGCAATTTTATAATAGTAAATAGCAATTTGTGTAGATTTTATTACATATTCGTGTAATTTAACATTTTCAATGTGCATACATAGGCACAGGCTCAGTTGCAATCAACGACAGATCCCTACAAATGTGATAATGTGAGGCTAGTACAAGAATGCAACCAGCTTCACTTGGATTTGATAAAAGAAAGAGAAAGCCATCAAAAGCAAATTAAGGATCTGAAAAAAGAGATATATAAATTGGAACGTGAGTGTAATGATCTTCAAGTGGCATCTTCTCGTAATTTACATAGAATCAAAGAATTAGAGACTGAATCCGCTAAAAAATCAAAAAGGATTTTAGAGCTTCAAGGAAAATGTTTAAAACCAACTATTAGTAATGTTGGTTTGGGTAAGTTTTTCTTATCTTTTTCTGATACTTAGAATTTTAATTTACTGATTTCAAGTAACTATTTTATGTTTTGTTATTGTAGCTGCTAAGAAACGTCCTGTTTTTCCCCTTCGAAGACCGACCGTAGAAAGTGAACCATTACCAAAAACTGGAACTAAATCTACTCCATTACCAAATCTAAGTACAGTGGAGCCAAAAATTGTTGATTTACTAAGAATGGCTGATCATAAGATGAATTGTTTGAGTCATGAGGTAACAAAATTAAAGGATGATCTCTCTTTACAAATCGACAGTATACAAATGTTAAAAAGTCAGGTACAATACTGTTAATTATATCCGCATGAGTTTAAATTGCTTTAATTTACATTTAACGAATGTATGTATTATACGAATGTTGTAATTACTTCATGCATGTACATGTAGGTGTATAGGTACTAAGTATACGATTTAGATACACGTTTTACAAGTAATCTTGCAAAAATTATTGCATTAAAAAATTGCTTATAAAAATGTTAACTAAATTGGGGGATGATGTATATTATAAAATTATATTTACAGCTAACTACTAAGGAGAAAGAAATTTTGCGGTTGAAAAAAATGCTAGACGGAGGTAGACCATATTCTGCTGTTTCAAAAGACTGTACTTGTAAAAAAACAGAAAGCAATTTTGTGACGTCCAGTCATACTGCAGATGCTAGTAAATTTAAAGTTCTTCAACAAGAAAAGTTGGAATTAGAACAGCAGTTAAAAGGTAATGAAATTTATAACATAATACAAAGAAAATTTTTTCTATTAGTATTTATACTTGATGCCTGTTATATTTTATATAGAAGCTTTAAACAAACAACACGACGCTATGACACAAGCACTCAAACTTGCCGATCGAAACGAAGAATTGGAAAAGGAACTAAGAGATATAGATCATATAGCATTAGCTGTGGAAGCTGATTGTAATTCTGCAGTTAAAGAGAACAATAGAAGAGTCTCTAAATTGCAGGTAATAAATTCTTGTAATGTTTGCAAAAAAGAAACAATTTTTTTAATTTTATAAATGAATTTAGTAATATAGTAAAATGTAATATTTGGCCAGAATACCACCTCACTTATTTTATATGCCCCTCCCTTTCTTCAACTAATATTTTAATGGAATTTATGGGTTTGTACAGGAAAAATTAGAAAATGTAATGGCACGAGTACATGTGTTGGAAAATGAATTAACTGTTGAACGCAGAGAGGTACAAGAGTTGAAAGCAGATTTAGAAGCTTGCAGATTGGAAAAATTGAATATTCAACGTTCCTTGGAATCTACTTTGAATGAAAAAAAACAGATTACTGATAGGATAAATGAACTGACAGTAATTGGTATCTAATATAGAATTGACAGTCACTTGCATGTAAATAATATAAATGCGTTGCAATGTTTTTATTACTAACAAGTATTCTTTTTATAATGCCATAGAAAAAAATTTGAATGATGAAATTGAAAGGATGGCCAAGGAAAATGAAAAGCAAAGACAAGACATTATTCAGTTACAATATAGCAATAAACTATTGAAGCAGCAAATGAGTAACAAAGAAGTTGAACTAGATGACGGGGAAGCAGATTTTATATCTATTAAAGAAAAAGGAAGAAAGAATAGCTATAATAAAGGTAAAATAATAGAAGGTACTAAAGAAGAAGAAAAAGAAAATCTTTAGTATATTAATAAATCTATGAAATTATGTAAAATTATTAGGTCAAAATGGAATAGAATTTGAAGAAGCATATAAAGACAAACAGTATCTTAAAAACGTAAGTGGTACTGGATATGGAAGTATATTAAAACAACTCAATGCAAAAGAAACTGAAATAAATGATGTATGTATTGTAAAAAGTATCAGTTATATAAAAAATATACAATTGTATACCTTTGTGATACATTTATGTAAATATATGATCTAAAATTCATTTGTTTTGCCAGTTACAACAAACGATTGAACAATTGAGGAGGGAACGAGATTTCTACAAAAATGAATATAACAATGTTAAAGATAACTATAGTAAAACGATTGAAAAAGATCACGTAAAGAAAGATTTATCTTTTCATAAGTAATATTTAAGAAAGGAACAGAAGAACTTTTTATAATATTGTTAATTTTTCTTTTTGTTAATAGGTTGATTTATGGTCGCGAATTAGAGAATTGAAACATGAGTTATGCGAGAAAGAGAATGCGTTGGATCAATTGCAGCGAGAGAAGAAGGAACTATATCGTGAGAAAACTAATTTAGAAACGCGTTTACAAACTTGCAAAGCAGAACATAAAACACCTTATCGGCCTTGTAATGTGTGTAAATGTGGTGTGGCATGTAATTGTTCTCCACCAGCTGTAGTAGATGTAGGCAAGTCAAAGGTAAGAGTTACATATAGTGCACATTGTGTAAAATTATATTTGTTCATGATTTAGAAAATATTTGCCAAAAGAATTAAATTTGTAAAAATGATCTTCTCTAGAATTTCATTGATCGTTTGGAACATGAACGAGATATTGCACGGGCCGATGTTGAACGTTTGATCGAAGAACGTGATGCGTTACGAGAACGATTGAAGGTAATATAGAATACTCTAGAATTTATCTACTGATTAATTTATGAATAACTATTTTTGTAAATATTGTGTAATATTTTGTAATAATGTAGATATGTCAGTTTATTAATGGACAATTACAAATTAGATTGCAGCGGAAGCACATACATCTGAACAGCGTCGCCTAAGAGAAAATTTAACCGATGCTGAATCCCGATTGAAGCAAATAGAAAAGGAACGACAAGAGCTTTTACTCACGCAAGGTGCACGAAGAGCAACTATAAGTGGACTCGAGGATCAAGTACAAGATTTGCGAGAAGAGTTAAGACGAACCAAACAAGAATTGGGAACTCAACGCACGCAGTATTTTCAACTTCGGTATTATTTCTCTTTTGTTTTAAGAATTTGTGCAAATGAAACTACTAAATACACACGCGCACATACCTAATGATTAAATACGTTAGGGCTTTACAAGATCAAACAGATCAGGCATTGGGAGATGCTCAGAACCAATTAACGCAATCGGAGTCCGAACTGAATAAGGCGTTGGATCGCAATAGAACGATGGAGCGACAACAATTGCAGCTTGAAAATCAAGTAAAAGAATTTCAACAGGAAATTAATAATCTTAAAGCAAATATGACGCACTTAGATCATGAAAAAGATCAATTACTCGTGAGTAACATAGATTACGTTAAAGCAAAGTGATCGATGGTAGATCGATAATAATATATAATTTTCAGATGGTATTGGATGAGAAGACAGAAAGAATAGCTACTTTGGAGAGAGAAATGATATTAAAAGAACAACAAGTAATGGGGAGTGAGCAACAGATTCGTGAGTTGCAACACAAAACTGAGTGAGTACATTTTACATTTATAAAAATTCGATACATTCTAAAGGATTCTGTCATGGTTTAAAAACATGATTATTATATTCCAAATTATCACTATAAGGTATGTACATTTACAAAATTGGTCTGAATCGTTTTTCTCGTATATTTTTAATAGAAATATAATTAAATATTTAAATATTAAAAATTACATTGATTAGATTATATTCCTATAACAGGAGTTTAAATGGAATAAAATTCAACAATGTAAAATTTCATAGCACTAAAATATTGAATAAATTAAAAAACTTCTCACAAGATTTACACTTGAAATTGCTTGGAGTACTTTACGCGCCACAATTGTACATTATTTACACGTATTAACTAAAAGAATGCACACTCGGTTTCTTCAAGCAGTTCATTTTATCACTGGCACGTGCTATTTACGTATAGTCTAATTTTGGTCACGTAACTGTCGTGCTTCTATGTCTAGTTCATAAGTGACTCACTGATTTGAGTGCGATAACGCACAGAATAATAGATCAGTCGTAGATGATAAGGACAAACCCTCGACGGGTGCATCAATACTCTTGCTTCGTATATCGAGGGTTAAAAATTCATCGACTTTACTCTTTCGTTGAGAAACTTTGCTAAACGCACCGTTGGTGGTTGGCAACCACCTGGAGAAAGGAGATTGTTGCTTTCCAGTTCGGATATTTCCGAACTTTCCGTGATTCTTTTATATCCGGGTCTACACTCGCATCTTGCTCTCGGCTCCGATTCTTCGTTCTTCCATAAGCTCTGTTTTGGCATTCTTCGAGCAACCAACCATTCTCCAACAGTACACGGACCCTGCGTGTACAGTTTGTAACAGGTTTTGTTTATTTGGACCATCCCTGGCGTGGATTCGCAGCTGTCACTGATATCTTCGGAACATTTTTCCGCGTCCCTGAATATGTTTATACATCCACATACTCCGTTGTAACTGATTCCGTCGACGGATGGTCGTACGTTATAGTCGTACAGAACAATCTGTCCATTTGGACATGGTCCTTTAGCTCCTATTTTGTAACAGGTCTTTTCTTGGGGAAAGTAGAGTCGTCCTCGTCTACAGGGCACAGGAATACAAGTCGTAGAGTTTATTAACATATATCCATTATCGCATGGTCCTCTTGTGTAAAGTCTATAGCAGAATCCATTTCCATAGAGAACGTGACCTGGTTTGCATACGCATTTGGCTCGAATTATCTCATCGTTAGCTATTGTATTTGTTACAACAAAGTGATGTCCTTGCAGACATGGTCCGATACCACCTGTTAATGGAAATATAATTTGTTAACATAAAAAACAGAAAACGTTTCTTTTTATTTCATCAAGTTCAGATGATTGGAGGTACAAGAATATTTTTAACACGTTTTATGGTGACTTACCTAATTGGTAGCACATTTTAGTCTGCTCGTGATAATGAGGTAGTTTTGAGTGGCAACCGCATGTACCGCCCGGTAAAAATAATTCACCGGGTTCTGTGCATGGACCTTTAGTGTAATGTTCGTGGCAGCCGCCCACGCTGCCTGGCCAATGATATCGTCCAAGTTCTCCACTTGTAGAACAGGAACACACTGCAAGACCGTCTTGGTCCGCGATGAGAAGTTCACCTTTTGGACATGGGCCCTTGCTAAACTTGGGGTAACACTTGCCGTCCCTGGGCCAGTAGACTTCATCTTTTTCTGTGCATGGCTCTGGATCACGGCAGACACCCCACCTTTGTTTAGAATCGAAATACTTTATTAGACATTTCTGTTATCCATTAATGGACTTGAGCGGGAGTTTTTCAAATCACTTTAGAAAGAGAAACTTTGAAAGTATGGCCATGCATTACCTAGATTTCCCGGAGATTTCTGGAACGGGTGCAAAGAATTGACCTTTTGGACAGGACGCCTTCGTATAGATCCTGTGACAAAGAGCATCTCTTGGCGACTGCGCTGTCCCCGGAGGACACCTGCACTCAGCCATAATCCCGCCTCCATCCGCGGCTGGGCCTAATTCCATTGTCTCTGGACAGGGTGCTCCGATCTGTCGAAGAAAATTTCCGATCAAAAACTCCTCGGTTCACGTTGATCGAGTAAAAGAGAAAAGGAACGCAAGAAGCTGGTTCTCTAATGTACGTTCTATTAAGAGAACTCCGATGGCTCTGTAAAGAGAAATGCAGCACCTGCCTGGAATATTTTGTAACACTTTCCATCCGGCGGCCAAAATAACAATTGCCAGCCACGTGGTTGAGCGGCACAAGGATTACTGGACGGATCTGCCCATGGTGGTGGCATTATCGCTGACCTCACGTGAACCACTGATGCTAACCAAATGGTCACCAATAGGTCCCCTAACGCGCTGAAACACATTTCATGAATTCGCATTCCAGTCGAAAATTGAACAGAACTGTTGTGTTGCGTTTGTTCAACTTCAAAGAAGCTGTACTTCTATTAATATACAAATTCGCTAATACAACTCGAGTAAGTTGAAAAGTAATAGGGGAGACTACACGTGCAAAAGAATTGCAAATTTAACTTGAAAAGGAACGAATCATAGTTAATAGAATTAAGATTGGTCCCATTGTAGATAATTGTTGGAGCCTGTTTTCAGCTCAATCAAGCTCCTGGCTCTGGCGTATAGCGATTGCAATAGAAAACATTGTCGCGTATTCGTGTCTACGTATGTCAAGATCGAGGGTACGGGTAGGTAAGAGCAAAAGCGCGACAGAAATAAAATGACCATACTTTCACTGTTTCACTATGGCAATGGCATTGTCCCTGGTGTCACAGATGACGACATGCATGTAGAATAAGAATACGATCCCGTGTACAAGTACTCGCGTAAGTGTTGCAAACTGAAAGCAAAAACACTTTTCTCTTTTTTTCATTCTTTCTTTCGACTTTGTCCCGACATTTAGATCTGAATTTTTTTTTTGTGCCTCGAGACCACTTTCGAGGACACGTTTTAAATTGATCTTTCGAAATTGCCATTCTTTCTTGCAAATATTTTATTACTTTTATTCGGATAGCAGTGTAATTTCCAAAAAGTCGGATTATTAATGGACGTAATTGAATACTACGCTTCGGGTTATAGTAATTTGCATGTATATTAACAGTTTTCACGGACCATAAGAATCAAATAGATGAATAGTCGAACGCGAGCAAATAGTCGAATGTCAAGGATTTCGCGCGCTTTTTCTTTCAAAATCGAGGAAGCGATTACAGGATATAAGGAACCTTGGCACTTAAATCCTAATAGTTGCTAGACAAGCTTTCTTCCACGACTTTCCACTGCAACACAGCAGAACAAGGTTTGCAGATCGATCACCAGCGTCTTATTAATCGCGTGTCTTCGTTTATTGCTCCCGTTTATAGACCGTGAATGTTTCAAGTATGTCCATGATAATTTCGATCCGAGAAAACGCTGTTTAAGTTACTAATTGGTACCAATTATGATCATTTTACTTTATATAGTTCCAACAATATCGTGCCAATTTTTGAAAAATTATATCGCTAGAACTTACAGTAAGAACTTTGAATCGAATATGGCGCTGTTTTTTTCTCTCTCTCTCTCTCTTATGTTTGTCTTTGAAACGCGGAAATATTTACCTACTTTATCGTATTCGTAAAAGCGTTTGCGTAAAAGGGGAGTCAATACCAAGCAAATTGGATTGTTTCACGTGGTTCCGGTTTCGTTAAGGAAAGTCACACGGCTACCGTATAACTACCGCGAGTTGCGGAATGTCGGGCTTCCTTTTCCCGTGTAATTATTGCTCCTCATTGTCAAACTGGTGTAACCACCTCGCGCAAATAAAGAGTGAGAGTATCAGAGGTGGATCCAGCGAGGCAGTGTTTACGCGTTCTAACCATACGCGTGCCTTATGTGCAAATCGTAACATAAATTTAACCTCCGTATAATTTCGTTACGAAACAGTAAATTAGATTTATTATTTCTCATCCCGCTTCTCATACGTGCTATACGTGTATATCCAGTTGTCTCGAGCCAACTTTCGTACAAAACGCTTACTTCTAACGAAACCTAACCTTCGTGTTATACAGAGGTTATGTGCATAAGTGATAATAATTGAAAGGAATTTTTAATTAGCCGTTCGTTAAGCGATAAATCTGCAGACATTTATTGTCTAATTGACTGTGGGAGATGAGGGTACGTTGCGTCAGAACTTTTACGTTTACTGCATTTTAAACCGTGAATGCATCGAGATAAATCAGTATGTTCATTTACGACCACTAATTGAGGGGGTTCTAACGAGGCTACATAAATCTGGAGGTGCGAATCCTCGTTTTGAATGGGCGATAATTCGTACATCATTGGTACATTTTTTGTTTCCTTTTTTAACAATGCACCGTGCTTGTGTCGTTGAAGAGAATCGAAAATTATGACCAAACGAAGTGAATTTGTTTTATGCAACTGAACTGATTGACATCTTGTCAAGTATACCTCGATAAACAGTCGAGTGTCAGAAAATGTGTAGCTATAGTGACACAGTTTGCAATAATGCCGGCAGTATTTCGTACAAAATTATTAGTGTGGGTGTTTGGCACGTTCTTTTCACTCTGTTTAGCGTGATATCATTCCGAAATAGCCTACTGTCTGTAGCATTCAAAATTATTAATGGCACTTATCGCGAACAGGAGCAACGAACATGAGCTCCACGAAAGGTTACTCTTATTGCTGTTCGGATCGGAACGATGACAGAAGATATAGGTACGACGATTCTTCTATCTTTTGTTATTATCATTGATCGATAAATTGCGAGTGAAACGAATTGAACTCCACCAAATTTTGTATAACATATATAAATGCCTCGGTTGGAAAACCAGCTAGCTCCGCTTTCTTCTTTGAAATTTGCAATTATTTAAATATCGAAGAATGATTTCGAACAACAAAAGCATTTAGATATGAGTTTTAAGGATTGTTTAATTAATACATTTCTAGGAAAAATGCTATTGTCGATGGACTGGACCACTTTTTGCTCCACAGAGCTCTTCAATCGTGCGTAATTGGAATATGCATTTTGAGCGATGGCGTACATTGTATTTACAATTCGTATCCCACTATATAAGTTTGTTATTTTACGTGCTTTCATTATTTGTTGATTCTCATGACAGAACTCGTCATCTCTCGGACCGCTATTCGAAGCATTCGTTTTTCTTTCATGCCTCTTTCACGTTTCGGTCTACCTTTTAAGCAGTTTTCATGCGTATTACGTAACAACGAGGTGCGATAAAAATCAGAAGCGTTATGTCAGTAGCAGGTCGCATTTTAGAGAGAGAGCAGACGTTTTATAGTCGTTGTCTTCAACAATCCTACTCGATCTTAGGAATATTCGCAGCACGTATACATATCGCATGTATATGTATCTTCGAAAAGATCGCTACAATTATTTATGCTGGTGATTATGAAAGTGGCGTAAGTAGAAACACCAACAAAATCGTACTTTTCTCTTCTTTTGTGCCACATTTTATTTTTTAATTCTATATAGTACACAAAAATGTTAAATTTTTTAATAAAATTCATCATTACATTCGCTAGTTTGTGAATTTTACGTTAAGGATAAGTTGCTCAATTGTAATATCGTGCTCCATAAATTATTAAAAACGAAAGTTAATTGTTATTCTCCATTTTTGAAATTCTAACAACTTCTAACATTTCTCGAAAGAAACGTTAATTTATTAGCTCTAACTATTTAAAGATACTTAATTAATGATTCTTATTTTGTTTTTAAACTTTCACAATTATAAATCTTCTGATGTGTCTATTTCAATTTCTTCTAATATTATATTTGAATCAATTAAACAAATCATTTTGCTGTACGCGCCTTTATGTCTTGGAAATATAATTATAAAAATAAAGAAATAAAATACTTCTTGATAAAACAATGTTTATGTATTAAGAAGTGAGAAATAGTAAGTAACTCGACTCTCATTCTTTTTTAAATGGCAACCCAGATGTATCTTGTTATGTCCTACTTAATTCGTTCTAGCGCCAGAGTTACATAATGAAATGTAATCACCGTATAATACCATGAAATCAAATTGATCTTCTATCTTGCAAAAGGATCTCGAAGAAAGATCAAGGCACGACATTTATGTTAGAGAAACGAAATGACCTTTCGGGATTAGTCATTGTCGTTATGCAACTTTCACCATAAACGTGTACATACAATACATATTTATCTAAAAAACGTTGGAACGTACGATCATTGATAATAAAAATAATTACAATCCTTCCATAAAGTTGCTCCGTAATATTCGTAAAGTTACAACACGATGTTTGCAAACGGAGTAAAAATTGCATCGATCGTATGTAAAATGTTAGACAAAAGCATTTTTTCCCCAGTCATTAATCTGATTTATGACGAGCGGTTGCGTTTTTAAAGAGATGATTGAATCTCTTACGAATTAGTGCGAACAGAAGGAAATATGTGCGAAATTGAAATTTTACAATGCATTATTCCGAGAAAGTAACGAGCATTCCTTTTCAAGAAGTTGTAGGAAGGAATAATTTAGTTTCTTGGTAACGTTAACAAGTGGTTATCCGCTTATGGTGTTTTCATTATTCCAATTGCACTGTTACATTTTCTTGCCGATATGCAAATCATCGCGTGTTCATCGTTCGTGTACTTTAAGCTTCTAATTGTCGGTAGCGGCGTATCGATTCCAGAAATGTTATGTTCCATCTTTTCAGAATGTTTTATCGATACTGATTGCATCGTTGGATGCTTGTTTATAATTAGTCCTTTACTTACAAGTCTTTCTCAATGACTTAAAAATGTAGAAATAGTAGAATCATTGAATCGAATAAATTAAATTAAAACAATTTCCTTATTTTAAAGGGTGTATGAAGCGAGTTAAGAATCGATTGCCGCAATGCAACGCAATTTTTAAATACTGATTCATTGAGAAGAAAAATGTATGTTACTTCACGTAGGATACTCCAGAAGGGGGTAACTTACAGTGACGATTTCATGGTGAAGCCGATTAAAAATTGTACGTTCCACTGATTAATCACATCACAGATATTCACCAAAATTCACCGCGTGTCCTTTTCTCGCGGTCGTTTGACATCCTTCGCGCGACGAGAAGCGCGCGAATCGGAAAACGATGATGCCGGCTTGAGCACCGCGGCGAGACTGAACACCGACTTGGAATCACCTCCGCTGCTTCGTACTGTTACCTAACTTCCCCAAGACAACAGCCGAATCATCTAGTCCGGCTCTCGCCTTACTTTTTTGGTAGTTTCCTTCCATCTCTGGTGATTGCGTCCAAAAAGGGGAGAAGTAATTAGAATAGTACGGTGGCGTGGTTTCGTTGGAGGATTAGGAAACATTTTGGTCGACTGGTAATCGTATCAGATTGTTCCAAGTGGCTAAAACAATTTTTAGATTTTCATTAGAATATATTTTTGAAAAGCATTTGTTACTTATTACTTTTTATCTTATATTTGTGTTACTACTACTGCTACATTTACCATTCACTACATCCATTACTATTCACTGCTCTTTGTTCATATTTGCCATTCACTACTTACTTTCTACTCACTACTCGCTACTTAGCACTCCATTATCAGTATTTAATGGTTCTCTATTTATTACTTAATACTCTCTAGTTTACATTCACTATTTACTATTCACTACTTTTACTCTATATTTTTTAGATAGCGTTCATTGCTTACTACTGTTTAATCAATATTTAGTAATCGTTACTCATACACGCTAAGCTTTCCGTTACAGAATTCCTCGTTATATACCAACTGCAAGCTACTTTTTAAGGGTAGCATAATATTATCAATACAAAGAGCGAAACAGTACATCATTTACAGAAACCAAGCCAATTTTGGCCACACGCAGAAACATCCACATAGCATAGCAGATAGCATTCCACAAACGCCTTCTCGACTGCATACGCTCACCGCGTCCACGACTCTAAGCGCAGAAATCACCAGTCGCATATCCGGCTCGATGTATAGCGAGTCTGAATTGGATCCGCAACAGTTCCGCGATTCGAGGTGGTAATAAAGTCCCGCGCGTGGGCTTTCGTAACGTTCAACGCACAATGGGAATGAAATCACGCCGGAATGTTTCTCAATCTGCTATCCGTAAATGATCTTCGCCAGCGTATTTTACACCTATTAGGTTAACCAATAAGTTCACGATATTTCGTCGCGTTTGAACGCGAGAGACCCACGCTCCGAATTTTTCAAACCGCCGCATTGTTCTCGGATGATTGAGCATTGTTTTGCGGCGAACAACGCGCGCCCCGTGTTTAATCCTTTGAAGCATAAAGCGGCTTCGCCGTGAGATCGCCTGCAAGATTGAATCGCGTCAGTTAGACGAACAGTGATCTAGCAGTGAAACTGCTACTCTTGGACTAATGAAACGCAAAGTCAAACTACGAACTTGCTGTTCAACCCTGATACTTACGCAATCGCGTCGCAATATCCATGGTACCATGGCGCGGACCAACATCAGCAGCAAAGCTACATTATTGCTCCGTCGAGAATTTCCAGTTGCGAAATTTTTCGCGCAATCGAGCAAAGACTTTCGTCGTCGTTCGTCCTCGAATAGGTCGCTACTCGAGTCGTTTGGTTCCTCAAGAACGCGGTTTCGTCAGTCGAACCGTTGCATAATTCCAAAAGGACAAGCATCAGCTAATGGGAGGCGCACAAGTCCACGTCCACACGGGATACCTGAACGCGGATGTTCGTAAACTATCGTCTTTGTTGCTATAAAGGACTCCCGGACCTTTGACCCTGTTAAGCAAGCCGGATGAGCCGTTTGAGCTGCAATTTCATGTACATTCGTGGTGATTTTCTCACCTTGACAGTTGAGGAATGCGATCCGTATATTTTAATACATCTCGGATACTGGGGGGGCAAGATGGATCATGTTTGTTCGTAGTTTGTTGAATGACTAGTTAAGTGATTAAGCGATGCTAGGCACGAGCAGTTTAACTTTTCGATTGGTACTAGGCAGCTGTTTGAGTTGTAACTGCTTTAACTTCGGTACTTGTCCGTTTCTTTTGAAAAGAGAAGAAACTTGGAGAGAAATTTCATTTTTTATTTCTAAGATTAACTAAAAATAAGTTTTACATCGATTTCACTATAGAAATCATCATTACAAGGACCTCTGGCTTCTGCTTATGTAATGATATCTAAATTCTTCTCTTCTTCCTTTAATTTAGCGAGTCTATAAACGATTTTTATTTTTACTCATTTCGATTCGGTAGTTTGTTTAGATTTTTATAGTGTATATTGACGGAAACAATCTGACACCTGTTCTCAGATGATTAATAGTTGTGAACGTTCAGGAAATATTAAGAGGTCGTTTGTCTCTTGACGTTGTACTTTGTAATATTTCTTCCTTATAACTTCCTTGTAACATTCTGAAGATTGCACGCTCACATAGTGTGGAAAGTTGGAAATATGCGCAAACCTTAGCTGGGACAAGTAACATTGGCCTGAAAATAAAATATTCTCTTTCAATTACAGCATTGTGCAAAAGTGTTGGATTTACATTATTTTTTAAATTTAAATATTAATTGAGCTTCGATTCTCGATTTAGAAATCCTCATCTACTTTATCGCCTTACAATCTCCAGCTGGTTCATCAAATTCTCTCTTACCAATCCAGGTGCCCCGTTACACAATTCTGAACCACGTAACTGATGTAATCTATTACCAAACCGTAAATTCAGTCATTACAATCAATCAGACGGAAGATCAACCTGACTTATCTTGATCTTGCCCCACTACTCAACGCATTCTCCCTTTTATATGATCTAAGTTGGATAAGGAATTTCATATATGAAATATCCCAATGATAAATTATAAGTATGAATGTCTATCTTTGTACTATACAGTATCACCCATTCGTTTGCGTACAGTAATTATAACACATTCTAACTTTCTTATCCTAAGTGAAAAACAAACTACAATTTACCTTAATATGTTTTACCTTTCTTATGTGAATACGCGAAGAAAAATGCTTCATACTTGATAGATTTGATCGTTTTTGCTTATCGGTGTAACATTGTGTTCTACCACCATATGTTCTATCAATCATAATTTTTATCTTCCTCTCATGTGCAAGAACACACGATAAGGCTGCAATTATATATAACGTATAGTATTTCCAGAATGATAGAAAAACTTGACAAACATATGGCTTTTGTGCGATGATTCGGAATCGCGGCTGGACTCTGGTTCTCCAAGAGTTAGATATCGCGTAATCTCTAAGAGGCGAAGTGCCTCGTGGAGATTACAACGGTGCTTGTGTGGTGTGCATCCTGTTGCGAGTGCTTCTCACGTGCTGGCGTTCCCTGCATTTCGAGGAACCGTGCAATGCCCTTTACCTGTAACGGTAAAGGTGAACGGCACCTCTAAAAGGGCGCTCGTTTTGACATCGGCCACCAGTGGATAGAGAATTCTGGGTGAGAGATCCGATCGGTTAGATACCAGCCTGTGCGTTTAGGCCGATGCACTCCGCCGTGTGAACGATTTTCTGTCATGTGTGAACGATTACTCCACAGTTCCACGTGTATATCTTCACTCTTGAAACACCTCTGTTGAATACAACAATATTTGAGTGATCACTAGAGTGATTAAATCGATTATATCGATCGCTCTGTATACCAATACGGAAAGAAAGGGGAAAAGTTGGATACAAAATTTTCCACTTTCTCAATTTTACTTCGTTACTTGCTGAAATATGTAAGAATCTTAAATTCCAATCGTATTAGTAACAAACTCTCTAGTGGCACTCGAGCAATTATTCCGTGAAGCAATGCTGAAGAGATCTGGGAAATTTCATTGCTCAACGTACATTCGAGACGTGATTGTATATAAGGGTGGCATGATCTCTGCTATAATTCTTGATAAATTACGTGGTCACGTTCCGGGACGAAGTCAATCGCAGTTACTGGGGAATTCCTCCGAAGGAATTCGAAATCATCGAGTCACGATCGATTGCAGTTCGGAATCTCGAAGTGAGCACAGGGGCTTCTTCGTCGCTTGGCTTCAATTTCAGGGACATGTCAGGGACATTCTTCAGATCGAATGAGAATGAAAGTATGTCTTGCTCGATGTCTAACGGGACGAAACGCACGTACGATGACCTTCGTCATCGCGTTAGAGCCTTGAATTTCGTTTGAGACAGATCGAGTCATCTTCGTCCTTGGTTCTTATTATTAGTTACTTTCTCACCGGTTCGTTTCTTTCTTCGTTGAAGTACCACTTTGGTAACAATCTCTAGGAAACAGTAAATTATTATTAGGTTACGTAATAAGTTCTTTCGCGTGTTTTTACTGTGTAACACGGTAGCTGGACTCCCAAAAGATCACATTATACGAAAGTATACATTTCTGACTTTTGTGACGAACCGCAGTGTTACATAATGTGGAAAATAAGAAGAAAAAGTGCACAAGAAACTTTCTTATTTTGTAGAAAGTGCAATACATTTGGCATGATTATTAAATGATCGCAATAGTGGTGAATAACATTCGTCCTGTTTTATCTCATCTGGATTACAAGCATGTGCTTTTTCTTTCCACGTGTTTTCGTGTGTTACGCGCTTGTTAAACGTAACTGTAAATTGAAGGTTTTCATCGTTGATCCCCGATTATGAAAGTACCTCGCTGGAAAATAAGTAAACTCTTACCGCGATTAAACGAGAGGGAAACGAATACTCGTCAACTTCCGTGGTCGTTCTTTCCCGCATATGACGCATACCTGTGTAATATATATGTACATGAAAACGTATGTCTATACGAAGCCATAAATTTTACAGATAGACAGAGACAGAGAGAGTTCTTTCATTATTATTTTTTCTAGATATATTCCGTTACATTCTTCTCCACATGTGGTGGATGCTGATGTATTAAGTATTTGCTTTCTTTTTTCTCTGCCACGTGTGTTTTACATTTGAAAGTGCCGCCCTCTTATACTTACAATTACTCCAATTTAATCGCCTCTTCGATTTCTTCGCCTCGTTTCCTGTTTGGATAACAATTATTCTTGATTACATGGTATATAATAGTGCTCGTAACGAAGATTCAAACGTTACGCAAATTGATGTGTTACATTCGGTTTGAAACTAGCATTTTTCTCGTTGCGTTTCTACGCAAGGTCCGTGACACGATTCCGGTCTTTCTTGTCGTACAATTGTAATCGAACATCGATCAAACATCATGCTGCTTTAAATGCTGATGGATTCGTTGTAAATGTTACAAACGATTTTTACTTTAACCGTGCAGCGCTGACTTTGTTGCACGGTCGTTTTTGGAACTAGATCCTAAGCGCCAATCAAGTGCTTTGATACGAAAGCTTAATAAAGTTCGAAAAGTGAAATTAATCATTTAGAATCTCACAAATTATACTGTCGATTAGATCTAACCTTTGTAATTACAATTGTTCTTAAACTCTTAGACCCCTTTCTTTTAATTACTTTGTATACATCTGATTGTTCGAAAACTGCTACGAAATGCATTTAATTGCTTGCGCACGTCTAATGCATACGTGAACGGTTTCGCTTGGTATTGCGAGTGTCTCGAGATTGTTTTCACTTTCGTATGGCGGAAAAGGCAGCACTGTGCGGATGTGGACCGTCTAAGGAAGCTGTGTGGCTTCAAGGAAGGATGTCGAGATGAGAGAAAGTAGTCTCTTCGGTGAGCAACTTGTTGTCGGATTTTTTTCTTTTTGAATCTTAACAACTGCGCGTTACTGTCGGTTGTTACGTAATATCTGGACGCGTAACCGAGACACGGACGATCGATCATCGATTACTCGAATAAACATGCTACACCATTGTTTCTTTTCACTATTATTTCAAGCAATCCTTTTATTTGAATCAATTTTGCTTTTGTAAACCCGTTTGTTAATCGAATTTCAATTTGTGTTTGAATGTAATTAAATTTAATATTAGAATATTGAAGGTTAGGTTGACTGGTATGTAGAGGATGTTTCATCTATCGTGTCCAGTTTTCTCATGCTCGTTACTTTTGGCGGTAAAACAATGCACGTTTGATCTTACTTTGAACATTCGAAATTTGAAATCGGTAATTATGTCGTATAATAAATTGGTTAAAAACGTGCATTGACACTTTAAATGCGTGCGTGTCGGAGAATCATTTGAAGCGACATTTGCAACGCGTGTTCACTCTAGCGTGTAATCGACAGGCATTAAAGTCGCTATTCGTTCGCGGTCAGAACGTTTTAATAGCGCAACACGTGCAACGGTGCACGTTGCGATTCGACACCGGCTTTCTACCGACTGGCCTGTCCTTACGTATTCAGCTTTTAGTCCCTAATAAAGTCGTTTTAAGGATTAAGCAACCGCCAGCGTGATAGCCGCCTAATTCGTCGGCACACTCACGCTGCCCTTGTCCTCTTTAAGGCGCGATGCTTGCGCCACGAGGGATGAGCGTTGCGATTCGCGCAACCGAATAGACATGGATTAAATATTAATACTATAATATAGTGCTCGCGTATGCGACAGCGTTGACCAAAACAACTCCACTCCCATGCGTCTTTTGTATGTACCACGCCATCTTTCATGCCAGTTTCGTGATCGATTTTCTATTTTCGAAACATCAGCTAACGTGAGAACTGCTTTTGAGTAATGTTCCCTCCAACTTTTCGTTTGCCCATAAACCTTTTCCTAAATGTGAAATTTGTTACTTTTAGGGATTTGGATCTAGAACTTTGCAAATATATTTTTCAAATTTCGCTCTTCGAGACTGTGAAGAGGATCGACTTTTTTTAAGTTCTGTAACGGAAGACTGCTTTAAGCAATATTTGGAGATTGAAGCATTTACGCGCTTCGATGAAAAAAACCGAAGATGCGCAAGAATGTTTTTCAAATTTGTACAAGAAATACAGTTCTCTAGCTTACTTTTGTAATTGCAGAATATGCGTGGACCAAAGCGCTAATAAGGACAGGCAATTGAGGTCCCTGCAGCTGGAGATGGAGAATCTTCAGCGACAATTGCAGACGGCCACATATGATAGAGAAAACGCAATCCAGGAGAATCGGCGAATTCAAGATGATTTGGCTGCGGTTACTTGCGAAGTGAGGAACCTCCAGCGTGAACTGGAAGCGTCGCGTGCAGAGTCCTTCGATTTGAAGAGACAACTTCAAACCTACGTCAGTGAAGTCCGCAGAGCCGAGGAACTTTTGAACAGAAAGGTGATTTCACCTTGGAATCACAAAAATACTTTGAACAAATTTTGTCAAAACGGGCGTTTTATATATTATTTATTTAGAAAAATAGCGAACTATACAACTATTTTATTTTTTGTAACACGATACATAAATGGACGTATGCTTCTTTTTCTTTTTAAAAGCACATTCTTTAGTTCGATATTGTATGGTTATACGATAGCACGGTAGAAATCACATTGTATTTCATGGCCGTACTTATACGTTAAATTTCAAGGAAACCAAGGTCGCGTCGAGAACGAACTTGTACAAATAATAGAGAAGCGAGGCGTACCTGTCGTTTCACACTTCGTTTGAAGGATACATAGATTCTGAGTTTGCTTCTCTCGCGTTTAAACATGGTTCACGTGCTTCCATTTTTCTAATGACCTTGGGTTGTTCGAATAATCGAGCTTTACTTCTAATTTATAGGAAAATGAAAGATCAGAAATGTTGAATCACTTCAAGAGCTTAAGTTTGGAGGCGACAGTTTTGGAGAATAATAATCACAGTTTAGAATCCGAAGCGGCAGAAGCAAGAGGAGCACTCCAATCGGCTAGAGATCGACTTCTGGATTTAGAACGACAGTTGGCCGACAAGGATTGCCTAATACGAGGCTACGAAACACAGGTTCATTATTTGGATATTCAACGCACGTCTGTCTTTCTGGTTTTAGTAATAACTAACTAGAACGCAGATACAGCTAACTAAAGTATCAATATCAATTTCTCAGATTAGCGAATTAACTCAAAACGTGGCCAGTATGGAATCACAATTGCGTCAGCAAGGAGAACAGAAGCATAGAGCAGAAGCGGATTTATGTGCTGTCAGAGATTTATGCATGAAACTCGATCAACAGAAGGATACGCTTATGCAACAGCTGGACGATAAAGATACGATGAAAACGCAGGTAAAGTCAGTCAGAAAGAGTAAAATAATTTAAAAAGAATAGTGTAGCAATGTGTTCGATGTTTAGTACGACATGCAGATCGCTAAGTTAAAAGCAGAACAAGCTTTAATTCAAGACCAAATGAGTAAAGATCGCACGACAGTGGAGCGTCTCGAATTACTATTGGACCAAGCAAGACAGGAGTCCATGACTGTACAGGCTAATAATCAAGAGCTTCAGAACGAGATGTCTAGGTTGAGGCAAAAAATATCTGAGCTTCAGAGCAAATTGTAAGGGGCATTTTAATTATTACCTACTCTAGTAATTATGGTGGATCAATAACTGTTCACAGGGTATGGAATGTGTTAAATTAATAGAATGTTAGCATGTTGCAAGATATATTTTTTCTTTGTATAATATTTTAGATCTTCAGAATCAGCGAAACTTCGGCAATATCAAACTCAAGCTGCAGAATATTCTAAACAAATTAGTGAACTTCGTAGACAAGTTACAAACGAGAGATTTGATCGCGCAAGAAAAGATGAAGAGAATCGTAGGTACGTACCTTGAAATCCTTATTTATCATTCGAATTTCTACGTAAGGTAAAGTTTAAATCGATGCAAGTTCAAACTGGCGACATTTTTTCGATTATCTCTTTTCTAGACATTCCGAAGGCCTTCCTGATTCTTTCATCCAAACTCCAGTTCCTAATCACATTCCTAACGAAAACACAAACGATGGAAAACTCAGGTAGAAAAGTCTTTTAATACCTAAGCAATTTTAAGTGCAGAGGTGGATTTTTTATTGCTCACTTGAAAAATATTTTTGTTTTATATATCTATGATTGATTCTTGGCTTTAGGAAATGATATTCAAAGGGTTAATAATGATAATGATATTAAAATTACTTTCTACCTCTGCATTATTGCGTTTTTCCAACAACTATGAATTATAAACACAAAAATAAATTAAACTGCCAGGCAAGTAGACTGGCTGAAGAAACCTTACACCGCGATTCCCAAATACTCGCATACACTACTTAGCGATACGCGATCGGTAAACGAGCGACATTCCTTTCCCTTGGATTGCAAGTGTTTGCCCTCGAGAAATGTGTTACACGATCCATCGTCGGACAGATCGCAGCATGTGCCTTCTATTTTGAGTAACGAAGCAGACATCTCAAAGCAGAACGATTCTAACAACTTAAACAGCGGTTCAAAGCCTTTATAATCGCACTAAAAACTGTCTTGTATATATATTTCATCGTGGCTGTTTTATTAGATGCATTAATAAGATATATTTGTGCGTAAAAATAACAAGTAAATTTTAATGCAACATTCTATTAGTTGCTTAATATTGTACGAAGAGAACTTATGGCTGAACTGTCTGAAATTTTACTGAAGCCTGAAGAGGTGTGCCATATACTAGAAAAATGTTATATTCATCCTTTTAAATTCTATGAAAACCAATCATCCATAAGGTCCCTTACTAGGTTGCTTTCGATTAAAGTTTTTTTTTTTATTTACAGGTCTTTAAACTCAACACCAGACAGTTTTAATGCAGATCTAAACGTGGTCTTATAAAGCAATTTAACAATGCCCTGATCGATAGATATTTGCAGAATGAAGCAAGCAGAGAACGCGACGATCAGATTCAAACAAATGGAACGAAATCAGTAGATCCAATCGCTGTGTCGCAGTCAGAACGCTTGAACGGGGAGAATAATCGCCGATGCAGTAACCAGTCGAGAGATGATCAGAGTAACGTTCCTTGTATAAACATAATCTTACGTTCGGATTGCAAAATGCATTCGAATCAATATAACTGTGTACAAAAGGAAAACACGCGATACAAAAGTGTACCGCTGTTTCAAATTAACAGAGATTTGAGAAAAACTAATTGGAGAGCACTGACTATGCCGCAGTTAGAATCAATTAGCGACCAAAATGCTGTTCGTACTGCTTTTAATACAGAGAATCGATTCGATGTGTCACAGTCGATAGAAATGCAATATAGAACAGCATGTAATCAAGGTAATGCGGATTCAACGTTTAATATTTCACAAATTCAGCATAGTAGCAGTTCGTTATTTTTTAATTGTACTGCTTGTCCGAATGAAAAAATAAATTCTAGTAAAGTGGATAAAACGAATGTGTTGCTTAAGCATAATGGGACATTTTTAGAGCAAGCAACATTGTCGAATAAGAGCATGACAAAATGTCCAAATGCAAATGATAAGACTGACTCGACTTTTAGTTTGAACAAATTTACTAAGCACCCCATGAAATTTTCTACGGAATTGCTCACGAAGAGTTCTCCGTTTACTGTATTAGATAGTGGTATGAAGGGAGTAAATGAGAGTATGAGGGCGTCTAAAGTGGTAGAGACAGACTTACCATTAAAATTGGAGAAAACTGCTGGAACGAAAGAAAATTCTGTTAAAACTGGTTTGAAGTCTAGTGTTACCAATTTAGAATCAAAGCCTCTAAATATATTAGCTGATTCAAAATTTAGAATAGTAGAAAATTGTCTAAAACCAATGAATTGTACACCACGCAGAGAATTTTTCTACACAAATTCTTTTACGCCAGCTAACACCGACGGAAAGCTGGTGGAAAATAGTGAATTTGAGTATACAGTTTGCAGTAACAGAGCAGAGGATTTTTACAACATGAATTATGAAAAATCCAAAGCATCGATAACTTTTGAGAAAAGCGCATTAGAGAGCAAAAAATTAACGAATTTGTCAGTTCAGAAAAACACGGATTTTTGTACTAATGCAAGTTGTAAAGAAACTAACTGTTCTGTATTAAATACGGAACAACAATGCGAACGTACTTGCACTGTTTCAAATACAAAATCTACGAATTACACGTCCCTAAAAGTTAAAAAAGATTTTCCACGTAAAGAATGTGAAAGTAAATGCATAGGTACAATTGATAGTGTTTTACATATGCTGCAAAGTATGGTAAAAGAAGCAAAGAAGTGCAACGACAAAGACACGACAAAACTCAACGAAAAAGATTATCAGTTAAAAGAAGTACGGTGTAAAAATGCGGATTGCAACACAAGTGGGAAAAATGAAACTTCAATGGAACTTAAAGGCAATCCTGTTAATCCATTGGAACTTATGAGACCAGAGTGTACAAAAATTCTACAAGAAATTAAAAAACATACGGAAATGTTGGAGGAACAATTGGTCATTATAAATAAATCTCTAAGAGGTCGAAGAAAATATGCTACTTTGGAAAGCTGGAACATTAAACAACAGAAAAATATAAAAACACAGAATCCTGAAAAGAAGAATGTTTATGTGCAGGAACCGTGCCTATGTGATCATATAAAATATACTCAATGTTCACAGTTAAAGTTAGAAAATAACTATCACTTGCAGCATATTGAAAAGAATGATGTAACTCTTCAGCGAGTTGATAAATTTAACACATGTGGGAAGGATAGAGTTGATAAATGTCTGTGGAAAAACGGTGTTAAATCTCTGAAGTGCTACAACAATGCCCAAATTCAATGTGTAAGGTCCATGTCTTCTCATGTATTCAATTCTTGGTCCACTACCATGTCCCCTTTTAGACCAGTAGCTACGTCTACACCCAAAAAGGAAAATCCACCAAAAACAAAGGAAAGTTCTTATCATATATCAATTTGTACCCAGACAGTTTCTACACCTATTAAGGAAAGTTTTGAACTAATGGAAGGTGAAAAAATTACATCAACACCTGAGAAAGTAAATCCGACGAAAAAGAAAGGAGGTCCTTGTCACATATCAATTTATACTCCGATAACTTCTATACCCGAAGAATGTTTAGGCAGAACACAAGTTGAGAAAATTATAACAAATGAAACGAAATGTTGTTCTATAGAAAAGAATGACGAAGCAGTTGATACAGTATGTGTGAATGAGAAGGAACTATATTCAACTTGCGAGAAAAACGCTGTTGTAATGTTACTTTTAGCGAATGCTGTAAATAGTAAATGTTCAAAGTCGAAATATAAAAAGTCAGAGTTTTTGAATTTTAGACCGAGATGCGTTACTAATTCGTGTACTAAGTTCGATCAGAGATTGATTAAATGTAGACTATCCAAACGAAAAATGCAGATACCTGTTGTGTTCAAATTGTCATCTGTAAGATGTAAAACCGAAGATATTCCGTCGAATAGAAGTAACAATAAACATTCCACTAAACGCTCAACGAACAACTGCACAATATCAGATTTAAAAACAGATGCATACACGCAATCGTCGAATTTAAAAATCACTACTGCCACTTCAGTTCCTTGTATCGCGTTTACCAATAGAAGCAGGATAGAAAATATTGATGAAGAAAGAATAATGTCGAAAGAAGGCTGTATACTAAGTTAAACACATATCGATGGAAAAATGAAAGTAAAAATCAAAGTACGTTATTGTGCACAAATTGTAAGATTTTAATTCTTAACTTTTAACTATCGTAATTATACAAATAATAAAGTGTTTAATTATTCCCAGGTAAAGCCTGAGTTGTTAGTAGCTGCAAATTAAAGTTTTATATTTTTGTGTGGATCGAAGTCCATTATAGTAATATAAATAACAAAATTATAAATTTTAAGTAAACAAGTTGTAAGACTGTATTAGCGATAGCGATTTAACAGAAATTGTTATTATATTGTACATGCAACAAATAAGTTAAGGGAATAGCTTATTATATTTGTTTATATTTTTTACTCGCTGAATCAATAAATTGCATAGGAATAAAAGATGAGATATTCTACTTCGAGTCTAACTTAATGATATTTTTATTTTTTGTATACTGTGTTCATCATGTTCTAACACACAATTAGAGAAAACAGTCGTGTTTAGTCGCTTGAATAAAAAAAAAACAAGTAAATAAATGTTACAAATTCGAAGTATGAAAAAAGGCATAGATTTTTGGAAGGTGTGATATATAAAGTAAAGAGGAAGAAACATAAACAGTGTGTAAAATAATTACTGTATTTAACTCATTTTTCGGGACACACGTGTTTATGGTAATATGGGAAAGCGACAAGAAAATTTTTCGAAAGTTCACTCCAAGATTGTTGCTCGCCAGTGAATTTTGTTTAATCAGGTACGCTGAGATTTGCTTGCTTCTATAAAAGTATACATATAGTGCAGTCAGAGAATAAACGTTCAAACAATTGCATACGTTTAATTTGAATAGTTCTGCTTTTTTGTATTTAGTAATTTATTATATTATCCTTTTCATTCCTTTACACATATTGTTATGATCTCACTGATCGTACGAAACGGTGAACATGTAAACTAGGTAATTACAAATAATAAAAATAAAAAGCCTCTCAATAAGATTTCTCTTCTAAACGTTTAGCTATTCAAATTTGATTTATGTATATATTTATATATATATTTATACTTATATGTATTTTATATATACATATAGTATTTATAATCTATATATAAAATACATAACAGAGGCTCGCACAATGTCTTCTTCATCCGTTTTACAATCCGCGATATTTTTAAGTCATCAATTCTCTTTCCTCAATTATATAATTGGTGCCAGCTAGTTCTTTCTTCTCAGCGTCCGCTATCTATTGAGTCGATAATTACAAAATTTTATATATATATATATATATATACCTACGTCTGTTGCCATAATTCTATTATAATACAAGAATTCTTTTTCTCATTCCGCGCGCTTCGCCAGACACATTTAAACTTACTCGTTTAAGAAAAATTTTTACACAGAGCTCGTAAACATCATGAATGAAGTACAGGGGTTATGTATAAATATTTATAATTATACACATATACTTTATTCTTCCGAATTTCTTGCGAATACGATCGTCTTAAGAGTCTTTTTAATTTCGCGATCCCGCCCAAGAATACGTGAATAACAAACGTAGTCCCGCGATCTTGACGCTATAATGTTCCGATGGATCTTATAACTGGATAAAAGATGATTCTTTATGTATAGAATTAGCTCGAAAATATACAGAACAATTTTTTGATAAAAGATATAGATTTCGAGAAAATTGAATGTAACCGTCTGAAACGTGGCACAAGATTCTTTCCTTGCGTCCGATGATGAATGGTGTCGTGATTCCTTACTCTCTACGATCTATAAACGGAACAAAATTTCAAAATATTGAACCATTGTTAAGATTTTAGAACATTAGAGTTCTTAGATGAAAGACAATGAAATAGAGAAAGAGAGCGAGAGAGAGAGAGAGAGAGAAAGATTTACAAATGTATTCCTAATGAATCTAACAGAAATAAGTGACGCAATAAATTGAAGTGAATGCATAAGGGTGTGTACAATGAACATACTTCGACTGTTGGGAATGGCGCAAGTATTCGTTGCATTGGAAAAACCTGGAAATAATCAAATCCGCGTTATGTTAGACGAATTATTATTAAATTCAATTTCCACAAAAACTAGGCCTTTTATAAAAAAATTTTATTCTACATTTTCGATTTATTTTTACATGTAGAGTCATGTGCCACCCGTCCTACCAAACTCTGTATTAAATGGCTGAAAAAAGTATTCATACATTACTTACTTTTAACGTCTACTATTGCAAGTGTCCCCTTTAGCAAATTTGTTTATGTCATAATAATCTATAAAAATCTCTCTCTCTCTCTCCTTTTTTCTTTAATAAAAAAAAAAGAAAAATAATAAAAAAAGAAATTAAACTAGGCGTGTCTCGGAAAAAGATATCAAAACTTCGCTATGTATGAATATTTTTCTCAGTCACTCTACTCTCGTTCATTTTTATTCCTTTCAACATTTATGGAAACGAAAAAAAGAGACTTTTCTTCAGTTCGAATTACAACGACAACACATCCCAAACGAAGAACTTTTACTCTTTCTGTCAATTTCGCGAGACAACCGTAATTACCATTTCATGGTACACTTTCTTTCGTTACCTCGTTTTGTACAGCTTATGATACAAAGAAGTCGATAATATTTCGTTTATGATTTAAGATAAGAGAAAACGAAAAACCCTTATCATCACGCGCCGCGAGAATCACTTATCCTTAAGATGGTTGTTTGAAAATTCGCAGAAGCATTGGGATTTCAAGTAAAGGCGTTTTGTCATAAGAATAACAAAAAGTATGAACAAGCATAAGTTATCTCAACAACAGTCTTCGAAGGAAACAAAACAAAAAAAGAATGAAAAACATCTGATCACACAAACTATTTAGCAGATTTTTAAACTTTTGCCACTTTTATGATCTTTTCTTTTTTTTCAAATTAAATATAATCAATCTTTAAAAAAAAAAATATGCAAGACAATATTTCTTTTTGTTATTGATCGTCAGTTGCAATCATCATTTTCAAATGACGCCTAATTCACTCTGTTCAAGTAAAATCAAAATTGTTAAGACTGCTCTGTCATTGTGGTAAATTGTTAAAAAGCAGATACACAAAATTGAAGAAATTGTAAATAACTGCTATGGAAAGCATTTCTTATAATTTCTCTTTGTCTATCTATTTTTTGTTTAGTGCTGAAAATTTGTAGAACACTGGCTTAAAGATCGTTTAGGCCTTTCTAAGTTCCAAGTATAAATATACTTACATTTGTATCTATAATAATACACAGACAACTCGGAAGCAATAATTAATCTGTGACTCGATCAAATCTTAATATCTGTGTGTATTGTAGCGTTACATGGATGCTTCTCATCAATTCTCGGTTTCGCGATTCAAGCAAACCGGATCGTATTAAATGTATGTATTAGATGACAACAATAGCGCGATCGAGGAAACGATTCAACACGACACGTTCAGTTTGTCCCGAAAAAGTATAAAAAATTCCCTAATTAGAGTATCTCTTGATTTAAAAGGGAGTGTATAGTTACGAAAACACGTGATAATTATATGTTCCGGTTCCTACATATATGTTCCTATTTTTCAGTAACGAGTAGACGTGTTTAAATATCCGTTTCACATTTTTCTCATACGAGTAACTGTGTTTTGAAGAAAATATCAGAACACAAAAAAAAGAGAAGATTTTATAGGAGCAATCAACATTCAAATTGAAGACAAGAAAAATTTTTGATCAAAGTATTGTTGGTCATATGGGAAAAATGGAAACAAAAATTAGCTTAAATATATCCACCGAGTACTGTTGAACAAAGAACATAAACATAGCAATTGAAACATAGTTAACACGTGCAGTATCCCCGTTAAAGTTACAAAAGTTGAACAAACAGCTAGGAATTCCAAAGTTAAAAGCGATCTAAAGCAGAAGAACAAGTTCTTAGATTTTCTATCAGATGGATTTAGGGTCGGAATATGTCATTATCATCATCATTATCATCATTATCATCATGTTATGTGCGATGTCCTTATTAACGTTGGTCTTGACGCAATATGATTACTCGATAATAAAACAAAAGAGAGACGATAATATAGCCATGTAATTGCAATATGCAATTATATAAGCAAAATCATAAAGTCCTAACAAATACATTTCATAAAAAGGTTTTCTTTACATTCTAGGTTTTCTTGTGGTGACTTATGAAAAACATACAATAATAATATTAATAATAATTAATAATAATAATATAATATAATATAATAATAATATAATATTGATTGTGTGTAATTAACTATAACGTCCATAAAGTATTTTCTTCGCCCTTCCATTTTTTTGTACACGATTACTAAAAACATTTCTTCCGCTTCTTGTTGAGAAAATAAATATTAATATTAAATTTGAAATATTATCTCGTTTTTTGTTTGCTTTTTTTCTTTCTTTCTTTTATCACTGATCCGCAATCACTTCATCTACTGTCTTTCGTTCGTGTTAACTAGTTACAGTACATTGTTATAGTCTAAATCGGCAAATCGATTTGCCTAGTAAGTTTATAGGCCTCTTTTAATAATTATGGAACATTGCCGTATCCTCTTCTTTTCTAATTGCATCCTCTTCACCATTAATACACCTTCTTTGCATTTTTTCTTTCCTTTTTCTTATTAACGCACGAGCACACTTTTCTTTTTCTTATTTTTTGCAATCAATTTTTGCAAACTCTTCGCATCTTTCTCTATCATACCTCTGTTCTCTCACTTTACACTAAAATTCAAAATAAACGAGTTGATCGCTGCTCGCAACGTGAAAAGAGCTTTCTTTTTTTTTTTAGAGGCCTGGTTCAAGAGGTCACCTATGGTTACTGCTGCTTTGATCGTTCATATCGTACAGAACTTGTGCGATTGTTCTCGATGATTCGACGTTACTTAATGCCACACCTGCCAAGTGTGGTTCGTACGCTCTAAGATGCCTGAAAAAATTGTTACATTTTCATTTTAACTACATTTTCCAAGATGATAGCACATAAGTTACTAATCATACGTATAACGATTATTGCTTATATTTTGTATTGAAATTAAAAAGTTTTACCTTCTGCCATGTGTTGAATATATGACTAGGTTACGAAGAATAAGAGCTGCTGTCAAGCGAATACTTTTGGTCACTGGACCTTCGTTGTCATCCTGTTGAAAAATCATGAAGTAATTAAGCACTTGAAACGCAGTTCCAGATCATGTATTATTGCAGTAAAAAAAAATCTAGTCACACTTTTAAGTAACACTAAAACAAATATAATACGACAAAAATGTGGCAATTATTTAGTGATCGAATTAATTAGTTGCAAACAGCTTCGAACATTAGTAAAATACAATTATGAATAACAAAATGAGAACATTGATTCAGGAAATGATGTCGCGTGTGAATTGATTACACAATTTCGTGGGAAACATCACACAAAACATTGATATTTTATCTCTATGCTACAACTGAACAGTTGTTTTCAATGAACGAAAAAACTATACTTTGGTACTAACAGATAATCTAGCGTAACATTAATTAATCACAGCATGCTTTGTATAAACAAAATAAAACAATGTAACTAGTAAAATCTAAAAAGATCACATTTAAAAACATGTTTATACAAGCTTACTATATAATAATAGGAGTAAAATGGATTTATTTGAGATACCATGTATTTAAGCTCTTTTTAATGCTAAAAATGTTTATATGTTCAAGAATAAATACTTCAAATAGAATAACGTTTCGTTTGTATTCTATTTGTAAGATGATCATATGTAATTGTAATCGCCAACAATAATCCAATATCCTAAAGATATTTCTTTCCTATATCAAGGATTTATGTAGAAATAAATGTTACTGTTCAGGTCTAAATAAAGTCGTTAAATATTTAAACCATAATTAATGCTAAAGGTGGTTCTTTCTGCGTCGTAAGCGTAACAAATATTCTACCATTATGCTGCGTAAAGTAAATATTAAACCAACACCCTCCATCATCATGAATACACTTCAAATGCGTGAACACATACATTATAGTACAGCGGGACTCTAGCTACGAAATGAAACTAAAATGAAATCCATGCTAATATAAAACAAGGTTTTTATACACCGTGAAACGTACAAATTAAAAATAAAAAAAAAACAACAACAAAAACAGCGTATGTTGTGAAAAATAATAGAATGAAGCGCAAAAAAAAAAAAAATAGGCGACAGGAACAGCGCACAGGGGCTGTGGACTGTGAACCGTGAATCCTTTTCTTTTGTCAATTTTGGAACACGTTTTTACCTGTTCTGGTGGAGGATTTTGCCCAGGTCTGGGGGAAGAAGAGCTTGAGGTGGCTGCAGCGGGCTTGGTCGGCCTTTGCTGCTTCGCCAAGAGAATAAGAAATTTCATTACATTAACAAAACTCAATAGACTCTATGAACCGTGGGACTATAAAGGGATTCTCCGAAATATCGACACAGATTATATCGTTAAACGCGTTAATCTCAGACATGTGCGTAATAGTTTTAATGCATTTGTTACCCGCATGACAGAGAAGTGTTTTGTGCTCTTTTTTTCTTTTCTATCAAAGTTACTGTCTCACTTATAGCTACTTGTATTGTTACAACTAGACTGCGGATGTTTATAGAAATTCCGATTTTTCTAAATACTATTATACGATCCAAGTAAAAATTTGTTTCGTTCCAAATATTATAAGAATATTTACATATACCTTATTCTGGCTAATTACTATAGTTTTTGCATTATTTATGTATTTAACTATTCCATCAATGCGTAAACATCGGCAAGCTAATTGTGAGATTTCTCGTGTAATTTTATATCATCTTACTAACCATTAGCTCCTTTGGATTTACGAATTCCAAGGCGTGCCGCTTAATAGCATGGAATGCTGCATTCGGTGCATATCCAGGGTGATGAGGAGTTGGCGGTGTCGATGTCGAAACTTCGGTTTTACCTGTTACCGTTAGCTGTTTCCTCCTCATCGACATTGTCTGTAGAACAAATTAATTGTCACTAGAGAGTTAAGTCCTTTCATAAATGATTTCTTTTTTAAATAAACAATATTACGCTTACTTCCGCGTTACAATGCCTATCGTACAAGTGTGTCATTAACGAAAATCTACGTCTCTTCAAAGCATCGCAACTTGCCCAAAGACATAGTATTTCCTCCCCACCAGTGGGACAATGTGCCTCGCACACGTGAAGGTAAACTTCATGTGGTGTTTTAAATTGCCTATAAAGGTAGAAAAATATTTACATTGTACCCAACACTGTGCACGTGTGCACGTGTGTGTATTAAAGGAGTGCTATCTATAGTTAGAACTCGATCAATTACCTCAAGCAACCTCGCCATTCACACAGATAGGCATTAGGATCGATTTTGATGGTGATAGTCTTCTCCGGTTGATTTTGACTCGTAGACGGCTTCGATTCCGGCTCCGTTGAGGAACTAACAGTTTTCATCAGTTTAACGGGCTGTTTCGCGGACAATCCGTGCGTTGCCGCTGCTTGGTGAGGCGTGGTGGGTCTGGTGGGTGGCGGTGTGGATGCAGGAGTCGGTGTCACCACCCTCGATGGCACACTCGTCGATACTGGTGTTTGTTGGGCCATCGCGGGGATTGTAACGGTTACAGTGTTCGGATTCGTTTGCGCCACGGAACTGTTTACTATTATGGAAGTCTGTGGAATTGTGCCCGATGTCGGTACCAACGGCGGCGGAATATTGCCAAGGGCGGGACTCTGCAAAATGGGGCGCGAAACTTGCGTAACAACAACCTGTTGTCCTTGAGGGGTGACCGCGACCATCTTTTGCTGGGTCGGCTGCGTGGCTGCTTGAGGTTGCAGAATAATAATTGTTTTCGCGCCTGTACCTTGCTGCTGCGTCGTTTGAGCCACTAGCACGGTCTGCGCTTGACCTTGAACCAACGTTGTTTGCGGTTGCGCTAGGACATAATTTTGACCAGGCACACCACCGGAAACAACGTATTGTAATTGACCTCCCGCTCCTTGTTGCAACAAAACTTGCGGCTGTGGCTGTGCCTGCCTTCCTTTCACTGCGCCAGCTGGTATGATAACCTGATTATTCGGTTGAATCGTTTGTTGTACCACTATCTGTCTAGGAGCTGTTACGATTAATTGTTGTTGATGCTGTTGAGGCTGTGGCTGTGGTTGTTGCTGGATTTGCGGTTGCTGTTGCAGTTGGGGTTGTGGTTGCGGTTGCGGTGGTAACTGCTGTGGTTGTGGTTGAAGCTGCACCTGTGTTTGTTGTTGATGTTGCACCTGTGGCTGCTGGGGTGGCTGTTGTCGTGGCTGTTGATTTATTTGATTAACGAATATGTGGGGCTCCTGTTTTATCACGGGAGGAGATTCTTCCTTAACGTTCACGTTCTCGTCAAGGTCCGTTTCGTCTCCTATGCAATCCGCGGCAAGAGCAGCGTAAAGATTCGCGGCAGTAGAAGAGACGGTTGCTTTCTCGCTGTCTTTGTCGTCGTCTTGTTCCTCAGATTTGATACTCGAGACAGTGGATTCGGCGGTTGTCGAGTCAACAGCGGGGTCCGGCGACATTGTGCCGTTGGAATACTTCACTTTCTTTACGTCCACCTCATCGGATTCACTGGCAGTTCGTTTTATCCCTCTAGGCGCTTCGATTAAAGTATCCTCGGATACTTCCGTTTGTATAACGTTACCCTCGTCCACTTCAGCTTTAATCTTAATGTCTGTAGGAGATTCTTTTAGTACTTTCTTAATGTGGTTTTCTACTAAATCCATTCCTTTCTCATTTATCGAATTTTTTCCTAAAACACCGTTCAGAAGCGGTTCTTTGTCGACTTTTCTATCCAACAAGTCTACAAGCATCATGCTCTGCAACGGTTTCTCTTTAGACGTTACGCTGGACGAATCTTTCGAGGATCCATCGTCCTGCGCGTCGATGTCCATGTTGCTAGGCGCACCATTTAATAGAATTCCTTCGAAACTCGTCAGAGAATTGTCCTCCTCTACGCCAACACCAGAACAATCCCTACTGCCACCGATACCACTACTAGATGCCAATGAATTGTTCGTCGAATCCGAATCCTCGGCGATTGATGTGCACGTTGATCGTTGACTCGCTTTGTTCGCCATAGTCACGGTTATTGCAGTTGGAGGCCGACATACTTTAATGGTTGACGATATGTGATTCTCGGTTGAATTCAAGATCACGGTGGAAGAAGTTGTCGATGTTGCGATTTGATTGACGTTTTCATTATCACTTACTTCAGTCTGAAAAGAAGGATCAAAATTATTTAATGCAGTGAAATTCGACAATTTCATCTTCAAGTGAAATGAAAAGGTTTACGAGTACCCTGTACGATTTGCCATACAAATTTAAAATCATACCTTGTCACAATTATTAGTCATAATAAATTTGGCTCCATTGAGCCTCTGAATCTTTTTGGCAGGAATGGGTGTGATAGCTGGCTTTTGCTTCGTGTTGATAGGAGTCTTTGGGAGTATTGTTGTCGAAGTAGTTGTGGTTGCAGTAGGCTGCGTTAGATTAGTCAACTGCTGCTGCAGTAGCCTCTGTTGTTGTTGACGTTGCGCGACCTATACAAGCAATATAATTTAGACTTGCAGATAAAAGTATCTTTTATTCTCTTTGAAAACTACTTTCTGTACTTTTTTAATTATTATAAAAAAAAAAGAATAACTGAAATCATGAAAACCATGCTCTGTTAGTAAAATACAAAATACTATTATTTTCATTGAGTTCAAGAAATAATCACTTGGTTAAATGTTACTTGAAAATTGTAACTCATCGAGATACACAAGTGATAAAATGATCAAGAATCGTTTCATTTAAACTTGTCTTCAAAACTAAAAACACAAAAAAGAAAGGCACAACGAAAACATAATCCTTATAGCTACTTTAAAACGCAAACACTAAGAAACTCTTTAGAATCAAATATGTTAAAACATACATCCACTAAGTACGATTCCAAATGCGATCTTATCCTGTAAAATAGTTCTTCTACAATATAAGTACGTATTAATTTAAATTCAATTTCGACTTGCATTGCATTGTATTCAAAATGATAATTCAATATTGCATAAACATGCTTTAACTCATGTACTCTGTTCCGAGTAGAAAATATATATTTATTCATCCTACAATTACACTTTGTACTAGAATGCTTTCCAAATGTCCAGAAAATAACTTTATAATAATATTAAACATAAAATTAATTTGTTTTATTAGACAAGATCATCGTCAGACTTGTACAAGATGACGATGTGAAAGTGTAATGACGATCAAAATCACGATAGTTTTAAGTTCGCATAAAAAGACAACGACCGCAGAAATAAGTACCACGTAGTTTGTACGTGGAATACAATGTTCGTAAAACAAATTTTACTTTTCATTTCTTTTAGAATTTTAGGAAGCTAGACTATATTCCTCAAAGACATCTTGTACATCTAAAACTCAAGGTCTTGCTAATAAACCAAAAAAAAGAGAGAAAAAATCCTACAGTTTTCATTGTTAATGTACAACAATGATACCTGGTTGCTGGTTATTAGCTGGTTGGCACTGATGCTGGATGCGATGCTAGCAGTAGTGTTTGTTACACAGGCAGTAGGGGTAGACACACAAGTCGCAGCAGTACTGGGCATGCAGTCGCTGCTGACCGTTACCTTAGTAGCCAGAAGGCTTTTTATTATGGAACTGGACGTGGTACCACTTCGATTATCTTCCTTTGCAACTACCTGGACAGCTTGACACTGTTGCTGTATTTGTTGCGTCTGTTGCTGCGGTTGTTGCTGTGTTTGTGAACCACTTGATAGTAATGCTTGGCTCAGGTGAGGATGCGACACTGACACCTAATCAACAATGATTGCAATGTAATCTTGTCGTTGTTACAATACATCATCAAATGTATGGCCAATTGCTCTAATATGGAATAAGTATCTAATATGAAACATTAATCCTGAAACTTTGTAGTTTTTCAAATGCATGTTTGAGACAATATTTGTGTACCAAGGTAAGATATTATGGCATCTTAGTATCATCTGCAGCAATTATAATTTCTGTTTCATTAATATGGTGTTTCACAAAACTGAAACAACTTGTATGTATTTTACTTTTTTAAGCACCCTAATCCTAACACTGAGATCTGAAGAAACTAAAAGTAATAAATATATTTCAAATTGTTATTGTATCTAAAGGCAGTGCATTGCTAAACAAACATGTAACAGCGTTGCAAATAGCTGAATTATGTAGAAAATAAAATGTGTTCCATATTAGGGCAACTGGTATCTCACTACTTATAGCAGGAAATAATTTATTTGTTCACAATTTTAATAAAAATGACAAGAACAGAAAGTTAGATTAATTTAATACTTTTGTTTAAATATTTGTATTGTAATATAATTTGTATGTTAGATACGTCACAAGATATGCTGTAATGATGTATCTGGATATGAAATGAACAATTTTCAACATTGATAGCAAAGTTTTATCAATTGTGAGCAAATGTATGTTGAAAATAAATAACTAATTTTTAATTGTATGAATTTCATAAAGCATAATAGTTGAATATTATTTTGCAGTAGTAGTTTGCTCATTATTAAGCATGATACATGAATTTATTTATAAAAAAAAAGTCGAATTTATACTTATTATAGAAGAAGACAGCGAAAGTACCGTATTATACTATGAAACGTACTATTCCTGCATGAGAAATATACCAAACAAAGATTATGTATTTAAGAAATGAGAGATCTACGTTGGTCATGCAACAATAACTTTTTAGTCATAAAACAGAAAAATCGTGTGAATCGAGGGATGATACTTCGTATTTACATTTAGCAAGTTTCTTTGTTCCATTATTATTCATCGGTCTATAGTCAAGTCCTGCTTATTCGAAACAAAAAAAATCATATTTCTACATACATCCTATATTCCACAATTCAGTCCTGAAAAGGAAAGTTTTGAAATTTTGCAAAAGAAATCCTTTAATAGAGGATATTTCAATAATCTGGACTTCACTATTCGCAATATTTTACTATTCGTAATGTGCATGCACGTGTAGTAGCGATGGGATGTACGGGACTTCATGCAAAATGTAATTTTTGTTAAGGAAAGCCCATATACATATATATACATATATATATTATGTAATAGCGTAGTGAAACCATAACCTAAGTAAGAACCAAGGTATGTCATGAGTGGTAGAGAGAATGGTAGAAAAGCTTAGGATTTTGGACCCACCTGACTTTTAGAATCAACCTTGGTGACTGGATTTTGGGATTGTGTCGTGGTATTTGAGGTACTGGATGGTGGTTTTGGAGGAGCAGACAATTGGGCTTTCAGGATGGGCGAGGCTGGGGTGGGGGTTCTTAGAGGCCCAGATGCAGGATTGTCTAGGGCCGTGCTATCAGGAGCAGGACTTATACTCTTGATTGTACGCTGTTGTACGGGAAGCACCTTTACTGGCGTTGTGTTGACCGCTGGAATTGGAGCTGTGTTAGTCCCAACCGCAGTTTGGCTCGGATAAGTTACTTGGGGAGGTGTGGCCCGTACTCGGATTCCTTCATAATACTGAGTACCGCTTGTTTCACCTTTTAACGGATTTGGTCCGACGCTTCCACCAAATACAGATCTACAAGAGATAAATTTGCATTAACGAATCATTTTCTATTCAACGTAATTTATGTGAACATTAAATCGTTATCATATAGATAGAGCAAGAAATGTTGCATATAAGTAATTTAGACTGTTTAGTTCGTTTTCAATCTTATTAACTCGACTGTATTATATTATGTATTTCGTTTTAAGCAGTTTCCAACCTAAAATACTATAAATATTTACCTAACACATCTTGGAAAGTGAAGTGGAGCAATTACGCCTCTTCTACCAATTTTTGTGCAGCAACCAAGATACTTCTTGTATAATTCTTCTTGCTCTATACGTACACCAGGTGTGAGTTCAAAGGTAGCTCTCAACCAACTCAAAGCGAATTGCTCGTTCTCTTGTATGATTTGTTGATGTGCATGTTGTTGTTGAAGCGAATTGTTCGTCTCGACTGCTTCTAAATATTCATTATAAAAAGAATACCATTAATCAACGTCGTTCGCGGCGATATTTTTGCGAACGTTTGCACAATGATATAACTAAAATATTTAAAGTTAGTTATAAACCGTATAAGATTATCTTTATCATTTTTAGTTTTATTAATGCGCAAAGTAAAACTATGCGATTATTTTTGCGCGTACTGTGCGTTGTAGATTTTGTCGCAGTCGCAGCTGGAGTGGTAGGTCGCGAAGGTGCTGGGCTAACAGGAGCTGGTGTCGCGGTAACCGTGACTGGTGTAGTTGGTACGGAGGAGGACACCGTCGCAGCTGGAGCAGCAGCAGTGACCGGAGTATTCTGAGTGGTACACGAGGGCGCCGGTGTCACGGTAGACACTGTCTCGATCACTCTCATCAGAATACAAGCTTTCGGACCGTAACTCTGTGCTTCCACAGTGACAAGGGCGACTAACGTGTCGATAGCCCCGCGTACCCGCGCGACGCTAGTACATGGCCTTTCACCCAACGAAGTCAAAGCGTACAAACACTCCAAGGTATATACTAAAAGAGCTATGTCGTTTAGAGCTAAAAACCTGTGAACAGATACGATTTCGCATTACAATAACATATACCATTCACGATACGCGTGTTCTAGACGCTAGGAGCAACGTTCGCAACGATAATATTCACCTGCATATAAGTTCATATACATTGTCTTCTAATCCAAACGTAACAACTTCTTCATTGCTGTCTTGTTGGCTAATTTTATTAAGCACCTCCAAGCAGGAAATAACGATAAACCTGTCTTGGGATTCAATTCCCTTCGCCACACACGACAATACGACGTCTGTTATCCTCTCACCAGCCTCTTTCAAAATTATTTCGTTCGCAATGTTCCCTAATATGTCGAAACCGAGCTGATGCAAATTACTCCACCTTGCCCTAACGCAAAGTAACACGAATCGAAGGAAACACCGATTCCTCCCTAGTACAGCCGCGTTCTCCGGTGTGAAACTTAGATTCCGCAAGATAGAAGCTATTTGTAGGACACGCTGCCCGTACGGATCCTGCGTTCCCAACGTTCGCCCGACACAAAACAGATCTCTGTCCTCCTCTTCGAACTTTATGGAGTTTTGGTTCTGATCCTTCAGATTTTCATCCTGATGCGACCCGATCGGATCTAATCTTGGGCAATCCGGAAGCACCTGCAAATACACAAGGATTTACTCAACTTCACGAATCTTCACTGATAAATCTTAGGGATGAATCTACAAGCCAAAGTTCTATTGTCGCGCAGAAGTCCCAAGTTATACGTGAAATCATTGAGAGGATTCCTCCTGAAACTAAGAGTCTACCAATTATGGAGACGCACAATGTCCCATTCTATCTTACCCCGTCGACGTCCATCGACGTGGATGGCTCATCGTTCTCCGTCGGCGCGGCGCTTTTGTTCTGCTTCTCTTTCTCCAAGATTTTCCGCCTGGAGAAGGTCTGCGGGCTGGCGGCGGGCTTCTTCATGAACGTCCTCTCGTTCGTTAGATCTATCACGTCCTGGGAGTCGAGGACGTCCGACCAGAACGAGTTGATCGAGTAATTCCTCACGCGCGAGTAGACCTCGATGAAGAGCTGCCGCGTGCCTGGCGAATCGAAGACGCCGGCGTGGGCCAGGAGTATGTTCACGAGACGGGGATACTTGTCGAGA
The DNA here is from genome assembly GCA_963969225.1 of Xylocopa violacea. Lineage (NCBI taxonomy): Eukaryota > Metazoa > Arthropoda > Insecta > Hymenoptera > Apidae > Xylocopa > Xylocopa violacea. The sequence continues at coordinate 37,125,619 of CAXAJV010000005.1, read as the reverse complement.
CGTAGGATGTGTTTGCCCTCGTTCGATAGCAACGTGCAGACGTTGATGGCGAAGTCTTGCTCGTTCGGAAGCGGCGAGAGGAGCGACAGTGCGAGCTTATCGTAGTTGGATGGCTTGTAGAGATCCGAGGAAAGGCCGTTGTATTCACGAAGAGATTCTGGAAGAGACACGGGCGAGATAAGAAATTAATGCGTAAAATTTAGGAATACACAACTTCCTTGTTGAATAAAAGTTGCCAACTTTTTTTCATACATGCATTACAAATGTTGCAGTTAGGGTATCGAGAAATGTTGGATGCGATATAGTGAGGTGTTATATCACAAAAAATTCTTTCATGAATAAAGACTGGAGAATCTGCTGGTAGCTGACCGGGGACGCCTCGTGCAACTGGTGTGATCGACAAATCACGAGTGTAAGTAGGTTGTACTCGGTCAGGGTCAGATTTCTACAAAGCAGCGAAAATATCTCGGCCAAGCGGAAAACGTATCTACACGCGTTTTTAACTAACGAATTACACTAATCGATACAATTTTTGCAAATCTTCCATTTTGTAGTTGTTACACGAACCAATAAAGGGGATTGGACTTCTGATAAAGGTTCCATTATTAGAAGAAAACATATTGTTTGATCATTGTAAAGATAAATACTGCGATCACAGACATTTTGGTATTGAATAGAAACATTTACTAAAAAAATAGGATTGATGGAGGAGAAGGGGGAGCAGAAGATTACTTCGATTTCTGAGTTGCTCGTATTTCAAACTCAAAGTGTTTAATTATTGATTTAAATTACCCAGACGACCTGTAAAGCTTAATTATATCTATTTCATACAGCGTCATACAAGTGTGTCAAGGAATTATCCTTTTAACAGCGCGGTATGCAATACAAAGTTCGTGCAAGCGTTTCGAATGGACTGGAACTCGCAATATTATCGCAAATCGCGGTAATCTTTTTCAGCCGCAAAACCACGATCAATATCGCGAGTCCCGGGAGAAATGCTACCTTTTGCTGGAAACTACGGAATCTGCCGGCGGATGGAGAGAGGGAGGGAGCGTAAAAGCGAAAAACGCGCGCTGAAAGGCGGAGAAAAAGGACCCGCTAATAAAATTGTGCTGCGTCAAGATTCTCTCGTATTTCTTATCGAACAAGCCGATAAAATGGATGAATTTAGCTTGCAAATAACGCACGCTGCTTTTTATTTCAACTGTTTTGCCCGTAAAACCTGTTTGGAATTACTCAGATTAGGTTAGGTTAGGTTAGGTTAGGTTAATTGAACAATACACAACCTGAAGTAGTGGACACCCAACGTAGCGCATATTTTCACTCATATTTATGGTTATCACCCCTGGGTGAGTTTGCTCGAGGTTCATATTGTACGTACAGAACCGTTTACACTGTTCTAAATGTATTTCAAGCGAAGGAACAGTTGAAAGAATCGCAACTTCACTCGTAACTTGAAAGGACTTTTAAGTCAAATCAAGCAAGAGACTAACGAGATGAAACAAAATGGTTATGAATATTTTCTCAGTCTAAAATTCACTTTTTATACACCATTAATTACGTTATTCTACTTAGTTATTCTAATATTTTCTATCGTTACATTTGTACGATGCGATGCTATTTTTTTCCATCCCACTTTAAGCAATTTCATTTCATAATTGTGTATATTTTGAAGGTTATGTTCAAGAGCAACGCACCGAACCTCGCCCTTTGTCCTTGCAATCGAATATTACTGCATCGAATGCTTGCATTATTGTTTTTAAGGCATTATATGTAGGAAGCCGTGGAGTATGCAATTTGTTCTGAATTTGGTAACCGACTATAATCGACAAATGCGGGGAATGCTTCACAAATGATGAATGAATGGACAGTGGTGAATGCAGAAGGAAAGAGGAACGGGAAAGAGGGAGAACAAGAAACAAAGAATTACTAGCGCGCTATTATACTGACCTACAAACTTCTTTAGTGTGACTTCGATATACGTAGTTAATTTGTACATATATTATGATTTTTAAATGACCACTGTACTTATATTACCATTCTTAAATTTGTGGTATTGCAGCTATTTCATTTGTTTTATCGATTTTTACAGATTAAAGTTATCCTCTTTTGTTGTCGAAAACTATAATAATGATAAAACAATGAATAATTGCACGTGATTTATATGTAATAATTGTCAATTTTAATTAAAGTCAGGGAGTTTTTACTCAATATATACTTATCAAGAACAACAGCACCAACGATAATAATGGATTATGCATTATTAGTTAATATAATGCAAATGATGAACGCTATTTAATAATCCGGAAGTAATTCTAGTATGAATTATTATTTGTGCCATTGATTGACATAATGTTATACAAAACTACTTTTATTTAAACAACATATTCATAATGCTTGCGAGGAAAATAATTATTAGCAAGAAGAAAAGCGTGCAAAATGAACTGTAAATCAAAACATGTGCTTCCATTTAGAGGATATAATTAGGCTAGAGTATATAGGGGTTAGCATCTAAAACAGGCCACCAAAATAACTCGTTTATATTTGATAATAGTGAAAAATACATAAGTTAGTTTCAAGAGGCTCATAAACGACACGCAGGCCAACTTCGTTTTTAAAATTAACCCTTTGTACTCGGCTCCTTTCTGGCCGTTAGCAAAATATTGCTATTTTGGCAATAGTTTCTATTGCTAACATCTCCCAGTAATAGAAAATTTCCATTTCAATTGAAAACTTTAGGGAAACATGCATTTCTCAAAAAGCTACAGTGGAATAAGTTTAACCTTCGTAATCGTTAATCAATGCCGATGTCCCCTCAGAAGAGACATCCGAGTGCAAAGAATTAAATTGTATATAGAAGACGAGCGTTGGAAATATGCTTAAATCAGAACACATAATTGGATGCACGTGTAATAGGGTTTTTTGTAGCAAATTATCATGACACCTTGTGAACGAAAGGTTGAACGTGGATCAGCACGTGAGTTATTGTAAGCGGTGAGCTTAAGAAAATAGATAAGGTCGATGTAGGATAATAATTCTTGGCAATAATCGAGGACACTTTCGAGAACGACACGAAAAGACCATTCCTAGCGGGAGTAATGAGTTGACTTCGATTAACCAAGTAAAGATTCGCTTGCAGGCCTATGAGTTATCGCAGAACTTTCCTTGCACTACATTTTGACCCAATTTTATTATTCGATCGTTCGAGATAAATGAGTATCCGGGAAGCTTAGTATACTTATCGTTTTATTCGCGACGAAACCTATTATATTAGGAAGAATGAATATATAATTTCTCTCGTTGCTATTCATTCTACATAATTTCTACCTTTTCTTCAATTTTCTAATATTTTTACATACTATTTCTTCACTGAATGACATAGTTAAATTAGATCGACTTATCGAAGTCTAACTTACAAGCGGTTACATCAAGTGTGATAATTACTATTTACTGCAAAATAAAATTAAACTGACGTTTAATTCATACGTTTGCACGTCGATACGCGACCTGCGAAATCGTGTTCAATAACTGGAATTACTTCTCGGGCAACGCCTATCAATCACGATTATCCTATTCCTTTCCACTTTGTTTACTGTCGTCTGTAAGTGCGAAAAGTCTGTGAGTGCGTTGTTTCGTTGATTAACAATGATTATTACTCTATAACTGACTCTACAACGAATGCTTGAAAATAATAAAAATTCAATACTTCATTGTGCATAGTACCGAAGTATGAAGTATATCGTACATCAAATAGCAACTTTACTCACAGTTACTTTTTAACATAGTAATAATTCATAAATATATATTTAAAATAATTTTTATTTCTCTTGTAAAGTAGAAAGTACACACCATATATCTATTTATTCTGAGTAAAGTACATATAAAGTGCGTACGTTGATATAATCCACGCAAAATGTTTGACATACTGCCAAACGTTGGTGGAAATTCTAAAAGGAGACGCTCGTAAACCGTTTTAACGCGGTCCCCTATGTCGATCAAAGTAATGTAAACCGGCAGCACCGGATGTCTATTTTCTTCCTGCAGTTTTACCATGAAAATTCACGGTTTAGCAAAACACCAGCGAATACAGAACGTATATACTCTATATTGTTATCGCGTTAATGAATAGAATAGCTTCGAATGTTACAACACGGGCATATACATGCACGTATACACCGATGCAACAAGACTGAAGTTATTTCTCATTCTTCATCACCGATAACAATGACCGGAGTGCAGCGCTCGTTGTCTTTTCCCGCGCACTGCCAACGCATTCGCGTGTAAACGTACGGTCTTACACAAGAGCGACCGATAAGTGATAAAAGAGTAACTTAAGCCTCATTGTGCTCCTCCCGCGTAAACACTAAAGAATGCGAAGAAAAGACGGATCAAAGTATTGTAAGCAACGACACATAATTATCTATTATGAATGCACGGGTAAAAACATATGGAATAATAAGTATTAGGAAAGAAAGATGAGGTACGCTTGAAAAACCCACTTAAACATTATAACTTCTGGGAGTTTGATTGCTGTTCAAAATAATTATTCAGAAAAAGTGTCTTCCAAGAAATAATTGTACGCAGTTAGAACTATATGTATAATTATTCGCAACCGTGTGTTGGACGTTAAATACCATACACCGAATATGGCCCAACTTGCAACCTATTAAACCTCTCAAAATACCAAACACCTCAACGACCGCTAAAGTTACTTCAACGATAACCCTCCAATTACTTTCAACGCATGCGTCTAATCATACCAACCAACTCCCTCCAAAATAGTTCTCTATTTTCTCGGTCAGCGTGGCGGGCTAATTAATCAATAATTTGATCGACGGAGAGAGGCGATCGATCCAGCGGCCAACAGTAGGTAACGCGCGTCAAAAACGAGGGGGGTAGAAACGCGTTGAATTTGACGAGGTTAAGGGCATTGTTTCGCCAGCGAGTGATGCGCAAGGTGCCCAGGGGGCGCTGCGCACGCGACGCTGCTAATTGGCCTTAAAGGATGACAAACGCCGTGTATAACGAGCTACATTGCGTATTGCGGGACAGGCCTGTCCGTGTATCGATAGCACGCGGTCTAGACGTCACCAATCGCCGCGCCAGTGGCCGGTTCTTCTGGATGACGACAACGAATTCGAGCAACGCAGCAACCGTGGACGAGAGAAACGAAAGCAGTGGATGGAAGAGTAAGGGAGACTCGAAAGGAGGGTGGATAAAGAGAGGGGATAAGCGCGTATGGCTGGAAAGAGTTGGTGGGAGGGCTAGAATCGGGAGTTACAGAGCACCGCGCAAGCGTGGAGAGCACTGTATTACGGACCGGGAGGATCGAGGACTCACCTATCCCCGCAAACGCTTATTGATTGTGACCCTAGCATCGTCTCTCCCTCTCTGTCTGCGCTTCTTTATCACACCCCGTTTCTCTCTTCTGTTTTCGTATCTCTTTCGATCCGCTGTTTATTTTATTCTGTCCTACCCTCTCTTGCGCTTTTCCACAGATATACGCGGACTGCGAGTGCGACAAGAGCGATGCGACCGATCGAGCAAACGAAATTCGTACGTTTTACCTTACGCTAACACGAGCACAGAGATTTTATTGCCTTTAGGTCATTTCGATTAGTGATGTTAAACGTAACTGGTGAGTTCCGTAAAAAGCGCTATGCACGGATTTTGTCAAGGTCAATTTAAGTAATACGATAACTTATAATGTCGCAGAAGCATAATTCAGCTCTAAGACGTTCAATTAGCATTTCGCTCAAGACGCTTTGTTTTCCCTCCAGTTTTGTAATTTACGTCACTATAATCTTTAAATAATTTTTAAGCCTATCAAGTAATTTCAGAGATTTTTAGAGAAATTTTATGCTGTACATCAGTGCATTTCTCGTAAACGTCATTCTGTAAACGAGTGAATCAGTTATCTGACGAAATAATTCGACGCAGAAGAAGCGGAAGCGCGAATGAGGAGCGTCGATGAACCCGAGGCAGCGACAGCGCTGAAGTTCAATCCAATGATTACGCGTCGCGAATGCTTAACGAATGGTTTAGCGCGCGCGTCACGCAAACTTTAACGCCACGATATAATGTTATGCACGAACGCGCGCATGCAGTGCGCGCGACAAGATAGGACCTCGTACAGATATACGCGCTCCTTAAACGCGCAGCATCGATTTTGTTGGTGTACGCCCATTATTTCATTACGCGTGAATCAAACTATTTGGATACAATTTAAAAAGCTAATGCTATCATTTAACATTTTTTAGGATTCAAAAAACTATTTTGCAATTTAGATTCTTAATAACTCTATCTATGTATGTCTCTTATAAAACAAGTATATCTACTTTTGCATATATTATTAGTACATTACGATTATAATTATTTAAGTAATCAGGAATTTAAATTGCACAAGTATTTAATATGTAGAATAATCTCTGTGACTTTTTAATAATCGAAGAAGCAGTTATTATATAAATTTAGTATTGTATGAAAAAAAAACGATTTTATTATAGTATGAATGTTCGATTATGTTACATAACTTCAGGTGAGTTGTATATATATAGCATTCTTTCCTGTTTCTACATTCTTAACATATACTAACCAAGTTTTACAACTCGTACAAAATGTTAGGTACATTCTGATTATTACTAGGCATGTGTACGTTAATGAAACCTACACGAGGTCACAAAACAAATTATGTTTTACACATCAAGATGATAAATGCAAATAACAAATTACTTTTCACAGTTTTACATTGTTCAATATGTACACATTGTCCCCTCAATAATAAGACGTTAATCTCCGGTCCATTACGTGACACACATGTAAATGATTCTGCCAAACAGCTCGTTGAAAAATGTACAGTAGAAACTTACTATTGGTATTCTACTTAGTTATCGATATTTTTGTCTCGTAATTATGGATATGCATCGAATTACCATAAAAATGATCTTCTTGAATAAATAAACTTCGTAATATTTAAGCTATTGAAAACAATCGATAACTATTGGCGGTTAGATATCAAGCTATCGATAACTATCGATGCCAGCAGCGGCTGCCAGTGTGCTCCCAGCTCTATAGTGCATACACAGCGTGTAATGAACGTCACGCGTCTGTGACGGGTTGGTTAGATCAATCCAGAGTTTTAGCGAATTCAGTCGACGTTGAAACGACCGAAAGTGCTAAGTTACCGAACGTTCAGCGCGCACCGTTCGCAGTCTATCGTGTCATTCGGAAAGTAGAGTGGGGACGTAGGAAAGGAGGAACGGCAGAACGACGAAGAAGCGAGAAGACGACAGGAGTAGGATAGGCAAGCGAGCAGTTCGGCACGAAACTACCAGTCGATCGTACGCATGCGCAGAAAATATAGACCCGCGTTCCGACAGTCGTAGCGCGGCTACGGAGGTGTATGCGCGGTTCTATGTATGTCATGATTATTGCCCATTAAATTATCTTGCACACGTTGCGCGCGTTCTACTCTCACTCCCTGATATATGATAGGAGGGAACGTGTACGTACGCAACTATATAGGTGTATAGGTGTACGCGGTGCGCGTATATCTATACGTGTCTGTATCGCGTACACGAGCACATTTGTTCCCAGCCAGACTGGCTCTCTATCTCTACATCCCTCTCACCCGACAACAGCTCCACAGAAGCACGTCAATAACCCGTTGCCGCCTCGACATGCTGCACACAGTGCGTTTATAGCGCGAGCGCACATGTGCTCGCAACACACTTAACCGACGCTTTTTTACCAAACGAGTTTCGGGGCTTTCACCTGTTTCCCCAGCTTGGCTCGATTCCTCGAGCCCTTACGTGCCAGTCCGCACGCGCGCGCGCGCGCGTAAGCGCAACCGCAGACGCACTTCAATCCGAGTTCGGAGCAGTAACGTTCTCGGCTCTGTTACTCTTTCGTTCTCGCGGTCTCCCAATGTTTCACGCGACTTTTTTTTTTTTAGTTTCACTTCCACCCTCCCCATCGTGCAACGTGTAATTTCGACATAGATTAACGGTGAAACGTAAATCGTTGTTAACGAATTACCGAGAAACGCGGAACAATAATGCACGCGCTCGGAACTAATTGGGACAGGATGCAATTACACGCAGAAGTACTTTTTCGCGCGAAGGGAAATTTATAATTGAACAATCGGTAGAATTATTGATCACGTGTCTAGAAAGCAGGAAAAGTTCTCTCCAAGAATTTTCTGCAAAAAATTTCATATCAAACAAGTTTCACCAATCATCCCTTAGTGCCTTGCACTGTTTAAAGTGCACATATATAGAACAATATTAGTAATCGTAATAGGTAATTTTAAAAGGTTAAAATAAGGATCATCCGAATCTTATATAAAAATAGTTGTAACGTACGTACATATTAAGGAAAAAGGGAAACTGTATCAGATCATTAAAACCTAGTGTCAACGATGACAAAAGTTATTCGAGCGTAGAAATTACCGACGGAGTTAATCTCGATGAAAAAAACTTGAAAAAAACCCATCTTTGCTTTTCCATTACTCCACGGCCTCCAAAGCGTTTCTGAACAAATTCTCGTCAATCCGACACACTTCTCGATTATCCTAGAGAAAGCTTCCGATAGCCGACAGCCAATAGCCGGTCGTAAACGCAAAAAACCATAGGAATTGGAAGATAGGTGTGAACATATTTCTAACTGTAGTCTGTTGGAGGGGATAACTGGTAAACGGCGCATCCTAAATGTACCGGCCGAGCACGGAGCATCGCTAAACTCGTTATTGCTTGACGTAGTAATCGTTTTTGTCAACAGGAAGGAGCCTTAGCGTCGGACGAAAATGTTCCGACAAACGGAAATTGCTAACGTGGCGAATTATTGAACCGTGGCACTCGACACGTATATATCTGCACACAGTCGTAGAGCTAACCTCTGAATATACACATACATCGCGTGACTATTGACGGTCCGTGTGTGCGTCTGTATGTGGTAGCGAGAAAAATAGAGGAACAATGCACGGTGGAAAACGCATTTGAAAGTCGTTCGAGCGTGCGGACGTGCATGCGAAATGCAGCGCAGCGGCCGCCGCGGCGTAAGTTGGCAAAAATGATTTATCGGGAACGATCGTAAATTCAACATTCTGTTCGGCGAACGACTGCAGGATTCGCGTGACAAAAATGCGATTGGAAAGCACGGCGATGGTTCGAAAATTCGATACGTTGCGGATAAAGCCAACAGAGGGATCGCACGGAAGAGTTGCATGTTATGTAGGTTAAGCAGTACGTTCGGTTCGGTGATCTTTTTTTTTTTGAAGAAGCGTCGAACGATATACCGCGGCCTGATGCCTAATCGATGGTATATTGCGCAGGTCTCTCCTGGGTTTAGAAATTTTCGCCATCTTTTCGATCACTTATAATCTTTGTTAGTGTAAAAACAAGTACGATCAATGAATGGACGTAAAAAAAGTTTTATATGTAGCAATAATAGAATTTTCAAGAATTGTAGTACTCCAAAATATATCTTTAAAGCTTTCAATTATATAATTTGTAGTATTTATCGAAAAGATCTAATTGTTTCTTTTTTTAAACGCATGACTAATTAAATTAGAAATATCAAACAAATCAAAATATGATTTTTTTTCTGTAGACCGCCATACCAAGGAGCAATTATATTGATTATCGAGAACACACGTCTTAGTTGTATTACACTTTCTCTCCTGGAGTTGTCGAACAATCTCCGTCCATAAATCGAGAACAGTTAACGAGTTGAAGCAGATCGCATGAAGTCGTGAAGTCGTAAGAACAAGTAAACGGAGAAATCATGAAGTGCTTAATATGCAAGTCGCTTAACCGTTTCAATGCTCTCTATGCTTTAAAATTAATATGCAATAAAATAAATCTCAACTGCGATTTATGTTTTTATAACAGAACGTAAAAAAGTTTTCAACGAGCATTGTTTATCAATGCGGTGTTAAAAGTTTGAGAATATGTACCGATGTTATTTGATGCAGCAGAATTTTAGAATGATTCTGAGATTGGCGAGCTTTTGGTAACACAGAAACTTAATTTCAGGAGAATAATGTTCGACAATTACCTGCGACATTGTGTTGATGATGATTATAAGTAAGAGGAACGGAGTGTAATGCCCTGGCAGACCACTTTCTGTGTCTGGAGTCCTCGTCGTCGTCGTCAGCTTGTTGGCCATCCTCTCCTAGGAAGTGTACCTTTTCGTACCTATCCAGATACCTAAAATAACACACAATTTCATTCGTATAAAAGTAACATTTATTAAAGTAAAATCATTTTTATCTTTATTTGAAATAAAATTTATCCAGATCTGATTTCCTATTATCATCAATTGTAGATACGGAAATCCCTGGCTTTAATATCGAATGTTCCCTCATTAAATGGAACTCTGCTAATGGATTCGATGCGAAACCTGGTAATTTTACTTTTCTTTTGCGCTTTCTGTTTACTCTTTGTGCAACTTCTTTTAACAATCAAACCAAAGAAATACAGAAATTACACTATGTATAGACGCACGAAGATAAAAGTATCTACACATTATGAAAGTTACATCAAAGAGAAAAAAGGCGAAGAAAGAGCGTTTGGGATAAAAAAAAATGCATGCGTGGAGAATAAAATAATCCTGACTTAAAAATCACAATTGTTTCAGTGTTTTAAATAGAATATCCGAAATGTAAATAAAAGAGGAACTGAATAATCTTGAGACGCGAGTAAAAATTAATGCTCAAATGTGTTTTAAAGGAAAATGAAAGGAAACTAAGGAAGGGATGCTGTTAAGCGACAAAAATTTTGTTTACAGATACCTGGCTTTTGAGCAGTACTGTGCTTTACGATACTTTGCATCAAGCAAAGCGTACGTATAGCAATAATGATTTAAAGTACCTTAAAACGTTTAAAAACATACACTTTCTCCTAGCAGTAGAAAAAGACAGACAGACCAGTCGAAAAAGGATGAATTGTCGTCGGTACAATCGTTTCGAAGACAATCGTCCCTGTATATCTGACTTTTACGGATATAAAAGATGGCTGAACCTAACGGAATACAAATGTACTCGGTGCTCTGTGTTCTCTTTAACGAATGCTAATGGCCCAAGAAAATATGACTCGAACACGCCGCCTTTGACAACGTCCATTACATCCTCATCCTCTTTTCGCCATGTTTCGTCGGCACGCTCGTTCGTTTCTTTGTCGAAATGTTTTTTGAAATGGAACAACTTAAAATCCGTCTACGAGGACATAAATCCATTTTGCCCTTTGGAGAGTCCACCCCTCTTCGGATTTTATCCACGATTACTTTGTTGATTCATTTCATGTATCGTTTAAATATTGGAAGCAGATGATGAAAGATTAACGTCGCAAAAACAGAGGGAACAAGATATTTAATAAATTAGAATTATGCTTGTGCAAAGTCTGAAGCTTGTACGAAACGTTTGCTGCACGTATATAATACTTTATAGAATTGTTTCTCAATTTTACATATCTAATCTTGAGTCTTCCCTCTTATATAGATATCGCACATTCATTTGCTAAAAAATTGCTACAGTAGATGTTCGAATACTTTTATGACTTTGTACTATTGTACATAAGTGAATTAGAGAGACGAACTACGCGATTAGAAGTTGTATGATTTATCCTCCTCTGGGCTTCTCGTCGGAACTTAATCCTTTGCGAGCCTCAAAAGTTCCTGACGCTGGGGCGGTTCTCGTTAATACTGCAAACCCATCCATTATTCTTCCCGCCCAATCTTCGACCACGTGTGTACTTCCATCGCCGCTGCTACGAACTTCTCCCTCCCCCCAAAAGAGCGAGCCTGGCGCGTCGACCCCCAAAGACCGCGGTGTACGACTGAACCAACGCTCAACAGCGCTACAGACGGATCGACCTGTCGTCTAAACACCGACGACGCGGCACGTTGAACTCTTAGACAGCGTACGCTACGAATGGGGTGTAGCCGTTGCACCGGCGGGCCAACTGTGAACCAAGAACGAAGGAGATAAGAGCCGTCGTACGCAGAAAGTAGAATCGCCAAGAAAGATAATGATAATAACAACAAGAGGAAGAGGGAGGGCTAGTGGAAGGGCAGAGTGTGCAAGAAAAAGAGAGAGGGGAGAGGGGGAGAGAGAGAGGAGAGGAGATATAGTCGTGGGTGGGCGAAAGAAAGTAGTGGGGGTAGGTGTAGTGGATCCATTCATGCACCAACGTAGAGTACGGAGGAAGGTGCAGGCGTTGGAGCACCCAGCCAGAGCCTGATTGGCCGTTGCACGCTGCAGACAGAGTACGGACACTTTGACTACGCCGGCTGACTCTGGCCCGCTCGTGCACCACTCTATGTGTCGTATAGATGGGGAGCAGTAGAAAACGTCGTCCTACTACAGCGTGCGCTTGCTACCGATGCGGTAGTGGTGGTGGCGGTATTGGTACACGCTGATGACTGTAGGGTCCGGCGGAGTCACGTGTTTCGGACTCTGCCATTGGCCGCCTATGAATGAACCGCGTTCGAATCTCGCGCCGTTCCAGGCAGGCCACGCGTGTCTGTTTCAAGTTCCGGGGATGCTTGAGAATGAATCATGCGTGGACAATTATACGGTTTACTCGAGATGTAGAATGAAGCGCAACAAAACCATGTGACTGTTGCGAACACAGCGTGACTGGACTAGATAGCGTGCTGAAACGAGGGAACTCTGAAGAGGAGATCGAGTCTTTGGACTTTATTCTAATTTTTTCCAGCCCAAACAGAACTGTTTGTTTTCTTCTATTATTATATTTATCTAAAGTTCAGTGTGTCTAGAGTTAATTGAATTGTACATCATTTTAGTGCAGCATTCTTGTATCAGATTATGGTACTGTGGAAGAACGTATAAAGAGCGGTTTCATAACGAGAGGAAATATATATGGGGATAAGTTAATTAACATTAGCAGCCGGAAATAATGAAGGTCTACCTAACCATGTTTCTAACGTTACGGTAATTAAATTCAATGGACAATGTAAGATTAAGAACTGCAAATTCTTTTAGGACACTTATGGGGCTGTATAATCGTTCTTAAAATCCCTTTAGAAATTAGACTCTTGTAAAATGTAATATTTGTTGATGTTGAATTAGCTGCGAAGTTTTCGAACATTCCCTTATACACCTTTGTGCTCCGTTCATTTGCAACTTGCCACTGTTCGCAACAGAGGCGAACGTCGTAAGTTTCTCGGTGTACTTTATCGTTTATGAGCGACTAATCTGGTTAGACGATTTTCCAAGAAGAGTGGCACGCCGTTCGCGATAATAAAAAGTTACACCTTCCGGGTTAAATATTTATTCTTGTACCTCCGTGAAATATACCTACCATAAAATTTCAATTTTTATACAAAAAAATTCCAATTGTGATACACGATGCTTTATTATTATAATTGTATTATTGTAATCCAACTATACTATCCTACGCGTATTATCGTATTGCAAAAATAGTATCGTCGTGAAGATACTGTAGCTTGTAGCGCGATTATAGTGCTACTAGTAGACGTACTGTTGAAAGGAAGATACTACAATAATGAAATAGTGATATCGCGTTATATTACATAAATGCTTTCAGGCTATGTCGAAAAGGAAATGACGACACGTAAAAATGTAAGAAGGAACGAGAATCGTGGAAATTCCTGCGTTACCCGAGAATTGTTCGAATAATGCCAGCAGTTGCGTAACTTGATTCAGATTAGAAGATTACATCTTCCTTCGGAATTGTTCTTGAACCGCGCGATTTATTTTCCCCCGGTAGTAAGGAGATCTAGATATAGTACCCTATGAATATTCATCATTACGGTCGTTTAGATAACATGTATCACTGATGATCTATTGTTTCAAACGCGAAGGGAGAGCGATATATCTATGTCGTAGATAAAACTAACGAATAAAAAAGTAGTGATTTTTCTGCAAAGCAAAACTCTGAAGTTATTCAACGACCTTATTACGACAAATAAAAACGGATTGAGAAACGTCTCTCCGGAAACAAATATTTGAACCGAAAAATAAGGGTATTTGCCAATACCTTTTGCGAGCACCATACGTATTTAACAGTCGAGGTTACCCGGGTACCCTTATGCAGAAATTAGGTAAACACGATACTTTTACAAAACTTTTAATATCTACAACTGATTTCCTATAGAAAGATGTATCACGTTCGTCGGTTAGTTTTCAGAGTTCGAACGTAGTCCTCGAAACATGAAACGGAACGAAAGGCTACCATTGGTATAGGTTAGTGCTCGACTATAGTGCTCCAGTATAACTGATTAGGTATACCTATCGCAACGTGCCACTAATCGAGCGAAGGCGGCAGCAGAGTCCGGGACGAGAAGAAGCGACGTCCTTGTTGCAAGTCGACGCGCGAGTAACGAGGTTGCACAGAGCGAGCTTTACCAGGGAGAGAGAGGACAGCGACTCAGGAACCACGTGGCTCTCGTCAGCGAGGCCAGTATGAATGAACGAACGAACGTGTATACGTTACTACACGATACGGAAAATGGCCGCGGTGGTGGGGCGTAGGTAGCAGAGAGTGCCGATACGCGGCTGTCGGCCGTGTGGCAAAACGTCGCCTGGCTCTCCTACTCTTGCAGACGCTCGCGGACCGCCAGATATAATGGAGCATCGTCTGCTATGACAATCGACCACGCCTGTGTGTGCACGCGCGCACCGACTTCCCACTGCTACCGTGGGGGCTACGTGGTTTCAGCGGTCGACTGTCGCCCACGCCTCGTCGACTCGCGCGAACCTTTCCTCAGGTGTACGCGGCCAGTGGCGAGTGTTGGAATCTCGATTTCGACGTGATTCATTGTTTCCCGGTATTGTGAAAAGTAGAGTCATTTCGGACATCAGCTGATGCTCGAGCGTGTTGGCAGTGGTGGATGTTCAGCGAGTCCTGGAATCTTGAAATTCTTCAAGGCTGCGGTAGCTTCGAAAGTCTTCGACTTTTGCGAATATCAAATTACTTTCTACGTTCACTCTCTTATCGGTGTTATTATTTCACACGGAACGCTAATTGGCATCCGTGACACATAACGTAAGTCCCAGCCAGGACACCAATTAGCAGGCTTGCTCGTTAAAGTGTTAATATACGATTTCACTTCATGCGACGTAAACTGTCGCGTTATGCGAAGGTTACGGTACAAATTTTATAGTCGTAGAACCTCGTTAGTTGTATTCTGCGAATAACTATTTCTCTTGCTGTTATTTACAACGTTATCGTCCATAAATTGTGTTTTCAATAATAGTTGCGATATATTTTTCACGTTTGTTGTTTTTCTAATTATTTCTGACCGCCAATAACGAAGTCTATCTTTGTTTAAAGTCCAATGAACTGCATATGTTATAACAAACTGCTTCTTCTTTAATGTGAACGATAAAAACTGATTATGGCTGATGGAGATTATTAATTATCAAGTAAAACAAAATTTGATAAAGGATTGTATCGGTTCGTCAAATTAAAAATTCATATGCATCAAACTAATAGTTTAAATAGAATTAAATTTAGTTGCAAACGGGTAAACTTGTATAACGGACAGTACAATGTTCGATCTAGTTCGCAAACATAAACGAATATTTTGATCCACAGACACACCTACATACGTAGACACGCATAGGCACGTGAAAATGTATATCTCGCGAGTCATCCGGGCTCTCGAATGATGTACGAGCCCCGAGTTTCTAAAATAAGGTGATCGATGATAGCAACGCGTCTTACACACTTACCTAAGGTAAATTTGCTTAAGGCCAACCCCGCTGTTCACGCAGCCGTTGGGTAGATGGAATTGTTCGCATAGCGATGCCCATTCGTTTCTGGTATTCACCTGAAACACGAAACGCCAGGAAACGTTTCAAATACGTCGTATTATCATTGATACTAGCGAAGAAAAAGAAGAGAAGGGTAAAGTATATTTTACGCGTGACCACTTTCTTTGTAAAATGAAAGAAGCGGTCAGAGAAATAAAATCGATTTGGAAGATTCCTTTCAATTTAATTACAGTCACATCGAATACAGCGCAACAAATTTATATTAAGAGAGTCCCCAGGTTGTGTGACAAAAAGACAGCGTCAGGTATGTTCGTTAATTACTCCGTGCATTATTAATGACTCAAGAAAACCGCAGAGTCCGTCCTTTCTATTCTAAACGCCTCAAATGTTCCATGCGGTCGAATCGTTTACAACTCGGCGCCAGGCCAACGAGTTTACGGTTCCGTCCGCGAAACCGTATCGTCGGATCCACCTCTAGAGGCTAGCGCCAGTACGTTTCATGTATCGAATATGTATACGTGCATGCAAGAGAGGAGGCGTGCGATCCGTCAGCGTCGCGAGACGAGTACAGAGTGGGCCAGGGTGGGGGTAAATAGTGTGGAGGGTGGGGATGAGAGTCGTGCGCGCGACTCCAAGGGAATTCCTGGTAGCGGAACGCAGAGATAAAACGTCCAGGCTGGGATATAAATTTCTCAGGGCGCCCGTTGAAAAAATAACCATCGGCTAGTGTTACACGGCGCTCGCGGGATTGCGTATGTATATGGGAATGGGAGAAGAGAGAGAGAGCGAAAGAGAGAGGGGGAGGATAGCGGGCAGAGAAAACATTATGAGTAGGAGGGGAAGGAAGAAGAGAGCGGAAGGAGGGGCAGGAATAAAAGTGAGAGTGCGAAAGGGAGAGAAGGACTTGCGATGCATTAGGAGAATAAAGAAACAGACAGTGTGAAAATGGCAGGAAAAGTGCAATTGAGTGCAAGAAAGTGAGAGTGAGAAGGAAATACCGGAAAGAAACTCGCAGATTGGAAAAGCGGAAAACGAAAGGGGGAAACGGGGTCAATGAGAATTAAAAATTTTGAAGCAGTCTACAAGTTGAAAGGTGAATGTATGAATGCTAAACGAATGATTAAGAGGAGCAGAGATAAGAATGATGAAATACATATGTGTTTAATATGAATATGGGAATAGCTTGGATCTTATAGTGTTAGAAATTGTCATCGTAACCGAATTTTAAACGCTCGCGAACCGACTCTTCTCTCGAATACGTATATTCGTGATTTGTCGAGACCAAAATGTACGCTTCGGTGTCCCTTGTTAATCACTGTCAAATAATTATACCTGAAATATATGACTACAATACACATGGTCCTCAAAGAGTACCGATGGTGATAGGTTAATTCCAAGAATACTTATTTCGTTCGAAGTTGTTTGTACCTGACTGTAAATCATGATTTAATTTGGGAAAAATCAACAACGCTGTACACTATCCACATTTACAAAAACACTTTACGTTGACATATGCTTTGATAACTTTATCTATATTTCACCAGTGGAATTATTCCTGCTATAGCAACGTATTGAGTCTATTCTTAGAATGAATTATGATTAGAATATAATAAATACGGCCACTTTTAATTTAATGGAAAACTGCCAAAAATAAGTCATACTTAACTTATATTAATTCTGGCAATACCAAAGGAGAGAGATGCTTCGCGATGATCGTGTTACAATTTCGAGAGTTTTAGCTCAAAAAATGTCAGTAAAAGGGTGACATTGATGTGTACAGCCAGGTTTAAAAGACCAATATATTCAGATATAATATAAAACAAATCATTAGTGAAATATTCGAAAAATCTTTCCGCCCTATCTCACTTTCTATCTAAATGGAATACAAGAAAAATCAACATACGATAAGTCGTGTTTAAATTTCTAGGTTAAGTTCGCAAACACAGCGGCGCCACATAACCTAACCAGTACAAACGGATCAGCAATTTTTATAGCCATGGCACTCCGAACGCGTCGTTTCGTATTAATTACTCCGGGGGGCAAAATAAAATAGAATCTACGACTCGGCCAGGACTGATGCGTGGTGTGTAAAGTAGTAGACGCAGGGACATAATGAAATATCGTCTGGACGGTTCGCTGTTGTACGGTACGTTTGTCGTGAACGGGACAACGAAGCGGGGGGAACGAGTCGTGAAATCGACGACGACGGACGGACATACTGGGTCAGTGCTCTCTGGATCCGCGCCCGTTTCTTTGCTATTCTCGTCGTCGCGACGTTCAACCTTATGAATCGAGAATGTGGCGCCCCACTGTGGACGTCCTCGCGACATCATCGGCCTCTCATCAAAACTGCACGAACGCAGCACGCGTCGCGCAATAAATATCCGACCAGTCAATGAACGTGAAACGTACAATAGAAAAAATCGTTTTACGTACATTTATCTCGAATCCATATTTAAATGGATATTTTCCGCAATCGTTGGGATCGTTTCAGCTTTTTTGTTTTTTTCAAGATACACATAACCTTGTTTTTATCGAGAAAGCAACGTTTCGAAATGATCAGAGTTCTGGTCGAATTGTGTATTAATGTCGTTCACACCTGACGGGCCAGTGTACCATTGTCGTAGGGTTTAGTGAATTTCTTCTAAATAAAGATGCAATCTTTCGTTCATGAATTTCAGATTGCTATACCTGTTGTTACTGTTGCTATTCTTGTCGTGGAAATCAGAATGTGTTCGTCTTTAATTATACAGCGCATAGGCGTTAATGAGTCTCGAACTTGGAATTTCTCGTATGCGAAGCAGCTGTTGAATTTCATTACCTTGGTCGGTTCAAGACGGAATACTCGTACGGGAAACAACGTCTATTGTTTCATAGACGAGAGATTGACACGTTGTAGTTTTTATCGTCGCTACTTGTGGATGCGTATTTTTCTTATAGGTCATGTTCATAATTTTTTTAAATAACTTGCATAAAATTAGACTATCTCCGTTTTCGCGCGTACGATATTCAAACGACGAAACAAATGTTTTCTGGTTATGCGATTTAAAGCAACGAGAACAGGTTAGGTTAGGTTAGGTTAGGTTAGAGATTTGGATCGCGACTGTGAAAATTGGCGCAACATTTAACATGTGAAAAGTAGAAATTAATAGCACGGAATTATGTAAGCAGATCTTAAAGTATTGGTAGCCGCGACGCAAAGCAGCGCGACATTTCCGTAGAACCAACATACAGAAAATTATGCAAACTCACAATTGATTTATATAATTAACTAACGTTGCTGTTCGTCGCTTTCCTACGTATATGCATTCAATTAGAACACGTCAGTCGTTCTGCAGGGGAAATCCTCGATATTATGGTCAATATCGTAAATTTAAAGTTCAAACATTGGCGCCATATCGAAGTTTATTTTCGATATGCGATCGCAAATAAAAGTTCTCCGTTTGAGTAAAAATTCACAATTATCGGACATTTCGTATGAATGAATCCCAAGGGCATAGGTCAGAATTCCGACCGATGTGCTTCGCTTTATATACAATTCGGGACTGCATCGCGTTGACTCTTGATACACAATAAAAACTCTGCTCGATTATACTGCAATTACGCGTTTCAGCAGCCGTGAAGCGTTGTGATACAAGATAAAACGATTAAAATTGTTACGGATTACGCGGAACGTGCTCTCTGATTACGCCTTTCGCACGGGAAATTACAACGCGTGGACAAGTCGAGTGTTCATAAATCTCCAGGCATCGTTCTTCAAGAAAATTGACGAAAGAAGATTCCTATCGTCATGGAAATTCGTTTGAACGTAGCGTTAAACGATTGTCTATTCCAGAAAAACGTTTTACAGAAACTGCAGTGGAGAATAAAAAATTGATTAACTTTTACTCGTGGATTTTGTTCTATCTGGCACTGTTTTACATGCACTTATCGAATACGATAAAGAAACGAAACACGCGATAAAAACGAAACACGGATTATTGCATTTAAGGAAAAAATGAGCCGGTTAGAAAGAAAAATTTCAAATACAAAAAGAAAGGTGATACAAGTATGTACGTACAGATAAACGCTTTTTGCGGTCTACTCGATCTTATCGGGCATTCTACCGCGCGTATGGTCTATCTACCATAAGCAAATGGATATGCGAGTGTTATCACAATACGTTGCGGTTCTGTTTTCTGTGATAAAGAACTACCTCAACTTCGATAACCTTTATTACCAACTAATGCACGCTATCTCCCGTTTATCAGAGGCAATTTGTATCGAAGTTAGTTCATTATCCAACAAAAACACGAACGATTCGGTTTCTCACTTAAATTTGCACGATTTCTTGTCTGCGATGCAGCTGTTGCACAAATACAGATATCGTTAAGAGTACAAAATATTTACGTTCCTTTGTAAAAAAATCGTGTAATCGAATAAGAATATTTAAAATTTTATTTGCTGGATTAAAATGTAAAGCAGAGTATTCAATTATATTTCTTCGCTTTATGCTTTTAACTAATGAATTTCCTTTGTTTACCGCAAAGAAACTGCCGAACAATTGGATCAAAATGGCCAACGGGAATTCCCTTCAATCTAAGGCCAGCGTTTCGTTTGATCAAAGAGGGAGCAGGTATAAGAAAGGGAAGTCGTCGCGAAGGACTGCTGCTACCAGTCGTAACAAAGAAGCCAACAGGAATTTGTTTCAACCCGCAGCAACTTTTTTGCTCGATCAAGGGAAACCGCACGGAAAGAGGGAGAAAAGGGTAATGTAGGAAATCTCTCTCCATCTCTTAAATGGCTTTAATAAGAAATCCAAAGGAAATATACTTGGCTCTAAATCTAAATAAGTGAGATTGAAAGAAAAATGAAAATAAGCCAAGCGCTCTGTACGAAATACTTCTGAAGTAAAGAGGAAAGTTTTAGCAGTTACAATTAATCATATCACTCTTGTGTAAAGTTTATCGTAAGTGTTATATTTTTTATATAATCTTTTCTAAGTAACAAAAAACAGTCGCTATCTAGTTTAATGGAAATAATTGCGACTTTGTTCGATAAAAAGGAACTGGAAGTGCGGGCAAACGAGGTCTAATATTCGTTTCTTTCCGATACGCGAATTAGAATACGTAACTCACGCGATACGTAACATCCATCATGAACCATCATCCGCATTCACGCCCCCTTAGGAACGCTATCCTCCTCGAGCGGCAAAAACAATGCATCGCGAACGCCATCATTAGCAAACTCGGCGCTCGTCGAAACGACAACACGGAACGACGGTCAGAAGCGCAGCAGAAGCGGCGGTCAACGACGTACGCGTGAACGTTTCGAACGAAACAATCGAGAGACAGACTGACCCGGCGGTTCTCGGTCAGCAACTCCTCTTCGAAGACGAAGGATCAGCCGTGTGGCTCGAGTGCAGACGCAAGGAGGACGCGCGAGCCCGCCTATTATTATGTACACTGGCTGTTCGTACGTACACGCAATTTACTGGCGCCGATTAGGTAGTGTAGCGCACCGGCACACGCGGATCCCCCGTCTCGTCTGTAATCGTGCGACTTTGCTTGACCTTGGCAGCATGAATTACATCGCGCATGCGCAGGGACGTTCTTCGAGAGCGTCGAACGCTATCCACGTGTTCGTTCGCCTCCGAGGGACTACATGATGAAAGTGTCTTTGCCGCCACGTGCTCGTTGGGGTAGGACATGGTCTCTCTCTCTCTCTCTCTCTCTTTGCCCGTCTCTCCCACCCCCTCTCGCGCACACACTTCTCTCTCCTGGTCTCCCCCCTCCCTGACAGCCCGGTGTCCATGCTGCACCGGCCCGCCACACTCTCTTCTGGCCTATAGTACCGCGCGCGCCGCCGTTTTCGCGCTCTATCGCCCGGCTTTTTCGCGTTTCCAGCGTCGCGTGCCTTGCGTCGAGGCTTTTAGCCAGTCTCGGTCTCGTCGTTGAACGGATACATCGCCGGTCGGGATCAGAGTCGCTGGTGGTCGCCCGCGTGTCGAGTCTCGCCGACGGTGGCTTCTCGCTACCCGATGGTTTTATGCCCGATGACGGACCAACGTTTCAGACAATGGCAATTCGCGTTCAACCGTTCCGGTGCTGCGGGTAATTTCAGATATCACAAAGAAAGGTGTCACGCGACATAACCGTAATATGCTTTTTCAGCCTCGTTTCGTTCAGTCGAGCACGGCGACCAGAGATAGGTGGAAGGCAACAGCGATCGCCAGCTATATCGTACTGAAATGGTTAAGATAGAATTTTCTACACTTCATTGGATTACCGAGTGTTCCAATCTGTTATACGTATACTTGTGGTCGTCGAAAATTAGGTTAAGAGACCGGTAAAGTTAAGTGGCCCGTTGACGTTCTAATTTATCGTGCATGCTTCGAACAAAGTTTGATCGGTTGATTTCGGACGTAGTTTAGCGCACAACTTGTTAAACGAACGTGTCACGGCGATACGGGAAACCCTGAATAACATGATCGAAATTACATTATGTTTGGTTTCATATTGATCAGCAAACTAAATGTTCACCAACGAACGACCAAAAATAGGAAAGTTTTATCATTGCGTTAGTGCTGTTTCGTCGATACGCAGGTATTTTCTTTTCCCTTGCTTCGCGGAAGAATTATAGATTACACGTTGCGGTAAATTCAAGAGAGAGCACACAACAGCGTGCTATATAGTAAAACTCGTTTACATCCAACGCAGATTTTGTTTACTGCGCTTATTCAAGATTTACTGTAATCTGTACCCTCGAGCGTTGTACGCATCTGCAGGAACCGTTTTATCTCAACTATTTTTACGACCAGTGTTACACGCTACAATACGACCAATCATATAAAGCTTAGTTATTACCGTCGAAGCAATAGCACGTTAATTACGACCGATGAAACGTATTCGAACTCATTCGCGCGGTCGAATGCAAGGAATTTTATTATCGACGCGAGCCAATCATTCGAGTGCTTACCGATTGCAATGGCATTTTGAATGCGTATATGTTAATTACGAGCGATAAAACAAACGTGGTATTTATTGTGAAAGTAATAACGCAAACGGGTGGTTGAATTTTCTGCTTGTTCGTTCACATTTTATTAAAACCGCTTTATGCTGCGTTAAGCGAATGTTATATCGAAGAGATAAGCAAGCATCGTAAAAACATTCTTAAAGTAATAGAAAATCGTTCCCAATGGAATCCATCGCGAACCAACGAGAACAGCTAATACGACGGATAGACCATCTTTTTGTAACGATTTTTTTTCGAAAGCAACGTCTTGTCCGCGGAGGGGTCGAGAACATTCAAATGCAATTTCAATTCTCTTATTTCTGAAAACAAAACGATGGATACTAATGGCCCCAAACGAGGGGCTACAAATTCGCTCCGTGTTCTATTTCCCAATCCCTCGCCACTCTGGCTTTCAACTCGCGAGATGGAGGACTGGCTGGAATTACGAGCGCGCCGGTGCATTTATCTCTCATCGCGTATAAAGTATATAAAACCAGTATAGTCTAGACGGCGGTGAATCGCGTACAGGGCACGAGAACGGCAGCAACCCGCTGCTATACGCGCCAACGAGAGAATAAATCTTCGCTTTGACGTGCGCCGTTCGATTTTCTGCTCGACGCGTTCGTATCGATAATGCCGTACAGGGCGCATCGTCGGTGGAAAAGGTTTCCTGGATGTGATTTTGATATTTTTGGGGATATTACTGGGAAATATGCCAAAAAAGTATTAGGCGAACTGATTTTTTCCCCTAAAGTTATTCAATTTCCCTAAAGTTATTCAGTTCAGCGATTCTATTCGGTTCGACAACATTTTCCGTCCAATTTCGTGTACATAATTTTCTATCGTTATTGTTTTTTGATAAATTGCGAGTAACGTAGATGATACTCTGTCTTATTTTAATCAGAACAATCTTATCGATATATTGATAACATTTTAATTAATAGGAAATCCAGAATGAAGTAGATTTATAGTCGCATCAATGTTGTCTCCGACTCTCGATCTCTCTCTCTCTCTCTCTCTTTATTTTCTCTCCTTGCCTCTACGGAACAAGCTGTGAAGGCTCAGCTCCAAATTAATCAAACGCGAAGATCTCGTCCTATACTTAAATAACAGCACGCATCCGGTCTTTGAGTTGCGTGCATTTAGTCGAAATTTACTCTGTACGTACCAAGATGGAGGATGCGAGGAAGATGGAAGGATGTAGAAGAAGAGATAGTTTTTGCTGTGCTTTACAATTTATGAATATTTCCCGATACGAATAAATTATTTAATAATAAAATCTAAATTATCAAAATTTAATTTAATATTTGGTTTGCCAACAGGTTAGATCTACTTAGTCACGGTTGAACTCGAATTAAATCTTTCAATGGCGTCAGAGCGTTCATAACCTAACCTCCCAATTTGATGGATTTGCTAATTTATTAGGCGACGCGCAGATTATCGCGAGATTATTACAAATTCCAAGGGTGATGATCCAAAATAAACACAAAGAAGGGAGCCAAGAACCCCGTTCCAAGAATACCGAAGCGAGTACCCCAAGATCGTTCGACTCGAGCTCTCCTTGGAACCGCATTTATCGTTTTTTTCCTCCTTTTATCCTCATCCCCTTATCCCAGATTCCGCGAAAGAAACTCGAACGGAACGATCAAGTTCTTGCGTTCGGACGAGAGCGTTTACCCACGCGTTATTTCATTTCATCGCAACTCGGCGTAAATTTATTTTGTGCAACTTGTTTTTCGTAAATTGCCAAGAGACTGTTATCGAGTATTAAATCGATCGATTCAATATCACGTATTCAATAAGTTTGTGCACGTGTCGAACGAAAGATCAATTATGGTACGACATATACACATTGACAACAATTTTTTGTCGTTCAGTGTTTAGCAGTGATTGTAAAGATTTCAAGTTTGAAAACGGATCGATACGTGAATTAATCTGAACGAGTCGATAAGATTGAGAAACAGATTCAGAATTTCGAATGCACATTGTACGTCATAACACACACGCGAACCTTTAAGAAACATATGTTACTAATTGGATCCTATTGTGGCATCGTAAAGACCCAAAGGCTTAGCACTAATGGTACTAACAACAGGTTGCATACCTAAACCTGCTTTCCTAAACCGCACGCGTTAACACGAGCCAGGACATATGAAGCTAATTATCCTAATCGTAGGAATGATCCGTGCAGCTATGCGAGACATCCATAAGTGTAGTTATCGAGACAGCACTGCATTTCTGCCACTGACTGTAACAACCCCTTCGCGTCCAACGTACCTCTATCGAACAAACAAGAAACCGAACATGCTACACCTTCTAGTGTTTACCAGCGAATGCTTGGATGAAAGCTTGACATACCTCCACCTCTCTTTCCATTTAATCTCCTTAAAACTATGAAAAGAATAAGCAACCGTTGAACATACGCGACGCATCCACGGACAACCATCTAGTACACCTTCCAAAAGTCAGCTAACCTACCGCAGACAGCACCTTCTCCGATCCCTCTGGCAATCGTACCACCAGCGAACTGCTAGAGAAACGAAACCAACGTCACGCTTTCCCGGGATGTCCTGCCGTCGGGTCGCGAGTCACCAGGCGTCACCAAGCGTGAAAAAGCGTCACCAAGATTCGCGTACGCCTCGATAGCGACGCGGCGCGGCACGACGGCCCTGTGGAGCAGTGAAACGAACCGACTTGAATCGTGGAGAGAGCCCCACTATCACGTGGGCTCGCAGGCCCACGGCACACGACTGACAGTTCCCAGTCAGCTGATCGTCCATCGGGGGGGTGAGGAGAGCTAGCAGCAGCAGTAGCAGCACCAGCAGCAGCAGCAGCAGCAGCAGTAGTAGCAGTAGTAGTAGTAGTAGCAGCACGAGCAGCAGCAAGAGGAGGTGGTGGAGGTGGCGGAGGAGTACGGGCGAGGAGGAGGAGGTGGTGGAGGAGGGGCGGGTGTAGTAAAGAAGGGAAGGAGGGCGGAGGGGTTGGCGACGCGCAGTCTGCCGCCGCCGCCGTCGTCGTCGTCGGGATCAGCTGATCGGTGGAGGTGTGCTGGTGACTGACTGACTGTGAACTCTGAATGAACGAACGGATGAAGAAGTCTTCGCGTGCGTACACACGTATAGGGAGAGCTCTCGCCGGTGCCTCTCCCGGGGGAGGGGGAGAGAGCGAGCGCGTATGCGCGCCTGCCTGCCTAACTATGCGCCAGAGCACTCGCGAGGGAGCGAGCCACGAGCGTTTAGTAGCAAACGGAAGTGTGCTGGCCCGCCACCGAGTGGACAGGATGACCTCGACGGGTCCGTATCGCGCAATCGACTTCTTCGCGGCACGACTGGGGAGAGGGGATGATCCTTCCGGGGTACGGTACCGGGGGGTTGCGTTCAAATCACCGACGCTGGTTTCGCGGACACCAACCTTGGCCGCCGAGAACTAGGCGCCCAATAACAGCATTGACCCTTTGCGCACGGTCGATCCGTATGTACACGTTCATCAACCGTCAACAGAAGTTTCTACTTTAACAAGGAGTAGTATGCTTGTTGTTAAGTAAATAGTACGTATATACCGATCAATGTGCGTTTAGAAGTTGGAACAAGCTGGGAGGAGTCGCTATTGTACTTTAACGGAGACTGCAGGTCCGACAATCCGTCTTTATGAAAACTCTTTTATTCCAGGGAACGTGCTGCTCCAAACTTTTCAGGAGAGAGAAGAGTTTCCCATCTGCATAGTCGGATACTTTTGTACAGAAGCCAAGAGCGAAATATGCACAAGTAATTTGCAGGTAAATAGTAGTAATAATAATAATGATGAAGTAGTATATAAATCTGAATTATTCGTAATCAATTATCAAACATGAGGAACAGTGTACTACAAGTGCACTGTATAGCATACGGAGGCTAAAATGCTACATCGTCAGTCACGGAACTGCTAATCGGCAAATGTTTATGCATTTATGGAAAATTTAAAAATACGCAAAAGTATATATAAACTGTTCAAAGTACACGTCAGATTATTTAAAAGCTTCACCTTTTAGCTGAACTTATAGAAAGATTTGTATACGCATGCAAGTATGTGT
This sequence comes from Xylocopa violacea, assembly GCA_963969225.1. Lineage (NCBI taxonomy): Eukaryota > Metazoa > Arthropoda > Insecta > Hymenoptera > Apidae > Xylocopa > Xylocopa violacea. The sequence continues at coordinate 37,098,797 of CAXAJV010000005.1, read as the reverse complement.
ACTTAATTAAACAACTGCATTTTGTTCTCAATTTCAACTTATGTAAAATATTTTATTATAGTAAAATGAAACTACGTATTCGAAGTTTAAAAGTCGGATTGTACGTTTCAACGATTTTCGCCAGTACAAGACGATTGCAATGAAAGAGGAGAGCAGAACGGTATCATACACTGTATTTTATTGAATAGAGTCGTTATTTTTGAAACGACTTGAAAAAAGAAGGAGGTATATTATCCTTTCTATTCGATTAGATCGTCTGACACAATCAGCACCGTACAGCTCCTCGAATAACAGTGGATTTCCATTTCCAATGTCATCCATACATTATTCATCGATAAATCGCGGCTTTTATGGTTATCTAGTTATCGTGTCGACGAAACGAGGAGGATAATATCAAGAAGGTCGATTCGCAGTTGCGTAATGCGCCACTAAACGCGTATGTCGCGCGTATATCCATCCGCGAAACAGGAGAAGACGAGCACAGCATCGTGTGCGGTGGCACATCGGCGAGATCAAAGGTAAAATTTCAGAGAAACTTCGTGGCGTCGTATATTTCGCGCCGCGAAACACGACGGAGTATATTTCTGTCAGATATATAGGGTGCTACATACGTAACTGCTGGTGTGCGATCGCGGAACTGGTGACTTTACAGGAAAAGACAAACAGAACGCGCGAGTCGAAACACTCTTTGCGCCAATCCTTGTTCCCGGCGAACGAAAATTAAAAATCTGCTAGATCGAATGTTGACGCAGTGAACGGAAGAGGATATCCATTTATGAAAGTATTTTTTTTTAAATAATATCAAGTGTGATATGCATAAGGTAGTAACAGTAAGAATTTCACCTCTTATTATAGAGTCACGAGCACTAGGAAGTAAAGGAAGAAATTTTCTAAATTTTTGGTCTTCTTTAACAATGACATTTTTCAAATATTTCAAAAATGTATAATTAGTATCTATCCCACTGAGTCAATTATAATGAAGTGCAAGCAATAATTAGCATTAGCATCGACGAATTTATCGCGACAGAGATTGAATTTGACTTGAAATCTATTCGTGTTTAAAAAACAATGTATCATGTACACGTGTGTGTGTGTGTATCTAGGCTTGATCAGCTTTATAAACAGATACAATTTTCCGTAACTAGTATTACCGCTTAATTGCTATTTTTTTTTATCACGGTACGCCAACGATGCACGCGTCTAATTGCTCTTAATTACGATGCTCCATCCTTTAACCGTGTATAATCGTTCGATTGATACTCTAATGAACGCGTAGCATTCGGTTTCGTGAGTTTAAAGTCAGACAGAGGCCGCGTATGCGTAATAAGCGTGCATGTAATCATCGACAATTGAATACGCAATACTCGGTTAAGGAGCCATGTAATCCACGACGACAGAAGAACAGCCGCTCCTTGTTCTGTCGGAGACGATTGCAACGCTATTACAGACGCTGTAACGACATAGTAACTACCCAGACGGGGCTCTGGTTGAGCTGCTGTTCGTACGTATCAGTGGAAACCAGTCTTGTTCAGCGAGTAAGCCAAACCAACTAGATTCTCGAATAAATTCGAACGAATTTCAATCTAACTAAATATTCTAATTACTTTTGTTTAAAGATAGAAAGTGCTTAAGAGACTCACAGTAAATTTGATAGCTCAAGACCCAAGTAAATGAAACAATTAAAATTCATACAATTCCGAGACGATATTCCGTGCGTTCGTTTAAGCTAAAAATTACTCGCGTTCGATTCATTCGAATGAAAACATTGAAACCATTCTCGCAGAGAATCTGGAATTTTTTCATATTGGTAATTCGAAGGGCAAACTTCGAGAAAATCAAACGTTTCGCCTGTTGGTAGATTTTCATCTGATCATTCGGATTCACAAGGTATACAAGCATTTCGAGTTATCGTGGAACCTTCGGTGAAATATACCAGACACGAACAGACGTTGCAATACGTTTCCGCTTCGACGAGTGGAATTGAATTTTCTAAAATTTATAAAAACGCGAAAAGAAGCGAAAAGAAGCAAAAAGTAGAGAAATATTCTTCGAGCTGATTTGCGAATTGAGAAAAAGCGATGTTTTTGGAATAATAATAACGTCCTCTGAAACGCGGTAATTATAAAATCCATTAAAATGAGTTTACGACCGTTTTATCGCACTGGGGGTAATCAATTTGCGTTTTATGGATCCTGGGGACCGATTTAACTGAAGGTTTCAACGATATGAGCGAATCTATTAATGGAAATGATAACGAATGTCATCGATACCTTATAAGAAATTAAAATTCATTACTATAATATTATTACAGTTGTATACACATTATACGCTGATATGGAAGGTAACTTATACCACCATTTACCAATTTCAAAATGCAATTAATGTCCTTCTCTTTGTTTCGGTATAATTGAATAAGTACAAAGATATTTAACGATGTTCATTGCCATGAAACAAACGTGCATGTAAAGTAAATGAAAAATAACGACACGACTAATTCTCGTATTATTTCGTAATTTGTTGGAACGTCGTAAAATGGTTTTTGACCACCTTATATGCAAAACGCGCGTGAAAATATTCCGCTGTCTAATATTGAAATTTTTTCTCAGTTTCAGCAAAGCCGGCGTAGTTTGCGCAACGTTCGTTTAACGACGCGCGTCGTAACGATACGGACGGGTGTGCAAATAGCGATATACGCGTCTAGGCATTTCTTTTCGGCGACAGAAGCTCGAAGCCGGCGGCGGAACGCATCTGTGAACGCATGCGGGTGCCACGTTGTGCGCGCAGTTGTCGCAAGCCAAACAATGGCCACACTCTTTCTCTGTCTCCACACCAACTCGTTACATAAGATAAACTAATCTAGCAGAGTCGCGGCGCGAGGAGTGCGCTCCAATGAAATATCGCGTCGGTCAGACCGAACTTACTACACGGGGACCGCCTACGGTGCAATATCAAAAATTTCTTATCGCAAAACCGCCTCGGTACATCTATGCCTCCGAGGCTTAAACCCGAGCAGTTTATTTTTTTTTATTTTCAGCAGCACCGTTTGTTAGGAACATCGATGCGAAATTGATCTAACGGTAATCTAGTGTTAAATATTAAACGAAATATCAAGAATGAATGAAATACTGTATATTTTCACTTTCAGAACTTTTATTCAGGATTTAGTTTGTACAGATTCAGTTGCTCTCAAAATATCACTTCATTTGAACGGCTAACCCTCTTGACGGTATCTAAAAATCATACAAATTTGAGTTTTTCAATCTAATTGCAGATAATGCGAATGCAGCAATAGAAATAATTATTAAATGGTACCCCTCGATCCGTAGAAATATTAAAAACGCGAGGATTAGATAATATCGGTGGTTCAATTTATCTTAAAGCCGAACGTCGCACTCGCATGAGATAACACTTTCTATGATTTTTATTTAGTGCCGCATACACCAGTCGGCTATCCGACTATTCAGAGACAGATAACACACAGTAAAGGGGATTCTATCTTTCATAATTTTCAGTTTAAAAAATAAAAAGATTCACGAATGTCCATTTACAACTCTTTCTTTTTTACTCAAACAGATTTAGGACAAATTCTACCGTATACGCTTTTTTTGTAAGGGTCATTTGTGTTGTAAAAATGGTGTAATTACTGGCAAACGAGGAAAAAGTTCGTATACATTCATATGCGCGGATAGATGTGACGTGTAGGCACGAAAAGCGCGCGAAGATGCGTGCGCGCGCGCTTCGCAAATGGGTCGAAGCCGGTATGACAAAGGAACACAGTGGAGAGAAAAGGTACAGTGACCTCTGGCGATGGCTCGTGCTCGAATGATGGCTTACCAACTGGTACACACCGCCTGCCAAGGCCATTAATATCTCGCGCGCACCACAGAAACAGATGTAGCAGAAAGAATCTAGTTAGTAGTTCCTCATATAACGCGATATGGCTGATCAAAAAAATACACCCTCCCACTGTAAGTACTACAATAGAAACAATTAAGACACCTTGTTTTACCAAACATAACTTCATACTAATATTGTAGTATTGAGAGATTGCTGATGAAATATTCGAACAGCAGCAAAATACTAACGTTCTACCGTCTATTTTTTTTGGTTTTCTCTTGAACAGTTATGCGAAACATTTTACTGGCTTATTGAATTTATATAATATAATAATAAACACATGCATACGTTCTTTCGTTTCATCTAACGAATTCGAAATCGCTCGAACGAGAGGCAGGCGCGCATTCGCGAGAGATTTCCACCAAGTTCTGTCCGCAGACAAAAGCAACACAACCGCTACTTTCTATCAAGGTAAATGGAAAGTTTCGAATTTCGTTGAAAATGTGTTCGAATTTGAATTCTGAATTTCATTTGTATTCGTTATATATGAAAACGTGACTGGAATATTTGGAGATTTTGATGTTTCGATCTATGTGTTATTCGACGCGCGATATTTTTAAACGCGGAGATCAATAAATTGCGATGTTTCGTTTGAAGATTAATTTTCATTTTAAATCAAGGTGACACAGTGCCAGGAATTCTATAACGTGTCAACTTGACGAAACTTGCTTTTCGAGTTGCGATTATAAGAAGTGGAACACATTTTTATGCGCGTGTAAAAGATAAAGAATTTGCCTCTTCCTGTCGTTAGTCACGTTCACACTAGTAACTAAGATACAAATGGAATGCTTTATTCGCAATTGTAAATTACGCTTGATAGAACTCGATACTTCAAACATGAATGTACCGTTCGTAGCTATAATTCATTCCTCGAATTTTAATTGTTTTCAACTTAACAACGGCATCCAAGTTTCAAGACACTCCGTAATATCTCAACAAGTACCGTAACGTATTGGTTGTTCTTCTACCCGTTGGCTTCCAACTCCACGACATTAAAGTTTATTCCCTCGATCCGAAGGTCTGAGGACAATACACGGTATGCATTTTAAATACACTTTTAATTTCTATGGGGGAAAACCGAGAGAAAAATGGAAGAAAGAAACGTGGTTAAACGGAGAGGTGGCGGTAGGAACAGCGACGTGTTTAAAAAGTTGCGAGACGTTTTCGCGTTGGCAAGAGAACGATCGACGAGTTCGAATTGAGGCGATATGCTTTCCTTTAGCTATCCTTTATCCGTCTCACTCCTTCCTCGACTAACGGTGAGCCCATCTTACGACGGCGCAGCGTATACCTCAGGCTATCTCTATTTAATCTCGCAGATGCGACGTTGCCACGCTGTCGCCGCCACGAGGCTTGCTCTCGGAAGTGGTTTGTTCCATGCTGGCAAAATGGCAACGTCGCGGCATGCCACCCGTCTCCCTTTCTCTCGAACGCTTCTCGCTTTCCACCTCTATCCTTCTCTCGCTCGCTCACTCCGCGTTACTTGGTACCTCGACCGCGCGGCCTCACACGCGACATTCGCGAAGGAGGTAGTAGGTGTCGTTACCTACGATTGAGGGACGAGCAAAAAGAGGAATGCTTCCACTGCAGCGAATCATGCGACCGTCGAAGTAAGACTGTTCGCAAGCTGGCGATCTTACTAACTCGATCCTTCGAAACGAGATTATGGATTCAGAGGATATGCTTTTTAGTTTTTTTTTTTTTTTTTTTTTATAGTGTAAGCTGTATACTAGAATATACGCGTTGCTATGTGCAACGCTCGTAAAACGTTTAAGTATTAAATTACGATATTGTACTTGAAAATGGTACACGAAGACTATACGTATGTATGTACGTGATCGAGCGCCGAGCCGTTCGATTGGTTGATTTAACGGTATCGTGTACGTTCGTGTATCCGCGAAAGGTATGTCTGTCAAAAGCAGGAAACGCAAAAAAGACTTGTCTTATGTAAAAAAATATTCTCGACTGTCGATAAATTCTATTTTCATAAATAGAGAACCAACGCCGAAAAGGCAAATTATAAACTATTGAATTTACATTTGAAAAAAGAGAAGTATCGTTCAATAAACTTCTCTCGTTCGTTTGGAAACTTTTAACATATTATGGATTTCCGTGTAAAAAGAAGAAGAAAATTAAAAAAAGAAAACATCACAAGAGTTAAATGGCTCGCGAGGAAGAGGGGGAAGAACGGATGCCTATTTTTTCCGCAGCAAAAAAGAACGAACATCCAAGTGAAAAGTACTTCGCCAATTTGGACACGGGGGTGCACGTCAGAGAAGCGCGTGCGTGGGACAGTCGTGCAGGCAAGAAAGCAAGCGAACAAGCCAGCCGGCAGCAGCAAGCGACCAACCAACCAGCTAACCAACCAGGCATCTCAGTCTCTTCGGTGTCCCCGGCTGCACATGTGTGCAGGGCATGAGGTCGCTCTCCTCGTCGTTCGATGTGTGAGAGCTCGACTGCCCTCTCCCCGCGTACTGCTGGAGCGACGTTGCCGACTGTTCGATGCTTGGGCGGGCGGTGATGCCGGTATGCGTGTGGCAGGGCGCGGCGTTGCCATATCGACCGTACCTCATCACCGGGGAGCGAACCAGCGAGTACCCCGCTCAGCCTCTTCCCCCGCAATAGCGCCGTCTCTCGCTTGCTCTCTACGTTCCGTTCCTCTTTTTACTTCTCGCCTCACTTTTCCGTCTCCATTACATTGTTCCTTTTAACCATTCTCTTTCTGCTTACGTTCTTCCTAATTCTCTCCTCTTTATTCGTGATCTTTTAACATACTTTCGGTTCCACGTTTATAATCCGATTCGTTCTCTCTCTCTCTCACTCCCTCGCTCTCTCCTCTTTCCGTCTGTTGCGCGCGCTCTAGCTACTTCAAAGCGATGTAAGGCGCCGCGGCACCTGACTGACTCAGCATTACCGACTTCGTCGTGGATTCCTCGCACGCTATACGCACTGCGTATAGCGAGCAGACCAATGCCAGACTACGCTGCGTGCCCATTTGACGGCCGCCCGAAGACTCTCTCCCGTAATATACCAGGCGCGCCCTTGAACAAGCCGGACACTTGCGAATGTACCATAAACGCGCTTTCCCTCTGCCTCTTTAGTTTTGCGCGCACAGTGTATATCTCGCCGGCTTATTCGCCGCTCTCTCGCGATCTTACTCTTTCTCCCGAAGCTTCTCTCGTTTGCAACCGGGGGTTTCCTCTCCCTTCTTTCTCTTTTTTCCTTCCTCCTCTCCTCGCCAAGCGCTTTTTCTTACCGGAACCGGTAGGAGCGTGATGTTCCGCCACTGGGTTCTTTGACAGCGTACATTACTACGAGAAAACACGAAGGCTTTGCCACTTATTTTCCGCGTGGTTTACGCCTATGTTTTTGATTGATCGATGGCTGGATCGCGACGCGATTCGGTGATTTTACGACGTTTGTATTTGCTCGCTCATACCGCGGATAAAGGATTAAAAAAAGGAATAGCACGACTTCGATCTAACGTGCTTTCCTTCGAACGCAAACGTTACTCAATATTCTTCTAGCATAGACGTCCATAAAATTAACCACTTTCTCCAGATTACTTTTTCAGAACATAATACATATTGAAAATTTTACTTTTTCCTTTGATACTAAAATTTTATCAGCAAAGTAATTTGTTACAAACGTAATGCAAATAATGTTAAAGAAGTTAATTTCTATAATATAGTTGGATTATACTTTCCAAATCAGAACCTAAGGTAAAATATTTAGATTAGCGGCAAACTGCAAGACTGACGAACCCAGCACGCTTGGTATGCAACAGTGTACGGACATGTGAGGAGGCGAAACGTATACTTTAAATATTTCTGTACTCTTACAACTCCGCGGTACACGTCGTCGCGGATTTGCATCGTATTTCATGTTTTCCCGTTAAAAATTAACGCCATTACTCAGAGCCAGGGAAACTTTATCGAATTTATTCCGGCGTTATTATTTAGTAACATTACATGCAAACAGAAGATAAAAACAGTTCGCTTGACGTGCTAGGCGACATTTATTATTGGAATAATACTCGGAATCGTATATCGAGTTCACACAAAACTGATCGACATTTAACGGTCCCATCTGGTCAACAGTTATTAATAGTACTATATACATACATTTCAATGTAGTTCAGATATTTTTGTAACTGAAATAATAATGTGGCGTACCTTAACAAATAAAACGGTCTAAATTCTTATATACTGCAAACATATCTTTTATCAGGAAGTAATCAATACGTAAAAGTTTTGTAAGAAATTAATGAAGATTTATTACATACAACTGTAGGAGTACTGTTTCTTCTTGATCTCTTTAATCGACAATTTAAACTTGAAACTAGGTGCGGCTACATAATGCACTCACCAATACTATCACATTTTCTCCAATTCTATTACTGTCATTTGGTTCTACGTCAATGTTCTATTACACCTGTTCCATGCAGAATTAGCATTACAATTGTAATTGCAAAACGGAAATAAATTGTGTCTTTGATAAAAAATTAAAGAACCGTAAAACTCTTCTATTTCACGTAAAAGGTTAATTAAACGGAAAATTTTATTACTGATTTGGGTCAAATCTGTACTTCCTTACTTAAAATCTTTTATATTTTTTCGAACCTTAAAATACTCGGAAAAATATACTGACAAATTGACACCATTAATGTTTCTAATGGCTCCTGTAACAAGACAACTTCGATAATTACCAAAAAGTAATTAAAGATTTTCAAATGAGACCAGGGCGCGCATTTCTATATACTTTACTGAACGTAGAGCTGGGTGATTGCAACAGTCAAGTACAGCCGTTTCTTCGACTAGGCACGAACAACTTTATGGATTAGAAAAGCGAGCGTAGAACGCACGGGCGGCTATAGAAATCCAGTTCGAGGATTACTGTAATTTATTTAGAATTTCTTGTGGGCGCCTGTGCCGCCAGATGTGTACCCACAAGAGAGCGCTCTCGCGGGCACGCGCGCGCGCGCGCGCGCGAGTTTCGAGTTATCCAATCGTTTTACTACCGTAAGAGACTGCCCTGCACACCAACGGCCCGCTAATAATTCCTATCTCTACACACTTTCACTTCACGCCGACTAATCCTTAAACAGAGTGACTTTACTCGGTAAGGCGCAGATAAATTCAACTCGCGAACGTACGAGATACGTTTTTCCCTCTTTTCGACTGGGAACAAAATTCTCCGGGAACTACCAGGCAAAAATTACGATTCCAATTTTTTTGTTTAGCGCATAGTCCATTACATTACTAGTGTAACTAAAAATCGTTAAATATTGTACAGCGAAAGAACACTGGAATAAGGTAATCGTCTTATACTGGTAAAGTAAAGAGAAATACAACAATTTTATTTGTTGATTTGGTGACCTATTAGAAGTCAAGTCATCGTCGATCTCAAGTTAGAGATAATTGTAAAGATTTACTCCGTACGAGGGATTCCAAGAAAAATGGCGGAGATAACACGGCGGCAGCTAACCGTGCAGAAACATCTAAGCGTATTGTAATCGTAAATTATAACTGGTGTTCCGTTCTAGTTTATTCATCTTATAGCTGCTGCTTCACCATTCAGATTACATTACCATATTTTCATAATTAGTATGAAACAGGTCGATGTAATAGTTCAAGTTTTTCAAGTTTTCATTAATATTAACCTAATGTAATGTTAAACTGATGGTTAAACTAATATTAATAGGTACAGAGATACAATAAATTTATATTATGTGGTAACGAATAGAAAAGAATATGATTCAGCCATACGCTGGAAAAACCAACTTGATTTCCATAATCGTGTTCTGCAAGAAGTCATTGCATGAGAGGTTTATGTTCCACGCATGTTATAGGTTATATAATGAGTCGTATCAATCTGTAAAACTTATAATCACCCAAGTTTGTCTGTCACTCTAATGTCGAATGGTTTTTTAGTTTTCAAATTATAATTTTAAACGTGTAATCTTAAATTTTTTTTGCTAAAGCACGTTATTACTTTTATTATTACTAATTTAACGTACAAACCAATGGATGATACGAATACTTTAACCAAAAATAAACCAGTGAAGTACTCTGCTGCATAATCTTAAATTTCTCATTGGCACTATAAATACGTTTGAGAAATTTGAGTATGCAATGAAATATTAAACAGTTGTATTAACGATAATATTTCCGTAAGAGGCTTAAACCTCTTGGAAGTGGGTAAGTACAACCGTTATAACCGTACAACTATAACTGTAGAGTTTGAAAATACAAAGAGATCCTTCGTTAATGACAAGCAAAGGTTTCGTTTCGTATTGTAAGAGTATTGCAAGAGTACCTGTACTAATTATCCCTTAACCAGCTGGTCGCCAACAAGCCGCACGATATAAAACACGCTAAACACCTAAAGGCATTCCTCCCATGAAGAATACTACTGTAACCTCGTCATAAGAACGCGCGCAAGTAGCCTCTCGATAATTCCGCCGCCGGTAGCGCGCAAACAAAAATGGCGTCGACCCGCTCGAATCACAGATTCGCGCTCCGCGATGCATTCTGAGCGTAGTCGCGACCCGGCCGCGGGTTATATAGTCTAGCAAGCTTCGATCACACTTGTTGAGGGGAAACCCTCATACACCGCACCTCCACCTCCTCACATGATATTCTCTCTCTCTCTCTCTCTCTCTCTGGCTCTCCTGTTCTCTTTTCCCCCTCCCCGCCCTTCTGCCGCGCACCTTCTTCCCACCTTCGGTTCATGATCTATCTCCCACCCCGAACTGTGTCTCTCTGCAAGTGACCCTGACCTTGCGTCAACTTCCGTATTGTCCGTACACTTGGATTTTCGGCGGAGTCGCCAGATTCCAAAGAAACGCGAACCTATTCCTGTCCTGTTCGGTTTCGCGGAATATCGTCGGTTATAAACGGCGCGACTTTGTTACACAGAGACATCAAGTCAATACCGACGACTGCGGTTTAGTTATGACACATTGATCATGGAGAAGGAAAGTTAATTGGACGTTGCGAGAATCGTGGCCTAGATTGAGATTTATAGTGTCCGAGTGACGAGACAATCCGTTGTCCCTAGATGGAGAAGACGGTAGCGTTGAAACGTTCTCGCGACGACCGTCGGATTTTTGTAACCTGGATTATCTGCCACTTCCCTTTCGAACGTTTCGCGCGTTGTTGCGCGGTCAACACTCGGTCATTCTGAAGCGGTATTTCAACTCGCGTAATCTCTCGAGATGGAACACAAAAGATCGTTGATCTCGTGAGTACGGTTCGTCAGATAAGTTCTTTGATTGCTACCTTTAAGCGAGTAAGTGGTAGTTTCTAAGGTAAGTGTAATAATCATGTATATATTAGGTCCGAAATTATTGATCTCCTAACGAGTTAACTTAGCCAGTTAACAAATTAAAAGTTCGAAAAAATATCGAATAGATGACTTGGGATGCCAGGATGAATTGATGGAAGTTAAATTTGATCGTTACAGGAGTGCCGCTCTTTGGGAATCACTGCTATAGGTTATGTACGCCTTTCTCGGGGGGTTATACCCTTGACGATAACTTCGATGACGAAGTCACCGTGCTCTCGTGTCTGTGTGCCTGCGCTTTTTCATCGCGGCGCAAGCTGAAAGAGGAGATTCGAGGCGTAAAGCGAAAAGAAGCCAGACGCTTCTCTTCATTGTGCGCGGAATGTCTTCTGTAGTGCAGCTTTCCGAGAAAGTGACAATCTGCTGAAGTATTTCTGACGAAGAAATGAATACCAAAAACCGTCGGGCATAATATATGGTATTCTACGCGCACGGTAAATTCCGTAATGTTGTAATATTTCTTTTGCCGACGTTTACATGTAAATAACATTAGTATCTGTGGAAGTGCGTGCGAAAATACCAATATTAGATGCACACAAATAGTGAGTTTAATAGAAATTACAATTTTCTAGAATACGTGAATAAAACGCGAGATGTATAGATACTTAGCAAACGTCTATTTCATTATTAAAACGTGTGAAAGTTCATTGTGAAAACTATTTAGTACTTAACGAGTTTACAAATTCTAACGGGGAAAAATAATTGTAGAAAGTTGTTGGGGAATAGTTACATAAAAAGTGCGGATGTATTACTCGAAAAGGAACGAATATTGACGGATGGCATATACGCCAGGATGCTACCAAATGCGACGGGAAAGAAGAGAGGTGAAAAAACTTCGCTACGTTATACCACAGTGCTGCCACGACAGAAGTACATACGTCGTTTATGTGCATACATACCAGTACATAAGTACGCGTACTGTCGAATCGTCGTGCGGTTCTTAAGAAAACATAGACCAGTGGTTCTTATTCCGGCGGTATATCACTTAACGTGAACCAACTACCGAAAGATGCTATTCTATGTTGATTAAAATTTGCACACGACGAAACCTGTACGATTGCTCAAATTTTGTTCGACAATAATATATCAACGCTTCTCGGAAAATAATTATGAGCGATTGTACGAATGTGTACACGCGAAGGATTGCAATTTTTTCATTTGAACAACTGTTCTTTCTTGATTGTGCAAAAAAACATCCTTGGTTTCTCTGAACGGGCAACACTTTCATGAGCGTAATGTTAAAGACTATTCGAGCACAAAAATCACGTCCCCAATAAATTATTTTAAACGGGAGAGTGACTCCAGACGCCTTGACTTTAAATGCGAAAAATATTACATGGACGTGTTTCGAATACAATGAAAACGCGACTGAAGGATGATGTAAATGGCCAGCAGCAATTTCAACTCTAACCAAGCACATGTGTCGCAATATCCCAATATTAATTCTATCAACTGTAAATACAAAGGATTACTCAATGCGCACAATTGTGTGGTTTACACCATTCACTTTCAATTTTCGTGAAATGTATCGGGCAATTTTGAAAAACGTTCAATTACCAAACGCGCTATCCTCCTTATTTTACAATAAACATACCTCCTTGTCGAGTAAACCAATTTAACAATGTACAACAGAGAACAGAACCAAGGATACCGCGTTTAAATCATTTCAATCGCTTCGTTACTCATCACTGTACAAAGAGACCTCGTTACGTTACACGAATCAAAAACTACGTACTACGTGAATCAAACGGGCGACAAATTATTTCATCGAAAGAACTGAATCACCGTTCAAAGTGTACAACTAGCTTCGAATGTTAAACTGATTATTCTTTAGGGAGCACGCTCAAATTTATATTAATATAAAATACTGTACGATGATACGTTTCCATTTCCACGGTATTCAACTTTAGGCCTAATTGATCGATTGAACATAAATTGTAATTGAACCAATGCTATGTTAACGGTAACTATTTACTTTACTACTATTGAAGAACTAATGACACGCATTTCGTTGGGAAGATATTTCCGTTAATCCGTCTCTGAGCCAGGCCAAGTATCAGGGCGAACGATTCCCAGATCATTTCGCACGATTTTTGACGGAAAAACGGAAAATATCCGGACACGACTCATCCTCATCGTTTCCGGAAAATTCATCGGCCGTTGCGTTGCGTGTGCGTATCAATTCCCTCGCATGAATAATAATGCATGCGCAAATTACTGTTTATAAACTCGGCGAACCTCGTACAGTACACGTTGTGTAACGTTGCTAGGGCGAAATAGAACGATAATTTTTCATTTTTATTCCTTTTTCCCGAGGAGAAACGCGATTGCAGGTTGTCGGACGTACAAGTCGCGTCGTTAGTCCCTTAAACTGTGTAAGCGCGAAAGATGTATGGAATAAGAGGGTACGGCGGCACGGAGTAAATTACTCTTGCAAAGTTTAAACTCTCTTGAATGAAATTTGAAAAAATCGTATTCGTATAATTGATAGCTTTAGAGATTAACAAGAGTGTAATTAGGCAGCTGAGCAGATCAAAATTAGCAATTTTCGTTGTAGCCACGCAAAATTTTGTTTTCTGTTTTATACAGCGGACCTTGAATGGCTGCACGGATTTGAACAAGTGCAAGTTGGGAGAGCAACTGAAAGTTTCAGAAGCCGTAAGAGATGAAAGCTAAAGTATCGATCAGACAATGCTAACGCAACCAAAAATTTCTTTTATTTTCCTTTGCGTGCTCGCTACGCAACCTGAATTTGAAAAGTTAAACAGTGATTTGACTATAGTGATTACGACTTTTACGTAATCGCTAGAGTAATTATTTATTTCACGTGGCAAAAGTGGTGCCGTGATTTGTCATTATAACGCCTGGATCGATTCTTGTTCTCGGTTCGCGCGATCGAAGAATAAGTGTATCTGCTTCACGGAACAGTCGTTTTCCCGCGTTTTCACGCGGCGCATTCCACGATGGTTAATCACACGTGTAATAAATCGAAACGCGCGTACGTTTAACAAGAGCTTCTCAGATCAAAAATTGTTACTCAAACACTAGACTGCTAAAATAATTTGCAATTCTACATCCAAAAATGTCCTTGATTAAAATACTAATTAATTGGTTAACCGTTAGCATCAAAAAGCATCGATCTATTACTTAAACAGTAACTAAATTACAATTCAAATTTTTTAATCTATCGAAACTGCGTGGTATTTGCATTCTTTCATAAATATTCACATTCAATCATGCGAAATATTTTCGTTGTGTTTTTGTATACGAATATATTAGCTTCAGCCGTGCGTGTATATTGTTGACTTGATAAAAATTTCATGCATAATTTACCATAATCGTTTTTGCATCAAGCCCTCGCGTGATCAATAAAATTTAAAACATTGTTTAATTGATTAAGAAATGTGGGCTTGATGGGTTTTACCAGCGCGATAACAATATACACGTGTCCATTGTTCTTGACGCCTTACAATCGAACTTTTTCGAATCGCGAGGTTCTTTGCAAACAGCACGCGTTCTTCTCGAGCCTCGAAGGATCTGTACGAGTGCTCGCGTGCTCGAAATTTGAGCCTGGTAAACGAGCCGAGGCTATTCCATTGCGCCAAACCGAACCGAGCACCTGATCGTACGAATGATATCCCGTATAACTTGGAAAAGACGAATATAGGGACAAATGAAAATAATTGGTCAATTTCAATGTGCAATTAATTGGACCGTTATTAAACGTGACGCTGAAAGATATGTCCAACTTCGTAACATAAAAAGATTGAAACGATATTTCTAATTTACAAAGCATATTTCAATAAACGAATTACTCTGGATAGTATATAAAAAAAGAGTAATTAGTGTTTGGAGAATACTGTAGTTTTGGCAGATAAGTGTTATCAGTATTGTATGTCCCAAAATTAAAGCTATAAATTGTACAAATATATACCGAATAAAACAAACCATAGTCATAGATACGACTAGATTATGGATCTACAAGGTTCCTCTTTCATTAACTTTGGGACATTCTACACAATCACATTTTTAATAAAAACATACCTTATAATAATCTAGCTTTTACATCTATAATGAGTAAAATTAATTTCTTCTTCGATGAAATTGGCTTGAAAAATATTTCTGCACTTTTAAAGTATCGCAAGTTGTTATTTAATTAAATCAATACGACTACACGAACAAGAAATTCTTTCAACGTCGTGATTTTCCTCGAAACGATTTATTTGTTCTTTGCAAATTATTTAAATCTGCAATTGACGTAATACACGTTAAATTCCACATCACAATCGATTTAGTTTCGAATATATAAATTATAATTCCGGATACGTAATAAGGTATAAAGTGTATGCGAGCACCGGTAGCAATCGCAAAAGCAGTAAAACTCTATTCACAAGTTGTATTAACGATGCACGGAAACAAATTACAACGGGCTACGTGGATATCTCCTAATTTTTCGTTTATTATGCTTGCCGTGAATTATGTAACACGTTAGAAGATGAGAAACAGAAATTTAACAGTTTAAGGAAAATATACTGTGCATAAATATGGACTCACCTTTATCCATCCTCCATGTGCAGTGACAACAACGTACAGCAAGTACAGATCTATATCTTTTCCATTGATTTTCGGGTTTTTCTTGAACGAAGTTCTGAAAAGTGTAAAGCACACGATTTATATAATCTATGTAAATTGAACAAAATATTAATTCCAATCATATTCGTTATGCAAATAATTGCATACGTTTGAAACTGCTAAATTTTGTTATATACGTATATCGAAGCAAATAATTTTAACAACGCTGTAACGATATATCGAAGTTTGATAAGAAATTTCATTTTCATCTTCATAAATATGAAATATTAAATAATATTGGAAAACACAAAAGTTAGCAATAGAAAATTAAATAATTGTATTCGCTCGTGAAATATATGTAGGAAATTTTACAATACAGATTTTCACTGAGGTTAACATTGCTCGGCGTAACCGAGAACGCTTTGTTTCAGTTTCCGAAACGTGTAAAACACGAACAATGACGTAATAAACAGCAGCGTCTTCGCGTGAAGCAATCGTTGCATATTTGATTGTTCGAAGATTTAACAGAAATATTAGAATCTAAGCATCGAGCCAGCAAGAGCGCAACATTTGCAACAATCGTAAGATCGTACGACAGGAATTGCCACGGCAAAAAAATCAACAAGTTCATCACAATATTGGTTATTTCGATCGAACGTAACCTCAATCGCAATAAGATACGCGACTGATAATCGTCGATAAAGAAAACACGGGACAAGCGTAAACAAATAGCTTGCACAAAGGCGAGTCTCACCGAGAAACTTTAAACCGAACGTACATAACCTCAACTCTGTCCACATTCTATAGAGGCAACGCTAACCCGATTTACTTTCGAGCAGTCGCGGAGAACGATACGATGCGGATTCGTACGGATAAAGGATAGTCGGAAGAGATGTTAGCGAAGAACGAGGAGAAGGAAATAACGATCGAGGAGAAGAAGGTAGATAAAGGTAAATAAAGGAAGGAATCGTACGGGAAGTAAACGAAGCGAAATCGTCTTACCCTCTGGTCTCATGGAAGTGACGGAGGTCCTTCAGAAAGTTTTCCCTCTCCCTTTCGTAGGTGACGGGGTCCTTATTGAGGATCTTGGCCATATTCGCGAGTGATAAGAATGCGTGGGCGTGCTAATCGGGGTGTGCTCTGGATTTACAGGGCACTCGGGGGCAGCAGAGAGAAAGAGAGGTGCACATGGGCGCTCATGAGAGCACATTTACGCCAGGAGCGTCCTGGTGCTACGAGAGAGGTGGGTATGCGTGGACGAGGACGAGGACGACCACGGGTCGACACGGGGTCGCGACCCGCTCCCGACATCGGGTCGTCTTGTCCTGGCCCGAAGTGTCGGCCGGTGGCCTCTCTCGCGCGCGCGAAACGAGACAGCAGCGGCTTTTCCCTGCCGTACACCGCCACCCCGGATCTCAGCGCACCAATATACACGAGCTACCGTGTCCCTCGCACTGAACTCGCCCGCGTGGGGAAAAATCCGAATACGTACACGTAGTTCCACACACAGTAGTCACTACCGATCAACCGAGCGAACCGTGCTACGGGCACGGAGGCCGCAACGCGACTTTCCTCGCGGCCCGATCGATTCACCTGTCACTTGTCAACGAAACGCTACGGATCCGTTGCGCCACGCACTCGTACCAACGATACCCGTGAATCTCGCGAACCAACGAATTCACCCGCGCGGTCCTACGCGAAGCGGCAGACCGACTCGAGAGCGCGTTTCCCTACGAGCGGAACGCTTGACGTGCGCCCGTATATCAAAATGGCGTCTCCTCCTGCCTGGCATCCATTGGCGAAGCCACAGCCAATTTCCCGTACGCTACGATAGCTACGGCCAGCGCCGACCCTACACACCGCGACACCGTTTCCGCTAACACACCTCTCGTACCGCACGCGGCACACCCTCGCACACTCTACGTCATTTTACGCGCGACACCGCGTTACCCCGATCATACCACAGCCTAGCCCTCGCCGCTTTTTTACCCTCGCCGAACCGTACAAACAAAATCCCGGGTCGCGCAGTATTTTTACTTTCAAAATGGTGTGGACCCCCCTCGTCAGTGGCGCACCGTTTGAATTGATCATAGGCTTCGCCGATAGAGGCGCGACCTACTCTGAGATATTACAACGACATCTAGCGGTTCTACCGTTGCGTTATCCCGATCTTCCAACTACAAACCTTTTTATCCTACTGCGCATGCCCTTTTACGAATATCTTTCCCTTTTGATTCTACTCTTCTTTCTTTTCCATTCGATTCGACCCTTTGCTACTTGTCTACCTTTATCTTACCAATCATTGTATTCCAAGTAAATTATAACGTGATTTTTGCAGCTGCAAAAAGATCTGAAATTTTTATACAAGTGACGATACGCGCCACTGAAGAATTTACCACCGTCATAACCTTTTTACGAGGATGCCTTTAGAGAGGATGCCGCCATCATACAATTTGGCCAATAGCGATGCTAAAAATTATCCAGTAGTTGTAAAATTAACAAACTTTTTACATTATTCTGTTTAACTCGTTATACGTATTAATAAATGCGCGAAACGTATATTATATGTTTCAAGAAGTTTTTATTTTAATGTCTTTCTAAATTCATTGCGGTAGATTTACATGAAAACAAACCAGAAATCAGAACTTTGCTTTGAAGTTTCCCTTACAATTTATTTTATTTTTTATAAACTTTTTATTCATTTTTATCTACGCATACTTTTCTCTTTTCCATGGTTCTTTTCAAAATTGAAGACAAGAAGAAGCAGTAACCTTTGTGCGTTCGTCTAACGTGGTTTTTTTTTTACTTGGTTAGATCGTATTGTTGCATAGATACCAATGTGACAGTGATACATGGTTTAATTTCGCGCTATAAATATTATCCGCAGATTAAAAATGACTTATAAACGTAAAAAGTATCATAAAGGAGATACGCATTTAAAGAAAGGCTGGCGAACTAGAAGAAGAACGAAAGATTTAGATCAAGTAAAAAAAACTTAACCTATTTTTCGTTTGAGAGCGTGCGTGTCACATGGTTGAACATGGTCGGCATTTGTTATGCGATTTTCTTTATTTTAGATTGATGAGGATTTGAAGGATGAAAATGTAAAAAATTTATTAAATCAAGAAGTAGATCTAGACAGACCTGGAGCAGCTCAATATTATTGCGTTCATTGCGCGTAAGTAACCTAATGTGTCATATTCTAACGTAACACATCATTTTAAGCAAAGTAACCTCTCAGTATAGTTTGGTTTTAAGAAATTTCTTCTTACAATCCATTTTCTAAGGAATGTTTTGATTAATTATTCATACATTACAGATATTATTCTTTCTACTTATCAAGTTCTCACATATTTATTAATATTTCTAAACTTACATTGTAAAAGTTCACCCGAAGAGAATTTATTTCTGTTTACAGGAGGTATTTTATAAACGATACGGCTTTGCAAGATCACTTTAGAACAAAAGTACATAAGCGTAGGTTGAAAGCTCTTGAATTAGAACCGTATACCATAGAAGAATCGGAGAGAGCTGCTAGTAAAGGAAGTTACGTTGCACCACAAAAAAGAAAAATAGAGACAATAATTCGTAGCAGTTCTAATATGGATACCGAGTCAGAAATTCCATCGAACCCTAAAGTAGCAAAAGTGGATGCGTAGAACTTAAGTTTTATGAGGCAGTACTCTTGTCATTAATTTAAGAATTTTACCGATTTAAAAAAGAGTACAAAATTTCTTTTACTTCATTTTCAAACGTTAAAAATGGCAATTTGCATTCCACATCTTATACAGAAATGTGCGACTTGCAAAGTTTTGAAGCATCTTACTATGAAACAGATGGGTGCACTGTTGAATTCTAATAGAAAATATGGCTCTTCGTTATTTGTTACAAAGAACGAAGGGAAAGAAGTGTTTACGTTTTTGACACCGTATCTGGATATTGAACAGAGATTAGCAGATATTAAAAAGTTGCAAGGAGATTTAACAGCTCGTGGACTAAATTGGAATGCGGAGGACATTAAAAATATGTGGGAATTTTATAAAACAGTGAAAACAGATGAAGCTAATCTACAATTGAAAAGTAAAGAAATAACAGATGAATTAATGCCCCTGTTTAAAAATAAAAATTTTACCACGGAGGAGGAAGTTAACTTTAAAAAATTGAAACTGCAAATGAAATGTGTAAAAGATGACTTGAAGTTAGTTAAAGAATCTCTGTTGGAATTGAACGCAAGTATTTTAGAAAAAATGTTGCAAATACCGAACGAAATAGATGGAAGGACACCGATTGGAATGCCAATTGTACTGAAAAGCGTTAATTCCTTGAACGAACATTCAGATTCAGAAAAGATGGGTCATGTCGAAATTGGACGACGTCTCGGTTTATTAGAGTACAGAAATCCTATGCAATATTACTTGTGTAACGATGCAGCCTTCTTTGAGCTTGGCGTGTTAAATTACGCTGGAAAATTATTCAGCAAGGATAATATGATCAGAGTAGCTGGTGCCGACTTTAGTCGTAGTTTGGTAATAGACGGTTCCGGTTTGAATCACGAAGATCCTGCAGATGCTTTTATTATTGATAATCACACTGATGTGGAGAAAAATTCCGTAAATCGTATGCATCTTGTCGGTGGCGCGAGCTTGATTTCGTTTCTGGCTATGCACGCAAAACAAGTGATAGATGCGAAACATTTTCCAGTAGCATATTTCTCGACTGGAAGGCAATACACTCCGTTTCGGCCAGGTTCTACCTCGATTGGTTTATTTACGGTTTGCCAAACGTCAGCTGCCATTGCTTTTATATTGGTTAAAGACGCGAAAAGCCGTGAATATCAAACGCAATTTGAGCGACTATTGAACATCGTATGCAAATTGTACGATGACGTATGCGATCATTATCAAGTTGTGCTAAGACCTGCGGTAGAATTACGTCCATGGGAAGCGATGCGTGTGTCTTTTGAATTATGGTCCTCGTTCTCAAAACAATACATCGAAGTCGGTCATATATCCGTTTGCGGTGAATATTTTAGTAAGAGATTGCTTATTGCTTATCAGACACCTGAAGGGAAAGCCTTCCCTTCTATAATATCTGGCACTGTGTTGTCGGTACCACGTCTTTTGGGATGTTTGCTGGAACAAAACCCCGACAAATTTGTCATTCCACCGAAAATTTTACAACATATGCCAACAGATTATGTGTCTCTTTAAATTTAGAAAATTTCTCAACGGTAACACACTTTACAATATATGTATTTTAGATGTACATACATTGCGACATTAACATTTCGATTAATTTGTTTCTAGTATCGTTTATTTCCATTTGTAGAAATTTTGTACATATATTTTGTCAGAATAAATGTTTTGACGATGTAAGTAGATAAAAAGATAAGTTTATTATTGCTATTTAACATCGATATTTAATAAATACTCGCGTTACTGTTTCTTCGTTGGATTTTTACTGCTGCGAATGTATATGAAGTATGCCCAACGAAGAAAATCGATCCTTTTCGTTTTTTGTTTAACAAATTGTATGTCTGTATCTGAAATGGTACGTTATCTATTCTGAAGGAACGAAAGGTTATATCATGGGTTTACAATTTGGGAATTTACCGATACGATTAAGAAAAATCGTGTACTACACGTTATCTGCAACAGATCAGAAATTTTGGGCAAAGTCTATTTCTCATGGTTTACCAAATTTCTGTAAACGAGCGGTGAAGCAATTTGTGCCAATGATACCAGGTGATACAAATTAATTATGGTGCTATATTCTTAGTAGTTTTGATGTTATCATAGTAAAAATGTTATTTATGATAGAGGATGTTAATATTTTAACTATAAAAGTATATAAACTTATCTGAGGGGGAGAGACAGAAAGAGAGTTTTGATTTTATACGTTTTATTTTATTAGGACTGTTAATGACAATTTTCTGTGTCACATGGGCTCCTATGGAAAACAAAAAATCAAAGAGGAAGGATCCAAAAGTATACGAAAATGATAAATAATGTGGCTATGAAATTTTAATAAAAAGTTACATGTAACATTTTTTGTCATCTATGCCGCCATATCTTCGAAGAGCACTTAATATATCAAAGTGAATTTTGGATAGACTAGTGGCGCCATCTCTTCAAGCTACCAGAAAACTGAACCCCGATTAAGTTCAACATTTTCTGCAGAGATGGCGCCACTGGTAATCTCGAACTACCCGCAGTAAACTGTGGATAGCTTGGTGGCGCCATCTCTTGGAGTTAACCTGAAACTGAACCCCGATTAGTTTCACCATTTTGCTTAGAGATGGCGCCACCGGCAATCTCAGTTGTCCGCAGCGACTTGCGGATAGGTTGGTGGCGCCATCTCTTGGAGTTAACCTGAAGCTGAACCCCGATTAGTTTCACCACTTTGCTCAGAGATGGCGCAACTGGCAATCTCGACTGCTCGCAGTGACTCGCAGACAGATTGGTGGCGCCATCTCTTGGAGCCAACCTGAAACTAAATTCCTATTGGTTTCACCACTTTGCTCAGAGATGGCGCCAGCATACTCGTAGTTTACTTCGCTGTCGGTAACGATGTGCGACCAGTTTGAGCACTCTTCGAAGAGATGGCGCCACAGGTGGCGAACCAACTATTGCGATGGTCGACTGTAGTGGTGACACGTGTGTGAATTCTTGTGAACGTGTTCGTTTTCACTGAATATCTCTTTATGTTTCAACGCATCTATTTTCTCAATTCCAAATTGAACAATTGAAAAGGTAATATTGCACTCGTTTATTAACATGTTATCTCCTCGTCGAGATTAAGTGAACGTCTTACATTGTTATTTCGAACCAAAACAAATAACTCAAGAAAATTGGAAGGTCGTTGGTGTAGTGTTAATAATCCAGAGCGCAGATCAAAGCAACACCCCTTTTGATCCAGTGCGACTGAGGTTTTTGACTAGGAATTTCCATCGGTAAGACGAAATTTGTCGAATGCCCAGTCGTGCTCAACACTCCTGCTCGATTAACAGTTTTGTATACGGGACACGTGTAGATTCCACTGGGCTCTTTGTGATTTACTTCCGGCAACAGCAGAATCGGAGGCATATCTACAAGAAAATGTCGAGAAATTATTTGGTATTATTTTATATCAACAATGCGTAATTTTAAGACATCAGAACATATAAACATTTTTAAGACAGCGTATCTGTAATATTCCAACACACTGTTTTAGGTATTTACTCGTGTATAGTTCCTTAGGTAGAGACTCGTTCAAGAAATCTCCATCCCATCGACACCCTTCGAGAAACAGACCATAGATAACGCAACCATCTGGTGGTCTATGCTCTGGCTTTGAATGCAACACCTATGACGTTAAAACTAGCTCTACTTTCATCTGTTTTGCGAATATTTTTTTGCAATAAATAATGGGTATTTAAAGGATACTTAGACGACACAGCTTTGGCACAGTGCCAGCACTGTGCTGTCAATTGCAACGCGTGTCAGCACTTCCATAACTATCTGCCGTCGTACTCGTCTGTGGAAGTGTCGGCACGAGGTGTCAGCACGCTCCGGACACGCGTGTCATAATGGTATGGGACAGTACAGTGTTTCCCAAACTTTTCTCATCGCTTATTTTTTAAGTTCCAACATTTTCGAGGAACACTGGAGTAAATTTCGGTTTTTAGTTATAATTGCTTTTGAGAATTGTTTTAAATTCCGTGAAATGCATTAAAGCGGACAATATTTTGTTATACTTTAATTTTAATTTGTTTGTGGAACGTCAGTATTTCGTGGAACACCTCAGAAAACACAGCTTCGACACGGTGACGGCACTGTGACATATCATTAATACTGTGCCGCCACTTTCATAGCTGTGTTTGTCTAGGACAATTTAAGAAATGCTGGGATAGTGTCATTGCGCGTGCAGTTTTATGATACCATAGCACACGCGTGTCCGCATTAGTGCTGAAGCTCCTCGATGGTGAGCTAAAACGCGTGCTTCAATAGTTGGGCTGCAATGTGTGCGTGAGAGAGGGTAGAAAGGAAAAGGAGAGGGATCAACGTTTCGTCCTCCTGGGCCTGCTAGTGGATTCATCAGTGCGGCTACCTAGCAGACCCTGCCTTAGACGCTGGGATGGTAGGGATAGGTCAGAATTTCTATTATATAGAAACGAAGTAGGACATGGAGTGCTCGCGGGAAACTGACTGTGCCGTTATGGAAGCTGGGGGCGACACCGTATTAGAACGGTGTTTTTCGAATTGCTATGCGATCATTGTGTTGTCTGGGTATATATAATACGTAATAATAAAAATATTTTCGCTTCTATTCATTATGGAAAATTTTTTAATTAAAGGACTACCTGGAAGCTGAAGTCAATCGTGTCGATAGAAACAACATATTTTCGTGCGAAATTTTGCAGCGTGCCCGTCAGGAACGCTTGCGGGAAGTAGAAACCGGAAATCCAAAATGCTGCTGGTATACCTTGATTCTGCCATGTATTCAGGAATTTGATTCGATCTTTCAAATCCAGAAACCACGCGCCTGACGATATTGCGTTACAAATTAATTGATTAAATTAATTGATCGTTTCAGGAGGATTAGACTACTTTAATTTAGTAGGATCGATTGCCCAAGGTTCGTAACGTTGATGACTCTAAGTTAGCTTCAACCGAGAGCTAAACTTTTACTTCAAATTGCGGTAAACTGTGCTGTTGTGTACTAGTAAGTGCATTTTAATTACTTGCTCATTAACTACTCTATACAGTTGGAAGTTGCTGTGTGCAAAGTTACCAAGCGGTTTCAAGGAGGGGTAACCCTTGTCTTGCCAAACTTTTGGGACTCTGTTTGTGTACAAACTGTTCAGCACCGTTTCCAGTTGTTCGGACATCACGACCAACCCTTTTAACGCTTTCAACAGATCCACCAACGTTAACTTTACTACCTTCAACAGACCGTTGTAGCGTATCGCTTCCTGAATCAGTACGGTGTTGAAAGACTCTTCGTACAATACTGGATACCTGAAACGTTTAATCGCACAGTTCACGACTAACAATTTAAGCGAATTCTTTTAAAGTTTATTGCCTATGAACGAAGATGAAGGATAGGTCGCCAAGATTGTTGCGATCTACGATATTTGATTACTTTAGAGCAGTGGTTCTCGATCGAGTACCGAGAAGAGCCTTCTCGTCTATCGTTTCCTTCAACTTTTCTATTGAAATGGAAATTTACTTTTGCTGCATCCTCGTCAAATTAAAGGTAGGTGGTATCGTCGCCAGCATGTCCTCCGCCAATTGAGTGGTGATCTCCTCGACGCTCGCAGCCGCGGCTCCAACTTCCCTTGGCTGAAGCGCGAGCAACGTGTTCAGGCACGCGTAGGTCTCCGCTTGAGCGAAGCTGATGTCCGCGTTCGGGTGCATCCCGAAAATGGACGGGTCGTCGTTCAAAGGCAACGTTTTAATGTACTCGATGTAGTCGTGGAACGTTGCAGTATCTGGCAACTGGATCGCGCAGAAGAAAACGAAGTGGCAGAAAAAAAGCGCGGTCAATGAAAGACCCGAGAAGCAGAGATATTTAAACGCCTAATAAGGAAGTACTTGGACGTAGTGTCCCGTTTCATCGAATTTGTACGACGGCGTCAGAGTCTTGGGATTATAATAATCTTGCAGGATGGTCAGCACGCATCGACGATCCCAATCGTCCGTTATTCGACCGCCGTAATTTATGTGCCCAGCCGTGTATATCAGCACCTGCGAACGAGGATAAAAGAGGTTTTACAATTTCCTCGCTAAAGCATTTGTGGTTACAGCGCAAAGAAAATACCCTCGAGATATCGTTCGATTTCTGTTCTCAGCTCGTACACTTTTTACCTTGAAAGGCACAACGTCGTATTCCAAGAGGAACATGTGCAGCTGGGATATGCATATCCTTAGATCACCGTCGGTGAATTCGTACGGTATATTGAATCCTAAAGCGGCGAACTTCCTCCGTTCAAGCAGCACCGAATGAAAGAGGCACAAGGCGAACGTCATCCACTTGAAGTGCTGAACTTTTGGGTGGCCAGATTCCAGGAACGTTTGCATTTCCGTCACTTGCGCCAGGTAGGCGCGAAACATGTTTGCCTAAGAAAAAAGAAAGGGGAAGAAGCATGACGTTTGCGCGTTACTCGCGACACAGTCGTTTGAAGCTGCCGAGCGTGAACCGTGTCCTCGACCAGTTTTCGACTCTGTACACAAACTCTGAAAGTCACTTGACTTTTGAGTCGACTGGAACGTTGCGATTTCGCTCTTTGTGGACACAGCTTACACCTGGAAGCGTCAAGCAATACGCGACAATTGGAGAGACTCAGGTTCTGGTATAACTCTTGTAACCTGTCTTTGTAATCCAAACGACTTTCTTTCAAGTGAATATCTCAAAAATTAAAGAAAGAATTGGTGTCACTTGAGAATTTCTGTTCGAGACACAGAGTGTCCGCTGTTTAATTTGACTTCTGTTTAAGTTTAGTTTGATTACTTAGTTTAGATAACGAGAAATGTCAGAGATAGGCACGAAATTTTTCTCAGAGCTGTATTGTCGTTCATTTTCATCCACCTTTATGCCCCTTGGTGGTTCGATCGTCATTTTACTGCTGTTTTGAAGAATGCTGACTGGAAAGTCTGGCGACGGCGCAGAGGTCAGCCATAAACGGAAGTCGCGATGATTCTTGGCTCGCGTCAGTGCCTCGACTAGAGAATCCAATTCTGGCATCCAGCTTGGCGACAGGTGGCAGTTCTGTGAACGTGTTTCCCTGTAAATCTTTGGTACTTGCGTTTACTAAATCCAGTAACTAATTTCTTCTATAATCCAACTATCTCGCGAGAAAAAATCATTTTGCGGCTACCAGAAAAATGATTACCATCAATTGACGATTAACGAATGTGGATAGGCTTTACAAAAGTTAGATTATAGACGTTTCTTAAGCACTCAGTTCACTCTTTGCTAAAAATTAATTACTCAGACTGAAGATGTGCGAAGACTTTTTGCTGAAAATTAATTACTCAAAGTCTTCGCACATCTGCACATATATACAGTAATCCATCAAAAATCAATAACTCGTGAATCCCATTAATATTATCATCAATGAAGAATAGCCCGCGTTCTTCCTGTCGCGACAAATGAAATTATGAAGGGCAATTTTTTCCGACAGAACCAATTTCACCTGTGTATGCGATCACGAGAACAAATTACGCTGCAACACGAGGAAACACACCACAGCTCGTGTCCAATTTCTTTCTCCCATTACATTATTATTCTTTTTCTCCACTATTGTTCTCTAATCAAGATTTCCAAGTTGTCTTTCGTTTGCAGTCTATTCATCGTTAAAAAAAAGTTAATAACATTCTCTATTACATCCTCTATTTTCACCCCTTTGCAGATTCATCGGAATCAATCAGCGAATGGTACAATAATTTATCGAATAACGGATGGAATATAAATTGAAAAAATTGAAACTGAAAAGCCATGCTGCCATCTCTAATTCCTGCTCCAAGTTGATTTCCTCGCTAACGTAGAATAGGACTTGGACGAATTAATTAAAACAAAAATAAATCCGTCTCGTGTCCCAGCTCCTCTTATTATTCGCCATTTCAGTCGAAACACGTCCCTTCCTATCTCTGTTTAGCTATCAAGCAACAGTATGACCCCAGAGCGCGATAAATCATTCCCCCACCGGTGCTTCCACCCCCGTTACATATGTATAGGGTGTAAAAAAGAGTAATGGACGCGGTTCCCAGGGGTGAATCCAGGTCTTTGGATCTGCGAAGATTCCTCCAAGAAATTTCCCGTAAAATTACATCCTTCGTCTCAAATTAGACGCAGATACGGGCCGTCGAGTATCGAGATTCGTTTTACGTGGGTGTGTCTACAATCAACGAGCGCAATTGCAGATGTTTGGCTGGCTCCGTATAAATCGTAGCCATTTATACCGTGTCGCTCCCATAACTTTCCTCGAATAGCCTCGCGGTAGCGAGAAATAGCGTGGAAAGGCGAGAAGACCTCTCCTTTGTACCTGGAAGAAACACCAGTAGCCGTGTTCGGCTGATAGCTTCAACATGGCCTCGGCTCGAGGCCCCTGTCCCTGTCCAAGCGAGATTGCGTGCAATTTCGTGGCCATCTTCAACCTGTCCGCGAACTTGTACAATTCAGCGGCTGGGTCCGTGCCGGTGGACAGAACGAAGACGATGGGCGTGGTGGGCGAGGATTCGCCGTAAATCGCCGACAGCTCGGTGGTCTGAGGCTCGACGAACTCCTGGCCCAGATGCTTGGCCAAGTACAGCTGCATCGCGTTGGTCACCTTGTCGGGTCTCAGACACCTCAGCACCAGGATCTTCTGGAACTCGTCCAGCTTCGACTGCCACGGCTCTGGGTATGTGGCTCTGAACAGAAATGGGAATTTATTTGAAATTTTGCGATGTCCTTTTAGAATCAGATGTTCTGTGCTCCTTACAGTACAAAGAACGAACAAACGAAATCATTTTTCCGCGAAGAAAATCACGTGGCGGACGAAGAAGAGATAATTTTTAGTAGTCGCTGCAGAATACGTTTAAGAGTCGTTTACGAGTTGAGAAAGAAACTACATGCATTTGCATAGAGCAGTGCAAGCTTGCGAGCTGAGCAACTAGTGTATCCGCGATGTTCAGGTAACGCGATACATTTGGCATCAATCGATTAACTCGAGAAGAGAACGGCAGCTTTAATGGCACTCACAGATGCGCCTCTTGAGCGTCGAACACGTTCTTAAACTGGGCCACGGACTGTTCAAACGACTCGACGAACTTCTCGAACTTTGGCAAGTTCTCGAGCGCCTGAATTTCTTTCCAGCAACGCGGAGTGATCCATTCTGGTGCTGGATTCGGCCCCTCCTGTTGTCAGGAAGCGTGAACGTTTGAACGTGTGCGATATTAACGAACGCGTTCCAAGCGTTTCACAGTGCGGGTAACGAGCGAAAGGGAAATGGATTTTGTCGAGAACGGTGATTACAAACTACGGGATAATGTAAAATTAAATTGGAACTGAAGAAAAGATCGGAAATTCTTGCTTTCTTTCTAATGCGCGATTCATTAGACGCATTGTGATCCTTACTTCTATTGGCTCGGGGCCTGACAAAAGATGCATCCACTCCACTGCATTGATTAATCCGTCGTTCATGCGGATCCGCGCGCAGACGAGGAACGCGAAATGCAGTTTGTGTCTCTCGAACAGGCTACGGCAGACGTTCGAGAACAGCGAGAACATGAATTTGTGGTTGATATTCTCCACGCGTTCTTCGATGTCGCCTGGAAATTAACATCGTTGCAATCTGATTAACGTAACCGGCTCCCCAAGCGGCTCGTTTCTTCGAACCAATGGAAACGTTACTTGGAACGCCATTTAAAATCAATTACAAGATTAATTACATCAAGACGGAAAAATATGTACATCGTAGTCGTGTTGCAACCTGTGGCGCAGAGCGGATGTACGTATTTAATCCTCGAAGCAAAGAGACAGGAGTTCTCTTCGTCTTCGAGGGTCACGAAGGACATTTAATTCACCGCGTCTCATTCTCGAACATTCAGCGTTTTCTCGCGAGCGACAAATTCAGAATCTGAAGTTGGAACGTTTGCAAGGCGATAAATAATCGGTGGAGAATTTTTAATTGGCAGGAAATTGCTGAAAGCTGTCGTAGCGTGGCGTAGACTTAATGATCGCGTTCGCCAGGGACGTAATTAACGAGAGAGGACAAGTTTCGCACTAACCGCTCTTTTCCGTCGCCAGTATACTATTATTGAAGATCTCGACGAACCACTCGAGCGAGTACTGGTACATCGTGTCGATGTACTGCAGATCGGAGAGGCAGAAGAAAAGAATCCGGCCGCGAATCGCCACTGGGATGTACAGCGACCTGGTTACGTCGATGTCTGCTTGGGTGATCTCAGCTTCCTTCATTTTCACCTGTATCGCGAACACGAGCTTGTTGATTAGCGATCAAAGAACGTCGCACCGTTTGATCATCCGGGCGTGCTGATTCTTTAACGGTGATTTGAACGAAGGCGACGCGAACGGGAGGGCAAACATGGGAGGGTCTCGTTGGCACGACGTACTTAGCGGTAAACTCTCTTCTTTTTTGAAAAATGGAGGACGAAAAGATGGGGAAAGGTACGTCTCAGCGACGGTCAGCTATTTTTGTACCTTTCATTCTTTCATTCGAGTGGATTCGCGAGAGACGATCGAGAGAGAAATTTAATTAAATCGACGAGGTTGTTGGTTCCTAGATCGATCAGGTCGGCACACAGGGTGTCCGCGAAGCGATCGGATGCTTTCTTCTGGTTATTTCGCTTAACTGGACGTTACCGCTATTTTAGCAATATTTTGGCAATAGTTTCTATTGCTAACGTCTCCCAGCAATTGAAAACTCGAGGGAAACATGCGTTTCTCAAAAAGTTGCGATGGAATAAGTTCAATCAACGCAATTAATAATCAATGTCGATGTCCTCTCAGAGAATGGATGCAATGGATTAAGTTTCGTTCGCGAAGCGCACCTTGATTTCTTCGCTTTTAATTTTGGACGCCTCCAGGGTGAGAATAAGATCCATGTCGTCGACTGCGGACCCCTCTGACACTGACAATCGGTATAAAATTCTGTCTTCTATTTCCAGCAGTTCCCTTCTCATTTCAGCGTTCGATATAATCAGGGCGTTCCTCGCTTGCTCGAGGTCTGGTCGTTCTTGAATGGCGACCAGAGACAGCATTTGATCTTCCAAGCCACTGTTAGAATTTTCGTCGTTTACTAACTTTTTCTCGACGATAAATAAATGGGTGCTTACGTGGCTGTGAGCGCAAAATTGACCAGCAGTATCTTCACGCAGACTTCCGGTGTGTAATGAGGATTCGAGAGCCTCGTAGTGAGGAAGAGTCGGAAATCAGTATTGTAGGGGACGATGTTTTCCCCAACTTTGACGCACCATTGACCACCGTGCTCGAACAGCGATCTCAAGAGGATTGGATCCAAGCCAGCTTCCAGTTCGAGGCCAATGTTTTCGATGAGACAAGCCCTTCCGAACCGGACACAGGACTCGAGCACGCGAAGCAGCTCCCTGTCCGTCATTTTTGCGACGGATATACCGGCTCCTTTGTACTGCAATCCCGTTAAAAGTGTAAGAAACCAAGCACAATACTCGATGGGGTCGAAAAAAAGGGACGAACGCAGAATTTGAACGAATTTTAACCCTTTGCACTCGGATGTCCCCTCTGAAGGGACATCAGCATTGATTAGAGATTGCGAAGGACGAACTTATTTCACCACAGCTTCTTGAGAAATGCATGTTTTATAAAAAAGAAAGAAAAATGTTCTACTGCTAAAATATTCTAATGCTAACGTCCAGGAAGGAGCCGAGTGCAAAGGGTTAATAAAGTTATGGATTTACGCGCATAAAGAAGGACATTAAGATCGTTGGAGTTCGCGCGTGGTAAACGTAAATTTAATCACGCTACAGAACTCTGGGCGGTGTTAAAGGTTTCTTTAGGATTACTAGTTCGTTTAACTTAACCAGAAGTCTGACACGTCAGGAACAGGGTTACAATGTTCGTCAATTACGAGAGTACCGCGATGTAATACACGAAAGGCTTCCCAGTGTAATCTGCTGGATTAATTTCAGCGACGGGAAGATTACACGCGACGAGATTACGTGCGAAAATGGTATACAGCGGAATCTGAACGAGTTGGTTTAATTAAGAAAGAGAAAAGGAGTTATTAATAAACGTGGAAACGCGGAGAGACGAGAATTTTTATCAATTTTCTACTTTCTTGCGCGCTTCCAACGTATGAAAAATTCATACGAGAGTAACAGATGCGAGGCACGCTGATTTACATGTTCCTCTTTGCGCGACAAGAAACGGATCCACGGTGCTTACCAGCGACCGTATCCACTTGTTCGCTTGCGCTTGAGGGTCGATAAAAAGTGGCCAGCGCTTCGAGTGCATCGCCAGGACGGCGTTCTCGACGGACAGCATGTCCCTGGGTAAACCCTCGATTTGCCATTTTCGTATTTCCACCTGGTCGCCCAGAGTAGACACGGGATTGCTGCCAGGCGAGTGTGGCACACCTTCCCCCAACACTTTCATCCAGGATTCTAGCAGGGTCTCTCGATACGTGTCCGTGAAAGGTGTCAAATAGGCTATCGCGCCTGCATCAAACGAATGTATCGGACGTAGATTCGCCACTTTTGCTACATCGTATAGTCGTCGTATTAGGTTGATAAAAAAGTTACTCCAATTGAAATGTTCGTTATTTCGTTATTCTTTGCGCGATTTACGCAATTTTGATATTAATCGAAAGTTAGTTGATGTTACAGGTGTTTTCTAATCGTTAAATTTTCAGAAATGTGGGTATACAATATTTCATGAGTTCCAACTTGGTCATAATGCGAGGGAAGCTCGTAAAAACTTGTGTTTCGCCTTTGAACCATCTAAAGTAAAGAAAAGACCTTGTTGACAGATGGTGGAAGATCATAGAAAATTCACTTATGATTTCCTCAAAAAAAAACCGGTATAACTTTCTTACCAATCTAACACTCTAACACAACTAACCCAAAATACTATCCTTTTAGTTAACAGTAAATTGCAGAATAATTTAACTATCGACTGAATGATTTAATTAAACCAACACAATCGCAGCCAGAAAAAGTGTCAATCCCAGTCAAGGGTTATCATACACGAAACCACGTGCACTACAAATGAATCGAGTCCCCATATCTCGAAATCTAGTCAAGTCGATAAGCCACAGAATCGAGCAACGCTCGACAATGTCGTTGACACTCCTACATGCACGTTGGCAGCCTATTTCAGATCCGAAACGCAAAGCACGTAATTCTACCGGAAGCGAGGAGGATATCGCCGACAGCGTTCTTCAAAGAGGTTTTCAGTTCAGCCACCGTGGAGGTCCACCGTATCTGTTCGCCAGCAAGGCCGTCGATCAACCTGACAGCTCTCCCCATTCGATCCTCGCAAAGCTGCTTTTCCCTCTCGAGTTCCGCCTTCTTCTCCTCCTCCTTCTGCAGATTCCGGCGCAACAACTCGACACCAGCCTCCACCTCCCTCAGCCTCTGCACAGCCGCCTGCAACGTCCTCTCCGTCTCCTCCAGGGCCTCCTCGGCCTTCGCCAACGCCTCCATCTTCGGTTTCACTTTCAGATTCACGAAGTAGTAGTTGTACATTGCGTGCACCCACAGGCAGAGCGAGTAACAGGCCTTCGAGACGTATTCGATCTGAAAAGGGAGCAATTTTTCACGTCAACTGAATTCGTACGACGCCGTTTACATCCCCAGTCGATCGAGCGACCGACTGAACCCCTTTGACCGCTGGCCAATCGAAGGTAAATTGATCGAGGACGAGATACAGCTGCAATCGTCACCGCGCAAAGGGATGCTCGCGAACTGGATCGCAGTCAGATATTTTTAAGCACATTTACGATCGTAACTGGCGGATTTACCTGCACTTCCGTTTATCGATTGCTATCATTAGGTACGTGCTATTAAGTTAGATACGTGGGCGAAGAGATTTCGAGTCTGCCTGGAAGGAATTTATAAAATTTAACGAGATATTTCAGACTCGAACTACGATCCAATGAAACGATTTATTGGATTTCCCAGCCCCCGTTCGGTAGGAGATTCACGCCATTTTTCAGTATAGCTATTCGTGAACTATAATAACCGATACCTATTCGATTTTCAATTAAGCGATAAAGTATTGATCGACATTAATCCTTTGCACTCGGATGTCCTTTTTGAAGGAAGGATGTTTCTCAAGTTTTCTATTTAACGTGGACTATTGCTAAAATATTGAAAAAATTACTATTTTAAATATTGCTAGTTTAGCAATAGTTGCTATTGCTCGAGAAAGAGCAGAGTGCAAAGGGTTAATATTTTTCTTTCACTTGAAAACGAGCAAATTGTTTTTAACGTTTCCATATCGATCCGTTGACGTATACTTTCATGATTAATGAAGCAAAATGGATTGTTACAATGCTGGATTTCTCTGAAATTCTACCGCGTTATGTCTGCTCGTGATAGTTTCTTGCCGAGGGAATGATTGATAGACTAATGATATAACGCAAGCAAGTAAAATGAACTCGGTGCATCGATTTAGTGCATACAGGGTGTTGGCTTTATTCCCTTTGATACTGTTTTCTCGCGATTCTTGAACGGAAAGGTCAATTCCAAATTGTCGTTTCTTTATAAAGAGTGTTTGGTCACATTTGAAAATAATAAAATATTTCTAAAACGAGATGATAATCAAGAATTAGAAAATTCGTTTTATCGCACATCAGTTTCTGTAAAATTTGATGTCTTTTGGGAGTCGTCCTTTACCTTTATGAAATTGTGTTTTCTATCGATAGAATATTTCTTGCGTCGTAAAATGACACACTTTACTCATCGCGACGTCGTACAATTTGCTGGAAGAATCAGTTGAGAATTGCGATATCGAATTAACAAGTCTGATCAGTTCCTGTTCGAGGAATTACACAAATATACCGGTTAAAAATAAAACTGGTACACTTCGTTTCCAATAATTGAGAAAGAGTCATCTTTCTCGATTATCTTTGACATCGATCGAAGAAGGGAAGAAGAGAAGAGTCGATCGCCATCTTGGTATCGAAGAGACGATTTTTCTACGACGTACGTTTCGACAATCTCGTAAATCAAGTAATTTGTCAAATCTGCATCGAGTTCGCCATAAGTCGTACGATCTTGAACGATTAATGTTGCTTTTAAATGATTAAGTGCCATACGCGTCATCATCAAGTCAGGAACAGTTTATGGAAGAAAATGAAAAAGTGTAGCACTTTTTGTTTAAATGATAAGTAAAGAGAACTAAAATTTGTGCTGCGACATCGTGGGCGTTCATATAAATGATATGGAAAAGCGTTTAATCCTATCGATAAAAAGTTAGATAACGGATTTAAACCTTCGCTGGTTGGAAGTCTGGGTTTTCAATGTAAACCTTCAGCTTCTTAATCATTTCCTCGGTGAGATTCTCTTTGTCGTAATTCTCCATCGTGTACAAAAAGTGGCCAGGATCCGCGAGCATCTGGCTACCGGGTCCCCAATAATCCAGCTTCGTTTCTCCACCAAATCTCCCGGCGTCTATCTGCATAACAGAGTGAATATCCAATTACGCTGCAGAAGCGCCAATAATTTGCTTTGGATGACCGCGTTGGTACTGCATGTGTTATTGATTTTCTATTTCTTACCCTTCCCTTTGCTTTTATATTTTTAATCACACCCTGTATACGTATCTGACAATGTTTTACTTCTTTTTTTTTAAATTAACATTGTTATATTCAGTAATGTGTTATTTAACAACAGTGGCGGATTTCTAAATAAGCTAGTTAGGCTATAGTTTGCGATGAGAAATTAAAAAAAAAATAGCAATATTTTAGCAATAATTTCTATTGCTAACGTCCTCAGCTAAAGAAAATTTCCATTTCAATAGAAAACTTAAAGGAAACATGCACTTCTCAAAAAGCTACGGTGGAATAAGTTGAACCTCCCTTATCACTAATCAATGCTGATGCCCCAAACTGTTATTTTTGTAAGAAACATAACATAGGCGGCGATTTGGTTCAGCCTATAGGCGGCACATATGTAGATCCGCCTCTGTTTAACAACTGGAAGGGGAAATTCGAACGCGTTAAGGACTCTGATGTTGATACTGGACAAGTTTAGCAGCTAATATTTATGAATCAGATGTTTTTACGCATGTTTTTACCACAGACCTTCACTGGTTTCACGTTGTTTATTATACAGATGGCTTCGATAACTAGAAGCACCCCGACTGGTGGCCTTTTCATCGCCTTCACTTCAGTAATGTCGTTCCTATTCAGAGCCTTCAAACTCTTCTCAGCAGCAATCAACATTGGTCGCGCTAGACCTGCGGCAAATCGAATATCGATTGGATCGTTAAGTGGTCCGTAAACAGTAACGCGTTGATCGATGATTATGCCACGCGTAACTACGTCTCTGCGAATGTTGGCGAGGGTTGTAATTGCGATTTCTGATACCAGAGGAAGCGATTCGTGCGTTCAAAATGCATGATTTCCAGGTACCACTGACGAAATGGAAAAAGTGCTACGAAAATTGGCTCAGACGTACATAAAAGTGTAACGATTATTACAGAGAATATTTTGAAAAACAATAAAACCATTTTCAATGGTGAATTATCTGTCGTGGCTCGTCGACCAGTCGATTGACCAAAACCATTTGCCTCAAACGCTAATGAAACTCGATTAATGAAACCTTTTGATTTTTATTCGGTTTTTGCGATGTTTTTACGCTGACTTTCAGGGTTACCTCGTATTCGATGGGATACATTGTGTATAGGGAATCGAAGGAGTGCAGAAACTCACTCAGATCTGCTTCCGCTTCGTCCCTGATCATCTGATTTTCCACCTTCATCTTCTCCGCCATCGCTTCTTGCTCCTCCGCCTGTGCCTTCGTTTTTTCTGCTTCGATCTATTATCAGTAATTGGATTTTTAAATCGTAAACACGCCGCCAGGATAATTTAAAAGAACCAATCTAAGCAATCGAGTGGTTATCGAGTCAGTTCGTTCGATAACGAGTTGAAGAAAAATTGCTCGATTTGTTCCATGATATTTTAAAAAAGAAAGGTAATTGGAGGTTTTTGGGCCCAAATATTGGTGACAAGGTTTATGATTCGGACGTGAGCCGCGAAGGGGTGGAAAAAACTGAGTCCAAGCGAAGCAGTAGCCATAAACTTTGTCATCGTAGCAAAAGCAGGTGAATTCTCGTCGCGAGGTAAAAACACCCTAATTGGAAAGAGAAAGCGCCTAACTGATAGAAGAAGGAAACGCGAAAAGGCTCAAAAAAGTATATAGACTGAAGAGAGTCGAACAGATTTAACCCTTTGCAGTCCGAATTATTTTTCAATTTAGTAGTTCAGTTGCCAACAACTCCCTACTATTTCAAGTGTTTCATTTGAAATTTATTTGAAATTTACTTGAAAATGTTGTCAGTTGCAGAACAATTCCTCGACTGTTACTTGCAAACTCTAGAACAACTCTAAAACTTTGTTGTAATTTATATTTGCTTCTTTTTCTTATTTAGCGATGTCGAGTCACACTCGACAAAGGACCGCAAAGGGTTAAACGGAGACTCGAACAGAGATTTGTAAAGGCTGCGAGAACATTAGAATAGACTAGCTTTTAGTTAGGACTGTGTCTTTTTTTAAAAGAAAAGAACATACAAGAATCTTAAATGAACGATTGGTCGATGCCACTTACAGTATCAAGCGTGATTCTCTCGATCATTCTAGCCGTTGCTTCCGCAGCCTTCTCCAACTTTGGCTTCATGTCCGCCAGTAACTGTTGCATGTGCTTCACCTCCACTTCCGCGCTGGCAAGCTTGTCCAACCCTGCAAAAGGATCGTGGCGATGTTTGAAACGCGTCAAAAGTGAAGAAGCATCGTTCAAGTCGACGGACTCGAGGATATTCTGAAATTCGGTGGCATTTATCGCGTTAATCATAGCCAAAGTATAAATAACCGTCTCGTATTCTACGTCCATCAACGATTAATTTTCGTCTGCTGGAACCGTGCTAATCAATTTGACGGATGCCTCTATTTCTGCACGCGCGGCTAACATTTATGGTTCCAGCGCGAAGGAAATCGATACATCCAAGTTGACACGTATCACGAGCTACAGTCAGACGGGCTTTGCTTAATTTATTGTCTCCACAATTACCCACTCTGGTCCTTTACCTTTGACCCGAGGAAACTGTACTTTAACCACTGCCATTTTCAGTGCCGGATTTCTATAACAGGCCAACTAAGCTGCAGTCTGCGATGACAAATTTTCGAAGGCGGAAATTAACTTCATCGAATTTCTTATCTCTCTTTTCTAATAAACGTCTGCATAACTTTCGTATTACTTATTTCATTACCTATTTCTAATTTTGTAGAAATCATGAACTTCCCAATTTGCAATATTCCTAATCTCAAGAGTCATCTTCGAAGAGTAACAGAAAGATTGCAAAGATATAAAATTTTCAATCTATAAAATAGCCTTCGAGCACGGTTAAATGTATATTCACATTCGATCGCAATTACTCGTATTTTACTCGAATTCGCTCGTTAACGAGGCTAAGGTTCAATTATCGCAGCGCCTTAACAACCCTTTCGAAACGGGCCTCCTTTCGCGGACAAAAGTGATCCGAATGTCGAATACACTTGATATTATAATTTGGCGGACGCTCGAGTAATTGTGGAACGTGTTTTCGAGTGGTTCGAAGCGAATTTAAAGTCGAAGGTTCTTAAATTTCGGGGTCACCTTCGGGTTTTTAAGAGCGAATCGATCCACGTTTGATTCGAAAGGGTGCTTTCGGTGGTCCTCGCGTGAACGATCCTGGGAATGAGACGGACGAGAAAGTTTGGCGATTCGAAGTAGCTTTCTGTACAGGGTGCAACGCAAAGATTCGACCATTTGCCTTCGATGCTTCGCCTGACCTCCTTTCGAGCTATTGTGAGAAGATTTATTATATTTAACTGTTACAGACCTGTGGTGAGACGCTCTGCTGCCGATTGCAACTCCATTTTCTTGTTATTCAGAAGATTACCATAACCGGATAACAGTTCGAGGTAGGACGTGGGCGTAACGTAATTGTGACGGTTCAATTCCTGTGAAACAGAATTTTTCACTCTTCAAATGCCACGCGATAGGAGCAAATAAGTACGGTCAACCCTCGCACAACACGATTTGTTCGTATCGCGTTACCAGACAGTTATTAGACTACGTAACAGACTTCTCTTTATCGAGTTACTTTGTAGTCCCGCGAGTTGCTTAATGAATCAACTTGATACTTCTTTGGTAATCAGTTTTCAGTTTAAAATAATTTTCCGCAGCCTTTGTAAATGTGAAATCGATATCTCTTTGTTTCTTACGTATGGAAGGTTAAAACTCGAGTTAAGTGAATTCAACGTGAACCATTAGCGCACGCTAACCAACGCGGATGATGATTAATTATGGGTCTATGAAAAGCACGGGTTGGAAATTTGATTCAAATTCTGTGCAGACTCGTAAGGACGAGGGTGGTGGCATGTTCTGCTTGGAATAGAACCCAGTGGACCACCGTTGCATTTCGTCGCGAGGGTAATTTGTTTAGTCGATGGACACAGTTATTTAATCGAGGGAATTAACCCTTTACACACTGCTCTTTCACAGGCGTTGACAATAAGAAAATTTACATTTCAATAGAAAACTTGAGGGAAACGTGCATTGAAATGAATAAGTTTAACATTCGCAATTATTAATCAATTCTGGATGTCCCCTCTGAAGGGGTATCCGAGTTCTCTTCGTTCTTTTTGTATCGAGTGCTTTTCACAGAAGCATTCGATGCAACTTTTGCATTAATAATAGAAGAGGAAGCATAAACTGAATATAAACTGAAATATAAACTGAAATATTAAAATATGGTAAAAGTTTCCCTTCATTAAAGACGCGAGTCGTGTTCTTTTGTTGCAACACAAACAATTCTGCGAGTTTTATTTAAAAAACGTAGTTTCCATCCTTACGCTTCTTGCGGGATATTTAATTTCATGTAATTAGTCAGATTGAATCAGTTTTGGTTTAATATTACACAGAAATTAATTACTCTCTCGACTAGAAATACCATTTTAAACGTACGGAACGACTATCTACTGGACATCGTTTAATTAAAATTAGAAAATAATTTCATAACGCGTGCAGCGTTTACAGCCAATGAAAACCAGGTATTAAAAGGTGATTATAGAAGCTAAAATAAAACAAAATTCAGTAATAAAATAATTGCTGTTGGAGGTCCATTTACGAGAAAAACGACTTTGCGTTCGTCACGCGTCGCACTGAAATGGCCTCTCATCGCTAACGCACGCGCTTCCAATTTTCTCCGAAACTAGGCTTCGAACGCAATTTTCTTCTCGTCATTTTCGTCTTATTTTAGCTTCCAATCAACCATTCTCTACGGATGAATCGATCTGTGGTAACAGTAGGAACTATATTAAAGAGCGTGCAAAGCAAAAGGCCACCAATCACGATATTAACAACCCTAGACGTGCAATTGGCTCACGCAGAATGCACCCGCGTCCTTTTACGAGTCACTCTTCCTGTTCGCGTGTCTGTGGTTTGTCTCACCTTGAAAAACAGGTCGCTGGCTTCGATCACGCTCGAGTGCATATATTGGCACATTCTGACGATCGACTTCAATACATCTTCAGTAATGGACTCGTCTGTGACATCGGTGAGGAACTGCATCGCGACGCTCTGAAAGTAACAAGTCGCTCTTTGAATGTTTCACGCTTCCAATCAAATGTGTCTTCGAGGTGATATATAACCGTCAATGAAAGAGAAAGATCTTCAAGTTCTTACGCCTTGAATATATTTGCGTGGCAGTTTCCTTGAGACCGTACGAACGTACAAAGTGGCACGAATATTGACATAAAAGATATCGAAGTATGTAGTGCGCAGGATATTCGACCAGCCGAGCTTATTTAGGGATGGCGAAATATCCTTGTAAATATCTGATTATTTTTCTCGTTAAATATTTGCGAGGATATCGTGTCAACTCTAGCGAACTTCGAGATGAGATTACGATATAAAAGTGGTAAAAAACGGAGGCTACAGATTTTCTGCGTTAACGTCCTCAACTGTCCTATCGTTATTGGATAATTACTCTCTGCATACATTTATGTAAGTCCACTAGGGTGCACGAAATCCTGTCGTCTCTGTGCGTTTCACGCGAGCCATTTCACATAGGATATACGTGTTTGCGTTAATTTCGCGCGATTCCATATTTCCTAAACGAGATTAGTAATCGACGTGGATTAAGTCACGAACCTGAAGTGCCGCTTCTGGCCAGGGACAAAACCAATCGATCGTGCAGCAGTTCACCAAGGCTGGGAATTGTCTGATACGGGCACGGAAGGTCTCTCCAATTGGACTGCGAATAGATACATCCAAGTTAAATAGACGCTCGATCAAATTCACGCGGGAATAAAAAAGTGGATAAATGCTCGAGTTGAATTAGCTGGAATTGTAAAAATACGGTTCGTGTTGAATTTCCATACACGCGAATAGAAGCAGAATTGTTTTGATAAAACGAATTACAATTTCAAACGAAATTCGTGCGAACAGTTTACGAAAGAATCGCGTCGCGCAAGCAGCACTCCCTCGTTTCTTTTTAAAGGGACTCTGTTACCGCGAAGTACCTTGGGGAGAAGAAAAATAGGGTCCTAAATATTCGAGCTGGACCAGCGAAGGAACTGAAAACGCGTACAGATTAAGGCGAGTCCCCGTGGCGCTGACAAACGAGGAAAGCCTGACCATTGCGCGGTCCAGGTCGTTTGTCAGGCTAGAACAAACGATGGATGGACACTATCATCTCGTGTCACGTTATAAATCACCATTTCTAGGCTTAATTTACGTTTTCCACCGGAAGGGCCGCGATAAATCATCGAAAATCGTGTGCTCGCGCGGAAATCCAAAATCCCTCGCATCAACGTTGGCCTATGCTTTGTTTCGCGTTCCCATTGAGAACGCGAGATTTGTACATGTGTTGCTCTGCCTCGTTCGCTTGCTAACAACTAGACGGTACTCGAACAGTAACAATAGGCAGATTTTCAGTTTCGGATCTGGCGTTCGCCAAACATAACGAGCACACGTTTCCTTTGTGGAACGTTTACGCAGAGTATCCTGAGATATCAGAACTTCAATCTTTGAATGTAAACGTTGCGGAAACATTATTACGGATATTGTTCTCCTGTTACATATCGAAGCTGAAACTTTACCCTACCGTGCAATACATTTTTATCTTCTCCAGTTAAACTGAAATCTAGTTTGTGTCTGTGTAGCTTTCAATAATTGCTCTTACGCTATTACGCTATTATAGAGAAAATCCTGATTAATATAGGCACATTCTTTGGTTGCTCTGATTTCAGTTACTTGAAAAGTTATCGTTAAAACTTTCCACTCTAGCAAAATTCGACCATTAGAGAAGAATACTTCATAAATTGCGGAAGTTTCAAGCGGAAACTTTCCTCGCTGCAAAGAATCGTTGGGTTACGAAACAACAGGATTACCATTACCATTCAGCATGATTTTTAAACGATAAATACTTTTAACGTGAAAGCTTTGCGCTCTATAAAAATTTTGCTATTGAAAAAGGATACTTTGTAAATTGCGAAAGTTTCAGTGCAAAGAATCGTTGAGCTATGAAACAACAGGATTACCATTACCATTCAGCATGATTTTTAAACGATAAATACTTTTAACGTGAAAGCTTTGCGCTCTATAAAAATTTTGCTATTGAAAAAGGATACTTTGTAAATTGCGAAAGTTTCAGTGCAAAGAATCGTTGAGCTATGAAACAACAGGATTACCATTACCATTCAGCATGATTTTTAAACGATAAATACTTTTAACGTGAAAGCTTTGCGCTCTATAAAAATTTTGCTATTGGAAAAGGATACTTTGTAAATTGCGAAAGTTTCAGTGCAATGAATCGTTGAGCTATGAATCAACAGGATTACGGAATTCCTAATTTAAACTCTTTACTAAATAATTCGCAAAATTACTGTTCGCTATGATTTTTAAACGGTAAATACTTTAAACGTCAACAAATCTTGTTTAATCGCAAAATGCCTGTCGAAATTGATGCAACGCTCGGTGCACGAATTTTGTATGCAACAAAGTTACGGTTCCAGCGGAAGAACATTCCAGGCGTTGCGATACACTATAATGCGCCTCAACTTCCGGCATAATCGAACCCACGGATACACCTCCGCTCGAACACGTGTGCCCTGGATTCTTTTATATATTAGCAGACACCGTTGCTTTCCTGGTATCTTTAATTTCGGCGAAATCACCAGGGGTGTCAACGACGCGTTATTAACCCTTTAAGCGCCGAGTTGCGCGACGTTAAAGCGTTCCCTGCCAAGCTGCTTTTGATTAGATGTCATTTTTACGCCACGTCTACGTTTTTCGACACACGCTAACAAATTTAATTATTTTTCATAAACACCTTCTTTTGCGTATATGAGAAAATATATATTTTTCGTAATTATAAATATAATAAAAAAAAAAGAAAGAAATTGATTTCATATCGAATGAAAATAATGTGCGCGACGCATATGAAGTAGAAAGTGTCTTATATTTGACTTATATTTTATATATATTATATATGCGTTCATAGTTAAAATTGAATGGTTTCGTGAGAACCCATATATGCGACCATAGCCCACATTGAACGGTTATGCGAGAACCTACGTGTTCGTAGCGCTCAAAAGGATAAAAACGGTGGCATTTAACGAGATTTCATTTGCGAAGCAACTGTACCTCATAGTGATAACGACGTGCAAATTGTTACGAACGGTCTTCACGTAGGCGGAAAAAAGATTGCTCCTGTTTATCTGCAGCCCGGCTTCTTGTACGTGTCCACGCATCGAGTGATAAATCTTTTCCATTTCGTCCACCTTGTATATGTTAGGCACGTCGCCGTTGTTTAGGACGCTGTTCAGGTCCTCCAGCATAGAATCGTCCTTTATCTGGAATACAGAGAGCAGAGGAATCTCGTGGAATTCGTGGACGTTCCACGGCCAACGCCATCGCGTTGCATCGCTGGGGTCGTTGGAAAATTTAAAGCCGTGATTTTATTCTGCTCGCCAGCCCTCTGAGAAGCACGGTTCGGTTTTTCCACTAATAAAACGATGCAGCGTGTATTTATAGAGTTCATTCTGGGCGGAGTAAAAAAAGGAATTTGCCATCGTCGAGGAATTGTACGAGTTCCGCTCCAATTTTTACCGTTTCAGCGATAGGAGTTGATGATACAATAGATGGGAATGAAAGAAAATGACGGGAGGAGAGAAGAAACGGAGGGATAAGAATACCTCTGCTCGAGAACGTGTGGGTGTATTAAAGCGTAAAGCGTCATAGGGGCGAAGTAGGAAGTGAGCAATTACGGATGGTAGGTTTCAAAGTTCTGCCATCGCTCGAAACCTCCTATATTTGGCTTTCCATTCTGTTATTTACAGAAACGAACAATAAAGAGTTGTCCGTTGCGTGCTCGATCTCAAAGAAAGATGGGAGCCGATTCGGCTTCAGCGTCGACGACTTTTTTGCAGCGGAATGAAATACCGAGGAATTGAATCAGCGTCCGTACCTGCGTGTCAGAGAACAGGAAGACCATGAACTGGTTCTGTACACCAGCCTTCATCATAGAATCTTTGATGTCGTCGCGCCAATCGCTGGCGGTGTAGGCACTGCTCAGTTCTATTTGAAAGCAGTTGTAGTCCTGCATGTGCGAGGCCAGTCGCGTCAAACTTTGTCGCCCTGCAAAGAGATGGACGTTCGATTGTGATTAATCCTCTCGTTACCAGTCGTCACATATGTGTGACATATCGATTTGTTATTAGATTTGCTAACAGTGAAGTCTATTCCAATTGGTGTCATATATTTCTGAAAAAAATCATGGGCTGTGGAGGACGTTTTTCCCATGAGACCTTGGTAGCGAAAGAGTCAACGATCGTACCGTAATCGAATGAAAATTGACGAAGGTCGAGAACCATTTACGAATCCCAAAATTGTGAAATACAGGAAACATGGCGCAACAAATTGCCACAGTTAGGTCGAGTAATGAGAAAAGCGGGAAACTTTCAGTTCTTTTTACTGTTCCAGTTGCTATTTTTATAGCGTTGCGGTTGATTCGCTGTTGCGATAATTCCCTCTCCCGTGAACTCGTTCATTCATCATACGAAGATACAACCGAAAACTTATCGCGTCTGCGAAGCAGGTGGGCCGAGAAGAGCGATGAGGAGGAGGTTAGCGGACGCCAGTGTCGCGCTTTTTCTACATCACCTGATCCTCCCATTCCCAGCAACAAAGCGTTTCCTCGAGGTTGCCGTAGAATTCGATTGATCCTGCAGATATGATCTATGGCGTCTTGGAATAGTACGAGTTTCATGGGGGTCGTCGACGCGGCGTTGTAGTCCTCCAGAAACTCCTCCAATACGTTCCCCATCTGGGCAGATATTCGTGAAGCAACAGAGTAAATGTACCGACACA
The DNA here is from genome assembly GCA_963969225.1 of Xylocopa violacea. NCBI lineage: Eukaryota > Metazoa > Arthropoda > Insecta > Hymenoptera > Apidae > Xylocopa > Xylocopa violacea. The sequence continues at coordinate 37,053,882 of CAXAJV010000005.1, read as the reverse complement.
AACGAGGAAGGATCATATCTTGTCGCGATGCTCGAGATTGTTTCTCTTTCGTGAAGAAGTCCTCCGTTCTTTTTAAGTTTGTTATCTTATTTAATTAAGAATAACGGAAGATAATAGGTACGTGCCTTCTTCATATCGGTTATTTGTATGTACTCCTTGGTGGTCCCACTGAAATCGCCAAAAAATAGCATCGCCTCGCCGATAACTTCGTTGGGGTCGCATTCGAATTGTTTGCTCATCATATCTCGTAGGAGATCGTCGAACCACTTCCGGTCTGCGTCGTTGATCAAACGATCGCTGAACACTCGTACGTTCTCGTGGTACCAGAGTAACAATAATTTGTCGAGGAGCTAAACAGAGACATCTTTTATTAATTAAATACTACTATTATTGTACTTTTAACGATCATTTTTCATTACTAATACAAAAAAGTGAAGTTGCAAGACAAAATTGTCTCTAAACCTCTATCTTCTTTGGATTCATCATAAGCATTCCTTGGAACACTTTACTAAGGTCGCGTAAATTGAAAGTGTAATGGGACTTGTGCGGCGTCGGAAGCAGCTCCTTGCATATCGTGGTGAACAAGCTCAACGTTGTCTCCACGAACGTCTCTAGCATGTGTCCAAAATGTGGCGTCGCTGATAGCCACGAATTCAGGATCGTTCCGAAAATGTGTCTCTACAAAGTGAAAGAAGATATTAACGCCTTTATATAGAATTATATAGAAAATGGAGACGGACATAATCTCTATCTAGATCTAGTCTAGGTCTCTCTGACTCGAGTATCCCAATTTCTCTAATTTCCTGTCGAAACCTTATGACTTTACTTTACTTTTTCCCGCGTTTCTTTAACGCGACAACGCACTCGAGAGCGTTGCAACGCCACGAGTTCCAGTCTTTACGGAAAAGTGACGCAGGCAACCCCACGATCAATCATACACGCCCTCGAGCACTCGTACGAAGACATTTTTCAAGAGAACGCTCGCCACGGGGTTGCATACTTGACACAAATACACTCCCCCGGGTTAGAGGGTAACGCGCCCTCCGCTTGACCTTGCCGGAATCCCTTTAAAACTGGCGACAAAGGTGGAGGGAGAAAGTGATTCGAGGGCAGTCTGATTATGGCTGCTCGTTATTAGCCGAGCAGGTGATCAGGGTAAATTATGGACGATGTTCGCGCGATTTACGAGGCCTAATTGCGGCGAACGCGTCGCGGAGAGGGCAAACAGAGGCAGGCACAGCCGATACTTCGTCTCTTTCACGAGCGCCAATTATTCCTCGTGGGCGTGGATTGACGACTCGATGGAATAAAACCGGACGAACGCCGACGAAAATGAACGCGACGCTGCTGGTGGAACTTACCAGCCAGTTGCCGGATCGAGCGATCGATTTTCAACATTGTTTCTAGCTGCGAATAAAAAAAAAGGGAGAACGTTTAATTATCCTGTTACGCGGACGTTTCATAAGATGGCGATGCTCGAGATCGACGTAGTTATGCAGCGTTTTAAGTCCAGCCAATTACGTTTTAATTTCGCGCGCACCCACGCTCACCTAATATTGCAAACGCAATGGGGCATTTGCTATTTTTAACCAGTCATTATTATACGATGTAAATTACTTTCGTTAAATAGCGTTTACTAACGAAATCTATGGCGTGCGGCAATTTCATTTCCACAATGCGTCTATGGAAGCTAGCGAACGTTATTATATTGTTATAAACCGAAAAATAAAGGGTGGAGAATGAAAGGTGCACCTCCCTCGCAATACGAGGCACGTTTTACATTTTTCAGTTCGATTGCGAAATTCGGACAAAAATTAAAACGTTATTTGAACAAATTCTATCCTAATACACATTTATTTTCACTGTTCGCGAAACGTACCATGTGGAATTTTACGCGAGATGTAAAAAAAAACAGTAAAATTTATAGTAACCTTTTCCGATGGCGTTTTATTGCCAACGTTCGGTTAAATTTATCACCAATTCTTAAATTCGTTCATTTTCGTGGGGAACATCGACTGAAAAAAGTCGAAGATAACGTCAGCTGTATAACAATTTACATTGTTTTACTCTCTAACTTTATCTTAACTGTTTTATCAGTTGCAACGCGATTGTTAAATAACAAAAACCGTACGCGCCTCGCACGTTTTACAGTTTTGCTTCTGGCATGTAATTTACAATTTTTACAATAGCGCAAAGACCACAATTATCAAGAAAAGGGTGCACAGTTTAAAATGCACAGTGCAACAAAGCAATAAATTTAATTATCGAGGAGTTTACACTATAAGTTTGCTGGCATTCTTCATTTTACAATGAGTATTTCAACGGTTTGAAAAGAAAGTTCAGTATGAGGCGCATACGCTCTACGTAGCACGGAATGTGTTAATTAAAATTTTCTATTGCTGTGAAATGGAATATTATTCCACAAATACGTTAGTTTGGCAAAATTTCAGGTAAAATATATAAAAATAAAAGCATCGTTGTTAACGAAAATATTGTTCGCCAGAAATTAGCACATTCACCTTGACGTGAAAGAATATTATTAAAATTTGCTTCCTGCTTGCAAGTATTTTCATAGCTATTAAAAATTCAGTCACAAACTTTCAGGACTGTCTGTATGGAGTTTTATAAAACGTGGTTTATTAAAAAATTTTTTTATTCAAATAATTATTTTCTGCTTTTTGATTTTGTGTGTGGAATTTTTCAATGGATTTTTTTGCGTCTGTTCGTCTGTATGTCTGTGAATAGGATACCTCGGGAACCACTTCGCCTTTACCACGCGTTAGCAAATATTTTATTATCTCTTCTCTAATTATTTCTTTATTATTTCTATCCAGATTCACAGTTCACTTTAACATCAGAATCTCGAACGTAGGCGTTAAATATGGATCGAGACATCGAACCTGAAGGATCAAAGTCGGAAGCGACGAATTACGTGGCGAGCGTGAAGTTTGAACACGAAGAGAGCCGGACGAGGAGATAAATTATTGCGTTTTCATTTTTCTTAATTACTTCCGCCGTCTAATCGTCGCTAACGAACGGACTTGACGCGATGGCAACCGGCTGGGGGCATCGTTCGCGAATTACCTTAGCGTCGTCCTCCATTTCCGGGAACGCGATGAAATGGAAATGTCGCAACAATCTGGCTGTTATTGGATTTCTGCCTCCGCCGGGTGGGCCCATAGCACCAACGAAATTCACGTCCTCGATCCGTCTGAACGAGCCGATCTCTTTCCGATCGTACCATCCTGAAATATTCCGCATTTCGATTCTTTAACCAGCACCATGTAGTCTGTTTGAGCGCGTCAAAGTTCATCCTTTTCAATGGAGATCGCACGTGGAGGATGTCTCGCTTAACACGTTGACTGTCACGCACAGAAGTCACGTGTTTCGCTCAGGATGACACGGAAATATTTTTCATATTTGGTATATCGAACATTTTTAATCAATAGCGCATTCTCAAATTAACGATGACGTTGGAAATACATTGATTGTCGATTTTTATTGAAGTTCTACTGAGAGATCGCACGTGGAGGATGTCTCGCTTAACACGTTGACTGTCACGTCCAGAAGTCACGTGTTTCGCTCAGGACGACACGGAAATGTTTTTCATATTTGATGTAGCGCATACTCAAATTAACGATAATGTTGGAAATGCATTGATTGTCGACTTTTATTGAAGTTTTGCAATTATAAGTAGGACTGCTGAATATACTAAACAAATTGTATCGACGTTTCTGACAAAACTTATCGCATCTCCACAGAAAATATTTGAAGTTGTATGAAATAAATGAAATTCTTATCGAATTACCTTCGAAATCCATGAACTGGCGAATCAATTCGATGGGAGGCTGAGCACCGTACGTGTCGAGAGCAGGCATGTTTAGATCGTCGACGAAGAAAACCTGTTTCCGCAACAAAGGCGGTCCGTACGCGCCTCTGCGTCTTTTGCTCAGTTTCTCGTCGATCAAATCCTTCGCACAGTAAGAATAGAACGTTTTAAATGCGTTAAAGATCGCGAAACATCCCCAATTCGAAATCCCACTCTTTTACTTGAGTCTGATTCGCAGTGGTCCTCGCGGAGAAGGTGATGAAGTCGCAGATGAACTTTTTAGGCATGTTCCTCGACAGTTTCGTGCTGACGGTCAAAGTCTTGCCGCTACCAGTAGGACCGATGCAGAGAGGGTTCGATTCGTTGATCAGCAGATAGCCAATTAGGGCTGCGCTTCTTACACTGTCCATCGTCGGTACTTCTATGTCTGCGACAATCAAATTGCACAAAACTTTCTTCAGAAAACAGTATAAAGAAGAGTTTGGAGAGTTTGCTCTCGCATTCTTTAAGATTCAGCGTGGTCGTTCAAAGTCGAAGAGACCTAAGATCAACTTCTGAACAACTCGTAACTTATTCGCCGCGGAAATCACGCTGCGTCGCAGCGGTCCAATTAGTTTCTATAAGTACGTTGGCAAACGGATCGGATCTAGCCAATCCTTGACACCGTCTGAGCGTCTCGTTAATGGCTCTCGCAGTTCTTCCGATCCAATTAATTTTAAGATTTAACTAACTCCGATCTAAACGAGCAGCCAACTCCCTTTACCCGCGAATTTCATTTCCGGCGTGATGGTGATGGGCGAAACGTCGTCCAGCCATTTGTGCCATTTCGGTGGAATTGGCTCCTGTCCGTCGATCAGATCGGTGAACCCACCGTCGTGCAGCCTGCGACAGAGAATTCGAGTCGAACAAAGGAAACTGGAAGTTTTCGCGACGTATTACCTGTAATCGAATACCAAACCGTCCTCTGGAAACGGAAGTTGATGCTGGTTATCCTGCTGAACCTCTCTGATCCAGTCGCTGAACACGCATCGGCTGTTATAATCGCTACTCGCCCCTAAACTCCATACCGCCGCGAAAGCTGCCCAAGGCGATAGCAGATCGGCTGAAATTAATACCGTACTCGTTACGAATTTCAATTTCACCGGGTTCCGCGATGAGTTCATTTCTCTTCGTCCAGATATAATTTCGCCGCAAATTATCGCGTTCTCTGAATATTTCGCGGTGCGGAAGAATAAATCCGCAGTGGAAAAAAGAGGGCGAAATGTAACCCTTTGCGCTTGAATTGAAACTGATTAGCGATTACGGAGCGATCGCGGAAAATTTTCTATCGCTGATAGACGTTGGCCACAGAAATTGGTGCTCGATTTTATGCAATACTTTCTGGTGGTAACGTTGGAGAACGCGCGAGTACAAAGGGTTAAGTCTTTGGAGGGAGAAAAGCGGAAAGGAAACGCGACGCGCGTGGAATAAATGCAAGGGTTAAGTAAAAGGTGTCTGCGCCGCATACACAAACGTGCCGCTTGCCTTTTTCAGGGCTGCAGGCATTTCGCAGCTATTAATATTTACTTTGAAACGCGGTTTGCGGTTTACGTAACGCTGACTTAGCTGCTACACCGTGCGTTTCAAGCGCTCCTCATTATGCTTGCTTCAATTTCCTGTGTTGTTGCCGTTTAAGTTCCTCCGCTAACTAAGATTCTCGGGTAATTTTATTAATTAACCAAATTAGAAATATATAAAACGCTTAAAGTATTAACATTCACAAAGGTACGAACGAGCATACTTTGTTACGATCAAGTAAGTAATGTCTACAGTAGTTTAGCATTACTTACGTCGTACACAGTAGTATGCTCGACGAATGACGCGCCATAATCACTTTACTTCCACATATTTCCTTTCAATAAACGTACAGCAAAGTGTAACGTGTAAAGAAGTGCTTTTTGCAAACACTTTCATACGAATTTAGTAATAAAATTATTTAAGTAAAAAACTTTTTTAACGAACCACGTTTTTAAGAGCGACTAAAGAATATAAAAGAATTTTTTCTGGCCCCAAACAGACAGTTCTGAAAATTTGTAATCGTAAAGTGAATAGCTGTGATAATATTTGTATGATTCAAACGAAAAATATGGAGCGCAAGCAATAAAATTGTTACTGACTTGGATGAACTATTCATGCGTTAATTATCTATTGTGCAGCCCACGGAATAAGTGAGTTAGACAAAATTCTTACGAATAAGGTTTTGGAAAGCGACACTTGGCGGTGGTTTCCCATCTCGTCCAGCCATGGGTCCAATCCGGAAGTTCATTAAATTAATGTAAGAGTGCACCATTCCACAGTCAACGGTGTTCACGATTTCTCGCAAATTGCTGCGCAGAACCTTCAAACCCGGGAGTAAAAAGTGCCTCGTCAGTTCGGATATTTTTTCAACGTGGTCGTGCATATTCTGCAATTACGTGATCAAATGGGTTCAGCTTAGCAATTAAATCGAAACTGCGCTTAACGTGTTCCTTAATCCATTACCGCACAGTTTTAGTTTTAAAATCATGCTTAGAAACGCTGTTTTTCGTTTTAATTGCTTGTTACTGCAACAGAGCAGCGTTACTTAAATTGTGTTTTAAATCGTAATTTGTTTATCGTTACTTCTTTTACAGTCTGTATTAATAACGTTTCTTTTTTATTAATGAAAGTGTGCAGCATAGCTATAAAAAATAGACGGCTATAGCCGTTCTGTGCGATAACGAGTTAATTGTGGTTGTTCATCAAGATTTTTGCTTATGCGTGAAGAGCTTACTTTGGGTAACCGTTCTATCCAGCAATTAATTAGAGGTTCGAGACCCAGCCCTTCCGGTTCTAAGTACACCATGCCGCATCTGAGGGATAAGAAACGTATTAATTTCTATGTTTTGAATGAGAGACGTGCATCATCGTACAAGCTCGAATTCGCATTTAAGTCAGCTACAATATACTTTCGTCAAATTTTAACCCTTTGCACTTGGATGTCTCTTTTGAAGGGACATCTAGAAGGTTAAACTTATTTAATCGCAGCTTTTCGAGTTTTCCATGGAAATTTTCTATCGCTGACGGAAATTCGAGTGCAAAGGGTTGAAGTCGATGGACGCATGCTGTATTGTAATGATCGTTTATTACGATATCCTATGTTGCTTCCTATTCTTTTGTCTTTTCATCGTTCGTATTCTTTTCAACAAACGATGATTGATGCGAATCAAACGATGATTGATTCCTCCGCTTCATGGTCGACTTCAAATAATAGCCGCGTCCCGTATTCTTCGCCATAAAAAGTAATTAATGAAACTCGGTCAACGAGCTTCGAGAATGTCGTGTGAAAATATTTTTTAAAGCTACGTGTGCACAGAGTGCACAAATAGCCTTGGGGCCTTTTAATTTCGAAAACGATAACATCGTTCGCTGTTGGTAAACGATTACTGAACAATTGTTTGCAAAATTTACCTCGAGACTGTGGCTGGCGACGCCACCCTTAAGTCAGCCACTTCGAACATCATCGTCATCGTAGGCAGGATCTTCATTATTTCACCAGACGTCAAACAGAGTTTCTTATTGTCGTCCAATACTGTATTCATATTTTCGATCCATAAAGCATCGACTGGCCCGTCGAATATGTACCAACGCTTGTTGATGTCGCTCACGGCTATTCCAGCTCTGAGCAGCGTCGAGAAGATTCCATCAGTCCTTAAAGAAACGAAGCAATTATCGATTGCACGTGCACAGAGGCAGTCTACTTTCTCAAATTGCACAGAGTGTCGCAGAACTCGACACAAGACGCTAAGCTATGCCGATTCCTGAGACCATTTATTAATCGAAAGCAGTCGTGGCGGTCCTCCAACACCAGCCATTAGAAGACGACGATACTCATCGTTTCGCAAGCGCTCATTTCCGCCTTCATCTTTATATATAGAATTTTTCGACCTGTCCCTAACGTCTCTGCGTCCAACCCTTTTGCTGCGAACAGTGCCTTCAGGCATTTGTTAATTACGAAACGTTCTTCCCTCTCTTTTCTTCCTGTCCCTTCTCTTTCGCATCCACAGCCACACGAAGCAACGCGCTTCGCAGTAACCAATCTAGACACTCGCACGTATTTGTTCGAGCGCTGACGACTCGACAGCGGTTCGTAGCCAACGCTATAAATGCAACGCGGCATTTTTCATTCCTTTATTTTATAGCAGCTTCCGTAGTACTGGCAAACATAAATCCTGCGTACATTGAACTAAAGATAAATTGATACGAAATAAACGGTCGAACTTTTTCGAGAAGAAACGTATGCGCTAGGAAAGTAGTCGTGTTAGATTCGCGTGGAAAATATCGCGCGAGTCTAGCGCGTGTTCTTCGCACAGTTGCATCGCCAGTGGCTGAACTTTCCCGTGGAAAAGCAATTTTAAATTGTGCCAGCGAGGTCTACGCACACGAATCACGTAGCGCAGACGTTTCGCTGAACAAACACCAGGGGAACGGGTCCACCTCGAAATTATTCGTATTCAAACAAGCCGGTGAAAATATCGCGGCAAGAATTGTTTCGTGATAAAACTGAGTTACGTTTCATATGCAACTCTGATCCTGCATTATGCTCGCGCGCGTATCGCCGCTCCATCGAGTTTCTATGTGCACTCTTCAAATACGCCATAGAGCTTTCTCCGAAGCAAAATTAAACCGCTTTCATACGGCTCTAAAATGAGAATTGCTAGGAGAATTCGTATCGTCGTAAGAATTCGCGAACGCCATTTATGGAACCGCCTTTTCCGATGCAAATACTCGATTGCATCGTAAATCTCGATCCTGAGGTACTCAAAATGAACGTACGACATCGGGAAAAGCTCTACGACGTCGTTTTCCAAACTGTGTTTCGCGGATCGCTGGTGTTCCAAGAATAATTCCTAAATGTTCCGTGAAAAATTATGAAATCGAGGTTTAAAGTAGAACAAAACGTTGTCCGATTTTAAGCGTTCCACGGAACTTAAAACAATTCTCCAAAGAGATTATATAACAACTAAAAATCGAAATTGACTCTACAGATTCTTAAAAATTTTAGAACACGAAAAATTGTCCGCTTTTATGCGTTTCACGGAACTTAAAACAATTCTCCAAAGAAGTTATATAATAAATGAGAACCGACATTTGCTCTAGAGTTTCTTAAAAATTTTAGAAAACGAAAAGTTGTCCTCTTTTATGCGTTTCATGGAACTTAAAACAATTCTCCAAAGAAGTTATATAATAAATGAGAACCGACATTTGCTCTAGAGTTTCTTAAAAATTTTAGAACACGAAAAGTTGTCCACTTTTATGCGTTTCACGGAACTTAAAACAATTCTCCAAAGAAGTTATATAATAAATGAGAACCGACATTTGCTCTAGAGTTTCTTAAAAATTTTAGAACACGAAAAATTGTCCGCTTTTATGCGTTTCACGGAACTTAAAACAATTCTCCAAAGAAGTTATATAATAAATGAGAACCGACATTTGCTCTAGAGTTTCTTAAAAATTTTAGAACACGAAAAGTGTTTCGCGATGAGGAAAGTTCGTGAAACACTGCTTTAGGATTCGATACCACGTCACGTAGTGGGGTTTCTTCCCTTACCATTCACGTGTATTCAGATCGTATTCGCCGTACAGTTGACCCATCGTAATTGATTTCGGATTCAACACGTGAGTGATCACAGGAGTGAACGGTTTACCGCTCGGCTGTGGCTGTCCCTTCAGTTTCGTACAGGCTTCCTTCAGGACCTGGTAACACTGTGCAAAACGATACGTTCTATACTCTCTCTGTTCTTACTTTTATTTGCTACCGCGTTAAGTAGGTCGTTTAATCCTTTGCAGCCGGATGTTCCCTCTAAAAGTACGTCGCAAGTCTAGCATATCGTTCGAACGTTCCCTCTGAGAGAACATCGGAATTAATTAGTGATTACGGAGGTTAAATTTATCGCACCTTAGCTTTCTGAGAAATGCATGTTTCCTTCGAGTTCTTTATTGAAACGGAAACTTTCTTTTGCTGGTAAACGTTAGTAATAGTTTCTATTGCCAGCGTCAGGGACAGAGGCGGATTTACAAATGTCTCGCTTAAGGCTGAACAAAATTAGAAATAGGTAATAAAATAAGGAATACGAAAGTTATGCAAATGTTTATTGCAATTAGTTTATTAGAAAAGAGAGATAAAAATTCGGCGAAGTTGATACTTTGTTTTCAGTGGCGGAAAAACAAATTTCAAAATTACAAATTTCCGCCTTCGAAAGTCTATTATGGAAATCCACTACTGTCAGAGAAGACGTCGAGTGCAAAGGGTTAAGAAGAAGTAACGTCAATTTTCATTTCAGCGTAACCGTGAATAGTCAAAAATCATGTGGTAACAGAATAGCATTGTTTCGTCTAATATGATAACCAATTAGTATGCTGTTGTAAAGTGCACGAGCAGTGTAAGGATTCTCAGTTGAGTTCTAAATTGAAAATACATCGGCGTTACGCAAGTCTAACGCTACGAATTAATTAATTTCGAAGCCAATGATGTCAGACTTGGTCGGAAAGGAGAAAAAAATCCTGCAAAGACGCAAGCGCGGGATAAATTGCGTACAGAAGACTTATACCACGACGTCGAGAATTCTGTAGAAGAAAAAACAATTAATGAATTCAAATTATCGACTTGTTACCGTTCTTTGATGAGAGCACCGGTAGTTACTTAATTTTTATCCAGCACAATGCATCTGAAATTGTTTTTACCTGCAATTTTTATGCGCTCGCCTATAGCTTCTTCGTACTAAACTGACAATTGAGAATAAATCGCGTACGAGGAATCCGACAGGAGTTAATCAAGCATTCATTGAAATGTCATTCCAATAAATGCAGTTTTACTGTACATTCGTTTGATCTAAATAGACCGCCTGCTCGGACAAGCCACTTAAAATCGCCCTTTCATACATTTACTCTATAGCGTTGATTTCAATAGACTCGAAGGGAAGTATTAACTTGGAGGAATTGAAATGGATGTGTCATTGCACGTCGAGCTGTTCCACTGGCACGTGTGCACAATACGTATGCATATACCACTTTCACGCGCGCACGAGGAGGCTAGGAAACGAGGGATGTATCGATGGCCAGCTCGTGCACGGTGCAAATAACGTAAGTAGTGAAAAGGGAATCGAAAAAAGGTTGCATCGTTAACAAGGTGACACGCGACAGAAAAAGTTGCGCCACGTTGGGGAATGTTTTTAGTAAATTTACTCGATTAAAACGGTTCGTTGCGTGCGTGTGCAAATAAGAACGATAAATACGATAAATTAACTGGGAGGAATTTAAAACAAGCACGAGCTTTGTAATTAATTTTGAAATTTCGAGTGAATTGGTTTTATCAAATTATCTCCAAGCATTTGATACGCGGACAAACGATGCTCTCCGATTCGTGAAATTGTATCATTTTTCATTATTCACTCGATCAACCTGTGGCCACGTGTACCGAATATTCCGCGATACTGCAAACATATGAATTTAATTGTTGTAATTATAAACCATCGTCGCATAACCGTAAAAATAATATATGCATTTTACAAAATTCCAACGTTGCAAATGTCTCTTTCTTTTACATCATTTTAAACGAGTTTCATAAAATAGCTAATTCGAAATTCAGTATATTTTACGTAGAATTTCAGATGAGCCTAAACAGCGAAAATCACATTTGTATGAAGAAAAGAGGTCTCCATAAAATCTGCATACCGAAGAGCTCTCTGCAAATGTGCAAAGGCGCGTCGTCGTCGTCTGTCGACGAAATTTCAAACTTCTTTCTCGCGACTGTTCTCTCTCCCCCAATTTTTTTTTTTTCCCGCGCGTCGTACCGATTGAAAAAGGCATTCAAAGCGGGGCCATTATACGAGGATTTAAGGCGACGTTGCGTCGACGACAGGGGATTCGTTACAACTTGTTACAGCACAACCGTTCAAGCTGTTTCCAAGCCCTTAAGCGGATCATGGTTTGCAGAGGCTACTGAAATGCTATACGCGCGAGCTTCCAAGTGCCCGCATTAACGAAGATGCCTACTATTATGCAGGACTTATCGATAAGGTTTTCGATATGCTCCTACAGACAGTGTTAACCCTTGAGAGCGCAACGTGCTCTCCATTACTAATTTCTTTATGAATACAATCGATCTCGTTTTCCAACAGTTGAAAATCACTTTCATCTTCACTCGAGCTAATTTTACCTTCGAAATTCATTTTTTACAAAGCTTCGAAACTTAAAATTAGTCGACGAAAAACTCGAGTCGCCGTTGAACCGTCGTGGCGACTGAGAGTCGCCTCTCGAGCGCAAAGGGTTAATTTTCCATTGGTTTTCTGAGCGAATGAGAAGCAGCGAACTGTTTGATACTTAATATTTATTTTACCGCGATGTGGTCCATCGAACCTTCGCCATAGTCTACGTTCTATTCTGTAACCGTAGACGGTACTTTGTAGATTTTCTGCTGTTCCTTTGGATAAGGGAACTTCCAAAAATATCAAACCCTGCGAAATTACTAAGCTTATTTTAAAGCCATGTGTTAGTTACAAGGTTAACAAACATATTTTAATTTCCTATATGTATTTGTTTTTCATTTCTAAACGAGAAGATCGTCTACAGGAAATAATATGTCATTTAAACGTTAACGATCTCCTATGTTAAATCGAAACTTTCCTTTTCTCTGCTAAAAAATATTGAGGAAACAGAATTCGTTTCAGAATTGTAGGTTCGCTCAAAAGGAAGATTTACAAAAATCCCAAAAAACAGTCACTTTTTAGGTAGCTTCACGGTTCGAGGGACGCATTTTTCGGGAGTTCGGTGATTTTTCGCAGCGTTCGTTACGATCGCGAAACTATTTCGCCCACGGATGCCAGGCGTGTTTACGATCGACGACACCGTGGAACGCGGAGGCACGCGTCATCCCAAGGCCGGGGGACGCATGAATGAGAGAGCGGGTGCGTCGACGCCGGCGTCGCTCGACGGCGCCGAGGGAGCTTTCAAAGCGCATGCGAGGGAACTTGACGTGCGGCGAACCCGTCGGTGCCGTGGACCGCGAATCCAGTTTACCCGACGTCGTTTCTCGTCGCGCGACAAGCTTCGAACCGCGTCCCCGTCGAGCGTCCCCCGTCGATCCGTGCGATCTTCGAATAAATCGCGAGAATTCACTGGCGACCAGCACGGAAATCGATCCATCGGTTCCTCGTTTCGCGTATTCGAAATCGAATAAAAAATTGTTTCGCTTAGAGGAACGCGAGTTTTAATCAGTGGTAAATTATCAGGGACGGTGATAACGATCGTCTGACGATCGAAGCGATGAACGAGAAGATTGTTGCTTTTATGGGAGTTGGTTACGAATAAGCTCGATGTAAATGGACGAGTATCGTCGAGTCGAAGTTTCGCGCGTAACAAAGTTGTACGAGATCGGAGATCCGGGTAACGCGAGTCGTTCAACTCTGGATTACGTATCCCCCGTGTTCTCGACCTTGCTCCGTGGGCAGCGGATTTATAGAACGGCTGCCGTTGCACTGCCAAGGCCAGCCTTCGACTTGAAACTTCGAAACGCGAAAAACTCGTCGCGTTCCCGGTGAAAGAAATGAACGCAGCGGAGGTCGTCGACGGTGAAAGTGGCTGCACGGTGGCAGGAACGACGCGCTGAACCCGCGATATGCATAAAAATCCAGATAACAACCGAAACGGGAGAAGTTACGCTTCTGTCTCGTATTAACAGTGCGCGTGTTCGTTACGAGAGAAAATACCGCGAGTTAACGTGCTCCTCCAACGAGAATCGAACAGTGGACGCGTTGAACATCGAGCTGGGTTGCAACGTCGATCGAATTGCAGTCGAAAGAAGCTACGACACTCCGAATCGAGGATGGAAACGGGAAACGAACCAGTCGACCAGTGAAACTTTCAGTTTCCACGATCAACAACGATCGCAACTGGCCCAGGAATCGCCCAGGCCAAGATTTCGATAGGCCTCAGGGATAATTCCCAGCCATCGAATCGATATCCCGATCGAGGCGAAGCATTATATATCGCGCTTGCCCAAGGTCGCCGCTGAAGAGGAAGTCCAGCGTCCAGCTGCATTCCATCGCGAACTATTTGCGTGTACCGTCGCGCGTTGCGTCCATCTTCCATTGAAACGCGACCCGGATCGAGGAATCGCTGATTAACCGTGGCCATTCCACGGTAGCTGCCCTCGCGATCAGCCACGACTCGAACTAGCCGAGGACAGAGGTGCATTGATCACCGATGGCCGCCGTTTCACGGACAATTTCGAGTGTTCGCGATTTAAGGACAAGTCGAGGCGATTGAGACGGAGCCAGGGACAGAGGCGGCTCTGTTCGTCGGCAATCGAACGCGTCGAACCGTTTCGCGGACAGTTCGAGACCGTTTGCGAGGTACAAACGGTCCGAGACACAGTGGAGCGTCTCTGGACTATTTCCGCGGCTACTCGAGAACATTTGTTGCTCGTCGAGGGATGCTAGGGGACTTGAAACGTCGCAGACCTCGTGGACGGGAACACTTTCGAATCCGCTGAAACGTTCCACCGATCTCGGAGTAGAACGCTTCGCGTCGCAGCGTTTCAGAGTATCGTGGATAGATCGACGTGCTATTTTCAGCGCGGGACTTTTTCGCTCGTCGAGGTGGTTAAGACGCAACGGATATTGGGAAACGAGTCGATCAATTATTCGCTTCTGGGGCTCGCGCGGCGGATTCAACCGACGAGATGACACTCGTTCGGAAATAATCTCTCGTGGGATGGTCGACGCTCGCGGAGAGACGCCAGAGGTCTACGAATACCAAAGTGTACCGGTTGATTGTTGGTCCTTCCGTTTTTACGCCGGCTGGTTGAAATATTCGACGTTTATTGACACTGCGGAGAGTTTAAAGCCACGGGCATCGAGGGATGTTACTCTGAAGTAACAATTTTTAGTCGCTCGGTATAATTCGGTAACAATCGAGGCGAGATAAAAATAGCGCAACCGATTTATAATTAATTGTCGCGAGCCAGTTCCCGAATTCTGTCTATTCAGAAAGACAAAGGTATTTTCAGAGCCTCGAAAAAATTGGACTAAATAGAAATACTGTAAACGACGTCGGATACTATTCGAAAAACCCTAGAAGAAGGAACGCCTGCAGGAAAACAACTCTCCATCTTACTCGAATAATATTCAGAGTTCATTAACGAAGCTTAAGGGACTCGAAGAGTCGAAGCGGTCAAAGGAATATTTTCTCTGGTCCTTAGCTTTAATCGATGCGTATTATCGCGTATCGCCTCGAGGCGTCGTCTTATTTCCCCTGAGTACAAAAGCTCTCCTCCGTTCCGGTATCTAAAGCGGAACGCATAAAAGTATCTCGACAATCGCGAGAAAAAGGTCCAGAAGATAATAATTCGCAGCATTAGGAAGCAGCAGAAATCTCGTCACTCGTTATTTACGAGCGATCGACGCGATGAAACCTTTCGAGGAGCCGGTGTCGAACGTCGAATCGTCGGACGATATTGATTGGAAGAGCCAGCGGATCTCTGGGGGTAAGGAACAGCGGATTAATTAGACGTTACGAATTTTTCGCTTGACAGGCGGTAAGGAATTTCTAAATTAACGAACGACTCGCAGCGAGGAGAGACAACGCGGATTACATCAGTCTTATTTACCGCCGTTGGCCTCGCGTTGCGGAACGCTTATTCGAATTAACGAGGATTCAGGGAGCTCCGTCTGCTTCGTGGCGGCGGAGGTTTTCGAAAAAAGAAACGTGACAGAGAAGCTATTCGTGGTTTTATTATATACATCACGGAAGGCACGAGGTTTAAAGTCTGCGAATTTTTCTGAAGATATTCCAGCGCGATACAAAGGATTACCAGACAATCGCTGCGGATTTGTCCAGGAGAAATTGTCTTCGAACGTCGCGAACGTCGTTGAAAAATAACAAAGCCGTTTCTTTAATGACCCGAAACGATTAAAGGACAGCCGACACTCGGACTCTTCCACGAAGGAGCGACAGAGTTTAAAACCAACTGCGTCTCGTCGAGGCGCGGGCAAAAGGGAGGAACAAAGAAAACACCATGTTCTCCATCACGTCGACTTTCGAGCCACACACGAGGTGCATGCAGGAATCCTCGAGCATGGACGCGTCGGCACGTTCCAGACGCTCCGTCTCCCCTACTACGTGGGGTAACCTAACCTCCTACCGGAACAGAAGCTTCGAGCCAGGCTTGGATCTCGAGGAGAAACCAATGGAAGCCTGCCACTCGTTGTACTTCTTGCTCGACTTCTTCCACCAGTACTACATTCCCTCGATCATTCTACTGGGCCTGGTGGGCAACCTATTGTCCTGCATCGTGTTTCTGAACACGCACCTGAGGATACGAAGCTCCAGCTACTATCTGGCCGCCCTCGCCACCGCGGACTTCGGATTTCTGATCACCTTGCTGCTGGTCTGGCTGAACAACACGATAGAATGGAAAGTGTTCAATAAAGACGGCTGGTGCGAGACTCTGGTTTACGTGAGCGCCGTCTGCAGCTCGTTGAGCGTCTGGCTGATCGTCGCGTTCACCGTCGAGAGGTTCATCGCCGTACAGTATCCCCTGCACAGACCCCATATATGCACTATCGCCAGAGCGAAGACTATCGTGCTGGTGTTGGTGATCCTGGCGTTGGTCAGTCACTCGTACTCGTTCGTCACGGCTGGTGTGGTCGTCAGCCGGGACGGGGAGGAGTACTGTGACCTGAAGGTCGAGTACCTGGAGACGATGAAGATAATCAGCATCATAGACAGCATCGCCAGCCTGATCGCCCCCTCGATGCTGATCATCGTGATGAACACCATGATCATGAGGAACTTGTTGAGGTTCAGCAGGCGGTTCAAGCAGACCTCGGCGACGTCCACCGATTGCCCCAGCACGGAACGATCGGACATCAATTTGAACCAGATTCCGGTAAGCGAACGCCTTTCACGTGAATTCTTCGAGAGCTGACGATCGATAGGTCGAAACTGCCTACTTGAAGTCGGGTTAAATGGTTGAATTTGAGTAATTTCGAGTCAGCACGACTTGGCGCGTATGAACGCAAACTTGCAATCAATATGGCGACTTGGGATCGATTAACTTGACTATTCTGAACGTTAACTATTTGCATTAATCAGCATTGATTAGTCATTACTGAGGTTAAAGCTAGTCCATCGTAGTTTTTTTAGAAGTGCACGTTGGTAAATGGTTGGAAAATGGCATCGATGAATAGTTACGTGTTTTCTGTATCGAAGTTCTTTGAACGGATGCATAGAGAACGTGCAAAAGTGCAGACAGGAAAGCGATCGTTCGTATAATCGTCCGTGAATCCATCGAAACCGATGTCAAATTGTTAACCACTCGATCTTTCAACTCCTTGTTTTTTACTAAAGACGTCCACGTTGGAGAAGAAGCGCGTGTAACTTCGGTGAACCTTTTTCCATCGAGTCGAGAATACTCGGTGTGTAGTGTATTTCGAGCGGTTTAACGATGAATCAGTCGAGCAAAAAGCAACGCCCTCTCGTCTAGAAGTTCGACAGCTAATGGACGTCCCTATTTCGAACGCGCGGCATCGCTCAGGTTCCGCTCTCATAACCCGACGATACCTCGTGTTTTTCTTGCGTGCAAAGAAAACACCAACCGTGAAATGCACGCTGAGAGACATCTTATTCGTGTCGACTCGGTTTTTCGAAACGAGTGCCACGCGAAACGCTCGGATTATTATATTTTAACCCGACCCGTTGCGATAGGCGAGTAAACGGCGTGGATCAACTTGTCAAAATGTCTTCCCTGGATTAAGCGTTCTGACACACCGCGGTGTTTTTTAAGTACAAAAGAAATTTATTTACATCGATGCTTTTCAACACTTCGACGGCTGCACATTTCGTGCAAGTATTCCCACTTGCTGTCAATGTCCGTCGTATATTGGACGTCGAAATGGATACTATTTTAGACGATTTCGGATAAAATAAAATTTTGAAGAGTGGAGCGATTCATTTTGTAAGCTACGGCGCCAATTAATGGCAATTTGTGATCGTGTTATTAAAATGGGAATGGATGCCATTCGATACATTATGATTTCCTATTGATAATAAGAAATTAAATGGAGATAATATATACACACATATACACACACGTATAATCTCCTATTATGCTTACTGATTCATTTCTGTTTGGTCGTGTTTGGATTTGAATCGCTTGGTGCATTCCAATAATTAATAATTATCTGCTTTACTTCGATTCCCATAATATCGATTTAACTCGAATGTTATATTTTTATCGATACTTTATCTACTATATTTTACACCATTTCATGTTATTTATACAAGACTAGATAGCTACAGTTCTGAATATAATTCAGAATATAATTTCGATAAATACCACCAACGAATATCGTGATCGAATGGTATTAATTTAATTAGGAATTTATGTTAGAGAAACAATGCCACAAGCGTATTTATTCCGAGAATTATCGTAAAGTGTAAATAAATCGAACGTGTATTGCGCAATATGTTTACACGTTTTTGGTTGTTCATTTCGTGAATAATATTACTATGGCTAATTGGTGTTTAACGAACTTAAAAGGTAAAATGTTATTTAATGTACTCTTGGAACCAGCAATTTCACGGAGAAGTTAGCATTCACACTGCGATATAATAGCAAGAACTCTGATTTTAACTTCGATTATGTTTTAGTATTAAGTAAAGCAGTGTTACCCAAACTTTTCTCATCGCGGAACACTTTTTAAGTTGTAAGATTTTTAAGGAATACTAGAGTAAATTTCGATTTTTAATTATAATTCCTTTTGAGATATTTATCGTTCTTTTTTGACAATGTTTTGTTGTACTTTAACCTCGATTTTATATTTTTTTGCGATACACTTAGTAATTCTTCGTGGAACACCAGTATCCCGTGAAACAGAGTTTGGAAAACGCTGAAGTGAAGTATAATAAAGTTTGTGAGGAAATTTCCGAGAACGTAAATCATATGCAGACAGTAAAACTATGTTTGTATAATACATATCTACAAATTCAATTCCTTTCTCATTTAATCACTTTGGAAAATGTGCGATCCATTTTCTAAAAAAAACTTAGATTCTACTGTTTCTTAGCACACATACGACAAGTACTCGATTAAGTACTATTCAGTTTTTTGACTTTACACATGTACGTTCCTATGGACGAGGTTCACTGCGTCATTTCTAAACCGTATTACTATTTCCATGCCAGTCGTGGTGGCCCGTATGGGCGAAGATGGTCCTACAGCGTAAACGACGTATTATACGTGTTACCGACGGTCCAATAAACCACAAGAGAACCGCAAGCGGGAATTCCACTCATAATACGACAATTATGCAGTTTCACACGATTAATTCTTTGTATTATTCTTTGTATAAAAGAAATTATTAAGAAAGGACTAATTATTGTTGTGTAAGAAAGTTCGAAAAATAGATTAAAGATAAAGTAACTAAATAGTAATTCGTGGGCGTATTCAGATGACTTATTTTAGTACCTTTGTACAAGATTGCCTTCTTAAACCACTCGTATTAGTTTCGAAGACCTTCTCAACGCCATGGTCCATCCAAATCTTTAAGCAAGGCCCCACATGGCCTTCTTAGCTTCTCGTGCACCCTGATCCGATATTTCTCACAGTTGCGTTAACCATTAAACAAAAAAAGAGGAGATATACAAACACCAGAGGGAGTGCAGCATCTAAGACGTTTGAATCGCACGAAACGAAAATGATAAAACGTATACCTCTATTTACAATAATTGCGTTAGCAGAATTACAAAGTACGAACATTATTGTTCCAATTACGATAAACTGTGATGCAGTTTATGAAATCAAGTGAATCAGTCGTTCCAATTGAAAGACTGCCAATTGTATATCGCTGTGGGCACGTCTGTTCTTCGAAATGTCGGCGACTATTCAGGCGTTCGTCGCGTCACGTGACTCCGAAAGTTGTCGAGTTGCTCGTCGTGTGCAGTCCGCGGCCCACTTACGCGAGCAATGGACACGCGGCTTAAACAGTGCAACGCGATGGCGTGCGGCGAATACGAAATCGCATTCTGCAGCCGTCTTCGCCGTTTAATAAAACAACGGTTCGTTTGGAATTCCACGTGAAATTCCATCGCCGCCTTGTTAATGCGGTGATAAAGGGAGCGTTTAGGAACCAATTTCTCAATGAAACGGTACGCGATTTGGAACGTGGTAAACGGGGAACACGTGTACGATTCACGAGCTTTGATGAAAAGCACGTTGTTCGTGAACTACAATTGCTGGAATTAATGCCCCGCTAAAATGGGAAGAGTAAACGGGCACAGCTTTTTGCCGAAAATTCACCGCGTTCCAAACGCTCCTTCATTGTTTTCAGCGAGAGAACCATAAAACCTAACCTAACCTAACCTTCGCAATTTCTACATTATTCGTTTAAAAAATTTTTTTCTCTTGCATTAAGAATTCTGTTAGATACCATTCTGGCTTCTTTGTTTTTCAACGTTTCAAAGCACGATGCTCGTCCTTTGTTAAAAATTAAGCTGACCTTGCGAACTGTTTGAAATATCGCCACTTTCAAAGAGCAGTCGCGCGACACGCGGCGTACCGATTGGAAACCATTAATTTTACCGTGTGAAATTTTTTTCTATCTTTAACTCGAACCCGATACTTCGTTTTGGTTGCGTGGGTCACTTTGTGTGTATCGTTGCGGCACGCATTATTCAAGGTTTTCGCGTTATTAAACGGGACGGTGGTGCGCGCTCGATTTACGACGCAGCAGCCAATAACAATTAGCAATTCCGTCTGAATGTTATTGGAAAATGAAACGCAATGGCATATATACGTAGCTGATGGAAGAAAACGTAGCAAAGTCATAAACTATTCCCTCGGATAATTCAACTAAATGATATGGCGGTGGCTGCGCGTATTACACCAATAAATTTATTCAATTTTTTAGCATCACGCGGAGAATAATATATAAGGCACGTGTATTCGAAACACTTTCTTACGCGTTGTATACGAGCAAAAGTACGGGTGCGAGAAAGCTGATAGCACAAGTTAGGCATCGAACCAATATAACTTGCCACATTGGATGAAATAATCACGAGACGTTCAGGCGGGCGAGTATTTCTGATTTGAACATCGCTAGCAAACAAAACAGGACGCAGTCACCGCTATAAAATCGAACGAAACAATTTGCGTGGTCCCGCGAGGCCGACCTCATATTTCACTGAATCTCTCTCCCATACGAAACTATAACTCGTCTGCGGCTGTCGATAGTAGACGGTGATGGCTACGAGTCGACTATTTTCGATCGTTGTATAAATATCTTCGGCTTATGTAACCGTCGCCATTCATCTTTATGGATTCAACCTGGATCGTTTTCTACCCGTCCGCGGGTGTCTGCTCTGATCGATTCTTTTCCGATACGTCTGCCCATAACGCTTCGCTGCGGTATCGTAAATCGCGATACGGAATAACGAGTCGCGCGCCATGACAATAAACTCGAAACGCGAGGTTAGGTTCGCGCTCGCCATCCCTCTATACCAGCGTTTTCCAAACTTTTCTCATCATGGAACTCTTTTCAAGTTCTAACATTTTTAGGGAACGTAAATTTCGGTTCTTAGTTCTAATTCCTTTTGAGAATCGTTTCAAATTGCGTGAAAAGCATAAAAGTGGGCAATGTTTTGTTCTACTTTAACCTCGATTTCATACTTTTTTGAACACAGTTTGTAAAACGCTGCTCCATGCGCAGTCCACAAATTTGATCAATCATATTTGTGTATACAGGGTGTTTCTGAATTAAAATAATAAAACAGATGTGCATATTTCGTTCAAATAGCATAGTGTGCTGTGCGATGCACGATGCTTTGAAAATTAGCGTGACGATGCTGTTCACGCCTATCTTGGCTGTCGACGATACAGCGATCGATTGGCACTATGTAGTTGAAAGGCGGAACTTAGATAATGGCTTTTGCATGATCGTCAACTCTAGTCGGCAGCCATTTTTCCGCGTTTTGTTGACAGACTGGTAATTAATTTTTATAACGTCATGTTGCTGCATTTAATATGTGGGTTATCGCTATATTGCTGTATGCTTACGGAAGCGTACTGTGTGCGTACATTCTTAAATACATGATATTCTCCAAGCTTTAACAGTAATTTGCCTTGTCATTAGGGAATTGTAATAATGAATTTTCTATATCGCACACTGTTCATTTGTTTCGTGTACAGTTAACCCTCCTATAACGTGGCACGCTTATAACACGGTTTCATACAGTGCTGCACAGTTTCATACAAAGATTTTTGTATCTTTTTCATAAACTGTCAACAATCCTAACGCAGACGCGCTCAAATTAAAGAAATAACAGATATATTCTGCTCTACCAACGAAATAATTACAAAATTTAACGAGTGACTAATAAAGTCACTGTCAATGCTCAACGAACGTCACACGTTGGGTAACTATAGTCATAGTTAGATTATATATTGTAGAAGCATAAAGAAAGAATTAAAGGAAAAAAGACTCATTATATTAACCCTTTGTGTTCGAGAGGCGACTCTCATTCGCTACGATGTTTCATGCAGCAACTGAAGTTTTCCATCGACCGATTTTAAATTTCGAAGCCCTACAAAAATGAATTTGGGAGGTGAAATTAGCTCGAGCGAAGATGAAATTGATTTTCAAGTGTCGAAAAACGAGATTAGTTGCATTAACGAAGAAATTAACGATCGAAAAAGTCGTCGAGTGCAAAGAATTAAATGTTATCGATAATATCAAGTGGAAATAGGGTGCTGCAGTTCCACAGTGCCTATACGCGAGCCGCCACTGATTGCGACAGTCCTCTTAATTTTATATATGTACTAAATTATATCTTGCCTTTTGTATTTATCAAATTTTATTTCATAACCGTATGCATCACAACTTGGTGCTTTGCGGATGCAATTTTCATATAACGCTTAACTAATCAAACTGATTTATACTTTATTTAATTGTGAGTTTCTTATAGAGCGGTTTCCATATAACGCCGTACGAATTAATCGCGTTATAGGAGCGTTAACCGTGTTTGCATGTAATATATGTTGATCGATTTCACGAGGTTTTTTTTACACGCGTTTGAAATCGCGAAAATGAAGCCAGCTGGTGTAAAAGAATGCATACGAAACAGGAAGTCCTCGCGTATGCTGTAAAAATATTGTTTGACGTGTTTATAAAAAAAATATTGGAAGTTTCGAGACGTGTTTATAAAAAAAATATTGAAAGTTCCGAGAAACAAATTTAGACTGTATTTTTCGTTGCTGACAGTAGTGCACTTTAAGCCATCCAACCTGTTATTTTTAATAGGTTCGAGCTGTCGTGTTCTGTCAGAATTTTGCGTAGAATTTCCGAGTCCACGGTAAAACTCTATTGAAAAAAAGTTTATTTCATTCGAGTAAATATAATTGATCGAAATCAATTCATTTGGTTTAATTAATTCTTTTGTTAGCTAAAGTAAAATTTGTTCTAACCGAGAAAAATATTTAATTATCTCAAATTGATCTTTTACTTAACAGATATTTACTATCAGGCGGAAATTTATGTAATAAAAGCTTAAATAAATACTCAGCCTTTTCGAACTAACTAAATATTCTTTGCTTTCATAAATTCTAATGCTATCCGAAATGAGTTCAAGTATGTTTTAGAGAAAGATCATTATTTGACCATGTTAAATTCAAACAGCGTACAGAAAGTACTGCATAAACAGGAGAATTGTTTATCTCGTAAAAAAAAAACCACTTATTAAATATATTGAGTAATTCGAAATTGTCCAGTTCAGTGACAAATTGAAGCTGTCTAATAAGGATCTCGAATGATCGTGCTGTCGCCATTGTCTTTTCCAATAGCTGCGCGTCTAACCCTAAAATAGGTTTCGATATAAATCGCTTTCACCTTCTCCTGCTGTCGATCCGTCTATATTTAGCTGAACCGTGATTTCGACCATGCCAGGGAAATTTGGTTTCTGAATTTGCATG
Organism: Xylocopa violacea; assembly: GCA_963969225.1. Taxonomy (NCBI): domain Eukaryota; kingdom Metazoa; phylum Arthropoda; class Insecta; order Hymenoptera; family Apidae; genus Xylocopa; species Xylocopa violacea. The sequence continues at coordinate 37,030,030 of CAXAJV010000005.1, read as the reverse complement.
ACGAACCGCTTTGTCTTCGGTCAATGATACGACGAATCGATAGTAGGCGGATACAGGGGCGTAAATGGTCTCGGATGACTCGTAAAACCATTTCTTTCCTGGTTTCAGCATACGTAAAGTGATACACCCAAACACTGATAGCAGAATTTTTCTTCTAAACTCTATTTTTTACAGTAACGCGATATATTTTCTTCTGAGAAAAATTGAAAACTAGTTGGACGATTCGCTATCACAATATATAATTTTTTTAGCCCTTTGGATGTTGGAAACAGAGATTATTGTTAAAATATTGCTATTTTAGCGATGATTTGCATTGCTAACGTCTCCCAGGAAAAGAAAGTTTCCATTTCAATAGGAAACTTGAAGGAAACATGCATTTCCCTCAGAGGGGACATCCGAGTGCAAAGAATTAATTGGTCATTTTTACAAACTAAAAAAAAATCAGTTGGGTACTCGACGTTTGTTTATCAGGACTTTGAGAAAGGAGGAAAAGAAGAGAAACAGATCACGAGATCGTTCCTGTATCCAAGAGTACAGTTATTAGAGTAACGAAGCTGCATCATCGAAAATCGATAATTGCACGAGCGAATAAGATTTACGACGGAGCTTGGCATTTGTTTCTCTGGTTTACTCGTTTTCTTCGAGAGAAGAAACTGAATTACAACTGGATGCTAGTCATCAGTTGGCAAACGTACTGAACGCAATCGTGTTTTTCAATTCAATTGGTATTTCCACCTTAGTAATAGCGTTCTAAACAACATACTCAATTTAGGATTCGCATCGATGACAAATCTCTTCTTTTTAAATAAATTGCGCGGCAAATAAAAGAGCTTGGAAGAATCGAATGTATGAATAACGAGCATGGATGTGTGCGCGATTGTGCACGCATACATTCTTGACCAGCCCTCGCCTGCAATTCAATGCCAAGCATAATGGGATCGCATCAATAGTTGGCAATGAATCGATTCGTTGATGAAATCTTTTCGGCTGAATGGAACCGTTTGCAGCCGGCACGATTATAAACGCGAATTATTACGTGGATGGCTTTATCGCTTTCTAATCGAGACGGCTCGATGAATACTATTTTCATTTTTACCCGTTTCAACGTGCTTGTAAGGTTCTGAACGCTTTGCGCTTGATCCCTCCAGCTACCGTCGATGAAATCTGTTCCATCGGCAGCAAACTCGTCAGAAATACGAAACGAACGAAGTTCAAATCTTGTTACGTCCCTGTGTCATCTCCAAAGTCACATGACCGTAAACTTCGTTACGCGATGCGAGTTGTTTCGTCACTCGCAGTCGGACGACGGTGCGCCACGCTTTCAGAATTCGCGTAATTTATCCGAGTTACCGCGTTAAACCTTTTCGAAACAGTTCCTCGATCGGTTAAATCTTCCACGAGAGTCTAACTCCGCAAACATGGACTGGTTGACGTTAATCTTGTCTCTCGTGCCAGGAATTTATCTCGTCTATTACTTCCTGTGGAAACCCCTGATCCATTTCCAACGCCTCGATCTTCCGTACGCAACACCGTTCCCCATCCTGGGCAACATGGCGCCGTTCATGTTGCGCCGCACCTCTTTGTTCGAGTGCATCGAAAAATTGTACCACCGTTTCTCCCACGCCAAGTATTTCGGTTTCTACCACTTCACGACACCTGTGATAGTGATTCGCGACCCGGAACTGATCACCGCCGTCACCGTTACCAACTTCGACCATTTCTGCGACCATCATGGTTTCGTGGACGAGGAGCTGGACCCGCTGATGGGCAAGAATCTGCTGTCGCTTCGTGGCGATCGTTGGAGGGAAATGAGAAGGTTCTGTACGAAACAGTCATTTGAATTTGCTGCCTTTCAAGTCTGTGTGTACAGTTGACTGTAGCAACAAAACTGCGAATTGAAATTCGATATGAAAATTTGATTTTTATCCGTTCTTTCGTATTGTATCGTCATGAACGACAGTAGCGTATCATTTTTCCCGTATCGTTCTCGAGTATCGTTGGCTAGCACTATCCAACAATGCTTAATTGTTTTTGTATGGCCGTACTATACACCCACGTTCGTTATCGGTTTATTCGATTATCATGCATCATCCTTTTGATAAAATCAATCGGAAATCGGTGTATGACCGATTGAACCATTGCGCGTTCTTTTATCAGATATCTGTACGCAACGATGCGATGTCTGTCGACCCACACTGACACGCAACAGTGTTAGAATCGAGAAAACAAAGCAATTTTGTATCCAGCTTCGCGCAATCAAAATACAGGTTGAGGCATTTTAGCGTCACATTATAGTATCTTTCATTTTTTATGAAATCTTCCATTCACGGTCAATATTTACGACTAGATAACCCCGTGCACACGCGTACGTATCTTCTGACCGCGCAGAAATTTTCTAACAGGTTACTGAGCCCTATATTCACGTCTAGCAAGATGAGGATCATGTTTCGTTTGATCAGCGACTGCGCGGACAATGTGACGGATTTCGTTGCGACGAAATCGAAACAGGGACAGGTGTTCGACACAAGGGAGGTCTTTCATTGGTACGCGAACGACGTGGTGGCTAGTTGTAACTTTGGATATGCGGTGGATTCGATGAGAGATCCAGAGAACCAATTCTATGCCTTCGCCAAGGAAGCGCTGAATTTCATGTCCTCTCTTTCGCTGAAGTTCGCGATAGGCAAGAACTTCTCGACCATATCGAGGCTATTGGGCATTAAGATGGTTAATGACGATGCTCGACAGTATTTTCTGCGTGTCGTGGCAGACACGGTTAAGATCAGAGAGGAGAAGGTAGGTTAAACGACAAATTAAATTTCTATACGTAAAAAGCTTTTCGTTTTTCACATTTCTTATACAACACAGTCGATTATGTCCTAGTTTGTCGCTTCCTTCTTTGTGTTCTTCATAATCCATACAAATATCATATTTAATATGTTCCTGTGGTATGTCTTCAGATTCACCATAATATATATATCATAAATCTAACTCTAATTTTTTGCGGAGTATTTAGTAATTGTTTGTGGATCATCAGTGTTCCGCGGAACACAGCTTGGGAAAGCTTGGGAAACGCTGGATAACCCTCAAAAAAGCCTGACAATGTGTCTTGGATTTTCAGTAAAAAATTACTGAAAAAATCAGACGCAAATCAAAGAAGAACATATATAAGCAAATAATATTCCTGTTCCAAAAAAGGAACGATAATTCACTTCTGATAATTACAAGCGTCCCTTTCCTCTTTACTATTGCATTTTACTGTTTTTACAAGGTGTTCGATATAGAGATACTGTTTCATTTGTACTATCTCCTCCCATCATTGTGTTTATAGTTTATAGCATCAGCAACCACATTAAACATCGAGCTCGATAGAATCCCCGTTCTTAAAAGGGATAAAGTCAAACTTGGTCGAAAGGGAATATTTAATAAGGAACATTGATTTTAATATTTGAAGCTTGCGATGTGTATGTAAACTTGTGTAATGGACTGTGTGTCGAGTATTCTATAAGTAGACGAGGTTTGTGCTTTCTAACTAGGTTAAACCGCAATCTTTCCGGGATTGGAGGAACAAGAAAGACGTTCCGTAATTTAATATTGAAAAAGAGATATAAAAAGGGAAGTGTCGGAAATGTACTCGTTATTTTTTAATAACGTTTGAAGGATTTATCCGAGTGCCACGGATTTCACCGTGTTAATGCTTTTATCCGACTCTGTATTCCGGAAATAACTTGCTCGTATCGCTTTAAAAACGATTTAAAAAATTCTAAACATGACGCTACTATCTAATCGAAGAGATAGCAAAAGCGTCATCAGACTGCTCGTTTTGATGTTCTCGACCAAAACTATGTTGCGTGCACGTGTACGTGATTTTCTTTGAAATCATTTTCGATTGACAAATTAAAATTGCTCGTATTTTACAAGTTTTGCGACCACTTTGATGTTTTAATGGAACATAACCTATACAAATGACCGCATGTATCCAGAGATTACAATAATTCGCGTAGCATGTTTAACGTTAACGCTCTCGGCTCAGTGGACAGTGAACGTATTAATTTCCAGTAATTTGCATTCTAAAGGACTCGGCCATCATCCCATCTGCTAACCACAAACATTTGCAATGGTCTTCTCCATTCCACTAATCTACCCAACCTCTTTTGTCGCTACCTTCGAGTCCCCGCTATTTCACGCTCAAACTTAATCCCTCGTGGCAAGAATATAAATTCTCCTTCCGTTTTCCTAATTTCTAACATAAACTTGTTTCCCCGTCCTTTCGAAAATTCTGTCGCCATTTTCTCATAAAAATCAAACACCAACGTTACTCAAACTATCTCGAAAACAGGGCATCTATCGGCCAGATATGATCCAGCTGATGATGGAGTCCAAAGACAAGGACGGAAAGGGGCTAACGATCGAGGAGATGACGTGCCAAGCGTTCATTTTTTTCCTCGCTGGGTTCGACGCGATATCCAGTATCATTTGCTTCGCGACGCACGAAATTGCTGTGAATCCCGACGTGCAAGCTAACCTTTACGCGGAGATCGAAGAGGTGGTACGAAAAACTGGGGAGAAACCTACTTACGACTCCCTGAAGAGTATGCGATACATGGACGCTGTGGTCAACGAAGTTCTTCGATTGTACACCTCAGCGTTGTTCCTGGATCGAGTGTGCGTGAAGGAATTCGAGTTTCCGCCAGCAACGGCCACTTCGAAACCGATTATTGTGAAACCAGGTGATATCGTGTGGTATCTTCCACTGGCTATTCATCGCGACCCGAAGTACTATCCAGAACCGACCAGGTTCGATCCTGGTCGATTTTTAAATGTCGAACCAACTCAGCCCACTTACATACCGTTTGGATTGGGACCCAGATTCTGTATTGGAAATAGATTCGCCATATTGGAGTGCAAAGTCGTGTTGTTTTATTTACTGTGGCGTTGCAGGCTGGAGGTCTGTAATGAAACGCAGATTCCCATGCGGTTCAGTAAAAAGAGTTTTGTATTGGCGCCAGAGAAGGGATTTTGGTTGAAGTTCCGTACTAGGGATGAAAATTATCCGTCGAGGATCGAAGGCGAAATTAAGGAGCTTTGAATGTAACGCGAATAAGAAGGAAGGTTAAAAGTTTATGAATGTTCGATGGGATATAGTAATGTGTAATCGTTCGGATCCCAGGGGTCACTGAAAAAACATTGTCGGAGAATATCGAACAACCCGTTGTCTTGTTTTTGTTTGTTTACATGAAAAAGAGGTAGCGATGCGACGAACCCGCATCAGTAGAATCGAATGCGTCGACAGTGATGAAATCCAAATAACATCGTTAGTTGTCTGTCGCGTTAAAATCTAGTGGGTCTTACAAATATGAAATCTGAACAGCGCGATGGCACTGCGTGGGATCCAAAAGGATAAAATAAATAAGCGTTGAAAATTATCAACTGAAAGTGAACGTGAATAAGAAAGAAGGTTAAAAGTTTATGAATATTCGATAGGATATAATAATGTGTAATCGAATTAATCGTTTGGATCCCAGGGGTCATTGAAAAAACATTGTCGAAGAATGTCGAACAACGCGATAGCGCTTGTTTGAACCGAGTACGAAAAGAGCCAAACGGCGCGATAGCGATTGTCTTGTTTTTGTTTGTTTACATGAAAAAGAGGTAGCGATGCGACGAACCCGCATCGGTAGAATCGAATGCGTCGACAGTGATGAAATCCAAATAACACCGTTAGTTGTCTATCGCGTTAAAATCTAGTGAATTTTTCCAACATGAAATCTGAACAGCGCGATCGCACTGCGTGGGATCCAAAAGGATAAAGTAAATAAACGTTGAAAATTATCAACTGAAAGTGACTCTCTAGAAAACACTTTGCAACCCTCGAGGAGGTCGCGAACTATGTAACGCGAGTCATTGCGAAATACCATCGCTGATAAACATTTGTACGGAGATTGTTTACTCAGCACGGGGTAGATACGATTTTTTCCAGTAGTCTGGATGCGGAAGCACAAATGTTTTTACGGTGGTAATGTAATCATAGCAGAACAGCAGAGAGGAGAGACGCGTAGATATCTATTCTAGCTCATTGCTTATGCATCTTCATCGCGAACGTAACCACGTAACAATTCAACTTTCCTCGAGAATTTTATCATACCCGACGTGATAACAATTTAAAAAAAAGGAAAAACCTGCCAGACGAATTTTCTGTCTTAATACCAAAGTTTCGAATAAAGCAATTCAACTTGGCTGCGTTAGCAAGTTTCCAATAGAGAGGAAACTATGTATTCGTTGAAACGGTGCGAAACGGAAGGCATTCGGTATTTTTCTCGAACGGTGCCTGAAGAAGTAATTTCATTTCGACCAGCTGCTTTTCATATTACCAAACGAAATAACGAGGTGCGAAATATTTTTGCTCGCTTTCTCTTCTCTTTCGTTCCGTTTAATTAAGTTAGTATTGCTACGAACTAAATTGAATTTAATTTCCTCGCGCGTGCAACTTCATATTTAAATACTTGCAATCAAACGAAAACCGCGACGTACATACTAAGCACTGCGATGCGTAACAAACAACAGAAAAGCGTAAATACTGCGATACGTGCGCTTTTCAGCGCTTCATTATGTCTACTTTAAACCGCTCGACAGTTTTTTAGAGTTCCAGTGTCAATCGTTAACATCGACGCTTCGTTAAGGACGCGCGGTTTAGTTGAAAGCGTAACGAGCAAATCGCACACACGCGCGCTCTCTCGCAGTCGACTTTAATTACCATGAAATCTGCATAAAGCTCGCTGATGTCGCAGCTCGAGTGCGCTTTTTCATCGATCCTTGAGCGTTTTTCACGGCCAGGCCGCGACCCGACAAGAAACGAAGAGATGGCCGCGACTATCTGCCGAATCATCGGAACGAGTGTTCGAGAGCACGTTCGATCAAACTTCGTTTCACAATTTCGCGGCGCTCCTTCAATTCGCGAGCCTGAATTATGCATAGTTCGTATCGTTCGACCTAAAGAATCTGTTTCGCGACGAAATTTTTCTGGGACACGTTTTTATTCCTTCCACACTTTGGACTTTGATTATTTAACGCTAGAAAGACTGAAACTTAGTATATACCTATATTGCCCAAAAGCAGTCAAAATGACTGCATTGTGAAAGAATAACTAATGTGTAAAGAAATATGATATTTGATGTTATATAACAAGTTATTAGTAAATATTAATAATAACAAAAATTTACTTCACTTGGAAAAAAAATATAATTTATGCATTATTATTTGCACATTTCTTGCAAATGAAAGTGGAAATCTTTTTATGTGTACATCTTCCGCAAACATACTTTTCACATTTTTCACATGTATTATTTGTTTTGTTGTTGAGGCAAAGTCGTACTTGACAAATTTTGCGTTTGTTAGAATGGGTTGAATTTGATGATGTTGCAGTTGATCTTTGTGGGTCTTCATGTTCTGATCAATTTTTCTGTCTTGCAGCTCTGTATTCGGTGGAAAGCTGTTCTGCTAATTTTTAATTTTGACTATTTCAAATTTCCCAATCTAGTGTTAAATAAAGATAAATGTTTAATGAATCCAACGATCCTGAAAATTTTTGATCGCGAATTTTGAATAGCTATGAAAGCAATTGTAAAATTTGAAACGAGAAACGCGAGGCGCATACAATTGTTAGTGACTTGGATGAACTAATCACTGCACGCCACTGATTATATCGAAACCGTGTTATGAGTTTTCTTCGAATATTATCAAAAGTGTTTAATAGCTGCACAAACACCATCAGTTAAGTGTCGTTTAATCTGACTTCGTCGTTTTCAATTTAATTAGCCACGATCGCCACAAGACACGAAGAAGACAACCAGTAAAGCTTGTTACCCCGACTAAATATTGAATTTGCTAGCAGTGTCATGCGACCTTATATCGAAACCGTGTTGTAAGAGTTTCCTTCGAATAGTATCAAAAGTGTTTAATAGCTGTACAGACACCATGATCAGTCACGTGTCGTTTAATCTGACTTCGTCGTTTTCAACTTAATTAGCCACGATCGCCACAAGACACGAAGAAGACAACCAGTAAAGCTTGTTACCCCGACTAAATATTGAATTTGCTAGCAGTGTCATGCGACCCTAGACAAGTTGTCGTTATTTCTGTTTAATCGGCCGCAGATTAGTGTACGTGTCCCAGAGGATTCCAACAACTTGCAATTAAACCGAAGATAGTTTCGCAGCGAGCCAATGTGGGCTGCGGATTGGTTTTCGCGGCGGAAATGCTCGCTGACGTTACAATCGTAATCTTCTCCACTGGGGCGTATTCTATTTTTGACGAATAAACAACGGAAAAATGACTGAAAGGTAATGGAAAGTGGAATTTCGTACTAGGGGCAACCTTTTCCATTTCCGCGCAGTTGAAACATTTAAATTCAGGATTATATGGAAGATTCTGTTGTCCATTGCACGCGAGCAGCGACGGAAATAAAAGAAACGAACGGCTGCCCCGATTTTTAGCTCGAATTGCGTGCAAAGCTCGCGGAAAATTCTGCAAACGCGCGTATGCAAATGGAACGCGGTAAGCAGAGTGCATGGAATTGTATGTACGCGAAGAACGTATCGAAAGACTCAACGATTTTATATCTACGCTAGAAATGCTATTACGTTGCGCGAGTTCGAACGAAGGTTTTCGAGGAGATGGAACTTTTTAAACTATGAATTATGATAAACCACTTTGCTTATCAAAACGAGGACGCCCTTCAGAACCAAGTCCTTGACACAATATTTGATCGTAATCATAATATTTACTGACAACGCACGTTAACTTGAAATTCATTAAGTGAAGCTTGCGAGCAACATAGCAGCTGCACTCGGTTAACTTATATATACTCGATGAGCATGGTTTAATAATATACTTCGCAGTTTACAACAGGTATGAGTGGCATCGATGTTTTGACTGAAATTTTAGTGTTCTTGCTAGAAAAATATCAGACCTTTGCGTCGCCAATTTGGATGAAACTTTAATCACTGACAAGTTTCCTCGATATAATTTGAAATATTACTTCTTCATACAGAATTCTTACTTTTTAAATATACGTTTCGTACGGGTGTTTGTAATATTCTGTATCACAAACGAAGAAATTAAAATATTTATTTATAATTATTTGTTTGAAAAATCTATTTCACTCTAAAATGAACGAGAAACTCCATACACTGCACCGCTAGATACGTATCACTTTGATGTCGGAAGTGACATCTTTGTGATCAGCGATACGATACCCTTTCACATGATACTGACAATGCCGAGGATGACGTTTCAAGAAACTGATATCACTAGTGAAAAATTTTAGTCGTTTCGTAGATTTTTATTTCGAAGTTGCCTAGCGTCAAACACTAACGTCCTTGTGTACAGATTATATATAAAATAAAGGGTATCCGCAAAATCAGTAACCAATTATTAACCCTTTAACTACGGTTGTGGTTTATAAACCAGTAAAATAAAACTAAAATAAATGCGATAAGAAAAGTCTTTTAAAATCGAATATCACTTCGATAATACAAAATTAAAATGTGATAAAAATACCCCCTGTTAAAGGGTTAAAACAGTAAGAGGGAAGAATTAAATGAACGGCTTTTAAATCGCCAATTAAATCGCGCGCGACAGCTTGCAGGGTAGAATTTGAACGGCAATGAATGGGTTACGCGAGGTATAACCCCATCTGTAACTCGTACCAGCTCTTAAGGACCAGCAATAACTGGAGTCTATTCTTAGGTAAAGTTCCAGGACTTTGAATGGCTCCGAGCGTGTGAGTAGGGATGATAGTCCGAGTCGTTATTCGGGTAGTTTCAGCGGAAGATATGTAGGTCAGGATGACGCAGTGCCCATGGGGTGTAGATAATGGTGGTTACAGAAGAGATGATTCAATAAGCCACCGTCTCTTTAACGCGTTGTCCGAAATATTTCATCGAAGCAACCTCCGAGCCAAATTTAACCATCGCGCAAATCCAAGAAGGAAGGGTGGGAAAACGGAAACCAACATATGTTACTATTTCGAATATCCGCTAAAGTAATCGACGAAAAATCGTGAGAAATATTCGTGTTGTACGACACAAATATCGGAAAAGTTTCGAAGAAAGCTCGCAATAAATGATTTCATTCGTAATGGGTTGAAGAGGAAAGAAAACGCGCGTACGCAAAGAATCTCTCCTTAACGTTCGTCTTCAATTTCCAGAGTGCCAGCAGCAGTAACAACGGTGCTGGGGGCATCAAAATGGGACCAGTGGTCGGAGGCAGGCGGCCACCCTCGCAGCAATCGTTTCACTCGTCGAAGAACAACCATTCCCATCACTCCCGACATCAGACCACGTCCGCGCCGCCGTCTACGCCGCGGAACGCTTGTCAGCTGCCCGAAATAGGGACTCGTTGTATACGTAAGTAATACGCTGCTTTTATCCGTCGTCCCCGTTTATCCCCGTTTATCCCCCGTTCTATCGTGCCCCCTCGAAGACGTAATCGTACGCCATCACTTTTGCCCTCGGTTCGATACCTCGATCTCCTCTGCCGGATTTAACGCGTCACAGAGCCCAACCACCGCTGGCGACCATTCCGATTTCGACGCAACCAGTGGCCTCGTCGTGTGGCGTTTTAATCCGCTCTGATTGTATTCGAAGCTAGAGAGGCGATCCCCGTGTAACGCGACGTTCATATCGGATCATTCAAATCGAGGGTCACGCATTTAAATCGAAACAAAATGTTCCAGATGTTTTTTTTCACACGCGACATATCGGGTTCCAACGAAACGGCGCCTCGAACTGTACTCGTAATAATTTCGTTGGAAGTAGCGTGTACCAAACGTCATAGAATGCTAGGAACTTCCATGCATCGGATTCCAGGATTTCGTCGAGTATGGTAGCTCTCGACTACGGCGAGAATTAATTAAACTTCGTCGGGATCCACGTTTCGTGTTGTCAGACGAATCGTCGTCCCGCAAAGAGATTCTCTCCCACGCGAGTGTAAGGGTAATAAGTTTTCCCCGCGCTGTAACACTTCTGGACTTTCAAACCGTTCCGCTCATAAAACCAATCGGGATTGGTTTGCGTTTCAATAGTCGTCGCAAACTTTTTAGTTAATCCCCGCGCGTGATTGCCACGGGAAACCTGAAGTTAAATCACACAAGTGCAGGAAGCGTTGACGTTGCTCTAAACTTCGATTGGGATTACTATTAGCATGTTCCGATTAAGGATTCGCTCACCTAAACACGCGTCCAAGGGGAAATTACTTTATCCCAAGCAGTGATGCTCTGCGAATAGAATAGTGTATCGAAACTACAAGATCTGGGATTACGGTTGAGAAACTCGGATCGAAAGCTAAGAGTACGAGTTCGAGCGACTGTTCGTCGCCATGTTTGAGGATAAATACACGCGCCACCTGAACGACTTAAGAAGTACCAGTTTCTGAGGATGCTGTTGTCCCTTGAGCACAAGTCAAAATTAAGTATTCCAACATGCTACGATTCTATCTCAATCTATTTTGACAATTTCTTAAATTTCTAATTTAAGTTCAGAAACTGGTACTTCTTAAATTGAGAAACGAATTAACGAGATGTAAGAAATTGTCAAAATAGATTGAGATAGAATCGTAGCGTGTTGGAATACTTAATTTTGACTTGTGCTCAAGGGAGAACAACGTCCTATATAGTAGAATTTTCGACCTATTCCTAACATCCTCGCGTCTAAGACGCGACTCCGCCATTTTAGTAGCCTTACTGATTAATCAGCCAGCAGCTCCAGGATGAAACGCGTCTTCCCTTTCATTTCTTCTTCCTATCCTTTCTCTCTCACACTCACAACGACCCAAAGCAATACGTTTCACCTTCTTAGGTCGTTCGTATTAGCCTCAAGAATACCTCCAACGCACCCTCTGATATCCAATATTTTCTTCCAGAAACCAGATCATTACTCCCGTTTCTATTCACGAGATATACGATTACGTTTCGCGTAGTATCGATTCCACTTGAACGCAGATACGCTACTTTTCAATGTACGTTCCACAGAGATTCGATTCTTACTTCGCCACTATTCCTTTTTCTAAGTACTTAAATATTGATCCTCAAACACTGACGTTTCGCTCGTTTCTTTTTGTTGCAGACATCAGATCGTCTTCGAGGAATCTCGTATCTACGAGAAATCAGCAGAGCATCACGAAAATGCTTCTGCTGATTAGCACGGTCTTCATTCTTCTCAATTTACCAAGGTAAGCTCTTGCAGGAAGATTTATTTTCTTTCTTAACTAGAATGTTCCACCATTTCTTTTTTCCAGCTGTCTTCAAGTAGTTTTAAGCTCGTTTTATCTTTTTCGAGCAAAGTTAGGACGTTGCTTCGTATTTCTTGAAGTTTTACAAGCATGCAAAGTATATATAAGATTTTAATTTTCTGCAGGTATTCTAATATAGTGGTTAAGGTGTATCTCTCGTTGCTTGTATATACGAGATACAGATTAATGATTGAAATAACTCAAGTAAGTAACGTTTCATGGAATCCTATGTACGCGAAAATACCAAAATATATATTCGAAATTAATCATCCTCGATTGCATCGCTAGGGACGATGTTCTCAGTTGCAAAAGATGAACAATCATAATCATAACGAACGACTTTCATATATTATTTTCACTTCATCTAACGTCCTCATATTTCCAAGAACCCTGCGAAGCTAATATTACACTTGCGCGTATAAAAGTTTTTGATCTGCGCGAGCAGCCATTTACTCAAATCAATGCCAAATTCTAATTAACAGGATTTTACTGTAATCGTAATTTACAAAGGACTGCACCGAATAATTTCTCATTTACCGCGTTGGACTGAATTTCAAAGCGTCCCCGCGTGTTCTAAAAAGAGAATTCAGCTTTAGTTTAATTCGTTATTTATTTCGTTCATCAGCGTGTCGTTATGCTTATACGGTGTTATCCGGAGTATTTGCTTTTGCGGAAAATATAGAAATGCAAGAATTCTCTTCGAATCCCTCGACACAAGTGACACTGAACATTTTCAAGCAACGCGCAAACGTGACGTGAGCCGCTCGACGATCATTATGAATAATTCGTGCTCGAGAACGTCAGCGGGAGTGCACGTAAATCGCGTAATAAGATACGTGCATTGTCGACGAAAAGTTTGATTATCTCTTTTATGCTCGCGAATGCATGCTTGTTACGCGAAGTTGGAGTTAAGCAAAGGATGGCAGATAAAGACGCTCCCTTTTATCAGATAAAGCAAACTTGTAGTTGCGCGAATACAAAACGAGGAAATTTCGGTCGCGTCGTATTCAATACACGGCACGAGGTGACGTGGAAAAGCCACGTTTTCAAATCAGAACCAGCTCGATTGAAATAGTCGGTAAAACGTGAACGCTTGTTTTTCCAGTTACGTGATTCGGCTATGCGTGTTCTTCTTCACCCTGGCTAGCAAGAATGCACCGGACCTCCTCTGGTGTTTGCAGCAATTTTTCATGCTACTCTACTACACCAACTTCAGCATCAACTTTCTGCTGTACGCGATGTGCGGGATCACGTTCCGACGGTGTCTGCAACAGCTGCTTCGCAAGGTACTGAAAAGCATGACCAGGTACCATTGCAATCCGCAACGATATATATAGGCCTCGTTGCGACCATTTCGTCTGAATCGCGACAGCACCACGGCCATGGAGCCTGTGAATCTGTAAACAGAATCGACGATCGAGGATCGTCGTACGTCTAACAGCGTCACGTGACCAATATGGCTGCTTGGTCACGTGATCGACTTGGACACCGCTGAGATTCGTAGACGGCAGTTGGCTCGTAGAGTCACGCTCGAGTTGTAACGTACGATAAGCTCGAAGAGTGAGAGTCGAGTGGGAATGATGATTTACACGGTACGTTTGATCGAACCGCGCGTACGTAGCTGATTCACTTCAACGAACGGGGCAAGAATACGTGTTCGAGGAGAGCTGTACGCTCTCAACGGAATGGCGTGACAATTGTTCATTGTCGATGAACAATTGTGGATAATAACGTTGGTTTGTGATTTATATAGTTGGTATTTGGTTTTTGGGCAATCACTGCGCGACGACGATCGCGAGAGAGGTTACTTTTATTGCGGATTGCTTGTTTCGAGTTAACTGACAGACATTTAGTTGCATCTTCCAAATATATTGTACAACAGAAAATCAGTCATTGTCGTTATAACAAAGTTCAGCGTTCCATGCGGACTGTGTTACTGAAACTATGATTTTTTTATTTCACATTGTAACAACAAACCGTCAACAGATTCGTATATTATGATAGCGAATCCTTGGTAAGTGCTCGTGTCATAATCTACAGAGTAAAAGTCGAAGAACTCAATTATATCGATATGATATCGACTACTTGAAATCATCGAACAATCGTTTGAGAACCTGAAAGCAGACACTATACTACGGATACCGTAACTCTAGCGAAATATCAGTCTTTACGAAGAACATCGATGTCTTCTTTTTGAAATTGTGCATGTTCATAGAATCAGAGAAATTGGTAATATGAAATAAAGCGTCTGAAGATTCTCCAGACACTTGTTATTTCGAAACTAAGTAAAACTGAAAATCTGTCATACATGAATCGATCAATTTAAATAGGTTCGTTTACTTTTTATTCGATGTATATGGATTATACGTGTATAGTAATGAATTATAAAATAAGAAACCAAATAATACCTTCGCTACCTATCCCCTCACTTCTAAATGTGAGAAATATCACGCGCAAGTCAGATAACCTCGCAAACACACTCTGATCGTAAGATCAGCGAACGATTTTGAAACGATCGAAAAAAGATGACAGAAAAAATTTCAGATAGATTATTTAATCGTGTGTATTATACGTAATATATAAAAATTGTATATATCTATTCGTATTTATATAGTAGTTAAATATTTATGTAATAATTGTGCTTTCGTCTGTAATGTGCTCGTGATTGGTTTTTTTACGGGTATGCGCATGCGTCACATAGTAAAGCGCGGTGTCCGACTGAAAGTCGATTATACTCATGAAATAACTAACAGTAAATTTTTCCGGAGGAAATTCAATTTCCATTGGGAATAAAATACGATAAAACCCTAATAAAATTGATGGAGCTCGGTATTTCTTTCGATCTCTGTCACGATTTTTTTCTTATTTGCTGCGAGACAACACCGGTATCTCGATTTCACGATGCTGCGGAATTTTTATTTTAATGAAAGAATTTGCTGTCGGGTAAGTCGCTCCAAGTTGAAAATAAGGTCTAGGATGTTTTGAAGCAAAAGACCAATTTAATTAAAATTTTACGGAAAATACACTTCTCTTCAAATGAAAAAAGAGTGTTTTGCTGAGAGAATTGCTTGTTTAGACTTATCGAATTGAAGTAGCCGCTTAACCTTACGATAGAAAGTAATAAATACAATTTTGTTGATAATGATTTTAAAAACGTTCTGTTTCGTTGTCACGATGGCTATTATGATAAATTACCGACATTAAAACAGGAAATTGCAATTTGCCTTACGAGGACTATGTATTTTGTGGATGCATGCATGCGAAGCGTTAATTGAATTTTGCAAAATTAATAAGTCATTATTTTAAATAAGTAATATAGATTATGGATGTTTATGCAATTATAATATATGGAAATACGTAAAATAGATGAATTTAATATGCAGAAAATGTCGTCCAAGTTCAGCTAACATTTGCTAAGGTAAATAAGATTTTTGCTGTTTTTCAATATCGTGCACGCAATATTTTTATCAATATCATTAAATTCTTTATTTTTAATTTTTAATAGACTATTCGTCGACGCTATTAATGATATTCGTGTACATAGCGAAGATAAATTTGTCTTAGTTAAATTGACTCTCAGCTGAACATATTTGATATGCTGTATATTTGCAAAAATAATGGTAATTCGTGTACGTACGTGTGTATGTGTGTGTATGTATAAATACGTATGTGTGAGATCTGGGAAGATGGACATAACCTAACATCGATTGATACGTTGTGTATATAGTAAATATGCAAGAAATATTCGCAGAATATAAAATGTGCAAAAAAATATGCACCATGCGAAATAAAGGAAACATTTTTACAGTTCTGTAACGAGTGAACGATTTTCTGACTTAGGTCTCGTTTATTTGACTACATCGTTTTGACGAGAGTCCACATTTGCATGAACATCCGCGACCTATACAATTATACAAGTTGTCGGTAAACAAAATGTCTTTTTTTATACAAATGCAATTTTTAGTTACTGTTTAGGGGTATGCGTAATTTAAACTTGGATGTATATAATTGTTTTTTATATTTTCGTTAATTTCTTCGGAACATGTAAATTTCTTATGACGAAGAGAAATTGAAATGTACCTTATTGTTAATTATTGAAATTCATTTTTTAAATATAAGAATTGTTCGAAAAATTTTCCACGATTTTCCATGTTTATTAATTCATGGTCGCCAAGAATGAATTTCTCTGATATCCGATAATATTTCAATCCCTTTTTTTACATCTAAAAATACAGTTCCTGGTGCAAAACAGTAACTAAACCATTTTTAAAGTGTTTTACTTTTTTATCGCTCAGCAATGTAATTGAATTTTACGCCGTAGAACCGGTAACTGCATTAAACATCGGCATGTCTGATCGATCGTTTTCATCGTTCGTTTAAAAGTTTTCAAAAACTTCATTTTTCCAGCTGCACTACTTCACCGATATTTCGAATTTTCGACTTTTTCATTAAAGTTACATGGTTTTCCAGTAGAACCAATTTATTTTTCAGCGGCGATTAAATTTTGCGCGATACGTAAAACAAAATTTAGTCACAATTCTTCGCTGAATCAATCGGTTTTCCTAAAATTACTCGAGTCAGTTCGCAATTTTATTTGCGACCTGGCGTCGCGTAAATTAAAAGAGGAGAAGAAATAAAAGGTTGAAAACGGTGGATATCAATTCGAAGCACAAATCTTCCGTCACGTAAATGGAGCTCGCGTAGAGCGGACCAAAGATGGGAGCCAAATCTGCGCTTCGTCAACGATCCTGTCTGATCCTTTTCTCGATACACGATTGCCTCGTTATCTCTGATCCTCAAGCAAATGGCACGTCGTAAATTTCTCAGCTCCCGTATTTTTTCTCTCGAATCTGATTCCGAGTTAAAACTCTAGGACCAACCGATTCTACTGCGCTCCATCTTCCACAGGATTTTTTGTAGGATAACGAAAAATTGCTGACGTCGACAACGATCTCCAGTTGAATGGGACCGTCGTAGAATTTATTCTGGGAATTTCGTCTACGAGTTATTCTAGAAATTCTGAACTAAGGTAGCTGAAAGGCATGAACAGCGGAGGACTTAAAGCGATGAACATTGGACGCGAGAGACGACGCAGGTATGTATACACTAATAATAATAATTTCAAGCGAACTTTTGCAGTTAAATTCGTTAAAACACCAACACTTTACGAATATGCATACAAATACAAATTGAAATGCATGAGATGCATGAAATGAATTAACATGCTAGAAAATTTACTTCAATACCTGTACAACGAATAATAACAGTCGATTAATCACAGCACTCAGTGGCTTCGCTTATTTAATTATCAACACCTAATATCGCAGCGTTCCGAGCAACGTACGGCTTCGAATATATCATCCGCGTTGACAGTCACCATAGATACAGGCATAATCAATGATCTCGGCACGTGCTAACCATGATCGTACATAAATCTGCGGATCAGAGACAGCCACGCGAAATCACGCGCGTAGGCGTTGAGAGGTTCCCGTGCGAAGGAGAACGTGAGGTGAATAGAAAAGGATACGAAAGGTGGAAAGACGAGAAAAACATGCCCGACCCTGGAGTTTATTAATGCAAGAAAGGAAAGACCCAAATGTGAGAATTGATTACCACTGCGGTTGTGGAAACGTGGACTGTAATGATATCCCCGTGCGAACATTATGATTGAGAGGGACGTAGCCAGAATTAAAACGAGGCGCAATACCTTGGGTATTTTGTTAATCCCTGTGTCACCACTTGGTCCACGAAGTTACTCTTAATCAACGAAGGTAGATGCAGCAAAATCCACGTGTACGAAAATCAGCTTTCACGAACACATTTTCCAACTTGTCAAACTAAAATTACTTTTATGAAATGCGCCAAATTTAGTTTGGCAATTGGCAAAATATTTCGAGTTGTACAACTAGAAACGAGTTTTTGTTCATTGCACAAACAATGTTTCGTTCAAACAGTAACACAATTGTGTCAAAATATACGTATTTGCGTACAAAAAACTAATTTTTCACTAATTTTTTTTTTTTGGGACGAACACATAAAAGTCTGAAAGACATTACAGAATCTTTAAGCCATAGAGAATGAAATAGATTGTTTTAAGCTCTGTGCTGTCAGGTCTTTACTGTATCCAAACGTGTAATTGAATTACACTTTTCTACAAGTTGTACGAAATGAGAAAACAAAAATTTTCCGATTTCTTTTCTTTTCCGTCAAAAGAAATCTTTCTAAATCCCATTTGTGCTTGACTCTTTTCACTAACCACGGAACACTGCAAAGCTTAAAGAGGTTTTGAACGCCACAAATCGAGAGAGAGAGAAAGAACGGGACAGACCTTCTCGTGTTCTCGAATCCATAGCAAAAGTTTGCGTGGCACGTGGCAATTTAACCTTACGGAATGTCTACGCGAACTCCAGAGAGATAATCCTATTTAAGTCTCCAACATAAATCCAAAAAAGGATCAAAGTTGTAAGTTTCACGCGTCGTACTTGAAAAGACTAATCTCGAGCGATCGATTCGTTATCGAAGTCAGCTTCGTATGCGAGAGAAAGAAAAAATTAAGAAAAATAAAGAATTCAAGATGCAGATGACTGAGTTCGTGTGTCATGAATTATTTGCTTCTTTAAACCATTCGAGACGTTTAAACTTCAAAGTACAATAAACGATACGCACGACGTTGAATGGTTTCTCCTGCCATCTCTTATTATAACGAAGAATTATCGACTGATTCTAATGTAGCGTAACCTCAAATTTATATGTGCAGAAAGAAAACTATGGTACAGTAAGTACGTAGAAACGTACAATTTGAAAAGTTATCTTTTCACGTTACAAGTAAACCCGATACGCATTCCTTGTATCAGAAATCCAAGTAATCGCTTTATCGATTAACTCGATTAATTTCCCCACAAATTAGTTATGCGATATGTCACATCGGAGACTCTCGTTCCGTTTAATTAGTAGTGATCAAAATCTTGCTCTGATCACGCTGGAATTGAAATACAGATTCGCAGCTGTCGTTACTACTCGTCTTTCGGATGTTCGATATTCACGTAACTACCACACGCGAACTATGCTGCGGGATATTTAGCGTTTCTGTTACGAAACAACACGTAATACCGCTGCTAATTCGTAAGTCTGCTACGTTCGAATTAACTGGAACAATATGGTTCGATCATCAGCGGCAATACTGGGAGATCGATATCCTGCTATGTAATTGTTGGCGAACTCTATTATCTATAATGAATATTACGGACGGTACGGGTCTCGTTTGATACGGGATGATTCTATCAACCGTTCACGTGTTATCGTCCCAAGGGGGATAAATAATTGTTTAAAGATAAAGTCGTTCAATCGATAGAGCTGAATAGGATGATAATGCACCAAGATACGCGCTTTATTAATAACTGTTTATCGATAATAAATGATATTCGTCGTTCGAGTTTTAGGTTGAACAGAAATTTGAGGTTATGTATATTTAGGGGACTTAATTAAGTTCTTCCATTGAAGAGCGTAAAAATTGAAAGTTTCGATAAAAATTCTTCCGCTTGTTGATAAAGCTGATCAGTATTATTTATCCCTTGGTAAAAATAAATGTCAAGTATGCACAACCTGTTGCAATAAACCAAATATTCTGCCATCTACGCTCATCGAACCAGTGCAACATATCTCGTTAAAATTGTAGACCATCGAACCGGAAGAAAGCGAACAGACGAATTTAGTTTCAATCTCTGTTCGCATCCTGTAGTGCATCCTATAGTGCATGACAACACGATGAACATTGTTTTTTTATTGAAAACTAGTCGACTATTAAATGTGCGAACAAATACGAAAAACGAGCGATCAAAAAATATAGGAGAGGAAATAGAATTTTAATTGAAACAAAAATCAACAAGGCTCAAGGTGTATGTCATCCTGTGCGACATTTAAAGCAGATGATAACTATTTTTTAGGGTTTAGTGTGTTCTCATCGGACGATGGGTAAACGAAAAGTGCGATGCAATGATTAATTGAGAACGCAACATATGCTGCAAATAGACACCGGTTGTTCGACCGGAAACAACCTTCTTGTCTATTAGTTTAAACATTTTGTGTCCCAGTTCACATGATATAATCCATCAGAAATAATGCAATCAATAGATTCGACGATATTTACGTAAAACAAGGAAGCACGTTTTACCTACAGACTCTAATCCTCAGAAGGCTTTAAGGTGTCCTAATAAACCGTAATATTTGCGTAATGTTGCAGACCGTCACGTTGAGATTTAGGCATCGTACGCAAACATAGACAGGTTGTTGGAATTATGTAAGTATAATTTATGAGAGGAAGCGGAATGAAGAATCAGAAAATTATTCACGACGTTTCGGTCAGCTCAGCCAAACTTCGAAATACTTCGTATTTTATGCGAATTTTTGCCGAGCTTCGTACTTTATAGCCACTTTATGATTATCCACATTTCGCAAACGATCGATGTGGATGAAAATATTCAAGTGATTTTAAACAACGACCGTAACAACTTGAAATTGCGCGGTAAGTGATCTCGAAGAGGTTATATCGAACGCGAGGGATCGTAAAAGTGTATATAAAATCTGCATTTACGCGAACATGCATTTCATGCTACTTATAATTCATACGGTTAATTGCATCATTACTATGGATGCTGGCACAAAAGAATAATGTCTTGTTTTCATGGAAAATTTACGGTTTGTTATTTATTGATTCTTTGGATTAAGTTGAACCAATAAACTGTATGTGTACACGATTGACAAGAAGAAATGTACTTTAAAAACGTACAAATATATAAATTGAAGCATAATTTTACGCGAGTGAGGACCTCATATACAAATTACAAACTTATGGTTTTCGTCAACGACCATACTACGCAGGTGAAACACCGGTTCTCGTCCGATCACCGAAGTTAAGCTGCGTTAGGCACGGATAGTACTTAGATGGGTGACCGCTTGGGAACTCCGTGTGTTGTTGGCAAAAATTCTTTTTTTATATTTCCAATTATTAGCAATATAATTAAGGTTTATAATTTGCAATTTGTAACATGCTTTTTGATGGTTGTAACAATTTTTGTAATACTACTATACAGTTTATAATATCTGTTTAAAAGAAAGTAATAGAAATAAAATCGACTCTGTTTCTTCCTTTGGATTTTGTCGAGATCTTTTTTTTAATTACTTTCTTGCGATGTATGCATGTGTAAAGAGAAATGTCTTTTTCACTTTATATTATATCCCTTCACGCTTCTCAGTGGTGAATAATATACCAACTGTGTGAATCTAGCTTCTGGCTGCCCAAACCCATTTTCTCTACTGCGACCTGCGTCAAATATACTCTTATTCCACTTATTCCACTACACCATTTTCCTCTACCTTTCTGAGAGAACTCACTTGTCTATTCTTTCACTTTTTTCCCTTAAATATTTAACCTTTGTCTCTTGCAAAGTTTTGCCTGTGACTTGGAAACTATTTTTCTCGTTTATTTCCCATAAATTAAATAAATAAAATGAGATGGTTATTTGAGAATTTCAGAATTTCATTTTTACAGTGCATTCACTGTAAATTTTCAAGACATCCACGCGATCAGCAAGATGAAACTGAGCAATCGGAAATCGGTACCTCAAACCTTCCTAATCGAATATTCACGAATGCAACCAACACAATGGAAGGAACCCTGCTTCGTAAACGAGCTACCTTTCGCTTTTATTCGATCTCAGCTTATTTCCTTTCCAGAGGTGTGTTCTATACAAATGGGATCGTTCGACTATGCTGATCTTCTCCCTTTGTCCCTGAGATCCCCTAGTGACGGCAATGAACAACCTAACACGAACAGGTTGCTTTCGAACCCCTGTTTATATCCCTTCCAGTTATACGCGAACAATCAGCCTCGACGTGTTCTCAAGGAAAAATTCACGCTCACAAACGCTCAGAGACTACCTCGATTGCTATCGTACGGAAAATGCGGTGATGCTGTTGTTGTCTGCATAATCGACGCGACTGTTTTGGACATGCGAATAGGAGTTCACGAAGACATCTAAATTAGACTGCGAGCAAAAGCACGTGTTGTGCAAATCAAATGTGCAATTTTTGTATTGCGCTTTCTGGACCCGTCTTAATGGTCAAATTATTGTAAATAATGTTTGCAAAATTATTGCAAGTAGTATTTTACTTTTAAAAATTTCAGATTATTTTTATCGATTTTTATTTTGTTCCAAAGCAAAGAAAGACATTTCAGTTGCGTTTTTTGTGTTGCTGTAGCTTCGCATAAAAAAATTTTTCGCTCAGAGTCCTTTGAGTCCTAGATGTTTTTTTCGAATCGTAAAATCTATGCCTCTGTATGCAACGAAAATAAAAAAGAGTTTACGGTTGCAAGATTTTTTCCGCTATTGCAGGTTTTATCTGTGACATTGCTTTTTAGTTTCGTGCTACCGTAATGTGGCTGAGAGAGAGAGCGAGAGAGAGTGAGAGCCTGACTTTTGATAAAATCCTGCGTGACAAATAAGAATCGAAAGAAATGATCAAATCGAACTAAAAGTACAACACTGAAGAAGATTACTCGTTGGTACGGTTATTAAATTTTACACAATTTGTCGAGAATTAAAATTTCGCGATTGTACAGCACAATGCTGTTTGCAAGTTCGCTCGCGAAGATTCAGAAACTAAATAGCCTATTAGTCTGGTAAGAAATCTTAGTTAAAAGGCTGCTTAACTAAAGGGCTGTTCAACGCTTATTAAAAGTGAATTATGGGATGCTTATTGTTGCTCTTAATTTCATCGTTAAAGCAGGTTTAACAAAGCGATATAATAAATTCATAGAACTAATTGTGATTTATACAGTTATATTACATTTTCCGCTCACCGTATTTTCTTCTTTTCTTACTTTAAACTTGAATATTCTATCTCTCTCTCTAGTGTCTTTGGAGATTGAGTATTTAAAAAAAGAGAAAATGGAAAAGAGTACATTTTGGATTTACTTTAGCATTACTTGATCGATTCGTGGTTTAAAGAGTGAAAAATTCCTCGACGATTCAATCGAATCAAAAGCAATAAGAAAATGTCCTCTATAAGGGTAAAGAATACTGTTAGCATAACAAGTTGTCGAGTTGAATGATAGAATCCTAACAGATAAGCATTTTCAATTACGCGATTCGTGCTCAGCAATCCTAGCAATGGAAATAATTTAAACAGTCCTTCTGGTTTCAAGAAAACACTCACCTTCGTTTTTCCCGACCCAGTTGGACCGACGAGCATCAATCCGTGTCGCACCACCGTCGTCTCATATAATTGAATAACTTTCTTCACGAACTCTGCAATCAAAAGTGCGAAATTTAATGGCTCGTCATCTCACGGATTATTAAATTATTCACTCGAATAAAATTTTCTTGAGAGTGTAAAACTATTGTGCGAGATACCAATCTGAACGATCAGTCCGTAGGGATGGATTATTTACTACCATGCTTTACGTCACACCTGACACCCACTGAACTCTCTTTATTACAGAAAGCTCTCGCGCATTCTCGTTTAAAATTACATTTTACTATGGCAAGAAAAAATATCTTAAATATTCTAAATAACAAGGAGTGGATCCTCGTATTGTATCACCGTCAAGTATCATTGTCCGTATTACCCAGTGTTTCTCAGCCTGTGTGTTGCCAGAGGTTGTCAAATATGCTGCAAGGGTTTTTAACAAATAACTGAAATTGCATGGGTTTTGTAACTTTGGAATAGTATTTGTAATTACCTCAACGATTACCAAAAAAGTCTTATCCTGTATTCAGGTGTGCCGCAAATAATTCCAGATACTTTTAGTGTGCCGTCAACGAGGAAAGGTTGAGAAACACTGCGGTAATACGATACAGCGTATATTGATATACAACGGTGCAACACTTGCCGTCCACGTGGCTACACAAATGAATTTGTTTTTTCTTTTTTTCGAGAAATTGCATCTCTGCATGCAGACGAATGAAACGTATCTCAATTCTAGAATTTCAATCTTATAATTTTAAGGCAAATTATGAATCGTGGAACTGTAGAAGAGGTATGAGAATTATTCTTTACGTATTCGTTTCAGCATGAATTTTTCCAACAAAATTGGCGTTGCAATCCATCTGATATATTTCAGTTAAACCGAATCATTTTCTGTTCACTAGCGCCGGATGGCCACAGTCGGTGTTTTCCGCTGTGAATAACTCGCGTAATTCATTTTACAATGTAACAGAGTTGTCACGTGCCGTACCAAATAACCGTGTCTGCGTTTGAAACCGTTTCGTGGTGCTTTAATCGCTTTGAGAAAGGATGATCTCTTGCAGCGCAATTTATTTGTTGGTTAAATTAAATGCGTTCCGTTTATACCTATAAATTTTAATTTTAAATGCGAGGATCTGTATTTTCGATACATGGAAAATGAATTACTACACCATTAATAGTTGTAACTGTTAAAGAATTCTTTAAAGCTTTAACTGTGTTTCCTTTGAAATGTGAAACGAGGTGATAGGATTTCATTGCTTGTCGTAATAATAATTATAATAAATAATTAACGATCTGACATCATTATATATTATTGAACTAATTACCAAACATTTCTGTGTAAATTTAACTGTGGAACAAAGTGCATACCATCGATTTCTTCCAGATTCAACTTTACGATCGCCACACGAATTTGCGCTTCCAAAATTCCATAATCCACTTGTTTCTCCTCCAAACGTGGAAATAGATCGGATACGATACCTAATTGAAAAAGATCGCGTCAGACTTAAATAATAAGTATCGCAATAAATCATCTGTGTCGCCATAGTTTCGAACTTCTATAACCTCTAAATGAGCAGCGCGATAAAAACTGCAAATGCTTGGTAAAAATGAAAAATAAACTTTCCTTAGCAATTTAATACGGATACAAGAAGGCAGTAATTACGGGGGAAATTATTTTTCTTGGAAATTCTTGATGAGAGGAGAGATTGCATTAAGGAATCGCGCGATAGTCGGGTTTCGAAGTTGCGGAGGCAACCATACTACCATAAGCGTAACGACAAAAGTTACGACAGCTAGGTTAGCCGACACTTACCGCATGCGAAAACGTATTATGTTACGAGTCTCCCTTTCTTGCTATAAAAAACTGGATATTTAGGGGAAGATTGTTGCGACGTACGATATATAGATATATAGAATTAATGTTATGCGACGAAAGGATTATTGTAAATTTACTGACCATTGAACAGCGTCAAGTCGTCTTTCAAGAATTTAGGTACATTCACGTCTCTTAAAGCGCGTAAACAGATCTGCTGCTCGTTCAAATCTTTCTGTTCCCTTTTCAAATTTCCCGCCACCGCGATTACCGTTTTCACTGCTCGCATTCCAAAGTCGTAATGATCCTGAACAAGAATAATTACCCCAATAAATCATACGAAAAACGAAGAAATATTTTTCCACCCAATCGTGTTTCTTTGAGTATAAAGCATTCGTTTTAGATCCGTTTAATTTAATCGTCCACTATTAGAATTATTTAAAATTGGAATATTTTACCTGTGTGCTCAATTGTTCCGAGCTCAGTTTAAACGTGGTCGTTATTTTCCCAGCCAGGATTTTCGCGTTGGTGAAACCGTACGAAAATAATGAAATTTCCGCAATTAGAGCATAGTCCGGCACCATCATAGCTACGGGACGGAACAAAGCCTTCAGATTGTCCGGTAATTCTGTTCGACCTGCATAACCGGGGTTCATGGTAATAAACACTGCGCAAGATGGCTTCAACACGATCTCGTCCCCTTCAAAAACGAATCTGAGAAATGTCACCGTCGCCTTTCATATTATTGTTTCCATTGTGAAAATTGGAATAACATCGGATTAATTAGCGATGCATTTCAATTACTCTACTTAACAATTTTAGTTGTGAACTTTGAAAGCACGAAAGCATATGCAAAGTTAGAATATCGTAAAACTTTAAAGGAATCCGTAACAATCAAGTGGCGAAACAATAGAACATTCTTACCACTATTGAAACTTTCGATAGCGAAACTTTAATCTCAAACTTTTGACAGTATTAAAAGCTTTAAATTCTGACTGAACAAAAACTGAGGCGACGAAGAAGAAGAAATATTTTTGCCGTCCCAATTGCTGCTTTCAAATTCTTCACAAAACCATTCTGTACACCCTGAACCTAAGGGAAGTCTTTATGATCGATAATTCTTACGTCTCAACGCGCATTTGCTGCGCTTGTTGGATCGTCATGATCTGCTGGGCAATTACTGAGAGCACCTCTATGTCTATCCTGTTGAATTCGTCGAAACACGCCCAGGCACCTGCACTGTGGTTTAAAAAACTACGATTAAACGTAATACCCGACGCATTTGTTGGGGAACAATCGTACGACGTACAATTAGCGTCGCTATGAAAAGAAAAGCATTTACCTGGCGAGGCCCTTGAAGAATTTGCCCATCGACATGAAATCCAATTGGTCGGAGCAATTGAACACGACGCATTGTATGGCGAATGCTTTAGCCAGGTCCTTGGTGGTCTCCGTTTTGCCAGTTCCAGCTGGACCAGCGGGTGCGCCGCCAAATTTCAAATGCAGAGCCCCGGTCAGAGTCAGATAGCATCGATCGGTCAGTGGAGTGATGACCAGCCTTCCGGTATTCCCCAGATATTCGTATCTTCGGTAAATATTGGCACAATAAATTGATATCAGTATATAATATGTATTGTATATTGATCAATTTAACATATTAATTGTAAATATCTGTACAACCGAATAAATTAAGTATTTTCAACTTCTAATACTTTTTCTGTTTTGTACTAGAGTTTTGTCTAGTTTTGTCCAAAACACTTTCAGGAATATGACTACCGTGTTGAAGCGCGTTGCTTCGTGTAGAGCTCTGAATATGTGGAAAGAGAGAGAGAGCAGAACGTTTCGTTCTGGGCTACCGAACTCTTTAATAAGGGTACCAAAATGGCGAAGTCGAGCTTTAGACTAGTATTCTGTCCCTCCAGTGGTGAGGGTTGGAGGACCGCCACAATGTAATAAAGAAAATTGAAGAAGTGTAAATTCAAAGAACATGTCCAAAGTAAGGACGAAACATGTCGAGAAATCTAATCTTGTGGTTCCGCCGCGACGCGATGCGGAAAACGAGAAATTTAACACAGCGGAAGGAAACATTTCGTAGTAACGTACCCGTACGAGAATTCCGCATTCACAGCGCGCACTTTCATCTCGCTGTCGTCCACCCAATAATACCGTAGCTGGGAGATCCAGTCGAAATCGTTCACGCTCGACACCCTGCCGTGCACCAGCTTCTGCAGAACGTCACGAGCGTGCACTTCTATTGTGATCACTGCCTCCAGCATCAGCCTCTGGATTTCCGTTTGTGGCCCACGTACCAGCTCCCGTAGGTCGTCCAACTGTGTCGCATAAATTCTCCGTTAGACAAGTGAATTATTCTATTACGCGCCGAACGTCATTAATTCGTAAGAATTAAGTTTATAATTCTCACGATTTACACGACTAGCTGGATGGAGTAAGAACTAAATTTAATCAACGTGGACGGTAAAAGAGCTATGTTATGAGCTCTCTGTGAGACTATTTTAGAACATGGTAGAAAATTTAATTAAAAATTTATCCGAGAGTTTTGCACGCAGAAAATTCCTATGTATCGAAAGTAGTGTAGTTGAGAATTTAATATATCTGTGTAAGATGTAAAATAGATGATGCGATATGAAGAGTAGAGAATATGCAGGGTGTTTTATGCCACACGGTCGATCGACTAAAGAAAGCTCAAAGTATCTAACTCAACTTTTATATTGCGCCACAGCAAACGTGTTTCATTACCGCTATGTCTTTTAGTATTCGTATAGAGTGCGCAAAAGTATTATTACGGTCGAGAAATAGGAAGGACACAAAGGGCGAGGAGTTACGATACCCTTTATGGATTCAGTAATCAGGAAGTTAGAAGTGATAAATACGAAAAACTTATCTCTGCAAGAGTGCCTGGAATTTTAGTTATTTCCTCCGCGTTATTTGGCAAGTTATAACAGAATTACGCTGCTGGGGTATTCGAACAGAAATTGATGGAACGTCAATAAAGAAAGTTTCGTTCACTCTATTGCGTAATAATCATGTGAAATATTACGAGAAACAGACAGAGAAGTCAGTTCAGTTTTTATTAACGTTATCGCAAATGATCGAGAAATCGTGCGATGCCGTTCTACTAAATGCTTGATATAGTTTAATGAAACGTTCACACGTATAAAAAGCTACCTCGGTGAATTGGAATCCGAGTTGTACGGGAAACTTTCGCTGACGCGTGCACAATACCTTTCGAGTGTTAAATCGAAGTGCGAGTTAATCTACATTCTACAATTATCCGAATTAAATGAAATTCGCTTAACTTATATTTATTAAAAAGTTACGTTGCGTTAACTATTTTGATTACCTCGCACTAATTTTAATGTGTCATAATGGAGACAAACTATAATCGAGAGTTGAAAGTAAGTCTGCGCAGGAATATTGTACCCCACGCGTCAAGCAAAGTAGAAAAAGGTACAATCGCTTACGTGTCCCAATAGTACGCGATAGTAACCCTTGAGATTGTTCGTTTGTATCCCATTCTCCACTTGTGCGGTCCAGTAGGTCTGACCGCAGCAAAGGGTCACCTGACCTGGCCACATGTACACCCAGACCTTTCTCGAGGTCGTTTCGACGATCTGCAGAGCCTCGCTAATAATCTCCCTAATGGTGTTCCTCATCACCCTCTCCAGATCACCCAGCCAATACTCCACGCTTCTTTCCGGATACATCGGCGGATGAAGCATCACTTCCTCCCCTTCTGCCGAGTACATCGTGGTTATCAGCAGGTCCTCCTCGAACCTCACCAATTGGACGTTCTCGAAGCATTTGCGGAGATGCGGTTGCACCGCGTGCACGTTTTTCGCCTGCGCCAGTATTTCGAGCAGCTCCTCGTCGCTGAGAAAGTAGAATCGGGGGAAGATCTTCCGTTTCACCTCCAAGTAGTTGGCGAGACCCTTCTGCACCACCTCGAGCAGACTTTGGCACTCCTGGAGGCTGTCCAAGAGGTTTCGATCCGGGCATATTTTCATTATCTGTTGTCGAGTTAGTTTTGTGTTAGTGGGACACTCTGAGAATTACTTAATTTCCATGTAATAGGAATTTTGCTCTACATATGACGCTTTTATTTGAAAATAGAGAGAATATTGTAAAGAAACGTGCAAGAATGATAGTTACAAAAGGATTTTCGTGCGCGTTTTTCATGATGCGCCTCCAGTTCCGTTCCATGGCATTGTACTTTCTGCTCTCCACCGGCAGTTGGACGGTAATATCCTCCGATGTAAATATTGGCTCCAAGTACATCCAGTCTCTGCAATTTAGATGCTTGTTGTGACATAATTGAAGTTTTGCCGCCAAGCAATTCGTATATGCACCTTTGCACCTCGATCCACAAGTGCAGCACTTCTTGCGTCAATTTCAGTTTCTGCTCCCATTCGTTGATCTCGTCCTCGAAGGCGGTCTTCAGCGGGCTGAACGCGAGTTGTTGCACGTTCAGAATGTGATTTTCCAGCAGCATCATCGTTTCCTCCGCGATTTTTATTATATACGTTCCTGCGTTCGAAGCAATCATTGAGAGTTATCGAGGACTGTCGAACGTGCACGCTACGTTTTTTTCGACTTCATTGGAGCGATAAAAGTATAAAAGAAAAGTGTGTTCACCAGTGGTCTTGTATGGAAGTAGCTCCATAACGATTGGCTCCCATTCTTCGATCATTCTGTTCAACGTCCTCTCCGTGGCGTATTCTTTGGCGGCGGTATCGGCAACGATCTTCACCAATTCCTCGAATTCCTGGATACCAAGCATTAACAGAGATTTAAACGTTATCGCGGGTGTGAGCGCCATTTGTATTCCAGTTTGGGCGCTTAGTTGCTCAAAATGCCGGTCCTTCATCCCCGGATTTCGAAGAGCTTGTATGAGACTAATGTACGGCTTAAATTCGTCTATCTGGTCCCTTATGGAAATTGCTATCGCCTGTACCTCTGTTTCAGAAACATATATTAATTACGAATGTAACATTTATCAGAAAACAATGCATATAGGAAACAAAACGCTTATTAGAGTTTTATGTTTGAACAAGGGTCCCTAGAATGTAATATTAATTGAGTGTAAAGGGCCATTGGACCATTAAACTTGCGTCGAGACGTTTGTTTTTCTCCTTGCACTGAAATGCCACCATTCGAACATCTACACTAGATTCTATGATAACTTTGATTAATAACTGTCCAAACATCGACTCACTCGGGAATTCCTGGAACGTTCTAATTGCTCTAGTCATCACTCGATACATATCAGCAACGAGAGTGTCAATTTGGGTGCCGTCGACGTTCATTAGAGGATTATCCATCCATACTTCGTACCAGCGCAGCCAGTCTGTAACAAACATCGCATTAGCGATCGAGAAACTTTTCTGAACAAAGTACAGTATTCGATGAAAAGAAATATTGGACTCCTCGGAAAGAGAAGAGAAACTTCTCAGAAGAAAAATATGAAACTTCTTTAGCTAGCCTTAACATTGAATGTTTTTCTAGTTTATAAAGGGCTGTGTTTATCGAAAATTTCACTTTACAGTGAAAAATTGACATTTTGAAAAAGTTTTGTTAATATTCAACAATGTTAAACATTCATCGTTGTACGTGTGCAATTATTCCAAAGAAGAGATTAAATTTGTTCCAAGAGTTTTTAGAACAGCGCGAAAGCAGACAGAATTGTGTATTGCATTACATCGTGTATTTTCTTATGAAGAAGGGCGCATTATTTTTTCTTAGAACAGTCTAGATTATTGGAAAATATGTGGCAAACGAATGAACGATTGGACGTTTACCCGAGGCAGTGATCCAAAGACTTCTGTAAGGCTCGAATTCCCTCATGAGCTTGTACAAATGCTCGAAGGGCACCACTTTCATGCCAAACAACTTTTGCCGCTCGTTCAGCAACAGGCCCATTTCTCTGCAGTCCGTCATGGCCTTCCAGACACGTTTCACGTCGAGCGCCGTCTCATGTATGCGGTTAATGTCCGTTTGAAGCGCTATGTTCGCCACGTTGCCCACTAAAGTGTCTATCCTCTCTTGCAGCAAGACCTCGTCTTGTAATTGGATCTTGTGGAATTTGTCCTGCTCTTCGACGAATCGTTCGTTCGTTTCCGTGATCTAAGTCCGTTTAAAATTAATCGCTTAGAATCGCCTAGGCCACGAAATGTGACAAATTTATCAAAGCAAGTTGTTCGCTGTTCAAATATGAAATTAATATTTTTTATTACAATCAGGATGTTCGACGAATTACTCGTTTTACGTAATGTGAAATTGAAAAGAAGTTTCCGAGGATTGCTCGTTTCTGCTTTATACGGACCTCTAGGAAAATATAATTTGAAATATGAAATTAATAGGAAAATGAATATGTATATTGAATAAAATTACAGGAAAATCTTCTCCTCTTCGAGTATTATTTGTAAAGTACCTCAAAGCATCTCCCTCGCTGTTCTGCAACTGCGGTTGATATTTGTAACACAAATGAACGAATACTTCGCATCATAAATACACGCTTAAAAGCAATAATAATGTATTAAAATGGGGGCGTAAATCGTCATGCTGTTAAATCTTGAAACACGAATTCGAGCTACTTCCACGCGATGCAATATACCTATTCCCTGAAACGAAGAGAAACAAAAGAGAGGAGGAAGACAAACAGAGACAGTAAAGCGAAGGCAATTATTACGCATTGTTAGGTTCTCAATGTTCTTCGTCGACCTAAATAAAAAGGAACAGAGACACGCGTTTCAGTTTGGAGGAGCAAAGTGGACACTGTGCGACGTACCAACAGAGAGCCTTACTCGATACACGCAGGAAACTGTTACCGTAACCATCAAACGCATCCGCGATATCACCCTCGTTTCTGCGTAGACATCTGCATACACAAACGCAGGACGAGGATCAACGTAATAGCTGTCCGTTGACATACAAGTCAATTACAAGTAAAACTTTAACTTTGAGGCCTGAATTCGCTGCTCTGACAATCTCATATCTCCAATAAACCGACGCGCAGACAGAAAATGTTTCAATATTTGCAGATCAGAATTTGTTGAACATTTTATCACTTATTTGGACAAATATTACGTTCTTTCTTACAACCCTTCTATAACGCAGTACTCTTATAATACGATTTTCATATAGCAAAGTACGAATTAATAATAATAATTTTATATACGTACTAAACAATATCTTGTGTTCATGAAATTTGATTTCATAATCGTATGCATTATAATTTGATGCTCTGAGAATGCAATTTTCGTATAACGCAGTTTCGCTTAACGTGGTTTTCGTATTACGTAGCACGAATTAACCTGGTTTGTACCAGGTTAAATCTTAGTTTTTTATAGCGCGGTACAAATTAATCGCGTTATGGAAGAGTTGACTGTATATTTGTTTCATACTGCATGGGAGGATACGAGAGGATCTGTCTACTGCAGGTTCGAAAAATGACTTTATGGTCGCATTATCGTTAAACAATTATTAACCAGACTTTGCTGTAATTAGCAACGCGTATATATATATATGTATACGATACAACATTGCTTCAGCTGTACTAACGCAAACTCGTCACGATGGCTGTTTGCATAGTGAGAACTGATATCACTTAACTTAAATCAACCTTGCACAAATGAGCGTTATGTTTCTCCCCCCGTATCCCCTCTATAGCTATTGGAAATTCAGAGTTCGCTCGATATACTGCTTGGTCCAGCATAACAAACACATAATAGGTGTGTGCATAACCTTAAGCAATCCATCTCTGTACATAATATAGCCATCCATAATCTGGTTAATCGCAGCTTGCAAAACTGTTGGCTGTTATGCAGAATGATACGTAACTCGTTGCCCTAAAAGGATAAAAGTGAAAATGGAAAACGGATTCCCAAGGGGAGAAGCCTAACCTCGTTTTCGATCTGAAGGGGCGACCCAATTGCTTCCCACTTCGCCTGGAAATCCTCGTCGGTAATATTCCAAAGGAAACCGTCAAGTACGTCGAAGTCCAGCTTTAGCCTCTCCATCCTCTCCTGAAGGTCCTGCACGCGCAACGGTATCGTCTCCATCCAGTCCCGTATTTCGAATATATGCTCGATGCTCTGCGGCACTTCCTTCAATCTGTATCTTATTTGCGTGTATTCTTCCAGGACGTCGTCGACCTCGACCCGCAGCTTCTCCGTGAGCATAACTAGGAGCCCCGTGGAGCATTCGTGGCGTTTCGACGTGAGGAATTTTTTCAGCGGGTGTACGTTCACGACGAAGGGGCCGATGGTAATGGTATCGGGCAGGGTGACTTCGAGATTCTGTCTCATCGTGATATGAAACGCAATTTCCTCCTTTATCTCCGCGGTGCTCAGCTCCTCCTCCTTGTACTCCCTGGGAGCATCGAGATGGAATTTCATTTAGTCCCGGGGACGCCGGAGGAATCGAACGAGTCCTTTGACCTCGTCGACGGACAGCCATTATTTAACAGACACGGAAGAAGTATACCTATTCCGCATCAAGTTGTTAACACGTGAGAGACGCTTAAACGCGTCTCTTGGATACTGTTGGTGGAGAGCGAGAGACGCTTAACGCATGGGTCTCGTTAAAGTACGCATTTAGTAGATTTGTGTGGAAAAAAAGAAAAAAACGCCTGCTACACGCGTAAGTCGCTAGAAAATCAGCGCCATTTTCTTACATTTGGGAATTTGTGGCCGAGAATTTCCATCTTCGTCTTCACTTTATGGTAGTTGTTGCTTAAGAACTCGAAGGGTTGTTGCTACGTGTGTACACTTCAAATTTCAAACTAACGATAGGTATACTTCTTAAAGAAAAGTGATCGACAGATTCCGATTAAAGATGCAGTACTCACTCGATGTACTGTTCGACGTCGAGATTAAAGAACTCTTGATATCGACTGTATTCTTTCGCGTACGCTCTTAAGGGTATCGTAGACTTCTCGTACGCGTGTTTTAAACGATCTCGGATTTCGCACACCTGTTTTTCCA
This sequence comes from Xylocopa violacea, assembly GCA_963969225.1. Taxonomy (NCBI): domain Eukaryota; kingdom Metazoa; phylum Arthropoda; class Insecta; order Hymenoptera; family Apidae; genus Xylocopa; species Xylocopa violacea. Next base: position 36,995,683 of record CAXAJV010000005.1, on the reverse strand, counting down.
GCAGTCCAACGGAGCTCAAAAAAAGATCCGCGGGAAACTTCAACTCCGGAAGTAGAAAAGGATGCACTTGTCTGACTTGATGGCACAAGAGGAGCGCATTATCGTATAAGGTTACGATCATTTCCTTCGAATGAATAAAGAGCAATTAAATGAGGAACTGACGTTCTACCAAGAATGGAAATCGTAACCAAATGGAAGTAAATTAAAATGAAATATGAGTTGCAACAGTTAATTAACCATTTTAGAGGCTTTTAGAGAAATCCAGTCGAAAGGTGCCTTGAAACGTAATGGTGCTTCTCAATTTCTACGTTTGAAAGTGCCAAGCTGCGCGATGGCGCTGTTTGTCTGCTTACCAGTAATGGATCTCGCGTTATTGTTACTATACCATTCTTCTGAGTGTACGTAATAAAATTATCTGGGCTCGATAATGGGATCGACTTGGTTTCGAAACCAATGATCCTATTTTCAGCTTGAAATCGAAACAACGCACTACAAACTGATACAATGGAAATGCACTTACAGCAAACTCCTCGGGATTCGTCGTATAGTACGACTTCTGTTCATCCATTTGAAGGTCGATAAGGAAGATGGGATTACTGGTTGGCTCGAATTGACTGTCAATAAGATTGTCCCCCCAAGTAAACGTTTCATCGACATCGAGGACACACAGCGCCGGACCTTGCAGAATCTCATCGTATAACTTGATGGAATTCTGCACGAGGACCCGTAATGCATACTGCGACAATTCGAGAATTTAACGTTATCGGTGTATTTACGGTAATTATCCTAAGCAAATATTCAATACGTAAATAGTTTGGTAGGAAAATATCTGGGAAAGATCTAACCTATAACTGCTGGGTTGGCAAAAAAGTATTTTCGGTTTTGTAGTGGGAAATGAGTTGAGTTACATTAAGTTGAGCCTAAATTAACAGCTACAAACAAAATCACGCACAACTTGTTTGTAACCAAACCTAAATGCGACTGATGTCAATCGTCAAAAGGAAAAAATCGTAAACTGACAGAAGTTTTTTAAAATAATCACAACGCTATCTATGCGTGGATACAGAAAATACTTTCTTGCCAACTTAATTTTATTATAAACAGGTGTCGCCTTTTGAGTTTTGAAATGTATTACTTTGAATTCCGTCGTTTCCTTACATACAAGTTACGTAGTTTGTTCAATTATATTTAAAAATTGTTTGTTTCTCCAAAAGAATGAACTTTTCTGCATTATGTCACTGTAATAGATTTCAATGTAGAAACAGAAATAATTGAATGGTAGCCGTGGAATATCGATGGGATTGGAATATGTTCGTTCTAGTTGAAGGACATAGTATCATTGAATGAAAATTCTGTAGATGATGCACTGGCGTGGGTCACGAAGATCGTAAGTTTATACGCGTGGAATATGTTTGCATCCTATAAACAACCTGTCTGGAAACCGTCTGGCATACAGGCACTTACGTCATCGATGCGTTCTAAATTCGCAGCGTATACAACTGTTTTTTTATTCAATAACAAAGTAAGCACTGTACTTATAACTAAGGTTATTTTTCTTTCGTCGAATATTGTAATTGCACTTTGGAAATAACATGCGGTGCGTAATGAAAATATTCGAGCACATATTTGTACAATTTTAACTTCTGAGCTCTAGAGTTCAAATAAATATACAGACAAGGAGAGTTGATTGTAGTAAATACTACAATGCAGCATATAAATGCGAAAGATTGAAAATTATGATAATTTAACGTACAAACAACAAAAACAGACAACATTTTAAGTTGAAGTCATAATATCGTACAAAATATTCGGCCAAAGAATAACATTATTCTATTTCTTTGGAAAAGGTTTAGTTTTTGTTTAGATTCTGGCCAATATATTCCTTGCGTAATAAAAATCCACACTCTAGTGTCAGTAGCACTATATTCGATTTCGTATGCATACTGTCAAAAATAGTTTGATCGCTTCGAAACGTGCTTCGTTGAGCAGATATTTCATTCTCGTAAAAGGTATATCGGAGAGAGATTGTCGAAAAAAGGGAAGTTAGAATTTGTTTATACAAAAAATTATTTTCTAATCATGTAAGACCTCAACCTTCATTAAAAAACACACGTTAATAACCAATTACCATAATAAGTAAAACTATGCTGCGTTGTAGAAAAAACATTAATTAGTTTCATAATAAAAACGCGAATTTAATATATGCGCAGAATAAGACAAACTGATCTTTCAGAGTTTGCATTATAAAAACTACCTTGATGAGAAATTAGAAGTACGAAGGATCAGCGAATATCTGCTTGAAATTAATTCAGAATTAATTCCTTTATAATCCGATTACTGGATATCAAACGTTCGCACTCCCATTCTGGCGACACTAGCACACAGAAAATGATGAAAACGATGGATTTCAATGAGATTCGTATCCTTAATATTCTTCGCAATTCCTAATATCAGTAAAAAAATCTGTCTTCCAAAACTCAACTTGGAATTACATTTTTCTTAAAACCAAGTCATTTCCCTTTCTTAAATTCTCTTTAAAAATTTTTATCTATATTATATATTGGTAAATGCCGCCTCTAAGAAACTTTTTTAGCCCGACAGGAGTGCCGCGGCGAAAAAAGCTTGAGAACCATTGGTGTAATACATACGAATACCCACCTGCATACGAAGAGTGGTAAGATTCATGAAACGTTTCAATTTCATCACGTCATACACGCCATGGACCTTCTGTTGAAGATTGAACCAACCTTTCCCAAGATCCCTCAAACACATGCGCACGGACTGCGTAACCTTCTCCAACCAAGGTTCTTTCAAATACTTAATAACCGTGGTAGTGGCCTGGGACTGTAAATCCTCGAATTCCATCAGCGTTATTTGCTTCCCGTGAGAGGTGCCGAACAGATTCATAGATGACACGGTCATACACTCCGCCACGATGCAGACCATCGCTTCGTACACTTGCTCGTGAACGTACAGTGAGATCCAGTGACTGTGCTTTCTTGTTTTCTATAAAATCACATCGAAACGGTTTTCTAATTAAATTTAGTAAAAGTATGTTTTTATACAAAAAGTAGGGGTTTTCGAATTTCATTTATTATATTCTTTTTCTTGTTGTGAAAAGACACGTGACGAAAATGAATATTTTCAGGTTTTTGTACGATAAGACGAGATTCAATATTCAAGAGGGGCTTCATTATATTGTGTCTAGGATTATTGCAAACGGTAGTGGTTATCAGCGCATTCAATTTTCGAAGCAGAAATCACTCTGGCCAAAGTTCATAACTATCGATTGAAACCAGTTAAGCCTAAGAACCCATTAACTGAGACTTAAACAGAATGCAGCCGCAATTAGTATCCAGTCAGCTCGCTGCTAAAGGTGGGTCCAATAAAACTTTAACACCATTAACAGTTTCAAAGTCTCAACGACTCCTCAAATAGATCCGTTCCTTCTTATTCGAGAATTAAATTCAGACAACTTAAAAATTCCATTACGAGCAACTCTATAAGAAAAGTACCGTAAAAACGAACATATTTTACTGTGCAAAAAAATCCGAGTGTGAAAGATGAACATGTTAGTTTGACGGAGACGTTGGTAGGCACGATCTTACTGTGTGAAGGGAAATTGCAAAATTTCGGAAGCAAGTCTCGACGAGCTCCACAATGTGAGCTCATAAATTATCGTATTCAGTGGCGTACAATAAGAACGTTCATCTATAATGCCAGTGTTCATTAAAAGTGTGTCACGTTGCCTTTATCTTGAGTGATATATGGACTAAGCAGCTGCTTCAGTTTTGTGTCGCGTATGGTTTCGCTGTAATTACAAATACTTTATCCGAGCGTAAAAATCCACGTTTTTCACGATGGACGAACGAGAATAGTGTTCCATTGACTTTCGTTGTATGAAAAAGCCATCACGTAGGCAGCTGAAAGCAGGTAGGAAATGTGGGAAATATTTTGCTCTCAATTCCAAAAGTACAGTCTACTTTGAGGTTAGGATCCTCGTCAGGCTACGGTTAATAAATAAATGGATGTAAAAGTAAATCGAGGACACAGAATAAAGAATTCAGCCCTTCGCCTGTTTCTCTCGCGGTTGCTAAACCACATTCTCATTTTATTAAACAAGTCATTAAATTGAATTCTGCGAACAGAAGCACAACAAACGAAGGCGTGAGAATGACAACCAGATATGAGTAGAATTTGCGAGAATAAATTTTTTGTAATCAGTTAAAATGGATTACTCAAAGTTATGATATCTTGTGTAAGAAAAATATAGATACATCAGTTATTTTTTATTTATCTTTTATCAAGAGCTTAATATTGAGATGTTAAAAAGGAGTTGAAATGATATTGTATTGAAACAAGTTTCGACCAAGTTTCGTGTCTGTACGCAACAAAGTGAAACATAATTGGACTACGTAACTTTGTTTGTAACCTCGCATCACCTTCTTTATCAAAAATCAAAGCTAAAAGCAAAGTTAAAAGCAGTAGATCGAAAAGCCTTTTCTAAGCCTTTATGGTAACAGTTTTAATACGAGCAAGTATTACCAGAAAGTTTTTCATGCCCGTATCGACCTTTCCCTTTGTCGGCAGCCTCATTGGCTCGACTTCTGGCGTCCACGTAATAAATTTAAACATTTCCGGATTCCGCTCTATCATCTGCCTCCACATGAGGTCGCACATTGTGCGCTGGTAATCCCGGCTAATTTCCTCCATTAGCTAAATAATGAAAAGATCGAGATGAAATGTATGTTGGAAAGCTGTACGCTATCCGCCAAAAGTTTCGAATCACTGCGTATGTCTGAAAACATAAGAACGAAACCATGGGCACTCGTACAATTTTCTGTTCTATATTATTGTAGAAAAGAGGAGAATAAAATTGAAATAGAATCAAAATAGAAATAAAACAAAAGAAATAGATGGGAATGAAATTAAAAATATTGAAAATCGATGAAAGATGAAACCTAAAAAGTGATATTGCAAACTTTTGGCCGATGGTGTAGGAATGCAATTCGTTTCAGAGAACAGAACGAACGGTCTAAAAAGCATCGTGTGCTGGCACTTTAATTGCCGTTATTACGAATTATACAGGGCGGATCAATAAAAATTATGGCTTTTAATATCTTCGGGACTTTGAAAATAAAAGGACAGTAACATCAACACAAAAAGATTGGATTATATGTTTTCGTAGGTTGGCTGAAGAAGAGACTACTTTTTGTATTCGATAAAACAAGCAAATTTTATCAAATACTTTAATTAAAGATAAAGGAAGATATAAATATATATAGAATTTAAAAAAAAAAAGGAAGACAAATCATGTTGCTAATGCGAGTATTACTAGATACTGTGCTATACTGCACGGTAGTATCATTATTCTTGCAGGCTTAATTTAAATTATAGCGGTCTTGGTCATAAATTAGGGCCTCCCTTTTAGACCTCGAATAGCTTCATAAATTTCCTGATTAATAGTTCATAAATTCATATGTACCATGTTCATTATTTCTGTTATTTGATGTATAATACAGCGATAAAATATTTAATAATAGTAATTTTCAATATAGGGGAACAAGAGAAGCATTTAGAAAAGATGGTAAGGAATATCTAATAGATTTTTGCATTCTGATAAAACAAACATTATAAAAATTGTATTTTTCATAGATTAGAATGATTCATCGTTTATTGTTATCTGTGCTTCGAGTGCTGATGGATAGGATGGATCACTCTGCTAAGTAAATATCAGAAAGTGTTGCATTATGTAGAGCGCTACGAGTTGCGTTTTACCAGACAAAAAATAAAACAGCTTAATTGCGATACTTCTACTCACCAATAATATCTTATTTTGCATTATGTTCGGTTTGCTCATGGTTAAACGTACGATAGTTTCCTTCTGTTCTTCATCCAGCATCCTCATGCCGTCCAGTTGCATGCAGTCCAAATAGAAATTGTACCTGCATCAACATTAGAAATTCAGATATTCATATTTGCAAAAGCTCTCAACGCTCTGCGGTTGTAACGATACGAATGACTATTTAAATCCAGAGATATCCAATTTCTCGATATGAAACTATAAATCAACTTTCTCATATCAAACAGATTTTATTTGATTTCTCAGTTCTATGAAGTCGGCACTTTGATCTCCGCGTGGTGTTCACTCTAGTGTATTGATTTACTTTATAGAAGCCTCGGCTACTCTCCTCTGTTGAATGGCAGCCGCGAGCCTTTTGGCAAAGATCCTGGGATCCTCAGCGTAGAATCGTATATAGATCCTTGGTAGCTTGAACTCCCGTCTCGAGCCATCGAGCGTGAGTACAATCCACAATTTCGTGTTGTACTCGTGACTGATAATGGCGGCGTTCGTCCAACAGAATAGATTGTTTAATTGATTGTCCTCGAGGAGGAGCATCTCATCTTTCGTGCGAAACCTGGGCACAAAGACAGTTGCTGGTAGCGGATAACGCCGATTGTCGCCTATAACGCCGAGCATTATCCAATCTTCCGTAGTTCTGAAAGCAAAAAGTGTGTAAAAGTCTGTAGAAATCGACAGGTGCCATTTTGCTGTCGAAGTTAGTACTTTAACTTTGATACTGATCTTTAAATTGGTTTCAAATCGGTGCTCTCCACATTTACAAACCTGCAATCGTACTCTTCGTCGTCAAAGATTTCCAAAGGTAAGAAATTGGCGGTGCTAAATAAACCGTACAGTTCTTCGTGCGATAGCAAAGGCAATATAGCCGACGGTGGTAGCATATCCTTGGGCGAGATCCCTTCCACTTCCATCGCGTCTTGGATTTTCATACGCCTATATATTCTACGTCTCCTCTCCATCTCGACGTTTCGTGGGATACGTTTGGGTTCCACATTTTGCTCCATTTGCACTTTAGGGAGGAATGTTTCCGCGGGGAACAACTGTTTTAAGAAAATTTTTTGATAACGTGAATTTTGATACTTTAAATGCTAATGATGTCATACATTGGTGTTATTTGGACATCAACTATCGCGTGGACTGTTGGAAAATCATGTAAACCTGTAATTTGTAATATTTCTTTATACTTTTCTCTCATCAGGAGATACAATCGTTTTGGTAGAAAGAATATCGTGATGGATCCATGATGGATGCATGATGGATCCTCACGCGACAGACTGTATCTGTTACTTATTCTTCAATTTCTATTCATTTGATATTTTTCATGAGAAATCACGTTCCCCGCTAGACAGTGCCACGTTTCTTGCGGTGCACTCTGTATGACTGAACAGGGGTAATCATACTTGACCATAACACGCCCCGATAATTGATTATCGAGAACTTTTCAATCTCTTGAACTATTCTTCGTTGCTTACAATTGATCGATCTTCGGGGAAGCTTATCCATCTTCTCGCCTCGCCGAGAAAGTTGTGCGTTTCTTGGTCGAGTAATTGTCTAACGCAAGCACTGTGGTGCTCGGTAGAAACTTGCCAAGCGAGCTTCGTTCTTCTTGGTGTAGTCGTCAGAGGAACAACCTCTGGTTTCACTGGATTTTCCGGTGTACCTGTTCGTCATTCAATTACGTTTAGCATTGATTACGTGTCGACAAATGAGACGCACTCATAAATTCAATATTTTAAATCATGTCACGTATCCAACGTTTTAAACGTGCACTGACATTTTTTAACCAATGTACAGTATACGTTATGGAAATTCGATATTAATTAATTTTACTTTATTTCAGTTTTTAATTTTTTCAGCTTGAAATGTAATTACCTTATAGTAACAATAAAATGTACTATATAATGATTATTATTTCTCTTCGACATACGGGTATTTTTATACCAGTAAACAATAGGGGATGTTTTTTGATTCAATGAAATATAAAAATATAAAAATTTGCCTTTTAACAGTATTTGTTTCGACCCGAATTAATTAACTAAAACAATTAAAATGTTCGTTTCGGTATCTATTTTTTACAAGATATTGCAGCGCAATGCTTTAATTAACAAGTTAACGATCACAACTCACCCGTTACGATTTCAGAGTAATAACCTCTTGTTTTAATCTTTTCTTCTTCCATATTTGATGTTGCGACACAATTTATGCCGTGCTTAAAAATAAAGTTAAGGAGAAAGAGTTATAAATGTTATATACACTATCGCCTTAAATATTAAAACAATAAAATTCTTATCGCTCTATCGACGTTAAAAGTATTAAAAAGTCAGTTCTCTCAGACATTTTTAATATTAATTGTGGATGTGAACTTGTCTATTAGTTACGTACATCGTCAGAAAATTATTTTCAAGTATATTTAGAAGTGACCTAGTGAATAACTTCATGCATTTGAAAATCGTATTTCAATTGTAGGTTAAGTAGTGGACTACTATATCTGCGTAAGCATTCTCTATTTTCTATTGTAGGTTATAATAGACACTAAAAATTCTTTTGAAAAGAAAAGTTTAACTACCTCAAAATGTAACCTAAACTACATTTTATTTTACAATATTTTAAGTATCAAAAAACACGTAAAACGAACAGACTGTCTGTCACAAAAATATATTAAGTATCGAGTCTATCTTCCTCTTCGTCTGTGCCGCAATGTACGTTTGCCTACGCATATGTACCAATAATAATCCGTTAAATTTACGCGACAAGTGCTGCCACCTGTAACTATTTCATCAACGATAATATCAATATTTATATATTTTTAATTATTGTAAATAGTTACATAGTCATATCAGTTAAAGCTGAAACAATGAGAAATTGCGCGTTACACGTTACGCAATAATAAATACGCAACATTGCATGCATTCATTTAATCAATGTGTAAATGTAATTTATATATATATGCGAAACATAGATTTAGAATGTATCTTGCTGAATCTAACAGTGACGATACAAGAACGTTTGAACGGTGTAATAATATAATCGTTAGCTTCGTTAGGTAAATATATTACCGACGCGAAATGTTTTACCATCTGTCTATCACATAGTCCATGCTCGTGTCGCGCGGTAGGTACTACCCTCTGCAGTCAGATATCAAAACGGGGGTGTACGAGTGAGTTCGTTTCTCGACGTCGGCTGATCAGCTGTGCGGTTTAAGGTGGGCTTTTCTCTCGTGGTTGTGCCAGTGGTCGTGCACACTCCAGCTATTTCGCTCGATCGGCATAAATCCGTGTACATCGAGGATAGAATACGAGCCGTGGCATAAATACAGATACGATAGTACGCGGCGGCGGTGATAAATCGGCGGTATTTTTGGGTGAAGGGGGGGTCAAGTGAGGCATGACGGGAACAGGTGACAATAGAGCTTCGCCATGTTAGATTTTACGAGATCGCGAAACGTGCGCCGCTGCTGCTGCTGCTGCTGCTGCTGGTGCTAGTGGAGAGAGAGAGAATTTATTTTGTTTTCTCGACTCTCGTGCTACTTTCCTCGGCGGTGATCCAACTGAAAATCATCCAAGCTGGATAGGTTACCCGAGTATCTCCGCGATACCGTGGACTGGTTTATGGGGTAAGTTATTTCGTGCGAAATTTTCATGTCCGGCCACGATTTCCCCCGACAGCTCCCGGGAATCACCGGGAGCCACGGAAATAAAGGTTAACCTCGACGTTTCGTCGACAGCCTAACCTCCCCGTCGAGGTTGACGCTCTCTCGCTTCGGCTCGTTACGCCGTCTCGCTCTTAATAATCGACTTTTCTTCTCCTTTTTTCTGAGAGAAAGTAATCCACGGGACTTTTCGTATTCACGCGCGATGTCATTCCGTGTTTCGTTCGCTATTTCGTCGCGACGATCACGCGTGCACGGGACATTGTCGTTCGCTGTTCCGCGTAGTTCTCCCCCCGATCCTCGCCTGTCGTCGCTTCGTTTTCGCGGAATTCGCTTAACAACATCGATGACAGTGACAATCCGTGCGTTGTCAATAAGGTTACGAAGATCGCGCGAGTCAAGGATATCGATATTTTTGTACGAAAGTGTGCTACCCAAGCGGCTAAGCGAGGAACGTCGGTACACGTTTGTCAAACGCTGACAACTCGCGTTACCTTTATTGGATTTCTTATTTCTACCCTTTTGTCGCTTACAGTGCCTGCCAGGGATGCACGGCTTATCCGAACTTATGTAAACGTGAATTACATGACGTCTCGGATAAAAAATAACGGAGACGAATTAATTTTCTTTCACTTTTCACGTAATAATATATCGAACGTGATTGTGCTCGCGGATTCTGCTCGCATATAGATATATGCACGTTGCATTACTATTGTTTTCTGTTCTCTGCCGTTGACACGGGTGACGTGTTCATTGTACGCGGCCGATATCTTCGAAAATGTTTTACCAGCGTTCAATAAGCGTGTTACTAAGGACAGAGTAGTTAGATTCATGAAGCAACGTAGCATTTCTGTCTGTCCGGTTTTAGGTTATCGTTTTCTCCTTCCCTGTCCGTAGATATAGATATAGATTACCTGTTTGCGTAGATTCAGAGACCAAGTTGGCGTTATACGCTTACCTTTTTTCTCTTCAAATGTGCCGTGACACGTGTGCGCATTTATTTCCGTTCTTCGCATTCGATAAAGTTCAATATATATTTTACGTATACGTTGAATCCTTGAAGGAAATATTGATTATATCCGAGCAATATAGCATAGTCATTTGATTAGTTTTATATTCTTGCGATTGTATTAGTAAAATCTCAAGGGGTATACGTACAAATATAAACGTCGAGTCACGAGGAAGGTGTACCTTTGAAATATCTCGGAAAAAAAGATTGATGTCGGCATTACCAACTTGATAGAGATCGACATTTTTATCGAACGATATATTTTCTGAAAATGTTACCAACGTAGTCGCAAGCAGAAATTATTCAAGTGTTTGAATCTTTTGAATCTAGTTACTTTATCGTACTTTTGCGATATGAAAATAAAGCCGTATCGCTGTAACGGCGATAAAATTATTGCGCCCTGCTGTCCAATCGCGTCTTACACGTTTATACGAATCGCCCTCCATCGAAAAAGGACAGAACGATGAATTCATAAATCAACGACTGATTTCGTACTGGACGACCATTTCGAGTGGCGGCGCGCTAATTTCACGCGTCGACAACCCTCGAAACGTGCGTTGACCATAGAAACAAGCCATAGAAGAGCGAACCGTGAAACGTATTATCGCGTATGTGCGAATTATTTTTTTCTCATCCCGCCAGATGGACCGAAGGACGAAGAATAGGACATCGATTCGCGCGAGCCGATTCCCCGTCGGCGAGGCCGTTTTTAACGCTTTAATACTTTAATGCTCTGCGGTTTATTTTATTCCATTCTTTTCCTGTATTCGTTTTTTACGTTTCCGCTTGGCCACCGCGCGCTGCGGTCTGAAACGTATGGTTTTATCGCGGTGCATAATGGAAAGGGCAAACGGGAGGAGACAAGGAGGGAAAACCAGGGACGAAGAATACGTATATAGATAGCGCTGTTCCTTTCAATTAGTTGCGCCGTTATTTTTACGAACCGGCCCGAACGTTGATTTATCGTCTTATGGAAATGATCCAGCGTGAACTTCGATCGCAACGATGTATATATCGCGTAAAAATACATCGTCTCGCTCTCGACCGACTTACACCGAGTTGCGAAGCGTTCGAATACGCTACATAATAAATCGTTGTTAGATAAATAAAGTGGGAAGTTATCCGTCGCTCGGATAAGGGCGATATGGCAACTGCGTCAACATCGTCCGGAGACAGAAGGGAGCGTACTTAAAATCGTCGATAACTCGATGTCGGAGGGACAAATTGTTTCGCCGCACTCGCAAGAGCCAGCGAGAATAGAAACCGTACACAGCTCTTCGAGAGAGATCTCTCGAAGCAAAACAGAAGACAATGGTTCGGTGACTGGCCGGTCGGTCTCGTCTGTGGAGTGTGGTACGTGCTGGTCGCACTCTCGGAACACTTGGAACGGGACGGACGCGGCGGTTGAGAGCGTGTGCGTGTGTTCGCGCGCGGCGAGCAACGCGGAAAGTGAGCGAGAAGAGCGCGAGTAGTGTGGTCGCTGGCTCGAAACCGAATGGACCTATGAGTCACGCTGTTCGTTTCGCGTCGCGATCAGCTTCCTCGATGAATCACGCGGCCGATACGGCCGCTCTGTTTACGGGTTTTCATGTACCGCGATTTTTCATTTTTGAGCTAATTTCTCAAAACAGGTGGAGCTCAACAGGTGGAAGCTATTCGATGCTACGGGTGGCACTCTTGTCACGCGTAATTCGTGCCCGCAGCCCTGTCGGCCGTTCAATTCCTGCGTTGTCTGGAAAGTGGTAAAAACGTGCTCGACACTTTTATAGATGTCGTTTACGACTATTAGAGTCGTTTCGATCAAACTAAGCGACGGCTAATACGTTTTTATCTCGCCGTTGCTATTCCGCGCGCACATTTCTCTCGTTCGGAATAAATTAAAAATTCTATTTATAAATGGTCGCGGACAAATTAGGCTCGGGTTGTTGAACGTTTCGTGGACGTGCGCGGAACGCAAAACGCCGCGGCGTATATTGCATTCTCTAAATAAATCCGCGCGGCGTTATATAGACCGCGTAGATAAAAGCGGCTTTATCAACAGTTTCAACGATAACACGGCTTTCACCGGCAATCCACTTCTCACACATGCTCGCACGCGTTGTCGATGTGTCAGCAAACAAATTTATCGCACAATATCATCGTCTCGTACGATGTGGCGGTCTGACAAAAAAGTTCGCGACGCCCTTATACGAGGCACCGTCTCACGAAATAGGGGCTGATTCCAAAATATGTAGACACGTGCATACGTACAGTCTCGTACAATAGATACGCGTATTCCAACTGACCACGAAATAAGTTCAGGCTTTTAGTTTATGCCAGAGATCATCGAAGTGGCCGATATCGACCCCTGGGGGTTGATATAATATAATTAGTGGTCGATTAGATTTAGACGGCCGATTAGAGGTCGATGAATACCAATGCTATTCAATCGCAAATTTATCGACAGCAACGCAGTATATATGATTTTCGTTTGGAATGCTATTTGTACTTATAATTTATTAAGTAAAGTTTAGCTGACGCGACGTCATTTTTATGCGCATTACGCATAAGCATTTTTTTCTTCTTAACATTTTTTATAAGGGGATCGATAAGAGGATTAGCAAATTTTTAAGTGTTGATAATCAAAAAAAGTGTGGCTTCTCGTTTAGGCCATGCATATCAAATGCATATGCATCCAGCGAATATACAAACTTGAATTTATCTCAGAATGAAGCTCTGAGTGCGAAAAAGATTTCCTGTCTTGTCTGATCGTTCTGGGATTTCGTAACCACCTCGTACAGTATTCTGCCTGACGTTCCAAGTATGACACGTTTCCTATGTGGAAGCTAAACGAGCATTAGGATTCATCACCGTAAGCGTCCTCATATTTTATCGTGGAAAACGGTGAAAACTGGAACGCGGTTGCGTTACGATAAAGTAGGGATCGTACATCTTGGGCGTTCAAGGTTGGTTCTCTGTATAATACGCGGTTTATGGCAACTACCCGAGTACCGTTGTGTCGAAACTGTGAACGCGCAGCTGCACTTTCTCACTAAATAAACTTGTCGAACGATTCCTAAGACAAAAAAATCTATCGCGCAACCAGTATCCTCGAAGATGAAAGGCTTTTGCCTCCGACTGTATTGAACTATGGTATTGCGAAACAATAAGGTTCACCACCGATGAATCACACTATCGTCGCTGGAAAAGCTTCTGGTCTCGCATGCCAATAACGTTCACTTGCCACTGCGATAGAACCGCGATTATCCAAGCGACAAATGATCGAAGAAAATTGCAAAATTTCATATTGATATTTCTTCGACACCTTAAAATAAACAATTTTCTTATACGAAAAATAAAATTATTCAATTAATAGTGTAGCGTGTGTCATGTTTAGTACAGATAACCAAGCTTCTACTATATTTAACTTTCGAAACTTGTGGCTCAAGCTAATTACTCTCAATTCGTGCGAGAGAAATAGAAAAAGATTACATCTATGAAATATTATCGTTCCAAATTACTCTATAAATCAGTTTAAACCTGTATCGCATGACCAAAAAAGCTCTTTAATTGTATCAGTAGCTATCTACTGTACGTTTCACTCGGTTAATCAATACTTCTTCTTCTGTGCTCACAAATGGAAAGCGCTAATAATATTCTTCTTCAGGCATCGTTCTTGGGATTGAATTACCAACGTAGGACGTTGGAGAAAGTCTCTGTTGGGTAAACAAAGTAAACCGGTATATCCACTTCGACAATTTATTATCGTATCGCGGATTATGTCTTTAGGTACAAAAATTCATAGTCGAGTTAATAAACTTGAACAAATAATCGAATTCCAATACTTTTTTTTATCCACGATTCGGATATGGTGTGCAGTATGGTCTTTGTACGCGACCATTGCAGATTCGATGCTTCTACATAGTACACTCGCATATACCTATACATATATTCCGTTCGTTAAAGTTACAAACGTAAATACCATCTAAACTATCGAATACTTTTATGAACAATTGCCTCACGCGTGCCATTAATATGCATGAAAAGCGTACGTGTACGCGCTGGTAAACAGCACGTTTTACTAAACTGTTACGGTAAACAACGCATAACGAGTGGGACGGGGCAGCCTCAGCCAGCTGCGGCCATTATCCTCGTGTCAATATCGCGTTGCGGAACGCTGATGGTCTTCCGTTAGAACGCGCTGCAACCACGGCGTTAGCAATACTTTTATTGAATCGAGATAGAGTTTTAGATATTAATCGTTGGAAACTCACGCGAGCGGGCCAATTGGTGCAGTTTATCCAAGACAAAGTGGCGGTAAGAGAGGTCGAAGCCTGTATCTCGCGGTAGCAATAATACCGCTTTCTAAGGTTAATACGCGAACCACACGAAACGTAGAGGGGGAGCAGGCGTTCCGTCTTGATCCTCGGACAGACAGCGCTCCCGCAGGACGCGATAGAAGCACGTAACTGCCGGATGGCACCGAGTGGTCGTCGCGTTTACTTGACAGTCATCGGTGCTCTCGTTATCCTGGTGTTCATTTTTCACGGTAATGCCGCCGGACATTCGTTGGCAGCGGCGCTCGTGAATGGGATAAACATCGCGTGATTCACGGCTCAGACACGGGCTAAAATAATTGACGCCGTCGCGGGACCACGGCACCCACGTTGCGCCGCACCTGTTCCCCGCGTCGCGACGAAATTCGTGTCGCGCCAGAGACGACGCGCGAGGACCTGGAAACGTCGAGAGCCCGATGGCTAGGACAGCTCGAGACGACTCGCGTTCTAAAATGGCATTCTACTAGCTTCGATCAACGGGACCATGGTTTCAGACGGGTAGTGCGAGTTGTAAATAGTTTCTAGTAATCTGAATTCCGTTTCGAGGACAAGTTGTAAATATACAGTGTAGGTATAGAGACGGATGAACGATAAACGGTGGGTGATACCCGTTGCGCAATGTTTCCCGCAAACCTGATTAGATTTTTGCCTTTATACGGAATCGAAATAAAAAGATTCGACTTAAGCCGGTGCTAGCGCTCGGATTATGCAATCCCTCGGATCGATATTAACTGTGGTCGCTATTTTGCTATTCACCTGACTGTGCAAGGTCTGATCATGAAGTTCGAGGACATTATTCGCAAACCTCACGATCGGTAGAAACGATGGATAAATTCTAGATTCTAAATTCGAGGTTTGATATCAAGAAACAGGGTATTGTCTTTATTATGCAACTACGGTGTACCATAAATCCAACATCCCATGGTATACGTTACAGTAAATGCAGTAGTTTATCGTGGCGTGCTGCAACGTTTCGAATAACGATAATAAGGAGCAGGATCATTATAATAGCAGAAATGGTCGTGAAGGTTTAAGGGTGCTGTTTTCTGAGCATGTCAAGAACAGAAAATCTTGTAAAAGATCGATAACGATTCTGTTCCTCTTAAACAGAAGCAAAAGAAACAATAGTCACTAATCGGATACAACAATTTGACTTGGAAATTGCTCACTCGTATATATATTTATATTTTCCTAACTCTGCTTCGGTTTCCAGTGTTTTTCAACTCAATCACTTGCTTCCAATTTGGAAACGAATCTACAACGTGAAACTGAAACCAGAAAAAAGGCAAATTAAAAACGTTTTTTTTCTTTTTTTGTTCATGGTTTTCAATCAAGCAATAACTTTGCATCATTGTACTTTGTTGCGATTCTTAATTCTCAATTTTCGAGCGGAAGTATGAAGTCATAAACAATCGCGTTATCTCGCGAGCAAGCAAAGGTCCGTGTAATAGAGAATTAATTAATTATACGATCAATAATATCCCAGAATTTCCATTTCGCATATTGAGTAACGATAAAATTATAGCTCTATCATCTTTCGAGCCACTAATTTCAAACGATCCGAGTAGATCGCCGTGAATTCGCCTCGATATTCGCAGCCATGAGTTAATTATCGATATTTATCTCATCATCGCTGTGAACAACTAAATAACCAAATTGGCCACGATGCGTTTCACCGGTTTTGCTCTCTCTGCCTCTTCCATATTTCATTCTTTGGCACAGACGCCATCGCGTAATGTATCTGGCAGAATCTCTCAGCTCTTCGTCTTTTTTGTGTTATACTTTTTATGAATTCACTTTGGATTTGGACATCCTTTAGCATAATGTGATGAATCGTTCTTTTTTTTACGATCAAGTATAAAGACTCGAGATGAAACATTTTGCTTATTCTTTAAACAAAATTGTACATCTTACTATTTAATCTCGTGTTGGAACTGTTCCGCGTAAGATGGCGTGCGCAACGCGACAAACGTGTAGCTTGTAACGAGTCGAAATTTTGTGTTCACCAAGCGGAGGAGAGTAAAGCACTTAACGAAGACGAGTGGCCTCTCTTGAGTTAAAATCGCGTTTCCGCGTGAACAACGCGTGGAACGCTCGAAAGGCGACCATTTTTGGCCGAAATCGTGTTCCCACGTGTGCTACGAGAGATGAATATTTTATACGATGTTCCCGACAAATTTTTCTTTCAAATATTCGGAATCTCACGAAGGATTTTTAAAAATTCGTTATTCTTCAATCTTGCCAAGTGCAAAAGATTAAATTGGAATGACTAATTACGGTACAATTGCGACTACATTCACGTGGAATGTGTAATTAAAAAGAAAGTAATATTACACTGAATTGCTCGTATACACGTGCCGTTTTCGTGTCCACTTTACTGGGATATTAAAAATATTTTTGTACACTCGTGTGTGTGTGTGTGTGCGATGACAGGGAAACGTTTCTGATGAATATCGTTCCATCAAAAGAGTAAAGTATTAAAAATATTTCCGCGATGCACACACACCTACGTGTACTATAGGTGCTGCCTAGCGGGTGCGGAAGTGGTTGTTCCATGCGACGTGTAGGAAAATTCCACGTGTCCTCTGGTGAAGTCTCGCGAATTACGAGCTCGAAAGTATATAAATTTGAGAAAAATGCGAGCTGTTACCTCGTGAAGTGTGTTGACGGCACAAAATTGGGACTAAAAATATGGTACCCAAAGCATGAGTGTTTGCATTGGAATATGAATGAAATACATATAAATTATACGCGCAGTACAGATTTAAAAAAGTAGACATACCTAAAATTCTTTTGTCGAATGAAAGGACTTTGTCCTTGAAAAGAATCACTGTTCGTAAATGCGCCTCTCGCTTCAACCGTAACAATAACAATGATAATAATGTTGCATTTTACGATTATGTTATAGATTACGAAACATTACAATTTCATGCAACGAGTGGCCTTAACCTTTCGTATTTTACGAAGCCCGTGAACTAGTTGCACCTACTTCGCGCACGAGATTATACGTACATATATCGATTCATAGTAATGCACGTACACGTAGACGTTACAATACCGTTTACATTGTTGGCGAGCAAAGTTACTTCTTACTCGTGTTTATTTTTAAAACGACTCCCACGATTAATTCGATCCGCGAATCCCATGATCCACGATGATCCGTATGATCCGCTGCTGGATTTACCTAAATTATACAGTATTGTCATCTGTAACCCTGTTGTTGTTCAAAGTGGAATTAGCAGATTACAAGTTGCGGTCGAACGTCTGAGGTTGTCGGTGCAATAGTTGCCCAACTCAATCTGTTATACTCGATTGTTTCCAATTACAGTGTCCCGTATTTAACGAAACGCGCGATATTAATATGCATTAGAATCGCAGCGAGAGCTTGAATTTCGCCAAAGGTGCACCCAGCGCCGTCTCATCCATCACAAACCAGAATCCCCAACGAGTTCAAACGCCGCGTCTCGAGTATCCCTCTCACCGGCGGCTCACCTCCGTTCCTCGACCTCATCTTCGTGGAATCGGTCCGGCCGTTCCGCCATCATCGTCCGTCCGCTGCATCACTCGCGCGACCCTGAAGAACAGATACACGCGCTCCCGTGCAGCGTGGTCGCGATGGAGAAAGAACTTGTTCGGTTTCGCTGAGCGCTAGCTTCCCCCGTAATTACATTAGAACGAAAGACAGAGAGACACAATGGCCGTCCTCGCGTACACGTAGACGCGAAACGACGTCAAAAACATCGACAAGTGCGACGAGGACGGACGCATAAACTGTTCTCAGCGGGAAGCCCCTTTGTGCACGGCTTTCTCGTCCTCTCCTTCTATCTAAAACGCACGCACACACGCGTGGATCAGCGCGCCTCTTTTCTGTTGCGTTTGTAACGCACGCCCACGCGCGATCTTCCGTCAGTCTTCTTAAAACTTTACCTGCGGCCGCCTACGGAATATTCCTCGTTTTCGGTTTCAATGCATCCTTGTTGTGCATCGAAACTGAAAACGAAATTATTATACGCATTTCTGGGTGTTGTGCAAATTTTTTTGGTTACGTTCCGTTGTCTACTAGTAAGATCTTTGTTATTTGGCACAGCTTTCGTTTCTTTTATGATTAGTTAACATCGAGCACTGTAGTGTATTGTCATAGATATAATTTCTTTTTTAACTAAATGTGACTTCAAAGTTGCGGTGAGCAGAATGGGGTTAACGACCTACGCGCCATCGACGGCAGCCGGTGAACGTTAGATTTAAATAGGGAAACGTGTTTTTGAATTCGCTCGTCTGGGAAAGTAGGCTAAGGACACGTTATTTAGAGTGTGAAACAGGTTTCCGTTCATAGATTCATTGCTTTTGTCGCGCTCGTCTAATAGAAATACAAAATTTGCCCACGTATAAATATTCGCGTTCTACTTGCGAGGGACTGGCTTCCAATCGTCGATAGAACCGTGTGCAGGGGCCTTTAAACTTCTCCATTTTTTTCGTACGTTCGCCGCTTTTTTTCGCATGCTCCACCACTTAGAGCCGCGACCCCCACTCCCGATCCGACCGTCTTCCCCCACCATTGTCGCTAGTAGCGACCGCGAGTTGCTTTCTCCGTTTATCGTGGCGTGGCGGCCGATAGCCGATAGCGGTCGCGGTGGTACCTGGCGAACGCCTGGAGAACGGCTACGCCAGTCTGTGTTCCGTTGCTCGTTGGTTCCGTGCGCGTCCCTCGACCACTACAGTAATCGAGTGTTGTGTCGTCTTTCCGCTCTACACGTTCTCTTCCCCTCCACCTTCCTCCTCGCGCCTGTTCCACCTTTCGCTTTTTACGTTTTCTTTCATTCCCGATTGGTTTGATCGTCCGATCTCCCTGTCCGGTTCCCGTCGCGTTCCTTCGCTCAGTTCCGTTCGTCCCGCTCGTCCCGCTGGTTCGTTTTCGCGGTTCGCTGCCAGGAAGCAGCTGGTGTGTCGTGTGGACTGTTCAGTGTTATCGGTTCGATGTTCGGCCTGGGGAGCAGGAAGGTGCTCAAATACTCGGCCATCGACACTTCTTTCTCCATCGACGTCGAGGACACCGTCACGTGTTTCTGCAGGTTAGTCCCCGCGTCGCGCGCATGCGCGCCCCATGACCGGCGTGGGTTCGCTACGTTCCCTCGAAATATATTCTGCGAAACGAACTCCCTGCATCACCGATCGCAGCTCGTTTGTTTGCGTCGAATCGCGTCGAGTCGGTTGCGGGGCTGAAATAACCCACTCTTAGAACGATTTAGATGACTCGCGTTAGTACGGTCGGGCCCAACTCTCTTGGAATAATTCCTGGAATGCAAACGCGATTTTAGGTTAAGCGGAGATGCTGGCTGTCGGGTGCCCTTTTGTTCAAGTTTTTGACGACCTCGAGAGAGATTAGGATTGTGTGGCGAGTCGGTGAGGTACTGCGATGGATGTTGCTTTAGTGTTGCGCGCAGAGCGTAACGGAGAATAATTACGCGAATTGAAAGGAGCAGTTGGAGGTTGAATAGGTGAAACGAGTGTTTGCGCGTTTTGAGGAGTCGCTGTGAGATCATGTGCTTGTTCCGTGCTTATTGTTATCGCGCGAGTTATGCAAATAGTAAGATACATGCGTCGAAGCTTTTCAGGCGTGCATTTGAAGATGACACTTTACATAGTATTATCTACGATATATAAATTATACACGCAAATATTTAACGAATTCTAAAAATGTGTTCATAGGCATTCGCATCTTTGTCGAATAGAAGATGCTTGCAGAGTCGCTCGAACGATTTCAATTGCGTATTTTACCTTCTACGATGGTATACTTAAATAGCGTTTGGCGTATGCAAACAAGTTATTCAGGAAAGATTGTACGAAACACGCGACCAACTTAACGGCCGGATCGTGTAGTATGCGGGAGGCTTGTAAATATTCTCCAAGCGAATTTCGTTTTGCTGTAATCAGAGATACTTCGTGATTGCGAAGATGGAGGTGCTTTTCATTCGAGATAATGAAATTTCCAGGAATTTGGTACAAGGTGACACTTACGGTTGATTAAAAGATAAATATTTGATAAAACGTGCAAACAAACAGGTTATACTGGTTTCTTACGAATTCTGGAATCTTACCGTACGATTGCTCGTAGTCGTAACTTTTTTTTTTTTAACTAGTAGCTATGAAATAACCTCTTCGTACGTTGTATATGTATTTATTGTAGGTCCTATTTTTGGGATCAATTAAAAGGTCGAAGACGAACAGATCCAGCGAGGTGTATAACTTTTCGAGCGTTCGAGATCCGTCCGCGTCTGCAGCCGTCTCGAGGATTGTTTGAACGGCGCGATAACGAGCAAGCGAGAGATCGCTTTTGACACGTCAGCCGTAGCGCTGGCTGAGACAATGTGCAAACAATCGGTGGCGAAGAAATTAACGGTCTTATCGAGCCGCGATAATGAGGCTAGGAAAAAAGGAGCGCTCAATTATTTTATAGCCGAATTTTTTTGCGATTACGATAAACGAGAGAGTAGAAGTTATGACTTTAAGAGCGCAATTAAGCTAACGCGTATTTCCTCTATTTACTAATTCCTATATTTACAAATTCCTATATTTACTAATTCCTATATTTACAAATTCCTATATTTACAAATTCCTATATTTGCAAATTCCTATATTTACAAATTCCTATATTTACAAATTTCTATATTTACAAAATTTCTTTCCTTAATATATAAAGACGGTTATAGTTCTTGTTTCTCTGTTTGAAACAAGAACTAACAAGAAACAATCGTCTTTATATATTAAGTATGTGTGCTTACATTATACTGTGCGTCGCAATTTCTGAGGTGAATTAAAAATTAGGTTCACGTTTAAGTGATTTTTCAGGATTGTCTTTTAGCTTAAAGATCTGCGTTCTTTAGGATTGACGGTAGCATTTAGTAACGCTGCACGTGTTTTCAGAATTTTATAATCTTCGTGGTTTGCGGTTTCCTCAAGCGGTTAGAGGAAAGATTGCGAGAAGTGGATGATCGACTGTTGTCGACCTTGAAATCCTACGAGAATTCCGAACGATTCGAAGAAGTTCGATAAAATTAAGGAAATTATGTGTCTTTTTCCCGACAGGTCTGTTGTTAATTATTGTACACAGGCACATTGTGCGTGTTCGTTCATTTATTTAACGATAATCAACAAAATGAGTTGTGCAACGCATTATTATGCCGCGAACGGTAGCAGATAAAACCATCAGCCAGCGTTGCTCGATATATTACATAACGAAGTTGTTCAGGCTCTACTAAGTGACTCACAAAGCGTTTTCAAGTCTGCGCAATGTAATTATCGGTGTAATGATGTCGAGTATAAAAGTACAGTATAATTGAATTCTGTTCGAACGTGAAAAGTCGTTCTGCTTAGCCTTTGCTATTATAGCAGATAGAGGCGTTTTAACAAAAAATAATATTTCATATAAAACACACCTAACAAAGCAATATTGAACGCAAACAAAAATGTAAATAATAGAAATTAATTGATACAGTCAAAACAATTCGAAACGATCATCGATGTTTTCAAAATCGAATCTACATTGTTTCGAATTGGAACTGCGAACGCGAATCGAGTCAGGTTGAAACTAATTCGAACGAGGTGGTATCGCTTAAATCGAATTAGAAATAGTTCCGAAACGGAGACGCGCGTTCGATCGAGACAAACCGGATATATGTACTTTGACCAAATCCGCAGCTGTTCGGTTTAATTCAGTGCGGCCGACGGACAGTATTTTTGGATTCCCGTGAAACATTTAATTCGAGACGCTGGTTGAAGTTTCCTGAAACGCGGCTCGCTTCCTAATTCGCCAGCGAGACGGTGTTGCAAAACGCGAGTTATTCAGGGACAAAAAGACTGTATCGGCGCGGCCTATAAGCAGCGTCACCGGATATAGGAAACAGATCCTACGTAAGATTCTTTTATTCGAACAGAAAAATTTGACACGCGAATTTTTGTACAATAAATTCTGTAGCTATCTTGTTCGTGGCCTTTCTCGTGTATACATATATACGTGTACGCTGTATTTAGAAATTAATTTCACGTGAACGAGAGGAGAGAAGCTTCTTTTCGCTCCTTTGTCCGGAGGACATCCTTTGAAAGGATAAATGGAATTTGCAAGCAATGGAAATGCGAAGAAGCGAATTACTATCGATTTGTACGAAGAAAGAATAGCATAGAATGCATTCAGCTGATGTCATTCGCGATATCCATCGGAAAATTCATCAACCGTTTATCCGCTCGATTGTATCAACTTGTAATTCGATCAGCTGTTAAATAGTCGAGTTTCCGTAGCAATTGTTCCGAGCTCTTTTCTCTGTTTTAATCTTAGAACTGTCAGGATGAGTAGACTGATTTTTAAAACTCCAATCTGAATGTAGGATATATTTTCAAGCAATTTACACGAAGTCGAAACGTACTCATCTCAAACATGTTTCGCGACGTTTCTCTAATCGACTTTATTGTTTACTCGAAGCACGTCAGTCGAAACGCGTCAGTCAGCCATCGTAGTTTAATCAAGCAATAATCGTTCGTATTCAAACAATCTTTGTTTTCCTCACGCTTTTTGACTTCTCAGGTACGATGCGCCACTATAATTGCTTTCGTGGCTTTTCTATTCAAGAAAATTATTAAAGTTAATCATATTTGTAAGAAAAATCATAATTTAGTTATCAAAAACTTCATTCCAATGTGCTCGCGTAGAGAACATTAGGTTTAGGTTTTATTTTTCTTCAGTTTATATAACAAAAATATATATCTTGAAAATGGCGTCTGCGAGGGCTTTGCACCCTCAGATTGTCTAACGAAAACAGCCCTTAGAGAACAGCATTATCCTTCACATTGCATTGCTTACGACTAATTTGCTACAAACTTCGTCGTGCGGAGAAACAACCCGCGCAAAGTTCAGCCATAATTAAGAGGTTAAAAATATTGTTCGCTATAACTCTTTAATTATACGTGCTAAATTAGAAAAAAATGTTCGAGCAACTGTCGTTTGCTCAATTTTAAATTTTACTTGCATTGTACGTTGGTTCTTTTTTTACGAATCACTGATTCGATTGCAAAAGCGATCGTAATTACTCCTTCCTCGATTACAGACTATCGAGAAGGGGTAATTAGCGTGGCCGTGGTGTAGCTCCGCGTTTATCCTTTCAATTCGCACGGTTTATTTTTCCAGCGTGATTTCAGCCGCCACCCCAAGGCCGTCCTTCGATCGCTGTTCCTCGGAAAAACACGCGTGAAACGCGCGTCTTTACGGCCCCGTGATTTACGAACGCGCGCATTGCACGAGATATGACGTAATCTGCGCGCTGCTGTCGCTCTTTTCCTCCTTCCTGTTCCTTCATTCTTCTCTCTCTCTCTTTTTTTTTTTTTTTTACTGACGTGATGTTTGTTCCGCGGTAAGTCGCTGGCGGAGTGGAAATCTCGCATGATTCGCGTGCGATCCAACCTTCTCCGGGCGGTTTTCACTTTTTACCCTCGATCTATCAACCCATTCGTTGCCAGCAGAAAATTTTGCGATCGCGTTAATATTGTAGGGTGTGAATGATTTTGCAATGCGTGGCTTCGTGTACGAAGGAATAAAATGTAATTTAGAATATTCGAGAATATTCATTATTCGAGAATATTCCAAAAGAATGATTTTATTACGTGTGACTTTGTGTGCGTGAAAACATAAGACGAAATTGAGAATATTCTCGAATATTAATTATTCGAGAATATTCCAAACTTTGTGCAAAAATGGAAAACAACCAAACTTGTGGAAAAACAAAGCTTAAATCTGTGTGTGCGCAGCGATAGAGAGAGTTGAAGAAGAACATCAGCGTAGTACGCATCATCGATTTAACCTTATAAATTCACTCTTTACAATTACGCTTGTTTTGCGGCAAAATCTGATCCCACAATATTGCCATTTCTGTTTGAAGCTTCTGCGTTTGCGTAAGCTCCGTTATTTCTATATTCTTTTTGCATTTGCAATGCGAAAAAATTAAATATCAAAAAACATTCAGAATATAACGAGTGAGCTCGTGTTGGCAATCGGTAAGAACCTGGTATCTACCAGTTTACTCGTGGTTGGCAGCGAATGGGTTAACCGTGTGGTTTTTTCGACCGGAAACTTATGGTTGCTTGACGATTCTGAAACGGAAGCTCGACGATTATAGCAGTTGTTGTTTCCACGATTCTTCTTCTTCCTGCTGCACTACTTTGTGGTATAATTTTACGTTTCTTATACTCTTGTTCGATATAATAATCTCAGCAGATTCGAAATAATTTAGTTCTTAAGTTCTCGATTTTCCAGTTCTCAAATTTCCACGTTTTTAATCGTACGTAATAATTTGAATATTTCTCGATCGACGAATTGGTGGAACTTCTTACCGTTGATTTATTTAGCAATATTTTTCTTTCGCAATCGATCGAACTGTGCGTAAAACGAGTGGTAACAAATGACGTGTCACGATTGAATTTGATGTATTGCATAAAGAACGCTGCCAAATTGGTTGGCGCATCAAATAGATTCGCTGGTATCCCGAGCCAAATCAGTTGGCACTTTGACTTTAAAGGATTAACCTGTTCGCTTTGAAAAACAGGTCCTGGACAGCTCGTGTTACTGGCTAACAGTTTTTGGGGGGGAAACTTGGACACGTTACGGATGTGTCAGTGCTACGTTACCGCGATAAAAACATTCAGGAAACGTCATACGTACTTTTTCAGATAGTACCACGTACATTGCCATCGTTTAAACCCGTCTATCGACTCTAAATTTAGTGAGTCTGTGCAAAATCAATATATAAATCCATCTTTTCTCCTCTGAAGAGACATCGCAAGTCTAGCGTAAGATTTGAATGCGAGACGACATCAGAATTGATTAGTGATTACGAAAATTAGTCTTATTCCACCGCAGCTGTTTGAGAAATGCAAGTTTTCTATTTAAATGAAAATTTACACTAACAGTTTCTATTTCTAACGTCTACAAGTAATCGAAAATTTCAGAGAAACGAGCATTTCTCAAAGGCGCCAAGTACAAAAGGTTAAATGACTACGATAGCTTTCGATTGCTACTGTTTCATTGTACTAGCTTAACCTCTAAATTTGCATTTTTATTAGAAGTTAAAGATATACAAAAGTTCGGTCATTTCTATCAATAAATCGACGATGATACATCTGCTGTGAATCATTGATGAAATAAACAGACGATTAGGTCACATGCTCGGTTCCAGTCGCTATAAAATCAATCTTCGCGAATTGTGTAAGCGTCGATAAGGGTATCGCGTAAAACGTAGAGGTTAGTTTTACGAATATTCGTATTTCGACGAGGAATCGTACAAATATCTTAATCATAGTAATTGATCGAATTGTGTAAGCGTCGATAAGGGTATCGAGTAAAACGTAGAGGTTAGTTTTACGAATATTCGTATTTCGAGGAGTAATCGTACAAATATCTTGATCGTAGTAATTGATCGAATTGTGTAAACGTCGATAAGGGTATCGAGTAAAACGTAGAGGTTAGTTTTACGAATATTCGTATTTCAAGGAGGAATTGTACAAATATCCTGATCGTAGTAATTGATCGAATTGTGTAAGCGTCGATAAGGGTATCGAGTAAAACGTAGAGGTTAGTTTTACGAATATTCGTATTTCGACGAGGAATCGTACAAATATCTTAATCATAGTAATTGATCGAATTGTGTAAGCGTCGATAAGGGTATCGAGTAAAACGTAGAGGTTAGTTTTACGAATATTCGTATTTCGACGAGGAATCGTACAAATATCCTGATCGTAGTAACAATCGAATTAATATTTGTAGTCATTAACGAAGAAAGTAGCACGTTCCGTGCTGTCGTGAAAGCTTGAATTGCAGAGCGTGTAGATGGACAAGATTGAACCAAATCACGTCGAGGATCAGACCGAGAAGAAGAATGAAAGTCAGCCATTACCGTGGCAACGCCGATGAGCGTTTCTCGGAACGCAGAGTGGCGTTATTGTCCGACGGGTTATGGCGTCTCTCCAGGAACGAGTGTATTCGTTCGCGCTCGTTTATGCTCTCTCCTGTGCTCGCGAGGTTATGGTTCTCGCGAACCTAGAACTCGTCTCGACGCTGTCAGTGCGCGAGGCATAAAATTCTTGCTCGCCCGCCCCGTTGGAGACACGCCTTTAAAACGCGTCCGTGCTGGCTCGTCGGATTGAAAATATTAAAATATAACGGGCATTCAGTCGGACAGAGATTTGTATTGAACATGTCTGGTAGGAAACGCGAGGTTATTCGAGTTCGTCATCATTTCGAATTCAGACTCGTCAAAGTACGGCAAGGGATTAAGTTTCATGCTCCAAATTCTTATCCAGTAGCTGGCTAAAGTTGCAACTTAGATGGCTCAAATTCTTATCCAGTAGCTGGCTAGTGTTGCAACTTAGATGGCTCCAAATTTTTATCCAGTAGCTGGCCAATGTTGCAACTTAGATGGCTCCAAATTCTTATTCAGTAGCTGGCTAGGGTTGCAACTCAGATGGCTCAAATTCTTATCCAGTAGCTGGTCAATGTTGCAACTTACATGGCTGAAATTCTTATCCAGTAGCTAGTTAAGGTTGCAACTTAGATGGCTCCAAATTCGTATCCAGTAGCTGGCCAATGTTGCAACTTACATGGTTCTAATTTCTTATCCAGTAGCTGGCCAGTGTTGCAACTTGCATCGCGTTGCCTTGAAAGCAATCGCGTGCATCTTTAATAGACTTTATCCGCGAACTGGGAAGGATAAACGTCCGGACGTGGAATAATAAAAGGTATCGACGTCTGCTGGACGTTTACACGTCGCCGTCCGGCTCCTTCCGGGACTTCGAATGCGGGCGTGGGCATTAAGGTTAAGTCAATGTTTGATTTCCGCGATGCACATCGCGCCCCCCGTAATACGAGGGATCGAAGCCAAAATTAATATGCGACATTGCGGTCTCGGTTCGGACCATCGCTGCCGGAATGTACGACGAAATTCAATTTCCTATCGGGTAACAATAATTGCTGGGCCAATATTGACCGGGCAGTTTCGCGAATAAAAATTATCCGTTCGCTGGTAACTCGCGATGGAGCGGTATCGTAATTGCGAGTGATATTTCCCTCGACGGATCTCTTTTCGAGGCACGAATCCACCGATCGGTCTTCCTACGCGATTACTCCGACTTTCCTTTATTAAGAGTTATGTTTCCTCTCCTCGGAGTCCAAACCTCGTCAACGACCCCATCAGTTTATGGGCGTCTTAATTGATCACACAGTGTCACGTGACAGGGCCACTTGCACCCAGTAGAAGCAGGTCACACTGTCTCAACAGAGTTGAACGTCGAGGAATCACGGTTCCCTCGTGGCGACCTTGATCGCCCTTAACGCACACACGGGCAGAGATCGCAACCGCGGCTGTTTGCGTGGCCCAGTTTCGTTCGCTGGTCTTCGACTTGCTTTGCTGCTGCTTTCAGCGGCCACGATCGCTTTTACGGTCTATCCGTCGATTAGAGTAGTCCGCGACGTGAAATCGGTCAGGCGTCAAAGTTTGCAAGACGCTCGAGACGAGGGAATTCAATCGAGACGCGGTGGATCCCGAAGAAACGAAGACTGAAATTTCGAAGTCTGGGTGTTCGATGTACATTCATGAGCCGCGTCGCATTGTTTTGGTCTAGGACGGTTCTACGTACAGATCGATCCACTACTCCTCTTTAAGCGATCTGCGCTATTCGAGATCACTCGTTCGAACACGACGAAAGGTAACTTCTACTCGAGGTAACTCCGCTCGATGCGTCTCAGTTATACAAGTGTAACGCAATTACGCATTGGCGAAGTTAATGCTCGGAAGAAAGGAAACTATTACCTTCCAGCAATTTTCTTCCTCGTCCTCGTCGAAAAAGTCGAATGAAACAAGGGAACCTTCGCGTACTCCACTTAATTAACCGTATCATCCGGCGGAGAAATTTAATTTTAGCGAAGAACCACCAACTCCTTTGGCCCTCGAAACGTCGGAACCTTCTTCAGCGCGAAGTTCCGTGAATTCTCCGTTCGTTTTGTCGCATTTTTCGCAAACATTTCCAAGGAATTCTCTGAGAACCTCCCAAAAGAATATCCAATCGTAGCACGTTTCCTGCGTGTTTCCTTCAAGCGAGGATGCTTCTCTGAAAAAATCCATTCGTTCCACTCCACCGACTTTATTCCGTCTCTCGCATCGAGTTTGCCATTGAATTCCCAAGGTGGAACATCCTCGAATTGTGTCGCGCTCATTGAAACAACCCGCCTTACACATCCCGCCTCTTTTGCTCCTCGAGTCGCGAAACAGAGCTCTCGAGGAACGATCCTTCCAGCTCTTCGTCCATTAAGCAGCCCTGCATACGCTTCGACGTTTTCTTCGAATCGATGCGGGACAACATTCGAGAAATAGT
Organism: Xylocopa violacea; assembly: GCA_963969225.1. NCBI lineage: Eukaryota > Metazoa > Arthropoda > Insecta > Hymenoptera > Apidae > Xylocopa > Xylocopa violacea. The sequence continues at coordinate 36,966,440 of CAXAJV010000005.1, read as the reverse complement.
CTCGCTTCGCGTACTTGTTACGCTAAGCAAACCCGCTTTTCTTCGAGGAATACCACCGCCCCCTTTGTCTATCGAACCCAGAGGCCGCGATCGCTCGCTTCCGCCTCTCGACGCGAACAGAGATGTACCGTTCGCGGGAGAAGCCCTTCGAAATATGTTCTCCTGGACGAAAAATGGCGTAACACGAGCCGATTAATGGATTTCCGGTCTTCCTGGAGAAAGGAAGCCCTCTTGGAGCGCAGCTAGGACGCGGAGGGTCTTGGAACCGTGGAACTGGGAGCCAGAGGGGAAGAAAGTATCGTATCGAGTGCTTTTATAGCCTCACACCTCGGGGAAATTTTAACGGGTAATTCTAGAAGCTAAAATGAGATGAAAATGAAGAGCGACGAAATTGGGTTTCGTGCTTCGTTTTCGAGAAAAAGGATGATGGAAATTCTTGACGCGCGAGCGTTAAAGGCGAATGTCCCGATCATATGATTCTTGTACGCATTCTTATGGGATTTCGTTAGACGTCCCATCGTTCTCGTATTTCATTCCGTGTGAGGATAGATTTAAGCTTTTGTGAGAATATTGGTGAGTTATTTTTAATAAAAGAATTGTCGAATCAAGCATAAAGTTGATGTTTGTAGTTGAGCGTTTGAAACGTAGACTTGTCGATAGTCTCGTATACAGCCTTCGGTTCGGTCGTAAACTGTCTTTTTATTAGTGAAATGAGTTAAAAACATCCAAGGTCGTATCGTTTTATATGTGCCGCGCGAAGTAAATATCTTTCTACGTTCAAAATCAATTGATCGCTCAAGGTTCTTGCGAGATAGACCTTGCCATAAAGTATAACTGCTTAGTCACACTGTTATATATTTTCTCTACTTCTACTTGCCTCGTCGAATATTTTTTATTCGAGCATGCGAGCTGAACTTTCGAGTAACAAACATGTTCGAATAAAAAAATTGACAAACCACTTAGATTCGACGTTAGAATTGGTCCAAAGGTCTTCTGACTAGAATCGAGAAGTAGAGAAATTTCACGAAACGAAGTTAAAGGAAATAAAAGTCTTTGCATCAACTTGACACAAAACCTTCGAAGCTGAAGTTCGACGGTTCAAGTTTACATAGTATCTTAAAACGTCTCACGATCAATCTTTATACTGCAAGCTTTTGCTTCTCCGTACAGATGACCCATTTAACTGCCATACTTTTTTCTTCTTAACTTCTATTTATTTTTCCACTTTACCCTTGGTTCCTCGTGCTTCCGTTCTTTATTCGAGTAGCAACCAATACTATCAATATTACGAACATCCCTCTGCCATCCTCTTCATTCTCGCCGTTCCCACGCCCTCTACAGTCTTTGGAATTCCTCCAAAAACTCAGCAAACGAAACCTTTATACCTTATGGAAACTATTGCTAAAATAGCAATATTTTAAGTTTATACTCATTCACAACCAATTGAACTCGTAACGCAACGTACGATTACTTAATGCAGACGCTTGCTACGAGACATCTCGTAGTTCACAACGAACGAGGTTAACAGCACTCGAAACGAGCGATTTCTGCGATATCCCATAAACCGCCTTCATCGCAGACGGTGGTCGTTGAGGCAGCAACAATTAGTTTACGCAGGCGACGATTAAAAAGGGGTCGAGAAACCCCAGCTAGGAGTAAACTTGTTGATACCTCTTGCAGCCTTTTTATTTTCCCTCCTCGAGACAATTCCGCGTCGCGCCACCGACTATTACTGTTTTGGAAAGTAATGAACCGCGCTGCGGAGTCAATATGGCGGACGACGCGTTAAATCGTCCCTCTATATTTAGTCGCTCCGTGGTAGAGCTTGGCCACTAAGGAGGAGCTTGTAAACTGTGGCGGTCCTCGCCATTAGGGGGACAGCACACTCGTCAGTTTTCATCCCAGCGTCTAAGGCAGGGTCTGTTAGGTAGCTAGGACTAATGGGTCCACTAGCAGACCCAGGACGAAACGTTCTTCCCTCTCTTTTTCCTTCCTACCCTCTCTCGCGTTCTCTTTGCAGCGCAACAATTGAAGCAGCGTTCAGCAATCGCTTCGCTTCTATTGCCAAGATATTTCTCAAAGATTGCCATTTTAGCAAAGGCTTCTATTGCCAAGATATTTCTCAAAAATTGCCATTTTAGCAATAGTTTCTATTGCCAAAATATTGCTCAAAGATTACTATTTTAACAAAGGCTTCTATTGCCAAGATATTTCTCAAAGATTGCTATCTTGGCAGTGCTTTCTATTGCCGAAATATTGTGCAAGGATTGCTATCTTAGCAGTGCTTTCTATTGCCAAAATATTGCTCAAAGATTGCTACTTTAACAAAGGCTTTTATTGCCAAGATATTTCTCAAAGATTGCCATTTTAGCAATAGTTTCTATTGCCAAGATATTTCTCAAAGATTGCCATTTTAGCAAAGGCTTCTATTGCCAAGATATTTCTCAAAAAATTGCCATTTTAGCAATAGTTTCTATTGCCAAAATATTGCTCTAAGATTGCTACCTTTGCAATAGTTGTTTGCAATAGTATTAGTTAACAAAGGCTTCTGTGGCGGTCCTCGCCACTAAAGGGACAGCACTCTCGTCAGTTTCCCGCGAGTACTCCACGTCCTACATCGTTTCTATATAATAGAAATTCCATCCCAGCGTCTAAGGCGTAACTCCGCCATTTTGGTAGCCTTACAAATAAGTCCACTAGCAGGCCCAGGACGAAACGTTCATCCCTCTCTTTTTCCTTTCTACCCTCTCTCACGCACTCTTTACAGCACAACAAACGAAGCAGGCGTCGTTCGGACCAACAATAGCTTGAAAACAAACGTAGGAAAAGTTGAAGGCGAGAAGCGCGTCCGCCTGTTGGGCGCCGTTCGCGTCCATCGATCGCATCCTCGCGCGTAATCCTGTCGAGCGGAAACGAACGGCGGAGGCTGCTGGCGCCAATCTCGCGATGGCCACGCTCGTTCGCCGTCTTCGAGGCGAGAAGCACGCACGCGGAAACGCTCGATTCTACGGATAATTACGCGGTTAAAAGCTCCGCTTGTTTTCGCCGCTGGCTTCCGCGCGATGGCCATCGCGCTCGTTCGCGTTCCCTCGAATAGTCGCGCGGGAATGGAGAAGAGAAGCTGAGGGAAGAAACGGCTATTCCTCGTGCGAGATGCGCTTGAACGCGAAACGAACCTCTGACGATTTACGAGAGATCCGCGAGGAAATGGATGAACCTCCAAGAAGCTTCCGCACTCGATATTTTATCGAGGACACTCTTCTGTGTAATACTCGATAGGTTTAAATCGCTGATTATCGTTTGTTCAAAAGTTACCGACTCTGTGCGCTCGATGACTAAAAAAGTCGTCGAAGTAGCTGCTCGAGATGATTTTGCGCATATGCGACGAGTGTCTTGCAGGTGACAAAATTACAAAAACGTGACAAAGAATGAGAATATTTGAACCCTTTGCGCTCGAGATGTGACGCTCAGTCGCCATGATGTTCCATATGGCAACTCGAGTTTTTCATCGACTAATTTTAAGTTTTGAAGCCCTACAAAAATGAATTTGGGAGGTGAACTTAGCTCGATATGGGGATTTAGTTGATTTTCAACTGTTGAAAAACGAGAGTCGTCGAGTGCAAAGAGTTAATATTTTATTTTTATTTCGTCAGGTACGAATTTTATTTCCATACTTTCCAATCTTTCTTTGTCAATAATTGTCCTTGATAACACGCGCCAAGGTCAAGAAACTCGAGAGTGGAAGCGTTTCGGAAGTTCAGCCGAGGAAACATGGCTGCGGAGCTTTCCTCGCAATAAAAATGCATCGAGCGTGAATTGGCAGGAGTCTGCAAACATGGAAAACCGCAGACCTTGCGTAACGAGGTTGAACGCAATATTTTTAACAAATGCGTTCGTTCTTCGAAGCTTCTGATCGTTCAATTAACTCGAGAGAGTTTCGTGTTTCCCGTCAGTTTTATTACCCAAGTTAAGTAACTGTCTCATCAGTTACTGTCGGTACAGATGATCCTTTATTAAGGTAATTGAAAGTTGGTTGTAATTGCGGTTATATTAAAAATCCATATACAGCGCACGCTGCACTTTAATGGAGGTTTAATAAAACACTGTTCTCGCTGGAACGCAATTCGGTGTTTCAAGCCTGTCACGCATTCTCGACACCTGCTTTTTACCTAATCGGATCGAATTAATTAGACTGTAAACGGTTTAGGGCTCATTTCCCTTGATAATTTCAACCTCGCGGTTAATTCGAGTTAAACAGCCCTCGGAGTCTTTCCGAGGAACCGACTGTTCCACTTTGCTGCGACCTAGCTTTTCAGGAAGTCGAGCTGGTTAAATTCGGCTGGATATTAACTTCCTTCGTCGAATTAAAAACGTATCAGTCGCCTAAAAAAGTGTACGACTCGTCGTTCGTTCGTTCATTCATTTTATCATTCTTTGCGTTTCGATGAAATTTAACGTTCGCGTCGATTCTGAAATTTCATCTCGCGCATGTTTTCCGGAATTTTATTATCAACTTGCCTCGATCTCGTTAACCGAACGTCGTCTTTGGACCACGAACTCCAGGATCATGTAATTACATGTAAACGAAGCAGCAAGCCCGTGGTAATTGAAGTGGTTCGCGGAGTTTTGAAAATTGGAAGACGACGATCCGCCATATGGTGTGTCCTCCTGTTCCGTCGAGCGCGTTTATTTAACGATAAGCGAGAGATAGCGTTATTGATCGCGTTCGAAGGTGTTAATCGATAAAAATCAGTGTGCAGCGGATGATGAGGCATAGATGCGAGAGATTATGCGTTAAATCAACATTTCTCAAACTGGGTTCCGCGAAACATTGATATTCCACAAACAATTGCTAATTGGGCCCCAGAAAATGATGAAATCGAAGATAAACATCGAAACATCATCCGCTTTTATGAGGTTTACGTAATTTAAAGCAACTTTCAAAAGGAATTCTAACTAAAAACCGAAATTTACTCCAGTATTGCTTAAAAATTTTAGAACTTGTGTTTTGCGATGAGAAAAGTTTGAGAAACACTGCGTTAGATTAAATTTATTTAACTCTTTTCAGGAGATGCGAGGAGAACTACATATTGTTCTATTAATTATTAGTAAAGTAGCTTGAATTAGAGATAAGTTACGTAATCCGTGAAAAAGAAATTCTTAATTAGAATTCATCCTGATTACACAAGTGTATAATTTAACTTTTCCAATATTATTCATGACGTCGTTCTCCGTTTCGTTCTTCAGCTCCCTGGTGTATACGCTGCTTTCATAAACATGTAAAACGTCAATAATTAAGTATGCGCTTGCATTTGTATATTTTCCATGTATTAACCCAATCCCTGCCAGCTACGAGATACCTCGCAGCAAGCGTCTGTACCAAGTAGTCGTACTTCGCGTTACAAGTTTACAGAATGAACTATAAACTTCAAATAAAATCCAGGCGCCCAGAGCAAAACGCTGCAAGTTTGCTGGCAGTGAATGGGTTAAGAAGAACGAATGGAAAATGTAGAATAAACACTTGCGATGTTTAATATCGCGTAGATGGCGCGTAACGCTGGTCGCAAGCTTTTCTCCAAATTCACGAGCGTGTCTCGAAAGAGCGTAATCGTTGACTCGCATCACTGGCCCATTCAGTGATGGCTCCTCGTCGACACAAAAAATTACTCATTCATCCGTGTTTTCCGCCCTCGTAATGAATAAAAGATCCATTGTGGATCGAAGGCTCTCGCATTTGTCCGTCTGATTCGCTGGCTAACGATTCTACTCACGACCAAAGAGCACTCGAACGACTTTTCGCGGCTGGCCGCCCTCCTGGTTCCCCAGAAAATGCATCATTACCGCGTCTCCGAGCTAAACTCGCGCACAGCTCTCGCAGCAGTGGCCACGCCAGAAGCACGGGGGCGAGTCAAGGTCACGGTCTACTTTCCGCCCTTGCCTGCATTTCAGAAGGGCAAGGGTCGGGCGAAAACGGGGTTTCGCGTCTGCCAACGCTTTAAACGGGAGTTCCCGTACCATCGCGGAGGGGAAATGTTATTAGGTTGCTGCGCAAGGTCTGTCAACGAATTCGATACTTGGAGCCAGCTTGCATTCGTTACTTACTACGAACTGTGCATTTTCAAGTTGCTTCGCGCATCTTTTTACGAAAATTGTCGAATTTGTCGTTGCAAGAGAAACTTGTTACGCTTCGCGTATGGTCTTGGCATTATTGAGTATCAGCGAATGGAAGACTTGGATCAGTTTGGTTTTCTCTGCTAATCATTCTTCGCTTTCCACAGAATCGCTACTCCCATACAAAACCAGTATAGAACTTACCCTACTTTTCCACCCCCTCCGTCACTGCGCGACGTTCCACTCATCCCTCCACCATATCACCCCACCAAATTCCTACCAGAGCGTAACACAGCGTAGCACACAGTATCACCATCCCAAATAAGAAAAAATCGAAACTTCTTCAAAACCACTTTTCAATAGTAACAACACTTTCGTTGGTCATCTCATCCGACTCATTTTACTCGATTCTACGAATCATTTCAGACTCCTGGAACCCTTCGTCCCAATGCTTCCTTAATGCTTATGGAATGCAGCTGTTTTAAAGACCTTTTCCGCTAGCCTGAATTGCGTATGCAGGAGCACAGATCATCCGTGGAACCACGAACCCCGACAACGACCCAACCACTCATCCACTCGCTCCTACACACACACACACACACACCCACTCACCCCTCCTAGCAATCAGAATTCGATGGCACGTTTCCATATCGAAAGGTTAAAGAATTCTCGCGCGTGCAACTCCTTAGCTCCCATGTGGGCGGTGATAAGTCGATTCGCGAGAAGATCCACAAGATACGGAGGGCGAAGGGAGAGGGTGTACACGCCGGAAGGAGGAACACGCAGGCTAGGCCGGAACCGCGGGGTGCAGAACGGAATATCGATTATCGCAGAGCGGAGGGGCCGCGGCCAGAGTCAGCTGACTCGAGTTGCCAGCTCACAGCTGATCCGACACACGGCGTCGCGGCGCAACTACCGTCGCATTGCTGCCCCTCCCCCTCCTCTCTGCCTGCATCGCCCCACCTCACCCGTGCGACGCAGGCCCTTTTCGTTCCGCGTCTTCGTGCTCTGCGCCCGTATTTCAAAGCGATAGATACAATTTAACCCTTTGCACTCGATACTTTCCCAGCTTTTTACTATTGCTGGTAAAAGATAGCAATGGGAACTATTACCAAGCAACTTGGCAAGACTAGAAAATTTTCATTTCGATAGAAAACTTTGGGGAAACGTGCGTTTCTTAAAAGGTTGCGGTGGGATAAATTTTTACTTTGGTAATCGATTCCCTCAGAGGCGACATTCGACGCTTTCCCAGCTATTTTCTATTTCTGGTAGAAGTTAACGATAGAAACTATTACCAAGCAATTAACCAGCAATAGAAAATTTCCATTTCAATGAAACTTTGTAACTCTCGCAATTAATTCCCTCAGAGGCGACATTCGACGCTTTCCCAGCTATTTTATATCGCTGGTAAAAGATAGCAATGGGAACTATTACCAAGCAACTTGGCAAGACTAGAAAATTTTCATTTCGATAGAAAACTTTGGGCAAACGTGCGTTTCTCAAAAGGTTACGGTGGAATAAATTGTTACTTTGGTAATCGATTCCCTCAGAGGCGACATTCGACGCTTTCCCAGCTATTTTCTATTTCTGGTAGAAGTTAACGATAGAAACTATTACCAAGCAATTAACCAGCAATAGAAAATTTCCATTTCAATGAAACTTTGTAACTCTCGCAATTAATTCCCTCAGAGGCGACATCTGAGTGCAAAGGGTTAACGCTTTGCACTCGACGCTTTCCCAGCTTTTTTCTGTTGCTGGTAAAAGATAGCAATGGGAACTATTACCAAGCAACTTGGCAGCACTAGAAAATGTTCATTTCAATAGAAAACTTTGGGGAAACGTGCGTTTCTTAAAAGGTTGCGGTGGGATAAATTTTTACTTTGGTAATCAATTCCCTCAGAGGCGACATTCGAGTGCAAAGGGTTAACCCTTTAACGCTTTCCCAGCAATTTTCTGTTGCTGGTAAAAGGTAGCAATGGGAACTATTACCAAGCAACTTGGCAGCACTAGAAATTTTTCATTTCAATAGAAAACTTTGGGGAAACGTGCGTTTCTCAAAAAGTTGCAGTGGAACAAATTGTTACTTTGGCAATCGATTCCCTCAGAGGCGACATTCGACGCTTTCCCAGCTATTTTCTGTCGCTGGTAAAAGATAGCAATGGGAACTATTACCAAGCAGCTTGGCAGCACTAGAAATTTTTCATTTCAATAAAAAACTTTGGAGGAACATGCGTTTCTTAAAAAGTTGCGGTGGTACAAATTGTTACTTTGGTAATCGATTCCCTCAGAGGCGACATTCGACGCTTTCCCAGCTATTTTATATCGCTGGTAAAAGATAGCAGTGGGAACTATTACCAAGCAATTAACCAGCAATAGAACATTTCCATTTCAATGAAACTTTGGAGAAATAGGCGTTCTTCAAAAAATTGTAATGAAATAAATTTGTAACTTTCGCAATTAATTCCCTCAGAGGCGACTTTCCCAGCTATTTTTTATTGCTGGTAAAAGTTAACAATAGAAACTATTACCAAGCAAATAACCAGCAATAGAACATTTCCATTTCAATAGGAAACTTTGAAGAAATATGCGTTCTTCAAAAAATTCCAATCAAATAAATTCCCTCAGAGGCGACATCCGAGTGCAAAGAGTTAACCCTTTGCACTCGACGCTTTCCCACCTATTTTCTATTGCTGGTAAAAGTTGACAATAGAAACTATTACCAAGCAATTAACCAGCAATAGAACGTTTCCATTTCAATAGGAAACTTTGAAGAAATATCCGTTCTTCAAAAAATTGCAATCAAATAAATTCCCTCAGAGGCGACATCCGAGTGCAAAGAGTTAACCCTTTGCACTCGACGCTTTCCCAGCAATTTTCTATTGCTGGTAAAAGTTAACAATAGAAACTATTACCAAGCAATTAACCAGCAATAGAACGTTTCCATTTCAATAGGAAACACTGAAGAAATATGCGTTCTTCAAAAAATTGCAATCAAATAAATTCCCTCAGAGGCGACATCCGAGTGCAAAGAGTTAACCCTTTGCACTCGACGCTTTCCCACCTATTTTCTATTGCTGGTAAAAGTTAACAATAGAAACTATTACCAAGCAATTAACCAGCAATAGAACATTTCCATTTCAATAGGAAACTTTGAAGAAATATGCGTTCTTCAAAAAATTCCAATCAAATAAATTCCCTCAGAGGCGTCATCCGAGTGCAAAGGGTTAACAACGCCTTCGTTTCGCCTTCTCCGAGGTATTAAACAAATAGCAACGAACAACAATGAGGAAACGGTTACGTACAGCAAATCCGTGACGCAAGTAGCCGCGCGCAGCCACGTAGGATTCCCATCACGCGCCGCACTGGCAGCGGACCAACGTTAGTGCACGCGCACCTCGCAGATTTTCAAGGTCGTTTCTTCTCGAAAACGAACCTCCATGTGCAATTTCATTATCGTCGACTTTTGTCTTATTTTAGCTCGATGATTTACGCCCACGATCTCCTACCAGCTGTTACGAAGCAACACCCCGTGCGTGCGTTTACGCTTTTCAATTTTCTCGACGCTTCGCAGACCCCTTCGAACCTGCCGCGACCTTACGAATTACGCGGACCCCCTCGCTTTTCACCTCGCGCATGTGCCAACGCGGATGTTGGTCCCTCGAATGACGATGGCTGCTATGGACGATATAAGTCAGGACGCTCAGAACGTGGGGCGCTTTCAGGAAGTGTTCGATGAGCCGAACACGATTTATGTGTGTTGGTTTAGGTTTCGTTCGGTGTGATTTGCGACTGGTAGCGCTCGTTTTCTTCCTTTTACGGTTTTATGAGCTGTATGTGAGAGCGTTGGTTGTTAAATCGTGATATTTCAGAAACTTAGTTGAGCACAAATTGCTTGCAGTTGGTTAAAGTAATGCGGATTTCTAATTATACGTAACTAATTTGATGTCGTTTGGTAAATGAATTCGATCCTGACCAACGATAAGGGACGTTGATTGTTTTCAATAGAAATCAGTTTCTCGTAGCGATCGAGTGATTAATAGAAAGCTGTGGTTAATAATCGGTGATTATTCGAGTTTAGAATTCATATCTCTACGAGACCAATTATAACAAGACGCTTAGGGAGGTAATACGATTTAATTGCTGGTCGATTAATGAACACGTTTCCCCTTTCACAATTTCCATCCCCTATTTTACTCGTCGACCCCGACCATTTCTTTGCCCCGTTTATACAGATTTGTCATATTTACATTGCAAAGTTGTTAATGAATAATACCACTGTTAATGGGAAAAAATATTATTTCTAATCGGTGACGAGGAACATTTAGATTACGCTTAACGTGCTTTTTATTTCCTCCTGCGGCATTTTCCACGTCTGCCTCCCTTGATACATTGTATCGGTTAATTAGCATTTATAAGTCGTCTGAGAATAATCTACCACAGTAAGGCGAGAGGAAACATTTGACTTTCTCGAAAGTTATCTTGGATCGTTGAATACGTCCCCAGATGCCCTCGACAATTCACCGATTTTCACGACTTTTTCAACGCACACCGACGTAACGCGAGTACTGTTACGCCAGCGTGTAATAAATTCATGGCTGCTGTAATCAATAAACATATTTCCTCGCGTGCTCCACTCCTGCTTATCTACGCTCTTCTAATGTGCACGCACGGCGCGAATAATAAATTTCTTTTAATTCTACCCATCTCCCGTGTCACGGCTGTACGCGCGTGAAGTCTATCAGTTTCGTTTCGAGGTTTAATTTAAGGTTCATATAGAATTTTCATACGCGCGGTTCCAATCTAGACCGTGATCTTTTGTGTAACCATCTGACGCTTGGATAACCAGTGCAGCGCGGTGTTTTAACAGCTGAAATTAAAGTAAAATAGAGGGAATCGCTAGCGTTTTCAGACCTCAACCCTTCGCGCTTCGCTCCTCTCGGGGTTTTACTAGTAATAAAGACTATTGCTGAGGTAGCAATATCTTATATCGTTAAAATATTATCGCTAACAATATATCATGTCTCTCAGCAATAGAAAATTTCCACTTCAAATGGGGGAAAACTTGAGAGAAACGTGTACTTTTCAAAAAGTTGCGGTGAAACAAGTTTAACCTCCGTAATCGCTAATCAATGCTGATGCCTCCTCAGAGGGTTCACCCGAGTGCAGAGGGTTAACGATTTATTACCATCGCAGGTACAATATTGGCAAAATACGTAGCAGTTGTTTTCCGTTGAAATAAATTTCACTCGCGCGCGATTATTATTAGCGCCTCGAACAACATTGTTGGAGGATAATATTTGAAAAGGAATATTTGATCAACCTAACGTAAACGTACTGAAAAACGACTGCAGCACAAAAGTGCAAAGCTGCCACTTCACTCTGATTCGAGTAAACTCGAAATTCGTGGAACCTAATTAGCAAGATGCGCAAAGTCGCGATGGCGGCCATTCGTAGATCCGAGGGGAAGAATTGCTCGCGCGTCCACTTGAATTTAATTGTCGATAAAGCGCTTTGCTTTCTTCGCCGAAATTATACAATACCGAGGATGCACCAGCTCAGCGAATGCATGCAAATTGCTGTCAGAGGATCCGCTCGACCGTGCTGATTATTATGCCCGACATCGAAGGGCCGCCATTATTTTCCCGTTTCCATGCCGTTTCGACGTTCATTCCTGCAGGCTTCGCTCGCGTACAAATGCAAATTGATCTAAACGTCGTTTCCTCCCGACGGTGTTATTCCTGGAAAAACTACCTTTCAAGTTGTACTCGATTTCTCGTTGCGCCCCACTGAAATTGTACAGAACGGTTCTTCGCGAATTCTCTGTCCATTTGAACCTTTTGCACCCTTTGAAAAATCAAAACATGGAAATACTAGCCTTCGACGATCACCATAATCGTTTAAATCGCACGATGAACACTTTGATCGAAGCAACAGAAAGACGACGCAACTTTTTTAGCAACCTGGTACAAATGCAACTGCAAAGGGTTAATTCTCGAGTCGAAGCTTTGCTCGATGTTTGAGAGTAATCCAGGACGATGCACAGGCGAAAGAGACTGCGTAAGTAAGAGGCAGGATCGCTGGGAGGTGTTTCAATCAGTTCCAGTTGCCGCGTCGACGCCTCGCAGATCTTTTGTGCCCTCGTTCGCGTCGCGTCCGTCTTCATATTTGCCCATCGTGCCTCGTTGGTTCGACAGTCACCTGCTCTGTCCTGTTTGTCGCTGCAATAACCCATTCTACGTAGCTTTGTCGTCTGTCGCAGGTATTCGTCCGTCATTCCTAGTCCGCTCGAACTCGCTTTGGCGTTCCTCATCCACCCTCGATCCGTGCCGCTGCTGCGCCATCCTCCACGCCATCCTCCACGCCGTCGTACAAAAGGGAACGACGACGCGCGCGTGTATCGTGCAGTGTGCATGCACGTACGGGGTGTGCAGTAATTCCGTGCGCCGGAGGAACGATAATAGTCGGTGTCGTAATTCCGCTCGAACGTGATCGTCGCCACGGCGCATAATTGCGCCGGATTGAAGCGGATCGAAGCGCCTCCGTAGCTGACGCGGAGGCTCGTCGACGATGCGGATGCGCGTCGGTGGGAAAATTTGCTTTCGAAAGTGTTCGAACGGAAGTGGTGACGTTAGACTTTGCAGTCTCGAACGTCCCCTCGCGAGGGACATCGCGAGTCCAGCTGATCACTCGGATGTCCTCTTCAAGAGGAATTGATTACTGATTACGGAAGTTAAACTTATTTCAAATTTTCTATGGAAATGAGACGTTAGCAATAGAAGCTTTTTGCATTGCAAATGCGCGTTTCCCTCAAGTTTTCCTATGGAGATGAGAGTTTTTTACTTCTGGCAGTTAACACCCAAGAAGGCGTCAAGCAAAGGGTTAATTTTCGACTTCCTGTTCGGCTAGCGCGAGGAGTCGGTAATACAAGTTAACGCGCAACCCCTAAAAGTTCAGCACCGCCTCCTAAGTTTCAGCGATATCGAGTGTCCTTCTAATTACTCTCGCGCGCTTTTTCGCCCAAGGACTGTCGACGGTAATGCGAAAAGTTTCGAGCGTAGTTTCGATTCGAAATTTTTTATCAGAGCGCCAAGTGTTCGCGAAAGAAGATAAAGGAACTATTCGTTTGGGCGTGGTGTACGAGGCTTCCTAGTAGACGAGACGCGATATCGATGCGCGTGAACTTGAAGATAAGATAAAAGTCGACGGATTAGGTCGGGATTCGGTCTAAACAAAATCTGGGTCACGTTTGGATCGAGTTATAAAACAGGGTCTGGGGTTGGATCTGGGTTAGCATGGACGCGTCCTGTGGAACCAGATAAGAACGCAGCGACGTAGTTTATGTAAAGGATTAGTCGCGATTAGGAGAACGAAAGGACACGGAAACGACTGGATGACATTGCGACTCGGGGTGAAAGAGGTCCGCGAAAGACGATGCGCAACCCTCTCATTCGACGTTCTTTTAACTGGTCCCGGGGATTACTCCGCGCAGGAATCTCTTCTAGCGGTGGCTGAAACGGACTAATCGTGGCAGTCATGTAAAGTTTGCAATTTTTCGAATGCCTGGAACGCAATTCATTTAGTTTGATAGCATTTGGCGTTGTTTGTATTTTAGTACGCATCCAACCCCCGTATGACACAGTGCATAAATTGCGACAATCCTCTTACAATATTAGGAAGTTGTGTTCATATATATGTTAATGTTCCTGTAGCACGGTCTCCATATAGCGCTTAACCCTTTGCACTCGGATCTCCCCTCTGAGCGGACATCAGCATTGATTAGTGATTACAAATGCATGTTTCCCTCGAGGTTTCTGCTCGACTAGAAATTTTCTATTGCTAGGAGACGTTGGCAATAAAAATATTGCTATTTTAGCAACAGTTTCTATTGCTAACGTCCGGGAAGTACCCGATTGCAAAGGGTTAATAAACCTGTACAACCCTCATTATCAAATTTCGCTTAACACAGCTTAAACATAACGTAGAACTACTTAATCACTTTATAAGAGGGTCCACCGTCAGCATTGGCTAAAATTATTTTTTCCTTCGCGTCTCGTAAAAGCAAATTTATTTTTTAGCATTTTTTATATATATACGAATTATTAAATATGGAGTAGCAACGATACGATTGATAATGGACGCCTTTCAGAGGTAACGATACCTTGAGCTGAATATTCAATTTAAGTTTAACTACTTAGTGTGCGCGGCAGTGCAGTTTCCCAAGCAGGTTACTTATCATTCTTGTGTAATTTCATTCCCGTGTCGCGGACGGGACTCGATGCAAATCAAATTTAATCCTGTCCAAGTATTTTCCGAACCGGACCATGACCCATTTCGCGCATTTTCAGAGCCACCGTCGAGTTCGATCTAAGTGTCGTTCGAAATCAATCTTAGTTTAACCTAAATACTTAATTACTTCGAACGCGTTCGAAATTCGCGCTCTGCGGAACACTGTTTAAGTAAATTTCGGTTTTTAGTTACAATTCCTTTAGAACTTACTTTAAATCGCCTAAAACTTGTAATTTCCTAATTTTTCCCAGAACGCTTGCTAATTGCTCATGAAACCCAGTTTCGAAAACGCCGATCCAAAGCATCCATGTACGAAGGTGCGTTTTCTTTGGTAGCAACGCGCGAACAGAATCGAACGAAATTGGCCGTACGAAAGGGACGGGGAAAAATGGAGAACGCAAACGTGGAAAAACGTATCCATCGAAAGTTCGTCCCTCTGTTTTCCCCCTATAGGCAAACACCATCAGCGATTGTTTAATGAAAAAAGACGGGGGTCTCCATTATTCCCTTGGTTTTCTCCTCGCTTCTTTGTCCGTCATTTCCGGGTGACGGTGGCTCTGGCGCGGCTGGACGCTCCTCTCGCCCCCCACCCCGCCCCACCCCTGGCGCCCACCGTCGTCGCGCGACGCAGCGCAAGGGTGGGGGTCGGTTAACGCAACGACTTGGACGTCTCAGTCGCGCTCGAGCTCTCGACCGTGTCGGTTTGGCTCGGATTCGAACGTCAGCCGATCGCTAAACGGGAGACACCGGTGAACGGACACGGTGCGAGGCGTCGTTCGTACTTGAATTCCTCGTAGCCTGTTAATTATCGAGTTGACGCGAACGTTTGTGCGGTACAAGCTTCACTTGGTCGATTAAAGGTGATTAAGATCGAGAAGAACGTTTCGAGTGGGATCGCGCTCGAGACGTGTACAGTGACTCGTTTGTACTTAGACTTCTATTCGCTAATTAAGTTCGTCGTATCTTAGAATAACGAGCTAGCTCGTGCGACATCGGCTCCGTGTGTGACCAACGAGAGGTGATTGTGGCTGAGAGGAGTAGAATCGGGTAGAATCGGGTTCGCGATACCCCTCTGATCAGCGAAAACACGAACGTCGATCATTTTTTCAGAATTTTCAGTGTTTACCTTTACCACGATCAGAGATGAATCAACGCAAATATATCGTCCGAGGCAGCGCATAAAAATATTACGCGGTCGATGCCGAAAGAAAACATTGTACACGCTGAAACATAAACACGGCGAAACGTAGTATGCTCAGTGAAGTTCAAATGTTGACACACGTAACACGGGAACCTCGAAACGAAACGCAACGATGTCCCAATGATATTTCCCCGTGATGAATTAGAATTTTTACGTACACGACGGTATTACACGCTTCCACGTTTCCCAGACGTGGAGAGACAGGCGAGCCGTTCCTGGTAACGGAATTTTAAATGCAGAGGCGGAGTTTCGGATGATTAGAACAAGTGTATAATTCGCATAACCTCGTTCGAAGCGCCGAAAGTGGTACTCGGTCGGTACCAACGGATTTTCGTTGAACGTGGAAACAATTGAGCTGTTCGCGATGCGGCTCATTCACTCAGCCAGTCACTGGACGTTCATTCAATCGGTTCGCCAGTTCTTTTTACTTGAAACACGTCCAAATGGGTTGGATCCGTTCGGTTACTCAGGGATTCTTGGGTGTCGCGGCGGTCCTCGCTGGGAGACCGAACGGAAAGTGCTTTGTACTTAACCCTGGGACGCTGATATCAATTTTTCGTGACGCTCGCGTACTCGCGGGACACATTGTACCGTTCCCTCTGGCAATAGAACTAAAATATCCACGTCTCGTATTTTTCTGCCAACATTTAGCGTGGCATTAAAATGGTAAAAATTATTCAGTTTCAGATGAGACGAGTAAAACGTACAGTTTCCTCTCGAGTGGAAATTTATAAACTTTGAGAGAAGGACAGATCCCTCGAGGCACCCTGTATTCTACACGTTTATGCCCCAGGGTTAATAACTATTAATATTTAATGGCTATATAAATTACACTCCGGACAGTTGCTTGTAATTGTCAGAGGGCGCCATGAAATATCACGCGACATTAGTCATTCTATTTCCAGTTACTTTTAAATCGACCATCGATACATGATATCGATTGCGAAGAGTTTCCTGGCTGATCATGGTGGCGTATCTTTGTCGTTTATTTCTAGCTACGTTGCCTCTCTCGTCTTAGCGAACACAACCTTCCGAGGAAGTGCTCGATGCTTCTTGGGACACCGTAGGGTGCACGGCCGGTAAAAAAGTCTGCGTGCATCGCCGTCACTTCCCTTATTATCTCGAATCTGAGTAAGAGCATCGTGATTACTGTTCGATGATAATCGATTACTATTCGGTCGTTTCGTTGCGAACATCGACGCGTGATCATCCAAAGTAGTGAAAAGGTAGGATCAATCGACGCAAATTCGATATCGTCGCCAGACTAATCGTCGTCTGATTTCGTATCAAAGCTGAAATCGATCGCTCGACAGCTCGTGAAACGATAGCCCTGTATCCGGAAGGTTAAGAATCGACGCTAGATTCCCCATTTAGATAGTGTTTATAGTTAATCGTCGATCGAGTTTCTGACTAAGATCGAGGCAACCTCTCGCGAAGTTGAGCGAGCTACCCGATGTCGAGATCGTGGAATAGGTCACAGAATAGCGATCGCTATCTGGAAGATTAAGAATCGTCGGGGTTGACCATTTTGAATAGCGCGTACAATCGGTCGTTGATCGAATCGCCGATTAGCAGCGAGTTTAGTCGCAGCATTGGGACTGGATCCGATGTCAAGGATAGAAAAGTTCAGAAATAGTCCCACCAGAGGCGAGAATCAACGGGGCTGATCGTTTTCGGTGGTTTGTTCAAGGTTACTTCTTCCAACGATTCTGTGGAGGACGTCTCTGTTGTTCGTGACATGCACAGACTTATTTAAATTGGAATAGTATTACGATTAATCCGCGACAAATTATTTCCCCTCTTTTAACGTCTGTTCTATTAATATTATTTTATGACAGCGTTTCCTAAACCGTGTTAAACACTGTTATATTTGCACGAAGGTTAAAGTTATTCCACCGCACGAACGCAAACAATTACCGAGTTCCGCAAAAAATGATAAAATTGAGGTTAAAGTAGAACGAAACATTGTCCGCTTTTATGCGTTTCACGCTATTTAAAGTAACTCTCGACAGGAATTATAACTAATAACCAAAAACTTCAAAAGTGTTCCGCGACGAGAAAAGTTTGGGAAATACTGTTTTATGTATTATTTTACTTATAATTATTCGATCTCTCTTATTTGCGCATAAAAAATATTTCCCAGGGTGACGTACATCAGCTGAACTGATACGTCGAGACGTTATGGAAAATATCGACTATTTCCTCCTTGCATCGTGATACGAACATCCAATAAACACGTTCGAGAACCAGTCCGTTGGAATATATCGAAAACTGACAACTCTCGCGTCGCGTTTCTTTTTTTTCTCTTTGCCATTCGACGTAGACGTCGCAGTTGGACTTGGTTCTACCGAGAGTTCCTCGCGAAGGGATGCACATTCGCGGATGCAAATGTTTGCGAAAGCAAATTTAGGTTTTTGTCACGGTACACTGCAGCGCCATACTTGAGCGCGGACGCGAAGTTGTCGGGGCGTGCCCCGTTGTTTCTTGCGCTGGAACGCGTCTCGCAAACATTTCGCGCGTTAATCTTGCCGAAGTTCTTGAGGGACGCGATGAGCCCTGCTCCCAAATTTCGGCTTGTTTCACCAGCGTTAGTCGCGACGTTCCGTTGTCCCCTGTTATTTACCCGTGTAATGGTAATTGTTGCAGCAGAGGTTTACGCTTCCCCGTGCAACGGCTGCATTGTTCGCACGAAATTTCCGAAAGACAAATTTCGTTGATTAACGCTCACGCGACTGCGTATTATTTCCCGTGGGCTACTGGATTCTTTAACCCTTTGCGGTCCTTCGTCGAGCGCGACTCGACATCGCTAAATAAGAAAAAGAAACAGATATAGATTACAACAAAGTTTTAGAGTCGTTTTAAAGTTTGCAAGTAGCTGTCGAGGAATTGTCCTGCAACTGATAACATTTTCAAGTAAATTTCAAGTAAGTTTCAAATGAAACACTTGAAATAGTAGAGAATTATTGACAACTAAACTACTAAATTGAAGAATAATTCGGACTGCAAAGGGTTAAAAGTTTTTTCAATTTCTGCTAACTCTTTTAAATACCTAATTTAGATGCAGATCCTTTAAAAGTCATCATCGAGATCATTAATTACATAGAAGTGGTCTTGAAAGTCCCAGTGGGTCTCGAAGCGTTTAAATTAATACAGTACCACGAGAAAACTGACTGGACTTATAAATACCGTCAGTAAATAAAGGGTTGACGCGTTAACCTTTTACGTGGCCAACGCTGGACTGTTGCAGACCTAAACGTAGTTAGTTTTTTTCACTTTACTCGACGAAATTAAAGGATCACAGAGAGGAACAGAGGCAGCAGGTGTTAATCTCGACCGCGTTACATTTTACCATATTAGGAAAGACAAAAGCTCACTCCTTTTTCCTTTGCCCTCGCGCAGCATCGGTAATGCACAGAGGCAGTGTCCATCCGTGAGTTAGCTAACTGCACGCGTGGCTTGTCAAATTTTTAGATTCAATTTCCTCGAGAACGAAGTCACAAACGAAAAAGTATTGCTCTACAATCTCGTCTCATTTTTTAACGCACGTACGCGCGTTCTCTCGTGTGTAATTTTTAATTTCCATTTAACGAAATTGTTCGTCCACTGCGTTCGAGATTAACAACGATTAATATTTCGAGAGGTAGTTCGCTTATTATGCTTTCTCGTAATGGCGTATCCTCGAACGCCGCTGGTCAAGGCGCAAACTGGGGGAAAAAGATTGGACACAAAACGTTGTTTGAGCAGACATCGAGTCGAGCGCTCCGGAGCAATTTCCCTCGTAATTTCATGGAAAAGGGATGCGAGAGAACTTGTGCGCCATGGCGTTCTTAACTCGCAATCGAATTTCGTCAGCTCTCTTTCATCTGGCGGACATTGTTAAGAACGAAATCATTTTTTAAAACTACGACGCGTACCTTTCCGTTCCAGTTGCTTTTAAGCTCACGATCCGAATAAACGGTTTGTTGATAATACTAGCCTGAATTTGCGACGACCTATAACCGTAGACGATGAGAAGTAACGAAGGTTTCTCGCTGGTCTTACTTAAAACGCTCGTTGCAAAGGGTTTAACTTATTCCACTACAACTTTTTGAAAAGTGCACGCGTCTCTCAAGTTTTCTGTTGAAATAGAATGTTTCTGTTGCTGAGAAACGTTGACAATAGAAGCTATTCCTAAAGTATCGCTCAAAGATTATCTTAGCAATAGTTTCTATCGCTGAAGTCCAGGAAGGAGTCCAGTGCAAAGAGTTAAACTTATTCCACTGCAATTTTTTTAAAAAGTGCACGTATCTCTCAAGTTTTCTGTTGAAATAGAATGTTTCTGTTGCTGAGAAACGTTGACAGTAGAAGCTATTCCTAAAGTATCGCTCAAAGATTATCTTAGCAATAGTTTCTATCACTGAAGTCCAGGAAGGAGTCCAGTGCAAAGAGTTAATCTTATTCCACTGCAACTTTTTGAAAAATGCACGTTTCGCTCAAGTCTTCTATTAAAATGGTACTTTTCTATCGCTGAGTACTTTAGCAATAGAAGCTATTGCTGAAACATTGCTATCTTAGCAATACTTTCTATCACTGACGTCCAGGAAGGAGTCCAGTGCAAAGAGTTAAACTTATTCCACTGCAACTTTTTGAAAAGTGCACCTTTCCCTCAAGTCTTCTACTGAAGTAGAGATTTTTTATTGCTAGGAGACGTTGGCAATAGAAACTGTTGCTAAAATATTGCTCAAAGATTGCCATCTTAACAATAGTTTCTATTACCAACGTTTCAATGAAGAAATGTCCCAAAGGGTAAACCTATCTAAGAGAGAATGTAAAAAGTATTTCACGACTATTTAAAGGGAACACGTACGGTCGTCTAATCGATAATTTTCGACGATCCTGTTTCGCAATTATCGATCCGATTTATACGTCTATCCGTTACGCGCCAGCAATCACCAACACCTTTTGTTCGATTCGTGATGTACAAGCTTGCCCCGAACCAGGACACGCCTGGGGGCCGTAAAAAAGCCCAAGGAGAAGTAGCGCTCCCTACCAATCCTCGTTCTCTTCGACGTTCACCTGGACACTTAGCGAGCATCGTTCATAGCGCGGAGAAAGTCTCACCGCCTTCCACGCCTAGAAAATCGCAGGCTGTCTCCGCGAGATCGCCGTCGCATCTATGCGAGTCGTGAATCATGCGGTTAAAATTAGTCGCCCGTACGAATATCGATTTTTCTCGCCTGATATCTCTGGTGACGCCTCTCAGAGGGATTATTGCACCTCTCGCGGTGCGATAAAACGAGAGGCACCAGGTGTTCCTTCGCATCTGGTAGAAATTTTCATTTGCCAGGCTGAAACCAGACGAAAATCAAGAACAATAAAAATGCGTACGAAGCTTCTTTAGCGAGAAAAACGACTTTGAAAATCGCCATCCTAGGAACCCACAAGTCCCAGCGCAAAGCGGGTTGCAGCGCGCCGCCATGTTGAGACGCGTAAGCGCTGAACTTCGCGTCCCTTTTGTCGAGAACGAAGCTCGAAACGCAGTTTCGTTAGTCACGATTTTTATCTCGCTTCTAGAATGCGTCGCACTTTAAAGTTTCTCTCACAGAAGTGATCGAGCTGCCTCTGCATCCGAGTCTCTTTCGCGTTGAACTACGAAAGGGTTAAGGGTGAAGAACGCCACGGTAGAGCTGATTTATTGGAGCTCATTCGATTGTAACGTGTGACGTGTGCGCTCGCTGATAGCGTTCTAACGTTTGCACAGACAAATGCGTGCATCACCGTGCTCTTCTCTCCGCGAGATCAACTTTCGACGTTGAAAAGAGGCAGAGCGAAGCTCTCTGCGGCGTTACGTAAGTTATCGGAAATGACAGCTCGATTTTCATGGAAATCTGGGTGGAGATACACGTTTATGCGATTTATTATGGAATCGTGCTTAATAATCGAACGTCAAACTAAATTACATCAGCTTGTTGCAACGTTACGACAAATTCTTGTTACTGCGAACGAAGAGTGTCCTTTTTATCGTTAATGCGAATGTATGAGCGCCTGAATATCCCTACGATCGATTAGAGAATAGAGAAATGGCGATAGATTCGTAGTCGATGTAAATTAGCTTCTTGTCGCGAATAAAACTGACCGCTTCGAGGGAACGATGATTCACTGCCATTTGTTTTTGAGCCGTGTCGTCGCGTGGGATAGGTCAACACTGTAATTGTTCATCCGTGTTCTCCTTTTTTCGCCTCGGTTAATCGGCTCTCGCGATGCAAAACGTAGGCCATCGTAATGGAAATTGAATTCGCAGTTAAGCAGTAAAACGGTCGATGGTAATCGATACTCGCAAAAGTGACCAAGTTTTTTTTTTAACTCGATGGACCTGTGGAATACAGCGTTGATTGTATCACGTCTCGTTAGTCTGGTCTAGACGATGCCACCTCGAAGATGGGCTAATTTAATTTGTTTTTACGCGCGCGCGCGCACGGCGTCAGTCTGATCGAAATTGACTTACATCACTGTCGCCGTTGGTGGCTCACGGCTCATTTGCCAGTCGTCACATGTCCTCGATTAAGCGTGGAAAATGAATATCAATGCTCTAAGGTCAGAATCGCAGACACGTTCATGCATACGCATGTGCGAAGGTTTATATCGTACCTTTGAATTTGCTCTATTGTCGTTTGATTTTCATTTCGATGCGAGGGAATAGAGTATGTGCCTAAAAACGATATATTCGATTCCAACTGCGCATTTAAATGCACAAAAAGCTATTACTACTATCGTATTTCTTTTTACTTCAACGTTATTAACATTTATCGTGAAACAACTTTACAGCGACGCATATACGCGACTCTAGTAATTTGAAATTGTTTTTAAATATACACGCGGAACGCATTGGTCGAAACGAAGCGCAGCACTTAGAAGAAGCGAAGGTTGATATCGTACCTTTGAATTTGCTCTATTGTCGTTTGATTTTCATTTCGATGCGAGGGAATAGAGCATACGCCTAGAAACGGAATATTCGATTCCAACGCGTATTTAAATGTACAAAAAGCTATTACTACTATCGTAATATTTCCTTTTACTTCAACGTTATTAACATTTATCGCGGAACAACTTTACAGCGACGTATATACGCGACTCTAGTAATTTGAAATTGTTTTTAAATATACACGCAATTTCGCATCGGTCGAAACGAAGCGCATAACAAAAAGGAGAACGTTTTAAAGGATTTCGATAGCGAAACGCAGCACTTAGAAGAAGCGAAGGTCACGAATGTTAATTTCGTCGTCAAGTAGTGGCTCTGCCATTTAGCCGTGAGTCACTAAAGTGCTCGGCCGATAACTTCTCTCTCCGCCTGGTTATTTTCCAAAGCATTATTCATCGGTGTACTCGTTTCAAAGTTTACTAACCGATTGCCACGGACTAATTCTCCACCGTCCGGGTAACTCTCTTTCAACCGCGGCGTATCAACAGCGTTCGCCCATAAATCCACGCCGCGATGCTCTTTTTTTCGCCCCACCGTTCATTTGGTTGCACACGCGCGCGCTCTACAGCTCAATTCTTCGACCGTAGGCTCGAAAAAAGTCGAGATACGGTGCCAGACCGAATAAACTCTGTACCATGTACGGTCTGAGCATCGATGGGAGGGGAGAGTGGCCTTGGCCAGCCAAAACTCGTGCCCCGTTCTACTTCGCTTCGGATGCACGCACAACTTTCACGTTCGTCGTCGAGTCGTTGAACGGTCCTTTTTCCCTTCTTCCAACGCGCGCGACTTTCGTAGTTCCGGAAGTATTGATAATTCTCGACGTAGGTGGCTATAAGGGGCGATGCTCGCAACGGCCTTTGATGTTGGAGAGTTTTTTCAGTGCCGCGAAAGAACCGCGGTACCAGGGTTCGCGTTGTTAACACCAGTCACGTACGTTTATTATCCGTCACCCTTGCCTTGATGACGTCACGTTAATTAGATGCTCGGTCAAGCATAAATTTCGATCGACAGCGTGCGATTTAAGGTTACAAAGCTGGCTTGTTTCTTGGTTCGCCTATTTGATTTACATGCGTGGTTCATGATACTTTTCGATCGACAGAAACTTTTTCTTAACTTGTACTTTCTGCATCTATTGTTAGTTGGCTGGTCTAATGTACAATTTTCGAAGCTATTTGTCTAGGAATCGAAATAGAAAGCTCTAAAGAGAAATAGAAGAGTCGCTGAGACATCTGGCGGTAAACGCTGAGACCACGCGGTGTACTTAAAGTTTTATTAAAATATAAAATCGTTCGTAATCGTGTTCTTAATTTAACGCGTCAAGTTATTGAAAGTATTACGACCATAACTCTCGCACGCCTTTTATCCGTACTATACAATAAGTACCGTTGAGAACTCGAAGTCATGAAAACGCGAGTCGCGCGCAGAGCTTACTGACGTAAGCAGCCATGATTTAATTTATACAATGTTCGAAAAACCTTGTTTACGACGCACCCATTACATGTTTAATACCCTTCATCCAATTATCGCCGTAAGACGCTTCCTATCGCTTTCTCCCCTCCGTTATGTAAATTCTCTGTCTTGGCTTTCGGTGAAATTGAGCCGTTTTACATACTATACGCGACTTAATACACAAAACAACTAGTTCTTTAAATGAAACGCGTTAAAACAGGCGAGGTAAATAATATGAATATGGAGTAACAGAGACTAGATCTTGTTTTTCACAACTCTGTACAACCGTACGCAAATATATTCTCATTAATCAACTCCTGCGCGTTTGTATGTTTATGCATTTAACAGACCTAGTGATACACTTTTCACGTTTGCTTATTCATTTATTCATTCACCTATTTACTACTCTTGTACCTTATCTTTTGCTAATATAACGTTAGTTGTCTCTCATGAAACGAATTCGATGGACGCGATTTAATTTTACTTTTTAATCGAAATAATTCATGTCAGTTCCGGTCGAAGATAAAATTGTGGTTCACCGATGAGATGTAAAATACCTACGCGATATGCGCATAGTTTACGTTCAATTATTGTTACATGTTGCATTCGTGTATATTGCCGCGTATTTAAGAGGCTGTCAACTATTTTCATTGCTAGAAATTCCAGGAATGGCGGCGCGCGTCATCCGGCGTAACGTATCGCTCACGTGCAGCACATTTTCAAATATTTTCACGTATCGATGCTCGTAGCGTCCCATTAAATATACTCACAGTTTCGTTAGTATTTTTTCGATCGTTCGTGAACGAAAATTTTCTTTTCGAATATCATATTTCACATTTAACAGCGATTCTTCCTGAGAACGTCGAAGCGGAAACATCGAGACGGCTTATTTGCACTTAATATGCTCGCATCTTTGCATTTTGCAATAATAAACTATCTGTTTTGCTTACTCAGTGCGCATACTCGACACTTAATCGAATATTCAATGTGAAAATCTAGATTGATACAAGTTCCACGAATTTTAATTATTTATGCATTTACCTAGTACCCGTGTGTTTTGAATGGTCGAATAAATTCTATATTCATGATTTTTCATAAGCAGCCAATAAATATTATCGCGCAGCATTGATACTAGGAGTTGAATTTCACAAACGTCGAAGATTTGTTTTATTTGCTTTATCTCCTTATCAGCCGCACGGTATACGCTTTGTAATTCAATGAAGACATATATTATTCACCGCAGTATCGTTTTCGAGCACTTTAATCTTATCAATCCGACGATAGCAACATTGAACGATATTCTGCTAAATAATTGTGCCTGACGTTCAGTTGCGATTCAATTCGAGCTACGAGAAATTTACTTTGCCTGGAACTACGCAGCGAATGGGTCCCAACTATTATTGCGTACGCAGTTTATGTAAATACTTTGAATAATCGCATTAGAAACGAAACTCCCTGCGTTACGTCGAAGCGCCGCCAACGGAAGATCGCGAAAGATACGGCAATAAGCACGCTAGCGTCGCATATCTTGAGTATTGTTTGCGTTATGGATGGCGAATTTAAAACATAGAGGGCACGAAAGAGTTTTCCAATGAGAGAGTCATTGTCTCAGTTAACTTGTACGTTCCGCTCGTTCGATATCAGCTCCTTGCAATTAGGTTAATGTACTACTTACAGAAGAACGAGGATTTTATCAAAGAACACGATGTCTTTGACGCGCTCCACTTTCTTGCAATTTTATTCTTCCCGGATAATTATCTAGTAATATAAGTTCGAAGTATATATAGTTGCGATAAAGTCACGATCTTTACAAATACTTTCGATATTCTCCAGGTTATGTGCGAAGCTAAAGCGATGCATTTAACGTTTGGAAATGAGGAGAAGTGGACTGTTACAGTCGACTTTCTCGGTCTATTACGACCTTTACAAATACTTTTCATACTTTCGAGGTTATGTGCGAAACTAAAGCGATGCATTTAACCTTTGGAAATGAGGAAAAGTGGACTGTTACAGTCGACTCTCCCGGTCTGTTACGGTCTTTACAAATACTTTTGATACTTTCGAGGTCATGCGCGAAACTGAAGCGTTTAATATTTGGAAATAATGAAAAATGGACTGTAACAGCATCGAGTAAAGCTTTACGCGCACGCGACGCTCGAATGATTAGTCGAGTTTTCTGGCGCTCGGTGCAGCCAAGGATGATATCTAGTCTTGGAACTCGGTTTCTATAGCGAAACGTATATATCTGCTGGTGTAAGGAGTTGATAAATTCCCGGAAGTTCGGGAGAACGTTCGTGCCACGGCTACCGAATCACGAAAGCGAATTATTTCGATGCTTTGAGAACGCTGCCTTGGCGAGAATATGCTTTTCTTGCAGTTCTGCAACGTAAGTTCCATCTGAAACTTCAGGTTTCGACGTTGCTCCATACTTTAAAAACTGATATGACGCGAAGCGTGTATCCATAGATGTCTCTCGAAAATTAGTTAATTCTCGATGAAATTAGTTTCCCGTGTAACTAGTATATCAAAGGTAGACTATAGAAACGTAATTAGTTTCGTACGTGACTGGTGTATGAAAGGTAGACGATCGAAATGTTATAATTCGGTTCCAATTTACACCCCAAAATGTGTAACTCTGTACACTCGAATTTCATCCATTTCTACGTGTAACTGGACGCGCGAAGGAACATTCGAACCAAGTAACATCAAAAAGCTGTTTGGTAGATTCCGATGCGTGCAAAATCCGCTGAATATCGCGTAGAATTTATGGGTACGTGTAAAATTACGAAAATAGGTCGAACTGTTACAATCTGATATCGGTGGTTCTCCAGTGAGAAATACTGCGGACACCGTGTGTACCCAAGTTTTCGCTAGTTTTTTGTCATGTTTTTATTACTCCGTGCCGTCTCGATATTACACTTCTTTATCGCGTCCAATGCAGTTACGTTATTGCTTCCTTTAACGGCTTTGAATTTTTGTTCGAATTATTCGGCAATAAAACGAGAAATACACGTGGCGTTAGATTTAAAGAATGTTGGTTATTTGTATCACTTTTTGCGTCCATATTCGAGCTTTTCACCGATTTTACTATTGATACAGCGTTATTAACTTTTTCCTCCGTTTTAGTCGAGTTTCGTGGAAAAACACAAACTCGTGTTTCACGATCCTTTTAGCCAATTAGAAAAATATTAATTGCGTGCTGCGTTTAATTTTTATGTCAATTTCAAGCCTCGAGGATTCTACTATAGTAACTTTTATATCAATTTAAAGCCTTGAAGATTCTGGTATAATAATTTTTATATAAATTTCAAGCCTCTAGGATTCTACTATAATAACTTATATCAATTTGAAGCCTTGAAGATTCTGGTATAATAATTTTTATATAAATTTCAAGCCTCGAGGATTCTACTATAATAATTTTTATATAAATTTCAAGCCTCGAGGATTCTACTATGATAACTTTTATATCAATTTAAAGCCTTGAAGATTCTGGTATAATAATTTTTATATAAATTTCAAGCCTCTAGGATTGTACTATGATAACTTTTATATCAATTTAAAGCCTTGAAGATTCTGGTATAATAATTTTTATATAAATTTCAAGCCTCTAGGATTCTACTATGATAACTTTTATATCAATTTAAAGCCTTGAAGATTCTGGTATAATAATTTTTATATAAATTTCAAGCCTCTAGGATTCTACTATGATAACTTTTATATCAATTTAAAGCCTTGAAGATTCTGGTATAATAATTATTATAAAATTCAAGCCTCCAGAATTCTACTATAATAATTTTTATATAAATTTCAAGCCTCGAGGATTCTACTCAAATAATTTTTATATAAATTTCAAGCCTCGAGGATTCTACTTTTCCCTGCTCTTTGGTCTTGCGATATATTTCTCGCAATACTTTCGAGGAAGAGGGAGAAGAAACGTATCCGCCCCAAGGTTTCCACCATAATGGAAAGTTAACCAACGTTGCTCGCGCGAGCGGCCAGAGGCGCCATACTTGCAGCTACGTATCTTTCACTCGATAAAGCGTAAGGACTGCGAAAGATACGCGGACGAGCGCGATGAGGGTGCGGACTGCGAACAGCGTTCTCATGACTAATTCAATCGGGTCAGTAGTCGTTTATTGGATCGCGAGCACGGGACGTTTCATCGATTGGAATTTACTCAGACGAGACGGGGCGGGCGAAAATAAACGATCGTTTGACTGAGAACTTATAATTGATTGGCACAGTGATATAGTTTTAATTAAAACTTGTCGAAACGCTCGCGCGGGATCTTGTTCGACTCGCGACCAATTGTATCGAAATGTCTGCTCTGTTCTCCGCCACTCATCTTCGACCTTTTGCAGAGTTTCGTGGGCGGCTGGACTTGGACGTTTCATTTCGTTTTTTTAGCTTTGTGTAAAATATACTTAATTGAAAAAATTATGCGCATATCTGAAAACTCCGGAACTGCACTCTGTTATACGAAAAAGAAGAATCATTTGGTATTCTTGTCTCTCATAAAATTCAAACTTGTTTAACTTTCACGAATACTTAGTCTCGTTCAAAACTTAATCGTTGCAAAAGGGTCATAAAAAGTAATTGAAAAAAGTACTAGAAGGAACTTTCTGTATCTATTGTTAGTTTTTTAGTTCTGTGTAAAATATACCTAATTGAAAAAATTATGCGCATATCTGAAAACTCCAGAACTGCACTCTGTTATACGAAAAAGAAGAATCATTTGGTATTCTTGTCTCTCATAAAACTCAAGATTGTTTGACTTTCACGATTACTTATTCTCGTTCAAAACTTAATCGTTGCAAAGAAATCATAAAAAGTAATTGAAAAAAGTACTAAAAGGAACTTTCTGCCCCGCTACAATAATATAGTGGAACTTTTTCTTAATTTGTACTTTCTGTATCTATTGTTAGTTATTTTAGTTCTGTGTAAAATATACCTAGTTGAAAAAATTAAGCGCATATCTGAAAACTCCAGAACTGCACTCTGTTATACGAAAAAGAAGAATCATTTGATATTCTTGTCTCTCATAAAACTCAAAATTGTTTAACTTTCACGAATACTTAGTCTCGTTCAAAACTTAATCGTTGCAAAAGGATCATAAAAAGTAATTGAAAAGAGTACTAAAAGGAACTTTCTGCCTCGCTACAATAATATAGTGGGACGTTTATAAAAAGAACGATCAAATTTGTCTTCAGAACGTCATTAATCAACACTATTGAGGAAGCACTAACGAAATGAATTGTCGCGAGAGGTCTGGAACAGAACGTGGCGAGGATAATTGTGAAGAGGCAACAAGCAACCGCAGTGTTCATCCTGTGCGGTTAAGCCCTGGCTCTATCGAGGGGTGGTTTTATTGCGATGGTCTTGCTCGGCTGATAGCTCTCAGAATGCGCCGTTTCAGACGGTTCGTTACTATCATTCCTGTTGAACCCCGACTATCTGTCTCGTAGAACATTTGATTAGCCCTGTATACGGGTTAACGAAGCGTTTAAGTGTCATTGAGCAATCTCGATAAAACAATTATTGCGTTTCCTATCTCTACGACGTGCAATACCGTTTTAATCGCGTTTCTGCTGTCTTGGGATGCGTGCAAGTTTAGTACTCATTATCCTATCGTCGCGTTTCTACGTTTCATCCTCAATCTCGTCGTCTAGATCTGTGGTTTGAGGACCACCTCTTGAACAACATTTTTTTTGCGAACCACATTCCAATAACTAGTTAAGTAGCAACAAATACAAAATGTCTTGATCTGTGGGATTTTTATTAGATGAGTTATCTGAATAAAGGTGGAAAGTTGGGGGATGTAAAGTTGATATCAACATTGTTCTACGAACACTAGTTTAGATAATAGACCAATTACTAAGTGTTCTGCAAAAAATTATGAAATTGAGATTAAACTACAAACATTGTCTGCTTTTATGAGTTCCATGGAATTAAAAAATTGTGATACATCTTTACCAACGATTCGATAATCGAACCTCTCCAAAAGGCGACAAACTTGGCCTCTAACATTCCTTCGCGATGCCTTCGAGCCTAGAAACAGCCTGTACGAACACACTTGTCACGATCCTCCGGTGATCTTCGAAGCATCCGTGACGAAACCACGCGGATCGTTTTGGCGTTGGTCCAGTGGCGCATATTCTAAAAATTCCGCCGCATTCCTACACCAGAGAAAGAGAGAGAATCGTAATCGCGATCGTCCTCGTGGCCCGTTTCGATTTCGAACCAAGGGACTAGCCTTCCTCTCTTTTGTCTTCGCGAAGCATTTTTAGCCTCGACGATCGTTTTGGAGGACGTTGTCCTGCGCGAAATGAGAGAGGAGATACCTCTCGCGGAATTTGTTTCAGCTGGCTCTCAAATTTTCTGCCAACTCGCCAGAACCAAGCTCGTTAGGGTTCTCGTGTGCTGGTTTTGCTCGTGAAGTAGATTTTGGGTCATGGGTGAACCCTTTTTGCTGCGAAGAGGATAGTTGAGGAAAAATTATGGGAAACTTCAAAAGGAACTGTTGAATTTTGTACGAATTTTCAAGTTACGGACGAGCACTTTGACTTTTTAGTTGGTTTTAGTTATTGGGATTTGGGTAAAAGAGAAACTCGTATTTTTTAATGGGAACTTTGAATAAGTTTATACGATCTTCACTCTATAAATGACTATGAAAAATTAACTGACTCTCGAGGAGTTCGCTTGGCATTTTCTTCGTGGAATCCCTTGTTTCAATCTCCAAGACTTTATAATAGCGATCTGGAGTGAACTCGCATATTCCTGAACCAATTCCACGCATCAATCTGGCTTACGATAACAGTTAATAAATAATAAATTTCGCTTATTCTGATACCAGTCTTACGTTTCACGGAGTAGCCAAGATCTGAAATCAGTATTTCATAAAAGTCCAAGTTGAGATACGAAGAAGATAAAGGGATTTGAGATTCATGGAAATAGACGTAAATATTAGGTCGCATAAAAATGCCAACTTTGTATTCTTTATGCGTTAATTCCAATTTATGAGAGAAATAAGAGGATTCTAAAGTTCTTGATAAAAGTTGCCGAGGAAGCAGGCCATTATAACGGAAATCCTATTGTAATTAACTGTGATTCCAACTTTTTTCACTTGAAGTTTTCATAACATTTTCCCCTGTTTCAGTTGCATTATAATTATCGTAAAAGAACGATTATTTCGAAACAAATACGATAACGACCGTTTCCGCGTCCCCTCAAAGTTAATTAGCGTACATAGCAGCCTGAAATTGACGCAAATACGCTGATGAGCTTGTTCTTTTGAATAATTTGATTTTAAAATACGGTTATTTTTAGCCAAAAGTGGTACTTGGCGGGAAATCTTGAAAGTGTGACCTTCATCGCGCGGCATCGATACGGCGTGTCATTGATTTTCTTACGCATTTGAGCACTCTCTCGACCGATTTCTTCCTAACGTCAGAGACACTCGAAAATCTTCCTCGACGTTACTCGGAGATAGTCTTTGTGCATTTCTCTTGATGCGTTTTGTCTCGCGCGGCGTTCAGCGGGGAAAATTGAAATTCCAAACGGAAATATGAAAAATAAAAGCAACACTTCCCTTGAATCACTTTGCGTCCCTTACGTCGGCTTCGATAAAAGCCCGGATAAAAGTGTCTTCTTACGTTCAGAACATTCCGTAACTGCGAGCCAGTCGCGTAGAATGTTTCTTCTTTCCTTCGAGCATGTGTGCGGTGCGTTTTATCGTTCGAAACGATACGGTTGAATATAAAATAGTTGAATTCCGTTTCTCGTCTCGAATGTCGACGCGAAATAAAAAGAAAATCGCGAGAACCATCGATGCTCGGGGGTCTGAAATTGTAGCGGTGAAAGATCGCGAGCGGGAATCGTTGATTTAGACACCGTCCGATGATTTCTTCCCTAGAATACCGCAGAAGCGCGTAACAGAGAGCTCAAGTTCAATGCGATAATCGAGACGAACTTGGCACGCGTCTCCGCTACCCAGAATCCCCTGTGATTCGTTGATCTCGGATCGACAGTGGCGCCACGCTAGGCCACGGACACCGACCATGTTTCTGCAGGGAACAGAGGGACCCGGCAGCGATGCGACCGCGAACCGTGAACACCTCGTGCTGAACGAACAGACACTGGAGATGCGTTAAGGAACACGGTTTGGCCAGTTTTGCGGGAACGTCGATGCGATATAGCGTACGGGAGCCAAGAGAAGGACAGGATATACCACAGAGGGTATTCGAAGGGTCCACGGATCGTCGAGTATATCGAGCAGAAGGTGAACACCAGGCGATAGTTGGTGTCGCGGCCGGTGTTCGATGAGAACCGAACAAGATTTGGTGCATACCCAGCGTACGTGAAAAGATCCTCGGTCACGAGGACGGGGCGCCGAAGAGGTCGTCGTCCACCACGACGATCACCACGACGACGATGCTGCGCTCGCCTGCGCGCGTCGTTCTCCAGGACTCTTCCGCCTCGACGTCCTCGACACTGTCGGCGCCACCGACGCCTGTCCACCACGGCGCCGCCGCCAGCAGCTCGACCGTCTCCTCGCGTCTTTCCCTACTCGACACCTGCCACAGGAAGATCAGGTTCTTCGGCGAGCTTGTCGCGTGAGTCCCTCCGTCTAGTTCCACTCTCGTCTCTAGATCTCTGTGTGCTGCGTACGCGGGGCCCTGGCTCAGAGCGAATGGCGCGACAAGGCGGAAGGTACGCGGAAGGTGCGCGTGGAAAAATAGACTGGAAACGTGGACGTTTTTTTCGCAGGAAGCTTGCACACGCGGGGAAATTGAATTTAAAGATTCGCGTGGTACGCGCACGCTTGATTATCTTTAGGCTGCGCGCTCCACTTTCCCCCCTCCAACTCGAAGCCAGAGTGGGGATGGTGACCTTGAGCGAAGGAGATTCAGGGCCCGCTTATTTAACCCTCTGCACTCGGATTTCCCCTCTGAGGGGACGTCAGCGTTCATCGTGTTTCGTTGCAATTTTTTTGGGAAATGCCTGGTTCCCTCAAGTTTTCTATCGAAATTGAAATTTTCTATTTCTGTGAGACGTTAGCGATAAAAATCGATGCTAAAGTATTGCTATTAGCAACATTAACTAGTAAAATATTGCTATTTTAGCAACCATTTCCATTGTTCGTCCAGAAACGAGCCGAGTGCAAAGGGTTAGCAAACAAAAGTACGACATCGTTTATCGATGCAAACATAAGGCTTGAAGTTAGCCAAGCGCGCGCGTACCGACAGAATCTTTAAATTCAATTTTCGTGAAAGTTAAGCTCCTTACGAGAGAATTACGTTATATTTTTCCGGTTTCTTTT
This sequence comes from Xylocopa violacea, assembly GCA_963969225.1. Taxonomy (NCBI): domain Eukaryota; kingdom Metazoa; phylum Arthropoda; class Insecta; order Hymenoptera; family Apidae; genus Xylocopa; species Xylocopa violacea. The sequence continues at coordinate 36,933,116 of CAXAJV010000005.1, read as the reverse complement.
TTCATGTAAATTCATCTTCTGCCAGGTCGCACCATCTGCCTCGCCACGTTCTGCGTATACATACATATCGCACACATATTTATATATATATATTTATACTTGTATCGTACGTGTACACAAGTGTACTTGTACGGGAGCGTCTTCGACGTAGAGGGCGCTGGCTTGACGCGGAATAGAAATTCGATGGCTTTGGACAGCGTTTCCCACACTTTTCTCATCGTCGAACACTTTTTAAGTTCTAAAATTTTAAAAAAACCTTAGAGAAAATTTTAGTTTGTAGTTATAATTCCTTTTGGGATACTTATAATCCTTCTTTGACAATGTTTTGTTGTACTTTAAACTCAATTTTATAATTTTTTTGCGGAACACTTCTTAAGTTCTAAAATTTTTAAAAAACCTGAGAGTAAATTTCAGTTTTTAGTTAAAATTCCTTTTGAGATACTTATAATCCTTCTTTGACAATGTTTTGTTGTACTTTAAACTCAATTTTATAATTTTTTTGCGAAACACTTCTTAAGTTCTAAAATTTTTAAGGAATCTTAGAGTAAATTTCAGTTTTTAGTTAAAATTCCTTTTGAGATACTTATAATCCTTCTTTGACAATGTTTTGTTGTACTTTAAACTCAATTTTATAATTTTTTTGCGAAACACTTCTTAAGTTCTAAAATTTTTAAGGAATCTTAGAGTAAATTTCAGTTTTTAGTTAGAATTCCTTTTGAGATACTTATAGTCCTTCTTTGACAATGTTTTGTTGTACTTTAAACTCAATTTTATAATCCTTTTGCAGAACACTTCTTAAGTTCTAAAATTTTTAAGAAACCTTAGAGTAAATTTCAGTTTTTAGTTAGAATTCCTTTTGAGATACTTATAATCCTTCTTTGATAATGTTTTGTTGTACTTTAAACTCAATTTCATAATCTTCTTGCGGAATACTTCTTAAGTTCTAAAATTTTTAAGAAACCTTAGAGTAAATTTCAGTTTTTAGTTATAATTCCTTTTGAGATATTTATAATTCTTTTTTGACAATGTTTTGTTGTATTTCAAGCTCAATTTCATAATCTTTTTGCGGAACACTAAGTAATTCTTTGTGTGTTCCACACAGTTTGGGAAACGCTGGCTTAAAATGACGTTGGGAGTGTTTTAAAAACTCGAAAACGTACCAAAACGTGACGCGTGCGTGTGTCGCAAAATTATACGACTCGTATCTAACAATATCTTACATAATATTTGAAATTATGCTTCATTCTCGACCACTGATCGGCAGAAAACTGTTCCAAGACGTAAAACAGTTTGCTATTCGACTCGCGTTGGTCAAGTGGGATAATCCAGCTACGAAATTTACGATCTTCCATCGAGACTCTCGTAGTTAAATTTGAAACGGCACTCGTCCATTTCAGATCCGACAAATACGGTCATTTTTCGAGTCAAAAGCTCGAAGTAATTCGCAGACGAGGTGTAAAGTTGCGGGAGCTGTCCCAGTTTCGAATAGTTTCGCAATAGAAGAATCGGAAAAGAACTGCTTCCTAAATAACCGAGCAATCTGGGCCACTGACGGGTGTTTCCTTCCTGAACTTACTGTCAGCTGTTATTTGGCAAATTTCGAAAGATGTTGCATGAAAATATTGGACAAACCTTCTCGCGTCTTACAAATCGCGTTTCTTATCCGAAGACAAGCCAGTGTCCTTCGTTTGAAGATCATCCTGCCTGTGCATGGTATAAAATTAAAACTGTTGCAGGATCAACGCCTCAAGAACAGTAGAGATGAACAGTCCAACGATTTAGTAGGAATGAAAAGAGCATAATCTCTTTCTTGTACAACGTAACTAAAATTCCTATAATTCTTGAGACATTGTCCCGTAACATCCTTCAATTTCATACTTTGCATAAAGGGTCAACCGGAAACGCCAGTGCAACCAGAATCGGGACGATTCTCCGACTGAGTCTTGGAGAACGAATCCACTTCCGGTTGTACCAGCCTTTCTCGCCCATATTGTTATATTTCTCTCTGTGTATGGCCGGCTGGAAATCGTTCATTATGTTTTTTGCATGGCATAGTACGTATTCCTCTGATTGCGCACCGAGGATCGAGAATTACTCATTGTTTTACCGCTTTGCTGGTCTAGGTTAGGTATCTCCTTCCGTTCCGCCCTTTTTAACACGTTCGCCAGTGGGTGGCGCTATTTTGCTTGGCGTTAATCGAACCGAAAGTAGGATCGAACGATTCCGTTTTAGGTTATTTCGTATTACGGGATCGAAGAACAGATTTCGCGTGGAATGTAAAAAAATATTTATTTTATGTATTAATCCTTTGCACCCCCTCTGAGAGGATATCAGAATTGATTAGTGATGGCGGAGGATAAACTTATTCCATCGCGGGTTTTTTGTATTGAAATTGGAATTTTCTATTCCTGAGAGATATTAGTAATAGAAGAATCTATTGCTAAAGTATTGCTATCTTAGCAATAGAAACTATTGCTAAAGTATTGGTATTCTATCAATAGAAACTATTGTTAAAGTATTGCTATCTTAGGAATAGAAACTATTGCTAAAGGGTTGCTATCTTAGCAATAGAAATTATTGCTATCTTAGCAATAGAAACTATTGTTAGAGTATTGCTATCTTGGCAATAGAAACTATTGCTAAAGTATTGCTATCTTAGCAATAGAAACTATTGCTAAAGTATTGCTATTCTATCAATAGAAACTATTGTTAAAGTATTGCTATCTTAGCAATAGAAATTATTGCTAAATTGTTGCTATCTTAGTAATAGAAATTATTGCTATCTTAGCAATAGAAACTATTGTTAGAGTATTGCTATCTTGGCAATAGAAACTATTGCTAAAGTATTGCTACCTTAGCAATAGAAACTATTGTTAAAGTATTGCTATCTTGGCAATAGAAACTATTGCTAAAGTATTGCTATCTTGGCAATAGAAACTATTGCTAAAGTATTGCTATTCTATCAACAGAAACTATTGCTAAAGTATTGCTATCTTAGCAATAGAAACTATTGCTAAAGTGTTGCTATCTTAGCAATAGAAATTATTGCTATCTTAGCAATAGAAACTATTGTTAGAGTATTGCTATCTTGGCAATAGAAACTATTGCTAAAGTATTGCTATCTTGGCAATAGAAACTATTGCTAAAGTATTGCTATTCTATCAATAGAAACTATTGCTAAAGTATTGCTATCTTAGCAATAGAAACTATTGCTAAAGTGTTGCTATCTTAGCAATAGAAATTATTGCTATCTTAGCAATAGAAACTACTAAAATATTGCTAAAGTATTCCTATTCTAGCAATAGTTTCAATTGCTAACGTGCAGCGAGGAGCCAAGGTGCAAGGGGTTAAAAAACACGCCTCGCGAAGATGGAGTATAAAAATATCGGTTGAATCGAGTTCAGAAGGCACTGGCGTGAATCGATACGCGAGCGCATCGTCTCTGCTAAAGTATTTCCCGACGGATCCGCCGGTAGCGTTCGAAATTTCGCGCCAAAATCTAATCCGAATCGAGTTTTCTGCTGATGCCCGTTCAAAGAGATCGGCTGCTTGTTCTGCACAAAAAACTAGAGCCAGAGAAAGATTATATCGATCGCGCAGTGAAAAATAGCTGAAATAAATTGGCAGGGAGGGGCGAAAGGAGCACGGACGTACGATCGCGAAATTGGATACCGTTCTGGTTGCGCGATGTTAAAATTGGAAAAGTTAGGTGTGTTCCACGGTCGATGGACGCCGCGTTGTCGGTCATCAGTTTGGGATCACGTGTCGCGTTAAAAGTGTACCAAACACGATCGCGAAAATATGATTTCCCTGTCGAGCTTTAGCACCAGGTGCTTAACCCTTTCGCTGCGGAGCGTTTAAAAGCTCTGGGCATTTTTTGTGCGATTATAAACTCTGAGCAAGAAACGTATGCTACCAGAGCGTCGACAGATGATTAAGTTAATTATTAAAGGGTAATTGCAACTGTTTTTTTTTTTAATTTTCTTTCGCTTTTGATTAAGAAATAGCGATTAATAACTCTAAAATATAACAATTGAAGGCTTTATCGTGGAATAATATTATCGACAACAACATATCATGGACTTAACCCTCTGCACTCGAATGTCCCCTCTGAGGGGACATCAGCATTGATTAGTGATTACGGAGATTAGACTTATTCCAGTGCAACTTTTCGAAAAGTTCACGTTTCTCCTAGGTTTTCTGTTGAAATGGAATGTTTCTATTGCTGAGTACTTTGGCAATAGAAACTATGGCTAAAATATTGCTAAAATATTGCTATCTTAGCAATAGTTTCTATTGCTAAAGTCCAGGAAGGAGTCTAGTGCAAAGAGTTAAATTTATTCCACTGCAATTTTTGGAAAGTGCACGTTTCTCTCAAGTTTTCTGTTGAAATGGAAATTTTCTATCGCTGAGTACTTTAGCAATAGAAACTATGGCTAAAATATTGCTATCTTAGCAATAGTTTCTATCGCTACCGTCCAAGAATGAGTCCAGTGCAAAGAATTAAACTTGTTCCACTGTAACTTTTTGAAAAATGCACGTTTCGCACAAGTTTTCTATTAAAATGGAACTTTTCTATCGCTGGATACTTTAGCAAGAGAAACTATGGCTAAAATATTGCTAAAATATTGCTATCTTAGCAATAGTTTCTATCGCTAAAGTCCAGGAAGGAGTCCAATGCAAAGAGTTAAACTTATTCCACTGCAACTTTTTGAAAAGTGCAAGTTTCCTTCAAGTTTTCTATTAAAATGATACTTTTCTATCGCTAACGTCAAGGGAGGAGTCCAGTGCAAAGGGTTAAACTTATTTCACTGTAACTTTTTAAAAAATATGCGTACCGCTCAACTTTTCTGTTAAAATAAAAATTTGCTATCGCTGGGCATTTTAGCAATAGAAACTATGGCTAAAATATTGCTCAAAGACTGCTGTCTTAGCATTAGTTTCTATCACTAATGTCCAGAAAGAAGTTCAGTGTAAAGAGTTAAACTTATTCCACTGCAACTTTTTGAAAAGTGCACGTTTCTTTTAAGCTTTCTATTGAAATGGAAATTTTCTATCGCTGGATACTTTAGCAATAGAAACTATGGCTAAAATATTGCTCAAAGATTGCTGTCTTAGCAATAGTTTCTATCACTAACGTCCAGAAAGAAGTCCAGTGCAAAGAGTTAAACTTATTCCACTGCAACTTTTTGAAAAGTGCACGTTTCTTTTAAGCTTTCTATTGAAATGGAAATTTTCTATCGCTGGATACTTTAGCAATAGAAACTATGGCTAAAATATTGCTCAAAGATTGCTGTCTTAGCAATAGTTTCTATCACTAACGTCCAGAAAGAAGTCCAGTGCAAAGAGTTAAACTTATTCCACTGCAACTTTTTGAAAAGTGCACGTTTCTTTTAAGCTTTCTATTGAAATGGAAATTTTCTATCGCTGGATTCTTTAGCAATAGAAACTATGGCTAAAATATTACTCAAAGATTGCTGTCTTAGCAATAGTTTCTATCTCTAACGTCCAAGAAGTCGAGCGCAAAGGGTTAAGAAACTCTGCGATGCATCATCCGTCGATCTAGAACGCGTCTGGTTTTTTCCTGCTCGCATAAACGCGGTGCTCGAAGTCTACCTAGAGACCAACAAGAACAAAGTAAATCGAAAAGCGTTCAGGTAACGGGCAATGGCGATTGAACCGGAATAGAGGGCGCGCAAGAAGCTTGACCGATGGAATTATTAAGGGGACATCTTCGCGAAGCGATCGAAATCGAACGAAATCACTTTTTTCTTTCTATTCGAACGTTCCTATTTCTCGACGATCCGACAGTAGGCCAGTTTGATCGACGTTACCAGAGAAGCTAGCAGAATTCTTAAGTAAAGAAGACTTGATTAATTATGCATAGATAGAGTAGAGATCAGGGTTGCGATGGAGGTCGGAGATTGGGATGCTCGAGGCCAGTGGAAGTCTTATTTTAAAGCTTCTGTGTCACGTGGCCCATTGTTACCAGTGATTTATGACAGTCGAACAGACGGGCACGCATATTTCTAGTCGTTACTCATGCAGCATGGGCGTACGAGAACGCGGAGGCTCAAAGAATTTAGGGTATCGCTTTCTTCCACGATTAACACAATTTTTGTGAATTTTACGGGAGTTTGGTCGTTCAGTAAAATCGCAATAAATCGAAAACTGCTTCGTTTCTCTCAACGACACTATTTTTGCGATATCGTCACGAATTTTTATATTTTTGCCAAGTTCTGTCTTATCAGCTGACGCCTAATTTTTACTGTACAACGCGTTTAAGCGTCTTTCGTTCGCGAACGATCGTTCACGTAGGATTTAAAGTTTCCTCAAGAAATTTTCAGATATTTCTACGACACGAATTTAAAAGGAGAAGCTACTCGACAGCATTCTTAGAAAATATAAGCGTCCACTTGCGAACGACGTGAAATTATCGAGAAATTGGCCTCGAGTTGTCGGTATCTTCGACATCGATCGTAGTTTATAGCTGCGATTGGATGTTTCGCGATGTTCCTCCGCGTTGCCTGGTCGAAACTGGCAATAACGCGAAGAGGATGCATGAAAAGCGAAGGCGGCGCGAGGAATCGAATGGCGAGTCGGCATGAGCTTAGCATAAACGAAAGGAACCGATGCTTTGTCGAGCGTAGATGTCGTGCCTGAATTTTGTGGCTCCCTGATTAAGCTGCATGCGAATAGATCGTTTTAGCAGACGGCTGGAAGCTGATCGCACATGGCTCCTCGTTAGAAACACTGAACACTCGTCGCGACTCTTTTTTCAATCGGATACACCTCGCGACCTTGTTTCGTTCTAGTCGTCTCGTCGTTTCCGTGTTATTTGCCATCGAACCACGCGGATTCGTAATTTCCTGAACCCTTTTCAGAGCTGTACGACGATACATCGTTGCTCGCAACGCTTGCGAAAAGTGCCAGCGACGATATATCGTTGCGTACGCGATGGCGCTTTTACCATTCGAGAGAACTCTATCTCGAAATGAATTTATAAAATGCGTATATGCTAGAGTGATAGGATAATTGGCGATAGGATCGTTGTTTTGAGATCGTAATCGAAGGGCACAGAGACAGCTGCGAGAACAGAAAACCCTTTATCTATAAATACTTATAACAATATACTAAATTTTGTTCTCAATAACGTTATATTAGTTACACCAATCACAAATTCGTCAAATGGGCCCTGTATTCTTCGCATAAACGCGCTACTTTCGCTCGACACTAGAAGGGTTAACCCTTTGCACTCGATGACTTTTTCGGTTCGCAGATCATTTTTTCTATTACTAATTATCCCTTACCATTTAATCTATTACTAATCTCATTTTTCAACAGTCGATAATCAATTTCATCTTCACTCGAGTTAGTTTCACCTTCCGAATCCATTTTTGTGGGGCTTCAGAACTTAAAATCATGAAAAACTCGAGTTGCTGCACGAAACTCCATGGCGACTGAGAGTCGCCTTAATCGAGGGTGGAAAACAAACAGAAGAAACGTCGAATTTTTGTCTCCTTCAGTCTTTATCGTGAATTTATGGATGATTAAAAATTTCACCTAAATATATGCGTTACGCTGTGACGTTCGTCAAGACTGCTCGTTAAGCATTCCGAACGCGTAGCTGATTCGTAGTCCACGGTGCTGTATCGGCTGGAATTATTCAACTCACACTTCGTACCGCTGAATTTCTTATGGCGCGCGCACTGTGCGCCACGTTTCGAATTTTCCTGAAAAAGCTTTCATCAAATTCGACAACTTCGTTATCGCGCCGTCCCTTGGGCGCTAAAGTACCATCGGTCAAACCCACCGTCCACCTCGAGAACCTACAACACTACTCGTGAACGTAACGATCCAATGGACGCGCTATTGGCTGCCGCGGAACCGCGAAATAAAGGATTTATGGCGTCGTTGTAGAATCTTCGCGAGCCCTCTTCGCGAAATGGCATCGATATTGAAATTTTTGGTTGGATACGAAGCTTCCATTAACGCGTTGATCCGCTATTTTACGCGGAAGATATTTCACGTCACTGGGTATTATTTCGTAATTGAACGTCGCAGTAAAACAGTCGAAATAAACTTCAATAAACTTTATTTACACATAAACGTTGAATGTATGTTTTATGTAACTTTTAATACTTTTTTTTCTTTGGTATGCCAAATCGTTGGCATTTTCAATCCACAGCACTTCAAAATCGCTTTTAATATCAGATTCTACATTTCTTTTTTACCTTTTTGATAGGATTCATAACTTCATCTTCCGATGAATGAAATCACAATTTCATCTTCATCTTCTGAAACGTGTTTAACTCATTGAAAATTTCCTCATCGTCGCGTTCCTTCGTGATTGTAATTTCTTGATGTTTAGGTTTTTATCACGGTTTTAGTGGTACAAAAATTACAGCCACGAAGGAACGCGACGATGAAGAGATTTTCAATGAGTTAAACACGTTTCAGAAGATGAAGATGAAATTATAACTTCATTCATCGTAAGATAAAGTTATGAATCTATTGATTACCTACCAAAAAGGTAAAAAAGAAAAGTAATAGAATGTGACAGCGAAAGTGATTTTGAAAAGCAGTGGATTGAAAATGCCAACGATTTACCATACCAAAGAAAAAACAGTATTAAAAGTTACATAAAAAATATATTCAAAGTTTACGTGTAAATAAAGTTTAGACTGTTTTACTTCGACGTATTTTGGGTATGAAAACGCGACTCAACTCGCGATCAGTCAACGATGCGTTCATTTCCTGGCCTCCATTTTGAGACGTTCGAACGCGATCCGTAATGTTGGCCGTGAAAAAGCGCGTGCGCCATCGACGCCACTAGAAATCGTTCGCGAATGTAACGGGAATAAAGGGGCTGTAATCAATTAACTGTCGTCCAAGAGGAAGCTTCATTTGTCCTTGGGAAGGAACGGAGGAACGGGACGGAGGAAAATGTCCGACGGAGGACTCGGTTGATAGATTAAAAGCGAGCAGAACGGAATTGTTCGGCGAGACCGTGCACCCCGGACAAATCCAATAATTCGTTGATCTGATTAGTGAATCCGTGCCAGTCGATTAAAGGCGCAATGTTCTGGGCACGATGTGATTAGCGCAATCGCTGGCCGTGGGACGCGTTTACAACGTGGAACGCGGATCATCCTGTGGTATCCACGATCTGGTCGCTGGTTTTGTTATTTTTCAACCCCCTCGTAGTTTTGGAACTCGTCGACGCTGTTGTTTCGGTTGCAAAATGTTCTGGGCACGTTGTGATTAGGGTAATCCTGTCTGTGGGACGCGGATCATCCGGTGGTATCCACGATCTGGTCGCTGGTTTTGTTATTTTTCAACCCCTTCGTAGTTTTCAGGCTGGTCGACGCTGTTGTTTCGATTGTAAAATGTTCTGGGCACGTCGTGATTAGGGTAATCCTGTCTGTGGGACGCGTTTACAACTTGGAACGCGGATCATCCCGTGGTATCCACGATCTTGTCGCTCGTTTTGTTATTTTTCAACCCCCTCGTAGTTTTGGAACTCGTCGACGCTGTTGTTTCGGTTGCAAAATGTTCTGAGCACGTTTTGATTAGGGTAATCCTGTCTGTGGGACGCGTTTACGACATGGAACGCGGATCATCCTGTGGTATCCACGATCTTGTCGCTCGTTTTGTTACTTTTCAACCCCCTCGTAGTTTTGGAACTCGTCGACGCTGTTGTTTCGGTTGCAAAATGTTCTGGGCACGTCGTGATTAGGGTAATCCTGTTTGTGGGACGCGTTTACAACGTGGAACGCGGATCATCCTGTGGTATCCACGATCTGGTCGCTGGTTTTGTTATTTTTCAACCCCTTCGTAGTTTTCAGGCTGGTCGACGCTGTTGTTTCGGTTGCAAAATGTTCTGAGCACGTTTTGATTAGGGTAATCCTGTCTGTGGGACGCGTTTACGACGTGGAACGCGGATCATCCGGTGGTATCCACGATCTTGTCGCTCGTTTTGTTATTTTTCAACCCCCTCGTAGTTTTGGAACTCGTCGACGCTGTTGTTTCGGTTGCAAAATGTTCTGGGCACGTCGTGATTAGGGTAATCCTGTCTGTGGGACGCGTTTACAACGTGGAACGCGGATCATCCTGTGATATCCACGATCTTGTCGCTGGTTTTGTTATTTTTCAACCCCTTCGAAGTTTTGGAACTCGTCGACGCTGTTGTTTCGGTTGCAAAATGTTCTGGGCACGTCGTGATTAGGGTAATCCTGTCTGTGGGACGCGGATCATGCGGTGGTATCCACGATGTTGTCGCTGGTTTTGTTATTTTTCAACCCTCTCGTAGTTTTGGAACTCGTCGACGCTGTTGTTTCGGTTGTAAAATGTTCTGGGCACGTCGTGATTAGGGTAATCCTGTCTGTGGGACGCGGATCATCTGGTGGTATCCACGATCTTGTCGCTTGTTTTGTTATTTTTCAACCCCCTCGCAGTTTTGGAAGTCGTCGACGCTCTGTCGCTTTTGAGCACGATGTGATTAGGGTAATCCTGTCCGTGGGTCGCGTTTACAACGTGGAACGCGGATCATGCGGTGGTATCCACGATCTCGTCGTTCGTTTTGTTATTTTTCAACCCTCTCCCAGTTTTCAAAAACTCGTCGACGCTTTGTCGTTTTGATTACGATATTCTATGGTACTGTTTCCCAATGTGGGGTCTTACAGGGGGCAATTTGGTTGTTCAAAGAAGCAATTTGAAATTTGAAATATCATTTCTATCATACCTTTCATGTTATTCTGGAGAAATAATTTTCCGGAAACTCTGGAGAATATAGATCTCCTTTTTTTATATTTGTAATCGCACATTGAACGGAGCACGATTTAAAAAATGTTGTTTTTGAAAATGGAATAAGTCTTAGAATTCTATGCGAGGTTATTTCGCAAATCGAGGTTCTTGTTTGTTCTTACACAAATTTTTCACTGGCGAATAAAGTTGAAATAGAAGACTTTATTATTTCGTGCAGTATTTATTAACGTGTCGCGTGAATTTTAATTCATTACTGAGAGAACTATTAGGGATAATTAAGGCAACCTGCTTCTTGTTGCTGTAATTACCATAGCTGGGATAAAAGTTTGGGGAGGTTTGGGTCATTTCCCTTATTACAGACGCTATTAAAAATGGCCTCCAGTTTCGTGGTCTTGTCAAGTGCCTCAACGTTTTTATTACCGGCTATAAACGGAAATAGAATTTCGTTTTTTCCAGTTTTTCGTTCTTCTCCTGTTCTTCATTAAAGTGAATTACATTTTACCGTGCTTGCGGTTTAGTTTCGTCCAAATGCTCCAGTGCATTCTTTTTAATGCGAAATAAGTGCCCAGCGACGTAAATTTGGTGAAAATCTCGTGGCGTCAAATATAATCTGACGCGCGTCCATTTTAAGCGATTGACGCCAGCAACCCAGTGCTTGGAATGAAAACGAAAAGTGGCACGATGGTTGAAAACACTTCTCTGCGCGCACTCGAACGCGGATGCCATTATAAACAGTTATCTGTACCAGTAAAAGCAAAATTCTGATTAAATATCTCGTTTATCACTGTCGCAAAGCAGGGTCATTAACCGGGGTTTTAAAACGCGCTTTAAATTTGAAAATTTTCCGGCGAATCTCGCGTTGCTTGTAACGAACAGCCTCCCTGTAACGGCGAAGACCATGAATTCTAATTAAAATATAACATCGTCTACCTTCAAAGAGTCATAAACTCGCATCGCGTCGTAGCGTTAATAAATGAAAAAGTCGTGGATCGTAATTAAAAATATACCCTGCAATTTTCTCTGGCATTAACAATCTGGCGAAGGAACTGTATTAAAAAATTATGCACGCGACGCTTCAGTAAGGATTTTTAACTTGCAATTTATGAAAAACAACTTCGAGCTGCGTTTAGGTTGGGTAGTCGTTAGTAAAATTCAGAGACAGTGTAATATCTCGTGGCAACAAATTAAATGGTCAGTATTTGAATCTATTTTTGATCAGTATTTTATTACCAAAAAAAAAACAGTATAAAAATACGAAGGAGAAAAAACACAGTATCAAACGTTATTGATCAATCGATATTTGTTTAGCTGCCATGTTTTCAAAGAATATTGACTCTTCATATTTAAATACTGACAAAAAGGGATTAAAATCTCGACCAGTTAAATATTATAAGCCATATCTCATTATCACATGCGTAACATGAAAACGAATCATTAATATTGCAAGAAAATGCAAGATTAAGGATAGTTTGCTACGAGCACGGGTACTTAAACTCTTGGTCGGTAATGTAGGTGGTGACTGTCGAGTCCCATGGTATTGCGAAATTTAAACTCCAGTTTACTGCAGCTGTCAGCCCCAATGCTTTCAAAATCAAAATTTCAGACTAGCTCCAGTCAACGTAAAACGATTTCGTTTCTAATAGTTTTTCGGTTCCCAGAGCGCCGCGAAATTCGCCGCGTTGGAAACTTGCTAATTACAAGACATCCGAGCGGACAGGAGAAGAGGCGATACACTCGTGGCCGCCTCTTCTCGTCGAGTGTACCGAAACATTTCGAAACAAGCTCGGTTTTCACGATCGCTGGGAACCCGCCTTCAAGTTCGCCTTCCGCCACTCCACTTTGAACTTATTTAGTCCACTCTCGAACGAAACATTTTTCCGCAGCTTGCAGTCATAATTTTTCGTGAAAATACCTGTCTCTCTTGATGATTATCGAGGTTAAAGAAAGTCCACCAACTCCCTCTTCGAACGCATCAGGGATCAATATTTCCAGAGTTAATCGATATCTCTTAACGCGATTAAGAATTCAAAGGGTTAACTCCTCTCGAACTCTCATCTATAGTAATAATATATATCAGCTTATTGTTCCGCAAAAAATGATGAAATTGATGTTAGAACGCAGTTTCAATTTGAAACAACTCTCGAAAGGAATTACAAACCAAAATTTACTCTGGAGTTCCTTGAAAATTGTACAACGTAAAGACTGTTCCGTGATGAGAAAAGTTTGGGAAAGCTGAAACTAAATGTACTGACCCTTCGTATTTACCACTGCTATATATCAACTGCAGCAGTGCAAGAGATTCGTGCAGTGCCGTGTAAATATTTATTTCCCTGATCTTTTTCCATTCGATACGCGCACTCGTTGCTCGTAACTGGCAAGGAGGGAATCGACGCGACTGCGGTAGCTTTATAGAAACATATCGCTGGTGGTATTAACGATACCAGACTAATGAGCTTGAATGCGTTCCAAAATCCACGTCGGTGGGGGCAAAGCTGTGCGCAGGGTTTACCTCGAGGAAAATCGCTGCACGAAGCAGCAGCCTTTGAAGCGAAGTGCATTTAAAGCAACGTAATATTGTCCTTCATCCCTGGGAATGAAATTGCTTTCTCGTGTTGCACGATCGCCCTGTAATTTATTTTCCATCGACCAACCGCGATATGTTATTCCAATGCAACGATGATCGTATTGATCGCGCAATTTTTATTGTGCCTTTTAATATCTCGATAGAAACGAACGTAAGAATTCTGTTGGACCTGTAAAAACAAATTCGATTGATTGTACAATATTCATCGGTTGGAAATTTCATTTATGAACTGTTACATCTCACTTTTTCTGCAGTTGGATAAATCTTAACACATATGGATGGGTTGGGTAATTAATATCTTTTATGCAGAACGCTCGTAAATATTAATAACGCATTTATCAATGCCTGTTTTTCCTGATTCAATGAATATTTTGGTTTGCATAACTCTTTGTAAGTAATAAAAAGTTTCCATGGTGTGTTAATATATTATAGTCCATGTCCATCTCAAAACTTCTTACCATCGCATTCACCTGAAACCACAGAACCCAGTTAGTCTACCATCAGTTGGGCCAATCCTCCATTAGCGTTGACTCGCATTTGGCACCTGATTACAAGAGAAAATTATTCTGATAATATCGAAACTAAGATATATTTTAAATTCGCAACACCCGTTATATTTCCACTTTACGTTTCAGTTGATAACACGTTCCTTATTTATTTCGCGTGTAAATAATTTTAAAATGGATATTTAGTATTCGACAGCATTTAATTGTTTGTTAAACATCTGTTTAAAAATCAGTGTAGTGAATATTAGCGGTTAAAACAATACGCGATGGTGTGTATTAACTAAGGCAAATTTCCATGCGGCTCACCGCGGTAATTCATTCGGTATCGAGGTTATGGAAGTCAAAAGAGATTATTCGCGGGATAGTTTGCGGCGAACTTCCGTTTGGCCTTTCTTGCCGCACAATATACGCTCAAAATATAATTACGCGTTCGAAAAGCGCGTTAATGAAAACCTATTCTTCTCCTGAGACCTCGCAGATCTGTTCTCCGTATCGTCTCACCATTCTTCTCCGCGTAACCAAAACAGGAGAATGGGGTTGATTATATGGCTTCCTTTTTAATTACACAGCTATTAATCGGCAAAGTCGATACCTGCATTTACCGCCTTCACGCGTTATTATTTTCTCGTCTATTTATTAACTTATCGCTGTTGGTCTATTCGTTTCTTTGTCCGCCATATTGAATACGTGTACATAGGAAGTTCCCAGTTTATTATTTATTATCCTGTTTACCGCTTTAATTTGTGTCAACGACGAATAAACGACAAAATCACTGCCAATTTACGAATAGTCGAGAGACGAAAGTGCATCGATTTATTTTCTTTCATTCGTCCCCGTATTTGTTCGATACAATCGTACAATCGTCCTCGAATGATGAGTCGCGCGGAATTACTCGTTAATACCGATTGTTCCGTAGCTCGCATAAATCACTCGTTTGATAACGAATCAATAGATCGTACGGAATGGCTGACGATGAATAACGTCGGGCGCCAGCTCGATAATTAGTCGTCACTTACACCGAAATCAATGGAATGTAATTTCAGACGCAGTCTATAATCAACGATGCAACACGCGAAATAATGCTGCGCGGACGAAAACAGGCGTCGCGACTCGTTTATCGATACTCGCTCGATAATTGATACCCTTCCGAACCGACTCTTTACCTTCCATTTCTTTCTACTTCTCCGCCACAATGGAAACGTTCCTTCCATTAACCACTTGCGCCAGAAGTTACAATTTCACTGATAACAGATATATCCAACCTTTAAATAAATAATAATCGTGTACAGAATGATGAATTTCAAAGCAACACGAGCTGTGTATCGCAACCAGACATCTCTCGCGTTCTCGGATAGCTTTGAGACTTCCCTTTAATTTTTGTGTGCTAATACATTTATAACTAAATCATTTCCCGAGAGAAAATAAAAAAAGAGAGAGAAAGATCGACAAATGTATTATCATAAATAATTGGTAAAGTTAAATGAGAGGAAATCGATAACTTGGGATGCAGAATTTCGAATAAAAATCACGATGGGATGGCTCACGTCGTTGACACTCTGATAAATGGCTCACGCGTGTTGAAGTAATGCGGAAAAATTCAGATGCGCACGATTCGAACAGTTTTTATCCATCGAGTTCGCCGGATAACAGGTTCTCCAAATTCGTCAGCCGTGTGCTGTCGGTAATTAGCCGGATACGTGACCGCGGGCTCAATCGGGAAGTTTCGCGCTACGCTCGACAAACACAAACAGAACGTGACCTTCGCGGCAATGAGAATCCTAGAGGCCGCGGCGGCAGTCGTCGTTATTGAGGCAGGCCAGGCTAACCCTGAGCCGAGATCAACGGGCGAGGAAGATGTTTGCTCGTTTAACGCTTGCGGTGGACTGCAATCGAGCACGGTGCACACCACCTACCGAGATGGACGGCTCGTATTACACGCGGATGTAATGTTCACTGGCGCTCGCGTAATTTCTGTTTGCAACCTCGAGACCGACGCAACGCTACTTAACGCGTTTCTGCGATGGGGGACGTAAAACGCAGGGCCTGGCGCCGGGCGAAATTGCGGGAAACGAGTAAACACGTTGCGTCTTATAGGTTAACTTCGCGTAAAAGATGGAGGCTCTGCAGCCATGATACTTGGTCGAAATTGTTGGGGAACTTGAAGGGATATTACGTTCATTTGTTACATCCTGGCTTCAATTGCACAGTATTTTAATCCCTTTTTGTCAATATTTAAATACAATGGATAGTAGTAAAGCCCTCACTGGTAACTAAACAAATATCAATTGGTCAAACGCGTAATTATTTTTCGACTTACAATGAGTCTATAGCTGCCAGCAGGTGCTTCATATAATTTTAAAGGATTCTGACCCTTCATATTTAAATACTGACCAAAAGGGATTAAAAAACTCGATTGCATAATCTAAAGCTATGAGGTTATGAGAGAAGCAAGGGGTTAAATTTATAAAATTAATTAAGTCTTAAGTAGTTTGTGGTAAACGCTTAAAGTAAAATGTTTGTAAGTAGTTGAGGCTTGACAACGGAGAGCTAACATTCTGTATGGAAAATGGGTTCAATGCTTTTAAAACTAGTACCGTAGTAATACGTAGTAGTTGCAATTATTAAACAAATATCAATTGATCAAAAACGTAATTATTTTTCGACTTACAATGAGTCTATAGCTGCCAGTGAGGGCTTCATATAATTTAAAAAAATTCTGACCTTTCATATTTAAATACTGACCAAAAGGGATTAAAAAACTCGATTGCGTAAACTAAAACTATGGGTAGAGATAAAGTATAATTCGAGGTTATGAGAGAAGCAAGGGGTTAAATTTATAAAATTAATTAAGCCTTAAGTAGTTTGTGGTAAACGCTTAAAGTAAAATGTTTGTAAGTAGAGCTAACATTCTGTATGGAAAATGGGTTCAATGCTTTTAAAATTGTACCGTAGTAATACGTAGTAGTTGCATTTGACCCTAATGACTTTGGTAACTCCGAGTCCAAATTGTAGAACGTTTGTGTCATTCTCAGTATCGTTCTATACGGGCTCGAATTAAACCACGGAAATTGCTTTTGCTCTTATAAAATTAAGAATAACGTAGTTCTAACGCGAGAGTAGATTTCGTTTCATTTCAATTATCTAGTTTTCAGATAGTGAATGAAATTTGTACTCGACGATATTGTTTCCATTAGTAAGCAAAATTTACGGTTATAGGATTGTGCGTGTACTCGCACTTAAAATCTATAGTATTTGCCGGCCATACCATTTGCCATACCGCGTTGATAACGCGTTGATAACATTACATTCGTATTTCAATTAATTTACACGCTATTTTTGCTGTACTATCGTGTTTCTTTCCATTCTATTTCATTTGTGTATATTTGGTAAATTTTAGAATACAGTATTGTAGATATTGTTGTGTCGCTAGAAAAGTTTTCAAACAATATCAAATCTTTTGTCCTTGTAATAATTGCCACGTGTATGTACGTAAAGTAAGTGTAAAATATTACACAATAAAGCTGTTTATATAAAAATACCAAATTGCAGAGTTAAATCCTATTATTAAATTATTTCGCATACGCATATTTCATGTGCACCTTTAAGGCTGAAACGTACGGATCAACTTGGTTGTAGAACGCGACCGATTCAACCAAATTGAACCGTGTGAATTAAGTACCACTCAACCAAAGTGTTCAACCTAATTTAACATTGAAAAACATTGACACCGTTTCAATTTCATTGCTTCAAGGTGGTTGGATTTGCCACGTTGTTCAATCAAATTGAACCGCGTATTTTCGCCTTCGTCTACTGCAAGGTTGTTACGATTAGTAATAAATTTGCAGTTGTCGATTATACGCCACAATTACAGTACCTGTAGCAACTCTTCTATCGATCAATTACAATGGAATTAAATTCAAATGGTAGATCCATCAGAATAACATCGACGTTTTCAAAATATCGATCCATCATTGCCATCTCCAATTGTCCGTGCTTGCACTGGAAACACGAAAACAGAGTCAACCCAACGTCCATCAGAGCAGTCGATAGTACATAAATCTGCTTTCCAACAAAAAAAAAAAAACGACCGATAGTCGATAAACCTGGCATAAAGAGCGCAATCTTTATCTCTGTACGTGCGTGCCCACAAAAACCACTCGAGGTACCTCGCACGGCTCGTCGATCGCTCGAAAGCGATCCTCAGCCATCGCCTTTTTCCCTCTCGAGTATTTCCCCCGTTCTAGCAGCTCTCGGTTCCTCGATCGCTGCGTCGATAACGCGCGCCCAAAACACAGATCGAAGACGCCATTTGTAACGAGCCGTCGAACTCACGAGGCTCCTTCTCTCCTACTTGTCGACATTCCTTATTTTTCCTCCTGGGGCGCTGGAGAGGCTCGCGAAACGCGATTTCACCTCCTTCCGTGCGCCCAGCTCGATCGCTTCGCGCTAGCAAAATGTCTATCGCGGTGCACGACTATACCCCTCGAGCACTTCTCGTCGCTCGCAGATTTTCCGTGAATTGCAGCGTGCTTCGTAGGGGGGGGCAAGAGAAGTATCGGTGGCTTGCCATGGGAAATTTCGCTGTTTGGTTTCTCTGTATGAGTTTCCGCGTTCGGTGGATTGGTTCTAGCTTGTTCCCTGGAATTGTTGGTTGTTTCGAATTTAGGTTAACGTTCGTCTCGAATGACTCGAGACGAATGCGCGCTGCAAGCGTTCATACGTTTCAAAGTATTACTCGAGTACCGAGGTAATCGTTTCTTCGAGAGCTATCTACATTCGTACGAGAGATGATCAAACTTTGCTATATAATTTGCATCATATTATTTTATCATTCGACCATTATCCTTACAAATAAACTTCAGCTGGCGGATAAATAGACGTTCGTATTCGTCGAGTAACGGGCTTCGCGGACGGCGTGGTTCTATATAAAATTTCTTAGATCGATCGCGACACACGAATCCCTCCCACCCCACGCTGGGCAATAATTTGCTTTATTGCTTGGGCAAGTGGTAGCAGGTTACGCGTTGGCGATGCGGAGAGAAAACTAAACGAGCGATTTCACGCTGTTCGTAGAAAAGCCCGACGAAAGGAGAAGGATGCGGGAACTACAGAGGATCCGAAATTGTACCTCGAGGAGGCGACCCTCGAAAGGCAGCTGCCAGAGCTGGACCTGAGGATGCTGGTCGATCTACCGCCTGGCTTGGACTACAACGAGTGGCTGGCCTCTCACACCCTCGCACTATTCGATCACATCAACCTCGTTTACGGAACGATATCCGAGTTCTGCACGATGACGGGCTGTCCCGACATGACTGGTCCTGGCTTAAGGTAGATGTCGCATGAAACATTCTACGGGCTCGTTGTTCTACGGAAATTTCAAGGTTATCCAATTTTAGAAATCGAACCAGCGGGGCTGTACGTCGCGTTGAGTTTTCTTTTTGTTTTTCGTTCGTCTCGATGGTAATTTTTTAAAACCAAACGGCGTTAAATATAAATTGCGCGCGACACGACGTTCGAGCCATCGTCGCCTGCCATGTTTTGAGCTAGCAAAAATCAACAGCGAGGTAAAAAGTTTAATTGAGCGGTAAAGCAGAGTAAGCGCAGAGAAAAATGTCGGGAGATGGAGTGACAGAGTAGTTAAACGGTATGCTAGCGGGATAAGTACCTCTTAATAGCCTTGTGCGGTCATTTAATTTTGGACGTGCTACAGCAAGAGGATGAGTATATAGGGTGGACCAGTAAAGTGAGGATAAGTGAAATTGTGTTAATGGAGCAGATTCATGTCATAAATTCACCTTGAATACTTCACTTTGCAGTATTATAGCTTTTAAAAGCGTGCTCGTGTTGCGACTTTGTTTCACAATATTTTACCAATCAATATTCCACAAATTTGCAATAACCCAGTATACATTTTATGTATCGTGTTTCATCCAGACAATTTCTCATTACAAAGATTGCTATATATATGCGTGTAGTCACTATTAAACGCTTCCACCGTATGAGTAAAGTAACTATAATTATACATTGGAATTTTTTCGAACAACAATAGCTCTTGGTTATCTGCCAAAACGTTCGAATGCCTATCATTTCGAACTTTTTTAATACCTCAAAAAAATGTACGTTATCTGTACTATTCATCACGAAATATCCGTTAAAATTACCTCCACTCTTTTTATTTTATTAAAAGTGTAAAATGTTCTAGTAATTACAGTACGTGTTCTCCAACGAATGGTTTCACGTTGGCCGCCATATTGGTTTTCTATGGTCGAGGCTGTTAACGTTAATTAATATTTATAACGTGCGCTCCCTGACAATATTTTTGAATTAATCCAGTGATCGATGATGGAGATACGACTCCTCTCTGGTCGCGAATAAAATAGAGAAAGGCGTAAGAGGAATTTAAAGACCATTTTTGAACGATCATTATATTTCCTTCCTCCCTTTACTTGTACCGCGTAGGCGAGTAATTCATTTTCTTGTCGTTTCAGAACTTATTTGTGGTTCGATGAGAAGGGGAAGAAAACGAGAGTGGCAGCGCCACAATATATAGATTATGTTATGACTTTTACACAACGCACCGTTAGTGACGAAACTATATTTCCTACGAAATATGGTAAGTTGTCCGTTTCACCTTGGCTCGACGGTGATTATAGTTATCGCGGTGTTGAGTAGCCACTTACTGTTGCAGTCGCGTTCAGCGTTCTTTGTTATCTTGCATTCCTTTTTTTTTTGCGTACTGGTTTTTAACCAGCATAAAATATTTTAACGCTCTAAGTGCACTTATTATACTGCACACGATAGCTTGCTCGAGTTACGCTCACGTTACACTGTAACAAGTCTAACATTACGCGCGTTAATTACTTCCAAATAAGAACTACCCTAGAAATAAACAAAATAGAATATATATCGTAATACTATATATTTGAACAGTTCACACTAGTCAAAAGTCGAGGTTCGTTATGCCAAGCGATAGAAATACACGTCGTACACCTCTAGAGAGGTGTACACGTCTAGCAGCGTCAAGTCATAATCGTATTAATTAGTCGATTTCCTGGTTGTTTCAGCAAATGAATTTCCTAGCTCGTTCGAATCGATAGTGCGTAAGATCCTGCGGCTACTGTACCATGTGGTGGCACACATTTACCACTGCCACTTCAGAGAGGTAGCACTCTTGGGGTTGCACGCTCACCTCAATTGTGTATTTGCCCACCTCACGCTCCTTAATCAACGCTTCAACCTTATTGATCCGAAGGAAACGGAGATCTTAGGAGACTTAGAGGCTGCCCTCTTGGGTAAGCTTTACCTGCAGTGATCGATACATATTATGTAACACTTGGGACGGTTATACTATCGTAATAGGATTACCGCTAAATTTTAAGCTGGAAATATTAACGATACGAGCGATACGGCATAGTAAATTTGTACTACATTACGTAAAATTGCGGACGCAAATCTGTCGTCCTTAACTGAAACGTTCTCCGTCTAACGTTTTCTTTACTTTTCAGCAGATTTTCACGTATTAAAATAATATGTTTCGTGTGTTTTAGATTTTGTTGAGCAAGATTAGAACGTCTCCTCTAGTTTGTTCTGTAGGACTGTGGACAATGTCCACTTTACTTGTTGCTTTTATTAATTTTTATCAAGATGCTATTGTTCTAACAGTGACTCTGTAATTGCAGGTGACTCGACATCATCATCAGCGCCTTCATCACAAACCTTAGCCATCCAGGAGACTCCGACCACAGCCACCTAGATCGCGATGCACAGCAAGCAAGAGGTTGCAGTTCCTGAGACTAGGTGACGATAGGCGTTCGTTTTCTTTTCATCTCCTTTCTTTTTCTTTTCCCTCTCTACCGCTCTTTCTCTCTTATCTTCCTATATTCTCTCTTCTTGCATTTCCCTATTCCCCTATCTCTCGCGCTGTCCCTTTCTTTCTCTCCTTTCCGTTTTGTTTTTCTAAATAGAATACGCGAACGACAGAGTTTAAGGATTTAAACGACTACACACGCAGGTGGAGCGTAATGCGCAATTCTGTAAAAACCAAGTAGTACCTGTACATAGCGAAGTGTGAAACAACTACATGATGTAATTAGGTTCCTCCGTTTGTTGTTTGTGAGATTGTACATAAT
The DNA here is from genome assembly GCA_963969225.1 of Xylocopa violacea. Classification (NCBI taxonomy): domain Eukaryota; kingdom Metazoa; phylum Arthropoda; class Insecta; order Hymenoptera; family Apidae; genus Xylocopa; species Xylocopa violacea. The sequence goes on along the minus strand of CAXAJV010000005.1, from coordinate 36,911,130 downwards.
TTATTAAAAACAGTAAGATATACGAAAGAGAAGAAGGATGGATTATTGATTATTATTGACGAAAGTTAGTTGCTAATAAGAGGATAATTTGTTCTGTAAAAACGAAAAAAAAAACAAACAAAACAAGTGGAAAAAAAATGAAACAAAAACAGAAAATAACAAAATGAATGAAACTGATAATAATATTGTAAAGTTAAAGTAAATACCAAATATATACCTGGTGTTAAGGCATGTGTTATATTCGTTGAAACTCGAACGGCTGCTAACCGAGCCGTTCCCGAATCTTCTTCAGTTCACGTCACTGTATCCTGGGGACATTGCCTTCTTTCGGGTCGGTGATCATTTATCGTCAGCTAAGGAAGGACAAAGGATGAAACGTGCGTTTTACTTGGCAAGAAATGTACCCATTCGTTCGCACAAATTACACTTTACATTAATCTTAAGTTCCCTCAGAAATTCTTGATAAAACAGTTTGGTCAGTTTGCTTCAACCCTTTCAGGTCTAATAACTTCACTCTGTTATAAATCGATGCAACAGATTGAACTATTTACTTGATCGCAGTTAGGTTGTACTTGGGTTCATTTATGTCTCAGAATCCAGACGAAGTCAATCACCTAGATATAGTGGATCGTTCCCTCTTTCATGTTTCAGAACCTTAAATTAATTAAGGAATCAGTATAGGGTACGAGGTAAAATTGAAATAGTTTCAGAGTAGCTAATCTGAAGTAACTTTTGTCGATACTAAAGGGATAATAAAAGGGTATTCGCTTGAACGTGCACGAAAAGTTGGAGAAAGCTAAAAAATGATTACCAAAACAGATGAGTCAACGTGTGGCTACTTCAGAAATTCTTTGTCACTCTAATCCATTATAATTCTAGGCAGAGATGATAGAGAGGGGTATATAGAAACTGTATGCGTAGTTTAAAAACAATTGCCTCATTGGTTTCTGACCAATTCTATCGAGCGAGTTTGGAAAACTTTGATCGTGAAGCATCGATAGCTCGTTTCACTACCTATCCACTTAATTTGAAACTTCTGCTTGCGAACAAACTAGATTGCTTAGACTCGATTCGAGCGAATGCCCCCTCCGTAAATCCATATGGTGCTATTTTTTTACAATTCACGATAGAACATATAATATGAGTTTTTTGTACTTATATTACCTTAACAAAGCGTATCCCTTTGTTCGTTACACGGAATCGATCATTCTCAGACACGAAATCCATCAAGTGCAAGCAACAGAGGGAGCAGCGCCCTGTTTCACATCGATGATCCGTATCGCCGCGCACAAATGAGCGATCTCACGTAGAAAGAGGCCGATCGCCTCCGCGATCGGCTCGCAAAGATCCTTGAAAGACGTAGCGATGTTGTACAACAATATCAGCACAGGCTGTATCAACGCGTTGAACACGATCGACAATAGGGCTTTTATAAAGTAGTCCGCGAACATTTGCAGAATGCCCACTGTCAGTGGTCTGACTATACTGTAGAGTAAAAACCGAACTAATTGTAGTATAAACGCTGTGACGAAGGCGGTGCCGATGTGAACGGTCCCGAATATTTCGGCCCAGAAACGAGTCGCTGCCTGATCGGTTTTCTCGGCGCACTTTTCCGTTACCAATATCGGCGGTGAATCGGTCGTTCGATAATATCTGTGAAAATATTTAAATACTTCTTATGTTAACGAGCATATGAGTCCAGTTATCGTTACTGAAGTGTTTCAGGTGCAGCTAGTTGTATTCTTTTGGAAAGATTGCGCCAACGTTTTGGGGGCATTGCAGTTAGGTTTCCGTAGCAGTAAGAAATCTGGTGACTCTGTTTGCCAACAAGCTTTTCGACAGTAAATGATACTGATAATATGTGTAGTAATTGTAAGAGCGTTTATTAGCGAGAATTAAAATAAAATCTGTTCATACTGTGGCTCATGGTCGATTCAATTAAACGGCCATTTTGGTTATCGACGGAATCGAGCGGAATGCTTGTAAAACGTTGGAATAATTCTCCCAAAGGGGCACAAATTGCACCAGAGAATTTCAATAATGATAACTTTATGATGTCGGACCGCGAAGGCCTCGAATCCCATATGAACGTATGATTGTAAAATAACTAACGTGATTTTAAAAAGCTACTTATTTCGGAGTTTCTTGAAGGTAGTATAGAAACGTATTAGCTTTGTTTTTTGTGATTTTTTTTGTTATATTTTTGATAATACCGTTTGATTAGAATATAAGAAGTTTAAGTTTAGTTATGATCGTTTAAAAATTAAGAGCTTGTGATTTCCTTTTTTTGTTGTTATACGTAATAAGAAGTTGTTGAAAGATTGTGTAAGAGCAAGAAAAATGCCTGCATAATAAAAAGCTATGAATAATAAAAATAATTCTATTTAAGTGGTTGTACCTACGCAGAGTTCCCATGGTCGAAGTAATAGATGTCGATTTTCTCAGTTATTTCTTTCTTTTTCTCGTCCATCTTGTACGGTTTAGCTGGACTATTCGGCTTCTCGTGCTTCTTTTTATTCGGTATCCCCTCCGATATCTCGCAGCACATGAAAGGCTGAACAAAGTACATTGTCATTCGTAGTAATTGAAACGAATATGCGAATTTACAAGTATTGTATTATACCTCAGCGTAATGAGAGCACTTCTGTGGCTTCAATTTCACTTCGTACGTTTTATCTTTTCGTCCTGCACGTCCTTTCTTTAGCCACCTCCACTTGAAGGGGCACCAACGCGGTCGTGGATACGATCTATCTAAGAAATCGTATTTTTAACGAAAGCAAGAGGAATTCAGGAGAAATCAGAGTAATCGATGTAAGAATTGCATTGAAAGTAGACTTGAAAATGTTAAAGGATACACGCGCGCGCTAGATTTACTAAGTACGAAATAAAGAATAAAAATGAGAGATGGTGATCGTAGTGAATAATAAACTTAAGAAACCAAAGTATAATTACCATTTCTGTACTTCAGAGGTAATGTACAGGCATTGCTAGAAAATAAACAAACAGTTAACTGATGCGTATTTCTGCGTGGAATAAAAGTTAGTTGCTACTCACATATCGCGAGCATGGCACAAACATGGCGTTGCAGACTGCTTCGTGGGACTTTGGTCCTTGGATGGACCTTTCTTATGCGATTCTTCTACTGTACCGGAAATTCCATACTGATCCGTAACTGCTCCGTGTCGAGTATGTACTTCTTGACATTTACAGTCCTTATCTTAATAAATATAATACATTAACATCGTCGATGCGTTGGCTATTCTTCGGTGTAATTGCGAATGCCTAGTTTACCTACAATTAAACTGCTGGTAAATATTACCCTCCCTGTTCACAGGATCACAAACAGGCTCCTTGACATTGGCATTAGTCACGCAACTAGCGTCCGACTGCAAAGACGTTATGTTAGAAGCTTCTGTTGTGTCGGTATACGAATAATCTTCTCTGGAAACCATGGTAAACACATTTCACTAAAGAACAAATTATGTATACATATAAACGAAACTTGAAATTAAACGTAACACGAACTGGAACAAAATTAAACTGTCAATTGACAGCAACGAGAACAGTTGGCTGTGTTCATATGTTTACAGTCGACCCAACTCTGCGCGAGGTTAAGTAGTTCGAAAGGAAAACTTGTCGCACGCCTTATCGATCGAAACGGAACACAAACAACGGAACGATAATAAATAAACGAGTCACTTATATCTTCCTCTTTATTTATCTTATAACACATAGTAATTTTGCAATCAGTTACCAAAAATTCTTACACCTCCCGTATCTCAATTCTGCTAGACTTTATTCGTTCCTGAAACGTCGCTCGAAGTAAAAGATTGTTATTTACATAAATTCAATTGGAAGTAGAGTGTCGTAATTAGCCTAATATGATTCGATACAGTGGTAGCTGTAAACTCGTCTACGCGGCGCAACGCTGCGCTGAATCTCGTAATTCCTTCGATTCCTAACAAGTCGCGAAAAGATTTTTTTTACAATTATATTTACTCGCTTCTTTACGAAAAAGAGCTTCAACTAGAATCTAAGACATTCAAACCCGCGGCAGGGTTTACAAATACCTGCCCCCCATTCTCAAATCTTAATCTGCGCATAATTCATCGCATCAACTTCCTTATACTCCTCGAGAAGCAAATAATTTCCTTTTTAACTTACAAATTAATTGTAAAAAACTTGTCTGTCTTTGTATGTATGTGTTTGTCATTTGTATGTTTCTCAAAATGTTGTATAATTACGTAGTTTAAATATTTCTCTTTTCATTCGTTGATAACGCGATTCTTTGACTACGGGATCGTTTTTAGTTTAGAGTCATTCGCATTAAAAAACGCGAGAAATTGTCTTCACTATACACAAATCGAGTGCATCTAGTCGCTCACACGAGGTAAACATAGTCTGAATATCATATTACCTTAATATCAATCGGACTAGAATGGAAATATACGTTAAATACTAAACGTGTACCAGCCATACGAAGAAAATCAAATCCTTAATTTGACGCACTCATCCCTCAAGTAGTTAATAGTCTGCTACAAATTAATTACATTTATAACTTACATTTGTATTTATAATATTTATACACGTGTTTCCTTTTACGATTATTCTGACGTGGAGTATTCATTCCGTAATATCATCATCCGCGCGTTCGAATCTATACAAGGTGTTCCACGAACAAATCGACGAACATTTAGCAAATCTGAACAGAAATATATAATACAAAGTATTATTTGCAATGCAAACAATGTCTTTGCTATTAACATATACATCAGCGTTTTAAAGGACGGACAGTGAAATTAAGAAAGCTTGAATTAATATGTATCAAGTTATTCTATAAGTAATGTTGCTTTTTATCTGGTTTACCTATCAAGTAGGACGAAACTAAAGTAAATCGTTCCAAGATATATATATAATAGTTTTTACTTGGAGTAATATTTTGAACACACTGGTAAAGTATATCAATTTGCTGATGAAACACCCTGTATATTAATTCTATACATGTACGACTAAACGTTCTGTACAAGTACTCCTTAACATTCTGTACAAGCAAGTCGAAAGTTGAAAACTTGCCCTCAATTAACAACTGGTTGGACAAATACGTACTGAATGTTAATTTTGCTCTGTACATGCATACATAAAAAAGGTCTCTGAAAGAAGTTATCAAGTCATCGGAATGAAAATCAGTTGAGCTGTATGTACACAATGAAATCGAATGATCTGTACATAAAATGCAAGCTGTCACACAAGTTCAAACAATCCAGAAACAATAAAATTACATATAATACAATTGATGAACATATACAATCAGTATAGGTTCGGCTGCCTATTGAAAAGGTGATAATACTTAATTAAAATGAAACGAATGAAAACCGCATAGTAATGGAAATGTTCATTACATCACTCTCCTCACACAATTAACATAGCATATATGTGTTATGTATATTTGAGTAATGCAATGAATATTTTCAGCGCTGTATAATATGATTTGTGTCTGATAGTAGAACTATTTGAAACTTATTCAAACTTATACACATAACAGGATTTTTAACTTAAAGTATATTTAAACTCTTTTGATCGATTCTCAGAGTATTTCTTATCAATTTGTGTAAGATAATACAATAGACATTTATATATAGGCACCTATTGGAAATGTAATCTTAAAAAAAATATATGCGCTCTTCATAATTCGAGCATGCGATATCTAGTAGTTAACAATTAATTTAATACAGAATCATTGACAATAACGTTCTTAATACTTTAGTGACGAATTAAATCGTAGTAAAATTTCATTTAGTTCTGTCCTGTTAAAGATGCACTTTATCGTAGAATGTTTTGTTTACCTGTGTTTATTGTGCGTACAACACAACTTCCACAGTATTAGTGTTTAATAATAATGTTTTATAATGTTAGAAAGTGGAATTGACATAGTACTTGCAACTTTAACAGTACAGTCCAATTTTTATTGAAGTGTCAATGACGTTAGCGAACTCGAATTAGAAGTGAACATATATTTGTAGAAGGAGTTGGAAAGATCTATCTTACCAATATTAAATTTTCCAATTTTATAAACCTTTTGTTACAAAAACCTTAAGAAATATTGAAACCAAATGTTACGTTAGAATTTAAAAATATAGCTTGAAGTCTAAGATGTAACATCTCAAAGAACATATGATTGAAATTACGTTTCAATATTTTTTATAATTTTTCAAAAAGGAGATACATATAATTGGCAAATTTATCATTGGTAGCAGAAATCTTCCCTCATCTGCCCTTAACCATACCAACATTAAAAAACGAAAAGTCTCGCAATTACTCATTGAAGTACATTTTTGGAATGTAAAATAACATCCAACGATTACTTTCTATTCATCACCTATCGTCACACGTGTAACTGTCGTACAAAAATGTATCAGACTCTTCTTTTATTTCCCTTCCCTTTTTCCCTATTTCTTTTTTTAATTCTCTGAGTTACTAAGTATAATTAATAATAAGATAATTCTTTGAAATTTTATGATATTATTAAAGACTGACATCCATTAAAACATTGTGTAAACAATTTTATATATATATACTATATTTATACCGTAAATATTTTATATTGCTATCATTAAAACGTTCTTCACGTAATACAATAATAGATTAAATATACAACAGGCAACTTTAATCAAATCTTATAAAGTTATAGCATAAAAGTTGTGTACATATGTGTAAGTGGATGTCTTTCGAAGGATACAAGCATGGCACTTAAGTCAGGTAAACTTATACTTGTAAGTACGAAAAAACGGATTTAAATTGCCAACAGTAATATGCAATGTAACTTTACAATTGTATTGCGTAATCTTTGATTACTGTTCCTTCTCGAGTACAATTGATTCCCCAATTTTTGGACATCTGTATGCCATACTTTTCATTAGTAACATCCCTCGCAGTTCTTTTGATAATGTCAATATCAATTCAAGAAACTATGTTTCTTTATTTATGTATTAGTCTGGAAATTTTGCAACATTAGCAAAAATTGTGACGATATTGCCGACCATCTTACAAATCACCTCACCAATCTTTAATTTTCCAACTTTGTGTATCTTTTTCTAAAAGAAGAGATATGAAGGACGAGTTTTAACCACATGTTCGTGAAACCTCTTCATATATTCTTTTATGTTAGAATGTAAAAATGTTAAATATTGCTTGGAGACAAAGAATATTTAACACTTATTGAATGAAACAACATACAAATTCTTTGCACGAATTTACATATCTACTCACAAGGAATATGTGGTTAAAGTCTGTTTTTGATATCTGTTAAAGATTTTTAGAAAAAAATGTATAAAATTTGGAAATTTAACATTAGTAAGATAAACTTTGTCATCCCTCCCTTAAAAACTATAAAGTACAAATAATTATAATAAATAATCGTCCATAAAAATACATTATACAATGAACTCGTAGAGCTGACTGTCATGGCTTTTTATCCTTTTTATAAAGATAATACGACCTTCCAATACAATTAAAATTGTACTCTTCCTTTGTAAATTATTTATAAATAAAACTGGTTACGTTTGTTAGGATACAGAGTGTCTAAAATAAAGCAAAAAAAAAAAAAACTTGCAGTCGAATGTTAACGTATCCACGTTTAATGATTACGTTACGATAACATGAAAAGTATAGATATTTACAATGCAATACAGAGTAAGCTATTTTTTGTTAATTGTATTAACCTTCAGATTATGTACGTGACATCGGCTTTTATAATCAATAATGCTGATGTAACGTTAAAAAATTGGATATATCTCGAAATAGAATTCCATTATAGAATATTTTATTATCGCAGCACGAAGAGAGTAGAAGTAAAGTATTATTCTTGGTACCAATAGTTACATAAAATGGAAATTATGATTTTCTTCAAATTTACAGCAATATATTACGAATTCGTAGAATTGGCACGTAAAGTTATTTTGACCTCACTACATCAATCGAAGGTTAACGTCCTATTTGCATTAAATAAATCGTAGCAACAAATATATAAAGAGTGAAAAAAGAAAAAAAAGAATCTCGTCTCACGATTCGTAATAAAAATAGAGTCAAAGTACTTGTGCAGCTTGTTCTCCTGTGTGGTACTCGAAAAATAGAATACACAAAACATGAGATATGCATACTTACGTCGTAGAACAGTCTTTTACGAATAGACGAATGTTAAAATTTGTATTTCACTGTGACTGTGAGTAAGAAATTACATGTACGTATGCAATTTAAATTTGTGTAATGCAAAATCACTACCTCTCTGTTAAAAAGTCACTCCCTCGAATTTCGTAGTAACTCTCTTTGGTAGCCCAGAAGTGTGCTTCAGGCGTAAAATGATATGACACACTGAGTTTATAGCTTCTCGATGGCTAAATTACATTATCCTCCATGACAGTTCTCCGGCTCGTCAAGAAAAATCCTAAATATATTGAAAGTTGTCCTTCGTAGCAAGTAGAGGCAACTTCTCGATGCTTTGTTTGTGATCGAAGCTATGCAACCAATCTGAGCTAGGTTTCGCTTTTACTCCGCAGAAGCTTAAATTGCAAAAATCTGCGGCATTTTGAAGGGCACCTCGATGGAAGGGGTTCCCTTGTTTGAAATGCGCATAGCGTCCGGCATTCATACGCTCATTTGTCGTCATTCCAAGAACCATTATCTAAACAATTAGTATCGCAAAGAAATATATATTATTTCACGGTAACAGGTTGTGTGTACAGTTTGAATAAAATTCTGGTATATAAAAAAGAAAGTGAACAAACCTGATAACACTGACACGCCAACAGCGTGCCAACCCAAAAGAAATGTAGAGATGTGTTTGCTGCAACCCACATTACCCAAGCATCGCACGTAGCAGCAGCGACTAAATAATTGTCAGCACTATGGCCGTTTGTTAAATTTGACCAACATTCAAACTGCCAATATTGTACACTAGCAGATAAAACAACGATACAGAGACCTAACAGCGATGCTAGAAATCCCAAAAAGTACTTGTGGTTGTGGGCACCTATTTTTAAAAAAGAAAAAGGAAACAAATGTTAAAAATGTCAAGTACATTTATTTAGAGTCAATCCAGTTTCAAATTGAATCGAGAAGATCTGAAACAGCCTAAGCCACTTTTATCTAGTATTTCAAAATCACAGAACAACTACAAAATTATATAAAATTTGTACATAGTAAGAAAGTGTCTTAGAACATATTAGAACTATAACAAATTATATGCGATTTCTACACTTACTTACTTGATATATTTCTTTACTCATATGGTATATTTCATAGTGAATATGATTCGTAATGTGTAATTCAATTTTTAAAAAATAACTTACCTTGCTTCTGATCTCACCGATTCAATCGTGCTAGTCACACATATAATTAAAACAACAAAACTATGTTTTAAGAAATTCTGGTGTTTAGTGACTCACCAATGCAATTATTGACCCAAGGACAGTGATGATCGAATCGTGCAACGCATCGGTCACACGTAGAGCAATGTTTAGATCTCATGGGTCTTCTAACTAAGCAACTGCTGCAAAACGATTGCGGCTCAAAACCACCAGATTCTGCTAACTCTATAATCGTCTGAAAATGATAAAATTAAAGAATACAATTTACTGAACAAAAAAAATTCATAATCATATAGTACACAAATTTTTACATTTAACTTATCCTCGTGTGTAGCTGTGATTACACCTGGATCACCTCGCCAGGATTGTAAGAAACATATCCAGAGTGGAACAGATCCACTTACTAATAGTAACCAGAGATACCATGCGGCATGTATGCCTAGCCAAAATATCCATGTTACATATATCCACATCTATAACAGATAATGATTACAAATATCAACATTATAAACAGTTTGAATATTATCTTTAAACAAAGCCAGAGTGATCATTAATTAATAAATACATCGAAAATTGATATCAGTTCTAAAGCTTTCATTACATTTTGTTTGTATTGTATGTAGTATATGTTATCTAAAATAATGATAAGACACTTACTACTACTTCAGTTATATATATATAGAAGTTGACATATCTGATATAATACAGTGAATGTTTTACAAATAAAGTTCGTTAATTGATTTTAGGACGTTACATAAAATTAGCTATATATTTCGCGATAATTAATGTTAATATTTACCTTTGTAGCCAAGTAAATTGACATTGGTACAATATGGAACAATCGTTCATCAAAGACAAAATGATTAACTAAATATAGTGCTATATAAAGAGTGACAAAGGCACCTAATTTCACTAGATAATCCAATCCACTTTGCAGAATTAATCCAATCAGGTAGAAAACTATAAATGGTGTACTGACCATGCAATACCAGCGCATTCTCTGGAAGAACAATTAAAAAATGTAAAAGAATGAAATTTTATTAAATAAAATCAAGGATACACACCTTATCCCTACACCATGTCCTCGTCCTGCCTTGTTTTTCCCTAATTTCTTGACTGATTTTATGTCCCAACCAGGCAGCACCAATGTGACGGCCTAACAAAGTCATTGGCGTTTCATCCCGAACATTGGGTACATCTAAAGATGCACCATGATGGACTAAAGTCGATATAGCTGTACTGTTTTCAGCTATAATTGCCCAGTGCAAAGCAGTATTACCATGTAAATTGTCCACGAGTGAATGAGACGCTCCTAGTGTCAATAACAAGCGTGTTGGATCTAAACTGTAAAAGATGAAGCTTCAAAGTAACCAATATAATACAAGTGTAAATCAATTTTTTCAATGAGCAAATGATTTCATTATTCTCTTATATATTTACCTATTAACTTTATAGGCACTCCACATGAGGGGTGTCATAGCACTTCTATCTGGCATATTTGGATTTACTCCTTTCGCGACTAGATAAGCAACAATAGAGGTGTGACCGAATTGTGCTGCTAAATGAATACATGAGAATCCTTCTGAATCTCTAAGAGTCGGATCCGCTCCTGCTCTCATTAATATCACAACTGTAGACAAATGGCCCTGTCTGGAAGTAATAATATTTATTCAATTTACTTATTTACTATGTTCTACTATGAATAGACTGTGAATGTTTATACATATATAATATTTTGAAGTATACAAAATATTGGCTGGAGAAATAGCATTTATTCGATACATAATATTTCATTATCTCTTTTTATACAAATCCACAAAATATTCACGGTCTCATTATAAAATAAGTTTAAATTGCACATGTAACGTGAAATTAACCTTGTAGCCCAATGTAATGGTGTGGAAGCAAGCTCACCACCAATTGCATCAACAACAGCTCCCTTTGCAATTAAATATTTTACAATGTCTTTCCTATTGTTTATCGCTGCCCAATGCAACAGCGTTACAGTTTCCGAGTCTGGTTGATTCACATCAGCACCAGCCTCGACTAATTCAGTTACACGATCCAGAGCACCATACTATGCAAAGAGTAAGTATATTGAATAACAAATATTTCTTAAACGTTTCTACTTTTCTTTCTCTATGCAAGTTCTCTAATTAACTAAGTTGACGATGGCCAACCTGAGGCCTGCTAGACTATTTGTGCAATCCACTTTAATCGGTCAATGTCGCAAAGTAAAAGAAATATTATCCAACTCAAAACTACCTGAGTTGCTCGTACAATATCGAACGAGCTACAATCCTGCGCCGGAGGTCTAGCAGGTTCTTGGTGATGACTACTCGGATCGTCCGGTTCTCCACTGCCTTCGCTTTGGCAGGCAGTTTGAATTTTTAGAGCATACATATTGAAATTATTAATATCCACTGAAGAATCAGGTCATATATACAATAAAGACTTAGTTGTTAGTGTCCAAAACTAAATTTTCAAATTTGCTTTGTGTTATACGGTGTAACTGAAACAATAACAATAGAATAATATTACTATTTGTTACTAATTCTGTTACTATTAAGAAATTGTAACTATGTAACTGAAAACTGAAAGACAGCACATGAGTGCTATCTTTTTGTTCAGGAGTGAATTGTTTTCATGCCACTCTAATTGAGATCACCTGTGTGTATAACATTTTTTATACATATTCAGAGTTGATGTAGTTAGTGTGGTGCTAACATTAAATTAAATTTGCACATCTAAAGATATATATATACATGTATTGAAACTATAAATATTATTAAATTGGCATAGAAGTTAACAATTTTCGTTCATATATAATCTGTGATGATTTCAAAAAGAAAGCCATCGAATACCGCTTATGTCAAAATTTACGAAAAATCTCAAGTTTACGGCACGGCCTACCGGTTCGCTGTCGCGTGATCATACGTCGAATTACCAATACCTCGACCATCAACATTATCAATTAAAATCTTCACGATTCGAACTCGACCATTTAAGCTCTGACCGATCGTATACGCGGAATGCGATGCGGGAACGAACTTGTCGACAGCATTTCACGTCGAATCTCTTCACGTCCGACAATTAATATCGTTCAATTCGAGCGGCTACAATCAATCGTCGTTTGTATTCACCGTGTACAACCGCGTTGTAAATACAGTGTGTACTATGGAGTACATCGAGCATATTGACAATCGATTTGGTATTCGAGTCAGGGACTAAAACGATAAAACGTCGCAGTGCACGAATCCCTCTGATTTTCGAGAAACTTTCGGAGCACGTTATTCCCTATATTGGGAAATCCGTTCCTCTTTCTCGTACGCGAGCACAATCGTGGAACGCGATCCCCTTTGATAGCCCCGACGGAGTAGCGAGTTGTTCGCCAAATATCAAGTCGCTGGACAATTGCACGATAAGATTACGTTATTCCGCGATCCGACGGAATTATCTTTCGATCGTAAATAGATGTGCGAAGGAAAAAAAAAGGGTGATATCGCGGTCGCAGTATCTCACCTCTCAAGCAATGACAGCGCTGATATCTTCGCATAGTACACGGCATGCTACCCCCCCGAATACGTAGTTAGGGGTTAGATTTAAAGGACAAACAGTGAGCGGGGGTGGGGCACCGGTACATCGCGTAGAATCCAGACAAGGGTTGACCTTCCTCTTCGAACCATAGAGAGAACACCCCGCAGCGATGCCGCTGTGTTTCCTTTTTCGCGATCCAGGTCACCGCTGTCCTTATTATTCTTTCTTCTCTTATTTGTCGCGCAATTTCATTGCCGATCGAACGGTTTACGGACCGTGACTCGATTTTCCTTTGAACACGCACCGCGTACCGCACCGATACACGATATCTCGTTCGCGTCACATGCACATTATGCTTTCTCAAGTTTTGCGACAAGCTTCTTATTGACCAAACGGCTTCGCGAGCCGCCCGATCGGTATCCGATACTCATCGAACGGGACGTAAAGTTATCAACGAGTCATCTGGCGGAGAAAGTGAACACGGTTTGCCCCTCACGAAAATCGAACGTGGTCCCTTTCGATTTTCCGTGACAAAGAACGCTCGACGTGCTTTATTTTCCTGTTCGCTCGAAAAACTCGACCGCCTTTCGAAGCTTTTGCATATAATATCTGAGGAAAATTGTGTTTCACACAGAACTGTTGAAACAAAGTAGTTGAGAGCTGGATCGTACGACCTGAATTTAGTTTTGATAATGCCAAATTCAAAAAAGTTCGGGATAATCTGTTTCAAAATTTGAGAGTAAAAGTTTGACGATATTACAACAATAAGAACGAACACCACCAGATTTTATGTTTGAAAAATGATTGTTGATTCATAGTATTTGAATAGAAATTGCGAATTGCACTTCGTCTTTTATGCAAGTAACACATCATTAATTATTCATGTACGTATTGTACTATGTCGTGTATCGATGCTTGTGCAATGAAAAGATTGCTACCATTAACACAGAATATAACTAATAACTTTATTAAGAAAGTCCGTTTCAATGTTACCCGATTCTAGTTAGATACTATATCACTAGTAACCTGCTCTAACCAGGTTAACCCGCTGTTTAGAGCACTGGAACTGTTGGCTCATCGTTATTATGGCTAAAGAAGAGATGAGAGTGTCACGCTCAGGATTTCGTTGTCCCTTCGAACAAGTGCTGCACCACGCGGTCTGCGCAATATTTAATAAAAAGTAGGGACCTACCCCGTTTGGTTCCATTCAAGCATTTACAAGAATCTGTATAGTAGGAATCTACCTTGCCACCGATGAGGTACATGGAGAGATCATTTATCTATCTTATGTTCTGAATTACCAATCGTGTAAAAAGCCACGGGCTGTTTTACCTTCTATACTTCAGAACGATGAGATTAGAAATCACATTCGTTTCAACCCTTGAAGTTAATATGTTTAATATCCTATCAATTGATAGAGCACTGTTCCAGTGAGGAATCGGTATCATTACGGTGGCTTTGGAGTCATTTGCGGTGGAGCCAGACAGGGTAAATTCCTACTAAATTGTTTCTTGTATACGCTACAGTGAAACCAAATGGGATACATTGCTAGCTTCGTTCAAAATGACCGCTTGGTGCAGCACTTTTTTAGGGACACCAAAATCACAAACGTGAGCACTCTCGTGTCTTTTCTCCTATGAATTACTACCGATTATAATCAATTTTTATAGGAAGATGAGTGGATAACTCGATCTATGATTTAGATTAAGCCTTGGTTGGAATCCCCATCCAAAGTATTGGTACAACTTTAAGCAGTCAGTCATTAAGTCCACCATGATTGGGATCGAATATTCTATAGCAGGGGTTCTTAATGTAGTTCGAGGACGCCCTCTTGAACATTTCTTTTGCGGACCACATCGCAACCTTAAACCCAATAACTAATTAAGTAGCAACAATTACAAAAAGTCTTGACTATGTAGAATTTTTATTCGATGAGTTATTTGGATATAAGCGATAAGTTGGATGTAAAGTTAATGCACAAATTGTTACGCGGATCCTTGGTAATGACTACGCGGACCAAGGTTTAAGAACCGCTGTCCTATAGAATTACGTATCTAGTAAATTTAAGGTTCGTGGAAATACATATAACATATATATCCATACTTTATTTTCCCGCGTGTTTTGTTACAATTGTGTTGCGGCAGCGATGTATTCTAAGTTATTATATTCGTGAAAGTATTCTTTTAAACTGTAAAATTTTCCTACTTGTACATAATATTTTATTTTTGGAATTCGTGTATATTTAACGTATGGTTTATTTTCGTTCTGCATGTGATTTAAATTTGTCAAATAAATTATCGTTAGGTTACAATAATGTATCAGTGACAGATTCGTCGTTAATCTTGTCAATCATTGTAATGTTGTAAGAAAAGTGTTGTATTTCTATCTATTTAGGTAAGACGAAAGCGGAATGCGATCTTTTGTTCCTTCATTTTTCATTTTCATTCGAATAGAATGGTTTTAACGTTGTTTTATTGCTGGTGTTTTTTCTACAGGGACGACTGTGATGAAAATGATGGAAGTTAATAAGCAGAACGATATTGTGATAGAGACGGTTATTCCTGTTAAGAAAAAGAAGATGAAACAAGGTACTTAATTTCCAATTTCTGTAATATAGTCAATGTATTTAGTAGCGTGAAAGAGAAATAAATAATTTGCTTCAGCTCAATTGCCATTTCAAACGAAAAGTCCAGTGCAGTCGCCAGGGGTTGTGTCTAAGAAAAAAAGAAAATTAACGTCCCCTGTGGAACATAAGAGTCCAAAAGCGTTGAAAATCGAGAAGAAAAATTTGAGCAAAGATGATGTAAATAGTGAATCGGATAGTGTTCCTGTTGATGCAAAGAAGAAAAATATTGATAGTGTGGAATTAGTGGATTTAGAAATTGAAAATGTGAAAGAGAATACAATGACAAATAAATTGGACACTATAAATAAGAATGTAACTCCTAAGCGGACATCGATTGGACAGAAAAAGTTAGAAAGGCAGGAAAAATTAAAGTCGAGTCCTCTAACAAAATTCCTTCAGAAGAATGATAAGAAAGAAGATACTTTGAATGAAAATACTATGAAGTCTTTGCGGGAGGAGAGCAACGAATCAAATGAGAAGAGTGCTAAAGGAGCTGCAGAAACTGATAAAAATATATCACAGTCGACAAGTAATTCAAACAACGAATTGGAAGATTCAGTTTCAAAAGTCGAAGATAATTCTTTGTGCCAATCTGACTCCGATGTGGAGCTCCTATCTTCAGATAACGAAGAGAAAGATGACCAAACAAAGTCAACGGATACGGGTGCGAGTGATAGTGCACAAATTCTTAAAACTCCTAAAATGGATAAGACTAAGCAGAAGAAATTAACACCTAAGCAGCAGGAAAAGAAATTGTTAAGTGCTAAGAAAAAGGAAGAAAGGCAAAGACAGAAAATGGTAAATTCCTGATTTTGCAGTATAAATATTGTACCTCGTTAATCTGCTTTTTGTATTGTATTATTTTATTTGCTTCATTAGGAGAAAGAAAGGAAATTGAAGGAGGAACGAGAAAATCGACTGAGAGAAAAGGAGGAGAGACGCAAGGAGAAAGAGGAGAAGGAAAAAGCTGAGAAAGAGCAGAGGATGTTGGAAAAGAAAATGAAGGAACAAAAGAAGCAGTTCGAAATTGAGTATGCAGCTTTGTATTTCTAGTAGTTACGATTTTGCACGAGTTTTACGGGTTCTTTCAATTCTACGTTTTGATAGAAAAATTAACTAAAGTAATATGACTCGATGTGCAGGCAGAAGCAGAAAGAGAAGCTAGCAAAGGAGGAAGAACGTAAAAAAAGAGAAGAGGCCAAAGAGGAGGAAAGGAAGAAGAGGGAAGAAGAAAAGTTGGAGGCAGAACGCAGAAAACAGAAAGCAGCGTCAAATTTCACGAGTTTCTTCGTCGCCAAGAAGTTGGAGAAGTCTATCGAGGAAGAGAACGCGACTAAAGTGAAAAATTTCATGCCTTTCGAGGTAAAAGCGGACATGAAGGTAGCTTCAATTTGTAGAAGAATTTTAGAGGAAGAGGAGAAACTGTTGTTAGACAAAAAATGCAGCGAAGGAAACACGCGATTGTCAGACTTGTACCTTGGCGAGATTAAGGATAAAAGAATCGTTCCACGGAAGTCCTCGAAAACTTGGCCGTATGAAGCCAAGGATGACGTTGTTGTATTGGGTAAATGTTAATTTCTTCCAGCACTTATATATTTCATCGTCATTTTATAGTGATATAATAAAAATGATTTATCGCCATTATTTTGTTTTTAGACGAGGAAAACGACGGTAGCACGAATATAGTGAGTCAAGACATCGTTGTAGAAAAGCAACGATCCAAACTGCTACAATTTGCTGAAAATCAACGTCCACCTTACTGGGGTACGTGGAGGAAACGTAGTCAGAATATTAATCCCCGAAGGCCATTCTCGAAGGACACGGTAAGTCACGTCTTACAAGTCACGATTACATATGCATGTCACTTAAAAAACCATTAGTGACTAACAGACTCTGAACGTAACTCGACTCTGTTTTACGAGATCCATCCTTTACATTATAAATTAACAAGCAGATCATCAGATTTTCAACAACATTTATTGCCACTTCATAAAACTTGTCGCTCGATCCAATTTAATATGTTGAACCATCTCAAAGCGAAGAAGACTACAAAAGTAATCTTATTTAATCTCTTTTGTAAATATCGCGATTGTCTCGATTCTAGGCATCAAATTCCTTGTTACAACATCAGCAAAATTGATCGAAACTGTTCTCTGCAATATCCACGAATCGATATCGAAACCTAACTTCATCTCTCAATTCTCCAATTGAATATCATCGTCAGAAAACGACGAAGTTGCAGACTCGAGAACATTGAAACAGAATCGACGTCTCTCTGTGTTCGACTGGTTGGTTTCGCCACGTTATTGTATACAAGGAAAATTGACTAAATCTCCGTTGGCACAATGTTCATCTTCGCACCGCGCAGCCCTCTGCCGCCATGGAATAACGAGTAGGCGTTCTTCCTGTGCACTTTGCGGTGCTTGGCCAGATGGTCGCTGCGCGCGAATCTCTTCGAGCACATCTCGCAAGGGTACGGTTTTACTCCAGAGTGGGATCGTCGATGCCTGGCCAGCTCGTCGGATCGGCTGAAACGCCATCCGCAGCCGGACCACGTGCACGCGAATGGTTTCTCACCAGTATGTCTGCGTAGGTGGGCCTTCAAGTGGGACGCCTTTGCGTAGACCTGGCAAAATAATTACACGATGCGTATAAAAGAATGGCAGATTAAACAAGGTTGCACTCTACCTTCACGCATCCTTGATAAGTGCAAGGGAAGCACCGATCTTCCGCCGCGTTCGCCAAATTGCGATTAGTGTAATCGTGAGTCGCCAAAGCTGCGGCAGCTGCTGATGAAATATTTTCTTCTACTTGATTGTTGTTGTAATCTGAAAATGGATACAACTGAGATTAAACAGTACGACTCGCATCTACTTTCCACAATTTCCACGAGATATCAGCGTGCGAAAGCAGACAGAGGCACAGTCATCATTGAATTTCTAATAGCATTGACCGCTCTCGAGACCCGTGGTTGCCCGACTGTTTGTTTTCAATGTAAACGTTCTTTCTTATATATACAATAGCCCTCGAGGGATGCTCGAAACTTACCTATCCCGCTCGTTTCCAAAGTATCATCGAGCGCTCTCAAATCGATCCCCAGCACCCATAATGGCTCCTCTCGTTGAAACGTTTGCTGCGGGTTCGGCAGGGGCAAATGCAGAAATCCCTCGCAGCCCGCGGTGCATAACGGTGTCCTCTCCGGAAGTCCAGAGTTCCAGCTTTTATCTAGACACCATTCCAGCTCCGAGTCCAATTCGCTCAGCTCGCTCAGACATCCTGTACCTGGTAAATTGTCAGTGCATAATTACAATTTACATTAAAAGTTGAAATATATTAATATTCCATGCATTAAATTGAAACAGCGCGATATGGAGGAGATCGAGGTCCTAATTCACCGATCGTGTTGTAGAGATGCCGTGTTATGGGGTGTAATAGTTCATCTTTGCCATCGCCTACCTGATAATGGCGTCGAAGTGCTGTCAGACCATTCGTTCCAAGGTGTCTTCACCGGACAAGTCAGATCCGTGTAACACTCGATCGTGTTAGTAAAATTATTCGAGTGACCATCGACGGTCTCCGAGTCGTCGCTGTGCGGCGTCGTTCTGCAAGAGGACGCCTCGTAGTTGCACGTTAGAGTGGCCGAGTTCGCGGCGAACAGTTGCCTCTCGACACCTGCGTCCGTGGTTAGCCCCAACGCGGAGAATAATAGTTCGTCCGTCATCTGCACGAAAAACATTAAAGAGGAAACGGTATTTTTTATATTGAGACGATCGATAGTATTTTCGAAGGAACAACAAATATTGTTGAACCGCCATGGGCGCTCGAGGAGCTGTTTATTGTTGTGAGTGGTGCTCGGATTAATCGTGCTGGATTAATCGAACAATAAGTCATGCAGCGCCAGCGCTCTATATCTGTTGATTAACATTCAATTCTATTTTGAGTTATCGCGGCCGAAAGAAAGAGGGAAACGTAGTGCAACCGCTGAGACGGATCTCTGTTGCTCTTCTTTTGTGTCTCTTTGATACCGTTTTACACCGTTCTTGAAGTCTTGTTGCGATTGTGATTGGGAAATGTTAATGGAATACTTTCGAGTTAGTGGTGCGTACAATGTGAGGAAATTTCAGTCGTTAGAATGGCGAACATTAGCGATAAAGCGTTATAGTATACGAGTACTGCGTTCATGCGCGATTCCTAAATCAAATCGACAATGATTACACGTCAAAGTCTCAAGTGTTCGGATGCAAAACATTGTGAAATATGTGTTCTAAATTATCCAGTAAATTGCACTTCATATCGTATTAAGCACGATGGTCCATATCACTTGGCGTTTAACTATATAGCACTCACATTTGCTCGTTTCGATATGGTTTAATTTGAAAAATCAGAGTTTAATTGAATTTGATAAAATTCTCCGACGATTTGTGACGAATGCAATTTTTACTCACATCGAACATCGCAGCTTCCTCTATCATCTTGTCTGCCGCTAAGTGTGTGTTAGCTACTCAAAAATAGGCGATCTTTCGTACAACGAATAACGTGGTTCGTTACGTTCTACTCTTCCTCGTCTGTTCGTTCTTATTCGCGATTCATGTGCAATTATTCCACCATTAGTCACTGTCTTGATTTTCTTTACGCACTATCACTTCCGATTGCCACTGTTACAAGGTTCCCGATACCGTCCGTCGAGCAAATCGGAAACAGCTCCACACTTGCTACTCGAACATCAATTAGTCCTGCAGCTTCTCCCTTTGAATTTTATTCCCACCACCAAACCATCGACGTCATTCGTGACTAAAAAACCGAACCCTCTCTACAACTCACTGTCGACCATCGAATTACTACTGAAATACTTTTTCTCAAACAAAGTTTATCTCAATTTATCTTTTTGAAGAACTCGAAAGAAGATCGAAAAGCTCTGTATTTACATACAAGTATTCGACTATTCAAAAAGAATTCTTCTCAGCCAGTTCGCTCTGGAGAACCCACCGAAGACTCATCCACGACCTTCCACTTCGATAACCTTCAACAGCCCCGATCCGTTACCTTTGGTGGGCCCAAAGCAACCTCAAATGGCTCGAAAACGCTGTTCTCCTGTTGAAAAATTCAGCTGTTTGAACTCGTACGCGCCGAAGGACTCGAAACGAGCCTTGGACAGGCCTTCTTGTTCGCGAGTTAGCTGGATCTCACCCTCACGAACGGTTACGCGGCCGAGGGACGCGTGGAGACTGCTCGATCCCGATCGAGAGAAGACGAGAGCCCGTGGTGTCGACTCGTCGCCACACGAGATAATCGTGGCTGTGCCACCCGGTCCCGTCGCCGTCGTTCTCCCCAGGGATCGCCGGTTCCAGAACACCGGCAGACGCGACAGCGAAACGGCTTCCTGGCTAATTGCTCGCGGGGACTCGCGTTTATTTACGACGCCAGCCACCCCCGATAATCGCCTCAGTGGGCCTCTCAGGGATGAACTGTGGGCCTTTGGCGGAGTCTCCGTTCGGCGAACAGGCTTCAGGGACCACGGGGACCACGTGGCCCTCCGATACGAACGCTTTGGTCGCGAGGACGCTGTCGAGCGACGCGTTTTTGCACGGTTCGTCGATGGTTGATGGACATTTGGCACGCGGCGCGGAATCGGATGGTGCTTCTCGATTTGGCTAAAGTGGAGGCTGAAGCACAATCGAGATGGGTAGTTTTCGTGTATCTGGAGAGTTTCTGTGGACTCGCGGGTCTGAAGAAGCGGTTCGAGCGAAGACAGCGAACGCGTTTCGGAGCACCGAGGGTTGGCGAACCGCTCGAGTCCTGTAGAAGATAGAGCCACTCTGATCGAAGTAATTCAATAAAGAAGCGCGTAGTACATTTCCGAACAATGTGTCAATGAAGCAACGTATTATAATTGCGATGGCTTTGACCTAGAGCGACAATAAGAAGCGGAGAGCCGATAATGCGGCTCGAAGTCAGCGTCTCGTAGTAACCGTCTCTCCTTATCCGTGTCGCGGAGGGCTGACCTTAGATAAAATGCTCGTATTTTCGCATTCAATTAAAGTGTCAAGAGCACGCTGCAGCCGGGAAAAGTGCAACGTCTCGACCTTGCGCTTGCGAGCTCGACGGTTTTGGATAATCTTTATCTGCTTCGTTATTTACCCAGCTCGTCTTCATCGCCAATTATAATGACACTATTTTCATTGGACCAACATGACCAACCTCACTTTTTTTTCTGCTTTTCGAATTTCAACACCGAAACACTTGATTTTATCGTTATTTCAAGTCTCTGTACCTATTTTCTGTTCAGTTATTTCACTGCTGATAGAAGGGTTGATTTCGAGGGCTGATTTCACCCACGCTTGTTTACCTGCATAGAAAAGTTCGTAAAAATCGGTGAATATCGGTCGAATATCAGCCGGATAGTGTTTCACGCGAGCATAATGGGACACCGCGCTAATGGATATCTCTGAAAAACAGACCACCACTCGTCGACATCGATCTATCGATGGTTTTTATCAACCGGATTGACGCGAACGTTTGTTACGCTTTTGGGAGCGATGCAGGAAAATTCTCCGACCGCGTCAGAGATTCCTGAACCGTGACTCGTTCGGAAGATTACGTGAAACGACGATCGAGCGGTCATTTCGCCAGTAATCGAATAATTTCAACCCTGAACAGAAAATATGATCGTACAAGTTTATTGAAAATCGACAAGCTTAAGCCAACTACGAGATTATTCGTAAGATTTAAAAGAGAAGAAAAACATATTCTCTACTATAACTAGAGTGTTTAATAATGTAATGACTAAATTAAGTTGGCTTTTTTGACCAGAATCCTGAAGATTATCGTGGCAGTCAACCTGTTAACCATCATTTGCGTGGTTTACAAAATCGCAACATCTCTTTGTTTGAATGATTATTCGTAAGATTTAAAAAAGAAGAAAAACATATTCTCTACTATAACTAGAGTGTTTAATAATGTAATGACTAAATTAAGTTGGCCTTTTTGACCAGAATCCTGAAGATTACCGTGGCAGTCAACTTGTTAACCATCATTTGCGTGGTTTACAAAATCGCAACATCTCTTTGTTTGAATGATTATTCGTAAGATTTAAAAAAGAAGAAAAACATTCTCTACTATAACTAGAGTGTTTAATAATGTAATGACTAAATTAAGTTGACCTTTTTGACCAGAATCCTGAAGATTACCGTGGCAGTCAACTAGTTAATCATCATTTGCGTGGTTCACAAAATCGCAACATATCTTCGTTATCTATCGCGTTCTAATTTGAACGAACAAAAATTAATTAGCACCCTTTTTCCAATGCCATGCGTCCTCCTTCAAACGAGCCATATCGCGTCAGCGTTTATCTATGTAATGACGCATTCGTGGTGCCTCGACGCGTTGTCGGCAATTACATCGAAATATTAACGAGAAAAAAGTCATCGATCCGACTTCGCGCGACGATTGCTTCTGTCCACCCTTAGCTCCGCAGAGATTTATTAATTGCGTCGCTGATTGCGTCATCGTGGGCCACGATAAAAAGCTCCGTGCCTCGAAACACTTCGTACGCTCTTCGTGAACGATGGCGGGCTTTGGTCTCTGTGGAGTCGCGACTTTTCGTCCAGATTTCGAACGCAGATCGGATTTGAGAGACTCTCGCAAGTGCCACGTGGAGTTGAAAGAAGATTGTTGATAATTTGTTGGAGGCGAGCGGATCGAACGATTTCTGTGGAGCTGAAGAGGGGTAACAGGATTAAGAATTGAGAAATAAATCAATTCGACACCCAGGGATTTAAGCCCCAACGCGCAACGACGAGAAGCACCGGCTATAATCTTAATTGGGCATAAAACAACCATTACAGATGGCCCACTGGGTGACAACTTCGTAAATAATGTATCACCACTTTCGCCAGGCACCGTTCGAAGCTCTACGCGCCGCGTTCGACTGATAAACACGTTTCCTCTGGTTTCGTCCGACGACGACTCGACTTTCCAGACGTCGCAACGGTTTCCCAGACGCGGACGGGGCTGGATGGATCGTTCGTTCTGGTTAATTTGTAATTTACGCGTTTTTGCGCCTCGTTTGGAGTCTGTCGCGGTTATCGCCTCGAAATTGGAGCCGTCGAAGTTGTATTTCTCATCGTTACTTCTCTCTTTTCGAAGCACTTTGGTGCGTCGAAGTATTTCGAAATATGGGATGGTAGAGCAAATTGAAAGGGCCCAGCAAACTCAAAAGCTACATATCCAGTAGGTAATTCCGTTAGCTTCTCTCGCGTATAACAGATTCATTGATACTCCTGAGCGATTGGGGGTTGCATCAGTTCCAAGCTTTCCAAACTTCCACATCGAACAATCTCGTGGAAGCGTGAAAATCGCGGAGGTAGCCGAGCATAAGTTGTCGAGATACGCGTTATCGACCCTTAAATGGCACTCGAGGACGTCGACGGCGAACAGAAACGGGGTGCTCGTGCAGGAAAAAAGTATCAAGTGGTCTGTCAACGCCTACGTGGGGCACGTTGACGACGTCTCGGCGTCGTAAGAACGCCGAAGGGTCGAACCGCGTGTCGAGGAAATCGTCACTCACCTCGTTCACGCTGCCGAAAGCTGCTCAACTGGTGGCTGCCCCCTTTTCCTCCTCTTCCTCCAGGTCCTCTCGCGCCGGTTTTCCGCGTCACGCCACGAACCGACGCCGGAGCCGGCGATCATTCGCGATATTACGTTTCCCGCCGCTAATAAATTAATGTCAAAGGGAAGGTCCCGTAATTGATGCCCGCGCTGGGATCAAATCGACGTTGATTTATCGGCCGAGGCTGTGCCCGCGAACAAGAAAACCGACGATTTATTGACTTTTCGGGCCGCTGCACGATCGCGGGACGTTCCAGCCGCGGACTCGAGCTCGGTTTGTCGTTCGCCACGATCGATCGTCGCGAGTTACACCTCGCGAAACGTTGTAAATGCCTTCGAGACTTGAAAATCGGCAATTCTTTCCTCGAAACCGAACGCGAAAGCATTCGATTCACGAAGATATTTCATTTACAACTTTCTGGTCATCTTAATTCATAGTCTGTACGCACTTATGTCTAACTAGG
This sequence comes from Xylocopa violacea, assembly GCA_963969225.1. NCBI lineage: Eukaryota > Metazoa > Arthropoda > Insecta > Hymenoptera > Apidae > Xylocopa > Xylocopa violacea. Next base: position 36,886,534 of record CAXAJV010000005.1, on the reverse strand, counting down.
GAACTTTGCGAGCAAGGAATTACGATCTGGAATTAGTCTAAATAGATCGATGAGAACAGCTACTAATGTAAGCTACCAAGTTAGTTGCATATTATTGGGAGTTCGCGATTTTTCGCGATTTTTCGCGATCCTCGCGAGAGAAATGGCCGATCGCGGTTCACCAAACGTGACACTGACGCAGTTCACGCGAACGTATCTCTCATTTTCGTGTATTCCACGCTCAGAATACTGTTTCTACGAGTCACTTGCTTCTTCTGCGATCTGACACTCCAACGTCGTACCTTCGAATCGGATTTAACTTCGATAGGTCACAGAATAAGAATTCCTCTCGAACGATGCGAGTGACACTTTCGTATCTCACTAAAAAAGATCCCTCGTTCAGAGAATATCTTATCCTCTCTTCTCTCTTCAACTCCAATTGTCAGTTTCGAAGCGCTTATCGATCTCTGAACTTAATAAACGGATGCATCGCGCGATAAGAATGTTGTCAATTTCCGATCCTCAACGAAACAGCGTTTCGAGACGAACGCGCACTAATTTCAGCTTCTTTGTGGGATCGTTGTGTCGCGAATGAACCGGGTTCGCGGTAACGCATCCGCATTTTGGAAGCACCGACTCGTTGGCGAGTATCGCTCGTCGACTAGATCGTAAAGGGAATCGGCGAGAAGAGAGGAGCAGCACGTGCGACGACGGTATCGCCCGTCAAGGAAGTCGCATTGATACCGACGTCCTGCTTAATCATGCCAGACTCCAGTGAAATCCATTGACCGTGATCGTAACTAAAATAAACTGCATGGAAAACGGACGATAACGCGACTGCGAGCCGCCCAGAAAAGGTTCGAAGGTCCGCGTTCGATTTCGAGCGAGAAGACGCAGGAACGTAGCCGATTTCGTCGATCGAACCCTGTCGAATCGACGCGTTCGTTGCGAAAATACGAAATACGACGAATTATAAAAAGCGCCACGTTTTTTTTTTTTATATTTGGAGCTTCGAAATTGGAGGCGCTAATTGTAAATGAGACTTCGACGAGATACACGAATATCACCGCTCAGTTTTATCGGTTGTAAAAAAAGTGTTCGATAAAAAGATGATTCGAGCCACGAATCACATTTTAATAGATTATTTATAGCGCCGTAACGAGCCTCGTGTTTTGCGTTTTCCTTGTTCGTTATCTGCCATTCAACGTGTAATATAATTATCTGTTTGCCACGGTGACGTCTGCGTTGGATCAAATTTTTTCGAGCCGTAATTAAAATCGACGTTTCTTTTCTCTGGTTCTTTTTTTTAGAAATGGTTCAATTACGAAGTGGATTCGGACGACGAATGGGAGGAGGAAGAGCCAGGCGAATCTCTGCATGGCTCTGACGACGAGAAGGACGAAGAAAACGCGGAGGACAACGAGTACGACGTAGATAACGAATTCATGGTCCCACACGGGTAAGTAAACGACAAATTTCGACGATATCATTTATTTTAATCCTTTCTAACTTTTATTATTCAGGTACTTGTCCGACGAAGAGGTAGGAGCTGACGAAGACGACAAGGAAGACATGGTAAGTGCTGTTATACTAAATAACTGCAACGTACTTCTATCGAGAGTAGATCGTGCAGATAAATTCATCCACGGTCTTTTGCAGTCACCAGAAACGCAGAAGTTCAAGCTAAAAGTATTGGGCGAAGAATTCGAGTCCGAGAGGAAGTCGCGAACGTCGAAATTGAAGCCAAAAATACTTGGGTGCATCTGGAGAGGAGCTGACAACAAATTCGCGGCAAATGGTGAGCGTTTGGTATTTCACCCTTTCGCTGTGGGGCGCTCAAAAACTGCGCGAGTCGCTCTTAACGCTGTATTCATATTATATTCAATTCCTGTAAAAAAAAGTCTGAACAAGAAAAGAATGTTGCCAATGCGTTAAAAGAAAACGATCGAACGTGCATTATCGAGCCTCTACATAACAAAAGCGCTGTTTTCTCGAAGAGAGCGACTCTGGCTGAGCGTCTGAAGCTGCTGTTCGCAGCGAAAGGGTTGAAATGCGTTACGAACTTGTTAAAATTTCGTCTGATAACGATTCTCCGTGTCCAGTGGCGCAAAGAGCCGTGGATTTCTTGTCTGCCCGCGAAGCCTGGGTACGTCAGATACCCGTGGTGCTTCCGACCACGTCAGAGAACGAGGCGAACGCAGCTGGCGAGTGCAGCACGCCCACGCAGCAACCTGCCACGAGTTCAAAGAAGTCTCGCGTCCCGGAAGAGGTTGTGCCGCATCTGATCCGGCTGATACACGGGAACACGCATAATTCGCGGTTCCTCGTGAACGAGTTCATGGCGTATTGGAGCAAGCAGGACCACAAACCGCACCAGAAGTGGATCTCGAAGGCCAGCCTCGCGCGGAAGATCCGCGAGATCGGGAAATGGATGACCTGCCCAGAGGAGGGGCCCATGTACACCAAGACCTGTTGGTACGTTCCTAAGGAGATCAGAAAGAAATACAACGAGTGGGATAAATGTATGCTACGAAAATGACCAGACTTTAAATAGCACTTTCTCTGAGAAAATCGATCATTGAAACACCTATAAGCGATGAAGTCAAATTACAGTCTTTGCAAACGCCCCTAACGACGGGCGTTGAAACGTGTTCGAATTTCGAGGTAACTCGAGGACCATTTGAAAATATTCTAAATCTCCAACGTGTTGTTTTATAGTTTAAAAGTTTGAGTATATTAAATACTGTTCGCATAGATTCAGCTGCTTGAATACAATTACAATGGAATTCGGTGAAGAACATGTATCTGTCTTTCTCATTCCTACTGCTGATGGTTTTTAAGCAATGTGAAGATGGATTGAACGAAACGTACATGTAGTGAGATATCTATAACAGTTTTTAACTCTATTAAATATCATTTATAATACTCGTTATAGGAAATATAGACCGCAGAAATAGCGTACGAGCTGTTTGTATCAATTGTTATCTTATTTCGCTTATAATATATTATTATTTCGCTTATAATTATCTTTAGACTGTAACAATTGCCAGAAGATTAGTTTCTTCCAAAAAAAGTTTTTAGTTAGGAGAAGGCTGATGGATGTGCAGTGTCATCGAGCATCGTTCGCATTCTTCGATATTGTTGTTTCATAAATAAAGTGTAAAAGTGTCCTTTTTAACAGAGTATGATAGGGACAGAAAGACGCTTGTAATGCACTGTGCAGAGATGAGCAATTTGCTAGAGTGATGGTAAAGGACGCTAACAGAGGACCCAATTAATGATAACGAGAATGCATAAGGGCCAGCCTTCAGAATAATATAGTCCAGAGATGGCGAACCTTTTTCAGAAGTGAGTCAAATATTGTTCATTATTTTTGTAATACTAGTTAGTGAGTCATTAAGTCGCTTGGAAGAGGAGATCAGAAGGGCACCATCTCTGTTTAACCTTACATGGGTCACTTAAAAAGCCTTCAGTGGATCAGTATTCGTGGGTCATAGGTTCGTCACTACTGGTATAGTTCCTTATAGTTCTGTGACTGAGTATAATTATGTTGGAGAGGAATAAATAGGACCTACGACTAATCAAACCCATATCTCTTTCATTAGCCAATTGCTCATCTCTATACAACATAATTGCCAGAAGCTGAAAAGCTTTCAATAATATTTAGCCCTCGCATTTTCCTACTTAAGTGACTCGACCATACATCTGCGAGAAACTGTGTTCTAAAGATTAACAACAACAGTAATAGTAACAATCGTATCGTATATATTTTTAAGTTAGGAATGAACGAGTGAATGGAAGAGCTTAATATTCAATATATTCGACTATTTGGAAGACCAAGAACTATTTACTGTCCAAACTATAATGAATTCCATGGGAACAATAAGTGCCAGGCAATTGTAGTATTAGTAGTAAGTGGTTAAGTCCTAAAATAGTAGACTAGAAACGTAACTTATCGCATTGGTTATTACTGATTAAAAACTTTGGAGTATTTTTTATATTCTTGAGATGTTATTACCTCATCCTTATTCTCGTCTACACTTTTAAACCGTATTTCATCTCGTCTTCATTATTTCCTTCCTTTTTACATTCCATAGAAGTAATACGAAGTCTGTCTTCTTTGAGAAGACAGAAGACATTTGTCCTCTGTCACCAGACTTATCTCCTTCCTCGTTTTAGTCAGCAAATTGGTCACGATGAGAACAAAATTAGTTGGATGACGAGAGAACCATAGCAGAGATTTCCATGTACACGCGGATAAATAATCGTTAGCATCATTGTTCTTCTTGTTCTCCATCTGAAACAAATCCTCTGTAGACATTTTGGAGAACTGTTCACTCCCTGCCAATAGAAATCAACGTCGCCCTTTTCGCAGCCTTCGTCTGATCACCAACAGGTTCGACGAACAACTGTCTTTTTATTTCTTCTCGAGCGAATCGAACCAGTTTCTATTTTGATTAAACAGAAAAGAAATCTGATTTAACTATCTGCTTAGCATGCATCTGGTTTCATTAAAAAAGTACATTGTACGATTTGATTAAAAGATAGAATGGAAGATAGGAGTAAACGTGAACGTCTCTTGAAATGACAAAGATAAATTTCGTTAAAATTGTACGATATTAATTAAAGAACCTGTAATTAGAAACTTCACCGAAGATCGATGTCGCAATCGCAATTTATGCTTCGTGTGATATATGATTTCCATCGCGTGATCGAAAGAAGGATCGCGATTGGAATGTACCATCGTTGATTTGTAACAGTGAAAAGTAAGGCGAGCGTATAAAGCTTATGGCTTCTGATCCTCTGTTTACACACGCGCAATTATACTTTATATACATATTTCCAATTTATATAAAAGTTTTAAGAAAAGTAATCCAAAATGCGAAAGCGTTTAAACAAGTTTGTCTCGAAGATGCTTCGAAGAACGCAGCAGACTCAAACTTGACGCAGTCTCAATGGAGTCTCAGAAACGTTGAAATTCCGATGCGAAGACGATTCCACGTTTCCTTTACCCGCGAGACCATAGAAATTTAGGTTCGAGGGACTGGCCCGTTTTTTCTCTGCTTTTTCAAAGCCTCCGCCGCTTTCGTAGGGACGAGATGAAAAAAAGGGCGCGTGGGGTGGTCGGGGGTGGTTAATCTGATCCAGTAATGTGAATTATCCGGCGGATTCCGGCGCTAAAAAGTTTCGCAGCGGCTGGTAACGTTCGAGCACGGGTTAATGCATCGAGCCAGCTTTGCGGAACGTGGAATTGCATTCCGTCGAAGCGTGGAACGGAATTAAATAAAATAGCTGCGAGCGAAAACTTTTGCGCCGCGCTGCATCCCATTATTGGCGGCCAGCCGGAAGCGCGTGTCTTATTGGAACAGGACCGATACGACCCGCCATCGACCAGCCATTTTATTCGTTCCCTTCGACTCCTCCGCGAGCTTCCGCGGCAACGAACGCGTTCCTCGTCTTTTACGCGCGAATCGTTTTTTCTGATTGAGATAAATGCAATCTTCCTCCTCGTATTCGCTTGCGCGGAAAGAATGATTTACGATTGTTTATTGTTACGCGTTTAATAAAATGTTTGTAGAGCAGGAATGGCTAAACGTGGCGCGTTGGATGATTGCAAATGGCGCGTTGCATTCTTGCGCCTACTTATTCCTTTGAAATGGGCGCCATGACTGAATCCATCATCGTATTTTCAATAGTTGAGTACTCTGGGTTCAATTCGTACAGTCTTCTTATTCATCAGTAGGTCCCATTTTTTAGGATGTGAACAGTGTGTGTGTGAGAGAGAGGGAGGGAGAGTGTGAGTGAGTTGCGGTACGATTGAGACTGGCGTAAATTAATTAATTTAATTGTGCGATTGAGTTTTCCTCCCCTAAACGAAGCAGATCCTACCCCTGTCCCTATTTTTCATCCCCAACCGTAAGAACGTAAGAAGGCAAGGAAGATGCTCGAGTTGTGTGGCGCATCTGAACTCGTCTGTGAAAAAAGTTGGTGTACAGCGTGCAAAAGGTTGGTCACCTCTGCGCTACAGTGTTTTAAATCGATCTGGGAACCAAGAATCGGGATGAAATTTGATCGAACAGCCGAATTCGAGTGGAGGATCGAAGATCCTCTTTAACCGATCTGCTATTACGAGACATCAACAGAGTTTTACTTGTTTCATCTTCGGTTGGATCCATCGCGAGCAAATTGGCCTTAAAATTCGAGTCTGCGGGACCACGAAAAGGCGAGAGGAAGGAGCAAGCAAGAGTCCAATAGGAAGTTTTACAGTCGCTATTGCGGGACGTAGCTCCAGGCTGCACTCGAGTCGGACAGCATATGGCTGGGATAAGGAAAGGTTCTGCCTCCAGATCACGGCAATTATCGACTCACGTTACGGGATCCGGCGCCACGCGGCTTCGAGACGCAGAACTTCAGCCCTGTCCCTCAGGAGTAGGCACGTTCTCTCGAAAATGCTCGAGGATACGTGGACCAGTCGCGAAATGCGACGAGTTTGGATTCTTCTCCACGCTAATTCTATCGAGCGCTGCCAAAAGCAGCCAGTCCCCAGCAAATCGACCCAAATAACTGAAACTTATCAACCACCCTCGGCTGTCCCGCTCTCGACGTTCTCAAAAACCTAGCCGTTTCCATCTGTCCATCCAAAAATCAATAATCCCGCCCCGGAGCGGCTAGAAAAGCCGCGCGGTCCTCTCCGCCGCTGTGAACCGCGGTCGCAGCCTCCGCGACCCCGTCGGAACACCTCAGAACTCCCCTTGAACGGACGTCCCTCCAATTCGGACGGCAATACCTCGAAAGCTCGCGTACCGTCGAGTTGTCGCGGCTCGCCGCAGCCAATCAGAGGTGCCCACCTCCGTTGGACCGGCTGGCCGTGTCTCCGGATATTAATGAGAGGATAGAGAGGCGGACGGACGGACGGACGGACGGACGGAGAGAGACCGTTCGGATCGTGGATCTCTCCTCTCCTGGACGGAGAGCGGGACCGAGTTGGTCGCGATGGAAAGAAGCGATGGAGGAGGATGGAAGCGGAGGCCTGTGCCACCACCACCCCGTGGCGGCGGACGTTAACGGGGGAGTTAGAGGAGCAAGGAGGCGGCGGAGAGGGAAGGTCTCCACCCTGGGACCACGGCGTGGAGGGAGAGGACGTCGTCGGGTCACGAGAAGCCGTCGGAGGGAAGGACGGAGACGGAGGGACGGCGGCGCGACCGGCGGAAGGAGAGGAACCGATTCCCTCCGTGTACGTGTGTCTGCGTGTACGTGCGAGTGACGCCGCTGCGGCAGCTGGAAGAGGCGGAGGACGAGAGGAGGATGAGGAGGCGGCGAGGAGGACCAGGAGGAAACGGAGCTTGAGAGGCTGGGTGGCGAGGGGGGGTCAGGGAGGGTGGAGAGAGGAACGGCGAGCAAACGGAGAGAGAGAGAGAGAGAGGGAGAGAGAAGCCAAGAGAGAGGATCTAGACCCCACGTAGGAGACGTTCAATACTGTAGCAACGACGCCGAGCCAACGCCATTGGCTACCATTTTCTCTCTATACCTTCTAGGTATACACCTTGTACTCTATTCCGGTCTACTCCACTTTATTCCTGCTGCTGGTGCTCCTGCCGCCGTTGCTCTGCTTGCTCCCCGTCCCTGCGTCGGCTACCCAACCCTTCCGCGTCGAGCAGTCCGGAGAGGTCGCGGGTGTACGGCTGGGACCGGGCAGGAGAAAGGGATTCTTCTTTGGCGATCGACTGTACGGTAGCCGCGATTTTTCCGATTCCCCCTACCACGCGTTACGTCGTTACTACGATTACTACAAATTCCATTCTCGCCCACCGCGAGCTCTTCGATTCCTCGTTCGAAGTTTTTCACAGCTACGTCCAGTCCGAGACCCACTTGCAGCGTAACGATCGACAACGATTCGACACTCGAAACGAAGCTGTTCTCGATCCAACGAACACGGAACAAAGAAACGAGAAACCTCGAGCGTAAATCAGCAGAGGATCGCGTCGATGGCGTACGCGATGGCGGCGAGCGTCCAGCGAGCGCGCGTTACGCGTCGATCCGTTGATCCGCGGCTCCTTATGATTACCCTCGACCGCGAACGATAGAACCGCGCGAGCTGCACGCGGCGAGGAGCGGTTCCCGAGGGCGGGACGCCTCTGGTCCGAGCTTGGCAATCATCCGGCGTTTCGTGCCGATTGCCGTGGCTCTGGCTTGGTCGCGGGCCATCATCATCGCGCCGCCTATCCGGTCGCGCCTAGGCTTACGCAACCGGCCCCGCACGCCGCAGCCGCAGCCGCGTTGCTTGCATTTATCTAGACGTGACGGCTGCCAGCGAGCGAGCCGGCTTTCGGCCTTAGCATAATTGCCCGTAAAGGCTACGGTAATGCGTCTATTACGCCGATGCCTCTGTACACGGCTACTGACACCGGGCATCAATCCTGCCTCCGAGTATTCAATTAAGTATCCCCCCCCCTCTGCACCACCGCGGCCCTCCTCGACCGCCCCACCGTCCTGGCTTCGCGTCGGAGAACGCCAACCTGGATAGCGTGTTTCTTTCCGGCGCGATCTTCTTTTTCTCCTTCCGGACGGCTCTCTCGCGGAGCCTTCTTCTGGACCCATCGCGAGTCGATGGATTTTTATCCTCCCGTACGGACCAGGGTTACGCTGATCCATCGAGCAGGGAGTCGATCCGGACAGGCTCTAAATATCTCACCGGGGAGGGTAATTGGAGGCGATTTTGTTCGCAGGTGGTTGATTTCTAGGTGCGGATTTGGTGGGATAGGTTCGGAAGCGTTGCGATGTTTGCGGGAGTTTTCGAGGGCTCCGAGGGAGGCGGTCGAGACGACGGAGCGTCGTGGAATTGGTTGCGCATGGGAGTAAAATACCGTGGATGCGGGGTTATTAATTAGCGAAACGTAAAGCGGTGAGGTTTGATTCAACGTTACGGTTGTTTAGAGCTGGATCGAGCGAGTAATCGTTATAGCGATTACTCACGTGACTAATCGAGTGGATCGCTCGCTGGGGAAGCTAATCAGGGTTGATTTGGTTGTCGAATCGCTGAGCGAGTGGTTCCTGGTCAATTTTCCAGAGCAGATTTAGAAATGTCCGGAGATCTGCCTGGGGAAGTTGATGTTCGACGTTTTGTGGATTTCGAATTCCAATTTTCTGGAACATTATACAATCATTACGTTCAGCTGAAACAGAAATACGTGTTGAGTATTTTGAAGTCAGATATAGTTGCAAAAGATGAGGAATATCCAAGCGCTGGCTATTTCAACGTCTCGTAGTGCAACTTCTGAAGCAAAAACAAGAGACTAGTACGGTGTAACGTTACAATCCGCTTTAATACCGAAGGCTGCCATACAATACTTGCTGAAGCATTTACTGTACTCGCGTTACACCACCTTTACATTTATCAGCGACTCGAAGAATCTGCTTTACTAGAAACGGTAACGCAACTTCTCCATAGATTAAATGGGACTTATTCGAACATGGTGGCGCTAGGTGCGTAGGTTACCCAACATGGCCGCAAAAAGATTGCCCAAACTTTTATAAACTACTTTTATGTCCTCGTTTTAGGGCTTTTCGTTTTCTTTGGCATAAGTGCTATGTATGTCCTCGTATTGGGATCTTTCCTTTCCTTTGGCGTAAGTGCTATGTCCTCGTATTGGGACCTTTTGTTTCCTTTGGCATAAGTGCTATGTCCTCGTATTAGGACCTTCCATTTTCTTTGGCATAAGTGCTATATCTTCGTATTGGGACCTTTCGTATTCTTTGGCATAAATGCTATGTCCTCGTATTGGGATCTTTCCTTTCCTTTGGCGTAAGTGCTAAGTCCTCGTATTGGGATTTTTCCTTTCCTTTGGCACAAGTGCTATGTCCTCATATTGAGGACTTTCGTCTGTTAAGGGTTAAATGTCTCTAATTTAAAAATATTCCGCCTCATATCTGCTCATCTCCGTTCCGCGTTTCATCGTTTGTCAACGCAACAGCCGGCTACCTCACCCCTAACCTCGACACGGACACCAGCGTCCCATTTTAGGCCAGGGCTGCCGCTCCGTCGGTAACCTGGTCGCGGGTAAACGCTCACGCGGCCCGCAGCTGCTGGATCTTATGCTAATCCCACCCCCGCGGGCGTGCGGCGCGCATCGCATGAAAAACTTGCTCGTTACACGCTCGCCCATAAATCTCCCCGGTCTAAAGCTTAATCTGTTCCCGTGGCTGGCCGCGGAAAATTCGCCGGCACGCGCTACGGCCAGCTGCGCGCGCGGATTTTCATAATTTTTCAGCCTTCGGAGGGAAATCCCCCGTCGCCGTTGTTTGGCCACCGTGGAAACTTCGCCAAAGCGGGGTCTCGATTATTCCTGCCTTGAAACCGAACGGAGGATGGAGGTTTAATGGTTTCCTCGGCTGGAACATAGATTCATTTTTCGTACGAGTGTCAAACGTCTTTGATTAGTGAACGAGTCACGTTTTGTATACAGTCAACCCTTCTAACGTAACGTAACGTGATTAATCCTTTGCGCTCGAGAGACGACTCAGTCACACACAGTGTGCTGGATGGTCAATCTGGGTGGACAAAAGTAAAGTATCTATATAAAACTAGGAGAACTATAGTACTTTTGGCTCCGCCATGGCGCACAGTGTGCTGGATGGCCAATTTGGGTGGACAAAAGTAAAGTATCTATATAAAACTAGGAGAACTATAGTACTTTTGGCTCCGTCATGGCGCACAGTGTGCTGGATGGTCAATTTGGGTGGATAAAAGTAAAGTATCTATATAAAATTAGGACTATAGTACTTTTGGCTCCGCCATGGCGCACAGTATGCTGGATGGTCAATTTGGGTGGACAAAAGTAAAGTATCTATATAAAATTAGGAGAACTATAGTACTTTTGGCTCCACCATGGCGCACAGTGTGCTGGATGGTCAATTTGGGTGGATAAAAGTAAAGTATCTATATAAAACTAGGAGAACTATAGTACTTTTGGCTCCGCCATGGCGCACAGTGTGCTGGATGGTCAATTTGGGTGAACAAAAGTAAAGTATCTGTATAAAATTAGGAAGACCATAGCACTTTTAGCTTCGCGTTATATGGAAACTATGTTATAAGAGTACCGCGTTGCCAGAGGGTCGACTGTACGTATAAATGGCGGCGTGCACACACACGGTCACGCGACACTGGTGTCAGAGTCCTAATCGGGTCTCGTGCGCCGCGAGATTGGTTACGCATAATAGGAGCCTCGCCCCCGAAGTGTTGCTCGCCGTGTTCCAGCGCGCTTGGTTCCCGCAGCCAGAGGAAAGAAAAAGGCGTAGCGTGAGAACGGGCGGAGGCGAGCCGGCGGCGACGCTGCTCCGTCGAGCCTCGGGACGATCGCGTGAAATCCCAAATGTAGATATCGCCACGTGAGCGAGAGGACGTGCGAGACTCCTAGGTCCGGAGAAAAACGCACGGAATCCCTGGGCAAGTGGCACGCTATCTGCTCGAGTCGTCTATGGTTTGCCATGTTTCTGTTTCTTCGTGGCATCCATGGCCGCGGATCGATTGTTCGAAGAAAGGACGTCCAAAGGAGCGTTTGTCCTTACCAAATAGTGCGAATTAATTGCAATTAAACGAATATCTGGTACATTTTTAAAATTGGTTCGCAGTTATTTCAACCCCCTATCGTTGCTTTCGAGGATCCACTTTTCTACATGTTGTATAGGTGTCTTATCGCGTATTCGAGAATGGATCACGCTCGGCTAGAAGGTATAGATACGTAACAAGGGTCGCGAATTTCCAGCACGGTGTACAGAGGTCGGACAAAACACGTGGAGGCGAGACTCCTAGATCCAGAGAAAAACGCACGGAATCCCTGGGCAAGTGGCACGCTATCTGCTCGAGTCGTCTATGGTTTGCCATGTTTCTGTTTCTTCGTGGCATCCATGGCCGCGGATCGATTGTTCGAAGGAAGGACGAGCGTTTGTTCTTTCCAAATAGTGCGAATTAATTGCAATTAAACGAATATCTGCGTAAGTCTGATACATTTTTTAAATTGGTTCGCATTTATTTCAACCCCCTATCGTTGCTTTCGAGGATCCACCTTTCTACATGTTGTATAGGTGTCTTATCGCGTATTCGAGAATGGATCACGCTCGGCTAGAAGGTATAGATACGTAACAAGGGTCGCGAATTTCCAGCACGGTGTACAAAGGTCGGACAAAACACGTGGAGGCGAGACTCCTAGATCCAGAGAAAAACGCACGGAATCCCTGGGCAAGTGGCACGCTATCTGCTCGAGTCGTCTATGGTTTGCCATGTTTCTGTTTCTTCGTGGCATCCATGGTCGCGGATCGATTGTTCGAAGGAAGGACGAGCGTTTGTTCTTTCCAAATAGTGCGAATTAATTGCAATTAAACGATTATCTGCGTAAGTCTGATACCTTTTTAAAATTGGTTCGCAGTTATTTCAACCCCCTATCGTTGCTTTCGAGGATCCACCTTTCTACATGTTGTATAGGTGTCTTATCGCGTATTCGAGAATGGATCACGCTCGGCTAGAAGGTATAGATACGTAACAAGGGTCGCGAATTTCCAGCACGGTGTACAGAGGCCGGACAGAACACGTGAGGAGGCGGTGGTGGAGGGCACGTAGGGGCCATTATGGAGATGGATCTTCCTTCGAATAAAGCTCGGAACTCGGAGGCGAACAGGGTAGTAGTTTGAAGTGGCGGCACCGACAGTCGCTGCGAGGAATCGGGGGAGAAGGAGGAGGACGCGACGGGGTGGTAGCTAGCGATGGGCACCCGAGCGTTCCACGCGCGCCAGTGCCATAAATATTAATATCGAGCGGGAACGAACTTTTGACCAACGATTTAACAGTTTTCATCGGTTAGTCCGCGTCCTGGTAATCGAGATTCCATTGTACTACTTACTTTCAATCGCACAATTCGTTCTCCATGTTAAATACCAGGCGACTGATAAGAAATCTTCTACCAAATCTATTAAAAAGAAGTATCACCACGTCTGGGTCCAAAAATTGACCATTTAACAACGCTGCGGTGGGTGTGAAACGTTCCAGATTTTACTGAATTCGTAATAACTCTGTCGTGGACTTCCGCCGGATCTCGAGGCCATCGCTAGCGGCGGAAAACGCGGAACGAAGGAGGAGAGCCGAGCAGGGTGGAGGCGGGTAGTCGGTGGTAATATATCACCCTCTTGTCGTCCGTGAGACGCGAGTAAGCCTGTCGGCCAGTACCCACCTTCTCCTGTTCCTCCGCCACGTCCTCCGACTCCTTCTAACCTCCTCCTACGACGGAGGTGCAAGAGGGAATCGATATCTAGGTACATTCGCGGGCAACTCTCGCCGGACGAGTAGCATCTCCGATTGTTAGCCGGCATGTACATAGCTGCTCCTATCGCCGGGACGAATCGATGATCCCGCGTCTGCCGTCTCTGCGGTTTGTTTTAATCTAGGCGATCGATTGGCCGCTAATTAATTTTTCGAACGCGTCTCCTCGAACTTGATCGATGTTCGAGCGAACGGGAAAGGTATTCGCGTGTTACTGTGTCTAGTTGAATTCGTTTTAGTTCTATCTTTCAGTGCCCGCTACGATTTAGATTTGAAAATGGCGAATCTGTAGAAAAATGCAGAATTGTGTCAAAGGAGAAAAGAAAACGAACATTCGAAATTCCGCAGCTACGCCCTTCGAAGCCCTCGCGGAAGACCATTTCCCTTCTTGTCCAACAATTACACCGTCAAACGTTGGAGCGATATCGCGAACAGCTCGTGCTCGAAAATCACTTAAATGGATCAGAAAGCGATCGATCGTCCGCCTGGCTCGCCTGGGGGAGTCGCGGAACCGCTCGAAGCGATCGAACTTTATAGCGGGCCGCGTCTGCATCCGACAACCGGATGTCAATGGACCCGGTAGCAAAGGTCACGCTCCGATGCGCTCGAGAAACAGAAAAGCTATATCAATACGCTTATCGCCGCTGCAACTGGTCTGGGATGACGGTGCTTGAACCCCTCCGGGTTATTCAGCCTGCAACCCCTCCAGCCGCGTTGCTACCACGATCGCGTTCTTCGATAGGGTTACGGGGATGAACCCTCGCGGACGATAGCGAGGTCGCGGGCGACTAAACGAGGATTATCGTATTCGTACCCTAAACTCGCTTGTCTCAACTAACATTCTTCACGAATCAACCCCAACTCCATCCATGCGACATTTCTTCTCGTTTCAATTGACAGACTACATTCACACCCCTAACTTCAACTTTAACAAATACAATCGTATTCGTACCCTAAACTCGCTTGTCTCAACTAACATTCTTCACGAATCAACCCCAACTCCATCCATGCGACATTTTTTCTCGTTTCAATTGACAGACTGCATTCACACTTTTAACTTCAACTTTGACAATTACAATCGCATTCGTACCATAAACTCGCTTGTGTTAACCGACATTCTTCACGAATCAACCCCAACTCAGTCCATGCGACATTTTTTCTCGTTTCAATTGACAGACTGCATTCACACCCCTAACTTCAACTTTAACAAATACAATCGCATTTGTACTCTAAACTTGCTCGTCTTAACCGACATTCTTCACGAATCAACCCCAACTCAGTCCATGCGACATTTCTTTTCGTTTCAATTGACAGACTGCATTCACACCCCTAACTTCAACTTTAACAAATACAATCGCATTCGTACTCTGAACTCGCTTGTCTTAACCGACATTCTTCACGAATCAACCCCAATTTCTCCCCGCGTCAATTCATAGACATCGTTCACACCCTCGTCCTCAACTTTGGAACACCCTATACTGGGACCAGCAGCAGCGACGAGCAAAGCGAGCAACGAGACCCGCCGAGAGCGACGTACCTAGAAAGAAAAGGTAGAGACACCGGAAAGGGAAGCGGCGAAAGGAGGAAGTCAGCCGTGGGGGGGAGAGGGTGAGCGCGGGTGGTGGACGAGACGGAGGTTGTAGAAGCGTGGATCGATGTGTCGCCGCGTGTCCAGCGGTCACAGGCGCTTGCGCCCTGACGTCCTCCCTGTCCTCCAGGACGTCGCCAGCCCTCCTGATTCGCTCGACTCGGTGACAATCCTCTCGCGATTGTCACTCTCCGCCACCCACCCCCACTCTGCCTCGACCTACCCCTTCGACGAGGCTGCTGTCGCGTGGTCCTCCACGCCACTGCCGTCTCCTGAAACCAGCCTCCCAATGTCAACCAACCGACCCCAACTGTGCTCGAGCGCGCGACAGATTCCACGCTCGGTCGCCGCCCTTCGTGGGTGGGGCTCTGGTTGTTTCTTTCATTCGATCTTCGATTTATCTAATCTCCACGTGAAAATTTCACAGCCGGAAGAACTGAAATAGTTTGCATTTTATACGGATGCTCGATATCTTTCTACGCACATAGCAAAATAGAATTTCTGTTTCTATTTTTTTTCTTTTATTTACCTGGAACCCGTCGTTTCAATCTCCATAAGAGAATTTAACAGCTAAAAGTAATTCCGTCGATCCAGGAATAATTAAAAACTGAAATGTTTGCGTAAAAAAATATCGAACGTCTGCATTGTCTACCGAAGAAACCTCGATTCCTAGACGTACGTAACGCAATTGCACAAAGGCGATTATAGATCGTAGATCGGATCGTAGATTACGGATTACAGAGCACAGATCGGAGGTATGGATCGGAAGAAAATTATTACGATCCAAGGTTCCCGTGCACCGCTGTATAATCCGTAGCTCCTCCGATTACACAAGAATCATTAGACGACGGCGGCGTCATCTCCGCGAGGACGGCGCCGCGATGGTCCGATAAACGAGACGAGCGAACGGACACGAGCGGTCCCGTTGATTGGACGGGAAAGTGGTGCGGTGTCGCCGAGTGGAAAGCGTCGTCTGCTCGAACGAACGGTGTCTCTGGCCACGGATTCGTCCCCGTCGAGTCGGAATGTCGTCGAGCAGTGTCCCCGCGGCAGGGCGACACCAGCGACAACGGTGATTGGCCGCCAGTGGGGACAGGGGCGTGGTTAACCTCCATCGCAGCCTTTCGATAATTGCACCGCGCTCTCACCTGAACGCAGCCAACTTTTGTCGCTGCTACCTTCTTTTCGCGCTTGGAGAATTCGAATTGACGGTTAACAATTGCAACGAATCAAATTTAATTCGCGTCTTCTTCGTTGAAAAGAATTGTACATTGTACTTGCGATGTGGATAATGTTCTGCAGTTATCGCAAGTTTCGACGGTGTTGCGTGCAGATGCGATTTAAAAATTCGAGAATAGTTAGCCCACCCGATTCGCACACCATTATGTGTCCCGACGCGCGAACACTGACCGATTATATAAAAGTGCGGGTATCCGATAACTGTAATTACTATGCAGGAAAGCGTCACGATTTCTTTGTTTCTGGCATCAGCCACAAAGTATCGGGACGCGGACCGACGAGGGTTTCGAAACCGCTCACGACCCACCACCTCCTCTCGGAGGACCGTACCTTCCGCCAATATGTCCTACAATTTACTCCACTTGTGCCCGGCCATGCGCAAGTCGTCATTATCTCTTCGCCCTTTCCACGCTGCCCGTTCAACGTCACCTCGCGCAGACATTTTCATTACGTGCAACCGCTCATTAACTCGCTCTCTGTCGCCCGCGACGATACGAGTACGCTCTGGAGGGACGAACAAAAAGCGGAGCCAACCGGAATAAATAAACAAAAAAATAAAAAACAAAGGAAAAGAAAGGAGGAGAAAATTTGCGATGAATCAGAATGCGTCGAGGACGGCCTCGAGTCCCTCGTCGACTCGATCTTCCAGATCGAGTGGAAGGAAGAGAGAGAGAGAGAGGGAAAGAGGTGAAACGAGGGAAAAAGGGAGAGGAACGAGGAGGGGCGTGTTGAAAATCCTCTCTCGCGTGGAGCGTGGGCCCTGCCGTGTCGCGGGATAATTGGGACACCGTGTATTATCGCTTGCGTGCCATACTTGCGGTGTGCGGTGTGTGATTGGATAGGCGGAGATGGGTCGCGCGAGATAGCTGACCCTAACTAACGTAGAAACCGAGGGCTATATCTTCGAGGACCATCTTCTCCATCTGCAGCAGCATTACCTATCCACGTCACGGTTGATGCATGGCGTGGGCGTTCCTGCGTTCGTACACCGGGGTTCTCATTTAATTACTGTTCGCCTAACCCCCCGCGCCACCCCCAGCCCTCCTCCACTGCCCCTTTTCTGTCTTTTCCTAAGCGATTCTGTGTCGTTCACGGCCCTCACCGGAAGTTTTTCTCAATCGATAAGGCTGACTGGTTTTCGATCGCATGTCCGGGTGTACCGTCTGCCATTTTTGGGCCACCAAGTCGGGGTGTGCCGAGGATTCGAGCTGGAGTTCGAGGGAACACCAATCCCTGCAGCTAATACTTCAATATTTGCTATCCATCTACGCTACATTTGTCAGAAGAACAATTCTACTCCCGTTTTGAGTATCGCGATGGAAGCACGGTGGACTCGCAACGTTGGTAACTCGCGCGTTAACCGCGTCAACGACACGCATCGCTCGACTACCCCGTGGCATCCTTGGAGAACGAAAACCAAAATTTCCCGTCATCGCGAAGGATAATCGAGGGTGCCCGCCGAGGGCAGGGGAAGGACACGCCCGATTATAAATCACGAGGTCCACCCGGGACCCTTTGACGACCCGACGCTCACAATACGCCTCGTTACTAACACGCGCGTTCGCCGCACAGAAAACGCGTGCACGTACACGTAACAGCCGTGGGACGCAGACGCGAGTTCTGCGGACCCGCACGCACATACGACACACGCGGGGCGGCGGTGGGAGGGACGAGAGGCCTCATTAACTGGTTATTAATAGCTCAGCCGGCTCATATTAATGACAGACGCATCTGCTTCTTATATATCTACCTGGCTTATCCGCTCTGCCCCCGCCACGGGCAGGGGTCAACAATTTTTAGCGGCCGCTCTTCAGCCTCGACGTTTGAGAGACGCTGCCGCGCGAGATGACGACGAACTGATTTCTTCTTCTCCTTTCTTCGGGGCTTTTTAGAAAATACGCGCCTGATCGTACTCGAGCGTAAGACGTGGACATGGGTGTGCGTAAACGCAGCGAACGAGTAACATTTTATCTTCGCGTACCAATTTACTAGTTTAACATTCTAAGTTCAGTATTATTGGAAATGATTATTCTTAGACTCCGAAACGATGTCTGTACGCCACGAAAGCTGTACAGAAGATCTTGGGCCCTCTCGCCTAAGAAAAATGAGCACCCAAAGTCTGGGAGATTCATTTTTCCACGTTGACACATTGAAATAATGCAACAAGTATTCGCGCGATATTACGGTTTCAGAAAGAATCGCGATAAAGACGTGGTGTGTTCCGCCTACGTGCCTCGCTTTATTCGCATCGTCCTTCCCAGACTCTTCCACGTCAAGACGAGCAGAACAGTCGTATCCGACACGCAACATTCTCGAGTAATCGTTTCCACGTTCTTCGCATCACCGGATCCCACAAGTCTTCAGCGGCCATTTTACTCGACTTTTTATTCTCCTACCCGACGCAATTCCGCGAGCCACGTCCTAAACCTAGTCCCATGGAAGCTCGACGGTGGTCGCCAGCATGCGAACACACGTCGAACAAGATCCGCGTTCAGGATTAATTTCCGAAAGCGGCGCTGCCCGAAAAAACACGGGACCTTTCACCACTCCGACCACCTGTCCCGCGACGATCAACGCCGTGGACGCAGACACTCCGGCGCAAAAACCGGACCAACCGCAGGAGACCGGCTGTGTAAGTAGAATTTTCACGCGAATCAAAGCGCGATCCGACGGGGCGTCCGCGGCGTTCCTCCCGTCCAATGATAAATCGCGGAACGGTCCCGCTGGCGGTGGATCCGTGGACGGTATCAGCGGCGATATTCAGTAGCGTACGGACGGCTGGTTGCCCAATTTAAGCGGTATTCAACGCGGCACAAAGGGGCCCGGTGGCTCATATGTCATCGTGGCAAGTCTATGGCCCAGGGACTGGCTTTTGTCCCGGCTGGCCACCGACGATAGATCCGCGGCCATTTACGCCGCGCCGCGGCCGCTCCTCTTCTTCTTTTTCTTTTCCCCTTTTCTCCGCTGTTACTCTCGCCGTCTTCTCGACTGGCCGCTCGCGAATGCTAATTGATGTTACTGACTTGGAGTGACCCGGCCACGGTGTGTGGTCCACGGCTGTGCACGGCCGTACGCTTTTAATCGATCGAACCGCGGGGTTGGAGGAACTGGGACGTTTGTCTCGTGGCAGAGGAGACTCTCTCGGATAGATCGATCCGAGAGCGGAGCGAGAGGAGAGGCTGGGATGCGGTGGGAGCGGAGTCATTGTAATGGGTGATCGTTCGAGAGCAACGATGGCGGTGAAAGGAGTTTGGACTTTAGTTTCGACGCCGCGTCCTGGCGTCTTTGTCTAATTTCTTTTTATGGTCGGATCGGGAATCGGTTCGCGGATCTCGCGATGCAAATTTCCAAGGGTCGGATCCAATTATTTACCCTCGATGGCAGCGTGACGGTGAACGATATGCGTGGCAACGCGTAGGCCCAAATTTCCACGGGCCGTAACGATCGTTCAGGAAAGAGCGAACGGCCGCAAAAACGACGGACACGCGCTGCTACGATTGATCATCCGGGTGATTACAGATCTTGGTGAATTAATACGAACGGAAATCGCAGCTGTCGAAGAGCACGGTGTGCGTTACCCGCTGCCCAAAAGTCGGCAGCCTAGCCGCGTCTATCCGCGGCCCGGGCTATTATCTTTTACGGGCCGTGATCGCGTCTAATTCGACGTTTAGCGATTTAAACGTTTGTCTGTGATCGCCACGGGACGCATCTATAATCTGCTGGCCCGACATGCAACTTGCCAGAACGCAGCTGCTTCTGGAGGAAGCGAATCATCGACTCCAAGCGGATCGATGGTCTTCATCTTTCGCTGCTTTTTCTTGCTGCTCTTGTTTTCGAGTGGCGTTTGTCTGGGGCGATAGAGATGGCAGATTCGAATGGTCGCTTTGAACTTTACAGTTGGGTGTAACGCGCATCTGTACGGGTGGGATGGAAAATCGATTCGTACCTCGGTGCGCGATCTTCCCGCAATGTCTGACGCGATATCGTGCGTTTCTGAAAAACGACAAACTTCTAGCGTGTCTTCACTTGAAACTGAACACTTTGAAGGACGTTGAAGGGGGACGTCTGCTACCCGGTGAATCGATCCTTTTAATTTCCTAATTCGAACTAGTTTTAGACCACCAGAAGCCTAACCCAAGCACGAACCCAATATCCCGAAACGGAGGACCGTGCTCCAGGATCCGTGCTCCAATTCCAACCGAGGTTCTCACGGCGAAAAAGTGCTCGCGGTCCCGTGAGAGACTCCGTCAGGTTTTGGTCCCGTCCACGCCAGCTTTCGTGCTCTATGGTGGCAGAAGGATCGTTCGGATCGCGTTCCTGGGGACCGCTAGCGTGATACCCTTTTCGACAACGACCCAACCGGGTACACCTCGAGCGGAGGGAACGAGACAGAGGCAGAAACAGAGGCTCGAGTACGATTTCCCCTCTCCGCGCTTCCTCCTTTTTTTTCCCTCCTCCTCCTCATCCTCCTCCTCGTCCTCTCCTCCGCTCTCTCTCTCTCTCTCTCTCTCTGTCGAGTGGTCGTGATTACCGGTACCAGAAGAGGGGCGCGGGCGGGACGGGGCGGTGGGGAGCGGATTCTAAGCCGTGGAGGTGGCGCGACGTCGGCCGAGAAACGAGCCACACGAAACTCGAAACGGTAAGACGGGCGAAGGAGGAGGCAGAGAAGGAAAGCTGTGGGCCGTGAGGATTTGGCGGAGGGACGGGGGTGTAGCAGAGAGCAGAGGTTACTTTTAATGTCTCGCGTCACGCAGCCCAAGGCAGCGTGAGCCTCGCCTCGTCCTCCTTACTAATTTGGCGCCAATTTCCAAGCAACCTCCCAAGCAAAAACTAACCGAACCATATACACCGCTTCTATATACATACACTTGTACCGTGCACTTCACTTCGTGGGCTCTGATTAAATGCTACCCGCCGTCGCTTGCTCGTTCCTTCTCTTCCTCTTTCTTCCTCCCCTTCTTCTTCTTCTTCTTCTTCTTCTTCTTCTTCCTCCGCTTCGTCCCGCCGATGCGAGTCTCCTTTCTTCCTCTCGTTTTCTTTTCGGTTCACGGCGCGCTTTTTCTTCCTCGGTTCCCCTGGATCCTTTCGTCGCACTCTCCTTCGCGCTGCTCCTCTCCGCTCGCGACCCCGCGTTCCCACACTCCGCGTGGACGCGTACCTTACCAGCGACCATTGCATCCCTGCCTCGTGGAACGCCGATGGCCATCGCACGCACGCGTGCTGCTGCGTGTACCGCCGCGCCTTCGAACAGATCGCTCGCTTCTTTCTTTTCGTTCTCTCCGCCTCTCTTCGGTAACACTGTCCTCTCAAATCGAATTGAATTCTTGAAATTCGCGCGAAACGCTTTCCATTCGTCGTGCAGATTGCATCGTTCACGTCCACGGTGATTACTGACGAAGCTGTAATTAACGCGGACGTTTACAACCCGACCGAGGCGTAAGGAGATCATTGCAACCTGGAATTCGAGTTAACCGCGAACAAACTAACCATCGCGAATCTATTCCCGACTCTCTAAGGCTTATCGTCTCGTTCGATCTTGGGTTACATTAATTGAACCCGCAATCATCACTAGACAACCGTAATTAACGCTCGTGCCAGTGCTCATTGTTGCACACAGAACGGAGGAGTTATTTTTGTCAAGGAACGAGCGAACCCGGAACGGACGCGAGCTCATCCTCCATTTCGAACGTTATCGTTCCGTTCGATCCTTGGTTGTACAGTTGCATCGATTGCAGCCAACAGTTTGACGCGTGAGCTCGCCATTGAGCAATTAAGCTAGCTTTCGCACGAGTCTCGCGACGAGTCCATCCGTTTTTGCAATTCGTCGGTGAAACTTTCGAGATCGCCGCGAAGCTTCCCAAAGATCGCAACCGTGTCGTTGACTCGCTTAAGCACCGCATTCGAGCCCCATTAAGACCGTCTTGAACAGCGCGGGGAAGGTGGACAAAGGGTGGTTCCCACGCGAGACGCGAACATGGCAGCCAGTCACGGAGACGTCGATAGGATCGGTCGTATGGCGTCGGGTTATGCAAATACGAGTCTCAGCGGGTGTCAATTTAATGGCGAGGCCACAGGTTCGGGTAACCATCTTCGGAGCAATGGATCCTCCGAAGCTGCTGGACTGACGCGTTACTGTGTAGTGATGGATGTTCGATTCCCTTTTTCTTTTTTCCCGAAATTCTTCAGCAATTTGCACGAACGCGCGACTAAGCCGCGCGAAAGTGAACCTTTGAACGAGTTTCCCGAATTCAAGCAGCTTCGATGGCACCCATTTTGCGTGGCGAGAGAATTTTTCTCCGCACGCAACCCACCGAGGAACCTCTCGAAAGTGTCCGACAAAGTTACAAATTGTCAAAGGCGATTTGATGGAACGATCGAAATCGACACGCGGCGTCTTGAGTCGATCAACGACGGTCGAGCTCGGCGGTTTGGTAGGCAGCCAATGGACCAGGTTATCGAACAGGGGGAGGGAAAAGGGGGAGAAAGAGGTTGGCAGGCATCCACGGGCAGTATATCACGTGGCAAGGATAAGTTTTTGATCGGCCCTCGGTATACGGATGACTCCCCGCTGCTTGACCTCATCACGCCACGCTATGGGGGTCTTTATAAACCACCATCGACTGCGCGTATCCTAATCACCTTTTGTCTTAAGCCTGCCAAACTCTCCTTCCGAGGTCTGGCTCCTGGCTAAGGACCCGAGCCACCCGTTTATTCTTTCGTCACCATCCCCCTTCGGCTCTCGTCCGCAATTATACAGAACCTTTACCTCGGTCTGTATAAACGAACGTGACAGCGGTAGTTGAATGAGAAATGGCTCCATCCAGCGGCAGAATGACCGCGCACGACACGATTTATTAAAAATACAATCAAACAACTCCGTTCAACTGTTTCCCAAACAAACTCTAACCAAAGCCGCGATACAAATCGAATTCGAAGGTAACCCAATTGGTTTCGCGTTTCTTACTCGAGGAATGAACCACGACGGTTGGAAGCCCGGTTGGACTCGCGGCAGCAAGCTCGAGGAGATCGTCTGGCTTGGAAAAGACGCGTTGGCTTGGTGCTCAGGTGTGCACATCGTGTTTCTCGACATCGTTCACAAGAAGCAGAGCGTTTACTGGTGCTGGGACCAGGATACTGGAGACGGTGCTCGATGCCTGTCGAGCCACGCTAGCTACCCCGTGTTCGCCTTCGCGGAGAGGAACGTCTCCCCGAGAATTCTCGTCCTAGCTTATCCGTCGATGGCTAAAATCGCTGAGTGCGCTAGCGGATGCCAGTCCGGGTACATAGCCACTGCGTTCGCAGCAGGGGATCATTTAGTCTCCGTTGGATCGTACTCTCAGTTCCCAATGACCATTTGGAACTGGAGAACGGGCGAGAAGGTCACCACCGTTAACACCACGTCTATAAGGGACGACGTTGGGCAGATCTTGAGGATCACTCAGCTTGGACCCTGCGTCGTCGCCCAGATGGGGAGGACTTGTGGGAAACTGTTCACGTGGGAGCTGGACGTCGTTTTAAAAATCGCCATTTTGAAAGGTGAGCGTCGCCAGGATGCCACCTAATTGTCGTTCATTCTATTTTCGAGTTTAACTTTAGATCACGAAATAAAACTACCGAAGGAGGTTCCGATTCTGTGGGTTGACTGGTGTCCGACGTCCAGGGAGCCACAGTTGGCCGTGACAGACGTAGACGGCCATATTTATCTCAGCAATTACAATGGCAGCGACGTACAGCGTATCGTATTGTCGCAACGATGCGGGATTTGCGTAGAATTGGAGACGCCTCTCGTTTCTTGGTTCCGAGAGGGCATCGTTTTGCGAACAACCTTTTGCCAAATCCGCTTCTTCGCGAGGAATATAAGGACCAATTTGTGGCGGAAGGAATGGTACGTTCGTTAAGATGGCGTTGCTATTTGTAGGGATCGTTGGAGAAACGAATATAATGTTTAACAGGTACGTAAAGTCGGAAACAAGACCGTACATCCTGCTGACCCACCCACTGAGGAATAACCTATTCTTCTACTACACTTTGGAGGGATACCTGATGCAGGTCGACTTTCCTGAAGATTCTGGAACGCCTCAGATTACCAAATACCTGGATTATGGCGCCACTCATCGGTTCGCGTCGTTCGTCTATCCCTGGTGCCACCATCTTGTCGTTACCTGCGATCTGAAAGAGTTGACAGTTCTGGAGTGCTACGAAGGAATCCCAGTATCGACTGTCGATCCGGAAACGCGAGGGGAGATTTCGAGTCTGACTTCTCATCCGGATCTGCCATTGACTATTTTGGGGACAGAACACGGTGAATTAATACTTCTTAGCCTCGTCGAACCGACAGACCCTAAGATCGTTGCTCGATTGAGGCTGCAGAGGTCGTCTTTGGATTTGATCAAGTTTTCGAACACTGGCAGGTAAGCTAATCTATCGCTCGAAGCGCTGTTCAAGAGACAGCAGGAGGTGTGATAGTTGAGAGCAACCAATCACCGTAGATCATTAATCGCTGCTGAGAAGAGGACAGGCGACTGTTACGTCGTGAGCTTGCAGCGCGAAAGAATGTACACGGTACAATCCCTGGTCAAAGTTCGTCGAGCGATCGCGGATCTGTTGATCTTCGAGGGACACAGAAGGTTGAGGATCCTAGTGCTCTACGTGGCCGTGAAGCAGTACGACGTGGGCCAGCAGCTGTACGTCTTCGAGGTGTTGGAGGATCAAAACCTGGTCTCAGAGTTCATTCACATACTGAAACTGCCTGGCGTGTATCGCTCGCTTTGGCAGGTTCCTGGGAACCCAACGGTGCTCGTCGGGTCGCCTTATCTGACTCGTCAGCTTCGAGTGCATAGGCTGCAAGATTTCAAGCTGGTGACTTTGGAGGACGCTTTGTTAACGGGACATCACGTTAAGCTGGCTCGTCTGTTCGTCGATCGATCGTGGATCACCACCACCGCCCTTGACGGATTGGTTTTGGTCAGGGACAAGACTGTACGTCTAGCTGTGGCGCATATCATGACGCACCATAGGTCTGACTGGGGTTCCGTGAGGGCGATGGCCAATAGGCAAGGAGATTTGATCGTGTGTCTGGGTTACAACGGGTCGTTGATCGCTACGAAAGCGACCGCTGTCAACAAGAAGGTGTGCGTTGGGTGTTGCAAATGTAGGGATGCATCGAAATTATAATGACTTTGGATTGGATCTTCTTTCTCCAGCGCAGGAGCACTCGGAATCAACGACAGCCTCCAGCAAGGATCAACATCGCGCCTGCAAAGTGGAACACGGTCTCTACGAGAAAATGCTTAAGAAGATCGCTTCCGATTATGCTAGCCTCGATCACGCGATTCACGAATCGTTGACGCGTCCAACGTACGAGTTTCCCGATCCAAAAGATGGAGACAAGACCTGGACGGAGTGGAGGGAAGACGAGCAGATTCGAGAAGAGGAAGTGAAGTATAGGGAAGAGAAAGCGGCGATTTTGAAAGACTTCGAGGTGCTACGCGGCAAAGTGAAGCAGTTGCTAGACGCGAACGAAGCCAGCCCGGAAATAGAGAAGCTCCCCGTGTCTGCCTTCGATTTGGACATCAAAGGTCGCGATCAGAAGCTGAAAGCTGGCCGCGACGTGTGCGAGAATCTTCATCTAGAGCTCGAGCACAACATTTTCGAGATGCAGCGAGTGGCCAAGTGGATCAAGGAGGCTTTCTGGGACCCGCAGACGGTCATTGGTAAATGCATGTTCGCCATCTTTGGTAGCGCTGTGGTGACCAACTATCCAGCGGTCGCTGGGGAGCCGCACGCGGAAGACCACGTCAATTGGGCTGACTTCTGCAAGAAGACCGCGTACAGCATTTTGGAGGACGACAGGTTCGAACCTTGGAAGACTTATACCAACGAACAACTCGAAGTGGAGTTGAATAAGAAGATGAAGCTACATCGCGGTGAGGAGAGGAGGATCGATCGGCTGCTCGACTTCGACGACGACGAGGACGAGAGCATCGTTGACGTGGACGTAGACGTACAGAAGGCGTTGCACGGTATGCAAAAATCGAAACTCTTCCAATTTTTATCTGGCTCGTCAACTAACGTGTCGAACATTAATTCAAGGCACAACTACGCACCGTTTCGTCGAACCTTCGCACTACTACCCCCAAGTGGGATACTACGGGTTCAGCCAGGTGATGATAAACAGTCGTTTGATGGCGCACGACAGCGAAAAGCTTCGAGCTTACTTCAACAGCGAGTTCGACGAGGTGTACTCGATGAAGGAGCGGGAGACGAGCGTGATACGCGAGAGGATCGACAGGATACGTTACATCGATTCAGAACTGAGATCCATGTTTAGCCAGCGCGTGCCCTACATCCCCGCTGATCCCAAATGGCATTGGCAGGTCTTCGATTCCGTTCGAATCCTCTGTAAATTTACATTTGTTGCGCGAGCATCGACGCCACCCATCGTTCACCGCTCGCGCAAATCGTGCCGCCGATCGCTTAATAATCGCCTTAGATCGGCCAGCTTGTAAACTCCCAGCGACGCCATCTTCGCCCCTCCGCGTCTCGTTCAGCGTCCATTTTTCGCGCGTAGGAGAGGCCTGAGACCATTATCAAGGTGCAGAAACACGAGGTGCAGGCGAAACCGTACGTATCCCCGTCGCAGCAGGAATTGTTGGACAAGCAGGCGGCGGAGGAGGAGCGGATCAGACAATTGTTGCTGGCTGACGACTTTCGCGAGCGCGCGCTGATGGCGATGATGGACGGCGTGCTGGAGGTCCGATGGGAGGACACCATCAAGATAGACGTGCCCAAGCCAGCGTGCATGCTGGAGAAGAAACCGGAAGACTACACCGCGGAGGATGTACACGCGGTGAAGCAGTACGAGAAGGACGTGCAATTCTTGACGGAGGAACGGGAACGGTACAAGAGGATGCTGGAGGCGGAGTACGGGAAGGTCATGGGGCTGTTGAACGACGGCATCGATAGGTTCAACGGGAAACTGGAAGAACTCTTTTACGTGAGTTTCTCTGCGAATTTTTTTTCATTTACTGGACGAGGTCCAAGTCTTGGATAATTCTACAGTTAAAACTGAACGTCGAAGCGGCCGTCAATCAGCTGTCCTTGAGATACATCCGCGGATGGCTGCTGATCCGTAACCAAAGGAAGTGCCTGGAGAAGGAGGACGAGTTGAAGAAACGGATCTCGGAGAAGGAACAGTACAGGAAAGTGGTAGACGAGCAGCTTCAAGCCTTGCGCCACAAACACGACGACATGGTGTCGAAACAGACGACCCTCGTGAACAAAGACAAAGCAATGGCGAAGAGATTCAGAGCCGAATTTCCGTATCTCAATAAGCTGAACATCGAGCTCCTCGAACGTCAGTACGCTCGTCGACCGAGGACGAATTTGAGAAACCTTCAGGCTTCCGATTTCCTCGACTTGGCGAGTCAAGTGGCCACTCGTACGCCCTGCGTTTACTTGCCAACCGAGTGCAAGGATTACGCGAGGGTTCTGCACAACCTGGAGGTCAGACCCGCGACTTTGCCACCAACGATAGAGAGCCACCATTGGGAACAGTTGATCCGCGTGCGACGCAACAAGATCGAGTCCGAATTGAAGGTCAGAGGGAAGCAGAAGAGCATCACGGACTTGGCAGACCTGATCCTCGCGTTCGAGGAGAAAGCAGAGAAGTGTAAGCGCGACGTGGAGGATGCGAAGAAGAGTCTGCTCGACTTGAGGAAACGCTGTTCCATCGAGGAGTTGAACGTCGAGTTCCAGTTGGTGTTGAAGATGGGACAGGTGGAGGTCGATCTCGAGAGAGATGCGATGGACTCGGAGAACGCGATTTTCATTCCGAACGCGGAGATCGAGAACGTGAACAAGCTGATCAGGGCTGCTGGGAAGTGCAAGCTGGACGCTCTGTCGCGTCTGCTCAGCTTCCAGAGAGGTAAACGTGCCTGCGTTGTCGCGACGCGTTGTTCCGCGTTTGAGAATTGCTAACTACGTTTAAAGCAACGCGATCTTCTCGCGTCCCCAATTTGCGCTTATTATTGCAGGCACTCTGCTGAAGGAGTGGAAGCACGAGTGCGAGAAGAAGCGTTTGGGGGATCTCGAGGAGGACCTGCGTTTCCTCGAGTCGGTGACAGTGACGAAAGAGATGCAACGCTACTTGAAGCGGAAGGCGATGGGCCTGCCTGACGACAAGACGCCGCAGCAGCTGAGCGACGACATCGCGGCCATAACGCGGCGGTGCGAGGAGGTCGTCGGGGACCACCGGGCCCGGCTCGAAGCGATCCAGAAGGAGATCGCGGCGGTCAGGTGCAGGAACGAGAGGCTCGATCGGCAGATCTTGGAGATGAACGTCGAGAGGTGCGAGATGGAGCAGCGGCGCGATCTTATCGGCGAGGAGAGGCAGCGGGAGCACGCGGAGTGGAAGCTGCGGATGGTGATGCACCGATCCGAACTGATCAAGAAGCTGCAGGATAATTACGCGGAGCTGCTCGAGCTGCAGACGGAGCACGAGCTGCTTAGGCTGAAACGATACCCGACCCTGCACTTCAGGATGCTCGAGGATAAGGACGGGGATGAGGAGGGGCGGAAGGGCGAGCCTCGAACGCGTCCTTGTTAATCGAAACTCTGGCGGTGACTTTTCTCCGCGAGCAACGAATCTCGCCCGTTTCCCAAGAAGAACCAGCTAACGAGTTGATCGATGAAATCGACGAAGAAGTCCCGGGGCATAATTTCGATAATTGCACGCGCGGGCTTTTGATGCCGATGGAAACGCGCTCTGAAGAGTTACGCGAGGCTTGCGGCGTTGAATTTATTTAACCGGTCAATGCGATGCTCCCGCTGAATAGGAATAGACCTGAATATCGAAATAAACGCGGTCCCGTTTGTTTCTGCGCCGTTTATTCAGCGGCTGCAATTAAATGCACGCACGGTGCGCATCTGTAATACAGTGCGACAAATTGATTAATTATCTCGCTTTAATCCATTCTATCTACGGTGAATTTAAAAGTATCAAAGGGAAACGTAACGTGTAATGTTGATTCGTTAACTGCGCGGTCCTCGATGGACGCCAGAAATTGCAGTCAACGCGATTAATTCCGCGTTATACGGAAACCGCGCTTAAAAATTAAAATTGTATTCTCAGAGCACCAAGTAGTGATACGTACGGTTATAAAATAAAATTTGAGGGCTTTAAAATTAGGAGGGTTGTCGCTATTTTAGCTCCGCGTTGTATGGCATCCATGTTACAAAAGTAACGCGTTAAAGAGGGTTGACAGACATTTAACCAGAAATTGCAGTCAACGCGATTAATTCGTTCCGCGTTATACGGAAACCGCGCTTTAAAAAATGAAAATTCTATTCTCAGAGTACCAAGTGGTGTTGCATACCGTCATAAAATAAAATTTGAGGACTTTAAAATTAGGAGGGCTGTCGCAATTTTAGCTCCGCGTTGTACGGAATCCACGTTACAAATGTAACGCGTTAAAGAGGGTTGACAGACATTTGACCAGAAATTGCAGTCAACGCGATTAATTCGGTCCACGTTAGATGAAAACCGCGCTTTAAAAAATGAAAATTCTATTCTCAGAGTACCAAGTGGTGTTGCATACGGTCATAAAATAAAATTTGAGGACTTTAAAATTAGGAGGGCTGTCGCAATTTTAGCTCCGCGTTGTGCAGAATCCATGTTACAAAAGTAACGCGTTAAAGAGGGTTGACAGACATTTGACCAGAAATTGCAGTCAACACGATTAATTCGTTCCGCGTTATACGGAAACCGCGCTTTAAAAAATAAAAATTCTATTCTCAGAGCACCAAAAATGAAAATTGAATTTAAATGAAAAAAAGAGCACCAAAAGTGATGCGTACGGTTATAAAATAAAATTTGAGGACTTTAAAATTAGGAGGGCTGTCGCAATTTTAGCTCCGCGTTGTGCAGAATCCATGTTACAAAAGTAACGCGTTAAAGAGGATTGACAGACATTTGATCAGAAATTGCAGTCAACGCGATTAATTCCGCGTTATACGGAAACCGCGCTTAAAAATAAAAATTCTATTCTCAGAGCACCAAAAATGAAAATTGAATTTAAATGAAAAAAAGAGCACCAAAAGTGATGCATACGGTTATAAAATAAAATTTGAGGGCTGTCGCGATTTTAGCTCCGCGTTGTATGGCATCCATGTTACAAAAGTAACGCGTTAAAGAGGGTTGACTGTATTCAACCCTCCGCCACCTTCCAGTAACACCCATTCTCGTGCAGGCAAACAGCAGCCACGATGCCCGTGAAAGTCGAAAGGTAACTAACCACAAAGTTCACCGACGCTTTCCCGTGTCCACGGGCCCATTGCGCCGCGACGGGACCACCTTCTAAACGCGGCTAAGTTACGACGCTGCTCGAAAGGATTTAATCAGGCCCGCTTTGCCCGCTCTCACAAAG
The DNA here is from genome assembly GCA_963969225.1 of Xylocopa violacea. Classification (NCBI taxonomy): domain Eukaryota; kingdom Metazoa; phylum Arthropoda; class Insecta; order Hymenoptera; family Apidae; genus Xylocopa; species Xylocopa violacea. The sequence continues at coordinate 36,855,993 of CAXAJV010000005.1, read as the reverse complement.
GACAAGCGGCAATTTGCAGCCGCACATAAATCATCCGTGGGTACACCCGCGATGCATAATAGTCGCCGCGCGATCTACCAGCCTTTTTTTCCACCATAAATAACTGTACTAATAGTAGAGCCGCGAGATGAATGATCCGCGTCGCTGGATCGCCGCGAACGCCGTCCTCGCGGTACGAATCAATTTCGTTTGGTGACGTGTTCACGGCAATCGGCTCGTTTCCATCCGCGTTTCGAGGCGAGAGAAAAAAAAGGCGGAAATTTCCAAACTCATCCTGCGACGATTAAACGCCGGATTCCACGCGTCCTCCTTTCTCGCTGAGAGCAAGAAAGCGGGATCCCATGGCTGTCCTTGCGTGTCGATCGAGCGGCCAAGTCGGCTCGACTCATTTTTTATAAGGTCCGATCGAGGACAGCGCGAGGGAACTTCGAAGCGGTGGCGAACATTTGTCGGTGCTCCTGGACGATGGATGGAGTTTGATGTTCCGTGTCATCGGAGGGTACGAGGGGCAGCGGTTAGGGTGAGGAAGGAATCAAACGTTCCAGCGTCTCTCCGAGATGTTAAAAGTTAAATTATATTTCAAGTGTTTAGAAACGAGGCGTCTGACTCGATCAAAGTGGTCGACGATCATCGCTAGACGCGATCTCTAGTTCCTCGATGGGGTATCGTCGTCCAGTGAAACGTTCCACTTGGCAGGAATCGTCCTAAGTAGCACTCGCGTACCATCGACTCGATGTTTTTGCGTAACGATGGACAGTATTATGTCGATGTCAGCGGCGGAACGATGATTAATCGATCGACAGTCGGAGGTATCCCGGATTCCGTGGCCCGTCACTGCTACCGCGGTAACAAAAAGAGCCAGCCGATGAATAACCTTTCAACTGGCATAATATTTGGGGGACAAAGCCGCCTGGGGCCCCTCCCGTGTTCATTAATAAAAATCATACGATCGTTAGGGCGAAAATATTTACAGTGCGAGAACGAGGGTGCACCGTGTCCACGTTTTCGTTCTCCGATCGTTTTTCTCCTCGAACCGATGGAAATTGTATCGATCGACGATTTATCTGTCGAATCGACACACGTTTATCAAAAGAAAGAAGAGGAAAGAAACAGCAAAATACGGAACAAAAATGTATGGCGATTGTTTTCAGTGATCTCGATAGGATGCTCGTTGACCTTAATGGATTTCAGCGGTACGCTCGCGATGGCGAGCCTGCGAACGACGTTTTCCGGCGTGGAAATTAGCTTGCGGAAAAGGGACAGGGGCAACAAACGGTGGCGCGTACGCGCGATATTACCAGCCAGGCACCGCGAGGGGCGGATGGGGGTTATCGGGAAAGCTGGCACTCCAATCAATGCAAATCAAATCGAGAGCCGTGAATACGAAGCGTATAGTCAAATCAAGCGAATAAAAGCTTCATGAATGTAAAAGACTGGGTGAATGCGAGCGGCGCGAGCCAATCTGGTAATGCGTCTTCTACCCCCTGGCGCCCGCTCCGCCCCCGGAGGCCCACTTAACCGACCGCCACGGAAAAATACACCCGCTCGAATATTGCGTTACGCTCGCCGCCGATGGACGACGCGTTTAAAAAAATATCGCTTCTTCGTCCACCTGCTGCGTTCTCTGACGCTCGATACAGTCGATTTTCGAGGTCGAGAAGACCTTGGATGACTTCCGTCTTTACAGAGATAACAGCTGAGGTAATGAAAATGAACAGGAATTCATTTCATTTTATATAGATATTCATTTTTCCTAATGTATCATCTAGAAATTTTGATATTTAGATATCCTTGTCGAGCATGGTTTCCAGTGGATCGAGCGACTTGCTTTCATCTTGCGTTGGGAATTTGCAACAGGAATTTATTTCACCTTATATAGTTATTCATTTTTCCTAATGTATCATCTAGAAATTTTGATATTTAGATATCCTTGTCGGGCATGGTTTCCAGTGGATCGAGCGACTTGCTTCCATCTTGCGTTGGGAATTTGCAACAGGAATTTATTTCACCTTATATAGTTATTCATTTTTCCTAATGTATCATCTAGAAATCTTGATATTTAGATATCCTTGTCGAGCACGGTTTCCAGTGGATCGAGCGACTTGCTTCCATTTTGTGTTAAATCGTAGCCATCGCTCGCGTCGTAAATAGATTTCCCGTTCGATTTTCTCGTTTCCACTTGCTCGTAGTACTCTTTAAACGACATGGAATAATTAAAAGAAATGCGGTACTTTGAGATGCGGTACTCTTAGGTTTATACCATTTTCAGGTTTATATTTCAATCCATCCACTTGGGGCGCTTTAAAATCTTTCTTGCTCTCGATATTGTAACTTCTTGACAACACACGTCGACCTGATAACAAATATTGATCGTTTAATATCGTTGCATTTTACTCGCTGTGCATCGAGTTATAAATTTGTGAAAGATTTATTTATCGTGAGCGTGAAATCGAGGCAAAAAGTGTCGCAGCATCGAGTAAACGACTATACTTTTGTATAGTACGACACAGTCACTGATTATGGACACAATCCACTGATTTATAAATTTCTGGACTCATAAAAGAAAGATTTATTTACCGTGAGCGTGAAATCGGGGAAAAAAGTGTCGCAGCATCAATCAAGCGACTATACTTTTGTATTGTACGACACAATCCATTGATTTATAAATTTCTGGACTCACAAAAGAAAGATTTATTTACCGTGAGCGTGAAATCGGGGAAAAAAGTGTCGCAGCATCGACCAAGCGACTATACTTTTGTCTAGTACGACACAATCACTGATTATGGACACAATCCATTGATTTATAAATTTCTGGACTCACAAAAGAAAGATTTATTTATCGTGAGCGTGAAATCGAGGCAAAAAGTGTCGCAGCATCGACCAAGCGACTATACTTTTGTCTAGTACGACACAATCACTGATTATGGACACAATCCATGGATTTATAAATTTCTGGACTCATAAAAGGAAGATTTATTTACCGTAAGCGTGTAATCGAGGCAAAAAATGTCGCAGCATCGAGTAAACGTCTATACTTTTGTATTGTACGACACAATCACTGATTATGGACACAATCCATGGATTTATAAATTTCTGGACTCACAAAAGAAAGATTTATTTATCGCGAGCGTGAAATCGGGGAAAAAAGTGTCGCAGCATCGACCAAGCGACTATACTTTTGCACAATTCTCTGCCCTGGAATTTTCAGCAATTTTCTAAGGTTAATTGCGATCCGCTGCGCGAAACACTTGACTCGCGCGCGCCGCAATTAGAACGAAACTGTCCTCCCCGCGATCGCTGGACGCTGCAGCCGCGCTCCCATCCCCATCCGTCACCCCGTTCCCATATAAGGGCAGGTGATCTCGCGAGACAGGCCTGGTCGGGGCAATAAAAATTTGACGCGATCGTCCGGCATCGAGCGGCGAAGAAAAACGTTCCCGGACGCTGGCAGGGAGGGCCGCGGCGAGGTCGAGTTTACGACTCGCGCTACGCGAAGGGCGAAAGGGGCGACAGCGAAACTCGTTATTATCCGACCGTACTTCTTCGTGGCGTCCGCGATGGCGACGGCCGTCCGCGCGCCAGCTCCGCCACTTTCGGACCATAAAGAGACAAAGGAGCGTTCGTTCTTTCCCCCGTTGCAACAAGCAGTAAACTCTCATTTTCGCGACGGCGAACCAACGTTCCAGGCGTCGCGCGAGGAACAAGGACGAGGAGGGTGGCTGCGTTCGCCAGGGAGACGATGGACGGCCCCTCCATGCGTCGGGGTTGAACCTCGCGACTTCGATCTCGCGAGAACGACTGCTCGTACGAACCGTGGCGAACACTTCGTGGACCGTTCGAGACCGATCGAGCGCGGTGCATCGCGTGTCTGCCGTCAGTCACCTCTCACGGAGACCAGGGGTGGGTTTTGGACGGTGGTAACGATGGTCACTGGGGAATACGGGGGAATGAACGTCGGTTGTAGTTTGGTTTTTGTGGACTTGTTGGACGCGGACAAAGGGAGAGGATTTTGTGGGAGAAATCGTAATGGTGTTCGTTGCGAGGCTGGAATGTTTTCGAATCGATCGACCCTTCAGATTTCGTGTTCTTCGTTGATTTTATAGGAGAATACCCTTCCTGCTTTGTTTGCCACTTGAATAACGCTTAATCGCAAGGGAGAGAGTAGCCACGTGCGTCAGTTATGCGAAGCATCCGAGGCGCGACAGGAAGGGCTCAGAGGCGGCCGTTTCGAGGGCGTTTCGGAGATGCTTCGAAGCAGCATCAACGTTGCTCTGGGTAGTGGACGCTGCCTAAGCGTGACATAAATCCGCGCTGAGCCGGACGTGTATTCCTGCGTACCCGAAAAGAGGCACTTACGTATGCGCAAATGCACAATGCGCGATGCCACGAGCCGCCACCCTCGTTCCTTTTCGCCGGATTGGGCTGAATGCCCGCGACGTTGCATCGTCTTGCCGTGATATCCAGCCAACCTCGAAACGCGACTTGAAAACGGCACTTGGGCAAATTTAGAACGGACTAGAAAGACTGTACGCGGAAACGACGATCGTTTAAAAACGTTATCCCTCGACTTTTATTCGAACCTCTCTTCTATACTCTGCAGCGAATCGTCTGTCCGTTTAAACAACAGCCGTTCCAGAGACCCTCGATGTACGTCAAGACAGGAAATTAACACGCAATTTAGCGCTTTAAAACATTGTTGCCGCCAAAGACACACAAATGGGAGGCAGCTCTATTATAATTTCAAAACGGGGCTAATCTCGTTTTAATGACAGGGTTCCGCGTGCTCGACGAATGATGAAGTGTCAAATTGGACGCTGGGAGGGGCGTCGCTTTCTTGCGACCAAAATGCCAACCGTAATGTATTCCGTGAGCAGATTTTTAATTAGCACCGAATCCTGGCCACCGACCAGCCCCCGCGGCATCCTCTCACGCATCTGTCATTAACGACGGCTTCCACCGTGGAAAACCCATCGCCAGGTGGCGTTCGTTCGGCCCACTTTCCCTACCTTCCTCATTTTCTCACGCGTTTCAGTCGGGGCTGGTTATTTTCAGAAATAATCGGAAAATTGGGAAAGGGGGTGGAATTCTGTACGAAGGGAACTACCTATTTTTGCATTCTGCCACGGTTCGTTTCCGTCACTCTCGTCAAGCGTTCAAGGTTTATTTATAGGTACCAGAGCGCATTTTTTCGCGCGTCCAATAATTTGTAAGTTCCAGCAGGAAGCAAACATTTCGTAGCTAACAAAGGTTGGCAACAAGGTAAGAAGAACGCTTCCAGAGCGCGGTCGAGGGACCACGGTACATTTCTCTTGGAAAATGCATCGCGTGGCGTGCGATGGTACCCACACGCGACTGAAAATCACGCGTGCAGACGAGCGCAGCGACCATCGCGCGATGTTTCGGCTGGCGCGCCCTCGACGAGGGGCTGCGTGCCGTCGGTTGCATGGAAATCGCGCCTTCTTTTCCCATGAGCTCGTGCTCCTTTTGCGGCGTAGGAAACTGTTTCACCCGTGTTTCGTGTTTAGCCTCTATTAATTGATGCTTTTCGAGCGATGCGCGGGGCGTGGAATTTTGGGTGGAACGAGCGCATTTTTCAAGCCGACCGCTACACAAAAACTATTCGCTGTCTGTTATTCGACTGATTATACGGTGCGAAATCCGTAGGAAAAGGAACGAGGCCCGAGCACGTCGCGATCGCGCGCACCTCGCGCAGAACGCATAAACCAGCGACCGAGGCGAAACGGCGCCGCGATCATTTTCACGATCGGGCGCACCAGGATGCAGCCTGGCAACATCTCACGGCCGCCATCGGGCCGGCGCATCGACGTCGCGACCGGCTAGGAACCGACTCGTGGTACGCAGTCCGCGAGCGTACACGTAGAAATACGATTACGAGTTCCCCTGGTAACGTTCACGGGCCGCCATAAACAGCGTAACAAGTCAGGTGGACGGTCGTGAGCCACGATCGCAGGCGCTGGGCCCCGCTTCCAGCCCCGGGACCTACGGGATCCGCGCCGTTTCCTCCCGCGGATCGTTTCCGCGCGAAATCTCGGCTGCCATTAATTCCGCGGCGGCCGACAGGTCACTCGAGTAGAACGGCCCATTACAGATATTACCCAGCCTCCTTTTCCCCCTTCAGCCTCCTCCCCACATCCCGCTTCCAATCGAAATAATTATTATTGTTGTTTGCTTTTGCACGCTCGAGTCGCGCGCGCGAACGCTCGCTCGCTCCTCCTCCTCCCTCTGAACCATCGCGCAACCCTGAGCCGTACCACGAGCACAGGGTCGGGACCCAGGGGTTGACCGGCAATTTCACGCGGAATTTATTACCGATGACCGATACCGCAGCACTCCACGCCTTTCCTCGCGACGCCCGTATCGAATTGGGATCGGACCCGCGCGCCTATCGGCGACGACGACTCCTCCAGGCTGGGGGTTGGCACGCGGGACCGCACGCGGGGTCAGAGTCTAGAGGTAGGCGCAATAAATATGTCGGGGAAAGCTGATCGAGACGCTTGATGCGTTCGCTTGGTGCTGCGAGTCGTTTTTAACCCCCCCTCTCTCTCTCTCTCTCGTGGCTGGCTTCGTATCTTGCATCCGTGCACGATATTGTGGCCCACTCGTCGAGGGCGAGCGTAATTACTTTGTCAAATCAGAGGGAAGCTCGGATCGAGCGATTCTCGGAGGACGCGGGTGAACTACCGATCCGAGACGGATCCGCGAGCTCGCATGCGAAGAGTAGGAAGAGCTCCGGGTTCTCACGTTCGCGTGCAACGCAGGGGGACTGAACGGCGTCGACAACGGGACGGGGACTATCGAAATCGTACGAGCCAAGAGGAGGGAAGAGAGACAGAACCCGGAGACAAACAAAAAGGTGGCGGCGAGGTTTGCAAATAGGGCTGAAAGAAGCGTGGAAGCCCGGTTCCTTCGCCGAGCAGAAACCTTAAATACAGGTCACGCGTGTTTTGGCGTGTTCTCCGCGTCCGTCTCGTTTCCTACGGCCCCGTCGTGTTTACCTGCTGTCCGCGTGCACCAGAGTCATCGTTAGAAGGGTTCCACGCCGCTCTGGCCGCCATTTTCTGCCTCCAGGTTCGCAGAGCGCACGGGAGGCCGGGAGAGGGTGAGTTGGGCCGACTGTACCAACGCGTTCTCTTATTTCGGAGTTAGGTACAGAGTTCGAGAGTGGACGGCCTCGAGAGGGAGAGTGGAACGGTGGGAATGACGGCTGTTACGATTCAAATTGCTAATCGGGGATCTCGCGTGTGCTCGCGGGACCAGGATGTACGCCCGTCCCTGCTGCTTCACAAATTGTTCCATTCGAGCTGCCCTCGTACCGCGGAATCACTGAAATTACCAATGGATTACCTCTTTCTTGGTCCTCGTCTTGGACGATAACGATGTCTCTTGTCTCGTTACTCGTCGATTCCTCCTTCCCTTGCTTGGGTGGTGCGTTTTCGCTTCAAATTATTGTCATCGTTTTTCACTTTTTCTATAATGACTGTTGAATTAATTATGCTGTACCTTTCTTCTCTAATTTCCTTTTGGAGCTAACAGTTTTTAACAATTATTCCCAAAATATTTGCATGAAAACAGAAAGAGATAGCGTTAAAAACGTTCCACGATATACCTTAACAGTCGAGTAGATCGTAATTTCGAATGGTATAATCGTCAGAAAAAAATGTTCAGTTCGATTACTAAATCACCCGTCTACTTATTCAACGAACCGAACCTTCACTCTCAACTAGTCCTATTTCATAGCAACGTACTAGACGTACCCTCGAGTCATCAATTACGATCAATTATCGTCAAGAGGCTCATAAACCAGCATCCCCGGACCCATTAATTAGCCGTTAATAAATACTGGGGCCAAATAACAGGAAAAAGGAGCTGCAGTTTATTAAGCAGCTCGCCACGGTCCCCGTTTCATTAGGCTCGCGCGATACAAAGCCGGCCTCTCTCCCCGTCGCAAGAAAAGTGGCCACGATTACAAGGAAACCACCTGCAACACGGCTCGCGAAGGCGGATCGCCGTGAGCGAAAGCTACACGCGTGAAAAGTGCATCCATTCTCGCGGCTTATCGCGCGCCACCAGCAACACTACATCCATTACGGCCGTCGCGGTGTTGGTAACGCTACATCAATTCCCTGTAAACCCGCCGCGTCCTTCGGGCTCGGACGAACGTCCCACAGTGTGCGTGTGTGTGTGTGTGCCAGCGCGCGAAATCTAGAATCTTCCCCTATCAATCGCGCGAACGATGGCGCGCGTAAATCAACAAGCGGGATCACCGCCGCCGACATCGAACCCGGCAATTATTAGGAGGAAGCGGAGGGAGGACGCTTCCAGGGGGATACGAGCCGCGATAGGCGGTTGCCTGGCGAACGCGCAGAGAAAATTTCGAAAACGGGTCTATCGAAACCTGCCACTGCCCGCGTTTCAGTTGTTCTGATCTCAGAAGTTTGCTGAAACTCGTGCTGTTGAGTTACTAGGAGTCGCGTTTTTCTACGGTCCCAACTTCACCAGCACAAATCGGTGACGTCAAAGACAATGTTCTTCTCTGCTACGTACGCAGGTCGCATTAGAGAAGAACAAAAATGTCGTTCGACGAACGGAAGTGAGCCACGCGAAGTGAAAAGAACCAAACCACTGCGCGCGATTCGAGGATTGTTCGACGTGCGAGGCGATTATCCCTCGCCAGACGCGGATGGTTCGCGTCAATTCTCGCGCGGAAACATTCGTCCGGTACTGTACCCATCTGTCCCTCGGTGGGAACAGGCCCACCGTCTCGAGGACGCCTCGAAGCCCGTGGTGCTCGCGCGGACCGCTCCACCGTCGGCAGGGGCGGCCATTATATAGTAGTAAATATCGTAACGACCAGCCACGACCGCGCGGGCTAACGCGCGGCCGCTAACCGCGAGTAATTATGTAATTGCCGAAGAATTACTTACCAGGCTCGATGGACCCGCGTACCCGTCATTCAGTGACATTCCGTCCTTTTTACGAGCGACTGAGTGGCGGGTCGTTGTCTCTCGAGCGACCATCCGGCCGGTACCAACCCGTTTCTTCGTCCCAACCCTGTCCCGCTTCCGCCACGGTGGACACGGCGTCTCTCTCGCGCGATATCTCGACGTTCGAGTCGTCGTGGCAGCTGCGAGCTCCGTGGCTTGTAACTAACTCGTTCCCCCTCGGTTTTATACCGCGGAGGCACTTTTCTAATTTCGACCTGCCCGCTGCGGACCGTGAGAGGGCCGTGGATCCGTTTTACTGCCAAGCGTGAAAGGGAGGGACGCGATCGCGAGTCCTGCGGGGCTCGTTCCCCGCGAGAACCGTCGCTGTTCGAACGCGTTGCGAAGTTCCTCGCGTTGGGGTTGATAGGTTAGACTGAGGTCGCGTAGGGCTACTGCTTTGTTGGAGGATTGAATGCCAAGCGTTGCATCGCAGTGCCAATTGATTGTGATGGTAGCGTGGCGATCCTTCGACATTTGCAATTAGGGGCTCATTTCTCCATTCGTACATATAGAATTTTCCATCCTCGCGTCTGAGGCAGGGTCCACCAATCCCAGGACGCTACGTTCTCTCTTTTCTTCCCACCCCTTTTCCTCTTACACTCACAGCGACCCGAAGCAACTCTCGTCAGCGGACATAAAATAGAATTTAGCGCGTACAGGTTCGCTCAAAGTTGAGGGCAACATCGACAGAGCGACGCGTACAGCACTTACGTAAATTTCTGCCGCACAAAAACCGAGGAAGCTATTAACGGGCCGCGCGTACTCGCTTTTTACACCTCGACGCTGAAGAGTCGTCCGCGGCGATCGGGGGCACCGCGTGCACCGCAATGGCGAGGCGGTCGCGGCCTGTCCGGCCATTAATTCACCGTGGAACCGTATTGCGCGTTGATTACAGCTTCCGCGCAAAAATGCCAGGGCACTTTGCGCCGCCGTCTGTGTCCGATTAGCGAGTACAATGGTTCGCGCGTACTTAAGCCAGCCGCGATACCATCGACCCTTTTCGCGAGAGGACTCCGCCGGCAATTTTACCGTCACACCCGTGCCCGCCGCGGTTGATGCATTAGCGCGATTATGGGGGCCCAATTTGTTGCCGTTGCGGATAACGGGCCGGCTATCGGCTGGCCGCGATCGGCCAGCTTTGTGCACGCGAAACAGCCACGCGCACACGCGCGCTTATGATTGCGTCCTGTCGCGCGCGATGCTATCCATCGGGATTTCTCTACGCGGTTAAACGAGCCCTCGCGGCTTTTTCGTCGCGACGCCTTTCGAGTCGAATCGTCCCGTTGCACGCCGCGGAAATGGTTTGGGGGTTGATTGATCTTCCTTAACTGTTACGTTCTGCAGTGACTATGGTAGGAAATGATATCAAGGTTGGTGCTAAATAGTTTCATGAGTCCATTACGAGTTTATTAGAAGATTTTTGTGGAATTTTAGAATTTAATTGATGATCGAAATTTCTCTACGCGGTTAAACGAGCCCTCGCGGCTTTTTCGTCGCGACGCCTTTCGAGTCGAATCGTCCCGTTGCACGCCGCGGAAATGGCTTGGGGGTTGATTGATCTTCCCTAACTGTTACGTTCTGCAGTGACTATGGTAGGAAATGATATCAAGTTTGGTGCTATTCTGTGACTGATTAAGTAGTTTTATGAGTCCATTATGAGTTTATTAGAAGATTTTTGTGGAATTTTAGAATTTAATTGATGATCGAGATTTCTCTACGCGGTTAAACGAGCCCTCGCGACGCCTTTCGAGTCGAATCGTCCCGTTGCACGCCGCGGAAATGGCTTGGGGGTTGATTGATCTTCCCTAACTGTTACGTTCTGGAGTGACTATGGTAGGAAATGATATCAAGGTTGGTGCTAAATAGTTTCATGAGTCCATTATGAGTTCATTAAAAAATTTTTGTGGAATTTTAGAATTTAATTGATGATTTTCCGGATAACAGAGTCGAGAAGTATTATGTGAAGGGGGATTTTTAGAGTTTCGAAAGTAGCGTGGTTTTGTGTGGTTAATTGAAATGATTGAAAGCAATTAATTGGAAGGAACGGAGCTGTAGATCGCGTATCCTGTTCTCCTTCGAGCTTGAAAATGAAATCATGGTAATCTTGGTTTGGATGATCGATACAGTGATTGTTCGTTAATGATTCCTAGCAGGTGCCTCGGTAAACCCGTTCAGGGCAGGCAGCAGGTTTCGACCAAATAATACGGGTCCCTGACCATATATTTTTCTTCAATTTCGCAAATGGTACATAACCTTATGCTTCTTTTCGCCGATTATGATCTGAAATCGAACGCAGACAGTTTTATTACCTTTCTGTTTCGCCACGGCTGTGCACCGCTGTTTGTAAGTCACACGTTCGACGCTTGATGCACTTGAAATGACAGTAAAGCGATTCTACGATACGATACGGGCTATAAAATCTTATTGGAAACCCACAGATGCGTGCACGACAACCCCAAAATGTAATACATCCCTTTTTATTACCAAGCAGTGATTCATTTCGCGCAAATTCCCACGGCGGACAAAGCCCCGCCATTGAAAAAAGAGTAAACAGCAAAAATTGCCGAATGTGTCAACAATGAAGCGTTAAAATCGCTGGTCCCGGGTTCCCCAACAAAGGACAGTCCGGTGAACGAACCTGGCCCAAAGGAATCGCGTGTCTTTAACCGATTCCGCTGCAAAGGAAGCGAAAATCGCGTCCCCAAGATCGATGGTCAACGTAACGAAATTGTTACCCCTCTCCTCCCGCCCCGACGGTCGAATTGTACTCTCGAGCGAGGACAGTTTCTTCCATTGTGTCTCGTTCGTTATCGAGGAAACGAAAATACTAATTGAATCGACCTAACAAGTCATTGGTACCAGATGGCTGGACGCATCGCGTGCAGTGTCACTCCAGCTGACGTGGGGTCGCACCGGAAAAGCTCTGCGGTTGTCGGTGACCAGCGATTCCTCCAGATTTTGCTCGAATCTTGACCGCAGTGTCGTCCTCGCTGGACTTCTTTGCGAAACGGTGGACCACGTTTGGGAGAGTTCGAATTTAACGATACCACAACGCGAAGAAATCCAGGGTGGGACTTACACGTTCATCCAATGCTTTATCGCCTTACTCTCTTAATCACAAGTCCCACGACTCTCCACAATTCATCCCACCGTCTTCGAGAACCAAACTTCAAACAGTTTCACGAAATTCAATTTCCAGCACGCGAAAAACAGATCTCGCTGGAGCGTCGTGCGGTCAGAGACACCGTTATTTCCCGAGGAGTATATTGAGACGTAGAGGACGTTATTCGATAAGCCTGTCAGAGAGGAAACGAAAAAGAACGGGGCGAGATTGAACGATCGCCCCGTTCCAGCCGCGTTCGATTTAAACGTCCGCCTAACCGAGCTGCCTCGCCCCGCCGGCCAATTATTACCATCACACTTGTTCGCGGTTGCCTCCTTAAAACAAATACCACTATTTCATCAGCGCCTATCCCTCGCGCCGCGCCGCGTCCACGGTTATCCCCGATCGTTAAAATCAAGCCCGTGCCTCGAATTTTAATAAGGAAGCGGGGCGAGCGAGCGAGCAAGCGCGCGCGAGCCGCCCGTCAACGTATAAATTGATTTACAAGTGAGTTTCTCTCGTCAGCGGTCCGTTTCAATCTTCGTACGCGCCACGTCGCCGGTCTGTAAACATCCACGCCAGCCCGCCTTTTAATTTGCCAGCGAAAATCCCGGCCATCCGGCCGGATATTCCTTCCGCGGGCGTAATACCCGAGCCCACAGGCGTTCCGTCGAAGATTGCTGCAATCTAACCGTGGCGCACTTCGATCGCGAATTAATTCTGAATTTAGCGGCGATTTATGTACTCTCTCTCTCTCTTTCAACTCTCCCCTCGCTCCACTTTCTCTGCGCGTCTTCTTTTTTATTTAGTCCTCGTCCTAAGGCTGCCACGCATGGGGCGGCACACGCGTGGAATTCTGGAGAACGCTGAGTCAGTTGGCGAACGAAACTCGAGCGCGACTGGCACTGCTCGATCTAGCGTGGCGCGCGACTGCTGCGTGGAAAATCGTTGGTACCGGAAGTTTGGTTCCCGTGAACCGTTCGCTCATCGACGTTCCGTCGATCGCGAATTAATTCCGAATTTAGCGGCGATTTATGTACTCTCTCTCTCTCTTTTTCCTCTCCCCTCGCTCCACTTTCTCTGCGCGTCTTCTTTTTTATTTAGTCCTCGTCCTAAGGCTGCCACGCATGGGGCGGCACACGCGTGGAATTCTGGAGAACGCTGAGTCAGTTGGCGCGACTGCTGCGTGGAAAATCCACGCAATTCCGGTTGGTACCGGAAGTTTGTCCGTCGATCGCGAATTAATTTCGAATTTAGCGGCGATTTATGTACTCTCTCTCTCTTTCTTTCTCCTGTCCTCTCGCTCCACTTTCTCTGCGCGTCTTCTTTTTTATTTAGTCCACGTCCTAAGGCTGCCACGCACGGGGCGGCACACGCGTGAAATTCTGGACAACGCTCAGTCAGTTGGCGCGACTGCTTCGTTGGTACCGGAAGTTTGGTTCCGTGAACCGTTCGTTCATCAACGTTCCGTCGATCGCGAATTAATTCTGAATTTAGCGACGATTTATGTACTCTTTTTTCTTTTTTATTTAGTCCTCGTCCTAAGGCTGCCACGCACGGGGCGGCACACGCGTGGAATTCTGGAGAACGCTGAGTCAGTTGGCGCGACTGCTGCGTGGAAAATCGTTGGTACCGGAAGTTTGGTTCCGTGAACCGTTCGCTCATCGACGTTCCGTCGATCGCGAATTAATTCCGAATTTAGCGGCGATTTATGTACTCTTTTTTCTTTTTTATTTAGTCCTCGTCCTAAGGTTGCCACGCACAGGGCGGCACACGCGTGGAATTCTGGAGAACGCTGAGTCAGTTGGCGAACGGAACTCGAGCGCGACTGACACTGCTCGATCTAGCATGGCGCGCGACTGCTGCGTGAAAAATCGTTGGTACCGGAAGTTTGGTTCCGTGAACCATTCGCTCATCGACGTTCTATCGATTGCGATTCAGTTCGCGTACGACAGAGGGAGCAAATATATTTCGTTCGCGTGTAATTTCGTCGAGAAGCTCGTCGCGATATTTTATGGAGAAGATTTATATAATTAGTCTCTTCCTTGCGCGTCGGATATTATTATATATCGTTTTAACCCGCGCTGTGATTATCTTTCGATTCTCCGTACTCGAAACTTCCTTTAAATTATAAAAATCTCTGTTTACCATAATCACAACCTACGCGACGTAATAACGATTTTTGCACCGTGAAAATTTGTCATAAATGGAAGTCGCTGGCGGTGAACAAAGTTGAATTTCAGTACTTAATCTGAAGTGGCTAGATAAGGTGGTCCCCATAACAGTTCGACTAATTGCGAGTCGACTCGTTTTTTACGACCACCTAATTACACAGGATGTCATTTAATCGATGGCGACGCAAGGTGATTTAAAGCCATTCGACGGGTTTTTCTGCACGGAATCACACTATTTTCGCATCGACGTCGTGGTGGTCGTCGTTAAATTTGCATATTGTATTAAACAGCTGAACGTTCGAGGCTGCGACTCTTCTTTCGTTAAGAGTGTCAAGATGCGTTCGCATTAACTCGAAACAGCTACTAAGAATAGAACCGCGCCATTGGCATCTAATTCACGGTTAGATCTGGACATTCTACGAGTAATTGTTCATCGTTCGCGTCCGTACACTTTCCACGTTACTCTGTCCACAGTTTCCTAGGCGTATGAATATGAATATTCCAATAAACGTTGCAAAAACTAGTACAAGTTTTTGCAAAACAGCCTGCGTCCGAGCCGTAACGTTCCTTTTTCTCGTGTCTGCGTACGAAGCTTCAATCATCGAGAAAGTGATAAAGAAATCCAGCGTTATGCAAACAACTAGAGACTATTGTACGCTCGCACGGAAACATGGCGTCGTAGGCGACGTCGATTTCACGCGCGACGATCGTCCAACGAGATGCAAACGAGACACCCCATATATGCTCGCGCGCGAACGTGTTAACGATCACGTAATAACGATAAAGGTGGGCAAGACTGTTACCATTAATGACCGTTAGGCTCGTTCCGGACGGTATTAAAACTGCCTCATTACGACAATGAAGACGCACCTTACGCGGGGACCGCCTGTCGCCACCGATTTCGTCGGTCCCCACCATTCCCGTCGAGCGAAAGCCGTCGCGTATCCTGGAGAACGAGCTGGGACCCGGCTCGTTTTAATTTCCCTGGCGGAACCTGATTATCGTCGAAAGGAGTCGTCGTGGGAATATGGAAATTTCTTACGAGACGGCAGGAACTCGATTTCCTGTCGCTAAAGGACCGTGCAGCGAGGGACGTTGGCTTAAGGTCGTTGGTTCGACGTTTCAACACTCTCGCGGCGTAGAAAAACGCTGGATAGTTTGCTGGATTTATTTTCCTTCCCGTTTTGCAATGTTACGATAGACCATCGATCGACGATCTATGAGCCACGGATCGCTAAATTTCCTATTTGAAAATTTCAAGTGACCCATGCGAGGTCTGCGAGCGATATATAACATAATCAGTACTTAAAAGTCGTATTTTCATTAATTTTCGCTCACAGCGAATATTGATTTACTTTTCAAAGTTCGAATAAATTATGAAACCTCGAAGTCAGAAGACATTTCAGCGACTAAACGTGAGAATTCCAACGCTATAGAATAATAAAAATATAAACTTCAAAACGCATAGAAAACTCTTCATATTTAATTCCCGCAACGAAATTTCAACGCTAGAGAATAACAAAGAGAACTAAAGCGGCTTAAATAAATTTCCTCTTATTTAATTGCCAGAGGATCTTCGCGAATCGCGGCGATTAGAGGCGCGACGAGCAGCCTGGATCGAGGCGAGGATCGATAGATGCCGAAGAGGCGATAAGGGGCGCGCCGCTCGTGGATCCCGAGCGGTGGCGCAGTCCGCTAGGCGGAGGCCGGATGGGACGCGACATGTGCACGACGCCGAAATTACCGTGCCGATTTTTATCTCGACGTAGATACGACCAGGCGATATTCACGGTTCGACATGGAAGCTCGCCTGCGGCGTCTGATTAAACGACCGGCCGGTCACGCTTCTAACGTGTATTTAGAGCGCGCCTGTGCACGCCGCGGACCAGGTACCTGCTTGCACCGCGGCGATTAGCCACGGCGTATATCGTGTGTCTTCGATTGCTGTTTGGGGCGTCGTCGATTTCAAGGAGGATACGAATCGCCTTTGACGAGGTTATGCTTTCGATGGTTCTGATTATGGTTCCTTTCGACGCATGTTTCCAGTTACTGGACTTGGTCCTCTACGATTGTAGTTCTAAGCATTTGCTTATGAGAAGCAATCTTTCAGGTTTAAGTTCATTTAACGATTTGACGCAATGCACTGTGGAAAAGAAAGGGTTTCGAGGTTTTAGAGCCTACATATTCGACAGTCGCGTAGATCGTGTGTCTTCGATTGCTGCTGGGGCGTCGTCGATTTTGCAGAGGATGCAACTGACCTCTGCAGAGGTTATAGTTTGGATGGTTCTGATTATGGTTCCTCTGGACGCGTGTTTCCTCTGCGATTGCAGTTCTAGGCATTTGCCTGCGAGAAAGGACAAAGTAACTGTAATCTTCCAAGTTTAAGTTCATATTTCGAACGATTTGATTGGATGCACTGTAGGTGAAAAGAAAGGGTTTCAAGGTTTTAGAGCCCACATGTTCGATAATCGCGTATATTGTGTCTTCGATTGGTGTTGGGGCGTCGTCGATTTCAAGGAGGATACGAATCGCCTTTGACGAGGTTATGCTTTCGATGGTTCTGATTATGGTTCCTCTGGACGCGTGTTTCCTTTGCGATTGTAGTTCTAGGCATTTGCCTGCGAGAAAGGGCAAAGTAACTGCAATCTTCCAAGTTTAAGTTCATATTTCGAACGATTTGATGTAATGCACTGTGGAAAAGAAAGGGTTTCGAGATTTTAGAGCCCACATATTCGATAATCGCGTATATTGTGTCTTCGATTGGTGTTGAGGCGTCGTCGATTTCAAGGAGGATACGAATCGCCTTTGACGAGGTTATGGTTTCGATGGTTCTGATTATGGTTCCTCTAGACGCGTATGTCCTCTACGATTGCAGTTCTAGTCATTTGCTTATGAGAAAGGACAAAGTGATTGCAATCTTCCAAGTTTAAGTTCATTTTTCGAACGATTTAATGTGATGCACTGTGGAAAAGAAAGGGTTTCGAGGTTTTAGAGCCTACATATTCGACAGTCGCGTACATCGTGCGTTTTCGATTGCTGCTGGGGCGTCGTCGATTTCGCATAGGATGCAACTGACCTCTGCATAGGTTTTGGTTTGGATGGTCCTGATTATGGTTCCTCTGGACGCGTATGTCCTCTACGATTGCAGTTCTAGTCATTTGCTTGTGAGAAAGGAGAAAGTGATTGCAATCTTTCAAGTTCAAGTTCATACTTCGAATTAATTGATTAGATGCACCTCGCCCTGTAGGTGAAAAGAAAGGATTTCGAGGTTTTAGGACCCACATGTTCGACAGTCGCGTACATCGTGCGTTTTCGATTGCTGCTGGAGCGTCATCGATTTCACGGAAGATCACCTCTGCATAGGTTATGGTTCGGATGGTTCTGATTATGGTTCCTCTGGACGCGTATGTCCTCTACGATTGCAATTCTAGACATTTGCTTGCGAGAAAGGATAAAGTAACTGCAATCTTCCCGACTTAAACGAGCGAAAACGTGTCCGAAAGACTTGGGGAGGATCGGAATCACCCCTTCGTCGGTGGTCCGAATTTTGTCGACTATATTTTACAACAGTTAAGAAGGTTGATTATCCGCGTACACCGCATGTAATAATTGCGACAGATTTTTATAAGGGAACCTGATTTCTCAATTACGTAACTGATTTCGACTAACTTCGACCAACCCCGACGATTAAATGGAAATCACCGCAGGAAGCAATCATTTCCGTGCAGGTAAAAAACGACGAACGTGACCTCGTCCGTGTTCGTAATTAACCATTTTTAACTAACTTGAGCGACCCTCGCTGACATCGAGCTTCGTTTAACGCGATTTCGACGAGACGCGGAACGGAATGGCGGCGTTAGAAGGGGGTGGCCACGACCGTACGTGTTCCTGGAGTTTAATTGGAACGAAAACCACCGCGGGATCGAAGAAACGGCTAATCTGTCGATAACGATCGGCTGTTTGCAGGTGCTATGACATGGCCGTTGAGCACACACGCGAACGACGCTCCCTCGGCCAGGAGCGGGCAAAAAGTGACAGGCTTCGATGGACACGTCCTTGTTGCGTGAACTCGGATACTCGTTATAACTTTGTCGTTATCGTGGATCGGCGATGGAGTTATAATTGAAGGGTAATTTTCGCGAAAGCGCGCGCTTCGAAAGCTGGTAATTTATTATGCCCGAAACGAGACGCGCCGCCGTTACCTCGGGGCAGAATTTGGTAAACGGTTCCTTAAACGGCCCCTCCGCACACTTGTCATTGCGGATCGCCCGTTCGCCACCTTCGTCTTCGAGGAGATCGCCCCCTTTTACACGTTCCTCTTCCGCCAGAACCCGCTCTTACTCGACTCTTTTGTCTCGACCGCGATCCACGCGCGGCTTCCAACGATCGTCCATCAATTCCCTCGGTCGCTCTCGAGCGGACGAAATTCGTTACTGGAAATTCGGCACGGGTAATTATACCGAAATTACCGAAAATTGAGGGTCAACGTTGCGGCGGGTTTCTTTACTTTTTTGTACTTTATAGATTGACGTCGAACGATTACTGTACTTTGTTTCATCCGGATACGAGCAACGAGTGGAGGATAATTGTCGAGGCACGAGCAGCAAGATGTGGTTAACGTAATGGAGGAAACTGTTTACATTAAAAATATAATTCCCCGTATATATTTCGTTCATTATCAGGCCGTCAATTTTCCCTTCCAATATATCTGCGTCTGTAATTAAGAAATTATCGTGCGTCAAGTATTATCTAAAAATTGAACTGCGGTATTAGGGACCGTGGAGGGGCTACGGTTTTTGCGAAACAATTACGAATGCAGATGAAGGTTTCCGCGACTAAAACTCCATTAAAGTATTCGTCGAGGCAATAACTGATCGCGACGATCGAATTCTCATCGCAACGATGCTACCCGTAGCTAAATGCAATTTAAATTACCCAATCATTAAGGACTCTCGTAAAAAAGCAGCTACGCCTTAACCATTCGAGCGAACACGCTAAGAACCAGACCCTGCGCATTGAAAACGATTAATAAACCAGCACAATTTCTCTTTGGTATCCTGAAAACGTTGAAAGTCGCTTAAAAGAGCAACAATGCGCAGACAATTTAGGGTGCCAGAATCGCGCGGAGAAGCGTCGAATCCGGATGATCCATCGTCGCTTCCGGCGCGCGCCGTGGCGCATTGGAGAACGCCCGACAGGGGTGGCCGTCGACGGGGGTGCGAGGGGCTCGATGGGCGAGCCAGCGTGCACCAGAGACCGCCTTCCTCGCTCTTGCCACCGATTTTCTCGTTTTTGTCGCCTCGTCGCTGCCCTCCCGTCCTCGTCTCGACCCTTTCCCTCGTCCTCCCACGCTGCACCTGTCGCGCGCTGCTTCGAGAGGCGGCAGCGAAGCTCCAGCAGGAGTGCGAGTACGCGTTCTCGACGCCGCGTGGCCTCGAAGCCACGATGGATCCATTTATCTCGGGCCTTCGCGGCCAGCCTTTTGTTTTTACGAGCCCCTTGACTGGATTCTGCGGCTTCCACGCGCGGCTCGCGGAGGGAAAGGGTCGTCGAGGAGGTTGGATTAGATTGATACGAAATCGCGGAGTCGATGCTGTTGATTTGTATATATTCGTACCAATGGCGGATGAATTGCAGAGGTGAGAAGTCGAGGGTGTGATTGATCGTGGACGCTGTAGGTTACAGGTCGTCTAATTATAGTTCGCATTAGGTTCTATCGTGGTACACTTCCACCATCTGCTTGCTCTGACAATGTCAGTCTTCCTTTTTTGTCCAAATGTAATTTTGTAAGATTGTTAACCGTCGATGAGACTGATACATAAAAGAAGGTAAAAATGGTCTTCGTCGACCAGAACGTTTGACTTTTGCTATAACTTCATTTCGAGTCAAAGATATTTAAAGTCCATCCTAAGCTATAATAACTCCCACTAGCAGCAAGGTTTCATCCCTGACTTGGTTCACTCTCGCCCAGTACCACCCCGTTTCTAATCACGACTCATCTACGCGAGTCCTCTCCCGAAGGATTCGATTTCGCGCGCACCCGTTATTAAGCGGCCAGGTCGTACGTCAAGGGTCCACCGAATCGAAGGTGCTAATCTAATCTGTCTGGCCGATTAAAGGCCGGTTGCGAGCCGGGGCGAGGTGCAACGCACGAAACCATCCCGTCCACCTCTGGCCCACTTGCGGGCCCAATTAACCATCCCCCTTTTCCCACCGCCATCGAGCTCGCCGCAGTGGACCTAGCCGGGACACTTCTATCAGATCGGCCATAAATAATGGGAGCGTTCGCGAGCCTCGACAACTATGTAGAAATATTTATTAACCCTTAATTACGAGCCCAGTATCATTGATTATTTATAGTGACCATTAATTACCGATCCACCAGTGGTAAATGATTCGAGTCGTTCTATGCTGGCTGATAAGAGTTCGCAGATCGCTTGCGTTGTTCATAAATGCAAATATCGCGATAGTATTGCTCGAAGCGGGACGAGATTATTCGCACCCCTTGCAGAGCGACCTGTTAATTACCACGGTTCGTTGCCAGTTGGATTTCTTTCGCCCATCCGCGGCAGGAATTCGAGAATGGAAAGGTCGCTCGAGATTCCAGCGATCTTCCACCTTTTGGCCCCCCTTTCCTTCTTCTCGTCTGGTTCTTCTTCTTGTTGGTGTACGTTGGTTCGCGGCACGAGGATTGGTAGGCGTGCGCGTGCACGCCCGCGAGATCCCTGATAAACGAGCCGGCGTCCCTCGTTTCGAGAGGATTTCTTTCGCAGAAAACGAGGTCGAGCGTTCCGAGGTCGTAGGCGGGGTCGCCAGGCTTTTCGTTTTTCTCCGCTGCCTTTTGCGTGGAACGCAAAGCGACCTGCCACGCGGGAACCCGGTCTCGAGTTTAACGACCGACGAACGCTCGATTGCTCGCAGCTCGTGACGCGAGATTGCGACTCCCTAAACTTCGATTAGCCACTGATAACATCAGATACGATTTTTAATGTGGCAGGCATTTTAATTAGCAAATTTTCCATTATCCGAAAGCAATGTTCTTTGTTTCAATTTTGTGAAAAATTTTACCGGTATCGTCGGTGTAGGATTCGAAAGGTTTCGATCGAGTAGAATAAAATTTATTTCGAGCGCCATCATAAGGGAGCCGAGGAACGTTTACGCTCGTCAAAACATAGCGTTCCCTCGAACAGCAGAATATTCGAATCGCTGCTACGTATCAGCTTCAATAGATGGCGATTTATTTATCCACGTCCATTAAACCGTTCGAAAACAGGTGCCAAGGGTAACACAGAACGTAGATACAGAGTCTCGACTAATTTCGATAGGTATTTATTTTCATAATGATGAGTGTTCTTTATAATCGATCTATAATATCATACATCATATAGCATTCCGTTTATACATAATTACAATTGTAAATTCTGGTTCGCCCATACGATTGGATAATTGGTTAGCTGGATTCGTCGTGGTGTCGCGAGCTGCCGTCGTTTTAATCTCGTCGCTCTGGCTAATCTTATATCCGCGCCGCCATTCTCAGCCGAGAAACACGGGGAAAAAATCGTTGGGCGCTGGCGCGAGTACAAAAAGAACCTGTTTCCGGCTCTGCCTGCTCTCTCTTCCGTTTACGCGGCCATTTTACGCGCGCGCGGATGCTGGTCGCGCGCGCTCGGACAATGGAAAACAAGGGTAATACAATGTATGTACAACCGAGAAATAAAGGAAAAGAAACGATCGATCGATCGTCGTTCGGAACGTTCGAAAGAAACATTTCTCGTTTTTCTTTTCGTTTTTCGTTCGTGTGTCTGTCTCTGTGTGTGTGCATGTGTGTGTGTGTGTACGTATGTTATTTTTTTTTCTTTCGTTCACGATCGATCGACGATCGGCTACGATCGAACGACACGAGATCGTTCGATGATTTATGAAAAGGAAGTCTCCGCGGCAGTGCCCGCTACTGGCCGCTGGTACAGCGTGTGTTGTCGTGTAGGATCCCTAGGAAACAATAAATAAAATCTATCTATTCTCATTTATCTAGCGCGAGACGACGTCCGTCAGCTTTGATTCAGTGGTCGATCGGTGCCCCCCTGCGTAGCTCGCCCCGACGATCCCATCGGACCTTTCTATTCCTTCTACCTTCTTCGTTTCGTAGGTTAACGCGTTTACTGACGACAAGGTGTACACGTTTTTTGAGTCGACCGTGTCGCTGAAGATTACATCGAATATTACGAACGAAGTGAAAAGAATTGCGCGTTTCTCGTGAACGTAGGGAAGCGGGTTGTCCTTTCGTTTCTATGTTTCCGGTCGACGCTCCGTTCGTGAATGGTAGAATGGCAGGAATCGGTTGGAATTCGTTGGACACGATTTACGACTCGATTTATACAATTTTTACGTTGAAAAGAGGCGCGTAATGAATGTAGGAATTTTCAAAAAACGGAAGAAACGGACAATGGATGTGCTCGTCAGTGAACGCGCCCATTGGAGTTGCCGCGCGCGCAATTCCGAACGAATGAGTCGACACGACATATCCCGGCCCGGATCGGTTCGCCAATACAAAACTATCGTCATCATCTCCGTTTCCAGCGAGTCTCCCTCGCGTCGCGTCGGTCGCGTCGAAGTAGCTTAATTGATTAATTACGCGATACATCGAAAAAAGGTACTATGTTTATATATACAGCAGTAGTAATTGATTACTGATTAAATAAGTGGCATATTTATACTAAACGTTACGTTTATCACAACGATGATAAAATCAGGCTGGAAGACCGAAACGAGGGCGCGTTCGATCGTTCCAGTCGTCGCTCCATCTCTCTCACCCCAACCTCGAACCCCTTTCATCCTCTCCTTCTGCCGGCCGGTTCGATTAGACGGAGAGAAAGCGGCCCGGTTCGCCAAGATGGCGGCGGACGAACGCTTCTCTCGCTGCTCCGTGGACACGTGGACTGCTGGACAGAGCACGCTCCGCGAGACGCGAACGAACGAATTTCGCGAGCGCTCGATTACGATTGAACGACGATACTCTCGATCTCGTAGGAACACCGTCGTCGGTGCTCGGGGTGGTCTCCAACTCCAGCGGCGTGGCCGATGGTTTCCGAATTGACTAGATTGGAGCACCTTGCGTTCACGCGGGCAAAAACTAACTGGAGGACCGGGGTTTCGGTGCGCCGCGTCAGCGATCACCGCTCTAGGGGCTGCTCTGGATGACGCCGCCACTGTCGCTGGCAAGATTGGTGGATGAAAAACGGGGTCGATTCGAGTCACCTGGCTCCTGTTTCCTTAAGTACATTCGGTGAACGTGCCCGGCGAACCACCGTGCCGACGCGAACGAGCGAGCATCTCGAGGCTTCCGGTTCCCTCGGGAGCAGGTGTCCAGTCCCCGGATATTGCACGTCTCCGCCGCGACCCGTTCCACCCGAGATCATCGCCGATCGGAGTTTTGGCATCACAGCAGTGGATAGTAGTCGTGGCCGCGGAAGGAGATCGGTCACGAGCCGCTGGTGGAGAGAACCGGTAAGTCGCGATGGGCCTGCGGGTCCTTGGAGTGGGCGTCTCTGACCGCTCTGGAGCCGAACACCCGGTCGCAGCCGGGGATCGTGCACCTGGCCTCCTCCTTTCTGTCCTCGGAGCCTGGCGAGGACACGGGCGAGCCCGAGCCAGAGGGATGCCTGTTCCCCTGCTCGTGGGACATCCTGGTCAAGTGGTTCAGATGCTGGTGGGTCAGCCCGTTCAGGCCTGCCAGGTGCGACGCGAACGAGGAGAGGCCGGAGAAGGTGGCGCCCAGATGAGGCGGCAGTAGAAGAGGGTGCGGCGGTGGTATCCTCGCCGCGAGGTCGACGGCGGACGGTAGCCCAGGTGTCAACGGGTAGGCTCCCAGTGCACCGATGCCCGCGTCCGCGTACAATCTCGCTAGGAACTCGTTGTGCAACAGCGGGTTCATCTGCGAGTCCTCGACCCTGGGCGACAAACTCGGCGGCAGACTGGACGAGAGTGGCGGGCTCGACGAGGTGGACAGCAGTTTCCGATGGAGGTTCAGGTTAGCCGAGTGCCTGTCGCGAGATCGTTTCGAGGGGAAGGCCGCGTTGCACCCGTCCACGCTGCAACGGTGCATCAGCTTCAGATGGACGTTTTGATAGTGGGTCTTGACACCGAAATGATTCTGGAACACCTTGCCGCAGGCAGTGCAGCGACGGGGATTCTCCCGGTCGAGGGGTACCTCCTGGGTACTGACGAAGCCGCCGTTCTCGTAACGGGCATAGGTGATCAGGCTATTGTCCGTATCCATGGCCGCTGTGGAGGGTGAGGCGCTGGATGAACGAGAGCCACGTGAGGAATTGTCCATGGTGATCTCCTGGTGCGTTGTGAGGCTGACGGGGCTGGTAGAGCCGCGGCCAGACCTCGAACCCGCCCGCTGCATCCCGGTGTACTGCATCGCGCGACCCTGCGACAAGGACTCGAGTTGACGCAAAGTGTTGGTCGAGGAGTCGTGGGAGAGGTCGTCGGCTGTCGTCGGACGGCTGTCGACCGAGCTCGGGGCACGGGAGGGATCATCAGGACGCTCACCTTCTTGATTGCGCAGCGCCGCGTTCACCTCCTCATCATCATCATCATCATCGACCTCCTCCATCGGCTCATCCTCCTCGTCATCCTCCTCCTCCTGGTTCTCATCTTCCTTCGCCTTCTCCCGCGGCTCGTTCTCCCTCTTCGACGACGCTCTCGCCGACGTCTCCTCGTCCCTCGTCGCCTCCTCGCTTTCGCTCTTCCGTCGATCGCCCGGATCCGAGGCGTTCGGCTCCTTCTGGGCGATCGAGGCCCCGGGAGCACCGGTGTTCGCTTCCGCGGGGCGAGCCTCCGCCGACTCGTGGGACGTCTTTGGTTCAGGAGTGATCTGCCTCTTCGGCGACTTCACGCTGCTCGCTCTCGAGCTCAGATCTCGCGGCTCGTCCTGAGGTAGGTCCTCCGCGTTCTCTTGCGACGACATCGTGTCGCGTCTGCCGGCGCTCGCCACCGTCGTCCCGTCTCTGTTGCACGCTTCCGGCGAACGGGAGTTCGACTCTTGGTCGTTGAAGCTCAGATTCTTCGGCGAACACGGCGAAGGTTTCCGTTCCACAGCCTCCAATCTGGACATCGACATGTCCTCCGGTTGGCTCTGAAAGTCGTGCATCGACGAGAGCCCAGCACCCTCGGACAGACATCGTCTCTGCACTCTGTCCTCGTCGTTCGACGAGTCCCCGTCGGTGGAGGAGGAGTGCACCTCGGTTAGAACGGCGCAACGGGTCGGATGCTGGGACTTCCTCTTCCGCACGCCTCTGCTGTGCGAGGACATGGAGTTTATCGAGTGCTGGTTCGCGGAGTAGCTCTGCTGGTCGATCGTGCCCATCGAGTCGTTGTCCTCGTTGCTGTCCGCGTTGCTTACCAGATCCTCGTCGCCGGGGTCGCCGAAGTACAACTTGGGTTTCTTCGCCAGGCTGAAGTCAGCCGGTTGCTCGTCGTCCTCTTCGCCGGAACGTAGGGGTAATCTAGAAGGCAGATTGCTCGCGTCGTCCTCCGCCACGACGACGATACCGCCGTCGTCGTCGTCGTCCTCGTCCTCGCCCTCCGCGGCGGCGGTGGACGCCTGCGTGGAGGGCGACACGGTGTCGGCCACGCTGTTGCTCGAGAACGATCCCCTAGCCGCCATGGTGGCGTTGGGCGTCTCCGCGGCGGTGGTCATCGCGACGCTCGCGGTGGTCAACGCGGCGGACGTCGAGATGCACGCGTTCGCGCTCATCCTCTGCTGCAGAGCCTCGTCGTAGCTCGATCTGCCTTGACTCGGCGCGGATTGCAGGTCCAGGTGTTTGAAGTCCAGGCCGCACAGCGAAGCTGGCGACCGTAGATCGGGCGGTGGCGTTAGCAACGGAAACGAGCCGAAGGGAAGATGATTCAGCCCCGTGGCAGGTACGGGCAGACCCACTTGGGGCGGCAGCACCAAGGCGTGCGCCATCGACGAGCGGCCGTCGTGCGGCGAGATCTTCCGCCGCAGATGGGGCGAGTGCAGCTTGGGATTCGGGTTGGCGCTGTGTCTGTTGCGCGATCGCCTCGAGCTGAACATCATGCTGCACCCCTTCACCGTGCACTGGTGCATCTCGCGCAGATGCACCGCGCTGAAGTGTATCTTCAACGCGCCCTTGTCGCAGAAGGTCTTCAGGCAAACGTTGCACTGGACCCTCTTCTTGCCGGTGGTGGGGTTGATGAACGGGGTGCCGAGGTTGGGAGGGATATTAGCGGACGCGCCCCACTGGCTACCGGGTCGTTTCCCAGGCGAGTGCGGCTTTCTGCCGGGGATGCCCGGCGGCCTGCCCAGCGGAGTCGCCTGCAGAGGTAGTGGCGGATGGTGTCTGTGATCCGTGACGTGCTTGGACGCGGCGTCGCGCCTGCTCAGGTTCAGCGCGCTGTCCGAATTCTCGTCGTCCTCCTCGTCCTCCTCCGAGCCGAACTCGCTGCTCTTCTCGCCGCCGCTGTGCACGTCCGTGGGCGCCGTCATGCCCGCGATCGAGCCCGTGGACTTGCCCATGGGCGGCGGTGGGAAGTGGGCAGGGAAACTAGGCGGCAGGGCGCCGGAGGACACCGCGACCGACAACGGGTGTCCAAAGTTGAGCGCGGAGGAGGAGACTGGGGCCACTGGCGGCATGTGATGCCTCTGGAGCTGGTTGCCGCTCGAGTGGTGAGGCGGACTGTGCGGACTCTGCGGGTTCCTCATCGACTTTCTGTTCTGCAGCAGCTGCTCGGCTGGCGGCGGCGGTGGTAGCGGCGGGAACGCTGGCAACCCGAGGGTGCCCAGCTTCCGGAAGTCGAACGGTTGCATGCTCTGCAATCTGTTGAGCGGCGACACGGTCAGATGAGAGTCGAGGCTCCTTGGCGGCGAGTTGGCGCTGCTCGTCACGATGGAGTTCCCGCTGGACGCGGTCGAGTAGTGCTTCTGGGCCGTCGGAGACATCGATGGGTGCGACACCGAGGGTGGCGGGGGCGGCGGAGGTAAGGGTGGCGGCAGCCTCGAGCCTGGGGGCGGGAGGCCGCAGTGGAGCAGGTGCAACGGCGGTGGTAGGTGTGCTAGTGGCATCGTCGGCGGCGAAGGTCGTCTGCTTGGTGACATAGCATCCGTACCCGGCGTCCCGGCGGCCAGCAGCAACTGCTGCACGAACGGACGCGTCTCGGCGAACCTGAGGAACTGCTGCAGTACCAGCGGCTCCTCTTCAGGAGAGCAGATGCTCCATCGGTCCAGCACCGGGCCGTTCTGCGAGTCCTGGTAACAGAAGAGTCGGCGTCTCGTTATTTTCGTCGCTTTCAACGGGGAATGCTGTTCCGCGCGATAAAAGTCCAAACAGATTTTGATATTTAAAATGGATAACGTCAGATTCTGACGTTTTTACGTTTCGTACGTGGATATAAGTTTCCGTTAAAGGGAATCAAGAGAGATCGAAACGCTTAATGCGCGAAGTAATTTTTCGATATAATTGTAATCACGCGCACCTCCGTATAAAGTCTCCGAAAGGAAATTACGTCTTCCAGCAACGTGTAACAATTGTTCTCCGACAGTCTTAGATCCATAAAAGCGGTAAAACGTATTAGAGATCGGCTCTGGTACGTGCCACACGCACGGTGGCGGAAGTCGTTTCGCTTCCTCTTAAAATTCCACGGTTAACGTTCGATATCGTGTTTACAGAAAAACAGTTCCAGGCACACGCTCGTTGAGACTCCCTGGAACACGTCCCCGCAACCCCGTCGTAATTTATCGCCAGCTCGATACGATTCGTAAAATCATTCGATCGCTCTCGAATCGGAACAAAGTAAGAGCCGTAAAAACCCGTCCGTTTCGCTCGTTCTTGCGAACTTTTGCCTCGCAAACGTTGCTTCGAGACGGACACCGAAAATAACCCTCTTTCCCCGCGTCTTCGCGTTCTCGTACTCGGGAGTACATCGTAATAAATCGTAATAATCAACATTTTTACGGTGGCGACTCGTTCTCTCGTTGCGCGGTCGATCAAAAATGTCTCGAACAACGGATAAACACGGCGGGCAAGAAAAACCGTGAAATCCGCAAAAAGAGCGTTGTGTGTCATGGCCGAACGTCAACGGAGCGTTGCGAGAATTAGCATTGCAGCCGTATTAATAAATTCCCTGGATACCTGGCTCGAGGCAGTCGAACGTGTAATCAAAGAGTAACCAATCAATTACCGTACTCGTTTCGATACGAGCCTCTCGTTTAACCGTTCCAATAAATTTCTCCTTATTATATTATTACCCAGCGTCGCCTCGCGCTACTTGCCCGCGGCAAAGGGACGGACGCCTCCTTTTCCCGTTTCTAATCGCGTTGGGAAACCGCCGCGTTACGATAATTCCGGGGAAAGAGAAAAAAAAACGAGCGTTTCCTTTATTCCGCGGCCGTGGAAGGCTGCTTGCGTAACGATCGTGCGTACGGGACGATTAACAACAGCGGATCAACGAATAACCGAACTAATTTATTCCATTCGGAGCGATTAGTTCTAGCCGAGCTGTCGCTAATAGGGATCACTGGCGAGGCGATCGAGCTGGTTAATAATAATCGTTCGGAATCTACGGATTTGTTTTTCCTTCCGGCTCCTCGCTTCGCTTTTTTATAGAACGCTCGATTTCAAGGAACTCCATTCTAGAACCGTGCCGCGATTCTTCTTTCGCGGATGTACGCGTACGTCTTTATTAAAGGTACTGATTTCATGGCGAGAGGGAACTTATTCAGCGATCGAAGGCAATAGAAATTTCTGCTGGAGCTTCGACCACGGATTTCGAAAGTGGAATAGGTTAGCAGTCAGCCGTTTAAAGTCTAATCCATTTAACCTCCTCGCTAATTTCAGACGCTGGAAAGAAAGCGTAGGAAGAATACAGAATTCTGCTGACCGATTCATTAGTGCGACCGCCTAATGAACTCCGCGCGAGCACCGGCAAACACGAGGCTCGCGTCAGAAATAGGACGGCGTCCGAAAACCATCGTAGAGCTGGCGACGCGCGTAAAAACCGCGGCGGAGAGCTCTCGCACGACAAAAATGTATCCAACAGCGACTGCTTTCCCGTTATAAATTACATCCAGCCTCTCGTCGGACAGTGACACACATTCGTATCGACAATAATATATTATTTTCCTCATTAACGTCCCGACAACCGTGAAGACGTCCCTAATCCGGCAAAAAGCCGGCCGTTTCTCCGCGGCTCGGAAAACCAATTAACGTGCACGCGACGAGGATTCGAGGATTTTCGTCCGCGCGACGGAGCAGCGTCTCCGCCGCCACCTCGATCGAGTTCATTGTCAGCCTCCCGCGTTTCGTTTCTTTCGCGAGCCGCGCACAGCTAAGGTCGCCGCTGGTTTCTCTTTCGCGTTCTTGATTTCGCTACACCCGTTCTTCCGCGGCGGCTCCGTCGAAAGTCAAGAGCACTTCTTGCTGCTCGATTAACAGGGCGTGATAACGTTTCCGTTCTTGCGCGTCGATCGGCCGAGGATCGACGACGCTGTCGCTGGACTTTCCAATTACACGACACGCTCCGTCGGCTCTCTTTTAAGTCGATTACAGTCGAGGAGTCGATGAATTTCAATTTTTTGTTGACGACGAGTGGAGCTTGGAAGTGAAAATTAGTATGTCGTGAGAAGCTCGAAACGTTGAGAGCTTCGCGAGTCTGATTTTACGGTGCTTGGACGCAGACGCGGAGGAAATTAGTCGAAAGGATGGTCTCTGATCGGAGGAAACTAATTTCAGAGCGATATTTTATGATGGTTTGATGGAGATACGATGGAAATTAGTTGAAAGGATGGTTTCTCATTGAACGAAGTCGATTTTAGAGTGAGATTTTGTGACGCTTGGACGCGGATACGAAAGGAAATAGGCGGAAGATGGTCGCTGATTGGACGAAGCTGATTGTAGTGTGAGATTTTACGATACTTGGACGCAGATACGAAGGAAATTAGTCGATAGAGTGGTCTTTGATCGAACGAAACCGATTCCAGAGTGAGATTTTACGATATTTGGACTCACATCCAAAGAAAAATAGTCAAAAGGATGGTCTCTACTCGAACGTAACCGATTCCAGAATGAGACTACGATATTTGGACTCAATATACGAAGGAAAATAATCGAAAGAATGGTCTCTGATCGAACGAAGCCGATTTCAGAGCGAGATTTCACTATACTTGGACTCAAATACGAAAGAAAATAGTCGAAAAGGTGGTCTCTGATCGAACGAAACCGATTTCAGAGCGAGATTTCTCTATACTTGGACTCAAATACAAAAGAAAATAGTCGAGAGGATGGTCTCTGATCGAACGAAACTAATTCCAAAGCGAGATTTCACTATACTTGGATGCGGATACGATGGAAATTACTCAAAAGAATGGTCTCTACTCGAACGAAACTAATTTCAGAGTGAGACTACGATATTTGAACTCATATACGAAGGAATATAGTCAAAAGAATGGTCTCTGATCGAACGAAGCCGATTTCAGAGCGAGATTTCTCTATACTTGGACTCAAATACGAAAGAAAATAGTCGAAAGGATGGTCTCTGATCGAACGAAACCAATTCCAAAGCGAGATTTCTCTATACTTGGACGCAGATACAAAGAAAATAGTCGAAAGGATGGTCTAAGCCGATTCCAGAGCGAGATTTCTCTATACTTGGACTCAAATACGATAGAAAATAGTCAAAAGAATGGTCTAAGCCGATTCCAGAGCGAGATTTCACTATACTTGGACTCAAATACGAAAGAAAATAGTCGAAAAGATGGTCTCTAATCGAACGAAACCAATTCCAAAGCGAGATTTCTCTATACTTGGACTCAAATACGAAAGAAAATAGTCGAAAGGATGGTCTAAGCCGATTCCAGAGCGAGATTTCTCTATACTTGGACTCAAATACGAAAGAAAATAGTCGAAAGGATGGTCTAAGCCGATTCCAGAGCGAGATTTCACTATACTTGGACTCAAATACGAAAGAAAATAGTCGAAAGGATGGTCTCTAATCAAACGAAACCAATTCCAAAGCGAGATTTCTCTATACTTGGACTCAAATACGATAGAAAATAGTCGAAAGAATGGTCTAAGCCGATTCCAGAGCAAGTTGCCCGGAAAGTGGGACGACGGGAGTGGACGTCGCGGTCCAGCCTCGCGTGGTCGTAGCGTCACGTATCCGCGGCGGTGGAATCGCGACGGCTCCTTCTAAAACCAGGGTGGCCGAACGCGAATATATAGAGCGGCGGCCGTTGTATATTTACGCATACCGACGGGCTCGACGTAACGCAGGACGGGCACCGCGGCGCGACGCTTTTCGCGTCTCCCGCTGTATATTTCTTCAAGCACGCACACGCGCCCGCGGGCCCGCGAGTCGACGCCACTCCGAAATACGAGGCGCTCGTTATTTTTCGCGCTCGAGCCTTTCCCGTATACGACGCGGACTTTGTAACACGAGACCAGCGCCATTTTCCCTTTGTCGCGCGCCACCGTTCGAGCGCCCACCTGAAAATCGGAAACGAGTTTAATGAATCTTAAACGATTGTGTACGCGGACGATTTTGGCTCAGACCGGTTGCAAAATGGACGATGGTGTCTACAAATGAGAATATGGAGTCTAGGACTCTTGATTTTTCCTTAAAATCCTATGGCAAGTTGAGAGAAATGCTGTTTGCGTGGACGTTAGATATTAATATTATTGACTGTGAGAAAGTTATCGCAATGTAACTCAGTGAAAAATAGAATTCCTGGAGCGTCTGGAGCGGATCACCACGGAGGTTTCTAAACATCCTCCGCGGATGACACGCGGCACCGACGCTAACGAAGCCCGCGACAGTGGCGCGAATCGCGAGTGGAGAATTACGGGACGCGTCCAGGACACGAGGCGGAGGACAGTGACCTCGCAGAAAACTGAATTTTAAGGCGAAAGAATTTTAACACGATCCCGTCAAGTGTTTCCTTAAAAGATCGTTAATCAATTGTGGGAACAAGAAAACGAGCAAACCGAAAAGTCTCTAATTCCGTGGCACTCTGGTGCAAAACGTTCCGCGCCACCGTAGAACAAAGATTAACTTTTCGTTGAGTAACCGGCTCGAAAAAAACGTCCTGTAATTTCTGCCGCGACGATGCGCAATAAACCTACTGTATGAAAAAAAAAAGCGAAAGAGGAGCGGGGAGAGAACAAAATCGGAGAGAAGGAGAGGAAAGAGGAGGAGGAGGGGAGAGAGAGAGAGAAAAAAAACGGCGTGTCCTCGCGCAAAAACCAGACGCACTAAGAAAGAGAAAAAAAAAAAACGGAACGGGACGAGGGAAAATTTCCGAAAAATCGTTGCGCTCGAGCGTTTGGCAGGCGTGAGACGATCGATGCCTCGCGATTTTTGCACCGACGCCTCGCTAAATATACACCGTTCGACGGAACAAGCCGCCTCGCGACGCGTTATGACCGCGTCGATCGTTGAACGCCTCTATTATTCCCAGACGACGTTCTAATTGCGACACGGCCAATCGTCGTGGACCAGTCGTGACGAATTAGCCGACGAACGAGTCGAACGAAACGCGGTTACGCGTTTGCCGAGCTGGCTGTGAAAATTATGGTGATCACGGGGCGACACCTGCCGCGATCTTCCATCGATCTCTGCTTTCTGGTCTCTTTACGTTTTAATACTGAACTTTTGGTAACTGCTTCTGTCTCTCGATCTTCCTCCATCTACGCTTATCGACATCTCCGCGACCTTCCACAGTTGCCACGTACGACGTCCGCAAGCAACTCGAAACTCTGGGCCCCGCGAAGGGGTTCTCCAATATGGCAGCCGTCGTCGATCGGCGAAAAACAACGGGCTCGCTCTTAAAACCGTAATTTCGAGCGTCGAGGGAATCGCGATCAGCTCCTCGCGTGCGGAATTAAACCCGAGTCCCACGGTGCGACTCGCGTTCTCAGACGTCGACCGTTTAGGCGTCCCTTTCACGTAACGACGAGCGTTTAGTCGGTTCGCGGAACCGCTTTTCACTCAGCGGGCCTTCGCTGGTCACGCACACGCGCGAACCTTCGTCGTCCAGGACGGGGCATTCCCTCGGCGGAAGGGAACGCTGTCTAGCCGGAGGCGGAAAAGTCCTTATGGGAAACGGTCGAAACCCGAGTTGGGAACGTTTCGGAGACAGGTGGCCCCGGGGAGAGCGCGACTTTTTTCTGGATGCGGCTCGTTTAAAGGTGAAAGTGTGCGGGGACTTGTAGGGAACCGGACGTTTTCGTCGCAGGAGACCCCCGGTTTCCCAGGAACCGGTGCAGCCTTGCAAAGCGGTTTAATTCCGCTCTTTATAGCCCGACTCGCTTCCTACGCGCTGGAGAAATCTGCTGTCAAAGCGCAGTTCACCGCGAGGTGTTCGCAATTAAATGCTGTTTAGCGCATAAAAATGCGCCATTTCTAAAGCACGCAGTAACCTGCGGAGGATTGGTATCGTCGAATGATCCACCCAAATCGGCCAGTTCACTGCGAGGTGTTTGTAATTAAATGCTGTTCGATTTTTAATTCATGCGAGTCTTCGTTGGTACGATGCAGCGCCTAAAAGTGCGCCATTTCTAAAGCACGCAGTAACCGTGCGGAGGATTGGTATCGTCGAATAATCTTCGCTTTGCAGACTTAAAGACACTACCATCCACCCAAATCGGTCAGTCCACTGCGAGGTGTTTGTAATTAAATGCTGTGCGATTTTTAATTCATTCGAGTGTTCGTTGGTACGACGTAACACGTAAGAGAGCGCCATTTCTAAAGCACGCAGTAACCGTCTAAAAGATTGGTATATTCGAGTGATGTTCGCTCGCTTAGCAGATTTAAAAACACGACCATCCACTGAAATGGTCAGTTCACTGCAAGATGTTTGCAGTTAAATGCTGTTCGATTTTTAATTCAATCGAGTCTTCGCTAGCACGACGCAGTGCCTAAAAGTGCGCCATTTCTAAAGCACGCAGTAACGGTGCGGAGGATTGGTATCGTCGAATGATCTTCGCTTTGTAGAGACATCATCCATCCACCCAATCACCCAAATCGATCAGTTCACTGCAAGGTGTTTGTAATTAAATGTTGTTCGATTTTTAATTCAACCGAGTCTCCGATAACACGACGCAACACGTAAAAGTGCGGCATTTCTAAAGCACGCAGTAACCGTGTAAAAGATTGGTATATTCGAGTGATGTTCGCTCGCTTAGCAGACTTAAAGACACTACCATCGGTCAGTTCACTGCGAGGTGTTTGTAATTAAATGCTGTTCGATTCTTAATTCAACCGAGTCTTCGATAACACGACGCAACACGTAAAAGTGCGGCATTTCTAAAGCACGCAGTAACCGTGTAAAAGATTGTTATATTCGAGTGACGTTCGCTCGCTTAGCAGACTTAAAGACACGGCCATCCGCTGAAATCGGTCGCTCGCTAAAAGCAACCCCCGAGGTGGCGCGCGGACCCGTGGAAGGTGCCCTCGAAGGAGCCTCTTTAAACGGACGCGAGCGTTCGTTCGAACTGCAACAAATGTGGCTGAGCGAAAGAAACGGCGAAACGGACGAGAGAGTGGATTCAGGCGACAGCAAATTGAACAGCTCGGAGGCAGAGCGCGGTAATGATCGAAGAAGCGACGCGCGGAGGGGGCCAAGGGGGGGGGGGGTGGCCGCGGTAACAGTCGAATTAGCGGAATCGCGCGTACGTGAGAGCAATCGCTAAACCGTTGATACCATATAATCGGTAATATCTTTCCGCACGCTAGAATGTCTCTTTTTGCGCGCGGACGTACCACCTCCGGGCGTTCAGCCGCTTCTTGCCGCTGACGACCAGCGGTACGCCGCTTTTTGGCACGTCTAATGTCCTTTAAATTGGCCGATGAACTCGAACGTCGCGCTGCTTATCCCACCGTTGGGGATTTTATTAATTTCCACGACCGCTGATGGGATAATGATAATGATAATACGCTGCACGCGAGGACGTTGAACCGAGCGTTGCCCGGTTGTTCCACGGGCCGGCGTCGTTCGGTTATGCGCGCGGAAACTGGACGGGGGCACGGATAATGGTATCAATTTGGAACAGCGGATTGTTTTCTGCGTGGACGCGGCCTCCTTCCGTCCGCTACGAACGAGGAAGCTTTCCTCTTTCGAATCCATCAAACCTCGCTTCTTCTAAGCTTCGAGTCCGTGAAAGCGTGTCTCCCCCTGGGGGTACAGACACGGTTCTCATATACGTTGCACAACGAGCGTTTCGTGGTGCCATTCGAGACATTTCGAGCAAGGAATCCAATCTACTCTGGCTTATTAGCTGGAAATAGTTGACATCACGCGCGATTATTTAGAGGCGAACGGTAACAAAGTCGACGTAGAAGAGGGAACGGAAGAACACCTGAATTTTTCGCGAGTCCCAGCCGAGTTACGCGTGTGCCGCTTCCGCGAATAATGGCGATTGTGCGGTCGATTTCATTAGCCTGGCTGATTTTTCCGTGAGAAGGCAGCCGGGTGCCGCGGCTGGAGGCGTTCGAGTTGGGCGCGCGTTCAAGCCCGCTCGAAGCGGGTTAAACGCGATTCACATCGTTCCGATTCTCACCGCGGCCCGCAGCTACACCGTATGATTTATTTTTTTCCATTAAATTACCAACCTTCCTAGTCAGGCGTTTCCTTTCTTTTGTTTACGCCGCGGATCGAAACGCGAGCGAAGGATGGATCCACGCCGCGTCTCGCCACGACTCGAGCTGGGAAGAGAAAATGGCGGAGGGACAGGGCGTGCGATTTATTGCCAGGACGATCGCGGAGTCGAACTCGATGAAAATTTCATCGGAAAAGTCACGGGAGAAATGGAACGCGCTGAAAGTTCCACGGACAGACTGGTTGTATGCAAATAATTAGCTGAATTTATGGCCGCAGGGGTAACGAAGCTGCCGTTCTTCCTCTTCTTTCTGTGGGAAATCTCTCTTTGGCTCTCTAACCGTGCGCTCTGCATCACGCTACGAGGTATGCTTTTGTGTTTGGACACGTGCTACACGGTCTGCCAGTGTGCACTGTGAAACGCGCTAGAACCGCGCTGAGTTGCACCTGCGCTATTTATTATATGTAAATCTCTACTCTGGTTTGCTTGCGTTAGTCGAGCGGAACAGTTTCGCTGGTCTTCGACAACGAGTCGCGAATGAAAAACAGCGGTGAACTTACTTTCGTCGCAGAAAAATTCCGTCCGAGATATTCGAAAATTGCGAACCCGCGAGCGAGCGCGTCCAGGAAGAGGACTCGCGTCGGGTGCAATCTAAGTAAAATACGCAAGAAGCAACCGCACCCGGGGCGATTTAAGAGACAGTAAATGACGCACGAACGCGCTCGCTGATGGTAATTTCGTCTCCTCTAAACCGACATTTTTCATCCACCTTTAAACGTCGCCGACATTAGCGCTGCGTCTCCCGACATCAACGAAACCCGTAAAACTCGACCAAAGCGGTCGTGCCTGATTTCATTTTCCATTTTTTCCACGTCCCCCGCGACTTCTTTCGCGTTTAACGACCTCTCGTTACGTTTCGTTGGCCCGTCCTTCGACTGCGTTCGTCTCGTTTCATTCTCGCGGTCAATTTTCTCGCCCTTCGTCCACTTTATACAAATACGACAGCGAGCGGTAATTAACGCGCGCGTTTCGTCGACGAAACTGGCCGTTCGCGGCGCTCGCGCAGCAAGATTGATACGCGGGGCCGCGTAATTAAACAAGAACGCGGGCGACGCCAGCCGTCCTTAATTCGTTGGGCGTGATCCGTCGTCCTTCCATCGGCACCCAATTAATCCTTTAATCAAGTCCCCGGCAATTATCGCGGTCGCGTTAGCGAAATCCTTCGATCGTTGTCGACGCGACTTTCCATCGTGGCTCGCTCCAGCGCCATTTTCGTTCTCCAATCGATTTCAGGAGACTGTTCAAAGTTTGTATAGTCATTTTTTCGTTCAAATTTGTATCCATTTCATTTTCTGTGCGTCAGAAACTTGAAAAGATACTTCGAGGCTGGTAAACAGCTAGTTTTTCTAATTCGAACTAAGATACAGTGGAATCACTGTCTGTCCAGTGACGCACCGATTCTACTTATTCCTCGCCACTATCACATCTGTCCCGCGTCCTTTCCGACTTCCTCGAAGTTTGAAAACGCGTTCTTTTTCTTAAAAAAGGATCTCTTACGCCATCACGAGGTATCTGTCTCGGTTTCTCTCATTTTTATGTCGCACACAGTTAAGTAAGACGATGGTTTTTTACTTTCAGCCCATGTCGCCGACTGGCAGCGGCTCCTTTCGTCGCTCGATAAAGTGTTGCGAACTGTGTCGTACAGCTGAAAAAGGAGGACGAACTTCGAAAAAAAAAAAAAGAGAAAAAAGGGAAAAGGGGGATATTTCGTGTACGCCCACGATATGAAACCTGCGCGACAAGGCTCTCCCTCGTCTCTCCCGTCAGCTGCCTCCATCTGGCGGCGCGATCGCGAACGAGCCGCGGTTTTCCCTTCGAAAGGAGAGACGGCGATCGACGGCAATGCCATCCGTGACTGGACACCGCATATGATTTCACGGCCGATGCGCGGCCGTCTTATTCGTGTGTAGAAATCGTGAAGATCTCGCGTGGATATCCGCCTCTAAATTGGATTGCAGCTACCTGCAGTCCCTCTTTACCTCCGCCAGAAACCGCTCCCCCGCGTCGCTCTTTCGGCCCGCAACTGCGTTTCTCCGTCTCCGCCTCGAAGCGCTTTTTGCTTTTTCCTCTTTTTCGGAATTTTTTACCGTTCCCTCTATTCCTCCCCGCCAGTCGCCCTTTTTTTTTTTTCACCACGTTCGCGTGAGAACGAGCGATTGCGCACGCCGATTTGTTATGTAAGCGAATTGGTTGCACCCAATAGGTGGAAGGTATCGCTGGTGATTTCAATGCTAGCAGACGGGAGAATTAGTTCGCGCGTTTTTCGACGGACGAGCGACATTGGCGGTTAGTATGTTCTTCGACGCTCTTACGAATCTGTCTTTACTTTGAACGCGAAAGAACTCTATTCTTCATTTTCCAAAGTGTGAAAATCGCATAATAAGGAACCATGATTCTTTCCTTTGCTTTCCCCTCTCGACCTTCGAAAACGAAAAGCATCCGCTCCTAAAAAGCGAAACGAGCGACATTGGCGATTCGTATGTTCTTCGACGCTCTTACGGATCTGTCTTTACTTTGAACGCGGAAGAACTCTGTTCTTCATTTTCCAAAGTGTGAAAATCGTATAATAAGAAACCATGATTCTTTCCTTTGCTTTCCCCTGTCGACCTTCGAAAACGAAAAGCATCCGCTCGTAAAAAGCGAAACGAGCGACATTGGCGATTCGTATGTTCTTCGACGCTCTTACGGATCTGTCTTTACTTTGAACGCGAAAGAACTCTGTTCTTCATTTTCCAAAGTGTGCAACGGAAAATCGCATAATAAGGAACCATGATTCTTTCCCTTGTTTTCCCCTCTCGACCTTCGAAAACGAAAAGCATCCGCTCGTAAAAAGCGAAACGAGCGACATTGGCGATTCGTATGTTCTTCGACGCTCTTACGGATCTGTCTTTACTTTGAACGCGAAAGAACTCTGTTCTTCATTTTCCAAAGTGTGCAACGGAAAATCGCATAATAAGGAACCATGATTCTTTCCCTTGTTTTCCCCTCTCGACCTTCGAAAACGAAAAGTATTCGCTCGTAAAAAGCGAAACGAGCGACATTGGCGATTCGTATGTTCTTCGACGCTCTTACGGATCTGTCTTTACTTTGAACGCGAAAGAACTCTGTTCTTCATTTTCCAAAGTGTGCAACGGAAAATCGCATAATAAGGAACCATGATTCTTTCCTTTGCTTTCCTCTTTCGACCTTCGAAAACGAAAAGCATCCGCTCGTAAAAGGCGAAACGAGCGACAAGTCGAGCAGTGTCTCTCGTCGAGGAGCTCCACGAGGCGGTTTCAATCGGTAACCGCCGCGAGCAAAGCGCACCGTGATTACCGCGACGGGCACACAGCATTAAACACTGGCATTACGCATTAGTACGTTAAGAAAAAAAGTCACGCGGAGCGTTATCGAGCCGGCTGATCGGCCACCGAATCGCTCGAGCCGCGGTCCTCGATCGTTAATACCTGTTGGTCCTGTTGTTCCAGCCGCGGCCACTGTCCCGGAATCGAGAACCGGCCATTAACGATCGATATCGCGGCGAATTTCATCGTTTTCTTCTCCTCCCTTTCTCTCTTTCTGCCCCGCGTTTGCGCCACCGTTTTCCCTCTCGATCGTCATCCAGCGAAAGAGGGAAAGAGAAAAGGAGCATCCATCGTCGCGGGGATGAACGATGTGACTTTGATCAGCGCGTTCCGCGCGTTTAACGCTGCCATTATCGCGGAGGAATAATAATTCCCGATGCCCGCGGGCTCAGAAACTCTGTCGCTGGAGATTTAGCAACAGGGAGTTCCCCATCGCGACACGCGTGGACGATTTACGTACGAATTAAATCGTCCCTTTTCTTCTCTTCTTCCCACCTCGAGGTCCGTCTCGAGCGATCCGACGAGGAGGACCGTCGAGGCGTTTTTGGGACACCGCGACATTGGTGTGTCGCGACGCGGAGAGCGGTTTTGGTGGTGGTTTTTTGCGGGGAGGACAAAGAGGCAGGCGGCTCGCGGTTGCGGCTAAATTGAGATCGTCGAGTGTTTGGGTGTCGGTGGTGCGATCGAGTTCTTGGTCCTCCCTCGAGTGGGATCTTCTTTGGTTCACGGTTGTTTGGATTGTGGCCCGTTGGATCACCGATCGAAGGATGCGCGCGGTTTTTGTACGCCACGGGAGTGTTTGTGGAGCTGCTGGACCTTGGTGGGCCAAGCTCTTCGCTTTTCGTGGCTTCGACATTGTCCAGCGAAGCTTTTCGTTTCTCTTTTTTCGTAGAAAAGGCATCCGTGCGTGTGAATAGCGTTCGTTAGTGACAATTCGAGTAAATTTTTAACCGTATCGGACGTTTAAACGTACCAGTCGCCGAAGGTTTGAAAGTGTTTCAAAAGTAATTCAGGTCGACCAGCGTTCCTTGAATTTGTTATTACACGCGAAATTTTTACATAAAAATTCGTTGGTCCGCGTACCTTTCAGACGCGTTCGCCATAAATGAAATTCTTCGAAACAAAATTCCATACTCTTTGTCACTTGTGCTGTACAGCACCGTATAATCACTCGCATACTAAATGTGTCACGTAATATATGGAAACCTCCGCACTATAATTATCCAATGCCTTAACACCGGACTTTTCGTTCACTTACACGATACTTTCTACCCAACACCTTCAATCATCAATTATTTAACACGCACAAGTCTTTAATCCCAAATCACCCACTTAGTACCCACGACATACCCCAGTGGCGCTAAATTCACCGCGACAATCGCGCAACGTTCTCAAAATATCTTCAACTTTCAATTTCTCGGACGACAGTTTCCAGAGCTACGATTTTTTCGTAAAAACAGAGCTCTTCCAAAGACCATAACACAAATTTTGAGATCGAAGATCGTCGTAGAAGAATGATTTAAAATGGTTCAAGTTAGGTTCCTCTTTGAGTCAGTTTCAATTTTTTAGAAAGACTATTTTTAATTCAAATAGATTCGAAATTCGAGTACACTTTACTCCAATAACAGAACTCTTTCAAAGACCTTCAAAGCTCAAATTTTCAGCTCCAAGATAGTCGTAGAAAAATTATTCAAAATGGTTCCTGTTGGTGTCCGAGTTAGGTTCCTGTTTGCGTCACTTTCGACTTTTTTTACTCAAATAGATTCGAAATTCGAGTACACTTAACTCCAATAACAGAACTCTTTCAAGGACCTTCAAAGCTGAAATTTTCAGCTCCAAAATAGTCGTAGAAAAATTATTCAAAACGGTTCAAGTTAGGTTCCTGTTTGAGTCAGTTTCGACTTTTTTTACTCAAATAGATTCGAAATTCGAGTACACTTTACTCCAATAACAGAACTCTTTCAAGGACCTTCAAAGCTCAAATTTTCAGCTCCAAGATAGTCGTAGAAAAATTATTCAAAATGGTTCGAGTTAGGTTCCTTTTTGAGTCACTTTCGACTCTTTTAGAAAGACTATTTTTAATTCAAATAGATTCGAAATTCGAGTACACTTTACTCCAATAACAGAACTCTTTCAAGGACCTTCAAAGCTCAAATTTTCAGCTCCAAGATAGTCGTAGAAAAATGATTCAAAATGGTTCAAGTTAGGTTTCTGTTTGAGTCACTTTCAACTTTTTTTACTCAAATAGATTCGAAATTCGAGTACACTTCACTCCAATAACAGAACTCTTTCAAAGACCTTCAAAGCTGAAATTTTCAGCTCCAAAATAGTCGTAGAAATATTATTATAGCTCAAGTTCCTGTTCGAGTCTGATTCAAGCACGAGTGTCGACGGAAGAATAACTCTGGAAGCGGATAGTCCGTGGCTATAAACGAGAGGTTTCCGCTCGTATTTGGAGCGCGTTAACAGCGAACGGGGATCGTACAGCTTGATCGCGGGGCCGAATATAATTAACGTCAAAAACGCGATACGGCTGACAAGCGTTTGCGTTTCAGCGGCCGCGAGTCGCGGACGTTCGTTTTTCCGGCCGCGAGCGTGACGCGTTACGTTTCAATCCGGCTCTGCTGGCAGCGTTTTTCTTTTAACGCAAACTTCGCGTTAACCGTGGCGATGAAATCGTCGCCTAACGAACCGCACGGCTCGCAGCCATTCTTTATTACATCGAACCCACGGAACGAAGCGGAATATTTTCGAGAAAAACGTAACGAAGTCCTCTGAAACTGCGAATGTAAAAGATGGAGTTTGCACGGAGGTCCGCGTGTCCTTGAGCAAATTTCACGATGCACAGTGTTGGAGATAGTCGTTTCACGTAGCACAATCATTCGAGAGGATATTCGAAAGATACTAAACAATCTTATTTCGCGTTAATCGCCACCACGATAACCTATTACGCGTGCGACGGGAAGATCACTCGATGATCGTCACGTGGATGAGGAAAAAACGCGGATCAATAGTTATCGACGACTCGAACGACAATTAATCGGGATCGAGGCACGCGTTTTTTGGAACCAGACTGACCCTGACCTGATTTCCGGCCGGCCAACCATTTTTCCCGATTCCTACGCGCGCAAATCTTCTACTTCCGTTTCTTTTCTCTCTCCTCGTTCACCGTTGTCGAGCGCGGCGGATCGGTAGTCGACGCGAACGGCACGCCGCAGTTTTAATTTCCCCGTAGCCGATCATGCGCCCAGTTTCGCGTTTCCG
Source organism: Xylocopa violacea (assembly GCA_963969225.1). Taxonomy (NCBI): domain Eukaryota; kingdom Metazoa; phylum Arthropoda; class Insecta; order Hymenoptera; family Apidae; genus Xylocopa; species Xylocopa violacea. The sequence goes on along the minus strand of CAXAJV010000005.1, from coordinate 36,813,426 downwards.
CTCGAGTAATCGACCCGAACGGACCCGTCGATCCTCCTCCCGTCTCCCTTTTTCATCTGACATCGCGTCGCGCCGCCTCCCTCGTCCCGATCCTTTCGATCGATCGTGCTCGAGTATGTGCACCGCCGTCTCTCCACCAGGATGCTCTGTAATTTACGGTTTTGGATCATGCTCCCATCGAGGTGGAGTAATGACAGGTCGATCGGCTCCGGGGCTACCATCTCTGCCGGTTTCCGATCCCCTCGCGTCTACTTATCGCTGCCACTTTCGATCCTACGAATCGGTCGTTCTACGTGCGCCTCCTTTTGCAGCAGGACGGAAATGTCCGCCGTTCCTTTTTACGAATCGCACTCGCGTAGCTCGCGGATCCTCGAGATCGACGCTCGAGGAGCTTCGAACGATCCGAGCGCAAAGTTTCGCGGTCAAGATCGGAATTTTGGAACTTCTGCCGACAGGATTGTGGAAGGAATGGCAAATTCAGTCGCTCGCCAACAGCGAAGCGCAAGAAATCGCGCGAGAAGAAACCGTTTCGAGATCGAAGGAACGTGCGACGAGAGAATCGAAGCTGTTCGGAGCGTCCCATCGCCTCGATCGGAGCCGGTTTATCGAACGAAGTTCCGCTGGCACGGATCGAATCGAAGGCTCGTAAAGAGGAAAGCGCATGCGAAGTCACAATGCAAGGTTAGTCAACGTAATCGCGATCATCGCGGGCCCGTGCCGGAGCGTGTTGCTCGCGAAAAAGAAAAACCGATGCCTACGCAAATGCTGCAGCGCCGCGGCGAGTCAGGTTCAAAACGATTGTCTTCGAGTGTACAGGAACGCTTAATCGATGGTTAATCGGTCGGAGACCAGCCGCGCAGCCGACTCCGCGATAAATCGTTACCCTCCGCAGAATGTTACTACGCTTCAAGGTCCGGAGATTTCGCTAATTTCTTGCGCCTGTTTTGATAATCCATTAAGCTCTTCCTTCGAGGAAGATTCCTTTGAAAAGATACAAGATTTCACCTTGTCCCACTGCGCGCGAGGAGTGTCGCGTACAAATTGAACAATTCACACGTCCGCGCGACACCGGATCCCAAAACTTTCCCTCGACGACGAAAATTACAATTTTAGTTCAAACAAGAGCGTACTCTACGATCTCGATCGTTTCATCGAAGAAAAATCGTTCGCTTCTTCAAAATTCTTCATCGCTAACCCGTTCGATTCCTCTGACTGCGCCATTTACACTCGCAAATTTCTCCATACTCCATTATACACGGTACAATCACTTTCCAAACTCGAAATTTCTAATCGTATTAGAAATTAACCAACTCCAAAAGCTGTAGATTCTCGTATACTCCATCGCAGTCAAAATTCTCTACAGAAGTCAACTCGTACACTTTCTTTCAAAAAAAAAAAGGGCAATGTTTCGCTCTAAAGTTCAGCTGTCAGACTCGCGCGACGCAGGAACGCGAAAACCGTTCGCGTACCGTCGCGACGCTGCGCGTCCATTAGCGGAAACGCGGGCGATCCAGCCAGTCGTGTCGGTTCTCGGTCGAATCGACGGGTTCCCTGGGCGTGCGCTATCAAATTCGTCACGGTTGCTCGTGGCTCTTTCGCGAGCGACGTGTTCGCGGGTGAAAAATCGAATGGCCCCTCGATTAATAAGAAAGAAACGCGCGCAGCGCTGGGAAAAGGGTCCACAATCACGGCTGTCAACGTTGGGGATACGCGCGCGATCGAACGGGCCCCGCTAATAAACCGTCGACCGATCGATCGATCGAGATATTATCGAGCGGCGTCGAGACCGCGATCGCCACCTGGTCGATCGATTTATTTGACTTCTAGATCGATACACGCTGTCCGCCTTGTGTACGATTCGATTTATAGATCGGCTGGTCTCAGTCGAATCGATCATGCCCCGTAATGATCTCTCGGCTGGTTTTTTCCCCAGGAAATTCACCTCGCGTTCGTTTTTGGTTGGCTCGGAAGATCGAGGCGGTTCCGTCGAGTCACTTCGCGATCGGGTTTTTCGAGAGCTTAACGCGATTGTTGGTTTAATTACCAAAAGCCTTGTTACGCTTGGGATGATTGTTTCAAGGAACGGAGCGTTTAGCGAAAAGTGAACGACAGCTGCGTAATGGGACGCGATGCGAAACCGAGGATTTTTGCTTTTCCTCGAGCGATCTATTACGCGACGAACAAAGTCATCCTGGAGACGAAGTTGAGGAGAATTGGTCCGCGGCAGATGTTCGATCGTAAAGTCGTTAGGTTGTAAAGCATCGTGCGACGTATACGTGTGGGTGTATATTACTTCCTCGACGTGTTCCCGCGACAGTTCGATCTTGAAAAGAAATCAGGCCGTGTAACCGAGCCGCGCGTTCTCTTACGAGAAACAGTTACAATTGCTCTTTAAAAATCCGTTCGCGTTTCGCCAGAATCGCAGACCGCTCGAGGGACCGCGAAATTCGAGCTCGAAACGAACGAAAATCGTTTGACGCGCGAACAGCGACAACCGCTCGTCCGGTAGCGAGGAGGAGCGAAAGATGGTGGCCGGTTCGACAAAGGGCCATCGACTACTCGACGGAACGTCCTCGCTTCGGGGTCGAACGATTCGCGACGCGGAGAATTCGCTCGTAAATCGAGGCGCGAGCGGGCAGAGAAGGCGGTTTCACGTTCTCCAAAGCGTTCCGTCGAGGCATCCGCAGTAAACTGCGACGCTTCTGCTCCCAGCGAAACCCTACCGGATTCCACGGCCGTATTGCCGCCGCTTGTCGTGCGAAATTGCCTTCCGCTCCGCGAAACTCGTGCCCGATACGCCGCGCCGTGCCGCCACGGACCGCGATATGATTTACCGTTTCCACGTCCGCGGCCTCATCCCCCTCCCGGAGGAGAGAGGACTGACTGCAGCGGCGAGATGCCCGGATACCAGGCCCTTTCGACCGTGGAAAACCGAACATGGCGACGGACGTTGCCCAACGGACGCCACCTTCGCCGCGATTCTTTTCAATCAGAATTTAGGCGTCGCGAATGGGAAGGAACGGGATCGATTTGTCGTAAATATCGCGGCTCGAGTTTCACCTAGCGGCGGCCTCTTCACAACGTCGTCGTGAAACGTACAGCAACATTACATATTTTCGTGCAATTTATTATGAATTATCATTTGCGCAACAAAGTAGAATGTAGGAGCAATTATTATCGCTGCCAGGAGTATTTGCAATAACTGGGTACACCGCTTGTCAGAAAACGATTTGTAACTTACGAAAATGACAGACGTATTTCCCGTCAACTCGCACGTGAACACGATTAATTCTCGCGGCGATCCCGCTGGAAAACGTGGCTCGCCAAGTTTCTGGCCGATCTCCAGACGGAGGATCGCTTCTTATCGCGTCGCAACGAGATCGTGGACCGGCGGATTTTAGCGATCATCGCTCGTCTCGTCACCAGGTGCAATCGTACAAATTGCCAGGGACGAGATTCCTCCGTATTAATTAAAATCTCGCGCAGCAGCAATATTTATGGCCTCGATAGGATCGTCGGAAAAGACGCGAACAGTCGGCGAGTCGATCATGCGAGCGACGCGAGAGGTTCCGCCGAGGAAATTCACCGCGCGAGTGCGTGTCTGCATCGCTACCGATGCTTTTCGATAAGCACCGCGTTGAATGGAAACGTTCGTATAATAACGCACGGCCGTTATCAAGTTTTCGTGACGTGACATTTCCTCGTTAAGCAACACCGCGGTAAGTACCGTGCTTTTATCCGAAATTCCAACACGAGATCCTTGCCGATCCTTTTTCACGAGCAATTTGTACCGCTGTAATTCGTTCCTGAGAATCTTGTTGCCCCTAAACGAGGCAAACGTGCGTTAAACGAGCATAATGTTTCGTACTATTGGATTCGCGCAGCAGGTGAATAGCGAAATTCGAATTCGAAGGAGGATACGTAGTTGGAAAGGAAAGTCGCTGAAACGTTGATTCTGGCTTCGATTGTCTCGAACAGCACGCGCCACGTTCACTTTGGATAATCAAGTTCAACCGTGGATGGCGTTTAATAAGACGCTATAATTATCCGGCAAAAAGAGCGTAGGAGGAAGAAACTCGCTCGAGCGGAACCGCTCCGACCAAGGCGAGCCATTTTCTTCGGGACTCCGGAAACGTTTGACGTCCCGTCGTTGACAAAACACGCCGCGTTATCGTCGAAGCAAACGCCGCGTGAAATTCGCGAATAAATCCGATTGGTTGCCCCGAATTATCCGGAAGCCGGCCCAGTAATCCGCGCGACGTCGAAAGAACGCAGGAATAACCGTAAGAAACGGGTTCCGAGACTATTTTCGACGCTCGTGGCCGAGCGCGTATGCCAAGAATCGTTTCAATTACAAAAGATAATACTGGCTTGTGTATAACGTTGCCTAAGTCGCCCGTGCGCGTGTTCCTTTAACAGCGTTTGACAGCGATGCCTCGGCTAGAAAAATAAAGACCGAGGAACGATCAATTTCGCGGACGACTCGACGGCGTCCTTCTTCGACCCTTTCGCTCGTGGCGAACGTCCCTCGCGGTCTTCCGCGACCATTGCGCGACGATCCATCGTCGACCATCGCCGTCCACGCTCGTCGAAGTCGCGCGGCTCGCGATTACAGCTAAACAAGGTGGATGTTGCGTCGATCGAGAGAAGCTGAGAGATTTTTCACGCGTGGAGGATCGTCGACCATCGCTATTCGCACGCGCGATTCCAGCTGAACGAGGTGGATGTTGCGTCGATCGGGAGAGGTTCAGAGATTCTTCGTACGCGGAATTGTAGCCTAATTAATATCCCAATTATTCATCGTGTCGTTGGAACATGATAAAGAGACTGGTGTTTATACCTCGTTACAAAATATTATTGAGAAACATTTAGCGAGGAATGGCGATGCTTCGCTATCTCGCTGGAAATGCGCTATGAGCGACTGGATACGAATTATCAATCATATCGCTAGAAAAATATTGTACTATGTAAATTAGAAAGTGATGCAACCGTTTCCAGAGCTGCATCTAACGTCACGCCGCAATGGTGTCTTCGGTGAATTTAGTCGGGAAAGTAAATCAGTTCCGCGATACCAAAGTCGATTTTTACAGAGTTCTCAGACTCGCTTCTCGAATCACACACCCTCGAGCCTTCGCAATTGACTTTATCCAACCCGATTACTCGTTATTCTCGAAGACCATCGAAAGGAAAATTTCCTCGAAGATAATTAAATTTCTCCGAAAAACTGCAAGTTTCCAATTAACCCCAGAAGTAATTAAATCTCTAGTCGAAGTTCGAGGCTAGCGAGCCCGTCGAAAATAACTTGCCGTCACACCGATAATTACTCCTCGAGTCGACGCCCAATTTCCTCGAACTCGAACAACTCTCGAAGAACAAAAGACGCGCGGGACGAGGCTCCAGTTCCCAGCGATTCGAGTTCGACGAGGTCGACGCGAATTGGGCGACGCGATCGGAAGTCGCGGCTCTGTCGTCGGCTCGTCGACGGGCGACGATAACGTCGCGATAACAAGCGAGGAGCGCAGCCGGTGAAACGCGGAATTAACACCTTCCCGGTTCGACGATATCGCGATAATTGGCCGGGAATATGTCGCGTGTATCGCGTCGTCCATTAACGCTCCGCCATCGGCTGGACGCGTTTGACGCGCGATCGCTGGGCGACGAGCATGGCGGCGGACAGAGAAAAAAGAAGCGAGGGGGAACGAGTTTAAAAGGACGACGGTGATAACAGGCTCGCGCAGGGCGCCCGTTTCTGATGGAATCCGCGTTTTGCGCGCGCTTTCACGATCCTGCCCGTCACCGACCGCCATCGGAACGCGGCTTTCTTCCTACGAATTTCTAACGCGCCTGCGGAACGATTTCGTGGCCCCAAAAAGGGGGCAGGTGTCGATCTCGAGGACGTCGCGCGACGGAATTCGTGTCTGCGATTTCGAAAATCTGGGAGAATCGATGGGAGAATCTTCTTGGGAGATTCCAGGTGGTATCGATGACATCGATCGATCGATGGTTTCTGGATTCTAGAGACAACGCTCGGACGCGTATTTGTTGGATGGAACCTCGAGTGTGGCGGATTGGAAGCTAGAATTTGCGCGGCTGCCAATGATTTCGTCAACAATATCGATCTATTTTTCGAATCGTTGCGAGATTTCTGATTTTCTGTCTCGGGAGTAGTCGAGGCTGGTTGATATCAAACAATTTTAACCGCAAATCTGATGTAAAACAACGACAGAGTCTCGTTAGTCGTATATTTTTAATTCTTCTAGTTGTTTGTAAAATAAGCGATGCAGATACTTTTATTTTCGTACGATACTCTTATCGAAACCATCCATATTACCATCGAAAACATAAATCTCGAGTATGAAATAAAAATAATTATGGTTCCGGTTTAATTACCCCTTTAATGAGGGTTGTTATTAAAAAAGGTGAACCGGAATGGTGGATTTTTCACGCGTGCCCCGTGGACCTATCCTGATCGAATTATCGAAGATGCACCACCGCGGCTAAGCTCGCACAGTGAAAGTATCAAATGTAACTCCGGTTTCGCGTGTTAAGACTGTATAAATATCAGCGGACTTTCTCGTTCAACCGCTAACCATCGGCACGATGCGTCGTTAGCGCGTCCGACGAATTTCTACGGCCACACGCGTCGCGACACCTCCTTAAGCACGTTCGTCGCGTTCTGCTCGGAGAAAAAGCAGTCGTTTTTTAGTAAATCTTTCTATTCGACGTGGAAAAGTTGCGCGTCGAAGCACGAAGCGACGTTCAATTAAAGAAAAATAGTGTCCGCAGTTTTGTGTTCGCGACACTTTGACTGCAACCTCGCTAATGCAATGGCAGACAAACTTTTTGTGGCATTCGAATCAGAGCTCCCATTCGCGTTACGTTAAAAGAGTGAAAGCAAGCGTTGGCCAAATAGCGATCAATTAGCGGATTAAAATCGTCCAAATTCGTTTCTTCGATTTTCTACTGTGCACGACGACACCTTTGGACTGTCTTTGCTCGACGAAAACCGTTTCAGCTACGAAACATGGTAATTTTTCAAAGTCTCGAGTCGTCGCCGGGCGCGTCGGACGAAAAATTAGCGCGGCTTGAAAAATGGAGCGGTTTCGGTGGGATAGCAGCGAGAAGGTGGACGGCTCCGAGGAAATCGTCGCCTGTCGGGCATCGTAATCACCCATTAGCGTGATTCGGAGCGCGGGACGCCCTCAGGCTGGCTCGAAGCCGCAGAAAAACCGCTGCTCAAGGGACGAGGACCGCCCTCTTCGCATTCAGGACACGTTCCGCCAGTTTCGACGATGCGCTCGCACGACCTACGATACTCGCCGCGACACGAATCTCCTCTACGAGCGGCTCTCGTCAAATTATCCTCCTGGAATCAACGCACCTCCCGACCAGCAGAATTCTTCGGAATCTCGGATTATCCTGCGTCCAATTTAGAAACTTCCATCAACCCATCGGCACTGAAACGAATTTCAACGACACCTATCAAGCGATCGCGACCGCACGGCGGATTCCTCCCTTCTCCTCGACCGCGCGGACAATTTATCGGCGGATGAAAATTCCGGGGCGACGATCGGGCAGGCACGAGCACGGAGAACAAGCGAGGGGGCGCGCGAGCTGAACGAGCGCGCGCTACACCGCCGCGAGAACCGGTTTTCCATACGTTTTAATTTCACGCTGACATCGCAAGCAATTCAGTTTACACGGATACTGGCCATTTTCTAGCGCTGCCGGCCCGATGGGAACGGAACGGAGGGCGAGAGAGAGGCAGAGAGAGAAAGAGAGAAAGAGACACGACGACGCACCGCGCGAGAGATTAATGTGCGCCCGTGGCGCGCGTATTTTCGAAGCCAACGTTTCCCAGGAACGCGCCGCGACCTCGGCCCTCCGCCGCTCCCACCGCTCTCGATCGCGATCCGATCGCTCGACGCATCCTCCTCCACCTTCTCGACTATCGTCGCCCATTTTTGGACACCGTTCGTCCCGATATTCGGAAAAGAAGAGTCGTTCGTCGGGTAGAAGCGGCGTGTCGTTTCGAGCGAGCGACCACCACGCGGCTACGTCCACCGCAGCGACGATATTCGTCAATGTCGAGCGTCGAAGTTTGTTTCATTTAAAGAGAAAAGTTTGAAAATTGCAAGAGGGAGGGGTGAGAAAAATTCGAGGGATGAACGAGCACGCGTCGCGACACTTTGCGTCCATCACTGTCAGCGTCCCAAAGCACAACCACCGAACCTTTCTTCGTTGCTAGAGAATAAAACGAGTTTCCAGTCCGTTTATAACGTACGATTTGCCTCCGCTGCCAAGCGTCAGGTCGAATCTATTGTTTCCAGAGTCCACTTTCGTCGCAGGGAGACGAGCGTTCGTGCGGCGAGGAAAGCGGTCGCGAAAACCGAAGGGCAGCGTTCGTGGGACGACGGCCGTCACGCGTCGCGACACTGCGTCCATCACTGTCAGTCCGAACTTTTTTATTCGCGGTCGATCGTTTAAAACACTCACACGGTATCGGAGCACTGAGACATCGCGCGACAATCGCAGGAGATCAGTCTGCTCGCGGAGGCACTGGCAAAATTCCGATCGCGAGCGTCCATGTGATCGCGCGAACGGGCACACCATGCACTTCTCGACGACGCACTTTGAAACACCGGCTCTCACTCCGTCCTCTCTTCCTGTTCCCCTCGTTCGGTTCACCATCGGCGCGGGACACGTCGACGAGGAAAAGGAACCGTGGACCGACGACACTCGCGGCGACACGTCACTTTTCTCGCGGCTGGTGGATGCGGGATCGATGGGAAAGTTCGATCGATGGTAGAAGAGAGGAGGTTGCTGGGACTGTTCTCTACGCTACCTGTCAGTGTCGTCGCGTCTCGTCGGAGTTTTTGTCGATTAGTCAGAGGTCCCGTTCAGCTGTCAGTCCGTCATCGTGCTTCTTGTTCCACTGTTCCGATCAATTGACGTCACTTGGTCGCGTTTCTTCGCTCGCGTGCATCGAGCGGGGCTCGATGAATCGGCGCGGCCGGTCTGATTCACTGCGCTGTCACTGCGCGTTGCCCTACCGGGTTCCATCGGATCACTGAGATTCCCACGGAGCCGAAGATCGGCCACTGAACACCGTCCGTCACTCGGTCGCGTCCGTCGTCCGTCCCTGAACGTAAACTCGGGGGGCACGCGCGCGCGCGCGCGCGCGCGCGCGGTTTCGTGGAAATGGATCGACTCACCTGCAGTATGTATCCCCGCGTGTAATCCTCGTATGTCCAGCCGAACGCGGCTAGTAAACGTGTCACTTGCGCGTGCTGCAACTGGTTGAACAACTGATCGAGCAAGATCTTAAGCCGGATCGGCAGTGCGCGCGAGCCGTAGAGTACGAGGGATGCGACGTCAAACGCGGCCGTCGGCTCGACACTCTCTGAAGCCGGTGGCCTCTCCTCCTTCTCCGCGACATCGCCTCCACCACCAACACTGCCACCTCCACCGTTCCTGTCCCCACCAGCCTGGCCCCCACCGACACCGGTGCCCCCACCAACGGCGCGTCCGTCGCCGCCACCACCTCCGCCACCTCCGCAACCGCCTCCTACCCTCGACGCCGCGGTCGTCGTCGTCGTCGTCGTCGTCGTCGCCGTCACCGTGGTCGTCGGCGTCGCCTGGCTCGCCCTCCCTACGCCGCTTTTGTCCTCCCTACCAGTGGCACGGGGGCCGGAGACGACATCCCCACCAGACGACAGTCGCGCCAGCGCTGGAACAACAGAGAGGAAAAGAGACGGGGGTTAGAAAGAGAGTCGTCCTCGCGTTCGCCGGATTAGCGCCTGTGTTGGTGACCGTGGACAAACGCGCCCCACCACCACGCGTCCCGGCTCGGTGCCACTTCCCACCCCCAATACCCCCACCCATCCACCGTTTCACTGTCCTTTCGTTTTGTTCCTGTCTTTCGCGGCCTCTAGTCCGCTCTCTCTCTCTCTCTTTCTCTCTCGCTCGCTTCTGTCTCCTCGCCGTTCGTTCTCCGGCAACCTAGGGTCGCCGTGGCACCGAGGGTACTTACTTACCCCCACCAGAGCAACCGCGCGAAGCTGGACTTGCCCCCACTAACGCGGCCGCCGCCGCCGTTACCAACACACGCGCAGCCGACCGCGCGCTCGCTCGCGACGCGATCTCCTGCCCGCTACCAATACTGCGAGCTGGAATGCACGGCTGGTCGCGACGCGGCCCCCACCACCGCGATTTTCTCATGAGACTCGGCATCCATCAACCTGCTGCTGCCGCCACAGTGTCTCGGTTCGTACGCCGATCGCGCCTGACGCGATACCTTCGCCGCCGCCGCCGCCGCGACACCATTTTGCGGGACCGCGAGCCCACTTTCGGCTGGTACCTTCGACCCTCTCGACGCGCTCGCGTATCTCTACACGCTTTGACAGCTTTCTCAGGAGGGGATTTTAGTTTCAGTACTTTTCGCATGGAGAGGAAGAACAGTCTTCTTCCGTTTTTCTTTTTTTTTTTTTTTTTTTACTTATGGATCTGGTTCGCGGTCTGTTGTTTAACATCGCACGGCTACGAGGTCAACGAGTACCTTCCTCGAGTCGTTAAATAAAAATTGCAAACATTATTTGCGTTTCCCGTACGATCGAACGTTTCAATCCACCTTGCGACAGTTGATGAACGATCTTATCGGGACGTATATGGATGAACGTGTCGAAACTTTCACATTATGGAGTATCGTACGATACTGACATTTAAGTTTCCGTGCCCGACAATTAACCATTACAGAAGTTACAACGCTCGCCATCTGCTTCTCGAATTAACATCGCGTCGCGTCTTCCAGTAGTCGTCATCGTTCCTTGTATCGTTACGCAAATTTCGCCAATTTTTTAAGGGAAACGAGCGAAAATGGCTGACATCGATGCGCGTCGACGTTTCGTTTTTTTTTTTTTTTTTTTTTTCTTTCCTTCGGACTGTAACTGTTCCGTGGGTCGGAACGGAACGGAGCAATCGCGACGTAGTTTCACGAGGGAAAACGCGCGCGGACACGGTGGCCCGAGCGGATCGTTGCTTTCTCAGAGACACCGACGCCCGACGTATATAGTCGTCGGGACGGCCGCGGCCCGTAAGGTCTCGAGGCGCTTTCCCTCCAGAACCGTCACGCTTTTCGCACCTGACGATCCCTATCTCGGGACACGAAAGTTTATGGGCCTTCTTACCGCGCACAGGCCACACAATCGCACACACAAACGGACGCTCGCCGATGGTATCGTTCGCTGGGTTTCGTGTACGACGAAAGCATTAATCGAAACGATATAGGTACGCGTTTCAATCCTTCCCTCTCGCTTGCTCCACGTCCGTTTCTATCTGCGGCTGGATCGATACGCCCGAACGATCGAGGATTTATCGGCTGGCGGATGTTAATCGGATAATGAGAAGGGTTTACGCGGCGTTTTCGGTGAGTTTATAATGATGAACGCGACGATACCGTGGACGGTGGTTATGGGACGAATGGTGCACTTTTAATGGATCGCGGTCGGATTCGTCGAGTATTTTGTAACCGGGGAACATATGGTTCCCTCGAAGATCAGGGCTCTGATTTCGCCGCCGCGTTTAATTTTCCTAATTGCGGCAGATGCACCGGCTGATACCATCTGGGCTTCGATTGCTCGCGGACGGTACGAAGGTGAACGGCGAGCGAGTTTCTCGGGAAAATGGCTTTTTAAATTCCGATCGCTTCCTCCGTCCCTTGCGAGTGTCAAACTGGTGCGCAACGACGAGTCGACGGGTGGACCAATGGAAACGCGTGGGTATCCGTCCCCGCGCACACCCGACGACTCCATCAGCCTCCATCAGTAACCGTTCTCTAGGAATCAACTTGGTACCTACTCGCGTACACCGGACCCATAAATCAACCCACGGGTCAAACCCAATAATCGAGCCACCACAAGTACTCGGCTACCCTACCTCGACCAGCAACGATCACCAATTTCCCAAACAAAAGAACCCGACAGAACCCCGCCGCAGAAGTCCCTCGTCTCCCACCGCACATTCCCACACAACGAAGAATCCATCGGACGATAAGGAAATTGAACGGACGATTTACCAACCCGCGTTCACCACACGCAGGTTGTTCAACCTGGCGCGTAACCGAGTCGTCCGGCGCCGAAACAGCCGGATAATCGTTCATTGTCGCGGCGATGGACGGCGATGGGAAAGCGGTGGATCCATTACGCGGAGGACCCTTTATATTCCGCCGGATAACGCAGAGAGGGCGGCGTCGGAGGGACGGGACGCCATGATTGTCGCTGCGCCGGTGGTGTAGGTGCCATATCTGGGGCCCCTCGCAGCGGTCCCAGCTGGTGATCAATAGAAACCAGCCAGTCATCGCGACCGGGCGCCACTTGTCATTAATGACTATCCGATTTTCGATTTAATTAAACCGCGATGACGATCTCGCCACCTAGACGATCCTGCCGGCGAGAGGTGGTTTCTGGAACGATCCTCTCTGCCCTCGACGATCGGCCCCCGAGTCGCCTGAGTGCTTTCGCATTTTTCAAAGGGACTTTCTCGGAGTTGATGAATACGGGGTCCTTTGTTGGCTCGGGAGGGTAGGAGGCGGGATTCAGGTAGGGGATGGGTTTCACGGACTCGTTTAGCTGGTTTACGCGAGCTTTCGGCGCTCTCGTTCCTCGTCGATGGGGGTTTGTAATCAGAGGTAATTGGGTATTTAATAGGGCTCGAAGAGGCGTATCGTTTGTCAGGTATTTAGTAAACGTCCAGTGTTTCTATTCTAATTGGAAATGTTTGACAATTTACCGTGGTAATCAGGTTTCGAGGGAATCGAAAGTTGAAAAGGAAAGTGCAACGTTTTTCATCGTCTGTCGTAATAAAAGTTTTTATGGGCCATATGTAAATGACCTAGAATCTTAATCAATTACTACCCTTTAACAAGTTCCGAGAAGTGACTCGAACCGGAAGGAATCACGGAAATATAAGTACGATGGTCGTAAACTTTGTCTGGTACTTCTGCTTATCAAAATGGCGGCAATAAAGTAAAGGAAAGAGCATAATGCGAAGGTGAGGATGGCCATGCGGACGAGTGCATCCTATTGTAATTCTCTGAGAATCGCTTTGAAGTTCCGTCTAAGTCGTCGTGCCTCTCTCGTAAAAATGTAAATACTCGGCAATTGCCATGGTTTGCGCAACGCCTGGTGGCATAAAGAGACGTTTACAATTGGGTACGTTCTCAAGGTATTTTAAACGGGAAGCATCTAGATTGACGAACGCTGATTTCGTCAAAGGTTAACCCTTTTAATTGAGACGTTTTAATTGTATATGATTCTACCGCTTGTTAGACAACCGTAATTATACCGATGAGATTGTCTACGCAAACGAACGCGCAAACACTAAACAACATCTCCGTTAACTTAATTTAATTCTGTTCAGGAATAGTATTTCACAGTTTATGCATTTTCACTTTTTCTACTTTGTTGGGTACCTTTTTTTTTTTATAAAATTCGTTACTTTCTCGAACTATTTCTTGAAAAAACGTTTCGCCACCGGATCAGAGATGTCATGCATCCCGCACGATTCCCCATGAGAATAGCCGCGAACGTGGGTCTGCGAAAGAGGCGAGGACTTGTTCAATCTTGGTAGCCCAAGTCGGGGCCGTCGACAGATGGAGCTTCGTGCTCCGTTCTATCCCCTTCTGCGCTTCGCGGCCATTTAGATACAGAAAAATCAACGCATTCTCAGGGGAAGAAGCTATATAATGCGTTCACCGCAGACATTTCTCATATAGAACACGACATCCATCAACATTCCCATGCTGAAACGGCCAAGACAGAAGTAACCAAGCTTTCTTTCTCGCAAATCGAGACCAGTGTACGGAGCGGAACGCCAAGGAACCCGTCGACGCGAACGATTTAATTGCATTAATGAAAACCTACAAATCGAACGTTATTTTCCCCAGAAAATTGCGAGTAGCGCCGAAAAAGAAGCAACGCGAGCCAGGATACCGAGCGAAAACGGAGCGCGTTCGTCGAAACGATTCATCCGACCCTCGATCTGTTTTCCCTCGACACTGCGCTGTTATTTTTCTCCGGCTCTCCTCTTTTTTTTTTTTTCCACCGCGGATCGACCCGGCGGTTTTGCGCGCGACAACGAATTTTCCGACGAACGGACATCGATAAAGGGGTGGCGGTGCGCGGTGTCGGCGGCCCGTTAGCTGGGTTCGCTGTGCGAAGCGGGTTTTTCGCGTAGACGCGTGGCCCGCTCGTCAAATTTCACGGGATCCGAGGTCCCCGCTATTATTTTTGCTCTCGCGTATCGATGCGTCTCGCGAGAGACACTGTTTGCGCCGATATTTGCGTCCATTCCGCGCGTTCTCGCGACGTTCATTGTCCAACCCCGTTCGCTCGCCGGATTTACGGCGTTGACGATCGCCCCGATTGAATAACAAAATTATCCGACGCAAACGAGAGGAGCGCGACTCCCGTTCTGTTGCTACGAAGTATCGAAAAAGAAAGGAGACTCATCGTAGCAACAAACAACCCGATCGTTTCCTCGAACGCGGCGTATATTTCGTAAATAAAGCAGTTCTTGCAGAAACACTCCGATTCTACCAAAACATCGCGCTGTATCACCTAAACAATACGAATTATATATAATCCGAAGGATTTACGACTGTTTAACGAACGTTCGATGCACCAAGACAATTATACCTCGACGGCGTAATGTGATTACTATATAACAACCCTCGAGCGAAACAAAAGGGCTCCAGCGTTCGACCGCGCGAGGCCCCTTTGACCCCTGAAACAAAAAGCGGGAACAAAACGTGGAGAGAAAAAAAAGGAGCGCGGGAGAGAGAAAAAAAAGCGATGGAAAAGCAGGAAAAAAGGTTGAAAAGCCGGTCGACGGGGGCGTTCGATCGTGGAGGCTGCCAGGCCGCCACGGAATGGAGATTCGAGTGCGCGCGTACATAGCGCGCGCGCGCGCGCGCGCGGGTCGCGATGCGATGTCGGGACGTAATATCAATACGCCACGGAGGCAGGATAGTCGCGTCTGATTTTCCGAGCGCATCGGCACGTGGATAATGTTTTAATGGAGTTTGCGGAGTGCGAGGAGGGAAGGCCGTGCCAAGGGTGAGTCCGCCACGGTTTACATACCATTTACCAGCGCCCTGTAACCTCGCCAGCCGGCTGTTTACAGTGCTGTACAAACTGTGCTCGCGTCGCTACGACGTGACGCGATCCTTCCTCTCTTCCTCGCGATGAGCCGCGCCGATCGAACGCTGCGCTATCGATACGAGGCGGTCTCCTTGGGCTGGTCCTCGAGGGCGGTTAGAGGAGACGTCGTCGAAGGGACTTTGCGCGATATCTACGATTGTTACGATCCGGGAGTAGTTTTTGGTTGGTTTTGGAGGAGGCGTGGGATGTTCGAGACGGAGTAATGGAATTGTTATGGGGATGGAAGGTTCAAGGAACGGCGGGTTGAGTTGTCGAGTAGTTCGGGATGGAAATTTGGGGTCGGTTGCGGTGTCGTTTCGCGAGGTTCAGTTTGATCGAGAAGCGGAGTCTGGGAGTGTGGAAATTGAATGCTCTGATTGGAGATACTTTGAACCGGATTTTTCGTTACTGTAGCAGCTAAAGCCTAAAATGTCTCAGAACCGTCGTCTCGTTTCCACGACACGTCCATCGAGCAGCGTAAAGACGCGTAACCGTAAACTCTTTTCTATCGCGTGGAAGAGAAAGATCGGTGGGGAAGAGCGTCGCAACGTCGGCGAACCGACATTTAAACGCATTCCGTTATTATCGTCGCCTAACGAACACGGCGTAACGGGCAATTTCAGCGCGATGCCGGACGTCTGCGGGCGCCATTACATCGTCCGTGCAAAGTAAGCAAGAAATCACTTATTATGTTGTTAGGCAGATTACAAGGATGGCGCTTGCGCAATCCTCGTCGACTTCCTGGGACGAATGGCGCGAGGCACGTCACCTTCCATCGTGGAAAAAAAAAAGGCCACGGATCGCCGTGTTCGTGCTCCATCCGGCTGCCTAAGTGACACTATGCGAACGAGGCGATACGAACCGGCGATAAGGGGGACTCGATCGTGGTTTTAACTCTTTTGTACGCGGAACTCGTAGCTTTTCTGCTTCTTTTTTTCATGTTTCATTAAGTGCGCGGTTGGTAGAGTTTTTTTCGAACGGTCGTATTTCGTGCGGATTATTGATGATGCCTGTGACGCGCGTTTATTTCGATTAAAATTAGCATTGAATGGATAAAAATGACCTTTGGCTTAATGGTGTAGCGCGATTGCGGAAAAGATACATAATATCGTGTGCCGGTGAATTGAAATTCTTTTTCGCTTCGTCACGAATTTTATGTAATTTCATGTCGTTAATTAAATACCTTTCGACTGCATAAATTCAATTTAATGTAATTTAAATGACACTCGAATGTAATTTCTCGTGAATCTTTTTCGAGGCTCGCATCATCTCCACCAGCCTGGCCAGAATGAACCGACGAACGACCTACAAAACGCAAGCTACGTAACATCACAATCTACACGCGACAGCCAAATCGAAACGTCTAAAATTGGAACCGCCGACCTCGAAGAAACGCGAACAGGACTCTCGCTTCTCGACGAAGCGACCGCCTCCTGTCAAAAAGAATCGTCTCGCGGTGTCGTCCACGATCCCGCAGCGTGTTGCTCGACGAAGAACGTACCGGATCCGCGATCAACCCATTCGACTCGTCTGCGAGTCTTTTTTTTCTTCCAGAAGCATCCTGCAGAAATCGTTCCTTGGCGACATCGAATTAAAGAGAACACGAGCTCGACGCACGTGAAACGCTACGCCAATGGTTGAACCGTCCGGTTGAAAAGACGTCGACCGATCCCGGTTCGTCCACGAATCCGCTTCTCGTCCTCGCGTGAGACGTCGCCCGCTCGTGGACGGCGTTTCGCAACGATTCTCTGGAAGGAGACGACGACGACGATTACGTAAAGGCCCGCGGTCTCAGCCCTGACACGTTCCTCGAGATCGATCGACAAGCTCGATCGTCCTCCCACGGCGGACTAATCGATATCCGTTGCGTGCTGCACGCCCCCCGCGAGCATTTCACGCGGCGATGCGTGTACGGAACGGAGGTCACGGGGGAATTTTTAATCGAGAGCGAAAGGTGTTCTCTTCTCGTGCACCTTTTTTTTTTTCACGCCTATTTCGTTTTACCTGTTCGAACGGGGGGGAGGAGGGGGAATAAGATGTTAACGACGGTCGCTGGGAGCGGTTGCGTCATTAATGGCCACGACCTGTTGCCTCCGGTGGCCGTTCAATGGCGGTGAAGGCTGGATCCACCGTGGTCCACGTACGACGCTCATTTTGTCAGTGCTGGGTGATCGAGCGAGACAGATACGAGTATTACGATACTCGTACACGAATCCACGCTTCGAGGAAGAGAACGGAGATGGATTTTACCGGGAACCACACGAAAGCTCTGTTTTGCTCGATTCTGCGAGCTGGTGGAGCACGAAACGATCAGAGTGTCTCCCTGCGAAGCCTCCAAATGGAAAATTAATCACGCGTTCCACCACGCTCGCGTGGAACGCGAAAGACAACGCGAAGAAGTGGGATGTCCCTCCGAGAAACGGAGAACGGGCGGCGTTTCGCGCGAGAGGAAGTTAACGACGAGGAGCCCCATGCGGAGAAAGCGCGGCAGCCCCCCTGGTTCGGTAACAAATGATGGTTTTCGTAATTAGCGGCTCCTTTTCCCTTGAAGCGGTGGCCGCGAGTGTCAATGGGCCGGCAGGTGCCCGTGCATTGTCTGAAACTGCACGATAACCCGGCTAGGTGCGCGGTTCCGTCCGGAAACGCGGCGTGACCGTTTGCCGTTGACAGGCAACGCGGGACAATGGACGGAAGTCCCGGGAGAGGGTGGCGCGCGGCGCGGCGAGAACGAGCGGAGAGGGCCCGTCGAGACAATGGAGAGGAGGCCCGAGGAAATTCGATTTCGGGTGGAACGTTCGAAATTTGCATGGATTCCACGATCCCTCGTTTTCCCGCCGGAGGAAAGCGTTCCTCGGCGATTTGTAAAGGCGCGATGTCGCGGCCATTGTTCTTCCGGTGTTAGTTACGCCAGCAGCGGTGACTGGTAGCGTTTCCCTCGGGAACGCTCCAAGATGAATTGTGGGAGACGTAGTGTCCGCGGTTTCGTTAAAAGGCGTGAACGTCGGGGTTGAAAGTTGTTGCTGAAACGGGACTTCGAGCTGGAGGAATCTCGTTGCTGTTCGCACTTCACGACGTTCGATTAATAAAGTGATTTCAAATTTACTTCAATCGAAGCAATCGTGTAGAGAGGCTCAGTAGAGACTCGAGCCACTGAGCGCACAAAGTGTCCCAACACGAGTCGCTCTGGAAAACTCACCCTCGACGCTGTTGTCTTTTTCGCAACAGTTCCACAACAAAGATCCCACTCGAACGTAACAATTCCCGGAAGGAAACGTTCGCAAAGTCATCGATAACCCGTCCCTCCGAACGCCAGCTAAACAGAAACCGAGGAAAGCAGCGACATTCAAGGATTCGTTCCCCGTCACCCGGGATTTGCATGGCGATCCGTGTCTCCCAGCCGCTTTCGTACGCCACGGGGTGGCCCGCGACAGGTCCTCCATTCGGAAGCCTTTAGTTACGCCAACGATACCTCGCGCAAAATCTTCCCCTGTCCCATCGTTACCTTCTATAGGGCATTCTCGAGGGATGAATAGCGTTCACAATGAAACCCCCTGGAAACGCGTCACGCCCTACGAACAGGGACCCCGTACACAAACCGTGCCGCTTCGATTCGATCTCCTTCGCGAGCGAATTTTTCACGTGCACGCAAATTGGGGGGGGGGAGGGGGGTGGATCGTACGGGGGATGATTGAAATTTTGGAATTTGCTTTGGGATACGCGCAAGTGGAATTCTCGACAATATTGGCAAGCCGGCACGATATTGGTAAATGAATACATTCAATTATATCGTGTTGATTGTTATTTACCGATATTAATAAAATAATGCCAGATATGTATACAATTTCTTTCAACGGCGCGTCTGTAAAGCGATGTAATTTTTCATAAACTCGATTAATTACTCGAGAATCCGATTTTCACGGCAGCGTCGCATTTATCCACACTCAAAATGGATTTCCAAATGCCTCTCAAATAACTGCGAGCCATGCGAGCCCTGCGGGGTTGCAATTTCCTTCCGCGTGCTCTCTCTCTGGCTCCATCGCGACGACCATTCTCGATCCTAGCTTTGCCTCCACTCTCTCTCTCCCTTTTCTTTTTTTTTTTTTTATTTACGAATCGAACGCGGGGTATTGAATCCGCGCGGTCCCTGCGGACCTCCGCGCCGCCGTCGCGATCGCTTTTTTTCCTCGCACCTTCCTTTTTTTATACACTCCGCGAACTATGGTCCCGAGAAATCGTCGAGCGAAATGGCGGTTCGATATTTCCCGTCGCACAAGTCGATCGTAAAGAAAAAACAGGTGTAGACGCACGTATATATGCGCGCGCGACGCAAATCGCGCCGCAGGGTTTAGGCAGAGTCTCTTCGAGGCCCTCGGTGCGTGCCTATATCGGGGCCGTTTCTCATCCGGAAAGCCGACGATTAGGCCAGTTTTGAAACGTAATGCAGCCGCCGTCACGGGGCCATTTGTCTTGGAGCGCGTCGGTGGACGTCGCACCGCGGGATATACATTCTGTCCCGGAGCAAACGAACGGACTCGACTCGAAGAGAAAGGAGGGTGCTCGCGGAGCAGGGAGGACGCGAGGACGCCGGCCAGGAGGCGAAGGTGGGACCAGGACGGAGCTAGCGAGGGAGCCGCAAAATAATTGTTCGCCGGATGAGGTTCGGGGCCCCTTATACCCCGGGACCTATACCCGACACCAGAGACGACCCAATTCGACGTACTTTTGTGATCCAAATGGGATGAGTCAACGATTGATGTTTCTGCCGGTCTTTCAGCCTCTCCGCTCTCTGCTGGATTTTATCGGTTTCGTCCCTGTCGATGCCCTCGCCCCGCCGCCCTTTCTCCTCTCCCTAATTCGTTTTCTCGATCATCAGCCTGCCTCCCGTTCGTCCTTTTGCTCGGCTGGCCTCTTTGTCTCGCGCGGACCGCGATTCCTCTTTGGTCGTTAGATTGTTCTGCTGCTCGAGGAGTCCTTTTTGACCGATGACGCGAGCGTCCTGGATTGTTTCTCGGGACAGTGGCGGCTAAGTACCTACTTGTTGTCGGGGGGAGAGGCTGCTGTTGCTCGCACGGTAGCAGGACTTTCGTTCGGACTTTCCATCGGTTCGACGTACGCGAGTGCCGTTCGATGGCGAGTTTGGTGGTCCGTCCTGCACGAAGAGCTGGTTCGACGTACCGGGTACCCGAAAAATCGTCGCGCGTCCGTGATCGCGGTGGCGGGCACGCTGCGCTCGGGCCAGCGGACACGCGAGGCGAAACAGGTAGAGATACAGGGCGGATAAAATAGTTGGGACAAGCGACGGGTCGACAAGGGGCCCGGACGTGTCCTGTCGCGTGACGTTCGCGAGAAACGCCGGGGCCCCTGGCTTTGATCTGGCCGCCGGACAACGAATCACCGATGCACGATGCCCGTTTGACATTTTTCACTACGGGGGACGAGCCGCGATAATAATAGGTTTAACTCCGCCCGTCCGGCTCGGCTGAAATTGCCTGGAAACCGGTCCCCGCACCCCTTCTCTGACCCAGCCGAGATTTTCCCGGATTTCTGATCCACCGCGGCCTGGATTAGCCGGGGAACGCTAAACGGATCCGCTGGTGGTTCCGCAGCGCGGCCCAGCAAAAACAGAAGCCAATCCCTCGTTGCTCGTTCGAGGCGAATCGAGTTGACTCGGGACGGGCCCAGGTATAACGGGGAACGGGCCTCGCCGATCGCGACGTCGCTTCCGCTGCTGTTTGGATAGGAAATCTCGTGGACAAATTTGTTTCCACTCTAAACACCGTTGATCCCCGCGCGCTCGTTCTTTTGGTAGGACAAGAGGGTGCGCACGAGTGGATCGGTCGGAACGGTGGCTCTGTTTTGTTTCACCCGTGTATTTCTCGCTCGATTTCGGTCTGGTGATTCAGGTGGTGTGCATCTTGCGAGGGTAGAGCTGATTTTTGGTGGAATTTTTTAGTCACACCGGCTGGTTACACCGGTTGATCATCGAAAGGATTTTCGCGACGCTTCGCGAACCTCCAGTCGTCTTATCTTCGAAGAGACGGGCATCAGCTGATGTCGCAAGGCGAACGAAACGTTTCGGTTATCCGGAAGGTCGGATCGATCGAACGCGCGTATCGACACGGCGCGCGCGATTAATATCTATTAGAGGGGCGGAAGCGAGGGGCGTCTTTCCGGGCGCGGGGTTGCGCTGGACGGATGACGCGCCGGTGACGTCACTGCCGGTCAACTACAAGTATTTCGCATTAGCAGCGGCGGCCCGTTAATTAATTGGGTTAAAAAGACGTTAGGCGAATTGATCGGTCCATTCAAGGTGGCCATCAGCCAGCCAGATAAAGTTATTATTCGACCGTATCAATTTGCCCCGATCGCGTGCTATCCGGCTGTATCCGCCGTTATCGCGTCGGCTCGACCGCGACCTGCACGGGAAAGCCTGGGAACACGCGCTATTTTTCCCGCAGTAACTCCGACTGGACCAGAGGGGACTGTGATCGCTTCGAGCTGCGAAACGGGACATTCGTTGGACGCGGAGGAGGTTCTTCTATTGACACGTCGAGGGAAGATTTGGTGTTGCGCGTTTCGAGCGTGCGTTGAATTATGTCAGAAATTGTACCAGCCTCGTATCAGAAGTCTAAAAATAATAATAATTCTGTAAGAAATCAAGCGAGCACCCCTCTCGACGAAAGCCTCCCAAACGCTTCCCACGAAGGAAACCCAAATTCACCCTCCACTGCTCAGTCCACGGGTCCAACCTCGCAGGCGCCACCCCGACAGCGAAATCGTAGTTTCGTTAAAAAGGTATAGGTCAGATTTCGCGTCCGTCCCCCTTTTCGTGCTTCCTCGTGCGCGACGCGGAGGAACGGCAACGACAATGGAATTATCGAAATTATCGTGATCCTCTCGGGTCCAGGGCTGAGAATGGTAAACACGGGGCATCAGCGGGTGACTCGGGGTTGAAAGGGACCCCGGAGGCGCTTAGGACAATCGCGGAGCGCCGCCACGAATTTCGGAAAACACCGCGTTACCCGCAAAAGCCTGCCAGCCAGTCTTTTGTCCGGCTGTCACCGGTCTCTGCGGGGGATCGTCTGGCAGGATCGTTCCGCGGTCAAGATCGTGTTGCGTTGCACCCTTTAGTCCTCTTGGGAGCAACTTTGGGTCCCTTTTGCTTCGTTTTCTAATACCGAATATGCAATTCCAAGCGCGTCGCGATCACTCTGTTTACGTAGACGTGAACTACGCGTGGCAGTGACGTTTAATTACCATTGCATACGATCAACCCCCCATCCTAGTCTCTTGACATCGTCTAATTCACTTGGTATTCAAGCTCGTATTCATCCTTGTGGCAAAAAACGAGAGGCAGCAATTTTTCGAAAACTGTCGAAGATACGTGAATTGAAATCTCGAGTCGGTCGAGGGAGAAGAAGCGCAAGGGGAAATCGAGGAAGATAGGTGGAAACACGCGAGCGGACACGTATAGAGACCTTACCGCGCAACGTCCAGCCCGTGGGTAGCCATTGACAGAAACGGCCGTGTCATCCAGTCATGATACATCCCATTGTGCCTCCGAAGGACCTTCTGGGGACTGCATTATCGTCTTCCTATATCTTTTTATTAGAGCCTGGGCCCACAGTGCTCTCTCGCTGCGGCGAGAAAGATCTGCCTGCGCTGCCGCCGATACACGATGCGTCAGCAACATCCTCGTCGAGGCACGATCGGCGCACCACCTTTCGAAACTGACTGCGGCTACAGCCGAGCGTAATTAATTTCAACGTGGCGTACTTTTGGGGGACGAACTTGGACAGTTTGCGAAAAATCGTTCCTTTTCGTTTTGGCCTCGCGAATTTTTCGCTCTGTGCAGTGATTTGCGTCAGCGACGGATTTTTGTCGCGATTGGACATTTTTAGACAATATGTGAAACAAGTGAAGTATAATTTAACTTGGTGGAACGAAGTGGACAACGAGTGTGTTTCGCTTTTCATCAAACGCTGTACAGGCGGAAGTTGCGCATCTCGATGGGTTCTACAACCTTTCCCTTAAGTGGCAATGGCAGTTCCCGATTGGCCGTTTCAAGTCAAACAGTTGTAACAACTGATGCACGTGCATCACGGATGATAAATTGATGCTTGGCAGTCATGGTAGACAGGTGCGCAATATTGGTTTCATCGAGCACGGCTTGTAACTCTGAAGAAAAACTAGTTTTTTTTTTTTTTTTCAAAGAATTTTAACTCAGTTTGGTTTATCTTTGGTTAAATAGTTTTTAACAATCGTCTTTTGCACTGTTCGTTTTACGACATGTTACGATTTGCGCTATTAGATTCTATTAGTATATTACACGCGGATGACGCGACATTTTCTGTTCCAACTATCATGTCCAATAACGTTTCTTCAGATAAGGTCTCGTTCTACTTTCCATTACGTTTCTTCTTATCATCCATTGCATCTCTTATCGACAGTACCAACTGTTTAGATAATAAAGGCTGCAACGAAAGTCAGCGATACTACCGTTCGAGTTAAAAGCCGCGACAACCCCTCCTGACGCTTGTCGAATCAGGAAGAGCGAAACTGGCGATCGCTCGCAAGGAGAGCAACCGATCCAGGTTGATCCTGGGTAACGAAGGTTATCGACGCGCTGACAGTCGGAGGGAAACGTAATCGGGGCCGCATTGTGCTCGGGCACGTCTGTCGCGGCAATGGAGCGTAATTAGCTGAGAATCCGGCAATTACCGGCGTAGCGCGAGTGCAAAGGTGACACGGTAACGGCGGGGTGATTGATTTTAGCGAAAACGCGAACGGGGGGAGCAATTTGTCAAGCTGTCGGCGTTCCATCTCTCGCAACGCGGCCACGCAGCGTGAAGATACGGATCGCCTTCTTCGGCCGCTCGACAGCGAGCCTCTCCTCGTCAGCGCTGTCCTGCCAACTTGCAATAATGCATCGGTTTTTATTTCATTTTTCCGTTACTTTCGCGTCTCTTATTTCCTCTCCCCAAGCGCTCGCGATAATCCCCCCTCGCCGCGGCGTTCATCCCCCCGTTTCCACGCCTCGCGCGTCGCTTTTCAACCCCCGCGGCCGCGTTCCACTGCGAACGCGCAGTGACGCGTCGTTTCTGCGCTCCTCGTCCCATTCGTCCCCTCTTCGCCCAGCTAGACAATGCATCCGCGGCGCGCTCGGAAGAAATCGTCCGTGCCTCCTCGTCCCGGTTTCTACGCGTGGGAACGGGAGAAAGGTCGACCGGATCTCGAAGACGCCGATCGATAGCGGAAGAGTAAGGAAATTACGACGGGCGTCGTAAAATGGCAAGAAAGGAGCGACCAGGCGGACGAGGGGCGGCGGGCGCGCCACGAGCACGGCTAGAACAATCGATGCACAGGTGGAGCATTATATCGACGACCAGATGGAAAGGTTGATTCGACTGCGAAATCGCAGCCACCATGCCCAGATATCCCCCGCCCGTTCACCATTATCCCGTGACGGGTGTGTCTCGAAACGGATCACGACTCTCTTCAAACCGTTCCCTCCGCTTGCAACCCTCGCGAACCGCAGATACGCGCGCGAACGATCGTATCGTTGCTGTTCCTTCGATCGGCAGACGTCACGGCTCGTTAGACGCGCGGTATTTCGCACCTTTCGAGGACACTGATGCTTTCAGGGATGGGAAAACGGGGGTTTGATCGAGTTCAGAGGAGTCAGCGTTCGTTTAGTTGGCAGATTTTTGGGTCTGGGGTGGGATTCAGGGGTGTCAGCTGAGACGTTAGGGGTTGCAAGGTTTAGAATGAAAGTCACTGGTTTTAACGAGTTTCTAATGACGATAGATGCTGATAGCTGGAAGGTAATCGTAAAAAACGTTCAATCGATTAACATTGCACAAGCTGAAACATCACTTTGTACAGGAGTGTGTCGAGTAATCTTGCAACGCAATCCGCGCAATGATATTTCATACAAATTCCATATCAAACTAACCTTTAGGCTTCGGTCAGGCCGTAGAAGAATAAGACAGCTGTACCAGAAACTTTTCAGCACAGCTCGTTGCTATTGAAAAATGAACGCAGTAGTTTCAACAGAAGGTAAATATCACCAACAGGACTTCGTCTCGGAACCAGAGGTCGATACTCTCTTTTCACCGTGTGAAAACCGTAGCATCTCAGCCAAATACGTCAAGAGTTGTTCAATTTACGGATTTTCATTCAAAGAGTGTAAACAATTTCGTTTAATTTTGTCGTGGCTGCAGCGATGCGAAGAAGTCGGTGGCTCGCCTCGAGGGTTGCAGGGTTCGTCTCTCGTTCTTTTTCCTCCCGCGCACCCCCCGTTGTTTTTCGCCGCGCCATTAACACCGTCAGGCCCTAAACGAAAGGTGGACCGCGTTATCTCGAATCGTGCTTTATTAAAAGACGCGCCGAAAGCGACCGCTCGCGAGGAACCCTTGATTGGTTGGCTTCCCTTGACGGGCAGCTGAGCTCCTCTCTCCTCGACTCTTCCTTTTTTCCTTGCCGCAGGGTGCGCGATAGTATCTATCGCTGCAGAACGCATTTTCACTGATTTTTCTTGCGATAAAACGGGGAAAATGCTTAAGTTAATCGGTCGAGCTTCCCTTTTCTCTGAACGGGGTGGTCGTGGCGATGTGGGACTCGCGGGGTTACGAAATGGGAAAGGAAAGCGCCTGTGTAAATTGTGACGTCAGTTTCTGGACAGCGAGTGAATGAAACGAATTTTTGAACCGTCGCTGCTCCGCGAAAGGCGGCAATTGTACTTTCTGACACAATTCAAGTCAGCGCGAGATAGGTTTCAGCGATAGGGAATACAATTGTCGGGTTTATAAATTGATTGATTAATTCGAATCGATATCAATCTAATTGCCTTCAGCCTCCACAGTCACTTAGTAGAAGCGCATCGCCAATTAATTACTGACGTCCATTCTAGAACCTTCAATTAAGATATCCAATCTACAAGCTGTAGACTGTGCAACGAGCCCCGAGTTTTCGAACGCTTCCGAGTGCAAACCGCACTTCCTCCTTAAAAACGAAAAACTCATGGATCCGTACGACCCATCGATCGATCGTGAAAAATTTCTTTCTCTCGTTGTCACCACTTTTCCACTCCAGATTCTCCATTTTTGGGGAGCAAGAGGAAGCACGAAATTTTCGCCGCGTAACCCTCGTTGTCCTCCGCGTCCCATTAGGGCGATAATTAATAGCGGCGACGGGCTTGGCCATAAATATCGCGCGTTATTATGCCGCGATACACGCCGCGGGCAACGTGGCCTGGTGTCACATTTGAATAACACGGCCGCGAACTAGTGCATAAATTTCTAATTACACGAGGGGCAAAACGCGCGATTATCATACGCGCGGAGGGCTGGGCCCGGGGTCCGAAATCGACGCCGATTTCGGCGCTTTAATTAATCGACGCTTCGCGGCCCCCAAGATCGTCGCCCCGTCCCTCGCGCGTGTAACCGGTCTCTCTTAAATTTTCTATTCCTTAATGTTCACGAGAGACACGCTTGTTTTCCGGATGGAATTTAGTGCGGTGTTAGCAATGGTCGCCTCGCTGGGGCAGCCACGGTTTCTTTTTCTTGCGGGGGATGAATTATTGGGGCGACCTCGGGTAGAGCGTTATAGGATTTTCTGTCTACTCGTGGGTTAGGTTAAGTTGGGTTGCGAATGGGTTGCTACCTATTTTTTAGGAGAAACTGGGTTTCGAGGGCGAGTTTCAGACACCCTTGCTGTCTATAAAATAAATTTCTTTGCGGAAAGTGAAGCTACAGTACGCTGCTTTTGTAGTGACAAAATTTATCTTCGAGAAAACACTTTCTGCCGCGAGGAAATTCGCGAACACTTGGAACATGGCTTCCATAACCTGAACGTTAGAAACGCGGGGCGCGTAAACCTACAAAAGTCGAGCATTAAACGCGGAGATAGTCGAGGCGAGATTATCCCACAAAACGCGACAATCCCCCATCAATTATCCCCGTCCAATTACGGGTCCCGTTTTTTTTTTTTTTTCAAAGCCCCCGTCGTCGTCCCCTCGACGCCCTCCGCCTGTCCGCGACGCGTTCTCGCGGGGCCGCGCCGGAAAACCGAGCGAGCGCCCCGCGTTTTCCACAGTGATAATCGCCAGCGTTGCCAACAATAACGACGTTTATTAGCGGATTAATTAAAACCGAGGCACGGCCATAATAATCACTTTGCGAGCCATTCTAATGAACTTAATTATCGGGGACGGGGATCTCGTGAAATCGCACATTGTATGCAACGTTACGACCGCCGCGGTGTGATGTAAACCAGCGGCTGATTAGTATTCCGAGTACACCGCCGCTGCTTCAACTATTTATACCGCGGATCGCACGTGTACACACGGACAGCCGAGTATTTATATTCCACTTATTAATATATCGTGGCAGAGCGCGCGCGCAGCTACCGCCGCGTAAGTAATTGACTGCGAATCAGCGTGGAGAACAATCGGACTATGCGGGAGGATCCTCGATCGAAAGCTTGCCTCGATGCGAGCGATAAACGGGGAGCAGGGGAAACGGAGAGGCTAATCACCTGCGAATAAACAGGGACGCGTTATCGAGCGGGTAAAATTGCTTGTAAAATTCATCGCAAGCGCGGAAATTTTAGCAGTCATCTTCGCGCGCCATTATTTAGAAATTAGAATTTTAATTTGCATCGAATTTCGGAGCCCACAATTTTCTCAATTTCAACTTTTACGATTCACGGATTCATTAAAAAGTAGTTATCAGTCATCGCCATAACGTCGCAATTTCTGTAGACGTAACCAGCGATGAACGCGTGGAAGAGGAAGAATGAAGCGCGGACGAGAAAGCGTCCACCGTGTAATCGTTTCATTTGTTAATACTCGCCTTAGTTTACAAGGGCGGTTACGCAACCCCGTAAACAGCCGTTGTTATGGGAGGGAAAGCCCCGATGACACTAAAATCCGTAGTTTACACCCGTAACCAACGTTTACAACCGCTTTGACCGTCGCCGCCATTGACGTCTCTGTCGTTCCAATTAGGACGCCGTAAACTCTTCCCCTTTTTTTGTCGGACGCCGTTTTAGGGTTGAATCTCCTAGGCTTCCTGCAAACATCCTCCGAAAGGGGCACCTTCCGTTCGAGGGTGGAAAAAAGGGTCGTTCCTTTTCGGAGGGACGAATTTCCGCGACGTTCCAGCCAGTCGACTAATTGTTTGCGAGCGATTATCGATGCTTTTACGAACTTTGTTCGGTTTCTCTCGAGGCACAGTGTACCTTTATTGGAAAGTTTGGCGACTTAAAATAAATACGATTGAAAACAGAACGTTTTTCCCATTTTAACAAGAATACAGCATTCAGATGACAGCAGTTAAAGCTAAAAATTGAAAATTTACGATGAGTGCGAACTGAAAAGATGGACACGTTCGTAGTTTCCTCTTCTCAACGCAACGTTTCCCCGATTTTAACAAGAATACAGCATTCAAATGACAGCAATTAAAGCTAAAAATTCAAAATTTGCGATAACTACAAACTGAAAAGATGGACACGTTCGTAGTTTCCTCTTCTCAACGCGATTGGAATCGCGATGTTTCCCAAATTTTAACAAGAATACAACATTCAAGTAATAGCAATGACTTAGAGCTAAAAATTGAAAGTCTACAATAATTGCAAATGGAAAGATGGACACGTTCGTAGTTTCCTCTTCTCAACGCGATTGGAAACGCGACGTTTCCCCGATTTTAACAAGAATACAGCATTCAAATGACAGCAATTAAAGCTAAAAATTGAAAATTTACGATAACTGCAAACTGAAAAGATGGACACGTTCGTAGTTTCCTCTTCTCAACACGATTCGAAACGCGACGTTTTCAAATAATATCAATGACTTAGAGCTAAAAATTGAAAGTCTACAATAACCGGAAATGGAAAGATGGACGCTTCTAGTTTCCCCTGGCGCACTCGAGATCTTCGCAACTCGTCCCAGCGCCCCAAACGCTCTCCTCGTTGCGCAACACGCCGCTCGGCCGAAACGAAAACAACGCCGGTCGATTGCGTTCGACGCGGGTATGCACGCGGTGATTTTCCGGCGTCGGGACGGGAACGGGAACACGGGGAACGAATCGCGGAGCGCCGCGGGGGATCCCACGGAAAACAAGATCTCATCAAGATAGCCGGATGCTCGCACTCCGTTGCGCCGAGCTGACGTCCTGCCCTCTGCGACTGCCATCCACCATTAACCGGGATCCGGCCCGGTGGTTTTATAGAAATAAATGCACACCGCCGCGAAGGGGAGGAGACGCGAGTCACTAGTCACGATGCGCGTGTACGCGTGTTTCGACGACTCGCTCTTTGGGGAACCGTGTTCGACGCTCGAGATGAGAGAATTCTGTTTCGAATTCTGGCGGACTGACTCCGCTTAGGCGGCGCTAGTAGTCTACGCTCGAAGATGGCGGTCCTCCTAACTGGCGCAGTTTAACCGTTTAAGTACCAAACAGCGAAAGAGCTTGTCCCGAGTACAGAAAAGTCCCAGTACAACTTTGAGCTGCTTTCTTTCTCTCTTCGCGATCGATTAAGACAAGCGCTATCTCGCTGTTCCACATCGTTCGACTCTGCTTGTCCAATGGCCCCTGCGTACAAAAATCGCTGTACACTCTGACGCAGCGTCCCTGGTGAACCTTTCTCGCCAAGCAGACGCGAGCGAGTAGTTCGCAGCCAAACGTGGCAGCCCTCGATCCGATTCGTCGCGGAGGCAAGAAACCTATGCCCTATCCAGTTACAGAGATCAGGCTCGTTTCTGCTCGGCGGCCGATCCGATCGGCAGTGCGGAACGGGCCTTATATCTGCGTCTCTCTGGCCCCGTAATTACCAGGATCGGCCTTCACCGCGGCAATTTGTCAAGGCTGTAATAATCCCGGCGGACCTATGGCATTGTATACATATCGGCAGATGCCTCCCACCGCAGCAGATAACATCGACGAGCCGGGGCAGCCACGGTTCTCCACGGCCCAGGGATCGGGCTGAAAACCATCCATTTCGAGGGCCGCGCGCCGCTATCATCGGCCCCAGCTCTCGCTGCTTTTCACGCCCGCCTCGAATTAAAGCCAATCGCCACGCTCCGATAGCCTCGTTTCGTCCAGCGTACGTGTTGTACCCGGACGCCCGATTCTCCCACCGATTCTTCTCCAACCGGCTAGGCGCGATGCGTCGCGGACCGCCATCGACGATGCGCGTGCTTTTTCTCGCCACCTAAATGGATAGCCGTGAAATTGGGAATTCGTGTTCGAGTACCTTTTTTTACATTTCCATGAACGACGCGTGAGATATTTTGGAATTTCGCGGAGATGTAAGATCTCAGGCTGTTGGTTAGCCGTATTTCGGCGCGAATTCAACAAATTGTTCGTGTATAACGAAATTTAACATTCCCAATCCACGGAATCACGACGACCATTTGAGCCACGAGGAAACATTAACCAGACCGTTCATTCCAGAAATGCCCTCCGAAAAGGACGACCCTAATCGATCCACTTAAACGATTAAATGCCCCGAATTCTTCATCCCCGCAAACCGCCGCTATTACAATCAAACAAACGGCTCCATCTGGTCCAATTAAACGGCCAAACAACCTCCCCGCTCGAGATTGAAATAAAGTTGAAATTTTCTGCTGCCGATCCTCTCGCTTTTTCACGCAACCGTTTCCAGATGGCGAAGAAAACAAAGTGCGCGAATTGTGTATCGATTGAACAGCTTTACAAGCACGATCGAATTGTACATCGTTAAGAGGATGCTCGCAAAGATTCCTCGGTTACGGGTTCTTGATTAGCGCGTGCGATTGGCGCGGAATGTATATAGCTTGAAACCTATCTGGTCGTGGGCGGTGGTGTTGTTTGGACGTCGATCGACCCTGAGAGTTCGCGCAGGGTCGGCCAGAGGAGAGAGAGAGAGAGAGAGAGGACGCAGAATTATTACTGCCAATGCCTTCTCGAAGACCTTCTCTCGGACGACCGTACTTGAGCGTACGTGACCTCATAGGACAATGGCTACCAGAGTTGAGAACGAGACGTTTGCCCGCTCTCTCCACCCATCGACTCAGATTCACTCGCGTACAGAGAGCCGTAATTTCAGGAAATCGCGGCGCGCAATGCGAGAGACGCGGGGAAAGCGAGCGAGCACAAAGATCACCGGGTATTTCGCGGGGCATTAATATTTTCCCCGGTCTTTTCTCCGCTCTCTATCCGCCGGCCATTAGCGTAGCTAATTTATGCATCATCAGCGTACCCGCGCAACCCTTTCCCCTTCCTGCATCCATCTTTTCGGCTGAGAAGTTTCTAAAGATTCCTCGATCCTGCGGGGCGACGTACCCCGGTCGTCTCGCGTCTTAATTACGCCCCGAGAAAACCGCGCCATCGCCGTCTTTTCACTGTTGCGCGGAACGCGGAACTTCTTTCTCCGTTCACGGGGTGGCTAATAACAAAAGGGCCCAATAAACGGTAGGTAGCTGCCCGTTGGATTACCGGGCACCGCCACAAAGCCCTGCTATAAATTCATAAACGTGTCGTGGGGGCCGGTGAATGGGTAGACGGTGGGTCTCGCTCGGTGGCGGTCGCAATAAGACAATAAAACGGGTCCTGGACCCAGCGCACATCAAACAGAGGCCGTGGTTTCTTCTCTGTTTTCGGGCAAGTGGCTGCTGCGTGTCGATGGAACGACACTTCGAGAAGGTAGACTTTGCGATCCCTTTTTTTCCGACCTTTTCGAGTGTTGCATCTTTTCGGTGGCAAAGCAATGGGTTACGGCCGCTTGGGTGGGTTCTTTGGGCGTTTAGGGATGGTTTTTATGGAAGACGACGGTTGTGAGTGGAGGCGACAGGGAATACGAATTTGCTTGAAAAATCTCTGGCGAATTACTTTATTTTTGGCTACTTTAACCCCTAATAAAAGATGTAGAGTGTGCGAGTCACGAGACGTCATTTCCAGCCCACAGTTGAAGCGTCCAAAGTAACCGTCGAAAAGCAACAACCCAGGTCGCGCCACGAAAAAGCCATCCAACCCTCTGGAACAATTCCATCCGACCGTTTGTTCAATTCATTTCATCGCGGACCCTCCGTCCTGGTTCATTTACAATTAACCCTTTGAGTACCGCGAGCGTGCCCATACGGTTGCCTCGTATCGAGCAAAATGGCCTACTCTCGCGATACGATTCACATTTTTTAAAATACTACTATCGAGCATCGACTGTGGATCTGCTCTTTTCGTTCGCACAAAATGGCCGTACAATCGCAAGTGACTCTATCTAAAAGATTACGAAAAATCACCGTTTTCTCAGCATGCATTCAGTTGACAAATTTAAGTTAACCTTAAAAAAAATTTTAAGGGGTGTTGTCGCGTGTCTCCAACCCTACTGCAAACTCTGTCGCGCGTTGTCCACTCGCGCGATTGGAGGAAACGTGCGACGGGACGGGGTTGAAACGGGGTGGGTATCGCGTTACCCAGCGTGTCACCGTGGTTTTCCTATCCGGGTTGGGCGAACGAGGGTCGCGACGATTGGTGGATCCGCCGTGGAAGCCAGGTGCGTTCGTTGTTCCCGGTTAATCCACCCATCGTTTTTCAGGGGACCCGGAGAGGGTATTGTGTAACGGGCGGGGGATGCTACGCAGCTGCTAACAAGCACGAGTTTGCCGAGTTTCGGTGTTGGACGCGCGCGCAAGAGGGATAAAGAGAGAGAGAGGGGTTCATTGTGTGCACACGATGATTCCACGCCCGATGGAGGAATGGCGGAGCGGGGATATCCTCGATATTGAAGTCCTCGCCTTTATCTGTGTTTCATTTTCTTCGGAGAGAAGATTTCTATGCTCCATCTTCCACTGTTTCCCCTCTTGTAACCGTTGCATTATGGTTCCTCGTTGCGAGCGGAGGGATGCTGGGAACGTTTGATGGTTTCCCATGGAGGAGACAGTCGGAATGAATCGCAACGTACGCGAATAATTGGGCGGAATATTCTCTTCTCAATTTACGCGATTGAACTGATACAGTTTTTGTGTATTAAGCGTCGCAAAAAATTGGAGAAATCAGTGACTCATCTTTCGTCCACGGATACTGCACCGTCACATTAACACCTGTTGGGGATTCTGCGAAATTATTTATAACGCTGACGGTGGCGAAAGTGCCGCGGTAATTTTTGTACACCGAGGAACTTTCCCAGAGGGGGAATTGAAAAGTTAGTGAATGGATGAAAAGATATAAGGAACAGAGGCGCTAAGTACTTACGCGGATGATTGATGGCTGGAAATAAGCTGTTACGCTTTTCCTTAGATGGATATGAAGAAATATGTGCATTATTTGTAAGATGACGTCATCGTTATGTACGCGGGGATCGCTTTTTAGGCTCGCACGGGGCGCGAGTGTTTCAATGGCGACGTTTCTTTTCAACTCGGAACAGCTTACTTTTTACCAAAATGCATCGTACGAGTATGAGTGGAACCGTAGCCAATTACTATTAGCGAAGAAACAGTTATCGATTGTGGTAGACCAGACGATTGATAACGAGAAGCAGTCAATTGGTTGCGAGAACTGTCGAGAAGCAGACGTCTTACCAATTACCACGATAGTTGTACATTATTAGTATTCTACATATTTTACTAGTAATTTATTTTAATATGGTCGACATTTAGATGAAGAAACTCGTAGAAGACGATGAGAATAGGAAAATGTCAGCCTGGTCCGGAAGATTGCCACGAAATACATCATTGTTTACGGGATAATCCAATGCATGCCCATTCGAGTCGATCCCAGAGGCCTAGTCCCCCGTCGCCATCCCGAAATCTGTCCATTTTGGATCGCTCGGTCGAGCTGAGCCCAGATATTGGACGTAACGCCATCACGACAGCCGACGTAACGGCGGGAGCGTTGCCATCGTGTTTCTGGCCTTCGAGAAAGGGGGCCCGGGTCTGCACGTCGGAGGGGTCGGAGGGTCTAGGGTGCCCCCTAATGAAAGAGAGCTCCCACTCGGCTAGTTCTCATCTCTCTGCTTTCCCATGCGAAATAAAATATCGCTAATCACTGGTACGCGGGGCTCTGAGTAGGCTCGCGTGCATCTGTGTACTTAACGTCCCCCCTCGCCACCTTCGCCCGCACCCTTCACGTCGCGTGCACTCTCGAGGGCGCCCCGTCCTCGAGAGTCGCGGTCGCCACGGCGACTTTCGTTCGGAACAGCGACTGGGCGACCTCTTTTTTAACGGGACCAACGTCGATCGCGCTGTAATTCGCAGTCACGGTTTGCGAGTCGAGTCTCGTAGGCTTGTAACGCGACGTTTCGCGTTATACGTCGAGGAATACATCGAGCCGACATTTTGGTCGATCGAAGACATTTCGCGGACTCGTTTGCGGTTCCCTTCGACGTCCGAGGACGCGAGGCTTCGTTCAGCCCGGGAAACAATAGGATGCCACTCTCGCTGTGGATTATTATTCCTCTTCGGGGTTGCTGGGTTATAATTAAGCGACATGAAGCTGGCCTCCTGGCTACACGGGGTTTGTGTACCTTCGCGTACCCTGAGCCTTGCCAATGATTTCATTTTGGAGGGATTTGGGGCGGCGAAGGGGGCCGATTGGGACTTGTAATTGTTTTCGCGGGCTTCGTAAACAGTAAGCGAAGTGCACCCCTTAGGGAGGAGGGGCTCGACGAAACCTTTGCTCGCGATTTCGCAGACGATGCATGGCGGTTCGCTAATAGCAGCGGTTCTTGAATTTCGTACAAGAGAATCTTCCCAGTATCGTCTCTGCGCATGCAAAGAAGTACGAAAATTGCAAACAAAATGAAGAATGCAAAATTGGGAAGCGAAACACGAACTTGGCCCCGTTTCAGCACCATCGCGCGACAACGGATGCTCTCGTTCCCCGATCGCACCCCAACCGTCGTCCAATTTCTCCCCCTTCCAAGTCCATCGAGCGTTTAGCAGGGACGGTAAACATTCGGGACACGCAAACGAGGCCTCGTTCCAGTTCCTCGGTGTCCCCCTCCCTCTCCCTGCCACCCCGGAAAGGGGTTCGATCCACCCTAACGTTTCGCTTTTTCATAATAAAATCGTCATGCGCCGGCCCGATTGGCTGGGATCGCTCGAGGGGTCCCACAATGCACCGTGGGCTTGTCCGCGGCAATATTCCTGGTGTAGGGTGCACGCGGCGGAGGGGCGAAGGGAGAAGGAAGAAGAGAAGAGGAGAGAGAAGAGGAGAGAGAAAGAGAGGGACGTAGAGTCTCCTCTGTCTCGTAGTCGGAGGCTGTCGCTGTGTAAATAGGGCACACACCAAGAGACACACGCCCCGCGCCCATTGTCCGTGCACTCTCGTCTGAAGGGTGCCCCTTCTGTCGCTCCAACAAAGGGTTGTCCCGGGGCCGGCCGTTTGAAAACTGAATTTTTTATCCGGTCGACAGGAAAGCGGCCATCATAACCGTTCCGTGTCCCCTTTTCGAGGTTTGTTCACATGTACGTAATACGCGCCTGGGCCCTGATTCTTTCTTAGGCCCGCGACGTTCGACAGCGCCGTATGGCTTCGCTTTCGCCCCGCGCTCGGCATTGTGCGCCAACAGGTCCCTTTGAACGACCGTGATTCCCGGAGACGATGGTTAATGGCTTCTTCCGGAAACATCGAGCGCGGATCGGTTGCGCGAGGATGCTCTTTTGAACGTTTCCAGGCGTTTGTAGAAATCGAAAATGGTTGGACGAGTCCTTGAACGTCGCGTACCAAGTATTCTTCGTTCGAAATGGCTCCCATTCGAAGTGCAATATATATAGTACGATAGATTACAATCTGAAAATATGATGCATTTTTGAAAAGTCCGTCTCGATTCCGTTCCTCTAATCCCGACGAGCATTTCCATTAAACCGATCGGTCTATCGAAACCGGGGATCTAATAAAAAATTTCCAATCGCATTTTCGATTCGCTCCGCGCGGTCCGCCCGAAAATAAAACGCGATCATCATTCGCGAACACCCACGCCATCCCGTTTAAACGCCTCTCGTCACGATTTTCAATTCTTCCACGGATTATAACCGCGGGTCGTCGAAAGATCGATCGTCGAAGGGGGCGCGCGGGGAGGTGGGCTCGCGGAATCCGCACGAGAGGATCGTCGCTCAGGGTCGTGAACGAGGGTAGGACAGCCACCGGCGTGTTCTCCCGGGGTCTCGTTCCTCCTTTTTTCAGCCGCGTGACGGCCTCGAGAGCCCTTAATTTCCTCGCCGCGGCATTTTCGCGTGCGACACGAGTATTAAGTCGGGACTCGAAATGAAAAGCCCCCGGCCCGCCACGTCCTTTCCGCGGACTGACAGCACCACGACCAGCCGACGAGAATTATTTAGCCGCCGTTGTTCCCGACACGCCGCTCTCGACCCGAGTCCTGGACGGAAAAGGCTTGAAATCGTCCGCGGCCATTGTGGACGCCGAGCAGCCGCGACAGAAATTCCTCGAACGCGATGGCGAACGTTCTTGTCGTAGCAATAATCGTTGACCGCGCGTTTTTAAGGGTTGCTACGTCTAACGTTCGATTTAGAAGATATTAAGGAACGTTATTGCGTTCGACAACCCGAACCCACGATACACGTTCACCCAAGAACCACGTGGCCTCCATAACCGTGAAAGGAAAAAAGAAGCGTAAAGACGTTTTCCTAATAGCGCTTCTGCCAGGCCAAAAAAATCGAGCCTCTCTCCGTCCTGGCCGACATCTGTCCTCGAGAATCGACTAATCCACGTGCTCGAAAGTAAATTACGTCTCGTCGACACGGAGGTACGTAGTCCGTGCACCTGCCAGAAGGACGATCGATGCTCGAGGACGGACGACGAGCAGAACGCGGAAGCGACGGAACGGCCGCCGATTACTCGGCCACGTGTCATCTTTCCGGCTAGCCGTTTCACGGCCGTTTACGGGTAAGAACGGGAATTACAGGCGGGATACGTCTGGCACTGTTTGAACAGGCCGCCGGAATCGGTGCGCGTCGGAGTGCCGCGCGCGTCCTGATTGTTTGGAAAGCAATTTCGGCGGTGTACACGCTTTTATTGGCCGATGCATCCCGTGTCTTGCGGGAGCGCAAGGGTTGTAGTTCGCGCGGGGGCGGTAGTAATTCGTGCTTCGCAAGAGCGTTGCAGTTTGTGTTTGCTAGCGGCGTTGTTTCTGTTTGATTAGATATGCACGCGTTTGCGATGGACACGCGACTATATGTATCGATACGGATTCGTTGAGTGTAAAACTTTATCGAGTCGACGATTCGAAATTTATCATTTTAATTCACTCTGCGTTGCAGTTTGTGTTTGCTAGCGGCGTTGTTTCTGTTTGATTAGACATGCACGTGTTTGCGATGGACGCGCGACTATATGTATCGATACGGATTCGTTGGACGTAAAACTTTATCGAGTCGACGATTCGAAATTTATCATTTTAATACACTCTGCGTTGCAGTTTGTGTTTGCTATCGGCGTTGTTTCTGTTTGATTAGATATGCACGCGTTTGCGATGGACGCATGACTGTATATATCACAAATTCGATGAACGTAAAATTTGATCGACGATTCAAATTTCATTATTAACCTACGTGTCGTACTTTTTAATGCACTCTGCGTTGCAGTTTGTGTTTGCTAGCGGTGTTGTTTCTGTTTGATTAGACATGCACGTGTTTGCGATGGACGCGCGACTATATGTATCGATACGGATTCGTTGGACGTAAAACTTTATCGAGTCGACGATTCGAAATTTATCATTTTTCTACGTGTCGTACTTTTTAATACACTCTGCGTTGAAGTTTGTGTTTGCGATCATCGACGTTCTTGTTTGATTAGACACGTATGCGTTTGCGATGGACGCATGACTGTATATATCACAAATTCGTAGAACGTAAAATTTGATCGACGATTCAAATTTCATTATTAACCTACGCGTCATACCTTTAAATATACCCTAAGAACGTGCTGCGTTTTTGCACGCTTCCTTCGGTGCGTTTAAACGCAACTTGTCGACAGTTAGTTGAAATAGTCGGCTTCGATAATTTTCGATTCCCATAAGGCACGCGGCTCGACGGCGCGTGTCCTAGGTGGTTGCACTTAGCTCGATGCCGGAAGCGTGTATTAACGGGGGAAGCCCCGGTGTATCCTGGGACGAGCAGCGAAACGATTATCGATAAATGACAGAAACCGCAGGTCGCCTGGCGTCGTGGCGCGCGTCAGTCGTGCGCGGAGCTGCCATATGTCGGCTGCCTAGGTCTGACGACTCGAACATTGCCGTTCCTCTTCGAGGATCCTTGATCTTCAACGATCCAAGTACGCGCATACCATCTTCGCCTGGTTTTTATCGCGGTTTCCACCGCCCTCGGAAACTTCCCTCGAGAATTCGCGCTCGCAATCGGCTAAGAAGACAACGAAACGTTTCAAAGGGAAGCTCCAATGGCAGCGAAGCAGAGGAATGCAAGAGGCGAACGACTGGACGCGCGTCGCTCAACGAGGACGACGGAGGGTCGTGCGCTCGCTTGTTCGGTGACACGTTGACACGTGAAACGTGCCAGCTGAAGCTGCCTTTCCCTCGCGGCCAATGGCTGGGTTCCGTGCATCTTTATTCGAGGATCGATCGAACCAGGGCCGGTTTCAGTCCGCGCAGCGACTGCAGTCGCGGCCACGTCGAAAGGGTTTCGGTTCTCCGCTTCCGTGTCCATCGTCGAACACGTTTTCCACCAGGCTCGAAGCCTCTGAAACCGGCCCTGGATCGAGCGCAACGACGGCGGAACAATATCGTGACCAGGCGTCTTCCGGGTGGAGTCGCGCGATTTCACGGAGACTTCCGTTCATTTTCCGTTCTCCTATTAGCGATCACGAACGGGTCGGCGAGCCGCGGCCAAACTCATTAAACGTCCGTCCGCTCGTCTCCCGCGTGGCAAACGCGTTTTCTCCCTCTTTCCATCTGCTCGCCCGCGCGCCGTCCTCGAGGAAGTTGTACGCGAACGAACGATGCGGCGTGATATTATTCCCATCGACCGGAACAATCACTTTTCTCCCACGAACCCGGTTCCAGGGAGCCCACGTTCGTGCGACGCCTCGTTCGTTTTGCACGAATGATAACCCTTCTTCGAATTTCGCTGTTCTTTCTTCTGGACGCTTTGTTAGCAATGTTACATCGCGCACGGAATACTCAATTTTTGAAAACAACGCGCGCTTTGCTTCTTTCAAACAGCCTCGCGAATCTCCAGCAACTTCGAAGCGTCTTCGAATTTCCGTCGAATCGTGTTCGAAAAAATCGTGTTCGATCGAAGGTAAGCGCCTCGATCGCGGAGGAAACGGGACGCGTTCGAGAGGGCAGTGACGCTGGTTGACAAGCGAGGGTAGATTTACGCTGGTCGATTATTCAGGCGCGCGTTACGGCGCGTTTGCGCTCGCGCGCGGACAGGATCCGGGTCGAGGACGATGACCAAAAGCCGGGGTCGCCAGGGCGGTCGTAACTCGTCGCGGCTCTGCCAGGTTTTGCTTCCAGGTAGCGGTCGCGGAGGAAAGCTCGAGAAAGGCGGGCCACCGCGCTGGGCGGTGCCACGTAGAAATCGGTCGCGTCTCGCTTTCCATCGGGTTCACAGGTGACACAGCCGGTTCGGACCACCGTGCTCGCGAGCAGCACGAATTTTATTGCTTTCTACTTTCGTCCGTCCCTTTGTTACCCGGGACCAGGCCGCTCTGGTGCCCGCGAAGGACGCCGATTCTTCACGACCTCGTTTCGAATCTTTCCTCTCGATGGCGCTGGATCGACGCGATTTGCTTCGGATTCTCTGTGAATTACGCGACGACGAGCTGTGAATCTTAATCGAGGCTCGATACGAAACAGTGGACATTGTATTCGATCGTGGATGAAGACGTTATTGGCAGGTGGCATGCGAAATATGTTAAGGAACGCTATTTGAGGTAACGCGGATTCCCCGTGAGATCCACGGCCGATCGGGAAGAAATGCATTATTCAATGATACGAGGGATGCGAATGATGTGAAAGCTGCGTTGACGTGGAACATGTTCCGTACAAATGAAGATATAACAGCGGCTAATGGATACGATCCCACGCAGTCGATGCTAATCCTTTGTTTTCAAATCGGTCTTGATGAACAGAAGCGAGCGACTTGTTACGTTAAATCAGCCAGGTATCGCTCGCCCCGCGGATTTATGGCCTCCCATTAAGCAGCTATTTTTAATTCCCGTTTAATTAGAATTACACCGTGGCTGTCGAACGCGGAGAAGAGTGCGCGCCACACGGAGCGGTGTTTACGCAAATTCTTTTACTTTCGTTCGAGCGTCAACTAAAAAGCGAGCAGAACGCCTCGCGGACGCGTACGTTAGACTTCGCTGAGAACTTGACCCCGTTCGTGGCGAGCACCGCGAGCAGGTGGTTGCAGATCGGAAGTATCGATTAATTGTACCGTTTATCGTAAATTTTGTGGAAAATTCCGACCGCGTATACGCGCATCGCGTTATTCATGCCCGTGTTCATCGTAATTCCTGCCTTTCTATATCAGATTAAAAAAGAAGTAAGTTGTAATTAACCGCTAACTATTTTTTTTCTCACACATAAATAAAAATTCGATTATACGCACTCGATCGAGGGAACGACTGTATGTAAAAAAAAAAATCGCTTCCTCGTCAACGTCCCCTGTAATTAATCTAGACAGCGGTCGGATGGTGGATGGAATTTTTACAATATTTCCCTCGACGGCAATTAATTACCTTTGACAAACAAATTGGTACAACGCGACAACGATACGCGCTCCTCGTCCCGTCGCGATAATCCGCGACGATAGTTTTACGATCGCCGGGTATTTCATGCATAATTCATGGCCCACCGTACATTTATATGTCTCGTTAACTCCGTTCGGTTCTAAGAAGCCTCCAAAACGTGCTAATTAACTCACGCGCGAGATTCACCTAATTAACAAGGGAACGCTGTTCGTTAATAAAAGTATTAGACCCATCCAAGATCAACATCGATCGACCGCCACGGTTGGAGAGGGTACGCCTCGTCCTCTCTCGTTGATCGCTCAACTTTCTTTCTCGCGATCAGGTTCGAATGCGATGACTCACGCTCGTTGCGATGCCTAGTCGATTCGTAAGGAGCGACGAATTTGCGAAAGAGAAAGAGTCGATGGGATCCGAGGACGTGCTTTCTTGAAAAGCCTTCTTAATCGCCTCTGTAATGGACGCCATGCGTCGCATCGCGAATACACTAATTAGTAGTCGCGAATATACTAATTAGTACCTGTGTTAAGCACTTGTACAGGACGTTGCAAAAGTCACTCTCTCTTCCACGACGATATATAAACGATATATGTTAACGCTTAAACGACCGCTCGGGAGATTTCTCAATACTGAGACGTAAAATACGAGATTCCTCGTGTCGCTCTCATAATAATTTCAATTTTAAGAAAATTAAATATTTCTTTTTCATTCGAAACGAGAAAATCGCCAGAATC
Source organism: Xylocopa violacea (assembly GCA_963969225.1). Lineage (NCBI taxonomy): Eukaryota > Metazoa > Arthropoda > Insecta > Hymenoptera > Apidae > Xylocopa > Xylocopa violacea. Next base: position 36,771,792 of record CAXAJV010000005.1, on the reverse strand, counting down.
ATAGAGTAAGCGTACAAGAAATAAGTAATTTAAGCGTCAACGTTTCAAGATTCCCCACGATCGAGACGCGACGTTTCGAAAGGACCTCGAGGCTGACTAGCGGACGCGCAGTCAGCGCGGGTAATTCGAATCGAGGCGAGCATCGCCCGCGTGGAAACGCGATCGACTCAGTTCGACGAGCGCTCGGAACACGGAAGCCGGATCGGGAGCATCGGGAATTAATCCGCGTGACGATGACGCTCGCGGGTGACCCAGATCGGGGCATCCAGCGAGGTGGCGGCGAGCGTGTTGCGAAAAAGCAAAAGAAGGCAACACGGTGGCCGCGTGTGAAAACCGGGAGCGCGACTCGACGCGTATGGAAATGCCGCGCGCGCACCGCATTGTATGGAAATGCCAGGCAGCAGGAGCAACCACTGTGACCAACGGGGCCTCGTAATGTCCCCGCAGCGAGGCCCTCGCCACTGCTGCCTCGTAAAATCAGGCCCGTACACCTTGTCGAGCATGCCGTTGTCGATCCGCGGACACTGCGAACGAATTATCACGCCGCGCGACACCGCAGACGATCCGCGTTGGGCGCATCCGTTCCTCGCGAGCACCCCGTCGTCCCTGTCGCTTTCTTCGGGGAAAGTGGAACGATCGACGCGTGCTATTGTTCGTTTCCTTTACGTCTACGCGGCTCGTTTCTTTCTCCTCCTCCTCGTACGCGTCTTAATCGCGAAAATGACACTGGCGGCGCTCCAGGTGGAAATGCAGACGGGATACGAATGGTCCGATTCCAACGAGACGTTGAACAAAGTTACGTTCCGCGAGTTTATCGGGATTCCGTTTAGCCGGAAAATGGGGTAAACATCGAGCTGGTTGTGAAATAATTTTCTGAAGAGTCGAAAGGGGGGCGGGTGATTAGTTTAAGAGGCATCGGTTTACTAAATTCGCGAAATGATTTCGAATTAAGGTGATTAAAGATACTCAATGGGTTTTGAATAGGGACGGGAGCAACGAGGGAAATGGATTTCTCTCTTTGTTCGAACCCGCTCTACCTCTCTCTCTCTCTCTGGCAAGCTTACAATTAGCAGATGCGTGTGCCGATCGTTATGCTCGCTGGAAACTCTCTCTAAACTCTCACTTCCCGGGCATTATTCACCCTTAACGAGACTTATCCCCGTGCATACGCGTTTAGCCGCTGCTCTGGCTCTTTTAATTCGCGTACCCAGTTTTAAAATCCTTCCACCTTTTATATCAACCACGACCGCGATATTTCTTCCCGTTCGACGCAGTGGCGCGCACCTTCGATGCCATCCTCGTATTTAATATCCGTCTAATATCCACTTTTCCACTTCGTTATCATTTTTCCCCGTCGAGTCCGCGTCGTTCATCGCGGCTGCACCGCGCGGCTCGTTTAATCGCCGGCGAGAAAGCGGCGAGCGCTCGTAAAATCAGCGGCGCGCGTTGTCGAGCACGGTGCATAAGTTGTCGCGGCGGTGTACATACGTTTTAATGTACCTGCGCCGGGTGTACGTCACGCGAGCAGAGATGCACGCGCGAAACGCGTGTCCCGTGAAAACCAGCCGGCAATTAGCCCGCGCGCCCTTCCCTCGCCATTTTGTTTCTCCCTTTGCTCGCCACGCGGTCGTTACACACTCGTCCGTTCCCCGATACGCGCTCCTTCTCGTTCGTCTCTGCGTTACTTCTCGTCCCGTTCGCACTGATCCGCTCGAGAAGCACCTACGACGACGTGATTCCAATTTCCATCCGGATCCGTTCGAATTCGCGCGCCCTCGCGTGAAAATTGCACTCGCGCGTCGGTCACTCTGTCGCGAACGGCGCGACGCGTGTCGCCATTGTTCCCTGGCGCGGAAAAAAAGACAAACTTCCTCGGGGACGCGTTCCGCTGGACGAGCCACGACGGAGCGCGTCGCGCGGCGTCGTCCATCAGCCGCAGTCCCGTGTCCGCTCGCGGTGGCGCGTTTCCGCGCGGCTGTAAATTACCGTCCGCGATAAAACCGGCGAATAAAATTTATACGACGTTTACGGAGTCGGCGTCAGCCAGGATCGAACGAGACACCTCGTTGCGGGCAGAGGTCAGGCCTGTTCGCGGACCTCCTGTGGACACCGCGGCCTGGGACGGCTGGTCCGTCGTAAAAGTCATTCCGCGGAGCTCGCGGTAAGGACAGGTGAGCGTGCAGCGCGTGTCCGCGCGTCCCCTCGCTCCTAGGCTTTCGAGGGCGACGCTTAACAACCGGCTGGGAAACGCGCTGGAATTCGCCAGCACCGGTGTTACCTTTACGCGCCACCCTTAGCCTCGCTTGGAGGGAGGACGCGGATGGTCCGTGTAGCTGACTATTCCTCGACACCAGCTCACCTTTGATCCCGCGGAGGACACGGCGCACTGACAGCGAAACGGACGGGGTTCCTTTTGCTCGAGCAACAGGAAGATTAGCTGGTTCCGCGGAGAAAATGGAATTGGTTTCGCGAGTCAACCGTGCGGCGATTATCGGATTTTTCTGCAACTACGTTTACAGTCGGGTCGAAGCGATGATTGAAGCGGACGATGAGTTACCAAACCATTCTAAACTCGGAACACACAGATCTGTGCGCTATTTTTTCTATGTCTGCCATCTTATTAGGCGAACCGAGCAGGTGCGCGACGAGACGATCGACAGGCGTCCACCGAGCGCCATTCAGAGACATTCCGTTCCTCCTTCCGGACACAGCGATCTCGTCGATTCTAGGTATCGTGGAAACGCGGACAGTCCTAGCCCGAAAAATACGAACCTCGGGAGGGGTCGAGGCTCGGGAGGGAGGAACGAGCCACGGGCAATAATCTCGACGCCTCGCCAATTACGTTCGTCTCGTGGCCATCTGTTTCTCCGGGAGACCCGATCATCCTTCAACGACCACCCTGGCCTCCCCCCCCCGTTTCCTCCTCCTCCCTCGCCAGTAGCGTTCCTGGGACGTGGCATCGGGTTTTCGACCACTGGCGAACAACGACCGCGGTCGAAGGTAGCCGGGACGAGGCAACGAGCCGACGAAATTGGTCGAGGGTGACGATTCGCGAAGGGGTTCCGCGTCGCTTCGCGTCCAGGCGCTTCGCGCCTCTGCCTCGTACGAACCGATCGGTCGATCGATCGCTTTCTCGCTGTTTCCAACTACTTTTGTATCGCAGAGTGGAGCGCATACCAAGAGGAAACGGTAGATGGTCAGGAAACAAGACCTCTAAATGAAATTACAGCCCCGAAAAAAGAAGGGGAGGGAGGCCCACGGCAGATGACCACGGAATTGATGCGCGGTTTATCGTTCTGATCACAAGAGCTTTTTGCCACGGAGTGGACGCGGCAATTTATGGGATATTGTGACCGTGGACACGGCCCGGACAGACGGACGTATATAATTACGCCGAAATCGTAGTTAGCCGCGCGGCCACAGCTGCGGGGCAGGGCGCGGGCCGAAAATTGATCACGTACCACGCCGGGACCACTCCGTTCGTCGTTCTCTGTCATTATCGGGAATAAAAGTCACCGCTACTCCTCGACGGAATTCGTTGGCTCCACGCGGGGCGACAATCTACCCGAGCCGAGCGGTCGCGGCGTGGAACGCGCGGTCCTCAGCTTCTATACGGGGTGTTCGCGTGGATACGAACCGCTCTTCTTCGTGGGACGGGGTTTTCGAGGGATTACGAGGGCGCACCATTCTTTTTTGCTCTCAAGTGTACGCGTAGCGACGGTATTGGGAACGATTGTACAGGTTTTTATCAATATCGCGAGGGTACGAAGGGTGGTTGGAGCCGCGCGGAGGGAGAGATCGGTTTTGAAGGAATTAGGGTCGAGTACGGGGTTTATCGAATGGTGCTTTTATATCCGTGTACTTACTGCACGGGTTGCTGATGATTCGACGCAAATGCCTCGAAACGAAAGCATTTTATGATAGATTTCACGCGAGAACCGACGTCCATTTTTATCGCGTGTTTCTTCCGTTTTATCCGGCTTCATTGACAGAGAACGAGAGAGAGAGAGAGGGAGAAATTAATGGAATCGCGCGGTTGCCGGATGGCACGTAGCGCTGATGGAAAATTCGGTAAGTCGATAACGCAAATTTCATCCGCTTACAGCTCTCTTTCCTCGTCGTCGGCCAGCGATAACTTTATCATTCCACGCTTTCATGGGATTGCTGCGAGCCGACCGTAACGACCGAATTCCTTCTCTTTTCCCATTTTTTTATAATCTTAATACATATATATAGAAAAAGCCATTATTCCACTTTTTTCAAACGCTCAACGAAACATTATTTTGCGCTCGATAAGCAATAAAACAGAATTTCAAGCGAACGGACGCATCGATCGAGAAACAACCCTTAATCAATCCCAGGGGACCTCTCGAGCTCGCAACTCGGAACCGACACGCTTCCGCGATTCTTACTTTTCGTTCGCTCATTGCTGACCAAACCAACACAGAACGCACGCGTTGACGAAACACCGCGGACGTGGCTCGCGTGCAACCCGTCGAGGTTGCAATTATCTAGTTTCTACCTAGCATAACCGTCCACCATCGCGGAACCACCGCTGGAAACGTCCGAAATCCATCGAGGCACGATTCGCGACCGACGAAAGGAACCGATCCGGCGGAATAGGAAGCCGATTAGCATAAGGGCGAGAGTCCATTGTGCGGTGACCGGGGACTTTCGGGCCAGGCGTCGTCGAGCGTGTCGCGTTTCGCGCGGTGCGATGTCTCAACGAGGAGAGCCGGACGGCCGGCGTGAAAGCGAGCGGTCCCGATCGGTGGTCGCCGGGCCCTCCTCGTCTTCGTCATTTTCACACGCCGCTGGGCCGGAATCGGCGCTGCTCTACTGTGACTCGCTTGCGTAACAAGAGCGGACGCGGTCACCCGAGCAGCCTCGCGACGCGCTCCACGTCCCTTCCTTTCCTTTCTCTCCGCGGCGGTTCTCCGCGATCGCGGACGAAACCGGGGGCCTAATTGGCCCGCTGCCATTTTTTCTAATCGACCATCTACTTCTGCTTCTGTCCCGCGTACACGCGAATCTTTCTCGAAAACGGAGTTTCCAAGTGCAACCGAACTTTGTCTCATTTCGTTTTTTAGTCGCACCTCGCGCGTTGCGGCTGTTAAAGGGTTCAGCTTGTTTGAAAGCGTTTTGTGTCCACCTGGAGGCTCGCGTTGGTTGCGAACAGGTAGCTCGCGCGCCATCATCGAGCATTAATTCCGCGTCTTACTTAATTACGCGTCGATTAGGCTCTGCTCGTGCCGGCAGGAAAAATGCCTTTCCCGTTAGACTCGCGGGAAACCCCCGCGAGTTGCGAGCCTGGTTGCACGAGCATCTCGAACAAATGTCTTCCTCCTTTCCTTCCTTCCTTCCTCCCTCTCGCTGCACGCTCCCCCGCGATCTCGTTCGCCGCGGATCGCCTTAATTTGCATAGTCTTCTGTTTTCGGAGAGTTCCATTCGAATCGTTAATTACACGGCGCAGCTAGATCGGGGTTTACTTTTCCCTCCTTTCGCGTACTCCTTTATCTTACATAAAAGTTGAGGTTTCCAGAACCGAGCGAACACCGATTCGTATCGTCTCACGTGTTCGTGCCACAGAAACATTTAATTGGGTTATAAATTTCGGGTGTTCGATGGTTATCGGGTAGTTCGAGGGAGATTAACATCCGAGACGGTTGTGTAGCAAATGTATCGATATGTAAGAACAGTGTTCCTTCTTTTTTTCAGGTATCGCGAATCATTTGCGTTCACTCGAAGAGATTATTTCTTCGGCGAACGGACGTTACCACTCGTCCTACGATCCAGAGAAACCTCTGTAGACGAGCGGTAACGATCCTGGACGCTCATTCCGCTCGAAACTCGGCGGCTCGGTGCGTCCGTTCGCCGCATGAAATCGCGTTTTGCGTTACGCACGACAGTTGGCAACGTAACGAGATCAAGATACACGGTTCCCTCTTCACAGAACATTTACTTCGATCCGTTTCCGCGTCTCCGTTCCCTTTCCTTTCTCTTTCTCTCTGCGCCCCTAGCGAATCCATGGCGTACGCTCGTCGTTTCGTAAGATACACAGCCACCCAGAAAGACGATCCTCTCGCGTAACTCTTGCCATCCACCCTGATGACTCCAATTTTTCTTCTCCCACGACGTTCTCCAGCGTGCTCCAAGATGGAGTCGTCCGTCCACTCTGAAGTCATCGCTTGCGATGCTGTTTCAGGTGGCGAATCTGCAAATTCCTAAACGTCCGCCATTAAAATTCGTGGCAGCGACGATTCGCGAGAGATCGTTCGCGTTTGTAATCCGCTGGCGGTCCTCTGCTCGTTTCGAGACACAAAAGTATTCGGCGTTCACAAAAATCTGCAGCGATCCGAAGCTTTTCCGCCCAGAACACTTGTTCCTATTCATCGCGGATCTCGCCTCGGACTTTCATTCCGCCGTCAGCGGCGCATCTGGTACGCGTGCCCTCTTTCCACGTCTCCATTACACACCGCATAATTACTTAACAGCGCGTTAATCCTGTCCGGTTTTTGCAATTCACCGATCGCGCCGCAACGCCGGCCACGAGAGGAGAACCGGACGGGAGGACGCGAGAGGAAGCCGCGTTTAAGGCCTGTGCACACTTTCGTAGGAATCGCGCCGGCGAATCGCGCGATTCGACGACGCGATTGGCGGTGGACGCGCGAAAGCGGAGAGGAAAATGGGTGCCAACGACGAGCGAGGAGTTTCGACCGATCGCGGCTTCAACTTTGCCCGTTTTCGACTTTTACGCGCTCCCATGGACATTCGTAAACGTACAAATATGCGTCCTTTTTAACTCACTCGCGCGTACTTTCTGCACCTGTGTGCTTAACCTACTGTTGCGAAGAACAGTGTGAAAATACGTATTTGCACGGCGTCCAGCGTTGTCGTTTCTGTTCAGCTCTGTTAATTGCCGTTAATTACATGGGAAAAGGTTGGAGGAAGAATCCATTGGGTGTTTGGAGCTAGGCAGCTCGCTCGTTGACAAACACGCTGGTTCTTCAATCGTGTGTAAGGACGCATTTACACGCGGCGACTGCTGTTTGTTTAATTCTCGTGGACTTTGTCCATTAATATCCGCAGGTGTGTACACGGCTTTAGTCGCACGTTTTCTCTACTCGGACGAGCCGATCCATGGAACCCCGACGAATTGACCGGTCGCGTTGCTGTTAAACGATCGCGCGGTATTTAAACGAAGTCCGTAACTGTGCTTAATTAGCGAGTAGAAAAACGAAGCGCGGGTAGGCGAATGGACGTCACCCGGACGAGTTCTAACCTACATTCCGAGGCTTCTCCGCTTTTTTTCTTTCCTTTCAATCGATTTTATTTCATTTCGAATAAGCTCCGTGACAGTTAGCCAGGTTTTTCTTCTCAAAGACGTTATTTTGATATTTTTCAGACACGTCGTCGATCTTCTATCATTTATTTTCAATTTTAGAATCTTGAAATGTGGAGAAAGACAGCGTTCTGGTGCATTCAGAGAAGAAACGACAATATAAAAAAGAAAAGAGAGCGGAGCAACGTGCGTTTAAGATGTGTTCTTGTACAAACGATCATTCGTTTCATTGGCCTCTTGAAAGTAGCAATTAACCGGCCCCTTAAGAAAGATCGTAAAAAGTGGTATACTTAAGTCCAATCTCAAGACTCTCCGAATCGAGGCGCAAACATATAATTCCTGATCGAGTTAAACCGAAACGAATCCGTTTCAACATAGTTGAGATGCCTTCGATTCATTTGCATTAAGAGCGTCTCACTTTCGCGCACGACGATAAACGTCCGGCTAAATTAATTTCAATTCCTCAAATTATCCGAATACCTAGAGACCTTGCGATATCCCTTATTCTCGAAACAACGCAGCCTTCGTCCCTGGATATCTTCGCGTTAACCAGCTTCTTTCAGTATTAATAGCAAACGAGAGAGGTCAGTACGAAGAGAGTAAAAAGCGCTAACGATTATAATGTCGCGAATTTTCCACTCTTCTCAGAGGTTTTCGTCGTCCTCCACATTTTACGTCTCCCCATCCCCTTGTACTTCCACTCCCTCAGTCCTCACAGTGCAGACGATCCCAGATTTGGACTCAGCGACCCCAAAAACGATTTGATACACATTTCGAATAGGATAGCGTCTCTAGTAGTAGTAGTTATTAATTTTTCGCGACGCGAGGTCAAGGTTCACGCGTCCCTGTCCCGTCTCGAATCGACTCCAGGAGGCGCGTTTCGTCCGCCTGCTCTCTTAAAATGGGTTGTCCATGGACACCGATAGAAGAGGAACGCGCGTGCAATTAAAACCACGCGCTCGGCGCGGCTGGCTGCGATGGCGGCCGCGAGGGCTAATCGAGGATGGGGCGGCGAAATTGGTCCGTGGACTCGCGTGTGGCCGCTCGCGGACTTATTAAGCGGGGCCATTGCTCACGGCGCGGCCGCTCGCGCTTGAACATTATAAATTTATCAGCGCGAACGGGGCGACCGAAAGGAAACGCGTTGATCGAAAGATGGAGCCGGGGAGTTCACCTCTGACCCGTGAGAAGTGTATTTCGATATACACGCTCTCGTGCCGCGGAGATATTTATTGGAGATAATTATAAGAGCGGTCGTAAAGTCTTGGACCAGGTTTCTTAGCCGATATCTTACACGGCCCTGTAACCACGGACGCCTCTACACGTACCTCTCTCTACAAGGTGTCTCTAAATCACGGGAACGGCTTCTGGATCTCCCGTCGACGATCCCCCTCGAACGTCGCGGTCGAACAAAATCATCCCCCGACCTTAAACGTTCCTCGAGCGGACGTGGAACGCGACTCGCCTGGCTTGAGCCAGAAGTTCCGCGATCGAAACGCGATGGCTAATTGAAAGGGTTTCGATATCGTGGAGGAACAGCTCGAGCGTCCGGATATCGTGGGGCACCGCTGGCCAGTTTCGGCGTGTAGACGGTGCGCCACAGGTGCGCGCCACAGGTGCTCCAGCCTTCTTTCGGAAAGCAATCCGTGTCCAAGATGTTGATCACTGGACGAGTAATTTCGCCGGAGCGAGCGTTTCGTGTCCGGCCTGATTATCACGTTCCCTTTCCGCCTGTCGCGGAAATTATGCTTCCTCCGGGGCAACGTGTTCATTCCCATCATCATCATCATTCTTGGGGGATATAAATGCTTTTCGGGGAGGTAGCCAGCCGACGGTGGGACGCGGCACTGTTACGCACACTCGCGAGGCCGTGCACGGCGCTGTAAGCGTGTACCTTTTCAGAGCTTTTCGATAAATTGTAACAGAAAGGTACTTACGAGCGTCCCGCCTCGATTCGATAGTCCGGAGACTGGTGCGTAATTTTCGTTTCTCGCGATACCATTTCAACGAATCGCTGAAACGCGTCCATGAAACGTAATACATTTTTATTCAACCCTGGAAACATATTTCAAATCATTTCTGTCCGATACCAACGAAATCGTAATAATATGACAGTCCAACGTATGCATAACGAAGCCAGCATAATGAAGTGTAACGCGTAACTCCTCGCTGATGAAACGAAACGAAATCGACGCATCGCGTACGTCCGCTGCGGAAAGATTTGGATCCGCGATCCGCAAAAATCGTCAGAAGCGATCGCGATTGACGTGAACTCGAGAGGTGTTTCCGGAGCACCCTGTAGCGACGATTCGTCGAGAAGGCGAGGTGGTCGGAGATAGCACCCGGATAGCGAGCCGCCATGCAACCCGCGGAATGAAAATCGATCAGAGAACCCGGTGCGAGGATCGAGATGATGCATCGATATCAAAACTTGTAGAGTGGTTTCGCGCTTCGTTCCTCCCTTTTTCTCTCCTTCGCCCTTCCGCCGCTCTCCTATATCCCTCTGTCTCCCTCGTTGCACCCGATTTCCCTCTCTAACTCGCTCTCCACCGCCGTTTCGTTCCCGCGATCGAATCACCGTCCGCCGAAGGAGAATATGTCCGGGGCAATTTGGATTTGAATTATTCGCAATTTCCTTTATCTCATTTCCAGTTCTATATATCCGTCCGTCGGGTCGCCGGTGCCGTGGATCGAATTTCCGTCGATGGAAAGTTTCCAGCGGCCGCGCGTTTCCTGATTTTCGCTGGCTGCCCCGTAGCCTGGAATCGTTTCCATTCGATCGGGGATGCTCGAAATGGCCGGCTTATCGAGGTGTCTATCGTTTCCTCGTCGAGTCGCGGAGAATCGAAACGATGAGAATCGATCCTCCGCGATCGAGCGCTTTCGGAAACTTGCCTGTACCTCGAAATTGCGAGATTTCGAAAGTATTTGTAGGCGGAATTTTAAAACGAAACTCGTCGAACGTCCGAGAGAGAGAGAGAAGGTGAATCGCTTTTGCATTTTTGAGTTACTTTCGCATGAATAATCGGACCGATCCCCTGCCGCAGAATTTTGTCCCTACCTTGTGTTTGCTAATCGTATGGTAATCGTATGCAATAGCCTCCTGCCTTTCGTAATACTTTCTTCGACGATAACTTCTTTCTCCGCGTTACGCTAGCTTGCGTTACACGTACACCGCTTATACAAATCATTGAGCACGATTAGTATTTAAATGCGCCGCCATTTATAAAGCTCGCTTAGATACGTCGCATGTTACTTCGAATTCCTCGATGAGACGCGCGCGAGTCGTTCTCGTTTCTCTATTCGACGCTCGAAAAATTTAATCAACGACGTCGATCGTTCTTTCTCGCGATCATCAAACGCAATAAAAAAGCCAGGTTTCGGGGCCTCCACCGTTCCCATCTTCTAACAACCACATTCTTCTCGGAACTGTTCCACCATCGAGACTTCCGTTCTCCGCGAGGAGACCAGAATTTCGTTCCAGTGGCGGTCGCAAAAATCGGAATCACTTACCGCCGAGGCACAGGGTGAGGGAGAGAGAAGAGGAAGAGGAAAGGAATCGAGGAGGATAAGAGAACGAGAGTGGCCGGGTCGAGCGATTTCATAACCGGAAGCTCGTCCCGGCCGCGGCAGCTGAGCGTAAGGCAAGTAGGTATACATAATTCCAGGTTCTTACGCGGGCACGGATGCCGATCGGCGATACCGCCGCCGACAGGAAACATACCTCGCGAATTATTGTCCCGACGACGTGTTCCTTTATCGTCGGAACGAAAGGCGGCATCGTTGACAAGTTTTCCCTCGATTCAACCCGTTCCGCGTCTCTAAGAGGATAACGCGGTAGCGCCTGTGCGTGTAACGCGGTAATTTTCGAGCGACCGCCCAGGCAGAGAGCGCGCGCGTTTCTTGCGGATAGGGTTAAGTGACGGGGGCACGCGAGCTTTCGATGCCGCACTGGCTCCGTTTCCTGGCGTTTTCGTTCTTTCTTCGGACTCGAGCCGCCAGATCTCTCCGTTTCGAAGCTCGTTCGACGCGCGAACGCGATCGATCGAAGGCACCGCGTCGATCGTTCCGGGACGAGCGCGGTAATTAACCGTCGCTGGCTGGATCGCGATGGCCGGTCCGCGGGCATTTTTGCCCACGCGAAATCGTCGGCATTCGATCGGAATCCCGTCGGGAGCCGACGTCGTTCACGTGCACAGGAAGCCACCGCGCGATTGGAATCTTCCGCCGTTTCATTTTCATATTTTCGTTGTCCGTTACGCCGTTTCCGCGCCGACACGCGCGCCCCTTGGGAATCGAGGTGCCCCGCGGTGGTCGATACTGTTGCCCGTTGTTCTTACTGTTCGCGAGATTCCGTATCTTGCCCGCAAATTCGCCGAGATAGCTGCGCCCTTCGCGCGACCGTCTCCGCCGACGATGGACTGCGATAACGAGCTCAAGCTTCTCAGGCATTTTTATTTACAGGGAAACGCGAGTATCCATCGATCGATCGTTCTAACGGTCACGCGTGCTCGAGAAACGAGGCTACGAACGATCCTCCTCGAAGAGAGCTTCGTTGTCCAGCGCACCGTGAAGACGCTTCAGCGCGGCGATAAAAATGGCGATGTCTTTGAAGGAGCTTCGCGAGGAACGATTTCATCGAGTCGCGAGGAACCATCGCTTTCGAGAACGCGATCGCGCGGAATCACGTTCGAAGTCGTCGCGGTGCGATCGCAAATGAAACCGGCGGTGACTTCGAAGGAGCTTCGCGAGAGACGATTTGATCGAGTCGCGAGGAGCCATCGCTTTCGAGAACGCGATCGCGCGGAATCACGTTCGAAGTCGCCGCGGTGCGACGTCGCAAATGAAATCGGCGGTGACTTCGAAGGAGCTTCGCGAGAGACGATTTGATCGAGTCGCGAGGAGCCATCGCTTTCGAGAACGCGATCGCGCGGAATCACGTTCGAAGTCGCCGCGGTGCGACGTCGCAAATGAAATCGGCGAGGAGGGTCGATCGCGCAGCGGCGGCAATTACGCGAACGGGGGATCCTGGCGGTAGATTTTTCGGCACGCAACCACCTTGCGATGGAGGAGGGGGTCCCGGTTGTCGCAGGAAGCCGAAAATCGCGATAGCGGATCTCGTGCGCCGCTGCACGCCGCCGCGCAGAAATTTGCAATACGAATTAATTAGGGAAAAGGAGCCGGCGCTCCGGCACCGTCACGCCAATTAATCGGGAGAAAGGTGTATCCCGGACGGCGCCCCGCAGCCCTCGTCCGATCACCGACGACGTCGTCTCGCGCGTCGCTGAGAACGCCGATGTGAGAACGTTCGTGGAAACGAACGGAGATTTCGCGCGATTACCTCCGATTCAATATTTTCCTTCCCCGTTCGAGACGCGAACGATTTCTGCGAGCCCAGAATCAATTACGACGAAGGCATTCCTTTCGAGTTCCTCCTAATTTCTTTTCTCACGAGGGACCAGGCTAATTTTCGTAAACCCCAAGCGACGGGTTTCTTTAACCGGCGTACTGAAAAAAGCGTAAAAAAAGGCGGAATTTTTCTGGATTCCGTGGCCAAGCGTGTAAAAAATCAATGTTTATTTGCCTGTGATCAACCCGTCAGCCAATTAGTATAATTACTGTATGCGTTTTAGAGGAATTAAAAGCCAGACGCACGGCAGGTAACGGTGCGTCGAAGAAATACGGGCTCGGAAATATTCTTTCGATGGAAACGTTCCGAGCGGAGAGAGGTTTAGACAGATGTTTACGAGTTGTTTGGTATAATTGTTTTGCCTGTTATCTTCCCGCGATCGTGATTAATTAGCTGGCGTGTTGTTGCGTCGGGAACACTTGTTTCGAATGGAAAACGAAACGGATTTGAAATGCAAATACCCGACGACCGCGAGCGCGAAAAGGAATCCAGTCGGTTCTCGGTACGCCATTCGTGTCCGAACGCTATAAACGACAAGACGCTTTCCATACTAGATACGAATAAACCTCGCTTCATCGTCCGTGGATGGCTGTCCGCGCCATCGGCTCGCAAATACCGACGACTCTCGTTTTTAGAGACGTCTCGTCGGGCTGAAAAATTTCGGACACGGTTCTCCGTCGCGCGTAAATTTCGCCCGCGAACCCCCGTTCGCGTCGACGATGAAAAGATTCGCGTAGCCGCAGCACGCGAGTCATCGAATTCCCGGAACCGATCGGAGCGCGTAAAGCCGCGACGCGCGGTGCACGCCATATTAATTCGCGCATTAACACCTTGGCGCGCGGTAACCGGCGTATAAAATCACTTCCTCCGCTGCCTGGGAACACCTGTCGAACGGCCGTGCATTTCCATGCGCCAAGTTCGATCTCACGTGAGCAGCGGACATTCGCCATCGCGCACAGTAACCGTTCATTATCGCGTCGTGTCCCGACGGAGCGAACGACGGCCATTCGGAGGGACGATCGTTCGCGTTCCCGAGGGGTTCCGCGAAATTAATTCATTTCGGGGTACTTGTCCCGGGAATGGATTCGTTTAGAGGTCGATCGTCGCTCGACGTGTCACGCGGCGATTGGCAACGGTCGTGCCAGTTTGCTGGCTGCCAAGTAGGGCCTCGATATTCAGCTTCGCGGCTTGCGCTTCCGAAACGGTAGCAAAAAGAGAAGAAATACGTTCTCACCTGGACGATGTCTCGCATCCTCCGCCAAGAGCGTGCCATGTCAGAAAAGATATCGCGATGGTTCGGAACGGAATAGCGATAAACGACGCATTAGCGGCGTGCAACGAGCGTCCGTGACGCGAAACGGGGACCGATCGTGAGTCAGGAACACGCGAGGGCACTACTGAAGGGGTCTCCTCTCGTAACTCCTCGAAACGGGGCTTCTTAACTCGCGGCAAGGTCGATAACGGTTCCCCGCGTGTGTTCAAAGATCGCCCCGAAAGGGGTGACCGCGTGTGTACCTAGGGTTTCCGAGGTCTACGCCCTCTTTGGCCGCACCCCTAGCGCTGGGATTAAGGTCTCCAGCCCGCCCCCTCTTCGTTTCTCATCCCTCCACGCTCGCCACCCCGTGTGTGCTCCGCGAGGGGCGTGTTGGACGTTGCAATGTTTTCGGCCGCGGTCGTATCTGAATTTCATTATCGATATAAATCGCACCGCGGACAGCTAGAATTTTCTTTCCCCCGTCGCGTGTCGTTCCACGGATTTCCAGTGATCGACGTTCTTTTCTTTCGTTAGCGTGTAACCCATTCACTGCCAACTATTAAGCATCCGCATCAGAATTGTCAACTACGAGATGTCTCGTACTCTGCGTTACAAGTTTCGATTGGTTTCGACACGGGATGTAAGTATAAATTTGAAATAAAATCTTGGCGCTCAGGGCAAAACGCTCTAAATTTGCGTGGCAGCGAACGGGTTAACGTTCGCGAGAAATTGAAGTCATTAAAATCAGTTCACTTGACCGCGAGGGGCGTTTTGGACGTTGGAATGTTTTCAACGGCGGTCGTATCTGAATTTCATTATCGATATAAATCGCACCACGAACAGCTAGAATTTTCTTTCCCCCATCGCGTGTCGTTCCACGGATTTCCAGTGATCGACGTTCTTTTCTTTCGTTAACGTGTAACCCATTCACTGCCAACTATTAAGCGTCCGCATCAGAATTGTCAACTACGAGATGTCTCGTACTCTGCGTTACAAGTTTCGATTGGTTTCGACACGGGATGTAAGTATAAACTTGAAATAAAATCTTGGCGTCCAGGGCAAAACGCTCTAAATTTGCCTGGCAGCGAACGGGTTAACGTTCGCGAGAAATTGAAATCATTAAAATCAGTTCACTTGACCGCGAGGGGTTAATTCCGTTCCTCCTCGGTCCCGCCAATCTCCGATCGGCGCAAGAAGGGTGATTGCTCGTGCTTTCAGCGCAAAAGCGTTTAAAAAGACGATATTATAATGAACGAGTCCGATCGATCATCGAGCGGATAATCCGTTACACCGTTGCCCGATCGTTCGACTTCTCCATTCCTAATAGCGTCTTTAGCATGTTTTTAAGGCTATTGAAACGGTTTTAATTGCGGGCCGATCAGGAAACGAATCCGCGGTGGGCCGGACAAAAACAGCGGCGTAAATAATTACTATGATTAAACGCCAGTCGTCGTTACCGCGCGTAATAACGAAAGACCGATCCGTCGATGTGGCGCAAAGGGGGAAAAAAAGTAAACGGGAAGAATGGAAGACACGGGATAAGTTGTAAATTACGGGATCTAGAAAAATGAAGGGGGCGATCGATCGATCGGCTACAGGCGCAGCGTCGGGGTTCGTCGGTATTTCGCTGAAAATCCCGCCGTGAGACGCGCTCCACGACACATACGAAGGGAACTTAATCGCCGGTAAACGCGAGTGCAACTTGTAATCGACTTACGAAACAATCTCATCAATAACCCCCGTTCGACAAGCGTAATTTACGAGCAGACGTAAATAATTAAGCGAACGTGATCGTCGACGGCCGGCCGTGGACCGGCTCGGCCGACGATCCGCTCCGGGCTGTGTGCGCAACCGTTTTTCAATCGAATCGCTCTCGGTGCGCTCGACGACGGTGGTCTATGCGCGGGGTTGTCGGTTTTTCGAACGGTGAATGTCGCTTTGCAACTGAACTTTGCCAGTCGAATGGCTCGCGAGACGCGAGGAGAGAAGTTTTGCACCGTTTGAATCAACGTCGGTTAGGGGATCCTATTAAACGAAGATCTCACATTCTTCCCGAGTCTTTGCGCTAATCGAGATCGCAATCTGGCAGAAGAGGAATAATCCGCGTTCCCTGATAGCCGCTGTAAAACACCCCACAAGCGAACACTTCCTCGTACCACCGAACGACTTAAAGATACACCGCATTTCCATATCAGATAATTATCGCAACGCGGCTACAAAGCAGCAGTTCGCGCAGGAAGGAAACCCCCTGTCGGCCACCGACGCAACGGTGCAGGCCACAAATTTCTCGCGACATCGGCGAGCCATTAAAATCCCCGCTTCAAGGGGCGGAATTAATCGGACACGCGGTACAGTTTCGTGAAACGGTTGCAATTTTCACGAACGTGTCAATCCCTAAGCCTCGAGGGGTGGTTAGTTTGTCGGATAGCCGAGCCATCGTCGCGCGTTTCATCATTTAATTCGCGCCATTTCTCTGAAACGAACCGCCGCGAGACTCGACCCCCTCCTCCTCCAGAAGAAACCAAACATAGACGGAAAAACGAAGTACGAAACGGGGAGTATCGTTGAAAAATACACGCTTCGAGGCGAGCGGCATCGTTCCAACCCCCGTGAAACTCTGCTCGAGCTTCTGTTTGCGAACTTCAAACGTGGCGGATTTTGATTCAATTTCGCGGGACTTTACTGCGACAAACACGCGATGCATCGAACGCATCGCGCGACGCGCAAACGTTACCCCCTAAAATCCGCGAACTTACGTCCACGCGTATAATATTTCACAAAAATGTTCCATCCAGGAAGGATCGACCCGAAATCGGTTAATAAACGCGTCACCGTCCGATCGCGACGTCCGTCTGCCTTCGATAGTCGATACTCCGCCGGCGGTAGACGAGAATTTTTTCCCTCCTCCCTCTTCCGCGGCAATTTGCCTTCCTCCGCCCCCTTCCGCCCCCAATCCCATTCGCCCTCCAAGGTCGATGGTACGATAGGACCTGGCGATATTTCGGGCGCGGGGGCTGCACGAGCATTGTGGCCGCGAGGGTGACTCATTATTTTCGGCTAGCCGTTCTCATCCTTCCTACGGGCACCCCCGTCAACCCCCGTCCGCCATCGTCCGAGTCGTTCATCGCGGAGGAACACGCACGACCGCCGAAAACAGGGACGCGAGCGTAACGGGAAACGCGATTGTGTCTGGAATCTCGATGCACGACCCACCCCATCCTCGCCCGCTGTCCGATTTCACTTGGCCGGCGTATAATAATTTCAATAATCCACCGGGACCCCAACCGGGATTAATTCCTAGCCGCTGGACGATCGAGGAGCCGCGGCGGGGCGAGGAGGGCGACGAGTGGTCCATTGAAAGAAGAAGGGCGCCGATTAATTTCGACTCGTTGCGCGGTTCACCTTTCCCTCGCGGTCTTAGCGGCGCTGCTGGCATTGGGGAGGGTTTCTTCCGTGGGCCCTCGACCGATTCGCTTGCGGTGGTCGAGTCGTTCGCTTGTTTATCGTCGAGCGAGATGAGGTACGGAGGAATTGATCAACGACTGCTAATTAACGCGTTCGCGACCGCTGAATTTACGTAATTTTGAATTCTGCTTCTGGTTGTCGATGACGTGAATTGCGTCTTGCAATTTCTTTCTTACAAGTTTTATCATTTTTGTCCTCGCTTTAACCCTTTCGCTATGTACATGCGATGCAATCAACTTTAGAATTTCATTATTTTCTTTGGTACTCGATATTGTAAATGTAGGATATTTATTATTTTAAAATTAAATACAAGGAGATTAAAACGTCTCAGTAACGCACGATGAACAACTGACTCAGTTTCACATTCTAGAATATTCCTTAACATAAAAGTTGAAACTCTTAAATTATTGATTAACAAACAAGGATAGTAAATTATTAAACAAGGATATTTAAGATTACCATCCTTCATAAATGTAAAAAAATTGTCGGTCGTGATGGCACGCAGCGTTTCAAATACATCGAACCCGAAATCTTAGTTAAGATCAAGAAGCACAAGGAGAATTGAAACAAAGAAAGCAACGGACCGTCTTACCCGAAAAATCTCAATCATCCTCAGCGCGCAAGAGCCTCCCCAGTCTGCTGACCGCTGCACGAACGAGCGCGCGTACGAAAAAACTCGGGAGATTATAATCAACGAGGAGAGAGAGAGCGGCGGATAAAGGAAGAATCGTTAAAGGAACTCTTCCGGACCGGGTTTCGGACGGTCGAAAAGAGCACTCGGTTGCAATTGCTTCTCTCCGACGCGGGTCTCGCGCGTGCAGAAGGCTCCCCTAAGAAGATGCCCGATAAAGAACGCGGCGAACGAGCGAAAAAAAGAAAAGAAAAAGAAAAAATGGGACGAGAGGGCGAAAAAGGGTGGTCGAAGGGAGGCGGAACTGGTCGGATAAGGCTGGATAAGGGTGCCTTTAGCCGGATGAGATTCGATCCCGCGGAACGGGCGAATTTGGCTAGTTAATTCTCGAAAGAGGAGGCAACGTCTGCGCGCGTGTGTCCCGACGCGGTGGCTGGGAAATGGGATTACGCGAGCATCACGCACTTCAAACGGCCGCACCCTCGCGCCGTCGCCCCGCGACGGAATTGACAATTGACAGAATTGATACGGCCGGGGCCACGTGCGCCGCCCCTGGGCCACCTTTGCGTTGGAAATTGCGCGGGACCACGCGAAACCGAGACCCCCTTTCTCACCCCATTACCGAATTTCCGCGGTGCGCGTCCCTCCAGCGTTCGAGC
Organism: Xylocopa violacea; assembly: GCA_963969225.1. Lineage (NCBI taxonomy): Eukaryota > Metazoa > Arthropoda > Insecta > Hymenoptera > Apidae > Xylocopa > Xylocopa violacea. The sequence goes on along the minus strand of CAXAJV010000005.1, from coordinate 36,753,029 downwards.
GCGCCTCGCGGGGGTGTTCGCCAGCGAGGGAAAGGGCTCCTCTCCTTGGGCAATCTTTAAATTGTGCCGGCTGTTTCCGATGCGGAGTCGTAAAAGTTTACAAGCGTTACGAGATACTCCGCTGTCTCGACGACTGGCTCCCGTTTCCGGAGCAATCGCGTTGAGTGCTGCCGGATAGTTGGCTGTTGGGTTTGTTATTGGGGGTTGCTGCGCCGGTGTGAACATCCGTGGCGACTTTTTAATAAGATTCCTCGTGACATTCGTTCGATCGTTCACGCTCGTGGAACGTACTGTACGGTTGTAACGCGAGTTGCACTATGCTAGCTCGCAAAGCCTTCGTTTCCACATCTATTATTCGTCATTAAAGTTTTACGTCCAATTAATCAGTTTCTTATCAAATAAAGTGCGCTCGTTAATTTCGAAATTTCACGCGGTATCATAAAATCCGTAAATTTATCAAGCGTTTCGCAAACGGATGCTCCAAGTCACGCGTCACGCCATTGCGACCTCTGACCCCCGCTTCCTCGCGCAGGCCCTTAATCTCGTGGTAATTATCGTTAACCACGATGCGTGAAAATCGGTGAAATTCAGGCTGGATGATAAGATCGAGCGAGGAGACACTGGAAATAATTCCGCTAATTACATCCTCGATCTGTGGGAAAGGGTAATTGTTTCGAATTAAAAAAATTGTCCCTCCCGTTTCGTTCTCCACTCGCGGTCCACCCTTTACGTAACGAATCGGCGCGTACGATCGAAACGATTTCGAAACTCGCGATTATTATTCGGCTAAACACCGTCGGTATAATTATTTCGACTAATTGATGAAACCGAGTCGGCGCGATTGCGTCGAATAATTACAGCGTAACGGAATACGGGGATGCCCGTAGCGATGTCTTCTCGTTCCGGAATAATCGATCCGAGGCGAGCGTGCGAATTAATCAATCGAAATTTCGATTCGCGCCGGCTCGCCAAAGAATGCCAACGATTACTTGAAATTCACGATGCGCGCCAGCGTCCGTAATTGGAAAGTTATTTAAAACACGATCAGCAGGCAGGAGTCGGTCCGAGCAATTTTTCATTCAGTCGCGCAGCTACAAAATGCGAATTCGGTGATGTTTCGATGCTCGTAGGTGCATCCTTCGCAGGATTAATAAAAAACGATTGATAAGAAAAATTGTCCAACAATTCCACTCGCTCATCGACTACGATTCCAAGTATCGCTCGTTATCACTCATCCTCGCGAGACACCGCCGAGCGCTGAATACCGCGAGGCGAACAATCGCGAACTCGGTTCATTCACGTCCCTCCGGGAGCACCCTCGAAAGGACCATCGAACCTCCGCACAGTATCGAAACGCAACGTGGCGACCGCGGGAAAGCTCGCTCGCGAGAGGAGGCCCGTGTTTTAAGCAGCCTGGTCGAAAGCGGAGACTCGCGTCGCAACAACCGCGGCCAAGGGTAGCCTTTCATCGTGGCTCGAGCAACGAAAAGGGGAGAGATGCGCCACTTAATTAAGGGGACGAACATCGTCTGGAGAGAATCGGCCGGAGTGGCACTCGCGGTCCTCCGTTCTCGAGGAATTCGCCAGCCGCATTCACCGCGAAGAAAGCGCTGTCGTGATTACTGAAAGGACCACGAGTGCCTGGCCATTCATCGCTCTTCGAGGAATAGAATCTCGCAGACAACGAGCGCGACGGGGTGCGCGTGTGTGGGTGTGTCTGTTGCGGTTTCGCGTTACCAGAGAACGAGCCAATCGGTTCCGTTCGATTTTTCCGCGCAACCAGAAAAAAACACTTGATTGCAGTTTCGCACTCGGTGATTTTAATTGGAGAACCGATAATTCGGGGTGAACGATCGAAGAATTGTAGATAGGAGAATACGAATTATCTCGTTCGAACGCGTGCACGGTTTACACCCGGAAGCTGGCTCTACCCGCTTCGTATCTCGTACCGGTGCAGTTAGGTGTAATAGTTCCATCTGGATGATAGCCGCACTTAAAGTCTAAATGAATCGCGATAAAAAGTGAGAGCGGTGTAAGCGGAAAAGTAATGGTAGAAACGATCCTGGATGTCGAAATATTCCCTGCGGAAAAAAATGTTAATACAATTAACGCTGCGCGGTGGAAATTCCAAAGATGGTTTCCACGTTCCATCGAGGTTTGCAACAATGTTGAAAATTCTTTTCGCACGCGGATGCTACAAATTGTCCGCTTCCTGCACTTACTGCCCGCGTCTTCGTGTTTTTAATCATTCCTTATATAATAGCAAGTCTTCGAGTGGCTTCGAAACGTGTACCACCGGCCATAATCACCTCTCGTTCAACACCTAAGCAACTGCGAACTGGTTGCTCGCAGTGAAAACGAAAGAAATGACGGAAGAAAAATTCCAATAACGATATTGTTCCCCGCTATTTCGAACCGTTTGAAATCGAGTAATCCGATTCGATAAAAAATCTAAACCATCCGTGCAAGACACTGTAAGAGCATTTTCGCGAGGAAATTACGAACGACTCGACGACTCTGAAACGGGGTAATGAAGTGACGCGGGTCGAAAGGGTTGGTCTCGCGACGAGACCAGAACCGTTCCGGACAGTCGACCGATTGGATTCCGGGGAACTGCCGACCGCGACGAGGGTACAAAGCGACAGAGGGAGGAGAGACAAAAAAAAAAAAAAAAAAGATGAGCAGGCGGCAGCCACCCAGACAGGGTCGGGCTTTTGATCGCGGATGGCGCGTCGTGGCGCGGCGAAAATCCGATTTGTCAGCCAATTTGTCCCGCGACACAAAATTTAAATCGCAAAGCGCATTTCGAGGCCTCGAGGACGCGAATTCGAGCGAAAGAGAGAGAGAGAGAGAGAGAGAGCACGTGGCGGTGTCCTCGCGCCGCGGGGGATTCGAAAAGTGGATCCGAATAATAGGCGAGGGTGAATCCGAAATTCGACGATGTAATCGCATTGTCCGCGGCCAGACACTTTCAGTGACAAAGACCGCGTCGATATTGCGTTACCCAGTGGCCGTTTAACGTCTCCGAGCAGGGTACGAAGAAGCCAGCCGAGGTCGCCGCTTTGACATGCAAAATTCCGGGCCACCGTGCGGTTGTTTCGATCGTTCGATTGGATTGCGGCGGTAAAAGGCGGGAATTATCGGCCGGTTCGATGGACCGGAAGACGGTTAACTTTTTGGCGCGACAGAGGGCTTTTAAAAAACGTCTCTCACCGTGGAAGGCGACGTTATCACGCGAACGCGGGTCATTCAATTTCTCAACCCCTGTAATTCCTACCCCGTAACGGTGAACGACGCAGCGCCGCGCCATTCAGAATCAATCTCGCAAACATTTCGCCAACAATGCACGTACGAGGCTCGTACGGCAGAAACAGCCGTGCAAAACGATTCGAGTCCCCGGCACCTGTAATCTTCGCACCGATGGGACCATTAAAGGGCAACCTGTCACGATAAATACTATCGCGAAGTCGATCTTCCACGAGAAACAATTCCGGACGCGGCTGCGGCGGTTCGCGCGAAATCATTCCGCTCCTCGACACCTATAATCCCTCGCAGCTCGACAATAATTAAAGATCGATTCGCCGCGATAAACATTCGCCCCCTTCCTTGAAAATCAATTCCAGAAATCCACCGTCGGCGCGCACGGTTTCGCGGAAGAGGACCGCGCGCGAACCGGTCGCGAGGCGTGCGAGCGATTTGCTCTCCGCGCCGTGGCTCGCAGGGATGAACCACGGGGCGAGAGAGGGGAAAAAAAAGGTGAACGGGCCAGCCGTGAAACGCTAATGAACGGTCGCGTTTCGAGCCTGTCAGGCGACCGCGGCCGCGCGCTCCTCCAACGATCGCCGATTAAGTTAATCGGGGCAGTCGCGAGAGCGCGTCCACTCGGGCCGCTCGAATAATTATTGGCGAACTTACACCCGTTGTTAGGATTCGTACGACGTCCGGTCACGAACGGGCCGGGTGGAACCGGCGCGGAACGAGCTCCCGTTAACTGGATTCAATTATCGTTCGGCTGTGGACGAGGCTTAAAAGCGAGCTACTTTTCCGAACCGGACACCTCTCGATCGTAATTAGAGGATCTCTGCTCCCAGCGTCGTGGGAGGATTTAATGGAGTGTCTTCGAGGAAGCGGAGTTAAATTACGAGCGGGAGACGCGTCCCGCGGCCACACATTTGTCCCTATTGTACGCGACCCTCGCCATAATCCCCGTATTCGAACTATGACACTTGTCGTCCGGTTTTATCGCGTCGTTAAACGTCGTCCGGGACCCGGTATCGACGTCAACGCCGCTTAATTGTATATTTATCGCCGCCACGGAATTCCATCGTTTACGTCGAGCTTCGTCCCTGACTCTCTCGTTTACGATCCGTCCACGAATACCGATCTCTCTCCTTTCTTCCCATCCCCCGTTTGTACGCGGATCGAGAAGGTTCAGTCGGGGAAACTCGAAGGGACGATCAAGTTCAGTTTCCGTCGTAAAAAAGTTGGTCGATAAATCACCCCTTTACCGCGAAAACGCGACCGCCTCGCCCGGGGCGGAACTCGAGGGTTCTCCAGCCGCGGTCCGGCACCCATCGCTCGAACGCTGTCGCGGGTCGGCGCTCGTTACGCCGACCCTCGTGATTTAACGATCGAAAATTGCGAGACGCCCGAAATTTTGGTGTCCCGTTACCGGGGCGAAATTTATTAAAGGGAGCGCCAGGCCCCCATCGTGGACCGTGCCTCGTAATTAAGACCTTCCACGGAGGGCCGCGCGCTAATTATGATTACCGGCGCGTGCGTGCGGCCGTACGCGGAAAACGAGGCGACGATCGTGGTTTTACGCCGATTTTCACGCTTCCTTTTTGCTCTCGCGACTCTCAGTTTCGACTGGGCGGTTCGTTCGCCCCTTTCTTCGACTGGCACACTGATTTTCGCTTTGCGCATAATCGTAGTTTCATCTCGCGAAGAGGTTGTACGATCTTCGCGAAACTTTGGAATGAACGAGATCAAGGTTCAAGGGTCAAGGAGATCGAGGCCTGGTCTCGCGTTAAAGTTTAACAACAGCCTCCCTGTTACGTAGCGAAGAAATAAATCGAAGACCACGAAGCATGGGTTATTTCACGCGATCCTAATTAATCGACGGGCAGCGCGCAACCGGCGAACGCCGTGCAATTTTTCTTGGTAACGGGTCCTTAATTTCGACGGGGCGCGCCTTTAATCCATTTATTATCGGGGGACATAGCTCGCCTGATGGCTCGCATAAAAATCGTACGGTGTCCTCGATTAAGGAAGGAAAGTCTCGATAACAGCAGACGTCGCTTCCAGGTTGTCTCGTAATCGCCACGGTTTATGTCGCGCTCGCGTGAAACCGGGGTCTGCGTTAAATTGAAACGAAACGACACGCGTTCGAGCACCAATTATTGTTACATTTACCTGGTAGCCTACACGAAAGTGGAGCAGGAAGAAGGAAGATCGCCGGTGGATTTGAACGTTGTTAAAAAAAAGAAAAATGCGCGATATCGAACAGCATCGCGGAACTGAATATCGCGTTTCGATATGAAATAATGGAGAAAGTTTCCTGTAGAGCGTTGTAAAACGAGAAGAATTCGAAGATTATCGAGGATCACCTGTCGTTTCGGAAACGTCGATAAAGATATTCGAATCGTAAACAATTAATTAGGAATCTCGATACCGCGAGAAATGGAGAGCGATGAAGCGGCGAACGGATTCACCTGTCCCGCAAAAAAAAAAGAAATTTTTACCAAACGCGTTGGCGCCGCGAACAATTAATTAGGAATCCTCGACTTGCCTACGGGAATAAATGGGTTACTTATATGGTAACAATTTCAGACCGCGGCGGAACCACCTGTCGCGTGGAAGACTTCTGTTGGAAACGCCGGGGCGTCGCGCAACGGTTCGCCAACGGAATTTCGCGGGTGTGTACGAATAATCGTTAATAAGACGCGTCTATTAAAAATGATAGACGATTAATACGATTGTCTTTTTACGAGTGATCTAGCGTGATATTTGTCGAGGAAACGGAAGACGTAAAGCAAAAGTAATCAGACGTTCTTCCGCGGAGGAAACCGAATCGGAACGTGGAAACGCACGCTATTTACGTGTCCATACGTGTACTCGCGATTAGATATGCATCGGGCAGCAGGTTAAGTATGCGGTGCGTTGATAGAGCAAATATAAACGTTATTAAAATAATGTTACACGTAATAAAAACAATTGTTTTATCGCTCGGCTTCGCGATTAGGTTGCAAATGAAATCATAACGCGGAGTTCGCACGTATACTATTCGGCTAATTTACTCTATTCTTAATCTGTATCCTAACGTTACATATGTACATACGAATGCACTGATTTCCGTCAGAGGGAATCACGCTAGCCGCGTATTTAATATTTGACAAACGACTGCGTGTAATCAAAAATATACGGAACAAAAATAAAGCTACACTCGCATCGCACACGAGACCACGTTCCATTCGAACCACCCTTTCATCCGCTCATCAGCGTTATTTTCATCGCAAACATTATCCCTTAAATATTTCCCTTTCATCATATTAATAATTCTCCCGTTGCGTTACAATGGAAACGCCCCAGCATCTGCGTAAAATGACACTATCTTCAACCGAGAATATCAATTTCCCTTCTATCGCGTATTCCATGTTTCATCGCGTTGCAGCCGCGTCGAAAAGCAACGCGATCCCCATTGTACCGCACTGTCCCACGCACTTTTCACGTTTCCATCGATCCACGCTCGCGCCTCTCGACGCCATCGAAATTCCTCGAGAGGAACGCCCGAAAGAAGACCCGTTCCATCTAGATTTAAGCGAACCAAACGGCGCGCCGCCGATCCTCGCGAAGACAAGAACGCGAAGATCGTTCCAGTGCTCGCTGTTCGTGCAGAGGCCGCGTTACCGAGCGTCTTTCGATTTTCATTCCGCTTCTTTCCGCTAATCGTGACCGGGGAGTCGTAAAAAATAAGGTCGCTTTACGAGTAACCGGAGATGGGAGAGCGGATACGTTCGCAGAAGGGCCGTACTCGGCCCGTGTCACGGAAGGTGGCGAGTTCATGAAAAATATGCATCACGCGAGCCGCCAACCCCCGCTCTCCAACCCCTATCGACGAGCGCCCGTGGCTGCGCGCTGGAAAATGCACCTAGCGCTTACGATCGTGAAACGAACGACCCGAATCTGTAACCGATTTGTAACCAGAGATTTGAGCATCCTCGTTACCATCGCGCCCTTGTTGTCGTTCTTTCTTCGTCCTGGCGAAACGAATTTCAATTTCCAGTGGATACTTCTGCGTTTCAGTCCCCTTAGAGGGGACATCGGCATTGATTGGTAATCGCGGAGGACAAATTTATTTCACCGCTGCTTTCTGAGAAAGGAGTGATATTGTTGAAATATTGCTATTTTAGCAATTTTCTTCTGGGAAGGAGCAAAGTGCAAAGGGTTAACCCTTCGAATCGGGAATCTGATTAGTCCGCGATTAGTAAATATATTTGTCAAGAAATCGTGTTGCTTTATTTAAAAGAGTACTTAGAAATTCTTTAAATCGATTAAAATTTGTCCGCGAATCATGATTATTCGGGAATATTCCACACTTTGTACATAAGATTTTGCGTGAGTGTCCGGGAAGATGCAGGAATGCATGGAAATCCGGGAGAAAGAATCGAGAACGTTCGATGAGCGTGCAAAAGTATGTGTGCGCGGAGCGCGAGTTTACTTTGAGAAGAGCGACGAAAAGTGTGCTTTCCTTAATTATAAATAAATTTGACTTTTCAATGCCTTCAATATTTCAATGCGAATTCCGCGAATGCGTGTTCGGTCACTTACGGATGGGTGTGTGTATGCAAAGATCGTGAGATCTGGATTAATTCGTCCACGATCGATCGCGATCTCGGTCGCGCGCCTATCATCGACGCTCGTGGATGCAGAAAAGGTCACTCCTCCGCTCGATCCAGCAGGAATTTTCAGCCGAGCATCGCTGCCAGGGACGATCGATGAGTCACGACAGGATCACGGTGACCTATGGCGTGGCCCGCCACGGAGACAGTGGAAGGCCGCCGCGTGGAACCGCGAAACCCATCCGCGACTGTTCTCGCGTCGACGGAACTCCGTCGATCGTCGCCTCCCGATACGCTCTATGTTAATGAACCTGTCAGCCGCGGGAACGTTCAGCGATCGCGAGATACCGCGATCTCTGCGCGCCTCTCTCCGCGTTCTTTCCTCCCCTTCTTTTTCCCCGAGGATGATCGCGCGGCGATCATCCGAGCCGCTTTCCGATGATGTGCAGCGGGCAAGAAGCGAGGACGGGTGGCTTTTTGCGCGCGACATCGGTGGCGATCGCCGTGGAAGATGGAGAGCGTCGATTCCGTCGTGCGCGTTGCGAAAACTCGCGCGTTTCGTTGAAAAACTTGCTACACGCACGGGAGGCGTTAAAACGCCAACGAAAAGGCGGATGATTAATTCGCGGCGTGTTTTGCAAGCGCATGGAACGATCGACGAGCCTGTTTTCAGCAGCGTTTCGACGATTCCGCGCGAGGGGACACCGAAATGGAGCCGGGGCCGCGCGACGGACGCCGATGGGAGGACGAAAAAGGCGGCACCCTGTCGTCCGCGCAGTTTTTGCCCTCGTAAACTCGTTCCAGGTCGACCAGGTGGCACGGCGGGCCACCGTCGCCGCGGACTCGTAGCCTGCTCGGTTTTACGACTTTTCCAGAATTTTAACGACCGCGCTAAATGGCCCCTTACGAATTTCCTCGGCCGGTGTCGTCGAGTGTATCGGGCCATTAAAACACGCTGGCCCTAAACGGTTCGGTTTAAAGTCTGATAAACGCGGCGACGGGGGACGCTGGTTCCCGCGCGGCCATCAATGTCCCCGCGGGACGATCGAATTTATTTCGCGGTGCCCGTTTCACGTCCTCGTTATTATATCTCGCTTTCGTTTACGCTCGAGCGGGATCGAGGCATTAACGGGAGGGTTTCTCGTGCGATATCTTTCAGCTTCGTTCCGCGAGCGGAGTCAATTACGTCACGCGTTCTTGGATCAACGGATTCGCGACAGGTTTTTTACGTTTCTCGTACTAGCTTCTGTTACTGGTCGCAGCAAGCTTGTATCAAAAGTGATAGAATTTGTTTTGATAATTTTGATAATTTGCATACTTGCGTTTAAGGTAAACGATAGACAAGCTGGAGAAAAGAGAACACGCGATATGGGTTGCTACACCGTGTTTCTCGAGACTTTTAGCATTCAGGACGTGAATTCTTGATGCGCCAAAAAATTTCTGATAATGTAAAAGTATCGTTGGTATTCGGTTACAATCGCGCACCATTCGACGCGACACCACGAAGAGCCGCCACAGTGTTCGAGTCCCTGGTGCGACACGGCCGCAAACGCACCCCCGGTCCGCACAATGGAGTACAAAGCCACCCTCCGGCGGGTGTTTCGCATAAAAGGCGAAAAACCGAGGGGCGCGTCACTCGCGCGAACACGCGTGTCTTGCTGTCCGTGCCGGCGTGACACCCGAGCGCGGATTCCGCGCGCGCGCGCTTCTGTTTCTGTCGTTAAATTATTCATTTACGCGTGTCGCGGCCGGAGGGTGCGGCGGGAGAGCGACGGGGTGGAGGGTGAAAAAAAAAAAATGCGACGCGAAACGGAGGGACGTTGGAAAAAGCGGCGTGTAATTGAGAGCGGATAGAACGAGGCGGGAGTCGAGCGTGGCGGAAGTCTTCGAACGACGAGGGAAATTGAAATGGCGGAGGGAGCTGTTGATTAAGTCGGCGTTCGGTTTTTCACGACTGAATCGCGATTTGAGAACGACGTAGAACGAACGTTTAAACATCGACGGTGTTATCCGGAGTCGACGAAGAGCGCGAAACGACATCGCGAATGAATTTCACGCGGGAAAGGAGCGTCTCCGTGCGGGGGTGGGACGAGTGAAACGAGGAGGAACGGAAAAAGGAGAGGAAGACGCATGTTCGTGGGAACAATGGCGTGGCAGCACGCTCACGCGGCTCCGCACAATGGTAGATCGCGGGGCACCGTCAAAGCGGTGTCAACTGTCAACCAGGGACCGTTCCGAGGGGTGGCAGAGCGTGGAGACACGGGGCGCGAGGCAGAAACGACGCGGACCGTGAACGAGACGAGACCGCGTTCCGCGTGCCATCGGTCCCGGGGAAGCTGCTCCCTTTGATGTTCAACGTTCGTCAAGAACGTGATGGGATGGAATGACGCGTGTAACAAGGTGCACGTTACCGCTTATAAGTATATATTTAACCACTCCTGGAAGACGTTCTCGTCGCGGCTATGCGTGCGCGTACGCGTTGCACCAGAATGTAATACAAACGGCCAGGCTGTTATTCCGCGCGCGAAGGTACGTCGAAAATGTAAAACGGAGTATCTTTAGAACAAGAGTTGCGTAATACGAGGTATTCGGAAGACTGGCTCGGGACGATAAGCTAGGATAAACGGATCGACGTGGAGAAAAACGCAATTAACACTGGAATCATCGTGGAAGGGAGCTCTCGCCATCGCTAATAGAGCCATCGACGACGCGCGTTACACGTCTTCGACATGACACGAACGCTCGCGCCGAAGCTGAAGGGGGCCATCGCCGATGGAACGTCGCGCGGATGCACCTCGCCGCGTCTGATAATGCATTAACGCCGGCGGATCGGAATATTAGCATAGCATACGCCCATCGCATTTGAATTGAGAGGCAGCAGCCCCTCAGCGTGGAAGCAGAAGCGAGGAGAAGGCGTCCCAGCGTCTCTTTGTCATGCTAATGCCCGGCTGGCATCCATCCCCCGCTCGCTGAGAGATGACTCTGCACCGTTTACGCTCAGCGGACGACGACGACGGGCCTCCGCTCCCAGAGACACCGCCAGCCAGGCTTCCGGTCGCCCGGAATTTCCTGCGATGAGTCCGCATGCTTTCCCCCGATCTCTCTCGATACGCTCCTCAGGGTGCTTCGCGACGGAGCAGGCTACGTAGTGGGCTACGTAGCATTGGGTGACGTTGAGCGCGAAGTTTCAAAGATTTCGAATAAAGAGATGTCACGTGGAAGTGGAGAAAACAGCTCTCGAGTTTTGTAGTTGCTCGCGAAATTCGTAGATATGGTACTTTAAGCCTTTGCGGTCCTTTGTCGCGTGTGACTCGACATCGCTAAATAAGAAAAAGAAGCGAATATAAATTGCAACAAAGATTGAGAGTTGTTTTAGAGTTTGTAATTGTCATGCAACTGACTACATTTTCAAGTAAATTTCAAGTGAATTTCAAATGAAACACTCGAAATAGTAGTACTACTAAATTGAAGAATAATTCGGACTGCAAAGGGTTAAAATTATGCGTCCTATGAAGCGCTTCGTGCGAACGCAGAGTGTTCCCCTTTCGAGAGAGAGAAATTACTTTATTAATATAACTAAACGTTAGCGTTGAACGAGCGTGGCGACAAAAGGATAATTTCGCAACGGCCACTCACGATGAAGCTGTACCTCGTAGGCCCGGGTCAAACCTGGCGCTCGGTTACGAAACTTTAAGACGGAACAATGCATCATACGTTACGACCGAACGTCGTCTCGCAACGGTGTGCTCTTCGAAGTTGCGCAGCCATGCACTTTCTCACGACTTCGTTCAACCCTTATACGCTCAACTTTTTGCCACTCGAACACACCTCGCGCATCCATTCATTATCGCGAATTTAGCTCCCGACACTCACCTTTGCACCGCGGTACTTTTTCCCCACTTGTCTCGCTCCTTAACCCGTTATTCCGCTCGCTTTCTATTATATTTTCGATTTCGACTTACTCGCGCTGGATTTATCGCTCGGCTCGCGCGATCAGATAATTGTCTATACGCGCATGTTCTTACGACAATGTTTACTGTTCGAGACGTACGATTGGCGCACAAAATTTATAACAGAAAAAGACACTCCGTGGAAAAAAATAAATACTGTTTACTCACGCGTACGCGGCTTCGAAACGAAGGGGACGGCGTCGAGCGTACAACATTTTCGATTCTCACAATTGCCGGTTCTGCGAAGCTTCCCGTTCCTCGCCTCTTGTTAGCAAGATGGCGAGAATATATTTGTTGTCGTCCGCGACTCGTCGCGAGGCAACCTGCCGCGGTGAGAGGCGAAGCACCCTCGCAGGAGTCGCGAGCCGCGGTGACCCCGTGATGTCACGTCGATGTCCGCGCGCGCAATTAATGGCGCGTTTATGCTGCGGGATAAATGTCCCCGCGTTCTGCACAGCGGCGCGCGTCCAACGCTTCGGGCTAGAATGGGTGGATCGCGACCTTACGAGTTCCTCGCACTCCGACGCGCTTCGTCGATGCGCTCGGAGCGTCGATGGGAAATGCTGTACCTCGCCACGTGGGAATTCGCGGAATCGCGGAGACGCGTGTCGTTCAGTTTCGACCAAACGCGACCCGTTAACCTTTCGCGCCAAAAGTACGCTTGCGTATAATTAAAATATATGCGAAAGTTGAAAAACAGAGAATCGTTCGAATCATTTTTTATATATAAAGAATAAAATTAAATCTTGCGACTGACATCAAATGTCAAAAGAATCGCAAAGCGTGTAAACACGTCAAACACTTTCTTGTCGACCAAGTAATTACACGGTAGACAGAAGGTGGCTGCGATCGAGAGACATAAATGACTAATCGCAGACGTGTTCGCGGTGTCGATATAAACGACCACAGGCTCGGGAAAAAATGGCGACAGAACGGACCGAATAATCCGCAAAACCAAGAACCATTCGCCAATCAGCATTTTAACAAACCGTTTATCCACTGGCGGGAGCGAAGACAACCGAGATGCGGTGCTCGCGATAACCGCGGACAATTAGTCGATGCCGAACGATAGGTCGATGATGCATCCGCGGTGTTCGACCTTCGACGATCCGCGGGAACGGGCGCGTTAACGATAAGCTACGCGGCAACGAGAAAAAGGAAAGTAATCGATTCCTCGCGGGCGCGCGCGGGGAAACAGCCGCGAGCGTGAACGAGTCCCGATCGAACGGCGTGTCCTTTTTTTTTTCCCCTTCTTTTCCGCGCTTTTTTCCCTTCCCTCCCTGGGGATAATTACACCCGGCGCGTCGATGACGCCGGTTCTGCGAGATTTCTTGGACAACTTTGTAGCGGCTCGGTGCTCCGACCGAGTAATGATAGCGATCGGTTAGTGCGGTAAATGGGGAAACGTGGAAATTGAATTTTCGTAATTACGGATGATTTCGCACTTCGTTTTTCGAGGAATACCATTTTTGCGCGTACGCGAGCGTCGCGTCTGGCTGGAGGAAAAAATGGAGCACCGAACCATCTTGCTTTCGGTTCTACCGCATTACTGTAGAAAAGGGGTTGTATTGCGTTACTTCGTACTTTGAATTCTATGCAACGGTGTCTCCAACAGGGTAATATTATTCCTCCAGCGATCTTTAATTACCATTCACCGTCGTGTGCGTTAAATGGCGAGGAATGTCCAAGGTGCGCGAGGCGGCACCGCGAGGAGAGTCTCTCTCGCGTCGCGTGTCGAAAGGCGCCGCTGAAATCGCCTGCCAGTCGAAAGGTTAATTAGCAAATAAATAATTATAACGGCGCGAGATTAAATCAGCCGGCCAGTGTCGGCGAACCAGTGAAATATCAGCCGCCTGGAGGTACGAGCCGCGCGAATGTCGTCGAGGTGTGGCGTCCTTGGCGATCATCGCCCCTCGAGCCCCGTCATGTGACCTCACAAATTTCGATACCCGTATGGTAAACGAAATTCGAGTTCAAAACAGCTGTAAAAATCGCTGCGTAATCGCACGGAAGGCTCGAGACGCCACCAGGATGGGGCGTACCGTTCGCCAGAATCGTCGCGCTCCACGGAGAACGCTTTCGAAAGGGCTTTTCCATCGGTTAACCGGTATCTGGCCCGGTTATCTCTCGCTCTGGCAACGGAGGTGACCAGCGACGCGGTAAGGGCCTGATCAGATAGCGCGCTGCCACCGGAGACAAAAGGATGCATTAGCCAACCGACCGCTAATTAACCGATCTTCCATTTTCGTGGATAGGCGTGACTCTGGTCGCTCTTACCCCCCCGCAGGCAACTAATGACAAATCTCGCATAAATTACGAGCACGCCAAGGACGGACGTGATCGGTCACGCCTTCTCGTCCGCGCCTCCGCTCGCCGATCGACCGCGGCGATTACCTCTCGAACGCGTTACGTAACGGGTCGGGACCGGCGATTATCGTGCTTCTGCGGATTTTTCAGCGGCCACTACCCTTTCAGATGTTTCCCTGGAGAAACGCTGCTATCCGAGTTTCCTCGAGTTTCCATCGCGTTCTAAATCGAAGCGTCGCCGATCGCAGCGATTCACGAATTTCCGCGACACTCCACTCGCTACCCCTCTAGCTTTCGCTTACCTGGAACAAAAATAAGAGCGGAGACGTTAGAGGCAAGCGTACTGCTAAATAGCACGTATCTTTTGTCGTGCCTGCCAGCAGAGGGGACCAAGAATCGCGTGTCGCTCGAGTCGCCACCCTCGTCACCCTCGGCAGTGACGCGCGTGGCCAGGTAGGTGGGTGCGCGGCAATCGTGGGCCACCCTCGTCCATTGTCGCTGGAAAAAGGGACACTTGTCGCGCGCTGGGACACGCGCTGTTCCACTGGTCGCGTACAAGTGCCTCGCTATTATACCTGGACAGGTGACACCCTGCGACAACGTCCCGTGCACCCTCCTGGAAGGATCGAGGCCGCTCGAAAGCCGATTCCCGTCGAGTCACCGCTGCGTGGTCGGTGACATCACGTGCACGTCAACGATCCGCAAAAGCGTAACAGGATTAACGCGGGGAGTCGTAGGCTTTGTCGCTCCGCGATGGCCACCGCCGCGCCCCGGAATGACAGTCTGACGGGAAGATTATGGGGTTCCCAGGGACCATGTCCCATTGTCGTCGCGATCCCGGATTTCTTTCGACCCGCTTTCGACTTTCCGGGCTCGGTGAAAGACTCGACGGAGGGTTAGAGTGGTTTGGATGGGTTATCTATCCGTGTTGCGTTCGAGTCCGTTCGATTCGGCTCAGCAGAAGAGCTGTGTCACTTTCGATATACGAAAAGTATGAATTTAATTCGTTCTCACGGATTTCAATTGATTTTCAAAGTAGCCTGTGATCGATTAAAATCGAGTTAAGGAGCTTAACGTTTCTTAACTACGAGGCTTGTTCCGATAGAACGACGAAATCATTATTTACAACGAATTGCACCCTAAAACACAGATCCCAGAGGAAATCGTTCGTCTATTCTTTATTCTCCCGCAAACGTTGTTTAATTATCCGTGATCCAAAATGCAAGCCAGGTAAGCAGAGACTTTTCAAACGACGAGAGTACCAGCGATGCTTCGCTGAACGCGTTCGTCAATCCTAAGCGGATAATTAAGTATTCTCCAGGACCTCCTCGAAAGCTGCTTTCTTTTCCAGGTTGCTGTTTTTGCGACAGTGATCACGTTCTTGAGCTTCGCTCAACCGCGATTTTTAAAGGAAAAAAATTAAGTTGGACGATTTAACGGGCGATTTAACAGCGTTGTATTCTCGTTTCTAATTTGTGGAGGATCATAATCGTGGAAGTGACCGAATGCTATTGCTCGAGGTCAGTGGGTGAAGATAATGGAGGATTAATATCGAGTTCGTTACGATTCGAAAATTGTTCTTTTCATCTGTTTCGTCCCTCGCCAAAAATCTTACTAGAACAGTGCACACAGAGGCAACCAAGAGCCATCGATCACGAGCTCGATCTCGCAGAATTCGTGAGAGGGGACTTTCAGCGAGCTTTTTATTCGGGCAGAATGACGAGGCCAAATAAAAAGGGGAGCAGCGCGCGCGGTCGAAGAAGCGAATCGAGAGACAGTGACGAAATCGGACGTGGAACGCAGGAACGAAGGACCGACAATTAACTTAAACGAAGCTGGAGTGGCGTGACACGTACTTTGTCGCGCACGTTTTCTGACATCAGCCACCGTGGGAGACGAAAGAGCCACTCCTGGCTCTTTCTGTGTATTTCGACGTTGCTCAATGCCGCGTCCACGTGTGAAACGGTGAAATCGATGTGGCGGATGAAAGAAAGACTCGTGGAGACGCATATTCGTCGTAATAAATTTCTGGTTTCGAGAAAACGCTTGCCATTCCACGATATTGCTTCCATATTGCATCTGCTGTTCTATCAGACGCTAACTTCGACGTTTGCTATACTCGAAAGCACACTGTTCGCGCAAAATTAACTTCAGGTTGAAGTGTTATCGGAAATCTTTCGACATTTTCGGAACACGTTTCAGAAGTGATGTACGAACACCGTATGTTAATTAGAAATGAAACTGAGTACACATCGCTCGATGTTTGCTCTCCGCTGGGAGGTGGAGAGTAGAATCGAGATGATCGTAAAGGTCGATTAATAATTGGCCGAGCGGTAAGCGACAGAACGAACTAGCCGCTAGGTCGTAGCATCGAGCATCTATCCAGCCATTAACGTCATCCTCCCAAGGGTGGGACAGCCTGGAATATTCCACCTACATTCCTACCCGACTTTCATCCGACCCTCGATTCGAAATCGATTCCCGCGGCCACGATAACGCTCCACGCGATTTCCATTTCGAGCTACGCGCGTCTCATCCGCCAGCCGATAAATATTGGGGGGAGGCTTCGAATATTTAACCCCGATTCGCCGAATAACACTGCTTTTTGCTCTCCACCAGCCGTTTTATTTTTGCTTTATCACATTTCCACGCGTAATCCATCGCGTGTGCGCGAAGGGGTGAACGCTTCGCGTGGATTCGATCCATTCTCTCGCAAAACTCTGTCAAGGATTCTGCAAACATCCTTAACGCATCGTCGCGCTTTTTTCTTTTTTTTACTCGGAACGAGTGACGACTATAACCGTCGCGAAAGCTATATGGTGGCTATAAGGTGGTGTTCCACAGACAATTAAAAAGTCTTCCGCGATGAAAAAAGTATGCGAAACATTATTTGGCCTACGTATCGCCAAAAATTGGGCCGCTGTAACCATCATTCGCGTCAATGGGTTAACCAATTTGGCGTTAACTCGTCATTTTACATAATTTTCGCACGAGAAACCACCCCTTGCTCGCGTACCGCGTTGACCAAGATGGTCGAGACTCCATCAAAGTAACTCCATCGAACGGAAGATGGAATCGCGGCGCTCTTTCTATCAACATCCCTCGTAACTCACGCCGTTCTCGTAGACCAGCAATAACAATTCCCGCGGGAAGACAGAACGCGTATCGCGTTCATCTAAATTGAGTCACGATACCGATACGAGACAAGGTGGTAGAAAAGAAGTCGGGGCGAGGAAACAGAGGGAAGGTCGGGGTACGCGCTCGGATCGATCATTATCGAAATCAATATGTGCCCTTCGATCCTTCGACGGGCGATCGAGCGTCGCAGATAACGCGGCCGCGGGACGGGGCGCGGAGGATTTTAGCGGTGGCTTTAAAATTTCGGGGTCACGGCCGAGATCCGATCTCTTACCCTCGGCTTTTCGTCTCGTGAGAGGCGTCGATTCGAGGGAGGGAAAGATTCGATCAGGAAAACGCCCCCCACGTCCCTTTCGCGGCGCGCCTGATAATCTGATAACGCGGCGGGATTAAACGCGGCCTCGCTGGTCCGTTAAAGAGGAGTTTCGAGGTGGCTCCGCGAGTAACTCTTTGGGAATATGAAAACAAAGCGCGGATCGTGACGTCCTTCTTCGTTCCTTCTTCTCCTGTGCCGCGAGAATCGCGCCATTTTAGCTTCGACGCGTCGATACTTTGCGATCGTCCCGCCACGCGATTCTTTAACTCATCGAGTAATTATTTGCAATTTTTCCAGACAATTCGAGGAGTCCCTTCGAAACAGGAAGAACGTCGCGACACGCGATGTCACGCGCCTGATAATCTGATAACGCGGTGAGATTAAACGCGGCCTCGCTGGTCCGTTAAAGAGGAGTTTCGAGGTGGCTCCGCGGGTAACTCTTTGGGAATATGAAAACAAAGCGCGGATCGTGACGTCCTTCTTCGTTCCTTCTTCTCCTGTGCCGCGAGAATCGCGCCATTTTAGCTTCGACGCGTCGATACCTTTGCGATCGTCCCGCAAATTCTTTGGACTCGCGATACATCTCATTTAATCCCATCGATTAATTATTTGTAATTTCTCGATGCATATCGAGGAGTCCCTTCGAAACAGGAAGAACGTCGCGACACGCGATGTCACGCGCCTGATAATCTGATAACACGGCAGGATTAAACGCTGGTCCGTTAAAGAGGAGTTTCGAGGTGGCTCCACGAGTACCTTTTTGGAATATGAAAACAAAGCACGGATTGTGACGTCCTTCTTCGTTCGTGGCGCGAGAATCGCGCCATTTTAGCTTCGACGCGTCGATACCTTTGCGATCGTCCCGCAACGCGATTCTTTAACTCATCGAGTAATTATTTGCAATTTTTCCAGACAATTCGAGAAGTCGCTTCGAAACAGGAAGAACGTCGCGACACGCGATGTCACGCGTCTGATAATCTGATAACGCGGCAGGATTAAACGCTGGTCCGTTAAAAAAGAGTTTCGAGGTGGCTCCACGAGTACCTTTTTGGAATATGAAAACAAAGCGCGAATCATGACGTCCTTCTTCGTTCGTGCCGCGAGAATCGCGCCATTTTAGCTTCGACGCGTCGATACCTTTGCGATCGTCCCGCAACGCGATTCTTTAACTCATCGAGTAATTATTTGCAATTTTTCCAGACAATTCGAGAAGTCGCTTCGAAACAGAAAGAACGTCGCGACACGCGATGTCACGCGCCCCAACCTGTCTTCCGCTGCCCTCGTGGAATGCCGTCGCGGCCCCTGTTAATGCGTTCTGAATTGCGGTGAACGCGCTTTAATTGATCGATAAAAAAAGCTGTGTTACTTGTCGGGGGAACGGCCGCGCGCGCACGGCAGCTGGTGCACCGTGTCATTGCCGGTTTCTTTCGTCTCGTCTCGACGAACGATCCGTGATCAACTACCTGACAAATTGCCCTTTGATGCGCCGCTTCGCCACGCGTTTCGCCGATTCGTGACGATGCGCCCTCGGGGCGAGAGCGCGTCGCTCGATCGGATTCAATCGTGTAAATCGCCGCTCGACAATGGCGCTCGATCCCGATATTCCTCCGAATCGAGCGTCTCGCTGCGAAATAAATCATCCTCGATCGGTCAACGCGGTCCTCGCGCGTGGAGAAAAAGGCGAACAGGCGTTGGTCGACTTGGCGGAATCGCGAGCCGGATTAATGAATCTCGAGGAGCCTCTCGACGGACCGTAATCGATTATTTGGGGATCGGGGCTTCGAATCGAATCTCCTTCCTTAATTGGTTGGCGGGGGTTGGGGTGGTCACGGAGGTACCATTCGTGAAAAGGACACCGCGCTAGAGTCCCGCGGTAATTTAAATCTCATTATATTGGCTCGCTGTTTGCGGTTTCCATCCAGCGATTCCCAGCGCAGTCTCGAGCAGTGAGAAAAAAGTCACCCTCTAGAAATAAGTCGACGATCGTTTCGTGGAACCGTTGTTCACTTTTCCAGTTAATTGTTCGCAGTTTCGAACCTCCATAAGCGTTTCCTCTCGTCAAGTATTAATTTTAACACTTTTGCGGTTTCGTTCGCGCTTCTTCGATTAATCGAAACGAAAATTAGCGCTTTATAAAAATTGTCCAGTAGATATAGTAATCCTAGCGTTCCATTTAATAAATTTACTTTACACAGGATTGCGTCATCAGTCTGCGCGCCACGATACTCCATTGCCTCATTTTTTTAGAGACGCTGGAGTTCGCAACGCGTCCATTGGAGATCGTTACACAAACGCGCCACCACGTCGATCTTGGCAGCGAGTAAGGGTCAGAGGAAGTACGGGTAGCAACGGAGTTGGATGACCGCGCGTCGTCGTCGCGCGGGGCCACGGAATCCGTTAAATTCCGATCGTAATGGACGGCTGGCATCCGGCGCGGTTATTTAAATTATGGGACGTTACGGGCTTTTTAACGATCCGCTGCGATGAATTCACTCGCGCGGATGCCCCGACCGCGGGGACGCGGAATTCCTCGGCGAGGGTGCGCGGATTATCCGAAAAATCGCGCGCACGAAAAACGCTCGGGGTGGCCGTGTTAATTAGCAGAGTGATTCCGGGGCGTAGCGGCCGCGCGTAAAATCCGTCTCGTTGCTGCGTTTCAATCCTGCGCAACGTCACACGTATTTGTTGATATTCCTTGAACATTATTTTATTCATCGTATGAACGCATTTTATTATTAAAAGCCGCGTTAAAACAAAATCACGGTCGAAGGGGAGGGTCTACACGTACGTCGATCGCGGCCAGAATTTGAACGTATCGCGCGTCGAAAAAGACAGAAGAAAACCGGGGGAAAAAAGGGGGTGGCGAACTGGCACGAGCGAACTCGCGATCGATCGGATGGCCACGAGGCGGGCGCGCGGCATCTGCATTTGGCAAATGAAAACTTAACGAGATTTGCTGGAAAATTGTTGCTCGTCTCACCCCCACGGGACAGCGTTCTTCAAAGTGACACGTGCCGAGACTCCGACCCCGCGCCAACCCTCTGTCCGGCCACTTTTGACATCGGCTACATTTTCGCTTGGAACAACAGACCCGAGGCATTTTCGATCCCGATTACGGAGTCGCGACCGCCTCTCCCCCGCGGGCCATCTCTGTTACCAATCAACAGAGGCATTCCCGCGTAATTGGTTTTTACGGTAATGCTAAGCAGCCGGGAATTGCGCCAGCGCGCGCGCGCGCGCAGCCGCGGATTTGTTTTCCGTCGGGGTGAGCTCGCGATATTCCGATCAAAGCCTCGATCTCGAATTAATTAAATACCGGCTACTGCTCGATAGGGCGGCTTCTTTTCTTTTTTAAACGCCCGCCCTTGCTCTATGCTTCGGTTACCGTATTATTGGCTGCTACTGGACGAAAGTTGGAGAAACAGAATTTTTAGACAAGTTGTTCGCTAGATTCGTATTGGCGGAACGGAATTTTTATTTCCCGTGCACGGTTACGGGGCTGGTCGAGGGAATTAAAGGTTCCCGTAGACTCGGTTCAATGGAACGTTAATTAATAAAATTCTAGATACTTTCACGGTATTTCGAGTTACAGAAAAATCACGTGGTCAACCAATGTTCTGGAATTAAATAACAGGGATCGAGGAGCCCTGAAAAGGTCATAAAAGAAATGCAGCCGTCTTTCGTTAATTTACATAATTACCGAAACGCGTGTCCTCCGCGATATTAGCAATAGGGAGACAGAAAAAAGTTTAACGCTCCTCGCGCACGGAAGGGGAAGTAATCCCTTTCCCTTAAAAAAGGTGGAACATCGGGGATATCTAAATCGCGGGGGAAAAAAGCGAGGCATTGCGAGAGGGGAGAAGAAAAAAGGTGAAAGCGGGCCGATAAAATTCCATTGTGTCGTTGAGGAGCGTTTAAGCCTCTTGGTTCTTTCCCGTTTCACCCTCGATTCTTCTCCGCTCGCAGGCACGACGACCCCTCTTGTCGCTTGTTGTCGCAAGCCTTTATTAGCCACGCCACCATCCCCCGCCCCGACGGCGGGGATAAGGGTGACTTTTTTATTTCCCCACGACTTGACATCCGTCCGTCGATCTCCGTCGAGCATCTACCACTTGTTGCTCCCGTTGTCCCCGACGCTCCTTGTCGCGACACCGTCCCGCCCATGCTTTTCTTCCACCCTCCGCTAATGCGGAATAATATTGTATCTGCAAACCGGTCGCCCCAGTCCCATTTACCTTTCGATTAACCTCTCGTTCAGCGATCGTTCCAATTCCGCCGTGTAATTCCGTTTGAATAATCGCTCTCGTTCGATGTACCTTTAATGCGAACCGCGAATATCGTGGAGGAAGTTTAGGAAGGACCAGAAAAATCTGTGTTCCATCTAAAATCGAGGATCTCGCCAGCAGATCCGAACGGGGGCAGAAGTTCGAGCTAGAGGGGACAAATACCGCGGATAGATCCGAAGGGGGTGCCCCGCACAAAGCGACATGGAAGCGTTCTGCTTCCGGCGGCGGGGGCGGCTGAAGGGCGTCTACGGACGCACAAAGTATGCGGCCTGAACGTAAACGGAGTTCGGACCGAGCAACCCCCGCGGCGCGACCCCTGTGATCGGCGTTCCGTGTAATCGGCAAGTATGCAGATGATTAAATTTGCAACATCATCGCGGGCAGCCCTAAAAGCGAGCAAAGGCCCGCGGAGGACCGCCGGGGCCGAGCGATGCGTCGCTCGTGGTTCGCCAAAGGAACGTCTTCCGACTCTCCTAGGCTTAAGATTCCTGGATTTCGAGATGGGTCCCGCCTGGTCGAGGAAAGGGTTGCTTCGAGGAGAGGCGGAGCAGATTTGTAATAATTAAAATCATCCGATCCGGATAGCTTAATAAACACGGCCCCTGAGCGTCTAAGTAGGCGCTTCGAACTAACTAATAAGTACCAGCGCGATCATTCAAACGCCATATGTTTCCAAAACCTGTCAGAGAAACGTCATCAGAAACTACTCTGCAAACAGAACGATCTAATAACGAGAAGAGTCCTCCAGGCGCCCACCCACTCGTCACAATAACCCCGTACAAAGGGAACGCATCCGAAATCGGCGTGCATCGGTCCGGAATGCCGGAACACTAGAGACACGGTGTACATCCAGCGACCGTGGCACTCGAAATGAAACCGTGCCGCCAAAAAACCGCGCGCCTCGTAACGCTCGAGCTGTCGATTTCCCCGTCGAACTTCATCATCCTCAAGATTTTCCCGATCCATATTTCCCCGGGTCCCCTTTTGTCCGCGTGTCGTATGAAATTCCAGAGACACGTTGCGCAGCGACCGAGAAAATATGATATTCCTTAACCCAGAGGCGGCTGGTTCCGCCCGTGCGAACGAAAGAAAGAGACGCGGAGGGCCTCAGCCCGCCGCCATTGTCGGGATACTTGCTCGCCCGCGGACCAGGTAACGTCCGCGTTCAATGCCCGACCAATCACAATATTTTTGACGAGTTATGCCCGACGCATAATGCGCGCCAGGAGGGGGATGGTTTTTCGGGAGGCGATTCTCCTCGAGCCTTTAAAAGCACAAAGACACGCGCGCCTCCTGCGTCTCCGCCGTGGTCCCCTTCGAAAGTCCCGGCATCCTGCTTATCCGCAAGGGGGGGGGGGGCCCCCGCGCCGGCCGGGTATCCCTCGGGATACGGACGCCGTGGAGCGTGCGTAACGCGCCCATCGGCCCGTGAGTTATGAGGGAAACGCGGGCGATATTAATATTTTGTATCATCCTTGCCGCGGCCCCGATGCAACCGCCCCGGGACCCTTGTCTGCCCGTGTTCCCGTCTTTTGTCGCGAGCCAGGGCTTCTGCGGGGCGCTCTCTTTTCGCGTGGGGTGAGCCGTCGCCGAGGTGATCCCCTTTGACGTGCCGTTTGCGCGGTTTCAGAGGCCGCTGGGCGGATCGGAAGTTTTGTTCGTCGGCCGGATAGCGGCGGAGTGATCGCGCGTTGGGGTAGGTCGCCGGATTGTTCGATTATTTCGAGGAAATGTCCGTGTCCGTGTCGGTAGTTCGATGAACGCAATGATGGATGGTGAGTCGGTTTTTGCAACACGATTGGAAAATTGATGCGACGTTGTTTCGATACGCGTTGCGCAGAATGACTCGAAGCGACAGTGGTATTTTAACGAGGTAGCGTGATCATCGCGTCCACGATTTTTAGAATCTTATTCGGCCTTTGTATCTGAAAGCGCAACGTTGACGCTCGCACGCGAAAGTTGCGCAAGTCTGCCCGAACCTGGCACGATGAGAACAGCTGAGATGAAAAGAGAGGATCCCGTTCCCTGAACGATTCCATTTTCCACGAAGCCCGAGGCGAGCCGCGCGGCTCAGGTGGCATTGTTCAACAGGATGTTGAAGCATCATCTAAACTAATTGTTGACAGCCGGACAATGGCGAGCCGGTAATAATAACTTGCCCGCTGAGAGGCGTATTGTGTCCTAGCTTGGCGTCTTTACCTGGATCCTGGAACCGTAGGACCACAGCGAACGGGCAGCCATTTCTCCGCCGCAGACCGCGTTACCTCCATCGCGACGTACGCGAAGACACTCGTCAATTCGCACCATTGTATTCTAAATAACGATCAGCTCTTGAAATTTTATATTGAAATTGCGTTTTTTGGGGATTAATTCAGACTTTCGATCGCTCTCGCCCCAAATCGAACCAAAAGATGAACACTGTAATACCCGTCGAGCAAACCTCGGCATTCATAATTAACTAACCGCAAAATTAAATTGAGCAGACCGTACACCGTCCCAGGAATCTCCCACAACTTCATCCTTCCACGAGCACTCGGCCAGAGTCTTCCTCTCGTCGACAAAAACCGTGTACCAAAATCGACGAGCCAGAGCCACGAACAAAAGACTTCGCGCCAAGCACCGTCCGATTTCCTTAGGGAAGGCCCGTCACGCCGGTGCCCTTTTCCCCACGATGACAGCGGGCTTTCCTCGCAAAAACAATGCACGACGATGACTGTCGGCTTATCGTAAAAAATCGCGGCCCAACCGTCGGCCTCCATCTTTGTTCGGTCGCCCAACGGCCGGAAAAACGAGGAACGACGAGGCGGAGGGCATCGTCGAGCAAAAGTGGACTCGCGAGACGCATCGACACGCGTTCTAACAACAGCTTGTCATTCGTTGGCGTCGACAACGCTCAACGAAACGCGCGCCGCTCGTCGCAGCGCCGCGAGGGGGTGGCTGCGGCCGCAAGAAGAGCGTCGAAGGTGTGACCGTGCCCCGCCCTCCGACGCGGTTCACCACCAAAGGAAATTACGGGCTAAACAGCACTTTCACCGGACCGGTTATTTGTATTATTTCTGACACCACGGGTGCCATTGTTTCCGAGGCTGCGGCGCCCCTCTCGGCACCGCCTCGGCCTAATAACCGACACGCTGGCCCGCAAATCGGCAAAACGAGCCGATAATTGCGGCTTTCGTTATTTTTCCGGGGGCCGCGGGCCTCCTTTCGCCTGCCGACGAAAACGCGCACCGTCATCGCATTCCCAATTTGTATCGATTGGATTCCTCGTTCTTACTTCGACCGCCTGCTACTCCTCTTATTCACGACGGTCCTTCTGTCGGGATCCGAGGAGTTTCTTCTTCTCTCGGTTTCTTCCGCGGGTTCTTCGTTACGGGGGACTAGTCGCGGGCCGTCTGGGGCCGTTCCCGCTGGATCAGGCGACGATTCGCTGCGGAACGGAACGTCGCGCCTTGTCGCGATACCTCGCACGCCTGCAGCGCGTTTTTCGCTGATGGACCAGGGAAGGGGTGGTGGATGTTTTGTGGGTTCGCTCTTTTGTTGCTCGCTACAGGTTCACTATGGTACTCTTGGAACTAGAAGCGTCCTTGGTATACGGTTTTTGTTGCTTATAGCAGAGGTGGAAGGGATACTTTGTGTCTGTGGTCTTAATAAAATGCCAACGTATACCGGAAATCCAGCAACCACCCCAAAAGCAAACAGAACGGAATACAGTAACCGTCGATCCAACCCAAAACTTCGCCCCAAAATAATTACCGTGTTCGAGACGCGACCAGGTGAATCCCGATTTACGCTCCGGTTTATCGATCGCGCCCATCGCGTCTCATTGTTCGCAACCCCTACGGGCGCCGCGCGACAGATGTTCCCCGGAGCGTAGACACGCGCAGCACCCTCCGCGGGCAGAATTCGCGTGCACGCGCTGTGTCGATCGGCGGAAAGCAGTCGTTTCGCAAGGAACGAAGAAAACAAGAGGCAGAGAGGAAACGCCCAGTGACCATTGTCGCGGCGGAAACCAAGACGGCCCCGGATGAGGAAGGCACAATGGGGGGGAAACGTCGCTCGCGACCGCGACACAATTTCCTCGATCTCGACCCTTTCATCGTCCACTTGGAGGATATTAAGAGTACATCGAACGTTTAATTTGCATCGCCAGAGCGATGTGGGAACGGAGAACACCTGGGTCTTTATTATTAATATATGTAGGACGATCAGCGGGAGCTCCTGTTTCGCTTCTTGTTTTTCTTCCTGGTGCCTTTCTGGGCCATCTGCCGGAATTAACCGCCTCGATCGAGGGACGTTCGTTGGTGCACGGGTCCATCCTGCGCGGACGTTCGTACAGCGAGAGTTGGATCTACTAGAACGACTCGCTCTTCGTTGCAGACGACGATCGCGAGGCGCACCGTAGCCGAAAAAACCATCCCCGTCGGAGACCTTGAGGTGGACAAAACCGTAGGCATCGCGACCGCGGTAAACGCTCGTTCCGCCTGGCACCGGTCAGCCATCGACGAAAAGTGGAACGAAATAATTTAGCGACGACGGGACGTGCCTCGTCCCCGCGGAAGCCAGGCGGGAAGAAAGAGCGGAGAAAAAGGGGAAGGTGACCGCGGCGCTTCGCGCAAGCAAAATCGTCTGGAATAGCAGGAATGCGGGGCCCGGCGTTTTTGCGGTCTCTCGAAGCTAGCGATACCCCCGGCTTTCGACGAAATTACCGAGCTCCGGGTGACATCGCGTCGCGTAATGGCCGGTTCGCGTTGCATTCCTGCACGCAAGCCCGCCAGGCGACACTTTGCCTAACGACGGGTTTGCCGTGCCACTCGTGGGGACTCGGGACGACAAACCCGGGGAGGATTCGTGTCGGCCGCGGTTGCGATCACGCGACACCAGCCCCTTCAAACCGATGGCGCAACGCACTTCGTGGTGGGTGTGCACGGGCGCAGTCAGTGCTCGCCTTTTCCTCGAATTATCCCAGTTAATTGTCGAACGCTTCGCTCGAGTAATTGGGCAGTTGCGTTTTCACGTCGCAGAGGGGATGATTCGGGGCATCTGACGAACGAATTCTTGGTAGATAAGAATATCGTCTGGTAACAAGAATGGAACGTTAGGAATAGAAGATTGATCTGAAGATTGCTTCAAGAGACTCTCCAAGGTCCTCGCTAGGAACCAAATAGAGGCACGACCTCGAAAGAAAGATAGCAGCATTATACCATTATACCTAGAAAGTAATAAAAATTTGACAGACTATACCAGTTCATTTGGTCTCAATAACTGTGGCGCCACGACGCGACAGTTCTCCAGCAAAATTCAAACGCGTTGACAAATCGAGACGCCACCCCCGTCACGTTCGTACCTACTACGAATAGGTAGTAGGCCTTTGTCGAGTCAGCTGTTGTTTCGCCACGATCCTCGTCTTTCGAGAACGAAGTGTAATTTAGGGTCTTCCCGGGACGCGAAGCCGCGGATCACGGTAGACACGCTGCGGGCCACGCGAAGCGATTCCGGGGGATGCTCGTGCATGGAAATTGAACGATACAGTTTATTGCTCGCGGTGGCGGTCCGCGACGAAATCGTCCGTTTATGCGAGGGCATGCGCGATCCGATGACCGATTGGGTGCAGGAATGAGCTGTGGCGGCACGGTGAATCCCGGTCTTCTCGAAACCCCATCATTTTTACGTGCTCACGGCTGAACGCGGATTTTTGCCCGCGGAATGCAGCCTGTGATTGGAATTTAATATCGCGCTGGCAGGTTGGTTTTGCAGAGGCTGCTAATGGGTGGTCCACCGACGAGCTCGACGGTACCAGAGGGGTGGAGGCCGAGGAAGGGGGTTGAACTATGCAAAACGCATCCAGCGTAAGTGGAGAACCGCGTCTCCCCGCAGCGTGGGACTTGGAACGACACGGTTGACTCGAGCGCAGTCATGGGTGGTCCAACGCGGCAAGCGACTTCAAGGAAGTGTCTCTGGACGCTGTCAACTTGGTTACCAATGAGAAAATCGAGCGAGAAAGCGGTTGTCACTGGCTGTCAGCCGCGTAATCGCGCGGTCCGGAGCGAAAATAGTCGCGGCCTGGCTGGGCGACGGCTGCGGGTTGCCCCGCGACAGATGTTTCGCGTCCCAGCGACACTCTTGTATTTCTGTCTCACCCAGTATAAACAAGCCGACGATCGCCGTCCCGGAATAAACGGCCGCGCGCTCTGGACCGAGGGTTCGTCGATCGACGATCGATCCCGAGGAATTCGCTACTTTTTTCGTATCTCAGGTTCGACCATTTGTCATATTCCACGTTGCACGCGACTTTGTTGCCTCTTCTACAAGTGTACAGTGTTCTCCAAAAGAGTCGAGGAAGGCGGATGGTACGCTTTCTCGGCAGAAGAAACTGTAAGACGAATTTTACAAGAAGTCCATCCAATCGATACCCCATTGGGCATCCATATGCGAGAATCGAGACGGATCGTTAAACCAAGCATCACGGACGCTCTCCATCGGTCCCCAAAGCGCGTTTCGATTCCAGCTACGACTCCGTTGCGCAGTGCGCGGGCGATACGATCGCGGTGCTCGTTCAATGAGCCGGTCGCTTCTTTTCGTTCTTTTTTTTTTTTGCGCGCGCGCCCGATTCGGAAAACGGCCGAGCCCCGCGGCGGATGCAGATGGAGCCGGTTACGCCGGCTGTAATTAACAAGGCCCGCTTTGTGGTGTTTTGTCGCCGGCCGCGACACGCCGTGACGAGGGTGGAACTTCTACGTCCATCACCGGACGACGCCAGACTATAAAACGTTCTTTGTGTCCGCGGTGGAAACGGTCCCGCACCGCTTGGCCGCTCGATGCGGGCCAATGTAAACATTCTCCGTTCCCGAGGACCCCTCGAGGAGAAGATCTCCGTCGTTGCGCAGGATTACTCCGCTTCTGCTGGATCGAATGACTCGTGGGCTTCGATGGGTGACTGGTGTCGTTGCGCGTCAGGAATCCGATGTCCGCTGCTTCTCCAAAATTCCTTAAATACCAGCTTTCGCATGCTGAATTCAGAGTTCAACACCTCGCGCTAAATTACCCTACCGTGTCCTTTGCGAGTGGAACCTCTTTTTGGAATTTAATGCGCGCGATGGTTTCCATTTCAGCTCGAGGGTGAACGCGGCTCTAACGATTTTCCATTGCAGCGAAGTGGAAGCTGTGGAAGCGGCCAAACGTCGCTTAAATGCCTGATTAAACATGTACACACCTACGTGAATCCAAACTAAACGTTTGTCCTCCCTTAGTCCCAGAGCAAATAGAGTATAGCCAGCCCGTGGCTGCTGCTACTCGAGACGCCGGGACGCGTTCACCAATACCCGAAAACCCACTCCGATTTCCGTGGTCGCGCACGCCTATGTCCACGATGGCGACTCCGAAAGCCGAATAAATTTATGCGTCGACTGTTCCGTGGCTGCGTGTTTGCCTCCTCGCGAGGAGGAGGCCCGCTGCCGGTCGAGTGTCATTGTGATCCGTGTTCTCGGCTCGCGTTCCAGCATTGTAATATCAATGACACGGAAATAGAGTCCTCGAGTGGTAGCTGGGAAGGGCGCGCGATGCGAGGGCCAGGCGACGGCGCACGGCCACTCGGAAATATCCACTTTCGAGGGCGTCTCGAATCGAGCGTTCCGTCAAGAATCGTTCGTGATTTGTTTTCTCGAGCCCCTCCCGGCCCGATCGTTCCGCCGTGGCCGTGAGTTTGTGTACCGATGACACAGAAATAGATGTCGAGGGCCACCGTGCATCGGCTCTATCGGACGATAACGTAAACAGTCCCCGGAGAGAGAAAGGCTTGCAGCGCGCTGGCCACGGCTCGAGGGGGCCTCGACCAACCGATTATCGCGTGGCGACGTTCCCCGATGACACGGGACGTTTCCGCGCGGCGGGAACCAGAAACCGTGAAGACGCGGGGGGACGATTTTACAGGCGACGCGACATCGATCGACGCCGCGTGAACGCCGGCTGCTGCGGTTGTTTGGAGTTCCGTCGTGCTCGAGGGTTTTTCGTAAACCGTCGACGCTGGATTCCTGGCAAGGTACGAGGCCGCGTGGGTGGACGCGAGGAGGAAGTGGTAATTTAGGGTTTCCAGTTTAGAACACCTCTCGCGTACTTTACTGCTAGGATCGCCAGATCTCCGAGCGAATCGAGTCAGCTTCGAGAGCCGATCTCCCTGTGCGACAAGAATTAGCTGAATCCGCGCGCGGTGGTTTCGCAAGCTCGCAGTCCCGTTTCACGACGCGAGCAGAAGAGCGGAAAGCGAAAGGAGAGCGGTGGGCGTCCCACGATAAAGACCTCGTTCCCGCCGCGGTAATTATTAGGATCGCGAGCCGGCCACCCGCGGTGTCCGACACGAATTCCGAAAGCTGATCGGCGCACACGTCCCACGGGATATATACGAGAGGTATCGGGCGAAAAAAGCCGGCCAGAGGAGAGTTTGACTCGTTTAGAGGTAATGCGCCTCCCGCGGTGGAGAACCATAGAAATCGGTCCTCGACGCCCCTGTTTCCGAGCTCTGCGACAATCCTGGGAGGGGCCCATCGGTTAATCGATCGAGGATGCGTGCTGGATTGCTACGTCGTCCTTGGATCGCGCGCGAACGCATTAAAAGCGATAAAAAGTACGAAACTTCGAAACGTCGCACCTCGAAGCATTGGTTCGAAGAAAGGATCGCTGTTTTCCATCGACCTAATCAGGAGCACGAAATCTACCACGGAGGGCATCATCGAAAGCCAAACGGAGAACCATGGCTAACGCGCGTGACGAATTCCTCGCCCTTCGAGCAACCCCCGCAGAACGGAGCCGAGGCAGGCTCCGCGACAGAGGATAATTGATCGTCGACTGGAAAAGATCGTTCCGGCCGGTTTCTATCATCGAAAAATGGGCGGCGATTTCTCGAAACGAATAAAACCGGGCATTGAGGCTCGTCTGAATTACAGCGCGCCGCAAAGGGCGGCCGGGGCGAGTCGGTAGCCATTTGTCAGGCGACTCCGTGGCTACCCTCGTCCACGCGCTGCGTCCCCTACGGGGCTGGGGCTGGCGCGACGATTAAAAGACAAAAGCTCCTCGCCGCGGTTCTTCTCGCCCCCCTCCACCTCTAGGCCCGCACTCGTCGCGATCCATTCAGCCGTAGAAAAGGTCGAGCGAGCGCACGTTTTGTCCCGGCGCGGACAATGCTCGTTGCCCGGTTCCAGCCGCGGCGGTGTTTTAACAGTGTTTCCAAACACCGACGCGCGCCACCCTCGGACCCGATTAACCGTCTCGACGTTCGCCACGAAGGATTCGAGTGCCTTCGCTTAACGTGCTTTCGACGCTGGAACGCTCTTTTGTAAAATGGATTTTAACGATACCACGCGTACGCAGCAATCTGATCGAGGCTGCCATTAAAGCGAAGCTTGATCGCGAACTTTGACGCTTTAGAAAGTTCTCGCGCAGGCGTTGTTAAGCTTCGAAGCGAATGTCGCGTAGCGACGATTCTAAATTCGAAGAGCTCGCGATTTTTTGGCGTTTCGCGCGGGCAGCGCTGCGGGCGGAGGGGTTCCTGTAACGGGACCAGGTTGCGTACGGCAGCGAGGTGGAAACCGGCGAGATTAATCTAAATGGCCCGGCAAAAGGCACAAGAAAACTACCGTGGAGAAATTATTAGAATAATGGTCAGCCGTGGGGGAGGCGAGTCGAGGAGGGCCAGGCTATGGTAATGCGAGAGAGGGACACGGGTGGAGGAGGCCTGGTTGCACGGATACACCGGGATAAGCGTTCCAGAAGATGGCGCCTGCGGCCCTTGGACCCCGCCGGTACGGTCCGCGCCAAAAGGGGCCACGCCACCTGCGAGGCCATCGGCATTTCGAGAAATTCAGTACCTGCAGCCTCGGTTACCAGCGCTTCGAGTCGTTACCAGTCGAGGAACCACCACCGCTAGCCTCTTCTTCAGCCTCTTCTACCTGCGTAACTCTGCGCGCGTGGTCTGCTCGTCGCGGTCGCGCGCAGGCACGCGAGAATCCTCCGCAGTCTACAGCGAGAGGAGAAGAACCTTCCTCCGTCCGATCTTCCGCGCTCAGGCAGATGGAATCTGGGTGCAGGGTGGCACGGCGCGTCAGACACTCTTGTGGGTGGCTGTACGCGGAGAAGAAGGTGGACAAGTTGAGTCGTGGGTCTCTGAAAGCGTGGGCGGGGCGGAGCACGCATAGCTCCCGGCCTCTTCTCGTCTCGCTCCCTTGTCCCCGTCCCCGACCAGTGCCCACCACCTCTGGTTCCGCTCTCGCCGTCCACGTTTTCCGTGCCCCTTACCCTGCCGCGCCAACCCCTTTCGCGGTCCTTTTATTTTCACCTCGTATCCAGCCTTCCACTCCCGTTTTTCTCTCTTTCTTGTCCACCGCCAGGATCGATCTCGCCCCGGCGACGGCGGGACCTTAGCGTCGCGTTCGCTTCGGTTCGAATCAACCGCGAGGCAGCGGAGACTTTTTTGCACCGGCGAGCATCGATGTACCTGCACTAACCCTCTAACCCTTTGCACTCGCCGCTTTCCCAGCTACTTTCTGTCGCTCGTGAACGTTGGCAATAAGTTTTCGTTACTGGTGCACGTTATCAGCGAGAGAAAATTTCCATTTCGATGGAAGACAACCGGTTTCTTTATTAAAGAGGTACGCGATGGAGAAGTTTGCCTTAAAATTGTAGATGGGGAAGCAGCGGCGAGTACCTCGCGTGTTAGGCTTCCGCTCGCGCGGCCAATGATTGCGCAATTAACATTCGGTTTAATTACCTCTCCACGGAGCTTAACGACTAGGCAACGGAGCCGCTCGTTGCCCTGGTCACCGGCTTCTCGTGTTGTTTCTCGTTGGAATAACGCCATTGGGGCGAACTGCGATTGCACCGAGCGATCGCGACGCTGACTACGGAGGAACGTAGCGATTTTCGAGAATTTGTCGAAAACGACCTCCTTCAGACTCCTCGCAATGAATTTTACAGTGAAGCTTCGAGGATTTTAACTTCGTTTCGTTGCGCTACGTCGAATCGAAGCGTTATAAATCAAACGTTGCAACTTTGTTAGTTCATCGCAACCGCTGCGATTTTTTCCATCGATCGGCTAGTTTCGTCAGCGACGTCGTTGCACGGGCTGCAGGTGGAATTTGAAAAAGAAAAAGAATCCCGGAGCGAGGAAAAACGAGTTCGGGTCAATCGATGTGGCGGGATAAACCGTAACCTTTAAAGGTTCGGTAGATCCGTTTAATAAAACGAAGCAGCGCAGTAACTCAAACTTGGGCAATCTCTGCGCGGCGCGGGTCGAAAGAAGTTGCGCCAATTCGAGGCTGGTCCTATGGCGGTTTCGACAGTTTCGATTTGAAATACGAGCTTCGCCGGCTCACGATCGCTCTTTATCGAGGAATCGCAAATGCCTGACACATTCAAATCGCTGCGATTCCCTTTAAAGTGGATCGAGAAGAACCAAAATGCGAAACCCAATCGCGGTGAACATCCTCAACATCGAAACACCGGGAACTAAATCATTCTCCCCTCGATCTCGCTCGACTGGTCGACGGAGAACGATCTCGAGCGACTAAAAATCGGCGAGAAGAAGCGAGTCGATGGCCAAGCATCGCGGACGAGGCAGAAACCCGGAGGCGAGCCGAGGACAACGCGGAACCAGATCCCCTCCGGGCATCGGTGCTCTCTCTTACGTAATCGAAGAAGCCCGACCAGCAGATCACAGATTAAACAACACTCGAGTCCTTCTCCTCGATAATTACCCAGGCCAGGGTAATTGCTGCAATCCGGGAACGGAACGCAGTTACCGGCGGAGATAATTCAGCGAACGGTGATTTCGAGTCAGATTGCCCCGGCCAGAAGTTACATTGTACGGGGCTGGCCTCCATCGAAGTTGGAATTGGTTGAGGCGGAAATTGGAGCGAGAGAGAGAGAGAGAGAGAGAGGGGGGTGGGGGAGGGAGAGAAAAGAAACCCTGTTCGCGGTGCACCCGTCGTACCAGCACCCCTGTACGCGAGTCGGAACGTGCAACGTGGCCGCGTGGAATCGCCACGGATTACGCGTTCTTCGCAACCGCGTGCACGAGCGATGTCGATCCGTCACGGAATCGTCTTCGAGCGCGAGGGGATGCTCGCGTGAGTGCGCGGTTTGGAGAACGCGATCCTATCGTTGCTGGCCGATCGGGTTGCGTAGAAAGCGCGGAAACTCCGGGATTTCGTCGACGCCGAGGCGAAACGACGCGTCCACTCGCGATCGATCGAGACGCAAAAGGTTTTTCGCGTTCCGGACTCGTTGCGCGCGTCTCGCGTGTCCGTGGAAGACGCGGCGAGCGAGGCTCCCGTGCAATTATCGCGGGTCACCGGTGTGAGACGCCGGAGAAAGAAATTACAGACTTTTGTGCGGCCGGATTTCTAGCAATTTTCTCCAGCGGGCAGAACGACGGGCCCCGAGTAAAATGTAAAGCGAAGAGGGACGCGGAGAGATAGAGGGAGAAAGAGAGAGAGAGAGAGAAAAAAAAAAGAACGGTGAAAGCGGAGGATGGAACTAGAGTGGCTCGAACGAGCCTGGCAGATATGACAGATACGTTGTTCGCTTTTAATTATAGGGTACCATGCGAGAGGAATATCTCACGCGAGCTCTCCCCTCCCAGCCCTCTCCCGCGGTCCATCTCGGTCTAATCCATTGTGCCTGCTTGTTTCGTGTTTATCCGCCGACCCCGCTGTCGTGACCGAACAAATTTCGGCAAATTGTTGCGTTTCCAGCGTTCGTGGCCCGCGATTCCCGTGTTGCCTCACCCAGTATATAATTTAATAACTCTTAGACCCGCGCTCTCACGCATTTTCTTCCGCCGACTTTCGATTTTCGCACAGGCCGCGTATCTTCTTTCGTATCGAGGCCGACGCGCGGCCGCTAACGCGGTTTCAAATTCACGCCAGTGCTCTCCGTAACGAAAAGAGAAATTATTGCGAGAAATGGGCAAAGTTCCATCAATCACCGTCCGGCGAGAAAATACGATAACCCAGCGTTTAAAACGACGCATTGGGAATGTTTAGCGTCACGCGAGCAGAGTCGATCCTCTAATTACGCATTGTTGCGGCTAATAAATATGAAAGCGATTTGGCGACGCGGCGCGAAAAGAAAGGGGCCCCTTAAATAAATAATGGGTCGCGCCCGGCCGCAACGGGAACGCGTCGATCGATCATTGCGCTAATATATTCCAGCCACCCTTTCCCACCCTCTGTCTCAAGGATACAACCGGGTCGAAGACAATATTTTCAGGTTTGGCTTGGTCATCAGTTTGTAATTAAAAGTTCCCCCGATGGGACCGCGGCCGGGCCCCGTGTCATTATTTTGAACCGCGCGGCGCCAGGACCCAGTATCTCATCCTTCGCCTAAAATACAGCGCGGACCCGCCGCCTATCTAACGGGTGTCGGGAAGGTATCGCCTCGACGCGATCGTCGACGCGCGGATCCGATCGTCGCGACGATCGCCTCGACGGCTGAACACTTTCCTTCGAACTTTCAAGCGAGCGTCGCGATCGAACGTGTCGCCAAATATGGAACCGCGTATCTCGATCGAAGGCCTGACCGGATAACACGGAATGTCACATCTGCGATAACTTCGATGGCTGATAATTGTTCAAACGTTGCGGCAACATTCGCCGCTCCACGAATAACAGATAACTCTTTTTTACCTCCAATATGGGAGCGCAAAAAAAGAGATTACGAAATCGCGAATAACAGGCTTTAATCTAGCTTTGACAGATCCGTAACCTATATTAAGACTTCTCGCGCGGGTTACGAGAGCGCGAGTAGAATTGAGCCATTAAGTGGGACATAAATTTCAAACGCGATTAAAAGAATTCCTTTCTTCTACGAGGAATGACGATTTATTCTCGTGTAAATAGTGTCGCGAAATTAATTAACGATAAGAGTCGCGGATTCCAAGCGGCTTCGAGGTCGTCCATCGTCGACGATGGAGAACGGTGAGCGCGTGTGACACCGGACGCGTCCCGATTATCCGCTCCTTCGGCCATCGGGGCCATTAATCACTCTGCCCGACGACTGTTTCTCTGGAAAATGATTATTGCTCGTAAATACGAGCGGATACCGCGTATCTTTCCCTCCGGACGTAATTAATACTTTCTTTCGTGGGCACGATAATTGTGCCGATAGAATTTATCAGGTACCAGTCGCGTCGACCCCCTCTCGTCCGCCATCGCGATATTATTCGACCGGGAGACGAACGACTGGCATAATAACCGGACACTACAATGTCGCGCGAATTGCTCGCGTCGTGAACGTTCCTGGAAATGAAAAGTCGGAGGATCGATGGCTGCCGAAATTGCCAAAGACAGCCGCCATTAACGCGCTAACGGTATTCGCAACGTTACTGGAATTATAGCCCGTGAAATTGATGGTCACCTCGAGAGAGAGAGCGTATTCTCGTCTCGATCAATTGGCGAATGATAAGTACCGACTATAATAACGGATTATTATAGTTATTTTATAAGAAGCATCGCGTCTATGCGTAAGCGGTTTCGCTCGTTGGAAATTCCAACTTCGGAGCGACCGCGAGGTCCTTCAGCGGGAGACACACCTATTCGTATCCGCAGAGGTGAATCGATCCCCAGGAATCACGCACGGCTCGCTAAACAACCCCTCCTCGGGTCCCTACCCCGAAGGCAGACTCGCACGTACACTCGCGCGGGGCGACCCGGTATAAAGATCGCGTAGATGCGTGTCTAGAGGCCTTCTTTAAAAGCGTATACAAAGCGGAGATGGGCGGAATGCCGGCGAACGTTTTATTTACGGCCACTGGGACAGTTTTTAATTTGTTCTCCCTCGGGCGACCGTGGCGGGGTGGCGGGCCTCTCCTCGAAAGAGGAACCATCCCGCGCCGGACCGAGACGAACCGAGCGGGCCAGCCGACGGGTCCGACGAGGACGGAGGTAACTGGTGCACGGGTCTTTAAGGAGTTTTCGACCTGTTAGTCGTTAGAAGCCGGGGAGGCGTTTCCACGTAGTTGCCGTGGTGCCTGGGGCCCGCAGAGGCGGCGGCCGACGCTAATAAATCGTTAATTATAATTGCGCGGACGCGTGACGAGAATAACTCTCTGATTTAATTATCGGATCGCGGCCCGTTATTGGCGCTAGCCGATCGTTCCCCGTTCGTTGGGTCAGAGGGTCGCGCCACCCTCCGCGGGGACACCGCCGCGTCCTATCTCATCTTTATGCTCGTTTAATTTGCCAAAACCGCCGACTCGAGCGTTTATCGCGGTGTCCCCTCGATTCGACGAGTTGTCGCATGTTGCTCGACGCAATCGCCAGGTCGAGGTTCTTTCTTTCCTTCTTTCTTTTTTTTTTTTTTTCGTTCAACGCGCGACAACGACTGCGCGTAAACAGATACGGGGGTGATCCGCTCGAAGCTTTCCGTTCGAAGTCGCTCGAAAGGGGCTTTCTGAATTCCTGGGACCGTTGAACGCCGAAACGCAGACCCGAGCGGCGGTAGTTAAGGGTTAAACCACCGTTCACCGGTCCGAGTTATTTTCTAGATCATTAGGCGACACCTTTTTTACGCGCGGCCAAACGATCCACAGGGATGATGCTGGCCAGCGGGACGGGCCCGTTAATTGCCAGTCTGACGGTCCGGGCCCGGCATTATGCGCGCAGATCCGTCTATGGTTCAGGTATACGAGCAGCCAAGTGTATTCCACGCGACTTCTTCCATATAGACAAGTGCAATCGCACAATTTTCGAATTGTCGAAACCGCTCGATCGTAAAACGTACCGCTGGCGTACGTAACTTTTTACGACACACACGGACAGTTGTGTAACACAGATGTATTATTAAAAGCGCAGTCTTTCACCGAGGTTTCCATCGCCGCCCGGTGAATTCCGTGGTCGCCACGGAGAGAGTAATCGAGAACGGGCCCCCTTTCTCTTCCCTGGCCGTTTCGTTCCCGTGGCCACGGCTATTTTTTATCATTACCGGGAATTCGGATCTGTCAAAATGTCCCGGGCCCGCGGTTGCGTTAATTACGGTCCCAGGGCCACGCCACCGCCGGAATAATTATAATAATCAGGGGACACGCCTTCCCGGTTCCCTGATGATTCTCTACCGGGCCCGTCCGTCTCTCGATAGGCTAGAGACGGATAGTTCCTGGCGTATCGTGGCGTTCCTCGCTTGGGCCGAGTGACAGGGCCCCGTGATCGTCGTCCGCCCGTAGAAACGGGGACAAATACCGTCCGCGTTGGACGAATTCCGTTTTCTCTTCGATTGCGCGTTAATTGCGCCGCGCTTTCGTATCGACTTAATTTATGGCCGACGCGCGTTCACCGTCGGTCGGGTTACGTAAAAGCTAACGCGCTTAATAGCCGCTGATGGCCGGCGCGTCCCAGAATCGAGATCGATTCGCGCTCTAGGCGATCCACCGGTCGAGAAGATCGGCCACGACGTCTCCCAGACTGGGCTGACCTTTGCTGTCCGCTCGCTGATTTACGACGGCCGCGCAGAAATCGAACTGGAGCGATTTCGACGATGGGACAGGTTTAATTACCGCTCGCGGACGGGCCCCGTGGGACCCCGACGCCGAACGCCTCTTCCGTTCCGTCGAGCGACGGAGTCGCGTCGATCCTCTGCGCGGAACCAACGATTCCAACCGATCTGTCAGAGTTTGCGAAATTCCATCTGTTTTGGGCAGCCTTAATTTCCAACAATTGACTTGTCGGACTGATTTTACGGTAATATTGAAACGTTGCGCCGAATTATTTGAAAGGCTCATCGGCAACGGTGCGCTAACACATAAATCAGAAA
This sequence comes from Xylocopa violacea, assembly GCA_963969225.1. Lineage (NCBI taxonomy): Eukaryota > Metazoa > Arthropoda > Insecta > Hymenoptera > Apidae > Xylocopa > Xylocopa violacea. The sequence continues at coordinate 36,714,397 of CAXAJV010000005.1, read as the reverse complement.
AGCGCGCGCGTGCGCGCGAAGTAACGAGGCCCCATTAGTCATGCACATTTTACGAACTAAACCACTTATCCTATCGCATATTCGCTTAATAACATTTAATGACCACCTGAATAACTTGTCGCTATCAACAGCTCTTAAACCATTTGATGCTTGACAGAGTAATAAAGTCATTTGAATACATGAATCTCTAAATACCTTCAGACCCCTGTCCACCTCTTCTTCGTCGTGACGCCGGTTCAATTGAAATCGTCCGCTGCGTTCACAAAACCTCAAAACCGTTGAAAGTCGTACCTCGACCCTTCGAAAATTCTAAATTTCCATCCGCGAACAACCCTCGAGTGTCCTTCGAGGGGACAGCAATCGCGCCCTTTCGAAAAGCGAGACGTCGAGTCGCGCAGCGACGGACGATTCGAGACGAGCGACGCGGTTGATAATCGAACGGGGCCTAGGCCAGGGCTAATGAAAACCACTGGGCCCGGTGTCATTAAGGGGGCCCGGTTCTCCGGGCCGCCGCGGTCTTTGTTTCATTGGCTGGTGTCGGGTGCGCGTACGGCCCGAAGGGGAGGAGCTGCGGGGGTCCGAAATCGTCTGTCATCTCCGAACGACTAATGGTCGCTTCACGCTGCTTCATTATATTTTCTAAATGTAAATTCGTACACGGTCCCAGGGCCGTCTCGGCGGCTGTCCGCGGCGGCGCACCGCCCGGAGGCCGGGGGGGTCCTTATAAAACCTGGCACCGTTCCCCGGGCCCGTTCGTTCGGGGTCTCGGCTCGGTCGCGTTGCGAGCGAGGACGGGTTCACCCGCGGGCTAGAGTCGCGCATCCTTGATTGCAGGCGACAGTTTATGGTCCTGTCTCGTCCTGCGGACCAATTAGCCCCCTAGCTTCCAAGAACAGGGCCGCAAGCCCCCTCGTGCCCCTCTGCCTCGTATGTCCTCGTGGCTGGCCCAGCAGAGTCGCGGACGTCTCATCGTTTTACGACCGTGGGTGCTTTTGGCGAGCGAGTAGGAACGTTTCACCGAGTCGGTTATTCCGGTCCAGGACGACTTCGAAACGGGGATCGTTAGAAATGCTTTATCGCGATGGATCTCGTCTTCGCGGAGTCGTTTAATTACGCGCGCATTCAATCGCCTAATTCGGAGGCTAGCCTCGGGCCAAGGACGAGCATTTTCGCTGCGTTTCACGCGTCGTTCGTCTGCCTCTCTCTCTCTCTCGTCGTAATTGGCCCTGTCCCGCGCGCGTCGTCGCGGCGGAATGAACGAGGGAATCGACGACAATCGGCGATCCTCTAATTTTACGCGACGCTGTATCATTTGATCGTCGCAGCGTCGCGCTCGCGCCAAATAAGTTATCCACGGCCGCGCCACCTTCGACGCGAGCGGTTCCCAGCCGAGTAACAAACTATAATCAACCGGCACGAGAGCAGAACTTCGTTTACAGAGGGTTCACGCCCCCATAACACCGGCAGATCCGAGAAAGCTCGAGTGGAACGTCGCCAAGGCGAGCGTAAGGAATTCGCCGGGGGAAGAAAAATGAGAGAAAAGACAGCCGAGGGGGAGTAAGGAGCGGAGAAGCGGAGAAGAAGAAGAGAAAGATGAAGAAGAAGACGAAGAGGACGACGACGACGACGAAGAAGAAGAAGAAGAAGAAGAAGAAGAAGAAGAAGCGTGGAACGCGCGGTGCAAGAAGGAGCATCGGACGAGGGGGAGGGAAGGGGGTGGCGGAGGAATCGCCCGAAGCGTGGTGGACGATGCGTCGCGGCTATTATCGGGCCCCGGTCTTTTTGCGAGGCGGACCGATCGGTGGGCCATTGTCTCGAGATGATTGCAACACGTTCGGGGCTGCTTAAAATATAGGGACCGAGGGGCCCCTATCTCTCTGTCCCCTTTCCTTCCAATTCGCCCTCTCCCGCCCCGTTCGACTACGCCAGGGCCTGTTCACGGCCGAGGAGCTGCAGCAGAAGCGGCCCGACCGGGGCCACAGAGACACACACGGAAGGGCGGGCACCTGTGCCCCCCCCCTCCTCTCCCAGTCCCCGGGCCCTTCGATGGAGAATATGGGCCCTGGTTAATGGGATCGTCCCGGATCGTCGTTCCGATTCCCCGTTTCCCGCCGTTCACGGTCCACCCTTTGTTTTTTCGTGCTGCGTGCGCGCCAACTGAGATCCAGCCGGGGTCCTCTCTTCTTCGTCGTCCCTCTCGTTCGATGCATCGATCACCAATTACGGGAGGCTGATCTCGTAGGGATGCTAGTCGTTTTCGAGCCGAGGCACGGCTCTGTTTCTGTTTGCGAAATCGAAGGATCGCGAGTTTGAAAACCGTGGAGACTCGCACGACTGGTTCTTGGTGATCCATATTTAATACCTCGACGTGCTCGCGGAGCGCGCGTAACGCCGGGTTGCAGAAAGAGCTCGGGTAAAAAACTGCCTTCCATTATTAGCGGAGCTTGGAAGGATTAATAAAAGATCGGAACACTGTTCCAGAGTATCCGCTTATAAAGTCAACGAAATTCCCGGCCAGAAAAACTTCCGTTCGGAAGCGTAACGAAGATATTAAAGATATAATGCTGATCATTCTCCGTGCCCCACGTAGGAGACCTTCCCCACGCGGAGGACGGAGAGGAAAGGCGAGAGAGAGAGAGAGAGAGCGAAGACGATGGAGAATGTCCTTTTTTTCTTCCATTATGCGTAGAGAAGGGCCTGATTCTCGATCAGAGCGCAGGGACACGCAGCACAGGAGGCGGTGCCCCTTTCTCTGTGCCCTCGGAAGAACAGGAGGCCCCCGTTAATGGGATCGTTCTCAGGGATGGACCTCCGCCTGCCTCGAATGGCTTCGACGCACGAAAGCTTTCGAGCACGGACGATCGTCCAATTCCTTCGAGTGTCTTCGATGGTTTCTCGATGATCGACGATAAAAATGCCAAACTGTTCGAATAAAAAAGGAAATATACAATACAACAATGAAACCTGTATTGGTTTGTTCTCGAAACGAAGTCGAGTCGACGGAACGACCGCTTTCGCGCGTAACTTCGTCTCTGGCATCGCTGTTTCCCGGACGAATGGCGGCGTGGCGAACCGGTGGCACGCGTTCCCCGCAGCCGAGCCGACCGAATCCTCTCGCCGCACGTAAAATCGAATATCCATCTCATCTCAATTACGTGGTACCTCTGTCCGTGCGTTCGAGGGCTCTATTACTCTTTCCCTCGGCCCTCGATTCAGCCGCGGCGGGCCCTGGGAGAGTCTCGCGGGCTACCTCGACGACAACACCCAATGAACGACCGCAGAAAAACTCAAGCAATTTGAGTCCCTCCGTTGCTTATTACCAATCGCCTCGTCAGTCACAAATTGGCTCGCTGGGCCCCGGACTCCGCTGCTCGTACGCGGCCCGTACCCCCCGCCTTTATCCGCCGTCCCCCCGTTCCTCTTTTTCCTCCGCCTCGCCATCTTTCCTGGGCCCGCTCGACCGATGGAAGGCGCTACCACACACGCGGCCCACGGACAACCGCATTTGCAAGTGAGATTGAGCGCGATCAGGTTGACGAGACGTTCGCACGTTCTTTCTCGCCGCCGAAAACCGACGACGGATCCGTTACGCATTCCTCCGTTTCATTCAGAGGCCCCTCGTCGCTTCGGTTGTTACGCCGGGGGTTGCCTCGGACGGGGTAATTGATACTTTTGTGGGAGATGGAGCTCGCCGGAGAATTCAATACCGAGTAGCATTAATCGTGCTCGTGGGTTGGTTTCACGTTTTCAGCTCTCGCGGAAACCAATTCGACGCGCGTCGGTGAAATAAGCGAACCTATTAGTTTCGAGGGAAATTACGTGGATACGCAACGCGTTCCGCAGGACGCTGGTTCCGCGCGTGCCTCCGCTCCGCGTCCGGATTTCGTCTCGCAGCCGGGCGGGATCGTCGAGATGACAAACCAGGGATCGTATTATTGGTTATGGATCGGTTATTTATTCAAATGAATGCAGATTACCGTGGCAGTTTTCAATGCTCGGCCAGTTAACGGGCGCAATGAATAAATTGCTACCGGCCACGCGGGCGCCGCTACTTAGCGTCGTGGCCCTTCAAGCTTTAAATGATATCGGACGGGCTCGATCGGTTCGCCGAAAATCCAGCAGCGTTCCGGGACCGACCCTGCCTAAGTGTAAACGCGCGCGCACTGTTTAGGAAACCAATAATGTTACTTAACCAGCGCGAATCAGATTTTCCTCGGCAAAAGGAGTGTGGCGGTCCTCGCCACTAGGGGGACAGCACACTCCATGTCCTACACCGTTTCTATATAATAGAAATTCGGACCTATCCCCTACCATCCCAGCGTCTAAGGCAGAGATGAGTCCACTAGCAGGCCCAGGACGAAACGTTCTTCCTACCCTCTGTCGCGTCTTCTTTACAGCGACAATAATTGAAGCCAGGCGTTCAGCCCCACCAACACGGTGTGACGCGCTTCAGGAGAAACGTAACGCGGAGGATGCACGCGCGAAAAGAAGAGGCTCGAACGTTCATTCCTCACGGGCCACCTGAAAACCGCCCCTCGGAACCCGGTCGTAACCCTCGAATCTCAGCGATGGACGATGGAAAGGGGGCGCGGGGGGGTATCGTTCGGCGCCGCATCGCATCCCACGCGCATGAATTAAAGGCCACGGGTTGGCTGGTTAGTCTTGATTTATCCCCGATCATCGGTCTTCCCGTTTCTTTTGTTTCGTCGCCCGGTCCCGAACACCGTCTACGCCGCGGCCTCGTCTATACCAGCGCCGGTCCCCGTCCGTCTATGCCCCGGCCCCGGTAATAATCCCGCGAGAACCGGGGCTAACAAATGCGCTGTTTTCAGTATACCGTGCGGCCAGTCATCCCGCGGGACCTCACGACGTGCCGGCCATTAGTCTAACCAGGAAACGTGATGGAAAGGCTGGCTGCGTGCCGTCCTAACGCCGGCTAACAAACATTGTTATGACTTCCACGGGGTGAAACCGGGTATCCGTCATCCGGGTGATCTCACCTGGCTCCTATCCGCCTTTCGTTCCTCCTCATTCTTATTTCCCTCTTCTTTTTATCCCGAGTCGCCTCTATACCTACCCCTTCCAACCCCCTCTCCCCTCTACCTCCTCCTCCTCCTCCTCCTACTCTTCTTCTTCTTCTTCTTCTTACCCTTCTTCGTCCTGTCTCGCTCGTCTCGTTCCTGTTGCCTTTGATCTTCCTCTATACAGGTACGTAGCTACGTGCTCGTTCGGTTACTGTCGCTCCGTTCCCTCTGCCTTCGGTCCAAGGCGTCGGTATATGCCTCGGACGGCTGGTCCTGTTCCACAATCACCGACGCATTGTCGGGCTAAGAGATTGCCCTCTGTGCCCGAGAGTTATGCGGCTGGAATGGCTACGCCTCCTCCGAGCCCGGCTGGAACGCTTCTGGTGTACCCGGTAACCTGTTGTTTCTCGGCCGCGTCCCGCTCCCCCGCCGGCGACTCCTCTTTTTTCAGGTGATGCCTGTTGCGCGCACGCTGCCGGCCAAGAAACCAGCCGTGCCTCCAACGTGACAGCCTTCCGCGTCAGAAAATTTAACACTCGCCACGGCCCCGCGCTCGGCTCCACCGTGAATCTCCGTTCCGATCGACGCAGCCATCGCGCGCGTTTTCCCCGCGTCCCTGAAACCGGCCGGCCGCGGTTCCTCCGCGCTGATCCTCCCCCTCGCGTGACCCGGTACTGGGAAGACCGCGAGAGAAGGACGGAGTCGGTCAATAAAGCAACGGGACGCTAATTAGAGAGCCATTAAGACGATAAACGACGACACGCAATTGACGCAGCTCGAGCGACACGCCGTTAGTTGTGTCTTCTTGGATAACCCCGTCCGATAAACCCGCAGATATCCCCCCCCCCCCTCCTTCAGCGGTGGAGCCGCGTTGAACGGTCCGCGAACAACGACGGTAGTGTCGTCGCACGTGTCCCGCATCAGACGAGCCGGAGGTCCCGGTTTTTGCCTGTCCTTTGCGCGAACCACGCCGTTTCCGACCAATCTTGAACCCCAACGGTGACCCCTGCCCTTGACCCGCGCGACACCGCTCCGACTCCGTCAGCGATACTCGCGTCACGTAACTCCTCCGCGTGAGATTCCACTCTGCGACGCACACAAACGTTTTATCGCTGTGTTCGTAGAGTTTCGCGATTGCCGGTTCCTAGGAACGCGTTTAGGTTAGGTCAGGGAATCATCGAGCTCTTCTCCAATCGAGGAGAAACGTTCGTTCGTCGGTGGGATCAGAGATCGTTCGATTCCGATTATTCGGATCAATATCGAGTGTGTGAATATATCGGCAGAGAGAAGGTCCGAGCATCCCTCGACTAACCCTTCCGAAGGTTACGACTGTCGTTCCTTCGATTGGCTCTTAGAGAGCGGCCACCATCTCGCCTCGGAAGAGGCGCTCATTGTTCCCTCTCTCTCGTACCCAGTCCGTTTCTCTTAGTTTTAATCTGCGACCGCTTTCGAACGAGGGACAGCGGTCTTTTTGCTTCTGACGGAGTCAGCCGCGAGCGGTCCATCACGCGAGATATCGCTGCACCCCTCTGGAGGAGGGTCGCTCATTGGCCTTCAGTTTCTTTACAGCAATACTAGAGTTGCTTAAGAGGTTTCCAGGGAAATTTGGAAAATCTTCTGTCAAATGAAAGAACTGCACAAAATTGTACGCAAAACGGAAGAGAAGAATAGAACAAGATCATCCACCAGCACGAGGTTTGAAAGGAAGCATCTGGCGAGCGCCCATCGCGGTCGATCGGCATGGCGCCGTGTTTCTTTTCTTCGACTAGCTGGGATTCCGTGTAATCGCGTAGCTGGGCGCGTGCTACGAAAAAGATAGGGATCTCCGCGAGCATCTCGTTCGCCTTCCGGCACGGGCCAACGTTCCCACACCTACCGCTCAGCCTACCTGGGCCCTCCAGTGACCAGAACCTAACCTTGATAACCCCTAGCCGTACAGTCGGACGTGGCCGCGTCCACCGACTCCGGGGCCCTTTGTCCTCGGCTCGTCAAACACGTGTACGTTTCAGCGAAGGACCGGTGTTAAAAAGAAATATGGATCCCCGTCTCGCTCGCTCCCTCTCTTCGAATACTATTCACCGCCGTCTCCTTTTTTCGATTTCTACGGGGACGCGGTGCCCCTCGTTATTCTCCGCTCCGAGGAGCCGCGTCCCGGGCACCGTAGATGGTCTCTGGTCGTAGTTTGATTAATATCGTGGATCGAAGAAGCGATTGTTTACCGGCCACGAAGAGTCGATCGACCTGAGAGGGATCGTGGATGGACCCTACGGTAGATCGAAACGCACTTTTACAGTTAAAGTTACGCGCGACGCAGAAAACGATCGCGCGTCCCGTCCCCTTATCGATCCTCTGATCGGCCATAACTCCGCGTTTGCCACCCCTTCCGTCGCAGTCTCGCCCCAAAAAATTCAATTAATCGAAACGGGCCAGGCGTCCGCGCGAAATTTACGCGGCCCTCGCGACGTCAATTAAAACCGACTTCGGTCGCGGCGAACAAAAGCCGGCGCGGTCGTAAAAAAGCGGTGGTTCCCGACGAAAGCCGGCGCGTCGTCGGACAATCGGGATCGCGCCTCGATAATGGGCCGCTAAAAACCGGCGCGCGCTCGACAGCTGTCCGTCGAGGGGAAAAAACCGAGCGGCGTGGAGCGCGCGCCCCGGTTCCCGCCGCGGGTAATTACCGGATCGTCGTCGCCACGGGGCCAGGTGACAACTCGATCCGCGGTAGACAAAGGCGAGGAGCAACGGCGGAGGAGCCGCGTCCAGAAGTGGAAGTCGCGGGGACCAAAGTATGCGGTCACGTCGACGGGAGGACTAATGACGCCGCGAGAATGATCCAGCCCCATGCGGCTCGAGCGTGTTGCGCAGTCGTCGGCCCGAACAAAAAGAAGGCGAACCGGAGCTCGACCCGGAGAAGGTCCGCGCCCCCTGGTGACATTTCCCATTCTTCTCGGCACGCCATTACCGGGTCAAAGCAGCCGCCCCCGCGGGACGCCGCGCGCCGCCTCCCTCTCTTCAACCCCTACCAGGCCGCGGCCACTTTTCAGCTTTCCTCAGGGAACGCGCGGCGCTCTCCCTTTCGGCCAGGATCGCGTATCGTTTGTTGTACGGTTTTCGGCTTCGAGGTTCGAGGTACGCGTCAAGGCAAGGCGGACGGACAGGTAAGTAATTCGGGTAATTAGTTGCCATGCGATGACAAATCATCTTGGGAACAGCCCTGTAATTTGGGCTAGAAACGGATCAGGAGCGGGACGAGTATAATAGTCGTTCGGCGTAACCATTAAGCAACGAGCGCTGTTCGCGTACGCGCCATTCTTTCCCCATTATCCGCGAACAAACAAGACAATTCGATCGATCCTCGCACTTTACCGCGGACAAAAGGAGATCGAACCGTGCGCGCGCGGTACGGGATGGAAGAAAAAAAACACCCTCCCGTGAAACACCGATTCTCACAACCCCGATCAGCGCTCGGCCGCGCGCACCGCGTCGCGATTAACTGTCGACGCGGCTATTTACCATTCATCAGTGTCACAATGCGCTCCCGTTCGCCAGGACGCCGCGAACGCGGGGGAACGCGCTGGGAAACGCTTTTATCGGTCGCGATCGAGTGGCGGCGGATCGGTTTGAAAATCCGCCGGGGGTTTGCGGCGGGGGATGCCCGTTGATTCTCGCTTACCGGCATAATAATACAGACGGCGCAGAGCCGCCGGCTCGAAAAGCGAGAACCGCGAGCGAATCGCCGCCCGGAGAGCGGCCAGTAATGCATGCGATTACGCGGATCAATGAGCTATGGCCCTATTTATGGCTCTATCAGCCGACCGCTACCGGGATCCCCGAGCTCCAGTCCACCGTTCCATCCCCCACACGTCGATCCTACCCTGGTTCTTTCTTTTTTTCTTTTATGCATATCCGCGCGCGAGCGAGACCGCTCCTTGCGTGACCGCGCGTGGACCCCGAATCGAACGGCTAATGCCGCGATTACGCGGATCCACGGGATCGCCCGCGGAAAGGCGATGCGAATTCGCGAGTGAACGCGTCCGCGTGGCAATGGAAGGTGCTCGTGTCAATGGCTATTAATAGAAAGGATTCGAGGCACTTTCCAGCGTCGATCGACGATAAGGGTTGATTGGAATTTTTGGAAAAGTTCAATTAGCGATAGTCGCGCAGGTTTGCCGTAGTATCTAGCTTTGGAAGATTTCAAATTTTATGCAGAATATTTATTTACTGCTATGATTTCGAATTGTGAGCGTTTTGGGGGTTGGTACGCGACAAAATAGTTCTGTATGTTTCATAGTTACATCGAGTTCGAAATAACAGCGACTGTACAAATTATACGGGTTACGATTAATAATTAATCTTCAGTGATTAATCTACGCACACGCGTCCGTCGAATTTCCCTTCCGTTCTACGTAAATAAATATCAGCTCGCCCCGAATCCGCTTAAAATTAGAGCGCCCGTTTCCTCCCCTGGAAATTAAGAAACTGTACGGTCGAGCGCGCCCAAATTCCCTCCGCGAGGAGAAAAAGAAAACAGGCAGGTTAAAAAGGGAAAAAGAAATCAAACAAGCCCGCGTCCTGTTACGATTATCCTTATGGCCGGGCCTCCTTAATACCTTTATTATACGAACGCTCCTAATATCTTAATACCGCCCCAGCCGGGAGGTACGCGAGTTACACGAGGGTCTAATGGTCGACTCAATTAAGACACCATTAGACCAACGGCATTTACATGTTAACGATAATAGCCGTCATGATACATTCCCCTGGAATAATGTACCGCGTGTGTTACGCGGGCTGCCGCGCCGTTCCGGAAGCGGTGCCGCGCGTCCCGGCTCCGGTCAGCGTGTAATTTCTTTTTACGGGGTCTCTCGACCCTTCCGGGCCGCCGATAGCGAGCCGGCAATTTGCGAATCTTGTCTCTGCCCGCGATACCAGCGGAACGCTTTGTTCCTCCTCTTAATTGTCCACCGTTGCACGGTTTTACGATCGCTGGAGAACGTCAGGCGAGAGAGGAGACGGGGGCCAGGTGGAACGAACGGTTCTTCAGCTAGTTTCTGCTAGCTCGCGATTATTGCAATTTTTCTTTTTTTTTTTTTCTTACGTCTTTTCTTCCCTCTCGCGCTCTTTTTGCGGTGAACGTGTCTGGAGCGCTCGCTTGGAAACAGAGGCGTTTCCGTGCCTTAATTTTGGGGTAGCTTTTCGATACGGACTTGAAAAAAATAGTCTCTCTTTAGTTGAGAATTTCTCGTTCTACAATTTTCAGCGCTGAGGATACTGATTTTACGGGTTACGTATATTGTTCGGTTCGTGCATGCTCAATCACGGTCGGTAATAAGCGGCTTGTAGAATTCCGGTTTCCAAAACAAATCGCCAATTTCGCAACTCGTAAAGAACTCGCGAGCCGGTCAATTACGTCCCGCTAAGTGGCTCTGGTTTGCGCGATCCCCGTTGCGAGGACAGTTTCGCAGTCGATAGACGAGCGCAACTCAATTAGCGGTGGATAATTAGCGCGGCGACGCTCGATTAGCAAGAGACAACGTCCCGATGGGTATTGTTCGCCGCTGACAATGATCCCTGGTTGTATTCGCGTTAACAAACCCGCTGAAAGGTGGACAGGGTGCACCTGACGCGAGCTGGTGCGCTTCGAGGTAAATTTTCCAACCTCTTTCCGCCCGCTCTTTTTCCTGTTTGCGCTCGTTGCGCTCAAAGACGCGACCAGCGTCAATGACTTAAAAACACGCGAGCGGAAAATGCCAGGTCCGTGCGCTGTAGGTGCTTGGAAAATTCGAAAACCAACAACACGGTAACCGACATCGCGCGGATCCGCAAACAACCCGCGCGATGGCGCACCGCGGGGAAACAGAAAAGCGCAATCGAACATTTCCCTGGCGGCGATTACGACACCTCCGCGGGCCGATCCGGTTATCGATGGGTCGCGGGATCGAAAACGCGAGCGGTGAATCGCGTGGGTGCAGTTTTCCTCGTCAGCGCTTATGCAAAGCCTCTCGCGCGTACCCGGTCTCCGCGGTCCTTGAATAATGCATGCGATATTCGCGCGGCCCAACGAAATGCAACCGCACCTGTGCGTGCCTCTATTGTTGGTGTACAGGGTGCGCAGAAAAATCCTGATGGGGAAGTTTCGAAAACGCTCGTACGGTTTCGCGCGATCGAATCAAACTCCCGAGGAACCTTCAGTTTCCTTCAGCTTCGCGGGCATTCGTGGTTCGATGCTTCGAAGGGGGTAGAAAGCAAACGAAAATGGCGATTTCATAGATGTTCATATATCAACAGTTCGAGGGGGTAGGAAGCATTAATTCTGGATACACGTTGTCGAATTTAGATTCAGATTACACCCCTGGAAAGATAGGTTCCTTGCGCAGACACGCACGCACGGCGCGCACACAGCCACCCCGTAGCTCGCGGCCGCGCGTTTCGGCGAGTTCGCAGGTGGAACCGCACGGTTATTAGGATGATTTATACGCGGTGGACTGTCGGCTGGGACTCGAGGAGTCTTACTCCGGGGTGGCGTGTCCACCTCGACGCTCTGTCCGCCTCCCGGTGATCTTCCCTCCCTCCCTGCCCGTCTTTCTCTCCGCGAGGGATCCGCTAAGTCCGCTAAGTATACGCTTCGCGTACCTAAATTCTCGTTTAATTCGTGGCGCTTGTTTTGCGGCAATTTACGTCGCGTGGATCGCCGTCGGCCTCCGGGTCGAGAAAAAGCTCCGGCCACGGAGCGGAGAGGCGCAGGGGTGGGTTCCTCGAGCGCCTCGGGATCAACTCGTAACAAAGGAAACCTCGTTGAGCGCGATTCTTGCTCCTCGTAACTCGTGTCGAATGAAAATTATTAAAAGTTAACAAAACCACGACCCGCCTCCCCTTTTTTCGCAAAAATATCCTCCACGGAAGTACAAATAATCGAATCGAAACGAGGGATCTGTGCGAAGAACGGGCACACCATGAGAACGCGATTTCCTCCGGCGGAGACGTTCATGGAAATCACGATCGACGGGACGTGTAAATGGCCGGGGCGGCGTAGCGTTTCGTGCATACTTAACAGTCGTCACGGGGCGGAAGGGAAGGGTCGTTGGAACGGGAGGGACAAAACCGCGCGGGGTTGCTCGCGGAGACGCGGCGCGCGAAACGGGGTGGCGGCCGCGGCGAACGCTATCATTAGAGACGCCTGCGAGGACTGGAAATAACAGTATATGGTAATACCGATGACGGTTACGCACGCTTATTGCCGTAATACTCGACGATAATTGCCAGGTCTGCCGGCATACATCAGCCGGCGTCCGGGTTGGCGTGAACGTCGAAATGAAACGTCCACTTTGTTACATTGTTCGCGTGGATTCGACGCAGTCGAGGTCGTTCCGCGGGATTTTAAACGGGTCACCGTGGAACAGCGAATCGGTGGGCGAGACTGTCGCTCGACGAGGTTTAAAATCGCTGGACTTCCGGGTCACGTGGGTGCGGTCTACGATTCGAGCTGTTGAAACAAGGTAATTGGCTTCGCTTGATAAAATTGACGCGAGCGATTCTCTGTTGCCTTCTGAGAGGGACGACGCGTGGACAAAATGGTGTCCAACGTCGAAGCGCAACGAGCGCGATACGATTCAACGTGGATACTGGACGCGGATGGACGCTTATCGGATTCGAAAGTACGAACACGCGAAAAACAGCGGCACGCGGTGCGTTAATCCGGGACAGGGGGTTAAGTAGCTTGAGGGCACCCTAGCTGGAACGCGTGAAATCGCGCGGGGATTTCACCCAGTCGAGTTATTAATGCTCGCAATATCGTTACCTTGTTGTTTAAGGGATCCGCGAATTACCGGATGAACCGCGAGCCGCGTTTTTCCACCCCCGTGATTAAATTGACGGACGCGGGGGAAGCAGTCGTTTGTACGAATCAACAAAAATGGGAGCACGAGGAACGCGATATCTTTACTTTTTACCAAACAGGGACGTCGATTACTTCGTCACCCGCGTTCAGTATCGAATCAACTTCCTGCACGAGGTTTTCCAAACGCTTGAACGAAAAATAGAAATAATTTGATCGCAGAAAGGGAGCGAGTCCTCCTCGATCCCAGCAGCTCCAGCGCACGATGAAGTCGCGTTCGAGGAGGATTCGAGCAGCAGTTCGCGAATTTTTCCCTCGCATCCGACGCGGGAGAAGCGATCGCGGTTGAATTTGCTCGCGATCTCTCAGCCGTTTGTACGAATCAACGAAAATGGGAGCACGAGGAACGCGATATCTTTACTTTTTACCAAACAGGGACGTCGATTACTTCGTCACCCGCGTTCAGTATCGAATTAACTTTCTGCACGAGGTTTTCCAAACGCTTGAACGAAAAATAGAAATAATATGATCGCAGAAAGGGAGCGAGTCCTCCTCGATCCCAGCAGTTCCAGCGCACGATGAAGTCGCGTTCGAGGAGGATTCGAGCAGCAGTCCGCGAATTTTTCCCTCGCGTCGGACGCGGAGAGGGTGAGAGAGCGCAGCGATCGGGAATTTCCGCGAGGGATCGTTACAAAACTTTTAACGGGTTCGAGAGGCGGTCTCGAGTGCGCTCGGCGGGGGTGCGGCAAGTTTCGCGTTACCGCTCCCTGCGTGCACCGTCGGCGGGGGTGAGTGCATGGCGAACTTCCGAAGAACAAAATCAATTATGAAACGGCCGTTTTTATGCGCCGCGAAGTCGACGAGCGGGAGGGCGTACGAAGGGGTGGAAAGAAGCGGCGGAACTACGACGGGACGTGATTATCGGCCGAGACTTGCTAACTAAACTAATTCGCCCTTGGCCAGCGCGCTACCGGAGGAGGATTACGCGCGCTGGCTCTTATTTCCTCCCGTTTTTAACCCCGTCGCGATTATCTCGCGACGTCTTCCGTCCAGAGCGTCTGGACGGAAGTCGAACGGCGTCCGCGCGGGTTCGCGGACCGAGCGGGAGTGAAGAATGACTCGAAAAAGCTTCGTCGAGGTCTCAATTCGTCTTACACGGTACGAGCGTCCGGGCTGTTGCGCGAGGAAGTCGTCTCGGCGACTGGTTGTACGCGCGGTGGCTGGCAAAAACCCGGTCGGAGCGGACAGGCTCGTAAGGTTTTCGCGGTGACGAAAAAGGGGTCGCCCCGTCGCGTTTCTTACGGTCGCGTGGCGCGTTTAACGCGACGAAATTACGGATGTCGACGGTCACCCTTGTCCCTTGCCGCGCAACGACCGACGGAGGCTCTGATTCGCGGCCACCGGGTAAAAACGTAAGTGGCACCGCTTACGCAGAAGAAGCGGCCGCTCGCGGTGCCGCGACGCAGCGGACACGCTGGCGTGTTTTTAACGATCGTCCCTCTTATCTGCTCGCAGCACATGCTGGTCCGGAGGTTGCGTGCCACGACGGCCAGCCGCTGGTAAATCGACCGATCTAAGAGGCCCGCAAATTGGATCCAGAACTCTCGCTGGCTAATTAGCGCGGCTCGCGAGGCGACCGCTTTCTCTCCATCGCTGCCCGTTTTACTTTCTTATTCCACGCGTTTGTCTCGATAACAACGGGGTTGACGCGCGCACCGCTGCGCGTTTGCCTACTTCAGCTCCGGAGTATTCGGAAAGCGGTTACTCGAGTCGCTCGAGCTGCGATCGGGGTTCGAATGCAACGATCGATTAACGAGAGGATAATTTACTCGGCAAGGCGCGGTGGTAGGGTCTCGCGATAGGGGATCAGGATGTTTAGAAGTAGGTTATGTTGGCTGAGGTTAACTAAGGTTTGTATCGGCTCCAAAGCATCGCCGAGATGCAGCGTGGATAAGCGCGCGCGCTGAACGTTCCTGAATAGGATTAACCACGAGGCATTTCCAACTAAACAGCTTCAGCCGAGTGAGCTCTGTCTCTAAAAGTAATGATCGATCGGAATTATTGAACGGTGAGTCACCATCGATTCGTCGATCCGTAAGTGATGTCACGAGCTATCGCGTAGCGTATCGAGTATTCCCTTCGCGGTTCTCGAAACATGCTCTAAACCTGTCCCCCGTCGTCGCCGCTGTTTAGCGCGTATAATTGAAATAATAACCGCGTTCGTGAGACTCTACGAATCCAGATTCGTTCCGCTCGACGCGTACCACTCGCTGCGAGCAACGTGCACGCAGTGGTCCCGCGACTTCCGCGCTCGCAATTGATTTATAGGGCCGCGAAAGCGATAACGACGGGTGTTAAGTGCGGTGTAATGTGTCGCAACGCAGCGCTAATTGCTGTTGCTGTCTCCGCGCGAAAGGAACCGGACAGTTGTTGAATATAGTCGACGTTGCGACGTTCTCCAACCCTTTCGTGCGCAACCTTCGCGTACTAACTCCAATTTATGAAATATCTTTGGTTTATTGTAGAAAAAGGGATACGTCACTTTTCAGACGAATTACCATGGAAAGTATGGAAGCATAGGAAGCTGAACTTGTTCCAGCTTCGATTCGAAGCGACGTCTACGCCATTGCGCGATGATAATGCGAGCACAAACGGATCTCTGTCCGAGCCCATCCATAATATATCGCCGCGGGCGCACGTTCTACGGTTTTTTGTCACTGAATACGTTGACGAATGCGTGAAAGGAGCTCGAGGGGTCCGGCTAGCACCCGCTCGCTGGCTGGCGGCCAGAAAAGTTCGCCTCGTTGATTTCGAAATGGAACGGCGTCTGGATTTTGACTTTGCACCTGGAGAGGTCGAAGGAGTCGATGGGCGTTCGCGTCGAAAATGATATTTTATCGCAGGATATATCATGATTCAATATCGTAAGGCTGCTTCGGATAAACAAACTTGCACCCCGCGTACCGAATTCTGCGCTCACACCGCGGTACGGCCTCCATTTTTGCGGATTTACACCGCGAATGATTTATAATAACGCGCTGTAACGCACGCGTGACGTTAACTGACTCCAGGTGAAACAATAAGTTAGTTCGATAACTGCTGGCCGATATCATCGGCATCATTAATTATCAGTTTCCCCATCTCGTCGACCGCATCAATGAAATTTAACGCAATCGAACGACCGAATGGGCAGAGAGCGCGTCCGACGCGATCATTATCGCCAACGAATTACCGCCGATATTATTTAGATATCTGACAGGTTACTAGACGGACGACGTGTTTGCCCATCGATAGAATCTCTCGACGTTGCAAAATCGCATAATTCAGGCCCGAATCAAGCTGAACGACGCGATCGTATCGACGCGGAGTATATCGCAAACGAGCGACAGGCTTAAAAAGAATACGATCCGATTTTTAAATCTAAAGACACGCCTCAATGCTACGCTTGTCCCCTCGTTTTTCTGAAATTCCAAAAGCTAACGCGTCACAAATTACCCACCGCTGACACGAAACAGCCCCGTGTAACGCCGAGCCACCCAAGTATCCACTATCACCCAACAGGACCGCCCAAAAACACTCGTCGACGTGTCAGAATAACAGCGGTTCACAAACGACCCACTGTGCCACGGGATACCCCAGTTTTTGTCACCGTTTCACCCCTTAAGCCCACTCTTCCTCGCAGGCTGCGGTCCTCGGTAACGCGAGAACGCGCTGCACCCCATTTTGGTGCGCGTCGCAAGTCGCTGGCACCCTGCGAGCTGCGACACTGGCTCCATTCACGAAGCAGTGTCACGAGCGAACGAGACTCGACTGTTGTTCGCGATAAATGGTAAGTTCGTTAAGTTCAATCGCAAATTCCTCGTACAGTATTGTCACGTTCTTACGTAGACTGAAAATCGATTCTGGGAACTTTGGTTGGCTTCAGAATCGCGCGTGGTGTTCAACGACACGGAGGATCCGTCGTCGCCCGCCCACGACACGTTTCGCCAGCGAAAATCACCGGTGGCGAGCGAGCAGCGCCGCTTCCTCTCACCGCGAACCTCGAAAATACCCGGCGGAAACTCGGCCAGCGCGGGAAGGTGTGCGTCGCTCCGACGCTACCAAATTGATACCCCGGACGGAGCCAGGAGGCGGCCTACTTGCCCGCACCTAATATAACACGGCCGTTCGATCGCGCGCGACCAACTTTATGGTGTAAACAGACTAACCGCCGAGGCACGTCGCTTCGCGGATAAACTCGTCTTGACAGAGTGCAGGTCCCCCAGGAAATGGCCGCCGACGAAAATGCCGGCTGGCCGTTCCGCGGGGATCCCTTTCCTCGAACGAGTCGTCTCGTCGACGAGGGAAAAAGACAAAAAGAGAGACGAGAAGAAGAGGGGAAAAAAAACGGACGGGTGGAGATCGATTTTCCAGCGGACTCTCCTCGAGAGGACTACTCGCGGTTCTCTCTCGAGGAGATACTCGAGGAGCGTAGGGTTCTGGGAAGGGCAGATGCTCCGGAGGATTGGTTTTGTCGAGAATTTTCACGTGGCTACTGTTACGTCGTTACGACTGTTTCGAATGGGTGCACGCTTGGGTGCTGCGGGTACAGTGGACACCTTTGCGGGTGCTAATCGCGTTCTACTCCATTTTGGAATTCACGAGTCGACGACTGGTAGAAGAGAGTGAAATTTTGCGATTCGCGCATCGAAGTTACATTGAACGAGGGGAATCCGTGATTAAGTGGACGCGTCTCGGAGCGACGAGCGTCACGGCCGCCATTATCGTCGGACGACAAACATCTGCGCGGGGAATCGTTCCATTTTAGCAGGTGATAACTCCTGCGCGATTCGAGGAACCGAGCGGAAATCAGATTTACGGTCGTCTCGCGCGCGTGCTCGCGCGCTGACGCGAAACCAGCGATAAAACGCTCTCGGTTCGAGGAGGGGTTCAGCGAGTACACAATGGGCGGCGAACCGGGACGATTTTTCGTGACGATCGCGGCGGAGGACTCGCGCGCTGGATTATCGTTATCGTTCGGCTGTTTGTTGCCGCGGCGGCGGTGGTGGTTGAAAAGTGTCGAGCGAGCAATAATAATTAATGTTGAGACGATAAACGGGTTCATCGAGTGACACAGACTGATCGATGTCATAGGCCGGTTGTCTTAGCCGATAACCTCTTCTCGTGACATCGACGGGCCGGTTATCGTTTCCACGAATGCTCGTTCCACGCTCCGAATTCTTTTTGCCCCGTCACTGGAATCCGTGTAATCGTTTTCCAGAATAGCTGAATAGGAACGCCTACGAGCTACGTGTCGACGGTTAAAGGGAAGGAGCGTCCATTTTATGGCTCGTCTGGTGCACGTGACTACGAAACTGTTCAATCGCGAAGATAGAGTTCGTGATTTGACTTATCTGCTCGTTAAAAAATGGCGATTGTCCACTTACATCCGTTCTTATCTCCCTTTCGAAAGAGAATCGGTTCCTCTATGTCTAGAACCGAGTATTTTCTTAATAAACAGTGCCGCAGTAAATGTTTAATAGAACGCTACTCGTTCGGAAGCTCGCATAGGAGTTCTTTGAAGTACGAGATAATAAAGAACCGCCATAAACAGTGCGTTTTACAGCGTTATAATCTATACCAAGAACCGTGCTCGCGATAAGTGGCGGCGCAGTTTGCGGAGACCGTTGCGACAAAATTAAGGCGAGGAAAATCGTCTCCGATCTCAACTGCTCGCGGTTTGGCGAGCGGCGGAACGCTCCTTCCGCTGCGAATTATTTTTCGAATTCGAGGAGGCAAAGGGACTCGATGCGCTCCTATCTCGAAGCTTTCGAAACGAGGGGTCGATTTCTCCAGCAAAAGACAAACATAATCGAGCGTCTATCGCTTTGGAAAGTCGAACAAATGGAACAATTTGTTTCGAGACTTTAAGTATCAGCCATAATTACGAATATTACGAAAACAATCATTTTTCATGAAACGTTTCTGCGTATCGATTAAGACAGTCTTGACGAAAAAAAAAAAAAATTGTTTCGACGCTTTCGTAAGCGTTGCACTCCATTTTATCAGGGTCAAACGTCAAGCCGTCCGAACCGTCGAACAGATACCGTCCAGTTCTTTCAAAATGTCGCACGTCCGAAAACCTCGCGCGAACGCAGGCAAGCAGAAATATCCGGAGAACGATTCAGGGTGGTTCGCAGAGCGAACAGGCGACGAACGAGGAGGGATATCCCGGTTCTTCCGGCGCGATGTGTTTACAGGAAGACGATATTCTATTAAGCGGGGGCCAAGTAGTGTCACGTCGGCGCAAGCGTCCCGGGAGAATCAACCCTTTGCCGGTCCCTGCATAATCCACGAGCCCGTGGAGACGCAGGAAATTAGAGGCCCCTTCCCTCTCCGCCTCTCATCCGGTCGCGGATGATTTAGAGCGGAATTACCAAGAGGAATCCAATAACGAGCACCGTGGTGCGCGCACCGCGATGAATTAAGATTCGAACCGTCCCGCGCCCCTTCGCGCACCCCTTCGCGCACCCCTTGTGCGATGTCGCGCATCTACGACGAGCACAGAATTTCGCGGAAACCTCCTGTCGTATGGACGGGACGATCGATCGCGCGGGTCTCTCGATCAAGATCGATAACGAATCGACTCCCATCGAGCGGTTCGCGCGAAGGGGCGTCGGGAGGAACCGAAGTTGTTATGACAGTCAGCGGCGGGCCATCCATCAGCGAGATTCGGTCTCCACGGGCACGACCGCGGACCAACTTATCCAATATTTAAGGTTTTGTCCCTGGCGACCCGGGCTGATATATCACTGGCATTAATATATATTTGCGGGGGAGATAACTCTGACCGAGAGGCGGAGGGTGGCGCGACTGCCCGCTCGCGTAAATGCCGGCCCAAGATTCCTGGCCTCCTCGCGAATAATGGATACGACGTTATTTATCGCGGCTCGTCCGGAAAAATGAAACGTTTGGCTTTCATCTTCGCGTCCCTTCGACGCGCTCGACGATACGTCGTTGTTACGAATATCACGGTGAACGGAAACCGTAATTAGTGCGACTGTCACAGCGACAACGCGTCGTTCGTCGTAACGAAAATTAACGTCGTTGAAAGAACACGAGCCTGGACGCGCGTCGTCGATAAATTACGGGAACTATACACTTCGACGTGTTTCCCAGCACCTTCGATCTCGATAAGATGCTTGTACTCGATAAGGAAGAAACATCGATGCGTCGACACCTCGCGGTCTAGTTTCATTTGTCCGTGGCGCGTGACACGGTACAATTTCGCTGGGCCAGCTGTTCCGCGCTGAGGCCAATTAGCATGTTAATAAGTGACGAGCGATCATTAAAACCGCTCGTTCGGGCGTTTGCTCTCGAATCAATTTTCGGCGGCGGAGACACGCCGTTAAGGATGAATCCATTACGCGGAGATAACGACGAGCGGATGGAAAGGTGAGAGAATTAATTAGGAACAATTAAGCTCGCGTCGTGCGTACACTTAATTTCGTACTGAACGCTGTGAAGATTTTTTAATTCACTTGAGACATCTCGCGCAGTACTGCGAAAGTCGGGCCATTTGTCTAGCGATTCTATTTGTTTAGTTAAGTTATTTTTAAATCGGGTCGTGCATGGATTCGTGTGATAAATCTGCGCGGAAAAATCTGTTCTGAACTCTGCCCCTGTGATGCGAACCATGCATTACTGCGCATAATTGCGCAATCCACCTGTAGGTCAGCGCTGCGACCCTCGCTCATCTATCTTTGGCTGACTGACTGCGGAAACATGTAGAATTTAGATACACCACATCCTCGAACAACAACCGGACTGTCCTCTGATTGTACGTATTTTCATTTTGCACGACAATCGTCGCGAGTTTTGCAAAAATGAACCCAGACATCCGGCACGGTTATCTCGTCGCACGAAACTCGCGGCTCTGCTTTTACCACGCCAATTTATCATTTATCCGAGAGACGCAACCGTTCCGTATACGCGGTAATTAATGCAAAAACGAGCGTCGATCATTTCGCGAATTAAAGGCGAGATCGCGCAATTATCGAGGTACCAGTTAACGAGCAATTTTCACGTAGTTCGCGGTATCGAGTTGCACGTGAGGCGCGGAAAAACGGCTCGAAACGACTTCAAATGGCGGTTTTAAAGAGACCATCGTTCCGCGAAATCGGAGATCCGAGTAACCGAATCGATCCTTCGAGCGTTCCATGCGAAACGATTTAATTCCGGACGGCTTCGACGTGTTCCACGATCGCTGAAATCGCAGCCAGCGACTCTCACAGAACCTGCTACTTTCTCGAATTTATTCTTAATAATCTAGGAATTGATAGGTTCGTTTTATTTTAAATAACGTCAGCGCACATGCTTTTACACATTCATTCATCGAACATTCTCGATTCTTTCTCCCAGATTTCCATTTCCTTGTTTTTCCAGGCACTCACGCACAGTTTTACGTATAAAGTTTGGAATATTCTCGAGTATTGATTAAAATTCAAAATTACTCGAGAACATTCACGATTACATCTTCGCAATTATAAACCTTCACGCCTCGTTCAATTCAAACACTCGTTCTTTCGCTTCTCGCAGCCCAGTACAACAATCACAGTTCTACGCGAGCTGCTCCGAGTTCGTTCGCAAATCGATTCACGGTTCGAAAAAACGCCAGCGCTGGCATGGACGTACCATTTTTCGAGGGATACGGCGCACGACAAATATACAGATCTGTCACCAGCTCCCGGAATAACCGACGAGGGTGAGCGGATCGCGTAAACGGACAATTTCGTAAGCGAATCCCGCGACGCTCGTAAAACCTCTCTCGCGATTCGTTCCGGAAGGCAGCAGCGGCAGGGCTACGCGACAGGGTCCGCAATAAACGATAAATGATACCCGAAGTAGTTTATTTGAGGAACGCGTAGCCCCGCGAAATTTTATGGGCGATCGCGCGCGCGTCGCTGCTCGCCCGGATCGGAATCGCGTCCGACCGCTCGCTCCGTACGCGCCTCGTCTATTTTTTACTCCCCTTGTCCTGCTCCATTTCGGTTATTTGCTTTTCTTCTGTGACGTCGCGATTTTCGACGGCTGCCATCGCGGACCACACGCGCTCCGCTTCCACCAACTGGCACGAGAGCGCCTCGGGAGGATCTCGTGGCGTTCTCACCGAGGCTTCCGGGTGCGATCGTCGTTCCTTCGAGGAAGGTTCTCATTCAGTCGGGGAACAGCGTCAATTTTTGGGGACGCGCGCGACCTTGTCCACGACTCGGCCGACAGCATCCCCGAGGAAGCAAGAAACGAGCGGAATTACAATTATTCGGACGTTGGGCGCGTTAAAAGCAACGAGGGGGCGGGCGTCTCCGGCGTAATTTCATCGGGGAACAATTTCCGCTTTGATCCTCCATCAACGTTAGCGGGGTGGCTGGAGAAAAATGAAAGGAGCCACCAGGGGTAGAGAGAGGGAGAGTTCTTCGTGACGCGCGGCCTCGAACTCGTTAAGGTCGTCGACGGGAAAGGGGTTGGCTCGTTTGGCTCGCGGGAAGCACCGGACGTAACGGTAACGCGGCGCATACAAACGGCTGCTAATGGCGCGGATGGCTTTTGTTGTTTTTAATTAACCCTTTCTTTCAAGGAGACCTCGAACGGGGGTGCGCGGAGGGCGGGGGAGGGGCGGTAGCGGCAAGAAGGGTCGAGACGCCGGAGAACGGCTGTGCCTTGCCGTACCCTTTCACGGCCTCTGTCCCGTGGGCGATGTAAATATGCGGGGAATTGCACCTAGGAGACAGCCCTCCTACGCCCGCGATTAAACCTTCATCTAATTAGCTCGACTGATTGCCGGCGCACCCGCGGGATCGACCGGAAAGCGATCTCGTTCGCGCGGAGGAATCCGTTCTCCGTCCGACGCGGACGTTTTTCCAACCTGAGCGGAGTACTATTATTTGCTACACGAGTCTTGATACAGTCGCATCAGTTAGGATAAAAGTCACTCGGAAGCTGATTCGTAAAAGGCGACTTAAAAGTGTCCTTAATACGAGACACGTTTCATAGAAGGAACGGTTGACGAATTTGTTTCCTGCTCGATGAAAACGAACTCACGCTGGCCATAAATAACGATAATTAACTTTCTTCTCGCGGATTTCGCAGAAGCACGCTCGATCGTCGACGTAAGTGGCAGCGATACGCTTGGAATGGAATTATTATGAGAAATGTACTGAAACGTTACCGTTTTATCGGGCAGATAAGCTTATTTTAACTCGCTGGTAATTAATTCTTTCGATACACGAGGAGCACGCGAGGAAAATTTTATCTCCCGCGCTGCGACGTCACATGCGACAACCGGCTCGCGATATTTCATGCAACGGCATTAGAAATTGCTATAATCGAGCGGACGATCGAAATCTGCCCTCGTTCCGACCATCGATCCGCTCGTCGAAAGAAATCCTGCGTCGTGTGATGCAGTCCAGCACTCGAGGCGTCTCGAAACGGTTAGGGAATCAGCGTGTGGAAGCGAGAACCGGGGAGAAACGAAGAAGAATCGCGTTAGGAGTCGGCGCTTTGTCGCGGTCACGGGGCTGTCAATCACCGGTGATAGGAGGCGACACATTAATCTCAGGAATAGCCCCGTTGACCGCACACCGTCCTCTCGACGGCTGCGGTCGAACCAACGGACCCCACGACCTCGTCTCTCGCGACCCTTCCCCTTTCCATCCCCCTTGGAGTCGCCTTTGGTCGCTCCTCGAGCTGGAACGTTCACGTTATGGAACCACATGGATCCATTCGGATAGTTATTACTTACATACGCGTGGGTACCAGCGTCCCAATAGACCGGTGCAAATCTCGTTAATTAAATTAGTTTCGAAGGAAATCAAGCGCGATAAATGTCCGCGTAAAAAAGCAGTGTTACGCGAAGGTTCCCAGAATTTATCGTGTTAGAGCGAAACCGTGTTGTGCTCGTACCTGGACTCGTACACGCGCGCACACCAGAACTGAAGTAATTAGCCATGGGTCCCTGAAACCAACACCGTCGCCTCCGTCAACGCGACATCAGCTCGTCACGAAAGATTTCCACGTTCCGTCGGCTGGCCGTTAAAAAAGAAAATTCAGAGTGACCCCTCGCGAGGATAATCTCGAGGCTGTCGCGTCTCGGGTAAATAAGAAACGCGGTTGTTTCACAGTCGTGACCGCGTCACGGTACATTGGCCAGATTGTCCGACGGCCCGCGGTCGCGGCGTTTTCTCGGTCCACGAGTCGCGCGCGCGAGAGGAATACTCGATTCGCGAACCGCGACGCTTGCAAAAACTGACCGGGCCTGACGAATGCCCGGGTAGGCGTAACCGGACGTCTTTACGGACGAGCAGCGGACGTTATCCGCGTTATTAAGCGTCGCGTTTCCGCCAGGAGCACCGCCATTTGTTTGGCCCCGATATCGGCTGAATTAATTCGCCTCTGGCGGAGGAAGACTCCTATTATTCCTGATTTCTGACTGGTTAGACTCGCAATAATTGCACGCAGATTTTCCATTCAAAATGTTTGGAAATATCAACCATTTGGCAAACAACACCTGAGACTCTCAAGTTGCTAAAAGGTTAGAAGATAATTGGAAGAAAACGGAATTGAGACTGTTGGAATTGATAGGTTTGCTTTATTTTAAATAACATCAGTACCTTCTCAATTCTCATCGAACCTTCTCCATTCTTTTTCCTAGATTTCCATGCATTGCCTCGTTTTTCCAGGCCCTCGCATACGCACTCCTATATAAAAAATTTTGAAATATTCAAGAATATTCACAATTACATCTTCTCAATTACAAACCTTCACACCTCGTTCGATTCAAGTACTCTTCTTTCATTTCTCGCAGCCCAGAATATTGAACGGACAGCAAGGAAATTCGGTAAACAAAGGAGCGATTTTTAAAATCGCAGTCGAGATCGAACGAAACGGCTATCGGAAGCGATCGAGCCTGGAAGGAAGAACGCGGCGGACGAGACGGGAGCAAACTGGCCGAGATTTATCGTCTTGGCGTGTCGTGGCCCGCGGATCACGCAGCCGGTTGGGTCCGCAGGCAGAAGCGCGCGATTTGGGCCACCCATCCTGCCGATCGCGCCCAGATAAACGCATTATTTAATTACCGTGAGTAATTACCGATTATTACACGCCGCGGCCCGTCCAGCCGCGCTCCCCGCCATTAATTACACGAACGATCGAACGAAACACTCGTTACGCAGCACTCTTTAATCGGCCGCGGACTCCGTTGTCCCGTCGCGGGACCCCAGCCTCGATGCAGAGGACGATCGCGACTCGATCCAGCCGGTTGCGCTCTTTTTCCGTTCCTTTTTCTCTCATTCGTTGCTGTTTGACTTTGCGTGGATCGAGAACGAGGGATCGAGAACGAGGGAAAGTCGCTTCTGAGATACGAAACACACTTGGACGACTTTTGACTCGCGAATCACTCGACAGAGACACCATTTCTGTCGCCTTGGCTCGCTAATCGTGCTCCAAAATGAATTGCGAGTGGTTCGCACTTTGTGAACTACCATTTTCGAAGAGTTAAGAGGCATAGATCAATCGAGGAGGGTGGAAATCAGAGGACGTCGCAGAAACCGGTTGAAACGCGATCTTTGGCAAACCAAGTGTGCTCGATTGAGATAAATGCATCCACGGTGTCACCTTTTTGGTTCCTCTTCGAGGTGTTTCTGGTCCTCGTTGTACTTTCTTTCAGCGAGTCCAAGCGTAACTTTAGAAAACGAAACGTACGCTTCGCACGTAAATAAGGGAAGTGGAATATGGAGTATACATAGCTTCTGATAAGTGGGAGTATTTCTTTAAACAAAGCAAGCATGCTCCACATTCTTATTATCGTAAATGTTTATAAATAAGCGTGGACTGAAATAATCAGCAACGACACGACAGTGAAGTCGATTTTCTATACTCGAGTACATTTTCTGGGCGCGCTAGAAAAATTCAGACTTTGCTTAATATACTTGTTAAGACTGTGACTGGTTTATAGGATCCCTCGCGTCACCCATGAGTGACGTGTGGCTCTCGAAGTGTTAAGACGATGATTATAACGTACGGATAAATGCATAGTTATTGGGTAAATCGCGTAAAGCGACGGGCACAGTTGCATAGTACGAGAGTGCTAATACCGTAACGCTATTTGCACATGGAATTAAGTAAATAATCTATCAATAGGATCGAAAGTGAATTTATTCCACGTAAACGAGGCGTGCTACATAGAAGCGTCGAAGATTGAAAATCACCGGGCACGATCATCGATAAATTAAATGGGAAAAAATCGTGGCGACCATAAATCTCCGATACCGCGGCGGTATCGCGCAGATCGATCCGATAGCCGACGTTGTCGGTTTCAAATGGAAATATTTCTCATACCCCTTACGCAACTAAAGGTGGGCGAGATCGAATTAGCTCATTTCGCCCGCAGCAGATGTGAGCGTGCAGAAATCGTGCATTACGATTAAAGATGGGAACTCTCGGCGAGGCGATCGGAGGAGGAAAAAATATTGATCCCGCGCGGCGAGAGCAATAATCGGTCGCTCTTTTATTACACGCGTGTCGCTTATCGTTAACGATGGCGTGTAAATCATGCTAATGTAACGCAATCCGTCCCGAGTAATTAAAATGTAATCTCGCGGCGATTACGGCACGTTCTATTAACAGTCGATCGGAACTGTAATTTAACGTTGACGCGAAACACAGGGGTCGAGCGTTAAAAGAATACACCGGGTGACGGTGACGTAAACGTTTACACTATTCTCTCGCGCACGAACGCAAACGCTGGGACGAAACGACGCCGAACGGAGAGAGAAATGATCCCCCGCGTCGCCATAATTCTCGTTATTCCATCCAGCATCCCCGCTCGGAAGGACATCGACTCTGCTCGCGTCGCGTCCGAAGGATCGCGCGGCAATTCTCCGGATTAGGATTAAATATTGATGGCCGGCTTGATACAGATTAATGCGCATCCGCTGGCAGCTCAATCTCCTCCGCGGAACCCGACAGCGATTTGTCTCCTGGCGTTCGCCAAAAGGAGGGACGCTCGGGTGGTCGCGGCGCACCCCTCCGATCGTCGCGCGAGGGAGGAACGAAGAGGGGATGCAAGATCGCCACCTTGGACGTTCCGCAGATCGTCGAGTCCTCTTATCTGCCGCGTTTCTCTCTTTATCTCTCGATTCCTGCGGTTCCCTGCCTCGGTTATGATGAACCGTGTCGCTGGGGAGGGCATTTATTCCGAGATCCAACCCTCCTAGGGGAATCTATTAGCGCGGCTGGATACGGGCGCTGGCTTATTTACCATCGCGATAAGGAATTACCTCGGAAGGGAACGCGTTCGGGATAAATGAACAATTTTTGTTTGCCCGTTTGATTGCAGGGTGGCTCCGGGTTCAACCCTTCCACGCTCTCAGCGTCGCGTAATTCAGGTGTTAAACAGCGGAAATTAACGTCGGAATTAACGACGAAAATTGTTGGAAAGAACGCAACGATGGATGGGAATGCACGAGACGAGACGAAAGGAGCGCGCTCGCGTCGGTCGATGAAATATAACGACTCGCAGAGGTTATGCACGTTGATGTAGGGTAGAAAAGCAGTGGCGTGCCTGAAGGAAAGCAAATTCGAGGATTCATCCGCGGGCAACGCGATCATTTTTTAGCACGATCGCCGACTATGGCTCGAGCAGCGAGCGCGCGTGTCAAGCGCGATCGACGGCTGACAGTTCGTGCCAGCTTATATATCTCCGCGATAAATCTCGCTTCTGCGAATCTATCGAGACTCGTTTGCTCGCAATCATTTTATCCGCGACGCGATAAACTGCGAGCAACGGGACGAGCGATGCCTGGACGACTTGAAAGCGACCGAGATCGTTCGAGCCTCTTCTTTCCCAATTTCCATTATCGCAATCAATTTGATTGTCGGCTAATTAGGTCTTTGACGAGCAACGGTGGAAATCTTCAAGGCAGACTGATCGCTGGTTTCGCTCTCCTCGACGCTGCTACCAGGACGCGTCTGTCGTCTTCGCGTTCCAACGCTGTCCTCCGCGATTGTCTTCGCAACCCGTCACCTCGTCGACGCGTGTTCATCGCAATCCTCGATGAAAACCGCGGTGGTCACCCAGTGGAACGTTTCCAGGCTCGCGTCGAGCGGTTTTCTCTCGCTGACGGTTTACGGAAGGCGTCGCGGGTTGCGGACGGCGGTAGCGCGAAGGGCGCGCGGGGCAGGAAGGGTGGCTCGACGCGCGTGTCGTCGCTCGAAGCCGGCAGTGAAAATGGTTTGTGCCAGAAAGTCTCGGATAAGTTAAACACGGGCCGCGGTCCGGAGGCGTCGTAAAGCGCCGCGGCGCCTTCGTGTTTACGCGGACGACGTCGAGGCCCACCAACCGCGTCATCCCTTTCCATCGACGGCTGCCTCGCTCCGTCCTCGTCGCGCTCCACGTCCGCGCCGCTCGCTCTACTTATTCCGCGTCTATTTCCGACCGCGTGACAAATCTCTCTATGTCGGCCGGATTTATCGAGCGACATTCTGGCCCGTCCCGCGCCCATATGGTAGCCACGCGAGCTATTTCCAGCGGCGAGGTGCGATCCCCGATCCTCCACCCGCGGCGCGTCACCGATCGCTTTCTGATCGCGATAAGAAGTCGGAGAGGGTGGCTCGCGACTGATAGAGCTGCCTTTTCGGAAGAACGGAGGTGCGCGTCGACGGATCGAGCGCGTTCGCGGGTCCGCGGATGGATCGACGACGGAGGTTACGAGCTGGCTGAGGGATAGATGGCGGAAGATCGTGGTTTCGCGATGGTACGCGATGGGATCGTGGTTAAAAGGCACGCTCGAGCGTTTTCATCTCGCTCGAACTGGGGTAAACTTTTTGGTCCCGCGTACAGCGCGATGGTTTTGTCAACGAACCCGGCGACTGTAAATTATCGATTCACACCGACCGTGTATCACGCGTAAATTTACATACGTTAACCTTTTACGTTACGTGACCAAGCTAATTAGTCTGTATCAGCGTACAAGTCAATTTGCAAGTCAATTATATTATACCGTTACTTGTTATACGTCCCGATAAGATACATAATATTAAACGAGGAAGTACGCGACAGGTTGGCCGATCTACAAGCGAACGCGACAGCGTACTCGTGTAATCTTCGAGCCGTCCTTATCTAAAAATTTCAAGCTACATTACAATGAGAAAATTATAAATCGCCCTCGATACGAGAGCTGATAAGAGCTATTACTATTACTCGACTACACAGCTCGACCCGCACCCAACGCGGAAGAAAGAAACGATAATTCAATGGAAGAATCCGAAGCGGATCGAGGAGGACGATCCCGTGGCCGACGAACGGGGCGATGATTTACGAGCTTGCGTTCGGTCATTGGAATTTGTCAGACCTTGTTCACGGACGCCCATCGATGTTCCTCTATCCTCGATATCGACTCTCCCCTTCGAACTGTCTCCACAATTCCAAACCTCTCGAACAGGGAAAACAGCGAAGATGCGAAACGAAAAAGAAATCCATCGATCGACGTCGTGAAAGACGCGTAAACGAAGATCGTTAACGAAAGGGTCGATCGAGAAACCGGTGACCAGAGAACGAGCGAAGCCGTGTGAAAGTCGCGCTCCCCCCGCGGGCGGAAAAACTAAGTCTTAATAAAGCGGAGAGGCAAGATAAATCGATGCATTAGCATCTCGGCGTGATTCATGGTGACGGTTCGAACCGCGGCGTAAACCAGCCGGGGGATATGATATATCGTCATTAGCATCGGTTTCGTATTAGAACAAATAGCCGCGCGTTTTAGCCCTTAAAAGGCGCGACGTGTCCCGTCCCTTAATGGCCCGTAATGCACCCCTCGCGGGAAACTCTCTGGGCGTAGGTAGGACGTCTCGCGGTGACTCGTGCTTTCCTCGGCCATCTGCCTCCGGCTTTGTTTCACCGACGCGAACAATGGGGACTCGGCGGTCCCTTCGTTTCGCTTGAAAATAGAGACAGCGGACGACGTCGGGGAGTTTGGCTGTCGGGAGCGTAAAGTAAACTTGGCGTTCGGTTCTCGCGGCAGTTGATCGGACAGGAATCTGCCGAGCAGCCGACTCGTGTAATTTCTAATCCTTTTATTCAGATTCCGGCGAACGCTTCTGGTCGTTGCTCGACGCGCGATGTCTTCAGGAGAGGAACCGAATCGATTCCAAACGGTATCTCTCATTAGCCACACGGAGGACCGCTCGAGAAAAAGGTCGACCTCGATTCACAGATGTTTCCCTCGGACTCATTAGCCCCGTTGCTTAATTTCCATAATCGTTTCCCTGGAGTCGATCTCGCGTGTCTTTCGAGCGCAACGGATCGGCTCGAAAGATCGTTCTCCGCTGTTCTTCCTCTCGCGGTTACTGGGAAGCTTATTTCCCGCGGTTCTCCCGTGTACGCGCGGATATTAAACGGTGCGATGCGTCTGCGAGCAGGCCGGTGGCTCGAGACAAAGGGCTGCGACGCGCGAGGGGGTGAGCAACCCCTTGATCCGGTGTAATTCACGGTTTGCCGGTGCATTTATTAACGTGTCACTCGGGGCGACGCCTCCCCGATGATTTATCGCGCACGCGCCGGGACGCGTATGGATCCCTGTTGCGCTGGCGTGGGGCCAGAGTTCGACGGGCGTCTTCGTCGCCCGCGGCCGACCTTCCTTCGTCTTCCAGCTGCCGAATCGGACGCGCAGATGGAGACGCAGATGGTGCCTGCCGATCCTGACTCTTTCCGTTCTCCGTTTCGGCTCCAACGACGCCGCTCCGACGCTGCTCTCCACGATATTCCTCCAGCTCGTCTATATAATATTTCAATCATCCCCGCGCAAAATGTTGTTCCAGCGCAATTACAGTATTATAAGGCTAGGTAGTTGCGAAGTGGTTGGAAAAAGTTCGCGCGAAACTGGAACTCGAAGAGCCGAATGACTCTTAAGCCCGACTTGTTTATCGGAACTGGTGGAGAACCCGCGAACTTCCACAATTAGTCCAAACTTCTCAGACTCCGCACCGTCCGCCCTTACGCCGCCCCTCGCCGCGTCTGGGGAACGCTGTTACCCTCTGTCCGTCGCGTAGAACCGCGCCATTTTCTCCGCGTTCCTCCGACGGATCGACAGGAAGCTAACTCTCGTTTCGCGAGGGAACGGTCCCCGCGTACGTGCACGCTACGTGCATCTAATAAATAGTTCGAAGGCTACATCCAACCGGGAGTGTTTCTTTCAGCTCCTCGTTGCTGCTGCAACGGTAGACCGGATACGCGTACCTCGAATTCCGCGCGCCCTTACTTCAGCTCTGGTCCCGAGAAACGGAACGAGGGGGAGGGGAGCGGGAGCGATTCCCTCGAGTCCGCCACCGATACTTTACGCGGCAGCTAGCCGCTCATCTACGTCCTCGATCCACGTCGATTAAACGTTTTTCACCGCGGCTGTCCGCTGGATGAGACCCTCGTCCGCGACCCGATGGATCGCGTGCGCGCCCGTGGATTGCGCCTTCGATGATAATCACCACCGTCCGCCGGTACCTCGAGCACGTCTTTACGGATCTCTCCCTCTATCGGTTTTTCTGGCCAGAAATGATTCCGGGGTTAATTCGATGCGCGTATCCCGTGGTATACATAGTTGGACGACGGTTTAATACGGCTTCCGAGATTGCTGGGAGTCCGTGGGATCGATACGCACGCGTGGAAGGGATGATGGGACGTTGCGGCATCGCACGAACCGCTGTTAATAAACTACGATTGAAAGTGCGAATTTTTAGCGTCGACCGTTTCGAACGAATTCTCGATGGAACGGGAGGATCGTCAGCGAACGGAGCGTTCGCGCCTTCGAATGGCCGATGAAAACTGTATCGAGCTGCTCGACAAGACGGACACGTCCCATCGATATAAATAAAGTATCCGCGGGGGTGGCGCGGCGTCCTGCACGGCTGACACAACGGCGGGGCAAATGAAAAATGCCGAGACGGCCGATCAATGTAAATATATTCATGACGTGGGGTGGCTGGACGCGGCCACGGGGATGCCAGATACACGTATACGCCTCGCGCGGACTTTTATAGGATGGGTCCCCCGCGCCCTGGCCCCCTCGCTCTCGTCGACGACCCGATGCCACTCGGACCGGCACATAATTCACTCTTTGGCAGCTCATTACAATTTAAAAAGGCTTTTGTCAGCGCGCTATATACCCGGTGCCGTGATTCCTCACGAGCTCGCCACTTGCTCCCGCGTCAGCCGCCTGTCACCTTCGGGGCCGTGGAACGAGGCGCTCCTCCTGGGACCAGAAAGGGTTAGGGGCAGGAGGAGGGCCTGGCGTCCTTCCACGAATCACAGACGAACTCCTTAATTCGCCGGACTAACTTGTTCACTCTGATACGAAGATGACGTGGAACAGGGAAATTGGGACGGTCGGTTTTTGTTGGACACTCGAAAGTGTTAATCGAAACTGTTGAAAAGCTTCGTTTCATGACTCGTGGCGGGGCCTTCGGAAGCGTCCGCGAGATGCTTCCTCTGTCCATCGTCGACTCGTAACTTCGAAACTAGCCTTCTTTACCTTCAACCGTCACTCTGAAATGGGTAGCATTCTTTGCGTATTTCTCGAGGACCTCGAAAAGAGGAAGAATTAGGCCAACCGTACGCGTCAACCTGTCGATCCACTCGTCAAGGTACACGTCATTCAAGTCTGTCCCCCTCGACGGTTCTCTCGCAATTCCGAGCGAGCTCGTGGTTTGCGAGCGACAAATCGTCGCGTCGAATTGGTGGCCAGTTTTTTGCCTGGCCGTACGAAAGGAACCGGTCCACGGGAGAAGAACAAAAGGGGCAACGACGAATCGTCCGGCTGCCCCAGGGTTTCTAATCCGCCGTCCGGTTCGATCGGCCACGTCGAAAGAGGAACGACTCCGCTCGCGTTTCCAGGACCGATTCCCGAGCAATTACCGGGAGATCGTCTTTTGTACGAGGCGATCTTGATGAATGGTCCGGCAGATCGGTGTCGACAGAGTCATCGCGCAGAATCCAGGCTGAATCGAAACGAAAACGAGTTACCCGGACCTCGGCCGCCGCGACGTCCGTTTCAGCCGTTTCGTGACGCGACGGAGAGTCTTATTAAGCGGTCCGAGGTGTTCTATTCGAGGTGAATGACAGAGGGTGTCCTTAGCCACTCGATTACCACTTGAGGCATTCTTTCGGGAAGGAATTTTAGAGAGTTGGCTTCATTTTCGTCCTCTCGTATTATTAATCCATTCGCTAACCACGAGGATACTCGTAGATGGCAGGGTTTCACTGGCCAGCACGAGTTTACTCGTACTTTAAACGTTTATCTTTGCATTTGAAAGCAAAAAAATTGAAGCAGAAACTTCAAAAAGAAATAGCAATACTAACGCGATCGCAAAACTTTATTCTGCCAGCGAATGGGTTAAAAAAGAGAGAGTGGCGATCGAAAAATCGTCCATCCGATGCGAAACGAGTCGAACCGCCTCGAGCGACGCTCCCGATTCCAGGATCCAGGCGACCCTGAGGAGGTGGAAGATTTGGGGTCGCGTGCACCCGGTTAAACGCAAATTTTCCAACTGTCAGCATACTTCATCCGACCGGCCCTCGGGGACCGAATTCAATTTTCCGAGGATGACCAGCGGCCTCCCTCCGTGGCTCCACAGCGCTCCACCCTTCTCCTCGCGCACGCGATCCGCTCTGCGGCGCAAGCATGCATACGGATCGACGGGATATACACGGGGGCGCGCTTTATGTCCTCGTAAGTTTCGGTTCGTGGGAAAGGAACGATTCGACGGTGCGTTCGTCGTTGATCGTCGTCTTCTTCTAGCAGCGCGCTCCAGGGTGTGGCTCGTTTAGAATTTCACGTGGAACAATACACTTTTGTTGGATTGTAATTTCGCGAATCGAATGCTACTGGGTCATTTTAAGATAAGTATTACTATTAACTGTTTACAGCACTTTAAATATTAGTACACAACTATTATCGCAATTGGTAAGACGTCTA
This sequence comes from Xylocopa violacea, assembly GCA_963969225.1. Taxonomy (NCBI): domain Eukaryota; kingdom Metazoa; phylum Arthropoda; class Insecta; order Hymenoptera; family Apidae; genus Xylocopa; species Xylocopa violacea. The sequence goes on along the minus strand of CAXAJV010000005.1, from coordinate 36,680,546 downwards.
CGTCGTGACGGTTCCCGCTACCAACTGACTGCTTCACGTTATCGTCTACCACGATAAATGTTTCTTCACTAACACTAATTGGGCAAGGTTCTATGTGTACTTGGTGCTCGTAACAGTATTAACACGTTCCCTGCTACGTATACTGTTTTTAGTACACGCTGAAATGCATTTGTACGCGAAGCTCGGTATCTTAAATTAACATATAGAATTAAAAATTCACTGCTGATATCAGTAGTTTACGCGATGTAATGATGTTTACTACACTATTTGAGACGCGTATCGATGACGTTGCACGTGGCGTGACGATTAGTCGTCAGTGAATATTTCAGTCGTTATTCTTCGCAGAATCTGTGCAATATTTATTCGAAATCATTAAATTTGTAGCGCGTATCTGAAAAGCTACACGTGGCGTGTAAATGGCGTCTACTCGCAAACAGCTTGGCATGGAACGCGTTAACAATCGACCAGCTTCGTCTAATTCAGTATGCGACAAGCAGAAGCGATCCGACTACGCGATATCAATTTTTTCATATAGTTGTTACTCTTTTCGAGGCACCCCATATATTGTGCGCGCAAAGCAACCCCGTATCGACGTCCGAGGGAAGATCTCGAGTGTACGGTGGCGTGTATCGCGCTTAAAATTCCGGCTGCTTGACCCGCGATAGATTGGACGCGCCACGCCGCGGAATACATATCAATTTCGAGCTTCAGCTGCGTCCCAGAGGGACCCAATTGCATTTTCCCCTTCTCCTTAACCTTCCCTCTTCTCTCGCTCGCACTTTCCACGTATGACGCGTCTTCGATTTTTAAAAATCCATCGTATAATTCGCGTCGAAGCTAATTACACGCTCGTACTCGCATCGTTTGCATATCACGGCGACGTTCAGATTCGTGGACGGCTAATCTTAATCGCTCGGCTCCGCCGTTGTGCCGTCGATGCGTCGGTGCATCTAATTTCCATATCAATTACCCGCGATCCAGATAGATTCGCGTCCCCTTTGTTTCCAGTAAATGGTAAAACGAGGAGAAAAAGAATTTCGAGCTACTCACCGTGCAACACCCATCCGTGATGACACCTGTCGCAGTACCGGATGTGCCGCTTCCCTGGCGTGAACGAGTCGCAGGAGCATCCGTTGACGGTGCATCTGATAGACTGAAACCATGCGAAAACAATAATTACCAACGGCCTTAAACTGTTCGGGCACGTCGAAATTAGTAGCGACGAGGAGCCGCGTAATTATATGCTTTAGCGACTAAAAGCGTGTAACGAGGATCATCCCCTCTGGAACGAATTTTCTGCTCCCCCTTCCTTTCGACGCGATCGCACTTAAGAAATTCTTGAAAATTTCACGTACACACTGGAAATATCTCATTCGTCACGACGGAGACGGAAGAAAAGGTGGAACGTTCTTCGAAGGGTGGGTTCGAGGGGCGAGAAGGGGGTCAGAGTTTTATTCGCCGACTTTTCAGCCGGGAGGAAGTATCCCGGACAGTTTGGCGCGGATTAAAGGATCGTTGCCACGGGCGGTGGGCAAAAAGGGGGTGTGGTATTTTGAGTGACCGTTTGGCGTAACGCCACCCCAGAGGGAGCTCGTAAGAGACCCAGGGCTCGTCGGATTTTAAGGAACCGTGAATATTTTCCGCCCCTCGGTACGAAATTAACCCCTTGGGGGGCCCACCGTGCAATCCTGCCCCACGGCTGAAAGGAAGGCCAGCCACGTCGATCGGGTATTGCTTTATGCGCGCGGTGGAAAAAGTTTCGCTCGCGCCCTCGCGGTTCACCTGCAGCCACGTTGCAGTCGAGAGCGTTGTAGGAAGCTGGGAAGAAAAAAAGGGAAGAAGGGACGGTAATTCTTGACGCTATCCTCCATCTTTCACGCGTTCGAAAGTTTCCACGGGTACCGACACGGATCCGCACTAAGGCGAACTTCGGTTCCTTATTAAACGGACGCCCTTTCGCCTCGTCGAACGTCGTTCTCGTTATGGCTAAGGCTCGAAACCTCTCGCGATGCTGTAACGCAAACGCTCACCAGAGAAAATATACTTCGAGGCACCGAAACTTTCGTTAAAGCACCCGCCGTCGAGTGAAATACGAAGCAACGAAATTGGGAACTGATCAGCGAAACCTCGATCGTCGAACTGCCGCTGAAGACTTCTTATTTCGATGTTAAAATCGTCCAGCGTTTTTACTTCGCGGTGAACGAAGAAAATTGAACGAAAAAATTTCCGACCGCCCTAATCCCATCGCGCGAAGAATCGTCACTCCCCATTTAAGGGGTTAACGCAATCTTCCGCGGCATCCCCGTCGGAAAAGGGGTCCATTTACGTATACACGGGTTGTATCGCCTGCGAAGAACGAACAGGGAAGACACCCGACTGGTCGTTGCCGCGTTACGACGTTATACAACGGCGTGTGCCGCTAATATAAAGACAAATGAAGCGACGCGCGCGCAGCCATCGTCGGCCATGTGTCTTTATCCGCGCAGGGGGTGGCTGGGGATCTTCTGTCGCCGAGGAAAGGAGACGATCGTACGCGGCTGGCTGACAAAATTTCGCAGCCAGCGAGTTTTTATTAGGTTCGCAGCGGGTTATTTATTCGGGACGGTGCGACAGATTATATGGCGATATTAGCGGTCTACCGAGTGACGCGAGAAGGGGAGTACGCGTGAAACAACGTCCCCCGGCACGCATTTTTATGTTCGACCCTTGGACGCCTTGGAATTAGCTGTTCCAGTTAATTTAGTCCGCTCGCGGATCTGAATGGGATCGAAACGTGTCGGCGCGATCGCCGCGTGCGCGTGCGAACTTCCGTTGGCGAGGTGTTCTTTTTATGGCGTGCGCGAAATGTCGACAACGCCGCGCCATTAGCGGTGACAAGTAGCCTGGTAGTAAAAGTACGGCTGAAAGGGGTGAAACGAGACGTTTGTTTGGAGATGCAATTCCGATAGCCGGCGAGTGAGAAACGAGAAAATTATCTTCAAAGATGGCCACGATCGGAGGATAAAGGACTACCGTTCGCGGACGGACAAGAGTCGACAGAGCCATAATTGCCGCGATTCCCATTGGAACGCTCGAATATCTCCCATTAACTCGCGGGACAGAGCGATTAATCAGGGTCCGAGGCAGCCGTTTGAAAAAAACTGCAAATTGATGGACTCGTCGTTGCGCTGGCAGCGTCGTTACCGGTCTAATCGGAAGATATACAGCTGCGAAAAATATACAGAAGCTGCTCGTGGCATCCTTAAGCAGGGAGTATTAAACGGAGGAACGAGATGATAAACCTGCGCGCGGCAGCAGAAAGAGAGCCGGCAATAAATGTTTCGTGGCTCGTAAAAACGTTATTGCCTTCCGCGCGCGAGCGCGCCGCGATAGCGGAAGGAGATGGCGCATGCAAACGAACGGAGACAACCGGAAACTGGTGTCCCCGTCGAGGCCGCATGCAGCCTTCCTCCGTCTCCGCTGAATTCGTTTTCGCGTTTCTTTCCTCCGTCGTCCTCGCGACGATCGTCGTTGGATGTTTAACGAGAGAAACGCGCGATCAAAGATTTTTGCGAACATCGCACGCGTCCACGTTGCCCCACCGTTTCGAACCTTCCTCGTCTCTTCGCAAACGCAACGATACGCAATGACAAATTCTCTCGACCATCCGCGCATCGCGGGCGTAATTCCATTCCACTTGTTAACGAATTCCAAGCGGTACCAAGCGCGCATCCCCCGTTGATACATGTATTTAGCGATACGCGCTCGAATCGCGCGTAACCGTGCCGCGGTGGTGGTGCCGTTCCGCGAATATAATGATCATCATCATCATCGCTGCCACGCTGTATCGCCGGCTCTATTGATTGGAAATATACGTTCGCGTAATTCGTGTAATCCATATCCGCGCAATTAATTATCGTTCCCTGATATGTTGTAACGGCCATCGTCGAAACCAGCGAGCGCCGCGTTCGTTGCAGCCCGCTTCGATTACAATCCCCCGGTGCATGTCCGATTTCGTTGTCGGGAGATGTTACGCGCTCTTTTCATTTTCTATGACAAGAAACCGCGATCGGTTTCATGATACCGGAGAGGCAGCGTGATGCGCACCGCCGTTTAGAATGGTGGATCGGTTTCGGCGCTGTTCCACGTGCACTGGAATTGTTCGAGCGAACCGAGCGACGTTCAACCGAGCCCAAAAGATATTACAATTGACGCGAAACACGTTCTCGCCTCTAAACGATACTGAAACGCATCGTTCTTAACGGATTAACGAGCGAAAGCGAAGAAGAAAGTCGACGATAGGTGGTGGCTGTTCTTCGAGCGGAAGCACTCGATTCGCTTCCACGAGAAATCCTCACCCCCTCATCGCGCGATACGCGTCGCTGGAAGGATCCGGGGCTGAATCTGAATGATCGCGAGGCAATTTTCCCGATCCGCCTCCCGTCTCAAAGGCCGCGGCGGCTAAAAAGAGCTACTATCGGCGTTTCACACTCGAAACAGTTCGGTAAACACTCGTCTGCTCGTAGCTAACTCGGGACGGGCTCGACGGGCACTCAGCCGCGTCGATGCAGCCCAATTTCCCACTCTTCCCGATCAAATCCTTTCGCAGGGCTCGAACAACAACCCCCCTTTTGCCAGCGCGGTTCGCTCCCCGACAAAAACGGTCCGTGGAAACTGGACTTTACCTTGAGCCTGAAGCCGCGCTCGAGGATTTGATCCGCCTAAAACGCGGCCGTGAATCGCGGTCGATTTCGCCTGGTCGAACCTGAAGAGACGCGCGCGCGCGCGGCGGGGCGAGGACGAAAGTACGAAAACTCGACGGCACTCGAGGACGATGACTCGTGGGATGCGATACGCGAGCGCGCATCGCGGCCAAATCTGCCGGGCGGAGGCTCGTGTTTAATGAACGGGGCTAATCTCCCCCATTCGAAATGCAACGCTAACAGCCGTGCAACTCGTTCATCGTTGCAAATTAATTTGACCAGAGCGCGAATTAAACCTCAAGTATAAAGCTCGCCGGAGGTTACCGCGTCGACGCAGCAGCCCCCATTAATGAGCACGAGGATTTAAGCTGGTCTATGCGTTTCGCTGATCGGATCCATCGGCCCCTTTCGCGCGTACAAACTTCCAGCGAGAGCCGCCCCCTTCGTTCGCCCGCGAACCATCCGGCGAACGCTCGGAACCGAACGCAGCGGCGCAACGCTCCTGTGATTACGTTTACGCGCGGTCGAGGTGACGCAGATTTACGGCTGCGCTTCTGGATTAGGGGTGGGTGCGCTTAGCGTGGCTGGAAAAGTGCAAGCTTTGGCACCGCTTTTTAATTTTACACGATCGTCCAACGATGTGGTCGCGTCATCGAGATCAATGCGTCTAAAAATTTTAACTGTAGTCAGGGTGGGTAAAATCGTCCAACAATGTGGTCGCGTCATCGAGATCCATGCGTCTAAAAATTTTAACTGTAGTCAGGATGGGTAAAATAAAAAAAACTCAAAGCACTCTTTCGTCTTTGGCGTCCAATATTACAATGCTCCATCCGCCTTTTCAGATCTCGTCTTCGTCACTTGTTTCTTACTCGCGCGACGCTCGCAGCTTTTTACAGAATTACAAAACTGTAAGCACTTATCGATCAAAATCGATGGAAAGAGAAAAGAAATTTGAGCGTGTCCATTGGAAGCGACACGCGTCGCATAAATTGGCACCCTCGCGATCGGAATGGGGCACGCGTGTCAGGGGTAAACGTTGCGGAATAGAAGAGGGAAGAAGAGGAATTTCTAACGGCCGTACTTCATCCCGGCACGCTCCGCGTGTGTGGCGGAATAATGAAATGCTAACAGCCTGGCTCCGCTTAGCATATTGTCGCGGCCACAATGGCAATTTGCGTGATATATCTGGCCGTTTTCCCCGCTCGCGTTCAAATGTACCGGAATTAACCGGCCCTGCGAGCAGCCGCGGAAGAGATCCGTATATCTCGCGGCTTGGAACCGACGCTTGCCAAAATTCGAACCGCCGATCGTTCTTCGACACCTTCCGTTCCTTTCAGCCTGGCGATCTTTCAAAATTCGAAAGCGCGAAGGAGTTTCGTTGCTTAATCCATTGGAGACTAACCCCAAAAGCTTATTTTCTGCATTCTCGACGGTCCTGGCTTTGAGTCATTCATTTTGGGGACTAAATCGAAACCAATAGCAAATTTTATGTTTACGCATACTAGTACCGACTCATAATTTCAATTTTAATATCCTAACACACAGTTTATTTGTTTAAAACTGTAGACTTTTTCGAGAATAGGAGAAACTTTAGACTTTCCTCCTATTTTCGATAGATTTGAAGCAACGATTGCCAGGAAAATAAAAATGTCACGTATTCACGGCTCTATTAGCTGCTATTTCGAGCAGGCCCTAAAGATCGTTCCGTATCGCGGAGCGGAGGGTTGGGAGAGAGGACGGTCGAAGGAGCGAGGGTCCTGCGTGGACGATAAATATCGTCGGTGGCGACGACAAAATATCGCGAAATAAGAAAGGCCCTCCGGCGGGGTTGACGGACGACACCCCCAGGAGCACTAAGTCACGGCCTATGCTAACTTTCCGCCCTGACCGCGGCCCCCCGTTTCCGACCGATGAAATAATATCGCCCCGATTGCCAGCGCTGATCCATGTGCCGTGAAACGTTCGTACGCCGAGGGATTCTTCGAGAGCAAGTCGGCCGCGATAATCGCGAAGGGTTGCATCGCGTTCGCCTCGTCGAGATGCCGTTTCCTGCGAGGACGCGTGGCTGCTCGCGGAACGGCTTTGGCAACGAATCTCGAGATCGTTCCCGAGTTTCCAGGCTTAAAGAGTGTATCGCGTTGGACGGATGCCATTGCGTCCGCGTTCTTTGTATCCACGGATCGCGTTGAACCGTCGAGAGCGCGATAGAATTTGATAATATTAGCCGCAGGTGGAGATATACGGTGCGCGAGTTCTTTTTATGCGAGAGTGTACACAAAAGAAAGGAATAATCAAACTAATCGCGTAATGTATTCCCGCGTCGAGGCTATCCCGTTTTCTACATTCGCTGTGAAATATGACGTTAATAATGGAAGTGTGGATGTCGAGATAGTGTTCCGAAATGGTTGACTCGCTAATGCCCACCGCGCGATTAATCATACGTAGAAATTACGATTCGAAAAGATCTGTAAATGACTATTTTTTCCGCGCGCCTCTGTCCACCGTGTAATATTTCATTCAGCTTAAAACTACAGCCCGTGTCACGGAGCGAACGCCAGATTAATCTTAATTAAGTGTATAAAACATCCGTCCAAGGTTTTTGCTAAATCGTAATCATCGCGTACGATGAATCACACGCTGGACGTTAATAGGTTAATACGATCGCGATGGAAGTCGCTGCGCGTAGGGTTCGGTTTCCAAAAATCGTCGGAAAAAGTCGAGTTACTCGAGCTTCGCGAGTCAGAGCAACGAGTCACAGTGGAACACGGGTAAGAAAAAAGAAGGGTAAACAGGGAGGGAAAAAATGGACGAACGCGAACGACGGTGCTTACGATATACTTAAGAACGTACACCATTAACGGCACAGTGCTTTGGAAGGATAATTAGAAAGGAGAGTCGAATGAATAGCGCGCAGAGTCAATAAACTCGATACGTTTAATCATTCCGTGGAGGAAATCAAACTAAATCGAAGAATATCAAAGGAACGATTCTCTATAATTACGCTTTATGAGCATATCATTACCCAGTCTCTAATCTCGATTCGCGCAATTAAATATTATGATAGATTCTCTCAAAGAGAACCGCGCGTATAAAACCCAACGAGGGGAATGTTAATTAATTTGAGTAAGAATATATATATATATATATATTTTCTAAAAGGATACACGTCGTAAGAAGCGAAACTTCTAATCGGGGCGGCCACGAGCACGAGTAATTTGACAAATTCGTGCGAGGCTTCAACGCTTCTTGCTTCGAAGCGCTCGAACGAGCGGTCGGGGGTTAATAATCGTGCTGACTCCCAATTATTTCGAACAGAATAACAAAAACCCCCGACAACCCCGCTGGTTTCACCTCTTTCGACGACGGTAAGCAGAAAATTGCCGGATCCCTCCGGTTTCCCTCTTTGTTTCCACGCGTCGACAGGTAGCGGACGAGGGTGGCGCAGGGTGCTTTTTAAATCTCATTATTACAGCTGCCGGGGAACGCGAAAAATAAGCGGCGCTCGCGTCGCTCTGGAGAACTTAATCCGGTGGGCTTAGCCGGGAAACGATCGTGCTTCTTTCGGATTTCCCTCCTTAATGAGATAACAATAGAAATTCCTTCCGGAAATTAATAAATCGAGCTGGAGTCGTCGAACGAGTCGAAGAACGCTTGGGACATTTCCGCGGATAGAACTGAAAGAAATTTCTTCTAAATGCTCAAAAATAGACTATCGAATCGTTTGATCGAACTACTTTATCAACCCTCTGCGCTCAACACTTTCCAAAAATGATTCAAGTTGGCGACTGAGAACAATCGAATCTGTATCCACAGACGATTTCTGTTAGTAAATTTTTTATTTTCTGCGTGGTGCCGCAATGTTCCAAAATACGACCTCCCTGGCAACGTTTAGCGAAGGAAGAGCTAGATAACAACCGCGATCGTCGTCGTCATCGTCGTGGTTGGAATGCGAGACGCTCGATAGGACTTGGCAGCCCGCGGCTAGGATCGCCGCGAAGATCTCGCGGGCAATCTCCGTGCCGAGAGGACGAGGCGAGTAGAAAAAAAGCGGCTAGACATTTTAATAGAGCGAGTTTTCATCCATCGTCCCTGTTCATCGGCAATTTCCGATCGAGTCGCTCGTCCCCGGGGCTAGATCGATCGCCATTGTCTCGGTTTCAGCCGCGCCGCCTCCGCCTCGCTCGACTTTTCATCCCGACGGCCACACCTTGCGCCGCGCCGCACGATCGTTCCACGAAAATCAACCGTAATGGCGTAATGGACGATGGAAGTAGGGAATCGGTGTCGGGGAACGCTGATGTTACACGCGACACGTGACAGTTCGGTTCTGAATTCTCTGGTTGGCGAGTCTTTCGGATACTGCAAGGTCGAACCGATTTGTCTTTTAAGAAATTAATGGCACAGTCGAGAAACTATTGTAATAAACGAATTGCGATAGAACGCACATTCTTGATGACAGAACGAGAAGTGAATAACTGTGTTAAGAAATGTGGACGAAGCATCTTCAAAGGAAGATTTTGAGAAACTTCTTTCACCCGTCGATCGGTGTTAACTGCCTCTATCTTTCGCAGCGATCGTCAGGAGGAACCTTCCACGATGGTAGCTTGCGGATCGTCAATTCCAGCAAGTAGCACCGAGGCCCACTGCCTGATAGCTTCCTGACACGGGACGCCCTTTCTTGGTAAAACCTAACCCACCCCCTCGCGAGTGGATCGTGACTCGGAACCTTTCGATCGGCTACGCCCATCCAGAACGATTAGGCGTTAGTCAATAACGATCGTGGTCGATTTCAAATAAAATCCTCTCCCTCTTCCGTTCGCGCGAAAACGATCGTCGAACGAAAGAGGCGATCGGAGCGGAGCGATCGTCCAGAGCGCCACGGACGGACGTCGATCCCGGACAAAGAATCCGAGACGTGGAATTCTCGCGAGGAGAAAGGTCCCCGATCGAAAGGAACGCGCGTCAGCGTCGGCTAATAAATAATAACCGGTGTCGATTATGGAATTCCATCGCTCGACCGAGCTGGACAGCTCGTGTCCGCGGAATTCCCGCGGCTCGAGCAAGGACTACGTATCGAAAGGTCGTCGATGCATTGTCTCGAGCCGCGCTCGAGTGTCGACGAACGAACCAGTCGACCGGAAACGTCCTCGCGAACAGATCCCCGCCTCGATCGATCCCCCCGATTTTCAGCTGCTAATAAAATCGTCAAACTCCTTTTTTTCCACCTCGATTCCACGCGAATCGTTTCAGCTGACGGGTCCAATAGCGGGTTCAACGGAGTCGCGGTTCCATTTCTGGCGGGCTTTTTGCGATCGTTTCGCCGCGGTTTGTTAGCCGATGGAAATAATCGCGGGATAAATCGCGCACGACGTTGTGAATGGGACTGGCTACGTTGAATCGAGAAAGTGTAGCGAGTTTCTTAGAGATTTATAATTAATTGGCGAATTATCAGTGGGAACTCGAAAGGACTCCCTTATAAATCTCCCTTTCACCTCGCATGATTCATTTCTATTAAAACGTATCGATCGCGTTAGTTCACGGTTCGTTTCGACTGTGGTTCACCGATGAAAACGAAAAAAAAAAGAAAAATCCTGCAGACAATGAGAACGTTCGACTAAACGTTCTTGCTTGAAAGGTCACTGTTGGTTCTCACCTATCCGTACGAGTTTCCAACAACGCTCTCGCGCACGTTTCAGAAAATTCGCAGATTTGGAACTCTGCGACTTTCCAGGGCGCCCAGCGACGATCGCTAAGTCTCTTTCGCAGCTTTCGATCGTCGAAACTCGGTTGCACGATCCGTGGCGTCGAATCAATCTGCAGCGATCGTCAGGTCAGCTCACCGCTCGGGACACTCGGTCGAGGGCGTGAGTACCTTGGAGCATGGTCGTTCTCAGGGGCGTTGCAGGGACTGCGACGGAGGGTCGAGGTTTCGCGAATAAATCGGAATTTCAAAAGGACATCGCATCCGCGAGGCATAAATTTTCTTTATTCACCTCCGTTGCTACAATTTTAATAAAATTACAAAGCTATGGGATGAATTTATACGCATTTGTGGGAATTTTGTGCTCGCTAACTATCAATGGACAGCGATATCAAAATTCCTTAACATCAGACTAACTCACCCTGCAAGCCCAACAATTCCTCCACCCCAAATTTCCATGAAATCGCAAATTAAGATCTCTGTATACCACAAAATCCACCCTCGACCCCCGCCAACCCATTGCACCCATTTCCCACGAAACGCATCCACTCGAGACTCATTCGTGGCATCAAAATCCCTTCTTAATTTCTCGCGTTTCGAACGGAGAGCACGAGGCGGAGAGCGCGCAGGCCAGAGGATCGCGAGGATCGATGATCGTGGTTTCCGCGGGGTCGGTGGGTCGGGCGATTTCGAGAGCGGGTCCGTGAACGGCAACCCCCGTCGGGGCCGGTCGATGTCTGATATATCGGCTCGTAAAAATCGCCGCGGATAAAATATCTCCGCGGTATCTCGGGGCGAAGGTCGGCGTCGCCGAAAGGGGCCCTCGCCGCGGCGCGCCGCGTTTATGGGTGACCGGGTACATGGACGCGAGGCCCCCTCGCACACGTACCCGTAGGTGCGAACATTGTTAACAAGTCCCGTATTTTATACACCGCGCCGCGAAGAACAACACTGGCGCGGCTGCTGCCGAGGGGTTCGCCGCGCAGGGGTGCTCCGTCACCCTGGTCCCAGCGATTCGAACCAGGGTGGCGATCGAAGGTCGATCTCGAGCGCGTTAGAAGCGTTCTGTCGTTCTAAATCGAATCCATGATTTCCGTAGTTTGTTTCCCGGTAGAAAGAATAAGTTGGGGTTGCAATGCAGCCATCTTTTAATAGCAAATTATAGTAAGAGCGTTTGTTTTCCACCAGGAAGAGTAAGTCCGCGATAGTATTAAAGTTGTAGTTTTCGTTTTTCTTTTCAGCTCTGCGAGAAGGCAGGAGGAAGTAATTCCACGTGGAAATTACTAGCTTCTTGCACGAAAGCGGGTTTATAAACTACCGCGATGACATTTTTAAACGTTCCGTGGATCGTTCATATTTCACACAGCCTTAGCGCGCCGCGAGTACGTATTTAACCATATTTCAAGAATATTTCGCGCGTGTACGCGCGAAAGTTCGCCGGTACACGCGTCCGGCGAGACGATGCCCCGAAGACCACGGGGAGCATGCTCGGTGCTCGCGTAGACCGCGTCGAGATCGACGAGTGCATAAATCGCGGCCCGCTCGCGGTCGTCGCAGCGTGAAACGCCGGTCGCGTGAATAATCGCGGCATAAATAAAAGGTCGATCGCGGCGACGTCCATTAACGAGTGTTAGGGCGACGTTAATCCGGCGATACGCGTTTAAATTTCCCCGCTTATGTCCGACCGACGGACAATGTAAATAATTCTTGATCGATCGGATATCGATCGCCGAGGCGAGAGGACGATCGCGCATTTACATATAGATAGCGCTGTCACTGTAAATTATTACGGCGATAATCGACAGATGTATCAATTTATCCTCGTTCCGGCCCCGTTCCTTCTTCGTCTTTCACTTTCGATTTCTGTCGGACGCGACTCGACGACCGCGCGATTTCTACGGATCCCGTTCGCATGCTCGAACGCTCGAACGCTCTAACAGCATTTCGTAACGGTCGCCACGATCGAAATTAGCCGACATCGCGTTCGATGACGATTATTACGGGGATCGTTTCGAGCTGAGAACCGCCTCGGTCGGCGACGATACTTTCGAAGGCTGTTACTCGGGCGAGCCATAATTCGCAGCATAAACACCGATTTGGCACGAGCACCGTGTCTCATAACGCCGTGGAACAATGAACGCTGTTTACCGTGATTAACTCCTCGCGCGAACGAGAGCGAAAAGCCGACCGCGGCTCGCCGCCGATTCACACTTTCCACGCGCGAATGGGCAGGTTCAAAAATCGAGCGCGGATGACTCACGCGAGTCGACGGAGATCTCGTTTTGCTCGACTCGCGTCGCGTTCTAACGCAAAAATTCAATTTGAACCAAGCGCCTCGATTTCAACTATCCCAGCAGCCTTTTAATTACGCTCGCGCGAACGTCCGACGCGGAGTAACGAGCGATGTCAATCCACGCGAAACGGCGACTGGTCGCTGGGGATCTGCGAGCAACTTCGTCGCGAGATCGATGTCCTTCGGATCGTTTCGTTATTTAGGCTGCAACGTAACAGAACGTTAATCCATTAATTACTCGGTTACTCAGCTGCGCGTAGCATCGCGTCGACACCGGCAATTTCTCCAGAGGCAGCCGCCTCTGCGCCCTGTACACGCCGTCTCAAAACGCAATTACACCGCGCGTAACGATCGTTCTCGTTACCGTCCCTCGAACGGTATGATATCGAATCGAGCCTGGGCGCAACGGCTGCCGTATCGACGTCGTCCATCGACGTACGTATCGCGGTGGAACGAGGGAGAAGCTCGTCGATCAACGGCGGGCCGGATGGGGTGGAGGAGGTAGGCGACGCTGCGGGGGGTAGAAGAAAGAAGAGGAGAGAGGGGAAAAGAAGGGAAGATCGTTGTCCAGCGAGCCGGGGGCCACGACTTGAGAGGATCCTCGCGCCACTTACCGTCGATTCGCTTTATTTTACCGTGCCGCTTCCGGATATTCCCCGCACGTGGTGCTCGGTCAGGAGGTTAGGTTAAGGAGCACCGGAGCCACTCGTCCGTCCCTCCTCGCGCTGCTGGCTGGGGCTGGATGGAGAAGGGTTTCGTGGACCGAGCGAACGAGTTCGGTTCCGCTTGGGAACGGGAGACGGGGATGATGCGGCGATGGTGGAGAGCGGCCGTGTTTCAGTCGATAGGGTGACACGAGTGGTTGGAAAATAAAGGAATTACGCGTAGGAAGCCGAGGAGGAGTCGACGGCGAAGGTTCGATTAGAAATCGTAGTAATGTATCGAGCGCGAACTAATTCCACCAAGCATCCCTCTTTGGTACGACGCTATCCATTGCAGGATCCTCGTTTGAACCCCCGCAAATAAATAAAGCGGTAAGAAAATGAATTTCGCGATACGCAAGGCGGTATCAAACGGCGACCAGAAAGGGGTAACCAATTTTGAGCGTTCCCGGTACGCGTTTCTTTTTCATTTCGTCGGCTGGTGGACGGTTACCCCTGGCGCGGAGCCGAAGCCTCCCATCGGTGGGTCTGGACGGAAAAGGGTTTCGCAGACGCGACGGTGCAAACGAGCGCGGTTCCGTTCGGTCTACTCGGTGGCAGGAGGCGGACGGAGGTGGAAAAGGTGGAGACGGGGATGGAGTGACGATGGCAGAAAGTAGGAGGACGACGAGAGGCGAGGAGAGGCGCCCGGCCGCGGAAGAGGTCGGAAGAGGAGAAAGAGGACGGCGAGGGTCGGAAGGGGATCGCCGCTGCCTCCTGCACGCTGGCCCCCGGGGGCGGCGTATTGATCCGGAGGCGGCGGCGGTCATCCGGCCGCTAATTAAATGCCAATCGCCAACCTCATCCCCGTCAACTTCCCCTGCCACCGTCTCACCCCACTACCGCGCCTCCTTTATCCACCAACCGGCACCCCACCCTTCTCACCCTTCTCTACACTCGATTCACCCTCTACTTGCCTCGGTCCCGGTCTCCGCCGGACCCGTCCCCTTTGAACCCGCGCGCCACCGCCATATCCTGAACCGAACCCACCCCCGGAGTCCTCCTGGTCACGCGCGCAAACGTCCACCTTCCTGCGAGACGATCAGCTTTATTTCGCTGGATGACACCGTTCGAAACCAGAATCCGACGCTCGCCATCGATCGCGGACGCCGCGATGGAGGAGACGATGGCTGGAGAGAAGCTTTTCGTCTCCTCGTGATTTACTCGGGTTGCTCTCGCGCAGCCAGCGACGAGGTAAACCAGTCACGTCCCGATAGAGTTTGGCGGACTCCGAAGGGATCGAGGGAGAGTACGCGGACGAAAAAGAGAAAGGGAACGGGTCCGGATAGCCAGAAGGGATCAGCTGTGTTCTTCCAAGAGCGGAGTCCCACGGGAAGTCAATCAACCGGCCTTTCTTCGGCCGCCGCGAAGGGGTGACTCGCGGAACATTCCGTCTCGCCGAGCTCGTCGATACTTTCGGCATTGTTGATTCTTCTGCTTCGAGGTTATCGATTCCTGCGTCTGTGGTAAAGGGTTGCGAGGCGGGGTGTCGGCTGGAGATTATGATTTCGCGTTTCTGCCGATAAACGACCGAATCCCGACGACCTCCGTCTCGATAGTTGGAGAAGGGCAAGCGGGTCGTTTAATCGGCCATTAGACAGGCTCGAGGCAACGTCACCGACGATCATCGATTCCGCGGAAGTGCTCGACCACTCCTGTCCGCGGCTCGCTGACGCGCGCACACACACGCGTCCCAAAGCCACTGTATTAAATCGAAAGCGAGTGCTTCCGAGCCGGCTGGCTTTTTCAGAACCGCGCTCCCATTGGCGGGTCGAGTAGCCCCTTCTTTATTCGAGGCGGTGTTAATTGGCGCGGAAGTAATTAAGAGATAGCCACCCCCGGGGGCCCCACCGCCTCCAGGCCCGGCAGCCACCCCAGGGCTAACGAGCGAACGTTGCTCCGGGAGATGGCAGCGTCGTGATTAATAACAAGGTCCTCTCGAAACCTTGCCGCGCAGCCTCGCCAAGCGCTGGAAGGTTGTAGGTGAAATTCCTGTGTCCGTGCGCCGCGTGCACGAACCTATCGCTGTTGATAACCTCGAGGTATTATAGAGGAACCGTGGGGTGGATTGGGAGCGTCACCATAACGAAGTCAACGCGCTCTAATTATTCTAATCCTTCCTACAATAATTTGTCCAATTTAAAATTGCAATTTTTTGTAATTGACGAAGGTACCACTGAATTTCTCGAACTTTGGCTTCAAAATGAGCCTCAAAAAATAGCCTGGAAGGGATATTTTATTCTCCCTCGTCCTCCACCACTGTCTCTCGTCTCATTCTTTCGCACGAAGACCTGCAAAACGATCGTTCCCAGCGTCCACGGCCGGTAATCTGCTCATCGATCATCCTCCAGTTAACGTGTCCGCGCGTTACCTTCGACGATCGACCCGTCGAAAAATGCAGGCTGGCCAGTTTCGGTTATTACGCGCTGGGTCGCGATAAGAAGCTTCCGGGTCGTCGGCGATCGGTTCGAGGTACGCGATGGATGCGCGTAAAGACGAGAGGCAAGAAAATTATTCCGCCATTAACGGACATTTACAACTCTGCGACAGACGCAGCGAAAAATTCGTTGCTGCGTGCTTTTCGAAGTGGTATAGCCGACCATTTTGTTCCGCACGGGAAATATCAGAGATTTTTTCTGTACTCCACACCGTTTAAATATGGAGCGCGTATTAATTTCGAAATTCCGCACTCCGTAAACGCACCGAATGCCAGCGGAAGTATTTTTTCGAAAATTCTGGAGGAATTCGTGGATATTGCTGCTGCATGGCTACGCTTCATCGACAAATTCACACGCAATGTGTTCCGCGAATTACCCTTAATTCCATTTTTATTTATTTCGCTCGTCTATAAATCGCGCGGAATCTCTGAATAAAAGGGATTCCGTCTCGTGCGTTGTTCGAAACTCGCGAACGACACGTTTGCACATAGACGAGCCACTGTGCACGTATATCTTCGGTATTTCCCCCCACAAAGAGGAAGAAACGAAACGCTGGCTCGGTTCTGGCCCAAAGCTTCTAATCGTTGCATCGGACGAAATTGTGGCCCCGGTTATTTGCGAGATCGAACGAATCGATCGAAAGCTGCAGGCCAATCGAGTGGGTGTCCGATCGCGAATAGGATCTCGACGAAGGGACGAGCGAAGAGGAGAGAGAGAGAGAGAGAGAGACTAGAGCCTTGGTCTCGGGGCAGGGCGTAGACACATTTATATACGTACGTATCGATCGGATATTTATGAAGATTCGGGAAGAACGAACGATGATCCGCATCTGCCGCCCCATTAGGCTATCCTGGGCCCATAGCTGGGGGCGCCAGGTGTGACCTCCTCGGTCCTCTCTAATGACGACCACAGCCGCGATAATCCGTAAGGATGCGTCCTATAGATTGATACGACCAGACGAGAACCGATTTCTGTTTAGTTTCTACATTATTCTTTATATTACATCGACAAATTGCGTCGATAGAAAGGGTTGCAACGTTTAGGGGTTGTTACGATTACGATTCAGACTTGTATACCAGCGTACGCTTATAGCGTACTCCAGGACGCAAAGATCTCTATCCGAAAGCTGGCAACAATTAATTAGCCGCGATCGAGTTTCTTTCCTTCATTCAAGGATCGATCGAAGGGAGTGACGCGCAGACGCGCGTCCATTCTTGAGACACCAGAAACGGGGTCAAGAATTTCCCTATAAAACGGTGCCCTCGCATTCAATCCCTGGCTGAATCGAGGCACGAGGGGTGGGTGTCCATCGTGGAGCAGGGAGCGACCCAGTTATACCCCGTGGCTAAAAGATTCGTAAAGGAGGCGACGCGAAAGAGAGTCACCAGTTACGATTAATACGAGGTTGAATTAGAAAGATTTAGTTTCAGAGGGAATTTCTCACGTTCACCGACAGAAACGCCATCGATATCCGAGGAGGTGCGCGTGGGCAACAGAATTTCTTTGGGAATAACGGGCAACCGTTGTCCCAGGATCGTTTAATGGCCGCACACCGAGGGAATACGAGATCGGGTTGAAAAGAAAAGGCGGAAGAAGGGGCGAGTCGAAGGAAGAAAGGGTGATTATGCGATCTCCTTCGGATTCCCTCGCTGTTCCCTGCCTCTCGCTTGCCGCCTCTCCTTCGTTCGTTACTCATCCCCCCCGTGATTTCTGGTTCGCGAAGTCATTCGACGATTCTGGCGCGTCATTTCCCGTAATGCGATATATACCGAGCAAATCTCGAGCATCACTCCGCGGCTATTAATCTATTGGCAGGCCTCCAAGGCCAATGCACTTCACGGGATACATATCGAATGACCGGGTCGCGACTGCCATGCCGCTTCCTGCCCGACTGGGACGACGCTTTCCGGAGAACAGCTGAGAACTTTTCTAACCGATCCTTTGTCTCTTCGGTGGAACCATCGAATTGCGGTTTTCAGCGATTAACGAATAAAAAATATCGAATAGCAAGTTGCACGAGCGGTCGAAGAGGCCTCTCTGGGGTCTTGTTCAAACGTTCGAATAGGCCATGGCGTTGGGGGTGTCTAAGAAGGCATTATTGTACCAACCTATTTCAATCTATTTTGACAATTTCTTACACGCGTACCCCCTTCGATATTCGCGTCACAGTCAAACCAGAAGGCTCGTTCCTGAAAATCCCGCCAATTAGCCAATCAATCCGAGAGCCTCGCCTATTCCACGAACACCGCGCGTAACCTACTTACGTCGAACTCCGTTGATCCTCTTCCTTTCACCCCGAAACCGCTCGCGCAATCGGCCACGTTTACGTCACACGGCGTCGCTCGTTTCACCCACTTTCGACTGTCGACTCGTCGAGCCGTGTCCGCCGGATCATCCCTGCGACGCGCGGCCCCCATCTCGCGCGACCAGATCCACCCTTAGGACGGATGCTTACGAAGCAGACGTCAAAACATCGGTGAAATATGAGGGCGAGAGCTCGCGGCGCGGGATCGATCCGCAGGGCGACCCCTCGCCCTCCGCTGGATGAAGAGGCTCCAGCATCCACCGGCTCTTCGCATTGTTAAAAGCCTGTAATAGATTATGCATTAAACGCGAAGGCAGAATAGGAGAGATAGCGTAACAATGGATCAACCGCCACGGCTGGCCCCCTCGGGGACTCCGTCGTACGTCATCCGTCGATCCTGAGATCATTATTATCCGGGGAGTACACCCTTCCTTCCTTCCTGTCGACGATCCGCCCCAGCCGCGCGTCAGGCTTCCTTCCTTTTTCGCGTCTCATGGAGATCGAAAGACGCGCGTCACGTCTCGCGATCCGTTTCGACGTCTCGCCCGAACTGGCCACCTTTTCGAGAAGTGGCGCGACGCGAGTGGAAAGAGAAGCGTTCGAGGTCGAGTGGATCTAATTTGAAATGGTCTTTAATTGCGGAGGGGACGCGGGACGTTGAAAGTGTGCCTCATTGCTGACTAATTAAACGGTGACTAATCGTTCGCTTGATTTGCCGATGAATCGCTGGCGTTTATTAATTTCGCGAGTGTAGAAACGGAAAAACTGTCCCGGCAGGTTGCTCAATCTCGTCGCGTCTCAACGCTCCGATGCGCTCGAACAAAGGCATTCACACTTTCGATTTCAGTGAAAGTGAGAGCAGTTTCATTGGAAATCATTAAGGAAGACCCGATCCCCTCGCGGTTAAGCAATTACCGATCAATTATCCAGTGGCTTGTATGTTAAGTCCATCTATCCGAAACGTACAATTGAATAACCGTAGAAGCGATGGAGGAAGCGGGGTGAATTTCGCGGAGGCAAATTCCGGAGACGAAAAGAATCTCGAATCCGAACCGAACGCCACTCGATTAACTGCGCCCACCCCTATCTGCATGCTTCCTCTGATCCCTCCGTAGCAAGGTCTCGCTGAAATCACTCGAATCGCGACGAATAGTGTCGAAACGGCTCCCTAAACTGTCCCGTGGCTCGGGCGTCCCTAAATCCTCTCCGTTCCTGTGGGCAGATGAGACCGTCTCGGTCGAATTACCGGCCATTTCGTCGTGGCCGAGTCGAGCGCAAAAATAATGCATGTAATCTGCACCGTGAAACCGTTTGACCTCTCGTCCCGGGGTAAACCGTCTAACCCTAGCATTACCAAAATCTGCAGACGGCGATCGAGGGGCGGAAAGCGGGAGAGGACGGGAGCGTCGGGGCGATGGGAGTAAGATGGCGGATCTCTTGACGCGATCACGTGGCCCCGCATACGGCTGGGGATATTACGCGAACGTAGCAATTTCATTATTACGGCTAATCTGTTGACATTAGAGAACAGTCGGGCAAATTGTTGGGGTCCCCGAATCGGAGCGACGCGTCTGCGTCTGGTCGCGCGGCGGCCATTATGTTAAACAGTTTAAACTATTCCCTAAGCGGTGGCCCGTCGAGGAACCCGACCACCGCCGCCGCCGCGACGACCGTTATTTCGAGCTTGTCCCTATTCTTCGGTCCGGCCAACGAGTCCTTCGCTCCTCGCTCTCTCCTAATCATCGTCCCCGACACGATCGATCCGCGACCGATCACGCAAAATTGTAAAACGCCACGCAGCGTCCGGCAATTTTCGGGCCAACCGATACACGGTGAACGACGAGGGCCGCTCGTAATTTCGGCACGCCCTTTGCGAGACCGTGCGATGATGTCTCCGCCGCGAGCCTGTTTGATTTACCTCGAGGTAGTGGTTCCCTTCGACTTTTACGTTGTTAAACGTAATTTTAACACGCCGTTCCGTCGGAAGGTTAAACGTTTCGACGGAAACGAAGCTTTCGAACGTTCGACCCATCGCTAAACGCGATTCCACTATTCCAAGTTCGCCAAAATGGCGACCTCGTCATCTTGTACGCAGCGATCTTCAAGAAATGGCGCGTTACCATCAATGACGACCACTTTTTACGGACGATCGCGGACAGGATTAGGCAGCCAGGTATGTAGACCTCGAAAACGGTCCACGGGCGTCACGTCGAAAAATAGCAACAATTACGTTGCTTCGCTCGAGAATCGGAAAGGTCAGCCCTCCCCGGATCGAAAGGAGAGACAGAGAGAGAGAAGGCGAGGAGGAAGAACGCTGGTCGCAATAATAATGCCGCAGGAAGAATGAGAATAAGAAATCGTGAACCACCGATCGACGATCCTTTCGAAACGAGAGGCGGACGGTCGACAGCTGGGAGACGAACGCGGGAGCGTTCGCGCGCGCGCGCGCGCGCACCGATCGGAAACCGCGTCCTTACCAGAGACGGTTTTCATTGTCGAGTCGTTACGTCACCCTTGTCGCTTCCACGAGGACGCGTCGCCGTAACATCGATTATCGACAGTCATCCGGGACGATTGAGCGGCGCGCGACCTTCGCGCAATTAAAACCCCTTCAGGTTTCCCAGGCGTCACCGGTTGAAAACGGTTGACAATCACGCCGATGAATATGCTTTTGATGTAACGGACCTGGACGACTTGGATTCCTGCGCCTCTGGATTGTACAGGCTCGTCCAAATTTCAGATTCGCACAAGTCTCTCGATACCACACATGCAACTTTTTCTAAAAATCCTATTTTATTTGATGACAAACCTATTTAGACACCCAAATTGCGTTTTCATGCGGTCATATAGACCTAAAGCCACCATTTTATGCTGCACTCGGTGATTCCCATCGTCAAAAGAAACAGCGAGAAGAATGAAAAGCAACAGTTTGCAATTTTCTTCTTAACACGCAACATTGCCATCGACGACGACCACTTTTTACGAACCCAACCTCGGATAACCGAGTCGCAACTCCTGAACCGCCCTGTATCCATCGCAGAAAGCAGGAACCGCGTTCTCCACAGGTTCCTCGCAGCAACGAGCCGATCGACGACTCGCTGGTACCGGTGACTAATGATTACGGACGTTTTGCAAACGTGACAAACTGTGCGAAGCGTTTTCAGCGGTCGTCGCGGCGAACAGTGGGACGAGATCGATTCCCGGTCGCGATCGTCGAAAGGTTTCGCGAGCGGGGCTCCTGGCTGATGAACGAAGACGCGAGGACGTCCGACGATCCCGAGGAAAACAGGTTTGACGTCGAACGCCGCGGATCGACGTTTATGAAGCCGCCACGACGTCTCCGAAGGCGATATTTCGCAGATGGCATTTATTAACTTCTCGCGCGTTATTTCGAGACACGCAGCTGCTTTCCGACTGTTCATCGCCGCGTTTCGACCGGGTGACAGATAGGAATTTCGTTTTTGACGTTTTCGTCTTCCTTTTCTACTTTCCGCAGGCGTTTCTGTGCACATTACGACACTGGCCCTTGTTTCTCAGTGCCAAATAGGATCGTTCTAGCGCAAAATGCGAGTCGCAGCACCTTGACCACACAGGAAGAGTGAAAATATCCAATATAGTCATTTAGTATCGCCTGAAAGGTACCCAAAAGGGCAGCTCCCATTCACCCAAGCTCGCTTTTGTCCCCAAACCGCATTAAAAACACATCCCGAGACGTTACCAGGAAGGAACGTACGTCCTAACGCGTGTGCGTGCGCGTCGAGAGGACGAGCGCGAGACGAGACGCAACAATGAACGCCATCAATGTCGGTCGGGGCACAAATTACAGGCGATCGCGGGACGGGCATCCCTCGAAAGCGTTCCAAAGGGTGACAAGCCGGTCGAAGGAATCTCTCTCGATCGGCTGGAACCAATGGCGTCACAATCGTTTTCGTTCTCGCGCTACGAATTTCTCACCTGTACGTGTTGCAACGTCAAATGGCTGATCGAAGAGTGTTTAAATTTAATCTAAAATAGCGATACTTTGGCAATATTTTCTATTGCTAAAGTCTCCCAGCGATAGAAAATTTCCGTTTCAATTGTAAACTCGAGGGAAACATGCAAGAAGCTGCGGTGGATGAAGTTTAACCTTCGTAATCACTAATCAATGCTGATGTCCTCTCAGAGGGGTTAAACGCGGACGACACAACGAAGTGAAAAAGTCGATATCCGAACGAAAGTGGACGAAGAAAACGGTGAAATTCGGTTGCATTCTACTGGATGGGCTTGGGATTTGGTGCGTTGCGCACCGGTCACGAGATATTCCGTGTTCGGTGGGCGGAACGCGCGCCACGAACCGCGTTCCGTGCGCCCCTCCGGTTACGGAATGATCTACGGTAGTTATGGGAGCTTTCGTTAAATGAAGAAATTATTACGAACTTGCCGCGATTCCCGTAACTGCCAACTGGAATAGAAGTTTCCCGACCTGGTTTTAAAGTTCTCGCGAAATCCTTCAATTGACCGAGCCGCGGGAAGTGTTCAAATTGCATATCGAATGGTGCCTCGTTTCCCAGACGCCGCGCTATGGTTATTACGGCCAGGGGAGGCTTTATAAATATCTCGAAACGAAACGTACCTTGAAATGCGATGAGAAAGATGATCGTTTAAGCGAGCCGGCGCGAGTGCGGAAGCTAATGGCGGAGCGTTGCGCGATAAGCGGATACCACGCGTTCGCGAACGCTGGCTGCGTTTAGGGATAAACGCTTTTTCGGTCCGCGGGAAATGGAACTGGGAAAAAACGACGGAGAGCAGGCTACGCCAGTGGCGAGGAAGGTACAGAGAATAGACAGAGCGAGCGGAGTGTGAAGTGTGAAGACGGTTAGGGACTCGTTAGCTCGAATGATAAGTCGGAGCAATTTCACAGCTTGAAGCGCCGACAAAACAGACGGGAACGGATGCCAAGCCGGACTCGAAGGAGAGATTCCTCTGAAACCTTATTCTTCGCCACCGTTCCAGTCGAAATGGAGGCGTCGATGGGACGGCCACTTAAACGAACGGCCGCCGTCCCTCGATGAAACGCGATTTTCGGCCAACAAGAAGAAACCTCGAAATCGAAACCGAAATAATAACGCGCGATCGAACAGTCGGCGGACGCGGGGCCTCCTCGAGCTCTTCGAGCGATCGATCGTACCGATTTTTTGCTCGCCCCGTTGGCCGTCGTTTAGAAATCGCGTTTCGAATCTGCAATTCTTCTCTACAGAACTGCGATTGGTTGCTCGAGACTGTGACACTATCTACCATTTACTATGGCATCAGTTTTGCATAGTGAAAAAAACTAGAAGTTTAGAAATTTTGTAACGCAGAGCAAACGAACGCAGTCTTGGAGCCAGAAACGACTCCGTTCGTCGAACTTGAAATCGGGGCTCCGAGGATCCTATTAACAATTCGATACGCCTGAATCCTTACGCAACTCGACGAATTTGCGCGATTAATCCGTGTTACGAAACACGGAGCCTTGATCGGGGGCTTTCAGTCTGTTTGATTTCGAAGTTGTAGCAAACAGATACGCAAATGCGAATTGTTCGACAAAAAGCGAGCGAATATAATAATTAAATTAACGACTCAATCACTGGTGCTTCGTTCAGGCTGTAAACTAGGTCGCGTTCACTGTTCGGAAGCAAGCTGGACCTCGTCGATCGTCCGTGGTCAGACGGAAGTCGAACTGTCGCCGTTCGAGCCGGTCGTAATTCTCCGCGAGTGCGAGCTCCGAAGCTGATGGCACTTAAATGGCCGTCGGGGAACGCGCGCATTTAAATCGATAGGCGGAGATCGAGCCGTCCGTGTCGACGGTGCCCGGAATAACGAGCATTAACGAGACACGCAACAAAGATCACTCGCAGGGATCATTAATAAGCGAGAAGAGCGGCGTCGAGTTCCCGTCGTTTAATTGGAAACCCCTTTCCAGGTCGTGGAACCTGCCTGAGCGCCGTCGATCGCGAGCAGGGGAAAATAACCGACGTGGAAACGGTTTTTCTCGATCGCAAAAAGCGGTTCGCGTAACAGATTCCTCGAGCCTCGTCTGTTCGCCACCGTGCACTCGAACGTTTTGGACAAGCTAGCCTAAAACGATGGGGGTGGGCGCGTCTAAGAAAAAAATCGGCAAACCCTTCGCTGCGAGGGAGAGGAGGAAGAGGGCGGCTGGAGAGGGCGACAGAGGAGACGGAACGGAGTAAAGTGCAGATCGTACTCGTCGTCCGGTTGCCAGGCAACGCGCTAATTAGCCCACCCAGCTCTTTCGAGTGGATACTCGAGGGTACTTGCCGACCTCTCTCCCGTCCCCGCGTGTCTCCGTTGCCCTCTTTGTCCGCGTCTATCCGCGCCGTGCGGATAGTGACATCGCGCGCCGGGATCGTTAACGTCCGCCTCTGTACGCCTCGACGATCGTCGCTCGAATCGCTCGATTTTCCATACCGTTCGTAAATCCCGCGTAAATCAATCGGGAGTCGATTTAAACTTCGATCCCTCGCGAGGCGAACGGAGAGAGAGAGAGAGAGAGAGAGAGAGATGGAGAGGGAGCGGATTCCTTCTCGTTCGCTGGACGCCGCGGTCTCCGGTTGCCGTGGTTTATTTGGTTATGTGGAACACCGCGCCGCAACATCTAATTACGGGACGGAAATTGAACGCGCGGGGTCAACGCGTAATGCATGTCGGCATTGACGTTTAATAGTAACAGATACTGATTGGAAATTATCGTTATTGGTCGTCGCGGAAAAATGTCGGACGAGGGCTTGGTCCGCGCTACCCCTCGGGCGGTGGGATTTTCTAGGGAAATTACGAACGATCTAGAAGCACCGAACGGGTTTCGAGGTGTGCCGTTCCGAAGAGCTTCTCAAAACTATCGCCTCGACTCTCGGATGCAACGATCGGGGGTGAGTAACCTCTCCCTCGTTCGAGAAGCATCCTGGAACGACAAACGCGGGCACCCGTCGCCAGCCAATGGATCGTCGAAACGTCCGGTAACGCGCGTCGTTCGAAACGTGTTACAGCATCGCCTGGAGACAGGCTGGCTCGTACAGGTGCGGCCAGGCACCTCGTAAAGATGCAAATACCGACGAGCTGATGGACTCGTCAGCGACTGTCAAAGCGCGATCGCGAGGCACGCTCCCGGTTCGCGAAAGAACGCTCCGCGGCCAGCCGCAAGGTAAACACCGGCGGAGCTTCCAGCCCTTCCTCGAGAGGAGGATCCAGGCCGTGTCCTCCTCCGCCCTTTCTCGCTCGCGTTTTCTGTTTGCTCGACAAACAAACCCTTCTCCGGCCGAGCCGTTGTCTCCTCGTCCGCCGACCAGTTCGTCCGCGCTGGATTCTTCACGGGAATCGCTGGAGACGCGGCGTTGTCACGCATATCCTCGTGACTGTGGCGTCGTGTTTTTCGAGCCGGCTTAAATGGCCCCGATCGCCATTTGCTTAGGGCGCCCCCGGGGTAAACAGAGGCGAGGGGTTGCCCGTGGCGAGTCGCTGCCTCGGCAAATATGCTGATTACTTGTACAGCTTTACGGGTCGCTCGACGATAAGTGTATCCGTTTTGGTTGGCCGGGTTTTCGGATTTTCCTGCCGCGGCTGCTACGCGCTTAGGGTGCGGGATGGTTAACCCGTTCATTGCCAGGCGAATTTAGAGTTTTCGAGTTTATAGAGAAGTTTGTACTTATTCCGTGACGAGATATCTCGTAGTTGGCAGTGAATGCTAGTCGTGAATGCGCAGAGTCGCTACAACCTCCGTGGTCTCAATTAACGAACGATCCAACGAAAAATAGTTTTCTAAAAGTTCCAACGAAACGACGCGTCGCATCTGTCGACGCTTTCCCATCGCGACTTCGGTCGACGAAGCTCCTCGCAACAGGAGCGATCCTCCATTCTCTCGCAGAGTAAACACCCCGGCTGAATGAAGGAACGATGGCTTTCTGGCGTCCACGGCCACCTAGGTAAATAAATAAATAAATCGGCGATTTCTCGAACGGCCAGCCAACGAGAGGCGCGAAGACAACGGCCGGGGACCGCCGCGTCGACGAGCAATCCTGGCCCCCGGTCGACGGCCATTGTTGTTTTAAGGGTGTGAAACATGACAGGTGCACAATGAGCGGTGATGCTGCAGGTGCGAACATAGCGGCTAACGATGGAACCGTGAAACCTGGGAATCCTCGACGTCCCGCGCGAGATAAACGACGCGCGTAAAGCGAGACGATCCATGGCTCGAGGAACAGTCGAATCATCGATCCATGCTTTGCCGGGGCGTCGAATCGAGGGTAATATTGGAAAATTTTAATTCTAAAATCAATTCTGGGACCACGATTCCGAGTGATCGACCGCGGATAGTAAAAGGATCGCGAGAAGAAAAATGTTTTCGATACCTTATAGGGCCACGCTGTCGACCGAGGCGGGAACGATAATTAATCAACGGCGCGGTGGCGCCCAGCGTAATAACAGCGCGTGCTGTGTGGTCCATCCTTGTTCATCGCGAACTTGTTCCACGAACACGGGATTACGCTGTCACCCGAGCGTCGCCAGTCGCTGACTTTCTCCGCTTAAGAAATTCTCGGTGGAACGGCTGGTCTTATCCGCGAGGACGAGCCCGCTGGGAACGCCATCCTGGTCTTCCGCGTTGCGCGGCTCTTTGTTTCATAATTTATTGTGTACCCGGCGCCTCGTTTCATTACACGCCCTTATCTCAACGGTACACGCAGGTAACTCGCAAATTGACACTGGCGAGTCGCGTTTCTCCTCGCGCCCATTGTACGTTCGAAGTAGGCGACTCTAATAGGGCATCCACGCGTTGGAAATGTCAAAAGCTGGCGATCGATCAGCGACTAAATTTTCTTACACCAAT
The DNA here is from genome assembly GCA_963969225.1 of Xylocopa violacea. Taxonomy (NCBI): domain Eukaryota; kingdom Metazoa; phylum Arthropoda; class Insecta; order Hymenoptera; family Apidae; genus Xylocopa; species Xylocopa violacea. The sequence goes on along the minus strand of CAXAJV010000005.1, from coordinate 36,653,569 downwards.
CCGTGCTTTTAACCCGTGATAAATAAATCTCTCGCAATATTCTGTACCGCCTTGCGTTTCAAAATTTGGAACAGCTAACGTAAATGTAAACACTACGTCTGTTGACAGAAGCGACTCGAGAAGAGGGGATACATCGTGTTCCACAGCGGAATCGGATCAGCGATCCCATCGACGCGAATTAATTTCTTCCGCTGGACGCCTGGTGTTTCTAAAAGTCGATTAAAAAATTGTAGAAAGCGGTTCGAGATCGGTCGAGAACAATCGAGTGTGGTGCCGGCGAGGCGAAGCGCCGTCCGCGGCGTGCAGGTGAAAAGGAGCACGGTGAAGTAAACGCTGGTCGAGGGTGGGGGTGGTGGAGAACGGGTTGCTCGTAAAATTTCTCGAGACTAATTACCTGCACGGGCTGAACGCGCGCGGACACGACGGCGCGTCATCGCCGTTAATCGCGCGGTAATTAATAGACGATCGTCGCTAATTGCGCGATCAGGTCCCGAGGATCTTAATGGCGCGTGACGCCAGCCGATTCTCGCGGTACGCCGCGTCCATTCCTCGTTCGCCCGACGTATCGAGCCGTGATTTCGCGCGAGCTATTACCTCCGCTGTGTTCTCCGCGTTACGCGCGCGGAATTCTGAGCGCGGTGCTCGGTGTATTTAGGTTAGGCGCGTGTGGAACTAGTCCGAGGAATGTTCGAAGGCCGAACCTTCTACCGCGGAGGAAGAAAAAAGGAGCCGTTGGCGGTAAGATCGCGATGGGTAATAAAAAATGGCGGAAGAGCCGAAAGGAAGGGCCGCGAGACGCTTCGATCGGCGAGCGCGCGGCCCTCTCCGTAGAGGGTTTTTAATAAACAGGGGTCACGGAGCGCAGCCGCGGGCCAGGAAGAGCGCGTCGGAGCTGACGCGGGCCGGAATAAATGACGGCAGCGAGGAACGATGGTGGAAGACGAGCAAAAAGCGACGGCCCTTGCAGAGAGGGCCTGGAATAGGAGCGCGGCGGTGTGGGTGGACGCAGATTACGAGGCTGTCGTTCCTCGTATAAGGCGTGAAAGGAGAAGCGGCCGCGCTGATGCAAATCCCGCGTTCGGCCCGCGCGTCGTCGCGCTCGCCCTCGCGTTGACAGTCGCGCGGCCGGCCGCGTTTGAACCCTCCTGTACGCGGGCCCCCGCGATGACAGCTCGTTTAAACGCGCGCCCGCGAAATTCAACCGGGAAACAACGCCGCCCTGCCCGATTTGCATTTATATCCACTCGGTACTTCACCAGCCGCCTCTCTATTTTTTCCTTTCCCTAGGAGACCGTAACCGTTGGAACCTTGTTACAGCGAACGAACGAGTTACGGCGGAATAAATTGTTCCGAGCGATCGATCGACGACCCGCCGTCGACTCTCGCGTTGAATTCCACTGGTCCCGCACTGGTCGCAGGAAATCCGTAATAACTTCTTAAGGGAGCAGAAACGGTGGATGGCATCGCGCGAGGGCAGCGAGGCACCGTAGCCGAACGCTTTATCATCGTCAGCCGCGATCCCCGCGCGCATACGTCTCGTCGTTGGGTACGCGCGAGCTGGCCCCGCTCGACGCGTCACGCGTAGAGCACCGCGCTGCAACCGATGCAACAAAGTGAGTGTGAAACGCGCGACGATTTGTAAAACACGACCGTCCCTACGTATTACGGGGCCTGCGAGTCATAATACGCACCGGATTAGAGATGAACTCCCATAAGTCAGATTTAACCATTGTTACGCCGCGTACGTTCCGTCGAGGATATATATCGGCTGTCGTGCCCACAAAGTGAGACATTTTCTACGGGGGTTGGTGCACCGCCATTATTACCCGGGAACTTTAATAACGCGTACTCGATGCGAGATAAACGGTACAACTTCATACAACCTCTGCACGATGCGCTCGTTTGATTAATAACGAGCTGAGAGAATGACGGGGTACCGCTTGGAAAAATACAGTTTTTCACCGATAGTCATCGGCAGGTCATTTGTACCTGTCGTTGTTTACTGGATACGTATTCTGAGGCAGGTTCTTCGAGCGTAGACCGGACCAACATCGAATACGTACAATTACGAAAGCACCTTTATTTTAAACGCAAACATCTTGGCTGCGTCCTTTACTCTCTTTCGTTGCAGGTTTTAGAAATTACTTTACTCGCTGTATATCAACCCAATTTCAAATGGGTATGGCTTTCAAGTCATATACTCGCGTCTTTTATCGCAAACAATGGAGTATCGTTTACACGACTGAAGAAAACCCACCAAATCTTAATTGCCCTCTAGGTTCGCAAGCTGGGGCCGCACGACTCCGAAAGACGCCAGCGCGTCGAGGAAATTTTCCAGGCCCACAGGTACGGCACCGTTTGTGTGCACAACGGTCGAGATAAAAAAAGAGCGTACGGCTGATCGAATTAGTCGGTCCACAAAAAACGAGGAACCTGGAGAGCCTCGAAGCGACGCGAACCACGGCGTCATTGTCTCGGGACGCGCCTCCGCCTTTTGGTCCCCGTTAATGCCTCCTGCCGCGGCATCGAGCACCGAAATCCCTGCCGATGCCCGAGCGTTGATTAAAGGGTGAACGTTAAGAGTTTCCCCTGTTAGACGCCGGCCAGAAGACTCTCCGGGTCCGCGTCTGTTTGCTGAAACGTTTAGCTCGGTTGTCCCCGGGATCGTCGTCGAGGAACGACGGTGGTCCTTGGGCTCGCCGCCACCGCAATTAGCACCTGCACGGTCGTTAACGTGTCCCAAGCTCCCGGGCTTTGCCTTTTCGGCCCCGTTTCCACCTCCGTTTCCCGCGTCCCGCCCCATCGCGATGCCTCTTTTTCCCCGAACGTGCCGCGCGGCCCGAAAAACCTTTCATTGTTGCGCGTTGTTTGATCGAACCGGTAGCTGCCCCGAGCGGCGCTAAACGAAATCCCTGTTTGCCGAGAGCGTCTCTCCGTACTCGTTACGCGGCTTTTCCGGTCGTACGATCCGGTTGGAGCGTCGTTTCTTATCTGGCGTTCGTCACGGGGCCCGATGGAGCGTTGCGTCGAGGAAGAGGAATCTTCCACGGCGTCGATAGGGTTCGATGGTACCTTGTATGGTGGGTGAGTTTCTGGGTTTGCGTGGTATTGTACCGCGCAAGAGACGAACGATGGACGAACAATCGCATCCAATTTCGCGCGAAAACAGTTTTAACAAAACGCGAGATAAAAACAATGGCGATGGAATGGTAATATTATACTTTGATTCGAACATCGATTCGACGGTAATAAAAAATCCGATCTGTGCAAACTCTTTCGATTATCCCGACGGGAAGCGCAAAAACTAGAACCGGCTGAAAAATGAAGCAGAGAGAGAGAGAGAGAGAGAGAGAAGGGGGGGGTGGGTAAAAATTTGACCGCCGCGAAAAGCGCATGCACGGAGCGAAGCGTGCGAGCGGGAATTACGGGTGGATGCTCGGGCCAGGACAGGCGAGAAAGGTGAACGCGATGCAACGGAACGGGCAGGAATTATCTTAATTACCGAATTAACGTCGGTTGGTCGTTTTTTATCGGCCAATTCCGCGCCGAGTTCGGAACACGGGGGCGGCGGCGGCGATCCTCGCGAGAGTGCAGCCGCGTTCTTAATTTCTTATTGTGTATTAACATGCCACACGTGTGGATCACGCGATGCGGCGCCGAGTTTTTGTTTTCAGGCCCCCGCTCCGCGTCCCCGCCGCGGAAAGTCCCGCGGATGACCGGGACGTGTGGGAGACGGCAGCTGTGCATTCCAGATAATGCGATCCGGCGTGCAACGGGCGTGCTCGCGGCGCTCGCATTACGCTCGGTCACGTTATCGATAAGCGGCAGCGTGCAGGTCCCCGCGTACGCTCGTCTTCCTTTTTTCAGCATTCGGAAGACGTCGCATTCTCTACCTGTCGATGCAGCCTCGAACGTCTTCCGTGAATCGCTCGCATTTTGCGAGTTTCTTATCATTCTTAGGCGAAAAGAAAGGAAATTAGAGGGTTTGGAGGCACACGTGTTCGACAGCCGCGTCGATTTAGAGGGGGAGTGGGTTTACGATGCGTAAAGCGATCGAAGAAACTGAGTCGAAGCGAAGCGGTTACCATAAACCTGTAGCGAAAGCAGGGAAATTCCCGTCGCGGGGTGAAAACGGTGAAAAACGACTAATTGGCGGAGGAAGGAAGGAAGGCCTACCCACTCGCGAAAGTTCAAAGTGTAAGCAGATCTGCGTTTGAGCGGACGCGCGCTACGCGGACCTCCGCAACCCTTCTTCCGACAGCGACAACCCCAGCGCTCGCAAGCGACGCGAGGGACGAGAGAGGCGACAGGACGCGGGGTTGCTCGGTTAATAAAGCGCGTTTATTAATTATCATTAAATGACTGGACCGGTGAACGATCGCGTCTATTAATCAGGCATTAATCCGAGACGAGCGCCTCCCCGTCCGTTTCCCCGTTGAATCAAGGGGAGGCCAGCTCGTCGAAGGCGAGCTGCGCCACGAGAGAGCCCCGTCCCTGGCCGTTACGTGTGATTTTAACTTAATTAATCTTCCGCTTAATGACCAGCCACGTAACCGGCGAACGAAAGAGATAAACGGTTAACCATACATCCGCCGTTGCCAGAAATAGTAGCGATACCATCAATAAAAGCTGCTACGACGTGCCCCGCGCGTACCTGCTCGTGGTGGATAGAAAGTCGAGCTTAACAAAGAACCGCGGTTGCGCGAGTTGGCCTGCAATTTAATGGAACGGTTCGTTACGATCTTATGTAACGAGGAAAATTATGCCGCGCGCTGTAATAATACCGAGCGATCGGTGGAAGAAGGGAGTAGACGCGCGCGTGTGCGCTGACGAAGAAGCGACTGCTCGTTCATTTTTCGAATTACTTTTACTCGCGACACTGCGAGACTGGTCTACGTTCCCGCGCGAGAAGCGGAGTGAAAGAAAATACCAGAGGAAATATTCAAAGGGTTGCAAGGAGTACTCGAGATCTGGGGAAGCGTGGAGAGCGGCGGGGTGTTCTCTCCGGGTCGTTCTCCATTTTTCCAGGCGGAGGGTGGCGGGCGCGAACGACAAAAGGAGCCAGGGCATGAATATTCAACCGGAGTTTTGCATTTATTAAAACAACACGGGGAGAGGCACAGTTTTATTCATGCCGCTCGCATAATTGCCCCCGTATATCTGAATACATCTCTATATTTTCGGTGTTCGCGCAGCCGTCCGAAGATCCTCGATCGCGCAATAAAGGATATTCGTACGCGTCTGCGAACTCGCCAGTCGCGCGATTTTAATCCGAAATACCCCGCTGTCGCGCTGAAATGCGAGCCAGGCACCAAAGTGGTACAAACCACTGTAAAATTCTGTCCTACCGGTACAAGTAATTAATACAGTTTTAATGTTTGCGAATGCCATTAACGAAAACGGGCTCCGAAGGCGCGGGGTGAAGATCGAGGCTAGTTGATCTCGTTGAAGGCTTTAAGCACCTGCTATCTTCCCGTTATCGAGTCCGATCTTAATAAAGGAAATTATAGCGTCAGCGAGGGCTGTAATTATTTCATTTCTACGATAGCTCGCGGCGCAGAATCGATACCGATCGCGTGGATCCAGCGCAAGAGTCTCCGCGGAGTTTATGCGTCCTGCTATCGGGATTATCGAAGATACTTGGAATTTGTCGGACAGAGGAGATGCCTGCCGAGCAATCTGCGGAGCGAGATGATCCTTCCGCGTTCGAACTTCCCCATTTTCAACCCTTACATCGACAGTCGCTCGAACCTTTTGCTATTCGAGCGGAGAAGTATATCCAATTAATCTGCCATCGGCGTAAAGGATCGCGGAGCCTCGAATCGGAAAGTCCGCGACCATTTTTCACGTCCACCAGCGGCGATCGGCGCGTCGCCGGTTGCGCAACCGGCCGTCGCACGCGCAGCACCGTGACGGCGTAGAAATCGGCGTTCGCCTCTCGTTGGCATTTAATTCGATAATTAACCGCGCGGGATCAAAGGTTCGTCAAACACGAGCCGGCTGCGGCATTAATTTAGGCGTCTCTTTCTCGCGGGGCGACTATCGCGCGTCGTTTCACCGGCCGTGAGAAAGTCTCCGCGCAGCCCCGATCGGATCGCCGATAATACCGATGATCGAAATGCATCGGCATGCGAGCGCGTTTCCGCGTCAGCGTAGGAACGCGCGCGCGGATCCAGCGAGCGGGACGAGAACGCGAGACGATGGGTGGGAAGGGTACGTTGGCCAACGAGCGCAGATTGCTATTGGCGCGCCGATTGCTACCGATCCGCTTCCGAAATTGCCCGTTACCGCCGGTGATTGCGAAACGGAACGACGTTTTCGCGGTGATATTCCGGGAACCTCGAGTCGCGTACGCTCCAAACGACGTTCTTAAAACGGTGTTTGCTACAGTGTTCGGAGATAACGAAGTGACGTTCCTTTTTCGAGCGCTCTGGGAATTATTAGAGGAAGAATTGGAAATCGTTTAGAGGCAATATCTGGATCGTCGCTACAAAGGAGATTTAAATGATCGTTTCGTTTATGTTACCATATAATAATAGATAATTATCGCGATAGGGAAACAGTGCAACTATAAAAAATTTCAATTGTAAGAGGGGTGTAAAGAAAACAGCGTTGGGCGACGAGAAGTGGAAAGAAGAAATTAGACCTGCCAATTTTGACTAGATTACAGGATGAAAGTGCAACGAGACAGCGGCGAGGATCGACATCAGCCCGGTTTCTCGTTACGAGTCGGACACGTAAGAGGAAGGTTGCAACTATCCGGACGCTCGCCGGGGCTCGATTAATTGCAGAAGAACGGGCTGGCACACGCGAATCACGCATCTAACCGCGATCTAAGCAGGTCGCTAGCCGGAAGGTGGCGCAGGTAGCGGAGTCCGCTCGCGTACGAACGTACGACGAGCCTCGCCGATGCGGTAATTATCCCTGGACCGGAGAGAAGTCGTCCGGGAGTCCACCTTCCCTTCTTTTTCTACCTTCGCGTCGAGCGGCTACCCGAGTGTGTCCCCTCCTCCCCCTAATTACCAGCGAGAACACTAAACTGCAATTAACAAGCCCGCGCGGCCGCGCGCCATTTTGTCTTATTGGCAACGTGACCGCGCGCGCGCGCGCGCCCGTACAGCGGTTCCGTTTTCTTTTTCTCGCAGTTCCTCCAGCGCGGTTGCCTCGACGTTGAATCCAGGTTCGACCTCGACTGGGATCGAATCGCTTGGCGAACAAGCCGCGAGTCGTCGAGAGATCGGCGCGTGGAGGCGCGACGCGGCGCGTCTTCGTAGCGGAGAGTTTTAGACGGGCTCGTGACAGCCGGGTGGTAATGTGATTATTTAGCGTACACACATGTCCCGTGAAACGCGAGAGAATCGTCGAAGACAAATAATCGGCCGACGAATTGCGACACCGGCTGCGAAATTAACGGAAAGTTAGTCATCCGACCGTGGCGGATAAAAGGAACAATATTTACAGCAATCCTGGCGCTCGATATCTTGCTCAAACACAAAGAGCACACAAAAGACAATGACGGTCGGGAAACGGCGGAATTGCCCAACCATCTCGTAGCGCGCGTATACCCCGTGGAGCCGAGATAGGATCCCCGAGGCAGTCCCACGCGCCGACTTCTAAATAACTCCCTTTTCTCGCGACCGCCCCGCGCGTCGCTGTTTAATAAGTTAACCCCCGGAGCAGTCCAGAAGGAACGGGTCGGTGGTCACCGGGGAATGACTCACGACGCGATACACCGGCTGAACACGGTGATAACGGTGAACAGAGACCGTTGCCGCACGGTGGTTTCCGCGTCCGCGGTAAAAGGCGAGCCACGATAGAGGCCCATTGTTTCGCGCGCGAATGCGAAAAAACGCTAATATACGAGCGGGGTGGCGCAGGTGTGAAGTCGCATATTTAAACATCTTATTATATCCACGGCCGGCGGACAGGCAGGCGTAAGGCCGCATTAATTTCCACCCACGGAGCCAAACAATGACCTAAGGTCGAACGCGCGGTGGAGCGCGCTCATTAAAACCCGGGTGGTACCGTTTCTCCGCGTATGCCCGCGCGACGATCGGATCCTTTCTCCCGTTCGGTTCACTCTCCGATCGATCGACAGTTTTTCCCTGAAAATCGCCGCGATAACTTAACCGAACTTAACAACCGGCGTTTCGCTAGCGATCGCTCGAGACGCGACAGCAACAGTTACGGTTCTGAAACGGGCACACTGTCTCGAGCGATGAATGAGTGCTTGTCCCGGACGCGAGCCAGATTCGTTCGAATTCTGAATGAATACGCCTTTGACTCGCGATCCGGCGGACTTCTGAATGAGCACTCGCGTCAAAGGACGTGTCTATCGATCGGAAATTAAAACTTCCGCGAGCGCGGAACCGTTTGAAAAATCCTCGAAATCTTCATTCAAGTGTCCGAATGGAACTGAACCGAGCGTTGTGAACCGTTCCACCGGATCTCTGTTCTTCGTCCGCGAATGTTTACCGCGCGCTGCGCCGACAATGCGCGCTGTACGCTCGATCGTCACTCGCGCTTAAGCGATCGTTACGTCGCGTCCTCTGCGAACTTAATTTTATTTCCGCGCTCTCGCGCCGCGCGAAACTCGCGGCTACGAAGCGGGAAGAGGAACAGCCGTTTACGAAAGTCGTTTTCTACTCACCGTAAAAGCGAAAACGCGTTCCACCAGCGGTCGACTTACCTGTAACAGAAAGAGAAAAAGAAAAATCGGCGAGGTCGTTACAAAAGCGTTGCATGATGCTAAACACCCCGGTTCGACGTATCGTTTTAATTACCGGGCAATTAACACCGTCGCCGTGGCTCCGCGCGGCGGCAATAATTCTTCGTCGCGTTTCGAAACGAGGCGAAACCCGGCCGAACAACCGCGGCTAGCGTGCCGTCGTTTCGCGGCATCGATTCGAAGATATTCGCAATCGCGGAAATTTATCGAATCCTGCGCTTCGATGTTCCTTTTTTCTATTTTTCCTGATATTTTTCGAAACGATATCGCGACGTTGACAGCAGCATCCGCGACGATCGGTTAGCGTGGACGCGCGTGTCGCGAGGGACGACGAGGAGGCGCGTTAATCTTCGCGAAAGAGCGAAACGATCTGGCGGCCGTCGAGTCGTCGCGGCTAATGTCCGTAGATCTATTAAGCCGTCCGTGAGCGGCGTAACGCGCGCTCGCTGCCCGATTAAATTAAAGAATTACGGGGAAAGAGGAACGACGGCCGTGAAAAATCGCGAGCCCCGAGTGGCTGGCGTTGAAGTATGCTCGCGGCGGATCAGCCGCCGCGATGGGCCCCGATGCTCCGCGACTCTCCACCGACGAATCTGTTCGCATCGACGAATTTAACCGCAAATCCACCTGTATCGAGACCGATCGAGTCGAGATCCAATTCCAGCAAAATTCGAATCGCGGGCCCAACCCCTGCCTTTCCATCCTCGATCCTGCATTCTCGTCGCGGAACAGCCAGCTCCCTCGTCGAACGAGCGGACGCGCCGCTGAAAGAAGTCGTAACGATATTTACACGACGAATACGTAACGACGTCGTTAACGAACGGTAAGAAAAAGCGGCGACGGGACGGGGGGCATTTGTCAGCGGGACGGGCGGGGAAAAATGAGGCAGGACAGGTCGTGGATCTGGTCGCAGGTTCGACGGTGCCGGGCAGATCGCGGACGGACAGCTCGGGCCGCGTGCAATTTAGCGCGGCGCCATTAGTCTTGCCGCGTCCCCTCGTCGAACGGGACAGAGTCTAATTGCGTCGAGCGGTGGAAAAAAGAATTTGACGGAGCTCGTTAAGCGCCCCGCGGTATTCCCTGCCTCGAGCGAGCGATGGGACTCCTCGGGTGCTCCTTCGACGGCGCAGCCTCGGTCGCGGGACCCAGCGAGCGTTTCCCACGCGGATCCCCGTCGTCCGCTCGGACTCCGCCCGCTGGGGTGGTTCCATTGTTAACGCTCCTCCGTTTGCAACGCGTGGAAAAGCACGCGTCGGTTTCCTTTGCCGTGAAAAAATTGAATCGCTATCAAAGCATACGCCCGGTACGATTACCGAACTAAAATCAATAACCTGTTCCCTGCGCGTCGAGCGCCGCTAGATTTTCCTTCCCCATGCCCCACCTTCAACCCAAACAAACGAAATCGCCGTCGAAGAGGAAAGGGTAACATTCTCGTGTAACTCTGAGCGACGTGCCAGCCACTCGCGGAACAATACCGGCATTGTGCGGGATCGTCAAAGGGCGAGGAAGTCGGGGACCCTCGCACGGTTTTCACGGGGATCGATCCCACGTGTCGATCGTAGAAAAGTCGCCTGTGCGCTAATTTTATCACGGCTTCGTCCACGGTGAGAACGTCTTTGAAAATTTTGGAGGCAACCTCGAGTCGATGGTAGCAGTTCGCCACCGCAATTCTCCTGAAATTTTCAACCCGAACGGTCAACGAACACCCAGTGCACGCGTCTCAACTTCTTCGAATCTATCCGCGTTAACGAATAGAAGAACCACGCCCTGCGCCTTCCACACGAGTACACCTGCGCCATCGCCGCAACCTCCGTTGCACCTCGTTAAAGACAAACGCCGAACTGGCGCCCCGAGGCGTCCGTCTTCGTGTAACGTAGGCGGGACGATGGATACGCATTGCGCCCATCCACCCTCGGTTCTGTGTTGTTTTTGCAAACCGATACGCTAATCCGCGTATTGTTCGCCGTCCGCGAACAGTCACGGAGTAGCGCCACGTCCGGCTACGTGTTCAGCCGCGTTCGAACGACGTGAAACGCCTGCTGGCGATCTTATCGGACTTATCGCGGCTCGGCTGTGACTGACAGTTCTTATTGTCTCTCGAGTCAGGATTCGATTCGCCAGTGCTAACCTTCCTCGTCGCGGGAAAATGATTCGATCCAACGCCTTCCCTTTCATCGCGAACCCAATACCCCGCGAGATCGGCGAGATCGGTCGCGATTAACCCTGCGCGCTCGAAACCAGCAACTCCAGACGATTCTCCGCGTAATCGCTGAATTTTCGGTGAAAACTTTTCTATTTTAATATTTTATGTACCTTTATACCTCGAAGAAGGACATTTTTCAACACTAAGCTCTGTATTCTTACAACGCTTCGAGTTTCAAAGAAATCGAGCGCGACTGAACATCGCCATTACTCCACGTATCGCGTCAACGGAACGGTGACCAAGAATCAATCTTTCAGCTTTTCACTGTCCAACGTCACCTCCGAGCGAACCAAAATCGCTGCTCCACGTCGAAACGCGGCGATGCACCGGGAATTTCCCGCGATCGTCGAAATTCCACCGCGGCGGTGCCACGGGAGCGGTCGAAATACGCGGCTCGAAGCGTTCATCGCGAGCGTTCGCTATCAAACGCGGAAGTTATCCCCGGAAACGTTCCCGCGCGCCGTCCGCGATGTAACCGAGGCGGGCACGGCTCGTTCGGTCGGATGCCAAGCGTTTCTGACCGGCGTTCGGCTCCGCGAGGACCCTCGCCCAGCTGGGTCGTTCGTACGCGCGGTCTACGCCCGCTGATTGTTCCGCGGGCCACTTCCAGATCCCGGGCCCGATTGCGCTGGCATCTCCTACGGTTTCATTAAGAGGTAGCCAATTAGCCGCGCGCGGGTGCCCCGGGTAGGAAGTCGTGCGAACCCCGCGTGGAAATCCGCGGTAATTGATATTTAGGATATCACCGGGCCGGGAGACGGCGTAATCAGCGGCTAACTGTACCCGCCAATGAGCGTAACTCGTGGATCGCGCGCGGCATCGTTGCGCGGGGCAGTTTCCACGCTCGTTAGAGAAACGACCGTGCTCTACGACTACCTGGATCTCCGCGCGGCGACTAATCCGCGCGGAGCGGGCCAGACTTTTTGCTCGCCGGGAACGAGATCGTTGCCGCTGGAACGCGAGGTTGGGAATGGCTTGGAAACGCGGCGGGTCGGGGCTGGGTTTCCATCGGACGCGCGATTTGTCGCGATTCGCGATCGGTTCTGGCGACGGTCGGTGGATGGAGTCGTGCGAGGTTTGAATAGGACGACGCGTTGCGCTGGCAATCGCAGCCGTGCTGACGAGAGATAAGAACAGCGGAGGGACGGAGTTGGCGGTGAAAATGTAATTCGTTGAGAGGAGACGGCCAACGGTTCGTTAGTAATTCAACGCGGGCTATTTGGGTAATAAAAAGCTTGGCTCCCTGTTCGAGGGGTTGCGAGGGACGCAGCCGTTCGCTTAAAGAACGGAGGGAAGAAGGAGGGAAAGGTAGAAACGGTCCCCATCGATATCCTCGAGGCTCCTCCGATGGTCCTCGTTAAGTTTCCGCGCGACAGCCAACGCGGGCCTCGAGTGTCTTGAAAGCGCAAACGTTTCGATAGCTCGATAAAAGTTTACAAACGCCCGCCTTCCTGCCTCGTCGAGTATCATCGATGCCCGATGGAAATCCTTTTAAATTCCTCCGAGGGAGCCAGGGCGAGGAGGCGCGGACAGTATCGAGGGTCGATCGGGACCCTCTCGAGGCTCTCCCGCTCGCGATTCGAATAAATATCAACGTCGATTGCTCGATCTCTCTTTTATTGTGCTCGCGCTTTCTGTGGATCGGTACAACGTCGTTGATCATTGCCGAGTTGTCGGCGCTGTGAGCATTGTACACTTCTGTGAGATAAACCAGCGTCGAGCTGCACATATACATGCAACGAGAGACCTAGAAGACAGCCTCGTTGATGGAAATCTTTCTGAGAACGCAGAATTTAGGAATTCTACAAATTATAGGCAACTAACATTCCGATCGAACCTAAAGACATCCTTCGACGCGCTATCTACTTCCTAATACACCGTCTAATGCACCATCCCGTAACGTCATCCGATCCGTTGAAACGGGCGATAAATTTGCATATCGTAGAGCACTCGCGTGCAAATAACGGAGCGATCATCGTCGAAGAGCGGCGCTGTCCGCGAGTAACCCTCTATCTCGAGCCATCAGGCGCGGTCCAACGAATCGCTATCCCACAATTTAGCAAACGTTTCGTTGACACTCGCGAGTGTACGTAACCACTGTAATACAGTTATCTCGGCGTTTTCCGCGCGCGGGTCGAGCGCGAGTCCGCGGTATCGTGGAATCTGCGTCGGCTGGCGCGCGCGCGCGCGCGCACGCACTCTCGCTGAACGGCGCGAAAAAGAAGCAAGAAAGAGGGAAACGCCGGGAGAAACATGAAACGGGCCGGTGGTGCTCGCGCTCGTCCCGAGGGCCAGCACGAAACAATGAACTCTGTAATTTTCTCGAGCGACCGCGATCCCCGGGACCCTTTTCGCGCCCCGTCCGATAGCCGAGAGAGCTGCCAGCTTTCCTCTCGGTTAGTACACGCGAAAGCTCCGCCATCGCCGCGGAATTGAGCTATCAGGCATCTGCGTATCCGTCGATCACGCCGCGATCCGAGGAATCGAAGCTCCAGCGGTTCGCCCTGTAGATTCGCAGTGCGAAGAGTGTAAATTCCATAGCTTGGTCTCTCGAATTTTACAGTTCGTACGTCGAGTCCTCTGCGTGACACGTCAACGAGAGTCGATCAGTATCGACGCTATGAAATTTACACTGGCGTCTTAGTTTAAAAATGGAACTAATCGCCACGTAGAAGAAGAGTATAACATGTAGCATGTGCGACGATACTTTCGTACAGGCGCAAAATCGTGCAACAAACCAACGAGAACCCCATCGAACCCCATCGTTCCATTACAAGTGACGTTTACAGCGTTCTCCAGCGCAAACTCGAACCGGATACGAAAATATTTCCCATCGAAACCATGGCAGTCTACGAATTTTTTTCACCGCCAGCGCGCCGCCCCGTTGTTTCCCGTTCTCGAAAACGAATCAATCGACGGATCCCGTAGCCGAGTGCGGCCGCCCTCGACGCCTATTAAACGGCGTTACTGCGCGAGAAATCTAATTCTATAAAACCGGTGCAACATTTTATTCCTCCGGTGGACGGAGGATCCGGCGGATAAATCGAGGGGCTGCGTAGCCGCGCGGATGCGATTAAGGGTTGCGCGATGGAAACATTTCGGTGGGTAAACGATGGAACGGCTCGATGGCCCTTGTCGCGAGTTTTTCATCGTCCCTGCGAGGAGCAGCCGAATTCGAGTCGTACGTTCCGCCGTGGAGATTGGAATTTCGTTTCGACGAATCAGGGGAATGCATCGTGTTTCAAAATGGTTACGAAGGTTCGCGATAGAGGAATTTTTCCTTTTCGTCATATTAAAATTGGTACCGTTGAATTCTGAAAATACAAGACACTTTCTACGCTTGAGAAAACAGCAAAGTAATCGTTTACGGACGAGATTGGTCTAAAATTGTAGTCGAGGCGCACCGACAAAGGCAGTGGCGAATAGCGAGTCGGATATTTGCAAGTAGATTCAGCTGGGCGCGCCAGCGACCGGTCAGACACCCTTCCGTAGACTTTTCTTCCACAGCTCGAATCTACTTCCAGTCTCGCATAGCTTGTAGCGTGAACCATAGTATGCTATCCTTTTTCTGTATCCACCTCGACTCCAATTTTATATATATTACACTTGGAGCATCGAGGAATTTCGAAAAGGAGGGAGGATCGCAAAGTACGAAAAGGTATTCCAAAAAATTCTCGAGAGAACTCTTCTCGCGGAGAATTCCTTCGAAAGGAAGGCACCACCCAAGCTGGATTCCGTTTGAAAAAGCAAATGTAATTAAAAGAAGACCTGGACGTCTCTCCTTGACCCTGTGGACTCGTTGCACGCACTCTCGGCTATAAAGAAGGGGACGCTGCGGAGCAGAGCACTCCTCCCGTGTATCGATACACGTCGCGGCCCTCGAAGGTAGCGAAGGGTTGTGTGCGTCGAGGTCTCGTCCACACGGACGCGGAGTCACGACCTACTAATGAATGATTATGCTACAATTTGCCCCGCAGACGGCAGCTCTGGTAATTTATTAAATTACAGTGATTCGTGGCCGAGCTCGGGGCATCCGGTAGTCGCGCGTCGCCGTTCCCGCTCCCGCTTCGCTTTTCGATTTCGATTGCGAGAGATATCGCGGCCGATTAGCCCTCGCTGCTTCGCGGACGCTTGGAGAATTTTTAAGCGAACCTCTCGCGTCGGTGACGAGCGCGATTCGCCAAAAACTCGAAGAGAAATGCCGCTTGTATACATACATACGCGCAAGAAAGTCCTAGAAGACTAACAGCCAACTCGTAAAAGATCGAAATCAATTAACAGTAGAGCGCAAAATTCATTTGCTCCGGGCGAGAGGCAGAAGCAGCCGGTGTAGCGAGACCGAGGGCAGCAAAAATCAATTTCTATCCCTGGACGATCGAAGCGCGGTCTATCAGCGGGGAGGCTAATCCGTGAGAAGAACCGTGGCGAGCTAGCATAAGAAAGAAGAAATGGACGAACCGGTGAAAAAAGAAAGCGCTCGCGCAGCTTCGATTCTGTCGGGCTCGCGACGGGGAGAGAGCGTGAAGCGGAGGCGAGGGACGGCGAAAGGGTGGACCGAAGGGCGAACGGGGGGGTAGGACGTACGAAACGAAAGGTGGAGCAAGGAGAGAGACGGGGAATCGCATTATTGTCGGGGGGTATTTACGGGAATTCGCGACGGAATCTTTGCGTGTCCGGTGCCGATGCAGTCGTAAACAAAGGGCCATTAATTTAGCCAGGAAGAATGCCCAATATCCTTCGAAAGCTTTTGCGGCGATGCACCGATAGGCAGCTAACGCGGGGATAAAATAAGTTTAGAGCCGTGAAATTGGCAGTAATTTTACAAGCCATAACGATCTACTAAATCTGTAAAATAATTAAGGGCGCAGATGTTCCCTCGCGCCGTGGTGCCAGCGGACGTATCCTACTCCCGCGCCATCGCTACCGCGCGCGGACCGACGGCCCGTTTCTCCCCTTCGCCGTTTCGCAATTCCTCCGCGACTTCGTTAGTTTCCTAAGTGGCCGCCTCTTCGTTTGTACCCCGCTTCTCTAATCAATTAACGCTCTTCAGCTTTAAGATGAACGAGAAAGAGCGAGAGAGAGAGAGAGAGAGAAAATGGTGTCTCTCAATGCGCAATCGCTCGATCGTTGAGGATAATGGAAATACGTTTCAACTGGTCGAAGCTTCGAAACCAGAATCTCCCCGTAAAACTGAAATGCAATTTCGCATTCGCGGTGGGGAAAAAAAGGACACGGTTGACGTCGTCGATCGCAAGAACCGCTCCCCCCCCCTCCCCAGCTCCCTCCTGGGACACTAAACGAACCTCCTACAAATCGATCGCAATCACCGCCATCATCGCTAACGAGGAGCAATCTCGAACGGGCAGTTAGCGCGGTTTCACGTTTTTCCGCGCGGCACCCGGGGAATCCTGCTCGCGCGCAAATTTCACGCGTAATAGAACGGCGACGAGCCTACCCGCCGCGGAATATAATTTTATCTCTAAAAGAAGCATCGCGAGCGTCTTCCGCGTTCCACCTCGCGGGCCCACCGGCCGCGGTAATCGCGTAATCCTAACGACGCGGCGGGGACAAGTTCGTGCCCGTTCCTGCCGGCGCGTCGCGACGCCTCGCGACTCTGGAACCGGTCCCGCTTCCGGTGCGGCGCGCTTTGACCTCCCTCGAGCGGAATACCATTTTCAACGCTGATATCTTACCTATTCGCAGAACGTTAGCAAGAACCATCGCGCGAGATAAAAAGGGGAAGCAGAGTTCCACGTTTGGTCGACCGTTGCCGTTTCAAGGTTCGATCGATCGGAACGCGGTCGCGCGGGCTGCACCGGAAGGGGGTCGTGGCTCCATCGCCACCGCCGCGGATCGGTTCTTTTCGCAACCGGCTCGCCACCATTATTAATGGTGTCACGTAGGCATGTGCCTGCACACCGTCTCATCATGGACAGTAACCCAAGGCGCCACGTAGATGGCGAGATTCCGCGGCGAGCGGTCCCTCTATCCGGTGATAAGGGACGGGGATAGCCGGGGAAATTACGGGGGTCGCGGCAAATTTAATAAAGACCGAATTAAGCACCGCATGCCGTTACGCTAACAGCGTTTTTCCTGCGCGCGCCACACCTCCGCTTTCTCTACGCTGCCGAAACTGTCAGACTGGATCCGGCCACCGCCTCGGTCCCGTTCAATTACGCAACGGGCCGCCCCGGACCGGCCACCCCCTGTCTTATTATTATCCGCGACCCCGATCCGAACCAGGACGAATAAGGTTATTAGCTAAATGCGGCCGGATTTCGCGGTTCCTGGCTTATCGGTGCATAAGCAAGCCTGCGCGTGACCGCCATGTTAAACACCCCTCCGCGTACCGCCACGCTGGTGTTCGTAACAACTGAAGTGGTACCCCCTTCCTGTAAAACAGGGGCCTGATCATACTTTTTTCATCATCGACTTCTACAAACTTGCTAATTCTCTTATCGATGCGTGGTTCGAAACTTGTTGGTTTCGTTGGTTCAGTAGCGGTCGAGAATCCAGATTTTCCCAAGCGACTTCTCGCAGAAGCGTACAATTAGCTTAAGACGACCACACGCGCGGCTCGTAAAAGCGGGGACGGTCGCGTCCCAGCGGCAATCAGCGCGGTTCTTCGCGTTCGACCGCGGTACGATTAAACGTGGTGGGGCGGGACAGGAGGACAGAGGCCTGGCAAAAAAGTAAGGAAATCGTGGCGGGTAGCGATTAGAGGCTACCGCGCGCTGATACCAGCGCTCGTAAATTCGGCTCGTTCTGCGTCGCGAGACGACCACTACCAGTGTCCAGCTGGGTGGCGATCCTAGCCCGGAACGAGAGCTACGAAACTCGTCCACCGAGCGAATCCAATAAATTTCGGAGAGCGATGCTTAAAATTCCATTATAGCGAGGGATAACTGGTCGAACGATCGGTTTCGAGGCGTGGTCGATGCCGGCGATAGGACATCGTCGTCGTATCGGGGCAGAAAAACCGGGCAGCCAATAATCAATGCCAGCCGACTAGTCACGGTGTACCCCGCGCGCGTCTCATTAACGGGAACCGGACACGCGATCGGACTTGAACGAAAACCAGAGAAACGAGCGGGGGGAGAAAGAAAAAAAAAAAACGAAAGGAAACGTTTCGAAAACCCTCTCTTTCTCTAGGGAATAGGAAATCTTCTTACCGTTTCTAATTATCCGTCCCGCGTGTTCGCAGAAATAATTAACGGGCCGCAGATAAAGTGTCTTACAGCAACGAGGGCGTCGTACGCGGAGCGCCCATGAAGGGGCGCGTTCACCAGCCGGCGACATCCAACGCACCGGCGAAATGACTTATTAGCCGCGGCGTGGCGCGGCGTGGCGCGTAGCAGCGCTGCGTGGCGCGGCGCGAAAGAGCAAAAGAAGATCGGGAGATTATTAGTCGCCGGTTTGTTCGTGGTTCGAACGATGACGACGCTGATCGCGGGACTTCTAGGTTGATTGTTGCCACGGCTGATGAACGCCCCGGCGGAAGGCCGTTGAACCGGGCGCATTGACTGATGCGCAGCGCGGCGAGCGTTGATTCGAACTTTCAGGAACTGGTCGGGGATAAAATGAGCGAGGATGAATGAATGACGACGCTGGCGGACGGCCGCGGATTGAGCGCGCGGCCCGATGACGAGGTGCTGGACTCGTTTGATGCCGCGGGATTTTTCTCGCCGCGTGGAAGCCGTTGATGACGCGAATGTCATGGTTTCCACGCGAGGTAAAACCATTAGAAGCGCTAAAGGACATTATAATTGATGGGATAAAAGTAAAAGGTAGCGCGGCGGAACCTCGCGCAGCCAAACGAATCGCGGCGCACGCTGTTCGAGTAATCGAACGGCTCTGATTTTGCAGTCGCTTTGAAATATCGTGGAACAGCCCGGCAAATCTGCTTGATCGATGGACGATTCGATAACAGGGACACTCTCGTGCTCGATATAATCGAGAGGATGGATACAGTGGGACTTGCGATCGTTTTGCATCATTCCAAGGAAGACGGAAGCGTTCGAAACCCGTTTATCGGATATAATTGAGAGGAATTTGGTCAGAATCGAAGGATACAGGTGGTTCCTTTAACGGAGAGGAGAGTACCGTCAAAGATCGCTGCAGAGTAAGCGACGATGGTCGGTGAAATGTGTACCAGCCGGAACTCGTTCGGTCGATTTACGGTACCCGGTCGAAGATTGCTTATTAGGAGGCCGCGTAACCATGAAATAGAAAGAGCAATGACAATTTGATAGATTGTGCTTTTTGCCGAGCGACTCGTCGTTAGGGCTGGCACCGGTAAAATTATTAGCTTTTTTGCCCGGCCGACCGGTCGAATAACTAATAAGGTAGACACTGTCGTTGGAGGCTCCCGGTCGTGGCGCGACCATGAAAAAGCAGATTACGTGACCGGACATATTCCGTCGCGGGAAAAAGCTGGATTTATTAGACGAGATGCGCGAAAAGCTTCGTCCGTGATCGACGACGCGAAATTAGGCGGTTTTCGAGGGCAAATGCACGCGCGACGAGGCGGAAAATTAACCCTCTGCACTCGGACGTCTCCTCCGTGGGGATATCGCGAGTCTGGTGTATCATTTGGATGTCCTCTCTGAGATGATATCAGAACTAATTACGGAAGTATCGCTACGTTTTCAGGAATGCGTGTTTCCTTAAAGCATTCTATGGAAATGGAAGTTCTCCGTTGCTGGCGACTGAGCGCAGAGGGTTAACGTATCGATGCGAAGAAATCGAAGCGTTCGCGGATTTGTAGGTTAACTTGCGAGGTTGGAGTTCGAGCGAGAGATAACACGTAACGGTAAGATCCGCGCGGTAGCACGAGATCGCACGAAACAATCGATGATGACGCGTGCGCGCGGCGCCGGGGCGGGCGAATTAACGAGCGCGCTAAATTTAGCGACGCGGCTATTCCGCGGCCGCAGAAGCGGGATTAACAGGGCAGACGAGCGAGTCGGTGAATTAAGGCTGATCCGTATCGCGAGGACAGGGCAAGTTTGATGCGAAGGGCAACGCGGGCGCAAACGATCTAATTAAACGCCGGCGCAATTAGCTCCCGCCGCCCCTGCGCCGCGCGCCCAAACGATACGACAGTCCGACGAAACTTTTCGAAACGCTAATTACTTCGTTCCTACTTTACCCGTTTTCGAACGGGAAAGAACAACCCCCCTCGCTGGTTCGCGACTACGACTGCAGTCCTCCTCCTCCCCCCTCGTGCGTTGCATCGCTCCGATCTTCGCTGTCGATGGGATCCCCGCGGTTCTACCGCAGTGCGCGAAGCTTTTTCTGCTTTCGCGGTTAATGAGCCCCCTGATTCCTCGTCCGCGCTGGTCTGATCGTGTTCGTTTTTAAGAATTTCTTTTCTCCTCTTTCTCGTGCTCGGTTGTGAGCAATTTTAACTACAAATATTGGGATATAGAATAGTTTAACACTTTGCTACCGTCCACTAGCTTCGTACACAGAGAAGAGTCTCGAAGAGAGATCTTCGACTCCCGAATGTAGCATCGCGACGCAGGAACGCCCAGGCAAAAACAGCACGCCGTGGGGAGACGCGGAAGCATTAAAAAAATTCGCGACGAGCACCCGGGGGACCGATAAATTCGTCCTGCAGGGCCGATTCGATTCTCCCCGGTCGATCGAGGCGGATTATAAAACTTGACACGACCGTGGACGCTCGTAATCCGGTTGCTAAAAAATCGCGGAAGCGGCGACCGGGCGAAATATTCCCGTAATAACCGTAATTAGAGATCGCGTCACTTGGTGCGCGCCGTGGAAAGTGGCTGGCGCGAGGGGGGGATAAAAAAATCCGGCAAAAAGTCATCGTCATTAGCGGTTGGTCACCGGTCGCCTCGGCTGCCTCGTCACCGCGTCGGCCGCTCTTTGAATCTCTCCTCGCGACCGGTAAACGGTTACAGTTAATGATTAGTTAATGATTTTTTTTCTCTCTCTCTCTCTCTTTTTCCCTCTCTGCGTCCTCCTCGAGCCTTATTACGGACGATGCTTCTCGGGCGCCGATAGCTGGATTCCAGCGTGCATACCGCCAGAGTGGGTACGTCGTCGGGTCGCTGCCCGTGAAATCGTAATTGACATCGTGTAACGTGAATTTAAGCGGCAATTAGGCGAACCGGGTCGAAAGTAGGCGAACGACGGAGCGAAGATTGTGGGCCTCTTCGAGTTTCAGGAGGGCGAGCGCTCCTGTTGTGGGGTCGCGGTGAATTTCGTGCGCGTGGACGCTTTGGTGTCGACGAGGAACTGTGTGAAACGAAAATGGTGAGTTTGGTATAGTAGTCGTATTTAAGCCTTTGCACTTGGTGTCCTTTGGGACGTTGGCAGTAAAAACTATTGTTAGTAATAACATAGTATAAAGCAATAGTTTCTAGCAACAGAAAACTCGGGAGAAACGTGCGTTTCTGAAAAAGTAGCGATGGAACGAGTTTAACGACATCCGAGTGCGAAGAGTTAAAATTGCTCGTTATTATTATTAGATTTCCAACCGAGAGCGATTCAGTCCTCGCCGATGAATTCGCCCGGCCAACGCATTATTCATTACCATACGTGTAGCGTTGCGTAACCGTCGGTGTTATTGATGCAGCTCGCAGCAGAGATTAGCTTCCTTTATCATGCGCTTTCTACGCGTCAACTACAATTAGCTACCGCTGAAACGAGCAGGTCGTTGGGCAACGTCGAATTTGTACGCCGCGCGATGCCACCTTGCGCAACTCGCGGGATCGCGTGGGCGTCGCTCGCGAGCCCGTGAAATTGATCGCGCGCTAATTATTAAATTTCTTGCCCGTTCTCCGTTAATCGTCCAGCTCCATTACGGACTCCATTAAAATTCATGGCCCCGCGGAATTTTATCATTCGACGTTCCAAGTTCGATGCCGCGGATTTTCGTTTCACCCGATGGAGATAAAAATTTCAACCAACGACGAACTTTAATGGCGCGAGGAATTTAGGTTAAGGTTCGCAAACCCGAAGTTTACTCGATCGCAACATTATCTCGCGATCAAATTTATGGGAACGATACAAATGTTTAGCGCTAATTACGTTTCAAATGCTGTTGATAATTAATTGCGTTCGAATTAATAATCTCCGCTCGGCTGGAAACGAAAGGCGTCCTCGAAGGCCCTCGCAGTGTGTCCTCCGCGTCGAGAGCGGAGCGAGGAGGCGCAGCTGCTGCCATTACCTCGAGATAAAACCTCGACGAGGCGAGATCGGCGTGGCGCGGCGGGCAAATTGAAGACGAGTTAAAACGAACGCGAGTCGAAGCCACCGACGGAGACGGTTTCGAGGAACAGCCGATTTGTCCATAAACTCGTTGATGCGCGCGTTTCACGCGAAGCAAGATCGACGCGGCGGTGCCCGTTTCCGGCGTTAAATCGTCTTACGCGCTCGCTAATAAACGACCGCGTCTGGGATAAACGCCGGACGCGTAGAAGGAAGTGAATGGAATATCGGTGAAAATAAAAACGTAGTCGATGGTTCGCTCGTAAACGCGCAACGCGCGTCAGGGCGCGCACCTTGCCGCTTCCGATCGAAACAATATGGCCGCGCGCGGAAACCTTGCGTCTCCTTGGATCGCTGGACCTCGAGGAGACCCTGAAGAGGAGAGGGTTATTCGCTGGACTATTCTTAAAGGAAAGCCGCTAACCCATGCAACACCGAGCGGAACGCAATCGGGACACGGCAAGAAACTGGTCGCGTTTGCATCTCGAAGACAAGTTCAGCTAATACATCAAAATTAACCGAGTCCCGAGCGATACGGAACGGGCAGCGATTTCTCATAAATCAATGGCAAATTAGAGTCGAGAGTAGAAACGGTCGAAGGATCGGACTTGCGCGCGCGGTCATTTGTACGCGCGAACGTAACTCGCTTGGCGCGGGGTTAAGGATCGATCGCGCACGGGAGATGTCTCGACCCGCGAGCCGGTTCTTCCTTTCCTTCCTTTTCCACGAAACAAATTGGCCGCGGCGGCGCAGGATCGCGTCCACGCACGCGATTCTAAGCAGCGGATATTTACAAGTGGCCGTCGCTGGCGGCCGGGCCCCTCCGTTTTGACTTTCAATTACGGCCGCGCGAATGGGCATAAATAAAACACGGACAACCGTGCGGTCCATCAAAAGACAATTAATCTGGGAGACAATTAATCTGGGAGGCAATTATTCGGCGGATCGGGCTCGAGGTTTAACATTAATCAAACTCCGCGGAGCGGACGCGCGTTCCAGTGGCCGCGTTCTTCGCCGCGCGGCGCGAGGGAAGGGATTAATGGGGGCCTGGCGATTTTGATTAACGCGGAAAAGCTAATACCATTACCGCTGGGAATTGAAACGCGCCGACGATGGTCGCAAGGAGTTTCGCACTTTATTAGATGTACTCTGGACTCTTTTCTTTTTTTTTTTTTTTGTCAGTCAGCCACGAGTATTCGCCGACAGCTCTCCGAACGGCGATTCCATTTACACTTACGTAAATACGCCTGCGATATATCATTTCAATTATAATGCGTATTACGAACAATATTGGCCGTACGACGAATCGAGTAAATATTGCTCGTTAAAAAGCAATAAAACACCGCGGTGGAATCGGTCGATAGTTAACAACTAAAATATTTATGCCCCGACAACACCGAGCGGAAAGTTATCGGAACTCCGTTTCCAGCGTCGCGAACGAATAAATAATACATTTCGTTGCAACGATATAAATCACCGTGCACGTCCTCGGACGATCCTTTTCCAGCGGAAAGCCGCACCGCCTTACGCCCGCCGCGGAAACACGGCGAGCTTCGAGCACGCTCGACCTCTCCAGCTTTCGATCCTCACGTGGGTAGCCGGATATAAATTATTCTTCGACTCGACGATGCGGCGCATTTAATTGTGACAACGAGATTGATCGCTGCCGCGACTGCTCGCCCCGTGCGCGCCATTAATATCGCGGGACACGATTTACGCGGCGGGATAGCAATAATCGAGAAACAAAAGTCCCGCGCCCCATTGAATACACCCCGGTGCCACGTTCCGGCGTTATTAAGTATTATATTTAAATCATTTGTTGCCGGCCAAGCGTCGTTGCTAACGAGGGGCCACGACAGCGGCCTAACGAGCCGCTCGCGCCCACGCGGTTTTATCGTTTCAGGGGAATACGAACGCGCCACCACCCTTCGATCCCTGGCGCACGACCGCCAGCGGTTCCGCGCGACCAATCGGAACCGCTTCCGCGAGCCACCCCCCAGCGCGGTGTCAACCGTGTGACGAAAGTGGAAATTGAATATGCAATTCGAATCGTTTTTCCAAAGTTTCCGCAGCGACCACGTTTCTCGCTCTCTCAATTTTCGTCGACGAAACGAAGCAATTCAAGCGTTCACCGCGTCCAGCTTTTCCGCGTGACGACCGCGTTTCGCAAAGCCGCGCGGCGATCAATCAGCCGGTAATTTCAGCGCTGGCGACAGCGCGGTCCCGGCGGGAATTTTAATAACGCCGTCGTAACGAGCCTCCGCCGCGGCCAGCCGATTATCGATCACTGGATCGCGTCGAAATGCAACGTTTCAATCTGTAGGCTCGCGCGGTCCGTCTTCGACAACTTAATTCCACGCTTTACACGGGGCGGCCTCCTGCGCGACATCCACGCTCGCGCGCCCCTGCATATTTTACATTCGACTCCTCGCACGCCGACGGAATACTTAAAGAAGGTGGCAGCCGAGTAACTCGTGTTGCCGGCGACTGATCACGCCGAGAACGAGCGGACCCTCCGTGTGTCGCGGCCCGAATTTCAACTGTGTCACCTGCGCGCACCCTGAGCAAGGTTTCCGCGAAATTAGTCACCTCGAATTACGCGCGGCTACCTGTTCCCGACGAAAATTACGCGTGGTCGATGTACGCTCGCGGTAATTACGGAGCAGCCTGCTCGAATGATCTTGTTAACATCGCAAAGCGGTCCGGTTCCTCGTCGCGGTGCCGTTTACGCGAGGAACCTGCATCGAGGTCGTGGTCCCGCTCGAGATCGACGGCGTACCGCGGATTCTCGAGCGAAATGTAAAATTTCCTGTCTATAGATAGCGCGACGAAGGTACACTTAGAGCTGTAAGACGTCGAAAATATTCCGTGAATCATCTTACCGTGCATATTGTCGGAGTCTGTCCATGAATCTTGCTGCTGGTGAGAAAGTCGGGAGGCTTGGGCGCGTCCGAGAGAGGCTTCGGGCACAAAGCCGACGAAGTAGGAACACTGCTGGCGTTCGGGACGTGGCTGGTAGGCAGTGGAGCGGCCAGAGGGAAGTCTGGTCGGTAGAACCACGTTGGCCACTGTAACATTTCGATTTAATTAAACGACTACACTCGCGGGAGGATTCGGTTGGAAATTAAAATCGCAGACGCAAAGTGCACGCGATCCGTCTCACAGAAGGTAAACAGGAACGAGGATATAATATCATAGTGTGGTACATTAAAAGCAACGATTTTGGATTTTAACGGAGCTTTGTTCGTACATTTGTTTCTCATGTCCGATCGCGGATGTACTTACGAAGTTTAGACAGTAAAGTCTGGGCGTCATGTGCAAAACGTGGCCAGTGCGCAGGGTTTTTATTCAAAAGAAGCTGTAATTAATTAACTCTTGTTAAAAGTACCGTTGAGATGCCTGTCATCGCAATCGTATTGCTTCTGACAAATTATTTCTTGATAAATCACAGACGTATACAACGTCGCTTATAACCCTCGAAATTCCCCATAATTCCTCGTGACACCAGCATCCCCGTGACAAAAAACAGTGATTTACTCCCGAAAACCAACACCGTATCGACCGCAATTGCACCCCGAACGATAAGAGCGGAGAAAAAAAGGGGGACATAATTCAGACAAGCATCTTTAACGTCTCGAGAGACAATTTATCGCGCAGATAAGCAGCAGGACGGTGTCACGCGTAATGCACCAGCGGGAGAAAAAGGATCGTCGACTTTATCGAACCCTTTGAGACGCACGAGGAACCAGCCCAGGCCGATTTTCCAAGTGGGAAGGGCCGTTCGCCTGTCATCGAGAGAATTGGCCGCCGCGAAAGAAAAAAGGACCGTGGCGCGCGTGTTCCGGCGCCGAGATAAAGCTGGATCGCGGCGGAGGGCAGGCATTAGTGTCACCGAGTGAATATGAGGCCCTCCAAGATGGATGACACGCGTCCCTGACCCCGTAAGAAGCGCAATCGCTTCGAGGTCGCTGGTATGCGTGTGGTCCATTGTACGGTGTTCCTCTAAAGGGACAGCCGGACGGATGAAAAGGAGCCACGGTGGTAAATGCGTAAAGAGCTTTTGATCGTCCTGCCGCGGACGACACGAATTCCGCGCGATTATTCCCATTGACGCGGCGGGACAAGATGGCCGCGTCGCGTCCCGCGATCGCGACGAGATACAACAGAGCGCCTTTGTTGCCTCGGCTCGCCTCGTATCTTCAGCCCCGACGCGAGCAGTGGCAACTTTTAACCTTCTTTTAATCGGAGACGGTAGCTCGGAATTTTTCCAATTTTTTTCAAGCAAGAAATCGGACTGTGGAATAAACGATTCGCAGCGAGGACTAAGAGTAGAAATGCGAGTTGCAATGGATAATCATTACGATTATGACGCGTTCTACGCGACAATCGAGCGGCGGAGAATAAATTAAAGCATGGCGCTCACTGGAGCCACGTTTTCGCAGAGCGCAACGTCAACGAGGCCGCGAGAACTCGATGGAGATGCGTCGAAGAAATCCGTCGTCGTTGGACGTTACGAATCCATTTGGGTCAGACGGGCGTTGCGTCAGAAGGACGCGACGATATCGCGTGTTTCGGTTATTTTCGAGTGGCAACCCGATCGGTCACGACACGCCGGAAGGTCTTGCGAGAAGATGGCGGGAGGGGTGCTGGCCCGTTCCGCGGTGGTCTGGCGAATGTCTCGTGTCGCTGGCTCGCGGGAGTTAACGGCGGAACCGGAATAACAAACTCCTAAAGTTGGTGAGTTAACGCTACTTCGTGCGCTTCTGTTATTTTCTGTTTATCAACGGCCATTCTGCGCGCCGTGGACCAGCCGCGTAGCGGAAACCGTTCGTGCGACCTTGCCGTGACTGCGTCGGGAATCTGTGCTCCAGTCCCGTGGTTTCTTTTCGAAATAACTGGTAGAAATCGGGACACATCTTCGCGAATAATCGTGCGTGCATCGTTGCGCGTTCTCCGTCGCTGCGACACGCAGCCACCTCTTGGAGAACAGAAAATTTCACGAACGATAAAACTGCCAAAGTAAAAATACCATCCCTCCCGCGATATTCCGCGCGCAAGTCAGACTTAACAATAGCGAACCGATTCGTCGCCACCCTGTGTACCACCTGATCTTATACGACGCAGTAAAGGCGTCATTAAACTCCACCGCGGATCTTCTAATTTTACCGAACGCGCCAACAATGACATCATAATACAACAGATCTTTTTTTTTTTTTTTTTTATTAACCATCAACCCACCCCCGTCGCCCCCACGGTCGCCGCGCGGCGTCTTTAACACGTCGTTACGAGGCCCGACGCGGAGGATCCCGTACACTTGCATCGACGATACTCGGATACGCGGCACGTGTAATATCGACGGCCTATTTTCGTGCCCGGGAAACGTGGCGGCGGGATTTTTCAGATTCCACGGCCGCGAGTCAGCATCCTGCGCCCGGTAACCAAAGCAGACGCGTCGCGCGGCGTATCTTATCGAGACCTGGCCAAATATTTGCCTTACGATTAATCAGCGTCCCCTGCTCGCGACGCTCTTGCGGTAGCCCCATGCGAGATCGTAACGGTGATCTACGGGCCGCCAGTCTACCGAAAATAGTGCCCAAGCGATTCTTTCCGAAACCTCGAACAACCCTCGACAGATTTAAAAAGCAGCCGCGACGAAGTGGTTTAGTCTCGAGGCGCGACAACGGCGAACGATCGTTGGACAGGAAACGGGCATCGAGGGCGCGCGGCCGATTTAAAGAGCGGGGAATTAACGGGTCGAATCGTTGGATGATTTATCCGCGAGGCATCCGCCGGCAATTTGACCCGGGGCTCGCCCTCGGCTCGCCGCGTGATCGATATTCGTCGCTTAAGAGCCATTAAAACGGGCCCCGGGCATAATTACACGGCAGGACAGATTGCACGTTGCGAGCGAACGGTTATCGATCGCGATCCGGCAAATTGATTCGTGCGCGCGTACCGATATCATTCCCGAGGATGGAAACGGGGACGTCGGCCATCGGCTCGGTTCCGTTTCGATGCGATTAATCGAAATTCACCGACCATCGTACGCGCGAATAGCTGAAATCGCGATTACTTCGTTCTCGCGTAAGAGAAAGCTGGCGTCGAGGCGCTCGTGGGTGGCTTTCGTCATCTTCGAGCCTAGCGGAAGAGGGAAGACGATAGACGCCAAGGGGGTGTCGTGAATTAGGCTCTTCTCGATGCTCCGTCGTGGAGGGACGGTCTGACCACAGCGATTCTCTCTGAGAACGTCCAAGCGGAAACACAGAGAAAACTTAGCAGCTCTGGCTCTCCGCATTTTGCAAGCATAAACCAGAGCTTTCGCCTGCACTTGCCAAAGGGGCAGGCAAGTTTTCAGCGAGCGAATTCGTTTGTCCAACGGTGACCTTTCGCGCGGAGGAATGCCCGTCGCGTTTAATTGGAACGCGCGCGAAAACTGTTCGCGTGACAGCGGATAAAGAACGGAATTCGCCGGCCGGGCTCAATTTCACAGAACATTAACCCACCGCACACGTTGCCGTGTGTTTGCGCCGCCTGTAGCCGAGGCAAAAACCGCGCGGATCGCGACACGTCACTCGTGACACGGGTCTCTCGCTCCGATCGGTCGAGGCTCCTCGCGTCCGCGGCGAAGAAACGCGCGTGCCACGGGGCAAAAACCCCGAATTCCGTTCTAGCGTTTCATCTTCTCCTTTCTCGACGATCATTTGCTCTGTCACATTAATCGAGAGCCTCCCGGATCTTCTAATGCGATCCTACTTCTTCGCCTCGAAACGATTTCTCCGGCTCTCCCGTGCAACCCGAGTTATTAACACGTTCACCGCGGATCCGTTAGGACACGCTATATCGCACCAAGCTCTACCGAATCGCTGTAATATCGTGCAACGTCCGCCATACGACGTGTCATCGTACAGATTCGAGAACCGTTTCAGGGAAAAGTTGGGCGAATTTAACTCGAAAGGTGGCTTGGAAATTCGTCGCGATTGCGATTACCCGAGGAAGAGGGTTGCTGATGATGGCGAACACGTCCGCGACGCGGCTGGAAGATGCGACGCAACGAAAATTTCCGACCGCGTAATGGCAAAGTAAGGATGGCCCAGCGAGATAAACGCGAGCCAAACTACTTCATCAACGAGCGGCCTCGAGAGGAACAGACCGCGCGCGCTCGCAGCGATGGGAATAAAACACTTTGGAGCGGACTATAAATGTTGGATCTAAGCCGCGTCTAAAAGGGAGAAAACCGAGAGCTACGGAAATTTTTAGCGATCGTCCGCGTTTCTACGTCCGTGAATCCGGGAAAGCGCAGATTGGAAGATATCGCGATTTTGAAATACGCGAAAGACTCGCGATCGATAACTCAAAGTTGTCCGCGGCGAGCGTCCGATTTTTCTAACCGCTGGACACTTTCGAGGAACTGAACGTACCGCGTCCATCACTCAAGTCCGCACGCAGCATGCGTGTATGTAATAAAGTATTCCTTACAGCAGAAGTTGCGCGCTTAATCACCGACGTCGTTAAAGCCGTGCTCTCCCCGCAGATGGTTAAATAAGAAGCTTATAAAGCGATCCTCCGTTTTTGCCTCGAAACGCGCGCATTGGAATGCAATAACGTTTGCCAACTTCTAGAAAACACGACTGCGGATTCTACGAAAATTTCTCCTGTTACCACTGTCGCTGTGTGGGTACACCCGGGGCGTCGTAGGGGACGCGTACGCGCGTACCTATCGTTTTTGTTTCGAGGCTCGTCGAGTAATCGACTCTCGAGGTATGCGGTGGGAGATCCGCGAATGAATATTTTCGACAAGAAACGTCGAGAAATTCCATTCGAGGCTCCTCGATTGAAACGCTGATCACACGTTGCGTCCACCGCGAAGACAGCGTCTGGAGAACACTGACGTCACTGGTATCCTCCAGCGTGGACAGCGTCGACTAATTGCAGGCTTTAGCGGGCATTACGCGCGCGTGCAATCTCGCGACAGCCAACCATTTCGACGGGACACGCTACCACTGACGTGTACACGCCTAAAAGCAAACCTCGGATCATCCTCGACCTTTAGCCGCGTCGATCGATCCCACCAGCCGATAGCGTCTCGCGAAACCCTGTCCCGTGGCCATTTTCCCTGTCGTTGCGTCGATCGTACGCGCGATACCGCCGGTACCGTGGTTTTCTCGCTTGGTTTCTGTAAGAGGAACACGTGGAAACGTTTCGACCAGTCATTTCACGGATTTTTAAGCGATTCGGGTACCCAGATGGCGCCTGATTGCTGTCATTTTTGTCTCGCGCAGTCTGTTGAAGGAGTCGAGCGTTGAGGTTCGAAATAATATGACGGAATAAAATATTACACGTGCAGACGTATCAAACGGGGAACTGAAACCGCGTTGGTTTGTTAGTGGATCGTCGAGCCAGCGGTATCTGCGAGATCTGGAAGCTGCGACAGCTGCGACAATTATCCTCGAAGTCGTGTGCGGCAGCGAGGAGGAAACAAACGGAGGAAGACGCAATCACGACTGCGTCGATCTTTCCTATCTCGAGGGACAATCAACGGAGTCGAGGAACTTTCGATGCGCCTTGAAAGTATTTTGACGAATTCGAAATCTACATACAAATCGCGAATTTTCCGTTTATTGTTAAAGCGTTTCACTGTTTGAAGGAACGAAGGAAGAAAGAAAGGGAAAAGGAGCGCAGTCACCACGCGTGACAACGACCGTGGAGGTTAAACGCGGGGGTAACAAGCGTGAAATTCCGAGGACGCGTGGAGACGATCGTCCACGGTTGACGCGCACGCAACGGTGACACGCGGTGATCGGTGCCGGCGGCTACGGTTTTCAATTCGCCTCGAGCGGTTGAGCGGGTTTATCTGATGCGGCGCGGACGCGTCGCAGCGTCGCTCGCGAGCGGAGCGCGTGCGACACGCCACGCGCCGCCCACCTCGCGTCTCCGTAATTACCGGCGACAAAACGAGCGGGGCTGTCGCGCGTCACCGTGACGAGACGACGACCAATTAATTCGACGCGACCGTGGCCAAGCAGATTACCATCAGCCGTGGCTGTTTTCTGCTCGCGTGCCTCTGGATCGCTCCTCTCTTTTTTTCCTTCCGCTCGACGAGGCGGGAGGGGGTGGTAATTGGGACCATTGCGGAGATGAGCAAAAGGGACCCGTGGCTCAGTTTTTATTCCCTTTTCCCGGGTGTACGCCGCCGATTCTGCATAATCGCACGCAACTTGGGGACCGAGCGAGCGCGGCTATTTAGATGTAGGACGAGATAATCGTCACGCTTCATCGGGTTGCGTGGAATTTGTGGAATAACGGAGATTGATTTTTTTCCTAGTTTCGTAACCGGACGATTTTTTAGTACCTTAACTAGCCTCCTGATAGATTAATTTCAGTTATTACTTAAATGTTATGTTATACTTTATTAATATGTTGCAAGGGACGTGAGTCTTGAAATTTCCACTTTTTCAGACGATTGGAAAAAATTGCTGCAACCACTGCATTGCACAACATCGCAGTGGTCTACGAACGAATTTTAATAAAATCCCTTCAAAAGAAATGGAAACATCGAACTGTTAAGATTTTCAAAAATATCGTACCTCAAAAGCTACAGAAAAACTCGTCCCCGCGACGTACTGAAAATTCGTTCGCATTATAAACCAGCCACCAAGAAGAAGTCATCGATAGCTAAACGCAGTACGTTTCAGACGTTTGGAAAATATTGCTACAATCACTGTATGGCACAACATCGCAGTGGTCTACGAACGAATTTTAATAAAATCCCTTCCAAAGAAATGGAAACATCGAACTGTTAAGATTTTCAAAAATATCGTACCTCAAAAGCTACAAAAAAACTCGTCCCCGCGACGTACTGAAAATTCGTTCGCATTATAAACCAGCCACCAAGAAGAAGTCATCGATAGCTAAACGCAGTACGTTTCAGACGTTTGGAAAATATTGCTACAATCACTGCATTGCACAACATCGCAGTGGTCTACGAACGAATTTTAATAAAATCCCTTCAAAAGAAATGGAAACATCGAACTGTTAAGATTTTCAAAAATATCGTACCTCAAAAGCTACAGAAAAACTCGTCCCCGCGACGTACTGAAAATTCGTTCGCATTATAAACCAGCCACCAAGAAGAAGTCATCGATAGCTAAACGCAGTACGTTTCAGACGTTTGGAAAATATTGCTACAATCACTTTATGGCACAACATCGCAGTGGTCTACGAACGAATTTTAATAAAATCGTTCCAAAAGAAATGGAAACATCGAACTGTTAAGATTTTCAAAAATATCGTACCTCAAAAGCTACAAAAAAACTGGTCCCCGCGACGTACTGAAAATTCGTTCGCATTATAAACCAGCCACCAAGAAGAAGTCATCGATAGCTAAACGCAGTAAGAGAAAAACAGCCGACAAGTAGACACCTTTAACGGCTGCGCCTCTCAACGCCCGTTGATCGCCGCTGGTCGCAAGCTCGAACCTCGCGGACGGTCATGCAAATTATCCGTCCGCGAGAACTTGATAATAATTCAAGACGCTTGAGCGCGGATCTACGCGCGCGTCCCAACGAAAGAACGGACGAAAGAAAGCAAGAAGGAAAGGCGCGGAGAGATTGACGTTTCCCGGCGCGGCGCGTAATTATTGGCCGCGGCGCGGCTGCGGGAAAATTGAAGCGCCAGGCCTCGCCTGGTCACCCGCGATCGATCGAGTCGACGTGAGTCATAGCCAGCCGGCACCGATCGCCACCGATCGCTCCATCTCGGAAAACGGGAATTTTCTGCCAGGCGAATGGCATTCGCCGCGGCCGCCTCGCGCTTATTGCCTATTAACGCGCCGCTCGCTGGATATATTACCGCCATTACCGCCTCGGAACGTATAAATGGCTGTTTACGCGGGAAAGGTACCAACCCCGCGCAGCTATCGCGCGTTTACTGTTACAAACGAGCGCCAGCGAGCTTATGTAGTCCGCGCGAAGCGCAGCTCTCGGTAAAAGTCGCGCACGGGACGAAGAGGACGCTTCCGCTTCCGCGAGCCTGCGCCGCGTGATCCTGCCCGCCGATGGGTCTCTAATTGTGAGGGGAAGCCGCCGTTTCGACGGTGAAATTTCGAGTTGCGTAACCTGCGATGGATACGGATGGACGTGGCTTGCTGGAATGTTTGCAAACGGGGCGATGTCAATTTGGCTGAGGGTAAAAAGCGTAACCCCGCGATGCTGAGGAGAGCAGAGGGTGGTAGCGTGAGATTCGGAGCATTTTCGAGCTTCTCGCTTAACGAATCTACGTATCGCGACAGCTTTTGGAACATCACGATCAACCAACCCTCCGTCAGCAGTAAGGGTCGCACAGTACCAGGCAAGGTCGAAGATTTTTGCTTCGACGCGAGAGAGATCGAGCAACTTTCCCACAGAAACACTCTCGAGGAGACATTTTTGAGGCGCGTATCGCTCGATGGGCCTCCAGGAGGAGCCCGCGGTTGCTATTACCGCGAGGGCGGTTATTATCCTCGCGGAGGACGAGCCAGCTCGCCTCGTAGCGGCTGGTATCGGCGACCTATCGAACGGTCCGCGGCATTGCGTGGCGTACACGCGCTTAAATAAGAGATGCGATAATGCCGTGGAAGGACGAGGCAGAAGGAAAAACGCGGGGCCGCGCGTCGGAACGATCCTCCCCCAGCGTCGTTATTTACCATTTTATTCATTATCCTTTCCTCGACGCGCGCGGCCGCACCTAGGGTGGTACGCGGGAATTTTCTCTGTCCCTCTCTCTTTCTGCGTTTCAGCGAGCCACGCGAGCGCGGATTAATATTGCAGCTCGCGTGAAATACACGCGAGGCGAGGCGTGGGTTGCGACGCGCCGCGAATTAAACAGCGGAATTGCGTTAACCCCTCGCGAACGAAACCCTTTTTCACCCGCGACGATGACAATTGTTGCCGATTGGTGCTTTTTCGTGGGCCCGGATCACTCCTGCGGACAATGGCTGTTGCATTATTTACCGTCGTGTTAAACTTTGATGCCATTAAAGCGCTGCTGTTTCGCTGGCGGAGAGCACGCATTGTCCAGAGAGCTTTCAAAAGACTTTTATCCTCATTAACGCGGTGCTCTTCGTTACGCGGCTCAAAGAGAATGACGTTACCTGAAGAATCAAAGAGGAACCAAACACAGCGGACCTTCTACGAAACTGGAATACTGAACTTCATTGTGCTGCGCGGCCGCTCCGCCGGTTGTGTGTAATATTACTCGTCCAACAACGCTCCGCGAGCACGAGGAAATTTCATTACGCGAACAGATTTCCGCTGGCTAGTTTCTTTGTTTATAATATCAACTGTTTACTATCAAAGCACCAGCTCTGCGTTTCAGCTGTAACACACTTTTGAGGGAGATCGTTGCGTTTCGTTTCCAGTAATTAGACGCGTACTTTATTTACGATGGGTAACGTTCGCTTCAAATGTTCGCGAAAAATTCTGCGTGCAATCAACAGCGTTCAGGAAAAGAACTTTGCAAGGGAACTTCTTTGAGAACAGAGGTATTCGATTATCCGAAATATATGAAATTAAAAAAACCTACAGACGCTGAAAATGCAACGTGGTCGTAATAACGTGGTCTTATCGAACGACTCGAGATGGACGACGTGAAACTCGAGCGACTTCAGAGCCGAATCGCACGGTATCGCGCGATGAATGCTATCGCGGATCTCGCGATCGCCCTGGGGTGCGCGACGACCACACACAACACGCATTAATCCTCCTATTACTGGCATTGTGGTGCGCGTACAGGCGTCATCGGCATTGTGGCCGCTGCACGTACGCCCACGGATGCCATCGAACGTCGCGACGACGCTCCGCAACCCCAACGCGCGACGTTAACGAGCTGTCGTCGCCGTTATCTCTCTGCCTCCGATACCGAAGCGTGCAACCCTCGCGTAATCACCGCCCCTCGAAACAAACTTTCCGCCCGCGGGGAAACGACTCGGCCTGGGAACGTATCGCGTGTATTTCCTCCCGCGGGAAAGTTCCTCGCGTGTAAATTTCATGAAGCTTCTTTCGCTGTCTTGGAAAAACGACGCGTTGAATTGTACGATCGATTTTTAGCAAAAGC
Source organism: Xylocopa violacea (assembly GCA_963969225.1). NCBI lineage: Eukaryota > Metazoa > Arthropoda > Insecta > Hymenoptera > Apidae > Xylocopa > Xylocopa violacea. The sequence continues at coordinate 36,618,311 of CAXAJV010000005.1, read as the reverse complement.
GACTCGGAGACGTTAGAACTTTGGTGCGTTATCGATTATAAATAATAGATTTGTTGTATCCGAGCATCAAGTATGCGAAGATCCATGGCCAATTGGTATTGGCGAGGAAACAGTTATCGATCGTGGTAGACCAGGCGACTGATAATGAAAAGCAGTCAGTTGGTAGCGAGAACTGTCGCGAACCAGACGCCTTACCAATTGGGATAATGGTTGTGCACTAATATTAGTTCATCAAAAGTGATTTCTTTTATTTTAATATGACTGAGGAGCATCAGGTTCGAACGAGAGTATTTGTTGAAGAAGAAGTCCCTTCAAGAACTATTCCTAGACTTTCAAAAGAGTCTCCTGAAAAAATTTGACGATAGAAGTCAGCAGAATGAAACTCGCTGACAAAGGGAACAGAAGCATTGGCAGAAGCGCGAGGCTGCGAAGAAAGCAGCTCGAGAAGTTCGCGAAGCCATCGTAGATTCCAAGATGACCGATTTGGAGCAAAGAATTCAGGTGCTGAGTTTCTCGATTGGATCAGAGTGTGTCGGTTTCAACTAGTGAAGATAATGTGAAGACTAGTTCTTTCGTCCGCCTCCGGTTTGCTAACTGCTCCTCCAACAAATGAGCCGCGCTATTTGGTTAATGCGAATCCGGCTGATTTGCGTGTTTCAAATTTGGGTTACGTAATGAAACCTCCACATTTCGATGGGAAATCATTCTGGGAGGAATATCGTGTTCAGTTCGAAGCTATCGCGAGTGCAAATGGATGGGATGAAACACAAAAAGCAACGGCTTTAATCGCATTATTGGAGGATCCTGCACGCAGTGTTTCGACAACCCTCTCCGTTGCTCAACAGCGTTCATTCACAGTTTCCGGTAATTTCCTTTATTTTAATATGACCGAGGACCGTCTGATTCCCAACATTGGTGTCAGAATTGGGCTTTCGTTCGAAAATGCTCAGAATTTGAAAAACATTTTTTCGTTCAGATTCGTAACTCCGTTAATTATAGGGACACGAAGAGACAACCTTTCTCGCGGAACAGTGGGTGTGTACAACCTGTTGAGAACTCGCGGAAAGCAGCGGAGACGAGCTCGAAACCGAGCGCAAACCAGCGAGCATGGACCAGCGATGGGGAAGCCAATTAAAGCACCGAACGCGTCCTAATTAACTCCTCAATTACGCGGTTCCCCTCTGATTTCGGGGCAAACAAAGAAGGCGAGCGGGTTTCAAGAAGCAGGGTCACCGGCAACATCGACGACGCGTCCTCCGCAAGCCCCCCGCCGTGACCCGGCCCGCATCATCCCCCGAGGCTCTGGGTACACATTATAATTGCGCATATTAAAATGGCGCCACGACTCAGCCGCCCATCCATCCATCCGACCAGCGAGCCATCTTTAATCAATAATGGAGCATCAGGGACCATGACAACAGATACCCTTTCCCTGGTCCTTCTCTCTCTCTCCCTCTCCGTTTCGTGGACCCTTTACCACTCCACCCATCGCGAACCCCCCGTTGACTGAACTTGCAAGGGTTGCCTGCCTTTCTACGGACCGAGTTCGGGTATACCCACGCGTCGTGTTACCTCGACGACCACCATTTCGTCTGGGTGTTCAGGAAATTGTGGTTATTCCGATGGTATCGTCCCCCTTGACCCGTTGATAGCGAAGCTTCCGCGGTTTTGTTACGAAAGCTGAGTTATAGCAATATAGACAAAGCGTTTTACAAATAAAAAACAGTTTCACATCTTATCTAGGATCCACTAATTGGTACTAAAGTTTCGTCCGTACAGTCGTACAAATTTTCGTTGGAACCAACGTCGTACGACGTGCATCCCTCGACAGTCACGAACGCCCCAAAGCTATCGAGCAAACGCGGCGAGGCTCATCGGCGAATTGGCACCGTTTTCCAGGAAATCGTGCGACGAACTGTGTGCTCGACCGATCGACCGTACGTCCGGTCGATCCTCGAGCGGGGGATCCGTGGGCTGGGAGACGACTCGCGCTTACGCTTCCGAGCGAACGGTCGATATCGCAGGAGGCCGTTGCGAAGCGTCGACAGGAGGAACTCGCCAAGCGTAACGGCGTGCGTGGCACGTGCGAACCGTACGCACGGGTTTCCCCGCGCTGCACGCATTCGTCGGCTGCGGGCGTTCACGTGCGTGTCCACGCCTGGCGCGCGCGAAAACACGAACGACCGGCACCCGAGCACCTGTCAGCGTGTCGTTACGTCCACGGTTGCGCTTCTGTTCGGGGTTGAAGCGCCGCGGACGCAATGGCGCCTGTACGAGGCTGGTTGCCACCAACATGGCAGTGTTCAGACCAGTTTGCTCCTTCGATTTTCCAAATCGAAACGTCGCTGCGCGATCCAGAAGGTACGTTCCTCTCTTTTCAACGTTCGAAAGGTGCGCGCGGTTTGCGGAAAACCGCGCGCAAAGCCGCGCAATCAAGAAGGGCGCATCCACAGCGCAACACGCCATCATCGTCTCCGTCATGCAACCGGAAGTGTGTCGTTATTAGTACCCACTTTACGTAATCAAGTTATATTCTATCAAAGACCGCAAGAACTTTCAACGGGAGCTGATAATTGCCACTCGAACTTTCCCAAAGAAAACTCCACCCAGCACGCAGCGGCGTACGAACCTAACCTGACGCAGGCCGCGCTACGAGAGCTATTTTATCTGGCCGCGCGATCTGCGCGGCATTCGACGAATTAATTCCCTATCGAGGCTTCTAATTACGGCGAAATCGGCGGAAAGCAAGATAAACGAGCCAATCGAAAAAACACGCGGCTACGGCGCGGCGAGGGACACGAAATTAATGGTATCCATACCGGAGAACAAGAACGGCCCGCGAGATTATCGCGGCTGGCCGTTTAGGCGCGAGGGTTGCGACGTCACACGCAACGCAGCGATCTTTCCGCGGTAATAATTATGTACCGTTCTCGATCCATCCTATATATTGTACTAGGAGCTGGGCTATCCAAAGCGTATCGCGCAGGCATAATTAATGGAATTCGTAGCCGGGCAAAAGGCGGCCAGCCGAACGGAAACTTTAATCTAGCCGCGTTAACGAGTCAGGAGGACGAGCTGACCGAATACGGAATTTAATTGCGGTTTTTAAGTAACGAAAAACTGCTGCGCGTTACGCGGCTGCCTCGGCGACCGTTGCGCGGCGCTGGTGGAACGTGGTTTATTGGAACGAAATTTTAGCAAACGATCGGTAATTGGCCTCTGCTAATTGGACTCCTATTACCCGACGTATCCGGACGTCACGGCGACCCAGGATATTATGCCTAAAATGTGTTTCTTTAATCGGCTCGTAAACGCGCTTCGATTCGAATAGTGTTTTAATTAACGAGCGTTTGCTAATTGGAAATGAAAGTGTATTGCTTTCGAGTCCGCGGATATTTCGCGAATATATTGTAATAAATATTGCTATTAATATTAATAGCTTTGGAGTACAGGCACATTGCGCGAGAAGGTCTGCAAAAACGATGGAAATGTACCCTGCAAGTGCGCGTGATCTTCGATTCTCAAACTCGAAGCAAAGCGTAGAATTTGCCTCTTTCGAGATTCCAAATATTAAGCAATAGCGGAGAGTAATTCGTAGACGAAGAAAAAAAAATGAAAAAACAAATTGCCGAAACCCGGGATTGAACCGGGGACATTTAGATCTTCAGTCTAACGCTCTCCCAACTGAGCTATTTCGGCATGTTAATCTCTGCACGTAATACTCTATAAGAACATGATACGAGTGAAATATAGAACTAGAAGAGTGTTTTTGATGCGTGTACGCGTAAAAAATTGACTGTACCGTAATCACGAGTGAGTCATGACACTTATTAACATATACACGCGCACCATTTTTTCTCAACCATTTCTGCGTATTCCATTTTAATCGCATCTCGCGTATTACATACTATTACTACTCGCGCGGTCCACGTATTACCCGTAAGCGTAATCGTTAGAGATTTAAATTCCGATCCACGGCGCGCACTTGTACCCTCGCGATCTGGACACCTATGCGAGTCCGGTGTCTGCGCCAGGATTACCCGGCATTACGTACGCAATTTCCAGCGGTTAAAGGACGTGATCGCGGTAATGACTTCGAGGCGGGCCTGAAAATCCCGCGGGACGACGATGAAAGGCGGACGATATCCGCCAAGCCGAACGAGTCAATCGAACTCCGGCTCCGCGTGTCGGGACCGACTCGGGACAGAGTCGTGCACGCGCGCCGGCGAGGGATACGAAATTAATAGTGTCTATGCGCGGGAACAAGACGAGAGCGAGGCATTATCGTCCCTCGTTTGGGCATTGGGAGCGTGTAAAGGCATGATGCAGAGCCGTAGCGGCGCGCGGTCCAGCTCAAAGCGACGATCCACCATTGCCGGACACGCCAGGGGCGCAACAGCTTGATACATCGTTACACGCTGTTCCTTCCATGTGCCCTTCGTCCCCCCTACCTCCCTCTCTCTCGCTCCCCGCCTCCGTTTCTCCGTCTCTCCCATTAACTCCGCGTTTCCTCTTTATTCCACCCACCCTCCGCCGTTCCTCTTCCTCTCGCCTTTATCGCGCTGCATCGACGATCCTCCACCGTGGCTCACCCCTCCCCGTCCCCATCCCTCGTGCCCTCGTTGCGGAGAAGGGCACAATTCTTCGCCCCCGCACCCGCGCACCCCCGACACCCCTCGACGCAACACCGTCGAACCTAAAAGCCGAACTCGGCGCCGACGCGCCGCTCTAATACGATCTCACGATCGACGGGGCCACGAGCGCCGTAAAGCTCGGTTTACACCGGCCCGCGGGCAGCCGCCTACGCGGCACACCCGTCCTCCTTAAATCCTCCGGCTACAGCGCGAGCCTCCGCGGGGTAGACGATGTCGCGACGAACATCGCCGACGGGGAGATGAAGTCGTTCCGACCGGCTCGAGGGGATGAGGAATTATTATGTCCCGCTCCGCGGAGAGGCGCGAAACGTTCCGGCGCCGCTGCTTAGAAACGCGCGACATTTCTTTTCACTTAACGGCGAGCAAGCTGGAGGAAGGACAACGCCACTGCGCGGTCTCGCAAAAACCAGCTTCGAGGCACTCGCACAGAAAGGGATTAAGTCCTTCGCTTAGACGCTCTAAAAATCGTAGTAAATTGCGCAACTACGATCGCTGAAAAACGTTATAGCCTGGGAGAGGGTATCGGCGATATATACCTTCCACTTTATCCGGCGAAGGGTTAATCGACGTCCATATAAGACGCGAACAAGTTTGACGCCAACAAAGAACCCTCTCGCCATCCCGGGAAGAATGAACTCTCCGCGAGGAATCCATTTTCTAAATATAGCGGCCACGGTAGCGGTCGGGTGAACGACGAGGGAAGATGCACGACCGATGACACCGGCAGATATTCCGGAAGTACGCGGACCGCCGACGGTAACGTCGAAACCCCTTCGAGGCTTCTTCGAACTTTCCAATTAACTTTCGCCGAGGCGAATCGTTTTATCCCACAAAAACGTCGAATATATTAATCGCGTAAAAATCATAATTAAAAGCATAAAATTCGCGAAACACGACGCCAAGCACTTCGAATGGAACGGTATTGAGCGTAAGAGGAGTCCGACGAGATGACGCTTAATCGAGAAACGAACGTCGATATCCGTGGGTGAAGTTCCGCGAAGGGGTGCGGAAAAAATATGGAGGCGCGGGACCGGCAGGGACAACGCGGCGCCATGTTTTATGGTGGCATCGATTACTTTAATATTCGAGCTGGTAATATCGGGGCGAGCGCCAACTTCTCGGCTAGGTGTCTCAGCGATCGTAAAGCGGAATCGCGACCCTAAAGCAGACGTTCCGTGCCTTTGTAAAGTAATCGGCACGGCCCGGGAACGCTAGCCCGATTATAATAATGTTTACCATGCGACTATGACTCTGAACGCGTTTAATGGCCCCATAAAGAATCGCGGGCTCGTGTTTGACCAGCCACCATATCTGCTCGTTATGTTGAGAAGCGAGCAGTCGTGGAACCGGGGGATCGAGATCCTGTGTACGCGCTCGGTAACCGGAGTTGCTCGCTGGGATTGTTCTCCATCAACGTATTCGCGTTGGACTCTCCGTTGAAATTTATGCGAGCGAAAAAACGCGCGACCCGTCGAAGACGTCCATCGACTGCACGGTTTACGCGAAAACTCGCGATCGGGTCGATCGAAATTATTCGCGATCGAAACGCGATGCGCGCGACTAAGGTACCCGGCGTCGCAGGGGTCAGACCCGGAGGAGAAGCGTATCTCCTCTAAACAGCATCAATTACTTTAATGGCCGTGATCATAATGCCAGGGATCGCTGGCGGGTCGGTAGGTGTCAGCGATCGTAAAGCGTGGTAGTGGCCAAGCCGGTAAGCGGCTGTTCCGTGTCTTTGTAACGTAATCGGCGTCGGTGTGCGCAGCGTTAGCCGCATTACAATAACCTTCGCCGCGCGCGCTTACAACGCCGGCCGCTATCTAAGTAAGTGGCCTCGTAAAGAATCAATGTAACGTGCATTGTCCACGGTGCCGGACGCGCGGCTCCTTCCTCCTCGAGCCTTCCCCGGAAGATAACTCCGCCACTTACCCCTCGGGACCGTAAAAACCGCTCCGTTTTCGAGGCTACGATTATTCCCGTATCGTTCGATACCGTACGAGTCATAGGTCGCGTCTAAGAAGCGATCCATCATCCGCGGCAAAACGCTCGAGAGGAGCATTTGAAACGCGATCGGCGAAATCGGCACGCAGTATCGAGACACGCGTTCGCGTGATCCCTCGTTCGACGTTCCGCGGCGTTCGTTAATGGCGGACGCGATAGACAGGCACGGAGGATTCTCGATCGAGGTTAAGAGGAATATTCGTGCGTGTCGGTTTCGATCCGCGGGTCCTCGCGGGGACGCTTCGCATGGCTAAGGTTGAGAGGTGGAGCGGCCGGGGAAAAGTCGTAATTGAGGCGGATATATGGGAAACACGGCGGTGATTCCGCGCACGGGCGTATCGACGTTTCTTCCACGTGAACTCGTGAACAAAAACTTAATTACCATTCGCCACGGACAAATTAATGGTAATTGCCGCCTCTAATGGCTGCCAGAAGGATATTCCGAGGATTTTGAAATTTAATTCGACGATACTTAAGATGTAATTATGTGGCGTTACGAGCGCTTCCTTCCGCCAGGATTTCATGGCTCCGATCGAGAAAGGAAAAAAGAAAAAGGACAATCCGATAGGCTCGAGACAGTCTCCGGACCTAACGACGCGTCGCATTTACATGGAACTGCATAATCCCGTTCCGTTTCCTTCTTTTTTTTCGTGCAATTACGGGCAGTCAGCCGTGAAACCTCCTCGCCGCGGATCTCATCGTTACGTCTCGCGTATTACCATTACAAATTTCGCTCGTAAACGCAACAAAGTAAAGCCAAGCTTCCCTCGGAACCGTCGAACCGACCGGAACGAGCAAACCAAAGGCGTTTCGTCTATACTTTGCTTCGTTGTCGGTTGAAAGACTCGAACTACGAAAGACGACCCACTCCACTTGGACAATTCGATCGAACGACTGTATAATTGCACCTGTAACCACGAAAGATTCGTTCGGGGCAATCAAAGCGCGACCGAGAGGCAGGATACAGAGCTATTCAAGTGAAGGGAGCCTGGTAACGTATAACTACGCGTATTCCCTCCAGTGAAAGTAACAAAGTGTACCGACTTTTGTCGAGCAACAAGTGCCTACTTAAATCAGTCCCAACCATTCCGTAACAGAAATTGAACGGGTATTAATTCTGTTTAAAATAGTAACCGCAGCAACGAGATCAATTCCGTTGCTCGAAGGAGTTCGCTGCCACCGTTCTTTTCGAACACCATCGCAACCCTTTCCGCAAATATCAGGAACGATGGAAGCGGAGTTAATGAAAAAACGGGACGATTCTTGAGGAAGACTCTCGTTCTCCTCGAAGGGAAATCGTCGGTTACGCGGCTCGAGCAGCAATTCAGCGCGCGGCGAGGGGTGGACAGCAGCCCCCGCGTTGTTATTAAAGGACGGGACGTCAGCCGTGGACAGGCGTGCGACAGGGCGCGTGCGCGGCGAAACCGCAACCCCGTAGCCGCACGCTAATTATTTATTCCTCGTTGTGCCTTCCTTTTCGCGTGCCGTGACGATTCTCTCTCTTTCCCTGTCACCGCGTACGCTCGAATACGCCTCGACCCACCCCTTCCTTTCCGCGCGTTCTGCGGGGACCAGTTGTGTTCCGTTCCGAACCAGAATCGTCGATCGAATGCCTTCTGGTATTAGTCGGTTTGCGAACGCGCAAACATTATTTCCGATAGATCGAGGAAGGTAATTTTCGAGAGTGTTATTCATCGATTACGCGAGCGCGATCAGCCGTGTCGATCGCGTGCTTTTTTCGCGGGAGCGGAAACGCGTGGAACGATCGAGCTCGGTGTGAAAGAGGAAAAAGTAAAAACGGAGCTCCATTAATTATTCATGCGCCACCGAGTGACACGTAAAACCACGGCGTATCGAGGGGGAATCCCGTGTATCATCGAGATTGCCGGTCTCGCGATAATGGCATCGCGCGCACTTTTTATCGCGGACCGCTTGTCGTTACCTCGACGATCCACGACGGGACCCCGTTAAATGCCTGTGCATCCGAGGGAGTCGTTTCGAAATAACGTTCGTATTCCTACCGTGAATGGCTAATTACGTAAGTAGCTGAATTCCTACTTGGGACGTCGAATGGACAATTAAGGGAGCTGCTTTTTTGTCCCCGTCCAAAAACTGGGACTGTAATTACGCGAGCGCTGTATTTAACTGCTCGAAGAAATTACAGGTGGTTGAACGCGTAAGAAAGTCTCCCAAAGGATCGCGGTAGTAAAAATTATTAGATTGTAAAGATTATATCCTACGAATAGATGTAACTTCTTCTAATAACATTTCAACTATCTCCACTGAATTATTTACAAATTTATCCGACTTCAACAGCCGTGCGGCTATTACAAACGACGTATAGATACACTTCTGACCCAGTAAACGCAGACCAGAACAAAAACCATAAATAAAGTGTATCACGGTTTAACTACGCGTTGCACATATTGGAAACAGCGTTGCAATAACCGGGATTCGCATTGAAAAAATGGAAAGTCACGAGGCGTGCCATTTTCCACGGACTCGCGCAGCGCGCACTTAAATCGCTTTACGATCCGGAAAATCCGCGATTCCGGATTCCTCCCGCGATCGTCACGGGCAGAAAAGTATCAGGGCGATCCCTGCGGTGTGACAGCGAATGGGCGTCGAGTTTGTTAACGATGAAAGGCGCGTGGCCTCCTGTTAGGGGCAGACGCGATGAAACTCGGAAAGCAGTCCGTGCAGGGGCGCCCTTTTACGCTTAAATCGCGGCCCAGCTGTGAATCGACCGGTACAATGCACGAAATTACACGGAACGCATCGACGCGACTATAATAAACTAGTTGAAACGTTCAACTGTTCGTTTGTAAGACGCGGCGGATGCAATTGCAGAATTAGAGCAAATTTTGTAAGTATTTAACGAGGACCGCAAAGAAAAATGAAAAACGTACAAGTGCACGACGCACAGTGGCGTATAATGATCCCAAGGGAGCCTCGCGCAGTGCTCCTTTGAAATAAAACTAGCTGTCGGACGAATTACAACAAAAGGGAAGAGCAGTACGTTATCCGCCATTGTGTTACGGCCCCGACATCGTTACATGTACATATTAGTCTATAAATCTCGCGCCATTAACCGTGCCCCGCTCAACTAGCCGGCTGTTTAAAACTCCCCGCAGATAACAAACGACAATATCAGAGTTGTACAATATCTCGAGAGCGAAGAATCAGTCCCCCGCTATCCATCTTCGGGAACAACGTCTGCCTAACCTCTATCATCATCTATCATACGCAACGCATTAGATGCTTGTCTAACTGTATCCAAACATCGTCGACCAGTTCTTGATTCGTCTTCGATGCATCAACCCGTTCATTTGAACCCGTTACCTGTGTCCAGTTCTACGTATTCCGGCTCGACTACGAGACGCCTAATATAAACATATGGCCCGCGTCATTGTGAAACGTAATTTCGAATCGCCTCGTGGCTACGAACCGGAGGACGTTCGTGATTGACGCGTCAGCGGCGGAGTGCCCGCCGGTTGATATCGAAGCGATCGTCCGAAACACCTTTCCTCGCTCCGGAAAGCAGCGAGATGCAGGAAATAAGGGAGGCAGACCGGGCTCCTCTCGATTAAAGCTCGGTCACGAGCTTGTTCTCCCTCGCATCACGCAGCGCCATGTGTTGCGGACAATCGGACGGGCCTCAGGTAGAAGAACGCGTTCGGTTCGTGGGCCCAGGCCCGCGAAACGCATCTGGCGAGCGGAATCGCTCGGAGCAATGGCCCGTCCGCGCGGAACAACGCCTTTCTTTCGTCGTTCCTCCCTTCCGACAGCGTTATTTGCAAATCGACGCGGTTTTGCGTCGAGTAACGCGCCTGTCCGCGCGGCAGGTTATACTTACTCGCGCGCGTTTAGCGTGTCATCGTCGGAGTCCGTTTCGAACGCTCCAGGCGGCACTTCGACCGCAATGTTGCCGTTTTGGTTTCCTTCCGAATCCGTGCGCTTTCGGCGGCAATTTTTCCCGGACTTCGAAGCGAGAGTTTCTCGAGTGAAAGACGAATCCCCCGGTCGTAGCGCGCGAACGCGCGGTGACGAATCGACGCGGTCGCTTCCTGTTGGGAAACCGGAGCTAACGAAGCGGAGCTTCTTCCACTGATTTATTAACCAGCCAAGTGTATCGGTCGTAATTGCGCGACGTTCCCTGAATATTCATCCGACGTGGTTATTTACACGGCGTACAGCAAACCGTTCGAGTTACGCAGGAGTAATTACGAGCAACGGCCGCTCGTCGAGTGTTTAATTACGCATATCAAAAGGATACAGTTCGATTCATTCCGCGCGGGCACAATGTTTTACAGTTAGACGCGTAATTAAACGTATGCGATTATGGAAATGGCTGGAGCGCGCGCGCGCTACGAAGATCAGGAGGAAGAAGCTCGCGACGCGTACCGCGAACAACGAGTGCCAGGCTGTAATGGCGATCGCAAGCCACTTCCGTAATCCACCTTATTGACGGCACAATAGTTGGGATCGAATGTAACGCGGGTTCCCGGGGCCGTAACGAAATTATTAAGTGGGCGTCCCGTGCCCCGTAACGGGATCGATAGGGGGAACAACGGCGATGCACGGCGATGCACGGCGACTCGTGATCGATTCCGATTGACCGTACGCCTCATCTCCGGCAGCCTTTAACCTTTTCGTTGCGCGCCTACTGACAAGTTGTTGCACCAGCTGCGCCGACGTGGAACGTATGCACGGATGCAGGTACTTTGTACGCGCTGCTGCGAGGGGAACCCTCTCGCTGCCTTCCTGATTCCTCCGTTGGGACTCGCTTTTAGAGTATCCTGCAATTTCTTGGGTAAACCGTCGGTGATTCGCGGGTGCAACCGGCGGCGTCTAATATCGCGGATGATCGACGTGTAATCTGGAGAACAACCGTGACTCGTTGGCAGGAAATTGTTTTTCCTAATGCCGATAAACGGTTCGGAGAATGGTAGGCTCGGGATTACACATTAGGGACGCGTTGCGTACAAATTTCGACGCGGTGCGCGCCCCTCGGATCGCCGCGATCTTCGACGGGCACGGAAATCGATCCCGTCCGATCGGGATCGATCCGGGGTAGTCCGCGCGCAGGTGCGCGAGTTTCCCGCCGCGAAATTTATAGACCGAGCCGCGGTTATCCGCGAGCGAGAGCTAGCCCGGAGGAAAGGCGAGGGGATCGGCGCCGATTCAATGCCCTTATTCGCCGCCGGTGCACGTTGCGCCGCGTTATCTCGATACAGGTGCGTGCGTCCCGCCGCGGAAGATGAACGGTCGTTAGAGAGAGGAAACGGTATGCAGATGAGCGCGCATCTACGCGGCATCCACCTTGGACAGTTTCGGAAGGCGCGGAAACGGTCGCCCTCGGCCCGATTTGGCGCGGCCCCGCGATCGCCGGACGCCTAAACGGACGACAGCCGCCGGGCCGATCGTTAGTTTCTGGACTGGGCGAGCAGTAATTCCTCTTTGCTTGTCCGCGGAGCCGCTCGCGGTGGTGCCTCGCAATAAATACGGGGACCAATTAGGGTGTTGCGAGGCCGCTTGATAAGGCTCGGCTCCTGGATATGAGGCTGATGACGTATTGTGCGGCCGAAAAAACAGTTTCAGCTAATCGCGCGGCATCCGTGAAGTGGCCGCTGCGCCACCGTGGAGGCTCGCGGTGCAGCGTCGCGGACCCGCTCGTTTTACGATCGTGACTAACATGGTAATTCCCCAATGCATTAGTAGTTGGGCCGGTCCGACCCCCAATGACACGGCTGTCAGTGACCCACTTCCCAGTCACGTTCCCTCCGCGGTATCCGAGAGAAAAAGGGGCGCGGTGGGAAGGGATCGCGCGGCCAATTTGAATTTAATCGAAGCGCGCGGTAGCCAGGCCACCGTTCGCGTAATTCCTAAAGTAACCACGCGGCCCGTCAGCATTATATAACGATAGAATACGTAATGCGCTCTCGGCGGCGGATCGCGGCCAGACCAGAAGTCGCCGTCGAGACGCGCCCGCCGCACGCGCGTCTATTTTAATCCGGCCGATATTATAATAATCGTTGAGCAAACCGTTCCACGCTCGCGATCACCCCGCCTGGAGTCGAAAGGGGCCTCCCCCGAGGGGCCAAACCGACACGCCGCGTGTAATCACTGTAATTTCGGTCACGGACCGGCCGTAATTTTTGCTCGCGAGATTCCAAACTTTCATTCCATTTCATTAACCCACGCGCGCCCCGTCCGCTGTCGTCGATCCGACGGAATCGAGCGGACGGTTTCGATTCCGTTGCCGTTAATCGAGGAAAATTACCTCCGGGAGGCGTTCGTTGTTCGACGGATCGAAAGTTGGAGACGCGCCAGCGTGTCCACGCAACCCTGCCTCCGCGACCACGCGAAATGGTACCAGCGGAATATCCACGGCCGCGATTCGAACACGCCTCGCTTACGTAATGCACGCGCCTTTTGTTTACGGCGCGTCGATGCGCCGAACGAAAGAAAGCGGCGTTCGTCGATACATCATTAACGCCGGATACAATTAAAAATGATGGGCAAGTAAAATCGCGGGTCGCTTCCGCGTCCCGAACAAAGGGTATTCTCTTCGGCCGCGTGTCGATATTAACGAGTCGGACACGAGTTGAACCGGTGCGCAACGAGCAGGTGATCGCGCTTCAAAAGGGCGAGTCGTTATTAGGCTGCCGTCGAAATCGACGGTGTTCGGATCCTCGAGCACCCCCTGATTAATCCTAGAACGTTAACTCGGAGCGTAGAGTGAATTTTCTCTTCGTTCAGCAATAAATACAGCGATAAAAATAGTAATCGTTCTCCTTAGAATAACCATCTCCCCTAATAGGTCTAGCAAGATCGATACAGTAAACGTGTATCGTAAATGCGCAACGTTCGCCGTTGCGGGGCCCGTCGACGAACCTGTAAGAAGCAATCGAACGTAAAGAGACTCACAGGCATCGACGGCGGCATTCCGCGTAGCGCAGCGCCGCTCCATTTGCGTTTCCGGTTCTGATACTGCGCGGCCCTGTAGCTACTACTATTCTGATGCCCACCGTAGATCCCTGCACGCTGCTGCTGCATGGACGGTCGGAACGCGGCGTACGACATCCCGTGATACCCTTTCCCATGATAATCACCAATCTCATACCTATGAGTATGATCGTGATGCAGATAAACACTGTCACTCGGTGCACCGGACACGGGCACTCTGTACCGTTCCTGTTCGTGCTCGTGTTCCTCGATCTTCCGATCCGGGGACGGTCTAGCGCTCGGGAAGGAAGGCGGCAGCATGGCCGAGTGCCCGTAGAAATGGGCGAACCCGTAGGAATTCGCCAGGCCGCTGCTCACCGGCCGCTGGTAGCCTTGGTGAGGCGGTTGACACTGCCCTGGCAGCTCCTGGTTGCCATCGAGCTTCATCGAGGGTACGATCGGCTTCCGGTCGTAGTGGTACTCGTGGTGGACGGGATGGTACTCGTCCTGGGGCTCTCGTTTAACCTCGAACACCTCGGACGACTCGGGCGCCTCGACTTTCACGCGGACCCGGCCGTCGGCCTCGTTCTGGTTCGAGCTCTTCGGCGAGCTCCGCGGGTTCGGGTCCCCGTCGCCCACGCTGCCCTGCTGCATCCTCGGTGCGTCAAACCTTGCAGTCGATCGCGCGGAATCTCGCCTCGGCTGAGGCGGGCGACACGAACCTGCTGCGGTGACCAGCGGGACCAGAGTGCATCATTTGGGGGACCAGTGGGCCAGCCTCGTCGCGAACGATGCTAGCGCGTGTGTTTCGAAGGTTGCGATCACGCGCGACCCTCGTGATCTTCCAAAGTCGGATAGCGGAGAAGGTGTTTATTTTCACGAAGAATCGATGTCATTTTCTCGTGGATCACTTCGAACCGATCGGTTCCTACGACGCGAGCTGGCTATCGTCACGGTCCTTGACTACTGTCCTTGGTGTCACTCGCGCGGACGGAACGGAGCTGTCGCTGCGACGAATCGATTGGCTTTCGGACGCTACTGCCTCGTATTTTTTGCCGCGAGATTGCTGCTGTGAAAGAAGCGCGGCGTGCCGGTTGAAAAGTCAGCGGTCACGTTCAGACGTCGCGTTCGGTTGATGTCTTGGACGGTCGTTAAAGACGATGGTAATAGACGCGGAAAACCAAGATGGCGTTTATCGAACGTACAACATATTCTCGCGATAAAGGTAGAGCGTGTGTTCGAGAGGAGCTGTTCCTTTCTTCTCCTGGTGGGAATCCTGAAAAGACAGCGGCGAGTTCAGTCGTTAGACGTCTGCCGGCATCACGTTCGAGCGTTACGCCCTGCCATTTGTCTCTGCGCTCGGAATCGAGTCGAAAAACGTTCGCAACGCGTCTCACTGGTTAATCCGCGGAACGTGCGAAGCACGTAAGATCGAGATGGCGGCATTCGAATGCGCGACGCATCGTCGCTGGCATCGCGACGGAGCGGAGAGTCGAAGGCACGCCGAGCGGACAGAAGCGTTCAGCTGGCACGCTGTCGGTTGGTAGAAGCGGCGTTCGTATACCCGGCTCGGTGGTTTTCGGTCGAGTGGAGGGGGGTGAAGGAGGGGAGGACAAGGGCGGCGTGACAGTTTCCGTGTCACGTGTCCCCGACCTTAAGCCCCGCCTACGACTCCGATTTTCCTTCGCTCGGATCGTTACCTGGCCCTATCGGAAGCCCTTTCCGCCTTCCTCGTCATTCGTCGCGTGTCGCTCGTACGAGTCGCTCCTCGCGACTCCTCTCCTCGACTTCCGTCGATGGCCACAGGAACGTCACTTTCCGATTAGACGGCGTACGCGAACGGAGCGTGTCACACGGTTCGCGCGGTTCCCTTCTTCTCTCGCTCTCTCTCTCTCTCTCTCTCTCTCTCCTCGCAGCTACTCCCTCTCCAACACTCTCGAGGGGGACGACGACGCGACGTCGTCGAGCGTGAAGAAGCACCGTGTACACGCGCGAGCACGGACGGAGCCGCGTTTTCACCGTGTTCCGCGAACTTTTTACGGTACACTGCCTCGGGAATCGAAACGGTAACCGACGTGCTCGGTCTCGTACGGCCGCGGCTAGACACGAGAGGGGGTCGGTCGAACGGTCCGGGGATCGAAAACCCCGTGCTCGCACTCTCCTCGTACGCGGACACGCGTGTCCGAACCGGTCTCCCGCGGATTCTCGCGGATTCACGCGAAACGCACGATCACTCGGGGCGAGGGACGCAACGAGCATACGTAAGGATGCCGGATTGCCTCGGTCGAGCTGATCGCGTACGAGTTTCGTTCCACGCAGCGTGAAACTCTTGGCGGAGGTGCGCGGCCACCACCAGCCGGCGGGAACGCACGAGCATGCCCGAGCGCGGCCGACCGCCGCGATACGTCTCCTCTACCTACGGAGCCGAGCCGCGCCGGCTGCCTCCCGCCGCGCCGCGGACTCGCGCCACGGCCAGACCCACTTTGCGGGCTCACCTTTTGTCGGATCTCGAACGCCGCGCTTCTATTCACGGTTTACTACTTCGACCCGCGATCCGTCGCGTCCGCGTTCCCTGCCTACACCCGCGTTTTCGCCCGTTTACCGCCCCAGACGGGCCGCTCCTCCGAAACGAACGCCTTGCCTAACCTTCTTTTCCCTACTTTCGCTCGCCATTGTCGACGCGAGATTCCTCTCCTCGAAACGAGCCGCTGGTTAACCGTGCACACGGCGACGAGTTAATAAGAACGTAAACATCGATCGAATTAGAATTCCGATACCCGATGATAAATCGATAGTAGGAGCGCGTAACAAATAAATTCAATAAGCGGCTTTGGTCGAGGAGTTTGTCAGGCGCGTAATTACTCTGCCGCTTGCTGGCCGAACGGAAAGAAATGTAGAGCGCGAGTAGTTAACGAACGCTCGCCGTTCCATTAAAGCATCGTTAATACACGACGGACAGCGGCGCGCGAGAAGAAACACCGGCGATTTCCTCGAGCGAAAAAGCTCGACTCGCGTTGACAAATGTCTTCTGTTCGAACGTCTCCGCGCTGGATCGTAATTGAAAGAGGGAAGGGAAAGAAAGGAGCGGGTAAAGCAGGACGTCGATCCGTGCGAACGCGGCCGCTCGCGAAGCGACGCCGCGTTAGACGCGAGAGCGGGCACTCGATAAGGAAAGCACCTACAGCTCCGCCACGTAAACGGGGGGGAAATTTATCATTTCCGATTCTGCGTTACCCTCGGCGCCCGTTCCGATGAGAACCGCCATTCGCGATTCTGTGCGCGCCGTTACACGATATATCAGATTACGTATCCGTTGCGTCATGTAAATTGATACTTGTACACGGGCGAACACCATGGGCGAACATTTATTCGAGTGATAAATTATCGTAATGCTGAACAGTCACGCTTTCAATTCCAATTTCGCTAACTGGATCACCGGGAATCACTCGACAGCCCGCCGGATGGGAGCTTAATCCGCGTTATTTAAGTGCGCATGTAAATATATAATTACATAGTCGCCAAGATCCTGTCGGCTCTTACGCAACGGCGCAAAGAAGCCTCGACGAGACTCGATCGTTCCTTCCATTAATCTAGTCCCACTTTTCGAATCGAAAAAATGCCGCTCCTTTGCTATCCTCGTACTCGAAAGCGTCTGTATACCTGTGTTCCGGTTTCGAGACAAAGGAGACAGCACCCTCGACTCCCTTTCCTCGTTCGCCCAGTGCTGCGCGTACTTGTGCCTACGTGGAAGCGGGATGACTGGTGAGAGAATTCAATTTCCACCGTCGTTATCGCGGTCGCATCTTCCACCTCGGAGCTTCGCTCGTCCGCTCCTTTTTTCCGTAAGCGAGACAGGGTGCACACCTCGAGAGGACCGTCGCGATCTCGCGTCGGTTTGTGTTTCAAGCGTCCTCCTGTTCCAGCAGCGTCGCGTAAAACGAGCGGAGAAAATTCGAGGAATCGATTAACCCCTTACGCTGCACTTTACGCCACGTTCAGCCGCGAAAAAACGAAATTTTTCACCTCTCGGGTACTCGTTTCGACACGCGACGTCCAGTTTTTGTCGCGATCGGGCTTTGCTCCGATTTCTTACCGCGCTCCGATCTTACTTTTGTTAGAACGCAGGATTTGCCAAGTAGCTGCAGCATATAACAGATTTAAATTTACGAGAAAGTTATATGAGATGGGAGTTTTTAATAATTGGAATATTGGAGCATATCAGACTCTTTCTAACACTTACGAAACTTTTCATTTACAACAACAACTACGATTTTGAAATTGCACCAAGCTCCAAAGAGCGATCTATTCCAGACGAGCGACGTACTCCACAAAAGACTCTAACGAGGAAAACTGAAGTCGCCGATAACTTAATCGCGTAGTGGCAATAAATTAAATTTGGACAGGAACCGACACAGCTGGACGGAACGCTCGGTCGCCTCGACGGGGGTTATCTAATCGCGGCCGCGACGCGGAAGGTAAAAATCGCGGCGATGCAACCGGGCAACGTCAACGCGATCGATACCAGCTGACAGCGACGTATCGGGACCGAAAAATGTTCGCGCTGAGATCGTCCGCGACCTTTAAACGTGTCCGACGATTTTTCAGTCGCGTTCACGCGCGATAACGGCCCTGGCCGCGCGGAACATGGCGAATGCTCGACGGGTTGAAGAGCGCGGGTCCTCGTTACGCAATCGGGCCACGCTTACCAGCTGTCCGACCGCCGAGCTGCCGTGGGGGAACAGTGGGGCCACGGTATCGTAGGGCAAAGAAAAACAAGCCCACGTCAAGCGCGAACATCGATTACCGGCTTGTTTAGGTTAGACGATGATACGCCGCGTTGCAACGGGGTATGCGGAAAATTAGACCTATTTCCGGGACTGTTTACGCGACTTTCTTGTACCAGAGTCCTGTGCTCGCGTATATTAAGCGTTCGAATCGAAGCAATTTTATCTAATCGAGTGTTTCTTTCGCGCAGCAAAACGGAACTTACGATAGACAAGTGGGTGCGCAAAAAATGGGCGAATGAAAATTTCACGGATATTTATTACGCGAAATGGAATCGCAAATCGAAAGAACTCGTTTACCAGCGGTGCAATGATAGCTCTGCCGCTGCACGATACGGAGCACGCGATAAAGTCGAATTTCGAAGCGACGCTCGCCGCGTTGCAGAAAGTGAAAGCGTCTTCGGCGTTGCGTCCGTTCCACCGACACGCAGATGCGGCACAAGCGTTCTTTATGCGCGACTCCGCGTTTCGCGATACACGTCGACAGAGATAAATAGCGCGTACGCGGTCGGTCAAGAGCCAGATCCGAGCATAGTCCGCGGGCAGGGACGCGGAGTCTGCGACTCTCAATTCGCCGGACGATGCCCATCGTAGCGGTGGGTAGAGGCCGAGCGTTCCACGAGCATCCCGCCTCCTCCTCTAATCTAATTTCCAATTTCCGCCCGGAGGACGGTCCGCGCGATAAAATTCCATCTACACCCGACCGACCCTCTCTCACCCCTTTCCATCCCCGGCCGCGGAGGAGCCAGGTAGCCACCGGCGCGGCCAGAGGACGTCCGCGCGGGACGGTGTTGCGAAATACGCGGAATCTCGCGAGGAATTTCGAGCGGCGTCGAATCCGTGGCCCCGCGTTTCCTGGAGAACGATCCGCGAATGGGCGTGTGTCACCAGTACGGCACGGGGACAGATCGGGCCAATGGGGAGGTGGGAAGGCGTGGATCCACGGTGGCAGAGGACAGCAAGCGGACGACACGGGAAAGAAGGGGACTCTCGAGCGCGACACGAGCCGTCCCTCCGTCCCTCTCGACTCCTTCGCCGCGTCTGTGTCGGTGATCACGGTCGCACGGTCGCGAGCGCGAGCGGTGGGGCGAGCGACGGAGGGGTCGTAGGGGAAGTCCGCGCGCGGTGGGGACACCTGGCCACGCCCGCTCGACTGTCTGGAGGGGGAGGGCCGAGGGAGGGATGAATCGAGCGCGCCGGCCACACGGCGCATGTGGCTCGCGTCCGATGCTACGCGTACGGCACACGAGCGAGACGCGCACCAGCTCCGCCGGAGAGGAACGATTCCGAGCGGTTGGCTATTTCCGACGCTGGATCGGCAACCGAATTAGGGGGCTAAATAGAATGGAATTTCTTTGTTTGTTTGCGTAGCTTCGCTTCGAACGGGAAACCCGACCAACCTTCTTGGGTTCGCGTACTTAGCGCGCGCTGCGCCGATCTCGCGAGCGCTCTTGTCGCCTTGGTGGGATCGAGGTTCGTTCGATTTCGTGGCGCGCGATGTCGGGAACGAATGAAGAATTCACTGCGACCCTCGAGTGCCGCTCTAGCCACCCATTCGTTTGAAAGCCATTTTTTTTTTTTTACGATTTCAAGCGCAGGTACGGTGTCGCTCGAGCGTTGGCAAGCATTTTCAGACTTTTCGTGCGATCGTATCGCGTGGAACTAGCGGTGGCGCAAACGTGGAAGGCTCTCGCCGGGCGATTACGCGATTCTTCCCGTTGGTAGCCGCGGTCGATCCGCATTGATCTCCTTTCGTGCGTCGCGGGCGTCTGCTTTTGTAACGAGCGGGGCGAGCGAGTTACGGAATATCTGTGGGCTCGCGCGCGCGCGCGCGCGCGCGCGGACACCACGAGCGCGGTTCTAGTCGGTAGCTCGGGTATACACCTCTCGGTGGCTATGCGCATAAATTTCCTTACGGGGCTTCTTCGTCATGGATCGTGGCCACGGACGGTCTGCTCGAACAAAATGACCGTTCGCTGAAAGAAAACTGCGCCGCCGTGCGCATCAGAGGGAGCGAGGCCGGCGAGGAATCGGCGCGCTCTGAAATTGCCTTTTAAAAATGCACGAGTTCTCGTAAAACTTGGACTGGAAAAATTATGCATAGCTGCGCTTTTTTTATGCGGATCGAACGCACCGCCGTTTCTTTTTCCTTTTACCGGCAGCGACCGATCCCGTCGAGCGGCCGGCTCGTAACTCTCGACGGATCGCTCGAAATTAGTCTACGCGGACTATTTTAGTAATATGTACACTCTTCATCGAGCGCACAGTGGCTTGCGCGACGTAACGAGGTCGTAAAATCGGTCAGGCGTCAACGTTTACATGTTCCAGCGATCCTAGAGGTACGTTTACTCGTAGCAGAAGAAATTGCTATTCGTCGAGGTTTTACTCTCTCTCTCTCTCTCTCTCTTTCTTTCGTGATCTCTTATAATTAGGTACAAGCGGAAGCATACGACGCAAGAAAATCGATAAGATCCACCCCGCGTGTTTGATTTGTGACTGCAGGAAGGGTCGCGCGGAAAACGGCGTCCATCGTCCGACAGGTCGTTCACGCGGCCGGTGCGTTCCACGAGCGATTGACGTCTCTTAATTGTGGATTTCCTCTTATCTACTGTCACCCTATCCTGTTGTTCGCGCGGGCCGCGCTAAGACCCGGGATTAGTCTCTCTATCACCGACGACCCACGTCGAACGCCTAATCTTTCCCTCGATAGCCACTCGCGAGCTCGGCTTATTGCGTATCGATCCGGTCGCTCGATACATTCCGTCTCGCAGTGCCCGGAATTCTACCGACAAATATCGCGCTCCGATACGCGGATTTACCGGATGTATGCCGTTCCTCGATCGCTGATTAATCACCGTCGTCCGTTGCGGATTATCGATCGCGGGATCAACGCTGAAGGGTTTAGGTGTCTTTCGAACGACACGAAGACAATTCTTGTTACAAACTGGCGTAGCTTTGGCACTTCTAGCACTGCTATTCCTAACGTGCTGGGAATCGGATAACGAGACATTCTTGTTCCAAACATTAATTACCTGTTTGTAGGTTTTGGACAAGATAGGTATATAAATACAGTTATTAGAGGAATAATCGTTGCGACGGTAGCAGATGTCCGTTCGTCGTCGAAGGGTTGAAGTGGAGCGCTGCTCCGAACTATTAATACCGGATCGCGGGGAACAGATACGGTGTTCCGGCTCGTATAAATAGAAAAAAAAAGTCGATAGGCGTATGGGAATTCCGTGACACAATATCGGACGGCGATAGACGAGCCGCGACTGCGTTCGCGCGGACGAAAGTTGGTCCAGCCGTGTAGTCGTCGGCGGGTTTCTTTTGACGCTTGACATTAAAAGTCACGGGGTTTCGTGCAGCCACGACTCCCCGTCACGTCACGTTGACGGATCGGCGCGCGCACTCAGGAAATTAGGCAATTTCCGGGCCGTGCTCGCTCGTGTCTGCGTTTAATAGCTGCAGCGGTAACCAGTCCTCGCCGGAGGACGAGGCGAGGTCTGCTGCTCGTACACCGTGTGTATAGGTGCCGTCGTCCCATCCCGGATCGATCGTCCGCCCGGTGCCTGGCCTCACGACTTTCGAACGAACGCGTCGTCGTCCCGCCGCCGCGACTTTTCGTAACACGTTCGTGCGCCTTGGAAACACGTCACGGCGAACTACCTTTTACGAATTCTCCGCTCCGCGGCGAAGACAGGCGATGTTTACCCCGTTCGATTGGCTCCGAACGCCACGGCTTTTCCATTTATGCAGTGCTCACCGTCGCGCCGGTCACGCGTTCCGTGTCACGACCGTACGTACGTATTAGGACCTCGTTCGAGGCCTCGTATGATTACCCGAAGACACGGTTCCGTCGGTGCATTTTGAAGGGAACGAACGCCGAACGCGAGAGCAACCGGCGAAGCGAACGAGACTGGTAGCGCTTTGGGCGAGCGCGGTCTCGTGAGTGCGAGAAACAATTCCGCGGCAACGTATCCTGCCATTACCTCGGCAACACGTGATAAAACGTAAGGGAAACCTCGACTACTCGCGTCCGTGGCGAGCAACTATAATCCGCGACAGTGTCGTGCGAGGCTGGGTCGTTAGAAAAGGCGTAATGGAGCCCCGTGCGCACGGTGGTCGGTGTTGATAGCCCGGTACGGTGAGAGCGAATCCCGGGGTCACCCCCGGGGTCGCTAATGACATACGCAGCCCCGTACACGCACGGTCCAACACCATCGCGCCGCGCACACACGTACCCCCTCGGCAAACCAGTCCCGAGCCGCGTCGATCCTTTCCTGAAACTCTGTTATAGATTGCGATCGAATCTCACGGTGGTGGACTCGCGGCTGCTTTTTCGTTTCGGTGATAGACGGGTGTTTCGTCGAGCCAGAATTGTTTAACGCCTCATTCGGAGCAAATTTCCTGCAATCACTCGTTCTAGGAATATTCGATTATTTATCTTTAAACAAGTTGTTTCCATCGCGATCTCTTTACCTAAGTAAAAACAAAAAATTCCTTATAGAAGACAAGATCGATGGTTCCCTTTTTTCCAGATGGCGGACTCGCGGTTGCCTTTTCAATTTCGCTTAGTACTTCTGTAATAGACAGAGTTAGAATTGTCAAACGCCAGATTACTCCAAGTTCAATTGGGTGCTCGTTCTAAGACATTCAATTATTTATCTTTAAACAAGTTCTTTCCATCGCGATCTCCTTGCCTAATTAAGAACAAAAAATTCCTTATAGAAGACAAGATCGATGGTTCCCTTTTTTCCAGATGACGGACTCGTGGACTTGCCTTTTCAATCTCGCTTAGTACTTCTGTAATAGACAGAGTTAGAATTGTCAAACACCAGATTACTCCAAGTTCAACTGGATGCTCGTTCTAAGACATTCAATTATTTATCTTTAAACAAGTTCTTTCCATCGCGATCTCCTTGCCTAATTAAAAACAAAAAATTCCTTATAGAAGACAAGATCGATGGTTCCCTTTTTTCCAGATGGCGTACTCGCGGTTGCCTTTTCAATTTCTACTTCTGTAATAGACAGAGTTAGAATTGTCAAACGCCAGATTACTCCAAGTTCAAAGGGGTGCATGTTCTAGGACGTTCAATTACTTATCTTTAAACACTTTTTCCAACGACATTCGTGCCATCGCGATCTCTCCGTCCGATTAAAAGCAAAAAAGTTGGCCATGGAAGACAGGAGCGATGGTTACCGGTTGCGTTTTTTTTCCAGGTCATTTGGTCCCAGCTGAACCGAGGCAGCGCGGGGTCGGGTAAATGGAAACCGCGTTACACGATGCCGCCTTGGCGTCTGAATTTCTGAAACAATGCTGGCCGCGTTCGCGGGCAGGTCGTCCAGGGACGCGCACACACGCGTACCCCTGGCCAGGGTGTACCTGCTCGGGCGCACAGAGGCCGCGAATAAATGCCGGCGGCCGGAGAGAACGGGCCGGAATCATGCGCGCATCCCGTACGAAACGCGGACGCAAAAGCGAAACGCGAATTGGCCTCATCAAAGCGAGCAAACAATGCTGGATGCCGCCGATGGCTCAACAACGTGTGGTTAGCCAAATCACCGTACGGCACGTAGCACACCGATGCGCATCGAATGCCGAACAATGCTCGATGCACCGCTCCGCGAAGCCACCGTCCCTCTGTCCGTTACCATCGCCTCTGCGTCCGACTCTTTCCATCCGACGCTCGCGACTTTGTCATTCTCCGTTCGCGTGGGCGTTTCGTTCGTTGCTCGTTAGGTCGTCGGAAATGTCTATTAAAGTGAAACTCTGCAGATTCTCGAAATACCAACGCGTAGACCAGCGGTTCTTAAACCGAGGTCCGCGGATCCCTGGGGCCTCGTGAAACAGGTTTGACGTTCGTTTTACATCCCCCTACTTTTCGCTTTTAATCGAGTATCGTCGAGACTTTTTGCATTTGTCGTTACTTGACTAGTTATTGGACTTGAGATTGAGATAATGTCGGTTTAAGAACTCCTGTTGCAGACTAACGGAAAACGAGAGAAAAGTTTCGATTTTACGCTACAGGTGGAAACGTCGCGAGACTGAGCGAGACTGAATTCTTATTGCAAGATAGTGGTTGATCGATTTAATTTATCCCCGTTCGTAATGCGTTGGATTGCCGTTCCGGACGAGCGTGTACACACGTGCGCCGAGCAGGACGCGCTCGAGACACTTGGACGATGCGCCTCCTCCAGATGCGCGATAACCCTTGTTTGTTTTTCACCTCGGATAGATACTGGTCCAGCGTGCGCCGCCGCGGATAATCATAATCTGAGGGCGCGAAGAGTATCGCGGGGGCTTTTTTCCTCGAGGCGAGCGTAGGATTCGTAGGAGCCGGTGAACCGTGACTCTTCCGGAGCCGTAACTCGTGCCGACCGACCACGGTTCGAGGCGCGAGCCGATAATCTTCCTTTTGTTTGTTTCGTTAAGCTCTTTACGTGTGCGCGCGCGCGCGCGCCGCATCCACGCTCGATAGGCGAACGTGGCCAGGGAGGAGGATTCGTTTCACCCTTCGATGCACCGTGTGAAAATCGCACTTTTGCCGCTCGTATAATTGTTTCGCGTCCTTTCGTATCAGGAACGTGCGACTCGTTTCGTTCTTCAGCCACTCGACCGATTCGTCGTGTAAGAAATATCGAGTAGCAGGGTGCATGCACGGCTGAAGGGAGCCATGCGCATTTCCTTACGCTGCCTCCACTCTTTGGGGTCTTTGCTAAACATTCGGATGGACCGTGGCGTTGGGGGTGGCCTCGAGGCTAATGCGTTAGGCCACAAGTATTACTAGCCATCAATTCTGTTATCATCGTTTTCGCAATTTTTTCAGCACTTCTGAAACTTTGCACTTGGACGTATCCTCTGAGGGGACAGAGCGTAAGTCCTGTAATTTCTCTGAAGCTTTTCATTGAAATGGAAATTTTATGTTGCCGATGAAAACTAACGCTAGCGTCCGGAAAGGCGTCGAGTGGAAAAAGGTAGAGAGATATATATATACACGAATGACTGAGAAGTACCGAGCCGTTTCAATTAATATCGCGGATGGAAGGAAGCCGTTCCGTGTCGTCCACGGTATCGACGCGCATGTGGAGCATCGGAGGCGGTCGGCGCTGAGGAACCGTCTAATAAAAATGTTAATTGCACGGCTCGTTAGAAGGCCCCCCGCGACGTCTGCTAGGAGTTCAGCCGGGGTCGCCTCGCGGGGAGTCCACGGGTATTTGCCTTTAACCGGTTTTTTTTTCTTCGCCGTTTTTCACCGCCCCGCCGCGTCTCCTTTTTCTTCGTTTCCTCGAATCTCTCCCCGTACGTTGCGCCCGTTCCTACGTTCGATTATTCATTATCCGCGGAGACGTCGTGCGCGCGGAATCTGGATCTCTCCCTCCTCGCTTCCTGCATCGAAGGAAACGCGGTCTTAACGAGATCGGCTCCTAGCAGGCGTTGATCGATGCGGACGATCTGAACCGCGCTCCGATGATCGATACGCGAAGCTTCTTTCTTTCTTGTTATCCTTAACCTTTCTTTTTTTTCGATCGCTTTTCGTTCAGCTGCTCGACGAAGGAAACCGCTGGCATCGATTTTGGCGCTGATTGAGCTCTCAGTCATCGGATCGTTCGTTAGAAGATACTACGCGCGATGCACAAGGTGCTTCCAAAGCGACGAGGCAGAATTCGTAGACGCGTCTCGAGTCGCGATACGAAGAGCTCGACCGGTCGAGTCTAGAATGAATATCGCGACGCGAGCTGGAAGATGTAGTTTCGCCAAGTCTCGACCAGCATTCAGTCCGCGTGCGCGCGAAATATTTGACCGAAACCCTCGACCCACCCGAAATCAGCGCTGACCTCGAAAAAGGCGAAGCGGGGTGAAAAACTTCTTCGAATGCTCGCGAGAGCAGCGTTTTTCCAGCGCTCGTTCCACTTCCTTCGAGGCTCCGCGCAAGAGGAACCGGCCGCATGGTTTTTCGGCCGGTGAAAACGCCTACGTTTTTTCCCAGCGGCGGCGGTCTGCGGATAACTCCGGTTAGGCAATACGAGCAGGGATCCGAGTGGTAACGCGCGAAGGAAGCATCCCGGACTTTTTGCGACTTTGCGGGCACGGTCGACAGAGACGGGCGGGCAAAGGGCGGTTCGATCTCTCCGACGAGGGGGTTGCCTCGCTTTTAGACGGATCTTTCACCCCTGGATGCGATGCATTCTGTTTTTAAGCATTCAGACGCGAGTAGACCGCGCGCGGCCGACTTAGACGCACGTATCCTCGGTGGAGCGAGGAGTAGCATCGCGAGGACTGGGCTCCATTCAGCCATTGAGGCGGTTCAACCCTCGGGGCAGCGCTCGAGCAGCCCTTCCTTTTATACATGTTATATTCGCCTGGGTTTTAGGCGCAGAAAACTAAAAAGCTAATTTACTTTAAAAGTATCCAAGCGAGTGTGCGTGTGCGAACGCGAACGCGCGCGAGAGGAAGGGAGGGAGAGAGAGAGAGAGAGAGAGAGAGAGAGGGCGTGGAGAGGGCGCCTCATCAAACGGGACCTTTTGAAAAGGCAACCCCCCGGGCTAATGCAGCCAGCGACAGATTGGCGGTGGCCGATCCTCTGTTTCCTATCTCTTTCGCGTCCGCTTCGCCGGGTCGTTGGCGAATGGTCATTTCGCTGATAGCTCAAACCGATAGCGAAAATGTCCAAACGTATCGCGGACGCGGCGGCCACCCCCGCCCGCGTGTATAAAGACGTTTCGCGTACGGTGTCTGGCTGTGACCCGAGCCCAAACAGGACCGATCGACCCTATGGCGGGTTTTAAACCAAAAGCCGGACGGACGCGCGCGTATGAACGCGTTTCGAGCGACTTTGCGATTTCGTTAATTAATGGACGGGGCAGGGATTCGGTGGGGTTCGTCGCGTCGCGGCAGCCGAGCCAGTGGTCGTTTGTGCAGCGTTCGTTTCAACGAGCCTGGAGCACCGCCACCGACGCTGGACCGATCTCGAATTCGAAATAAAAGCTCGTCGTCCGAGATCCACCATTGATC
Organism: Xylocopa violacea; assembly: GCA_963969225.1. NCBI lineage: Eukaryota > Metazoa > Arthropoda > Insecta > Hymenoptera > Apidae > Xylocopa > Xylocopa violacea. The sequence goes on along the minus strand of CAXAJV010000005.1, from coordinate 36,590,910 downwards.
AAACCGTTCAACAGATTTCCACCGTGGTAGCCATAAAATTGATTCTAATCGTTTCTGTTGGATCCGTGCGCGTTTCGTTCCTCGGAAATTATCCCGCTCATCTTTCACGCAGCCCGTTAGCCCGACATCGCATCGCAGACCTCTCTCAGAAAAGTCAAAGGCGATCCTCGTCGAGCCGACAGACGCGGCTTGTCAATCGCGATTTCGCACGAGACCTCCCAGCGCGTGTTCCCTTATATAATCCCGCAATTAACGATCCTCCTAGACAACCGTGCACGGTCTGCCGATATCCTTTCCTCTCTTTTTCGCGTTCCCATTGGAAGCATCGTAATTTCCATCGACTCCTCGTGGAACTCGTACCGCACGCGAACCACGTGAAGCTGCGCTCGCCCTCTTTAACGTTGCGACTCGAGGGATCGCGGTTCTCGTTTCCGCGGACGACGTTCCAGGCGTCGACAGAGACGGATTCCACGGAGTTCCGGTATACCGAGTTCCCGTGGAAACGCGGAAGGAGGTCGACTCGCGTCGCGAACCGCGGTTTCCTCGCTCGAGGAGCGAGCGAGCGAGCGAGCGGCGGCGGAATCGCGGTTACCCGCGGGGACCGTACGACGGTCCCCCTCGCCTTCATTTTTTTCTCTCTTATCCACTCGCGTCCTCCTCTTTCTGGCGCAGTCACGGCCGTTACATAGTCGACGCGTTAAACGCGCCATTATACTTGTAAATTCCGAACAATTAGCCGTAATCAAGCACAGGAAACGATCGCAACTCGGGTACGCAATTATTTTTAAATAAGATTCCGCCGGACTGTTTCGTAGGACTCGGAACGACCGTGATTATTAATCCAACGAGTGCTGTTGATCGTTAGGTAGATTACACACCGGACGCGGTTGCGCGCGGCTCGTCGCCTCGCTAGTCGCTGCCTCGCCGATTCTCCGCCCGGTTCCGTCGCACCCGTTCGCTACGGATGGGATCAACTTCGACGACGCGCGCTCCTCTAGGATCCTCGATAAATACATCGAATCGAGCCAATCGAGGGTGGCCGAGGTCCACCTTTACTTTCCCTTTCGATACGTCGGACTCTTTAATTGTACGCTACGAACGTTTGCTACGCTAGCGACAATACCCCTCTTTGATTACAATAAACGCACCGTCGAGACGATACGCGAGACGCTTTACCTCGAACCCGCAATACGCTCGATCCCATCGCTACCCGTTCGCCCGCGTTTACCCACCTGCGGTTGCGTACACCCGCTTTGACATCCCGCGCGCGATCATCGTCGCCGATGCGTTGCTCCGTCCCGTTCCGTTTCCCGCTCGTTAACGAGCGCCGCTCGCCGAATAATTCATGGATTCGCCGCTAAGAAAGTGGCAAGTAATTGCATCCTACCCAAGGCGCGGCTGCACCCCACTCCCTGCCCCCGCCCGCTCTGGAACGCGATTCGTCCGCGAATATTGATGCTAATTACAACGTGATACGTCCGTCCCGGGGCCGGCGTCGATCCAGTTCTCAAATTATCCGGCTACGCGACCGGCACAGCCGGATTTTTATGGCCCCCGCCAACCCCCTGGCCGCCGCGTTAATTCCCGTTCATTTGCGGCCCGGTAGCTTCTAATGATTTCTGATCGTTCCATTACGTCGACGGCGGTGTCCTCGCGCTCGTTTTGTCGCGTGTCGCGGCGGATCGAGCGATCCACGATCGCGCAAACCCTGACAATGCCCTGGGAACACCCTTTCGATCCACCCTCGCGCGGTCCTCGTCATGAACGTTGCATAAAAACGCGTCGCAGTTCGTTTCCTCCCATCGCACCATCCAATCGGCCAAAGTGCGACGCGATCGATCACAGGGGAAGTACAATTTCGTCGTGATCGCGGGAAAAAAGCGGCGGCAGGAGGAGGCGGCAGGAAACGAGGGCAATCCCACTATCGGCTTAGACGCGGGAAAAACTGCAAAAAGTCGCGAGCGGACGGAAACTCTGTCGCTGTTGTTCGCCGCTGTCTCTGGCCAATGAGCCGCGTAGCCTCGAAACTTTTAATCGACCGCGACGCCACGGCGTCGCCACGACTGGCCTTCGTCCACGGATCAGCGGCCTCGATCCCCCGTTTCGGGGCTAATTTCGCAAAAACGCCGCGTCCTTTCGCGAAATTGAAATCAACGACGGAGACCTTTTTGATCTTCCCGCTCGAGGGCAGTCGGGGTGACGAAGAAGTAACGCGCGCTCGATTATTGGGAAGGGCGGCGGAGGTCGCGTCACGGGGTGGTTTGTTTAAACGCAGATCGATGAAAGGGACGAGCAGGCGAGCGTGTTCTCGCGCTCCTCTTCGGTTGGCAGTGATTAATGCCGGATAAGAGATTCGTTGATTGCTCGATCGAGAGAAATAAGATGTAACGATGGCGGTGCGATGCAGTCGCGAAACTTTTCTTTTACTCGAGACAACGTTTCGTGGTATGATTGATATCCGCGTTGAGAATATGGGCAAGTTTCCGTCGATAGACGTCTTCTCCTCTTTAATGTCGACGAACCCCATGGACCGAAATATCGATCCCGTGGCAGAGAATACCCCTCGGTTCTGAATTACCCCTACGTACGAAAGCGGCATGACGTCACGCCACATATCCCTTTTCTAGGTCAGTGTGCCGGTTTTCGAACAATGGTTCGCGTTGATCTTTCGTTTTTTCCGTCGAACGGGAAACTATTGTCGTCCCTTATCGATGAGACATCCACGAATCGCGGTCGAAAATCATCTCCAAACGAGCTGCAATCAGAATTGATGGCTCTACGCGTAAACTTGGAGGGATCGATCCGTTGCGATCGCACGATCGACCGTCGTACGGCTGCTCGCGAGTCCCTGTTCGTGGTTCGGTTTCCTGGAACCAGGACTACCGATGATCGACGCGATACCAGCGACGCACGCCGCGTTTTTGTGGCTCGAATTATGGAAACGAACCGACGCGCGGTCGATTTCCACACGGAAATTTACGAGAATGGCTGCGGAGATCGATCTCGGCCGAGCGTACGGGCCGGATCGATCCGCCGGAACCTGGCGCAATTTATTCCGCTTAATCCCGCTCGGAGGCAAAATTATCGGCGGGTTTTTATGGCACGGGTTTCTGAACAAAATATCGAGAAGAGTAGCCGTTCAATCGAATGCTCGTTTCGCTTATTTTCGTGTCCGTGTAAGACGGTGGAAGCACCGGTAACCGGTTTCGCGGAGGTACGCGCGCGGTTAGATCGAGATCTTTTCGAGAAACACAGTGTTCTTGCTTATCTTGGAGGAGATTCGAGACGCAGATCCCTCGAAGATGGTAGTTGTCGGGATGACTTCATCGCGTTATGCATCGGGAGCGACGATGTATCGTGCCATAATTTGGTACTTGGGCCCTTAAATGGTAATGAATCAAAGGAAATACTGCGAGGCCCGCTAAATAACACGAAAGCGTTTCGAAAATTGCGTTCGTCGGCTCGAGAAGCAACGAGCCACTCGATTCTAGTCTTAATTTCGACCGAACGGTACTTCTCCTTGAAACTCTAACCCTGTACAACAATCTCGATCGAAAACAAACTGTACGCGTCCTCGAACCCCTTGCCGCCCCATCTGTATCCCTCGCACGATCGCGAAACAGCTTCGGCATCGCGGAACAGCCGGCCATTGTATCGTCAAATAATCGTCGACCGATAGGAAAGGCGAAAGGCAGGTCCACGGCGGGTAGACGTTTCTTATCCCGGATATCGATTGCTCGCTTCCCAGCGGGAACCCTCGAGCGGCGGCCGGGACAAGGGTTCGCCCGGAGGGGCGAGAAGAAGGGTGTTCTTAGCCGTGGCAGGGACGGTGTGTGTATCGCGGGGCATTACTTTTATTCCGTGTCATTTGAGCCCACACTCGCCCCTTCGCCAGCGGAGAGCACGACCCACGGATGCAATAGATTTTCCTTCCAAGTGGTTCTCGGGCACTCGAGCCTCGTATCTTTCGCCCCCGTCGATACACTGCGGTCCATACCTCGTCGACTTCCTTTTGTTGTCGTAAATTCGAAATGGCCCCCGTTCGCGACGTTGCTCGAGGCGTTCCTCTGGTAATCGAGACTAAGAGACGGCCGATCCTCGTCCGTTCTTCCGCCTCACTGTAATTAGACGCGGTTAGAGCACAGTCGTATCCTTGCGTTTTCAACGGAGTAGCTGCGCGACGGTAGCCTATAACCGATTATACGCACCGCGTACCGTTTCCACGTTCATCCATCGAGTTAACCCTCGAAGTTTGTTACATCAATTTTCGGACGCTCTGATGCACCATTACCAAGGAAAGCAGCAACGTTATACGCTTGGCTCTCTCGCCCCCTCCGGAATACGAACGAAAAAACTATACGGCTTCGCTTAAAGATGCGAGGGCACCCTTGTGCATAATAAAAAAAACCGTTTTGGAAGTTCCAGGTAACTCGCGCCAGCCAGGGGTCGAGGCGGCCCTTAATTTTTCAGCTCCTCGTAAGAGTTTCGAAATTAAAAACCGCGATCATTACTCTTCTTAAAAGCGCTGCCCCGCGCTGATCCAGGGTTCACCAGCAATTTATTACTCGACTCGTTCCACTCTCAACTCGATGACTCAACGGCGACAAGTTACGACTCGGCCATGTTTCACCAGCCGCGACAACCCCCTACTCAAGGCCGCCCCTGCGGTCTCCTCGCGTCGCGCGTGCACGCGAAGATAACCTAATCGGTAGAGCTAATCGGTAGCCTCGCGAAGTGATTTAACGGAAACCGCGGACGTCGCTCGTAAAAGTCCGGGGACCAGCGAGCGCCAGGCAAATGCGAGCTGGAAAAAGGGGCCGCGGGGGCGGCGGATCGGTCCCAACGGTGGCGAATCTCGTAACGAGAGGCCGTATCTCGGCCGGATCTTTATAGCCGGCAATTACTGCCGGTTCCGGGGCGCGCGCCGCCCGGAAAAAGCCGGCGAGGCGCGCGCCGTCGAATTATATAAAGATGAAAAGTTAATGCGTCGGTCGTAACCGCCCCTAACCTTCAATCACAGAGGCCTCTTACGACCGCCGCGGAGGAAATTCGGCCGATCGCGCGGGCCCCGCGACATCAAATATTCAGCGGCGTCGGATGTACGATTATGCGCTGGCGGGAGGGTTGGAAAACGACGGCTGCTTATGGGACGCGGTTTGTCAAGTGCCGTGGCCGCTCGTTTGGGCAACCGTTTGGGGAATATCCCGGGTTAGTGAAAAGTTGTCGGAGTGTCGCGAGTCGACTTTCTTATTGGATCACCGTGTGTAAAAGCTTTGCTTCTCACCGTTGGTGTATCCTTGGTATTTTTTTTTTCATCGAACGACGATTAACCTATATTTGCCCTCGACGAGTATGAAGCGCGATTCCCACAGCAGGACGAAAAAAGCGTCCTTTCCGCGTTTCTCCGCGGCGCGTCAATTCGTCGGGAACGTTTAATGGGACGCGTGTCGAGCGGACGGAGAGGGTGGTTTCCGAGTAAGTACCAACCGCCATGACAGCTAACCTATCGGACCTGTGAATAATAAATGCTCGGGACACAAGCCGGTCACGCTAGCCAAGGAGCACCGGCTTGTCACTCGAAATGTCAGACGAGGAACGTCCGTGGGTCTGCGGACTGCTGCCAGCCTATTAATTAATGAGCCCGTCCGCCATTGTTGTTGGATAGCAAACATCCGAGCCGACGGTTTCCGCGAAGACGCGGCCGCGGTGCCGCGAACCGGTGCCATCGGTCGCTAATTACGCGTAAATTACCCCACGGACCTGGGAACCGAACGGCACAGGGCCGGCCGTGAAAATCATCCCGAGATTTCAATTACCTCGGCTCGATTCGTCTGGGAAGCAACGGTGGAAACGTTTCCGCGAACTAATTCGCGTGTAATTCCCGCGATTTATGCACCGTGGGACGGGAGGATAATACGCGAGGCGTGTGTGCTCGATGAAATTTTTAATATTCTCGATACGAACTTCTCCTTCCGTATTGCACGGTCGACCCGAGCGAAAAAAAAGGGAACCTTCTCCGCGGCTCGAGAGAGGCAACGACGAAACGTTTTCAAATCGTTAATCAGATTCCCGGCAAGTGGGTAATCTATGTTTAACGACTCGAGTAATCCAGCGTGATTTATCGTACGGAATACATCTCGAAGACCATATCGGGGTTACAGTAGTGCTCCTCTTAATTGCAAAGAAGGGGGGAAAAACAAAGGAAAAAGTCAATCACCACCTCCTTCCGGTATCCCCAGCGACTCCCCATTTTCACAGCTCCGCTCGACGCCCGCGAAAGGTAAAATACCGTAAGCATCCGTGGGGCGAGGGGGAGCTGGCGGTGAAAGAAAAAGGCAGGGGACGACCGGCGAAACGGCTTCTCGCGATCACAATTACTCTTCCTAGCGGCGGTGGCTTCGGTTAGATCGCATCTAATCAGAAATTCTTCCGCCATTAGCTGTCGACGGTGCGGCGGGTAAACGACACCGGAAACCGGATGGCTCCGGTGCAATTCCTGTGGGGCGCCCGCTCGCGATGGGTTCAACCGAGGAGTCGATTCCACCGACCGGCTCGTTCAGCGGGGCCGTCGCGCGTCCCAACCAAGCCAGCTTCCGTGAGAAACGCCGGGGACAGAGCGTCTCGTCGCTACCAGCTCGCGTTCCTCCGATGCATGCAGATTGCACGCTCGCTTCTTCATTGCTCTCGCATCGATCGTTAACCGGGAACGCGAGGTGACACTCGCACTCGAGTGGCCATCGACCAACCCACCCGTTCGCCGCGAGCACTCCTCGGGGCTTCCAAGACGCTCCTCGTTCGTCGTTTAAAGCGACGTCGAGCCGTAATGTCCCGCGTTTGTCAGAGGTGAGCCCCGAAATACGGCGCACCGTTCGCCGTGGGCTAGTCGAAGCTGGGACTAGGGTGGGTGCGCGCACCGCAGAAGGAGAGCTGCGGCGAGCCGTGAGGACAGAGACGGAGCCCGGCCGCCGCAGATTACTTAGGTAATTGGTAAATACGAGGGTTACCTTCCAGTTTTCAGCAAGGGGTTGCGGGACGCAGGCTGTACGGAGCCTGGAAGTAAGATGCCTCGCGGCTTCCTGCTCCTCTCGTTTCGTGCTGGTCCCTGTCCCCGCGTAGCCCCCGCGCGCAGGATATTCGCTTTAAGGGGGGAAATGAGCCTTAAAATTGTTTAAAGCGGTCGGAAGAAGGGTCACGAATCCCCTTGGCGTTACGGGCAAGCCTTGGGGAAACCGCCCGACACTTGCCGCCACGAGAATCTTTCCGATCCAAAGACGCCGGCGCCCCCCCGCTCGATCACGCCGATTGATCCCGTCTCTGCGATGAATTTTGATCCGGTCCGGTTCGAGGGACGGGATATCCGAGTTCCCGGGTTATTTATTTATTTAGCGTCTGTATCGCGTGCGCGGAAAATCGAAGCAGCGAGTGTACCTCTGCGTACTCACCTGCGAGCCAGAGTCTCGGAGTTTCACGGCTCCCCTGTCCTTTGCCAAGGGTTGCGTACACCACGTTCGCCAGACTTAACGAGTCGAGCGCTCGCCTCGATAAAGTCGACGCGGTATCTCGACGAGGATCAAACGAGGCTCGATGGAACTTCTCACGATCGCCCCGTAACGGTATTCGGAAAACCGACGGCGGCTTCCCCGCGCACGCCCCTTGAATACGCCGCGAGACAAGCGTAAAGGAGAAAAATGCCCGCGAATAATCGGCGGGGATCGCGTCGACGCACGCGCATTACCGTTCTAATGGAAACGGAAAGGATCGCGAACGAGCCACGGCCGGCTTGTAATTTCGTTTTCCTCGTCTCGGCCGGCTTCCGGCTCGGCCTCTTAATGAATAGTGATTAATTGCCGGTGCTCTGAGACCGACTAGCTGCCATTAAGCCCGTCAGAGCCGATTCCGTCGAAATAATTACCGGCACTCGGCTGGCGAGGCTACGCGGTCGGTGCGAGCGCACGCGCGCGCGCAACCCGCCCGACAAATCGCGGCGGCCGCTCTTCCTATTCGTTCCCGAGCGTGGCTAATTTTTTAATTGCCCGCCGCCGTACACCACGCTCGTGTGAACACCGTCGTACCGTACCGCGCCGCAACAATGTATCGCTTTATAAACACGCGCGAACCGAGCCCCATCGCTAAACCGCGGAAGTTTATGCAAATCATTGGCTAGCTTTTCGAAACGGTGTCGTTACGGTGCTCCATCTTCCTTTCTCCTAATCCTGACAGTAAACTGTCCTTGAAACAAAAAAAAAAGAAGAAAAGAACGGGTATCCGAGATCAGTTTGGCATTCTAAACGCAACCCCTTCGGTGTAAAGTCAACGGTAAAGTTTTCTTTTGGAAAATCTCGAGCACCCACAGCCACTGGTGGAAGGGTTACTGGGACGTGAAGCAGATCTGAAACGGACCAAACCGCCTTCGACGCGTCGAGGAGGAAGCAACCAGCGGAAGCCTTCTCGAGACGCGAAAGCACGCATCGGTCTTGAACCACTGAACAGCCAGAATGTGTTCGCGAGCGCGGCTGGTGATTTTTAAAAACGACCCAGCCGCGCCGTAACGACGGGATTTATCCGGCAATTAAGACGGTTAATTCGTAGCCAGACGACGGTGACGGGCGCTTCGCGGTGGATTTTCGCGCGGAGTCAACAGGTCTGAACGATTTACAGTAACCGCGAGACGGGTGTAATCAGATTTTTAAAAAGGAAATTACCAGCCGACGAGCTGCCGTTACTACGCCCGCGGCGGTCTGCGTATGTATTATTTAACGACTTCGCCGGACGAAACGGAATAATTTTATCGGGCGGCCGCGCGCGCGTCCAGGAATCACCGCCGTGAAACGGATTTTTTTATTATCGCGTCCGCTAGGATACGCGATTGGAGATCGCGAGTTAATTGCCGTCAGAATGAGAGAACCTTTTAACAGCTAGCGGATCGATGCGGGTGGTTCGACGCTCGGGAGGGTAGAACCGGAAGTGGCCGCTGGAAGAGGCGTGCAGTCGTCGAAGAACGTCCCAGCACGTCTTCGTCCCTTTCGCACTGGCTTTTCGCATCTCGGTTATTAACGCGGCAGCCACCTCTAGCGGATCCGCTCGGGGCTGTTTCGAGGCCTCGCTCGCGGTGGAAACCTAGACGGACGCGCGCCTCGAGCAGCGTGGCAGTAAAAATGGCACGTGTGTCGTTAGGGCGAAGTTCGCGGCGGCGTGAATCGTAAATAGCGCGACGGTGGGCGAGGAACGGCCCCCACGGAGTACGGGGCCGCACGATCGAACGGTATTTTATTTACGAGATGCAGGCGGCGGCGATGATGCAGCGCGGCCGCGCGGCACCGTGCGGGCTCGTTTTCCACTCGAGCGATCGGCCGCGCGAGTACCGACGCGAGTACCGACGCTCCCAAGGATCGGCTCTCTCTAAATAACGCGCCGGTGGTAATAAAAGGATAATGACCAAAGAGAGCGAGCTACGGGCACACGATCCGTGGGCACGCGGCACCTCGCGAGATGAGACCGCGCCGCCACGGACAAATTTATATCGCTCCGCGGCGGAGTTCGTGGCTTTCGCTAAAACGGGCCCTGTTTTATGGCTGATCCTCGGAAGTCGTTACGGCCGCGGACGTGGAATTATCCCTGACGTCCTCGCGGAGTCTTCCACTCCGCTGGTGGTACGAGGCAGCACCCATACAGACGCCGCTCGTTCGAAGTCGATCGAGCTTCGACGGACGGTCCTGGAAACTTTTCCGCCTCCCCTGAAACGACTCTCGCCGATTTCGCGCTCGAGACGGACGAGTCTGTTTTCTCGGGCGAAAATCGGGTTGCGCGACTTCTCGTTCGAATAAAGTCGACGCTTTTTAATTTACGCAATACTTTCGCCACTAAAGTGTAATTTTTATCGACGGCAGGTGCGCGGTGCATTCCGCGGGCAGATTTCAGCGCGCCCAGGTTTTACAGCGAACATAAGTCTATAAGATATACACCGCCAACTGTTAATTACTGTAAATAAATTAGCCGCTATTCCGCGTCTACGAAAGGCTCGTGAACAAAACGGACTCTCGAAGTAAACCTCGATGTCCACCGGAGAGCCGCTTCAGCCGCTCGAATAGAGTAGAGGACCGAGCACCGTCGAGCGGAATAAATAAAGCGCGATCGGCCGTTTCTCTAAGCGGGCCGTGCTAATTATCGACCGCTGGTTGCCGCGAACGCAATTTCCCCGCTGAAAATAATAAATACCTGTTGCGTTCGGTAGGGAGAAGAAAAAAAAAAAAAAGCGGGCAGGAGAGCGGAGAAAAAAAGGGACGCGTCTGTTGAACGCGCGGCGTCCGTGACCGATCTCCTCGCCGTTGGCGCTGCGGTCGCCGGAAAAATGGCGCTCCCAGAGCCGCCTCTAACGGGACCCGCCGCGTTTTCTCATTATCGCCCGCCGTTACGAGGCTATTCATTCAAATTTACTCCGATTCCGGGCTGGAGTAAACTCGGACGCGGCGCAGCATACCGGCGTCCCTCGCCACAGAATTACGGCGACTCAATTAACCCACACGCGGCGTAAATTCCGTCGCAGGTGGACGTGCACGCGCCAGCCTCGAAGGAGTTTAATCGACCGACCGGATGGGGACGCATTCGCGGCGAACGATCGTCCCCCGAAGCGATCACGGCTTTTCCGATCCGTTTCGCGAGAGGCAGGGACGAATGAACGGCGTACGATCGCTCGGCCGGTTGCACCGTGAGAATCGAGGCGTTGCCGGGTGTCGGAGCCGAGTGCGTGCGATTAGCTTGTAAATTGAAATGGCAGGCGAGCGGAATAAGCGTTGGGTTTGTCGAAAATTAATCGACAGACCACGAGTTACTTGGGCGTGTTTAAGGTAAGCGCTTTCTATCGCTGCTATTTAATCCGCGTTCGATCGGTTCAAACGGAAAATTCTCTATCCACCGCGGATCTATACTCTCCAGGGTCGACGCAACGATTCGTTACGGGGCTAACGCGGTGTCACGAATTCCGGGGCATTCGTCGAGCGCAATTTCCGTGCCCTTATTAATCGCTGACCGTCGCAGCCCTAAAAACGGAAGTCGTAAAAATCCAGCGGCTTTGCGAACACGTAGGAACGCACGACTGGTATCACGCGATTCCCTCCCCACCTCCCAACGGTCTTCCGTGATCTGCTGGCAGAATTTTTCCGCAGCGGGACGTTATTGCTTCGGAAGTAATTATAAGTACGGTAGCCCTGGACAGAATTGCATACCGCACACCCCGTCCATCGTTCGCTCTATAATTGTTTCGACGATTCCCCGCTCGTCTCTCGCGCGCGTCGTACAGCGAGAAGGAGAAGTCCGCGGCAATAATTGCACCTGCTTCGATTTTGCTCGCTTTTTGTAGGAGGGGCGATCGCCTTATTCCCATCCATCTCCGTGACCCGAAGCACGCAACCCTCCGACTCCGATTGATGCGACCTCGCGAGACCCAAGCCTGATCCCTTCGCGCCACGCTTCTGTTTTCGGACGCCATCTTCCTCTTGCCCTCCTCGTCCGTCGTGGAAGCGGTTCTTGGCCGCGTCGAAAGCAACGGCGGGCCGTAAGAATGAATTCTGAAATTGGAAAATAGCTAGATTTCTCAACTCTGACGCAATCGTTCCAACAGCGATCCCGACACGGTCCGTTTCGCAAGCGATCTCAACCACCCGACCGAACTTCATCGGTAGGTGCACCTCGCAATGCTCGAAACCCCGTTCTCCAGCCAGAAAATCGTGACACCGACCATTCCAACGCCTTATCGCTACCCCAGATCTCGCCACATCTAAGTACACCGACCAGTCCTTATCCACCGCTTTCTCTCCCTCTCTTTCCGCGTTGCCAAATAAGCCTCCCTCGTCCGCTAAATTAGCGGCTACGCCAAGTCGGCCAGCGCCGCGAGCCTCGAAAAAAAACGCGGCTCGTCCGGGTTCCCGGAAAATGACAGCCGTCGCGCGCAGCCCCGACGATTACGGAAGAATCCGCGAGGGAAAACGATGCGACTGGGCGGCGCGGGAGACGCGAAAAAACCGGCAACGTCCACGGCGGTACGTACAATGTAGCCAGCGGGCGGGAAAGAGGTCGACGGGAGAGCGGGAGATCGGGCAATTACGTCTATTCCCCGGCGCGGCTGCCGGCGGAGGAACGTGTCCCGGGAGAAGAGGTCGCGCGCGGACGATCGTGCAGCGTGCGAAAAAATCCGAGGCGGCCGGCCGCTACCGATCTGAAAATCGTCCGGTAATCGCCGGTTGCGGCGGCGGCTGCGGGGTGGAGAGTGCGTGCTCCTCGAAGCAGGCACAAGCGACAATCGCCGGTTCCCAGCGGCCCTCACCGGGGCGACCTCTCGGCCTCTGGAGAACGGCCGCGCCCACCGCCGCGCCGACTGTTGCACCGCCACCGACCACCACGCGGCCTTCCTCCGTCGTCCTGCCCGTGCTCCGTCTACGTGCCATCGTTTCAGCGGCCAGGACTTTGTTGCGAAACCGGTTACCCTCGACGCGCCTAGACGCGGCTGAGACTCGATAGCGCTTATCAGAGCGACTCTTTTTGCGACGAACGGACCAACTGACGCTCTCGAGGAGACGAAAGTGGACGGACCTGTAGGTTGCACGTAACGCGATGCCCACGGTGTTGCAACGGCGATCGATCCCGCGAGGTCTACGCGATGCAATTTTCGAGATCTCCGTGCGCTTGTCGAACAAGATACCGGCGATTCATTATCGACGCTCGGTCGCCGCTGGTCCTTTTGCTCCCCTCTCGACGTTAACGATCGTAATTCGAGATTAAGTATCGGAAAATATATTCCTTTGGAGAATTGCCATTTACCAGGCGCAATTTCAGCGGAAGAGAAACGCGAATCGACGGACGCGTGCACCTGGAGACCTACCGCGAACCGATCTTTCTTTTTCTTGCCCTCGTTTTGTTTCACCCCGGTACAAATATTTGTAACTGCGAATTCATTATTCGGTATCGGCGCGGACCAGCTGTTCCGCGTGTCGCCTTGTTTCGCGAATCTCGAAAAATGTTGATTTCGTTGCGGACGAGGAACGCGGACCGTCCGAGAACTCGACGCAATTCCAAAATCTTTCGCTTTCAGGTGCCATTAAATTTAATACGTTTACGATCCGTAATGATACGTTTACGGTATGTAATAACATGCATTCCGTGTAGAAAAGTGACGGATCTCGAGGGGGAACACGCGCGGCCGAGCGGCCTCGAAGAAACGACGAATTCTTTGTTGCAGTTTAATCCGCGCCATCGAGTCTCGCGTCACGGTTACCCAACCTGAACCTCGTTGCAGGGATCGTACCCGCGATTCTCTTTCACCGTTGACCGCTGGAAATTTGTTCGCGAGATCGCCCGCTGAGGGGGGTAACAAAATCGGAGCTCGCGGGAACGGTGTCTCCCCCGGCACGACTCGCGGATCGGAATCGGAATTTCGAAACGCCGACGATTTCGCCGATCGGCGCTTTACACGACCGCCCCGAGAGATAAAGCAATTTTCAGGCGTTATTTGTCGAGCGTTCCTACGCGGCGATCGAAAGCTCGTGGCGCAATCGTCGCTACGATTTCCGTGCAAATTGCGTAGAAATGGTCGCCGTAATGACAGTTCAAGGATCCGAGGGATCATGGTTCCGCGGTCTCGCCGTGGGTTTCGCAACGCTCTTGACACTCTCGTCCGCGATTTGCTCCGCGAGCGAGTCGCACAGTCGTCGATCGAGCGTTTGCGTTTCGTCTATGCATCTCGAAACTTTCCTCCCATTTGAAGTCTCGAATCAAACGAAAGAGCCACAAAAAATGGCGATACCCGCGAGATTTGGAACGTTGCGATCTCCATCCTGAAATCTGCAGAGTACCCGCGCAGTGACCTCGCGCGTGCAGCGTTTTTTCCGTACGCAAACAAAGCGAAAAATCCGCGAACGGAAGCTAACGCACCGCAGAGGCGCGATGAAAGCCAGCGCGAGCGCAAAACGATCCGAGCGTGCGGTCGGCGTCCTTTGCCGGGATTTCTCTTTCACTTTGAACGAGCTTCTTCGACGATTCCGCAGCGCAACCCCGTCTCGCGGCTAGTCTAGATTCGGGTTGAACGCCTCTGAATGTCTGCCAGTAAACTGCTGTTTATCCCAGACGCGTGGCTAGCGAAACTCACCGGCTCTTCGAAACTATCCAACCCCTTCGTTGCGTGACTCTCTCGACCTGCAAAAGCAGCGCGTGTCGCTTTTAACGAATTCTCGAAGATCGAAGAACAGCTTTCAGGAACGCGAGCTGGAATCCTCCTCGAGGAAGCGCGGAAGGAGGGACCCGGTCAGTTTTCCAAGAGTAGGTAGAAGAGAGCAATGGCTAACGACGGACGGTCGGTCGTTCCGAGTTTATTGCAAGGGCGTTCTCTTCGAACGCGGAGAGACGAGGGAGACCGCACGGCACTAATGCATCGTCAAGTGCTAATTACAGGCTGCGTTCCGTTTCCCGGTAGTGGTCAGGAATTTTATGAACGCTGCAACGCGTATCGCCGCGTTCTCCGACCGTCCCCGCGATTTTACGACCGCGACTTCTTCGGTTTACTTAATTGCGGGGTGGAACCGAGCAGGGATGAAGCTCGCGCTGGAAACACGAATCGGGGCGACGGCGTTGGATCGACGGCGAACCATGTTGCGTTACAAAATAGCGCAATCGAACCGTGGATACGTTGTAAACTACGTCCAAAAAAAAAAATATTCAGGAGAACGCGCATCCACCCCCCAACTTTTTCTATCGTTAAAATGAAACATAACTATGCCGCTAATTGCAGCTAGCTAAACTATCGCGCGCGTCCGCAACATATTCGAGCCCCCTTCCTGTTAAAATAATTACGTGGCTCCGCTTTTTATTCCGGATAAAACCGCTCGTTTTCTTATCCGACGCCGCATCGAACGCGCGGACGAACAGAAAAAACGAGCACCGCGAGATCTTCGGCAACACATTCGTTTTTAACGAAGTAACTCGAGCCCCGTTTCGTCGCCGCGTCTTCGCGCGCGGTTTCCGGCGACGCGGACGGACGCGATGCGTCGCGCGGATCGCGAGGTGACGGGGTGTAAATCCGGGCCGAGCAAGGTCGTCCGAGGGGAACGCGGCGATGGCGAAGGGCCAGGCCCGCCAGCAACGCTGACCGTACTTCATTATCCGGGTAGGGCCGGCGCGGCTCGCCGGTCATCCGTTATCATTTTTACAACTGCCGCCATTCAACAATGTCGAATAAACTCCGTTAGGTATTGCGGGCCGGCCCGCAAGGGGATCCAGAAGAGAGCCAGCCGCTTTTAAACCTATCGATCGCCCCGTACGATCCCGTACGCCCTCCGAATTTATCTACCCTTCGCTCCCGCGATTCGTCCGGGGAGCTTCTTCGAGCGATTCGATCGCGGACGCGATCGAGGAGGCGGCCATCGATGGACGACGCGCGAGGCGCGTCGCAGCGAGAGGGTTAATAAACGTCCGGGTAACCGTCACGCCGGGACACTTCGTAAATACCGAGCTGGGTCCTCGATCGCGGCCCTCCGACCCCAGAAACCAATATCCAAGGGCGCAACGAAGACAGAGGGGGAAACGGTCAGCGGGACGGGACGCGGCCCCGGGGTTAAACGAGTTCCACTAACGAGTTGACAAATCGAGTCTCGGGGGGGTCGTGGCGAAGTAGACCTATAAAGCGAAGGTCGTGGGGGCCGAGGGGTTCACGTCGTACGTATCACCCGTTACTGCACTCCGACACGTTTATTGCTCTTGTTCGCGGCCTCGTAACGAATGACTCGACGCCAGCAGCCGCAGAAGAAGAGGGAGAGAGAGAGAGAGGAAACGGACGGACAAACCGAAGAGACGGATGAGGGAGTAAGACGAACGGAGTTCGTTGTTCTCGTTAGTGGCGCACGCATACTGTCTTTGTTCGCCGAGACGAGCCGTCCTCGAGGATCTCCCACGGAGCTCGAGACACGCTGCCGCTGCCGCTGGAGGCGTTTACAAGATCGGAATTAATCATCCCGAAAAGTGGTACCGTGATGCGAGATCTTCTTCCGATTTTTCACAGCCTCGAACTCACCGTCGATGCTAGCGTCGCCTTTTTTCAGATCCTCCTCGATCTTGACGAGTGGACGCTCGAGGCGGATCGAGAGGAGCCGAAACCGTTTCGGTTGCTTTCGAGCGGGGGTGCTCCAGTTATAACGGCCCCGGGTGCCACGGTGACGGATGTCGGACCGCGGCCCATTACACGGAATAGAGAGCCATTGGTCACTCCAGCGGAACGTAGGTCAAATTGACGAATGGTAATGAGTTCGCCTTGTTAGAGACCGACTGCGCGCCGCCGTTACTCCGTTTGCCTTCCCTTCGCCCACCCCTGCCACCCCATGGGTTTCTACCCGGAATTAAACTTCGATACGGAACGGCTGGAGCCGCACCTGCCGATGCGGGGGTGCTGCAGCGACGATTCATCGCCGATGCAGAGATTAACGAGCCCTCGCGCGAAGCGTACGCAACGACGCGGGCGAAAAAGTGCCCGCGATTCCCTGGAAATTACCGACCGCGCGCCGCCGTTTTAATTGGGGGGCGGTTTAGAGAAAAGTTCGTAGCTTTTCCTCCCGTTTTTCTCTCTCTCTCTCGCTATTAAACTTGTTACTGCCAGAGTCGCGAGACCACGTGACCGAGCAAAATATTTACACGACAGCTCGTACACGTAATTCCAGAAATCCTAGTCACAGAACGTGTCATTAGCGCGACGCTCGCCACGACGACCTATCGTTTCTTCGTCGTTCGTTATTCACCGCTCGTGGGACGACGGAGGACCGTGGATGGAATCGACGTCCGCCGATCGTGGCGACCATCAATGACGATGACACAGGAGTATTAAAGCGGCGCTTAGAAATTTCGTGGCTGACACTGATGGCGGCCCGTCAACGGTTGGACGTCGATGTCCCTGACACCTGGTCCCACGGGCATCCGTCGCTTTGTGCGAGCGTGACGCGCCTCTCTGTTCCTCGACGGCCAGCCTCGAAAGGACGAAATTCCCTCGATGAATCGCGGGCTTGTCGCGCTGTAGGCGGAGAATAAACGATTCTTATTTACGCGGGTACTCGTATCGTCGCCTATCCACTTGTCACCGACGTTCCCTGCCGCGGCTCGCGACGCCACGGAGTTTATTCAAGGTTGAAGAGAGGTTCCGTGCGTCGCGTTAATTCAATGGTAATTATCCTCGATGATTTCTGGAATCGTCCGGCAGGTATTCTGTGGCTTTAGCAATTTAGCGTCACCGTGGATTCCTCGGCGAAGGAACTTGTCAAGTGACGCTAACTCGTGGCCCATCGATGGGGACTTGTACCGTTCGAGAACGATCGACCCAAACAACTTTCGACAGGGTACGTAACCGTACGGTCGAGATGGGATCGTTTAGAACAGTGGAAGAGGAATTCGAGACGAACGTCCAGCGAATAGGATAATTTCTCTCCTCCATTTTCCGCGGCTCGCAATCGGGAAAGAAATCGGCGACCCGGGGCAGCCGCCATTAATCAAGCCTGAATGGTACCGGGCTCGATCGCGATCGACTTGGGCTAATCAGGCCCTCTAACAAGAATAACCAGCCGGAGATTAATTCCGGGGTGGATAATAATTCCCGATCGGGGGGCATCGCGGTAATCCCAGGTAGCCGGACGCGGCTACGTCTCTATTTGTGTTGGCTCGTACGTACCCGCGGCGAGGAACGGAGGCATTCTTAATGCGCGGAAAGAACTGTAATAAGGATAGATACCGATAGTAATAAGAAACCGGCGTGGTGCTCTCTTTCGATTTCGTACGGATTGCGTTCGCCTCGGCTGAGTCGGATACTTCCGGGTAGCCGCTACGAAGCTCGTCTTTCTTTCGCGGAAACTGGTTTCCACGGTTTGTTAATATCGCGATTTGATTTATCGGTCCTCCGTCGAGACCATTGTGAGATAATTACTCCGTCGAGTACGTTTTTCTCCATTATATACAGGTTGCGATTATACATGCTCCCCGATCGCAGCTCTCGAGCAGAAGTTTCGTCGTGATCGCCGCGACCTTCGATCCGAGGAGCCACCCTGGAGCACCCGCAGCAGTTCACACCCAGGAACGCGCCAGCAGCGATCGGCGCACCCGGAGCCGTGGATCGTCGAAGGAGAGGATCGGCAGCGGGATCGTGGAGCACGGAGAGCAGGTAGCCGGCACGGCGAGATCGTCCGAGCCGCAATCCAGTAGGACGTGCCTTGATGCGCCGTGGTGGCTCGAGATACGTGCGCGAAGATGCAGCTACTTCTTCCGTGCAACTAGCCGGGGTAATGCTTGGGACCGGCGGCCGCCGCCGTGGCAAGTGCATCGAGAGCACGCCGCCGCGGCCCACCGGGATAATTTGCCCCCGAGAAAATAACAGGGTGGCGCTGGGACGCCCGACCGTGGAACGACGTGCACCGTACCGGCTCTTCGGACGTCTTCTGCGTACCCGCTTCGTACGTATCTACGCTCCGTGGAAAGAAAAGGGGGATCGGCATTACCGCGCCCAACGATTTCTGCTCCCCTCGAGATGGCGCGGGACCAGTCGGCTGGGAATTTGGGCAGCCCCGCGACGCTGGCTCCGACAGGGTTTCGTTGGGACGAACGGTTCGTGGAATTCGATTTGCGCGACGGACCACGGTGGGATTAACCCTTTGCACTGGGTGCCTTGGAGGACATTACCGATGGAAGCTGCGGCTGACGTCTTCCAGCGATAGAAGATTCTCGTTTCAAGAGGAGAGTTTAAGGGAACAGAGTTTAACGATATCCGAGTGATCGGCTAGGCTTGCGATGTCCTCCCAGAGGGGTTAATTCTAGCATTCTTGATACACGCACGAGGTCTTCGAAGTGTTATCCGATGCTATAAGTTAATAAATACGGTTTTGGTCTACTCAGATGCTTAGAGAATATTGAAGATTGGTCGACGACAAGGTTTTTCCCGCATCCAAAATGGACTTTTTCGAAATTGGATGGATCGATTGAATTCGATTCTAATCGAAACGAAGCACCATCGACGGCACCCGATCGAGACTACTCGGAATCGAGACTCGGTTCCACGAACGAGTACTCGTGTCCCAAAGCTACTTGGACAGTCCCGATGCGGAGCGTCGGTTCGAACGTTGCGGGCGTCTATCTGCGGTCTCTGGGTATTTCTGGCGAAGAGGGCGGACGTTGATAATCGGCGACGCGCGGTCGCGGGTCTGACGCGTGTCTGCAACCACTTACGAGTACGCTACCTCCGATTTTTTTTTCCATTTCATATTCCCCGCGGGGATTGGTCAAATATTTAGACGTACGCGAGCGTAACTCACTTCTTTTCCTCGCGGTGCAGTTGCCGCGGTCGTCTCTCTTGGATTATCCGTACTTTTCCATCTCCTTTCCAAAGAATCGCATTCTCGTTCGTTCGCGCAGCTCCATTCAAAGTGCGTTTCGATAGGAGGAACGAACGGAGGTGTGCCAGGTTTGTTCGAAAGGATATATTTCGTAAGCAGTGCAGGCGCGTGCACGTCCCGCTTTCGTTGTCGGGCGTCGCCTCTTGACGTCACGGACGCGTCTCGATGAAGTGGCGGCCGATGCGCGCCCCTCTGGACGCGCCCCGTTCCCGTCACTCGAGATTGACAGCCCTCGAGAGGAGACACCGAGCCACCGACCAAGACGCGGCGCGTCTTCTCGATAGCGAGGGTATTACAGGACGCGGCACAAGAGCGGACGCTGGCGGATGATACGAGCCAGAACACGCCGGACGCTTACTTGGAACCTCTTTATCATCTCGTCTTAATTCGGGACTTCAAATATTTATACCGGCCACGGGGTGACCTCACGACACGCTCTCTCGGCTCCTTGCTATTTTTTACCGACCGGATCGAGCCGCCCGTTTCGCGTCGAGTGATTTACGCCGGCTGCCTTTTTAACAAAGTCGGATTCAACGTTGCCTTTCCGCGAGCGAGCCCGTCCATTTGTCGCGGCCTCGTTTGTTTACAGGAACGTCGAATATTATCGGACGAAATGAGATTACGATTTTATTAATAGAAGAGTGGATCGGTGATTCTATCAACCCTTTGCGGTCGACTCCTTTCTGGGGCTCAAACGGCAATATTTTAGCAATAGTTTCTATTGCTAACGTCTCCCAAGAATAGAGAATTTCTATTTTAATCGAGAACTTGAGGGGAACGCGCATTTCCCTGCAAAAAACTGCGACGAAATAACTTTAACCACCGTAATCGCTAATCAATGCTGATGTCCCCTCAGATGGGACTCTATTTCTATAAAATGCTTCGTTCTGTTTCGCAAAGTGTCCTTTTCCGTTCGATTTAGATCGAGGCTGCTCGACCCAAGTTCTGCAGCTCGTAGGATCACCCTACTCTAACCCTGGCTCTAGTAGCACAACAATGTTCTCCGATGCTGTGTTAAGAGCGAGATCTGTATTAGTGAATATGAATACTCGCTGCAGGAGTGTGTCGATCTCCTTGTTTGATCAACAGTGGCAGTATCTAGAAGGGGACAAAATCGCATAAGGGATTCCGTTTGCAGACGGTATGCTTCAGGGCATTAACCCCTAACCCCAGTTGTACGCCGTGCGCGATGATTTTAGAGCGCCATTATTATTATTCCTCAACGTTTCTTTCAACGTTTCAACTCTCTCCTTTATCACTATCAACATTTTATACTATCCTCCAGTTGTACGTTGCATTCTGTCCGCGGAAGCACTTGAAGAAAGAGGAGGCTTAATCAGGTTGCGAGAGGCGTTTTTCTGTTTGCAAGCCACTTTCCGTCTACGTGCCGGAGCGGACCGTTCTGGAGCACTTCGGGACAGGCAAAATTCCGTCGAACAATGGCAGCGTTCGAGGCCGCCCCTTAAATCCTTACGTCGTTCCAATCCCTTCTCGATTCCCGAAGGGTCGCGGACGTGCGATGAAATCAACAAGAACAACAACCGCCACGATACCGAGCGCCTCGAGTGACAACCTCGAAAGGGTTGCCACCCCACCCTCGACTCGGAACAACGTTCTTAACCAGCTTCTTGCCAGGCGGAAGGGTTAGCCGAACGGACGTCGTCTGATTGCCAGCCTGTTATTGCCTGTCAATTGTTCCCGTTCCGCGTTATTAAATTAATATTAGGGGTAAACTGGTCGAGTCGGGTGGCGGCGTTGGTCCGGTTTTTCCTTTATTTCCCGACAATTTCCCAGGGGGATCTCGGATACCCCTTTCGGACGTTGTGTCAGGCCCCATCCGGTCAGAGGCGATGCGAACGACGATGCCAATCGACGGGTCAACGACTGACCCTTTGATTGATCATCGCTCGCGAGGAACAAGGGGCGTGTTTATTGGAGGGGACGTGGAGATTGTCGTCTCGAGGATCTAGCAGCTACATGTTAATGAAGCTTGCAGCGATAATCTTCGATTTTTGGGTGGATACCTCCAAAGACCTTGACACGTGGAGACACCATATTGTTCGTGACAACTCTATCGTATTCTATAGCAAAGTTGCAACTCGATAGCCTGTCTAGGTTCGCGGTCAATCTTGTCATATGTCATCTTCCATAACGAAGTTATTCGGTGCAGTGTTATTGGACCACGACGATATCTCGCCACGACAGCGTCGTGGAAGCGCAGGAATCGATGCATCTCGCTCGACGTCGCGTAATTAAGCTCCGCGAGTAGTCTCGACGACACAGCCCGCGGCGATCTGCTCTCAAGTTTCCGTTTGTAGTAACTAAATGCGTTTGACAACGGAAGCCCTGTGTCTCCCCTTGCCGCCTGTCTTAGCCGTGAGCGATATTTCGCTGGGACCGCGAAGCAATCGCGGGCGTAGCTCCTCGCGAGTACACCACCCCCGTTAATTTGATCAGCGCCAGCCGTCTAATGCGGCTGGTTAATGCGTGTTCTCCGCTCGAAGAAGGCAGCGCCGGATGAGACACGGTTCCCTGGAACAATAGCGACGTTCGTGTTTGCAGAGACCCTGAACGGATGATTGGAGCTACGAGTTGCTTTAGCGATGTTTTGCAACGTTGGAATGTCGTTGCGAGACGAGCTTATTTTATAAATAAAAGAAAAATTGTTCTGAGGAAAAAATGATTGTTACCGCAGAAGGGGTGAGCGTCTGGAAACCACATTCAGCGCAATTAATATCGAAGCCAATGAAATAAACACGCGTGGAAAAATGTTGCGTTATATCGCTGCGTGGAACGAAAGTGCAGAAAAAACCTCGATTATCCGAACTGATTATTGCGAGCTTTATCCGGATATCGAAACGTTCCGCGCAGTAGCTCCGATTTCGCGCGGAACGAGAGCAGACGAATTTTCAGCAGCGAGAAAACACCTCGATCGAAGGTGCCCGATTTCCCGGGAATTTTCGCGAGTCAGGACACGAAAGCAATCCTCGTAGATCGGAGGGACAAGTGGCGGAAGAGCCGGGGTGGGAAAGAGTTACTAATGTCGGTCACGAACGCGCCGCGGAATCTCTTCCAGCTGCCAGCCGTCTTTCAGAGACGTGTCTGCTCGCCCGTGAAATCTTCGTCCCCGAAATTAATAGCGCAGCATTTTTCCAGCCCAACGGAGATGGTTACACGCCTGGTCCCACGCTGCGGAAACAATCCGTCCAAGGAACGCGATGACAAAGAGCCACGTCGATTTTTGTACTCGATCGTCAAATGGACGCAGCAAAAATAATTCTAATTCGATTCTACTATTTCCTATTTTCAACGTAAAGATATTTAGTTATAGGTACGACCGTAGAGCTCAAAACTGAATCGCAAGGACTGCCCTCGAAGCAGTGGTTCCATCGCAGCAGCGCCCACAAGCGCGCTTCGTACTCTGGCGTACTCTCGCGAGGCGAGCAACGAATTTCGCGGGAACGAATACGCGCGAATACCACCGCCACCCCCCGTGGCGTTGGCCACGGCTATCCGGCAGAGTTTTTGGGAGACGAATGCCGGAACGTTTAATTAGAAACACCGGGAGTGGCAGCGCGAAGAGCGGAAAAGGATCAGAGCGTGGGCGCAGGGACATCCGGCGAGGAAGGAATTTACGAGACAGCCGAGCTGCTCGCGCGCACCTCTAATAAAATATATCGGCAATTAACTCCCTAAATATTCGCGGCGCGAGCCGCGGTGATCTATAGGCGGCCGCGCGCCCGTGCTAAATTGCTTCGAATCGCTATTTTTCAGAGGTCCCTGCAATCGCCCCCGCGGTCGCCGATTATCGCCGACTGGTGGACGACTTCGTCCTAATTCCGCCCTCTCGCGAGTCTTGCTGCGTCGAACGGTCAGAGACAATTTGCTTTTCGATAAGGAATTCGCCGTGGAATTTCATTAGAGGCGTTGAGTCGTTTTTTTTTGGGAGAAGGTTCCTCCGCGGTGACTGATAATGGCAGTCGAGTTTGCGGTCGATGCATTCTGCACACGTTCGACTTTCCGTGTCTGTAAACTGTGACCTGTAAACGTGTTTAACGCGTACTTAGATAATTAAGGAAGTTAACCGCTTCTCTGCAAAACTGTCGCGTCATTTATAAATACGAGGTTGTAGCTTTAACGCAAGAGGACACAGAGGATACTTTGCTCGCTTTTGGCCATCGGCGTAGATACGCACGCACGCCTCTTTTCGAGAATCTCGTCGAGGAACAAGAGCAAGAAGAAGTCGGAGGCGAAGTACAAGCAGGCTAAATTGCTTCCGCCAGATCGTGCCGGTCGCGGCAAATTTCCCGGCTACGGAGAAAGAGAGCGAGAGTCCGCCTCTCAGGACTCCCTTAATTGCGCCTATTTATGCCCCTTTGCTTCCGGCCAGCCGAAAACTACTACGTGACGTGTTTGTAAAGAGGAAACAACGGAGCAGCGAGAAGACGAGAGAGAGACGGGAGAGCGCGTTCGTGGATCTGGTAATGCCCTGTGCCCTCAATCAACCGCGACACAACGATCTCTTTCTTTCCTCCATTCTTTCCTACTCTCTGCCTCGCTCCGCTAAGCAGCAGCAGCAACCCCATGCCCTGTCTCAGGAGCGTATTGATCTTTGGGGGCGCTTTGATCTACCAAAGGGTCTGCACCCTCGACCGTCGCCCCTCTCTCTCTCTCTCTCTCTCGCCACCCTCGCCTGGCAGACACTCGTCGAGAGGAACGGTCTCGCGCGAGGATCCACGCGAGGCACGTTCGACACCTAAGTTCCAGGCTCCTTTCTGCCTTTGCCTGTTTGCCTGCCGCTGTATGTGCCACAGAAGAGGAGTAATTAGAAAAATGAGTTAGCTCCAGACGCTCCGCTTGCTCGAAGGTCGACCGGATAGGGTGGGCTCTTAGGCTGCTCTTGGAACCGATAATCCAGCGAGCGGAGAACCTTCTTCGGCAGTACCGATCGCACATGTAGTTTTTTTCATACCCTCAAGCAGAATAGTTACGATCAATCGTCGATCGTCCGTCCATTTCCTCCACCGTCCACCCCTCGAAGCTCCAACCCTCAAATTCCATTACGTCTTCATGCAATCTGACATAACCGTGAATTTGGTCCCAGGCCCGAAGAATTAGGTGAATCGTGCGCCTACCCGGGTCACGCGAGACACGCACACGCGCCCGTACACACGTACGCAGAGACCGCCGGCAGATATTTGGTTAAATATTAACGACGTCGTTAAAACAACGCGTTTGCGGTTCGTTAAGCCTGGAGGGGCGCGTCTAACGACTGGCCGTCGAGGGCTAGGCTTCCACGAGCTACTCGGGCAGACCACGCGATACCACCGCGTCGTTCTGTTCACCGTCCGGGATCCCTCGTATACATCCAGTTACGGTTGTAACGGCGCGATAAAAGTTCTGATTAATTCGCGTATTATACAAGGCGGGGGAGGGGTGTATCCGCGCTCGCCCGACGGAAGCCAGACCGTGGGATTTTCGTGCAACGCGCTGTTCCAGAGCCGGGTATGCACGAGAGAAACTTTTATCAATGTTACGTTACGGTGTTATTGGAGTTATTCGACTCTTTCGTTGCCCGTTGCAACGCGTTATGACGTTCTGGGACGCGTGAATGGCGGACGAAGCGATAAAGTGATTTCGGGCCGGCGCTCGACATTTAACTCGCCGCCATCGCGCGGGCGAACGAAAAATCTCGATTAAATTTTTACTATTTTTTTTACTCCTCTGATTTTTCGAGAACGCGCGTGGAAAAAGGAAAGCGCGCGAAGGTACAGTGAATGTACTCTAATGAGTTAAATAAATTTAGCTGCCTCGTCCCGAGCGCAAAAAATGGGGGATGCGCGAGGATCATCCAGGGACGAGGAGGAGCGAAGTTAGATAAAAAGTTCGAAGAGAGCTCGCCTCAAATGAAAAGCTATTGCCCTCGCGATGGAGTTTCGAAAGTCTCTCGATTTGCATCTGCTTCGCGGGGATGATCATAAATCCGTCCACCCAAATCCCTGGTTCTACCCTCGTTCTTCCTAGAAACGTCCAATTTATATTTTCTAGGTCAATCGTAGCGACATCTCAAACAACAAACTATCAGATGAGATGGCAAGAAACAGAGAAAACTAATATATATGATAAGAGAACTGTTGATTCCTTTAAAAAAAATTTCATCGAGCATCGAGCGCGTTCGGTTTAATTAACTCCAATCTCGGGAAAAAGAGGCTGCAGAGGGGCTGTTCGATAAAAGGCGCGCTTAAAAGTCACGGACTTAAGGGTTGAGCATCCCCCGCGAGAGGCAATCACGTTAAAAACATCGACGGACCCCTGAAAAGCAACGGGACCCGATCGAACGCCGCCACTAACCTCGAAAGCTAATCTCGAGTCCACTCGAGAGGATCCCCCCCTCGTTGAAGAGGAACGGAAAGGTAGCTGGTATCGGCGATAAAAACCGTTCGCCGGGTATGTAAATGCCGTTGGTCGTCCGGCGAAACAAGATTGCACGTTTCGATGGCGAGGAAAGGAGACCGCGGGAGAGCGGAAAGAAACAAAAAGTGTAGGGGCGGAGGTGGATGGGCGTCCAAGGACGATAAAGTCGGGCGAAGGGCAGGGAGGCGATATTTCAGGGGTGGTCCGCCCCCGGGCAGAGAGCACGCCAAGTTCCTCAGGCCCGTGAGTAAGCGAGCGAGTGGACTAGTTAGGACGGACTGCTAGGGACAACCAGCATAAATTCTCCAACTACGCGAGGGATGACCTGGCTGCACGCAAAGTCCCGAGATCTCTTTCCTCCCTGCGCAACCCCTGCTCTCGGCCACCTCCCTGACCCGAGCCTGAGGCCGTTACGAGGCTGTCTTTTCTCAGCGAGATCCAACCTTTGATTTACCTTCTCGCGCGAAGATCGAGGATCTCTTCTCGTCGCGTTTCGACGGCTGATTAACCGGAGTTTTTAGATTCTCCGCAATTTCGACCCGCTCGAGCAAATATCGGGACGATTACCAATTGAAAAGGGAGAAAAGACAATAGGAACGATAAATTTCTACCCTCGAAGAAGTGGCCTTAAATTCGAGCGCTCGCCACGGGAAAACCACTCCGGCTGCGTTATCGTTTCCACCCACGTAACTCGGAGTGTCCATTCAGCCGGTTGAAAGCGGCGAATCGAAGCTTAACGAGTGGCCTTTTCCCGCAATTAATGTTCCAAGACGCTCGGACGTCCCAGACCAGGCTGGAGGAATGTCTCGCGGGGTCGCTGCGGCACGCGAAGGTCGACGAGGCGACAGGGCGTTAGGACGTCACGGGGTGGACATTCCCGACACATACCGATCGACTTCGAAATACCAAGCGGAACCTCCTCGAACGTAGTCCTTCCTTGGTCCTTTCGCGTTCACGTATTTCGCATTCCAAGACGACGCTCCGCGATTCCGAGTCTTCGCTTCCTCCTCCTGCTTCGTCGCCGAGATTCGACCGCGATCGATCGTTTCCTATTACCGTTCGATTCTCTCATCGATGAGAACAATATTTCTGTCATTCACGACTTTATAGAAATTTACTACCTTTATCGATTAAGAAATTTTAATTGTACAAGGAAATCGTTGAAGTTATTACGAGAAGAAAAGAGGGTTATGTTCGAGACTGTCGCAGAATAATACCGAAATACCATTGTAAACGTCAGTCGAGGACACTGGCGGCGTTGATCGATGGCCACCCGTCAGTTGGCACCACTTTTAATTAAACCGCCCTCAAGATTAGCTCCCCTGTTCTTCTTCTTCCGCTCCGCCTCGACGCCTTGTAATTGTTTTAAATCTCACCCCCCGATCGACGCTCCCCGCTGGCGCTTAAACCGTGGCGGAAGAAAAAAACCGCAGCTTGTCAGGGGTGACAGATTCACCGGCTTTGCTGACATTTATAATCCGCCTGGGCAAAGGGTTGCGTCGCGTTCCGCCTTTTAAGTCCCTCTTTAAACGGATCGTTTCTTTATTTTTCTTCTCTTAATTCGCACCGGGGCTCGAAGATGGATCGGAAGATCTTCCTCCTCTCGAGCGGATTTTATTCGCGTCCTCTGTTTTTTGCGAACTGCAGAGAGGGTTTTCGTAAAAGAGGGCGAAGCGTTGCATTCTGATGAAGTCGAACGGGTGACCCACTTGCGGATGAATTATCGATTTCGCGGAGAATGGAAGCACAGTCCGCTCGTTTGTAGAGCAATTAAGTCCGAGACGCGAACCGCTCTCGTATGGTTGAATCGGTTGTTTGAGTTGCTCTAATGCGTCCAGACTAATCAACTTTTTGTGATACGATGTTAACATTAATGACGATATTTTGTACGATATTTATTGTGCTTCTTAAAGTCGGTTCAATAAAACATTGATCGATGAAGAAAATTGGTTAGTCGAAGAACAGTGAAACAAGTACAGTTACAGGTAGATGGTATACTAATTTAAAATAAAAAACATTAAAATACCACTGAATATTGGCCACATTTCGTGTCTTACCTCAGCAAAATCGCTCGTCAAAACCACCCTGGCGCGTAACCCCTCCCCGTTTCTCGAGAAGTTCCGTCTAACCGTCGGTTGAACGTCGTTGCCGCATCTATCCGTAACGTTCGTCGAAACGGTGTAACGGCAGCGGTAGCCGAGATGTATGGTAATTGTACGTGGCTAACTTACAGACTGGGAATGGCCCCGGGGCGCGAAGTATCATCCGGTTGTATCACTGGCACAACATCTGGCCGCAGACAGGGAACTCGCTTGCGAGAACCAGCCCCGACCCGCATCATCCCCCGTCCTGACGATTCTCTGGGATTGCGAGCTACATCAGAGACAGAGTTCGAAGTAGCTCGATCGCCTGGCTCTGGGAGGTGTTGCTCGATGAATAAGATCGAGCTTTTTTTCAAATTACGGAGACTTGTATTCTCTGCTAAAGACACAGTTGGGACTTGTGTGGAATTTGCCGCGAGAAACCGCGTGGTTGAATTTTAATTATTCGTCACGGATGGAATCGCAGATTCATCTGGACCGTGTTGCGTACGAAAAATGAAGGATATTTCGTCAGAATCGCGTAACAGTCGCGAGTCTTGGCGAGGAACCGAAGGAAATTGTTCTAGCCTGATCCTCTTTCGTCATGGTCGCGATCAAAAACTACTCCGCTAACCTAAACCGCCTCCGTCAACCATCCATCAACTCATAATCACAAAGGCCGGTATCTAAACGACCGACGCTACCTCTCGAGCGAGCCCACGGCTAACTGGAACATCGAAAACCGGGTACGAAGACGAGGAGATCAAAGCAGGCCACGATACCGGCGTTTTTCGCGCCGCCTCGAGTGCCGTGTTTATCGTCCAAGTCGGAGGACATTGGCCAGACACACGCCGGTCTATTTTCGCTTAGCTCACCGCCACTCCGCGTGTTAGCCTCTACCTGTCTCGCGTTTCCTCGCGTCCAGCCAGAACCCGAGCCCATGGACCGATCTGTCCGAACAATAAACACGCCTCGGCCCGGATTCCGTGGAATTCTCGCCGGCTATTGGTCTCCGCGATTCGGTATTCTGCAGTATTCGAAAGATGGCACGCGTGCTGGCACATCGTCGAGGTATCCATGCGACATTGCAGAGATGTCGAGAGGTTTAGTTTGGGTGACGTCGACACTAGGAGGACCAACATGCAGTTGAAAGAAGTAAATACAAATCGAACAATGATATTCCTGCAACGATACAACTTGCAATCGTTGAAACAGTTTAGCTCGCTTCCTTTAAAAGTTAACCCTCTATGGTGGAAGGTTGCTACACGTGCGATAAAAAAAAATTTCGTTGCACGAAACCATAGCTTGTTACTTTACAAATATTAAACGCTTCGTCGCGTAACTTCGTTTGAAATAATAATACGTATTCGACTCAGTGCGAATTATTGCCGAAAAAGCTCTCAATCGCAGATAGCCTGCGACGCCATATTGGTCCCACTCGACCACACACGTGTCCCGTTAAAAAGAAAAGTTCTCGCGAGAAGTGTGTCTGCACGATCCGCAACCAATCGGACATCGGATTCCTCCTCGAGTGGCAACTTTCCAGCTGCGCGCAGTGCGCGACTGCTCCCAAGACGCCACTTCCGCAGCATCTTCGCAGTGTACTCGCGAATTGTTCGCGGTTTATGCACGTCAGATGCAGCCTGGCGCTATAGCGGCAGCAATTCACGGTACGCCGTAACGCCTGGCTCCCTATCCCGGTCTAACAAGTGGAGGAGCGTTGGTCAGGTATTTTTGGGGGAGAATGCGGCTTCCGGAATAGCTGCCGACGTCCCGAGCGATAATTACTCGGACGTGTTTCCGGAAGCCACGGCGATCCGCTTGCTCGCGTGTTTTCCGAGCTTTTCGTGCCCGCGGACGAAGCAAGGAGGGGGACGGCTGTTCGTGTTCGCGTTGCGGAATTCCTTCGACAGGGTGCTGCTGGTCGTTGCGTAATTTCTGCCTGAACGCGCTTAGATCATTTTTGGTGATACACGGAAATAGCGAGCCGATTGCTCGCAATTATTTTCGGACCCAGTATTATCGTTGGTACCTGGAAAACTACTTGAACGTCAGCTTCGTTTTGGAGATTCGCGCTTTTCACGGTGGTCAAGTATTTTCACACTTGAACCGTCGCTCTGCTCGAAGATTTATGTCAGGGAAATTGGGCGGTATCAGTTTTCAAGTCCAACCGTGATGATAATCAGATTCTTAGACGGCATTGAAAGACTACGTGTAAACCAAGGTGAACGAAGATCCAAGATTCTACATGCAGGCTTAAATATAATCAGAAATCTTACTTGTTATTGCGCCAATAAAATTGCCAAACATTTATTATACGATATAAAAGAAGCAGAAACGTTGTATTTCAGTTGTACAGCACCGAATAACTTCCATGGTCCAAAAGGAGGGCATGTTTCGCGAGGTAAACGACAACTTCCGGGCAGGCCTGGTGCTTGGCACGAATTTCACATCCGTGATAAAGGCAAAAAGTGAATACCCGATCGCGATGGACGTTCCGTAGTGAATTAAGGAGAGCAAGAGTCGCATAATGTATCGAACGGACCTGGTTTGGGCTGTGAACGATAATTAACACTCATGTAAATCGCGCGCAACGACCGCCACTGTCCACCATTAAATAACTGTAACGCTGCCGATGATACACTTTAATCTACGATCGGCACGGATCGTGCACGAATAATTGGCCGTTCCGCGATCGGAATCGATCGGTTAAATTATACGCGCCGAAATGGCCGCTCGCTGTTCGTGGCTCCGCGCCATTTTTTAGCGCGAATAAAATCGTTTAAACGTTTCAGGGAAAGTTTGCGCCATAAAATTTTGAGCGACGAATTTGCGAGACGGTGAACAGCTTTCGGATTTTCAAAATACTCGCCATGCTTTTCGTCTCCACGATGCACCGTAGCGAGTCTTGGCTTTCCAATTGCGAAGGATGGTGCATAAAAACGCACGCAAACGCGCGTTACGCGGACGTTTCGATACCAAACTTCGTATAATTGTTTGCAACGATCGAGCATAAACGAGTTCCTCGAGTGGCCCGTCTGAAGTGACTCACCCCGCGCCAGGAACAATAAACCGTTCACAACTTTTTCAAGCTCCACCCAAACACGCTCCGCGAAATTTATGTTTCCGTTTGAAAAATGATCGCCACCCCGCGGTCGTCTGCGAAAATTTCAAACTGTCCGTGCGCGCCTGGAGGCTGAATAATTTTTGCAAAAATTCGCGATACGCGCACAAGCTGAATTCCATGGAAAGGAAATCAGCAGCTGTGTGAAATAAAATTTTTGTCGACTAAAATCAATGTGGTAGTTTGGAGAAATTGTCGCCGTGCAAATTTCAAGCGATCAGCAATAGTCTTTCACGAGTATTACCTTCTTCAGCGTCCAAATTTCAATATTACGGACGCACAAATGCCTGAAATGATTCACAAGACACGTAATCTCAAGTTTCGCGAGTTCCACGAGTCAGCTACGTCTCCCAACGCGCCCGGAAATATTAAGTCTGCCGTTTTACTTTGTCATCTCCGGTTCATCCCGACTGTCAACGGGGCTGCATTATGAACGCGCGGCAATTTAAAATTCATTAGAAGGAGCGGGCAGAGCACCCCCTTTGCCTGTCACTTCGCCTCGTTCTTATTCCCTATTACCCGTGGAAGGGATAATTGTTCGTCACTGAAGCCGCTCGAGGAGAGACGCCAGCCAATCTACCCCGCCTCTCGTTTCTCTCTTGTTTATTTAAATAATGCAGAGGGGCGAGCCTGAGAATGGATGACTACAAAGCCCCGAAATCCGCCACGCGAACGTTTGGAACGACAGGGAGATGGAGGGAGAGAATCTCGTGACAACCGTGAAGGGAATCCACCTGCCACGTTACCACTTTTCCGTTGTCTTAGCCTCCGATGTGCCTCTTAAATCGATATTTCGTTCACTTTTACACATTTCACAGGTAGAAGAAGTAGATTAGAACGAAAGAACAGACGCTGCTACTAATTCGTTTAACCCACTCACTGTCAAGCAAAAGAGCGTTTTACCCTGCACGCCAAGACTTTATTTAAAGTTTATGCTTATTCCGTGACGAATCGCGACCAAACCAAACTTGTAACGCAAGGTACGACGCTTGCTACGAGATCTCTCTCAGTTGATAGTGAATAGGTTAAAGATGATTAAAGACTGTTCGATCTTCTCGCGAGAATTTGATCCGTTTTGATACTCCGAATCAATCCTCGAAAATAACCGGAAAAATGCAGGAAACCGTGACAAATGCAACAACAAAAGCCCAGCTCGGTGCGCGTTCGATCTTTAAATAACCCCGTTGCAGCAGTCGGTCACAGTTCGTCGAAGCCCCGTCCCAGTTTCCATCGGGAGAACGGAATAATAGAGCGGCAGCCGAGGTTCGAGTCGGCGATGGGGGCATGCGGGGGTGGGATCAATCGCACCTACCCTGAACAGCCTGTTCTTTATAAATGAGAGTGCGAGGGGCGAGGGGGCGCGTTCCGTAGCTGCAGTTTAGATATTCACCGGTTGATTACCGTCCCGATGGGGTAGGCCCACGGAAAAGGGGAATCCCCCGGAGGACGCTAACTCGACAACTGACAAATTAGCCCGCCGCCACGACGACACTTGCAAAATGGGTCGACAAGAAGCTCTCTCTCTCTCTCTCTGGTCGGCTCGCACTGAATTTGACGGAGCCGCTCGGTTCGACGTGGCTCGAGACGCCTGCCCACCAGTCAATCTCCACCGTGCTCGATGGATCGCCGTTGGAGCTGCCTTGAATCAATCTTTCCTCCCTGTAAAAATTGCTCGATCGAGCAACACCGCGGGGACTTGAGACTAGACGATTGCTATTGGAGAAATTTGAATAATTGTTATTTTACGGGTGTATGAAGATGGTTGTCTGAGCGTATGAGAAAGAAGAAGAGACTTTCTCGCATAAGAAGCGTAAACGACAGTGAGGACTGTACGTATCGCTGCCCATCTAACGAAAGATCGCCATAACAGGGTAAACTTTTTATAAAAAATAGTAATTTCTATTCGAGTTTAAAATCACAAGCGACGCCTCGTGGGTATCCAGTCTCGTAGACCCCAGTAAAACCCAGGAAATTCCTCGCGAGCTCCTAAGCGAATTGAAAATAAAAAGACGGCGTCGAGCAGCCGCGTAAATGATGTCGCGGGTACGATGGTAGCGCGGACGGGGTCGCAAGGCCAATACTTTTCGCGTCAGGACGGCTCTGGGGTGCCACGGGGATTGTTATTCGCGCGGCGTACGGGCACGGTGTCGCTTTCACTAGAGTCGGTTACTGATAAACGAGCGGTTTCACCCCCACGCGCGACCCCCTGAATGTAAACTCACCCTTGTTCCACCGACACGCTCCGAGCGGCGCTCCGGTGTAAATCGTTCGCCGACTTAAACGATTGTCGACGACAGACCTGGGATTAATCGTCGTGATTCCCATTTATGGATCGGTGACACGCGGACAGGCGGACACGTTAATTGCTTCTCCATTGGATTAGCATGCCCGCTCGAATGGGAAATAAATTTCCTTCGGCTCCGTTTTGTTATTAACTGCGCTGTTGATATTATCGTGTTAATTAACTGGCTCGTATCTGCGATCCAGACGCGCGGGTTTGTTTTATTTAAGCAAATTAATTTATTTAGATTGATTAATTATTGATCAGACGGTCCAATTTGCCAAACTGTTTGCCCGTTTCTTTCCCTTCTTATCGTTTTCGGGCTAATAATTAATTTGTTTCGATGAAATGCTACGGGTTCGTGCCAAACAATTTCAAGATCAACATTTACGCAACTGAAACGCAATGGTTCTTCTCATATTTACAGCCCGCGTGCCGTTTTATTTAGTACAATTACGGTACTGTAAACGCAGCGTGCTTCGTTGCATCGAATTTATTTTACCAACCAACACGATCGCGCGAGGGACCAAGGGATAGTTGCCGTAAACATTTGACTCGTAGAGGTACTACTCGAAAATGAAATTACCTCCAAAGCGTACGACGATCGCGCTCCAAGAACGCCTGGAAGTCGACGTCACGGAGCGTCCTCCAGACGAAACGACTTTACGCGGGTCGAGGAGGTCGCACGCGACGAATCGCGGGACAAAAGCGGGTTGTACGTGCGACGTCGAAGGTGGAACGTCACGTTCTCCGACGGACCTCCGGGGAACGATGTCTCAAACGAGCACGAGGGAGCCGGGCGTCGTGACGCACCTGCACCGAATTCCGTCGGACGTACGACGGAGAGAGATCGTGCAACTTGCGCGCGTCCCAGTGTGCGTACACGCACGCGTGCCTGCGGGACGATAAGTTTGTCATAGCCAATTTATACAATTGGCACGCTGGCTCCCGCGCTATTCGCCGCTGGGGACCGACGAATTTATGGCTAATGTCCCACCCTACGCCGTCGTACGTCTTGCGGTCCTGTCTCTCGCGCGTCCCGTCGCCCCGTGAAAAAAAGTAGCCGCCATTCCACCGCGCTGGAGTGATGGCACGTCGGTTACGATGCCTCAAAGTCGGTACCGCGATTAATCGTGCCGTGACGTGAATTCGAAGGACGGGGGGTGGAATTGAAATACGTCGAGTTCTTCCGCACGCGCGGTAACTTTGCTTTTCTATGATAAGAGACGCGAATGCGCTATAATGTTGTTTGGTTTGCGCGTGAAGCTTGTGTGTTGGTGGGGCTGGACGCCAGCTTCAATTATTGTCGCTGTAAAGAGAACGTGAGAGAGGGTAGGAAGGAAAAAGAGAGGGAAGAACGTTTCGTCCTGGGCCTGCTAGTGGACCCATTAGTCCTAGCTACCTAGCGGACCCTGCCTTGGACGCTGGGATGGAATTTCTATTATATAGAAAAGGTGTAGGACATGGAGTACTCGCGGGAAACTGACGAGTGTGCTGTCCTCCTAGTGGCGAGGACCGCCACACGCGTAACGAATTCAGCAGGTGGAAACTCCAATCAGCCTCGAGGAAACGACAAGTTTGGCAGACGTTACGCGATGTTTGTTTCGATTACGCGCGGAACAGAGGATTCACCCTTTAGCAGGGTCCCCTCGCGATTGGTATTCAGCCGGCCTGGTCCCTCGGATCCGTGTTACGGCGGCAGGGACATGTGTCACCGCGAACGATTGGTGGCGGTTGGCCGGAAATAGCTGTTTAAAGTTGCATCGGGGCGGAGGCCAGGCGTCGGAGGCACGTGCGCTTTTTAATGTCCCGACGAATGCTTACGATAATGTCCTTTAAGCTTTTATTAACGGTTAGCGGGTGTACGTGGCCGGAATCGGCACGGCCATTCGCATGCGACATCACGAACCGTCCGTGCCGGATCTCCCACGGGAGATCTGATAACACGTACGACATTTATTTTTCCCGGCCCAACACCACCGAAGCGCCGATTCATTTCGCGTGTAATCTTTTTTCACCGCCCGCACACCGCCCAGGCTGCGGAGGGATTTTCCTGCGCCTCGAAGGTCGCGGAGTTCCTTTCGAAGCGTGTTTGGATGGCGGCGTTACTTACTATTGCACCACTGGTCGAAACCTTAGAATCGCTGTGTTGCAGGGAGATATTGGAAAATAGTTTAGAGACCTACATGGTGCAGCACACGAAGTTGTGGATTAACTAAGTTCAAAATACGAAAGTTTTCGAAAACTAAATCCAAATCCACTAATGTTTCCGCTGACAACTTTGACAATTGAAATATTATGGAATCGAGTAGACCTTGCGCTCTAGCTAGCAGCTTCTAATTAAATGTCTTAATACTAAAATCAAGTAAAAAGCTAAAAAGGGCTTTTCACTCTGCCTTTACCCAGCGGTCACTCTTTCCTTGACACCCATACAATGCCTCGCGCAGTGCCTCGCGAATTTTCTATCTTAAAGAAGCTCGATTGCTTCAACAAATTATTTTAGGAGATACGATTCGTCTACGCTTGAAACGATCAGAACGAGAACTTTATTTCTCCGCGGATGTTCGCTCGAGGAGCAACGCCAGGGTCGAAGCGTCGAGACAATCAGCGAGCAACGAGGCGGACGCGCAGCGCGCGAGTTTGGTGGTTTCGGATCAATAGGGAGGCGATCGAAAAGAGAAAGAGAAGTGTCCATTATGGCATTAAGAGCGCGAGAGGGTCCGTTGGTCTCATGGGGAGAAAAGTTTTGGCAATGATTAACCGGACTCCGGGCTGCGGCCTCGATGAGTCGATGGAGCTCGTCGGGGTTGTTTCGCCGGGAATAATTATGTCCCGCTGCCAACTTCTCGATGCGAAAGTTACGGCTGCGACCACTTCGCGAGTTAGAGAGGATTTTCTTGTTACCGCACGCAGGATGCATCCCTGATCGTGTTTGGGTGAAATTGAATTCGTTTCTCTCCTCCGCTCTTTCTTCTTTCGCGCTTTCAATCACTCGCTGCGAAAACAATTCTTTCCAATTCTGCATATATCCGCGTTATACATTAGACGATCTCAAAGTGTAAACAAAATATTAGCCCTTTGCACTCCGCTGTCGCCAACAATGCGACACTTGAATTACGATCAGTTCAATATGAATTTTTATTTTATCAAAGATTTAAGTAATTTTGCAGCAACCGTATTCTTTTTATTACATATATATACAGCTGTAACTAATGTAGTATTGGAGCTGTTGGTGTACTATATGAGTCGCTAAACTGGAGTGCAAAGGGTTAGAAAACAAGAGGAAAATCGAAGAGAACGCATTCGAGTCGAAGCAACATCGTCCGCGCTCGCGTTTGCCGATCGAAGTTAGCGACGATGAGGACCGAAAAAAAAGCAGAGAAACGCGGCTGGAAAAGCAGACAGTCTGACGAACCTATCAATAAACCGTACAAAGATCAAACGAGACAGGAATTTCAGGAGGTTCTCGGAGGTTCCGGAATTACACCAACGTCCGGATTATCCTCAAAATTCGCCCAGTATTCACGATCGCGTAAAATTTCATAAACCTCGGCGGACATCATGTTCCGAGGGTATCGCGGGTCCCTCGGCCTCTTACGAGGGCTGTTCAACCCCTTGACCAAAAGGAATCTAAGTACAAGCAAGTTATCCCGCATATTTCTGTTCTTCTTCGACTATTATGCAAGATGACTAATTCGTTTTTAAACGACTCGATATTAAAAGGGAAACAAGCAAAAAAAATGTCTTTTCCGTATTTTACATCCACAGCACCGATCAGGTATATCGAAGACAGGAACAAGAAAACGGTAGACGGAGTGTTCTCTTGGCTGAAGGATATGCTCAAACCGGGTAACAAACTCGAACATTTCTAAGCTTTCACTCTCGCCTCGTTAGATCTAAACGTAGCTAAAATCCTAATTAAAATATAATTCGGTGGTTATTGGAATTACGCGTCCAAAAATACGCGTACGCGAAACACCAGTCGCGATCTCAGCGCTAATGTAACGCTTTGTAGACGCTAAGGCCACCGAAGCCGGAAGCGCGATCGATCGCAAGGCGACAACGTTCGATTATCCAAGGACGAAACGTGCGATGTTAGGTAATTTCGAACTGAAGGATAGGACTGGGCGAAATTTCACCGTCTCCGAAAGATCGTTCGATACACCGGAACCTCACGAGCCTCCGCCAATGATTTTGCTAGGGGATCGAGCGAACTTGTGCGGCGTTTTACCAACCTGCGACCCTAAGCTCGCTGGCAACGGATATCGTTACTCATCGCTACTGATCGAAGACAGTATCGTCAGTATACTGAATCCGAAACGGAATTACCACTCGCCTTATCCGCGGCACGATTTTCTGACCGTGGCCAGTCCAGTTCGAACGATCATGGGTTGCACTCCGAGGAACACCAAGCCACCCATCAGAGAGCCCAACATGCCTGAGAAGATGGACAAGAAGGAGGATAAGAAGGAGAAGAAGCAGAAGAAGCCAGTGATACGTATGGAGGGAGAGAGCTCTAAAAGCAGTGAGAAAGTTGCCGCTGCGGAGTCCGGGTTGCACGACAATATGGACGTGAACCTCGAGTACCAATGGGGCATCAGACTCCCCGAGGAGTCGGCAAAGAGCCAGCAGCTGGAACCTAAGTGTAACTGGAACGAAAGTTTGAAGCAAATGGGGAGTCCAAATACCTTCGTTGGGGACACTAAACGTTCCGGTCAGCAGATATCACCCAGTTACGACATGGACGCCCTGCGAACGATGAAGAATTTGCGATTGACCATGAGCTCCACTAACGAGACCGAAGCGAAGGCGGAGGGTAAGACAGAAGTACCTGGCCAAGAAGTCGCGAAGGGCGATCCAACGGAAGCGGTATCCTTGGATGCGTCCAAAGAAAACAAGGAGGCGGAGAACGTGGAATCCTTCAGTAAAATACGGGACACAGCCCCGAACGTGACGATGGAGAGCAATGTCGTCGACGAGGACTACAACGTGCCAGCCGATGCCAACTTCGACGCGGAGATCACAGCGTGGAAGGATCTGGTTCTAAAGTCGAAAGTCCCTATAGATCCTGACAAACAGGAGTTTCTGGACACAGAAGTGGGTGTCAAACGTGCAGAGCTGTTGTCGATCAGACCAGAACCACCTGAACCGAAGCTGGACGTGCAGGCTGTGCCCACGGCGAACGACGAGCTGATGAAGGACGAAATAGAAGAGGACGTCCCCAAGGACTTCAAAGGCAACCTGAGAGCGATGGACGTGAATCGAACGGTCAATCCAGGTGACGTCCAGAAGCTGGATAGCAAGAAGCTTCACACTGGGTCAATTTTCCTCGCGAAAAGGTACAGCAACAGTGTGAACGAATCTAGAAGAAGACCCAAACTGCGCGAACCTCTGTGGTCTATGGAGTCGATGGACAACGACAAGAACTTCATGGCGTCTGACTATTCGACGAGAACTGAGGATGGCTGGAAGGATACCGAGCCGACTGCCTCGAAAGCAGCAGTTAGAGAGGAACCAGTTCAGAATGATCTTCAAGCTGCTCCTGCAGGGGACCAGGACGTGGAAAAGAATATTTCTGACCACGCGGAACAGTTATCGCCGAAGGAGGCACACTTGGCCGCGGAACATGAACAAAAGTCGGCCAATTTTGAGAACCAGGACCCCGAGGTCGAACTTGCGGACAATTTGAACGCGATCGATGAGAGAGAGATAGAAATGTCCCTCAGTGAACCGCAGCAGGAGAAACAGCACGGGCGTGACCGTCTTCCGTCTGCTCAGAGAAGCTCCAAGAAGTACGAAGCTCAAGACTTCTGGCGCGGCCAGTCCGATACCTTCCACGACAACTACGAATACGGGACCACGTACGAGGACGACTTCTACGCTGGATACGAGTCCATGTCCATGGAGCCTCCGCCAGGTAACGCGATGCTTGTACACCAGGATAGCTTGTAATTTCGATGTTTCGACTAACAAAAGTGTCTTGGTTCCCTTCAGAACGGCCAAACGTAGAGAGGAACCGATCGCCCGCGGTAGACGAACACACGCAACCCATCGAAGAGCGAGAAGTGTTCAATTACGAAACGGAACCAGGCGAGCCCAGGATCGAGTACATCACCGAAGGCAAATACATAAAGGTGCCTGGTGATCCTTACCCCTACAGTCGGGAGCATTTCAACAAATGGCGGCTGAAGCACGAGGACATTCACATTGGCCCTACAGAACAGATCGCGAAGGAGATCGCGTCCGATTCTCCAGTCGGTGAACCGAGTACCGGCAATCTGGTTGAGATTCACCAACCCGTTCGAAAGATGTCCTACGACTCTCGCGTATGGGGAACACGCGGCTGGGCTGCTCGCCGTTAGAGCGATTCTTTGACAAGTAACGTTTGTTAAGCTGTGAAATTCGATGGTGTTTGTTCGAAACAATTGCTCATACGAGGAATAAAGTCTCTGTTGCGTAGAAACTGTGTTGGTTTGTTGAGAACGCTATCGAGCAAACAATTTGCCCGACATTGTCAACCTAAACGACTTCATCGAAGCTTGCCCCGTTGCACCAAGTGTGCTTCGCGTGTCTCATCTGGATGAACGACGTGCCTTTAATTGTCAGTAAAGCACCACGAAGCCTCAATCGAAACCTTCTCATTGCTGACCAGAATCCCTCCACGACCAAAGTGAAACGTTCGTCGATAGACGAACGATGCATCTCGGAGATATTACCGACAGACTCGTGACGAAGAGCTATCGCAACTTCCTGGTGAGCGTTGCTCACAGATCGAACGCTCGTTCGCTCATGACGAGCCTCCTTTTGTTTCTGTTCGCGATCGCGAGCCATCAGGAAACAGTTTTCTGGGTAATAAAGTTGCGATACGAGGCGAACAGAGGGCAACGGCGATACGTCGGCGGATCGTGGTAATTAGCATCGTTGCGATATGCAGAACGATTAATACCGTTGTACCCGATCGTTACAGGGTTTCTTGCGGCGACCTACGCCCAGCGTAAACGATCGTTGACCATGCGTGATCGTAATTAGCCGGTTGATCGCGGTATTTGCGTTGCATTAGCGCTGGCCATCCCATGATCCGGGATAACGAACGCAAACGATGAACGGTTAATAATGGGATAAAGAGTTCGTTTGTACAACGATACCAGAGGATAAAGTATTATGTGCATTCGCGTGATATATCGATTTTAAAAGAGCTTCTTTTTTATTCGACCAGTGGATCCGATGAGATA
This sequence comes from Xylocopa violacea, assembly GCA_963969225.1. Lineage (NCBI taxonomy): Eukaryota > Metazoa > Arthropoda > Insecta > Hymenoptera > Apidae > Xylocopa > Xylocopa violacea. The sequence goes on along the minus strand of CAXAJV010000005.1, from coordinate 36,550,375 downwards.
CGAGCATTGGACAAATGAACGATGATGGTTGAAAGATCGAGCATTGCTTTTTCTAATTTTTGCATCTTCCAAAGTTCGCGTTTCGTTCGTGTTTTCTAATGTTCTTGAACATTTTTAAAGCGAAAATTACAGCTTTATCGTTACTACCCGTGTAATCATTGATCGTCGATTTTGCACAGTCCATAAACTCTTAATTGGAGATTTTCCACTTGAAAGCCTTAGATAATATCGAACACAAAAACTCGATTCTAGGAAGTCAGAATGATTCCATTTAAAGATCCACTTAATCATATTAAAACATGTTTTCTTAGTTGGAACTGTCAGAAATTATCTTGCAGATATTGTTTTTATACGAAATATATTGAACAGATATCTTGAAACAATCACAACCATCGAATCCATCGAATCCAACGGATTCGATGAGTCTATCGAATCCTTCGAATCCATCGAATCCATCCAGCGATGCACTTCCACCAGTTGAAAATATTGAGACAAACAGTGATGGCAGCCCCCTTAACGATTCTGGCAAGAAGGTTGGTAAAACGAATAAAGAACAATTTGCATATGTGGAAACTATTCAGCCGGACATAAGTGGTTTACCCTCTCATGGCGCGAATACACGTGCCTCTAAGAGAACTATCAAAAACAGTAAGTTCATCTTTTGATCGAACAGAATCGAGACTGATGCAACGTAGTTTATGAAAATCTTAAACTTATTGCAAACAGAAGCGACCAAATTAGTGCAAGAGCCTCAGGTGGTGAATCGGGTGTTGGAAGAGAAACAGAACGAAGAGGAAAATGTTCACGCGCTGAGAAAAGAGCAGCTGTTGTGTACGTTTATATATCTTGTAAACAAAACAAAAAATTTTATCGCGGTTAAAATTGTTGTTTTTACACAACACAATGCTGTTCCTTTCAGCCGTGAATAAGGAAGAGATTCAGAAAATTTACGAGATGAAAAATTACGCCTACCTCCGACCGGAGGAAATGAAAAATTTGCGACTGGTTTCAAGGCCACGAACTCCCCCAATGAATTCAGTTACCCCTACCGAGTCCGATCCGAATAAAATCGATAAAATACCATAAATCATTACGCGTCCCGTTTCGTCAAAGAATGTTAAAGTAGTGCGAAAAATAAAGGCTTTATTAAGATATACTTTCCATATACTTATCGTATTACAATTGTACTAATTATTAAGCTAAATTAAAAGTAAAAAAGAAATTTAGAATATCTTCGAAGATAGCCCAAGTAAAACTAAATAAAGAGTTTTTAAAAATCTCAGGAAATAGCCAAACAAAAGCTGTAAAAGATAAACTAAAATCTCAAAAAATAGTCCTAACTAAAACAGGAATCACAAATAAGTATTGTTATGTTTAAGTTAATTAATTATTTATTATTATTGTGCTTTGCTGACAATTACAGTTAATTAATTACTTACAATTATGCAAAGATCATCGATACGTTTCATAGGTTGGTAACACTGTAGCAACCATTTATACCGACAGTTTGAATTCAGTTCGCGAAACGCGGTTACGTTCAACTAGTACTGCAAACATTCTTCTCAGTATTAACGTTATCACATCATGATATGAAATCCGATTTACCCATGATTCGCTATCTTTGTAAATTGTTCGGTTTGCGGTGCGTTTCGAGTCGTGGAAACCTCGAAAACTCGATAAATCCGTTTCGTCGTTGATCTCTATAGTCGCGAGTCAAACCTAACCTTACAAACGCGGAACTCAACCAGTGAAACCAATCGGTTATCGTTCTTCTGAACAATTTGGTGCATGGACAGGCTCCGTTCTTTTATCGTTCACAACTCATCCAGGTAAATTTGTAGTTTATTAACTTGATAATAATTTAAAAATATTTTAAGTACGACCAAAAATGTACTAGGTTTTCCACTGTAGCAAATTTTTCGCATTTTTATCACGAAACAAGTAGGATGATGCGCATTACATGTTCAGTTTCAATAAACAATTCAGTTTTTTCATCTCATGTACGTATCTGTCACACAACTGACTATAGCAGCAATAGCATTCAAAAAACCAGTGCTCCGCAACCGCCATGTCGCGGCGCACTAGTATGTCGGAAGTTAGGAATTTCTCGCACCAAAGTTCTTCTCTCAACAAAGTTTCTCGACACTGGTTCTAATTAAGAACGTCAAACACAGTCGAATCAAAAACCAGCGAAAATAGTCAAAATAAAAATAAATATCCACGCACATAGCGTGTGAAATCGCGGAGACACAGAGCAAAAGTTAAGCTGATACATACGAGCAATTCAGTTTTTTCATCTCATGTACGTATCTGTCACACAACTGACTATAGCAGCAATAGCATTCAAAAAACCAGTGCTCCGCAACCGCCATGTCGCGGCGCACTAGTATGTCGGAAGTTAGGAATTTCTCGCACCAAAGTTCTTCTCTCAACAAAGTTTTTCGACACTGGTTCTAATCAAAAACCAGCAAAAATAGTCAAAATAAAAATAAATATCCACGCACATAGCGTGTGAAATCGCAGAGAGCTGATACACACGAGCGCAATAGTAAAACGCGTCACCTATACTTTCACATACGTGTGCAAAGCGCTCGAAGAGTGTTGATAAAATTGCTAGCAATAAAACAAAGAACACGCATCTCGTAGAGCGCGTAAATGCGACTAGGCGAAGAAATAATCGCGCAGCGAGCGAGATCGCAGAGACACGCGGGAAAAGTGCGATGGAGAACGAGGCAGTTGGGTCGTTCGGGAGCGGACACGTGTAGTTAGGCGGGCTGCAGAATTCGTCTGCGTGTTGTTCGTGCGAGGTATCAACCCTTGGCGCGAGATGCGTGCCTACCGGTCACGAACGTGCCCGCCCGCTCGCTGCCGGAGGCTGTTATTTCGCCGGCGGGTACGCGGCCATCACCGAATCGTCCCGCGCCTATCTAATCATTCAAATCGCGCGGCAAGCCCGCCTAATCGCGGTATACGCAACCGGCGCGCTGCCCCGTCGGGTTCTTCCCCGAGTTCCACGCCAATAACGCAATAACGCGCCGGGGAATAATGCTAGATTGCGCCAGGCTGATTGCCCTTCTTGGCCGGCCGCGTAACTCGTTCACTTCGCGGATACCTGGCTGCCCGTCGAGCCCTCGAAACTATCGGGACATTGGCTCATTTTCGACAGGATGCGAATCGACGCGTTGACTGCCCCGTGAGAAGCGTTGCGCGAGGCCACGGGTGCGAATCGTCAGAAATTTCTTTAAACGCGCTGGTAGATCTGTATTGTTTGTAATAAAGGAGATACTCTTGGGGCGTTCTATTTGCTTGGTGCTTCTTGAAATACTATTGTGAAATCCATGGAAGATCTTTGAATGGGATTTTTACTCGCCATTTTATTTGTGAATGAACAATACCTGATAAAGGGGTAGATATTTGTCATTATCGAGGAAGCTGATACGTATTTACTTATACTAGCGTTCCTTAAAAATTGTGGAATCTAAAAAGTGTTGCGCGATGAGAAAAGTTTGGGAAACACTGGAGTAAGTAATAAAAGGAAAGTTAGTAGCCGCGACGTTCTCGTCCGCGATTTACTCGCACCAAGGCTCATTTTCGACAGGATTGCGAATCGACGCGTTGACTGCCCCGTGAGAAGCGTTGCGCGAGGTCACGGGTGCGAATCGTCAGAAATTTCTTTAAACGCCCTCACAGATCTCTATTGTTTGCAATAAAGGAGATATTCCAGTTAATAGTAGCGTATAGTGTTAGAATGAAAAGTGGGTTTCTTCTTGATGCACTCTGTTCTCGAAAAGATCTTCGAGTGGGATTTTTACTCGCCATTTTATTTGTGAATGAACAATACCTGATAAAGGGGTAGATATTTGTCATTATCGAGGAAGCTGATACGTATTTACTTATACTAGTGTTCCTTAAAAATTGTGGAATCTAAAAAGTGTTGCACGATGAGAAAAGTTTGGGAAACACTGGAGTAAGCAATAAAAGGAAAGTTAGTAGCCGCGACGTTCTCGTTCCGCGATTTACTCGCACCAAGGCTCATTTTCGACAGGATTGCGAATCGACGCGTTGACTGCCCCGTGAGAAGCGTTGCGCGAGGTCACGGGTGCGAATCGTCAGAAATTTCTTTAAACGCCCTCACAGATCTCTATTGTTTGCAATAAAGGAGATATTCCAGTTAATAGTAGCGTATAGTGTTAGAATGAAAAGTGGGTTTCTTCTTGATGCACTCTGTTCTCGAAAAGATCTTCGAGTGGGATTTTTACTCGCCATTTTATTTGTGAATGAACAATACCTGATAAAGGGGTAGATATTTGTCATTATCGAGGAAGCTGATACGTATTTACTTATACTAGTGTTCCTTAAAAATTGTGGAATCTAAAAAGTGTTGCACGATGAGAAAAGTTTGGGAAACACTGGAGTAAGCAATAAAAGGAAAGTTAGTAGCCGCGACGTTCTCGTTCCGCGATTCACTCGCGCCAGGGCCAGGGCGCCACGGGTGCGAATTGTCAGAAATTTCTTTAAACGCGCTGATAGATCTGTATTGTTTGTAATAAAGGAGATATTCTTGGGGCGCTCTGTTGGCTTGGTGCTTCTCGAAAAACTATTGTGAAATCCACGGAAGATCTTCGAGTGGGATTTTTACTCGCCATTTTATTTTTGAATGAACAATACCTGATAAAGGTGTAGATATTTGTCATTATCGAGGAAGCTGATACGTATCTACTTATACTAGTGTTCCTTAAAAATTGTAGACTCTAAAAAGTGTTGCGCGATGAGAAAAGTTTGGGAAACACTGGAGTAAGCAATAAAAGGAAAGTTAGTAGCCGCGACGTTCTCGTTCCGCGATTCTCACTCGCGCCAGGGCGCCCACATCTCGATCTACGCCTCGCCTCTTTATTCGCCGGTCTAACGGCCGCGGAGTAACGAGTTTCGCACGATCGACCAGCGATGATTTCTGCTCGGGGAGGAATCCGCGCCGCGGCAATCAGACATCGAGTCGTTCTCCTCGATTTTTCCGCGGCCGCTGGTGGATCTCTTCTCCGCAGGGTGACCGCCGCGCGCGATCGAACGGAATCGGCGGTACCGTTCGACCGAATTTTTCGTATAATTCATTGGCGTCGACTGGCAGCGAGCAGAGATAATCGGAAGAGGAGATACGCGGTTCAGGTGATCGTCCGCGCGGTAAATCAAGGTCGAGAATAGTGGATTCGATGCCGCGGTAGCCGAGATGTGTGTTATTTGAAGCTGTTAGGAAATGGCGCCTCGGAGCTATTGAGCGTAATGAATCGGGTAACCGAGGCGTAAGTAGGCGAAATAGCGCGTGATAAGATTCGCTAACTCGTGTAATTTCTGTTCTGAATGAACCTACCGTATACGCCATCTTGGTGCTCGAAGAGGTATCGTCGAGCCACGGTTCCGAATGAAAAGTCCGGCGTTCGGGTGCTAAAAAAATGTTTACGAAGCAGCGTAATACATTATGAAGCTACGCTTACGTAGGGCCAAGTCGAAGGATTGGCATTGGTAGCAGACACGGTTTTATTTACGACTAGAACCGCTGACTGCTCCGGGTTCGCTCCTCCTTGACCCTCTCCTCTTCTGGCTCGCGCGGCGCGGGGGTTAGAACGATCCTATCTCTGCGGACGTGGCCGCGGATCATTCCCTCGCGGGCTCCGCTCCGCTATAAAAGATCGCCCTATGGTTGTATATTACTCACGCCACCGTGTTTTCACTTGGCGGCGGCGATCGGCGCCGATATCATAACTCTTTGTCGTACCGTCGTTCAACCGGCGAATCCGCCGGACGACCAGGCCTCCGCCTCGCAGGCGATAGTTATCCCGATACCAACGGCAGCCCTGTAACGCGAGGACGAAATATCGCGATTAGATGAAATTTTCATCGCCGCTGACCTTCGCGCGCCAATCCTCGGTAACCGCGTAGCCGTGGATGGCCGTTCGAACGATCCTCCGCGACCACTCGATGATGGACGGCAGACGAACCTGTGGCCTGAGAATTTCTGGAGACGAACGTAGCAACGATGTATAAAAGTTCTCTCGTTTCCGATTCCTGACGTCAAAATCAAAGTAAAACCCTCTTCGTCCACAATAGTTATTCGCGACTACCCTCTGGTGATCAATAAAATCGTAGTCGTTTGCAATCGCTATTCCTAGCGGAAATTATTGAAAAATCCTCTCCGCTCCGGCTCCGGTTGAAAGTTCAATGGCGTTCCGCAGACACAATTTGTCTTTAGTCTATAGTTAACAGATTGAACGGCGCGTTCTATGTTAGACAGCACGCGCGCAGCGGGCCGATAATTCGCGACGGTGTGATTATTCCCAGGCGGGACACCGAAATAGATGGTTTACAGCCTCCCTTAAATACGTCAACGTTTACGCGCGGATTCTCGAAAGTAAATCGAGGAAGAATGTTTTCGCAACGACGCAGCCAGGTCATGGGGCGAAGCCAACTCAAACGCCGAAGGCGGCCTACCCGAATCGCCCGGTTATTATTAATAACGCGAGCACAGGCTTTGTTTACGACGTCGCGGCCTTTTACACGCGTCCCTCGATTAAGAAACCCCGATGTTGACTTGTTAACAAGCGGCCCGCTCTCGGGTAAGCCTGCGCGCGTTCAAACGTACGCGGTACAACGGTAATTGCTCGTGTAATTTCTAAATAGTTGCTTAAACGAGGTGAGACGATCGATGGCGCACCCTGGATACTTGAACAACCTAATCGGTTCTAAGCATATCGCGAATCCTCTTTCTCTTCTTCTCTTAACAAAGTAATTGCGAGTAATTTGAGCAAAATCGTGCGAACAACACCTTACTCTGGTAATCAGCGAGTGCCTCACAGTGATAAAAGAACAAACTGGTCCCACAACGGTGTCGTTTCGTCCAGCAAACATTTACGATCGCCACCAGAGCGGACAACCCAAATCTCTTCGAGGACAGACTGGTTCGCGCGTTATTGTCGAACGCGGTCCGCGCCCAAGCCTCGAACAGGGCGCAGCGCGGCGGGGGTGCAAGTCACCGCGCGACCATTCGGCGCAGCGTTTCGCAGCGGTGCTCGTAGTGACATCACAAAAAATCACGGTGCCGCTTTCCGGCCGGATATCTTTCAATTACCCGTTAATATGATAGGCGGCGGGCGTAGCTGCAAGTCACTGGCACGTCGTTGCCCGCAGCACGCAGCCCAGGCTGCCGCGTGATTAATCGACGTCAACCGCAGTTGCGCCCGCGCGCAACCTCCGCGGGGGTGAATCGCTGGACGCGTTGACACGTCGATCCGTGGATTTGCGACGCGGCTCGTAAGCGAACGCCTCCCCGCATGCGGGGCGGACCCGCGATCGAATCGAGCATCGACGAACGCTTCCTTTCTTTCGGCTAACGGAGCGAATCAGGGGTGGATTTCGAGATCGATAAGCATTATTGACGACATTGACGGCGTTATCGACGATGCAATTATCTGGTCCGCGAGATCTTCGTGGTTCATTAAAAAAGCATCGAGGAGGAGATTTAATGCGACCTTGAAGAAATCGAAGGCCACCTCGCGCGGGGGTGTTACCGTAATAGGTAATGTCGCGGTGTCGGCTCGAGGGCCACGCGTGTGGCTGATACATTGTGTTCTTGCGTATCCTCGCGAAGCGGCTCCAAAGTCAACACTCTCAGATATAAGTGGCTTATAGTGTTTACGTATCTAAGCATACTAACACCGCAGTAAATAATAGTGCTGCGAAAATACCTCATTCGACGTTGTTTGCTGAAACAATTAGCGATAAAATATCATGTTTCTGGTATTAAAAAGTGAAAGGATCGGGATCTTAACGGAGCGGAAAATCGTGAAATTCGAAAACACTCTTTCACGGTTTAAGCGACCGTTTTTTAATACCTTCGGACGAGGGTGTTAATAAGATCGTTCGAAGTGCCCGGCTCGATGAAGAAACGTGGAATGAACTTAATTGTTCGAACAACAAAGAACGTAACAGGTTCTCGAGAGGCGCTCCGTATAATAAACGAACGGATTAATTTGTTTCAATGCTGCGCGGACGATCGAGCATGAAATCGGGCGCGTTGGCATGAACGGCGAAAGTTGAAAACGCGTTCAGCCGGTAAATTGTAATCTCAATACACCGTTTGAGCAGTTTGCTCGCGTTTATAATTCTATCTGCTTTTTGTTTCGCCCGCTACGTACAACTATGTCAAGTCACGCAGATAATCTAATTAATTATCGGCTCTATTAACATTTCCCAAGCGTGGATAAGTCGGAACGCTGTACAGGGTGTTCTCTCGAAGCAAGCAGGAAACGTACAATATATCCACGATTTTTAAGAGGCAACCATCGTTCCTTTACCTCCTATTTTCCGTGTAAACCCGCGAAGGTTCGCGTGAACAGTCACGAACGAGGAGACGGCGAGAAGAAGCGGCCCGTTAAACGCTCCGACTAATTCGACGAAGGCACGAGAACAGCGCGGGGCTTTTTTCACCCCCCAACCCCAGCGTAGTAGTGACACCACGAGAGCCGGTGTCGTTTCCCATGATTCCCCGAGGGTGGCGCCGAACGATTTATGGAGGGACGCGGTGTCGCTGTCGAGGAGCATCGAGGGGTTCCTTAACTCGTACCTGAGCCGAAAGCACGAAAAGATAAGGGTAGAACGGAGAAGATTGGGAGCGTTGCTTCGTTGAAACTGTTCAGAGCGATAAGAAAGGATGTCGATCAGGAAATTACGCGGCGAACGTGGCCTCGAAACTTTCGATAGTTCTAATTGACGGAAATTATGGATAATTGGAGGTTTTCTTATCGTTACAATTGCGAATACATTTTCGAAAATTTTGGAACATTCTTAAATTCGCGTCGAGAAACATTTTCTTTTCGGGGCTATCGATTTCAGTCGAATCGTTCTCTTCGTTTCCTCCTGACCGAGAACAAAACGATCATCAGTCAACCGAGAGTGAAATATCAGCGGATGACGATTGTACAGAAGTTTCCGCGGCACGTTGGACGATATCGTTTCCTCGTTAACGCGGACGAGAATGCAATAACTCCGTTCTCCTCTCTCCGCGCAGCCGGCGAGAATTAATTGTACTCGTGACGAACGTTCGATCGTAATCGAATCCTTGATGATCGAGCGTTCCGCCTTTTCGATTAAATTCACCGTCCCCGAGATAAGAAACGACATACGATACTCGTACACCTCGTATTTCTCTAATTTCCCAACTTTTACGCGCGTGCGAGGACACTCGTAGCCGGTGGAGTCGTCTGAAAAAATGGAGCTCGTTCCAGAGTGCAGAAAAATCGCGAATCACAGGTGAACGTTGAAATACGATGGAGCGCGTGAAAAACGTGCAGCTCTGCGCAGTTCAAAGGAGCTATTTTCCACGCGGAACGGGTCGTAACATATTTCAGAAGGCAACAGCATCGCGGCGAAGATCCCACGCGGAGTCCAGCCTCCGCAAACAAGCGGGCTGTTTTGAAAGAGGAACTTCGGGAGTTCTCGATAGCGTGTCGCAATCCCCGTGGCCGTGGTACGCGCGCGTGTTTAAATCGGTATTAAAGCGCATCAGCGGCGGAACAGTGCCAAGAGGCGAAGTCAAACAGACGTTCGTCTAACGTGTAATGGCATAATTTGCGAACGGGCTTAATCGCATCAGTGTTACTTGGCCGTCCAGCAGAGTGGAATAAGCTGATCGTGTCTCAGTACTTCCCTCCGCCTTCGCTGCTCCTTGCACGTCCCCGCCACCAAATTGCGTTACGCTCGGAAATTATTAGCGGCCCGCGAACCGTGATTAATCCGCTCCACTTGTCCTTTTAAACAACAGTCAACGCGCGTCCCTTAATCACCGCCGACAGAAATAACGTTACGCGTTTGATCCTCTTCGTCCTCTTCCCGATATCGATTCCCCGTTATCAAAGTTGAACGAACAATGCGAGCAACTCCGCTCGACGCTGAACGAACAGCAGGCGATCCAAAAAACCCGGTCACCTAAATTTAGCGGTATCAAACCGGCATCCAGCTCCCGCAGCCAGCGTCGCGTCGAAACTGTCGTTTATATCCCCGGAATTCTCTCGGCTCGGTAAACAATTTGTTCTCGAAACGCGTTCGAGCGAAACCGGTGTTCCCCGAACGATCGTTCGCCCCGGTGGCGCGCACGCGTCCCCCGTTGTCGTGCCTATAAACAAGTCGTCGTTGCCCGTCGGAACTCGGGACGCCAGCTGTTGGCAGCGTGCCTCTGTTGACATAACTTTGACAAAGTCGTTGACAAAGTCTCGGTAGCGGCGGTTTTTACGACACCTCGGCCCATTAAGGCCCGATAAATCAGCGGCGGCACTATTTCCATCCGTGAAAACATCTCGACCCCTCGCGAGCAACGGGCACCAACCACGCTGTTTGTCAACCCCACGGTGGCCGCCCGCGTGCAAACAAACGTTCCCCGTCGCCACCCGTTAGCGACGCCGCCACCGTCAACCAGACCAGCAGCACGCGCCTTCTACGCGACGATTATTAATAGCCCCGCCACGGCCGACTCTTTCCTTTAGACCTCAGGGATGGATGCATCGAGCGGAGATATCATCTCGAGGCAGCGCTAAGCCGCCTCGCGGGGAAACATCTTTCGGGGTGCCGGGTTTCAGCTGATCCTTGTCGCGAGCGGCTTAGAGCCGCTGGCGTGTCTGATCGGAATTTCGCCGGGGTGCTGAGCGTCGTTGCTGGGATGGTGGATCCTTTGTTGTTCAGTTGTTTCGACTAGGGAGAAGAATTTTTGCAGTTTCAGAGCGGAATTTGGTTGTGCGAATCTGAGGGCTAGTCCTCTAATCGTGCAAACTGTAACGCGTCGCTACGATTTGGAAGGATTATTTTTTTTTTCGAGCTGTTTCTTGCCTCTGTTGTATAGCGAAAATTTGGAGGAGTAGGGTGGCGAGAAGTAGTGGTCCATGGGTGGGTTAACGCCTCGAGAGCGAAGCTTCCACGTGGTAAGGCGCCAAGCCATAAGTATGTCGCCAGGAAAAGTGAGTTTCGCTCGTACATCATGCGGAAGTGGATGACGAGCGTTAGGCTTTCCGAAACCATATGCTATATCATTGCTCTAAAATAAAGCGAATACGTTGTAGCTCCTCGTCGCCTCGTTCCTCGAGGCTAATTTACGAGCTACCAGGCGACGCGCGCGGCGAACAGCATGCGGGACACGAAAAATTATGTCGAACATGCTTGTTTTTGCACACTCGTCGCTGAAATAACACCCATGTCTAACATATACGAGGCTGTTATCGTTTAATTCCGTCACGTACGACTTCTCTTCGCTTGTTAAACTCAATGCTACTCTGTCTTAACGCAATGCAAGCAGAGAGTTCCGAAAAATGAATCTCTATAGGAAGTCGTTTCGATTGGTTCGGTAGTTTCACCATCGAACAAGCTCCCAACCGCAATATTTACCCAGCACCGCTCTCTCTGTTCGCAGACGATGCCTCACGACCCCCAGCTACGCAGCTCCGCGCAGTGCTCGCCGAGGAAGCTCGCGAGGAAGATCGAGAGCTGCATCTTCAGGTAAGGGAAAGTTGTTAGGCGCGCGTACGGTGAAAAAGGGGCACGGTCGAGGCCGATCGAATCGAACGGGTTCGGCTCTCTGGTTTCTCGAGAAAAGGGGGTTGAAGGGTCGAGGATCGTTGACCAGGCTCGCAGCCTAAAGGCATTCGTTGATTACCGACGGAGGAGGGATTTTAATTAGCGGCGTTTGCTCATCGCAAACACCGGCCAATCTGGCTCTCATCGCTCGCCTGTCCGTTGCCGGGCGCGATTCCGAAATAAAAATTCCGGCTGGACGCTTTGACTCCTGCTCGCCGTCGGGTTAACGCCGAGTTTGCTTTCGGAGTCGACCCGCTTTGAGCGAGCCATCGAGCGAGGAACTCGTGATACTTTCGCGGTGGACGTTTTTGGGACGCCGCTGGAAGGGGGGGGGGGGGGTCGTTGATTGAGTTCTCTTTTTACGGTGGCTCGCGAAGATTTGGGAAAATAAAGTTGTTGCGCGTATTCAAAATCCCCGTTTGATCTGCGCTGCGCTGTTGCACGACCACCAGGAACGTCCTCCACCGCGTTCCACCATTTTTAAACAACCCGGAATATAGTCAGAGTCGTTCAATCATCCCATCCGTCGCGCGATCGCGACACGTCCCGCGGGGACAAGAACCCTTTGACACGGCGAAGCTCATTACGATCGAATTCCTCGCGAGCGAGCACCACGAGACAGCCGGATGGAGCGAAGAAGCGGCGCGGCCAGGCTGTCGGAAAGGGGGAGAAAAAGTGTCCATCGGCTGGTATTTCTGGCGCGTTAGGGCCCCGCTGTCGGTCGTGTCACACTAGCGCCTGACAAATGAGACGTTGTCGTACGTTTGTTCAAATTACTGCCGGCATTCCGCGTGCACGCTCCTCGCCGGACCACTCAACGAGCTTTGAAATATTACCCTCGTCATCGCGGCCCGTTTCCTGGCTCACGAAAAACCGGCACCGCGATCGGGCTAACGGGTCGATTCCACGACCGTTTTTGTCGCCATCGAACAAACGCGAACCAAAGTTCTCGCTGGTGCTCGCGGATCGATTCGGTTCAAGCGATTCGAACGGCTCGATCGGCCGCTTTAACGTTGAAAAATGGCACACGTTTTGGTATAACGTTACACGCGAACAACTAGAAGATCCTTGAGAACCCATTTGCCAACCACTACACTCTTGGACATCTCAATACGCGTTGTCGCGCGCCACGAGTCCCGCGTGACTCGAAATGGTACTCCGTGTTAAACCACCTTCGAGCGTGGCGTTTTTACGATGGTAGCTGCTATTCGTATAATTGGAACGACCAGCAGATGCGTAAAAAGCCAGGGTAATTGAGAATATCGGTACATTATATGGGACCGCAGGATGCTGGGGACCTATTATTTAGCTTAAGTGCTTGGACGTACGCAATGGAAGCCTGACCGTTACTCTGTCAAGCCGGTCGCACGTTCGCGAGTCGACCGTTTCTTGCCAGCTCGCGACGCACCACGGAATACGCTTCTTGCTCGAGCTAGCCACGATTCGTTCGCGTTTGCGATTTGACACGATCGCGAAGCGTGACTTTTCTTTCCCTCGGAGCGGATAGAACCGTGTAAAGGTATCGTGGTGTGCGCGTGGAGTCATCTGCGATAGGAATGTGAATAATTTCCGTCGGTGTTAACGGCGTGGTACGATGGTTGACAAGGAAGCGGAGCTACGTACGAAGGGTTGGACCGTGAGGATCGGTTTTTGCGCGGTCGTGGTTGTTGGCTTCTGCGCAGGTGAAGAGATCCCATTCGAATAGGTGGAACTTTGCTGTCGTTTTTCTTCGAATATATTTTTAGAAAGATTCCCAGACTCTCGCGCAAGAAACATACTAATTACAGTCGTGTACACACATTTCATCCCCCCACGCTCGCGCTCCGGTTCACGACTCATCCCATCTCGCGCAGCACCGCAAATACACTTCTAGCCGTGCAGCCTGTGCTGCACGGTCAGCAACAGGTTTACCGACAACGAGTCGCCGCGAAAAAACCGTATCATCGAAAATTACATCTCGATTCGAGATAATCTGGACGTAAAACGGCACGAAGAAAGGGGGGCGGCGGAACATTCCCACCCCGTGACGGGACGCGTACAGATTACACCGTGACGCGTTGTCAAGAGTCATCTCGCGGTGCTCGTGTTTCTTGTCGGCGACAAGTAATCCGGAATCAATTACTAGCCCCGACGAGCCCCGAGGAACGGCCACGGACACGCGAGGGAGAGGGACGCGACGACCTTTTCAGACACACGGAGGATCATTAATCACCCGCTTTTTAGCTCGAAATTCCCTCGCGCCTAGTTTACAAAACGAGGGTCGTCGAAAATCGCCCCGTCACCCACGACAAGGGCGATGCTTTTTGTACCCTCGCCGACGCGACCGATCGCCGCCTCCTCCTTCGCGCGCGATTACTTCAGGTAATCCCTCGCGTCGATCGAATCCGTCTCGATTATCGCCACGGATTCGAGGCTTCGCGACGTACGAGTAACGAAGGGCAAGTAAATGGCGCCGTGTCTCTGAGAAGTTTAGAGAATCTTCCGGAGCGCGACCGGATGGAGACGTTTTACATAGCGGTAGAGGCGATTGCAGCGTCCGATTACTACTCGATTTCGAGTATTAATGTTCGTTTCGCGAACGCGTCGGGGAACGCGGAAAAATCGGGGCGATTTGCGGTCGGACGGCGGAGGGACGGTGAAAAACTCCGCTCGAAACTCGATTTCGAGCGGTAATGCCGACCGCAAATCGTTTTCACTTTTTTTCGCTGGCGACCTGCAACCTGACTGCCCCACCGGATCGATCTATCTCTTCCCTCGAAAGCTGCACAACGTGAAACGCGACGCAGAGAGAGAGAGAGAGAGAGAGAGAGAAAAAGAGAGCGGAAAGGCAAAGAGGAGAAATAAAACGCTGCGCTTTGACCGTTTTACCGTGCTCGAACACGCATCGTTGGCTATAACAATCAGTTTACAAGCATGATCGTCTCTGCAGCTTCTGCGAAGGAAAAAGTGATCGTCCGAGATGGATTAATGTTTCGCTGAAAGTACCAATTATGGGATATAGAAATTGCCATTCGATCGTTCGGCATGCATAATTAATTCGCGACAATGCGATTAAATTCTTCACTTGCGCTTCAATTTTCGTTGGTATTAAACGACGATCAGACGCATTAAGTGGAATAACTTTGTAACTGGGTCGATTGAGAAGCCTTTAAATGGCGGCAATTTTACACGCGACTCGCGAAAGCTCGCACGCGTGTCACCAGCGCGACATTCCACCCTTGGCGATCGTTCGAGATCGGTTTACAGGAATCGAGGAAAAGTCGACGAGCTCTCGTCTCGACTGGGTCTAGCTGTCAGGGATAAGGACTGAAATAACAGAGACGCATTAGCGTCGCCGATGATCAAAGTGCGAGGGCGACGATAGCGCGTTAGAAGGAGAGGCGCAGCGAACGATGGAACGGGAGGGAGAGAAAAAAGAAAAGGAAAAAAGACGAAAATAGGAAAGCCACCCAGGCTGTCGCGGCCGCGCGTTTTACGCGTACGTTAATGCCTGTCGGCCAGCCTGGACCTCGTCCTCTATAATTAGCCTGTATTGTGTTACTCGCGAACGGATTATTGCGCTCATAAACCGTTCATAAAGTTTTTCGGTGCGCCCGTCGCTGCGACGAGACGTTTGTTGTTCCTCGTTACGCGTTAACCTGCTCCCAGGCCTCCCGCTTGTCTCCGGCTGGGAATCGGCTGGGGGATCGTCGTCGTTTCACCCTGGTTGCACCCGTTTCTTTCTTGGACAGCTGTGGAAGGCGCTCTAACCTCGTGGTAGCCTTACAATCGTCGTTTCGGAGTTAATTATCAAGTATGAAATGAGACATAAGAACTCGTCATGATTTCTCGACAAGTGTTGCAAAATTTTAAGAAAACGATAGCTCAATGAACAGTTAAACAAAAGAAATACAATACACAGCAATCGATATTGGGTACATTAAGCAACATTTCTCTTAATAATACCTGAAACACGTCGATAACATAATATCCGCAGTCCAGTAAGCCATTGTTGACGTCGTTCAAGGAGACGCGACACTCGAGCGTTCTGCGTAACAAACCAGACGGCACAATGTTTGGAAACCACGGTGGATCGTGCAACAATCCTCGTCCGTAGCGTCGAGCAGAATCAGTTGGCCGCGAGTCGACCGCAAGCGACGAGGTCCACGGCCGTCGAGCGTCGAATGATACTTTGCGGACGTTCGGACAAGCCCCGGGGGTGTTTTTTTTTGCCGAAGCGCGGCGGTTACGCACGACCAGGCATGTGCGCCACGCGCCTTCGATCCAATTTAGTGGCCTCTCGTTTACCGTGCCGTCTCTTTCTCTCCGCATCGGTGAACTCTCTCCTCTTTCGTTCGGTTGACCGTCGCGGATAACGGGGAACGAGCCGATCTACATTTTAACCCTTAACGGTGCGCTCCGTTTCCTCTCCATCGAGCTCGCTCGCGAATTAACGCTGGCGAAGCGCTGCGTTCCCATCTGGCCGAGTTCTGGGTAAGTAATCGCTAAAACTGTTGTATTATCTTTATTCTACGCTTTTAAGGGATCGTACAAAGCGAACAGATTGATTTAGCGGTCTTTAAGGGGTATTTTCTAGTCGATTCGTGGGATAATGAGTGTTGTATGTGTGTTTGAGATGATGTAATGCAATTTTTGTGCAATGTATTTTGTTGCACGTTTTTTATAGTTGGTATATATCAATGATAACTTAACGTTATTGTTTCTCGAATCGTCCAAGGTCGATGACTCCAAATGAAAACACAAGCGAAGTTGCAATTACTAGAAATCACATACGAATATTTATACCTTTGACTCCGTTCACTTTGCAACCGCGTGCTGGAACATCCAACGAACCGTAATTCGTGTCTACATTTTCACAACGTGAACGAATACGACGCAATAAATCAGGAAAACTCGCGACAAATGCGTAAAGAAAGTCGTAGTAAGGCTCACCAAAGGAATATAGCAGGGCGATAATCACTCGAATACAACATTTATTAAGTAATCATCTCGAGGAGACATTGTTGTCGATCGTGGAAGCAGCCAGATCGAAGCAATAAATTTCTACTCGATGGAAGTTCGTTTCTCCTTTTTACTACTTGGCGACTGATGCTGACGCGGCTAGATTATCTTCCGTGAAACCTCGTTAATTGCTCGTTACTCAACGAATAACGCGTGATTGCTCTCGATGGAACGAAATCGCGGATCCGCGTTTTTTAACTGAGCGATTTGGTCGCGTCTACCACAGTCAGAGGGTGGGAGAATTTTCGATCGATTTAGAAGACTTTTCAGCATCGAAATCTGCATCGATCGATGTCGAATGGTAGCGCAACTCCGAATCCATAAAATATCTACGCGATATTCGATACTGGTAGAACTATCGAACCGATTGCAAACCTTGTATGCACTTTTCGCGCGTTCAATCGTAAATATTTTATTTGAAAACTGTTTTGAAGTGTTTTGAAAAAGCTGTAACAAGCTGCGCTATCAGACGTGAATTTCATTAATTATTACGTATAATTTGTTTCGCGTATATGTAGCGGGATTAAGTCGAAAGCAGCGAAGTGTGCTGCACCGTTGTGCAATTGACTAGATGAAATATTTGTTACATAACTGATAAGGTGGTGCGAGCGTAGCCGCGTCGCTGAAAAGAAGCTCCGCGCTTCCTTGCTACGCACGCCAGCTTAATATCGCGTGACTAATTGAGGTGAATACCAACAAGTTCACCTTGCGATTATTAACCCACAGGAACGGCCGCGTGCAGGCTGGATTATGGATCTGGATGGCCTGCGGAGTCGCCTCGGTTTTTACGCGATCGTTCCCCTGCGAATTTATAGTCACTCGATCCGTGTAACAACTATTTTTGTACGCGGATGCTGGGGGTTAACTAGGGTTAAGTTTTATCGATTCCCCGTGGCAAAGGATGCTGGAACGGTATTGGTCGAAATAGTTGTAAATATCAAACGCGGGAAATATACAGCGAGATATAAATATTATTACGAAAATAAGTTACCTCCTCTCCAATTTAATTTCGGACGTTGATGGTCCGCGTAACGACGCGTATTATACGAGTCATTTATTTCAAACCTGGTATAAGTCGCCATTTTTTTCGTACGCAAATTACACTGCTACGCGCGCGAACGAATGAGGATGCAACATTCTAGACCGAATCGACTCATTTTAGAGCGCTAGCGATGAAAAGGACGGGATGTTTGTTATATTTCTGATCTCGACGCGGCCTTAAAAGAACCTGTAATCAGTCGCGAGTAATTTGCATAACTCGTGAAACCTACGACGGAACAGGCGAAGCAGGTACGCTTGCAACTCGTGTACGATCTTGTTACACTTGTCCGGAATCGAAACGATCGTAAAGCAACGCGAACCCGCGACTACGCGTATATCTAACTCGCTAATCTATCGATAGCACTGGGCCTATTTGCATTATCCCTTCGAGATTGCTTTATTTTCGCGCGCAACCTTGCAAGGACGCGACGATCCGCGTCATCCTCTGCTCGAAGAAAAAAGAAAGAAGAAGAAAAATGGCAAATTAAACGAGACGCAACTACCACACGTCGGTTATCGCGGTTAACTCGCGCGACGCTCGCGCGTTCGCGTCGGCGCCGAGCGTCTTCTTCTGGCTGCGATATCCTGCAATTTCGCGCGATAAATTAGTCACACGATCCTAGACAAGGCGGACTAAGTGCCACGGAGTGGCGTGGATTAATGACACTTTCCACGGAATTAATACTTTGTATTCGGTGCGCGTTCGATGATGATTACGGCGATGTAATTATGCGCGACCGGTCTCGCGAATAACCGCGTGATTTATGTGCCCGTGGACGATGGAAAGAGTCGGTCGAGAACCTTGACATAGAAATAAACCTGGCGCATTTTATGATAATTCCGCGCGGTCGACCGATTAGCATGTTCAACCGTGTTATTCCTTCCGACGAAGTTTTACGAGCGTTGACGATTAGATGGATGAGACGCGCGACGCCGTGACTTTCGAACAGGATTCCGCGCGGTATCGATTGACTTTGATTTATCGAACCCACGGGGTGTCGGTGAACGCGATACTTTCCACGGTTAAAAAGTGGCGGAACAATGGAAAATGCTCGAAAGGAACCGTGGCAACGTAGTTGTGAAATGGCTCGTAAACGGAGCAGAAGGTGCGCGAGGGGCTTCGTAACGGTGATAGTTCGCGGAACGTGGGATAGAGTTACGCGGTTAGGGGGACGAAGGCAATTCATTAATCGATATTATGCTGCTCGATGCGTGAATATCAGGAACAAGGGGTTGTAATTGAAATTACTCGCGTATATGCATACGTTTCGATGATACCCGGAGTACCGATCGACTCGTTTCGGTAACTATAGCATCGATATCGGAGCTGTACGACTGTTCTAATTTCCCCGAGTGTGTACGTGTTGTCTATGAAAATTGCCGTATCGAGGAACCCTTGGATACATCGAGCCACTCCGCTCCGGTCAGCTTGCTTTCGCGCGCAGCGCTATCAATCTCGAAGGAAGCTCAGGTAGAAGGAAGCAGGAAGAATTTCGGAGCGAAGGAAGGTTCCTCGAGCGTTTCCACGAGATGGCCTGCAACGAGCTCGACGGCGCAGAGAGCGCGGCGGAAGTGGAGGGAGTCCGGTAGCGGGCAAGCTCGTTAAGCTCGTGGCCTGGCGAGCGGAGAATGACAGTCCGGGGCGGCGGTGTGAGACCCGGCGTGGAAGCGTGTGTTCGCGGGTAATAAAGTCGCTGTACGTCCGAGCAGAAGTGGGTTTTGTCCTGTACCGATAATGGCGGCACTTCATCAAGCTTCCTCGAGTCTGACCCCTCTTCCTGCGGGACACACGGTCCTTCGCCGCGCGTCCTCCGTCCCGCAGGAGGCCATCTGTTTCGTCATTACCGGCAGGCAGTAAACCACCTCTCCCCGCCCGCCCCCTCGGTGTTCTCCTCGGGCCACGGCCATCGTCCACGTCCCACGGGTGATACATCGTGTTTTCTTATTTGCCGGACGTGCTGCGGGAAAATCGTCCGAGAAAATCGAGTGATTTGTCCGGGAGGTGTTAATGGCCAGTCGTATATACCCTCTCCTTGAGCAGCCTGTTTCCGTTTCTTCCGTCTCCGTCCCGCGCGTTCCCATCCTCGCGGCTTCTTCGAGGTCGAGTCACGTAGGAACCATGGTCGCGAGTCGTGTCGAGATCGTGTCGGAATGATGCCTCGCGATTTACGCGCGACTGTGTTGGTTGCGGATAACGCGGATTCGTTGTGCTCCGTCTATCGCGGCACCGCTGCGGAATAGCGCCTCGTAATCGGGAACGGAATAATTTCTTGCTCCCAGAAATATTACAAACTGGACGCTTCGCGTACCGTCGCCTCGTCGCACTCGATCCGTTCGATTTCTGAAAAAACTCATTAATCTCGCGCGCGAAGGCAGATCGTCGAGGCTGCCTCGGAAATAGACCCAGTCATCCGACGAACCCTTTCAGCCGCCTATTTCGAGGAGGACGACGACGACGACGACGACGACGACAAGTCCTCGTGCTCGGTTAGCGTAACGGTGTTACGCGAGTCGGTAGCGAGCGCGCGATGGAAGCCGCGGGAGAAAGAAAAGGGGCTACGTGCCGCGTATACCGTAGCAGAAGAATATCTTCGGGAGCCGTGAACCTGTCAATAAGGTGGATTCCGAGCCGCTTCTTCGGTAGTGATGGCCTAAAAGAAGCTGCCGCTCGCGCAGAGGCGGCCACGGGCCAGAAGGAGACAACCGGTCGAGAGGGTGATAGGCGAAGTGGATGCGGCTGTGCGATCTCGCAAGCTTTCTCTCTCTCTCTCTCTTTCTCACCCTCTTCCAGCCGGCGTGACTTGCAGCTCGATTTCTGGCACAGGAGAGCCTCGCTGACGGATGCTGTAGGTGCTTTTCTTCGAATGCCGTATCGGGACGCGGGAAGATGGCCGCGCGAGCGCGCTAGTCATTAGGCGGTATCGCGCGAGAGATCGTTAAGGGGGCAGCCTGTAAAAGGAACGCCGAGACGCGGACCCGGGCCCTCTGACTCTCTTCCTCTTCGCGCTGCTAGGCGATCAACCTCTCCCGATACTTTCTATCGCTGCGACGTTATGTAATTACCGTCGATCGATGATACTCCTTCGAGCTACCCCCTTTTCGCGGACGCTGATTCGTTCGAGCGACGAAAAGTCCGCGCGTCTGCGTTTGGTCCGCGTTTTTCGTTGCGCAATGACTCGTCGACGAAGGTGGAAGAAACAATTTCAACCCTTGTCTTACGAAAATTTTGTTACACCCTTTAAAGTGGAACAATTTGTTCACGACTTAAGGCTGCTCCACGTGTTTCAATTTTTTTTTTTTTTTTAATTCGAGGCACGGATCCATTCTTCGACGCCTGATCGATTTTGCTACCCCGTCGTCGCTCGACTCGCCGATTATAAACGCGGCTCGTGACGGAAGCGATCGAGGCCGATCATTCATCGCGCGGCACGGTATAATTCACCGGACATAATCACCCGTTAATTCGACGAGCCACGGACAAAGGACGCGTCCAAGATTAATACAAAGTTGCCGTTTCGCCATGGCGGCGGTGAACCGATCTTTCGCCCGGCAGGTTTCATCCGATCGTTTTTGCGGCTGCCCTTCGAGCTCGTTGCGATTTCACTCCGTCGCAGACGGTCATTACGCGACTTCTAATAGCTAGCAAGATAAATAAAGCTGAGTCTCGTCTCGTTGGAAACTGTCGCTTCCTTCGAGTATGAATGATATCAATAAATTTAAAAAAAATGACACGAGGGGCGACACGATCGTCGTCGTGACGATCAGACGTTGCAGTATCGCTTGAAATTTCAGAGATTGCGACTCTGTCTGGTGCATGTAACGCGATCGCTGATTGGTAACCGACGACAGCGACACGGAACTGTCGCTGACCCGTAAACCAGCCGTAATCCGTCGAGGAGGAACGGCGGGCATTGTGCGGCCATCAGCGGTCGACGTATCGAAAAATAAACCACTGGCTGGCGGGCATCGGTCGTCGGCCGCCGCGTGACAAGAGGCGTAATTACGCTAAACGATTCCCGAGGAGGCTCGCTAACGATTGTAAATGCGGTGGCAAGAAGGATGGTGCGCGTCGACTCCGTCCCGGAGCACCTTTCAAGAGGCCGTTCCACGTCCTTGCCTCGTGTGAATCGGCAGATTAGCCGACTCACCGCGACCGGCCGTTCTTCTGCCACGAATCGGCACCGGTTCACGCTGCACGACTAATGGAACGACCACTTTTCGACACGCTTTTCTTTCCGACGACCGAGGCGGCGTGCCGCTCCTGTCGAAGTTTATGGACCCTCGACGGTCGAGGCGACTCGCGTCAAAATGTAAAACACCGGCTCTGCCTTGGTATTCAATTCGTAAAGCCTGAGAAAAAACGAAACGCGAAAATATCGATACGACATGGTGCCATTTCAGTTTTTATAGAGTGTACGAGAAAAGTACCGGTTTATATCTTGATACGAGTCTGTGGATAAAAGTGCTTTTCATGAATTCGTAATGATCGAACATGGCGGTCACTCGAAGCTCTCCAATTCTCGATTCTACGATTTTTCTACGATATTTAAAATCGCTGGCTAACGTCTTAGCGACGCGGCGACTCGCGTCAAAATGTAAGACACCGGCTCTGCCTTGGTATTCAATTCGTAAAGCCTGAGAAAAAACGAAACGCGAAAATATCGATACGACATGGTGCCATTTCAGTTTTTATAGAGTGTACGAGAAAAGTACCGGTTTATATCTTGATACGAGTCTGTGGATAAAAGTGCTTTTCATGAATTCGTAATGATCGAACATGGCGGTCACTCCGTTTCACAAGCTCTCCAATTCTCGATTCTACGATTTTTCTACGTTATTTAAAATCGCTGGCTAACGTCTTGGCGAGGCTCGAGGCTGAGGTAACGCATCGCTCGAAATTTCTGACAATTGAATCGTTCATTAAGGCTGCTCGCGATCCGAAGGCTCGCGTGTATGTACGCGTAAGTACACGCGAGCGACACCGCCGATCGTAAATCGACGCGCCGCCATATTACTCAACGCCGCGATTTACGAGGGTCGCCGATAAATAACGTCGCGACTAATCGAAGGGAGCGAAGGACGCAGCGAAACGCAGAGGAGTGGCGAACTTCTCGATCGGGTCCGATTCAGCCGCTGGTGGAAGCTTCATTAGCTGACTTTAATTACGGGCACGACCAAAGATCGTTGTCGCGCGCGGCGAACAGGATGGGCGCCCGGTTCGATAGAACGCCCTCCGCGGCCGATCATTCATCATCCCGCAGGCAATTATCGTAATTAATATCGCCGGCTTGGCAATGGTACGCGCGCGGATGTCGTGGAGTCGATTTTTCTTCCGGCATATCGGTCTACCGCGTCCGTTTCGCAACTCTGCTGCCAAGGCGTTCGCTGTTGCGACTACTCGTTCCGTTCCTTACCTTTTTTCTTGGTAACGAGTTACCAATTACGCGTCGCACACGTGTCACCTGAAATAAATACAGTACGCGGTGTATTTGAAAGTTAACTCTTTGCATCGAGCGCATTCTTCGACCTGTCCTTAACATCCGCGCGTCTAAACGCGATGAAAGTTCTTCCCTCTGTTCTCTTCCCACCCCCTCTCAATCATACTCATAGCGACCCAATGCGACGCGCTTCAAAAACTTCTGTTTCAATAGAAAGCTTTAGGGAACAATGCGTTTCTGAAAAAGTTGCAGTGGAATAAGTTCAGACGAGTTTGCGACGTCCCTTCAGAGGAGACATCCGAGTGCAAGGGGTTAAATCACCACGCTAGCTCTCAGAAATCTGTATCAGAAGCTGTAAGAAGTGCATAGCCACGAATGACGTTCGATAACAACGACTGTATCGAAATAACTTCGGCAAGAAGGCAGTGCGCGCGGTCTGCGTTTAATTGCTCGCGGCCAAAACGTGTTAATCGACGTGCTCGTAGAGTCACGGAGATGGTCCGCGGGGCGTTTCGTCCCGAGAGACCAGGGAGAAAGGAGGAAAAGGGGAACCGTTTACATCCACGGTGGCATTTTATGAACCGTAACCAGGAAACAAATTAAACGACGAGAAAAATCGGCGAACCGGTTCCAGAGCAGAGTCGACTCTTTAACGGACGAGCAAAAAGACGCGGCCGCCGCGTGATTTATTCGTTCCGGTCGGTCGTTTCGCGTAAAACGGGCAAATTTATAAACGACGCTGCTAACTGTCGTCGTACCAGTGATATCCAGCGATTAGAACCGCGTTTTGCTCGTGCTCCTCTGACGATCGTTGTTAAACGAGCACGATTCGAAGAACTGGAACGAGCTTCGGGGTAATGGGCTGCTGTTTGTTCATGGAGATGAGGGTGACATGTAATCGGGACAAATTATGCTGTTTCACTTACTTCCCAAGCGAGTCCTCTGTTTTTCACTTGTGCGCGTAGCGATACACACGATAGTAACGATTTCAATTTTTTCGTGTCGATACGGGAGTCAAAAATCGTTATCCAACGCTTCAACATTTACAATACTGTTAAATCCTTGCTTGGCTCGCTACTAAAAGGTTTAAGAATAAAACACTTGTCAATCTACGCCACTAATTAATGCTTCCATCGCCTCGTCGAGAGGTCGAAAGCACAGCAAGCTCTACGCAAACGCATCGAACGTCCCTCTTGAACGCACAGCCGCGCCACTGAGAGGGTTAAATCACACCCCAGCGTCGCAGTTAGAGGTCACGACGAAATTGACTGTAGAATGTCCGGAAGCTTACAGGTCAAGCGGCAGACCGTGCAATAACATTAATCCAGGACATCCGGGCGGTTTGGAAGGTCCTCTGCTCGCGGTCGACGCGGAGGAGTCCCCAGTGGTCGAGTCGCTGGATGGATCCTCTTGTAAAGCAACATCGTCCCGTGGAACGGACTCGACTCAGCCCCTGGTCACGAGCTGTCTCGACTCCGTCGCGGTCTGTCCCTAGACGGGGATGCGGTCTCGGCCCTAGCCACCCTCCCCGTGCGCCTCTGTAATTTTAATAAGCCATATTACGAGCTCCTAGCTACGGGAACGGCTTCCTTTTGTGCGGAGCCAGCGGTGGACGATGTCTTTGGGGATAATTCCTGCTTCGGTTAAACGCGTTCGCAGCTCCCTCGAGCTTGACGATGGCTGCCCTTTCGAGGGTTGTCTCGAGTAACGCGCCGCCCAAACTTTTCGAACGACGAGGCGCTTTGGTTTGTTTTGCTCGGGGTTTATTGATTTTAACCCTTTGCACTCGGATGTCTCCTCTGAGGAGACATTTTTGTGCGCTCTTTTTCAGGAATGCGTATTTCTCTGAAGCTTTTTATTGAAATGGAAATTTTCTAGTGCTGGTAGAAAGTTAATCGCAGCAAAGAAAAGGTTAAATCGTCGCTTATATCGCGATACGATTAATTCTTTGCGCGTTGCGTCGAAACTATGTCAATCAGATGGAACTAATCTGTGAATGGAAGTTTTCCGAAAACTCGTCGCTGCGTCGTAGCCGTTGTCAGGCAGCGCCGCGAGACAGCGAGGAGTGGAAAAGTAGAGCGCAATTTCGAGGGTCGACAGCGTTTTGATTAACGGATTAGGCGTTTGTTATTTCGCGTGGGAGGGGTCGTTTGGAATAAATGGGATATCGCTTTAATGAATTTCCAGCGGAACGTCAGGAGGCGTCATCCCCAGCGCAGAAGGCGGCTGGCCCCGGGGATTAAGCGGAGCAATCTGCGGCATTTTTTTTCTTTCCTTCTCGCAAACGACCAGATTTTTATGCCTAATTAATCGCCGCGGTGGATCCTGCGGGGCAGCCGGGATTACGGGGTGGGGAGATTCGCGCGATACACCGCGTCTTTCAGCCCGCGGGGGTGATTTGTGGCGCCCGATTACGAAACGATGCCCCTCCTAATTAGATCTCATAGAAAGTCCTGCATTAAATCGTCGATTAGCTCGGAACGAGGTCGTTATTAATTCTAATCCTTCGGGATGATCGGTCGGTACGTGTAAAACCGTGCGACAAGATTCATGGGCGGGATGAACGCGGGCTTTGCGTCGCTCTCGCCGCGTGTGAATGCAAAGTAGATCCGATCGACTGCTCGTTTATCGACGACGCGATGCGCTTCGCGGATGTCATCTTTCTGAACGACGCGGCACTATAGTTTCTTTCGAGGATGTCATCTTTCTGAACAGCATTGTTCGTCGCGCAATGCAGCGTCGAAAAACAGTTAAGACAACCAAACATCGTTTCCATCGCGCGAAACACGGTACAGATTTTTCCTGCCGCCTCGCGCCGCACCCCCAAAGCGTAGATACAGGAAAGACGCGTCGGGAGGAGGAGGAAGGAGCACCCGCCTACGCGTATATTGCATTTATCAATGGCGGAGGCCAGTTTGTTGCCGCTACCGGGAGATACAGCCGGTAGCCGAGTGGAAGCTGCAGAAGCCGAAAGTTTATCCGCGAAGTTTCGAGTGCAGGGCCGGTTGATTTATCGGGCTCATTACTGCCAGGGAATAAGGGAGGGCTACAGACAACAGCCACCCCAGCGGCGTGTTTTACAAGACGGCATTAATTGCTCGAATTAAATATGCACCTCTCTCCGTGGCGTAATTTATTTCGGTTTCCTTAAGCACTTTAAGTCGTCGGGGAGACTCGCCGCGCTGCGCATCGCCGACGCTTTCCACGGACGTTAATAACGGCCCCGTGGGATATTAATTGACGCCGGCCGCGGCGGAAAAAGGAGCTGCCGCGGCGAGCTTTAATCTTGACCGCGAGTCCCGCTCCGACGACGCTCTGGATTCCGCTTCGAGGATTCGCCTGTCCGCGGGTTTCACTTTCGACGCGGACGCCGTTCGGTGAAAGTGAGCGGGTGGTCGATGTGGGAAAATGGTAACCGGGTTTGGAGCGCGACGTTTGGGTTGGATTAAGAATCGTGGCTTCGATGCGAAAGGGGTGGATTTGGCAGGACTGTAAGGGAGAGTTTTATTTACGTTTCTGGGACATTTGGTTTTGGATTTGCTAGATTTTGAGGGACAGCAGGTATTTGAATGCGAGCAATGATTTCACTGATGTATGAACGAGTACTTTGGATTATTAGAATTCTTAAGAAATGATCGTTGATTGCGAAATTTAAACTGATTTCAGGAACGCGTTGGACGAGGAGGAACGAGCTCAGAAAGCCCTCTACCTGTTGCAAGCGCGGGACCGTCGAATCGCTTTCCTTGAAAAACGCGTGCTCGAACTGGAAGACGCCGCTGCGAATTTACACGAGCTCACCCTTCGAGGCTTCGCGAAAGCTCCCTCGTCGAAGCTTGACGAAGAAGTCGTTTCTTCCTTCCGCGCGAGCGAGAAATCTTGCGAAACGAGGATCGACGACAAGCGTGACAATTCCGCGCGCGAGAACTCGACGAAGACTTACGACAGCGTTACGAACGACAGACTGTCGGTGCCGTGTTTGCAATTGTCGAAATCGTCCACGTCGACCTCGGAGAGAGACATCTTCTCCACGGCGATCGACTTCGCGCTGAAGAAGAGAAAGCGTTTCGCTTCGAACACTTCTGTTTCCAGCGAGAACTCTGCTTCTTCGAAACTGACTGAACGCGACGAGAAGTTTCGTGCGAAAACTGGGAATCGTACGAGCGAAGGGAAAATTGCGACTGTGGATAATCGAGAGTCGATCAGTGTCGTAGAAAAAGAAGAAAGAGAGGTTTCGAACGACCAGAAGATCAGTCAGAAGGGAGATACGAATGTTAATGAAGTAATTTCGGAGAATTACTCGAAGTTGTCGACTGGAAATGATAAGGCGAAGATTCGAGGTACGCGACGCGGTAAACAACGGAGATTGAACGTTCCAAGGTTGTCGTCGAGCGTTCCGTGGATTCGCGCGAAGCATCACTTCCGCAGAAAGCTTCGAGACTTCGAGGCGAAGACGACGAAGCGCGTCGAAGGGGTGCCTGTTGGAGATGGCCATGGAACGTTCGCCACATTTGGGTGAGTAGAATTTTCCTAAAAACCTTCTATTAATCTCCGTTTACACGAATCCTTCGAATAATTCATACAAATCAGCCATTTATGACTTCTCGTTCAAATAATAAGGAACTTCAATCGCTCAGTTCATCGAGTTTCTTTCGAGAAGTATCTAGGAGTAATCGATTTTTAAAATCTCAAAGGTTCGAATCCCCAATTCTCGAGAATTTTAAAATTTGAAGCGCTGATTCTATTTTATAGAAATTTCTTATACTCTTCGCATTTACGATTCGAAGGATTCTCAAGGTTTCAGCGTTTCGAAAAACCCACCCTTAGATTTAACCAGCCTCTAATCGTAACGTGCGTTCGCTAATTGCAACGAGACTCGTCGCTGCCTAATTACCGCGCGTTTAATCAAGCGTTAATAAGAATTTCGTCGAAATAGACGGAGAAGGCGAGGTTGGGAGACACTGTTCGATCCGGTAAGGCACGATTCGTTCGAGCGCCGCGGCGGCACGTAGCCGCCGATTTTTCCCACCGGCCTGGTCCGCTTCTAGAGAACGAAAATGCATGTAATTAGCTGAAATTGATGTTGAACGCGAGCACGGCCGCAATTTTAATCGGCTGTCGTATGATAATTACGCGAGCGCGGGCCTGGCGCGGCCCTCGACGACCCACGCCGGATAAATCATCTGCCGTGCTCTGGCTGGCTCGCGCGCCATCGAGAGCCCCGCGAACGATTCCCAGGTATTCATTTACTTCGTATTAATCAATGCGTGAAATTGATTACGGCTAGTCGAGGCCAGTAACGAGGGTTGCCTGATGATCGACCAGCCGGGGAAACCTCTGAACAGGGAAAGAGACGATCCTGCTGCGTCGACCGAACGGAAGGGCTGCGACGCGAACAATAGCGTTCTAAATAAATTCGTTTCCGTTTAAAAAATTAGCTACTATTTTAAATGGACACGCGTTCTTCCGTCTAAGCTTCGAGAACGATCAATAATTACTGTTTTTCAACGATTTCCCAACGACTCGTGCACATTTCTCAACGTTGCTGCGGATCTATTTTCACGTCGAATGAAGAACGTGGAACAGCCTCTAATTCTGGAATTAGAATTAAAGAAGCGAGGAAAGCACGTCCCATCGAAACGCTATCAAATCGAACACGGTTACGGGTGGCAAACGGACCCGGTGTCGCAACCGAGGATCGCAACCGATCGTCGTCACGACTCGACAAAAGGGACGCTCCTTGAATCGCAGAGCAACCCGCGATCCGATGTACGAGATACACGCCGATCGAGTGACGAAACCGTGCCGTTTCGGACGCGTCGTGACAGCCAATAATTCGACGACCTTTGACATTGGCCGCTCGTGTTGCCGATCCAGAGGAATCCCGTTCGGGGGGCAAGGGTTAAGTAATTGTCGAGGATCGCTGCGACAACGTTGCGACAGAGGAGCCAGGCTCCTCTCTCTCTCTCTCTTTCTCTCTGTGAAAGCTAGTCTCTGGTTGGAAGAGACATCGGCTGGAGAGAATGTTGAACAGGGATGCCATTCGTATGCTTGCTCAACGCTCGAACGAAAAATGGTATTTACATTTCCGCGCGTTTAACAGATTTCTGATCAATTTTATTCTAGTCTAAGATTGTGTGTTTCATTGCATACATATTTCATCGTCTCTTTTATACTATTCCTCATCTTACCTCAAATGGTAGACTTTCAAGACTGCTAAAATTGGTCCAGATTCTAGGCCCTACATTATTCAGACTAGAAAATAGATCGTTTAGAAAATTTCTAAACTCGAAACGATCTAAAATCTAGCGCCAGGAGGTGCTCGCCAGCGAAGAAAAAATGGCGGGACCGTAAAGAGAGCGATAGCGATCCCCGGTGGTTCCTCGAAGCGACGTCGCCTAAACGCCTCGCTCGTAACATAAATAACGTCCTTACGAGTCGCGTAATGGAACAATTAAACGATGCGCGTGTCCAAGTCGGAAATTGGTCCCCGGGACCGGTCCGCCTTATTTACATTATCACCTGACGGGCCCTGCGCCGCGATCGCCCCGTGCACCACCACGCGCTCCTCCGATATATCTTTATAGCGTGGCGATAGACGCGATGCGTCGGTTGTTAGAGCGTTATCGCGAGGGAGAGCGTACCACCGCTGGTCGCAATTAATCCCCCGGTTTGGCGAAATTCGGCCGGTCGGTCGAGTTCCGAGCGGCGGCGCGCTTAATTGACGACGCTCGTTCCATCCGACGCAGCGATGGGGTGGGATATTATGAAAATGCTCGCGCGAGCGGGACCAGCGAGGGACCGCGGCGGGGACCGGGGTGGGACGGCGCAACGCGGAGCGGAGCGGAGCAGAGTCGTTTGCGTAATTCGTTATTGCGTACGCGAAACCATCGGTATATGGAATTAACGAGCGGGCCCATTAAATTTAACGACCGTTGACTCGAACGTCCACGCGGATGGCCGCCGCTCGGTTAACTCGATCGCCGGAACGCGATCATCCTCGTTTCGATCGAGATAGAGAAGGGTTGCCACGGCCTCCTCTGCTTTTTCTCCCTCTCGTCGCCGCGGTCTTCGACGCTGAAAGGAATCGTTCCGTTTTATTGACAGCGCACGGTAGTCGTACGTTCCGCGACGCTGACCGGGGAAATGACGCTTTTTCGAGTTATTTACGCGAAGGGGATGAAACAGCGGCGATCACCGTCGCGAATTGCTAATTTCTCGTTAACTGGCACGGTTCGTTAAAAGTTCCTCGTCAATATCGGGAGTTTACTTTACCCGATCCGATCGAACGGCCAGACGTCACGAATTCAGGTATTCGAAATTTCTTAGCTACGTGCAAACTATCACGACGGTATAATTAATTGCTTCCAGATTGGTACAAAGCGACACGTTTCCACAGCCGTACCTTTCACTGCGCGATACTCTCGCCGCGTCTGCGAGAATTTCGTCCGATCGAAGTATCCATCGAGGTTGGGGAGGGGAAAAGGAGAAACAATCCCAATGAAAATTCATGAGGACATTATTAATGCGAGCGTACGGTGTATCGCGGCGTATGAAATTCCATATTTGCTCAACGATACGCGACCACGCTCGCGTCTTCTTTCCCCCTCGTCCCCTCGTCTGCGGCCCGCGCGGGAACCAATTAAAATCTGGAAAAACCGAGTCCCGTTCGGTCGTCGCGATCGGGATTAATTCGTCGCCGGCCAATTAAGCCCTCGGTACCCCGGAATTAATTCGATCGCGATTTACTACGGAATGGTATCAATTACCCGGTTCCCCCGTTAATTAACAGCTACGCTCCTAATTGATCGGCTCCGTTGACCTTCGTCAGTTTAGCAAACTCGCGGTTCCCGGCTGCTTATTAACTCGATTGTACATTAAGCGCGTTTCCTTTTTCCCCCCTGCCGATTTCGCGCGATATTACGCGCGTTGACATTCCAAATCAATTCTGTAATTAACGAGACGCATCTCGACGACTATTCCCTCCGTCGAACGAACGGTAAACCGTAACGAGCGTTGACATTTCGAGCGAATAAAAATGCATAAGAACATCGTACGCGTTCCACGAGTGAAAGCAAAGTACCGTTGCGAGAACCGATTAATTTGCTCGATCGCTGATGGTTATTGATAAAAAATCGAGCCACCGGGCAAAAGTGGAAGGAGCAGCGAGACTGGATAGATAGAGGAAAGCCTCGATCTCGGGTGTACGACGGTCGATTTGTTAAGCGTACACACCTGCCCAGGCGTCGTCCCAGGACAATAAAGCTCTATCTCGATCTCCCGGAAGGTCCTTTGACCGTCTCGACCAGCAGCCAGGCTCACGACCGCGATGTATCGTTGAAAATAATCGTGTATAACGTTTCGCTGCGAGGGTGGCACGGGCATTGTCCTTAGACGAGAAGCAGCTTAGCCAGAAGTACGCGACGGTAGGGCAACGACTGCGCTCGAATTTTTCGAGATATCGTATAAAAAATATCGAACGAGTGGGTAAAAAATTCGACGGTAGAAGCTCGCGAATCGATCGGATTCCGGGCGACTTAAATCGCAGCATGGCGGCCCGTTTCGAGATCGGAATCGCCATCGCGGCGATCTATCGCGATGCAACCGAGCTTTCGTCGCGAGATGATCGCGCGATACCGCGATGAACACTGTAATAACGGCGATCAGGGCTTTCCTTCTCTTTTTTGCGCACGCGCACCCGGTCCCGTTTCAGGCGATTTCGGACCACCGGCGAGAATCGACGCTCTCTTTATCGCGATCGATTTATGGCCACGCGAGGGCGCGGGGAACGCGGCCGCGTTTAAACCGATCCGAGCGTACGGAATGGAACGAGCGGTTCGTCTAATACCATTGAGAGGCCTGATGCGGGTAATTGGACGCGGAGTTGGACAGCAATTTTATTGCAACTGGCTGCGATTTTTCGGTAATCGGTAATACGGATGATTTATCGCCACTTGTTCGCTCTGCCCCGGGCGTGTTCGTTCCGTGCACGCGTGCCACGATGACTATTGAAAGATTCGTTTACGTTCGCGGAGAAGTTGGACGTTCCTTTATCGAGAGCCTCGATTGGAAGGCTTCGACTTTTAGAAGAGCAACGATTGTAACGCGCGATCGCTGATATTGCGATAAGTGACGTACTAAACGAGCTGCGATACTTTTTACTCGGAATCAGATTTTACAATACCATCGAATGAATAATACTGTCATTTCGCTGATATCTGTCTAAGAACGTGTAATCAGAATTAATTCTCGCGCGAGGCTTGTAGCGGACATATCCGGAAAACGAATAGCAAGCACACACCACAGACGTCCTTTTACCCGATTGGTGGGTGCTAGGAACCAAATAGAGGCGCGTTTTGATCTCAAAGAAGATATCAGTAGTCTACGATTTTACACGATTTCGATACACTCTTCGATCGCATCGATCGACGCCTCGAAGCGAAGAACCACGAGGAGCGTCGCGAGAGCCAAGGGATACCAGTCGGAGGATAAATCGGGGCGCAACCACCGCTCGCGGAAGGAAAAGAGAGGAGAAACGCGAGCAGCTCGCATCAACGGAGATGATCGATGAAACGTTCGCGTGCACCGGCCAATCCGAGACAATGCAGGAAAATTAAAACTGTCCTCGATGGCAGGAATTGATTCGATGCACCGTTCGCCGTTACGGGGAGCAGGTGAACGCGATCGCGGCGGTGGACGTTGCGAAACCCACGGAGCAATCTGGCGCGGAATGCCGAACGGAGACGCCGCCGCGGATCCCTCTGCTTTCGCGATAACGAGCCACCGTCTATAAATCATCGCGCGAGAGGATCGTTTCCGCGTAGGCCGCGGCGAGATGGCCGCCCGCAGTTTTCTGCCCGCGAGAGACTAATGCCGCGAAATTCACCCGTCGTGTGGGTGGAAACGCGCCTTCGCTCGTTCTGCTCTCCGTTCTCCATCGTCGCGGGGCTGCGACGCGCGTGAAAGGCGTTCGAAAGTCACGGTTCCGCGCGCTCCGCCGCGAGCATCTGGGGTACGCGCGCTTTCCTCGCAGTTTTCCAGCCGCGCGCGCCAACGGCCGAGTGAAATCGTGGAAACGCAGCGATCCGCGAGCGATTACGTCGCCGCAGCGTTTTTTCGAACTAGAAAGTGTGAAGCCACGGCTCGTTATTGTAGGCGTCTTTCGCTCGCGCGAGGGAGTAACGCAAGCGCCATCCTTCAGCCGCTGCAATCAGGGTTCTTCGAGGATATGATTCAAGAGGGATCTTGACTACTCTCTCGTTCAGCATTATTGGACGTTTTTTAGAAGGCTTTGTTGCACATTTGTAGGATACTAATTAAGTGAAGACTATTACGAGGAAATCAAGATACGGCTCTCTGCGGTTAGGATATTAATAAGGGATGTTTTTTGGGAAAGGGTAGCAAACTACTGAGACTATAATCAATAGAACTTGATAGTATAAAGCGTTTCACGTAGGAAGGAACGCTAAAGGTCTCCATCGGTGATAATAATTCTCGCGTACCCAATCGTGATTTTTCCTCGAGTGCTCCATTTTCATTACTATTCGCTACTATTCGACAGCGATAACGGTGAACAATAATTCCAATTCGCTCGTCTTGCACGAACCCGCGCAAAAGGAGGAGATGTTCATCCATTCGCTCGACTCGAATAATCAATGATAAGAAACTCGTCTCGCGGAAGCGTATCTATCGGAGGATCCCGTGGTACACGCGGTGATTCATCAGCCATGATCAGTGGAGCAGACCAGGAACGATGACTGGGCGCGTTCGAGAGTCCACTGGCGCACCTGAAACAAATGAAGCCCAGGATCGAGACGCGGCGAGGCTTATCTCTCGCGGAGAGGAAGGCTCGATCGCGATCGCATAAATCCAGGTCGAATCGAATGACCGACGCGGCTGCGCGCGGATTACGCGGGCCTCTTATCGAGCGGCTCGCGAAGGGAACAAATCGCGTGTTTCCGCGGGGGTATCTCGTTGCGATCGCTCGCAAGTGTCGGCCAGAGTTTTATTTCGCTCCGATTCGACGAATCGAAGTGCGTACGTGCTCGTCCGCCGCGATTGGCTCTCGACCAACACCGTACCGGAATTGTTTACTACATCGCTCGAGTATTAGACATTTCCACTCGAGACATTCTTCGCGAGGGCGAACCAGCAACTCGAAATGGTTCTAGCGATGTCGCGCGAGCGTCTTACAGATGTTTTAAAATAACTTCTACGTCTCGCAAAACAAGATCTGTTAAGTGCTACACTCTGTAATTAGTTTTTGCGTGGTTTCCTTGGTTTGTCAGGGCTCGTATCACGATAATTCAAGGTTTCACGTCTATCGCCAGGCTTACTTCGGTCAGAACAGACCTTGCAACTCCTCTTTACTTCTTTCAGAACAACATGGAGCTCGAACGATAAAATACCATTTGAGTTTGGCTAATTCTCAAATGAAGATGTAACTTGTATAGTAAAATTTTGACAAAACGCCGCAGCGGGGCCTCTCGAGTGCAAAGGGTTAAACATCACCAGCCTCGTATCCCGCTTTACAAATTGTAACAATCTGCCTTCTTGGAGAATCCAAGTGAATTACAGCCTGCGATATTGTATTATCGCGTGAAGCGATAAAAATAAGTGAATACAGGGATAGTTTCGAACCGTATCGTGCGAGCACCCTTGACAAACGCGGATGGCCGCCACGGTGACAGACCCGGCATTTTCCAGCGTCCTCCTCGATTATTACAGCCGCGACGCGAACGAGTAATTGATTCGGTGCGTTTAATTCGACGAAGATTGCCGGGACAGCGGCCGCGAGACGCAAGTGCCGCTAATGGTTATAATTTACGGAAACGGGACTGGTCGGTCGACCGCGTAAAGCACCCGAGAACACGGTTCATTATTCAGAGAGAGTCCTGCCAGGGGGATGTTCCAGCGCGGGACGTTCGCCGGAAGGCGTCTTCTATCGCGCGTTTTCTTCGACAGATCGCTGACCCTTTGCGACTTCCGGCTTGTTCGGTGATTAGAATCAACAAGCAGTGATATTTATGCGGCGGAAATGCTAATTTATCGGTGAATAAATTTGTATAAAAGTGCGTTCGGATAAAGTTCTACGAGCTTCTACTAGATACCGATAAACGCAAGCGATTTAGTAGAGGCTCGAGTGAAATTATGCGAGAATGCACGCGATGAATACATCGAAGCGAGGTACACTTTGTAGCGTTTAACAAGCGAAACGGAAGTTTGATTAAAAGAGTTGTCTGCTGGCATTTATATAATTGATATTTACAGCGCGTGTGGCAAACTCGTTCCTTTGCAACTTGTATACTATTTCATCTGTGCAACTCCAGTACACGGCTCATTATCGCTTATCCTCGGTATCTGTTTAAAGGTTAATCGAGTGGCAATTATATCGCGACGTGAAAAATTCAGTCGGACCTTCGAAGTGTCTCTCTCTCTCGAAATAATTAATAACATCGTAATGGCCCGCAAACAGTGCGAAACTCGACGGCAGAAGAACACGATAATGTCACAGAATGTCATAAAAGGTTGCATACGTCGTTGCAACTGAAGCTACAAACTCAATTATACCGGAACTTCGAACCACTCCTTGTTTCGAACGAACAACTCCTCGCGAGACATTAGTTTTCAATCCACGGAAATGAAATCTGATTTCGAAATAAATCGAATTCTAATTGCAAATTGTATCCCAAACGCGAAACGAGGACTGCTCGAAATCTTGAAATAATCTCTCTCTGGAACTTCGAGCGTCTTAAAATGGTACGTATTCGTTGACCTGCACTACTAACTCCTTCGAGGGCTCGATTCTTACAGTCTCACGGATTACAATATTTTTCGTTCGAACAGGTCCCGTCAAGTCGACCGTAATATCTTCTGCCACGTAGGAAATCTTTTCTCTCCGGCTGTCCCTCGTCAATGGACGCGGACCGGCGTCCATCGAATCGAGATCCGTAATCGGCCAACCGTGATCCACCGCGCGCGGTGACTTCTTTCTAGGAAACAATGTGGCCTTTGTGGACACTCGACTCTCCGGGACACGTCCGATTATATCGGTGGCTATCGGTCCAAGAACGTGTTTCTTCACTCGTGGTACTTTCGTTCCAGCTTTCGTACACACCTTCTCTTTGGTACCATTTACATCTCGTGGGAGCGTATCGGATCTTTCGACATCTTGCTCCACTTCGATCGTTTCAAAACGACGACAATTCTACGATTTATTTCTGCGAATTATGGCACTCTTCGATTTCTGAACTTTTAAGTTTCTACTGCGTTTGACTACGTGAATGCGCTCGAGAGGCGACTCTTAGTCGTCGTCGAGTTCTTCATCTAACTGATTTTAGGTTTTCGAGTCGTACAAAAATGGATTTCAGAAGTAAAATTACCTCGAGTGAAGATGAATTTCATTTTGAACCGTTGAAAAACGAGATCGATTGTATTCGCGAAGAAATTAGCGATAAAGAAAATGGAAACATTAGTGAAGATAGTGATATACTATTAAGTGTAAGAAATTAGAAAATTAGATTAATAGACTCGAAACACTGGCGTTCCACAAAAAATTCTGAAACCCAGATTTAGAGAACCTGTTGAAAACTATTCCGCGATGAGAAAAGTCCAGGAAACACTGTTTTACATAATCGCGATAATTACGAACGATCGCACAAGTCTCGAAACCTGACCTCTACGAGAGACGAGTCTCCTCGTTCATCAAAGAGACGCTCGTTCTCCAAAGTTCTCCACGGTAACTCGCAGTTCGTGCGCGGGAGAGACGGCTGGCCGCACAAAAACCGACGATTTTTCAACGTACCGGAAACAGGGACGAAAATTGTGTGTACGGCGGCGCATGAAATCGCGGGAGACACGGGGTCGTGTAGCGTGTTTATCGACACGAACGTTATCCAGGTCGGATCTTCCGCGAAGAAGCAGCAGTCGTTCGGGTGGTACCAATTTGTCGTCCCTTTATCACGCGTCATCTGATGGCGACCCGACACCGCGGGCACCGGCCACCGAATGCAACGTTACCTCGAAGTGACACACCGTGCCCACAATGGGAACAAAGCGGCGTCCAGCCATTTTGCCGGGGTTTTGTTTCATTCCGCGGTGGACAAGCCGCGTTATTTGTCATGCATTTCGACCCTCGCCGATCTCATCTCGGATATTTTTCTCTGCCTCGCGCGCGAATTCTAAAGCCGACCCGACCGCGCGCCCCGCGAGCCCTCCGAGCGGCCACGACATCCGGTCTGTGGCCAAGCGTGCAACAGGCGGAGCTGATTTTCATGAATCTTTACGCGTACGCGGTTGAATTTGTTTACTCGTGGAACGGTGTGACGCGTGAAACAACCCTTTCTACGAGGGATGATACGGAAGCATGGGGAAAATTGGGTTCATTGTCGGTTTGTGGAATAGATATATGTTTTTTTTGTTATAGTTGCACTAGAATATCACTTCTACGTGTCGTATTGGAGAAGAAATAGGCTGGAACGCGAAGTGTTCGAACGACGCGCGATCTAGTCAGCGTCTTACGAATTGTTTCGAAGATTGGGCTATTTAGGAACTTGGGAATTTAGCAACGACCAGATCCCGATGAAATTACAACTGCTTTCGTGACCGAGAAACCGTTGGATCGCGTTC
Source organism: Xylocopa violacea (assembly GCA_963969225.1). Classification (NCBI taxonomy): domain Eukaryota; kingdom Metazoa; phylum Arthropoda; class Insecta; order Hymenoptera; family Apidae; genus Xylocopa; species Xylocopa violacea. The sequence goes on along the minus strand of CAXAJV010000005.1, from coordinate 36,512,660 downwards.
GAGAGGCTCTCGAAAATGAAACAGACGAGCGTGATTTCCGAGGGCGATTGCAACCCCCTCGCGCCGCGACCTTCTTGCGCTGTTTCGTGATAGAGAAATCCCGCGGAAAACGAGCCCTAAAATTGAATACCAGGCTTCTTTAAATGGTTCGTAAGTCCGGGTACTTTCTAACTTATCGTTCGAGTGGAACCTTCGGTCACGCCATACTATTGTAGTGTATTGCAGAAGAGGTTTGGTGGAAAGTACGGTTTATTTCGAGCAATGCGGTGTGCTGTTAAAAATCTTTTCGAAACATAATTGATGAAGAAACGGCCCAATTAAATTCACTTTAAAATATTCCTAAAATGACTGTTCAGAGAGGCGAGTCTTCTGTGCGACTCGTCAACGAAAGTCGTACATTTCCGTCTCGATTAGTATCGATTCCCTACTTTTTTTGAGATATTAGGGATGTTTAAAATGAATTCGACACTGGAGTGTCTCGTGTGGCGAGTAAAATGCAATTGCTCGATCGATGATGAATGATTGACAAAGAAAACTTGGGATTGATGTGCTTAGAAATTCCAAATTTCCGATGATCAAGCGAGGGTAACGGTTATCGCTGTTAATTGTTTGAAAACTGACCGCCCCCAACTGAGAGTCACTCTCAGATATGGCGCACCCTCGAATGACGCATGCAGAAATCCTGCGTGTCCCAAAGTCTAACGATTCTGAGCAACAAAACCGCGAAATGCCTTGACTTAAAGAATAAATCCTGGAAATAAACCACTCGTCTGCAAATCCTAAACCTTACGGCGAGCAAACGGAACGATGCAACGATCTCTCGTCGCATCGACAAAATGAAGCCCACGACGCACCTAAGACGTGATTTTCGAGGATCGTTCGATGGAAGTCGAGGAGCTAAAGCAACGCGGATCGATCGACGCGGGGCACACGCTTGGTAGCCGCGGTCTCAGCCTCGGGGTACCGGTTAATTGGCATATCAATCCCGGGGGAAACGGGAGATGACCGCGTCGGCGAAGCAGCAGAGCCGATCGGGGTCCCGCGGGTTAATAAAGTTGCACAGCGGCTCGCGGGCTCTGCGATTAAGCGTTTCGGCTGACGTTTGGGCCGCGTCGATTAATCGAATATGAAAAATCGCGTGCTCGAGCGTAACCGGCGAACCTGTTTCCGTCCGGAGCACCCTGGAACCGACACGACTCGCGACTGCGTTCGTCTACACTCTGTGTACAACCGCTACTGTGCTTCTTCCATACACCATTTCTTGCATTTTGCGACACCTGAACCTCGTTTTACAACAATTGCGCGTGTGTGCGCGCACGAAAATTTCGCTTTCTACTTCTAAAACTTGGAGAGTTTCACCGAGAACCCGCTGCGCTCCAAAGAGTTGGCTTGCGTAACGAAAAAATTTGCATGGAGACTCGATCGGAAGATCGAATCTGGGAGATCGATATCTCGCGCGTTCCTGGTATACGATACATCGATATCGCGACGGCAACGTGTCGTAACGACTTTATAACGAATATATCGATGGCAGGATCGAACGTCAATTGGCTGACCGATCGCGACACGGTCCTTTGTAACGTCCACGTTCGCGGATAGAAAAAGGACGATAGTGTAACGAGTAAGGAATGCGTGTATTTATATGCGCGCGGTTAAGTGTTGCGCTCGGTTCGATTTAATCGGGATAACCGAAGGAGCGAAGGTGGCGGAAGGTGCGTTGGCTGATACGGCGCGGAACCGTTCGCGGGGGACTGGCGTTTCGCAATGGTCGCAATTCTATTGTGGATGGTAGGTGGGTTTCAGGTTAAAAACCGTGGCGATAAGGAATGTGTTGGCAGATTTAACTCTCCGTAAAACTAATGTTCCCAGAATCACTTGTACAGTGGTCAAAAATATCAACCCTTTGCACTTCTATCCCGCTGTATAAACGATAAGATACGTTTCACTGCTGCGCTCGTACGTCGCCATTACAACGCATTCTTTCAGCTCCTGTTAAAATTTGTATATTCTTTTAATTTTTCCTACTAAATCGACACATTGAAATGCAATACGTTCCCTGAAAAGTGTTTTACTTGGTAGTATTCTCAAATATAAATACGAATTAACAAAGTATTAAGAACTCCAAGTTACACACGGTAGGAAGTAAAAAAGAAGAACTTTTCGGAGCGACGTACTCTCGTAGAGGGAAATCTTGTTCGTCCCGACTCTAATCCGACGCAAAACGGCAGGCTAAAGCGATTCATTTTCCGGGGCCCTAAAAATCGGTAACCTCGTCCCTGGGAAGGACGTTTACGCGCACGATAGCTAGTAGTATATAACGAGCAATTGGCCGGGGCCGTTTTGTCGGGTCGGTCTAAAGCGGGAACAGGCTGCCGGGTATTTTTCAGTAATTACCGGTATCACGCGACGTCGAAGGTGTTACTCGGTTGCGAAACGCTAGAACGGCGGCCGGGCTTCCTCCTTGACCCGCGTGTGCGTTCCCTCGCCTCGCGGACGGCAGTTAAGCGAAAACTTGGAAACTGCCAGCCTCGCATGACTACGATAAACGATTATGCCTGGAACAGGGGCGAAGGGGGGACCGGACTAACGACTGGTTGCTTCATTGGTTTCTCACGACTAACGCCGGCGAGCCTCGACACTCCTGGGACGACGTACCGGAAACGGGCGTCGTCGCGCCGCCTAACGGGGCTGATTCCGTTCCCTTCCTTCCGCTTGTCGGAAATTAACGAAATCGCGCCTTAGAAAAGTAGTTTTGGACTTTCGCGAGGGTCAGAGGGATGAAACGCGACGCGATCCAAGGACCAAATCGAGGTCTGGGAACTCGGTCCTTTGAGCCAACGGAAAGGGTAATCCGCGACGACGCGGAGGCATGCGAGCTTTTCGCCTTTGGCTACGATGCATCGGGAAAGTGGAGCGTACGCAATTGGGCGGCACCCTCTGTTGTGGTCTTCCGCGGCGTCACGCATCGTCGGTCACGCCGCAAATCCGCTCGATCCGCGATCCTCGCGGCGGCGTGCCCGCGCTTCTGCAAATTGATCGCGCCAACCTGTCGAGAGGACCTGTGACTCTCGTCTTCCACGCGATCTGGACGCGTGTTGCGATCGAAGTGCGATCCATCGCGCTCTTTTATGGCACAATGCTTCGTCAATGTTTAAAAAGTTAGAGATCGAGTTTAAATTCGAATAGGATACAAAGTAAAAGAAAATTGCCGTCAACTACCCAGCCATCTTCTCAGCGACAAACGACAGGCAGCAGCAAATGGCGGCAGAATCGAATAGTCTACTTTGCAACCACAGATGTATGCGATGGTGCGCGTTTTACCATCGCCCATGGATCAAATCGACCGAACCTCGATCAACTTCTTTCCCTCCACGAATCCACCGGGTGGATAAAAAAGCTGTCGGCATTCGACGAAACCGATCTTCGTGGCCGAACGAAAATTGGCCGATTTCAGGCAACCGAGCGACACTGTGCACAAAAGTGCACGTGCACCTGTTTAGCGGTTTCGATTCCTCTGAGCGATTACCTTCCCAACGAACTTCACCATTTCGTTTGTAATCCTGAAACTTCTAGTTATCCATCAAGCTGGGTTAGATTGGAACGACGCGCGCTATCGGCCTCCATCTTGACACGCGTCATTTCAAACGCTCTCGACTCCGATTAAAATCCATTTTCCCGTCCGATCTGCAACGATCGCGATCAGCTTCGGTGCAGTCGCTCGAGGAAATGCAATGGCTGCGCAGGTACTCCTTAGCCAACGTAGACATCCTCGCGTCGTCCCCCAAAACAAACCCCCACGGAAGCCGAGAACCGGGCGATCGTGTTTCCGTGCACTTTTCTCATCCTTTAATCCCATCGGCGGGCGATCGAGCGACGCGCAGCGAAGCGGACACGCACGGTCGCTTCTGGACGCAGTCGATCGCTCCTTCGCATTCCACGTATTAATTTGCCGGAGCGTGCACGGGACAAAGCAAAGAGAAGACGCGAGGCGTGTGTGTCGCACCGGACCGATTGGCCGGCGATGATAAGAGGACCGGCGTCCCACGGTCGGCTCCCTGTTCCGCCTGTTCCTCCTCATCATCGTCCTCGTCCTACGTTCCTTCTGCCCTCGCCGGCTGGGCTTCTTTCGGGAGGCGTTCGTCACGGATGGCTGGACGCTCGACGACGGTCTTTTGTGCCGTCGCCGGTCATAATGACACCCGGCAAAAACTGTCAATGCTGCCTCGTATCGGCTTCCATGCATGCATTACCAGGGATCCGCTATCTGTCCTTCACTCGCGCTCTCTGCATCGCTCTATCCGGCTTTCCTCGGCTCCTCCGCTCGAACGCTGACGTTGGTTGCCTCGATCGCTCCTGCCTTGGGCCTCGTTCGACGCGACCCGAGGACCGCTGACGTCTTGCGTAGAACGTCGTATCGAAAATTCGACACGAAACGGTGGATTTTCACCGAGCGATCGGAAATTAGACGACAGAAACACGTCTCCGTAACGGTACCCAGCCGATAGACCGTGATGGAAGGAGCGTCGCGTTAGAGGTCGCGCTTGGCAAGCGAATTACTCGAATCTAATAACGATCGCGCGCCACTGTAACGGGACGCGTGTGCGGGGACGCTTAAACAGCGGCGCGGCATTTTTGAATCACGCGCGATGATTGAACGGCCGCGCGCACGCGGAGAGTTAATATACGGCGCGCGCTGCGGTGTAGGTAAATGAGATACGATACTCGACCGGTGGATGAAAATGAATAACAGTAACCGGTGAATGATTATAGCGGAGTGGTTGCGCGAGCGGAAGAATTCGCGGCGCTGCTGCGAGGCTCTATCGAGCGGAGGATATTCGTGGCGCAACGGTGATTAGGTGTCCGATTTACTTTTAGGTCTCGTCTGTCGTTTTCGTCCGTCTCGCTCGACGAGCGGGCGTAAAAGCGGCCGCCGATTGCGAAATTAAAGGAGCCCGACGAATTCCCCGTGAGAAACGAAGCCGTAAATCGGCGTCGACTTTTTCCCCGGGCAACATCGACTCCGCTTCTCAGCGTGAACGATCGGTAAGGAGCGCCTAAAAAGCGGTCGATCCTGATCGAGATGGATCGGGAGCGCGGGACGGGGGGGGGGACAACGACGAGGGAATTCGGTCGTCGCGTCGCTCGGCGACACCGAAACGACAAGAGGCCGCGACGTCGGCGCTGGCTCGATTTTGACAGTCGCGCGGCTGTCTCCGCCATGATGAACGATCGACTCGCGGGACGATCGACGTTATCGTAAATCTCCACGACTCGAGACTATTGTGAAATCGCTCGTCATCCGTTCCGATCTTGTCGCGAGCGAGCGCGCGCGCGCGCTCTCGCACCGATCTCGAGCGAAGTTGAGGTCAGATCCGTATCTGGGCCTGTGCCCTGGCTGGCTCGATTCGAATTCCGATTAAGACCTTTTATATACGTTCGTAAATGTCGCGCGGCCCTGCGAAATCGACGCGAACGCTGCGCGGTCCTCGCGCTCGCTTCTTCCCTTGAGATCTCGAAAAGTGCAGATTATCTGCGCAAGATTTGCAACGACACCCTGGATGTCGGTCGTACACGCGCGTTCCTCGTCACTCCTCCAATTTATACCGCTCGTTAGATCGCCCGATCTATCGTCTAACACGGAACCACCAGACACCAAGGTTAGAAGCCTCCTACGACTCGAAGTTGCCCATCGATTCGCGAAACGGTCGTCCAACCTCCGTCCCAGCTTCGCTGAAATTGCGTTACGCTCGCAGAGTCCCGTAGATCATCCTTCCACCCTTCTTTCCACCCCTTAAACTTGCCGCGCGGTTCTCTCTCGCCCCGCAATTTCTTTCTGCGCGCGTTCCTGGAACGCTGATATTAACGACACCCGGTAGATCGTAATTTTGTCACCCGGACGATGGTAGGAAGGGGTTGGAGGCGGCAGCGCTCGCTCCTAAGAAGCGGCGTCGACTAATTGCATGCATTTTTAACGGACGATACGTCGTAATCGGCGCGAGGCGGCATGATGGAAACGCGAGCATAAAGCTCCCTCTTGGGGGAGCGCGCGAGGGGTTGCTCGTCTGCTTCGTCGTTTTTATTTTCCCGGATAACGTGGAAAGGGTGAAGCGGCGACGGTGGTTGCTTCTTCGTTTCTCAAAATCGGTTCGTAGAATTTCGCCAGGTGTTAGAGTTACAATTTAACGTTAACGAAGTTAAACGCCGCGACTCGAAACGATTGCGGATTCGTCGCGAACTTCCGATATCGGCGGGGACCTGTATCAATGGCTGCTGGCCGATTCAATTGGATTTAATGGACGTTGATGTATCGACCGAGCCTGGACGAGCGTCCACGTGGCGTGATTAACGCCCGGCTGTCCACGCGCTCGAGGATAACCCGACAATGAAGTCACGCGGCTTTCTGGTGTCCTCGCGGTGAGATACACCCGGACTTCGTACACCTCGAACGATCGTCCCGCGACGTCGGCCTCTTTCGCGCGACAATCGTGCCTCGACTTCGACTTATCGACCTTATTACGTCGCGAAACACCGGCCACTGGCCGCGGTCTCGACCGTAGCCGCTGTTCGAATTATTATCGTCCTGTTGTTGGCTCCGGCTCGCTCGAGAGCGAAACGCTGGGTCGTACGCGCGCACGAAATTATAGCAATCCGCGCAAATCCAGCCTAAAAATCTAAAGTAACGATCTCCAGATACCATCTGAAGCGTCCATTAATCAAGCCCGCTGATATCGCCTCTCATTGTCGGTGAGTGCGCGCACGCACTCCTCGCTGACACGCTCGTTCTTAAACAGCGAGGAATAAAGAGAATCATCCAACCAATCACCCAGTAGGTACCAGCCGTCGACCGTAACGCCAAGTCACCCCGGCAGCTTCCCGTTTCCGATTTCCAGCCGATCCCAGGAAACCGACGGAGTCACCGCGCGCCTCCGTCGAACGTGGCGCGCGGTTCTCGCGTTCGACGAGCCTCGTTGCCGCTCATTACTCTTCGCAGGCCGTGTCATCCGTCTCCGAGTAGAATAATCGACCAGCCTCTCGAGGCGTGCACCGCACGCGGAACCAAAGCCGGCAGAAGAAGGGAGAGTAATGGTGCTGCCGGCGCGCGGAGTCAACGAGAGGGCCGCAATTATGTAATCGCTGTGTCATTGCGTTCGAGAGTAATTCCATTAGCTAACGAACGGGCCTGCGCCACGACCAGCCGACCCCCGGGCATTGTGCGCCCCGGGGTCACGTTCTCACCTCCTGTCGCTCCCGCGGTCGCCGATCTTCCATCGCGACCGCCTTTTTCCACCGCTCGCGGTCGATCCCATCCCGTCGATCGTTGCGCCGATTTTAACGCCCTGTCTGCCGAGTCACGGTGCGCACCGGATTCGTGCCATCGCCGGATCTGGATCTGGCTGAGACGGGTGATGCCGCGGCGAACGGGGGGTCGAAGGTCGCGGTTCGACGGGATTTTGGATCGAGCTTGGACGAAGTCCAAGTACTTTTCAGCGCTTTCGTTTTGTTTCTTTTCATTTTTGATAAAAAGGAAAGCGGCAATCGGAGAGACGAATTCCAGTGCGTGCAGGATCCAGGGCCGCGCGGGTACACGGTGTCCGCGATTAAATCAGTCGGCCGCGATGTCACCTCCGGCGCATGGTATGCGACGAAGGAATCCTTGACAGGAGGTCGCCGGATCCTCGCGCGCCCCCCGTGGCGCATGAATCACCGCGACTCGCCTCGCCGTGTCTTGTCGCCCCTCGGCCAAGGTGACAGCTGTCAAGCGGCTGCTATACGGCGCGCCGTAACGCCGTGTAGGAGGTGTACGCGTCCCCGCGTGAAATCCCCGTTGCGGACCGTGAGCGACCGCGAGCAGCGGACCACTGGCGTAGACGTTCCTCCGTTGTCCTCGCAAAGCGTCGGGTCGCAAATGTTTTGTTTTTTTTTTCTTCTTCTTCTTCTTTAAACATCTGTGCGAGAGATGCGCGACAGCTTGCCACGAGAAACGCAGTCGCGCGCTGCTCTCTATTCGCTCTGGATCGCTCTCGAGTCGAACGGAAAAAGGACCAACCCCTCGACTCGCCACCTCGCGCTTCCCAGCCGCGATATTAATTCACACCTTAATCCAGTTCGCGTTATCTGCGCGCGAACGGCTACCACGGAGCACTTCATCTTCGCGGAACAACTTTGTACCCGGTTGCTTTCGGCCGCATTCCTATCGCAGCCGCGCGGCGAGTATGGCACCGGTTCCCATGTTCGTATCTCGATCAGAAAAGGACTACGCGGCGGGACTCCGTATCTGCGGATCGATTCGCGTAGCGCACGATTACAACGCCGTGGCAAAAGGATTACACCGACGGAACTAGTTCTTACACGCGGGTACAAGCGGGGGTAGGCGGAAAAATTTCCCAGGGCTCGTTAACATCCACCTGTGTTCTCGCGCCATTGCGTGTACCCGCGCGTGCACGCGGTTCGCCTTGACCCGCGCCGAGCTATTTACCTCCGGGGGATGCTCGTCGATCGCCGGAGCCGTACCTGGAAATTAAGGTACTGGGTGACCGCGCGGTCGATCGCGCACCTTTGTCCTCCTCTGTCGCGTTTATCCTCGACCGAAGGAACGCAAGATTTACGATCGAACAGCATTTAACCCTCTCGAATCGGGAACCTGACAAGTCCGCGAAGAAAAAGCGCGCGTATTTACGCAGGGAACGAGGCAACGGTTAACTACGAGCTACTGTCAATAAGTTTTAGTTTTGTTTGTCTAAGGTTTAGGAAAAACGTATTTACTTCTTTTCCAAAGTAAGTATATTTTTCATAAAATCGTGTTGAACGAGCAGAGATTGAAGGGTAACGGAGTCGCGAGAAGACGCTCCATTCGTTCACCCTTCGCGTCCCCCATCGTCACCCATTCGAGGCGCTCGTAGACCACTTATCCCTCGAGAGCCGCGTCAAAGTACCAGATCTAACCCGGCGAAATGTCAAAGCTCCCCGTTATCGTGATCCCGGTTCCCGTGGAACAATGCACCATAAAGACGCTTTGCTGCAGGAGGCTAGTAGGGCGGGTCAAGGTACGAAAACGATCGGACACGTCCGCGTTAGCCGCGTTGCACCGTGGAATCGTTCGTGATCCGAGACGTCCCTCGGTGTCTCTCGTTCGATCCGCCAATGAACCGTTCATTTTTCGAGGCGGGAAGAATCCGGCTGGAAGAGGAAACAGCGGAAATCGGTTACGACGTTTGATAATGTTCGCGTACAATTATCCGTTCTCGGCGGCCGTTTTCCACCGCTTCCCGCTTCCGTGATCGGTCACAATGGCGGGTTTTCTTGCACGTGGCGCGGTGACTGGCGTTAGGTGTTGCCGCGTCTATCACGGTCGCGCACACGCTGCCAACCGGTAATTTAGCGGCGAGCCCGCGGTCGATTTCTACGGGCGATAAAGCGTCGCGAGCGGAACAAGGGACAAGGGAGGATCGCGAATAATTCAGGGTCGAATCTATTTTACAGCCGACGGTTGGGGAGGGGGGGGATAAAAGGGAGGCTTGTATCTGGACGTTTGAATCGACCGCGCTCGACCGCCGTCGCCTCGACGCGATTCACGGCGATGACGGAACCGTAACCGGAGTTCTCGTGGCTCGTGATTTCTCTGCATCTCGACTCGAGAGATACGAGGTGGCCGCGGTGTTCGTTAAAATCGGAGATGCACAAAGTTTCAAATTAATTTCGCCGGGGGGGTGATAAGTTCATCGATTCCAGCTTCCAGAGGGATCGCCGCCGGAGCGGAACAATGGAATCGTGCGGTGACCGTTCACGATTGGCAGCTGCCGTGTCCGTGCACCCGGATGACCCTGCCGCGTCCGTAGAAAGCGACTGTGTCATTTTATCGCGGCCGTTTTCCGTGTCACCCGTCGTACCGCCGCGGCCACTTCCGTTCACGTGACTTCGTGACACTCGCTCGGGACCTGTTCTCTCCGTGACCGAGTCGCTCGCCCGTGTGCGACGATTCGCATGGTACGGACTCGAAACTTTCTTTTTATCTGTACACACGCGCATATGCATACGCCTCGTATGCATTAGACGTTAGCTCGAATGGAAGCGTACGTTTCACGCGTCACTCGTAACGTCCATTAAGTTGAGCCACGAATTACTCGCGTGACACTGGTATCGATTCGATTCCACGACGATTCTTTCGACTCCGCAACGAGATGCGAGAGCCGACGCGTAAAGACAATGCTACTCGCAACCTTCGACGCTGCGTTATATAGCCAGCAATTATCGACGCTATCTTTAACACACCACGAAGAACCAATTGCCAGAAGAAAGCGCTAAACGGCCAATTACGTTCGCACCGTATTCACTAGAAAGCAACAGTATCGCATAATACCCTTCAAACGTGTCAGAACGTTCCTCGCCATTAACAGAGCGGCTTCGCGAATCAGTCGGAATACTCACGAACAGCTAACAGCAAGTTCAGACAAAGGAAAGCTCTACGAGCGTTGGTCACGCCAATTTTACGCGCGATACCGAGCACCGCCGCCATTACGTGCGCTTTGACAGCCATTATCCGGGATCCCCGCGATCGTCGCGTCGTAAAGCGACGATCGAATTCGCGTGGAAACGGTTCCATTCATGGAAAAACAATTTCGAACGATACTTTTCGCACGTCGATGCCTGCAATTTCGATTACTTGTTGCGTAACGATAGAAACGACGTATCGATGCAGGATGTTTCGCGTAACCCGACGATATCGATTCGAGCGTTCTAACGAACGTGAAACATTCTACAACGGCTCTTCGATCGGTTTCGTTGGCTGCAATAATGGTGGCTAGCGTCGAAATCGTTGAAGCGAGGCGTCCCGTCTCGTGACTCGCGGCCGTCGCCAATCGCGCCTCTTCGTGACCTCTCCAATTCAGCCGCGCGAATACAATTTAATAATTCCCACTAGCTGTGCCCGGTCAGTCGATTTTTTCCCCGATCGGTGCCTCCTCGAAGATACCCTTTAGCCCCCGTCTGCACGCCGCGGTTCGATTCGTTCGCTTGCGTCAGAACCGTGATTACCGGAATAACCGATTAGCGATCGATCGACGAAATTCGTCGAGCTCTCTGAGAGCCTACGGGTGAATGGAAATTATATTTGCCTAAGAAACGTGATATCTGTTCGAACGACACACGGATGCGGAGGAAGTCCTCGAGGCAAACTGGTCCGCGAATCTGAGGCGATCATATCTCGGCCACGAAGCCATCGATCGTCACCAGATCGTCTGTCGTCCTCGCGAGCGTCGCGCTCGTTTCGTCGTCGTCTCGTTTCGAATCGTTCGACGCTTCTGTTTGCGTCGTCGACGCGTAAGAACGTCGACGAGGAACGGAGAAAGTATCCTTTCGGTCGATCCCAACCGCGCGACTCCCTTTCTTTCGCCGTCCGGATCGCAACGGCCCGGAACGTGAGAGCACACGCCAGCCGACAGTCTTTACGGCTGTCGCCTTTACGAGCGATTTTCCAGCGACGTCGTAAATGCATCCGCTCGTGCCGTAAACGGGCGACGGCGTTCGTGAATTTCGCGACGCTCGTGGGAACCTGACACTTGGATCTCTCTGAAGTTGGTCCGCGATCCGCTCGATTCGGAAGGAATTGACGGTGGACGGAGAGTTTAGAAAGTCGATGGGATCGCGAGGCGCCTCGCGATCTTATGCACGGCTCCTCGCGACGTTTATCCGCGAATTTGTCTCGTTTCCGTGGTTCTTGGTCGATCCACCCGGTATAAGATGAATATCGAGTGTCGTCGCGAAGAGTGCGACCATTAAGGCGAGGTGATTTGCAGGCAAGGTCGATCGATTCCGGGCGATCGACGCCGCTCCGCTCCATGTCACCGTAGTCGCTCGATACGCGAACGTCGATAGTCACTTAGCGGCTCATCAGAACCCGCTAATCTTAATTCGCTTATCGGATTATTCGCGGACCCCTCCGATGGAGATGTTCCGCGCTCGAAAGATAATCCGGCCGGTATGGTAATTTGACGGTGGACACGTCGCGACGCGTCGCCGCCGCGCTCCCGTTTTTTTCCACCAGCTTCGACCTGTCGATCGACGTTACTCCTTGTCTTTCGTCCGTATCTTCTCTCATTCGTTCTTTTCTCTTTAAATTTCTTCGCGCGATCCAGATTAGCCAACTACTTGAAACCTCTTTGCGACAACTGTTGACGCGCGAGCAAACAATCCGCTTCGACTTTGGCCTTTCGTTACGCGGTAACGACGACAGTAAAAATTAATCAGACGACCCACGATGGTAACGGAAGATTAAGCAATCTGATTTACGGGTCTCTCGAGATCTAAAGAGGCAGAGGACATTCGATTATAGGTACGCAGACACGCGTCTGCACCGTGCGAATCCGCGAAACGACGAGGATCTCCGAGCGTACGCCGCGACGCGAGATAAAGAGGTCGTCGACCAGGCTGGCACAGCGAAAGATTCGCGTTCGATAGCGGTCCAGGGAGCGGCCACGGATATCCATCCGCCGCATCTGCTCCTTGCACTGTCTCCGCGTAATCTCCTACGAGCCATAAGTCTCTGCCTCCGTTCCGTCCAGCCGAATGACCGGGATTTATCTCGTCGCGAGCGCGATCGTCGTTTTTCGTTGTCGAATTTGACGCGAAACGCGGTTCCATAGTGGCGATTTCGTCGATTTTCACCACTTCGCGACGCTTTCCTGCTCTATGAAATTAAAGACGGAAATTGCGTACGACTAATGAGCAGTATTTGGAGCTTGAGCGATCGATTTAGAGAAGCGTTCGCAGTTATTTCCGATCTAAAGTAAACGCAAACGACGAAACATCGAAAGTGATAATTGTTTGACAGAAATGCACGGTTCCTTAAGCAAACTTTCTTCCCACCAGTCTGAATGTAATCACGGCCGATTGCAACCTTTCTCTCGACACTCCCATAACCCGCAATCAGAACCCAGAAAACCGGAAGACTCGGCTATGAGTCACTCCTCTGGTTCCACGAGAGCAGCGCCAGCCACGACTCTCCATCATTGGCCGGCGATGACACACCTGGCTGGCATAACCGTATTTTGCCCTCGGACTTACGCATGCTTGAACACGCAAAATGCAGTTCGACGATCCTCTTAATCGGCCTGTATCGGTACCGGCAACCAATCTCTCTCACCTTCTCCACCTTTCTCTTTCTCCCTCTTTTTTCGCCGACGCACGCAGGTTGCGCGTCGATAAATGAATTGTGCATGCTCCATACGCGGTCTTATCTCGGCTCGCTAAATCATTCGCTGGCAGAGAGGTACATTTAAAGGGATGCGTCTCGTGCGTAGCCGACAGAATCTATTAGAACGACTTCCGGTTGATCTGAACGCGCGCGTCGCTTCGGTCCAGGTTCCACGCGGAAAGTCAGCGCCTGAGAATTGGAAATTCAAGTTCATCGAAAGTCGGAAATTGAAAGTTGAGACTCGAAACTTGGGTGGTTGAAGTTGAAAGTTGAGTGTCGAGTGTCGAATGCTGAGAGTTGAGACTTGAGACTTGAAAATTGGAAGTTGAGAGTCGAGAGTCGAATACTAAGACTCAGTAGCTCGAAAATTGGATGGTTGAGAGTCGAGAGTTGAGTGTTGAGACTAGAGACTTGAAAATTGGAAGTTGAGAGTCGAGAGTCGAGTACTAAGACTCAGTAGCTCGAAAATTGGATGGCTGAGAGTCGAGAGTTGAGTGTTGAGACTAGAAACTTGAAAATTGGAAGTTGGGAGTCGAGAGTCGAGTGTTGAGACTCGAAGCTTGAAAATTGGATAGCTGAGAGTCGAGAGTTGAGTGTTGAGACTAGAAACTTGAAAATTGGAAGTTGAGAGTCGAGAGTTGAGTGTTGAGACTCGAAGCTTAAAAATTGAATAGCTGAGAGTCGAGAGTTGAGTGTTCAGACTCAAAGCTTGAAAATGGATAGCTGAGAGTCGAGAGTTGAGTGTTAAGACTCAAAGTTTGAAAATTGGAAGTTGAGAGTCGAGAGTCGAACGTTGAGACTCGAAGCTTGAAAATTGGAGACTGAGAATTGAAATTTGAGAGTTGCATATTGAATGTCGCGAGTTGACAGCTGAGACTTGAAAATTGAAAGTTGAGAGTTAACAGCTGAGACTTGAAACTTGAACGTTGAGAGTTGAAACTTGGGACTTGAGTTATAAGATTTGAAAATTAAAAGTTCAAAGTTGAAAATCAAAAGTTGAGAATAACAGAGCATTGAAGAATTAAAACTAAAGAGCTACGAATTCAGAATCGCTGACTACATAGCAACTAACATTCTACCTCGCTACATAGTCCGGTACGAGCGAGTTGCACGTTGGAGGATGTGTATCATATTTATCCGCGTACCCTGGCCGAACGTTTTCCGACCATTCCAGCGCAGCGAGCCTCGTTCGAACATTATTATCGAGAGGTTGACGGAAAGGCTAACAGGGAACGCGATATCCGTCCGCGTTTTACGTAACGACCGCCGCGACGGCGAGCGAGGAAAATTATCCTCGACGTTAATCCTCGTTCCAGCGCACCCACGTCTCGCGGGACATTTCCATATTCCATCGCGATAAGCCACGGCGAAGGAAAATCGAGACGCGGGGGGAGCCGGTCTCTGTCGCCTTCTCTGCATTTTTATTTCCCCGGACACATTATTCTATCTTCCGTTACTACTCGAACGAATATCTGATCGAAGTGGACAGCGAATTTACCCGCGGGCCTCGCCATTTTTCTACGCTCTCCGCGACAAACACTCTCTATCCGAAAAATACGAGAGCTGGAAAGCAAAGAAAAATGAGTTTCGACTAAATTTACGTCATTTAATAATCCGCATAAACTGGTAGGCAGATGAAAGTTTCGCTCTCGGACAACGTAACGCGCATCTCGAGGAGAGAGGCTGACGGAGGAAGCGATCCAGGATCAGCTGCGATTTGGTTGCATCGAAGCAGGCAAAAACCGACGCTTTGTCAGGGCAATTATCGAGTTTATCGGTAGTAACCGCAGGATTACGTAAGAAGCCGGACGCGCGGATAATCTACGATAATGGCACCGGGCGTAATTACCGTAGGTCCTTCTCCCTCTTTCGGTTCCCCCCCCGGTTAATTGCGCTCGCGCAGGGGCACGCGTAATGGGAGGCCCGATAAACTCCTCTCGCACGACACATTTTCGTTTCTTCCTGCAGCACCGTTTCAATTTGCCCGCTCGCCTGCGCGTTACGAGGGGAACGACGCTCGTTCCAGCGACAGGAATTCCAGGAAGCGGCGAGGATCGTCGGAGAACGATCGGTGGAAGCATCGCGTTAACGCAGAACGCGGTAAGTACGGCGGTGCGCGCGATGCTCCTCGCGGCTCTTAATTTCCGGTTGCCATTAAATGAAAATCAGTGGTACGTTCGAGCGAAATCTTTCAAAACGTTCCAGCGAGACCATTTTTATACGATTCAAAAAGCTCGACGTTTCGAGGATGCATATGTAAATTAAACGTTCGCTGGATCCTCCATTAATTACGCTCCGAAACTCCGTGTGACACAAGAGTTCCCTCGATTCCGACAGCCTGATCCCTTCGCAAAAGTGTTGCCTCGCGGATTCCTTGAATCGTTGGAACCAGGACCAAAAGTGTACATCCGCAGCCGAGTTTACGGTGGACCACGACGCGAGGGGACAAATGGAATTCCTAGCGGGACCATCGATCAAACAAGCGGAAAAAGGGGGCTAGAGAAAGGCTAGGGACGATCGTCTACACCCTTCGAGAAAGGTTAAGGTCGTCGTCGTCGTCGTCGTCGTCGTCGTCGTCGTCGACGACGTTCCGTTGCTCGCCGTCATTGGCATCGGAACGCGTTATGCAACGAGGTGAACCCGCCTGGTGCCCCTCGAGCGAGTCACGATAAATTTCCATTCCGTTCACCACTCCCTCCGCCCGTGGAAACCCGAGCGGGTATTCATTTTCTGACGCGATCCCGCGTTTCACAGACCGCGGACCAGGTTCGCGGCGCAAATTACAGGCGAGTCGCGTTAATTGAATGCTGCTCGCGGCTGGAGATGTTGAATCAACGGGGCACCAGCGGGTTTTTACCGCGGGAAGCGTTCGCGGTTACGCGAGCCAGCCGTTCAGACGGCGATGGCTGTCGAGATGAATTGATTTCGGATTTCGAAAGACGGCGGCGGTGATTTTTGTCGCCTCGAAGCGAAGGGCCGAGGCGCGTGTTTCACAGGTTAATGGCGAGCTATCGTTGCCGGTGGATTCAGTTTTTCAGGGCTACGCTGATGACTGTCTACGGTAATCTATTATGCTAAGTAGACGTATAAGATTAATCGTTCGGTAGTTAGAGCGTAATTAGTTACCGCGGACTTTTTGGGCTTCGAATAGTTCGATTACTGGTGCACGGTACGAACAATGCCGTGTACAATCTGCGCGCAACGTTACGCGGAACTAGGGTGTTTCAATATTTTTGAGTAACAGTAAATTGTCATCTTGGCGTTATATTTTAGCAGTTATACCCGGCTAAAAGTACCGCTATTATTTGTGTCTTATTCGACAGAACAAAGGTATCCGCTGCGCCACTATAAATCGATAGGACAACATTCCTAGAGCACTCCAGAAATATTTATCTACGGCCCGCGAGATACATGCAACGCTCCGATAATATCACTCGGGGCCCAATTATCTTCCTGTGAACCGCTCTCACGATCTCGACGGACGTTAAATCGCTAATTGCGCCGCGACGAGACGCCATCCGAAGGTTAGGTGTCCCAGCTGAGCCGTAATGGCGGACAGGTCGTGACGCTCGTCAAGATAATCGCTAATAAACGCGGAGATAACACGTACGAGCTGCACCTGTACGCGATCCGGGACTATTCGAGTTTCCTGCGGATCGGTCGCGATCGTCTCGCGCTTAAACAGCTGTCATTTCTGCGGTGACGCGACACTCGTGAATCACGCGGCGAGACGGATTTACGATCTGATTTGCGTCGCGGGGATCGCGTTTTAATGCTCGTTGCATTCATTTTCGTCGGTTCGCTGGTTTTTATCCGCGGTTTTTGTCATTCCGCGAGACCGCTCGCTTACTTTTGCTCCGTTTTAGAGAGGCGTCCGTGAACGTCGAGAAGGACGGTCCCCTCGGTAGCCGGAACGAGACGTAGTTAGAGGCCGTATTAGCAGGGATCCGATAAGAAGCGGGTCGAATCGATTCGATCGCAGTGACTCGCCTCCCAAGAAGCTGCACGCAGGCCCGGTGACATCGCGGCCCGCCGTTTCCGCGCCTAATTCACCGCGTCCAATGCGTAATGCCCGGTTGAAAGCGGCCTCATTTGTTACGTGGTACGGGGCACGTAAACGCGGCTGAAAAAGGGACCGCGATCTCTGGTTGTTCCGTGCGCAGCCGGTGCGCATTCGGACGTACTTCGAGCTTTCTTTTCCGGGGGATTATAGCCGCGCGACTGCTACACCGTCGTACAAGAACCGGCGAGGTTGAAAATGTCGCTTCTGATGCGAGATGTCGGCGTTAAACCATGAAGCAAATTTCAGGACGATCGCGGGCTGAGAGTGTCCGGCCGTTCTAGCGGACAGCAATTATCCGTGCGCGCGAGGTGTTTCGAGAGCGGGTCGAGCCGCGGGGAATCATGGTCAAACACTTGCGCTCGGAACACCAGCATATCGTAGCTATCGGTAACGATACAAAGGCATTCCGAGCACTCCACCTTCGATTCAGAATCGAGCGAACCGTCGTTCCCCGCTCAATTATTCCCAAAAAGAAAGGAACTCGATATCCAGGAACAAAGCGCGATTCCATCGTACGCGAAAGGTCGAAAAAGTCGCGCGGTTTCCAATATGGCGTCGCAGCGCGGCCGCCACGCTGCGCCCAGCTCCGAGCCAGCCGAGTCGTGGACGATTTTTCCAGCCTGCGCGCCGCGTAATGATTTATTCGAGCGGCGATCGCGACAAAAATCGGCGCATTCTCACGCGGCACGCGCTCGCGGGGGCCGAGTTTTCGCGCGGAATGCGAGCCGGCCGCGGTATCGGGAAAGGAGCGGATCGGGACAGGACGCGAACGATGGAATTCCTATCGTTTATTACGAGACAATGCGCGCGGCCACGGAACTGTTCTATCCTTTTACCACCATTTCTTATTAGCCGGCGGCGCACTGGCCGCGCAAATGGCAAACGCTCGCAGGAAATTCGAGATAAACCCACGATACACCCGGATTCTCGGGTAGCCGCCGCCATTAATCATTCGCGGCTGCTTTTCAACGACGATCGGTCGAATCGAGCCGTGGCACCGAGAGAAACGCGTACGTTCCGCGTGGCGAAGATGGTTGGCTATTTTTTAATACCGACGATTCTTTTACTCGCTCACATTTTTCAGTGCCCGACAATATCGTCGCTGACTAATAGTTTTATCGCTTGCAACAGATTTTCCACGTTTCTTTAAACGTTTACGTAGCTACTTTCGACGATAAAGCAAGAACCGTGGATTTAGAACTGGGTCTACTCTCACCCAAAGGTACCCTTGGATGGCGGGAAAACGATTTTCAATTCTAATTGGGTTCAGACGACAACGATACCTCGCGAACACAGCCTCGACGCAACGTATCCCGATATTTTCTACTCCAAACGCAAGCGACCTCACAAATTTTTCCAGCATCGCTCGCGGAGGTACCGATTAAAGCCCCGATCCGTGAGCCCATCGATCACAGAAACAGAATCGCGAGGCGTGTCGCGCAATAACAAGGCGTGGGCCTAAAGAGTGAACCCAGCGGCGTCGCGTAGAAATCGCGCGATTTTTCCCGACGACAACGGTGGAAATGTTAATCGGCCGTTCTTTTTCATTCCCGACGGCGGCCATTGAAGTCCCACGTATCCGCGCCACGCGAGAGCCGCTCTTTCCATTAGCCCGTAACCACGGCGGTATATCACGCGAGCTATTCCATGCAGAACGCGAAATTCCCTGTCCCCGTGATGCAAAGGTGAGGATCGAAAGTAAGGTGACACGGATCGGCGGGCTGACAACGTGACACCGCGCCGGTTCGCCGCCGCTCTCTTTCCCCTGCTGGGTGACGGGCCTCGTCGTGGTCGTCGTCGTCGTCGTCGCCGCCGCGTTCGTCGCGGCCGGCTGTCGCGCGGGCACCCACGACGCTACGAGCGTGAAAACGCCGGATTAACCTTTGTAATTGTAGAATTATGTGGCGATTAATAACTCGACAAGGCGTGCGTGGGACTGCCGTGCTTTGTGGCTGAAACCAAGCGCGGAGATAATCATCGGTCGTGCCCGGGGACCGCGGACGATACGTGCTCACGATCTGCGCCTATGCGCGAGCCGCTCCTACAGCGCCCGGCAAAACGAGACCGCGACAGCGTTTCCGCTCGCGCCGCGTCACTCGAAATTGCCGGTTTCCCGATCTCAACGGGAGAAAAGAGAGGGAACTTTGCGTTCGAGAGGCGACTAATTTTAAGCTTGCGAGCTTCTACGAAAATGAACGTGGAATTTGTATTCGTGAAGGGATTAGTGATAAAGAAAAGGGTTAACCGAATGTACGCTTCCGTCATCGTAGTATATTTGCAAAAACCAAATGAACACGAAGCTAATTGAAATTTCATTATTCACTCGACGAATTCACGATCGATCGGGTGTTCTTCGACGGTTATCACGTTGCGATAGTCGAAATGTCCGTGGAACAGCGTAATTATGACTGGCAGCTGAGGCGAAATTGAAAAAACGGGAGCGCGATTCGCCTGTCCGTTCTGTTCTTCTTTTTTTTCATTTTCTCCCTTCGTTGAACGGCGATCGGTATCGCGCTGTTTCGGTTTGTTCTAAGGGGGAATGGTGAACCGGCAATTACCTTTTGCCGCGTCCAGTCACGCCCAATCGATCTGGCCGATAATGGCGGGCATCGGTGTCTCATTAAAAGACAACGCGGTTCCGAGTGCTATCCGCGGGAAGCCGAAATTTCGGAGATTGCCGACGCGGAATCAGAAAAACGAGCCGTATAATCGATACCCCGGGCTAAGGGGTCGCGGACGGCTCATTAATCGGACCACCCTGTACAGGACGATGTACGAGGTGGTTAAAATGCCTTGTACGGGTCCCACTCGTCCCACGATCGCCCGACAATTATATCCGGAATGGACTGTAATTACAGCTCGAACTGATACTCGGCGATTACACTCGAAACTTTTAACTTTGCATCAAACCGCAGAATGCTCCCAACGACGACCTCTCACGGGCCAAATTTGAAAGTCAGATGCTGCCATTCGACGCGGTCCTTTCGCTCGCTTGGCACCGGCAATTTAGACGGAAGAGAGAAATGGTCGGGTTCGCCAGTTTTGCGGCGTCCTGTAGGCGGTGGAGGACCAGGCATGGAACGGGGAAGGAATTGCGCCCGGGTAACGGTGGAGACACGGCGGAGCAGGATGAATCAATGTCGCGGGGGGAGCGGCGGTGGCGAGCGTGTGTCCCCGGGTTCGAAACAAAACCATCAGGCCGCGTAACAGGTCGCAGAAGCGGGCCCGCTGCGTGGCACCGGGGAAGAGAAACTGCGAGGGACAGCCGTGATTCTCGTCGCGGCGACGCGGTGCACGCCGCTTCCGCGTTGATATCCTCTTTGCCCCGGCCACGTTGGACACGTGCAACGCGCATTATACCTCCGGGACAAGTTGCTCGACCAACCTTCCCGTTGCTCCTCTGTCGCGCCGCGTTTTGTTTACGTCCCACGAAGATCGACCGGGAAGAGGACTCGCGGTCTCTGCTCCGCACCGCGTACACGCGTGGCTGACGCCGGAATAAATTCGTCGACCGGTTCTTTTTTCGGGGACGCCGCGCTCGGACTTCGATCGCTGGCTCTCATAAATCGTCGAACCCCTTCCTGTACGCGCGCACGCGATCGCCAAGCGTTCTCGAAAATACGGAAGACGCGGTGTCGACGCGACGACATCGACGCGAGGCGTGCGCTTTTTCGAACCGCTCCTGTTTCGGAGCAGACGGCCAACCGCGGGAGTGGAAAGGGGCGCGAAACGATGGCGAACCGACCTACCCTACAAATCGTCCGCGTCTCGAGTCGCGGCCGGTAGGCGTAGAGAGGCGCAGATCGGACAGCGGCGATCCCGATAGCGGCCGATTGGTATCGATGGTCAGCGTTGTTTCTCTGGGGTATCGTCGCTGGCCTCCTCTATATCGTCCGCTACGTACTATTAATCGTCGGCGCTCTTTCGCCGCGGCCCCCAGACGTTCACCCACGCCGGGAGTCGGCCTCATTAAAGGTAGCCGGACGCGGAGAAACGCGTGGCTCGCTCCGGGCTACTTTATACATCGCGCGGAATTACGGCGGGGAAAAGCGCAGAGTCTTCGGGGCCCCGATAGTTAAGGCGTTCCAATATTGAGTTACCGCGGCGGCGCGGTCTCAAACGAACCAGCGAATTTACGAGCGGGATGCACTCGGCTGACCGCGGCTTGCCGGGGCTAGCGCGCTCCGCCTTGGCGCGCGTACGCCGCGCGCGCAAGTCTTCCCTCTTCGCGGGCTCCTCGTTTTCCGTCCGTGATAGGGGTTCGTCGCCGATCCGTTCCTCTCGGTCGAGCTTCTTTGAGATTGAAAACTCTCGAACCTGCGGGTCGTTGGGATTCTTAAGTAACGTTGATCTGCGCGAGGCACTGCGGGTGCCTTGGAGAAAGAGCCAAGGGCGGTGTGAAAAGCTCTTTTTGGTTTCTCGCCTGGTTTCAATGAGTGTCGTTTGATTTTCCCTCTTTCGAACGAGGAAAATCTCAACGGGTCCGATTTAAAGGGAGAGTAGGAAGGACTGGGACTCGTCGACTGGTTCGCTTCAATCGTTGCATCATAGAGTGGATTTAATGGGACGCTATTAAATGGCCGGCTAGTCGATCCATAATATAACGGGTAGAGGGAACCGTGTAGTCGACTAACCTCATTAGTCAACTGGCTCCGATCGCCCCGCGCACCGCGAAGCTTGACTTCGCGTCAGGTCGAAAGTACAACTCGTTCGCGTACAAATAATCGTCCTTCCTCGCGTTGCTGCTGGTCTCTCGCTGACAGAACAGTGGCGAACGCTGCATCCAATTGCGTGCAGCGTGCGCGAGGACGGCGCCGTAAGGACGCGCGGAGATCCGATCGAAGAGGCCGCAAATGGTAGCAGCCAGGCGACAAAAGGATCCTCTCGGCTCGATGAGTTCTCGAGGGATGCGCGTTCAGGGTTAACGCCGCGATCTCGGTCGCCTCTCGATCGTTATCCCATATTTAGGGTAGTCGGATCCCCGCCAGCGCAGCTGCGACGATTTATCACGCCGCTGTCCGCGCGCGTGCATTATTTCCGCGTTTTTCCTGCCGACGTTCCCGGGCAGATATCGAGCGGACTTCTCGTTCCGAAGATTTTGAAATATGACGCGCGATGGCGAAGCGCGACGCACGCTTCGGAGGGTGTTAATTAGAGAAGCCTGTTCAGCCCCTTTCCTCGACGAAGCCGCGGGCTCGAACGAGACAGTCGCGGACAGCACCGCTTCCAGTTCGCGTCGCGCGAACTCTCGCGGCATCCTCACCTTTCCCTTCGAAACCGGCTGTCCGCAGCTGGTGCCCGGGTTTCCTAGTCGCATCATCCGCCTCATTATACCGCTGAATGGCTCGTCAGGAGAAACGGGCGCGCGTCGACCGGTCATTTTTCAGGATCGCGGCAAAGAACCGGCGGCATACATCAGCCGCCATTGTCTCGCGAGCCGGGAGAACGTCGTCGGTCGTCCCGTTCTGTCGTCACCGCGACTAACGGTCACCACGGTGAAATATATCGACGGGAAATTAGAACGGTTGGCGGCGGGTGTTACGCGACGACAATCTTCGCCTCTCGCGTATCGAACGCGAGCTTATATACAGGGTGTTCGGTAGCCGTCGATGGAAACTTTACCATACGGTTGCGCGAGTCGAAACGAAACGAAAAGGAAGAACAAGAAAATTGCGCGCGAGGCTTCGTTTGCGAGAAATGCGACTTTGAAAATCCGTCAGCCATGGTGCGACGGTGTCCATCGCTGCGCGACGCGTGACGAGCATCCGGCTGCGCGCGCACACTCGTCAAATCTTCCAAGCGATTTTACTCGAGAACCAGGCGTCCTACGGTGTTTCGTCGTTCCACGTTTTCGTCTTATTTCGGTCGGCGGAATCGCTTCCTAAAACTCGTACGAACGGTTGCCGAGCATCCTGTATGCAGTTGCTTACGTAGTCGTCTCGAGTCGAGGCACGGCAACGGTCTTTAAGGCCGGATTACGTAACGGTGATTGCGTTCGCACGGGGGACGCTTTGTGGGTGTTATGAAATAGATATCATGTTCCACGGGCATTTGTACGCGCCAGCGTGCCGAGCCGTGGCCGTTTTACCGGCCATTTTATCGCCCCCTTCTAACCGGCTATTTTCTTCACGCTGTCCGAGTAATCGACACCGGGCGTGTAGTTTTCATTTGAGACAGGGAACGCGGCCGATGGTGTCCGGTTGTGATTTTGGAGTCTGATTGGAATGTTCCCTGGCACGTATGCGCGTGCAGCTCGTGCAAATTGGAGTTCGACGGATTCATTCGTTGGGCCCATTCCAGCGGTATTGGCGATGGCCGCTGGTTCAGAGAGAGAGAGAGAGAGAGAGAGAGAACGAGGATCGAGTCGAACCTTTTCCGTAAAATTGTTCCACTGCGTAGCTCGCTTTTGTCGCGTGCTTCGACTTTCTCTGCTCGTTTCGCGTTCTACCTTTCTTCTTCTATCTTTTCATTCGAAAAAGCGCCGTTGCGTAGATTTATGGCGCCCATTTGCGCTCGTTCATTTGTTCTCGACTTTTGTGATTGTAATATCGGTAATGGAGCTGATAAAGAAACTTGGTGCGTGGGGTATATACACGGTAGTGTTATTAGGGCATCGATACAAATTGCATCGGCGTGCGTTAGCTTCGTGCGTAAGTAGCCGAGCGGGGGAAAAAACCGCGTTAAATGCCAATAACGCGAATTGCTCGGCCATTTAATTGATCTCGAGCTTTTTCCGATCGTTCGTTACTGGCTGGCGACGATTAGGGTTACGCGTTACGCACTTTTTTCGAAACCTGTTTGCGTTCCACCGTTTGAAGGACAGGGTGCAAATTAGTTCCGTATGATTGAATACCTTCAACGAGCCGCTTAACCGGATCTTAATAGCTGAAGCCTTCGTTCGCGGAGGGTTCAATCACGAAACGATTATCGGTCTACGAGCGTCTGGTATTTAAAAATTATTTAAATGGATCGAGGTAATATTTAAGCTGATTGTAAGTACGGACCTCGATATCCACCGCGCCGCGGCTCTCTAATTTCCCTTTATTTCTAAATGACAGTGCGATCGTAGAGGAAAAATCGACGTTGTCCACATAAAAGTTAATGAGTTTGGTAACGTGATTAACAGGATCGCGCACGCTGCAATTAAGTTCGCTGAGAAACGGCAGAATGTCGGGGGATTTTTCTGGTGCCGGTGGAAACGCGATTACGCGTTAAAAGGGAGCCAAGAAATGGTAACTCGAACGCAGCTGTGCAATCGATTGCGATATCCAATAATAATCGAGGCAAACGCCGAATTGTCTGGTTGACGTGAATTTATTTTTACATTCTTTAATCGTCGGTTATGCTATATGCGCTATCGATATCAATTTTTTGTTTCTACATAAATACTTGGTAAAAATTTAAAAGTTACCATCTCGAAGTCCTGCGATCATTAGCTGTTACTCGTTTCTTACGCGATATTGACAGACCACGTTTCTTGCAATAATTTTCGAACGCGAACACTCACGAATCTTTGACAGAAAAAGTTAAATATCGAATAACCCCGTTCTGCCTTTCGCCAATCGGACATTTAGCGCGCAAAAAGATCGCTATTAGTTGAATCGATATTTAACCAACGAACTGTGACTCAATTTTCATGCCAGCCGCGTCTAGAATCGAGCGATCCGAATCATCGTGACCGTAAAGCGGAAAGGAAAGAGACTCGAGCGTGTCTTCCGATCGAACGAAACGCAAAGGCCGCAAAAATGCAATCGCAGAGACAGGAACACGCGTTCCGAGCAAAGTTGCATCGGGAACCGAGTGGATGCATGTTCGCGAGCTCACTCAGCGGATGACTTGCAAGAGCTCGCGGAGCGAGCATTAAGAGCGGTCGATCGCGAAAAATCCCGGCTGTTAATCGTCGTGGCGCGAGCATGAGCGTGGACGGTCATCGTTACCTTTCTCACGCTCGAAGCCAGTCGGACAGCGGACCGAGAAAGTGGCGAACAGCCGCGATTTCTTATGCACGGGGCCACCGGTTACATCCTGCGTCGCGTCGAGTTGTCTTCTCGCCAGGGAGAACCTTGGTATCGCCTCGATTTCGCTCTTAAGACTCTAACCTCCCAGCAGGAAGGACCGCCGCGCGAACACGCCATATTGGTACCCTCTTCGCTTCGCTTCGGTTGAAATTTTGTCGAGCGATTCCGCGTTTGCATCGATGTTGCAGTTTTACAGGAAATTACAGCAGCGCGTCGAACGAATCGGCGAGTTGTTTCAGCATTCTATTAAGTAAATTGAAACTTTCTCGTTCGAGATCGCAAACTCGAGTCGCATTTTACTTCGCCCGCTCCGTATTTACTTAAATGCGATAGCCGAGTTAAATTCCAGCTGGATATTTATCCTCAAACTCGTACCTACCACCGGCGGCCGTTAAAAATACAGAAACGTTCCCAACCGCGCTATTATGAAACGTCTGGTCGCAGAACGGCGAGCCTTTGCTCGCCAGTTAGCCGCGTGTGACAAACTTTATCTCGCGCTGCGACCGCGAGTCGTTAATTTCTACGACCGTCCACTGGCGATTTGCAGCGGGACCACGATCCAGGAACGTCGACGAAACGTCTCGGATCGACGCGGCGTTAATTGACGCGGCGAAAAGCACGAGAAGCATTCGGTATCGCGGAAAATACAGGTGTCCCAATGCTTCTGCGATCGAGGCTGAACGTATCTCTGGCGGAGATCGAGCCGGGCATCGGCCGTGAGTCAGAGAAACGGGAACGTGAGCAGGTTCCGCCGATCCTCTCGGCGCAATTAGACGCTCGTAACATGCAGCAATTTATATTAATCGGGCGAGCGTTAGTCACAGCGCGGATCGAGCGGAATTTCACGGTTCTGCGCGGGCACGACCGTTTTCGCAAGCGAGCGTTCGCGATCGCGGAGCGCACTTTCACGTTCGCGCGGTGCACGCGCGCGTTTGATAAAAGAAAGACCGTGATGGTATTACGAGGGGCGATAAGAGAGGCCACGGAGGAAAAGCGAGAGAGAAAAAGGGGAGCGGGAAAGGCGGTGGAGTTTTAACGCACGGTTAATTAATTGGCCGGGGTCGGGGTGTGTGTTTGCGCAAGCCGAATTTTACGGCCCCACCTTGGGCCGTTTTATAATTAACGGGAAATCGCGGTGGATCGAGCCGCGCGGTCACGTCCCGCGCGCTGTCGAACGCGCAGGCGATATATCACCGGGCAAATTAGACGGCTCGCGGACGCTTTATGAATCGTAAATATTTGCCGGACCCGGAGCGAAACGGCCGATGGAAGCGTATTGGCGAGCGTTAATCGCCGGAGCGGAGCGACGCGTGAAGTAGCGGTGCTCGGGTCGGCGTATGGACACCGGTACCGTGCTGTTTGGCGATCGTGAGTGGATCACCTGATCGAAAGGCATTGCGAGCTCGCGAGTGGATAGCGCGCGCGCACGCGTCCCTGTGTCTCTGTGTCCGTGTGAACGAGTAAAAGTATTGCGTAAGAACAGCGAAGGATAAGACCGACGTCGCGAGGCGTCGCCATATAAATGCCGTTCGATCAATTCCGAAATGGCCCGATAACGGTCCGAGGAGAGGTTCCTTTTCGCGTTCGCCACTCGGTGCACGACGAGAAAGTAATTATCGCGAGCCGCGATTAAAGAGAGACCAGCGCGGCGCAGACGATGGCCCCTATTCGTGGGCGTTCGTGATCCCAGCGATCCGTTGTCCCAGTCCTCCCGGCGGAAATTACTTCTCGCGGAGCTCTTCCACGGGCACGCACACGCGTTCGCGTAAACGAGCGTACAGAAACGTTCGTGGTCTCGGTCGTAGTCCGTAGGTTGATGTATGGGCAACATATCGGGCGAGTGCGTGACCGTGCGTGACCGGGACTCGCGTGCACCATCTCCTGCGCGAGTGAGTTGTTCCTCCGCCTGTGGCGGGGACGAAAAATATGTTAACAAGAACCGTGGACGCGCGTAGAGACTTCTAATTCCGACTCGATCCTCTCCTCGTCTTCCCTCTGCCTCGTACCTTGGTCCCTTCTCTTTGGCCCTCCCCTCTCGACAGGTCACGGCGAGCCATCGGCAACGTACTACGCGATGAAGACGTCCGCGGTGGCAACCCGACAACGGTTCTCCGCCACTCGATCCTGAATGGAACGCGAGCTCTTCCGGCTCGAATTAATCACCGCCGGAATCCCGATTATTTTCAACCGGTCGCGCGCGTGCACGGGATCCACCTCGCGCCATTTTTTCTTCTTTCCTTTCGTTTCTTCTTCCTCGCTTCGTGCCGCAACGATGGGCTCGAATCTGACCGCGGTGGCTCCGGAAATCGGTACTTTCCAGCGTACTCGAATTAGTTAATGATACAGACAAGTATATAAATACTGCTTTTATAAGATTCACCGGATTTTTACACGCTCGAACTCTGCGAACACGCATTACTTCTAACTCGTACTCGTTGGTACCCGCGGATCTTATGAAGCGTAAATTTTCTATAAAAATTCTATATTCGGATGTTTAAGCGAACGTGAAACTTGGTCCCACCACGTGGCGCTAAAATCGCGATCAAAGAGACGACATTAATCGCACGCGCCTCTTCCTTTTCCTCTCATCGACTCTCCATTTAGTTTTACGTTCGACGGCTGGATTGGATGGGTCGCGTGCTTTTTAATCGAGGCAATTAAAGGATCGCACGGCAGGAAAACAGCTCGATGGGTGCGTTTTTTTGCCGACGCTTTCTCTCTCTCTCTCTCTCTCTTTCTCTCGCGCGCACCGCTGCAATTACGTTTCCCTCGATAATTCGACGACGCTGCACGAGGCCGAATTATTAATACGTAGGTAGACGCGGATACGCGCGTGCACAGCGAAGGCGAGCGGCCGCGTAGAAATCGTCCGGGGTCACGATCGATTCGCGGAGATCGTCCATCCGGCCACACCCAGGCCGAGAACGTCGCCTCTTCGCCTCGCTGTGTACGCTCGCCAAGATGGAACGAGATAGAAAGTCGGTTTCGTTATTAACGCGAGCTAGTCACGCGTACGGAGGGTCAATTCGTAAGGAAATTTCGTTGATCACTCGTGTGACGTTCGTTGAACGAGCTTGCGCGTCGGAGTGGCGACGACTCTTTCCTTTATTAATTCTACTATTGGTCACCCTCTCATCGAGGACATCATAGCGCAGAGTTCACAATTATCGAGGATATCATAGCGCAAATTGTGAACTACACCATTTTTAGCTGTAATATTACAAACTAAACTTAAAAAAAAAAAAAGCGCTGCAGGTCTCGAGTTTTCCATACTAATTGAGCAACCATTTCCCATCGCGTGATCGAACGAAATCCCTCGCGTAGAAAGGGTTAAACGGAGTGAGATCGAGAGGCTCGGTTCCGCACGTCCGATCTTCGGATTCGTTCCGCGCGCGTCGCGCAGCGGCTTCCTGCGCGCGCGAAGGTCGAAGGGGTCACGGGACCGACTTTCTCCACGCGCGCGCGCGCGGAGATCGATAATAATCGGTCGGACGGTTAATTGTCCGTCGCGAGTCGGCGGCGTTACGCCTCGCGCGGTGAGAGTTCCCCGTCACCGTCGGAAAATCGCGGCGCTCGCTTTCACCCTTCCCTTTTTCCGCGTATCGCCGCGCGAAAAAACTCGCGTTAATCCGACGCGTTCGACGACCGTTAATTAACCGGCGATCGGTGGATGGATCGGTTAATTGGCCGCGTTCGGCGAAAGTTGGAGGACCGACGGATGATGAATCAGAGGGGCGGTGGGGGTAGCTTCGAAAGGAGACTGGACTCGATACCGCGAGAGTTTTTTCGTTTAATTAATTCCACGCGGTGGCAAGAATTATCGAGACTCGCGATCGTTCGGAAATATACATTCGCGGAATGTATAAACGCAACGACTTTTAATCGGTGGCATAAACACGTCAGACAGTTGTAGGAAGTGGAGCACCAGCGAACCTATGCGTCAGCATAATTGAATCTACACTCGATCGTCCGCAACGCGACCCACCGATACTTTATAAATCACTGCCCCGTAGTCGCGCAATTACCCTTCTAATTTAATTATACGCAAGGTCCGATCCGATAAGGCTGTTCCATATGTTTCTATAATTGAAACATCGCTGGTGGAACGGTACACTCGCTGGCTCGATAAATCCACGATTTTTCAGACCTCGCGTCGAAATCCTCCTTCAGGGGGATGAAATCTTGCGGTACTTCGCCTCGTACGTAACTCTTTCGATCGCTGAACCGACCGAGGGCCGAATTGACCCGGATCGGGTCATAGTTGCCGTTCGAGTAACGTCGAATTCGAGGCTCGCTTTGTAGACAGGCCGCAGAAGAGGAGGGTCAAGGAAATACTCGAGGCGATCGCGAGAACTCGAGGATCGCTGGCGGATCCATTAAGGCGGTGATTTACAGATGCCTGAAAAGTGAGAGTCCGCGGTACTTTCGCGTGCGTGTTAAAGGCCACGCCTGCATGGAAGGGAAGCGCGCCGTTTCCTCGTACGAGGAGTCACGCTCGTGGTCGCTCGGCCGTTAGAATATCCTCGTCCCGCGGAGTCGCCACGGTTTCCTCCGCTTTCGCAGGATCTAGAATCTTATCCCGAGACATCGACGCGCGTGCACGCGTGCTGCGCTCGGCCAGCGCGTTTCCTTTTGTTCCCTCGGTAGCTGGCAGTCGCAACTTGCCCGTGGCATCCGACTTTGGTACCCAAGCTTCGAATATCGGCGCGAGGAACCCAACCATTGAACCCAACCATCGAAAGTTGACTCGCGCGTTCCATTAATATGCACGATTGGCTGGGATAGCGCGGCTCCTCGAGGGCAACGTTGCGCCGCGGGGGCAGATGTTACGAGCGGTGTCACCGCATAAATCGCGAAACGCCGCCAATTAGTCGGCGACGCACAAATTACACCGCGGTGAATTAGAAGCCTGCCCCGCCCTTCGAGGAATCCCTCGCGAGCGGACGTTCTCCAGCGTCGCTGACAGCATCTTCCTTTTTCGTGACCCTCGTCGTCCATCTTGGCCCCGTCCTTGAACGCTCGAACGGTCCCAGATTTACCGGGGCGATTAAATATTTTAACGTCCAGCCGACAAATGCGTCTTTAAACGGTAACCGCGAGAAAGACATTGTTAATACGGAAACGGTGCGCTCCGAGCGTACAGGCTGTCGAGCATTAGCCAGTGAAACGTTTTCAAGGAGAAAACGGGCGAGGCACACACGTTCGAATGGTTGAATAGAAGAGGGATGAATAACGATTACGTGATGTATGTCCCAAAGATTGAGAGTTCTCGTTGCGGTGTAGCAGCGGGACGCTGGTGCTCTTTCAAGAGAGTCAGCTGAAGAGCTGTATTCTCCTCGCAGTTACAGAGTATTATCGGACTCCCGTATAAGTTGCGAGCAGTCGAGACGATTAATCTATCGCCTCTTCTCCCTTCGTATTTTAATACCAGAACATATTTATATACCTGGTAAAACTATCTAAAAAACCTTCCATGCCTTCTGCACCCTGTGCAATCAATGGAAGACACCTTTGGTACCAAAAACGATTTCTCTAAAAATTCTTGATGCTCTGCGATTTAAAAAAAAATCAGCCATCGGCGACGGGACAACGAAACGCTCGCCGTCGCTTAGAACGAGCAGGAGGCAGACGCTGCGAGCCGAGCGAGAGACAAAGGGAGAACGGAACCGCAACGCGCGCGCTGCCAAAGAGAGGAACGTCCTCGAGGTGTGGTGGCAGGCAGGTGAGCGCGGGCGTATGCGCGTTTCACGTTGGCATTTGCTAATGGCAATCTCGCGGAAAGAGATGGAACGTCGTGAAGGGCGGAAGAGCTCGCGAGAGCGGCTGGGACGGCGAGGGTGGAACGGGTGGAGCGAGCCGGAGGAAAAAAGTGATCGGGCGCGTTTATGCCGGCATTAGACCCGTTCCTCTTAGCGCCAGGGGCGCGGGTGAGATACCTGGGCCCCGGAATGAACGGCACGGGACGAGCACACCCACCTACGATGGGCTGAGCGGCGATATATTACCCGCGCGCCTCGTGACACCTCACCTGCCGAGCCTCTACCTTCCCTTCGTGGCTCCTTCTCGCGCCTCGCTGCTCCTCCGCGGCCGTTTTCGGCCCCGTCTTCTCGTACAGGGTGTGCAGTGAAATTTTTCCTGGGTTCGATTAACCCTTTGCCCACGACTTCTTCACGTGCACTAGGAACTATTGCTGAAATAGCGATCTTTGAGCGATACTTAATAATAAATAATAAATAATAAATAATAAATAATAAATAAATAATAAATTTAACCTCCTTCGTTACTAATCAACGCTGATGTCGCCTCAGAAGGGACATCCGAGTGCAAGGGGTTGCATCTTTCCTTAAACTCTTCAGAGACGATTTTTTTTGGAGCATTTACTCGCATATGTGGCTAAGAGTTTGAAGAGATTAATATACTTGAGAAGATAGAGCTGTATTGCTTCTGTTAAGATATTTATTTATTAGGGTGCCATCTCTAACAGTGGGACCAATATCAATTTCAGAAGATCAACATGTATATTTCTATCTGTGAACAACCAATTTCCAATAATAACGCCATTGTCGATAATTAACCCTTTGCACTCGACGCTTTCCCAGCAATTTTGTATTGCTGGCAGAAGTTAACGATAGAAACTGTTATCGAGCAATTTTCCAGCAATAGAAAATTTCCATTTCAATAGGAAACTTTGGGGAAATACGTGTTCTTTAAAAAATTGCAATGGAATAAGTTTTTAACTATCGCAATTAATTCCCTCGGAAGCGAGATCTGAGTGCAAAGGGTCCAGCGAAGGACAACGAGGACTCCGCCATATTGGCTACCGCGACACCCTGTAGAAGTCGTACAACGTCGAGGTGGCTTCCACTCGTTCCTCTCCGGTTTCTCCGGGTCGGCGTTTCCTCGTGGGTGGATCGTGGCCCCAGGGAATACGTCCGCGGAACAAAACGCGTCTCTTCCGCCACGAAGAGCGAGCTGCGCGCGGGGCCTCATAAAGCGACGCTTATCCCGACCACGCTCGCGGCGTAGATCGCGCTCACGGAAACGTAGCTGGCCCCGTGACAAGCGTCGAGAACGCGATTACGAAGAACGCGCCAGACTCGCTTCCGGTTCGACTCGGAAGAACGCTGTTGACGGAGCACCGTCGCGATACGTGTAATTAACGTGTCGTGAAGTTCTTTAGAGGACCTCTTTGAGCAGGAATCGCATCGAGCATCGCGTCGCTATATTCTCTGTCGAGTTAAGTTAAAGCAAGGGTCGTCAAATCGCGTCTCTGTCGCAAATGACGATTGTCGTGATTTAAATTTGTGGGTTTAGTTTTACTTATGGTTTAATTAAGACTTGAAGCTTAAATTAAAGTTTATAAAGTTAAGAAAAGTGTGCACTAGCTATATAGTTTAAGTTCAACGAATTTGGCTCTCAAAAAAGATCTGAATAGTTGCACTGTTGATATTTAGCTCCGTCGACCAACAAGTTTGCCGATCGTCGAGTTAAAGTCCGTTGATCGTGAGATCAGCCTAGCCAGCGATCAAGATCGCGGCGGTCCCGATTCGATTTTAGCTCTTCCGAGATAATTTGCTTGTTTGGAACGTTTGAGTTATGTGTACTCCGCATCATACGTGACTCGAGTCATAGAGACGACGGAGTTTCGTGCTTGTCCTACACGTACCTCGAATTTATGCGCTTTACGAGTTTACAACTTGCTTAAGACCGTTTGCGAGGAACATTTCCGTGCATGTCACTCGGGGGATCTACCATGTACCCGAAGGTGGTCCGTTAGACGGAGGAAACCAACTTGTTCCTGTTAAACGGAACACGTCGAGTAAATCAAAACCGATCATCTGCTGGAAACCGAACCTCTCCCGAATCGATCATCCCGCGTGCTCGATTTCGATGTCGTATTTCATCGAACACGGACGTTCTTTCGTCATCCAAATTCGCGACTACCCCCATTTTGGCTTCGAAAATCTTTCTAACGAATTACCAAACGATGTTCGTCTAACGGTACTCGCCGCTGGAAATCCCGCGAAATCGAATAGAGACGTCTCTCTTCCCGAGCAACGAGTTTCCGCCGCGACACCGTTCTCCGAGCGGCGCAACAAATCGTAACGAGTCCACGCGGAGCGATCCATCGATCTTCTCGTCAGCTGGCGGCGTGTCGTAGGTCACCGCGCGAGGCAATCCCTTTTAACAAGGACATTGAAATCCTCGAGCCGCGTAATGATCGCTGACGGATGGCGGACGTATCTCTCGGCGGCGCGGCGTCGAGGGGACGAGAAAAAATGGCCGCGTTGCCCCTGGAAGACTCGGTTCGCGGGCTGCCGGGTCGATCGATCGATCGATCGGATCGACGCGGCGAGAGGTAGCGGCCAGGATCGGTGTACGGTACCGCGAGCTGGTAGACAAGCGAGTACGCGTATCATAACTCATCGATGCGCCTCGAGGCGGCAGCCCGCGGAATAGGAATTAGATCGCCGCTCCCTCCCCCTCGAGATCGGTTGAAACTCGACGTGGCTGATCTTTACGCGCTTACTACTGAATCCGTCGAGGATGCGGCGTTGCGCAACCTTCTATCAGCCGCTTTCTACGGGCTCGTCAGCAGCCGATTTTTTCGCTCCACCGGTGATGATTGGTGATCAGACGATGCCGATTGGAGAGGCCGCTCCGAGCGGACGGATCGTCCTTTTGCCCTCCACCTGGAGTGGGAAAGAATGTTCCTCGCATGAAATCCAGTGTTCCCGCGAGTTATTCGCGGCTATCAGATCGGGGCAAAAGACCGCGATCAATTACCATTTTTCCCGCCGCGGAAAAACTTGCGACCAGGCGGAGGGTTAACAAACGGAGTGTCCTCAACGCGGATCCGACGCTCAGGCTCGGTCTCTTCCCTTCGCGAGATGAGATTCCAGGATCGCGGGTTCGCGCGATAAGCGGAGAGAACGAGAGAGAGAGAGAGAGAGAGAAAGAGAGAAGGGTACCGGTCGCACAGTATCTACGGCGTCATCTTCGCGGCATTCCGCGTAAAGTCGAAATCGCTCGGCTCGCCGAGGCGGGGTATGGGAAGCCGGCGACATTTAGCTCGGCGATCGGTAGGACACCTGTGACATTTCATTAAGCGGCGCGGGGCTCGTGGCGGACGCGGGGAACGCGAGACGGAGACGGGACAAAGTCGCGGGAAAACGCGGCGCGGCGCAAAAGCGGATTCATTACGCGGTGGCCCGCGGAATCCGGAGAGCGGTAGCAGCGCTCGCGAGGCCCGGACGCGGGCATTTGTCCGCGTCCCGCCGCGCCGCGGCGGCCATTTAACATCGGTCACCGACGGAGGGACGCGGCGATACGCGCGCGCAGGCCAACGAAAAATTGGATCGCCGTGTTTCTTGACCCCGACAAGCCAGCGATCGCTCGAGAGCTTCCGAGCTTTTCACTCGCGCGCAGTGGTCGCTGGGTATTTAATTGGAATACGATGTTGGTAACGTGGCGATCGATCGAGGCGAGGTTAGCGATGGTAACCATATTGAGGACATCTTGAGAGCATCTTGAGGTTTTTCTAGTTTTGTTAGTGAGAGTTTTCTACTTTTCTTAGAGAGAAATGGATAATTAAACAAATTACAAGATAGAACTACGAATGAAATTACGCTTTAAAAGGGAAACAAAGGACTATGCAGCGACGCAAGGAAAGAAACAGAAGATAAAGGAATCTTTAGCCCTCTCTAGAGCTCACACACATTTGCAAAATGTCGCCTCGCGGAATAGTAGATTACAAATGGCAGCGGAAGATTGGTACTCGACAGTGAAGTCAGAACTGTATCGGAAGGGATACCAGAGAGCGAAGAATCAACGGAAATAGACGCGCAGATGCGGACGAAGCGATTTCTATCAATCGGCGTGTTTATTCTAGCCAGAGTTCTAATTTTTTCCCGCCATTAACGAGATATTATTCATCGTTGCGCTGGCAACATGTGACTCACGACACAGAGCGCATAAAAAGCGACTGGTTTTTTGCGCGATTACCGCGGAGACCTTGCGTAGCATGCTGATCCTGTCACGAGTTCCGCTTTAATCTCATTATCTTGTCGCGCGATTTTTACGTCGACGATACTCGACCGTCTTGGTCGTAATAAAGTGTTTTCGCGTTGCATAAAGAAACTGCTATTGCTAATACCAATAGTGCTCTTTCGCAAGGAATCGTTTCGATCCATTTATTTCCTCCAAAATGGCTGCAAATGCAACGCAGTCCCGAGCAATTACCATCGAATCGCTTTTTGCGCGTTTCTGCCTGACAACAATCGTAACGCGCGCGAGATATCGAGAATCGAAAGCAGTCTTCCGAGCAACGAGGGTTCAAGCAAAACGATCGGACAAAATCGACCTACTCGACGTTTGCCCAAATTCGAACGTTCGACTGGTCGAGCGTAAACCTCGAAGAACCGTTCCCATTCCAACGGTAACCCCGTCGCAGTCGACTCCGAGGATGCTGAAAAAGCGGCGATTACTCTCGAGGACGTCTCGCATCAGCACTTTGATTGGCGCTGCAATCAAAGAGCGCCGCGCGCGGCCGTTCGCCAGGAATTCGTCGCCAATAAGGCGGACGTTAGCCACTAATTGCGCCGCGTATGCACGTACCCGTGTTCCATGGGAATTAAGAGACAAACGGAACAGCGAAAACACGCGGAGGGCTTCCTCGTGCACGGCGTACACGTCGTCCGACCGCGCGGAAGGCATTCGCGTGTGCGCCAAGGCGTGTCCCCTGGCGAATTCCGGATAATTCGAACGATCGCTCGCCGCCATTGGCCAGAAGGTATGCGCCGCTGGAAAAGAGACGGAAAGAGGGAAAGCGGGTAATCCGGGAATGAAAAAAAGATGGCATTTTTACTCGCGACAGCGTTTACTCCGATCGCGCGTATTTTCAAAAGCGCTCCCATGCGCGCGCGGGCGCTCGTCCGCTCGGGTAACATCATAAATTTCCGCGGTCGCCTCGTAATTACCATTATTAAGTTCCCGCGCGGACCGCGGCGCGTTTCATCCGCGGCGTTTCGCGCGGCGCGCTCGCCTCTGTCGTTCGCCCGCGACGGTGCCGGATACCGATCTCCAGCTGCTGCTAATTGAAAGCAATACCGGGCGTGTCTTTGGGACGTTGAACGAGTGGAGGATCGCGAGGCGCGGTCGAACGTGGCCTCGCCGGAGGAAACGATCGACGAGCGTTTCCTAGACGAAGCCAGGCCCCGAATGCCTAACAGTCCTGCGAGGTTCGCGTCTCGGATACGCGACTCGACGAGATGTCGTTAATCGTGGGCCATCGCCGCGGAAGTTGTGGATACGCGTCTCGAAAAGATTGGAGAACTCGTTCTGCCTTGAAACCAACGTCCATCCGACATAAATCACGCCTCTGTGGGATGGAACGATCGAAAATAACTCACTGTCGTACCCAATACCGCAAACGTAAATCTATAAATCGTCGATCGTTGGAGTCGCAGCGAAATTTTCCGCCAGTCTCGATCGAAACGCGCGATATCGTCACCCTTGTTGGATCCGCGATCTGCGTGGCCGCATCGATCCGTTTGCGTTGGTTCGCGACTCGACGAGATGTCGTTAATCGTGGGTCATCGCCGCGGAAATTGTTGAAACGCGTCTCGAAAAGATTAGAAAACTCGTTCCGCCTCGAAACCAACGTCCATCTGACATAAATCTCGCCTCACTGTTGTACCCAATGTCGCAAACGTAAATCTATAAATCGTCGATCGTTGGAGTCGCAGCGAAATTTTCCGCCAGTCTCGATCGAAACGCGCGATATCGTCACCCTCGTTGGATCCGCGATCTGCGTGGCCACATCGATCCGTTTGCGTTGGTTCGCGACTCGACGAGATGTCGTTAATCGTGGGCCATCGCCGCGAAAATTGTAGATATGCGTCTCGAAAAGATTGGAAAACTCGTTCCGCCTCGAAACCAACGTCCATCCGACATAAATCTCGCCTCACTGTTGTACCCAATACCACAAACGTAAATCTATAAATCGTCGATTATCGGAGTCGCAGCGAAATTTTCCGCCAGTCTCGATCGAAACGCGCGATATCGTCACCCTGGTTGGATCCGCGATCTGCGTGGCCACATCGATCCGTTTGCGTTGGTTCGCGACTCGACGAGATGTCGTTAATCGTGGGCCATCGTCGCGGAAGTTATGGAAACGCGTCTCGAAAAGATTGGAAAACTCGTTCCGCCTCGAAACCAACGTCCATCCGACATAAATCTCGCCTCACTGTTGTACCCAATACCACAAACGTAAATCTATAAATCGTCGATTATCGGAGTCGCAGCGAAATTTTCCGCCAGTCTCGATCGAAACGCGCGATATCGTCACCCTGGTTGGATCCGCGATCGGCGCGGCCGCATCGATCCGTCCGCGTTGGTTCGCGGAACGGCTGTCACCGGCCGGGACGAGTCGGAAGCCCTTCGTCGAGGCGGCGGTAATTAAAGATACTATCAGCGGTGCGTGTCGGCGCTTAATACGCTGGGACGCGACTCGTACGCGAGGCCGCGTACCAGCGTTCCCGTGGTACGCGAGACCGTACGGAGCACCGTAACCAGTGCATCGGCGCACCGTCTCCGTCCCGTTGCGAAACGGACGGCCGCTGGCTCGCTTTCTGCGACCGCGGGAAACGCGGCGATCTCGCGCGATTCCTTCCACGGAATCGACGTGGGCCGTCGCGCGGCTCCGAGACGAGACGCTTTCCGCGTGCCGCTGCAAGCGCTGTCGAATCAAGGTCCGCGAGGAATCGTAACGATCGCGTGATCACCGTAATCTGAAATATAGATTAGAGGGGGTAACGCGCAGATTTATTCGAGCAACGGCAAATAAGAAGGTAACCTCTTGGAAGTTGGCGCGCGCCGTAATGGGCGCTGGTTCGCTGATTTAATATCCGACTCGGAAGCCGGGAAGCTAAGGTTATTAATAATGGAAATCAGGTCTGAAAAGGGTTAATTCCGCTAATTCGAAGTATGGCTGTTGCATAGGCGAAGATTAACAAAGATACAGATCGCGAGAGGATGCCACAAATGTTGTTGCATTTGCGCGCTGTCGAGTTGATAGCTCGGGACTGGTAGCGACGGAGAAAATCTAACGAACAAATGGTCCAGCCGCGTATGCAGAAACCCCGGCTGATGCACTCTGACGATCGCCTACAGGGATCGAGGAAATTAAGGGAATCAATCAGAGGATAATTAGGGATCGCAACGCTTGGAGCGTCTTTAAAGGAATCGCGGTCGTCGTATCGGTTCTAAAGAATTGCCGTGGCTGTCGAGCGGCTCCCTTTACTTTTCGCTGGCTCTAATTATTCCCATTAATAGACCTCGTCCTTGATAACCGCGTATCTTCGCAGAAGTGCTCGCGTTCCGCCCGTTTCGTTTCATAAAACGAGGAGAACGCGGATCCGATCGACGCCATGACTTCGCGTTTTGCCCCAGGGTCATCCGGAGCGACCAGAAAAACGAGTGAGAGTTATTTATCAAGATTCACAAGATAAATCAATGGAAAGTATCTCATTTTTGTCAAACTTAATCGTAACCACAGCGCGGTTCAATTTGGAAAGCGCTCGAGGAACGCTCGCCGACCCGTTCCCGCGCGTAACGCCGCAAATTACACGCGTTGACCTTTCGCAACGATCGAGGATGAACCACGTCACCCGCTGGATCCTCGATCGAGCGACCTTCGTATTTGGCAAAGAAACGCTGCTCGAGCGAAAGGTCGATCGGCATTGACCTAGCCTCGCCGTGCGTTCCCGTTAACGTTCCATCCTTTCATGTCTCAAGGCTATCAAAAATTCTACTCCGGTTTCTCTCGACGCGGCGTACAGCGATATTCGCGTTCGAATCGGAGACTGTGGATCCGCGAACCGATTTGGGAACCGAAATCCGCGCGCAAGCACGATTACGCGTTCGACGATCAAACCTCGCTTTCGAATATCGATTACGCGGGTTGGAGGACTCGCGAAACGTTCGAATTTCAACCCGACTGTTCCTTCTTCCCCTCGCGACGAAGACTCGAGGCGGTTCGAAGCGTTCGCGCGGCGACAAACGGAGAACGCGAATACCTGTCGTTCCGAGAAGCGAACCGATTTGGGAATCGACTTACGCGTTCGACGACCAAACCTCGCTTTCGAAAATCGATTACCCGGTTTGGAGGACTCGCGAAACGTTTGAATTTCATCCCCACGCGAGGAGGACTCGAGGTGGTTCGAAGCGTTCGCGCGATACGGCGACAAACGGAGAACGCGAATACCTGCCGTTCCGAGAAGCAAACCGATTTGGGAATCGACTTTCGCGTTCGACGACCAAACCTCGTCTTCGAAAATCGATTACGCGGTTTGGAGGACTCGCGAAACGTTCGAATTTCATCCCCACGCGAGGAGGACTCGAGGCGGTTCGAAGCGTTCGCGCGGTACGGCGACAAACGGAGAACGCGAATACCTGTCGTTCCGAGAAGCGACACGCGGCGGGAGAGAACGTGTCCAGCCGTATTGAGCCATCATCCGCAGATCCGGGAATTGTGCAGGGCGGTCCATAAAACGCGGCTGGCTCTCCGTGCCGCGTTGGGCCTCACCGTGCCGGCGTAATTTACAACGCTGGACATCGCTGCCGGTTTATTACCGGCTTGTTTATTTTACGGTTGCTACGCGCTCGCGGAGGCCTCGCCGCGCCTCCGATCCGTCTTTCCCTTCCGTTTCGTCTTTCATTCCGCCAGCTGTTCCTTCTGCGTCTCCCTCACCTGTTTTCCCGTCTAGTTTGCGACGCGCCTCACCGTACACGCCGACCATCGCTCCTCTTCCCGGTGCCCTCTTCGTCCTCTCGGTTTTACGATCCTCCGCGCGATCGAGTGCCGTCCAGGATACTTTCTCGCCGCGCTGTACACTGGAGCGAGCGTGTCGAGCGTCTCGTAGCTCGCGGTGCCACGCGAGAACGGAAGATCGCTTTCCACGTCCGAAATTTGGTCGTCCCAGCGGTTCCAACGAGCATCGACCTCGCCATAATCATCCTCGCCTCGTGGTACGATTAATCGGCTCCACCCTCGGACTCGAGCCGCGTCGAGCGAAAAGACGAACGGAGCGGAAAGTAAGGAACGAGCGGAGGACCGCGAAAACGGAAGATCGCTTTCTACGTCCGAAATTTGGTCGTCCCAGCGGTTCCAACGAGCATCGACCATCATCCTCGCCTCGTCGAACGACTCATCGGCTGCACCCTCGGACTCGAGCCGCGTCGAGCGAAAAGACGAACGGAGCGGAAAGAAAGGAGCGAGCGGAGGACCGCGAGAAACCGCGGAGCGAACACGAATCGAACGAGGCTGGACGATCGTCGAGAAGGCTCGCGCGCAATCAATTACCGGGCAGTTGCGGATAGTCGTGCAACGTGTCCGTGGGCGCAGATCCCCGGTCAATAATAAGGAACGGAGAGGGCAGAGAGCCGGCGCGGTGAGCGTGTATAAGGTTGGACGCAGTCCGAGCGGAACGGACGCGCGTTCGCGATCGCATTCACGGGGTCAGGTACGCGAGAGAGCTACCTGCGCCGCGGAGCCAACGGCGCAGTCACGAGCCGAGGATACGGTGGTACGGTGCGAGGGACCCGCGTTCACGGTTACGTGAAAACGCTGCCTCTGCTGCCGTGCACCGCACACTCGGGCCGGTTTCTGCCGCGCGCATAGGCGCGGTGGGTGTCGATGTCGGTGCGATGCCGGGGCGTGTGAACGCTGTGACATATGCGGCGTGTCGCTTTCTTTAATCGCCTCTGGCCGCGACCGCCTCTTGCCGGATACCTGCACCGAGAGCCCGTTCGCCGAGTTAGACCGCGCAGCGGTGCCACCGCCGCCGACGACCATCCGTTTCCTCGCGATCCTCGCGATCGTTCGCTCCCTCCCGAGGCCCCGCGAGGTTTCGGTCGCCTCGACCGATGCGTTTTATTGGCGGCATGCGAAAGTTTTCGATCGATGCGTTTTGATACGCGACGATGCAACGCGTGCCTTATGCGTTGATACCGAACGATGATACCAAACCGTGGCGCATCGGATGATTACTTATTCTTTTGCCATTCCTGAATGCACCTTCGTATTTTCAACGCCCGTAGAAGAAGATCGCACGGTATGCGAAAGGTTGGCCACCCCTGATACAACGCGTTGTATAATAATGATATACTAATATAGCGATACCGAAGGAACAAGTAGCGGTAAACTGTATAGGCTATGTTTTTAATCTGTGCACGAAAATAACTCGTGGCATCGACTGCTCTCGTGATGCAACAGAGCGCCCGTTCGCTCTCACGTTCGTCCTCCGAGGCGTATCGGTCGCGAATCGGAAAGGAGCTGTCGGGAAATGCGGTCTCTCGCGATGCTCAGGGAAATTGGCTCCACGCCGATTTAGGCGCCTTTGAGGCTCCTTTCATGGGCCTGGGACGCAGAACGTTGACTTATTGGCCATTTCGTGCCCGCGATCGTGCCTCGCGTTCGTCGAGGAAGTCGACGACTCGCGCACGCGGAAAGCGTACGGATCCGAGCGGAGGTCGAGGCTTAATTCTTAAATGAGGGAGATTCGAATCGATCGGCGAAAAATCCCCTCGCAATGGACGCCGTATCTGGCCGCGCGCGATCCACTCGCGCGGATGTTAAATTACGTTGTCATGGATCCCCGTGAATGTAAACGATCGGCCTGCGAGTAATAAACTTAATTGCCGCGATCAGCTCGATACGATGTTCGTTTCGGATATCATTATTGTTGATAATAACCGGTCCGCGCGCTGGACTTGCGCGAGGAGAAATTTGTTAGGCGAGCAACGAGTACGTGCAACGAAACACGAGGCGAACGATTTCTGGTAGATCTCTGCCGTGGCGAATCAATTAGCGTCGATGCCAACTTAAATACAGAGTTATCGAATCTGCTCGAGTTTTTATTACACCGATATCGGAGTAGAAAGCAGGAACTCCGCGTGATTCAACTTCCGGAGTTTATTCTTATTACAAGTACGCGTACGGTACACGTGCGTTAAAAATTTTTTATATCGTGATCCTTAGAACGATGATCGCGAGTCGAAAGTCGAAACGGAAATTAAACATCGACGATGGAAACGTGTGCAGTCTACATTTTTATCTGAAGCGCTCGGAGAAGCGACTCTGGCTGAGCGCCATAAACAGCTTTCCACGCGCAGAACAATTATGGCGCGGCCGAATGTTGGAATCTACAGCGTGGCAATTAGTATGCATCGTTAATTGACTGATTTAAGTACGAAACGAATGCCACGCGGTGGTCTAAGACTTTTGCACAGTACTGTATATCGGCATCGAACGATCAAATAGATTCTTTGGATTATGGCAGCTGCATACGCTCCCAGGAGTATTTTTATCGCCAATAACTGTTCGACGAAGACCAAGAACCAGAACTTTTCATATGCCTATTGGTCACGTTTCTGCGATAGAACAGCCGCACCATCGCTCACCAAGGAAAGAATTTCGAAAGTAGTCGCTATCGGAATAAAATCTCCATCTATACGTACATCGTCCGAGAATTTTGATAAAAACGATACGCTTTTAGTAAACTCGCAATTTTGCACACGAGTCGTTCGATTTTCCGCTTCCTCTCCAAAATCCGCGCGGTATCGTTGAAAATGGGTGCGCGAATTGAAATTTTCCTTAAATTTTATAACACAAATTACCAATTCTGAGACTCGAAAGAAAATCTGACGACGCAAAGTCTGCACGCGTTTTCTTTCAGGCCCTTAGGCACAAACCATTGGAGACCCGTTCGAATAGGTTTCTTTCTTTTGAAGGCCCTGAAAGGTTTCTTTCACTGTTTCTATACAGAATTCATCAACGCAAGATTCGTTTTCGTTTCTACGTCGACGCGTTGAAACGATCCAACAGGTATCTACGCGGTTTTTCTCAGCGAGATCTCCGACGCTCCTCAACCATCGATCGTTGTAGCCACGCGAGGCGATCGAGCCCTGGCAGGCGATTTTCCTGACGACTTCATCGCGCGCTCGAGCTCGACCAAAGGACGGGGCTGCCCCGCGGACTCGTCGTAACGCCGCGCGCGCATCGCGCGTAAATCCGTCGTCGTCCATCGCGGGGCGCGCTCAGGCCTCGCAGATTAATAACGCGATAAATTCAACGCTTACCCAGGTGGGCGTGCGAGCCGCGTAGGAACAGGTAGATAGAGCTACGTGCCGCGCCGGCAACGCGCGCCTCCTTTTTTCCCTTTTCCTCTTTTCCTCCTCTGCCGCCCGATGCGGCGGCGTCATCGGCCGATACGCGATTAATGCTGCCCCTCGCGTGCACCCCGCGAGAAATCCTGCTGAAAATGATGCTTTAACCGAGTCCCAGGGGCCGTTGGAGAAACGCGATCGAAAAGCGCGGAACTGCGCGACAGCGAAGAGAGCCAAGACGTGGCAGCGTTCGTTTGACGACTTTAAGTTCTACAATTTTTAAGAAATCCTAGAGTAACGTTTGTTTCTTAGTTATAATTTCGTTTGAGAATTGTTTTAAATTTCCTACTTTAACCTCGATTTCACAGTTTCTTGCGAAACGCTCATCAGCGTCAAGATTGCACCCTAATTGCACCCGAATTTTATTATCTCGTCGCAGGAGTTATTCGAATCTCGTTAGCTCTAATCTAGCCAAAAAAGAAAGAAATGGAGGATCGTGAACTATGCGCGATCGATTGACTCGCGTAGAACGAGAAACGAGAAACGGAAGTCGGAATCCGCGCACGCGCGGTGAACGGACC
Organism: Xylocopa violacea; assembly: GCA_963969225.1. Classification (NCBI taxonomy): domain Eukaryota; kingdom Metazoa; phylum Arthropoda; class Insecta; order Hymenoptera; family Apidae; genus Xylocopa; species Xylocopa violacea. The sequence continues at coordinate 36,468,641 of CAXAJV010000005.1, read as the reverse complement.
GGTGTCGCGGGCAGCCTAGAACGCGCTTCCGCGTTACTAAACCGTGGCAATTTCGATCTTAATGAGAAACAAATTGAAACGAGCCGGCAGCGAACTGGTTCCCGCGGTCGCGTAACGCGCGGAGGATCGTCGAGCCGGCGATCGACACATTGTATCGCGATCGAAAGACGCGGAGGGCATCCGAAGCGGGACCGCTCGATCCCCGCCGCTAATAACCGACGCATTATGTCAACCGTTGCCCGGATAACCGTTTATTACGGGGTTGCGGCGCGATAAAAAACGCATTTTGCATAATGCAAGATAACCAAGCGGGACAGGTTTGGGACAGGTGTGCCGCCCGCCCCACTGCGACTGCACGCACGTCCACTCCTCCTTGCTGCGGAGCATCCCCGACGTGTAAATTAATAATCTATTAGGACATCCTCTCCTCGCGTTGCTCCTCTTCGTTTCTTTGCTCGTCCGCCCGGCTCCTCTTCCCTCCGCCTCCTTTCTGCTGGGACCGCAGTCGCCCCTCTCGCATCATCTTTCCCCTGCGATGTTTCTTTCGCCGCGGTACACTTCGCGCCTTCGTGCTTACGAAATTCTGACTCTCTTCGCGCGTCTTTCGAGCGCCCCTCTTCTGTCCCCTGATTTTTTACGAATGTTCAGGAAGTGTCGCGTTTCAGTTCAATCTTGCCCTTCCACTTCCGTTTGTTCCACCACGTTCTCCAACTCTACGCTTATCTCTATTCTTCTCGCATCATCCCCTTTGCTTCTCCATTTTCCGCTCGCTCCATTCTCCCTTTCCTATTATCCTACCGTTTCATCTATCTCGCACGCGAGACTCTCCCTTTTTCCAACGCCTTCTCCGCTCGCTATCGCGACTCTCCTCGCTCCTGGCGACGTATTAACCGACGCGAGGCTGGCAGGTTATCGCGCGTACTCGCCGGCTCGTAAACGTCGGGGATAATAAGATCGAAGCGAAACGAGAGAAGGAAGTGTCTCCTGGGAGTTCGCTGATCTTCGTTCGATCGTCGTTCCGCGATTTCGTATCGCTCTGCCATCGTTTCGGTTTCCAGCGTCCGTTAATCGCGCGCAGCGACGACGGCTGAAATTGGGTCGACCAATCAACGGGTTAACGACCAAAATCTCTTGTTCCACGTCGCGCGGCCAGCTTTACAGCCAGCGAGCAAGTGCACGGCGCGCGCTCACCGTCGAGGCGGACAGGAGCCCGGATAATCGATCCGTGGCGATCCGACTTTCAGCGTTTATCGGCGAGGGAGATCGCGAGCTGGCCGCGGAGTCGCGGATCTATCCGCACGTTCGAGCGATTTGCTTCGCGACGGGGACACGAGATCCGATCGATCGGGGCCGTGTCTAAACGGCGGGGAACGCCGTCCCCTTAATGAGCGTCCACTGAAATGTCACCGACGTCGGTGAAAGCTGAAATTCGAATTCTTCCGGTGACATTTCGCAACGCCGCGCGTGCAATGGCCCCAGGAGATTCACGGAAACGAGGTCTCGCCGCTACCAGTCGGTGAACCCTGGTTCTTGCTTCCTCCGCGTAGTCATCGTCGGATCGGACTGGCGACGAGGATGCAAAGTAACGGTAACGAAGTATCATTTGTCGTCGTTCTTACGCGTTGTTTACGCGTTCGGATTAGAATGCACGCAACGCGCAAAAAGCAACGATAAACGATCGACGCGCGCCTCGTTCCTATCTCGCGAGATCGATCGGTGCGGGGTGTTTCCGCGCTGAAATTTCATCAGCGCGGTGGCACGCGCGTAAAGAATCCGCGCCGCGACGTGCGTCAATGCGCGGTGAGTACTTTTGCAACGAGCGCTTTCGCAATTTTCGCTCTCCGCTTCCAATTCGATACCGCTGACTCGAGAACTCGTCGCGAATGCACGGAAATTCGAATCGACCGCTCGCGTCGCCATCTTCCGATCGCCGTCTCTCGAACCGTCCTAACCTATAAATTCCATCGCTAATCCTCGCCAGGGAAAACGACAAAATAGTTTATTGTTTCGCAAAGCCTGGCTCTGCTGGCCCTAATACACATCCGATAACCAGACGCCGATAAATAACCAGTAATCGGTTTACTTCGCAACACTCGCGTTCCCGCGCGAGTGACTCACGCTGGTAATCTCTGAAAGCGCGGCCGTAACGCACTCGCAACGACGATATTTCAGCCCGCGCGGAACTCGCGCGGCGACATCGATTATTAGATACGACCGTGTGAGCGGGTTCCTTCGAGTCGTTACGATTGACTTAGCCGCGGATTCCCGACTCGCTTCGATAGAGACGGCTGTGCACGCGCAAGATGGCTACCCGGTCCTGGCCGTGCAGGTATCGCATTTTTCAGCAACGACAATCTCGTCGCGCGACAGCGCCGCTGGTACTTTACGACAATATATTAAAACGTTTTTATTAACTGGCTCCCTTGCCTGTTCGTTCGTACACATTTTGCAATTCACTTTGAAGTAACCTCTCGATGAGCTGGGGACTTGAAACTTGTAAGGGTTTCTTACACATTTTTCTGAAATCTTGCAAGTATTTTTATGGCTATTCGAAATTGACAGTCACAAATTTTCCGATCTGTCTGCGCGTGGTTAGGAATCTATATGGAGCTAGGGAGAATCTCTGCTTCGACTTCCTTTGGTAAAGGTGAAAGGGAGGGGATGAAGGATATAGATTGGAGAACGATCTTCGCGAGGTTTGAAAGAAGTGTGAGAACGCGCAAGCCGTATTGTTGCTGACAGGTGTTGCGGGCCGTACAAAGTAGATGCCTCGCAACAAGTAGTGACGGTGATTCCTACGTAAATCTAATACGCATATGCGCAATAAAGTTACTTGATAACGGGGCTTCGTTTCGAAGGAAATTACTATGCCCGAGCATCGTTCCGATATGCATGCACTCGACACTTGCAACCATCACTTTCAACAATTTCTAAACTAAGAAGATTGCACGCTTTGGGGGATAGAAAGGTAATGAAAGCGATCGAGCGCCGAGTAACCACGATCCCCTGCGCGTCTCTTCGCGTTTATCTGATTCGAAAATAGTCGCGTAACTGAGCGACGAGCTAAATACCGCGAGAAAATGGACAGCGAACGGAATAATATTTCCATGTATCGTATGCGTACGTACGCCAGCGATTTATTTAATCCCTTGCGGTAAAACGACTAGTCCAGCTGGTTGGGTTTTCATGCCATAGCGTACAATGACGAGTTACACACGTCATGCGACTAAAGTTATCGTTGAATATGGTGATAATTAATTTACTTTAAAATTTCTAGTGTATTGAATCTGGCGATATTACTTATGTAAATATCACAAATCATTATCATTTATTACCTATGAACTACTAACGTAGGCGCAAGTAGTTTTGTTGTATTCGTAACACGTTTCAAAATATCTGTTTTCGCACAGTTTGTTGATTTAAAATTACAAAATTAGCCATCTCGGAATTACGAAAGTCAGTCGCATACTTTGCAGAATAAAAATTGAATGCTGTTACTTCGTGCACGATTTTCCACGATTAAATCGTACCGGAAGGGGTTAATATCCGTTAATATCCCTTGGCGTGTTACAAATGCTCTCCAGTTCCATCGATCGCCAGCAAAAGTCTCGCTGCAACATCATCCCTTCATCTGCGAGACGCAATCTCCAGCATATAGAAACTTCTTTCCATCTTCCTCTGTCCGCGTGTCGATCACGTTCGAACGAATCATTATCATTGATCACCCCCCCTCTCTCTCTCTCTCACTCTGAACCTTCCTCGTCCTCTCGGTCTCGGCTATCAGCTAATTGCCATCGTCGTGGCCAGCGATCTCGCGGCCGTAAAATCGCGGATGCTCGTGTACGATCGTTCCGTCGGCATCGTGAGAGTGCTGATTTCAGATTTACTCCCGCTTCGTTCTCGCCACGGATCGGTTGCGCGATCCGAGGCTTGCTCGCGCTGCGGACCATTCAGAGGGGTGGAAGAGGGATGGATTTGTACTCGTCGATAACTGCGAGGCACGCAGCGAGGTTAGAAGCGGTTGTGTCGACGAAGAAACGATAAGAGCTGAACTTGGACGAGTGTCTAATTTGAGCTTTCCGAGCACTTGGCTCGTTCTACCTAGGCTTCCGCCTATACCAGCAGATGTTGTGGGCGTCGAACACACTGCAAAGGGTCACGCGCGTCGATGTTACGCGCGGCTGTGCTTGGAAAAACTCTCGCCAACTACGAATCATCAAGAGGGTGAGAGTTGAACTTGGAGAACAATTCTGGAACCACATTCCAGTGTCACGAGCGTTGATAACAATATTAGGGGATGAAACATAGGGGAGAGGTTCGCGTATCCCCAAATTCTCCATACGACACTTTAAGATGAAAATTTGGAATGGTTAACGACGCGCTTGCTTTTGAAACTTATTAGCGATCGATATTCGCGTCACGATCTCCCCATAAACCCTCCGATTTCGAGCGACCAGCCGCGTTTAACCCCAACGGCGACCCAAAACTAATTACATCCTCTACGCGAGCAGCCGCGAACGGGTTCACCTTGCTCGCGAGCCAATTTCTCGCGAAACTTTCTATCTCACGCGGTCTGTTCGCACTCGGCGTTTCTTCTCCCTAATCGTCGGTTATCCCACATTCGCGTTTCCGCGCACACGCGCACCGCGACGCTCCAGTGCAACCGATACCAAGTTGTGTTGCTCCCCCCCCTCGTAATGGAAGCGTACGGTACTTTTTAAGCGGATGATTAATTACCCAGCGATGACGAACTCTGCCCGCGGAGTCGCGAACGGGGGGAACTGATTCAATTAACCATCGACGAACAGGTGATTCGAGGAAACCGCGGCGACTCCGGTTTAATTGGCCGGCCGATCGCCACGCGCATCGTCCCGTAATTGGATTACCTTCTTAATCCGCGGATGAGGACGACGATTTGTCATAATACCGTAATTAATTCCCGGCTAAACGAGGATCGGCCCGCGGTGCGTGCGATTCTTTATTGCGGCTCGCAGCGTCCTGCGGCGAGGAAGGAATTACCACGGCAAACTGAAACGCGGCGAATAAAAAGGGTCCCGGAGCGGTGATTAATGTTATCAATCGATTCGGTGCCCCGCGCTCCCCGATGATGATTAATCTCGCGATCGGCCGCGTTAATCGATCGGGGCAAGGCATTATCGTGCGCCCTCGAGCGAGCGATCGTTCCGCTGGGAATGTTTACGCGCTCGCGACGAAATTTAAAAGTGCGAACGCGGATATCTGTGCGGGGCGCAGATAGCGATCGAGGCGAGGTAAACGTCGCGGTTCGCGGGGTACCGTTTCGTTCATTTTCCGAACGGACTCCGATTCGTTATCCGTCGTTCCGTTCGTTCCGCTTGCAGCGTGACAGCAGATTTATTTGGGAACGAACGAGGTTCGAACGTTTACCTTCGCGTCGATTTAACGCGTTCTTTGTTCGCGGAAATAGTGTAGACGCGCGTAAACACCTACTTAATTACCGACGCATTATGCGTGCGTTCTGCGCGATGGCGTTACTCGAGATTGGATTAACGGTAGAATGATCGATGGCTCGTCGCGATTCAACGTAAAGATCGACCCTCGAGGCACGCGCGCTTCCTGTTCTAAAGCGGTCCTCCGCTGGGACCAAGATGGCGGACTCGGAAGCGACGAAAAGCGGCCACGCGAGCGACCTCACCAGGCACCCTCGATGGAGCCAAGCCCATTCTTCTCCACCGAAACGAATTAACACTCGAATCACAATCCACCCGCCCGTTCCCACGTTCCCCGCCTTATTAATTGTTCCCACCCCGTGTGGTTTCGACGTTTCGACGGTAATCGACGCCGGTTCCCTCCCCCTTGCCGCCATTTCCATGCGATCCCACAGAGGCGCGGCCGTCGAATCACCGGCGGTGATCTCGGGAAAAATCCCGCTGGATGCCGCGGATCATTAAAAGCGGCGCTCGCGAGGCCACGGAAATTTCAATCGGTCGAGGGAGCACCGTATCTGGGCTGGTAATCGAGTAATCGACCGTTCGCGCTTTGAATGCGCCATTGTGCTGCGCTCGCGCGGCCCGCACACCCGACTGGGCCGGGTAAACGCGACGCGATAGAAAAACGCGGACACCGTGCCGTTACGTGAAGTCGTGCGGCTATTAACTCTCGACGAAATTGAACGAGATCCGATCTCGCGCGCACTCCCACGCGGGATACGCGCGAGCGTAAGAGGATAATATAATCTGGGGAGCCTCCGCGGGCTCGGTTATCAACGGGTGGACCAGGGGCACGCGGGGGACGGCGAAAAATGTCGCTCGTAAATTTCCTCTTGCATTACCTAGGCCGCTCACAATGGGAGCCACGGATAAAGGGAATTCGAGAGAGTTATCGCTCGGACGGTGTTGTTCTTGTACGCGATCCGCGTTTCCGATCCGCGTTGATCTGCGGATCGGCGCAGATCCTCGCGACACGCGTTTGCGAACTTCACACTTTGCACTCGGACGTTGGCAATAGAAACTGTTGCTAAAATAGTAACTTGAACAAGGAACAATCTGTACACTTAGCAAACTGTGTCTACCAGCAATGAATAATTTGCATTTCAATAGAAAATATTAAGGAAACATGTATTTCTCAAAAAGGTGCAGTGGAATAAGTTTAATCTCTGTGATCGCTAATCAACGCTGATGTCCCCTCAGAGGGGACAATGGAGCGCAAAGGGTTAACTTTGCGGACTAACTCGGTGTTTTCCAACCACTTTTGCGCTATGTCCTAGCTAAGCCTTTCTAAAATTCTTACGCCACCCTATGTAACGTACACGTAATTTTAATATTCAAAAATTCAATTGTTCGCTGGAGAAACTTGAATAATAGACTTTGAAAAGAAGTCGCGGGGGAATTGCGAAAGAAAAAATGTTGAAGAAAGATTTTCAACAGCGAATAAGTTCGATCGAAAGCGAGCAGCGAGAGAGTCGAGGGCGACCAGCGATAAATAGATACATAATAGCGACTGTCAATTTAGTGAAGTATTCATATATATACATTAGTGGACGTGGGAATTATTTCTCCTGAACAGCATATTCCTACAGAAGTGATATTTCAAATTTCAAATTGCCACCCTGAACATTTATATTGCCCCTCTTTGAGGCGTGGGCCCCGCGTTGGGAAACACTGAACTAACCAGTTTCGAAAAACATTAATAATAACCTGTCGCAAGGTGCAGTGCAGTGTTCTCCAAACTTTCCTCATCGCGGAACACTTTTCAAGTTCTACAATTTTTAAGGAACGCATGTTTTGCAGACAATGTTTTGCAGACAGTGTATTTTTCCACCCCTGACTCACCCACTACGTAAAAGTGTTCTGGAAACCAAAAGCTATCTCCGTTTTCGAAAAGAATCGCAGGCACCCACTTTCGTTTCTCGTTCCTCGAGACATCGAGCATTCGCGGAACAATACTCCGGTTAATACCTGCAGGGACAGCCAGGGCGTCGAAATGGAAACTCCACCTTCGCACCTGATCCAGCGTAAATCAATTATTTCTGACTTGTCGCTTATGCACGGTGTAAGGTTTCTCCGCGTGTTAGACGCGAACGTGCTATTCCTATTACCAGCTTTCTACATTCCCCGAATCCAATAAATTGTCCATACAGAACAGTCGAGCTCGCGCGCGCGCGCGGGTCAGTTATAATTCATTCGACTCGCATTGCGGCCTAACCTAAACCACGAGCACGTGAACGCGCTCTAAGTCGCGGCCACGGAAAGAAACGCTCGTAATCTATCGCCTCGATTGAATTTTGTCAAAGCTGAACGAACGCTTCGTTAAACTTCGCCGGATTAAGCAGGCGGCAATAAATCGGCGCCCATACATCAATTAAAAGTCACGCGATCGGTGCCTCGCCGCCATCGCCGGCGGAGGGAATATTATTAAACGCGTAAAACTGTCCGCGCACCTGCGTAATCGCGCGCTGAATCGATTTTCTCTCCGCTTATCAACACAGGAAACATTACTAAACCCATTTGCCAAATAAACGAGTCGGCGGCGGAAAAATCGGCCGAACGGTTTGACTCCGAGTTATCGCTCGAGGAAGCACTGGTAATCGAACTGTTCGCTCGGCCTACGACTCCGCGTGCCAACTTTTACACGCCTCGCGTCGATATTTCCACTTATCAGTGGAAGAAGTGTTTGCTAAGCTCGTTACTCAACGCGCGAACCTGTCCGCGGGAAACTTAAGTCCATTTACCGTCCCGATTTTCAGTTATCGTTAAGCCTGCGCGCCAGCGAGCAGTTTGGAAACCTCCATTTTTTCTAATCACCGCTAATCAAGCGCTGCGCGAAAGATTTACGATCGTTACAGATATCCCTGTTCGAGGAACGGTTCGAGCACGCTGTGTACGAGCCTTTAGAGGAACGTTTCTAACCTAATTTCCTCCAGGCGATGTCACGTAAACGCAACTTTCTTCCCCACTTAAAATCGCGATGAAACGTTACATTAGCTTTCCGCCATTTTACGAAAAGCGCGAAAGAGAGGTTACAAAATATCTTTGGATTTATTAAATAGTTATTAGTTTACTACCACGAGCAGAGGCAGCGGTGACAGATACTGTAAAAAAATCGTTTCAAAGTCAATCCCAATCTAAACGAAAAAATGGCGGCACGCCCGCGCGCGAGCAGAGGAAGCTTCACCTAGCCGGACAGTTCTCACGGAGGGAACGCTCGCAGCTCGTCCACCTGCGTGCTCGTAAAATCGGGTTGCGCAACCGTTGCACGGGCGACACGCGGCCGAGAGAGCCTTTTCCAGCGTGGAATCGGTTGCTCGCGACAAGTGCTCGCGCCGCTCACCGAGTGAGTCACTTGGGGCCGTTGGTTGCGGATAAGCGCGTTGGAAGAACGCGTGGTCGGGCCCGGGGCTGGGATTGCGGGCCAGCGAGAAGGGGCCGCGAGGGTGACGGCGAAATGCAACGCGTGCGAGAAGGAAGCCGGGCACAGCGAATAGAAACGTAGCTTGCTAACGAATTCGGATCCGAGAGAAACTTATGAGCGGTTCTCGCGTGCGGAGAAGAATATCGAGCGCGGAATTTGAAAGAGCATCGCGCGCGAGGAATTACGTATCGGAGCCGAGGGCGGTCGATAAACGCAGATACGATAGAGGGGAAGGTAAACAGCGTGACCCGAGCGAGCGTAAGCTACAATAAGACAGAAACGAGGAGCAAGGAGGAAGCAGCGCGGAGAGGCAAACAGAAGAATCCAATATATCCGCGGAGGGAATCGGAAAGGGAGACTCGGGCGAGCGAAACGGAGCGGACGGGGAGCAGCTACGCGAGGAACGAGAGCAAAACGACCGGGCGAGGTGCACGAGAGCGGTTCACCGGAGGAAACGGACGCGGTACGGAGCGGCAGAAGAGGTTATAAGAAGAAGAAGAAGAAGCAGAAGAAGAAGTAGAAGAAGAAGAAGAAGCAGAAGAAGAAGAAGAAGAAGAAAAAGGGCGGCAGAGGGGGGGAGACGTTGCGTACGGTCGCGCAGGTAGATAGGTGATACATTGGCAGCGGTGGAGTCGGCGGTGCAGCGTGCAGCAAAGTGCATTCGGTGCACTGACGTGCAGCGAGATAGCGGGTGCAGCGCGAGGAGAGAGGCGAACGAGTCGGCCAGGCCTGGCGAGCAGTCAGGCAGGCGTGCCCGATGGTTACGGCAATCACCGTACATGCTCCCAAGCTTCTGACCACGATGAACACAAACAAAGGCCAACGCTCGCTAGGCTATTCGCTCCTGAACGGGGAATACGCAAAACGAGCGAGTTTCTTTTTAGGAATGCGTTTATAGAACGTCGAGTTAGCCTCGTTCGCGACCGTGGATCTCGCGAGCCAGTCCAGCTAAAACTCCCGCCAGCCCGCTGGAAATAGCTCGTTGATATTCGCGTCGCGTTAGAGCGAAGTATTCGCGCGCGTACGCCTCGCCGAAGGTGCAGAGAAAAACTTTGTCGAAAGGAGGTCTCGGATCGGCTCGGATCCATCCACCACCTTCCACTGTAACAGCGCGAGACGCAGTCGCAGCATCGCGATAACATCGCAGAGACGAGCGAGGATCGCGGAAAACCAGCGAGACAATTAAAAATAAGATCCCGTGGATTCGGTTGGACACGAAGAGGAGGGCAGATCGCGCGCCGCGGGGCAGGCATCCACCTGCCCGAGCCAAACGCCCACGCGTCCGTGCACGCTCGCACACCGCCGCGCTCTGACGAGCGACCGGCCCGCGGGCCTAGCTCCGTTACAATCAGGCCTCTGCTCGTGGCATTCCGCGAAACAGCCGCTGAACACCTCATCGGGAAGAGCGGCGACCTACGCGCGCGTGCACACGCGTCGTAGCTGCCCGTTGCATCGACGCGACTCCGCGCGCACAGGGAAAGGAGAGAGTGCCCTGGTCGGAGAAGGAAGTCGCGGTGGCGAACGGCGAGGGGGAACCTAAGGAAATGAGAATAAGGGGGTGGGGGGTAGCGATGGGTTCGATGGGTGCGAGCGACATGGACGAGACGGGGTGATCGGGGTGAATTTCGCTGCCAACGCGTATTTTTGTGAAATAGTGTGCGCACGTTCTTTTTTTACTAAAGGCTAAGTTTTACTTATGGTTGCGAAGGATGTCTTTGCGCTGAGAGAGTTAGGCGAACTGTGAGGACACTCGATAGAACGCAAAGCTTGCGTGTGTTTTTCTTTCGAGCCCTTAGGTATAAACCAGCATTTTCCAAACTGTGTTCCGTGGGACACTGATGTTCAAAGAACAATTGCCAAGTGTTTCGCAAAAGATGATGAAATCGAGGTTAAAGTAGAACAAAACATTGTCCGCTTTTATGCGAAATTCAGAGTTCTTAGATCGCAAATGGAAGACTGATTTGTGGAGATTGCGCATCAACGAGCAGCCATAGCATAGAACTGAAAGGGCACCCCAACTATTCCGCTTTCAATACGTATCTCTGTTCGACGGATACCGAATTTACGACTTCTGTTATATTTCTTGCTTAAACCATGCCCATCGATGACTGCTTGCGAATGTTACGTCCTTTGGATACCACTTCCTAGATGCTTACGTAAGTACAGCTGATATCGAAAGCGGTAACATTTAGCGAAGACGCAAAGGGTGGAGTTTCCAGCTGTTGTTACGGACTCCATTGTGCGAGGACCGAAGGGAAAGGACGGACCGCGAAGTAACAGCGATCGTTTCGGAAAAGATGAAACGAGCCAACAATTTGAGCCACAAGTAGTTTCGTTTAGCGAAGAATAACAGCCGTATCGTTTATTTATGGCAGAGAGCTCGGAACCTTCTCCGCTTCCTCGTTCCTCTCCTCTCGTTCCCGTAATTAATATTCCACGATAAAGGGAAAGACACACGGAGTGTACAGGGGAATTTGTCGAAATTCATGTAGATTGTACGAAGCGATAACGATGTGCAAATGTTAACGAACCATAATTTTATGAGCGCTGGTTTCGCGCTGATGCAACCTAATTTTCGTTGCTTGCTCTCGCGGAAGGTGGGGGGGGCATGAATTTCCAATGCAAATTTTTTAAACAACAAACCAACTTTTCGCCTTTTAATAAATGCTAAGCAGCGGTTTGCATTGCAAATGGCGTAACGTGTTCGTTCGGAACAATATCGCCGTGTTAACCGTTGACAGCGATGACGCGTTTGACAGTTTGAGAACGGACCCGCGAGAGATCGATTTATAAAACGGCACGCGAGGAGAGGAGCCGCGCGAAAAGTGGTACGAAGGCGGCGGAGGATCGGCCGATTTTGGGCATAGGCCATTCGAGGAGGACGCGGCGACGCGGAACGAACCGGTAGCGCTGGACGATCACGACGGGGCCCGTAACGCTCGCGTTTACAGGATTTAGGCGCGGTTACACAGGGGCCAGTTAACGGGGAGAGAGTAACGATCGGTGAGCACGAACGCGTCCGCGTTGGAATTCTCGCGATCGCCTCTCTCTCCCGCGGCATCTTCCCCAGCCGCTTCGGTTGTTACGTTGGTTAAACTGGTTTCGTCGCGAAAATGCCTCCTTACTCGCGACTCGCCTCGAGACCGCCCGCTGATCGATTCTTCCATTGAACGCAGGATCAAACGGTTGGTTAATCGTGGACAAGTGCGCTCGAAATGATTCGCGTTAATGGCGGATGATGGTTGCGTAGGTCGCGATACCAGTTCTGGCTGGGCGACCCGGACGAGAGCCTTCGATAGACGAGCGTGTCAAAGGGTAGAATGCTTTTCGAAGATTCGTCGATGCGCGTGTTTGTTAGAAATTTTGGAAACATTCGATCCTGCAATTTCCCAGCGCGATTAATTTAATCCGATCTACGCGCATTTGTGACACGCGTGCCTGGAGAGGTCGGGATTTCGCGGATCCGTTCCGTGGCGCGTTGGCATTCAGCTCCGGGGATCTCCCCGAAGGGACAGCCGTTCGTCCTGCTGTCGGCGATTCCATGAATTCATCGTTGCGCGTGAGTCACACGCAGCATTGTTGCTGGATCAACGAGAGCTGCGTGGCTGCGCCGCCATGACACCGCCATGCATAGCCGGTGTCGAAACGCATCGTTCTTCCTTCTGTGCCCTACATACGCGTATCTCTGATACGCGAATTAACAAATTTAGTCCCTTCGTTCCTACACAAAATACATATTACGTGAAAACAGGCTCTTTAAATCCTCCGTCGCGACTCCAGGAACACCCGAGACAGCCTCCGAGAGAGCCAAGCCAGCGCTTACACCGCGATCGATCTCGAATCGATCGTAGAAACCAGCCGGAACACCCAGAAGCACGCTTGATCGCGATTTTTCCCAGCCAGCTCCGACTCGATTCAAAGTCCCAGTCGTAAAGTGTCCACCGTCTGTGAACCCTGCGATCAGATATAAAAGCAAGCGACGGGCACGGGCTGCCACTGGGACGGTCGCTTCTTTTTCCACCGGCAAATCCTAATTGTATCTCGGTTCAGCCGACGGCAGCGCGGATTTACGCGGCGCGCCTCGAGCAGGCCTCGACGCCCTCCCCGTTCGCTTGCGTGCGGAAATCTCGAGGGTGGTCGGCCCAGACGAAGATGATTCCGTGATTACAAACTCGTGTGCCGCGGAATCTTCGGTTATTCCCTATTAATCTCGCTTACGAGATACGCCGACGCGATACTAGCGCCGCGCTGAGAGCGATGGCCGATACGGTCCGCTCGATCCGCTTCGACTCCGTTTTTTCGCATTTTTCGCCGAGACAAAGTGCAATTTAACTATCGAGTATTAACGAGTACTGACGAGTAAACGCTAGTAACAGTAGCGCGCGATAGAAATCCAGATGTCGAGTACAATGGACGTCGAAAGATGACTTTTCTGGTCAAATTCTGGACAATTTTCACGAGGGTCGCGTGCTTATGGATCACGCGCGACGAAGCTGGAGAACGGAAGGTTCGCTTCGTGCAGCGTTTCGAGGCCTTAACCCTTTGCAGTCCGAATTATTTTTCAATTTAGTAGCTCAGTCGCCAACAACTCCCTCCTATTTCAAGTGTTTCATTGGAAATTTGCAGTTATCAGTTGCAGTACAGTTTCTCGACCGCTACTTGCAAACCTTAAAACAACTCTAGAACTTTGTTGTAACTTATATTCGCTTCCTTTTCTTAATTAGCGATGTCGAGTCACACGCGACAAAGGACCGCAAAGGGTTAAAAACCCTAAAACAACTCTAGAACTTTCTTATAATTTATATTTGATTCCTTTTCTTATTTAGCGACGTCAAGTCGCACGCGACAAAAGACCGCAAAGGGTTAAAAACCCTAAAACAACTCTAGAACTTTCTTATAATTTATATTCGCTTCCTTTTCTTATTTAGCGATGTCGAGTCACGCTCGACAAAGAACCACAAAGGGTTAACCCTTTGCAGTCCGAATTATTCTTCAATTTAGTAGCTCAGTCGCCAACAATTCCCTACTATTTCAAGTGTCTCATTTGAAATTTACAGTTGTCAGTTGCAGTACAGATTCTCGACCGCTACTTGCAAACCCTAAAACAACTCTAGAACTTTGTTGTAACTTATATTCGCTTCCTTTTCTTAATTGGCGATGTCGAATCACGCTCGACAAAAGACCGCAAAGGGTTAAAAACCCTAAAACAACTCTAGAACTTTGTTGCAATTTATATTTGCTTCCTTTTCTTATTTAGCGATGTCGAGTCAAGCTCGACAAAGGACCACAAAGGGTTAACCCTTTGCAGTCCGAATTATTCTTCAATTTAGTAACTCAGTCGCCAACAATTCGCTACTGTTTCAAGTGTTTCACTTGAAATTTACTTGAAAATGTTGTCAGTTGCATGACAATTACAAACTCTAAAACAACTCTAAATCTTTGTTGCAATTTATATTCGCTTCCTTTTCTTATTTAGCGATGTCGACTCACACGCGACAAAGGACCGCAAAGGGTTGAAACCGCGAGCGGACGACACGCGCGCTCATCCACAGCCGCGTTACATCGCTATCTTAATAAACCGCGGATATGCGGTAATCTCGCGAGTTATACACCAGCACGAAACAAACGTTAATGCGCATGGTAGCCAACGCGTCCCGCCGATTTACGAGCCTCGGCAGGGTCGATCGGATCCGACGTTAATAAGTTGCGCGCGGATAATAACGTTCCGCGGATTCCACGCGGAGATTAAGACGCAGGATCTCGTTGATCCGCTGTTCCTGTCTTCGCGAGCAGCCACCGTCGCCATGATACGCGTTTTAGTACAATCTCATCGTGAAATTCGTTGGATTATTTCCATGTGTCAACGTAGAAACAAAAAGCGTTGGGATCCTGGATATAAACGGTGAAAGAAACCTATAGGTTCGAACGAGCCTCGAACCGTTTATACCTAAAGGTTTGAAGGAAAAACGAGTGCAGACTTCGCGTTCGTCGGATAACCTTCCAAGTCTAAGAGTGAAGAATAACTCGCTTTGAAGAATTCTAAGAAACTTTCATTTCCGCGTCCATTTCCAACAAAATTCGTAGCGATCAGTGTTAGAGATGCTACTTCACTGATCACTAACAAGAAAATACTTAACAAATTTTTTAAATTACACGTTTGCATCGTGCGAGCACAGTTTCCAAAATCGCGGAATCGAATTTGTCAACGATAAATCGGCCCCAAAACAGAGGAAGCAGAACGGAGGAAAAAATAACGCCACGCGTAACGTTCAAGTACTTCAGACAGCTGTCGCAACCGATCAGATCGATTAACGGCGTTAACAGTCCACGTGTAATAGGAGATTTTTCAGCGCGAGCCCAACTGGCCGCGAAATGGCCGCGTAAAACCGGGAATCGCGGGACACCGAGCGCGAATGGCTGACGCGTAATGCGCGCCATCGGCGTTGCATGACAGCGACCGATTACACCTCGCTTTACGCGTGTTCCGGTGTAATTGACGCGCGGCAACAATATGGTTCTTATTATGACAATTACAAGCGGCGCTTGATTTCGCAGCGTGACTCCGTCGTAATTGGACTCGTCGGCTGTGAACGTTTATGCAGTCGCGCCTCGAGGCGCGGAGGAGCCTTTGGACTCGGTTCTCTAACCCTAACCGGCAATCGCGACATCAATCACGTCAATTCCGTCGAAACGCGTTAACGTTAAAAAACGGAAAGAGACGAAGACAGAGAAGGGCGAGAATTCGTATAAATTTCTGCTGTTTTTCAATGGTAACGCGCAGAGGCGGATTTACAAATGTGCCGCCTAAGGCTAAATCAAATCAGCCTGTATTATATTTCTTACGAGATTAAAAAAGGTAACAGAATAAGGAAAACGAAAGTTGATGCTCGCGTAGTTTTTAAAAAATTACCGCCTTCGATAAGCCTAGCTAGTCTATTATAGAGATCCTCCACTGTGAACGCGTTTTCGTCTTAATTACGCTCGCTCGAATGATTGGATCGAACGAAACGCGGCCTTGAGACTCGTTTCCAAAGCGTCCGAGTGATTTCAATCGCGCGCGAAACGCGCGAAACGGTTTTGTAAGGGGATCGAACGGCGGATGAGTTATTCGCCTGGCGCCATAGCTCACCAGGAATTGTCACTGGACACGCGCGTTAATTGCGTCTAACGCTCTTACGCCTGCCGCGGTTTAACGCGGCCGCAACCTGTCCGTGCGCTTTACCCGCGATAATTTATCGGCTCGCCCACGCGAGCCGGGATTCCATTAGTAACTTATTAATAGAGGCCTCGGGGAATCGGGCAGCAGCGCGCGAGAAATCGCGCCGACGACAACCGCGGCGACGACGCATCGATCAAAATGGCGACACGTTCGCGTGCGTTGCAAAACGACACGGTTTCGCAACGGTGCCATTAAGACGCAGCCGCGCGTCCACTCACGCTGGGGGATGCTCGATGACCGGAGATTGTGTCTTCGGACATTAGTATCGAGAAAAAACGGTTTACGTACGGGTTGAGCCAGTTCGCGTGCTTCCGCGTTTCATCGTAATCGATCCGCGTTCGTATAATCGTTAATCGCTTGGATGCTACACTGTGCGATCGCGATGTTCCGGTTTTATGCTGCGAAGTTGCGTTGCGACAATTTTGCTAAACCCAATGTTGCGCTTTCTTTTCTCTCGTCCACTCAGACTCGATTTAAAAAGTATGACAGAGCAAACTGAAATAAGACAATACCAATCGCGCTGCTTGGCTCTGTACGGTTGAAACAAGCGCCATTTTTCGACGTTTCTTCAATGACTCCTGAAATACGAACTGTTAAATGGAACAGAGATAACTGGCATTGATAAATGTACGATGTAATTTCAATTTGCATAATCAAAGAGAAACGATTTACGCCATTATTGGCAATTTTCCACTGACAACGCCTCGCGTTGTGACATCGCATAGATCGCTGTCGGTGGAAGCTGGCGTTTGTAATGTAACGCCGGACCGACGCGTCCACGACGTAGACGAAGTGCAAAACCTGGCACAAGCCTACTCACTGCGGTTACGTAATGAAAATGATCCTTTCCCAGACAGCGGCGTAACGTGGAAGTCTGCTGTCCCAATCCCACGTACGAGATATCAAAACCTGATCTTCGTCTGCGAGACGAGCAATTCGATCGAGCTGCTACTTTGGTCCAACTTATCGAACGATCCTAGCGCGTTTGTGGCACAGCTTCTGAATCTAATCGCGGCGAATCGTAGGTTACTAGCAAATTTATATAACCTCGTTTAATTCAAAAATTAGGTTAGGTTAAGTACTCTGAACCGAAAGTAATCGTCAGAGTTGCTGTCGCAAAGTGCAAAGAAGGCCAGGAATGGGGTTTTAGCCAGAAAGAGTCGGATAACTGGCAGACTTACTTTTTTCGAGTAACTAAATTCTATATTTAACAACTTAAGCGCATCATTTCACGTCAATGCAATTACAATAATCGCTTCTGAAATACAGTAAACGCAGACGGACGAGTCAACTCCTTTTCCTCAGTTAACGAATTTCTCTATTACAAAAAAAGAAAAAGTCACACACTCTATGTTAATCGTTCGAGAAAAAGTCGCAGTGATAATTGTCAAGCTCTTAGTTTTTCAGGGTAATTAAATTCTATATTTAACAACTTAAGCGCATCATTTCACGTCAATGCAATTACAATAATCGCTTCTGAAATACAGTAAACGCAGACGGACGAGTCAACTCCTTTTCCTCAGTTAACGAATTTCTCTATTACAAAAAAAGAAAAAGTCACACACTCTATGTTAATCGTTCGAGAAAAAGTCGCAGTGATAATTGTCAAGCTCTTAGTTTTTCAGGGTAATTAAATTCTATATTTAACAACTTAAGCGCATCATTTCACGTCAATGCAATTACAATAATCGCTTCTGAAATACAGTAAACGCAGAAGGACGAGTCAACTCCTTTTCCTCAGTTAACGAATTTCTCTATTACAAAAAAAGAAAAAGTCACACACTCTATGTTAATCGTTCGAGAAAAAGTCGCAGTGATAATTGTCAAGCTCTTAGTTTTTCAGGGTAATTAAATTCTATATTTAACAACTTAAGCGCATCATTTCACGTCAATGCAATTGCAATAATCGCTTCTGAAATACAGTAAACGCAGAAGGACGAGTCAACTCCTTTTCCTCAGTTAACGAATTTCTCTATTACAAAAAAAGAAAAAGTCACACACTCTATGTTAATCGTTCGAGAAAAAGTCCCAGTGATAATTGTCAAGCTCTTAGTTTTTCAGGGTAATTAAATTCTATATTTAACAACTTAAGCGCGCCGTTCCGCGTCTAAGCAATTACAATAATCGCCTCTGAAATACAGGGAACGGCGGGCCGACGAGTTAACTCGTTTTTCCCGGTTAACGAATTGAAAAAGAGCAGCAGGAGGAAAAAATGGATCCGTAAATACTTGGCGCGGGCATAGCCGCGACGTTGCAGGCAATCAGCTCGCATTCTCCCATGAACGAGTCCTCGGGTGGAGCTGCTCGCCCCGCCGGCTCCTCGATTGCCCGTCGAAACGCGACGCTTAATTTTACGACGCCTGGCAACGAGTCCGCATTCCGCGGGGCAGAATTTCCGTATGGGACACCGTGGCGATCCCGAGCGTGTCCCCGCGGTTCTTATCGTCGGTGCTTTGATGTTTACGATCGCGGACGATCGAAATTTCAGTACGGACGGTTTAATAAACGCCCGCCCGTTAAGTGTACTTGCGCGTAATCTTCGGAACGACGTTACGGAAGCGCTACATGTGTTGCACGCTGGACGTTCCACCGCGGCTCCAACGGATTACTTTTAAGGAGCTGACGGGATCCTCCATCTCAATCGAGGCTCCGTAGGCCCCGACTTTTTTGTTAAACGACACCATCGAAGGAAAAATTCTTTACTCCGCGTCTTCGATTTTATTTGTGCGCGCGGAATAACTGCGCGACGAGATTCTGTGACAAAGAGTTTCCTTTCGAGTCCCACGAAACGTACAGGGAACAATCCTCCAATTAGCACTTGCAACGCAACCTCAGGAATCATCCTCTCGACTCGCACTCCGTTCCCATCTTCGAGCAGATGTACCTGTTCACGGGGGGAGTAGATAAGGGAAGCTAGCGATGATCCAGTCCGGTATCGGTAAATTGACGGTGATTCGCAGTAAATTACACGGTCGGTTGCGCCGCAATGTCTCCGAAATCGTGACCGTAGCCGGGGAGAGACCGCGCCGCGATAAGAGCACGGCCGCGACTAATGGGGAGCACGGGTGATCCTCGCTGCGTGCGTATCGGGTTATTAATCGTTGGCACTTTCAGCTCGGCTGCGCGGAGCCACCGATCCGTGCGGACAAAAGGAGCACGCGAAACGAGAGTATCGAAGGCTCCTCGCACCGGGTGAACTTGTACAGCACCAGCCTCCGGTCGGTCTTCGATTTAATTAACCCCTTTGCGGCTTTAGTCTGATATTTTACTCCCATTGCCTTCGAAAGGAATCTGTTTAACTGTTGTCGTGCGTTCCTTTTATGATGCGTGCGCAGAGTTTCACGCGTACAACACGGCAAACGTCAATACGAGGATGCGGAGTCGAAGGAACTCTGTTGGAGAACGTCTGCAACGACGCTTCGAAGGATGTTGATGACTTTGGTGCGCGACAGTAGACGGGCACAAAGGACGACAAGCTGGAGAACGAGATCGATGGACAGCGAACTGGGTCGAACGGTGTCCTCAGAATCAGTCGACGACCAGAGAAAGTGTTTCCTTCGAACGGACGACGACTCCAGAAGAGCACCAACTCTCCCACACTATTTTATTCGCGCTCGGTCGAGCACCGCCGCGAACGCCTACTCCAATCCGCCGCGGGTGGTCAGATTTTCCATCGAGCACCCACCTTTTCCCCGCGCGCAAACGCGCGCGCACAATGCTCGTAGATCGTATCTGTATTCTAGAAAACGTTCTGTTTCAATTAAGTGATTTTTTCATCGGTAATCCGTGGCACGAAAAGGCATCGCTCGCGTTCTACATGGCGGATAACGAAAGGTGATACAGAAGCTTCACTCCGCAAGATCGAAGCACCATCGACGCCATAAATTCCGCGGTCCGAGGCCACTTCCAATCCGAACACATAGCCATGCATATCGAATGCGCACTAAATAGTCTCGCACGGTCCATTGCCTTCCCCAATCAAGATGTAATCCACAAAAGAATCCACCCGGTCTCGTATCCGCGGATCGACTACGCCTCAGTCATTAACCCCGATCGTATAACCTGGAAATCTCACGGTGCGGCGAGGGAAAAGAGAGGGAAAGAGTAAGGAAAAAAAAAAAAGAAAAAAAAGGAAAAACTGAATCGTCCAGGTCCTGGTGCTCCTCTCCGCGGAGCTAATGCCCGAGAGCGCGCGCGCGCGCGCGCGGGCGGGGAGGGAAACAGCCGCGGCTGGCATCCGCGGAGTAACTTAAACAGAGGGAAAAACCGGACGCGGACCGTTCGTCGAAACGTTCGCAAGGAAATCACGTTCGTTACAGGTGTTCGAGCGTGTTCCACCGCGTAATCCGCCGCTACGATCTTATCTCGCGGTGAAATTAACCTTCCGCGAGAGGGCCCGGCGCACGGCCCCGCAGTCCGCGTGACACATCCACGGCATTCCACGGGTGCATCCATCGTGACGACGGAGAGGACATCGGGTAACGCGCGTTTCCAAAGAGGTCGGGCTACGGGCCGCTCCTCCTCGATAATTGCCGGCTTCGTAACGGGGCCCGCTGCCGGCCGCGATCCCGTCGCGCAATTGCCCTGCTGATCGCTCGCAGAGTTTTCGCGGACTCCCGGCTATCACCGCGCGGTACGTCGACGACAGCCGATCGAACGATACCGATTACGCGCCGCTGCGATGGGAAACGCACGATTTCGCTTTCTATCGATTCCTCGGGGAAGATGGTATCCGTTTCGTCGGGGTTAACGAGAAAATGAATTACCCTCTGGTTGTTACGCGTACGCAGAACGGGAGGAGCGACGTGACGCCTCCTGGAACGAGCCACTTCCGCCACGTCCCAACCCCTGACGAGTACCGTCCCTGGACGATGCTGTAGGAGCCGCGATGCGTCAGTCGAGCGGGCCCGATCAACTAGACGATTAATTTGTCATGCCCGGCCGTGTAACATGCGTGTACCTCCGGCGGCTTGCCACGGCCGAGTGATATTATACGCGCGCGCCAACGATTCCTCATATTACGCGGTCAAACCGTCCGCCATTAATATCGGAATGATTCTCGAGGCGGCGCGCCGGAGGGGTGCCGCGTGGACCCCACGTAGGGAAACGCCGTGATTAAATGGCCATTTTTCCTCGCTGTGATAAAGGACGGCCGGCTCGATTACATTAAAACCAACAGGACCACCTCTGGCCAGCGGTGCGCTACTCGCGCAGGGTCGCCCCCGTCTTCGCGCTCCTCGCCTCTCTCGATCGAGGGTGAGCGACCGGAAGTGTGGGGGCAATTGCGAACGCGCAATTTCGATATTCCTGCCTCGATTCGATGCTCGAGAAAATGGAATTTGAAGGTTCGACGAAGCTGCGAGGCAGTCAGCGTCCATGTTATTTCCGGGTGTTTAAAAGCGTACGCTCGTAGTGGCGCGAAGCTCGCGATACATCGGTGGAAACGTTTTTAAGCTGCCATATTGGATCACCTTGGGGCTACTCGGGTGGTGCGCGCGCAGGAACCTCGTTGGGCCCCGTGCAAGTGCTTCGTGGGCCTCGCGCGTTCCACGAGCTGCTGCTTCTTCTTCTTCTTCTTCCTGTTCTTCTGCCCATTCGTCTCGTTCCTCTCTGTTCTCGATCTATGGCGGTCGACTAGCTCGTTTTTCCCTTATTCCCGCTAACCTCTCGATATTTCCTCGGTGACGGCTGATGGACGACGTGTACGAGCCGCGAATGCCTCGTTAGTCAATTAGCCACTCGCTCGCTTTCGCCTGGACATCTGTTTCTTCGGAAACCTTACGTCGTACCGGCGTGAACCGAGGTCCGTGCTTTTTGCCGTGGAAACAGTTTTTCGCGAGGTCACCGCCGGTGGAGCGACGCTAATGGATTCGGTGTACTTTGGGGCCTGATGCCTAGGAATGTCGTGGATTAAACGCGCAGACGTTACTGCGGAGGGTACGGATGGATATGGAAGCTGACGGCGAGAGGTTAATTCGCAAGAACTAATTTCTACGAATTATATAACGAAATGTCCGACTAGCGTGCGATAGAGTTCTTCACTCGAAAGCAAAAAACCGTCGAATTTTATGCAGGATGCGTAAAAATCTCTCCACGATTTGGAAAGTAGCAGTTTATTCCCGATGGACGAAGTAAATGAGACGAGAAGCCCTTGTAGACAATAATAATCTTTCCCATGCGATATCGTCGAGGAAAATCGTCGACGCGGAATCCCGTCCACTGACATTCCGGGCCGTGCGTGCAGCCACGCTTGGCATTTCGCGCATACCTCGCGCTGGAACCTCGATCCAGCCCTCCCTCGTTTTTTCCATCCCATGTAAATTGCCACCTGTTCGGGCGACCCGGCGCGAACCTCGATTGAACTCGCCTGAACTTGCTCCGCTAGCCTTCCTTCCCGGCGCGAGGTTACTGAAACCAAAATGGCGGCAACGGGGCTGCAGAGGGAAAGTTTCGCCTCGACGCTTGCACTGGTTTCGCGGGGGACACCTCGCGTGCAGCATCCTGTACAGGTATCGCTGTTCGACAAAAGAGATACGCAGGAGGAATAAGTTTTAAACTCGACTCGTTACACGCTTAACATTTGTAACCCAACACCTTCGTCCTGCGAGGTCTTTAATCCCCGGAGCGTGTCCAGGGGAAACGCAAACGCACACGACCAGTTCTCTACGCGTCGCACACGTGGTCGACTTTATTGCCGGTGGTCCAAGGAAGGGCAAAGACCGAGGCGATTATTAGCGGCAGATTACCGCCTGGTCTATTGCGATTCACGGAGAAGTGTCGCGTCGATCGTGGGACCGTGAGAGCAAGTTGTCGTGGTATTTTTAAAAACTGTCGACATCTACTCAGTTTTGGAATAATAGTATCGAGTCGGAATTAACACAATATTTTTTAATATCTACGACGATGCCCCGTGATGTATATAGATTGGAAGTCATTGGTAGTGACCCTTACGACTTTGCACTAGCGATGATCCTAATCCTACGGCCCTACACTTACGACTTAGGACCTTGGTCCTGCAACCTTAACCTTGTCCTCAACCCTCTCCCTTTCAAAAAAACACACAATTTCCTCCTTAAAAATGGGCACAACTCCTTCATCCCAAAAAAACACAACTCTCTTCCTAAAAATATTATACAACCCCCGCCCAAAACTACCCCAAAAAGTGTCGAAAAAGAGTTTTCAATATTTTTTTCAATCGCATCGATATTAATACAGTGTATACTGTTATTCAGTATCAGAATTATCACTTCTGAAAGTGCACGTCTCCTTTTTTAATTAATTATTAAATTTTATACAACGCTAATTCTTATCGATCTACACTGTGTAATGAATCGACGGTATCAGAGCGTACCAGCTATTTACCGTTGTCAATGCCTGGTGCACAAAGCCGATACTCACAGCCGCATAGGAGGACCGGTGCCATTACGAGATAATCCTCTCGCTGGTGGTCCACGGGCGAACACGGAAACACTTCCCAGCGGTATCGTTCCGCGAGGAAAAAGCACGGCGATCGCGTCGTAACGCGTGGAAACGGTTTTAAACAGGCTGACGCGTCTCGCTATGAAGCATTGCGAAGAAGTTATGAACAAGGGGGACGTTGGCCTGCGATTGCGTGCGCGAACCTACGCAGATATTTCGATACCCATTGAAGGTTGCTTCATTCATGAGCATTCGTGCAAGATAATTGAATGAAAACCAAAGCGCGCGCATGAGAAATTCTTATGCAATTTAAATCGACTCTCGAAGAGAATTGTAACTGAAAACAGAAATTTACTCTAGTGTTTCTTAAAAGTTTTAGAACTTAAAAAACTGATCTAAAGTATAGTAAAAGGTACGTCGCACCTATTGTTTAGAGGGTAAAACAAATTCTTAGTTAGGTCCCACGTTCTCCTCTAGTTTATAAAGAAGTGCATTTGCGTGTGCATCCGCGGTCTGATAACGATAGAAGTCTGCGCAGGAGGGTTTCTCGCAGAAACAGAGGAGGATTTGGAAAGTGTCGGGCTGAAATACCGAGCGTGCACCGGTATTAGCTAGTGATACGCTCTTCCGGGCTATAATCTGCGGATTATAGGGTAGCGGCGCGCGTACTTATCTGGCTGCATAATGCAAGCGAAACGCGTAGGTCTACCAGCGTGCTCGTATCGCGCATGCTAGGTCGTATCACCGCGTCCACGTCCTTTGACAATTCGGTTAATCGTTCTTGATGAGGGTGCTCGATAAGCGGATTCAATTTGGAAAATTTATGGCGGGACTTGGAGTTACTGATTTACACGCGAAGTAGGCACACGAACCTTGCGAGCGCTTTGTGAATTATTTCGATTATTTTCTTAACACTCCACTCTGCAGGGATTGAAATGAAAATAGCCGACTTTAATCGAGATTGTGAGACGCATACTTGGCTAAACGGAGTTAAACGTTTGGTATTAGCTCCGTTCCGATACGTATCGCGACTGGCGGTCTATGAGAAGGCAGAGATTGACATTCTCAAAGGAATTAGCTTCTGTGTCTAATCGGTCAGTCCCCCTGCCTCGCGTTAGTCAGCTTCTTGCTGGAGCAATCCGTGTCAACCTTTTACCTTTGTTGTCAATCAATTCCGTACTTTTGCAACGATCAACCTCTATAACTAACCAGTCACTCATTTTACCTCTCTCGCGCGTCAGTTTCTTGTTTTTATTAAATCAATTTATATAAGTGCATTACCTTCGACGAACTTGCACGGTAATTGCATTCCTGCGAACTATTTAAGTCCCATTTGTTGTCTCGTCGATGTTGAGATGAACGATTTTGAAAATCCCACTTATATCGAGGACCTATGCGCGGTTGCTCCCATTAGCACTCAATTATCCACAGTCCTCGTCCGAATTTAAACGGGAGCTTCGTTACGCCCGGCAAATGAGATTTCGTACTAATAATATCGCGCGACGAGAAGTTTTCTAGATCAATAAAAAATTCCATTACCAGCCAGTCTGCGTTCCATGTTCAATTTCGATTAATGAGATTCCGTTCATTATCTTCGCTGTTCCACGCCGTGGCTCATTTGCTGGTTCATCTCCCTCGTTAGTTCCCTAAATGTAGAAAGGGCCAACAGGTGTCTGTTAAAAGCCCTTCTAAAATCTCTCCGAGCTTCTATCGTTCGAAACCGCGCAGTTCTAACGTCGTCCTCCGTCGAACGAATCGCGTTTTCGTATCGCAAACCTTCGATCGCTTTCTCATTTTCGTCAACGAGGCGGACAGTCCGCCTCGAAGATCGCCGCGTGGCGCGCTGGCGTCGCCCAGTTTCGATCGACGCCGCCTGAAACGCAACGTCCGCGTAATGAATCGCAACATTCAATTACGCATTAATAAGAAGGCGGCTCGAGAGACGGGGCGGCCGATTATCTCGCGGCTGGGTACAATGTGCGAAAGCCAGCGGCTTGTATTCCAACAAACAAACTGACGGTTATGGCCACAGCCGCGGACAGTGACCGTAAATACGGCTGGAGGTTAGCGCGCGCGCGCGCGCGCGCCACCATCGAAGGTTCCCTTAATTGATCGAATCGCGGATCGACTCGTCGCTCGACGATCTTATCGATGGCCCTTATCTGAATATAGACGGCCGTTCGTCCCGATCTACGCGATCTCGCGAACGTCTCCCACGCCCGGTTGTTCGCGCGTCGTCGCTCGGAAAGGCAACAAGTATTCGCCGGTTCCGCGTCGCCGGCTCGAATAATTAAACGATCCTGACCGACGTCTAACGGCCGAGACCGCGCGAAACAGCGATCGTAGGCGTGCGCGCCGCGCTCCGGACGGAGATTGGTTTCGAGGTTTGGGTCACGTCGATTCTGCTAACCGAGGAGATACA
The DNA here is from genome assembly GCA_963969225.1 of Xylocopa violacea. NCBI lineage: Eukaryota > Metazoa > Arthropoda > Insecta > Hymenoptera > Apidae > Xylocopa > Xylocopa violacea. Next base: position 36,442,692 of record CAXAJV010000005.1, on the reverse strand, counting down.
GCGGTACACGGAAGAGAAATTCTTGGAAGGTTCGTTTACACGTATCCGTTCCACGGTTCCACGGGGTTTAGCGTGAGCATTGTCGCGTAATTGTCGCTCAACTGACAGCATCGCGTCGATACGACTTGACGCGTACCCTAACCACGACTTTCCTCGAGTGTCGTCTCTCGACTATCGGACAGTAGTACGAACGGTTCTGCTACTGACTTAAGTGGAACGATGCGTCGCTTCGACTGGCCACTCGACGGAACCTACTCGCGCTCGACGCGCCTCAAGGCTCGTACTGATGTACCACAAGTGTTTCTCTAACCCAACAGCCGCGTGATCTTCACGGAAGCCAGGTCGCGGCTAGTATCCGGAAATCAGTGGGGCGTGGGTGATCCGCGTTCGCAGAAGGAACCGTCGCGATCGTAATATCGGCGCGTAGACATTTCCGCGCGGACTTATCGCGCGCTTTCGCGTCTGGTCGGCTCGTAAACTCGCGGATATTCGCCGTGGCCCGACACCGCCGAGCGTTCTTTTAATTCAGCGTCGAGCGATACAAGCTGGACGACAGTTTGTATGCGCGTAGTCTTTCTAATACGACGTCTCGTTGCTTGAAAATGGATGTGATAGGACTGGACCTAACCTCGATCCATTCCAGGCAGTGGCGGCTCGTGGCTAAAATTAGTCGGTGTTCTGCACAGTTCCATGCAAAGATTTTGTAGCTTTTTCATTAACTGAGGGATGGCTACTGACGTTAAGCTTAAGAATTGTATATCGTACGAGTATAAAGAAAGAATTTTAGAAAACAGGCTTGTATTAAACGTTGTCGATAATGTCGAGCTAAAACAGGGGGTGCTGCAGTTCCACAGTGCCAGTACGCGAGCCGCCACTGATTACAAGCTTTTTGATTATAATTTTTCTTGCGTTCACGCTTCGTGTACGTCGAACGTGCTCGTAATAAATGGTAGCGTGCATTTCTCACGTTCCTCTCGGAATTCTCGAGTACGCGAAACCGGCGGACATTGTTAGGCATAGAGTACGGGGACAAAGGAGTGGACGACGATCGGTACCGTAGAACGTCGCGAGCGTTGTCGCCGTTATCTTCGCCAGGCTCGATCGTTTCTCACCGCCTAAGTATACGCTCATTGGCGTAAGCAGCGTTGCCTGTGTGTAATCTGGGATGTTAATCGGACAACATCGGCTTGTATTACGGTACAAAGTAATGTTGTAATATACCACGGGCTGGCGGTGAATTAGTTCGCGCGTTCGATGAAAATCGAACACAGCGCTAGGGGGCGCGTTCCAAGTCGTTCGTTAAGCGTCCCGCGCGCGGATTAATCCTGCACCCCGTTACATCGATCGTACGATGAGTCAGACGATTTTCGCAGAAACTTCTCCCATCTCCAATCCGTTTGACCGTCGACTCGGACAATTTGGAAATCATTTTGCTGTTTTTGATTCTCTATTTCTGCGTCTTCAAATCTTCAGAGCCGTGTGACTAGTTTTTACTAATCTATTTAATTGCGAGTTTTCCCAAATTTTTCTCATCGCTGAACACTTTTCAAGTTCCACGATTTTTAAGGAACACTTTTGAGAGTTGCTTTAAATTGCGCGAAACGCGTAACAGCAGACAGTGTTTCGTTCTACTTTAATCTCGATTTGATAATTTTTTGCGGAACACTTAGTAATTGTTTATGGAAGACAGTTCGGACCGCCGCGGAGCTCGCGCGAGCGGTTCGTAATAAATAATTAGCGAAGCAAAGCATTGAACCCATCCTCTTTTTCTCCGCGTGAAAACGCGATTTTAACGACGACCACACGGACGAGCAGGGGAGGGGACGAGTAATCACGGCGCGGAGCGCGTAATGATTCGCCGTGAAATTCTTTGACCTAGCTTATTACTTTAATTAGGAACAGTGGAGCGAACGGGGAACGAGACGCGTGACAAGCGCTCGGGATAATACAATTTTTAATGACGTTTGTTATTAACGTTAATAAATTGCCGCGCGTCATGCCAGCTACGCGATCCCGCCGTTTTACGCGTCTTTTGTTAACGATGCGCTGTGACCGCGAGAAAAAACGGTACTGCTTCTTTATGGTCCTTTGATATTGCACGCTTCAAAATGCTTCGCCATTGAACGTTGCTATGGGTCTCAGTTGTGGGAAAAACAATAGAAAATGATAAAAAAAAATAACGAACAAAGTATTGTAATAAAATCCACAAACGTGGTGGAGGATTTGTTTTAAGGGTATTAATAAGTTTAATGTGGCTGGAAAATATCGCACGTACATATTGTTTAAGCGTATGTTTGTTGAATGCCTTCAACAACCCTCGAACATTAAATTTCTCGAATCAACATTCGCGCAGTCGTCGAATTTTTGAGGATACTTGGATTTTACCGAGCGCAGCATAGTCGACCGCGATCCTAGCGGTCCCGGCGTGTCGGTTCTCTCCTCGCGCGGCCGTCTCCATGAATATTCATCGCTTTTCCGGCCGTCGCGAGCGTGCGTTGCTCCCAATTTGTCACACACCGTGGCATTATCCCATTTCGCTAATAAAGTAATATTACTGGGGAAGCGCGCGGCACGGGCTCGATCCATATTTCTTTTTTCTCTCTACCGTTTTTTTTTTCCCCACCATTTTTTTTCGCCTCACTTTGCTGCGACCGCGCGCAATTATGCAACTTGGTAATTGCACGGCGCCCTGCCCGCCAGCTAGCCGTATCATCGCGTAACGAGACGCGACTTTATTACCGAGTTCCTTTCGCCTGGCCTCATCCAGCAGGCTGACGTGGAAAAAAAGGGGAACGACGACCGTCCTCCTCGAGAACGACGTCCGACGACGAAGAAACGGAGGACGCTGGCGCACAGAGGGGGATCAAAACTTTTTTCGAGCTTCGATTCTGAAATCTGTTAAATATCGTAGGAATCGATAGGTTCCATTTTCTTTATAACTGAAAACAGTGCACTCTTCGTTGCTTTTCTTAAACGCGCGCTTCGCAAACACTCCAATTCTCCTTCACTCCATTCCCTTGCTTTCTCAGGCACTCGCATACACGCGCAAACGTAATCCTACGTATAAAGTTTGGAGTAATCAATATTCGAGGATGTTCGCAATTACTCGAGAATATTCACGATCACATCTGCGCAATTATAAACGTTCACAGCTCGTTCAAGTCGAACACTAGTTCTTTCATTTCTCGCACGATATCCCTACGATATCGTGTCGTCTCAAACACGATGTATTTTAAAAGTTTGCTGATGATTTATCAGTGCGATTTCGTGTGTTGCAGGACGGAGAACAGAAGCTGGACGAATGGACGACAGGGAGAGGGCGAAGTAGTCGACAGTGGCGAGGTGAGTCGTTGTTCTTGATCGGTTTTATCAAGGATCGTGAAGTTTGTTTTCTCCTCCGTTAAATCTTGTTCGATTATGTGCTCCACGTCCTATTTTTTACATCTGTTTTAGCTCTTTCTTCTTGTTTTTTTTTCGTTTAATCAGTCTTAAGGTTGAGCTCGAATGATGTGATAACATGAGAGTGTTGCTGGCGGTAATGTAATACGTGTATCGCCGAGTCGCGATGCTAATTAGATTTTTTTAACGACCGTACCCTTTCGCTTGGACGCTGGTGAGATCTTTATCGAGACGCTCCTTGCGTTTAATGTGTGTACGCGAGAAGGGAACTTGAATGTCGCGACAAGGAACCTGGGAGAAAGACTTCTGTCTAGCCCCGGGTGATTACGGTTCGTTTATGGCTTTCCAACGATCCGTGAATACTTCTTGCGTTAAGTAAATCGAGAACATTTTCTAACCCGCGAACATTCCCATGCAACAATGATTTTATACAAATCGTTCCACGTAAAACTTCCACTCGAAAAAGTATACCACGTATCATTTGAGAAACTGCGATTAACCCTGAAAAAATCTTAACGCTTGCACCCAGCGAATTCACATCTGCACCCCTTCGATCTCCCTTGAATCTACATCCCTCGAAACAAACGTTCAACTTCAACGCGATTCTTTAACTAAAATATTAATATTTATGAATCAACGTTTGCTCTCGACGCCATGATTTTATTCCAAGTTTCTACTAAATATATACGCTTGCTACGAGATATCTCGGTTAAAAACCCTCGTTCCGCGCAAACATTAATTCCCATCGCTGCTGGAATCTCTCCAAAGCGACATCGAAGCTCGCAACGTCGAACAGGCGAGTCCCGTCCGTAATTGCGGTTTTCCTCGATGGCCGCGCGACCGCGTCCGGCTCGTCAAAGATCGGCCACCCGATTCATAGTTCGCGATCGCCCCTCGGCGTTGTCCGCGAACCGGTATACGCCCGAACGAGGGGCGAAGGAGGACGAAAATAAAGAAGGAGTCGAGTGCGTGTCGCGCGATTCCGTGGACACCGATTTCACGGCGGATACATTAATGCGGGGCCCCGTGCTCGTGCACGTTAGAAGCCGTCGAATAAATTCCCATCGGGACACGCCTCTGGACGCCCGATAATTCACCGGACTTTCTAACTAACGGTGGACGAACTCGCGGGAAAATCGTTCCGCGCGATACTTTCGTATCGTATGATTACGTTCGCGATGTTCTTGCACGATTTACGCCGGGTAATGGCGATGGACAAATATAGAAGGACGTTAATTATACAGGCCAAGATGGATTGGTTAATTTAACGAGAATTATTGCCTACCGCTGTTCCTTAGAATTCGTTTCAGGAAGGGAACGGACGTCGCGTCGGGTTGCTTCGCTTGGGAAAATCGTCAGCGGGCGAAAATCTCCCGAAATCCGGTCCGCCATCTCGAGGATCGCTGGTTCGCATCGAGATCGCGGGCATCCCTTATAGCGGGGAATGAAAAATGGCGGGGGAGGGGCCCGCTGAGAGCGGTTCGACGAAAGGCGGAGAGCGGTCCTCGTCGCGATCGATCGTCCTGATTACGTAATCGGGCTTTCGAGGCCAGGCCGCGGAATCGGCCGGTTAAAAGATGCTCCTTGGCCCTGGAGCGCACTTAATCTTATCGCGGCTGGGCTTTTGTCGGCCGGTTGATGCCCTCTCTCTCTCTCTCTCTCTCTCTCTCTCTCTCTCTCTCAGCTTTCTTATCGAGCCACGAGAAGCGCACGACTCTCGCCTCGCTTCCGCTTCGCTGCCTATCGTCTCGTATCGGCTCGTTTCCACTTTTGTCGTAGACCAACCGACCGGTAGAGGACCGCTTTTAACACCGACGGTGCACGCGATATCCGCGACGATATTCCCGCCGTTATCGGTGTACTCTATTAGCGACGCGATCGGATGCGTTTCGTGCTCCGTGATATCTGCTTCGCTGGTCGGGCTGGATGGCAGTGTTAAGTGGCATGTGTCGTGGGAAGTCGTAGGACCTTCGATAACTCCTGGCTCCGAGTACAAAGCGGATGAGCACGCGGATGCTCGCTCGCTCGCCTCTCGAGTTCCTTCTTTCGAATCCAGGGATCTGCTTCAGGGATCTTCCTCGCTCGTCATCGACGCATCTTCGACATCAACCGCTCCGCCCATTTTTATCCAGCGTTCCACCTGATTGTTACCTTCGGAGAACTCAGGAAACGAGCCTGGAAACAGCCGAAGCGCCTAACGAGAGCCTAGATACGCATCCGAGCCGACTATAATTGGTCTTTAACGTCTTTGATGGATTAAAGCGAGACCTGGCGAAAACCAGTAACACTTCGCTGGAAACAAGTTTCCTTAATGTCTATATCAGCCAGAAGTACAACCCTGCGAGCGCGATTCCTCGTGGTAACGACTGGTGATCAATATTTATGCCGAGGAACGGGAAAACTGCCGACAGACGGATGGGCGAGAGAAGAAGACTCGCCTTGCGACGAAAATCCGCGGGCAGTCGAGAAGAGCTTGGCGACCGAAATGGTGCGTGTCGCCCCCGAGGGGAGGGCCAGTTAGGCCACCGATTCACGAATCCAGGAAGCGCGGTAACCGGAACGTCGCCGTCCCGACGATGCATCGCGGTTCACCGCCATTGTTGCGGACGAACGGCGAACGAAACGGAATCTAATCTGATGGCGCGGCGGGTCCACCTAATGGGCAAGCCGTGTCGGGACACGCACCTCTGCTCTCCTCGCTCGTGTCCCCGCTCGGGAAGGCTAAAGTCGTGTTCGCCCTGTCCGATGACGATATCACCCTGACGCAATCGCCATACGTAATGCAGGGCCCTCTGCGACTGGGCGAACGACGCGACCACGGGTATCGCAACCGGACGCGCGTGGGTCAAACCTCTTCTCGACTGCGACGGAACTGCGGACCCGATCCTCCGCGCGGTTCCGAGAACTTCCTGTTTCGCTGGTGTAGCCACGGAGTAGCCGCGTAAACGCATCGAAAGTCGCGCGCTGACGCGTTCTCGGTCAACTTTTTCGGACGCTCGTAACGAGACTGGGTCCACGCGTAACCTGTCCCACGCGATACGAAGAACGCGAAAACGAAACGTAAATTGAATCGGTTTATCGACTCCTCGAGTTCGAAAGAAGTAACAGTATCGCGAGGAAGGGGCGGAGAGAGGTCGTTTTAAAACAATCGCTCAATTATTCCGCGACAAGTCCCCGGTACACCGGAGCCGATCTCCGTAAAAACCGTGGAACAAACGCAAACGAGGCGGAGATCGGACCGAACCCATCTCCAATTCCAACTAAACAAGAACGAACGCAAATTGAATCGGTCCTCGAGCGGGCTTCCTCCGGCTCGTAACGTTGTCACCGGCAATTCCCGACGCTTTCCACACCGTAACGGAATCCTCTGGTCCCGGGTGTACACGCACCGTGGCCGACGCCGCCGCCATTTGTCCTGGCCATAGCCGGCGCGACGGAATCTACACTCGTTAGGCGAATAAATTCAATTGGAAAGCCGGCCTTTTTGCCGATAGCGGGACGCGCAATGCGTCTTGGCGACACCGCAGCGCCGGCTCGAGCCCGTGTCCCCGCCGACGCCGACATCCGCTACGTACATGGCACCGATGCTGACGGCGAGCTGAAAAAAGGTGTCTCGTGCCGTCTTGTCGCCGCGCGAATCGCCGACTCGCGACGATTGAAATTTCACCGTGTTCGAGTTCCGCGCGTATACAAGGAGCGATTCTTTTCACCGCGTTTTAAGATTTACGACGGCCCAAAGGTGTGTCGCTGCTCGACCCACACACACACACCCTTAAGGTGCCTTAAGGTGCCACAGAGGACCGATGGCCGCGAAAGAATAACCGCGCCAAGGTATATCGCGAATTAGCGACGCGCTTCGATACGCGTCCGGACGGAAAGCATCGCCGCTCGATGGCCCTTTCGAAGATGGAGAGAGAGAGAGAGAGCGTGGCAAAGGGCTCTTCTGCAGCGAGCTGCACGCGAGGGCTCCAGGTGGCCGCTTGTCAGCGCTATCTCAGCCTCGACTCGTGCACGTTTCCAAGCCTCGTCTCCTCACCCTCTCCCGTTTTGGGTCCTTTTAGTCCCCGGGGGCAGCGCGCGCGTGCGCATCCGTGTCTCGCGCGTGATGTATATCGACCGGTTGGCGACAATCATCGCCGCGGACGCGCTCTCTCGCCGAGCCAATTACAAGAACAGAGGCCGCCACGGTGCCGGAGATCATTGCGATTTATTCTCTCGCCCGTTCGACTGCTCGTTCCGTCCTCCTCCCTCGCTCTCTGCCCTCCGATTTCCGTTTCCCTCGATTCCGGATGTGCCCTCGGCCTCTCCAGCACGCTGCTGCACAGTGGCCGCGCCGACCAGTTCTTCTTGGTCGCGGACGGGACCGCGATTGGGCCACGATGGATCGATGACGCACGCAACAGTGGCTCAACCTCTGGATTTATTCGCAACGGAAGAAACGAAGTTTGAAATTCACGCGGCGGTGTTACAATAAAACCACGGTCTGATTAGAACAGGAGCCTAAGAGTAGCAACACGTCGGTCTCGTTCCCATTTACGGAAAAAACGTTTCTCCCATCGCGTGACCCGACTGTTCTGGTCGTCCGCCGATCCTCGCTGCGCACGCACGCGTTGCGTACACGCGCGGCCGCGCTTTTTCTCCCATTTTACTCTTCCTCTTCGGCGGTCCACGTTTTTGCGCGGTTTCGCTAATCAGAGGTAATTGAATCGCCGCTTCCACCGCGTGATTCACTCTCTCGCGTGTAACCGTTGCGCGACGTCGATGCCCGCTTTTCGAGGAAAAAGCGCGCGAACGTACACGCGCATTTCGATAATTTTCGCTGGTAATCTTCATTAACGACAGACACGAGTAACAAGAATGGTAACAAGTGGAAGAAATTTTGCAATTACGACGCGTAAGAAGCGCAGTTTCATCCTGAGCGCGATAGTCAGGCGGAGAAACTCGTCGCGTTTCTCAAGCGGACTCGCATCTCGGACAGTCGAAGGCGAGCGTTCGCGTGGTAAATTGTCCGTGGAGCGATTAAATGAATAATTCATTTCTAAATTTCATCAGTCGCACCAGGCCCGTCGTAGCCTCTCGCGAAGGGAACGGGTGGAACCGATGGAAAGCCTCGCGTTGCTCCGCGCCGTTGCGCCATCGCGTATCGTTTAGGCACGCGGACACGCCGGGAGACGCGCGTTAACGCGCTCGCACACGCGACCACCGTTTCGACGTGCCAACGAAAAACCGGCTCTCCGCGCGCATAATGATGAAACTCGGTAACAGAACGAAAAAAGGGAACCGTAGCTGTTTCTTTGTTTTTTGTTTTCCAGCGACCGCGGTAGCCTGTGGTTAGATCGTGCGAAATTCACTTTTTTCCCATCCATTAATCATTTAACGATTAAACGGTGTTACTCGCAAATTGGATAGCACGGGAATTAGGCGAGCATTCCTCGCGATTTCCGAAAAGACTCGAAGCGTTCCGCGTTCCCACCTGGACGTGTTTCGAAACGCGAACTGAGGACGAGGCGACGCGCACGCGAGGACGAATTAAATCGCGTCGTTCGTCCGGCTCGATTGGAAACTCGCGGCTGGTTCCGGGACGGCATTTCTTCACGCGTGCTGAAATGATTTTCCGCGGGGTGGCCGCGCGAGGGGGGTGAATCGTTAAGCCGCGATTCGCGTGCAACCGAGGCGACATTACGCTCGTCGCTCGCAGCTGTGTTCGTGAATCACGATTATCGAGGGACACGCTGACTCTCACGGGCCTCTCTCATCCTCGCGCGCGCGCGCGCGCGCGCGTCACACACGCCAGAAAAAGCAATTTCCGCCGTGTGCCGTTAAGCGCGCCTTACACGCGTATCGTCCCGCAATTAAGTTCCGATCGGGAAGGAAACCGTCCGACGCGATAACTTTCGTTTGGTCGACTTGGTTTCGATGCGGAAACTGCTGAGGCAAGGCTCGAGAATTCTTTCAAACTCGTATGGGTACGATAGTAAGTGCGCGATGATGGATTGAACTGGCTCAAGGGTCGAGGAAATGATACGTACGTACGTGGAGATTGCAGCGAAAGAGTTATGATTCTGTGACATTGTAGAAGGATCTGTCTCGCGATACTGTAGAAAAGTTAAGAAGAGAAATGAATTTGATTGTTGGTTCTTACTATCGCCTAAACGTGACTCTTGCGCGTTTAAATTTGTTAGTTTCGAAAAGGCGTTGGAAGAAGTTTTAGACAAATATGAAATTAGCCGTAAATCTCGTGGACCAGCTGAACCCTTTGCACTCGGATGTGCCCTTTGAGGGGATTACGGGAATTAAAGTTATCCAGCGCAACTCTTTGAGAAATACATGTTTCCCCCAAGTTTTCCATTGAAATGAGAATTTTCTATCGCTGGTGGACGTTGGCACTAGAAATTATTATCCAGGAAAACGCAGAGGGTTAAAATAATGAAGCAGACGGACTCGTTCGTTGCGTTCCGAATTAATTTCACCGGGCAAGTAAAGGTTTCCATCTTCTCGGTGACTGGCCGACCAATGTGTACTTAGCCTGGCGCGGAGCTTCCGGTATCACCGATGTGTCGGCTATCAGCCGCACGTATCGCCGCTACAAGACTACGGGACCAGGGTTTCTCCGCGGAGAAAGAGCGGAAAAGAGAGAGAGAGAGAGAGAGTGAGAGAGCTTTTTAATTAAACGCTGGAAGGCTGCAGAGGGTGGACCACCCCTTCGCCCTCTCCGTCTCCCTACAGTGGTACGGGAGTTCAAAGTCGAGGCTCGAGCGAGTCAATATCAAATACCTCGAAGCTAGACGGAACGGTAAGCGCAGAGTAAGCACACCGCGCAGAGACAGCTATCCCGATACCATCTGACTCCCTGCGTGGATCAGCCAGGGCCCTTTTCTCTCTTTGCTCGCCGGCCTCGTCCTTGTCCAGAGACCGGACGATATCGGGGACAGAGCTACGCTTTCGACGGGAGTCCCTGTTCGCGAGTGGATTCGCGAGTCGACGCATAAATCGAGGCTAGGGGCCCTTTCGTGTCGCTAGCCTGTGGCGACCCCTGGGACCCTATCGAACAAGGACACGGGTGATAATGCTTACGAGCGCTGGACACGATCCTTCCTCTGCTCTTCCCTTCAACGGAGGATTCCTAGTTTCCGTGGAGCATCGATAGAAGAAGGATGCGGAGAGACGGCTGTTTTTGCGGATAATTGAGGCACCGCGTGATAAGTGGAAGCAAGATGGCGCGCGGTCCACGTCGAAGCTTCGCAGCTCGCTGTTGTAATCGACTTGCTGTAACGAAAACAGGGCACGGTCCACCGATTCGAGCGAAATGCCTCGCAATTTAACGCGAAACCGCGAAACTATCCAATCAAATGCAATCGGCGGATAAATGAAAATAGTTGGGAAACGGGGGTCGTAAATCAGTCCGCGCTCGCAAAATTCTTTCTCATTTCGATCGGCGATCGCGTTCACAAAGCCGGCTCTCGCGAGCGACGCGTTGATTCTGTTTCCTCTCGTTGCGCGCGGAACACCGCCGGCGGAAAACACGGACGCGGAACGAACGGTCGGCTCGAAACGGAGGGGCGAAGGATGGCGGCGGTGGGGTGGGTTGTTTCGTTTGGCCTCATCGCGGAAAACGCAACGCTGGCAACGCTTTTCCAGCGATAACAATTATCCACGAGAGACTTCATTACCCATTCGCCGCGAGGCGGCTTCTATTCTTTATTTATGGACAAGCTCATTATTTCTGTGCAAGTAAGCATATGAAAAATTCTCTCTACCCCCGTGTTGCCGCGCCGCCTTTCTCCTTTCCCTCTGTCTGCCCCATCGTCGCTCGAGCCTCTCGCTCCGGCCAATTCTCGCCACCAACCCCCGTGCAACCACCGCGAGTCACGGTTTTATTAAATTAGCCGCCTCCAGCTGGGATGGGAGCTCCTCCCGTTGTTGCTGAAACGCGGCACTTTTTCTGCGTTGCCGCCATTAGCCGATACGCCAAACCGCGAGACCTCCGTACGGATTAGGTTTCGAGGGAACGTCGATGAACGTGTCCAATTTGGACTAATTAGAACCGCGCGAGCGTGATTTATTTCCGGAACGTAAACCTGCCGCAAAAAATATCCCAAGTTTGTTTTCGATTTCACACGCGCGCCAACTAAACCGATTGTTATTCCGCGAAATATACCGGCCGTTGTGCAATTTCATTCCTCGATATCGACGCGACGATCGCTTTCGTACGCGGTCCCGAGCGATATTTTCCAATTTCCAGCGTTAACCGATCAAACATTTAAGCTAGGGATAAACGCGCGTTACATCGATAAACCATAAACGCGTAATCCGCGATTCGTTATTCAACTATGCACGCATTCGTGTATCATTAATTACGCGCGACCCATTTGCATCGAGGGGCCAAGAAAATCGCGAAACCTCTGGTGCGCCTCGAGGATCCGCGGAGGCCGTCGAAATCGCGAAAGTCCGAAGAGCGACCCTTCCGCGCGACGAAAGTAACGACCCGCCCCGACCATAAACCGCGTCCCCGTGCACCGTAAACTCGATCGGGGCACGGCGATCGCCCCGTTGTCGGTGAGTTACGCGAGCGGTTCCCGGGGCGCAGACGCGCTTCCGGTACACAGACTGGGACGCGCGAGATCCTCGAGGCGATCGCGGTACGCCTCGGCCACGATCAGAGGGGGACAACGGCGACGAATCGCGATAAACGGCGTGGCAGCACTTATAAATGACCGGTAAATATTCATGTCGAGGCTGCGTCCGCCGGTGTTATGCAGATGAGAGGTGGCAGCGCGGTGTGCAGCGCGCGTATTACGGGCCCGTCCTCGGTTCCACGGAAGCGGCGCGCTCATCTTTCCCGTATCTACCATCGAGCGTCGCGACACGCGCGTCTCTCCTTCTTGTCCCTGCCCTGGATACGTGCGCCGTGTCCGCTGTCCCGTCGCCCGCGAATAATTTACTACGTCTGCGAATAATTAAGCGATTAATTAAATCCGCGAGCCGAACGGGGGGGCTGGGGAGGCAGCGTTGATCGATGGTCGGGAGAGTCGAACGTTGGGAGTCCCGCTGGATGTTCGCCGTTTAGGTTCGCCGTTTAGGATCGCCGCGATTCCTGCGTCGATGAGTTTTCGTCGCTACAAGGATCGGGGAAATAGAACGAGGGAACGCTTCGCGAAAACGCGACGCAGGCACGCGTGTCGCGAGAGACTCGTTTGGATCGGTCGCTTAGACTGACTCCTGTCTGACGTCAAAGTCAACCTTTGACGACACGAATGAAGTCGACAGGCGTGCAGGTGTGCGCCAAAGCGAACCATCCAACAACCGGGGGATCTCGCTTAATTTTGCAGAAGCTGGAATCTGGCTGCCGTCTCGGCTGCAAAGGGCGGCCCACCCTTCAACCACCGCCACCCCGCCTTCTTTTACAGACTCTGTTCATAATCCGTCCAAACAAAGCGGCTGCACCGACGTCGGCACAGACGCGTAACGCTGAAACGCGGCGGCGGAGAGAGAGATGACAGGTTTAAACGAGATTATCAAACAATTAAAAGAATATCCGCCCGACGCTTTCCCTCCCCGTTTCTCTCCGCGTTCAATCTGCGAAACACCCTTCTCCAGTCTCTACCCCAATATTTTCTTTTACCTTGCAGCTTTCGATCTGCTCCCTAATTAGCGTTTTCCTTTTTTACGCGCGCGAAGGGTGATGCGGGGGAGGCTACAGTACAGGTTGAGTACATAAACGCGACCCAGTCGATCGAAACATTGGTCAGAATCGATGCGACAACTCGCAAAAGATCCCTGTCTCAGATCGCTGTCCACGTTCCACTTGAAAGCATCTTCTATTCCCCTTTCCTAGCGTCCTGGATCTCCCTCGATCCTCCATTCGCCTCTAACGCCTCGCTCAGCTGCGGTTGTCCCGTTCCCACCGAGCCTCCATCTTGGTTCTCTCTCCTCGTTATTTATCCGCCTCGGATAGTCCGTTCCGGCGCGTTTCTGTCTCGCTGGGCCATCGTCGGTCACCTCCCGGGCAATTTCGTGCGATGAACGAACGGCCGTGTGGGAGGACGAGAAAAGAGCACCGCGTGAGCGGGGCGCGGATGCGAACGGATCGGAGAGAGATTAGCCCCGGGAGGCGTCTTTGTGCAGCAATGAAAATGGCTTGTCTCAAAGAACCGCGACGGATACATTTTTAATTACCTCAAATATCACTCGGCGAGCTCGCCCAAGTTTCTTAATTAAATGTCATAGCGCGCCCGCGGGCCTGCGAGGATCCTTCGAGGATCCTTCGAGGATCCTTCGAGGACGGGGAACGCCCAGCCTTTCTCTCTCTCTCTCTCTCTCTCTCTCTGTCTGCCTGTTTCGAGCGGCAGAAGAGGAGGGACGGGGAGCCAGTAGACGGGAAGAAACTTCTCCCTTGGCATCGAAGATCTTTTGAGCCGGTCGGTAAATATTAGCTGTATTAATAACGGGCTCGATGAAGCGCGACCGAGGAACTCTGATCCGAATTGCTGCGCCAATTTGCATTGTTCTTCGGCGAGGAATAACAAGCTATCCGAGGAGAACCTGATTCTACGGATGACCGATGAGCTTTTATTGTGCTGCCCACCCTTTCGTGCCTCCCGATAGGGGGAACGCTATCGATCAGCGACCGGGGTACTCGCGTTATGTTTATCAGGTAGAAATTGTAGGTACGTCGACACGTACCAAACGAGAATCGACGAAGATGCTCCGGTAATCGAGGAGACCGCGGGTAATTTCGATCGGATTAACGAATCGATCCTTCGATGTTTCTCGGTTAGAGCGGAGGGTTCGATTAGATCTGAAGGAGGATTTTCTTTTTCTAATTTCCTGAAATAAGGGCTATTGTTGTCCGCGGCCCGTGTACATGTACATACAATAACCCATAAAATGGAATACTCTAAAGCATTTGCCCCATAGGGCAGCGTTTCAGGCATAAACAAATCGGCGGCTAGTAAATTGCGCCTCCCCATGTGTGCTACGTCGACGATTTATCGAAATGGTCCACCGAAAGACGACGATTGTCAAGCGTCACCAGCCATAGTTCTGGCGCCAATTTAATCTCCAGACAAGAATAAACACTAGATACCGATCGAGCGATAAATCATAACGAAACCTGCATAAAAATATTCACCGTGGCTTCGATAATTTCCCCGCGTTGCCCATAAGAAATTCCAATTACCCTTCCGCGTGCAGGAAAACAAGTCTGCACCGCCAATGGCATCAGCATTCAGGAAGAGGCGCGAAAAGCGGAGGATGCAACGGCGGATGGTTCTCGAAACGCTTTCCATAACGCGAACGTTCCCGCGGGCGGCGTAAAATCATCTCGCAATAATCCTAAACAATTTGTGTCCACGCGAGGAAGAAACGGTCCGCGAGCGGGGAGGCGATTCTCAGGCGGCGGCTGCTTATGCCGGTCGTGCGGTAATAGAATTGCAATATGGCTGGCGCGAGGGATACTCGAATATTCGCCGACGCACAATCACCGACTAGCCAAGCGACTGAATTTGAATATAACAACGGCCTGGCAGTCATACACACCGGGAGCTGGGCATAAAGCACCAGGATACATATCTACAGCGGGTGCTGGCCGTTCGAAACGCACCGCGGGGACACGCTCGCCGTTTCGCCGCTTCCACGGTTTTTCAATCCAGTTCCCGACGCGAATTCTACACCTGCGACTCTTTGGTTTCCACGCAGCGACGCACGAAGCTTTAATACGCGTAAAAATCGATTCGTTTCGCGATTCGACGATGAAGGTTTCTGTGAAATACGCGTGGTGGTCCTCCAACACTCGCCGTTAGAAGGACTTTTGCGCAAGCACTCGTTTCCGTCTTTATTCTTATATATAGAATTTTTCGACCTGTACATAATATTTCCGTGTCCACTAGCAGGCCCAGGACGAAACGTTCTTCTCTCTATTTTCTTTCTGTCTCTTCCACTCCCACTCCCAGTCGCACACGAATTAGGGGTGTCAAGGGAATTTCTGTTGAGCATATCATAGCACAATGCCCCAAATATTGTTGCAAAAGATCACAATATAGTAACTACAAAACTCGTCAAATATGCCACCAGAAATTGAGAATTTTAGAAGTCTCAACTTCAAACTGTAGTCACTAATGCTCTAAGGGGATGTATACGATCTCAGTCTGCTCAATTTAGTTAAGAAATCGGAACAGAGAACCTCTACACTGCTCGCAACCCCCAACTTGTGGGATTCAGCAGCGATTTTCCCGAACGACGGGTTCCTGAAATCGCGCAACGCGTAACGAAACGACGGGAAACAAAGGGACGTCCGTGGACGGGGGTGGAAGGGCTGAAAAATCGCGCTGCAGGGCGAGCGTGGTCCCGGCAAATCCGCGAATAACGCAGCGCAAATCCCCGGCTCAAACAAGCCGGTGTTTGCAGGTGGCCGCGCGGGCTGCGGGGCTGCTTGAAAATGCTAGAAATGGGCCGTGTGTAAGGCAGCGACTTGGACGCTTTGCGAGCCGC
Organism: Xylocopa violacea; assembly: GCA_963969225.1. Lineage (NCBI taxonomy): Eukaryota > Metazoa > Arthropoda > Insecta > Hymenoptera > Apidae > Xylocopa > Xylocopa violacea. Next base: position 36,426,804 of record CAXAJV010000005.1, on the reverse strand, counting down.
CCAGCAACATCAAATATGAAAGCTCGCAATTATATAAAGCTAAGAGTGGCTTCTATCCGGGCCGGAAATGCAGCGCAAACTGCAAACAGCACGCAAACCGCGTTCTATTCGGCTCGGCTGTCCGCCTCCGCCCTTCGCCCTTCCGGTTGCGCCGGGAACGACGCGGAACTTCATCGATTTCCGAATACAATGCCGTTCAAATGTATATATATGCGTGCAGACCTTAGACGATGGTTAAAAAGAGGGATTGGGAACGAAACTGAACGTGGAAAAGGGTTTATAGGATGCTTTTGGAAATATTGCGGGGTTGCGTATCACAGCGTGGCGTCCACGCAAGGGAGAGACACTTAGGAATATATTTTGTCTATAAATAATGCTAAGAAAGTTATGTCGTTTTGCTGCTGCTCCAATTGAAATGTTCATTACTTCGCTCTTCTTTGTGCGATTTAGACAATTTTGGTATTAATCGAGAGCTAGCACTTCCACGTTTTGATTTCTGATATTACAGCTGTTTTTTAGTCATTAAATTTTCAGAAATGGGAAGATTAGAGAGATGTTACTTCAGCAACACTAAGCGACAATAATTTACGTTTCGAGGTTAATTGTTCTCCCAAGTTCGCGCTGCAGAACTATGCGGTTAATGCGTCTCGTTTGTCATAGTCGACGATTTCTCGGTTCTCCTGAACTCGAGACGGAAATCAAAGACGATGGACAATCAATATTACGAAGCGAGCGCAGGGGGTAGGCGCGTGACAGGAAAAGGGCCTAAAGCGAGGCAGCAATCGCAGCGTAGAAACACACGCGGCATCTCGCGCGATCATTCTTTGTCAGCGCGACGTGTCGCAGTCGCAGTGTGAACCGTGTTTGATCGATGCGACTCGGTCTTTAGGCGAGACGAGGGAAAGCGGCTAATGAAAACGATCCGTTACGAAGGTGCGTGCGCGCCTGGACACCTTTGCTGTCGATGATATTGAATAGACCGCGAGAAACGAATGAATTTTTTTCGCGCATCCGCGCGCTCAAACATTTCTTCAGCCGCCGCAGCGCTGCTTGCATCCGTCTACGTGCACGGATTTACCCAAGTTTTGTAATACGAAATTAAGTATCCAGACCGCAAACGTATACTTACAACGAAGCTAAAAAAAGCTGCACCTGCACGAGAGCATGAGATCTGCCCTGTAGAGCCACGTAAGGTTAATGATGATTAATGACATCATTACCACGGAAACATTGTAATACCCAGGCTCGCCAGACGAGACATTCACTTTCCATCGCGTTTTTCCGCCGCTTCGCCCTGAAATTCGCACGAATCGTGCCCAATCCGCGCGACGAATGCGTCACGCGCGCGTCTCGTTCGCCAGCCGCGAACAATAAAACTGCCTTCGCGGTGTTGCGTAAGCTGGGCAGTTTCACCGGGTTTTCTGCTCCGCATTCGCGACGGAAAATAACAAGGAAACTATAATTACACACCCGTTGCGTTAGCCTCTGTCGCGACATAGAAAGGATTCCCACGTGTCTCGTGATGTCACCGTTGATTTAATGCCCGACCACGTTTTTCCACGCGTCGCGTATGCAACTATCGAGGCGCGAATTAAACGATCCCCGGACAGCTGATCCTTCTGTCGTTCGTCATTGTTGCGATAAAAGCGTGGGAAGAACGGTTCAAGGCGATACGCAACGGTCGACGCGGCTCTATGCTGATTTTCGTTCCGGATGAAAAATGCCTGGCTGATTTCATCGCGACGCGTACCACTTGTCGTTGTATTTATAGCTCGGCGATAGCTTCGTTGCGAGTAATATTTCTGAAATTCTATTCACCTCTGCGAGGATCGATCCTCGATTAACACTTGAACGTGAAAAACCGACGACGAGATTGCTCGTTTTTATCTATTTTCTCTGAAAACTATCTGCTCTAACGATAGTAATGAACAAGTCAACGTTAAGCGTGTTTCAAGAAAGGATTCAGCTGGGCGATTATCAGGTGACATAAGCACTGTTGCATGACCAACTCTCCCCAGAAATCCATAGAAAAAGAAACGAAACAAAGTATTTTATACTTTTGTAAAATATTTCGTACCAACTCCTACCTTATCACTTTAATTTTTAGCGACATCTGCGAAATGCCAAAAATCCTCAACGTCCAAAGCTCGCGAATGCACGGGAATTCTTTCGAATTCTTGAGCCACAGCCATCTTGCGCGCGGAGATCTCCGTTCCGTAATAAACAGAGATTTCTTCAGGGCGAGCATCAAAAGGTAGGTCAGAGGCGACCGCAGGCAACCCTCTGGGTGGCTTCCCCGCTTGTCATTCGCGCTCGCAATTCCAAAATTCCAGGCTGAACGCGAAAAGTTCCCAGCAACGAACTGGGCCGCGAGGCGAGCAGAGGATGAACGCGAAACCGCGCGACATACTTTAATCAAAGTGGCCGCGACCCCTTAATTTTTCCTTCCGCCGCCGCGAGATATTCGACATATTCGTCCAAGGGAGTAAGAATGCTCCCTTCGAATAACTTCGCCCCGTCGCGGTCGCTTTGAGTCGCGATTCTGCCCAGCTTTTCGTTCGATCGACCCAGCCAGCTTGCTTCCATTTTGCCAGTTTGAAAACGTACTCTGGACGAACCAGGGAAGCCAGATAAATTCCAACGCGACGGTCTAAACACGGATCAGACGAGATTTCGTATTTTTTCAATTCACTCTTTGCGTATCGCGTAAATACGAGGACAGGTCCGGAAATCGATTTTTCTTCCAGCTTATGACACTTCGTTTTATACCCTGTCCGCGAAATTCCCCCTTTTTGCGCGAGTAAAGCCGATTACTCGTCACTTGATCCCCGAGAGCAATGAAAAGAGCTGATAACGAGTTCCATCGCGTATCAAAAGCTATTAATTCATCAAAATTGTGTTATTTCAACCCTTTAGTTACTGGTATGTATTCACAAATGCGTCTGTCTGAACGCAAAACGAAAAAGAAGGAAAGTCGTACAAATGCTGACACATTCGTTAAATATTGGGTCACTGTGCACGAGTGACTTAAGAAGGCATTCTCGTACGTCCACGAATTACTTCCTCATTTTATTCTTAATCCATTTTCTCGCTTTCGTACAACCGCTTCGATCAACACGATTAGTAATCGGTTACCGATACGTGGTCACCTACCTTTCCGACAGTCCGTTACTCTTGCTCGAAAGTGCAGAATTGGATCAGTGATCGATCCGCGGCGTTCGTTACCAAGGATCCAGCCGTGCTTCAGCTGGGAAACGATTTTCGAGGGCTAACGAGTCGTATATCGCGTGTACCCGGCCGACGAGCCGTGCAAACAACGTCGAACAGGCAGCAACGCCGCGCCATTGTTTACCTAACGATTATTTAGGTTATTGTATCTACGATTTTCGGCGTTGTAGCCGCTTATCGCTGGCCCGTGTTCCGAGGAACCACCCGGCATTGTTTGAAACGCGCCGCTCGCCAGAATAATTTTCCACGTGTAATCCACTCCGCGCACCTGCCCCGTGCATACTTGATTCCCCGTGTTGGCGATGTTAAACCGGTACACGCGAATTTCCCCGTATTACAACGCGCGCGTTTGCTCGAGTTTCTCATCCATATTGAACACTGATTAACTCTTTTTCCGCGGTTACCGTTGCATTCTACAAACGGATTTTCGATCCACCGAATTGGATCGCCGAATACTTTCGTCGGGAGATTGAAACTTCCGGGCGTGAACCGCGATTCGTTTTCATTCTCGCGTCTTTTTGTATCCTAGATAGATGGATGCCACTTGTTTGTGATATTATTCAGAGTAACACTGACACCTCTGTTGTGTCATTCGAATGCGAAAATTAGAGCAGTGGAGAAAGGGTAAGTTGCAGGTTTCGTTGAATAGAGTTCGATTCGCGCTTTCGAGAGAGCCTCCATTACGAGTTTCATGTTTTCGAGATCAAATGCTTAGCCCTTTGCGCTCGACTCTCTGCCAAACGTTAGCAATAGAAACCATTGCTAAAATAGCAATATTTTAACAATAGTTTCTATTGCTAACGTCCCGCAGCAGCAGAAAACTTCAGAGAAACATGCATTTCTCAAAAAACTGCGATGGAATAATCAATGCCCTCAGAGGGGACATTCGACTGCAAAGAGTTAAACATTTTCAATTACACTTTTGCAGCCTTATTCGTCGCGCGCAAAACAGCCTTTACTCCGCTTCTCGATGGCCTCGCCGCAGCAACCCCCGCTTCCGAGATGCCTTCAGCGACAAGCGCGGTGGAAGCCAGGCAAAAGAATCGGCCACCCCCGCGAAACACGACATTCCGCCGGCTTATAAATTATTTAATCAAGCCTGAAGTAAGCGGGAAGAGTATTCGCGACCGTTAGCTGAAGCGCGAGGGGACGAGGGGAGACGCTGAAAGGGAAGAAGCGTCGAACGAGCCAGAGGAGACGTCTGCGAAGGAGGAAGCAGCGCGTAGCCCGCTCGAGGGTGAGAGGCTAGGTCAGGGTGGCTCTGGGCGGTAATAAGAACGACGGCATAGTTTTAACTTCTCTTTTATGCCGGCATTTTCCGACGGCGCTCCGGCTTTGTGCGAATGAAGGCACAAATTGCCGGGCCGCGCCTTCTGGGAGACATTGAGACACGCTCGGCTCTCTCCTCGCGTTTTAAAGAGGGACTCGGCGTTCGACCGTCTGCGCACCACTCCGGCTTATAGCGTTTACTGGCGTTATTTGCAGAAGCGATGGCTACCCGTAAATATCGCGGCAGAACTGCGGTTATTCGTGAATAAAGAGCGTTGCGAAGAAGCTCGCCTCATCGAAGATGCGTCGATAATTGTTGCAAGCAGAGTAGTGTAAGAGGAAGCTGGCATCGCCTAGTTTTCGTCACCTTGTAGTCGAACGGAAAAGGGAAAACGATAGACACCAAGGGGGTGAAGTAAATTAGGCTCTTCTCGATGCTCCGTCATGGAAGAAGGGCCTGACCATGCGATCGTGGCACAGGAGCAGCGATTCTTCCTGAGAACGTCCAAGTGGAAACAACGAGACAACTTGGGAGCTTCATTCGCGTTAATATACTTGTATCCTTGCGTTTTGCGAGAATAAACTAAAGCTTTTGCTTACAGTACGCGCGTGAGTGTCCTCGTGTAAGATTTTACGAGTGTCTCTTATCTTTCGAAGAGGCTAATGCCGCGAAAACGATCGAATCCGCGGAAGGTCTGGGAACGATAAACTCGGGAACGGGACGAGCAACGTCGCCGCGGGGATAACAAAAACGGATGCAAGTGAGAAGGCATGGAATGTCACGCGAGATGATGGAAAAGGGCCAGGACTCGGGCGAAGTAATGGATTGCAGCGGCGTGTGTACGTACGGTATGGCTCCGGGAGATGCACTATCGAATGTTTTATTCATAAGCGTAGAACAAAGCCCGGCTGTTTATCCTGAGGACATCTCTCTGTGTGTACGCAACGCTACAGCGCTTCCCAGAGCCACGAGTTGCACTTACGCGTCCTCTAAGCATGACTGCATCGTGAATCGTGCCTCGCGACTCGTTCCTTCGATCGACGATACTCCACCTTCATTTCTCCCTCGTCTTTTTACACCTCTGATAATTGTCGCTCCCTACAATTGGATTAGAAGAATCGGATGCAAGAAATATCGACTAGCAGGGTGCACAAACGATCGAAGAGGGCTATGTGCATTTTCTTAGGGCATCGCCTCTCTTTGGGGCCTTGTCTAAACGTTCGGATGGACAATGACGTTTGAAGTGACCGCGAGGCTAACACGAATTGCCTGAGAAGGCATTATTGAAGTTGAGAACTAGTCAAATAAGGTATTCTAGCATTCCTACGTATTGCTTGGACATAAACTGTACGAGAGCTATACCGAAATTGAGGATACTCGATAGAAAATCTAAGGTTCTCTCGCTTAAGAAGCAAAATTACGACGCAAAGTCTGCACGCATAGGTTTCTTTTACTGTTTATATAAAGGATTCTGTTTTTTAATACTGTGTCATCCGGTGACACCACATCGATGTCGCGTAAACGCTAGTATCGCTTGCATTCTGTCCAAAAATCCTACATTTATTTACATACATCCTCGAAATTTCATGAAAATGGAGGGACAGGCGAAAAGATCTGAACGAGTCTTATCAGCGACAAACCAAAGAATCCTAACTTCGCGCGCGGACGGTGTTAACGCGAAATTCGTTCTTGCTTCGACTCGTCGAAGCAATCCAACGTCTGCCCCAATCTTTCCCGCAATTTCTTACGCGGTAAGAATGGAACGGGGAAAAGAGCGACTCGCCATCGAGTACTCGAGTGAACCGCGCGGTCACCAAGAATAGAACCGAGAGACCAGCCGAGCGGATAACGTCGAAATTTCGAAGGAGCCCGCGGTCGCGACGTCAACGAGCGCTCGCTCGTTTTGAATTGCCTTAATAAAAATGTTACACCGCCTCCGCTCTTTTTTCTCGCGTGGGAGTCGTCCCAAACAGCCGTAGCCGAAAAAAGGAGTCCCTGGTAGCCCGACGATCTCGCCGCTTGATAGCCGTGAACGCGGTAGCTCGGCCACGGGCCCGTATCTTCGCCATTTGTATCTCCACGGGTGCACCCTGCCACCGGATGACAATCAAAGGACCACGCCACACCGCGGCGCCCTCTCTCTCTCTCTCCCTCCGTTTGGTATCCGTTTGGCCGCGACCGCCGGTGTACGATGTCCCCTTTTCTGGAACGGAGATACGTTCCGAAGCGTCTTCTCAGAATTCCACGCGTTTCACGTTTTGCGTGGTTAGTACGCTGGCAGAACCGGGAACGACGAGCCCGCGACGCGCGCGTCGTCGGCGGCAGTATCGCGGGAATCCGCTGGAACTAACGGAAAAGTTGTTAATCTTCGAACGGCGGAGATCCGAGGATAGGATCGCCGCTGGTTTCCCACCGATTTCCGGCCGCTAATAAATTCAGAGAGCCGTGGAAAGGATTGATAAGGGAGTCCGGGGGCAGGCGAGGTCTCTCGCCGCTCGTGAGCAAACTTCGTCCTCCCTTTTGACCTCGTTAATTGTCATATCGCATCTCGAAGCCGAGGCTCGGGCTCCGTGGCTAAGCGGGACGGTACCAACGTGGGTGGATCTCGATGATTTACGAGGAGCGCCGCACCGTGGCTCGGCCCGGACTCTAGAGACGCTTCGCTGATAGCGTCAGAGCCACATAAGTCATCGAGACTGTATACCTACGGGTCTCCACCTCCCTCTCGCTCTCTCCCTTCTTTTTCCCCCGACGCGTATCCTGGCCACCCTTTTCGCCCCCCCCTCGCCGCCTTTTTCGCCTTCTTTCCTAGCTATTTCTCATAGTTTATAGGTTAGGTTCGCCCTCCACGTACGGGGAAGCGGTCCACGCGAACGGTCTATTCTTAATCTTCTTTGCTCCTCCATTATCGGAGCCCCAATTATAACGCGGACGATACGGACGGGGAATTATAATTGCTTTCCGTGTGTCACGCTGGAAGCGGATCCTCGCGTGTCTCCTCGATGAATCGTGGGCGCCACGAGGGTTCCCGGTTAATTGACAAATATTAATGCGTTCGTTCGACAGTCGCGATAGCGGAGGCGCGAGGCGAGCGCGAGGGGACGGCGGAGAAATTTGGGGCGAGGAACGTTGCGGTTCCCGTGGACACGGATTGATTCGTTCCCACAGTGGAGTTTAGGGGATGCTGTAATCGCGAGTCAGCGTTGCTGGAACGTGTTCGTTGCGCGTCTCGATTCGTTCGATTTAACGAGAATTGACTTGGAGACACCGCAGCGAGCGTACAGGGCGATCAACCCCTTCGTTGCGGAGCGCTCGAAAACGATTCGCGAGTCGTTGCGAGTATTATATTCGTTTTTTGTGAAAAAAATCTGTGCTGCCAGTGCGTCGGAAGAAAACGATCGACAATAATAATATGCATTATTGGCCAGTCGTAGATAACAAATGAACAACTACTAAAGGCGCTGGTCGCTCGAAGAGAGCGACTCTGGCTGAACGCCTAAATGAAATTTCCAATTTGCTCGAACTCGCGTGGCGTTACGGGAGCTCCCCGATCGCGAACCCGATCTCGCTGGTTCCGCGCGATCCGAGGCACCCCACCGCGTCGCGACGCCGCCGTATCGGCGCTCGGCTCGCGAGCCACGAAATTCTGACGCGAGCTTGCGAAACGAGAGTCCACGGACTGATAGGCGTGAAAGTACGCCTCGACCTCTGGCTGGCATCTCACGACACCTCGAATTACCTATCCCCCGCGCCGCCTCCGCCTCCTCCCTCGGCTTGTCAGGCAACGTTTCGCGTTTTACCGGGCGAAATTAGTTCCTGGATTTACGCTCGCGACGCGCAGGAATTTTCTGCCTCCACGCTGCCCGGCCACGATCGGCTACGATCGTAATTAACGCGTAGATTGAGCGGGGTTTTTAGTTCGCGTTTGCGCCTCGGCGCCGTGGTGGAAGCGTGGGATACGATGGAACGTGGCGCAGAAATCGCGTACCAACGTTTCAGGGGTATCAGAGGGAACGTGTTACTTCGTTGCCCTCGCCGTCTATGAAACGAGATTTGTTACAGCCGTGGACTCGTGTTCGCGCGTAACCAAAACGCACGACGAGACTGGGTAACGATAAAGGTAACGGGTCGAAGGACGAGAGCGACGGTGGGCAGAGTCAGGTGCTTCCAAAGGAGGCTAAATAAAGCACGATCGCAGTCTGGTCGTAGTCCGCGGCTGTGTCCCAATTAAGACCGATTTTCTCCGGTTTCCTTTCCGGTATTAGTGTCACGGTGAGCGCGCAATCTCGGAATCTACGGGTATTGTGTGCCGGCCGTTCGTCCACTTTACAATCCGCTCTGCCATGAATATTACATGGCTTCTTACCCAGCGGAAAGATAATTGTCAAGGAGCTCTAAATACGGCCAGCGATGCCCGGGTGGACAGGGAATGCATAATACATAACGCGACGAGAGAGCGAAAATTTACGACGCGCATGGCCGCTAATCCGCTGCGCGACTCCCTGGGTAACGCCGACGGAATTAATTCGTCCCAGATACTAAAAGCACTCGCTCGTTCCGATGGAAACTGTCCCATTTCTCCAAAGTTCTTGTCTAACTCGAAAACTCGCGTCGAATCGTCGCGAGACTCGACGAATGAAAAGAGAAAAGGAAGCGGACTAAAGCGAACGCTTAAAAGGCAATATGGCGCGACTTCCGAGGTAACGCAGACAAAATTAATTCGTCCCAGATACTAGGCACTCGCTCGTTCCGATGGAAACTGTCCCATTTCTCCAAAGTTCTTACCCAACTCGCGTCGAATCGTCGCGAGACTCGACGAATGAAAAGAGAAAAGGAAGCGGACGGGAGCGGACGCTTAAAAGGCAATATGGCGCGACTTTCTAGGTAACGCCAACACAATTAATTTATCTCAGCGGCTCTAAATGCTCGCTCGTTGCATTGGAAACTGTCCCATTCCTCGAAAATTCTTACCCAGCCCCAAAACGAAACTCGCGTCGAACTGTCGCGAGACTCGACGAACAAAAAAAAAGTGGAAAGGAAGCGGACGGGAGCGGACGCTTAAAGGACAATATGGCGCGACTTCCGAGGTAACGCAGACAAAATTAATTCGTCCCAGATACTAAAAGCACTCGCTCGTTCCGATGGAAACTGTCCCATTTCTCCAAAGTTCTTGCCCAATTCGCGTCGAATCGTCGCGAGACTCGACGAACAAAAAAAAAGTGGAAAGGAAGCGGACGGGAGCGGACGCTTAAAGGGCAATATGGCGCATAAATCCGTGGTACGCGCGGTAACGCAAGAGCGCATTAGCGTCGGCGCTCGGGAACCCGCGTAAACGATACGATCTCCGCGACCGGCCAGATACGGCTATCCTAACCGCTGCTACTTTTTGCATCCGCGGCGAACACGCGCGCGTCCCCTCGCCGTGGACCCTGCGACAGGTATACGCGGCGGTGATTTATAAACAGTTTATGATGGCTGCCCGCGCGGCACGGGGCGCGCCGTCCTCCACTTTCCGGCTACCAGCCGCCTCTCTAGTAATAGGGGTACGGCCGTTTTCTGATCCCGAAACGGCGGAGATGGCCTAGCCTCGCGGGCACGGCCCATTTCCCGGGCATAAATCAACGTTGACGCGTCGTTACGGCGTTTTCGAGCCCGGCCATTACATCGACGGGACCAGGTGACCCGTAATTAAGCCGCGATTACGTCCGTTCGATGAGGCCACGTTCTCCGACGAGAAACCGAAATTCGATTCGAGAATTGTCGGATGAAACCGACGATATCGAGACGTAATCGCGAGCAGAAGCGACAAGATGCTCGAACGGGAACTCGACAACCCCTTGGAACGCGTCGCGACCCGTTTGCGACGCGACGAAAACTCTCATTGCTTATTCCGTTCGTGTCCCGGACTCCAAGATTGTCGCAGCATGCCATAATCAGATAATGCTCGTGACCCTCGGAATTGAATTACAATTTAGAAGGACGCCGCAGGTGTCCTCTTCGAACGGGGACGGACTGGAGCGGAACAACCCCTGCCGTGGCGGCAGGTGTGGGAATTAAAAGGTGGCTGGGACGCGTTGCAAATTGCCCATCGTCTAATAACTCGCGTGACGAGTCGAACCTCGTTTTTATCGCGACACGCGTCCCGTTGCGATCCGTCGACGAATTCGGTGCGATTCGCGAGAATTGACGAGATTTCGAGCGAAACGCCGGGGAAAAGGTCCGGCTAACGGGATTCGCGTCCTGGGAGCGGCGTCGAGGAGCGTCTGAAATCAGTTCGCGCGGAGGAGGGCACGCGAATCTCGCCCGGATAAACTTTTCAATCCCGCGGACCTCCGCGGCGCTGACGAATTGCGAACGGCCTCGCTGTGACAGATGGATCTCCCTGTCGGCCGGCTACGTCCGCCCCTTTTCGCGATCGTTCCCGCCCGGCGAACCGCTAATTTTCTCGGACAACCGCAAAACCGCAAGAATAATAACACCCTCCGGTTCCCGGCGTGGCCGCATTAAAATGCACCAATAACAATCGTTAACCGGGGCGAACCCTGTGATTACACACGGATAAATCTCGCCGCGGTAGTCGACCGAGATCTAGGATCTTCTCTAGGATGGGTTTAAGTATCCTTTCGGACGACGGAGGGACCACCGTAGAGACACCCCTTCCCTCGTGGCCCTTTCATACATTTTTAATGAAGTCCCTTTCCGCTCGGTTTCGCGAACGGATCGCATCGATCAAATCGAGGTCCTCGCGAGCCTCCAGATTGAAAGGCGCCTCCGTATTTCGGTGGTTTCCGTTGAAATTGCTTCTCGTGGACTCTCGACGTGGACGTGGAAGACGACGTGGAAGACGACGCGGAACGTTCGCGACGCGCGAAATGGAAAATCATTGGGAAACCTATGACCCGCGGAAGGACTCGCTCGGCAGCGTCGATTAACCGTCGATTTTTCCGCTTGCCTCGAGCGATCGGCCGCGGCAGCGGCGCGTCGTCGTTTATTACTTGAAATTTATGCAGCTATTACGGATCCTCGACGCCAGGTGTCCGTGTTGCAAACGCGTGGCCCGCGAAGCCTCCTTTGACCCTCACGTCCTTCCAGCCAGCCTTTTTTCCGCAGAACCTTCCTCCGCGACGCCATCTCGCTCCTCGCGAGGGGAAGCGTACGGAAGCGCGCGTCGCGATTACCGCCTCTTGTCGCCGGAAATAAAAACGCATCGCCACTCGATAAGATAGCTTTTATTATTTTCGACTCGACCGACAATCGCGACTCTTTCAACCTCGACGCGTCGACGCGACGGATATCGCGGCATCCCAAACTCGACGAATTTGCCTTCCATTCGCCTCGAACGGTAACGAAAAGTACACAGTCCTCGCAGAACTCGCAGAAAACGTTCCTACATCCAGCGAAAGGAACTCGTGCTACCTAATAACCCGTTATTAATCAATCATCTCCTAATAACCAGACGCGGGTTCGCCAGAGAAAGTTGAGAGAACTGAAAACAGAACGGCGGTATCGGACACGGTTTCCCCGTCACGCGTATCGATGGAAGAATCGATTTAAGGGTTAAAAAGTAGCCGGAACGGTAACGCCACGTCTTGATGGTTGTAGGATGGAGTCGGAAGGGAACTGGTTCAGTTCGCTAACGGACACCTCGACTGCCAATTTACGGGGCGCACGCAACCAGCTGGTCATATTTTATTTACGATATAATTGAGACATATTGGAAGCCCAGACGCGGGCGTCCAGTCGAGCGTTCCCGCGGAAGATCGAACGTTCGCGGCAGAAAATGGCCGATACCGCGTCTCGACTCGTCGTGGTAACGATGCGAAGAGTATCTCGTTTTGTCAATTGGATTCGACGCGAGTGCAATTTGCGGTTAGCGAATTACGAGTCGCGGCAATTATCGGAACGCAGCGCGCGTAACGGAAGCGCGAGTCGAATGGCGTCGTGCAGCGAGGCTGAGAATGGAAATCGGGGATATCGCAAATAAACACTTATTCAAGTTTTCAGTAAGCAGCCAATTTAGAAAGCGATTTAAACGGATTGCCGGCGCGCTGCGAGGACTACGACGAGGCCGGGAACGGCGGGAATACGCGTCGGCTGCCGGCGAGGGGCAATTTCTCCGAGCAATCTGTTGCGTTGTCGGGCGAAACGGAAAGAAAGTAAATTTTCGCGGAGATTTCCGCGCGAGCCCGGGAATAACTCGTCGGAAAGTTAAATTTTAAAAGCGTTTAACGTCCCCCGACCCTCGCCGGCTCGTCTCTGTCTGGTTGGCCCCTCGCAGGCCAAGGCGAATACCTGGGGTGCGAAGAATATAACCCACTTCCGAGCGGTCGTCAAATTTTAATATTCCGTGGCATCGATTTTCCATCTGGACGCGGTGATTCTCGGAACGAGTCTCCCGTGATAGCCGAAATAAACCACGGTTCTGCTAACCAAATCTCTCGTATCACCCTCCTCTTCGAGGTTGGAGCTCGAAGATCCGCAAGTACGACTCATCGTTCGCTACTTCTACAATTTAAGGAACCCCGTAGCAATGTTTCGAACGAACTGTTAGAAAATTTGGAACCGCGCGGATCGAAATGGGTGAATCGATCTCCAATCGCGCACCAATCACCCCCGACTCGAGCAGCATCAGGGGGTGATTACCAAACTCGACAAAGACCGCGCTAATAGACCAGGAAATAATTAATGTCGCCACCCGCGTAGTAACCCGCGATTCCTCCTCCCGCGGCAGTTCCCGTGTCCCGTCAGCCCGGGGAACAAAGAACATTTTCCCCGATGCTCCGCGGAGGGTTAAGGTTATAAATAGTCCGCCTTCGGGAGGCAGTAAAGAAGAAGCGACTAGGCGGAGGGCGAAGTTGCTCGGAAGAAAACGAGAGAGGGAGGCTGGGAGAGTTTGTCAGCGCGAGCCAAATGAAATTGTATTAAAGTTTCACCTCGCAGCGGGCTCGGGGCGAGCGAGGCGGACAGGGAGGGAGGATCCGCGGCGCGTTGGGGTGGCGAGCCTGGGATAGGGACGGGAGGAACGAGCGGAACGACCCCGGCCAGGATATTAAAGCTTGTCGCTTTAGGACAAAATGAAGGCAAGAGTTCGGCGCGCGCGCTCCGAACAACGCTCCCTCGACACTCTCCGGCGAACCGTCCCTGGAAATATGAGATCCTTCGAAGGATACGCGCCGTAAACCGTTTTTATACCTTAATACGTATTTATGCGCCGCCAGCGCCACGCAGCCCCGGATGGGATCCGTCCGTGCTCCTTATTAACGCGCGCGAACTTCCTGCGGCGTCGCGCGGGGATGCGCGACCTTCCGTGCAGAAATTCGGCCGAATTGCCGCGCGATGCGTTCGAAAAGTGAAACGAGAAATCCATGTTGAAGGATAGCGGCTACGGACCATTCGCGCGAGACTCAACCCTTTCAGAGACCGTTTTATAAATTTATTTCGAGACAGAGTTCTCTCGCGATGCGAATACCTCGCGTGTGTCGCGATACCTCGTCGTTGGCACTTCTCGCAAGGGTTGCAGACGACGATATATCGGCGTTCGCCAACTAAAAGGGTCGGAAACCTCTCCCGTTCTTTTTCCATCGACCACCAGTTGTAATCCCGAGAATGAACACCACCTCTCGCAAACGAACTGCTCTCTTACCGCTAAAAAGGAACGCTTCCACTCGCGTTCCACGCTCGCGACCAGAGGAAGGGAAGAAAAAAAGGCGGGACGATTCCGGCCCCGATGAATAATGCACGCGGAGCGCGGCGTGCAGCCGCGAGCGACATTATTCCCGGCGTTTCCCGAAGGAAATTAGGAAACACGGGGCAAACGCAACGCCGCGTACCTGTATCGCGCCACGGCCAGTCACAAATGTAATATTCACGGAATAATACAGCCGTCGACGAGGCATCCGCCTCCTCTTTCCCCTTTTTACGCTCCCGTTTCCCGTCTCTGAACGTTTTAATAGAAACCGCGGCCCAAATACCGTCGCGGAATTAAACTATGGACGTCCAAGGGGCGCGCGACGCTTCCTGCGATTTTTGCCCTCTCGTGCAAATGGACCGACGCGTGCACCGAGGATATTACACCCGCCAAGCTTTTTACTCCGCATTCTTTTAATTCAAATCGTACCAGTCGACGTCGTCTCTTTTTTCAACCATAACAGGATAATTTGTATCATTTGCATCGTATTATTCGCACTTGGCTACTTTAATCGCGGGTACAGTCGACAAAGTCGTTTCCGTCACTCCGTCGAAGGTACGAAGAGATCGTCCTCGAGGAGCAACACGTTGGTTCGAGCCGCCCCGTAGCCGATTTGTCCCTGCCCAGCGATGGGGATCTGGTGGACACACGCGAGCACGCATCCTGCGCGAGCGCGCGCGCGCGGCTCGTTAATATGCGCGGGTATACGGGTCTGATTACGCGTAAGCTTTCTCAAGACCGGGCCCTATCTGGGCTCATCGGAGCCAGGAGAACCTGATACGACCGCGACGGTTATGTATATCCGTGCAGAAGTTCACAAAGACGCGAACCGACGTCTCAATTTTTTTCCGCCGCAGATAAGATTGTCCCGGGTCGCCGGGACGACCGGACGTTACCCTTGCCGATCCACCTACCGTCGCTTCGCTGCTGCTACCTGCAAACCTGCGAAAACGCCCGATCCTGTAACGTATGGACCGCTCTGAGAGCTGTTTTTGCGGTTGAGAGAGTAATTGTTGAGGAAGAGAAACCATTGGCGCGTGGATGACACTTGGATGACACTTGGGTTATAGTGATAGCATAAGAATAGCTGCGGAAACTTTTTATAGGGTGGTATGGGTGATTCTGAGAGCTGTTTCTGCGTTTAAGAGAGTAATTGTTGAGGAGGAGGAACCATTGGCACGTGGATGACACTTGGGTGACATTTGAGTTACACTGATGGCATAAGAATAACTACGGAAACTTTTTATAGGGTGGTATGGGTAATTCTGAGAGCTGTTTCTGCGTTTAAGAGAGTAATTGTGGAGGAGGAGGAATCACTGACACGTGGGTGACACTTGGATGACACTAATGGCGTAAGAACAGCTATGGAAACTTTGTCTAGGGTGATACAAATGATACTGAGAGCTATTTCTACGTTTAAGAGAGTAATTGTGAAGGAGAAGGAACCATTGACACTTGTGTGACACTTGGATGACCCTGATGGCGTAAGAACAGCTATGGAAACTTTCTCTAGGGTGGTATTGGAGGTACTTATGGAATTCGATTCGAACGAGGACTGATAATGAATTTAGGTCAGGCTCGAGACCCCTCGATTAGACGGAAAAATAGTTAATTCTCGTTTCGGAAGCGCCACCCCCGGCCAATAACTCGAACCGAAGGTCCACCGCCGCGGTATCCACGCTCGGTTCCGTCATCGAAGAATTCCCGGGCAATTTATTTTTTGCTCGCAAATCATTTTGCCCATTAGTCGACAGAGGAAGGAGGAGGAGGAAGAAAGGGCGGCCGCGAGGGGCAGCTGTCGGGACGGGCAGGAGGTGGCAGGCAAGGAGACGCTGGGACGAAGGGTAATCCTTCTGCTGATGTGTGTTACGAGGTCCACCCGCCCGCGCACTCATCATCACCGAGATAATGGAGTGGGCGTTACACACGGAGGAGAGATGCCGGATGGTTCCCCGGCCCGGACGAGCGATTCCCGCAACAAAAACCGCCACTCAACGACCCTGGACCGACTTGCACGACCATAAAATCATCCTAGTTCTCCGCCACCCCGCCCCCTTCGCTCTCTTTCCCTTTCTGCCTCCTCCTCTGTCCTCCCGCGTTCGCGCGCGCGTACGTACAGTGGTCCTCGATCGAACCTTTTTCGCGTTTCTCGCCTCGACTCGCAACTGCGGTTGCCAACTAATATCGCGAGGCTGTTCTTCTAATCGTAGACGTTCGATACGTATTCGCGAACGACCGTAAGCGTCGACCCCTAGCTCGCCTCTTCCCAACGAACGAGCCTCGGATCGCGTGCAGGAACTTGCCTCCTGATCTGCAGCGATGACAAGCCCGAGAGGACTCCTCCTCCTCTCGCTTCGCTCCTTCGTTCTTCGATCCCTCTGATTCCGCCTCGCCACTTTCGGCCTCGTTATCTGCGCATCTGATAATCGCCTTTCCGTCGTGCTCGGTTCAACGCATGACGACGGGGTGGCTAAGGGGTTGGGCTTAAGTGTCGGTTCCGTGACCCGTGTTTTTCGACGCTCGCGATCGGGTGGAGTGGCTAGCGATTTCGTACGAGTGTCGTCGCAGCAGTTGGGTTCGTACGTGCGCAAGGTTCGATAACTGGTTTTGGAATTATAGATCTATTGCAGTTAAGGTAGACTGAACTGAGTCAGATTTTGCTGTTGATCTTTTTCTTAACACGTTGACTGCCGACTACGAGATAACTGGTAGTTTGCGTTCTTGCCTAGGACGTTTACTTGTCATATTTCTGCAGCTACGATGAAATCTCGTAGTATGTCAGTGGAAATATTAATGGGTAGCCTCGGGTAGGTTGTCTTACACGAACAGGAAATATTATCAGAGTTTTTAATAATATAATATGATCAAGTTAAATTGACTCGTTAGATCGGAATCCAGAAAATTAGTATTTGTCTCAATATTTGTTATATGTACAGATTTCACAGATGGCAGCACTATGCATATCGCTTGCGTCTTTTCTAAATTACAAAAAACATATTTCTCAATGTCTTCAGTGAGATCGAAAATTCATTGGTTCTATTTTTATAAAAATTCTTACATTTTACTTTCGAGCAAGCTTTCATTCGTTCCCTCGATGAAGCACACCGTGCATCCCTCCTCGATCGCGAGGAAAACGCGTCCTCGGAGGGCACAGGGCTTGCCGTTCGATCCGCGGATGTTCATTGGCTCGAAAATTTTAATAACCCGAGCAACGATAGGTCGAAAGAGTACGCATGTCCAGTAGAGTGTCACCAGCGTGGCGACACGCGCCCCTGGTGACACACCGTCCCTCCTTCCCTCCCTTTCGTTACACCCTCTACTCTGTCGCTCGATTCATCGTGTCACAGAACAGGGAGGACCTAGCCGGAGTCCTGTCGAGGGTCTCGCGCAGGCGCTCTGCCTTCCAGGAGGTCCGGAGACACCCGCTGCTTTCTTTTTCCTTCGAGAAAAGTTCTCCAACGATTTTCGAGCCATCGAGGACGCGTGCACCGTCGCTAGTTCGATCGAACGTCTCAAAGAACGCGAACGCGTTCGACTCTGTCGTTGGAATTGTAATCCATCGCGAGCTGCGTCGATGAACGACGACCCTTCGAGTTGCAAAATTAATACGGATGGATCAGGCAGAATTTTTATAGCCGCTGCGTCGTTCACCGCGCGGAGGATGCAAGGGATCCAAAGACGTTCATCTGGCGCAGCAACGGAAGAATGGAAACAAGTAGTCTACCATAAATTGGAGAGGAACGGTAGCATAAAGTAGCGCTGGCGGCGGCGGCGGCTGAGGGGGTGGAAAAGGTGGAAGACGAAGATCCGTTGGAGGACGGATGAGGTGACCCGGGAGAGAGAGGTACTCGACGGAGTCCAACGTAGTCTCTTGGATCGATACGAACGGCGCGCGCTGTGTCCCCGTCTGCCATTGGTCATAGCAAAACCTAGACGTGCCCGGTTTTCTCCTTTCCTCCCGCCTCCCCCTTGTCCTCTTCGCCCTCTTCCGGTCAACCACCCCTTGGACTCTACAGTAGCACTCCATTTATCCGAGCCCCGTTCATCGGGATGAAATTTTGCTCGCGAATAGCGTCTCTCCTTTGTGACACGCGTCCAGTTTTTTTCATCCATTTCGTTCGAACAGACGGAGCTTGCGTTAAAATCTGTTTATGAATTTTATTACCGAAGAATTGGAAATTCCTCCATTTATGCCATTTTTTTTCTTCCAGTTTCATTCGCTCTACAGTTATTTTAGTTAATAGCCTATCAGCGTTTAATATTAGATTTTTCTCGTTAATATTTGTAGTCTAAAAGCTTGCAGAGTAGCGTCAAAATGGTAGATAATCTCGAATCCAACGTTATCCATGTTTTTAAAATATACTCTCTAATTAAATAATTTCGCTCGTCATTAGCGTGTCAGCTATAATATTAACGATACAGATATCTCGTATAACTACATTGTCCCTCGATGTGTTCGAATAAATGGAGTTCTACTGTATCTATATCTAGTCGACCTGGAAAAGCTCGACCAACCTTCCCCCTTTAACTCGTGTCTGCTTTATCCTCACTCTCGGAATACAGAACACCGTTCTCCAGCATTTGTGCTTCTCCGTTGTCAAATACGCTCTTGGCTGTTTCTATGCTGCGCTCTTTTTTCGTTTTTAACACACCACAGCCAGATTGGTTGGTCAATAGTTATCGTACGTCTTGTATGCGATCGACGATAGAGAGTTGAGGACCGAAATTGAGGCGATCGAGTTGAAAACAAATTAACAAACGAACGAAGATCGAATGATCTTCTTTTGAAAAGAGCGAGCAGAGAAGAAACAGATTGGGTTTGGATAATTGATGATAAATAACGTTACGTCGCAACAGATAAAGTATCGTCTCAAACAAGTCGAGAGTCCATCTTCCGATGCACCATTGCGCTACCAGCGGAAGCTGATCGCGGGTCCTTGAAAACATTAACAATGCCATTACCGAGCTTCGCAAAAAATTCTGAACGATAAGTCGCGAACGGAATCTTTATCCTTTGATGAATAGAATTTCCGTTATGTTGATAGTCTTCGTTACCAAGAAGCTAGCAACGCGTCTAATTACGCGTCGAGTTACTGTTGCGTAACAAACTTCGTAACGAGTCGTAACGACGACTATTCGTCAAAGTGACGTGCGTGAGAGTGCGCGAGGAATTGTCAATGCAACGATCCAGAAGTGGAGAACGCGCTGTAACCTTCGAATCGCTCGACCCAATATGGAGATGTCGCCTGACGATGGTCCGCGAT
The DNA here is from genome assembly GCA_963969225.1 of Xylocopa violacea. Taxonomy (NCBI): domain Eukaryota; kingdom Metazoa; phylum Arthropoda; class Insecta; order Hymenoptera; family Apidae; genus Xylocopa; species Xylocopa violacea. The sequence continues at coordinate 36,407,354 of CAXAJV010000005.1, read as the reverse complement.
TTCAAGCAAATTCCCGTTCGAAATCTTCGATCACGCATTCTCCATATAAAATTGCGCGGTATTTTTTTTGAAAAGCCGATCGAGAACATAAATTGCCGCGCACGCTCGACATCTGGCAACGTTAGCCAGCGGGTACGGCTGTCAACGAGCAGCCTCGAATGGCGGGAACGTCGTCGAGGACATTCGGCGACGACTTTGGCCGCGATGGCGGCGTGTGTACCTCCGCTCGGAAACGGCTGTTGAATATGGATGAGTCCGAGTCTCATGCTCGCTACGCGGAGACATAATTGCCTTAATTAACGCTAATATGTTAAGTCGCGCTGGCTTCTTTTGTTCATCGCCATGCTGCGAGTCGGCGGGGACGCTCGTTCGCCGGTTAGATCACCGGTGTACGCGGCTGCACGTGATTCCTGCTGGTAACTAGGCTATCCGTATGAAATATCGACGTTTGCGTTCGAGATACGCAAGATAAGGCTGGATGCCTCCGATGTTTAATTGCTGGAGAAGCCACGATCGCTTATAGGCGGTAATTGCCGGTGTCGTGCGTAACACCGTTCACCAGCTCGCAGGAAAGAGTTCGCTCGTCTCGCTCAGGAAAATAAATAATAAACCGCCACGTACGCAGCAGTATAATCCGCGCAGAGATGCATCGATTAGGGACACCGATTTCGGAGGAAATAATTCGACGGATTTAAACGAAAAATTTCACGCGCACCGATTCAAACATCCGTATTCGCAATCTACGCTGAAACGTGCACCGCAAGCTTTTTAACATCGCACATTTTTCGTACGACTTTACTGTTATAACAGAGCGCGTTGCTTTCCTCCAATTACACGCGATTCATTTCTATAGCCTCCTACATTATGTATGATCAATCGGATTGCGTTTCGAGCGAGAAAAAAAGGGGTACGTTGATCGATAAAAGAAATTCGCTCGTTCACGTCCTCCTGGTTAGCAAACGAGACGAAAATTCACTCAGGAGCCGCGGATCTTCGACGAAATCCCGCTGTATCCGTATCCGACTTTCGACTCGCTCCTCTTCCATCTTCGGCTCGACTGCGTCGCGAGAGTTTATCGAACTTTCGGCCAGGCAGACGTTAGTCGCGCCGCGACTCGACGCGCGCGCTCGCTCGCGTTTTCTTTACGAAACGAACGGAATGCATAAGTATTTCCGGCGGTGTCGGGGCCCGCGCAGGGAGGATTCCCCGATGCGACTTCCGGCTGCGAGGCGAGCTAGTGTCCCTAATTACCGTGTCGGTTCATGAATACGATTGCCGCGCGACGCGGCTCGCCGCGGCACGGAAGCTAGCGTGGCGTCACCGGTTGTTACTCCGCTCATGAATTTATGTATCTGCATTCTCGAGCGCGGTTCGAGGCGAACTCGAGCCCAGAGGAGGACGTCGGACGACGCCGGTGAAGAAGAAGGATCGTCCTCGCTCCCGGTCCCTGCCCGCTTCCTTTTACCCTTTGGCACGCCTCGGTGCCCCCGGAACGGTGTCGCGGATTCGTGCCGACCGGATGGACGCGACGGTTGCGCGGTGCTTTATGTACGATGGTCCACGTTGTTGGAATTGTTGGGTCGAAGGGAAAAAAGTTCTGCTCCTCGAAGAGTCCGTGTAAAAGTACTCTGGGAGTATTTGAATTGCCATTTTTGACGTTGGCCAGTGTAGAATCGTGCGTCTGTGAAGTTAGACCTCCCTATTTTTGCGTAACCTAGCAAAGGGTTACACTCTTTACCGATTTAAATTTGCGATTTGCACTCGCAGACTTTTTTATAATAATATTTTAGCAATATTCTATCGATACTTTTTATTGTCAGTATTTCCTAGCAATAGAAAATTTCCATTTCAAGAAAACATTCAATTTTTCAAAAAGCTGCGGTGGAATAAGTCTAACTTCTGTAATCGCTAATCAGTCCGTCTTCGAATAAAAATACTCTGAGAGTATTTGAATTGCCATTTTTGACGTTGGCCAGTGTAGAATCGTGTGTCTGTGAAGTTAGACCTCCCTATTTTTGCGTAACCAGAGGTTACGCTCTTTACCGATTTAAATTTGCGATTTGCGTTCGCAGACTTTTTTATAATAATATTTTAGCAATATTCTATTGATATTTTCTATTGTCAGCGTCTCCTAGCAATAGAAAATTTCCATTTCAACAGAAAACAGTCAATTTCTCAAAAAGCTGCGGTGGAATAAGTCTAACCTCCGTAATCGCTAATCAGTCCGTCTTCGAATAAAAATACTCTGAGAGTGTTTGAATTGCCATTTTTGACGTTGGCCAGTGTAGAATTGTGCGTTTGTGAAGTTAGACCTCCCTATTTTTGCGTAACCAGAGGTTACACTCTTTACCGATTTAAACATTTACGCTCGACGACTTTGTTATGATAATATTTTAGAAATATTCTATCAATATTGTCAGCGTCTCCCAGCAATAGAAAATTTCCATTTCAACAGAAAACAGTCAATTTCTCAAAAAGCTGCGGTGGAATAAGTCTAACCTCCGTAATCGCTAATCAATGTCCCCTCAGAGGGAACATACGAGCGCAAAGGGTTAATCGATAGCTTTTGCATCGTCGCAGCATCGCGCACAGAGGTTAGAACGGAGGGAATCTTTTAATTCGCCGACGAATCGAATCGTCGGAAAGGGAGATCGTGGGTCGAGAGCGCGCGTGCACAGCTCAGACGCCGCGGAGTGTATTATATGGGTGGAAGCCAATTATTCGTGCGGCTGACCCTGAAGGCAATGATAACTGCGGGCGGCGCATAATTTTGAGCACCACCAGCCTGCCGCGGCAGTACGTAACTCTGCCGGACTTGTAATGAAGATATAACCCTTGCCGACTGCCGAGACATCTTTACGTCCGAGAATGCCTGGCTTGTTACTCGCTTATGATGCCAAGGACTACGATACGCGCCTCTTCCTGTCCCCCTTCGGTTCGTTCGACGTCCCCGTACCTCGCCAATGGCGATCCCAACGGCGATTTCTTCCCTCTCACCCCTGTTTCGATGGTTTTCAACGCTCGTCTTCTCGCGAGGAGCTGTTTCGCGCGTCGCATTCGAATTTTCAAAATGGTGGATAGAGCAAGAGGTTAACCCTATCTAAGGACTCGTGGGCTAAACCGATTTAATTTAATGTTCGCAAAATATATTTCCAGATTACAGTCGATTTCTATGCTCGCTCGTTACAAATCTTTCGCGTTTCTTTTCTAACGCTTGTCATTCCTTTCCAAATCACTCATACGGGTTAATCGCTCGCGTCGTACAAGCTCGCACGACCATTCCCACACTATCGATAGCCTTCCTGCTGAATTTTATGGAGAACGTAGAAATTAATAGCGTACGCCACGGACTAGGCGCACGATGGTATTGAGACGTCGGATGAAATTGGAATTGTTGTCTGCGGAGTATAAAATCGGAATGGCGCCGTTCGTGGCGTCGTTTGATGGACAGTTGTGGTTTACGATTTTCTAAGCATTTAAAGTGGTCGTGATTTATCGAGACACTTATGGTGGAGTGGACACCTTTAGTATGGACGAGTCGTTCTAAGTTCGAGCTGCACTCGAAGCGATTTCATAATTCACGCGTACGTATCAAAGAGGTCGGAGCGAAAACGCGGCTCGAAAATAGAAATCGCAATTTTCCGCCGTTCGCTCTCGTTTTCATCCGAGCTACGTATTTTACAGCGACGAGTATTAAATTTTTTCCATTTACCGACCCTCCCCAACGGTAACGTCGGTCGTCGACGGGTTCGCGGTTGAATCCGTTCGTTTTTCATTCTCCGGCACCCTCCGCTGTTGTCGCGGCTGGGACGCGAATTATTGCGGGCTCGCAACGAACGACGGGAGGGATGATTAACGGTTACGCGGGCTCAGTTTTCCAAAGACAATTATTTAACTCGTCAATATTGAACAACGTTCAATTAGAGGCAAATTGAAATGAACACCGTGGGTACACGCTCCGTGCCCCCGCGCGGACGCTGATACAGCGATACCAGCGTCGGTTTTAAATCCCCCATACGCGACGTCCGCCGGTACGCGAATGGAAATCCGTCGACGCGACGAGCTGGATATCGAATAACATTTATTCGTCCGTAGGGACATCCGCGTCGAAAACTGGACGAGACTGCTTTTTCACGAAGATCGTTGAAATAAAACCTGCACAAGCTTGGTCGCCTCCAACCACGAAATATGGTCGCGAATCGAACGTTCCTCCGCCATATTGAAATAAAAGAAATTACTAGCGAATGTTTAAAAGATAGACATATAAGAATAGACCACGATAGTGGACGTGAAAAGCGATATAGAAATAAAAGGAGAAGGTCTTCTCTGAGGTACAAAGGATGAGCAAGTGGCTACAGAAGACTAGAAGAGTTGGAACTTGGAAACTATGATTTAAGATGTTCGTAGCAGAACGAGCTTCGAGAAGTTTATCTCTCGTCGTCGATGTTGTCAGAGAGTTGGTCGTGCAGCGTTAATCCCATCAGAAATCCGGCGCTGGCCGTTTTTTTCAGGGATGGCCATCGGCGCGACGATCGCGAACGTGATCCGTGAAGAGCCTCCGCGGAGGGAGGAAAACGGCGAGAGCGTATCGGTTCCCTCGTTTCATCGGGCTCTCCAATAAGAGTACACCTATAATTTATAATGTGGCTCGGGTACCCAGCCTAATGGAAAAATGCGTTCCGGCCAATTTTACGCGCAGCCGTCAGGCCAGGTTGTCGGCCAGCGCAACCAGGCGGAGGGAAAAAAAGGGAGGAGGGAAATGACGTTGAGGCTAGGGACGAGGGGAAACGCGCGACTGTGCGAAAGTTCGCTCTGCAGCGAGATGAACCTGGGATTCGACCCTCGAATTTCATTTCGACGGCCACGCGCTGATTCTTCGAGCGGACTGTGTCTCGCGCGAAAAATGGCGAACGTTTACAGTTACGTTAATCAATTTTGTCGATTCTACGCGGCGAAGACGCTGTTCGCGCGTTGTGACGCGAGCTGTAGAAATCGCAGGTGGTGTTCCGCGCGATCCCGTAGGAAATACGGGCACGATTGAATTAGACGACGCGCGATCCGTCAGGGATGCAACGAAATCACTTAGGGACGGCGTAAATGTCGCCGTTAAATTACGGTTAATGCCGTGGTGGACGTCACGAATCGAGGCGGCTGGTAATCGATGAACGAGCCCCGGCGGATTCCGTGGAAAACCGGCAAATGTGATTTTAATGTCAAGCGGCTCGCGAGAGCCTCGTATTTTCCACGGGCGTGTCTCTAACGACCCGGCTCTCGGTCGCCCGCGGCTACTTTTACCATTTTGTTACGTTACGTTAGGTTACGTTACGCTCGTTCGTGGTTCACTGGCACACCGTGCCACATCTATTATGAACGCGAAGCGACTCGGGGCCACTTCGAGTGGGAATTGTTGCAGCGGCTGTGCACACCCGACGAGAGAAGCGCACGAAATTCTAACTCGGATTTTGCGGATCCTCGACGGATAGACAAAGAATTTTTAATTATCAGAAATCTCGAAAATTTACGAGAACGATAATCGCGTTCAGAGATTCACGCGTCTCTTCTCTCTCCCTCGGATCTATTCTCTAATCGATCCTCTAATCGTTTTCCAAACTGTGTTCCGCGGAACACTGGTGTCCCACAAACGATTACCAAAGTGTTTTACGAAATTCGAACCAACTCTCGAAAGGAATTATAACCGAAAGACGAAATTAATTGTAGTTTTCCTTAAAAATTTTACAGCTTAAAAAGCGCTCCGCGATGAGAAAAGTTCGGGGAACGCTGCCCCAACCGTTTCCCCTCGAGCATAAAATTCCGAAGAAGTCCCGCGTTTTTTTACCTTTTTACGATTAGTAAACCAGCCCCTAACGCAATTTTCGTTTTATACCCACGGTGAAGAGAAAGAGAAAATGAACGCGCGACGGCTAATCCGTTAATGACCGCCAAATGAAAATATGAATATTTTCAGGGAGAGCTTTGAGAGGCGAGAGCCAAGGTACATCGCGTGGCACCGATTCCAGAGGGACCTCCTCGTCGCATTAAAACGTTAACGATCCCAGGGGCTGATTCTCGGTCGGGCGAAATACGAGACGCGTCGTTAGGGGCTCTGGTCGCGTTAATGACGGAATCTTTCCGTCCCCTTTTTTTCCCCCGCGAGTTCGCTCCTTTTCCGATGGAACTTCTTACGGGCAACGCGCCCGTGGCTAAAAGGATTCGACAATAAACAACGCCTCTAAATTAGCCGTGGCATCGCGATCTGCGTCAGAAATGCTCGCAGTCGCCTGTTCCGGCACGTTTCAACCCCTCTTTCGCTATCGCAGCAACGAGACAAGTTTTCGAATGCAGTTTCGTCTCTTCTCATTAACCCTTTGCACTCGAGGACTCTTTCGACTCGAGACCATTTTGGTTACATTAAAGTGATCTTATACTCGAACATACGTGTACAGATAAAAAAATTTCAGTGATTTACTTATTTCTACGTTTTACGTAACGAAATCTGTTAAATGTTACGCTCTGTGATCAGTTTTTGTGTGATATTTTACAAAACAATCCCTGAGATGCATCCTCGATTTGCCACGGCACGTATCACGGTAATTCGAGGCTTCACGTCTACCGCCAGGCTTAAGTCAGAGCAGACCTTGCATCCCCTTTCAAAACAACATGGAGCTTTCCATTTGCTCGACAACGAAAAATCGAATTCGCCTTCACTCGAACTAATTTCATCTCTATCCATGTTTATAAAGTTCGACAACTTTGAGAGTACTATTCTCACTGCTACGACTGTAAAGTTCAGACCAACGCTCAGAACCCAAGCCAAGCTGAGTCTGATATCTTATTAATGGTCGCGTGAAACGCCAGGGTACCTTAGTGGCGCCTCTCGAGCGCAAAGGGTTAACGCTTCGACGTTCGCGAAAAGAAAAATGGTCCACAAAATGAGAGACACCCGTATTGGTTTCAGACCGTCAAGAGACGCACGATGGATCGGAAGCGGAGCGTCCTCTCGTCGCCCGTCGACGCTCGAGGAACGCGCCTTATCGCAGGTTAGTGTATCTAATTACCCGTGCCGTTTCACGTCAACGATTTGCAGTGATTTACGGCGAAATTGTGGCGGCGACCTTCGTCCAGCCTGGCGCTGGTTCCGGGACAAGGGTCGGGGAGAGCGTAGGGACGCGTTCGGGAGGGGAAAGGGGAACGAATCAGCTAAGCGGTCCGCGGGTAAAAGAAGAAAAAAAACCGCTAAAGGATTCGGTCATTTATCACGGCGTTGCTGGCCCCGGGGCAACACGGGAACGAGAAGGGGAGGAATATAATCCGTTGGACAGACTAATCGCGGACTAACTATCCGCGTATTATCTACAATAATTTCATGGTACCGGCTAGAAGAGGTGGGGGGTCCTATATCCGCGCCGATAATGGGCGAAATGTGCTTCAAAAAAGTCGCGGAATGACGAATAGCTGACGAGCGCATGGGATCTAGAGGCGGTACGTTGCCAACTATTCACGTGTTACCAACAATAATTTCATGGTGCACGGTTGAAGAATTACGGGGTCCCATGGCTGGCAACGGTGACGGGCGAAATGTACTTCAAAAAGCGGTGGAATGACGAATAGCTAACGAATACAGGAACCTTCGAGCCGGTGAGGTACCAACCAATCCCCAGATGGTATCTGCAATAATGTTACGGTGCAGGGTTCTATCTTCCATGGACGGGCGCGGAGTGTGCTTAAAAAAATGCTGGAATGACGAATAGGCAAGGAGTACGTGCAACTTCGAAATAGTAGGGTACCCAGCCGCCCATATTATCAGCAACAATGTTTCGACGCTAGGTTAGAGGACGATCAAATTCGATATCCGCATTGGTAATGGCGAGATTAAAGCGAGATCGTTATTTCGTAACGTTAACTACAATCGACCAACAATCGTCGACTTGGAACGCGAATGCTTCGAAGAAGTTCTAATCGAACTGGCAACTCTGAGCGGATTATCTGCGTATCGACTTAAAAAATAGCCGAAAAATAACAAGGCAACCTCGCGTGCGCGTTCGCGTTACGCTTCGAAACAGCGGAAGCGGCGTAAACCCGCCGACTGCGGCGCAACGGAAATAGGCATTTCGCTCGGTTTTTTTACTCTGTTTTGAAATAAAGAAAACCCGGGATATTTTGGCCATCAATCCAGTCTGGGATCAATTTACAGAGTGTACGCGGTGTTTTGGTCAGCGAAACGCCGGGTCCCAATCCGCGGCCGGCTATTTTTGCACGTTGCGGTCTGCGCACTCCTACCTGACCGCGTAAATATACCAGCCTGGCCGTGCCGCTGCAATTTTGAGGCCTGTCGCGCGTAAATAAAGTGAACTCGAGCGTAGAAATTAATTAGTGTACCGACCACGGGGGCAAAGTATAGGGAAAATCCACCGACACCGGGGCATTTAATTGACAAACAAATTTCATTAGCCCATTCGCTTTACGTGTGTAAGCCGTCCCGTCTAATTATTACGCGTTTATTAACCCCCAATCGTTTCGTTCTTGCGTTACGATCCCAATAATGGGGTTGCCTTTTTTCCGCAAAATTGTATAATTCACGCGGTTCGTGTGGATTTATTTCGTTGCGCGATACACGTTATAATCGTTAGTGTACGAGATTCAAAATATAAAACGAAAAAAAATGGAAAAAAGGAACCAACAACACACGGAGTTCCCAAGCGGTCACCCATCTAAGTACTATCCGTGCCTAACGCAGCTTAACTTCAGTGATCGGACGAGAACTGGTGTACACCTGCGTAGTATGATCGTTGGTTAAGAACTAAAGTTTCGTAACTGGTATATAAAGAGCACACATGTATGAAAAATAAGAACATAATTCGAATAATAATTTAACTACAGTTCCATGGTGTCATAGCGTGATCGATAATGATATAGTTGAGGATATCGGTTGGAAGATATTAAGTACACGAACGACTGACTACAGAACAAAAAAATCGCTCCATCTGGTGTCATCTAGAGTGATCTGCGTAAAGTACCTCGTACTCGATCGCTGTCGCGATCTTTTTTATCTTAGTAGGTACGTAAACGTACTTCTAAAGCGCGACGGACAAATTGCACGCGACTCGAAGAGTTACCATACCACGCTATATTTGTGCATCGATGAGTATAAAAGGATTAAAGAGGCAGGACAATTGGGGACATATGGAGGATCGTTGCCAAGGTATACGCGTCAGGGTGCACATATAACGCCTTCAAATTACAGAGTGGCCAAGGTCCATCCATCACAACTGGGCCCATGGGACGGTCTCCGCGCACCGCCCCACCGTTTAAGTCGTTAGCAATTTCCTGCACGGGACTATTTTCGGACCCAAATTCCATATGGTCCGATAATATCCGATAATACGGCCGACCAGCAGATTGGATAAAGGATGTTCGTTTTATTTCGTCGATAGTCGGTGTCCGGTCGATCGGATTATCCGTTAGAAACCTGGTCTTTTGTAGAAATTTCGCGATCGTCCAGACCATAACTCGTGGATTCGCCTGGTCTTCTTTGATCGAGGACCGCGAGATGCTTTCGATAACAGTAATCTTCGCAGAAAATGCTTTGGCCTAAGTAATTCGCTTGTAGGAGCTGTTTTAGGTAATAAGATTCCCTCTGCGGATACGCTCTGGATCTAATTTCCAGTTTCCATTTAAGACTTTGCAAATCTAGAATGCAAGAGCATTGAAACTCTAGAGTTTTAGAATTTTAAATCTCTAAACACTCTAGTACTTTAGAAATCTATAATTTTATAGTTCTGAAACTTCGAAACTCTGTAATTCTAATACTTTACGCCTCTAAAAACGCAAAACTTAAAATTTCTATAACAGTAACTTAACATTACGCGTAATTCTAATTATGCAAGACCCCAAAGCTTTATTTGCGTTATCTTTATCGACAGAAAACTAGTTTACCAACGCAGCGCACGAAACGTTCGAAAGACTAACCTGTAACTACTTCAGATAGCAGCACCACACGGAAGTTTTGTACATACAAAGCTCGTTCGATAACACTTCCGGAAATTTAAAAAATTCAATCGATTAAACGAACCATGCTTTTGCTTATTTTCGTTTAATAATGCGTAATAATTAATAATGCGTACGCAACGAAAACACCTTTTAGATAAAAAACCTGATACCGAAATGAAAACCATTTGCACGCAAACCTCTATCGAAGCCTTCCACTCGAAAGAAAAAGCTGTACAAGACAGCAACGTAGGAACTGACGAAAATCACTTTGCTCCATCGTTCGTTGCTTTGGAACGAAAAAAGTTGCCGATGTATTGGAATATCGACGAGGATCCTGCTCCTCAGTGGTTGATCGAGGAAGCCCTCGCCAGAGAAATTAAAATATGCAAGGAGTATGTGTATTAAAATATTGCAAAATCCAAAAGAACTCTAAATATAATCAATATTCATCTATTCTGTCCCCACACGTGTTTTCTTAACACATTCGCAACCGCTGACGTGAATTCACGTCCTTGCAAATTCTACTTCTGGTTGTTGTTGTCGTGAATTAGGTCTTGCAATTCCTTTTTATCTCAAAAATCACATATTTACAAGATTGATACTTCGAAACAAATTTTATAATCTTTATCCTCGCCTCAACGATACAAGTTTGCAGCTACCAGCTTCGAAATTTCATTATTTTCCAAAGGTATTCGGTATTAGATATGCAAAAAATTTGCCGCTCGTGAATGTGTTAAGATAAAAAAAAAGTATATAATACAATCCACATTTTCAACACGAAACAAAGGACAACTTTTTTGCAACGATATATCCAATCAGCTGAACTAACGCAAAATTTTACTTTTCCACGCGCAACGAAATATGCACGCCGAATCGAATCAGCGCAGGGAGCAACGGACAAAAGGAAACGTATCGCCGAACAAGGAGATCCAGTGAGTTTATATAGAGTGTACAGAAAAAACGAGACGATGTTTAATCGAAAAAATTCAGCAATTTTCCTAGCCCGCTAGAAATTTCGGAGAAAATTCAATCGCGCGGAAATATGCCAGAATTAACGTGGCTGCGGGTTAATAAAAATTTTCTATTGTACACTTGAACAGAGGGGAGGGAAAGGAATAAATGAAAGTAGAACTAGATATTCGATAAAATTCCGACACACAATTTAATTGTAACATATTACGCGAGGGCTGAGGCAGCCATTTTAATGAAGGATTTGAAACCTATTGAATATACGTCGCGTATCAAACCTTATTAAAATGTCCCACCAAATAGCGTTATTTTCTGGAGTATTTTGATGGCGCAATAATTCTCAATTAATTGTAGATACGAAACGATCATATCAGAATTGGAGGCAAAGCTTGTTAAGACAAGAGAAGACCTCGAAGAAGCTTTGGAAGCAAAGGCAATCGTGAAAGAAAAATATAAAAAGTAATACATAAATGATAATAAATATAAGTGAAGAGATATATATGTACATTTCAGTGAAATTCGTGTCTAATTTAGATCCTTGGAAAATCTGAAGGTAGAAGCTCGCAAAGAGAGAGAGGTACTGCAGGAGAGAATCGTACGGATTTGTACTTCCGTTTTAGAAAATTTCGGTCCCCGTTCGATGGACCGCGGAAGAAGTAGTGGTTACAAAGTGAAATCTCGCAGAAAATTGAAATGTCACGATAGGATTACGAGAAAGTTGCAGAAAAAAGTACGAACGACAGCTTTTTATGATATCGTACACCTAATTATTCATTTGCAGCCTCCTATAACGCGATTATGGAAACTACGTTATAAGAAACTCAGAACTAAGGAAAATATAAATTAGTTTGATTCGCGTTACAAGAGTAGCGCATTATAAGAGTACTACTGCTTTCTTAGAGTATTGTTCTCTAAGAGTACTACTGCTTTCTAAGAGTACTGCGCTCTAAGAGTACTGCCCTTTAAAAGTACTGCCCTTTAAGAGTACTGCCCTTTAAGAGTACTGCGCTCTAAGAGTACTGTCCTTTAAGAGTACTGTCCTTTAAGAGTACTGCGCTCTAAGAGTACTGCGCTCTAAGAGTACTGTCCTTTAAGAGTACTGTCCTTTAAGAGTACTGTCCTTTAAGAGTACTGTCCTTTAAGAGTACTGTCCTTTAAGAGTACTGCGCTCTAAGAGTATTGCCCTCTAAGAGTATTGCCCTCTAAGAGTATTGCCCTCTAAGAGTACTACTGCGCTCTAAGAGTACCGCGTTTTAAGAATATTGCAACTATTTATCTCCATACGTATCACACAAATCGTGGATACGATCGAAAGTACCTATACGTGTCAGATGTTCTTTTCTTCGTCAAATAAAAAGCAATAAATCGTACATAAAATGCGACGAACGTCGAGTCTCGATCGAAACAACGGGATGAACGGTTCGTTTCATCGGTTTCGCTCTTGTCAGCTGCGGATGGCGACGGCCAGATCGAACAAATTGAAACTGGAATTGTCGGCGGCTCGCGAAACGCTGAAAAACAAATCCGAGGAGTACGAATCGATCAGAACGTGCTTCGAGCAGCTGAAACGGGAAATGGACGCCACAGAGACGAACCTGAACAATCTAATCGCCGAGAATCTCTCGCTGAGAAGAAAGATGGACGACACGCGGGACTGGCTGCGGAACACGGTTGGAAAGGAACGGGACGCGTACAAGAATAGAGAGCTGGCGAATCTGAAGAAGAAAGTCGAAGAGGATTCGAACACCATCTCCCAACTGAGAAACAAGTATACATTTATTTTATGGAACGCGCGATTGGATTGCTATGAGATAATTAGAGGGAGAGATAGAGAGTTGCCTCTTTACTTTCTACGCGGAAATTGCAACTTTTTGTAAATTAATTGCAATTTTTGTAAAATTAATGGAATTTAATTATTCAGACTAGTGCGATTGGAATCGACGAACGCCAACAAAGGGTTTCTACTGAACAGTTACAAAAGTCAGCTGACGGAATTATCTAAAGAAAAGGATCAATTGTTATCAAAAATAAGTAGCTTGGAGAACGAAATTAGCAATGTTCGAAGCAGCAATTCGCAGCTGAAAGCAAAAGTACATATTCATGTGAAAATTGTCGAATAGAATTCGTATTTCACATCGTGAACGCACTTCATTATCGATCGATGTAATTTTTGTTAAACAGATTTCGGTTTTAAACTGCGAGAAAGAAAAATTACTCTCAGACAATGAAAAATCGAAAACGAGCATAACTGAAAAGGTGAGGGCACGTCTTAAATTGGACGCTTGTAATAGAATGTTTATTGGATGTCCTATTTTTAGATGGAGACGCGATTAGCTAAAAAATGCGAGGAAACAGTACAACAGGAAACTGAAGCCATTAAGGCTAAATACGACGAGACTGTTAAGTCTATGAAGACAACAGTGCAACAGGAAACTGAAGCTATTAAAGCCAAATACGACGAGTCTATCAAGTCCATGAAGACAAAACTGACGGTCGCTAAAAATCTAAGTACCGAATATGCAAATGCGATTAAGGTATGGAATGATAAATTACTAAGATACAATTTAATGTACATATTCGACCAGATAATACTGTTTATGTAGTGTATAATCATCAACGAGTATAGGATGGATCACTCAACTAACGAGACTTTGCCTTCGACGCTTTGAATTAGTAATTCAAATAAGTTTTCATTAGTAATGAAAAAGCATAGCTTCTATTCTACCTTCTATACCTTAGAACGAAGCATTTAGGAAATTAAATTCAAAAGAGAAGTTGATATAATCTCATGAAGTTTCTTGAGTTTTGTAGATTAATTTCAGAATCGAGATTTTCTTGTAAAGTTTCCAAGTCCTGGAACACACCTGCAAAATTTAACCCTTTGCACTCAGATGTTTCCTCTGAAGAGATAGCAAAACTGAATAGTGATTACAGAGGTTAATGCAAAGTTAATGTTTTCCTGAAGTTTTTTATTGATATAGAAAGTTTCTATTTCTATAACAGAAACTATTGTATAATTACAGTTAGCAATAGAAACTATAATTAGACAACAGCTTCTATTGCTAACATCTGGGAAGCAGCTGAGTGCAAAGGGTTAAAGTAGATCTTAAACTACTTAAATCTAGTACGTAGTCCTTAGCATGATATCGTTTTCGAGAGACCGGTCTCTCGAAAACGATACCAAGTACCCAGGTCCACCAACGGGGAGGTGACTACGCAGGGACCCATCCCTAAACCCTAATCCCATCCACCCTCCATTACATATTTACGATCTCGTTACAGAAGGTACCAAGATCTGACTCTACTTGAATTTAATGCACGCGAAGTCCATAATACATTTTCTAAAATCTATCAGATACTTAGAAACTGCAGTATGGACTTTACGAAAGGGGTGACGAGAAATGCCACTGTCTTACCCGAAGAGAAATTTCTAAAGTGACTCTACTAACACTTTCGAGAAGCGAAAGTGTCTCGCAAAAGGTTCTACGGTTCGAAACTCTAATTCTCTAATAAAAATTTATACGAATCTCGATAAAAATTGAAGCAAAATTGAAGCAAAATTAAGTTAAACTAAAGTTAAGAAAAGAAACTGAGTTGAAGCGAAAATGGAGATAAATTTCGCGACGCGACCGAATAGAGCACTCTAACCCCATGCTTCCACATTAGCCATTAGGCGAATCGTACGCGACGCGTTTCGCGATCAAGTTATGCCACGTCTTACATTGAAACAATCGAAACATCGCTCTCCCCGATGGTGAATGTCGGTCCCACCTGGACCCCAACGGGGCCAAGCACATGGATTGCTCTGCGACGAAGACGAATCGAAGTAGACCACCCCAAAGTGGGGTAGGAGCTACACGGTTCGTCTTCGTCGTGAGCGCATCCATGGCTAATCCCGCTGAAGTCCAGATGAGCACCGCAAACGACACATCGGATTGATCGAGTCCCGACTGTCTCACTGCGTGACAATGAAAGTCGAAATCTCGAGCGAATAGAGAAAATCTACGAAGCATAAAGTTAGAATGCTCAAGAGAACTAAAAGTTCTGTCTTGATAAACGAGGGTGGGGAGAAAAGGGGATGGTTATTTCTCTCCCCGGGTAAGAAAATGTATTTCTTTACAATATGATTACAATTAAATTACTAAGATGTACAATATGTAAGTACTTATGACTAATAAACGCACGCATCCCACGGCGATGTAACAGCGATGTGACGGCGATGTAACGGCGATCCAACGGCGAACAGAGAAATTAAAGTAAATCAGAATAAAGCCCGAATTAAATGAATTTCCAACCATCAAGCGTCGAACCATGAAACGTCGAACCATCAGACGTCGAACCATGAGAAGTCGAACCATGAGAAGTCGAACCATGAGAAGTCGAACCAGGAGAAGTCGAATCATGAGAAGTCGAACCATGAGAAGTCGAATCATGAGAAGTCGAACCATGAGAAGTCGAACCATCAGACGTCGAACCATGAAACGTCGAACGATGAAACGTCGAACCATCAGACGTAGAACCATCAAACGTAGAACCATCAAATGTAGAACCATCAAACGTAGAACTATCAAACGTAGAACCATCAAACGTAGAACCATCAAATGTAGAACCATCAAACGTAGAACCATCAAACGTAGAACCATCAGACGTCGAACCATCAAACGTAGAACCATCAGACATCGAACCATCAAACATAGAACCATCAGACATCGAACCATCAAACATAGAACCATCAGACGTCGAACCATCAAACATAGAACCATCAGACGTCGAACCATCAAACGTAGAACCATCAGACGTCGAACCATCAACCATCAGACATCGAACCATCAAACATAGAACCATCAGACGTCGAACCATCAAACATAGAACCATCAGACATCGAACCATCAAACATAGAACCATCAGACATCGAACCATCAAACATAGAACCATCAGACGTCGAACCATCAAACATAGAACCATCAGACGTCGAACCATCAAACGTAGAACCATCAGACGTTGAACCATCAGACGTCGAACCATCAAACGTAGAACCATCAGACGTTGAACCATCAAACGTAGAACCATCAGACGTCGAACCATCAGACGTCGAACCACCAAACGTAGAACCATCAGACGTCGAACCATCAGACGTCGAACCACCAAACGTAGAACCATCAGACGTCGAACCATCAAACGTAGAACCATCAGACGTAGAACCATCAAACGTAGAACCATCAAATGTAGAACCATCAAACGTAGAACTATCAAACGTAGAACCATCAAATGTAGAACCATCAAACGTAGAACCATCAAACGTAGAACCATCAGACGTTGAACCATCAAACGTAGAACCATCAGACGTCGAACCATCAGACGTCGAACCACCAAACGTAGAACCATCAGACGTCGAACCATCAGACGTCGAACCACCAAACGTAGAACCATCAGACGTCGAACCATCAAACGTAGAACCATCAGACGTCGAACCATCAAACGTAGAACCATCAAACGTCGAACCATTAAACAGTGAACAATCAAACGTAGAACCATCAGACGTCGAACCATCAACCATCAGACATCGAACCATCAAACATAGAACCATCAGACGTCGAACCATCAAACGTAGAACCATCAAATGTAGAACCATCAAACGTAGAACCATCAAACGTAGAACCATCAGACGTCGAACCATCAAACGTAGAACCATCAGACGTCGAACCATCAACCATCAGACATCGAACCATCAAACATAGAACCATCAGACGTCGAACCATCAAACATAGAACCATCAGACGTCGAACCATCAAACGTAGAACCATCAAACGTCGAACCATTAAACAGTGAACAATCAAACAACCCACAATCGACGAGACACCATAGATACATAGAAGTGAAGGAAGTCGGGATAAAAGGGGGTGGTTATGTTATTATAATTACATTACATGAATGTACAAATATGTTCGCAATAATTAACTTAAACTACACTATTTGCAGTCCAATTTAAAGTTTCAAAGTCCTGAAAAGAACTTCGAAAATTTAAATTGTATTGCAAAAGACTCGATACTAGAAGAACCAGTAATTAAAGTATTCTAATAACGTGCAAAGTTAATGAAATAATAGAAAATTCTTAAAAGTGAATCTATGAAATCTTTGTACAAGTGAAAAATCTATCTATCTCTATCAAAAGTTACGATCCACAATCTTTTAGCTAGTTTGGTACTTTTAGTATCGAGTTTACAATTATACTTATGTCTACGCGCGTAGTCCTTAGCATGATATCGTTTTGGAGGGACCGGTCTCTCGAAAACGTTATCAAGTACCCAGGTCCACCAACAGGGAGGTGACTACGCAGGGACCCATCCCTATTTCCCTAATCCCATCCACCCTCCATTACATATTTACAATCTCGTTACAGAAGGTACCGAGATCTGACTCTACTTCAATTAAAAAACGAAATCCACGATGCATTCTCCAAGATCTATCGGAGATTTTTAGAAATTGCAACGTGGTTTTTGCGAAACGCGAAAGGGAAGAAGGGAATGGAAGTATATATCACGCTCTTATCCAGAGAGAAATTCATGAAGTGGCTTAATCGACACTTCAGCAAATTTAAGGTCTTTCGCAAAAGGAATTACGATACGGTAAAAGCTAAATTCTATTATATTCTACTCTCGAAACTTGTGATAAATAATAAATCGAAAAGAAAAGTGATAATAATATTCGCGACGCGACCGAAGGTACTCTGCGTACTCACGTGGATCTACGTATTCACATGGATCTTGCTAACTAAATGTTTCCGGCGCTGTCCACTTTCTAAACCACGATCTTTTCGATCCATGGAGCTACTCATGGCAGCGACTTACGTATAACATCAAGTTAGCGTGCTCACTACTTGCTTGCCACATGCGATGCATGCAAGCGAGGACGCAGAGTAATAAAACTACTACTAATAAAACTATTACTGATAAATATCAGTAGCGAGCAAATGGAAAGTAATTTGTATATATACGCGACAATAATTATATTCTATTTCGATAAAACGGCGATTTGGGGGAAATATTCTATGGTTTCGCTCTGGATAAGAGAATGTATATACTTCCTTACAATTTTCTTACAATTATTATTACAATTAGTATTACAATTACTATTATCTAATTATAATTACTATTATCTATGACTAAAAACGCACGCATCCAGCTGCGATCCAACGGCGATTCAGCGGCGAACGGAGGAATTCAAATAAATCAGAATAAACCAGAAATTAAGAAACCAAACATCAAACCATCGAACACTGAACAATCAAACAACCCTCCATCGATGGTAATAAGTTATATCACAACATCCAGCGGCGATCCAGCGGCGATCCAGCGGCGATCCAGCGGCGAACGCAAAAATTAACTTAAACTTTATCTTATTCCCTAATTATACTCTCTATATACGCTTAAATCTACGTGCGTAGTCCTTAGCATGATATCGTTTTCGAGAGACCGGTCTCTCGAAAACGATACCAAGGGCCCAGGTCCACCCCGTGGAGGTGACTACGCAGGGACCCATCCCTAAACCCTAATCCCATCCACCCTCCATTACATATATATGTTCTCGGTACAGAAGGTACCGAGAACTGACTCTACTTGAATTTAAAGCACGCGAAATCCATAATACATTTTCTAAAATCTATCAGATATTTAGAAACTGCAGTATGGACTTTACGAAAGGGATGTCGAGAAATGCCATCGTCTTATCCAAAGAGAGATTTGTTAAATGACTCTATTAACACTTTCAAGAAACGAAAGTGTCTCGCAAAAGGTTCTACGGTACGATACTCTAAATTCTATTACTCTATTGTAAAAAAAAATTGATACTAATCTCGATAAAAATTGAAGCAAAATTAAGTTAAACTAAGGTGAGTTGAAGCAAAAATGAAGATTAAATTCGCGACGCGACCTAAACGAACAAGTTAAAGAGCATTCTAACTCTATGCTTCCACATTAGCCTTTAGGCGAACCGTACCCGACGCGAATCGCGAGCAAGTTTCATGCCACGTCTTACGTCGAAACAGTCGCAACCACGCTCTCCCCGACTGTGAGTGAGATGTCCATCTGAACCCCAGCGAGGCCCAACTCTAGGATTGCTCTGCGACAGAGACGAACCTCGTGGAACCGCCCGAATCCGTCTTACAAAGGTCAGACCCCAGCGCCACGGGTTGGGAACCACTCAGCCCGCTCCATCGTGAGCGCGTCCATGGCTGAACCCGTGGAAATCCAGGTGGGCACGACAAACACGCATCGGTTTGATTGAGTCCCGACTGTATCCCTGCGTGACGATTAAAATCTAATCTCGAGCGAATAGAGAAAAAAAAGAGGAAAAAAAGGGGGGAAAGGGGGAAAAAAGAGGAAAAAGAGAGAGAAAATCTACGTGAAGCGATCTTACGAAGCACAAAGTTAGAGTGCTCGAACAAATAAACGCGAACTAATTTACGCGAGAACAATTAAATGTTCTGTCTTGATAAACGAGAGTTGAAAGAAGAAAGGGTTCTCTCTTCGGATAAGAAAACGTATTTCCTTACAATACGATTACAATTAAATTACAGAGATGTACATTATGTAAGTACTTATGACTAAAAACGCACGCATCCCTCGGCGATCCAGCGGCGATCCAACGGCGTTCCAGCGGCGATCCAGCGGCGAACAGAGATTTAAGTAAACCAGAGCGAACCAGAATAAACCAGAAATTAAGTGAATTTCTAACCATCAAACATCTAACCATCAAACGTCGAATCATCAAACATCAAACCATCAAACGTCGAACCATCAAACAACCAAACAATCAAACAACCCGTCATCGAAGGGACACCATAGAGAGATATAGGAGTGAGGGAAGTCAAAATAAAAGGGGATGATTATCTTATTAAAATTATATTACATGAATGTACAAATTGGATCGCAATAATTAACTTAAACTAAACTATTCGCATTCCAATTCAAAGTTTCAAAGCCCTGAAAAGGACTTGGAAATTTCAATTGTACTGCAGAAGACTCGATAGTAGAAGTACCGGCAATTAAATTATTCTAATCTCTTGCAAAGTTAATAAAATAATACAATGAATTAACACCGTGAAAAATTGTTAAAAGTGAATCTACAAAATCTTTGTAAAAATGAAAAATCTATCTATCTCTATCAGAAGTTACGAACCACAATCTTTTGACTGATTTCGTACTTTTAGTATCGAGTTTACAATTGTACTTATTTCTAGGCGCGTAGTCCTTAGCTTGATGTCGTTTTCGAGGGACCGGTCTCTCGAAAACGCTACCAAGGGCCCAGGTCCACCCCGTGGAGGTGACTACGCAGGGACCCAAAATGGCAGCTCTAATTCTTTATATTCAGTTTTGACACTCGAGTACCGATGTTGAATCACATTTAAACACCGAATTAATTTGGTAAAATTAAGTAAAAGAATATAAGGTAACCATTCAGAAATAAATGAAAAGGTTTTAGACGATGAGTTATAAAGAACTTTAACGTAATCGTTCAAAAATAAACAAAATGTGTTTAAAGTAATATGTAAAAGTTAATCGTATAAGAAGAAATTCAAATCGTTTACTACTATGTATTATTAATAATTACATCCTCGAAGTTAAGTAATAAAGTAAACAAATTAATAAAATTAATAACGATCCAATTTCAGCTATTGTAAAACTCAAATACATTTAATCTTAATTATTAATTTACGTTTATATATAAAAAAACAGATTTAAGTTATTCAATTTTATTTAAATTCCAATTAATATGACGTAATGGAGGCGTACATAAGCTAGCGTTCGCGGACAGTGCTAGCAGGTAGCCTTCGACGTCACAAACGTATCAAAACAACCACTACTCCCACCACCGAGCACTTAAATGTTTGATTTCGTCACTTACCAAACCGCAAACAAAGGCAGCTGACCAACGTCCATCGTCCTCAGCATCCCCTTTCTCCACTGGCGCCTCCACCTTGTCTTCGAATCAGAACGTCGAGACAGCGCAGCTCTGCATCCTCCTGGACCTCCGAATCCTCCATCGTTAGCGTCCATCTCCACTTCGCACTTCCTCGCACGCAGCGTCAATCACGCACGACCAACCTCTAACAAGGACAACGCGACACTAACGTTATACTGTGCCGCTGTTATGCACTGCTGCACACCTCCCCGCCAGTGCCCGTCACGCTCCATCGCCTGCTCGAAGTCCCGTATTTACGTTGTCATATTGTTCGACTATAATAGTTTATAAAATTAATTTTTACATTTTTATTACAAATTTCTGTTCTCAATAATTAATTACATTGGCGTATATAATTATTTATAAATTTCACGCAAATTGAAGCTGCATTTATGCCCTTACAAAGTAATTATCCACTAACTATTAAATATTTTAATGGAGAAAATATTGTTCGATTTAATTCTCATAAAAATTTCGTATCGAATCGGAATATATGTTTAAATAGGTATTAATTATGCTTTATGGTTATTGCAACCGTTGCTATTAGTTTAATTTTAATTCTAAGCATTCTATAGTGATTTGATAACGTTGTAAATGATATTGAAATGGTATGAAGGCTTTTAAATTCCAGAATTCTTGTGCAGAAAAATACATTGAGTGAGTGGTCTATCCTATACATCGTCGATCGAAATAATTTTATATTATATTATATAGTATAAGCAGTTTATATTATTCGAAATAATAGTTCCATCGTTTTATTTATTGTTTCAAAGTATACTTAAAATGTTGTCTTAAATTAGGAATTTCTGCGAAAACTCTACGAGCATCAAACAGATCGCGAGTCGCAGAAAAGTTCGAACGAAAGCGAGGCGAGTGAAAGGGAAGCTCAGGAAACGGCGTGCAATATTTTAAACATGACACCGGAAGAATTATGTGGTTTTATTAACGGGAAAACTAAAAATTCGGTAACTTACAACTAATAATCAATTCTTAACCATTTGGAATAAAAATTGAACAACTTTTTATACAGGCTAACCCTTGGATAGTCGAATTAAGTCGAATAACCGCAACGAGTAACTTCTCCAAAGAGCTATCGAAGTTTTTGTTGAAAAAGGCGACGAAGAAAACGAAGATTTAATGTGGAGAATTAAAATTTCATACATTCTTTTCAAAATCGTTTCTCTGTATATTAATAAACAAATTGCACTACACAATATTGCTTCCAATGTAGAAATAAGCACAGTTCGCTTTTTTTTCAAAATTCTTCTGTTGATAACCAATTCATACTTGAATCTTACATCAAATTTTAACAGTTAAACCTCTTCTTGCATTCGCAATAAAATTTCTTAAAGCAGTGCTTTATTAAAAATATCAATGCAAGCGACACGAGCGATGATTTCATGAATAATGATAAATAAGTAAAAAGAGAGCAACGAATATTTTACAACGAAAAATTATAATTATAGACTTTGGTTCATTGATTCAAGATTTGTAACTTAAGAAATACGAAAACGATTCGTGACATCCAATCTCCCAACTCCACTTAGAATACTGAAACTTATCCGAATCCCCATCGAAATTCAATAGAAAGAGACCATAGTACGTGAAAACGAACGGTATCCAAAATCCACTACGAGATTCTAAGAAAAAAAGCGTTCCACGTTCAATTATCGCTCTGCAGCTCGCTGGAGCCAGTAGCATCCGGTGCCTTCTGCAACTGGGCGTTCTGGAACCTTTCATAACCATTGCTCTCCCCAAAAATCTTCCTCCCGGGGATCCTCTCGTCGTCCTTCACGCTGACTTCCGTCTGAATCTGCACTGGCCAGGGTACTTTCCCCTCGTTCCTCACCGAAACCTGGTTAGCCAGCTTCCTGTCATTGTTCTGATCGAAAGGATCGTTGTTTCGAAGACTCTCCAGCGTCACCTTGCGACGACTGTCCTCTGCCGGGTACGGATACGGTCTGTCCAGGAAACTCGATCTTTTCGAATAATTATCGTAGCCATCGTAGAGGTGTCTGTAACGATATCTGCTGGGATCGACGTTCCCAGGAATGCGTTTGTAGGTGCCGTCCCTCGAAACTGGAGTCCTAGGCGCCTCGTACGGTCTAGGATAGTTCCTTAGATCCACAGGCTTCCTGACTACTTCCGGAAGGGTGGCGTAGTAGATGATCCTCTTGGGTTTAGGCGTGGGTCTACTGCGTCCATAGAGATCCAAGTCCTCGTCTCTGTACCGGTCGTAGTAATAGGAATAATCGTTGGGTACTCGCATATAGTAGTCTCGTTCCATCCTGTACCTATCAGGGTAATAGTAACTGTAACCACGACGATAGACCATGGGATCGTAGTCTCGATCTCTGATGGCGTTCCGGTACCATGGGAAGTCGTAGTCGTCGTAACCTCTGGTAACAGGCATATCTCGGGCTTCTCTGTGCTCGTAGCTCCTCCTGTGCTGGCTAGTCACGAAATCCGCTCGAGGTGCGTGGTAACTCCTCGCGCTTGGCAACTCCTCGTCGTCCATCGTCTGCTGGATCATCTGATCCATGCCACTTCTGTGGGGTAACTCTATGGACAACGGCTGGGTGGACCAGGTCTCCGGAGAACTCAGACGGACCTCCCGAACGTTTTTCACCGTCGATATCTGCTCCAACTTCGTCTCGTTTTCCGTGTCGCGTCGAACCCTCGATACAGCTTCCTTTGCCTCGTTTACGGCTTCTTTGGGCGACTCGTTGTCATCTTCCGGTCGTAGGACGCTCATTATAAGTCCTGTTTTAAAGATTTTGTCTTCGACTTCTGTATCGTCCGTATGTTGGTTTCCATGCTTTTCGTATTGGTCGTAGGAAGAGTCGTCGAAAATCGATTCGTATTTATTGAGGAACTTCTGGTTGAATATGGAAGGTTTAGATATAGGGATGGCGTTGTGGTTGATGGGTTTTGGTTGGTCCAGGTTTATCAGAGTGGTTTCCGGGGGTTTCAGATGACCCACGCCGCTCACGCTGCGGACTTCAAACGCGGAAGAGTCTAACCGCGGCCACGATGGGTGATCCCAGTAATCTGTCGCGTGTGGGAGAACCTGCCATGCCTTGCCTACTCCCGTTGCGTTGATTTCCGTCAGTAGGAGTAGAAACGGACATATTTTGAGCAGAAGCAGCGGCATGTCCATTTATCTGGAATTAATGAATAATCATGAGTTCCCAAAAAATGTTTCACATGAAGCACCATATATTCCAACGGTATGTTTAGCTGATTACTCTGAAGAAGAAATTTACAAATTTCTAAAAACTCTCGCAAAAAATTGAACGCGCAAAGATGATCAACGGTAGAAATTAACCGCGAATGTCTATCGAAACTTTCACCAAAACGCCACGCACTGGCGCGAGAGCTCTGTGCTACAGACGTTTAATGACCGCTCCTTCCGGTAAATCCGCGCGGTCAGATGAAATCGTGTCCTCGGCCGCGCCACCGATTCCCCATAACAAATATAATTTCCCAGCCGTTTCCGCGGCATTATGCGCCTAGTTCCGGGCAGCACGTAGATCCGGTCGCGTGATTGTTCACTCGACTACGTTTACCATGGCATCCTCCCGCGAAATCGAACCAGAATTCGACTCGTCGACACGCGGTTTGAATACGCGCACACGTGCGCGTGCGCGCGTCTGTACACGCGGAGAGTTCAACGCACCAACGCAGCGCCACCGAATGGTTCCGCTTGCGAAATGTCTGCTGACAATGGTCGCTGCCAAAAATCCGCGTAATAAAGATAACTAATCGAATGCTTTCGTTCCAAGAGCTCGTTACAAATAATTTACGTCAAAATATGGTATCAATGCACGCTTCATTCATGATCGCCCATTTCTATAGTTCCAGCATCGATGATAGTCTATGTACCATCATTGCACTCAGACACATTCGAAATTAAAAGAAGGAAGAAGAATGAGAACAAAGTCCCTCCCTCAAATTACAACCAGCTCGTAAGACTACGAACCATGTCGAAGAGGATGTTACTTACGTACGAACCGCGACAGATTTTTATCCGGATTGTTACACGGTTAAAAACGTAAGAGGCTGCGTTCTAACAGTAACGAGAAACGAAGAAGTAACGTGGAGGAAATAAAGGATAGGGGATATAGCCCGGATGTTGCACGGTTAAGAACACGACGGGTTTCATTGTGGCAATGATAAAAAGAAGAAAAAAGAAGCGAAAGGATAGGTCGTCTTGGCATAGCGGAACAAATCTTCAGCAAGAGGATCTCCTCCGTTAGCAGCGAGTCTGCACAGTTATGCTCAGCGTTTTACAGTTAGACACTCGCGGACCGCTTTAATTTGCAACCACGTTTCGGACGTCTCTTAATTACCAGTCTCGCCAAGTCAAGATTTCAACGAAGTAATTAGATGGAACCAACAACTGATGAACAGGAAGGACAGTTACGTGGTTGCGATTTCCCATTTAACTGTGACGTCTATTTTACATACTGTAATTTATGCGTTGGTACTGGAAAATTAATTGCTTAATTAGCAGTTGAGAATCCAGTTATCTAATTAAATTGATGTGTTTGTATGCTACGTCGAAATCGTGCTGTACGGAGAAATGTCTTCGCCTAATCATGTTGAATCAAAGTCAAATCATATTGTAAACGTAACATATTATGTGAAAAATATAAAATTTTCAATCATATTTAATTTCAATAATTGATAATCAGCAACTCTATTTCTATTTTCATTTAATGAGAGAATGCGAAAACGTAATTGCAATTTAAATGATTAAACAATTGAACTCTCGGTGCAGCAAATGAATTAATAAACTAATTTATTAAACACATTTAATTCATGTCTCTACATTGATTGATCACTGTGTAATGCAAACGCTGGACGTACCAAAAATCAAATACCTCAAAATTATGCTTTAATGCTTATATGAAACACTTTTATAAGAGTCGACTAATTTTTTATTTAAAGTCACAAAGAAATAGATTTACCTCTGGATTCCAGAACGTGGCCGGCTTCGAAATGTCGTTGACTGTCCAATGTTACCACGATTACTACGGTCCGCGAACTACGGCTTCCCGGTTTACCCCAGCTTCGTATCTGCATACCGTGTGCTGTTGTCGCTGCTAAAACACGCTCACCCCTCTCTGCTCGCGGGCTTAACTACCGTTCTCAATTGGTCGCCGTTTTTAACTGTAGTTCTTGTACCGAAAGATACATAGATAAATGGCTTCTACCGCACCAACAGGATCGAAGACGAGCGTTCAACAAAGCTGATCGGAATGGGCACGCATTAACGTAGATACTGTTCCACGAGTAATAAACAGTAAACTATTGAGCGTCTACACTTATAACTGGACATGGTTCTTCTGGACATCTTTCGATTCTTTCTTAATTTGCAAAATTTCATAAAAATTCGAAACTTACACTTTCTGTAGTCTCGTTCAGGTAAAAGTCTGAAAATTGTTTTCGAACTGTTCAAAGATAAGAAGGGATAGGTAAAACGTTTTTAAATAATTATATTTATTGCTGAAATAGTAGATGCATAATTGATATCTCTTAATTTTTTAACGATCGTAGATACGTGCAATTCAGTTTTGAGTTCATCACTTTCATGAAACAGACAATGAATCAAACTTTAACGAGTGATCGTTTTCACTTCGTATCTCTATGCATCCTAATTGTAGAACACAAAAAAAGCGGAATAGAGAGTGCAACCTGAAAATAGAATGGTCGTGAATAAATTGTAAACGACATAATAGATAATAGCGCTGTCATGCGCTGCGGTGCATAAACTGGGGTAAAAACAAACGCGCGTAAGCACAAAAGATCGCTAAAAAATGAAAATCCACGAAGGTGTCACAGTATGAAATGATTACTGGACCCTTACAAAAATTATAAAAAGTTTATAAATGAAATAATTGTGAACATTAAACTATTTTACATCAAATTTATCTTTACAAATATCATATACGACAAAGATTAATTACATGATTTCCACAGAAAGAAAATATTTTTCTTTCATTTGCTTCTTCGCAAGCTATAACTTTTTATAATATTTCACATAAAGTGATTTATTATTATTGATACTAAATTGTAACGAAAATTGAGCTTTATCCCATATTTTGGAATAGATTCGTGCATACGTACACCTGATGAAAACTAACAGAACCTATTATCAGTAGAATTCTCAACAAATAAACATCTTAAACTTATTTTACCGTTGTAAACACTCCGTTAGAAAACGTAACCTATCAGAAGACAGCTACATTGGAAATGCGCACTCTAGTTACTTTCATGTGAACGCGTAGTATCGATCTGTCACGAATAAACGACTACTAACGAAAGCAGTACTGAAATATACTATACATATGCAAATACTTTGTGTTACTACACGTATTGTAGGTTAGTGAGTTTTTACAGCGAACGTCGCTTTGTAATAGACGTTTGAAGTGCTGCTGTAACGATGTTCCACTAACTTGTGACTTACTTAAAATCGATTAATGAAACATGGTGTTAGGTTCGTATAAATAGTTTAAGCAGATTATTATTTATACTTTATGTATATTAATCACCGCGTCAGTGCTATAATATCGAAAAAATGGCAGAAGAGGGAAAGAAGATATCGTTTGGTTTCGCGAAGTCTATTAAGAAACCTGTGTTAAAAAATACTGTGCCACAAGAGGAGAAGAAAGTAGATTATATCGAATGTCTGGACGAGAAGGGTATCAAAGTAATAGGGTAAGTTAAGAAAGGGAACAATTTTTCATAAATACATAACCTCTATATAACCTATAAAAGTCTGCAATATCTTTCGTGGCGAGTAATTTCGGAAATAATTTCGGACTTTAGAGAAGAAGAAAAGAAAGACGAGCCCCTCGTTATCCCGTTACTGGGTTCAAGAACCTGGCATGACAGAATTCTTAATAAAATTGATGCAGACGTTTTCGAACCTAAAACAGATAAAGGAAAAACAGAAGATCCCAGTGCCAATCAAGATCAAAAATCAAAATTATCTAATGGAAATACATTGCCAGAAGCAACAATAAAGTCAGAAGTAGTAGAAAGTAATGAAAGTAAAGTTGTTAGTTTGGAAGAACAAGCAGTTAAAGAAATCATCGAAGAAGTTAAATCCAAAGGAGAAGAGGACATTAAACCAAATGATCTAACTTTACCTTTGGTAGATCAATCGTTACGAGGGAAAGAAGAGGTATATTATCACATTACTGCATAAAAGTGAACTTATTACATATGAACATTTGTTTTATTTTCCAGTCTACATTGGAAGATTATGAAAAAATACCTGTTGACGCATTTGGTTTAGCAATGTTACGGGGAATGGGTTGGCAGCCGGGTAAAGGGATTGGAAAAAATGAAAAGTAGGAGTTTTATTTTGTACAGATTTCAAACTGAATGATTGGTATATTAAAAGACAAACTCGAAAGATGTTATACTTCACATTTACTATTATAGACTTGTGTCAGCTGTTATACCAGAACTACGACCAAAAGGTATGGGTCTTGGAGCAGACAAAGTAACGCTACAAAAAAAGGATATAAATTCCAAGAAGCAAGAGGAAGAGCTTAAGATCGAAAAAGGAACATTTGTAAAAATCATAGCTGGGAAACAGTGTAATAATTATGGTCAAATAGAAGGATTCGATGATGATGCAGGAAGGCTTATAATCAAACTAGCACTTGGTGGAAATGTAATATCTGTGAATGAATTTATGGTACAGCCAGTGACTAAATCGGAATATTCAAAAAATTCGAAAGTTCTAAGTTAGTACAAACAAAAAGTTTCTTATGAAGGGACTTTTAAAAAATAAAAATGTGATATTTAAGTACAATTGAATTAGGAAAACGTTTTGATAACAACTGCTGTGCGTTGTATCTAATTTTTTAAAGGTCCCTCCAATTTTTATAAGAATCACGGTAAATATATAGGTTTTAGCCTTTAGTATTTTATGGGATTAATTTCAGATGCGAAGAAATATGAAGAATATAGGGACAAAGAATCTAAAGAAGCAAAGCCAAAGTTGGAGATAAAAAGATCAACATCTTCGGAATATTCTGGACATTCCGACGATGATAATAAAAACAATATCGATGAAAGGAAGAAGAAAAATACAACGCATGAAAAGAACAAGCACGATAAAACAGATGATAAAAAATCAAAAAGGCGGAAAAGACATTCAGAGTCCGACAGTGATAATGATAGCGATCATACAAAAAGAAAAAGAAGAGGAAGAAGTAGTTCCAATTGCAGTGATACTTACAAAACAAAGAAATCGAAGAAATCAAAAAAACATAAGAAACACGATAATTCGCCGGAAAGGTCGAGTAAAAAACATAAGAAAAAAGATAAAGAAAGAGAAAAGACTAGAGATAGGAAATCAAGAGATCATACAGAGAGGCGGAAACATAAGAAACAAGCAAGATCAAGATCTCGATCTTCTAGTAGACGGTAACACTTTTTGGGAACGTGATTCGTCATTTTACTTTCGTGACAAATTGTACAATTTTGTTTATACACATTTTGTAATAAAACGTATTTTTTACAAAAAAATTTCTTACCTTGTACTGTTAGGATTCGCTAATACTTAATTAGCTTCTCAAAGTATTATAAGTGAAATACTTGTACATGTAAGGCTAGTTTACACTATCGAAATGTAAGTATTTTCGTATTACGAATCATTTAAAATTCACGCCACTTGTTTACGTAACAATACACGAGACGCTAGTATACATAACCTCCAAAAACGTTATGCTACTGACGAGCGTCGCTAAACAAGTAGTGCGAACGATGTCAAGTAAGTGTATTTAGTATTCGCTATTCACAAGATGTCAGACAAAATACGATATGTGTGTATATATAACATAATACGTTTAATTCTTCCGATACTCGTTTCAGCATTTCGTTTGGCGTTAGTACAACTAGAAGTCAATGAAGTTAAAGTCAAGAACATTGAACGAGCAGTTTCCTACATTTCGAACGCGAAAAAGCAAAGGGCTGACATTATCGCTCTTCCCGAATGCTTCAATTCGCCATACGGAATACGTAATATTTCTTTGTTTTCTTTTAACAATTTACTATTTCTTTATACACACATACACGCACACACTAACCTTTTTAAAAGAAGTGGACAAACAACGTTATCGCTTATATTTTTATGGAAGTTGCTCATGCAAAGAAAATGTTGGCTCTTCCGATTTTCGGTTTTTTCAATTGTACTGCAATCGTTTTACTTCGTTCTTTTCTAATTTTATATAAAATTAACAACGCGAAACATATACGACTTGCAATCAGTTTACATCGAACAGTTTATTCGAGTTTGCTAAGAACGCGAGTTGTTTCAAAAAGTACTACTGAAGTCGTTGAAGGATGTGTTACGCGTTCCGTGTTATGTAAACGCAACGTTCAAATATTCGATTTGAATACAAAGTATTCCATAAATGAGATAGAAGACATTTGATAATTGTCTAAGATTATATTTCATTCGTTAAATCTGACTTTCTTAGATATATTTAGTTTATGTTTTAGTACGATATCAATTTTTTATTGACTCAAATATTGTAATGTAGAATACTTTCCGAAATATGCTGAAAATATACCCAACGGGGAAACAAGCGCTGCATTATCGAAAGCAGCTAAAGAAAATAGCATTTATGTGGTCGGTGGTACAATACCCGAAAGAGACGGTGATAAATTATACAATACCTGCACTATTTGGGGTCCCGACGGAGCTCTCATAGCGAAACACCGGAAGGTAAGCAATATGTGCTTTCGTATCAGCGAAATTAGAAACAACAGAATAAAACATGATTGCCCTATAAAGCATGATTGCCTGCTGGGGAACTGCTCGTGGAATATGTTTCAGAACTGATACAGAAATGTACGTTATGCAACAAGCAACATACATTTTTGTTCATTTTAATTTACATTTTAGACAAATATGTAGTATATTTACGTCTATAAAAATATACTATAATTATGTTACTAGGTACACTTATTTGATATCGACATTCCTAATAAGATGACATTCCGTGAAAGTGATTCGCTCAGTCCTGGCGACACTTTGACGATGTTCGAGGTAAAGGGCTGTAAAATAGGTATTGGCATTTGCTATGATATTAGGTTTGAGGAAATGGCACGCATTTATCGGAACAAAGGTACAGTAACTTGATTACGTTAACTTTTACAACGGGCAATAATTTCACTTTTCATTTTGAATTATCGTTTTGTTTCGAAAAATCGATTCCAAATCGGTGTTTCTGTTCAGTTAAAACGACTGAAAGACAAGAACAAATTCACTTTCGATATGTTCATAAATGATGGAACAGCAGTCGAGCCGATTACGGAATTAACTGGTATTTCCGTGGCTTCATATTTCCCGTTTCTCCTGGTCAGGTTGCCAAATGCTGATATATCCGGCGGCATTCAATCTAACCACCGGACCACTGCACTGGTCGTTGCTTCAGCGTTCCAGAGCGAATGACAATCAATTATACGTCGCGTGCATATCGCCTGCACGTGTCCCTTCGGCTAGTTATGTCGCTTGGGGCCATACACAGCTGACGAGCCCATGGGGAGAGGTTCTTAACGATCTAGAAACTGAGGAGAGCATGGTGGTTGCCGATATTGGTAATTGCCACTTTAAAGTGGGAAACAAGAGTCTGAGAAAGCCATTTAATTTTTACTCTCGCTCATTAACTGATACAACTATTTTGCTTTTCTGTTTCTTTTTTATTTGGCCAATTTATTTATTTATCTTTTTTCTCTTTTAGATCTGAAAGTTGTGGAGGAAGTAAGGTCACAGATACCTACATTCTCTCAGAGACGTACCGACTTGTACGACACCATCTGGAAGAAAGATTAACTTTGTATTGAAACAAAAAATATTCATCATAATGTTTAGAACGCTTACAATTGTACAGAAGTTTCCCAACTTTTTATAACTCACTTTGTATCAAATAAATAATGGGAAATGGGGGATACGATCAAAATCAACGAACACAATATATCGTTTTAAATATCTTTAATGTCGATCAAATAAATTATTATAGTCCGTACTGGATTTAAAATTATTACTCATACATAAAAGGCTCATCGATGATCGAACGATGTAATCTCGCGATCAAAAAGTATTATAGTTTATATATCATGTAGCAATATTAAATCTATAAATCTAAGTATTTACATTCAGATAGACGAATAACTCTCTTTACATGTAAATTTTAATACGAAGTTACAAGCTTAGAGAAATTGGTCGATTAATGTCGATTAATATAATGTCGCTTGTCTCGACGATGGAAGGTCAAAGAGCAAAAACATCGCAGTGGCGCTAAGAAAAGAAAAGAAGAGAGATAAAGTTTAGAAAAATGATACTCCACGGCTGTTCACCAGCTGGAAAGGGTTCATGCACTCTTCCGAGGAAGATATACAAGAGAAACACTGACGATCGTCCCTTCTTGCTTTTGCTTTTGCTCCACCTTCCTCCAGAACATACCAGGTCCCACAAAAATGGGCGAGCGCCAAGTGCACGCCAAACTTGGCGACTGAACGTTGAGAAATTGCGTTTCCTCGTCCCTTTGTCTACAGACTTCGTATATCACGCTCGTTTGCCAAAGAAATTCCTTTGGAAAAAGGGAGAAGAGGAGACCACGCGATCGATTCGACAGTAACAATGCTCTCGAACGACACAGCGCGTCAAAAAAATCGGGCAGCCTAGAATTCAATATGATATATTGTTATGTTGAAACAAAAATTTATTTTCTTTCAGCCGCATGACTTTTCGAGACTTTTCAGTAATTATAACAAATAATTCTAACTTTCTCTGTTTTTCTTTTTTTGTTTCAACACATTCGAGATCATCCATGTTAAGAATGTACATGGTTTTTGTTATATTTAACATTGATTTTAACATTGTTCTTATTTCAGAATACACAACTGGCCTCAAATGTTTGGAACTTGAAGATCTTCGATGTTCATCCGCTGTGGCCGTCGAACCTTTACAAGCAAAAACTGGCCAGCTCCCTCTTCTTGAAGGAGACCCTCATGCGTACCGTACCTACTCGCTCTCATCGATACCTTTACTTCAAATCTGCAATGCGTCTATTTACAATTTAAATCCAACCGGACCATCCATTGAATCGACAGCCCTTTATAAATAAGTAATGAATGCAGGACGTGCCGGGTACCGTGCAGTGCATCGCATCCAGCGACGTTCGCAACGGAAACTCTGTCCCCGTCAATTTGTCACGCGTGGTCGTCGATTCTTCCAAGGCATCGCGATTTATGGTGGCTACCCGGACGCAATCGATGACATTGTGCATTCACGTTCATGAAGTAGAAGAAAATAAATGTTTTAGTTATCGTTAACTTAACTTTAGTTATCGTTAACTAAATAAAAGATTCGGTATATTTAAGATTTATAAATGAAATAACTCAGTT
Organism: Xylocopa violacea; assembly: GCA_963969225.1. NCBI lineage: Eukaryota > Metazoa > Arthropoda > Insecta > Hymenoptera > Apidae > Xylocopa > Xylocopa violacea. The sequence continues at coordinate 36,374,003 of CAXAJV010000005.1, read as the reverse complement.
GCAAAAATTAAATAGTGTATGGAAGAATCAATATGGCGACTGCAATGTCGCGATGTTTTGCGTATTAACATTTGCAATTAACTGCACTTTCGACCAAGCTGAATCAAAAAATGCAGAACACGTGAACGTAAAAAAGTGCAGAAATGTAGAAAAATGTTCAACAAAGATTGCAACATTTTGATTTCAACTTATAGCATAGTAAGAAATGTATAATGGATGCCTACAAAGAATCGAGAATCACAAGTGCTCTCGAAAGAAACATATTCCTCGATAAATATTAATACAGTTTTTTTTTATTTACAGCGGTTGCTCTGTACGTGAACCAACGATAAGCGAAACGATAAATATTTGTACAGACTATTGTCGTGGACTAATTCACATTGGACTTTAAGCTCGAAATGGTCTTGGACGCAGGTTTGTCGTGAGTGACTAATTATGTAATACCCTGTACGACGAGCAGAAGATCTTAAATTAACAATTCCTTCGACGTAATTCAATTTTATGAACAGCGTGTAACGGTCAATTATATTAGCGACTCGGTTTCTTAATAAATTTCCATAGAAACGCGATTACGTGTGAGAAACTGATCGGTACTAGCTTGGAAGGTATAAATATGTTAAATTTTGTATTACACAAATCGTGTTAAGTGCTCGTCGTTTGAGAAGATTTCGAAACTTTCGTCGTCGACAACGCGACTGGTTAAAAAGTTCTGATACCGTTTTGCTATAGTTCAAAATGCCATTGGTAAAAGTTGTATCGTTAAAACCTTATTGTTTTTAGAGAAAACTTGAATACACGGTTAAGTTCCCATAGAAGAGGGTCAACGAGTAAGAAAGTCGCTGAGTAAAAATATTGTTGCATAGAGTTGGTTATAATCGATGCTCTCTTTGACAGAAGTTCTGTATTCTTCAAACCTACGCGTTGGTGCGGAAAATTAATTTCTAAAAATCTTGAAAAATACAGTTAACACGTGATATTGTTCTTTTCAATATACATTTGGGTACACTGTGGACCACAGCAATCCATATCAGTTATGCATTTAATTAACCCCTGTGCAGCTGTGCTCGAGTTAATTTGAGCCAGAATGAACATTGATTACTCGACAATTTCTTATAAAAATATTCAACGCGCGTGAAATTTATCTTAAAAGACATATTATTATCTAAAAACCCTAAAGTATATGCTGTTCTGTTTGTTCAAATCGTGACAAGCAATTTCTATCGAGACAGCAAGATTTATTGAGATAGCACGTGCACAAGGGTTGGAAAGACTTTTCAGAATCGAGATATGAATGTTCCACTGCAATCCTGGCTTACAAAGATTTGCAACAGTTCGTTGTTCAAGTAACATTGCGTTAACTATATTATACATATAAGTTTCCACGATAACAAGTGTTAAATAATTCTTCCGCAAATATTTCCTGTGGAAATAAACTTCAAACTCTCGATATCTTTTTTGAAACACAATTAGAGTACATGTAGCTATAAAAATGGCATGTACGACTCATATTAAAAGTACTCAAAGTATCTAAAGAGAACGGAAAACGACTCGCATAAATGTACCTGTAATATTTGCCCTAAGCGCTACGGCATGTTTTCACAGCTATCATAATTTAATATTACATCGTGTTTTGCTCGCGGAAAATACCGTGCGGCCATTTTTTATGCGTCGCAAGTGATATTAATCGAATCAGAAATGGTCCGTTTCCATCTAAGTGGATTCCACCGTAATGTACTTGTTAACTTCTTACTCGAACTGAACCAATGGAAAATACTCGCGTAAAGGGTTTTATGCTAAGTGGATATGGCGTGGAGGACGAATTGCTTTGACCGTGTACAATCTCAACAGTGCTCGCATCTATCCGATTGTTAACAACAGAGGCGTCTAAAATCCATCGTTTACGCAACAATCCGATAATAACCGATAATAACGATATTATCGAACAACGGGTCGAATGGGATTCTCTCTGTGCAGTGGACAGAACAGATGTCGACTACGAGCTACTTATTTACCACAGACATATGTAAGTAAAAGTGACGCAAGTAAACCTGTGGACGTTTGTGCACTTGTAAAAAACTTAATCCTCTACACTCGGATGTCCCTTCTGAGGAGACATCAGCCTTGATTAGTGATTGTGGAGGATAAACTTTAATAAAATATTGTTATTTAGTAATTTTAGTTAATAATTTTAATAATATATTGCTATTTAAATAAATATCAACGTTTTAGCAATAATTTCTTTTGCCAACGTCCGGGAAGAAGCAGAGTACAAAGGGTAAAAAACGAACAAGTGCATACAACGCCTCAGAAGTTCCTTGGGACTTTCAATTTTAAAATGCAAACATCTCGATAAAAATTATTCAATTTTCACAGGCAAGAAACTGCAGGTGATACAGCGCAAAATGAAATGTTAACGATGAGAAACAAAAGCTGGAATACAATGGGTTTTCTGTTCACTTCGTCTACCTGTGAGCTATTATGCGGATATTTTTACAATGTCACGTTTCGTTCCATGCAAAGAGACAATGGAGAATATAAGAATCTAATAAAAAAGCGCAATAAAATGGATTTCTTTCCATAGACATGAGAATCCAATCGACAACGTAACATCATTGCCAGCAGTGTAGCAGTTTTCGCAGAGTACTTCTCGCTCGATTGGAAATAAGAGGATTGCCAGTTTTCAATCAATTTGCTGATCCCCAATCAATTTGGAGAACGCCCGATGGACGCGTTTCTAATATCGCGTTACGAAATGAAGAATTGTTGCTGACGTTGCATAAGTGTAACGTTTGCTCGCAAATTTTTGCAATTGATGACACGTCGGGTAAGTTGAAAGAAACATCATTTAGTTTTCTTTTTCAGTTCCCTATTTAGTTCTTTTTTCCTCGAGCCGTGACAAAATCGTGGCGTCAACCCATGGCCTTGTTTCTCATCTCGTGGCGAAGTGTGAATACGTTAAAACCGCTGTGCACCAAGTGCCAGAACGGTGCTCGAAAGGCGTAGGTGTGGAAACGGTGAGCTCCTCGCAGAGGCAAAAAATTGAATCGCGCGGGAAAAAGTCAAGAGACGAGTGGAATCGTGTACGCGCGGTTTGCGCTCGTTAATTCTGTGACCTTGCGCGTGAAATCGAAATTATCCTCTTATTTTCGATTTTAACGATACGCGCGCTAACATTTTCTTCACAAATTTCTTATAATTTTCTTCTGAAATCTTTTCATCTTAAACTTTGAACAAATTAAAAAGAAGCAAAGACCTACTCGTGGTTTACGAAATACGTCGATAAACGAAAGAAGAACTACAATTATTCGTAATTCTCCAGCGAGCAATAAAATTTGAAATAGGGAATATTCCGTGTCTGTCGAGCATAAAAAAGGGACTCGTTTTAATAACTCAATAGAGAAACGTGTTCGTTCGCGGGAGAAAAAATTCACGTCCCTATCGATATTTCAGACAGAAGTTACGCTTTTACTTCCGGCTGCTCTGCAATTCAAATGGGACAGCGAATACACATACGTGCCGAAAGAAATGGAAATTGGACGATTTAAAGGGACCAATTACTCTCGTGTCGACGTTCCTCTAAAACGGTTTATGCCGTCAGGCTATTCATGAAAGGAGATTCGTTGTCCGTTGAACGGATTCGCAGAGGCGGCGTCCCGTCTTCCTGTTTTAATATGATTTGAGCGAACGAGTTTAAATTAAGCGCGCTTACATAAATAACATGGAAAATACGTGGGCAGGTCTTCCACGGTTCTCCTTTAATCGGGCCGCTTTAATTCGCGTGGGAAATTCTGTACGAATGGATGGCACGCTTGATAAAGGGTGGAAAATAAAAGTGGAAAAATAGAAGAAAGAAAAGGCAAATATGGAATGATCCGATTAATCGCAGAAGACTTCGGGTGCGTGTTAATATTTCGTAAAAATAGCGAACGTTTTGTATCGGTTAAATTTCATTCTCTTTTAGCCAGTTCTGGGAATATTCTACGGTTTCGAAACTTTATTGCGTTATACAAAATAGCGATTATCAGCTAGTTCGATATGTTACGAAATGGTGTTCAACAATTTACGCTAGCGACGTAGCAATGCCGCGGCCGCAATTTGGTCAATCAATTGTCTCGCATAAACTAATACGCGAGAGTTCACACGCGACTTGCATTGCGGCGCATAATAATTAAATTACACTTGTCCCGCGGTTGGATCGTTAGTGGTCCATGTTACAACGTAGCTCATAAACTTTAACTGAAATTGTTCACCTGCATTTACTATATTTGTCATCTTGATGCGATAACTTTTCATGCCAAGCATTTTCATGAATTTTCTATCGCTTCTTTATAATTTACCTTTCTATTCTTCGCCAAGGAAAGGCGCACGCGATCTCTCCGCGTCGTAGCTTTAAAGACAATGGCGCAACTCGAACTTAGCACGTATATCACGTTTTAACAACCCAGCCACGACTTTAAGAATTATCCGTCCTCCTCGCAATCAGTGCGTGCGAACTAATTCCCAAACACGTCATCCACGATTGACCATGATTGCCGCGACGGCCATTAGCGTGAATGAAGCCTAACGATTGTTGAAAAGAACCGCTGAAAACTGGTGATAATGGTTCACACTCCCACCTACCGTGTTCGCGAAACGGAAAACGCGGCGGTACCGTCAAGAAATCGTCTCTGCCACTTTACCAACGACCTTATTACGTCAAACGTACAGAAGAAGAAAGGGGATCGAGGTTAGGCTGTCGGTGAGCGCCTTGTTCAACGTATAAGCGCGATATGTTAAAATTGAGTCCGCTGCAACCCTCGCGTCGCTTAAAATTCTACGTATATGAATATATGTGCACGTCTACGAGGGTAGTCCGCAAACACTTGTTCCGGGTTAGTGGAACGAGTCACGGGTCTCTTCTTCTATTCGTCTTCGTGACTTGTTCCACGCGGACCACCCCTCGCATTCAATTCGGTGTTACATTAGACATTTGAGTTTGAGCACGAGCCTGTACTCAATCGGCGAACCATTTCACGCTCGGTAAATTCTTTAGATAGAGAAATATGAAATGTTAACTCTTTAGCTGCGGATGTAGTTTATAAAGTATACATACTAAAATTATAGCCAGATGTGTGGCTTATACACCACTAAAATAAAAATAAAATAAAGAAGATCTTTTAAAATAGAATATCGCTTCAGTAATATAAAATTAGAATGTATATACTTATTTTCGTTTGATTTTTCGATCGGCTGTGCTAAAAGTACCCGCGGTTAAAGGGTTAACGATAATAGATATCATCTATAGTCTACGCAATATTCCCGTTCTTTGCTCTTTTTATCACTTTCTCTTCGATAGATAAATATCTTATCGTCTGGAAATACTCTGTGTTCCATGGATATGTACATATACAGTATATGTGCATTAATTAATATACATATTTGTACACGTAGAAAATATGTATTATTCTTGATATCGGTGGCTCTGAATACGCTAAGGCATCCTTCCACTGTGCCAGCACAGGTAATTACCATCAACAATATATATTTGAAAAATTAATAATGTCGATTGGACGAGCGCGGAATCATGCGCCATTAAGTATCCACGATTTTTTCCCAGCTCCCATGAGAATTTTAGAGATAGTTTTTTAATATCGAGGACGAGCGCGATTTAATCTTTTGAGAATTTATTTAGAAAAAGAAAAGTATTTTTTAGAAAAACATGCAAATATAATAATGAGTTTGCAATACTAAAGAAATACTCTAGTCCAAAGCCTTCAAAAAATTGATTCTACTTCTCTTTTTTTATTTTCTGAAAGTATAGGATTTCGAAACTATGTCTGAAGGTAAACTTGTCCGAATTCGCAAGATTAACGAAAAAGATTAACATTAATTTTCCATCAAACCGTGATCTTCCTAATCTCAAAAGGTTAAACTCTAAAGTTCCCATAAACCAGTATTTCCCAAACTGTTCTCAAGGAACACTTTTTAAGCTTGTTAAAAACTTTAAACTCTGTTAAACTTTTTAGATTTGTTTTAAATTGCGTGAAACGCATAAAAGCAATGTTTTGTTCTACTTCAACATCAATTTACAAAAACAATCATAGCACCATTTATCGCATTCGTGGATCTACAAGCTCCTCGTTATCGTCTCGAGGCATGAGTTCTGTCGCATTCGCCAGCCTCTCGGAAATGATATGTTCGGTCGTCGGAAACGCGTAGGCCGTCGAACGAGAATGGATGGATCTGATCCGGAATTAATTAAACGATCCCAGTTCCGCAGCCTTGGAGGCTGAACGAGTTTTCCTTTCGAGTGATTCGGCCGCGTCGAGTGGCGCGAATTTCGACGAGTGGTTGCGCACTTCCGATCGGATTCCAGAAAATGGACGAAGCTAAGAACGGCTCGCGAAGTGGACCCAGCTTTCCTCTAGAAATGCATTTCTCCTCTGATCAGGCGAAGCTCTCGTCGAAAATTGTGGGTATTTCCATTCGACGAGATAAGCCTCTCGTTGAAAAATTCTTCACGGAAAGGTGCGAAGGATTCCCAACTATTTTCCAATCAATAAATAGACGCCTCGTGCGTGTTCGCGCGCGTAGAATCGAGGACGACTACTTCGAAGGGAGTTCGATTAATTGCGTGATACGAATACTTTCCTGATTATTGCAGAGCCATAGAGCCATCGTCTGCATTCTCTGCTACGATCGATATCGAGAAGATTCGTCGATTCTTATATGCACCTCGTGTACGAGTAAATAAAGTACCTCGTAATATAAAAATTCCGGAGAAAATAATATATGGCGAAATATTCGATCACGAGGAATGATTAAGAATTTGTTCACTTAATTTTCAGATAAGATAAATGTCCAGATGAAAATCTTTGCCTTGTCGGCAAACCGTGTCGCTGAATGGAGCGTCGCGATTGAATTAGAAAATTGAAACACCGTCCAACACGGAACAGCCATGGTCAGCAGAATCTTACGGACGCGTCGGAGATTAGAAGGTTTCATTTGCTCGACAGGAGGCGGGGATTAACTCGTTACTTCGTCGGACCACGCGTTTATCTTCATTCTCGCCAGTACAAAAAGGCGATCCCAGGTATCACGGGTTCAACCGAGTATCGTTTTTAACCCGGTCGAGTCTGCATCCGTTTCGTCCACGTTACAACAAATGAGAAACATAAATATAATTCTCCGTGATCGTTGTCGAACGCTCCTACGATTCTTCTATTTATAACGCTGAAAGGTTCGGGGACAATTATTTGCCGACAAAGGACCAGCTGGCAAAGAGGCTAACCTACCAGCTCGATTACCATTTTAAAAAAAACCCTTGGCGGACACACTGTGCGCGTCGAGCAAAAAATGCAGAAAGGGTTTTCCAAAAAGGTCCGTGCGCCGCTCGTGGCCAACAAACTTGAAAAGAGGCGGGGCGGTGAAGCGTCAAAGTCGATATTCGACCAAGCCGTCCGCTCTTCCATCCGATAATCCCAGTCGAAATTCGAACGGACCACTCGATGGGACGACCGATCACCCCTGCGGAGGCCGTACGAGCGCCCCTCGACGAGCAGAGTTGGGCGGCAAATCAATTATTTCGCGATGACTTCGATAATTAATCGATCGTCAGACGCGATCGCGGTGGTCAGGAATAAGTAAGTAATCGCGCGCAACGTTCCTAATCATAGGCAATGCAAATTTCCAAATTCGAGTGTAACTCGATCATTTATGGTCACTCGATGAGCGAATAATTTGCTCGTGTGATAATCGTATTTAAGCGAGTTAAGTTTAATTTAAATATTAAATTCTGCCCAACCACGTCGTCGATGAATGATCGACGCTCCTCTTCTCGTATTTTATCACAATGTTCGTAATTATGTGGCGAATAAAAAAATAAATGTTTGAACGCGTCGACTCCGCGGTCGTTCTCCGGAAGTCCTCAATGCTACGCTCTCGATGGCGACGCGCGCGCGCGTGCTCGTCTACCGAAATGCGTAGAATTCTCGCATAGAAAGCAATTCTTTCCAGAGAACGCGCGACACTTCGTAATCTCGATCGAAATCGCTGATCTAATTTGTCCGATATCGTTGTCCGGTGAGCGTTTCGCCTGGCCTCAATTGGTTCTGTGGTCTCTTATCATTGTTGAAACTGGAGTCGCTCTCTAGCTTTCGCAGCCATTGCTTTTTAGCGTAGATAAACGTTGAGGTTTTGGATATCTTTGCGTTGCTGTTTAAATTTATGGAATTACAGTAGTTTGAATTATTGCAATTAAAATCGATAAAATTGTATCCTTCTTATTTTTCGTAGATTAGCTGTAATTATTCTTTGACATACTTATATGATAAAGATTATGGTCTGATAGATTAAAACGGTATACACGACTTGCATTCGTGTGGTAAAATATCGTTTCACCTTCGATCTTAAGTTTTACGGTTGAAGATAATATTTTATCGTTTATATAGCGATGGACTAAGTTTGAAACGTTTATTAAGTCAAATTTGAAGTTGGGAGCGATATTTTAGAGACGAAATAATTTAAACGGTAAGCAGTTCCTTTCTATACCATCTCGTAAGTTATTTGCCAATCGTATAAATATGACAATCGTAACAGTTATTCTACTTTCTTATTTTACAATTATTTCTTTACCATTTCTTTGTACCATTATTACGTACGCTTAAAACGCTCGTAAACAAAATAGCCACGCTCATCGATTTCTTGTTGAAAATAGAATTTTGTCATACACGTGTTAACAACTCTCCTCCTCTTCGCGAACTACTATTGCTATCACCACGGAGAGGTACGAACTTCTCGCGCTTCCATCCTCAACTCAGGTCGGTGCTAGCTAATTAAAAGCATTTGGATTCACGACGTTTCGCTCGACAAAATCAACAAACGCGTGTACGCATCGTTAAACGATGTGTTTAAAAAAAAAAGAATAAAATTCGCGTTACTGCAGCATAGAAGAAAGCAATAACAAATTATGATTCTCCGCGCGCCATCGATTTACCATCACCGCTTTCCACTCTGCAGCTCTCACAGCCACTGCTTTTCAGTCGTTATCACAAAGTTGCGGACTTTATGCAGATGCACATCTTTATATACAGTAAATAATATCGCGGTTTTCCTATTTTTATATGGTCTTATACTCTTTCGCCTCGTTCCGCAACCGACCCGCGCACCTGCATAAAAACCGCAGTCTAATTATTGCGCAGAAGCAGTCGAACCACGTCTGACCGAGTCCATCCGCGTCTCCCGAGTCCGGAAGCCCGTCCGAGCGATCCACGAGTTGGTACCAATGCACAATGGACGTCGTGAGAAGCGAAAGAAATATGGGAGAAGTACATACAACGATTCTCGTTCCATAACAAGAAGAGGCACGCCTACGATCGTACCTTCCCCTATCCCTGGTGGCCCGTCTTCGTCGTCGACGTTGGCCAATCGGTTGGACCACGGTCGACGACGTTCCCTGGATTCGCCATTGGAGAACTACAGCGCTGTCAGCAGCGCTGTTAAGCCCAATAGCCAGAATACGCCTTGGTCCTGAATCCTGGCGGAACCAGCGGTGATTATCAGATCAGGTCCGGTCCAGTTCTCGTTCGTGTTGTCCAGGCACTCGAACTCGCAGCACCGTTCGCCAACGCGAAACGTCTTGCATCTCTGCGGACGAAGAATCGATCGATTACGGACCAGCGAATGGAATTGAAATGGTTCGAAGCGTGGCGATTGGTGGAAGCGAAAGTTTCGCGCGAGGAAGTTTGGGACAAAGGGGAAGATGAAGTTACGCGTGGATACGCGCGAAGCAAGCTTTACTTTTTAATCGATCGAATGATACCAATGGAATCGTGATTCTTGTATTTATCGACTTTGTTGATACAAAGAAATAGCAATAGCCGTGCGACAAGTTACGGCGGTGATAAATCGAACCACTTTCAACTTAATGGCCGCGTCACGCATTTGAGGGTGAAGGTTTATTGTTGGAATTTATATTATACACGTTCAGATTGAGAGAAATAGTATAAATTAATAGTAGCGAATATCATTGTATTTGCAATTCCAAGCACAGTCTTAGAGCAAGCACCTCTATTCGCGATATTCTGTGTTTCTTCGTTATTAACCCCATTTTAAATGTCTGTTTCCCCGAACTGCACTTTGCAATCGCCATCCAATTGCTTGAGAATTCAGGCCACGATTGGAAATAGAATGGAGAGGCCAGGGAAAAATGTTGTGCACGCGCTGAGAGGGTGGGGATAGAATCGAATGAATGAACGAGATGTTGGGGACAACTGACGGCGGATTCTTCAGTGGAGAGTTGCATGTTTCTGAATGGATCGCTTTAGATGTTAGACGGATAGAGTATGAAGCGTTTGCGAGTGGTTATGTAAAACGTATATTCGATAAGAGGACTTGCTTGGTAGACTTCTCGAATATAAATACGAGCACGAAGGGTTAATCCTTTGCACTTGACTTTTTCGGTCGCGCATCGTGTTCTCTATCGCTAATTTCTTTATGAATACAATCGATCTCGTTTTTCAACAGCTGAAAATCAATTTCATCTTCACTCGAGCTAATTTCACCTTTCAAATTCATTTTTGCAGGGTTTCGAAACTTAAAACTAGTCGATGAAAAACTCGAGTTGCTGTACGAAACGTCGTGGCGACTAAAATTTGCCTTTCGAACGCAAAGGGTTGATAACTTTGTCTAAAAATATTCGTACGTATGTTCTACGAACAAATGGTACCACCCGGACATTTTCTCCTCTCCAGCGACCAATTTCTCCCAACAAATCTCTCAATTGATTCGAATGCACGGATTCACCCGCGAGAGCCACGCGTCCATTACTTTTTTATACCTCGTACGATACTTGGCTCGAAGCCTGCTTCCTTTAGCGCCGCATTCAGACGTCCCTGGATACCAAACGATTGTTCGAGGGAGAAATAAGAGGGTGTATATACGTGTAAGAAAAAAAAAGAGGGCCTCGAAACCGGTCTCCCAATTCCAGCGATGCGCTGTTCGCCATGCGGTTGGAAGAAGACTCGCGGTTTCCATTCTTCCGCAGTTCGCGCGATTCGTCCGCAGTGGCCTCGCGTATCTCACAGTACGTTTCATAGTGACCAACTGAGCGTAATTACTCGCGAACCAATTCCGCGCCGCGAACTACGATTATCGTTGCAACGTGGAACGCGACAAAGCGCGAAAACTGGACGCGGACAAAGGAACGCAGAGTGGAAGCGGTTTTCTCGCGCGAGCGTGGAAATGGTGATCGGTGGAGTACGGATTATAGGTGTTACATACGCGCCTTTTTTGTTCCTCCTCTTGCTTCTTTTTACTTTATTTCGACTATCGCTTTTTTCAAGGTTGGCACACGCACGCGTAACTGTGTTGCACGTGCGTGTTGCGGTGAACAACTGCTCGCTGCAATGCGCATTGGAGTTCGAAGGTTAACTGGATTTCGCGAATTTTGTGGTTTAAAGTTACGATTAGCGTTGGATGGAAAATTATATACCGACATGTAGGACGGACTGTGAAATATACGACCAGTTCGTGTAAACTTAAAGTTTTATTGCGAGCAGTTTGTTGTTTGAAACTGTGATTAGCGTTGAATTGGATAAAGAGGGGCGCGTTTTGATAAGCTGAAACGAGATCAAAGAGTTAAAGCTGTGACTGCATAAGGAAAAGTGAGCAGGAGATAAATGGAACGATATAGCCTGTCACGTTTATGGTTTACTGAAAACGGTGAAGCTTACGATGCAGTTGGAACGCTTCTTCCCAAGGGAAGAACACCGCATTCTCTGAATCTTGTGAAATGGAAACAGAGTTCCCAGCGAATAGCTGAGTAGTCCGCTTTTTCCCAATCGTCAAAGAGACGCATTCTTCCCTTGGGCCGTCTTGCTGTACCCTCGCCAGGTGTCGAGAATCCTTCATATTTCAAAACGAAACACTACGCTCCGTGTGTCCTATTTTCGTTGCGAAATTCTCACGAACGATGCAACTGCGGTTCAGCGAAATCGGCGGGGGTTGCGCTGTCGTGCGGTTATGGCGGGTCTTGCGTCGAGAAGCACGCAACAGCCAGCCCAGTCGTCTCTCGTAAACGGGAGAAAGATATTGTAATCGACCGAGATTAGCATGAAACTGGTCGCATGCGACCAGCTGGCCTGAATGTCGAGAAAACGAGAACAGAGTACCGCGCCACGTTATTCGGAACGTTTAAGCGAGTGTTGGATGCCAACTCACTATTTCACGAGCCATAGCTATCATCGCTATCCTTTGTGAATACCGATTCATCTCGAACAATCGTATATCCTAAATAATACTCGTCCCTTGTACCACTTCGAACCTACGTCTCATCCTTGACCCTTGCCTACTTCCTCCAACCTATGAAACTATCCCTTGTCAATCTCCTTACAGAATTCCTTAAATACCAGGCTCGAAAAGCCAGAGCAGCTTTCATATCCTTAATTACATATTACATACTTCGTGATGACTGAAACCTTTCTTTGGAATTTAAGAACTGTACTCGATTCCTTCGACTCTGTCCAATCTGGAATCCAACAGGAAAGCTAATGATTGTTATTCAAGCTGCAGGATATGCAATATTGCGTTTCTCGACGTTAAATAGGGAGGAAGAAGTCCTTTAAAAAGTCTAAAAAAGAATACTATTATTTATGTTAATATTTTTTAAAGGACCAAGCGATCGCTATCATTATTTATTTTTTACAACATTTGTATAACAATATTTCCAATTGACGTTACGCGAAGGTATTATTGGAGAGAAATTAGACTTCTCTCGCGTGCAAAGAATTTTTTCGGTCATTGTATTTAGACGGAAAACCAACACGAAACGAGCGTACGAGCGGTATATTTGCAGCACGGCATTAACAAAAAAAAAGTCGCGCGCGTGCACACGAGATATTGATTTTGTGCGTTCGTCATGCAAACACGGAGATTTGCGGCTTAAAATTGAATTTGCGCCGCGGCGTCGACGCTTTGCCGGATGATCGTTTAACAAAACGCCGCGGAGTCACGGAGATCCAAGGGTGATCCGAATGGAAGCGAGAATGACCAATTGTTCCATTGGAAATGAGATTGGGCCCCGGTTAAAGCAGCGAGAGTCCCGTCCTCGCACTCGATATCATTTAAAACGATTCTGCGACCTTCGCTGGGCTCGATATCGGTTATCTTTTCAGTGAAATATGGGATACGATGGTACGTGACTGTGAATAGGTCGATTGTTCCGATAGAAATAGAGTGAGATCGTAGAATGAAGTCCCTTTGTTCAGAGATTTGCGTCCCGTTTCGTGCAAAAATTAATTTTTCAAAAACCATCGAGTCCTTCGCGATGCCACCCGTTGGCTTATTTTATGCGAAGGTCGATAGTTTTCGAGTGCGTTCGTTGACGACTTCAATTTCCACCGTTGATTTTAGCTTCGCGAATTCCTGGAAATTTACTTTCGAAATAATAACAGTGAAGAGTCGAATAAACAGACGAGCCGCGCTCAAATATTCGTAACATTTACCTAGAACTTCGCTGCTGATGCGTTCCTTCGATACTCTAAAATTCGGAATCGAGTAACAATACCAATTAACAAGCCTAGTCAAGAACAGACATGCTTCGAACCCGTGGATTCAAATCGATACTCCGTCAAACAAAGCTCCATTCTCCGTTCCCAATTTATTTTCGTACAAAGAATCAATTCACTCGTCGCTGCACCGCTGCCACAGCCGCATCCGATATCAAACCGAATCCAACATCTCTACCAAGTAATTACTGTATTTTAACGAGTCTCGTTAACCTTTCCTAAATTTATAAGTTCGCAGCTTCTAGGGGACAAGAAGAAAATTAATCTCTTAATTGGAACGGGTTTTAATTAAAGCAACATCTTGGCTTTGCATTTTTAAAATAACACAGCCGCGTTACCAAATTTCATTTTTCCGCGTATAAATGAAATATTGAAAATATTAACCCTTTGCACTCGGATGGCCCCTCTGAGGAAACATCGCAGGTCTGACATATTCACTTGGAACCAATTCTGAGGGAATTGATTGGTAATTAGGAATGTTAAACTTATTTCACCGCATATTTTTCAGAAATGCATGTTTGCCTCATTTTCTATTGAAATGGAAATTCTCTGTTGCTGGAAATTTTCTATCAAAATACAAATTTCCCGTTGCTTCAGAGAGTCAGATATTAAGCATTTCATTATTTATGCATTTGTGAAACTCGATGCGTGGAAAAAAACAAGCTGAATATTAATTATTTCGTCAATTTTATTATTATGAAAATGTTCTGTAATATTTTGCGGAGAAATTGAAAAAAAAAAGGGATTCTGGGAGCGAAAGTGAAACTTCGTCCGTTTACTTGTCTTACGTATCCTCTCAGAACATGCGCAAGTCTCAGAAGCATGGTCCCACGAGGAGAAAAATCTCATTAGACGCTTGGCGATGTCGCATTAATTAGTAACAGTATTACCAGCGTCAATCAGGTTACGGCAATTCGTAAATAAGTTAGTTTTCTATTTACGGAAATGTCGCGAGCAACGCCATCACCTTCCCCGCCCTTCATCGCGACAGCGCCATTAATTGGTCCCTGAAGAGAAAAAGTCTACGATGGCTTCTCTGTTGTTGAATCCAGTAAATTTCACTTCTCAGTTAGAATTCTCCTCGTTTCGCGAATTTGTCAAGCGTCCTCGAACGATGCTTTAATTAATACGAATTAATACAATTGCAATTAACGACTGATGTTTTGTTGAATTTAACATGGTAATTAGTGTCCCAGTTACGTTTTGTTGCTATGAAAACTCGTAGAAGAAACGAGCTTGTCCCCCTTCTGGGTATTATTATCAATGATAATCGATCCACGGTAAAAAATTCTCGACTTTCATCGAAGCTTCGTGAACTTTCCAACTTTTAAACATCGTTCCTCCGCTTTAGCTTTTAACTCTTGCATCTGAATGCTTTACATCCGGCAGAGATTTCAAGAAATGCTTAACAATCTTACGCTTAAAATGCGTCAAGGGTCAGCAGAACGCCTTGAAAAGGCGCCGCCTTTTCTGGTTGTGACATTCAGGAAATTAGAAAACTTCGCTAGATCCGAAAAAGCTCGTTTCGATTTTCTTCCAACTTTACCACATTTATCTTCTGTATCATGTACATGTAATTTAGAAATTAATCACTCAGACATCGTAAAATGTTAGAAGAACAAAAGTAATTACCGTGACAGATGCAACTTTAAAATGTCTTCGTGTTACGAATAGCTCACGAGCAATTTCTAGTGATCGAATTAAGTTAATTACGTGTCAAACAGATACACGGTAGCGATTGAAACGAAATAAGCCAAGAATAGTGAAAGATAATCGGGGACAATCGTGTCGCGGTAATTCGATTTGAATTACGGCGCCTCGGTCGATAACGCGACTCCCTGCCAATAGTGATCGACTTTTAAAACGCGTGCCGTCTTCCCGTCGATTAATAAAAAGCGTTTCGCGTGAAAAGGTTTCGAAAGGAGGGAAAACAGACGTCGGGCCACATCAGGGCAGTGGGTTACGTAGCCAATATTCATTACTCTGTTCGTTCTTTCGTTCTTTGTCGCGTCACGGACGTCCATAGGAGATAACTCGCGGAACCGGCGCATAAATCTTGCATCGCAGGGGCTGACCTTTCCCGATGGAAAAATAACCATTAGCCCGGGATCGCGCTTCGCTAATTACGAACTTCTGCCTTTTGAACGCGTTGCTACCTCTATTGAGGAAACTGTGCAGGAAGAGGAGGAAGTATGCTGGTGCATAATTGGCCGCCATTGAATAGGGTCGGGTGACCAACCTTCCGTCGGTTTTGATTCACTTTGCGCTATGATAGGACCCTGACTATGCGCGCGTAGAAACGCGGACAATTATTCCGATAGGACTAAAATAAATTACTCGCTGTGGATAATTAGTTGGAACTAAATTCACCTCTTTTTTTTTTGTGAAACTTCGAATGAATACATTCTCAATTTTTTCATCTGAATATTAAATTTATCTGTTAGAAATTACAATTAAATTTGTGACATGGTCGCTGGTAAACGCTATTTTTGAGAAAGTAGAGCTGTACAATCTGCGTAGCAGTCTTAGATGGTACGTGATTTTTTCCTGTTTTCCAATTTAGTAGTTTCAGTCGTTTCTTGATTCTCAATAGCAATTAGCCTGTCGTAAATTCGAGAAGTGTCCAGCGAGCTTCTGATCACCAAATGTTTGGTACCAGCGAGATGCTTTGCTACCAATCTCTTAGGACCAAGTGCAAGATTCAGTTCGTACGTTATGCAAGCGAAATAGATAGTGATTTCAGAATAAACAGTTTCTAGTCAACATCAGAACATGAAGTTATCCATTCCCACTGTTGTGAGTAATCCTTCGAGCATAGACACATTTAGGTGAGGATGAGTCCATATAAAGGAACTCGAAATAAAAGGCCAAGTTCTTAACCATATCGATGAGTTAGGTCATTTTAACTTATTTTAGACTGTCAAACTGGTCATTTTGTTTAGCAGTTTTTTCGAACGCTGATTACTCGCAACATCTATGTCGATCAATTTTCTCAATAAAGTCCGCCTTCACGCCAGACACCTACATCCACGATTAGATCAACCAATCACCCTTCCAAGCTGCGTATTAGAACTCGAGCGAAACTTCCTTAAGTGCATCCTGTGCAAGGCAACCATAGCGTGGGATGGTCCATCGACCGAAACGACGGTAGTGAAAGGAATCCTTAATCGCCATTTAATTAAATTATCTGGCAATTTCACGAGTCGCGAGATCCAGAAGTGCAGCACCGTTGGAGAAAAGAAAGACAGAAAAGCTTCTTACTCGTCGTTTCCTCTTTTAATTTCACCGACGAGTAATTGACCCGTTAACCCGACGATGTTTCCCTAAAGCCTGGTCCACACGTTCGACATTCGTTGCAGCAATGTACAAAGGATCGCGTCACCGGTTGCAGCAAGTGTTCTCAATCTCTTTTGCATGTGCATTCGAGATTTCAAAAAATAGTGGCGAGCGTAATCGAAATTGCAAAAAATAATGGCGAACGCATTCGAGATTTCAAAAAATTGTGACAGTCGCAATCGAGATTACAAATAATAGTGGCGAACGCAATCGAGATTGCAAAAAATAGTGGCGAACGCATTCAAGATTGCAAAAATAGTGACAGTCGCATTCGAGATTGCAAAAAATAGTGGCGAGCGCAATCGAGATTCAAAAAATAATAGAGAGCGCATTCGAGATTGCAAAAAATAGTGGCGTATGCAATTGAGATTGCAAAAAATAGCGGCAAGCGCATTCAAGGTTGCAAAAAATTGTGGCAGTCGCATTCGAGATTGCAAAAAATAGTGGCGAGCGCAATCGAGATTCAAAAAATAATAGACAGCGCATTCGAGATCGCAAAAAATAGTGATGGCGCACGCGATGACAACTAATACTATACTGCTGATACAACAAAGACGCCGATTTCACGTTTACAACACTTTGCCGCGGGCGCATGTAAAATAACTCCAAGGGTGCAAGATTGAGAATCCCTGTTATACAAGGTGTGACACGTAATTGGGACGGGTTGGTATATCACTCGCTATTCGGTGTAATTTACACACCCAAGTTATAATCTAACGTGGTTAATACAGGTTATAGATTATAAGGAATTCAACCCTTTGTGCTCGAAAGGCGACTCTCAGTCGCCACGGCGTTTCATATATCAACTCGAGTTTTTCATCGAGTGATTTTAAGCTTCGAAGCCCTGAAAACATGGATTTGAAAAATGAAATCAGCTCGAGAGAAGACGGTTGAAAAACGAGATCGATTGCATTCATAAAAAAATTAGAGATGAAGAAAATGATGTGCCACCGAAAAAGTAGTCGAGTGCCAAGGGTTAATTCTTAAACGTTGCAGAGCACACCAAAAAACAAACCCAAAAAAATCTACTCGTAAAATTTTTTTGATATCCTTAAAAATATACGAAATAATTAAGACGATTGAAATCATTAGGCCACCGTACTTCCGGATGATAGCATCGTTTAACGAACCGCACAGATCGCTATCTCCACGTGTCACGAGTGTGAATTCGGTTTAACAGCGTCGAGCATCGAAACTTTATCCGCAAAAACGGGCTCATTAAAATCGTTTACACCGGTCGCATCCGTGTCGCTTAATCGATTTCGTCACGCTACGAACACGACGTCCTTTTTGCGCGTTTTCCCAGCGACCGTATTTATTGTTCCAAGCTGGAACTGGGGACGAATATGCGCGAGGTGATATTGCAGATGGAAGACTCGTTTTATCGATTTATATGAGCTATAAATTTTCGTTGGAGACAGTTATTTCCTTTTTTATTCATTAAGAATTTGTACGACGAACCAACCCTTGGTACAATCGAATGCGTGTCAAAGGGGTGTCGAATCCGTCAGATGAAAATTAAAAATTCTTGGTCGACGCGATACGTGTTCGTGTCACTGCTTTTTGTATATGTATAAATAAATAAAGAAGTAAATAGCGGCAGAAAAAGCTAGGAAAAACATCTTATGCGAAGTATCCTCCACCAGATTCAACTGCCTTTGCCCAGCACCCTTCAAGGAGCTGCTCTCGTGTTCTCCAGCATTCCTCGCGTTTCGCTTGCATTTGGAAAACCACGAAAAAATCGAGCAATCGCTTTGTGAATTTTTCTCGTCCTTTAGATTTGTCCTTATTTGCAAGACTTTACTATGAAATTCTGCAATTAACTTCAATTTATTTAACGGATAGTAAAACGCAATTAATTTCGCGATTACAAAAAGGCAGTATTCATATTCATGATTTGTATGTGAAATTTGTGTCGAATAATTTATTAAACTCGAGACGCGAAAGGTTCTGTGCAAAAAAAAAAAAATTGTAACGTTTGAAATTTAAAGAAGGTAAGAGCGAATAATAAATGGTTAACCTAGTTCCAGCAAAAGGCATACATACATACATACATATGTATGCTGATCCTCTTAATAGCTTCGACACTCCAATTATTATAAAATATTCTCTCAGGTAGTTTCTTGCACGAACGAAGATACTTCCGCGCGTGCAAATGAATAAATGGAACGTAACTTTTAATCTAGGTGACGGATATAAAAACATTTTCATTTGTCACGAATATTCTGCAACATCCAAACGGGAGAACGGGTTGTCCCGTTTTGCAAAGAAATTTTTTACTCGCATTTATCGTATTCGCAAATGAAAACGAGCGCGATTAATTTTTCCGCGATAATCAGACTTCGCGTTAATAATCTTTTAATAATCTTTTTTCGTTGAATTGTATGACTGATAACGAGGAGAGGAACTTTAAAGTAATGTGTTTAACAACCATCTAATCTTTACCTCTCGATTGAAAAATCTAACTTAAACACAGTATAACGAAGATATGTATAAATAATGAAGTATGCGACGAATAATGAAAAAAGTTCTCGAGAAGTAGTAAAACTAGTGTTAGGTCAGACGTGAGCAGCTCGCGTTTGATCACGGAAAACCACTACGCGCCACGAAGATAATTAAATTTTCTAATGTAACAATACATAATTAACATTCGAAATCGCTTGTGTTCCATAAATAAAATAATGAATGCCATAAAAGAATGAACTGACTAACCGCAAAAAACCACTACGCGCCACGAAGATAATATATCTAATATATTAGATATTATAATCTAATCTAATATAATATAACTAACATTCAGAATTGTTTGTATTCCATAAATAAAATTCTGAATGCCATAAAAGAGTGAATTGAACATTAAAACAAAAAAATTTGCGTCTCATTTCAGTAGTATAACCCTAAGTTACACCATATTACCACTATGACGTGCACGCGAACGCTATTACAGCTCGCAAAAGTGACTTCCCCACGCTTCTATTAAGGGTTTATCTTTAAATGACTATACATGTACTTACGTAGGGTGGCGTACAGAAGATGGCTTGACACCACATCGGTTCCGAATGATAGCAGACGCAGAGGCTGCAAACCGCAGGTCCTGGCACATAAAGCAGTCCGTGTCGAACGATGGCGCCCTGGAAGTCCGTGCAATTTTCCTCCAAGGCGGCTGAAAACGATCCCAACGTGAAACATCACGGGTACTCGTCTGCGATGGCACGCGCGTTGCGTTTCCACCGTAATTGCGGAAGCCACCGCACGCGACAACTTTCGTACGACGCATCCGCATTGCAGTTGCAACGATACTGTGTTCTTCTCGCGGATGATCGTCGATGCAATCAAAAAATCCTCGATGAGAATCTTTCTACTCGTCAAATAACGCGTTACGTTGTAAGAAAGTTTTAAGAAAGAAGAGAAGAAATTAGAAATTAAAGCAGAAGAAATTGGAGTCTTTGTGCTCTCGGCGTATTATTTTGTAGCTTAGGGAGTGGAGATAATAGTTGAGAAAAATAGTGCGCGAAATTTAGAATATCGAATAATTTATAAAAGCTCGTGACCGAATTATAAACGTGATCTCGATCCGGTTCGAGAGCGGGGAAAAAATGAAGGAGAAGGCTTAAGTTTATCCTCGTTCGAAGCTAACGACGTCAGATTAATTAACACACGTATAAATGACTTCCACCATTCAATCGCGTCCCGACTTGTGAACACGATTGAGCAATTGACGCGAGAATTATTAAATCCCTGTCTCCGCGTACTTCATCATTCAGGTTAGGACCGGTTTTAATCGCTTCGATCCTACCGCACGATTAATTAAATTTCATTCCATAGCATCTGAACGAATTTACAGAACGTCGAGCAACGTTTAATTATTCCCACATTTCTTCGAAAAATGATCTCCTACGAAATTTCCGAATATTTCCTTTCGCATTCAAATAAAACTGCAATTCGACTATCGTTGCAACTGTCATTCGACACGGAAGCATCAAAATTTTTAGCGCCTCTTTCAACAATCGGCATAAATTAGTTTCACAACAAAATCGTTTCTCTCGAAAGCGAAGCTTCGCAAGTAAAAACTTTGTTTCATACTTTCGATGTATTTTTACGCGAGCAATCACCCCTTGCCAGGTTACACCTCCGTGACTATCACAGTGCACTGTTATCAGCCAAAGAGAAGCGTTCGGACATTCGCGGGTGGCAACGTGCACTCGTATTGCATCACGCTTTCCAGTGTCGAACGTATCAACTCACCAGTCCTCGAGGGAAGGAAGAGGAGAAGAACAACGAGCAGACTGAGCGTCGACGCGAGTATCTTCGAGTGGCGGTTCGAAGTTCTCATCATGATCCTCGATCGTTGGTCGCGGATGGTCGAAAGGCGGTGAACGTCTCGCGGCTGTCGTCGACCGCGAAGAATCGAGGAAGATCGGCTATTCGAACGACCGGCGTGCATGCGCTGCAGCAGCCAGGAGCATGTTATCTGCAATAGAAATCAGGACGAACGTGTATTTATGCGGTTGTATCAATTTCGCGTGGGACTGTACTGATTGGTCCTAACGCGAGATGATTGCGGCTCGCGACCTTAACCGGCCGCCTCATTGCCTGTAAATGGCTCGAATCGTCGTCGAGATTCGAGTTGGCTTGTTTTTTGCACTCGACTGCCAACAGCGTCCCTTTCTAACCCTTAGCCAGCGCATTCAGCCGCATGGTGTCACTCGAGAAGGAACCAGTACCTTTGGAAAATTAGCTAGGAAATTAGCTGGAAAATTTCATCGTTTTTTAAATCAATTTTGTTCAATTTTATACGTACAGATCTAAGCTTACGCAATATCTTATCCCTTAATCGCGTCGCGTAATGTTTTTAATTCAGCTAACGCTTTTCGTTTCATCAACAACTTCCGTTGTCGCAGCAGTTTTCTGGGTCATTAAGAAATGCAGAACGTTTTCGCGTTGCCTTATTGCTTTGGTAATTCGCGTTTCACCCTCCCTTTTTCAATCCATCGGAATAAATTATTCCCGCGCGTGTAACGAACTTACAACGGGTAATCTGCTTCTAATGAAGGATACCTACTTTCTGTTCCTCCAGAAGCTCCGCTTTCAATCGATAAACGTTAACAAGTCTGAGAGAACGTTCTTCGAATGTCGGATAAGTACAAAAAGAAGCGTCGAATGTTAAAAAATTGTTTAAAACTTTTGTACAATGCTTCACAAAATCGTAGACGCACCCCATTTTTTGCAATTATTTCCCTTGGACGAGAAGATTGAAAAAATGAAATATGCCATCAGATCCCAAATTCGATTTTCGAAAAACAATTTTTTATAAGACTTAGGCAATCTTTTCGACTTTTTCGGCCTTTACAAAATGAAAGAAGTGTTACAAAAATTTTTATTATCGAAAAGCTTGATCGTTTTGTGGTTCTTCAACATCCCCCATTTTTGGAACACGCTTTTCGTTCCAGACGTATTCGCATCTCACTTGCTTTAGAGCACTGTCTACATACATCCACGGCAACTTCGTTACCTAACAGAAGCCCACCCTTGGACGGAAACTTTTCACTGTTACACAATCGTAAGCCCCCTGGAAGACAAGCATCAGCCCGCCATTCCGTTTCGACCGTTCCGTCGATACGCGTCCGACGTGCCACCACGTTGCGATTCGGTATTTGTTTTTACAATGCCGCGTTCTTTTCCATGCGCGACGCATAGTAACAGTGTGTACATTCTAAATAATTCAGTGGGTAATAGTCGGTCGATGCGATCCATTTCTGGACTGAACCAACCACCGATTTAAATGGAAAACTCGAGCTCTAGACGAGCGTCCAATATTAAGTTCGTTTCCATTATTTTTAGAACTAGATGGCCCCATTGCGATAGGGGTTAAATAAGCGACGTTAGCCTTTTCCTATTCAACGCGTTGTAATCGATTGTCACCCGCACGATAGAAGTATACCCGTTGCTCGAAGACTATGGCTCTTTCGAGGAACTTTCGCGAGGTTTTCCGCGTTGTTTTTAGTCATTTTAAGGGGTTGTTTTCGTTGAGGAATTCGAGGAAGTTAATGGGATACCTCCTGTCCGTGATATCGATTGAAATTGGTGTTCTGAATTCCGAAGAAATTGTTCTACTTCGTCGAAAGGACGGTCCTAAGTCAATTTCAATTTCCCGCCGCTTCTTAAACCGCAGGAGGGGGCGAACTTAAATCTTAACTGGAGATTGGAATATTGCAACTTCCAGGAAGCACGTAAACTAATATTAGTTGAAAATTATTCAGATTAGTTAGCTGGTCTGATTGGTACACCTTTCACCTTCACGAGTTTATCCAAGCGGGAACCAAAGGGTAGTTAATCACCCCTACGATGAAACTTCTGTGAAAGTATTTACGTCTTGATTGGAACTTCTGATTTTACTCAATCACGCATCAATCCCGTACAGAAAGAAGACAAACGTTAACTCAATGAAATTAGAAATGTCTTAGAAAGTAAGTAGAACGATTATCGTTATGAGAATATTAAAAAGTTCTCAGACAAGCACATGCGAGGATGAAACAAATCTGAAAAAATATTAAATAACGACTACAAAAATTGTCAGAAGAACAGGGCGCCGTTATATCTCCACTTGTTCAAAAACACCCCCGGAAATGATCCTTGACGACTAAGTTTTTCCTACTTTCACCGCGCTCGCGTTTAACCCCGCGAAGCCAGCGGCCACTTTTCAACACGTGTCGCTCGCAGAGGGAGGAAAAGATCTCGAAAATGAGTCGCTGCGGCGCAGTGCGAGCCTTGTCGCGACAGGGCAAGCGTCGCCAGCTTTTTAAAAATCTGCTCTGCCCCTTTTTCTCCTTTTGTTTTTTAACTTAACGAGTAAAACCGTTTCCGGGAGGACGAGAGCACGGAAATGGCGCAACGGCAATTCTGTATCGCGGTGACACGAGCGGGCCTCTTTCAGAGAATCAAACTCGTTACCAAGCTTCCCTTCCCCGTTTCTTCCCTTGCTCCGGCTGTTTCTTCGTCCATTCTTCGCCAGATTCGAAACGATAAAAACTGAAACGCGCACGCGAGCGAATACCACTTAAAAATGTTATTTCGTTCACTCGATACTCCATATTACACGGTAAATAATTTCTAACGTTTACTCTCGCGTTGATATTCGTTTCTCATTAAAAACCATGTCAACTACTTTTATTTCCCTCGTTTTCTCATCTTTCGTTATTAACTGTAATCAATATTGTCTTTTTCATCACAATTTTGCGCGGTAAGTTCGAATTAGTAAAAAAATCTGCATCTGCGAAAGTGCTAACAATCCGCGCGTCGAGCGAGATAAAAATATATATTTCTACCATTTTAATTGCACGGCCAGAACGCGCTTATCGAGGAGTCGAAAATGGATGGAAACCTTGAACACTGAAATAATCACGTATCGCCATCGACTATTGTTTCACGTTTTCAAGGACGCGTGGAAATGTCGATATTAATTCGCAACGGTTGCACCGCGTCGACAGGGGAAAATCTGTGAATTATTGGGAAAGACAAGCAATCGTTCGAATGCGATCAACCGTATATCGTTTCTACAAGCTGGATGCGCGTATCGAACTCGTGACAGAACGTTTGCAAAACATAAATTCCTGCACAGTTTTCAACGTAAAGTATTTCTTGTTACATTTTTTTATAAATCAAATACGTTTCGATTAAGATGGAGGATTAGAAGATGCGCAGAGACACTAGTGAACCAATCTTGGAATTTAACATGGGAAACCTAGTTTGCTCCACAAATCTATGGGAAACATCTTCGAGCTGCAAACTAACTCGGCGCGCCAAGCTTTCCCATTTATACCTAATCAACAAGAAGCCAATCAGCTACAGCAGAGTTTCCCGAACTTTCCGCATCGCGGAACACTTTTTGGGTCGTAAAATTTTTAAGAAACTCTAGAGTAAATTTCGATGTTGATGCGACGTATAAACCTCTAAAGAAATAACTAAATAAAAAAAAAGTGTCTCGTGGAAATACCAAAAAGAAACATTCTCTCGTGTTATTGAAAATGGCGAAGAGGTTGAGGCAGCTGGAGGATGTATGGAATTACTTTACACTTGAACGTTAGTTGACGTATAACGTGTTACAGGTACGTGCTTAACCTACGACACTGCGCTGCTTTGACTAATGCCTCGCAGCACGCGGTCTTGTCCGATGCTGCGAGAACCAGGGAGCAGAAATATTAGAAACGACGCGCCATATTGCTTTTGCACAGGTACTTGCACGAGAGCGCACGTACCGCAAGATCGTGCAAAGAACAATCGAGTAAAAACGAGACACAGCTCGAGGAAAGTTTCTTGTTAGTGTTACATGTTCTTGGAACATGTTATGATAAAGTGGAAAGTTGAAAGGGCTTCGATGCCCTTCGCGAGTTTCCACGACGTAAGGTTACCTCTGACGTAAGAACGTATTTACATGAACCCGCTTTTTGCTAAAACGCGATGTGTAATCTCGGAATCTCCATGTAAATGGTCTGTAAACTACCTACGTGAAAAGTACTAGCGTTTTATCTCGTTCCTTGTATTCCAACCTAAACGGAAGCATATTTTAGTCCTCGTCTATGGTCGAGACGAGTTATAATAGGCTCGTATAATCAGTCTGACTAATTAAGAGTTCTTGAAGAGCAGTATGCCAGGTATTCGCTATTAAGATGCCATGTAGATACGTATAATGGATCATAACGCTCTATATCTACGTAATTTTGCTGGTTCGACGGAATACTCTCACACATTGTGCACTTTGCAACCCCTGAAGATGGCGGGGACCCGCATGCGATGTACGTCCGTGTATACTTCGATCAATCACCCACTAATCCACCTCCTCCAACGATTCTTTATACCACTTCCTCAAAGGAAAATGTTTTCGAGCACGAGAGGACGTCGAAAACGCTGTTTAATGGTTTCTCACCCTCCAGAATTGGAATTTGTTCCATTAAATATAAATTCATCGATACCTCGTTGGTA
The DNA here is from genome assembly GCA_963969225.1 of Xylocopa violacea. Taxonomy (NCBI): domain Eukaryota; kingdom Metazoa; phylum Arthropoda; class Insecta; order Hymenoptera; family Apidae; genus Xylocopa; species Xylocopa violacea. Next base: position 36,348,144 of record CAXAJV010000005.1, on the reverse strand, counting down.
AAAGTGTTTTAAGGGCAATAAGGTAATCTTTTCAATCGCTGCGCAGCTGTGCCCCTTTCAGGCGGACGATTCGAAGTCGTGGAAATTTTCAGGACGATCCAATATTCTATAACAGGATTAATCTCCCTCGAACGTTCCTTTGCTTCCCGACTCTTGCTACCTCGATTTACTCGGCTGACGACGGTCGATCAGGGATCTCGATTTATTTTCGTATCGTCAAATAGATCGCAGAGGGGGCCCTCGAAAGGCAATGCAATATTGATAACGTTCAGTTATTTATGGGCGCGTTGTGTAGGGGCTAAGGCGGTTTCCTGATGAATTATCGAGTTTCTGGAATTTGCAGAATGGCAGACGGGATTGCGGCTATCGGCGGTTCGCCGATGCGTACGGCTACCTCTGATTAGAGATGAACCTATGGTAATTTACTCTCGATACACTTTTCGATCAGGCATCGTAATTGACGGCTTTCCTTTTGTCAGACGTGAGAATTCAGTGAATATAGAGGACGTTCTGTCTTTTAGTAATCAAATATCGAGTAACTGATTGCTCGAACACTTGCGCCCTAGTTCGATCGCTGCAATTTTACTCGAGAAACAACGCGTATGACAATCGCTGATTAAAGCGACTGCATCTGCATGTAATTACGATTAAGAACAGGTATGTAAATGTAAGCAATCCAAGCAACCTTTGAGAGGGTTTGCCAAACAATGGCAGTGCGATAGCACGGTGCATGGCACAGAGGACGCGAATTTTCTTAAAAACAGTGTTTGACACTTAACCCTTAAAGAAAAACCCTTTAAGGAAATTTGTATACATCTCAATTGTTCGGAAATTGTCGAAGAACATATTCGCGACGCGTGCATATAATGGTGGAGATTTCACCGACCTTGAGCCACCAACCAATTCCAAACAAGCTTTAAATACACACATGGCTCCCTCGCGCGTAACAAGATGCCGCTTAACGTTCTTACACTTGACAAAGGCAAAACAAGAGAAGCTCTCTAAGCACCAACGCTTCAGCTTTGACGACATTGGCAAAGAGATGCGAGCATCGAGCTCTATCTCCCTGTTGGCAGCGGTGACTTTTAAACCCAGTTAAAACTCCACTGCCTCGGTAATTAATGTTCACAGTAATCGATACCACTTAGCGCGAACCGATGTACAACGAATGATACCTTCTCGTAGCTGGTTCAAGTTTCAGTCTGTTATTCAAAGGGTTCGCGTAACAAAGCCAACGGGACCAAAATGGAGTACCAACTCCTCGTCCGCAGCTCGTCCTGTTTATTTTTACATTTTGTAAAACCGCGAACGGAATAGCATGTACTCTGCCGTTTAACACTAGAATTACCGAGAAAAAAACTGAGTGGAAAATGTCTGGTTTCTAAAAAATACATAATATGCTATCTTACGAAGGGAACTTAAAATTATGGAATTATAATTACTATATAGTAACAGCTATTACAATAATACTATTACAATAATATAGAAATATAAAGTAATTATTAGATATAAAAAGTTGCAATTCCTTCCACGACGGAGGATCGAGAAAGGCCTCATTTATAGCACCCCCTTAGCGTCTACCCTTTTCCCTTTTTCGTTCGACTTCAAGGTGACGAAAGCCAGACGGCACCCTCGAGCGCCTCGACGCCAGCTGTCTCTTACAATCAGTTCAGAGAGAGATCTTGTAACGATTCAAGGATTAGAACGACTCTTTGGAAGTATGATCTTAACCCTTTGCACTCGGATGTCGCCTCTGAGGGCATTGATTGCGAAGGTTAGAAACTTATTCCATTGAAACTTTTTGAAAACGCATGTTTTCCCAAAATTTTCTATTGCTGGAAAATTGCTTGGTAATAGTATCTATTGTTAATTCTATCAGCAATAGAACATTTCTGGGAAAGCGTCGAGTGCAAAGGGTTAAGATTCGTTTATGCCTTACACTTTGCCTCGCGAAATTGTTCTCCAAAATGGCAGCCTCGCGTCCGGCACGCTCGTGGGCGTTCGAAGTGTCCACGAGAGCTCGAGATCCATCGGTTGATTAAAAACGGAAAAATGGAAACGGAACAAGCTCGACTGGGCCGGCCTTTGAACTTTCCACGGTGCTTGCACGGTCGAACGTGTACGCGCGTCGTGTCAGCTGCAACTAGCGCTCGCGTGATTGCAGGCGTGTAGTCTATTATTCACGCGTTACACATTCGCCGGGTAAACGCGTCCACCGTTGACATTGTTTCCCCGCCGAGTTCGAACGCAATTACACTGACTCGCGTAATGAGCTAGCGTCAATCTCTTCGCGACAGCTGAGCCCCGCAAATGGAATTTTTGGTTCACCATGAGAACTGCTACAGCTGGTTCGTTAATTTCCTTTTAACGAAATATTAAGGAAAGAGAATGCGTGCATCGTGTGGATATTATTTAAATTTTTCGAATTCGAACACTGCATTCGAGTGACTTCCGCATTCGTGACCACCAAACGGGGGTTGCGAACGATTCCTGGAATTAATCGCGTTTAGATTACTGTTATTTATATACGCACATTATTTTTTGAGAAATTCCTGCGAATTCGCGTCCCTATTTAAAACCGAAAAGATAATATCTACCTGTATCACGACCTGTCACGCGATAACGTGCAGTGGATGCCGCCCCCCAAAAGTACAGCTTGGAGAACGGTTCTAATGAACGTTTATTGTATGACGTGAATTCTTTCAGATATTCTTCGACAATTTTTTAAAAATAATTCTACATTGCTGTGAGATAGAATAGAAAAATAAATTGCATATCGTTCGCCATATAAATTTACGTAACTGCAACTCAGTTTTTATACTCTCCACTCGATTACGACATACAGTCCATAGAAATAGGATCTTTCTTATTTGTAACATCGAGCAAAGTGTACTTAGAGCACGAAGAAGTATTGTGATCTCATCGAATAAAATAGATGGTGGCAATAGACGTCGATCTTTATTTAGTTTCGCAACAATGCGGTCAATTCCAAGATTACCAGAAATAACGACCGCTTCCGGCCGCGAGAAGTAACCAACGATAGAAATGTTGCAGAAAACTGACTGTAAACTTCGAAAATCGTGCGAAAGTAAAAAGGGAGCGTAAAAAAGGAGCCAAGGTTCGTTTATGTGACTTGGCAAATAAATTCTTAACCCAAATACGCGACGCCGATACTCGAGAAATTTTGAGAGCCTGACGTCAACAGCGATACAGTCGTTACATTATCGTTTCATGCTCAGCCAGTGTTAATTGCACTTCTGTTCTACGAAATTAATTGATATCGTGACCGCGAACGAGAGCAAGGGAACAGTTTCTGTCTCACTTTTTCCAAAGCTCAGCCACGGGTGACGCGGTTATTAATTTAACAACGCAATTGAATCTAATTATTAGCGACTTTTCAAGTACCAAGGTGAGCCCTGTTCGATATCGAACGACGAACGACGCGCGAAGCAGACTTGTACGAGCTATTCTGGATATTAATTAATCCTGGACGCTGCTAGTTAATTAAATAACCGACGTTTTTACTAATTGATCGTTTCAGGAGACCAAGTTCAGTGCGTGTGAACCACTGAAAGTTTGTTTTTCGATCGCGTGTTTTAAATGTCACTAGTTTGTTTCGCGAACAATTAAAAAGCTGCAATTAAATCATTTAAAAATAATGAAAACAGTGAAACGCGAAAGCGTACATGTTATTCTATAGATTTCGCCTTGAACGTCAGTTAAACGTCGCCATTGAGAACGTTCACAATGGACGTCTTAGAGCCGGTTACAATGTATCGCCGTACGTAAGGCTTTATCACTGAATCGCGGCTGCCATTTAGTGATTAAGGTCAATCACTGAGCGGCGCTAACCTGCCGCGACGCTCAACGACAGATCGAAGTCTCGTCAGAATTATAATCGCACTTAAATCCAATTAATGTACATGAATATTTGCCAACGATTCTAACAATTTCAATTAACGCATTGCATCTGGATGCAGTTCTCCACGTTCTCGAACGCGTAGCGGACAAATCCAGTCTTTCCGCGTGCTAGTTAACTTGATAACGTACGAGCGTTATCGATGCGTAGAGACTTAACTTCGTAAATAAAACCATTCCCTGCTGTCTATCGCATAACTCAGAATACAGTTTCCGGCTTTAAACGTTTATTCTTTCTCGTACTGTGATCCCAGTCGTTCGCCAGCAACGTGATTGAGATTACAGTCTCCAGCTTTGGTTTCATTCCAGACTGTGATCATTGTCTCCCACTTGCAATGTGTTAATAAAATATTCATTCTCCCTATAAATACTTAATTTAACAGGAATGGAAAATTAAAATAACATACGCGCTGAAGAGTTTGTCGAATTATTTATAAACTTTGTTAATTTAGAAGCGTATCGTTTAAAATGGTGGAATTAAAACAGAGCGACTGCTTGTCTTCTCTTTTTCTGCCCCCTTTCTACGTTCTGCTCGCGTATTGCAATAACGATGGTATATAAACGGATGCAACGTTGGACGGTTTTTGTTGGTCCACGTCTCTCGTTATATTCTCTATCAGGTTTCGCGGCCCCCCCCAAAAACACAGAGCAAGAAAATCTGTATCGAGCATCTTTGCTGCGACTCTCCGGTAACTTTCGTCGCAGATGTCCCAAATTGGGCTACGGTTTGAGTCGGCGCGGGTTTCGACGAAATATCGCTCGCGCGTATACGCGACGAATTAAAAATGCGATACAAAATACAGGTTTGTACCAGGAGCGTTTAAATTTTCAAATGCTTTCACAAAAATGTGTAAATTTCAGTGAAATTTTGTATTTCTTAATTTTATAACACAAACTTATTGCTCTTTTAATGTAAATTTTAATTCAAATTCGCAATTCTCTTTCCAAAGAAGAGAACTTCTTCTTTTTACTTTTGTTATTAAAGTTTTATTATGGAAATGTATTTGTTATTTTTATTTTGTTTACTTAAGTGTTTGGAAAAGTCCCAGCAAGTTTTCCAAATATCAAATTACTTCAAAAGAAGATCCTAAAAGGTAGATACAAATTTGCTTGGTCTATCGTTTCCTTTTATCGCGAATAAATGTGTCGAATCAAATCGCTTCCTCCGTATTCATTACTGCGGAAAAGTTGATGGGCTTTAAACGCGTTCAAAAGCGTCTGAAAAAGTTTGTCAAAGTTTCCCGAGGAGCGATTTACTTTAAAAGAAAAACAGCCGAACGCGAACAAAAATTTCTCCTTTGATTGAACCAGTTATTTCCTCTACAAAAGAAAAAAAGTAGAAAAACTAATTTCTCCTTACCTCGAAAGCGCATCACGCCGATGCCTCGATCGTCCCTCGTGTCACGCAGTCCATGTGTTCGAACGATATCGGTTCCCTCCAAACGGCGAAGTACTGAACAGAGGACCCCCGCTCGAGGAGAACGAAAGAGGGCTTAAGTTGAGCAAACGAGGGTGACGATCGCGCGATAAAATCTGACGACGTTGTAGGCCGGATGTCGCGGGGGTGGTTTCCGCGAGGCACGACAGAGGAGAATCGCGGAGCGACTGGACGCGGTCGACAAGCGAACAGCGACTGACTGAGGTGAACTCTGTCGCAGGTGTGAGCACGGGCTCTGCGTTCGCGGGTCGATCGAACACGTTTTGCGCCTCCCCTCGGCACCGCCGTCAAAGCCACCCCCGACGGCCGCAATGCACCGGTGCAGCCGATGCACCTACAACAGCAGCCGCTGGTATCCGCTCGGGACAGGATCAAGTTCAATACGTATCTACAGGCTGTTCACCCATGATGGAAACTTTCACGGTTGATTCTTGTCGGGCTGTTTCGTCGACCTGTCAGCGAGGCAACAAAAATGAATTCTCGTGACAAGGCTTAGCCAACCGCTGCGACGGACCAAACTGCACGCTGTCCGCCGCGCTTTCTTCGCAAGTAACGCGAATTAGTACTAACGAGTACTGGCGAACAAGTAACGCGAACTAACTACGACAAAGAACGTGTAAGAAATATCGAATAACAGAGGGTGCGTTTCCTTACGGCATCGCCCCTCTCTGGAGCCTTGCGTAAACGTTCTAAAAATTATTTAAATGGACAATTATATTCAGTGATAACGATCTTGAATTACATGTTTGTCAGAAGCTCTTTTTTTCGCGTGCGCACTTCGCTGCGGTTCTGGGGTAAGTGCCAAGGAGTTCATCTTAGTCCTCTTACCAGAAGGCTCGTCACCTTCCCCACTCCGTGACCAGATCCTTCGAGAAGGACACTCTTATCGCTTTACACGTGCCTCGTAGCACCATGACGTCGAGTCATCGGCCACGGGTTAGCACTTCGGCGATTGGAAATAGAAATCTATCTTATCCTCTAAACATAACATCCGCGACTCCTAGAACTCGTCACGTCACCCTATACCTGTTTCCCAGGGGTCCTCGGCCTGATGACAGACATAGATCCACGATATCGGTATCCCAAGCCTCTTGATAAAGAGGTCGATGCCCAAGGGTGTAATGACCCTGGCACGTGTGCTACTCTTTTACAAAGATCGACGCTAACATGTTGTTCATACGAAATACAAAATCAAAAATATATAACGATTATTCTTTGTGGTTCGTAAGGAAAGCTGATAGTAAATATACTAGATGTATACTAGACTACGAGGGCGTTTATTAAACTTGTTTGCAACCCGAAGGTTCGTACAAGAATGCCTTCTTAGGCCATTTGTATTAGCCTCGAGGACACCCCCGACGCCATGGCCCATCCAAATGTTTAGGCAAGACCCCAACGAGGGATGATGCTGCACGGGAATGCACATGGCCCTCCTTGGCCGCTCGTGCACCCTGACCCGATATTCTTACAGGTTTCTGCATAAAATATAAGTAATAGACACCAATGATACGTAACGTTAGAAATAACTAAAGATAACATGTCTTCATAAATTGACAAAAAATTGCTGTCAACACGTATGCGACGACAGGCTCTGTTAACAAACCGATGTGTCACTCATATGTGACGGCTGGTAGCGAAGGGGTTAAAAATGGTTTCATATTGGAGGTTTTCAAGCTATATATGTATAGTAGCTATATATGTAGGAGAGATTTTCTGACGGTTATATGCGTCCTTTGTTAAATATAAAGGAATGATTCGCTCCAGGACATGTCCTACTCACTGACGTCGTCCAGTTTACAAATGACGCGTACATGTGTGATGGTGTAAACCGGAGAAGCCGTGGGGCCCGTAGGCTCGAACAGTGAAGTGTATCCGGGAGCTAGTTACCTGTACGAACAAAGAGTCTGATAAAGAGCAAAGTCGTGGAGGACCTCAAGGAACGGGACCAAAACGGAATCGTTCTTTTCAAATACGTTCCCGTAGTTCTACATTGTCGAATTGCACCGACAGGCAAATTTTCGTTTCTCACGCTTTAAAACTTCTCGATATTTGCCTCTATGTAAATGCGTTAACATGTTCCGTGTCGAAACGATTATTGGATACTTCCCGTTTAGGCCGCATGGAACGCGCACACCCTTTACTTTAAATAGTTTTTCTTCTGACGTATACTTTACAATTTTTGCAATAGTATAAAGACTATAATTACCAAATAAAGGCTGTAGAATTTAAAGTGCATAACAGAACAAAGCGATACATTTAATGTTTTGGGGATTTACATTACGAGTTTGCTGGCATTCCTCGTTTTACGATGAGAAGTTTACGTTTAGAATGAAAATTGATATGTCAGTAATTTTTCTGAACTATTTAGTTTAAAAGTGACATACGTTACTTTACCGTAATAAAAAATGATGATTTTTCAATGGCTGTACAAAACTATTTGTATTATTGTATATAAACTATGTAGAAAGTTGGCATCGATATTTTTTATTCGGCTTATATGTACATTTACGCACAGTTTACGTAACCTTATATCTCCCCACTCTTAGCTACAACCCAAAACGAACCGCAGAGCGGCCAGGAGTCGTCCTGGCAACCAATTATTCGTCAACTTTTTCAAACAAGTCGTCAGGAAGCGTTGTGCACAAGTGGATTGATAAAACCAGTGGACAGTTCAGTTAGTATTTCCTGTGTTTGCTTCAAGTGATAGCGTATTCACGAATTTGTCGCAATGAACAAGAATTTGTCGATGCAAGGTTGCGCGAATCAACTGTCTCACGCGGTACTAGAAAAGGTAGGACAAAGAGCGAAACTTCCACGCCATCGACCTGACACGTGTTCCATTATCGCACCATGGAATAAAACTTGGCTAAAACTTCTCTCCGCTTCTTTGCTAAAACACTTTACACGTGTCGATTTCGATTAATGTATGTAGCGATTTCACATGCATAACGTTTTTTTAATTATTTGCGCTAGAATTATTTTCTTTTACATATGGTAAATTTATAATGTATAATTCGTATTAAAAGAGAGGTTACGTGATGCACGCGTTGTCAATAGAAACGATGCATACAGTTGAAATAGACTGTGTCACTAATGGGCGATGTTACTGTTGAATTAGGAGACTAAACGCATTCGAGACCGCCGCCAGGCTATTCCATATCTCATATTAGATTTTCTCAACAGCAACGAGTAAGTATATTTTTATTCGACGAAGTTCAATGAAAAAAATTATTTAAGTTAACGAATGAACGTTTCCGCAGTTATCTGGATACTTACAATGTGCTAATGGAGGAAGCTGATCTCTCTACAGAAATTCAGATTTGCGATAACATAGATCTAGAAACGATTCTTATGGAGTACGATAGTTATTATCAGCTGAAATTTAATAAATATCCAACATTATGTAAAAACGTTAAAAATACAACGTAAGAATTGAAATTATTTCTGTTTTATGAAACTATCGGACAATTATTCGACAAAGATCATTTTGTTTAATCACTTCGATACGAGCGTCGGCTATAGTCGACAGCCACAAGTGTCTACTTTATCTGCTGCGCAGTTGCAGTTAGTACATTCAGCCAATAAGTTACTACGAGTCTGTAACCTCTTTACAAGTTCTTAATAGAAATTATTATACATATAGTACATTCTTTTGGCGAATACCGGCTGTGGGCAAGGTTTCGAGGCCGGTGAGCGCCCTATCGAAGTGGTTAACCATTTAAGAGTCACGATACACACGCGTGACGTTTCGAATTACTTCGTAACGAGAATCGTAACGAGCTCTTTGACTGAAATCCTTTTTATAGAGAGTGCACGAAGAAAAAAGAGTCGAATAATGTAAGCAAAAAAGTCGAACCCGTGAAAAAAAGAATAGCGGAAGAGACGACAAGCGACAGTTCCGCGAAGGACGTTACCCTAGCGATAACAGTGACACCAGTCTTTCCCAACGGGAACGAACACATACCTGCGTCGGAGAAGGGAGACGATTGTTCGAAGGAACAGCCCGTACGGACGAAGATATCGAGATGTATCGAAAAACTCTATCCAAACGATTCGGAGTTGCGAAAAATCGCTGAAGATATATCCAGAGCAAGTTGCGCTTCAAAAATAGTCTCTTCACTGTCGCTAACTCCTTCCATCGTCTCTTACTCGATTAATTAATAGTTCTGAAATAAATGGTTGCTTTCCCGCCGAACTGATCACATTTTTTTTTACAACTGATTATATCTTTTATCGTAGGAGATCGTGTTGACCAACTTAAACGTACATTGGGACGATGTGAAAGGTTTGAACGATTGTAAAACGGCTATCGAAGAAGCCGTTGTGTATCCTCTTAAGTACCCTATCTTCTTTAATGGAGTGTTCTCACCCTGGAAAGGCATTTTACTGTATGGACCGCCTGGGACAGGTACGACGCACGCGTCTTTTTTTCGTTCTAATAATCGTTTATCGAGACTTATGTAACAGGTAAAACGATGTTGGCAAAGGCAGTTGCCACAGAGTGCAACAGCACCTTCTTTAATATAACGGCGAGCTCGTTGATTAGTAAATGGCGTGGGGATTCCGAAAAATATATACGCGTAAGTCACTTTTGTATCACGTGAAAGAATGGTTCTTATTTGACGAGTCAAAATAAAAAAGGAAAATTAAATGCTTAATTGTTCAGATTGTTTACGAACATTTTTTTGTAATGTTACTACTATCGTCGACAATCATCTGAACAAAAGGAATTAACTCGATGAATTCTTTTAAACCAAACAGGTTCTATTTGACCTCGCCTATAGTCATTCTCCGACAATTATATTCATTGACGAAATCGATTGGATAGCAACAGGTACAGAAGCCGATTCATTGTCAGAACCTGCGAAAAGATTCAGATCTGAACTGCTTGCTAGAATAGATGGTCTAGTATCGACCGAAAACTCGAACGTCGTTCTCCTAGCTGCAACTAATGCCCCCTGGTATGTGGAAGTAGTAATTTAAAGTGCTTTGCAAGTCGAATATTTTGTTCAACTCTGTTTAGAAATGTAGAAAATTGTTTGCTGTACATTTCTCAGATTAATCTTATAATTTGTATAATTTTATGTCCCTAGGAACATCGATGCAGCTTTACTTAGACGACTTGAAAAACGAATATATGTAACGTTACCTGATATACATACTAGACGCGATATATTTAAATTATATCTTAGCGATCGATTATTGAAGTCTGAATCTAGAATGGAGTCTATACTAAACAATACTAAATACCACTCTCCCGCAGATATAAAATTAATCTGCAAGGAGGCATGGATGTTGGAAATAGCTCCAATTTGGAAGAAGCTTGAGAAGAATAAAGTATCTATAGATCTGGTTTATGCACTAACAGACTTTGAAATTTTAGAAAAAGCGATTTCCTTAATACCAGCTACAAATATCTCTCTAGATAAATACAACAAATGGCAACTATTGCAAAATAGACGATAGGCTTTGTAACAGTCTTTATCAACATGTGATCAGACACATTAACATGTCATCAGACAATTGATCAGAAACTAAAGTATCAAACAGTTCTTATTTTTTGTTTTCTTTTGTTTTAAATATATACCTTTTATGTCTTGTGTTTATTATATAATATTAGATATGTCTGTGTTGCGGGAAATCTAGGAAAAAAGGAAATAAAGAGTCGATAGATTAAACCGGTGTGATATATGAAATCGCAAAGAACTAGAGACCTGACATTGCCATAATGCTCCTAATTAAATTGGAGAGAACTATTCCAAATGTTCCTATCGATAAGAGATGAATTATATTTAACTTCTTCTTTATGCATTCATATATAAAAAGTTAAGTGATGTAATAACAAATATATATAGTATAATAATATCCATCGAGAACGCGTAATTTATGCATCTAGTGAGCAATACCATGTTTCATCGAACACGTATATTTAATTATCAAAAATTCTCACTCGACACACGTATACTTTGCAATTCACGCAATCAATTCTCGCACACTAACATTTAATCCTAAAATCAGACCAAATAAAGCTTGTATATAACAATGTATTTAACGCATCGATCGGTGAATTATTATTTTTAATTTTACATTTTCTTTTCCTTTACGTGGAGTAAAACTAATGCAATACTATCACAATAATACTGGCGAAATTAATACTATGTAACAGTATTTAATAATATAATTATATTCGTACGATTCGGTAACAAAAATGATCAGTAATTATAATTGGAGAAAACGTAATTATTTACAAGGGCAAGTTTTCATATACAAATTCTTGTAAAATAGTATCTTACTATACGAACATCGCATTCGATCCTTGCGTTTCATTCGAAAAGTTTTAGCAACACGGATAAAACGAATGAAATTAGATTGATTAAAATAATTGGTAAATCTCAAAGGTTCCAGTCGTTTGAAATAGAAAAGAAATTCGCAGGGAAACGCACGAATCCAACCAAGAAATTTACACTTAAATAAATTATAACAATCAATATTAATATAACGAATCGCGAAACCGTGCTCCAGATAGGCGCGCAATCGAAATAAAATCGAATTGAAAGAGCGACGAATTTGAAAATTATTTCGCGTAAAGTAACGACGAAACGATTGTAAAGTACAAAGTATCCTACATTTTGCATCCATCTTTTTAACATTCTATGCTCCATACTCGCACATATAATATTTCAAAGAAACAATACTTTCTCTTAAACAAAATTAACAATTAAACAAATTAATATCGCATTAATGTCCGCACAAATTTCTGCCACGAAATAATGCCCAAACTCCGCACTCTTAAAACTTAATCAATAAAAACCGATTCTAATTGCTTCTTCTTTACCAGCGAGCACCGAAAGTGTATCCAACGATGGACTTCCGTTTAAAGGATCTCCTCAACTTAGACGATCTACTCGTCCGATCCAGATTCGTATTGAGTGTCTTCGGACCAGTAACCAGCCCTCAACGATCCAGAACTGAGTGCAGACCTATCGGAATATCCTGAATCGATCACCACAGTCTTGTCGATCCTAAACAAATTCCTGAATACAGGATTATTCATCCTGTAAGTAGCTCCCCAGCCTGTATTCTGCACGTTTTCTACTTCGCTTTCGCTGTTGATCGTACTAATGCATGGAGACTGATAATTGGTAGAAAATTTGGACACCGTGCTCAATAAGGAACTGGTCCTGGGCAGTTTGCATCTGGATACGGGTATCCAAAAAACGGAATCATCCTCCTGAGAAGTTTCTTGCTCGACCCCTGAAATCCTCCTTGACGCCAGCCTTCCACGATGTAACCGTTGCACGTCGCTTCTTCTGGGGCTGCACGATCTTTGACCGGAATCGCTACCGCTCTCTGTGTCCTTGGCCGACGCTGACGTAACGCAGGACTTCAATTCTGAGTCACTCGAACTGTACTCCTCGGTCGTGGGACTTCTTGGCGCGGAATTCTCGACTCTAGAGAGGGCCGAGTTCTCCAGAGCGTTCACCAACTGCTTCACAAAGCTGCGGTCGACGTCACCGCGCTGGTTCCGACGAGGTAAAGCGGACTTGTTATCTCCTTGCGTCAACGATTTAATGATCCGTTGGACCAGACTCTTCTCGCGACCCGGTTGCGTGCTCTTCACTATTTTTTCTAGATCCGTCGACTTCCTCTTCGAAAGTATGAATCTGGTGCACGGAGACTGGAACTCCGAACTCGTCTTTCTCTCCTGAAGTAGAGATGCTTGGGTCTTCTTGCATTCTGGAATCCGTTTCGTTCTCTTCTTCTGGACGTCGATCGAACGGTCCTGAATCCGGTTACTGGATCTGGTCGCTGGCGTCCTGGGTGAATTCGTGGATCCGTTGACAGATTCCCTCTCCGATGCGCGAAGACTGTTTTCAGCGACTTCCAGCTTCTTCACTATGTCTCGAACCAGGGAAAATGATTTAGGCCAGGGGTCGTCTTTCTCGAACGAAACTGAGTCAACGGATCGGATGTTCCTTTCTAACAGCCCATTCGGTGTGCTGGCCTTCGTCGATGCGTCTTCAAGGCTCTGGTAAGAGTTCTCGGCTCTCGAACTATTCTCGAAGATGTACGTCTTCTCTTTGAGACTCGGAGACATCTTCCTGGGCCTCGTGGTGTTCCCAAATTTGCGCGCAAAGCTGCCCAACTGGCTCTTCGACGTGGAACTGTCCTCGAAGATATTCCGTGAGGGACACCTCTTAGCTATTGGAGTCTCCTCGATGACGGTGGACGAAAAAATGTTGGCTGGGCTGAACCTCGGAGTGGAAGCAGCTCGGATCCTGAAAGGTGCCCTCGCGTTCGGCGTTCTGAATGGAGTTGACACCATCTCTGACGGTCGAAAGTTATCTGTAATTTTTGGGGGAGTCGCGTTGTTCTTCGGTAAGTTTCCGTCGTTTCTTCTGTCACCTACAGACGACTGTTTCCTGGTAATGCAAATTTTCTGCTTGCAATCGTTAGCGATCGTGTCGGTTTTTGGGTCCTTTGAAACTTCGATCTTTGGTCCCGGTGAGAGAACAAGGTTTATGTTCTGAATCTTCCTGGACGGCGACATTCTGGGGAACGTGTTGTATTCTTCGTACTTGGGCGTGGAAGATTTCGATGGAGATGTTTTGCGTCTGGTTTCCGGAAGCTTTTGCTCCTGGGAAGTTCCATCGAACTCTGTCGTCTCCGTTGCTGTCGTCGTTACTACCTCGTTCGTCGCTTGACTCGATCGTTGGTCAGTTGCAGAATACGTGTCTAAGATTACAAAATGAAACAATTATTACAAATTGCATTTCTATTGAAATCAAATAATCGATATTAACTTGTACTTTTTCTCCTCGAATTGTTACATACGAGTATTGATAAGTACCTGATGGATTAGATATCGTCGAACTCAGCGTGGTGTTTCTGGAAGACGGAGATTTCTTCCATGATGGCGGACGATACCCAAGCGGAGTGATGTTTATCAGCTTCGGTTGATTCGAACGTTTGTTCGAATACCAATCCGGAATCGAAAGCTTCCTGGTAGATCGTTCTGCTTTCAATTCTGCTTCCATGAGTTGCCTTTCCTGTCGAATGAAAACAATCAGATTTAAGGATGAACCCGCATAATTACGATTATCGTATTTACTCTTATTAAAGTAAGAAATCCTTTTAATGTTGTGTGTGTAAGTAAAAGGGATATTTTGGTGTTACTTGGCTCGACTTAGAACGGATATTATCGTATCACTGCTAATCAGTCTAATAAAACTGGTACTTTCTACGCGAGCGCAGTTTAATGAAAAATGTAATGTGAAAGAACGAAATAATGAACTCTGAATTTGACGAAAATAGAAAATTTGTTGCTCATCCATGCTTGCAAGAGCAATGAAGAGTTTCAAAAAATTTAACACCAATATAAATTTTAATCATTTATTTATAATATTAATCTAAAGTTTACAATTCCAAGCATTAGACAGCTATAGACAGGTAATTTACAATAATTAAATATTTTTCATATACAATTGAATACTAATTGAATTGAATATTAAAGGCAAAAAAGTTTTCATTGAAACTTGCAATTTGCAACCACAGAATTAATTAATATCAAATGAAACTACTCACATAATTGTCATTGGAGAACAGCATGTTGTTCCTGATCCACATCACCGATACAGCCATTTCCGATCAGTAATCTCACGACTGTGTACGCGATAAATAAAAAGAGATCACAAGGTAATAAACGAGGAATAAACGTGAGATTCTTAATTTCTCTAGTTAACTCGTACAATTTTAGTTGTCGAAATTTAAACGGACAATTTTGCTTAATCGCGTGTTTATAAACAGTCTAATCATACCGTCAGTGTCTGAAACGTAAATGAGCTACGAGTCGTATCGACGATTAGTAGAGGCACGAAACACGAGTTATTCCGGAAACAGTTTGTCGCAAATGACCTGTCAACCCCTGCGGACCCTTTAATATATTCGCGGTTGGAGCATCCCCATTTCTACTCTTCGATTGAGAGGGGGAAGTACCTGCGTTTCAGGAGAGAAATAACCACCCCAAACTAGCGCATCGCTAAATGTTAATTGAAAACTTCAAATAAATATATAACAAACGCGAAATAAACTATTTTATTACATAAGCGTGCGATTTTTTTTATAATAATTAACTAATAAGTAACCCTTTGCGCTCGATGGCTTTTCATCATCCTCCACATCATTTTCTCCACCACTAATTTCTTCACGAATACAATCGATCTCATTTTTCAACAGTTGAAAATCAATTTCATCTCCACTCGAATTAATTTCACCCTCCGAATTCATTTTTCTTGGACCTCAAAGCTTAAGATTAGTCGATGGAAAACTCGAGTTGCTGTATGAAACACCGTGGCGACTGAGAGTCGCCTCTCGAGCGCAAAGGGTTAAACGTATTTCCGTAAAACGCTAAAATTCCTGCATTGTTAAAAGAAAATATATTCTTTTACCGTATCTTGATTTTTATAAATATTTACTGCGATACTTGGAATTTTTCTAAGAGGATGTAACGTTGCATTAAGAAAAAAAACAAATCGGAGTTCTGTGGAGAAAGACAAATTTTTTAATATTATACAACGTTTGTAATTATTCAGTAAGGCGTGTTGATTGCTTCACCCTGTATATTAAATTGTTTGAAGTGGATGAGGTGCTGGGGTTCGAATACCTGCAAGCAGGGATACTTGAGGGCGAAGGATTACAATTGTTCCTTAAGGATTCGATTGTTCCACAAGGTGAATTATTGGCGAATTTCGTTTAAGCCGTAGTCTTACCTGCATTTATTGAGGTACATGGGTACTCGTAGCGTTCACGGTTTTGGATTTGGCAGCGCTTACTTTAATGCTGACGGGGGTGCCATATTCCTTTGAATCGTTTCAATGTAGAAGGAGGCAATAAATGTACAGTTATAGTGCTTGCAACCTGGAATTCCATTTGTAAAATTGGGGATGCTCGGAAATTGAAAGACGAAGCTTCAAATTTCCCAAAAGATTATAAAGAATCCAACGACGTATAAAATGTATATTGAGAATTATTTGAAATTCGTGCATCCACGATTTCATATACAGTATTGGCATCTTAAATTCACCCTTTCGCAGATTAATTTCATCCTGTGGAAATCGAATTCACTCTTTTTCATTTAAAAACCACCAAATGCAAATTGGGTAGTGAGAAATAATTAATTCAAATACAATTAGTCCAATATAAGTTAAAGAGAATGTAAAGTTTGAAAATATTGTTCTAATGATTTTTCTCTACAGGTTGTTATGATTATCTAATTTTTATGATGACTTGAAATTTTGATTAGCTTCTTTTGCGCTTAATTATTACAGAAAACAATGAATTATTGTTGCATAAGGATCATTCGCTGCGTTTAAAGAGATACCTTGATACGTCGAATCGAATTATAGGCTTGTAAAGAAGAGGATTTATTTCTTCGTTTATTTCACAGATGGACGTTCTTATCTTCTTCAATCAGCGATTCCTAATTAACTCTGCATAGTCTATCTCCATTTTTATATTGTTTTCCGTTTCTTTATTTTGTACATAGCATTTTTTTACAGTAGTTTCACGCGTTGCATCGATGAATTTAATATAAAATCGTGAACGTATTTATGCTTCCAAACGTTGTTCGCTTCTTCTCCCACCGTAAACTAGACGAATTGTCGCGTTACGTTCTCTGACCTGTAAAATTTATTTAATTACTCCTAATATCGATATTAGAAACAATGCAGCGTTAGCACTTTAAATTCACCCTTCTGAAAATCAAGTACTTCTACTTAAATATTTTTTCTTTATTCCTAATCACCTCTATATTCAAACGATACTACCCATAATGAATTTATTGCTTATCGTTCCTTAAGAACGTGCAGTATACGAATAGCGTACGATTCCATTTTCAAAAATAGATTTCAAAGTTAAGGAACAACATAACTGTGCTTTTATTAGCCCCTTCTGCATTGAAAAATTTGTACAAAGGAACCTCGAACCGTCGTCGATATTAAAGTAAACGCCAATAGATCCAACTGTCTGTTACGAGCCACTATCCCCAATAAATGCAGGTAAAAGCACTGCTTAAACGAAATTCGTCGATAATCCACTCCGTGGAACAATCGAAATCCTTCGCGCTAGCTCGCAGAAATCCCCGCCAGCAGGTATAAGATACCTTACAGTACCTCAGCCACGACGAACAATTTTATATACAGGGTGAAACAATTAACACGCACGGCTAAGTAATTGCAAGAGTGAAATTATCATGAAAGAATCTTTTGTAGAAGAAGAAGTTGCATTTAGAGCACGATGCAGCATATACATAGACAGAAATAAATAAGAAATACTTATAAATGAAAAAGTAGTATTAGAGACAATTTTTGTATAGTTTTGTGAAATCCAGGAACCTTAACATTTTGTGAAATTAGTGAAGTTTAAGAGTATGGCAAGTGTCTTCATTTCAGTGACATTAATCGTCGATTAACCCTTTGCAGTCCAAATTATTTTTCAATTTAGTAGCTCAGTCGCCAACAATTCCCTATTATTTCAAGTATTTCGTTTGAAATTCACTTGAAATTTACTTGAAAATGTTGTCAGTTGCACGACAATTCCTCGACTGTTACTTGCAAACTCTAAAACAACTCTAAAACTCTGTTGCAATTTATATTTGCTTCTTTTTTTTATTTAGCGATGTCGAGTCACGCTCGACAAAGGACCGCAAAGGGTTAATAAAGTAGAAAGTAGAACTTTTGCGTTAGTTGAGGTAGAAAAACGATGCACTTATTTGCAGCATGCAAAAAGGAATGTTGTTGATAAAAAATAGCTTATGTTATATATTTTATATTGTATAAGAAAGGTTTATGTTAATTAATTAAATGTTTATTGACAATTACATTTAAAGAATAGCTTCCTGCTTAAATTTGAAACGCAGGAATCTCCCGTTCGAAGCAGCCCCACTCTCAAACCATGAGCAGGGATGGGGATGCTCTAACGACGTGTATATTAAAAGGTCCGTAGGGCTTGACGGGTCATTTACAACAAATTACTTCGCGCAAGTTCCTGTTTCGTGACTGTACAGATATCAGTAGCTCATTTACGTTTCAAGTGTGCGCTCAAATCTTGACGAACAAAGTTGTACGAGTGACATACAGAAATTGAAATATTTCGTTTAATTCTTTTATTCAGTGGTTTGCTATTATTAATTATACATACGATTAGTAAGATTGTTCATCGGAAATGCCTGTGCCGACGACGTGCACTAGGAACAACCTGTTGTTCCCCAGTGACAAATATGTAAGTTGCTTAACCGATTCTGTGATTGCAAATTATAATTTTATTCCGAATAAAACTCTGTTATTTTAAATATTGGAAAATATTTGTCATTTGTATTAAAAACAATTTATTTCAACAGGAAAGGCAGCTTACGGAAGCTGAATTGAAAGTGCAACGATCTCTTCAGAAGCTTTCGATTCCGGACTGGTACCTGAAAAAACGTTCCAGTCCACCAAAGATAATTAACGTTACGCCAATTGAGTTTCGTCCGCCATCCTGGAGGAAATCTCTGCCATCGAGAAACACTACGCTGAATTCAACAACCTCTAATTTATCAGGTATTTATCGATGTTGGATTGTTTCATTATTTCTTAATCTTACAATTATTTCAACGTTGAGTAACTCGATCATCAACTTCAGATGTACATTCGCCAATCGACCAGAAACCGAATAAAACGGTCAGCAACGATGGCGTCAGACCAACAACAGCGACGACGACGACAACTAGCAACAAAACTTCGCACGAGCAGAAATCTCCTGGCTGCAGATGCAAAAGATCTCCGCTGAAATCTTCTCCAAAGAAGAAAGTATTCGATACGACCATTCCGTCAGTGAAGTTCACCAGAAACATCAGCAAGACGTTCCCCAAAATGTCGCCTTCCAGAAGACTTCAGAACATAAATATCGTTTTGCCACCCGGACCACGAATTGAAATTTCGAATGATCTTGAATTCGACGAGGTAATTAACGACTTCAAGAGCAAAACGTTCGTTTGCAAGAAGCAGCCAGGTGTTGTCGACAGGGATAAGAACAATGACTCGAACAAAAGCGATTGGAGTCCTCAAAAAGTGATGGATAACACCAACGACAGCTTTGACGTATCAGAAATCGTGTCTTTATCAAAGACGCCAAATGCGAAGAAGCCAGTAAAAATTCGCACTTCCACGCCGAAATTCAGCCCAGCTAACATCTTTTCTTCTACCATGATCGAGGAGATCCCAAAAGTCAAGAAGAACATCTCCAACAACATCTTAGAAAAATCTTCCATCTTTGAAAACGGTTCAGCGTCGAGGATCCGGTCGAACAATTTTGCCCACAAGTCCAAGAGCATCATCAGACCCAGAAAATTGTCTCCAAATGTCCTAGAAAAGACCTACATCTTCGAGAAGAGTTCTGGAGTTAAGAATTCTTTTCCAACTGGTGAAGAAACGTCGGTGCAAGCGAGCAAGACAAACTGGCTGTTGGAGAAAGACGCTCGAAAGGACGATTCCTGGCTCAAGTCTTCTTCCTTTGTCCGGGACATGGTGAAGAAACTGGAAGTTAGTAAAAAAGGTCCTTGCATTTCAGAGAAGAAGTCTCGCGGCGCATCCGCGAATTCGACTAACGTATTCTCACTCAGAACGCCAACAATCATTGCCAGTAATCACTCGACTGTTAGCCAGAAGAACAGAACGAATTTAGACAAGAAGCAACAAGCCCCCCTTCTTCAAAAGAAAAAGACGAACTCAGAATTGCAGCTCGTAAATTCAAAGAGGAAATCAACAGGTTTAGAGAAAAAAGTGAAGAGCAAGCAATCGGTACGCGAGAAGAGCCTGGTCCAGGAAATCATAGAATCACTGTCGGAAAAAGTGAACGAGTCCACTCAGCCTGGTCGGAACCAAAACGTCGATGTAAACCAGAACTTCGTGAAACAGCTGGTGGACGCCTTGGAAAAGTCGGACATTCGACGAATGGAAAACTTGGCGCAAGAAAGATATTCCGTAACCGAAGAGGACAGCTCGAGCGAATCAGAAATGAAACCACGCGTCGTTTCACCTTTCCCTCGAGAAACGGACAGCAGATCCTCTCCGGAAGACGACTCTGTTTATTGGATACCTGTATCTAGGTGCAAACTACCCAGAACCAGTTCTGTATTGAGTATGAGATCCAATTTTTCCAGCAATTGCCAGTCTCCATGTCTTAGTCCCATAAATAGCGAGAGTGAAATTACTTATAGAAAGAGCAGTGCTATATCTAAGAAGTTGTTTAGGATCGACGAGACTGTGATCATTGATTCAGGATATTCTGATAGATCTGACAGGTCTGCAACAGCCAGTCCTGTTTAAGAATCTTCTAGATATGCCGCTGCTCTCTCTATAAGTGATCGATTTCACTCTCGCTATTGATTAGACTGAGACACGGAAACTGACAATTGCTGGACAAATTGGATCTCGTACTCAGTAGAGAACTTGTTGTGGACAGCCTGCATCTGGATACGGGTATCCAGAAAACGGAATCTTCTTCCTGAGAAGAATTAACGCAGAATTTCAATTCCAACTCCATCGAGCTGTACACCTCGGTCATGAGACTCCTTGGCGTGGAATTCTGGACTCGAGAGAAGCCCAAGTTCTCTAGAACGTTCGTAGCTCTGAATTCGATTTTATTTCAATTGTAAGGCTTCTTGGATTCTAATGTATCGTTGACCGATTTGTTGCTACATATATTTGTATTATATATTTAATTTTATTATATATTATATATATTTGTTATTGTATATTTAAGTAGCTTACTTAACTTTATACATATGAATGCACAAGGAAGAAGTAAAATATAATTCACCTCTTATCGATAGGAACATTTGGAATAACTCTCTGCAACCTGATTAGGAGCGTGGCAAAGTCAAGTTCCCGGTTCTTTGCTATTTCATATATTTTCATTCTTCGTTATTTCCTTTTTTCGTAGATTTCTCGCCCCATGTAAGATACTTTATTATATAAATTCACGCGATCCTCTTTATTTTTGTCTAGCATCTTTTTCAGAAGGGAATTGTAAGTTGAAAATAATTACGTTTAATTCAAGGAATACTGACCCTTCATATTAAAATACAAGCCTTACTATTTCAGTGTAATCGAAAGGAATTGAACAGTCTTTGTAAATCTGTACCAATATTGTTCGGGAAAGTTGGGAAGATTTTACGTTTGTAAATAATTATAGCAATAATTATTGGTAATTATATTACTGTTTTATTAATATTTTATAAAAATTGTATTTCGTGTGAAAAAAATTTATACTTAACAATTCTTCCTCTTTTCTTGATTATTTCTCGCTTGTTTCAAACCATGATAATAACCTGTAAAGAAGACAATGCAATGCATCAAATATAGAAGATGCACGAGCAAAATAATTACCTGTGTGAAAACCACTGATGTACCATGACATCAACATACTCGAAAGCGCGTCTGCATCATTGTCCGGTAATCTAAGATGTTTCAATTAAAAGATTCAATACCCTTTTCTACCTATTTCTATGAACTTGTATTAAATACAAATAAGTAAACTGTGTTTACTTGGCCATTAATTGCGGTGGTAAAGGAGGTGCGGGTGGTATGTCACTTGCGTTAAACGATGGCCCGGGCATAAATTGTTGTTTGTATGGTTTCGGTTCCTCAGATTCGCAATCCATTTTTTCGCCATTATATTTTTTCGAATTTGAATGTGTAGAAAAATTAGTTTCATCGATCTCACCATTCTCATCGTGCAAGTCCTCCGCCAAAGCTTCTTTTTGCTGGGCTATCTGACTTTGCAAACCTTTTGATTCCAAAAGAGAACTCAACTCCACTTTTTCTGTATTCCCATAACCTAAACACGTTAAAAGGGATTACGTTATTTGCTAGTTTGTGAGGTTCTGTTCATATATCATAACAAATTGAATGTATATACTTTTCGATCCAGCTTTGTCTATCGACGTACTAGAAAGTGATCAAACTAGAAGTATTACCTACAAATTTCACAATACAAGTTCCACTGTTCTCGTAGACTTTCGTTACTATAGCTTCATAACTTTCTCCATCTTCTGAATACACCGCACGACAAGGTGCCCCTACGGTCCACTTCTATGCAGATAAAACGTATATGCAAGTTAATATTGAAACTATAAGTAACTGAAGTAAATTGAAATTAAAATTCTCTTTTGATATACACATTTAACAACTACGGTACGTATCAGATTTATAATATTGTTTTCAGCTCATGACCTTGTACGGTTTACTCGTATGCCAAGATTGTTTAAAATTTGGGGACTTCTGTTTGGATTGACCTGAATTTTGAACTTCCACGCCCATTCGCTTGGCTACTTCTTCCTTCGCCACATTTATTGCTTTATCATATGCTTTTATCAATGCACTGTCGTCCCAAACATCGTTATTATCTGCGCTTGTCATCTTTTAAACACAATAACACATCATAACATAAGCAATACAAGTAAGTTCCCATTAACCATATACTTCTTGTAAAAATACTATCGCATATACAACTTTCTTCTCTTCTTTCAATTAATTCATTATTATTGTATGACATTCGTAGAAATGAAATGTAAGAAATAACTTGAGTTGTCATTCTACCGTATTCTAATTCTACTATAACCTATTACTAGCTAATCATAACCTAAGCATAATATTAAACACGCTCACGTACGTTTCCATTTCCTCGAATAAAAAGGACATTATCATCTGCCATTTTGTTCAAATAATATCATTTAAATAATGTCTGTGCTTCTGAAAAATTAAGTTGTTACATTTCTTTAACAGTAACAAACTGTAAACAATGATAATCGCTACAACGAATACCAACAAATACAGCAAAAATTCTTCTAATTTATCCCTAGACATACAATATTCTATTTTTTCAAAGAAAAAATGTTATCTGTGATAAAATACTATTTATTAATTAAATTAGCACAATACTAAGAATCTCAGTAAGAAATACTAATTAATATTATTTCAGCTTATATTTATACGTAATATACAGAAATACTCAATGAAAACAGAATCCGCGTTCGCGAGAGTTCACACGTATTAATTAATACTAAGCCAAATGTCATGTTAATTACTCGTTGCGCCATCTCTTCGAAAAGTGCTGAAACTATTGACCGATTAGTTACGTTACTCTGTGGATAGATGGCGCTAGTAGTCGGATGGTAACTCACTTTGCTGTCGGTAACCATGTGCTACCAGTTTCAGCACTTTTAGGAGAGATGGCGCTAGTAGTCGGATGGTAACTCACTTTGCTGTCGGTAACCATGTGCTACCAGTTTCAGCACTTTTAGGAGAGATGGCGCTAGTAGTCGGATGGTAACTCACTTTGCTGTCGGTAACCATGTGCTACCAGTTTCAGCACTTTCATGAGAGATGGCGCCACCAGTCGGATAGTAACTCACTTCGCTGTCGGTAACCATGTGCTACCAGTTTCAGCACTTTCCTGAGAGATGGCGCTAGTAGTCGGATGGTAATTCACTTCGCTGTCGGTAACCATGCGCTACCAGTTTCAGCACTTTCAGGAGAGATGGCGCCACCAGTAAAAATAATAAGAAAAGAGAGAGAAAGAGAGCGAAAATGGAAGAGCAAGAGAGATAGATAATACGAATAACACTATTTAAACTAATTTCTTTCTTTCGTCACGAATTTTACAGAAAGAAGATAAGCAGTACATTTTGAGAGTTCGATAAAGAAAAGAATTTCTTGAATTAATAGGCATTAATTCAAACTCAAAGTATTAATATATTACTTGTACCAATTATTATTGTACACTTGTACTAATTGTGAATACGGGACAAAAATGCAGTTTCAATGCAAAATGCAGATGAGATTCGAAGCTAAAGAAAAAGACGGATATCGGAGGAATGAATAACATCTATCATTTCTTTAACTTCGTTTCCAATGTTCTCCGATATCGGTTAAGAATTCACGCATCTCGCAGCACTTCAGGTTAGATTACCGGCGCCACATTCTTTCTGTTAGCGCGGATCAAATTGTCGCAATCCACTGTACACGTCACTTGGTGTTGGGGACTATTTCATAACCTGTCGCCCAGGGGAACGTAGCAGTATTGGGTCGGAAGAATGTCGTGAAAGTTCCTGTGTGAAGTACAATTAAATTATAGACGGTGGTGTTCCGCGAGGGTGTTTTTTGCTTATCACAAGTGGACAGTGGAATGGCGTTAGTAAATCAATTTCAAAGGTTCTCCAGATCGATCCTTGGGATCGCCTCTAGTTATTCAAAACGTACACGAAACGGAACGTTGCCTTTTTTGCAGGCAACGAGGAGAACTTTGACCACGGAACCGCTATCGGAGAAACAAGAGTAAGCACGCGACTACTATTGCCTCATACTTTTTCTAACATTCTATCAATGTTTGACACTTGACATTAAATCCTTGTGAATCCTTGCAAAATTTGCCGTAATGAACAAAGATGCAATATATCGATATATCTCGTTATAGAAACATAGCATGTAAAGGATAAGGAATGTTAAGTACTAACGGTCATTAGTAATCGTTTCTGAGATATTAATAGGAGTGACATTGACAATGAACAGCTAAAAATACTCAAAACAGTATCATAAAAATAAATTGTAGTAGCCAAGCATGTTAAAACTACTGTGTTGTTCATTGCATCAGAAAGATATATTACAGAAATCGCTAGAGATCATGACTTATATCTAATATTGATTAGTCGTTTTTATTTCCAGAGTTAATATAACATTCGTTAGAGCAAGCGGAGAAAAAATCAAGGCGAAAGGGAAAGTTGGTGATACTATACTAGACATAGTTGTAAACAATGAGATTGATTTAGATGGATATGGTATGTCTGAAACAAAATAATTTCCCCATTTTAGAGTCGAAACTTGTTGATCTGATAATTCGTTAGTTTTAATTGTTAGATGATAATTTTGAAGCAATATAGTAGAATTTACATTTGTATAGGTGCTTGCGAAGGAACATTAACTTGCAGTACATGCCATTTAATATTTCCAAAAGAAGTTTATGACGCACTACCTGACAAACCAACGGATGAAGAATTAGACATGTTGGATTTAGCATACGAATTAACAGATACGTAAGTCAATAATAATTTTTAATTCTTTTATCGGGTATACAGTACGTGCTGACAGTTTCGTTGATTCTGGTCGTCGTTGTAACACTAAATAAACCGATGCAACCAACGAATGAAAAGTGATGTCACTAGATAGAGTCACCTCTCATTGGACGATTACCGCCATGCATAAAAAATAGTGCCACACGATACGATAGAATCATCGAGTCTGTACGTTCCTCTCTATCGGTTTGCCCGAAAGCCGTATTAATATTTCATAAGCCAAAGTTCCGCAAGTAATGTTATTGCCAAATGCCGTAACATTATCTTAAAATCGAATATTTCAAACTGTTCAACATACAATTTCGAAATCACCTATGCGAATAAATTTTCATGGTTTTATTTTATTTATGAGCTTGCCTTCTTTTTGTTCTCCTAGATTTAAAAGCTTCAGTTAATACATGTACATTATCGATTCTCAAACTTTCTACGATCGAACAGAAATTTTCGTAAACATGAAATTAGCTCGTACAACTACAAAATTTCAGAAGAAATCTATTTCTAAGATATGGAAATTTCATAACAGTTCATAAATTCGTTTGCGTAATATTTAATTACAGGTCGCGTCTAGGTTGTCAAATAGTAATGACTAAAGAACTCGATGGAGTTGAGGTGAGAGTTCCTGCTACGATTAATGACGCGAGAGCGTAACCAATACCGAATCTAGATTTTTTTAAATAAATTTATATACGAAGACTTCTATTATAATTGTTAAATAATTGGGATTAAAAATGTAAAATAAAGAACTTTGCTTCTCTGAACGTGAAGCGATTATACATATATTGTACTATAACTGGAATATTATATATATATATAGCAATAAGATTGAATAAGATAAAGTTACTTATTACAATTTTGATACCTGTACATTGTCATTGTAAAGAGTCTACATAATTATAGCCGAAATATACTCTTCGTTTTTAGTACATTTAAAAATATAAATCAAAATATAAGTACAATATAAAATACCTTATTTTCAATATTTCGTAGTTTCTTTGTAAATAAATACATTTTAAACTGTTAACGTTGTAAATAAAATCACTGACCAGCAAGCTATTACAAATTATTCAAAATAACAAGAAAATAATACTACAAAAATAAGTAATTTATACAATTAAAAATATAATGAAAATATATTAACTTTACATACATAGACCAAGTATATCAATTATATTACTTTGTCTGTCTGATTAAAATTCAGTTATATTAAAGAATCTTATTTATTCAGATTTTTTACATTATTGTGTATGTTTTACTTCGATTAATAAAACAAAAGATTGAATAATTTTTTTTAAGCAAACTGAAATCATTCCTGCGTTTGATTTTTTTAACATACTCGAAACTTGTGGCCATTTGAAAATTACATACTTTCAAAAATTTATTACTGAATCTGAATCATGATTATCTGTTCAGAATAATTTATTTTTGTCTTAACTAGGTACATATCAGATACATCTATTAAGTTTTGTATTTCTTCTGTAAGTACCAGTACATAAAGCTAAAACACTTTTGTACTATGCATGTTATACATGAAACCTAACAAATAATTTAACTTGTGTATTGTCGTTTGTATATTCCATTACGTGTAAAATACTCTATTGCTACACTACTTACAAATTCGATATAAAGTGTACATTATATCGTGAAATTTACATACTTTTCAATCGCTTACCCTGCCCAATTTGAATATAATTCAGAAAGTATGCGGTGTACTTGTATATTCTTGCGTGTTTTACATATTATGTACACTGATCCAATCTATATAACGATGAACTTAACGATACAAAATGAAATTTTTATTAGAAATTTACGAACTTGTATCTTACAAAGATTACTTATACATTCTTTCTAGCACGTTTCAACAATTATTAAACGACCGTAGCAAAAAATGAAATGCTTTTGTTATTTTTTGTAGGCTTATCGTTACTATACAAATTTACAATAATGTTTTAAAGGATGTTCAGTTTTCAAAAGTATCAAGAAATGCTTTTTAAAATTTCATCAATTTTAGTTTGCTTTTTCCTATAGTTCATTTACTAGTTCTTGCTGATTTACCAGTGGCATATTTTGTTAAGTCTCATGAGAATATCAGGATAATTTCAACAAAATTTTTAGACAGAATTTTTAAAAATTTTTCCAATAAGATCTGTGGTGATTGAGATTAACACCCTTCGAAGCCTTACTATATTTTGTAATAAATGCAATAACAGTAAACATTATATAAACATTTAATGTGTTTGGTAACAATTTTCCAAAAGTCTTAAATTAGAATCAAAAAGTTTACTTTATAGTAGCGAGATATATTTTGCCAATTTTGTTTCGATCCATACTTGATTCCTTTTCCATTTCGCACCAAACTATAAAGAAGAATTATAAATATGTTTCCTGTAAAATTAGCATTGAATATCTCAAAATATTCGAAAGTAACCTAAGAAGAAAGTACATGCTATTATTCCCTTTTAAAAAAGAATTCATTCTGTACACACAGACAGTTGGCATTTCATATGAACATAAACAGCATAAAAACAATAGTTTTTTATCCTTTAATCGCGCTTTTAAATACTTCTGAAGTTTTAAGTTTAAACTCATATAGGTCTTCGACTTAATAACCGAGTTTATTGGAAATAATTAAGCTACAGTCCTGCGCACAAGAGAAGAAGGAACAAACACGTATAGTGTACACGCTTAGATGATAATATTAAAACGATCTATCTTCGATGTGAACTCTAATCGAAGTTCCAACCTCGAATTATAGAACTTTTTTAAAGCCTTGTTCTTGTTAGATGGCGTGTGTTATTTATTCTTTTACCATTTTAATAATTGTCGCGTATTAAAATTCGCTAACACCTCTATTATTGGTTAAATACCATATTTCAGCTTCCTATATTTCAAGATTTAAACTTCGAGAACTTTTTCATTGCGCTGCGTATGCGCAACTGGCAACATATAATAACACGCGGCAGTTATGAATTCGGGAACCTTATCCTTTCGTGAGAGCGAAAGTAACCTAGGACTAGAGGTTTCGTAATATTAGTAGTAATAATGATAATCATAGTAATAATAATAATAATAGTAGATGTAATAGTAACAATAATATTAACAATAATATTAATATATATTAATAATATTAATAATAAGCGATAATATTAAAAATAACGTAATTAAGTAATACTAACAGTATTAATAATAATAGTAATAGTATGGTAATGGCAAGATACACGCGGGTATAAATTAGCTGCCCCTTTCTCAATATTTCCAACGTCTTTAAGACGTCTTATAGGAATTACTTCATTTCTGGTCAATATCAATTAACGAGCTACTTTAACATCTTTTCCACTTTTCATAACGATCCATGCCTTTTTCCACTTTCTTAAAGTATTAAGCTCGTTAGGGGGATCACTTAGAATGCTTTTTTTCCTTTTCTAATAAATTTCGCCGTTCCTTAAATATGAAAACGGTGGATTTCGTTTTTTGGAAACAATCAGTTACCCTTGCAATTGAAACTGTATGTTAAAAGTTGCTTTTTATAAGGCAAGACTTGATAGTCAGACCAAAGCGTGATTTGTAAATAAACGTAAAGTCAATCATAAAACCAAGAATCGGTCTTTAATTTGAATTTTCAAGATAAAGTGTAAATGCTTGTTTAGAAGATTTAGTTTTTAGAAAGACTCAATCAGTCAACAAAATAACAGTGAACTTTTAAACCAGGAATCAATTTTTAAACTAAGTCTTGAGATCTACAGATCTAAGCTCGGTTTAATAACCGATAGCGCATTTCTAAACCAAGAGCTACTTTCCACCTTAAAATTCAGTCTTTCACCCTTTGAGTACCGTGACTGTATAGTTGCGTTATAGTCACGCAAGATGGCACAATTTCCACTTTCTTATGCTAAATGCTACTGTCACATAATTGCATGTAACACAAAAGGTCCACAAATTTGTACTTATATATTTTTTAAGTCATTACTATATATGTAAGTGGATGCATAGAATTGTGGAAATCTGCGCGCGTGTTTAGAACAACCGTCTAATGAATTTAGTTTACTAGATTTAAAAAAACTCTGTGGTCTCTAAAAGTAACAGAAAAATTCAGTCTGCCGGTTTATTTTCGTGCATTGAAAATCTCAGTACCCAAAGGGTTGAACCAAAATTTTGTCCATTTAGACCAAAACGCAATCTTAACACTAGAACTACCGACGTTGAATGTGTATCTGAATAAAACACACTGTACATACACTATAGACCAGTGGTGAAGAAACTAAACATAAATTAGCATGCGCACGATCATTTCTTGGTCCCAACGAAGGCCGAACATAAATTTTACCGAAGCTAGTTTCACGTTTTGTATAATACTAAAAAAGAAACGGGTCTTGGAAACCGTCATCTCGACGGTAGTTCGGTAGTTCAAGTGTATGAAAACCGAGCCCCTAAACCAATGTGGACAGTTCGTGCGGGCTGTTGGTGGTCGCAGCGCTACTCAGATCTAAAGTAGCGGTCGGAAGTCCGGGGCTGACACTGCCGGATGCTTCCCGCGGCAGATGCTGCGACCTGTTCAGCTTGTTCCCAGGACTCGGTGGCGACCTGTCCGCCGGCGTGTCTGGCGGTGTGACCACGTTCCTGTGCCCGCTCACATTCAGGTGATTGTGCGTCGCCACGATTGGAGCTGGCGATGAGAGCGACAGGGGCGGCGGAGACATGGACACGTGTCGATGATGATGATGGTGATGATAGTGCTGGTACTGTGCCGCACGGCCGTGGGTCGCGTGGCTGGCGCTTGGCTGGCTGGTCACGGAGGCGACTTTCGTTGGGCAGCCAGCGTGGTGGATGGTCAACGGACCGCGTAGCTGCTGCTGTTGTTGCTGTTGCAGCTGCGGCTGGCTCTGATGCTGTTGCAGCTGCTGCTGTCGTTGTAGTTGTACCGCTGCCTCGCACTGCTCGCGCGCTAACGCCTTCACGGCATTCGTCTTCTCCTGGAAAGTGTAAAAAGTAGGAATAAGAGGGTCAGACTGCTGTTTTAACACTTTGCACTCAGCAGCACCTTCTCGAATGTTAGCAATAGATGTTATTGCTAAAATAGCAATATTTTATAATTCATAGTTCTAAAGTTAATGTGAATATAAATAACTCGTTGTCTTACATCTGCATCAAGAGCGGTCGTTTTGGAAATGAACCATGTAGTAGACGTGTGCCGTGTGTATGGTAACGGAGGTAAGATTCGTGACAGGAATTGGAAAATACTTGCCGTGTACGCAATACCGATAGAAATATTGCGTTCAATGCGATTCGCGTAAAGAAAACGATATCATTGAGCGTTTTAGGCATCTTCTATACTAAACGAATGGGTTTGTGAAGAAATTTCACGTATGCTATCATATTAGTTATAACATATCACTAAACTATTTCCTCTTCGATTTCTTCCGTACACTTATCAGTTACAAAGAAAACATAATAAAACGCGAGTATCTCGAATATACCAATCTACAAATCGCGCGGGAATAGACCGGAGTACGAAAATACACTGGACATTACGCGTCTGGTTATTTATAAACCCGGTTCCGCTTTGAAATGGTCGCAAGCGCAGCAAAACGCATAAACAAACGATCGGTAATATTGACCGGTCGATATGCTAATAAGTTGGTAACGCCATCTCGTGGAACGATATCTCTTTCGATGAAATTATGCAAACGTAACCTCAAATGCGAATCCACGGGAACTGGCAAACTCATATCTCGCGGCTCTGGTCAGTCCGCTGTAAAGTATATAATTTATAAACAGCTTCGTGCATCGGGGTTGATATTAATGCGTGCTGGACGCGGTTGGGGGTGAGAATTTTGCATATGAATGAAGTAAAAGGAAAAGGTAGCGTGAAAGGAGAAATTGTTGTACTGGAGTGAGGTTATACGGTGCTTGTTTATGTAGTGCAAGGTTGAAGAGGGAGGATTTGATGAAAGTAGTAAGGAAAGATCGGGAGGTTGTAGTATTTGTTGAAACGTTGGAATGTTTGCAGATCGGGCATGAAAGGGGATGTGAGAGAGGGCAATACAATTTCCATGTTTCCCGTTAATTAGTACGAGTTAAGAATTTTAACACCGAGTATATTGATGATTCGATAATTCCCACGGAGCCTCCTAACGAGTGACCAGTTTCCATTTTCTTCACCTATTTTCAAGAAGCTTAAATTTGTACGATTTTTTATTGGATATTGCATTTTAATATTTTGGTTGGATTTTTTTCAAATATATAGATTTATTTTATTTCAAGTGTAGTAAATCCTGAGAGTAATACTTAACTGCACGAAACTTTGGACTGGACGCGTGCATTTATTTAGGTACGGTAGATTTTCGCACTTCGTTAATTTTAAGCTGAGCCTTCGCGGCTCACGTTGTGACACGAAATCCCTTTTGCTGTTTTAGAATGTTAATCTTAAGAATAAAGTGAAATCCTTACCCTCTGCCACACGAAGACGTTATGGACCATTGCGCATCCACAAAACACGATGCCAAGTCCTATGAATACCGACGTGACGATTGCCGGTGTCGAATGGAACTGGATGAATGTGTACAGTATCATACCTGAAAGCATTGTCAGACACATTATGATCCACGTGTCATAATAAGTGGGACAAAAGCCAACGCAAACGTGCATTATCAATTCTTATTGTTTCTTAAGTTGTAATCTACGTACAGTACGTAATAAAAGTTTCCAAACTCAAGAATTTTTTTTGAAACACGTATACAATTTATAATTAAAATATAATTTACTATTGATGTAACAAAATTTGTATTTATATAGAATAGAACAGCCATAAAATTACGACGTTTTAAAAATCTAAAAACATTACTTTCCATTTTCTTGCTCTCGTCACCCAAGCTTGTTTATTAGAACTTTAAAAAAGGAGTCTTCCACAGAACAGAGTCGAAATGTTTAGGGATCGAGTTCACAAGCTTTACGATCGATTGAATGAAAGGTGGCTGTGTAAACTGGCATGACTGTACGTATGTATATACGTAAGGCCTTAGATTAGATCTCGATTTACCCACCAACTGTGTCAACGACACGAGTATGCAGTTTAAATTCGACAGAATCGAAGGGATTGGCTCTTACCAGTTAGAAAGACGGGAATGCTAATGAAAAAGCCTCCAACGGCGCATATCCGGCTGATGGACGATTTTTGCAGGTACTTGTTACTCCTGGAACAAAGAAAAAAATCGAAGGGAATGCGAGTTTCACGATTCTCCGATAATTGAGCGAAATATAAAGGAAACGGGTTCTCTGTCGAACAGATTCGGATGTACCAAAATGCAAATTACCTCGAAAACGTTCACGTTTCAGGCAATAATTTTCGGTAACAACGTAAAGGCAATAGTTTTAGGAATTTTTTCCTCAACGACTTGTGCATCTGCAATAAATCTTAGAACGTACTTCCTACATATACAGTAGCTGTTATTATACGCTATTCACAATTTTCTCCATTATAATCCATATTTTTCTACTCCATTTGCTTTCTCTAGTTCTCCTACTCCTCTTTTACCCCTGAAATCCTCCACGTGTCGCAACGAATAAACGCATTAAATCCCTGAAACGACAAAGGAACGCTGCCCCGCATAATTCTTCGCTCACGCTCGTCAATCAGTCCGGCCGCAAACGATACTACTAATTTCCAGCGGCCACAAACGACTTCACCGCAATCGCCGCATACGCGGCGGCTGTCGCGCGCTTCCTTTTCGAGAAATTCACCAATCAGCGCGCAGATCGCTTGATAATGGACGTCAGATCGTCGGACGATCCACTCACAGTCCGACTGGATTTACGAACGCGACTGAAAACACGGGTCGATGGACGTTTCCTGGTCGCGGCTAACCTCCGCGCGTTAACCCAACATTGGCACACCGGGGTCTTTCGTGACCCTACCGGGATACTGGTTTTCGTCACTGTTTCGTGGAGTAATCGCAATCATGGAGCTTACTTCTTAAAATGTCTTTTGTACATGTTCATTTCAACGCCTAAAACCAGCGATTCTTAACCTGGGGGGCGCGATAATATTAAAGGGGAGTCTCGCGAGTATATCGAAAAGAAAAAAATCGATTAATTTACTAAAAGGATAGCAAAAAGACAATACATACTGACTTAAAAAGAGAATAAATGATTGATGATATTATTCATGTTTTTGGTTTGTAGGTTACTATGCAAAATAATAATGTTTTACTATGTTGTAACATATCTTCCCTTATATATGCATTCAGACTCGGTATAGGATCGCTGAGCCGTGTCGAACAGCGAATAAATCAAACAGTAAGGCTTTCACGATGTAACATCAGCAGTGTGACTAACAAAAGGAAAAACATTTGCCTCCGAATTTATTTGACCGGTACTGTACCTAAATGGAATTCAGTTCGAGTGTTCATCGTTTCCCGCGCAAAAACAGACGAATCCACTTGGTTACGTGCTGATTTTAAACAAGCCCGATCCGAACGGGGGGCACAACGAGGAATTCCCACGATATGCCGTTGCATCCAACCCCCTTTCGAGGTTGCTGACCTCTTTGGACACGTTTCAAGAGCACTGTACCAATGAAATGCCGTCTCCTAGACTAATTTCTCCGTCAACCTCCTGCGTGCGCGCGCGTAAATTTAACCTTCCGCGTTTCTGTATTCCGAGCACGATCCCATTTTCCGTTTTCGCCATCTTCGCGGACGAAACTGTCCTGCAAAATTGATGGGGCAACGCCGCGACATGGCAGCAAAGAGGAGTTGCACTATGTACCATAATTTGTAGCCTAATTCGCATAACATTCGCTGCGAGGTGTACCGTGACTGTTGCTCGCCTGGTGGCGCTTAGGTTTGATAGTTCTAGACGTTGCAAATGCAACGCCAGGATAATAATACAATTACTATCGACTAAACATTTTAATGGCCTTTTAATGGCATAATTCACAGAAATTACGACATAGCTTATATCCTTCAACTAACGAGATAAAGTAGGCACTTGAATGATTTTTATTTTATAGTCGATCATTCAACTTGAATAGGGTCACAATTTCTTAAGTGGTTTAATAAACCCTCTTGATACAATTTAAAACTACTTATGGCCAAGCAACATACTGCACGTTTTCCCATGGGAATTATATACGTTCTTAAACGGAACTTAAAAGGTTACGCACCATATAAAAAACGCTTGAGACTAAACAAGTTCAGGTACTTAAGATTTCCTTTTCTTAAACTGACATTATATTTAAGATTATCAAACGAGATACTTCCTGTTACTATACGTACGATCATAGATAAAAGTAACGCGAATTGCGGTTACAGATGAAACTGATACGTGTTTAGGTCATAAGATGAATTATAAATCCTTTTTACTAAACTGTTCAAATGTTAAATTATACTAAGAAAAATTACGCGAAAATTGGAACTGCTTATATATATCGATACATAAATTAATTTCAAAGTTAATTAAAATTAATATAACAATATGTTTGTAGGTATTAAATGTTGTGATACGTTTCAAAAGCTTATAGCTATCCAGTACCCAGAACACACAAATTTGATCAATCCGCTACCTGTGCACTACGATTGCTATAAATTTTCATTGCAACATTCCACACTCCTTCGCCGCACCTTAAACTCCCCGCAAGATTTATTTCGCCTCAAAACGCCACGTAACTCCTACGACACTGAACAAACCACCAACTTCACCAAATTCCAGAGTGCTCGTACTCTTTAGGAACATTCTATATTTTTATTAATCACATACCCCAGCGTTTCCCAAATAGTGTCCCGCGGAATTGAGGTTGGAGTATAATGGAACACTGTCTGCTTGTACGCGTTTCGTGCAATTTAAAACAACTCTTAAAAGGAATTATAACTAAGAACCGAAATTTACTCGTGTTCCTTAGAAATTTTCGAACTTAAGAAGTGTTTCACGATGAGAAAAGTTTAGGAAACACTGATATACCTTATAGCGACATATTACAATAGATTGTGAGTTCGTTGCGCGTTTATTTAAAATAAAAACTGTAAGGGACATTTTTGTGACCGACTGTACACACGCCGCCAAACATCATACACCGCGAAATCGACTCCTGTTCACCGACGAAACCACTGGCATGCGAGTCAATTTCTCCGCGCGAGCCAGTTGAATAGGGAAGAAGGTCGAGTGCGGCAGAGTCGAGAAGCACAGTTTGCAAAGAATCGCGTGCCGCGGCGCCATTAAGATCGAGCGCCGTGATCCGAACAATAAATATTAGGCGGTTCTCTGACCTGCATTTCGCGTGCAGCCCCAAACGATCCAGAAACGCGTAAATTTCTCATGAACCGAGTCAAATGCTCGCGATTTACCTCGTTTACCTTATACCAGAGATGTTCATAGGTGGAGCCACTCGCATGGGTCTTCACCCCCTCTACAATTTAACAGCGCGTGCACAATAACAGCGAAGTAGAGATCGCGAGTCTTTCTTTTCCGTTTATCCACAATCGTGTACAGAGTGTTCAGAGAGTGCTGAGGGGAAATTTAAGGACGTACACACTTCAATGAGATTTAAAAAGCCGATTCTTATTTCAGCTAAAATCTGTACATGTAATAAAAGTTTCTCTTCTTAAAACCGTACGATCTCTTCTTAAATTAAGCCCCAAGGGATTAATCACAAGCATCGAACGGTGGAAGCTTGCTTAGATAGCAGTGGCTGGCTCGTGTGACTTTTTTCCAGTGACTCCAAAGGGTAACACGGGTACGATGGTCGAGAAGGTAAGGTTCCCATTCAACGAGATCTCGTTGATCTCGCCTAAGCAGGAAGAGTCCCTCGGCCCTTTGATTTCGTACGAGCCTTTCTCCATTCACGATCGCGCTAGCCGGCTACGAACGACGACAGGGGCCCCTGACAAAACTGTCTGAGCCTATTCAACGCGACGTCAAATAGTTCCGTCGGGAGAGATGAATGAAGATAAGGATCGCTAGAGCAGCTCTGCTATGGTGACAATGATATTTGGTAAATCCTCTTCTTGTTTTCCGTTGGGAAAGGAGGCGGTGGTAGGGAGCGCTACCGGATCGTGAAAGGAAGTCGCAAGATCCGTGTTATGTAACTTTACGTGTGATTTATTTGGTAGTACAGTCGGATGCCGATTCACGCGGTACTTTTTCTACGTGTTCTTTTTTTATTCCCGCGATAAATAATTCTTCCGCTTACGCTACAAATAATTCCTCAATTTACGCGGTACACTAGCGGTTCTCAACCTTTTTATGAATAATCTTTGCTTAAAGGTGAACACTTAAATCCAGAAAATAAAATGCCAAGCTATTATTGATTCTTATTGTTCACAGCCGCGCGACCTGGTTTCGTTGTGCGATAATGCGACGATAATTTATTCCTCTCTTTGTTTTCTTCTTTTCTTTGATCTCGTAGGCGATACGAGTCATTAACTCCTCGCGATCGACATCGAGATTGACTCCGAGTCATACGTGCGTTGCTCATTTTACTGGAGGCTGAACGAGAGGGAAGATTAAATTGTATCGTTCGCATATGTGTGATAAGAGTTCATTGCAGTAGCTCTCATCGTACAAAGTTAAGATCAAAACAAAGATGTGTAAATTTCCAAGTATTATTTCAAATATTGAGCCTTTACTGTCTTGTGTGAAAACGTGTAATTTTTATGGAACTTACAAATTAACGATGCAATCGAAAGGGATATAATAAATGATATAACTCTCTCCATGGCAGTTTTCTGTGTAATGGATTGACGCAAACGATGATCAATGCATCGTGTGAAATCTAAACCCGTAGTGATTTCTAGGAAGATGCAGACATCCAGGAAATACAAAGAGAGCGGAAGGCAGTCGAAATCCGTGGAAACATTGACCCAACCTCAGCCCATATAGTCGACCAACTAAAATATCTTTCTAGCTTTTCTATATTTACGAGCTGGCTGTATCATTAATCGAGCCTAACGACTGCACCGCACACGAGTCACTGACCGACGATGCTTTTAACGGATATGCGGAAAATCACGAGTTCCAGGGATGTACAAGGTAGTTGTTTTCATTTCCGGAGAACAGAGTACAGCTCGCACATATATGTATATCAATCCAGTTGAAGGATAGGCGATCGTTGAGATTGCCAACCACATACGTGGCCAGTGATTGTTGTAAATTAAAGTAGAGAAAAATTGAATTCTTTGACTATTCAAAAACTGTCTTTCAGAAATATAATATAAATCTATGGGCATTTTTATTCAAATTTCCAGCGGAATTATCTTTGAAAAGTTGTCCAAATTGACGTTTGTCGGACACCAATTTACCATGCGGTATCCGACGTTTCTCTGTCGCGTTTTATTTGGACGAACTATCGTCGTGGGACTGCAGTTGAAGGAAATGCACGCAATCAGTTGCGAAACGGTTTAGTGTACAAAGACAAGCCCACGAGCAACGCCCAATCGAAACTCAATGCGAAGCAGCAGGAAACGAGGCGCCTAGGATCAATTATATAGAAATCTCTAACCAGTGATCTAATTGAAATTTTCAATGGGTTTAGGTAAGCCTTCCACTTCATTCTTCTATTAAATAAACCTGTTAAATACTAGATATAATTAAGATTTCTCTCACTCACATGGAGAGTATGAATCACAATGTAGAATAGTTTTATATTAATTAATTAATCTTCCGCGCGAAGCAGAAATATTCACTACGTGCACATATATACGTATGACATTATTTTCCGAGAGAAAGATTAAAACCGATCTATTTATTATATTATTTATATATAAACCGATTTTTCGTTTCATCATTGAGGTGTTTGCGGTCAATTCGTAATGCAATCCAGCCGCGTTTGCGTGGCTGCACTTCCGGCCAGAAGCCACGTGCTTCGATCGCAAACCTTTAATTTCCGCATCGGAAGCGTTCGCCACGATACGAACCGTATCGATTTCCGAAAGAATCGTTAAACATTGAGAAGAGAAAAGGAAGAAAAGAATAAAACAACAGGAAGTCGATCGTGGCTAAATCGACACCGTAGAAACGAGGATGAACGTTCTTTTTTTTTTATAGGAGAAACATTGGTGCTTATCGAATTTACTAAACCTTGAATCCGTCTATTGTTGGATTGTTTTAATTATTCCTTCTATGTTTTTTCGTGTTTAATTATTGCCAGTTTTCCCTCGAATTTCATTATACACAAAAATGTAATTATAAAAAAGGAGTAAAGGTATCCGAGAGCATCCTTGGAAAGCATCTATTCCATCTGGATTATGTAAATCCCATGAATTATTGTTAAATCGTGCGAACGATCGATTCGAACTGGATTATGCAAATGGTTATAAATCGTATGCGAAATGAAGTACCACGAGAAATCTATTCAACGGTTTATTTATCGACGTCCAGCTTAATTATCTATTATTTATGAGTGACTTCTATGGAAACTGGTGGATTATTTAATTGCTCGCGCATAATAGGCTTAGAGCTGAATGTCGGGACTTACGGCGAAATCTTAACACGGAAAACGCTCAATTATTTGCGTAGATAAAGAAACGAGGTCAGCAGAGCTAAAGAATTTCTCATTAACGAAGGCTTCAATACGTGGGATTACATTAATAATGATAATAGAAAAGTAATTAAAAACACAAAATCTAATCTCCATTAAGATTCGTGTCTTTAAGTCTTCTAAAATGTTACTGTCAAAATTACAAATTCTATTGGTACCCCTTTATCGAATTTGAAATCATTCTATAGAAAGATTAGAAAAACATATGTAAAAAGTGAAGTGGAACGTTCTTATAGCAACGAGCCCATCGATTACCGACAGCTCTTACCTACATTATCGACAGATCGAGCCGACGTAGAAAGATGTACCACAGAGATATCAATCTCCCTTTCTCCTAACTGTGCAAAAGTTCTGAACGATAATACAATGAATCGGCCAGAAACATCGCATTCTCTACGCTCCCAGCTGCAGCGTGAAAAACAAAGATGCCTGTAAACGATGGAAACGGCGTTGTTCACGGCGTTGTTCGAAGCCGAGTCATTGCCTGCGCTCGAAAATAGCATCGCGGATTGGCATTTCCACGGTGAGGATCGTAAGTCGGTTCGGTTCGGATGATGGATCATGCACGTGGACTGTACCGACTACCGTGGATGATGCATCGTGCTCGTGCTCGCTCTTGGCTCTCCCGATGATCCCTGTTACAGCTGCCGCGACCGTGTCATTCGAATTACGAAAAATTCGAATCCTACTTCAATTTTAATGCATTGGCGTCGAATGACGCGTAAACGCGTCGTTTTTCTTTACTTGTTGCGGATACAACGCGAATATAAGTAATCGCTTAATTTCTATTCTTCTATTTCTACCATCTTTTGAAATTAAACGAACTTTTTGAAATTAAACAGTGCGATGCCGCTTTTTTACTTATCAGTACAGAATCTCGCGTTATCGTCGCTGTGCCACTTTTCTGGGTCTCCAGTGTGCAGTTAATTTGGCTCTTATCATCGAGTAGTTGGCACGTTTAAGCCTCTGAACAGGAGGAGCGCGATGGCGCCGTCTGGCACTGGCAAACGGTTAATATACTGAATTTCTTTCTCGCGAAGAAAACAAAAGTGAACGTAAGAAGCGGAGAACACGCGCTGTAACACTTGCGATCTCTACTTATAATATACACGCCCGGGAAAGTACACGAACCTTATAAGTAACGAAGTTCAAGAACCACAGAACGAAAGGAGAATTTAAATTGATATACAATGTTAGAAACGAAAGATTTACAGCTCATGGCCAATTACCTCGCCGATTATATCCTCGGACACGTGTAGGCCGAACTTCATGATATATGATCACAGACACAGGAAGAAACGCTATCGATACTTGAGCGCAAAGGAAACGATACCCGCATGCCGCTCGAAACTTCATATTTTAACATGTTAAAAAACCGGCTGCCGAAGTTCGGAGAACCACATGCATATATGACAGCAGAGAAAAGCGTTCTTATAGAGAGTTGACGGTCTTTTTTCAGCCCAAGTACTTTTTTCGGTGCAACAATAAATTTAAATTATAAATTACGCGCAGCTCGAAAGTAGCAGTCGAGCGTGCGGTATTTTTTTTTTTTTTTTAACGAACCTTTCTTACGCGTCGTGAATTATTATTGTTAAAACGCGTTTACTGCCACATTTTATTATGCACGCATACAGGGTGTGCGGTAACTGGTCGTGCAACCGGGCGAGAGATGATTCTATATGTAAAATAAGTCGAGGAAAAAAGAAAAGGGAAAGCTTTCCGTTCGCAGCTTCGTTTTCGAAGAAGTGAAGTTTGAAGTTTGAAGTTTGAGACCGCTTGGCTAACTGGTAAATGGACATAACGCGCGGGTGGTAGACAAACGACACCACACAGTGATATATGTGTATACTACTGTACCTGCACCACCGATCATCAATGGACAAGCACTTTATTCTAAGGTGGAAATTTTTCGAACTTCTTATCCCTCTTTTCTAATAAAGTAATTCTAATAAACGTTTACATAACTTTTCTATTCCTTATTGTATTACCTATTTTTTGTTGCAGTAAGAAATATAGCTTAGACGGCGATTTGGTTCAGCCTTAGACGGCACGTTCGTAAATTCGCCTCTGTACGTACCCTCGAAACAATAGAAAATCGCATAAATTCTCGAACAAAGGAAAAAGCGTGCCAGCTGGTGAGAACGCGCTACCTCCGGAATTTTCTTCGCTTCTAAACGAGCCAGGAAGAAGGAAGGGAGGTTTAATGGCGCCGAAACCGAAGGGTGGCAACGGGTCGTACGAAAGGGACCGCCGCGACCGTTACGACAGCGAGTTACACCTGTTCTTCTTCCTAGCATGCTGCGACCCGGCCATTGTACGCTTTCACGAATGTTCCAAGACCGTTTCCACGACATTTACTCGTCCTTCCGTCGAACGGCTGATCGGTAGTTCATTTTTCATCCTCGAGGAATCCGTGGAGCAGGTGAGAACGGTGGGTCGAGGTCGAAATATCGGCCCCTCGTAAAAGAGATCTACTTTATTGGCTTAACCCTGTGCAACGTTGACTGAGCTTAAGACCAAAATATACGGTTCGATTAGTTTGAGCGATAGTGCGGATTAATTGACGAAATTATGAACACGTGGTATGGTACAGGATAAATTATACCTATGTAAAAAGAATTTTAAATACGCGGACAATTTGGGATTCCATTCTCATGGGTCTTCTTCTCGACGGATCATCTGCAAAGCAAATCCTGCTATAACCGGCTGCGGAGTCATCCTACTTGAACAAATAAATCAACATTCTGTGCCAAGTTATAAATAAAATCTGACTTCACGAGCTGTTGATCTTCCATAAAGGAAGTCTTTCACATTTTGGAGACGAATTCTAATTGGGCAACCGTCTCGAGGTCACCTTCCCCCCTTGATCCATTAAACTATTAAGATATCAATCGTGATCGCGACACGTGCAAACATAGAAAACAGCTAATAGCTTGTAAATTTAAACTGCACATCTGCATATGCGAACATCGTTGAGCGGTGAAACAATAAATTAACTAAAACAGCTCTTTTTATTTCAAGAACCAGTAGTCCGTTAAGCTTGCATTTATGCTGAAACGGGATTAAAATACTGCGCGTGTAAGAAAAATAAAAAAATGCAAAAAAAGGTCTCACGTCTCTACTGATTGGCGCCAAGCAACCCGAGCC
Organism: Xylocopa violacea; assembly: GCA_963969225.1. Taxonomy (NCBI): domain Eukaryota; kingdom Metazoa; phylum Arthropoda; class Insecta; order Hymenoptera; family Apidae; genus Xylocopa; species Xylocopa violacea. Next base: position 36,305,949 of record CAXAJV010000005.1, on the reverse strand, counting down.
ACTCGTCCAATTGATCAAAACAAGAATGAATCACGTAAATTCCACTGTCTGTCCACTCGACCGATTCATCGTCGGCTGAAAACGAAGCTATTGGCTGCTGATCGGGAATTAACGGAAAAATGAGGCTGCTTTTTAACGCGGCTATTAAGTTTTCGGACAACCATTTTCCGAAGCCCTGCAAAATTCTATTCCCTTCCCCCGAGTAGCCTGGTGCCGGGCGAAAAAAATTCCAGACGCTGGATTCGGAGGCGTGGAATGCCAACAGCCGCGAGTGCCTCTCCTCTCTCGCTCTCGCGAGAGAAGACGAACGGGCGCACGCGTATGCTGGGCCCGCTCTGACGCACGGAGAACCGCCCGTGAACAGAAACCAGACACGCGTGTAACGTTAAACCGGGGGCCGTCGATGAAAAACGAACGACGCGACTGTCCGCGACCGATGATCTTTTTCAATGACAGATCGAGTCGTCGAGTTTCATGGATCATTCGAAATCGCGACGCGCCACCACGCTTTACTACGAACGCACGCATGTAGAGAGGCACGCGTGTCTTTGGAGAAAGCAATTTTGTATCATCGTACAATAGCAAATACGCATACGTAGAAAAATATATCATCCCAATTCCATATCTAATTTCGTCTTGCCACAAGGGAATACAGCCTCAACATTCGACCTGTCAGATCGTCAAAAGCCATTCAAACAGCCTCGACGATCCCATTCACCCGGTGTACCCAATGCTTTCCCCCAAATTACCAACAAATACCCAACCTAACCTCCCCACCTAGCTTCTCCTTTCATCCGTGATCCAGTACACGTTCCCCAGCTTCGGTTCTCGAACAACAATCCGACCAAGCAACCTACTACCACCATTTCCCTAAACAAGACAAGCCTAGGAATCTGGCATCGGATCGTGAAAAACGATTCGAGCGTAAAATTATGATTAAATAAGCGCGCTTTTTCGGAAGAGAGACTTTCTTTCGGTCAAAGAGATTTCGCGAGGTTGCTCTATTCAAAGAGTCCGCTCTTTCGTAACGATCGGAAGTATTTTGAACGCGAATAGCCGCGCGCATTTTACGCATCGCCAAGGGACCACCAAAAGGGAATTTCGCGAGACGACAGCCACTCTGGTCAAAGTGGATCCGTTCGAAAAGTCTGCTGTTCGAGCGAGTTCGCGTCAACAGCACCAGAGATCCCTTACCACGGACCATTTAAGTAACGAGCCGGCACTTAGCAGCGCCGCTTGTCTTTCATTCTTCCCGTGTGTCCCTGTGATCGTCGACGTCGTCGACGCCGCCGTTGGACCAGCGCCTCCTCTTGTGTCGCGGGTTTTTTTTCGCTCCCCAGTCTCGCGCTTGGTGGTGTCGCGAGGGGCGAGCACGAGCACCGAGGCTCCGAGCGACAATGAGCGAGCGAAAGAGGAACGACCGACTACATACTAGTGGTAGGACCCACCGTTAAAGCTCCCTCTTTCCTCTCCTAACAATGCCACTTCGCAGACTTCGCAGTTACCTTTAGTCGGATGATCTCCTTCGGTCGAGACTAGACGCCTGGCGTGCACCAGAAGAGACGTTGACCGAGGACCCTTTTGATTTTAGCCTTCCGTTGCCAGTTGACTCTCACGGAGGTCATTGGTGGAGGGAGAGACAGTGGCGGCTCAATTTTTAAGTATAAATCACGATTTCGATCCTCTCCGATTTTCACGGTACTTAAAAGAAGCAAGGGAAGAGAAGTATAAGCGCATTCGTAGACGCTCGAACGATTGTTAAAACAATCTCGAAAGCTTATCGTTCCAAATGAAAGTAAAAATTCTACAAAAATGGATAAAAGTATATCCACTCTCATTTTTACACTCTCGTCGACGCTCGAGCTTTCCATCGGCGTAAAAATCAGACAAATTCCAACTCGGAGATCCAGGAGAGCGTACAATTGTTTCGAAATCGCTGCGGGCAAGCCAAGGAAAACAACGATCGAGAGAAAAGAAAAAGAGGAGAAGGTAGAGAGGAAGAACTCGACAAGACAATCGCACAGAGTGCGATTTTAATCGTGCCACGGTATCTCTTCGAGGCACACCACGGTGATACGCGCACCGACAGCATTTTGTAGGCAGCTGTGAACATCGGTCGTGCTGGTGATAACCGAGCTTCAAAAATAACCGTGTCACCGGTACGATCGATGAATCGTGAGTTATCAGAACCCTAATCTAGGATTAGTGTATAAAAAGGGGATGATAAAGTAGGGAAAAGAGAATAGAAAAGCCGAAAATCGAGAATAACAAAACTGCGTTTGAAGCTTGGTATTCGAGAAGGATCAGTTTAAAAATGTATGGAGTAATCCTAAATAGTGGACTTATTTCTATCATTAGCGCACGTATTTAACTCTGAGATATTTTTGATACCACCTTGAAGTATCACAAGCGCTACTTGCACAAAGGTTTAATTTAATTTTATATTATTTTATTCTTTTATTAATAAAAAGCAGCTCAATTTTAAAAGAATAAAATTTGTCTACAACACGAGCCTTGTTGTTTTTCAAAATTCCGTGCCTCAAAGAGTTAAAATGTCTCCCAGCTGTGGTTGCACAAACTGTATACCGTGTCGCCAATTCCTAACGGCCTTTTCCACTATACTGGTAGATGTGGTTAATCGAAGAAGCGGTGCCAACGTAAATTATCTCTTTCTCTTTGCTCTTGGTTAACCGATACCCAGCGAATCGTTGGAAATTTACAACCCAGGGCCCAGTTAGCGATCTGGAAATTCTAGGCCCTGCATACCTGCGTCTAGTGAACACGTCTATCTGGAATGGTGTTTACATTGTTGTTGCTTGCAATTGGATAATACCGTACTTCGATGTTTTGACAGAAAACTGGGGAAATTTCGATGACCACAGATATGTTTGCTTCAAAGGTGGTCTTAAGAAACCACGCGTGTGCAGTAGAGGGACGCGAGATACTTTTGTATTCTACTTCTTTGAAAAAGAAATTCTTTTCGAATTCCTTTGGACGCGCATGCAACTTCTTCTTGACTAACGAGATACAGAGCGCGAGCGTGTGACGATTTTTTCTACGAAGCTGTTGAATTCTCTAGATAGGAGGCGAAAATGAAAACCGTGTACCAAAGCAAAAAAAGAGATAAAGTAGGACTATCTGTTACCCTAACGATAACAGGAAAATCGAACGAAAGATCGTCTTTGACTCTCCTCTCGAAATATTCATCCTTTGGACCGAGAATAGTTCCGATTGTACATACAGTTTTAATAATCGGTTAAATATATAATCTGTTTTTATAGAAATTTTATAAACACTAATAAATTATTCCACAACCGCACTGTTTATACAAAATCGAAATGTGTCGTATCGTTTGAAGGTATATCCGAAAGAACCAATCCTTAATCCACATGCATGTACAAGCAGAAAGTTCTCTCTCTCCGTTCCCGAATCTCATTCTATGCTAATTTTATTATCTGAAATCGCAGTGCACGACTTCTTTGAAGATCGAAAGCTAATTTTGCTCGCGTCCAACCTTCATTACTTTCATCCTGTCTGTTATTTGTTCTCGAAACAAAACGTTACGCGAACGTCCCTGCGGTTGCATACATTACAATGCCAACCGTTCGTTCCGCGAACATCCCGAAGAGCTTGAACAAACTCCGCTTTAATGCCCTGTCAATCAACCTAGCTGTACAATAACACGAACTAAATGCGGGACGATTTAACGTCTTTGTAATTCTTTTCCCGCTCAAAATAATGGTCCATACATTTCTCGTGTTTCAAATTAAGATTTAAATTAATTAGGAAAACGTTCGCTGCAACAGAATCCGCGAGGAAAGAATCGCGCGTCGTTCGCAAGAAGCACAGTCTCACACGCTTACATACGCAAGAAACTTCAATCTAACCAATCGCAAGCAATCATACAACGCTCGGACGCTACAAAGAAACAAAGATCTTTCCATCGGCTGAGGATGACAGTTTCCCACGCGAATCAACCTGTTACGCGATCAAGGACCAGCGGACGCACGGGAAAGAACGAAACGGAATTAAACTGTCGGAGGGAAAACTCGAAACGTAGCGTCCGGTGAGAGTAATCGCGGTGATTTCGCCCAAGATTTCGGCCAATCTACATAATTTAACGCGCCTTTCCATTCGCTGGTAATTAGGGTCGGTAATGGTTTATCTCAGTCGGCAAAGAAAAACATCGATCGACCGCCGATAAGAGGACCTGCGAGCAGGACCTTAAAGATCGAATCTCGCGAGTACACGTATACGTACCGTCTTTAACGAGCCTTATTTTCACTTTCTAGTTGCGTATCACGGAAGACGGGCATACGTGTGTATCGTGTACGATTGAGGACTTTAATTCTGTTCCGACGAACACAAACGCGTGAAGCTGTCTAACGAGAAATGGCTTTGTCCGATTCTATCGTTCCTCATCGAGGATCATCGTTCTGGCATTAATTGTTCTCTCGAATAGGCTCGATACAGCCTCGCATAGGTAGTTATTCGTGAAAAATATATTTCAAATGTCTTAAGGCACGTGTTCGCAGTACCGAAAGCGTAAACGAATGGCTTACTTTTGTATCCAAAGCGCGCGTTACGAAACCGTATGCATTATGCGGCGCAAGATACCCGCGTATGCATTGTATTATGATTGCAGGCGCGTGTTTCGTCGGTAAAAACGGGACACGCGGTCGGTGAATGCGAACGCGTCCGTTACAGGACGCGGATTTTTGCGTTTCGTCCTCCGGACCGCGTGAGAAGAAACACTAGACAGGCCTCTGATATATCGCACGGGATACGGGACACCGCGTTTGTTCCAGACGTGCACGGATAGGCCACGCATGGACGAATGGGAACTCATATTCCGGCACAAGGATAATCTTGATTGAGGATGTCGCTAGGGACATGAGATTATAGAAATTAATGGTGATCGTCTTCCATTTTTCTTTGGCCTATCAGGAAAATGACGGTACTACCGCGTTACGCAATTGATTCCGATTGAATTTCGACGACTGATCTCTTCTAACCCCGCTGCGAACACATGGTTTACGCTTTCGTCGTTCTAGTTACAAGCCTTTTACTTTTATAGTTGAACCGTTGAACCATCGCTAAATGAAAACCACTACTCACCAGTGTCCCTGATACGAAGTCTTGACGAGCTTCACGGTGAAGAGGAACTGTATAGCGCAGACGAGAAGACAGCAGAGGTTCAGCGAGAGGGCGAGAGCGCACAGCGCGAGCGTCACCTCGTACACAATCGTGTACTCTTCGGGACTGATCAGGCTACTCGGCGTCACCGTCAACGGCGAGATCTTCAGCAAGAAGATCAACGAAAGTAACGCCAGCAACAACGACACCAGACACAATAAACCCAAACTGGTCAACGTCTCTTTCGCTCCGGCTTCGTAGTCCTTGTGATTCCTCGAGAGGGACGAGGACCAGGAAGCGTTCAACGGGAACGCGGTAGAACCACCGCCACCGGTCAACTGTACCCCAACAGCGGTCCCTTGAATGGCAGGCGCGGGCGAAGGGGTCGTTTGACTTGGTAACCTGGACAATCTCGAGATATCGAAGCCACCGTTCGCCTTAGGCCTGCTGTCCTGATGCAAGGGGAGCTGCGGCACCACGGTATGTCCCAGAGCCGTCGAGACATTGTTATTATTGTTGTTATTGTTCCCGCCAGCGACAGGGCTGACGCTGTTCACCGAATGCTTCGAAGTGGACAACGTGGACAAGTTGAGGGCATGCGAATGATTCAATCGTTGGGACAGATTGTTCACGCTCAATTGCGAGTGATTCAAGGGATGCCTGTGGGTCGACGAGGGCGTCGTGGCGGCCTGATGGACGTTGGGCCTCTGGTGGACCACCGAGTCGTAGACGTCGACCCCGCGCCCCTGGCTACTCGGCCCGCGAACGCTGCTGCTTTGGTTGTAGTGATGTAGCTGCTCCTGTTGGTGATGGTGGTGATGGTGGCCGCCGTGCAACGAGCCCGAGCTCGCCTGATAGTCATTGTGCTGGTGCCTGGAGCCCGCTGACGACGGTTGCCCCGTCAGGATGTGCTTCAGCATCACTCGACGCTGGTTTGCCCGCAGGAAGACTGCGTTACCTCCTGCTACTCTACATGGCGCCACGCGGAACTCGCTTACGGGGACACTTTCGACGTTCGGAGGCTCGTTTTGTTGAAATGTGAAATTTTTAACTTCGTCCTTCCCTCTTTGCGAAAATCCGCGACCTTTCCAATTTCTTTTTTCCTTTTTTTCTACCCTCGTCTTCTGTTATACGCGAATTTTTATGAGATGCGAGATTAGGTTCCTGGGCTTAAGGAGTTGCTGCACGCCAGCTCCACCATGGCGACGGCATTTGGTCGGCAGCCTACATAGCCACCTTTCCGCTTACGCCTCGGGAGAGTTCTCCGGGTGAGATTCTTCGTGACGAGGAGCGAGAATCGAGAGCATCATCTGCGCAGGCATGATTGTTCTATTCCTCACTTCCACGAGCACCCTTTCACTTCGATGTGTTTTATTGATTTGCGATCAGACGTAGCGTTAGACTTGGCCAAGTATTCGACTTTATTTTTTCCAGTTCGATGGATACGATTAATTTATCATCCTATTCTCGAAGTACTTTGTTCCCTTTTATTAAATTGTAACCGAGAGATCCTTTAGGCTCCCACGAGTACTTTTCCATTCGTTTCCTTTCTTTTTCCGTCAAATGGCAACTGAAAGAAGCTTTCAACTTGGGTCACCGCTTGATCCAAAGAACCAGTTCCCTCCTGGCCCTTCGATTTAATTAAGGATTCATAAATATTCCCCGATAATATTCTTCCCACTTACTACCATCGACATTCCAGTTATCTCATTAACACGTCCGCCGCGCCAGCTTCCATCAGTCGTTCACAAAAACCGATACCGACGTTCTTCAGAAGGAACGCGCAGGAAGCGGCATCGGTACGCGGATAATTACACCCAGTGTCCAGGTGCTTCCCTCGATTTTCCACCGGCACACGTCTCCGTTCTCGTCCAGAGTTCGTTTATTCCTTCGCAGAGGTGAAATACCGCGCGAAATACCATTAGCGGGAGCAATTAGAACCAATTTCGCCTAGGTATTTCTCCTTTCGAGCTCTCCTCGTTTCCCCTTCGTGGACGAGGACCGACGAATCACCCACGGATGTACGCTCGCCTCGGACGTTTGGCAATTTTTTGTTCGTGCAGGATTTCGATTTCCTCGCAAAACGTTTTGATTTAGTGGTTCACGTTGTTAGATGCTGAAGGAACGAGGGTACGGGAAGCGTGGTCGGCGTGAGCATGATTAGATCCGGTCCGAACCGATGACCTTGCCAGTGAGAATAGCGGTTCGTTAAGGTGGTTGCAGCCTTGGTCTGCTTCTGTGTCGATTTCCAGAGAACTCGTCAGCCGGCATGGCTTCCGAGATGCTCCCCCTGGAACAGGTCCAAGTGAAATAATTAATGGGCTGGTCTCGGCTATGCGACCGGATGGGCCGTAAAAAGAATAGACAGATACGATTAGGAGGTATTTTCCTAGATAGAAACGTACGCGCGTCTGTTATTAATTAACCTACTAAGGAGAACCTAGCATTTTTCAATTTTTTCTAGTAGTTTCGCGGAGAAAAGTAAGAGATTAAACGCAACGTTCATCCCTTCCCGAGTTTAGATGGGTTTCAAACATTTTATGAATTCATCGGTTACAATTACGCTAAAGTTGCCGCAAATGTATCGAAGTGTACGAAATTCTATCGTTACAATCACATTTATAGCTTCTCGAGACCTTTTCGCAGCTGCAGCTGCACCTGCACCTTTAAAATCGTACCACGATATTCCATTTGTCAAAGCCGAAAAGTCAATAAACAGCTGTCAAGTAACAAGGCAGAGCCCCGCCACAATAGAGCCACGAGATTGAAGAGCTACGCGCCCGAATTATAGCATCGCGGGAATACAAAAGACCTGCTCGCAGGCTACTTCCTCGAGTAGTCCGCCGGTATATTTTCCGGTCGTTAACTTCCACGTAAACGGGGTATTAAAGAGCCTCGGACACAACGTTGCAATTTTTCAACCGTTCATTATCAAATTACGCGGCGTGGATCGTCCCGACGACAAAATTGTAACAATTCGTGTCTCTGGCTCTCGCATTAACCGTGGTAAACACCGACTTATTCAAGCCATTTGCTTCCTCGTTACGGAAACCAGGAAAAGAACCGTACAATACAGTGGCTCCATAACTGTTTCTTGCAATACTTTCTTCCTGTAAAATTATTTATACACCGTGTTTCTTTCTCTTTTTTTCCACGACGATGAACGATGTATAATTTCTCCCATAATAGATTCTGTTTATAGGAAACGATATGACCGCGGTCGTACGAAAATTGTATGAACGCATCTTTGGTCTCGTATATAACGATCGACAAAAGCGAAAGTTTCTTAGAAAATGAAGAAAGTCCAGGAAAAATTGGCCAGGTTTCAAAGGGTGAAAGGTTCCCGCGGCAGGTTGAACACGCATCAACCATCCTCCCTCTCTCTCCCCTCTGCCCTTTCTCTTTCTGTTCCCCGAGTGAGCGGGAACGCGCAAAACGCGCGGATCACGCGAGCGGCCGCTTCACGATCTGCGAAACATCACGTGAAAATCACCGATCCGATCTCTTGTGTGCGCGGCCGCACCATGGGGGGGTACTTACCGATTAAATCGACAGGATATACTTTATTGGCTATTCCGTTATTACAGGCCGTAGCTGCGGGGGAATAGTCATTATGGATCGATGAACTCGATTGTAACGACGCGCCATCGGATCGCACACGAGAAACGCTTCTGTGCTGCGTTCCGCGATGCAACCTGTCGTTCCCTGTTGGCGCCAAAACGATGGGCCGCGAGATTGTTCGTTTTGTGTCAAGATATTGCTCGTAACTCGATCCTTTTAAGGTTATTATCGAACTGTAATGGACCAATATGTAAATTTACTATCTTTCTGCAGCAGAGTAATCGATACAATTGTGGAATAGGGATCTGAATAACTAAAATAGGAAAGAAGAGTACCCTTGGCTTGCTAATGTAGAGGATCTAGGTTTGATTTCTGTTTTTTCTTGGGTTTCTACACTTTATTTAGTGTACAAAGGAGCAGTTATTTTCACGAGAAGCCATACGATGCGTGCAAACACAATGAGATTGGAGGAGGAGGTGAAAACCGAAAGACAAAGGATTTTTTCTAATAGCCTTTTCCACTGCAGGCAAAACAACTCTGGATCCCAACTTCTTGTATCCTTGCAATCCCAACATCAGAATTAGCAAATATGTCAGTTCCGTTCAGAACAATACTGTAGGGATTGTAAAATAGAACCTTGGAAGAAGCAATTTAGAGGATTAGCGAGGTTGCCTTGGTAATCGCGCGTAACCCCAGTAAAACCATAAACTGAAGGCTAGTAGAACGCGATTTCTATAACCTATTGTTTGTTGTATTCATTCTCTAATTGTTCGACCAGTCTTTTCCTTGGTACTCATCATCTCTCTTTCTAATTAGGAATGTCCGAAATTGATCACTTTATTGTACGAAAATTTGTATACCCTTCACTTTTTAGCACAGCAATTTGGCAACAATTCATCGAGGTGAATGTACGGAAGAAATAACTTGTTTAATGAATAAAAACAGCCTGCAAGGAAAAGTAAAATGAATACATTTTTCCTCGTATACGGGTCACTGGTAGCAGATACTATCGATTTAGCAATAAGTATGTTTTCTCGGAAGTACGTTCCATTGTTTAATCGATATAGTCTTGCATTTCAAAAGCTCCGACCAAAGAGGCCAACTGACAATTATCGGAAGCCTCTTTTTATTCCTACAAATTTTTTTTCCACGTTCTAGAATCGAAGAGATGAGCGGCAAGCCATTAAAGTTTCGCGATTCCTGTGCTTCGTGCCGAAGGATCTTTCTACTTTCAAGCCTTCTGTTCACTCCAATTATTCCATTCTTAGAGGTCCACGCAATCCGTCCAAGGGTTAGGACATAGTACCATCGAGTGGTTCTCCTCAATACCGTTACTAGTTCCCCGGTTGGAAGCTCGCAACGCTCGAGTTGAGACGCGTCTCGGTCGTACGAGTCGGAAGATCGACGTTATTTTCTCGTCTAAGATCGATCAATGGAAACGCTGCACGCGAAGACACGCGAATCCCGATGAAATATTAATGTTCTCCCGGAGCCATCGCGCAATAACGTAACAGCCGGTTCTGTTACTCGTTCTCGGGCTGATGGACTTCTCTTCTTCCACCTGAAGGTATTTACCTCTTGTATACGCGGTGATTCGATGATAACGTTCAAGAATTCGCAAGCTGCGTTGCACGCTACGGAACATAAAGGAAGAAGAACTCCCATAACTTCTCATTACTTAGCGGTTAAGTCAATGACATTAACTGTTAACTGCAGATTATTGAGTTATCTTATAGGTGCATATTGGATCAGGTAGTTAGGCTATGAGTAATGACCGTTCGCAATTGACAATTGAATATTCAATATCGGCTATTGATTATTGATTACCGACTATAAACTGTCAATTACAATTGTCTATCTACCATCGAGTACTATTAGTATCGACTGTCAACTATGATATATTGTCTGTCGACAATCAAATATGAAATATCGATTACTGACATAACCTCAAAGACGTTACGTTACTGGAATGAAACGCTACGGATAAACGAAGTTCCATTCAGAGGCGGATTTACAAATGTTCCCCGCCTAAGACTGAACTATATTTCTTACTGCAACTAAAAATAGATAGCAAAATAAGGAATACGAAAGTTACGCGAACGCTTATTAAAATTAGTTTATTAGAAAAGAGAGATAAGAAATTCGACGAAGTTGATACTCCGTTTTAGTGGCCGCGGAGAAAATTTCCATCTTCGAAAATTTCCCCCCCGTAAATTATAGCCTAGCCAGCCCATTATAGAAGCCATTGGTTTCAATGTAATACACAAATGTGAAACAAGCGTCCACGCTAGATTTCAATTGCTAAAATCGAATCTAAGTACGTGGTAATGCACAGCTTGCATCCTTTTATTGGCGTGTACGTGTTTCTTCAATGAACAGGCATCAAATTGTAATTCCTTCTTTAGTCACGCAACAGAAATTGAAAGCGCGACACTTATTACTCGGGTAAAAACGATTATACTCGAAGTACGTGCGAAAGAGATAACACGTTCGATGCTCGAGTACCGGACATCGTTATCGTAGCCAGAAAAATAAGAACAGCGCAAGTTGACTGAAAATTGCCTTCGAGTGATTATTCGCGATTTGCATCCGGAGATCGTAGAGCTTGTTGGTTGTAGGGTTTTTACTTTACTGAACGCTCGGATAAGCCTGATAATACGTAGGGAATTAATAAGTGATATAGTAAATGGGCACGATAATGAGAATGTGGGTTATTTAATTAAGTGGAGCAGTAGTAGATAGACGAACGAGATTATGGTTGCAAGAGGCTATATTTGGAAACTTCGATCAAGTTTCCTGTACTACATATTCAATAACGTTCGATTGATTTCTTAGTGATTCTCATATTAATTAATCTAATGATTACCTGAAAATATAGATAACAATTTAAAAACGTTCCTACTATAACTTTACCACCTTCGGGCAGTACAACTAACCTAAACATCCACCCACTGCATTCCCACCATAACTGCAATTACCCATACTTCAATTCAACTTCGTGTCTCGATCAAGTATACCAAACCCACGCGATCAAATCGCTGCGCGAGTTAATATTACCGATATTAATAAATGCTAAGCAATACAATAACAGAAAGTAAAGTAAACTAAATTGTCTACCACATTTGCGGTTTCAATTATCTACGTGCACGGTCGGTAATAAATATGCAACCAGTGGTCCTTCTCTGCGGCACAAAATGCGATCCAATACGTTACGTAACGATTCGTCTAAGTTTCCGAAAGCTTAATAAAAACCAACCGTGTGAATGTACAGCTCTTTTAGGACTTCCTCTAACCCGTAAATTCTGCGTTGGCTCGTTAACGCGTAGAATATTACTCGAGGCGTCCTCTCGTCGTCGGAGTCCTGCGACGGTTTTGAATTTTCACGCGGTAACACGACTCGATCCCACCCTCCGCCATTACCCCTCTGCGCGCGCAACACCGCGTTGTTCCAGATCACGTGGCACGATCCTGAACCGCGCAGGATCAAGCCAGGCAGAGGCGGCACACGGAGAGAGGATCTACAGTAGAGGAGGAATAAGCAGGACAGACAGAGAGAGAAAGAGATAGGACGGAGGAGAGGCCGTTGTCAATAGCCAGACTTGACTCATAGAAACGGGTTCCGCTCGCATTCCGGACGTCCAGCCTCCGCTGGTCACGCTGCCTTCCTCCGTCCAATGCTCCAACTTCACGACACGTTCTCTTCTTCTTCTGTTTACACGTAGATATCGATATATACGTGTCTGTGCGCGTCGACTGTACACCGTGTACCGCATGTACATAAAAGAGTCTAGAAGCTCGAGCACGCGCGCAACCGTGGCGCGAATCGCGCGATTCCACGGTTTTATTCGATACCGATGGAACACCTGCGTTGTGCGCCGACTCCGTGGGAGCGCGGAGGAGGATCCGGCGCGTATTTACGAACCAAGCGAGGTTACGCGGCAATGGAATCGATTACAGCAGCATTTCCCAAACTGTGTTCCGCAAAAAATGAGGAAATTGAGGTTAAAGTACAACGAAACATTGTCTGCTTGTATGCGTTTCGCGCAATTTAAAACAACTCTCAAAAGGAATTATCACAAAAAACCGAAACTTATTCTAGTGTTCCTTAAAAGTTTTAGAACTTAAAAAGTGTTCCGCGGTGAGAAAAATTTGGGGAACTCTGGATTACAGTATCTGCGTAATCGAATAGTTTTCGATTAGATAGTACCGCGTACTACTTTTTAACTCTTGCTTCGTTAACTGCGACACGCTTTGACGAAAATCTGTCTCCGGTAGAAAAGTATTCGAGTCGCTACGTTTACCGTATGTAACAATTTCGTGAAGTGGTAAAATTCAAACTGAATCTTTTTCAGGCATCAATTAGAATTTTCTTAAGCTGGCATTCTGATACTTTTGAGCGGCTGTGTGCGTAAAGGATCACTGAATGCATCGAAGGTACATTCCAGAGAGTTAAAATTATCGTGTTTCACGACGCGGTCACGAGCAACGAGTAACAGCTCTGTCGTCGTTTGCCATTTTAACGTGAAAATGATGTATGACTCTTGTTTGCGGCCGATGCACGTGCAGACACTTCTACAGTGTGTCCGGTGAAACCTGGCACGTGTCATTCGTTGATAGCAACTGTTACATCTGCAACATACTCACGTAACTGTTCTTCAACCGCATACTGCGAAAATTATTCCGCGTGCCAAACTGACGCGCGTTCCACCGAATACAAAATAATATATTCATTCATTTGTTTGATCGTTCGTTAATTTAATGATACCAATTTAAATTTGCACAATTATATTAACGATCTACACGTGCGCGATTAATTTTGTGAAAAGAGCAAGAAAATACTTGTACACGTGTCGTAACAGGTGTTTCGATGGATAGGAAGCAAAGAATGTCGGACGGTTGCAGGCTATTCTTTAGAAACCACTTCTTTAGCGTTAGGAACACTTAATCGAAGTAAGAGATGGATAAATAGAAAGTTAAACGAAGACTCTAACACGACTGCTGTTATTAACAACCGCTCTCGATTTCAATAAAATTTATTTTCATTCGTGGCTTAGAAGTGCAAACGTTGCCAATATATCGTAAAAAGTAATTGAATAGTTCATACGATGACATATTTTTTCAGTTAACCGCAAATATCGAATAAATAATGTATTTGCAGGAAGTTCTTCTAAGACAATAAGACGATACGCGAATGTAGGTCTCCGACACAGATGTACACATATGCAGCAACATTTACTCCCACACAAATATTTACCGACACTTCACTTGAAGCTGACATTCAGTCACTTTGATTTACGCGCGTACTCAACACCTTATTTTCTACTCATTATATTTCCCGGCCATTGTTTGAAAATACTTGACACGTGTCATATATATTTAAAAATAGAATCTAATAATAGATACCAATGGTATTGCACAAATCCAACGGTACACACACGCGATGCTTACAGCATGATCGACCACCCCTGAAGAAAATTTCAAGAAGCCAGAATACGACAAAAATCAAATTGCACTCGAGGCTTAACTTTCACAAGTAAGATGACTTTGAATGTTCCTCGATTGAAATGAAAATGGCTACAACCCATAATCTAGTTTAACGCGGATGCACCGACCAAAAGGGGTGAAATTTTCAGAAAAACTTTTCGTCCGCCAGTTACGTATATTTGATCTTTATCGCTGCGATCATTTTTGCACGGGTTACCGTCGAAGTTTCGGTACCGAACACCCTGTATACGCCTGAAATGTTCACCGAGGAACAATGGCGCCGGCATTGAATCTTTGTGCGCGTCCAAGCCGCGTGATTTACACCGGTTCCTGGGCCACGCATCGAACGCCAACGGCTGGAATTAAATTACTTTCCGCGGGGCGTTCGCCTTTTGTGAAATCGACGCGACCCCTTAACAACGGCAATCTTATTATCAACGATACGCGCCGGACGTCCGTTTCATCAGGCGGCACGTAAGAACCCGACGCGGGCACAATGCGGGCCTATTTCGAAGATAGTCGGGGCAATAATTAAGCGTAATTAATGTCCCGGGTAATTGGACTGGGAAGATGCTGGCCAAAGGAGGTTCCCAAAATCAGGATAAAACGCCCCCATCTGGTTCGAAACGAGGAAATGTTCGTCCAAGGGGGGAGCGTGTGTGGAATTAATCGGCTAGTTAGTCGAGCGTGAGTCCACGTCGACGAGACGATGTGAACGAAGTTGGTGTGGAACGCGAACAATTATTTGCTTCTTTTATGAAAGACGATATTCCGCGAGTACTTGTCGTTTAAAAAAATCACGTTAAATCTTCGATGTAACTCACGAGCACAGATGTAACGCGTTACCATTTTGGTTCTCCGTAAGCTACGACACATTGCACGCAAAAAAATAACTCACCACTTTCCTCCCACGGAACATCAGAAATTCCAGCACAGCTAAGTCACTTTGAGCAAGAAGCAATCATTCCTCTATCCGTCCATCGATACCCACACATCGTGTCACAGCCGTGTGCATGGAAATGCGGAGAAAGGAGTGGGTGGTGGGGGTAGTGCGCGACGGAAACCACAGTGCTAGACGGTGAATTTGTGAAATTGGATGAAACTAGCTCGGATAGGACTTCACCCGTCATCGAAGAAGCCCCGCGTGGTTCGTAAGCTCGCTAATAATTTTAGTAACGGTCCGTCTGTGTATCCAGAAAAGCAGCTCTCGTGTAACCCGAGCTGCCTTTTGTTGATTTCTGTTACACCCCGCCAGTCGTAGAAACCCGTTTCCGATCCCTGTCGTTCGTTGTAACTGCTGTTTACGAGTTCGCGATTTCAAGTTTAAACAATTGTTTCAACTAGATATTCGCAGTCTGACGATGTAATACAAAGCATGATTGTAGTGAAACTTGCAATATTAAAAAACATTTTTCCCTCCCTTCTCTCTCCCTCTCTCAAATATGGCAAGTATTTTTTAATAAACCAGAAATAATAAAGTGATACAATCTATGCGGATTAAAAATGTAATTAAATGAAATGTAACGTTAACGTTGAAAACAGCAATTAGAAACTAATTAGCTGGTAATTAAGAGGCATGCCGCTTTAATTGCACTTGACGATGCACAATTTGCAAGTCGCATTTTTTATAACGTGTATCTGAAACCGTTTTATCGTTCGATGATATACGTACGTTTCACGAGAAGGGTTTAACGAATTACGTAATATTTCTTTTATTGGGGGGAAGTGTTTTCATTTTACGTGAGCCACGCGACTGATGAATGGCCACGAGACACGTGTATTCACGTGACTAACACTGTGTGTCGCAGATTGTTTTTTTTTTCAATTAAAATTACTCATCTTTTAGTAACAGACAATACAATTTTTCTATTTTTGATTTATAATAACATCAAGGTGAATATATTCAAGATGTATTATAAATAAGTAAAGACTCGATCATATTTGTATAAGAGACACGCGTAAACGGTCGATTGAATAAGTGATTGCGAAACGGGTCGATAGTGAAATTTTTTATCTTCGAATGCCTCAAATAACTTATACTACTCGAATCGTTTCGCCTGAGGGAAGTACACGTTTCAAAGACGGTAATAACACGTTTCGTTTCAAGGTCGCCGCGGCTCTATGGCATCCCGGGCCGCCGAGAGAAGTGAAAAAAATCTCTGTAACGCAGGAAATTTAAACTTCGAAACCCGAGACCCTCGATCCGTGCGCGTCCCGGCTCTGTACTTAATGTAATGCACTAATTAACTTTTCAATTTCCGCTTCGTCCCGTTCCGCGATAAGCTTCCTTTCCTTTTGTACTTCCACGGTTCCCTTTCGATTCGATTCGACGTTCTTTTACCTACTTTCCCGTTTCAAAACGAATTAACGAGAGAAAGAGAGAGAGAGTGAGAGATGAATTTTTTCATTTAAAGTTGACAAAAAAATGTTTTCATGTACTATATTTATGATAATTATAATCAGAATTTTTTGGGGGATAAATCGAGGTCTTTAACCGATTCATATATATATATACGTGAGTGTGCAAAATGTACACGCGTGCCAAAAATAACAAATAAAAATTAGACATAATTTACCACACCATCACTCACCTCGCAAGAGCTTTCCGCCTACGACGAAATACTCTATCCTTATATTCCTACGACTAGGTATTCGTACGAAAGTAAAACTATCGCGAGTTGTCATCGAGAGTCGTATTTACTCTCAGCTGGACATACACGTAAGTACTTTTACCGCCGTGACAGCATGATTCGTAATGATCATGGAAATCGCCTTATATTTACCGTCGCGAAAAAACGAACCTTCGTTTCACGTTCTCCATAGAAAGAGAGACGCAACGCAGCAGAACTCCTCGGAATCTTTCAAAGGTAACCCGTCCACCGCAATAGCGGATCATCCATTGGAATACTTGCGCGCGTGCATAAGAAACAAAGGAAAAAGCGTTTTCTAATCTCAACTTTGCGCTCTAATCTCATCCGCGCCATCCACGGAAAGAGAGATGTGCGTATACGTGCATCACGGTGGAACCTCGCAGAACCCGTCAGAAGTAGAACATGCCACGGTGAAAGATCCTTTGCAGCACTGTACCCGCAAACACGCCTAAGAAACAAAGGAAAAAGCATTTTCCAACCTTAATTGTGCGCTCTCCGTAGAAGAAGCGATATACCACCGCGGAACTTGTCACTGTCGGATGTAGAACGTCTACCGCGGTACTTACGCACACGGCTAAGAAGCATAGGAAAAAGCGTTTTCCAACCATCCGGTTCCCACTTCCCCGTAACGGGCAACGAACGACGTAATAGGAACTGGAGGAATCCAGCGACGACGCTAGATCAACTGCAAGGTCAATGATTTTCCGAGCGGACCGATGAACTTGCCTTGCGCGCGCGTATACCGTAGAGTACCCGCCAGCGTCGGAGAGGAACCCAAGGAATAAAGAGAAACAGGGAGGGGAAGAGCAACAGAGAAGGCAAGGTCGTTGCCTAGATAACAGTTGCAAGGTACAGTTGGCTCGCATGCCTGGTACCATGCGACCAGACGCGATCATAGAACGAGGGAAAGGATTCTTGGGGCCCTCCATTAGCCGCGAATAGATATTTATTGTTCGCCAATTCGGTTAGTCAATTTCCAGGCTCGCTGATGCACGTGCGCGCTCGCTTTCGCGGAACAGGTTGTAGATTCGCTGGGACCCAGGCTCGGGGAGTCTCGACCGGGTGAAGAGGATATCCAGTGCCTGGGAAGGGTAGAGGAAAAAATGGTGGATAACGTGTCCACCGTTTTACCGTTCAGCGTAGCAGGATGTTACATTTCAATCGAGCCACGCGACTGAATGTGTAACTATCCTGGTTGTCCGAGGACGAGTTGCACAACCGGGCGGGAGGAATAATTCAACGCGCAAACGTAAGTCAAGAATATTGAATAAAATTGTTTCATTGAAGGAAGCGATCGTACACCGTGTACGCGCGCGTGTGTAACGAATCATCTAGTGGTCGAATTCATTTTTCTTCGAACAATTTTTGCCTTTATACGTTGCGTCGTACGGTGTGTAAAAAAAGAATCGCAAAAAGTAGACGTCTTTAAATATTCAAATATTTAATCCGCGTAGGTACACGCGTGTAACGCAACCTTATCTCTACAGTAGCAAAGACTTCTTCCGGCAACAATGCTTACAATGGCGTTAAAGCGCGTAGGAATCACCTTCCAGCATATTTCCCCGATGGATTTCGCATAGTCATTCAAACAATGTGGTTACTTGCATCAATAACCTCGTCTTCCTCCGTTTTTGCCAGCGTTTACACTCATTATACCGATTCGCAGGGCCACTTATCCCATGGACGCATAACAAATGTCCACCGACTCTCCCACAGGCATCGGTTCCTCCGCTTCCTCGTATTTGTTTCCACGAATGCCTCAAGCGCGATAACGCGATATCGATCGCTGGATACCTAAATACCTTTTTTCTTGTTCGCTGTCTTTTTCTACACGATTCAAATATCGATGGAATTCGAAGATACTCTTCGAACGTCTAAATGAACGTTAACGTCGTCCACGTTGTAACGCAACGGTGATACGATACAGGAAAGCGGATGCCCGTTTTTCAACGAGCCACGACGTACCCCAATTTTCACCGTCTCTTTGAGCCCGCGCATTTCAAATTTCTCTCGACGCAGCGTAAGCGAGTAAGCGGGAACGCAAAAAGGGAAACCGGAACGTAACAATTTGAATCGGGCAGCGCGAGAGAATCGGACAGAAAAAGACCTTAACTCGAACGAAGAGGAGGCGAAGGTTACATTATCGGCGTGATATCTCGGCTTATTTTCTTTGGTCCGGTCCGGACACACGGTCGGGAAGGACGAGACGGGCAACGAGTGATGTAAGAGAGATGTACCTACAGGGCGCCTCTTCTTCCTTCTCCTCTTCCATCCCTGTCCTACGCGACGCGGTTCTTCGTCCTCCTCTACCCCTTTCGACCGGACCAAACGCCTCTCCTCCCTTCAACTTTCACGAACGGTTCTCGCTTTCTTTCTGTTACAGGCACGCTGGGCCCGTTCGAGGGGAGCACCCATCCAGCCGTGGCCCGGTTGAATTTAACGTGGCAGGTGCCTGCTGAATGGACATTGGGGCCCCGGTTCTCTTCGTTTCTTCTCCCTCTTCGCATCTCCCGCTCCTCCGTCTCTCCCTCGGCGATACTCGCCTCTCTCTCTCTTCATCGCTCGCGATCTTGCCGCTGCTTCTCTATCTGCCGAGTCTATGCCAGCGTTTCCCAACCGTTCGTCCCAACGGGCTCGTTACGTACACCGCCGGTATCGTTTCTGGAGTTTTCTCAGACCAACATTCGGGTGTGTTCGGAACGATTCACCGGAACGGGGAATAGTTCGTTGACTTGCTGGTGAAACTAATTGAATCGGTGGATCGAGGAGGAGGGCAAGACGAGAACTGACCGTTTTCGAATAACCGAATAATTGAATGTATAGCGCGTACAAGTATCGCAAAAGTCTTGGCCCACTTGTATTACTGTAAGCCCTATCAGAGACGATTTTAACTACTCAAAGTTGTTGTTCGCAAAAATATCGTAACAGGTAGCTGGTCCATAAAATGTAATTAGATATTTGATAATATCTTTACAAATTCGAACACTGTCCCACCCAACCAGACCTTACCCTCGACTCCTCCTAGTAATTAGTCAAAGAGGTTTCGACTCGCAATAAAAGAGCCTCTGACTGTGTAACAAGATGTAAGGAAAAGCTGGCGTCGAAGCGCTCGAGGGTGCCGCCTGGTTTTCGTCACCTTGAGACCGAGCGGAAAAGGGAAAACGATAGTCACCAAGGGGGTGTCATAAACTAGGCCCTTCTTGGTACTGTAAGGAGGTCCTGACTGTGCGAACACGATGCAGGGGCAGCGATTGTTCCTGAGAATGTCCAAGTGGAAACACCGAGAGCACTTAATATATTTGTATCTTTGCATTTTACAATAGTAGCCTATCTCTTTTGCTTAGAAATACAAGTTTTGACCGACCACAGCTGTTGTCGAGCTGTGCCCTTTCACGCGCCCCGTGTGGCTACGGCAGTTCCAGCTTGCTGCTTAAATACTACTTCAATTGACGACTGGTGTCACCATCCCTGAGGCATGTTCGATAAGACAACGCCCGTAGGGGGGTCACGTGGTGAACGGTGGCCATCGACTGGCCGCCATAAAATTCTAACGCTCGGCTTGATTGACAATCCGCGGAGAGGAGAATTAGCTTCTGCTAACCAGATGCCTTGCACGACAACTTTCCCTGCAGATGTGAATGATTTATTCCACGTTACACTCTTCCGAAGAGGCGCAACGGAAAATGTGAACTATGTATCAACCCACTAGAGTCCAACTGCCTATTCATAAATCATCTATTATTGGATTATCCCATTCATGAATAAACATTTTATGTATCCGTATAATTTTACGACAAAAACTGCAGTTGTAAATATCCTTTTGTAAATATTTATGTACACGTGTATCACAGCAATCCAGTAGGAAATACGCTGGCCGGGTGTAATAGAACGTTCAGACGAGAAAACGTCCGAATGGTGGAAGTTCCACCATGAAATGAAAGTATCGAGAATGCAGTCCGCTCGTATTTATTTGTCTCAATTCGTTCCCGCGCGAAACCGTACCCCCCGTGCTTCCCCAATTGCAAATGAATCTCGCTGCCCCCGGTCTAACTACCTCGTTCAGTGGGAAAAATTAAGAAGAACAGCCCGCGCGACCGGTGGGGTTAGCGGACACGCCGGTTTCGCAAGCGGCGAGGCTCGAAAAGGCAAGAAGTAAGAAGAACTGTCCGGCGGCGTGCTCCTGATCATTTACAGAGAGAGTCACTCTCGTTGACGAGCCTTCGCGTTACTTCTTTTTCTGCCCCGGCGACCTTCCATATCCCGTCCTCCCATCGAGAAGTCAACGCGCGTACACGCGTACCATGGCGAACGGAGGCTGTCTCCGCGCGCCAGCGAATTTCACGTGACGCTGTCTTTTGTTCGCCGTCTCGAGCGAATTAACGCTGAAAACGTAAGATCGCGCGGGGAAAACCCGATCGTACCCGTTTTCATCGATTTCCTAATTTTCATGCCATCGGATAGCTAAAAGCGAGGGGATAAACTATAAATTTTTAAAAGAAAACCCAAAAGAGCGAAACGATTCGATCAATCAAGGAAAGCTAGAAACTATTAAACATTCCACGAGTGTATACTATTACAGTGCTCTTCTCTGAAAATGATTACTTCATTTTGGAAGATGTAAATGCGTGTCCTTTATAGAGAAAGGGTTAACGGGTTATGCATACCTAGGCAGGGATAAGTTAATGCACGCGCGAGAAGGTGCAATGAAGGAATGGCGGGAAAAAGGAAAATTACAAAATTGCCGCGAAGCGACCGCACAAGTCGACAAGACGACGAGACGAGTATCGCATCGGCTTGTAACCCGACGTTTTGCTGGCATTTGCGCCTCTTAATGCGATCACTTTTCACTCTGCTTCCGTTTCTATTGCGCTCGTGTTCTCCTGATCCCTCGCTTCGTTCCCGTGACATCCGTTTTTTCGCCTTCTATTTGGAATTTTATCTTTGAAATCGTGTACTACACAAGAAAAGAATGTATATAAAAACTTTATATGTTTAAAAAGAAACACGATGCGTACACTGAAATTTGCAGAGAATAAGATTTCTCGAGACAATGTATTTCCCACATTAGTGCATTTTTTAAAAATGTTAATTAATAAATTACGACGACGTATTAATTCGTCATTCATCGCAAACTAGTTAGTCAGCAACGGTTCAAGGTCGAGGGCGATTGCTCGATTCAAGGCCAGATCCCAGTTTCCTCGATTTTTCAACGTCTTATTGGTAACACGAGATGAGCGCGCGCAACCAGTGTGCACCTCGTAAATTCGATACCATTACCCTCTAGCCTCGCGTTCCTCTCGCCAAATTATAGCGTTATTATAAAAGAAATAGACAGTTTTGAAAATACTGTACATATTAAGATGTGTCTGAAACTAAGTCTTATATAAGGATACGCGTTTTATTATTATAACTCGGATATTCAACGAACTCACCCTCTTAAAGTGAAAATATACAACACACTTCAGTTGGAATCGAGAGCAAAGAGGAAAATAAGAATGGCCGTTTCTTTAGGACCACATACGCCATCTCTGGGTCGCATACTAAAATCGATGAATAAATGACAATCGCGATAGAAAAGAGAAAAAAAGAGATGCGCGTCTGCATCACTTCAGTATCACGCGATTATCGCGTCACAATGCTATCATTTGGAAACCATCGGTGTGAAAACATCCAATAATCTACTTGTTTCGCATTTATCCATAATGTACGTTAATATCGACGTTCGTGTATAATAAATGAAGTGTACATCAGAAATCCTGTCGCACGATCAATTCCTCTCCAACAACGCAACACCATTAAAATGTAATTTACATTCACACCATTTTCATTTGCTTTCAATTGTATAGATTTTTTCCAAGAACAAGAATGTAGCCATAATTTATAACCGTGGCAACTGTATCATCAATTTTTTCGAAATGAACTTCCACGCATCTTTCAAAATAAACGGCTCGTGCAATATCGAACGCTAATGCGCGCTATTCAGCCGCGAGCCGGAGTCGAGTCGAACATAACCTCACTGGGCGTTCAGCACTCTCATTAACGTTTGTTTTTCTCGACGACTAATTGCAAAATGTCGTGCGCCATCAACCGGTGCGGTAACGAGATACTTGGACGGAATTTAGCGTGCGCTCATGATTCACTAACGACCGATATTCAGTGACTCCGATGTTGAAGAAAAGAAGAGGATATATCACTTTGTGATGAAATATGGGATACGCTTTCTCGCTGGATGCTGGTTCGAATGAACCGATGCTAGTTTTAAAAGGATGAAAGAGCAGCTCGTAAAGTAGAGCACGGTGGAAAAAAATTGAAGATGTCGGTGAGTAGTTTCCTTTTTATACGGTGTTGCAAAGGGAGATAATCGAATTGAATGTTTCAATTTATTTTGCGATAATAATTCTCGATATTTTCCCATTTTAACTAGTTTTTGGATTGTTAACTTTTCATTTAAGACGACAATACGTGCATGTACGTGTATGTAATCGCGAGGAAGAGGCAACACGCGTGATTGTCGCGAGTAAAGTTCGTTCTCTGGCTTTTCGCTGTTTTCACTATTTCCTAACTCCAAGTTTGTGCTACAAACACGACAAGTCGCTCTTCGTAACGACGACGTGCGTAAACCCGTCGATGTGCTTTAGCCTCTTAATAGTCCGACCTTGAGCCAGAACTAAGGAGTGCCTTTGCTACAGCGCAACCTTCGTATACCTTCATCAGCAGGGCTCAACCAACGGCTGACGGAACGTATTTTTGTTTCCTCGTGTTCTACGCTAATTGAATCGCGGAATTCTCCTTACCCACGTCCACCACATTTCGCTCCCGTCGATCGTGTCGCTTTACGGATGTTTTCGTTTCGCACGCAATTGAGGATGCCAATCACGAATCGAATTTTCAAAATATCTATTCTTTTGCAACGATTACCCTTTGAGGCATAGTGGTGTTAAAAAAAGTGCCCCACCTTTTCGATACGTAAATATAATGGACATTTTTTATACCACCTTGAATTTATTTTACATTGTTTCATTTCTTTATTAATAAAAAGAAACCAACTTTGTTCAGTTTTTGAAAAATCAAATTTCTCTGAAACATGGGTCTTTTTATTTTCTGAAATTCGGTGCCTCAAAGAGATAAATCGATTTTCTTACAATTTTCATTATGCATTTTCAATGCATACATTTACATGACTAGTAGAAAATTCATACATTCAAGGGACTATTACATTCGTAGAAATAGAAAATCAATTTCTGTAAGTCAAACCTTTTTTCAAACAGTCTACACGGCACCGACAGCCATTCATACTTTCAATCAGGTGACAAGATAAAGGCGCGAGAGTAAACACACGACGGATACCTGTTGTGCATTGTGTATAGTCTGACACAGAGCCGTAGAAGCTCCTTTTCCACCTCGAAAACTTTACCGATTGCGCAATTGATTCTTTAAACAAGCGATAATATAACGTTCAATCTTTAAATTGGATTATCGTAACTGCCAGACAAGGCCAACAACTGTGTAATACCGTAATATATGCTATATAAACATCCTGCAATATGTACCCCTAATAACATGTCAGAAAAGGAGAAAGAGAATATAACGTATAGATAACGCTGATTAACTATTATACAAATTTATGTTACACGAAAGCAGCGATAAAAATTAATATAAAGAACAGTTCCACAAAGAAGAGAAAAGTGATCTACAGGAATTAGCTTCGATAACCTATGCACTGCACTCGAAAACATCTATCATTTGAGGATTCTGCAATTCTTTTACGCGTTACCGTGTTAGGGTTTCACAATTCTCTAATCGCATTGTAAGGATGCAATGCTATACTGCGGGTTTCTGTAATTCTAGAGCTATATTAGACCAAAACCGTGCTATAATCAACATTATCATAAAATCAAATTATCGACGCACAAGAAGAGAAAAATTCTCGGTCGATAAAACGTTGCGGGAACACGGAAAATGTAAAGTATTATAGGGTATAGTGGAATAGCGATCCATCGAAAATAACAGAAGCGGCGTGTGTTCACGCTTAACTAACGCTCGAATGTCCGAAGACAAATTAATCTTCGCAACGATTCAATAGCGTGAGATAGAATACGTTCGAAGGAGTAACGGATAGAGAATCAGAGTCGACGTGTCTATGATAATCACATGAGATAGTCAATCTCGACTTTTCCGACATCTTTTGAGCGAAGATGTTTTCACATTGCAGCGTAGATGCCAGAACAGTACGCCTAAAGATATAGCATATACAAACGTATGTGGCAGAAGTTTGCGAGAAGTATTTCGGGTAAACACCTGTAGAGGGTGCAGTGTATACTGGAAGGATAATTCTATGCATTTAAAAAGAATAGGCGCACTGCCACTTGTGAACATATTTCGTTCGTCCAATTTTCTTTAATTTATTCAAAGATGTGAAAATGTTACCCCAAAATTGTTCCAAGAATCGGCTATTCGTTACAAATTCCATACCTATACGCCTGTATACTCGTTAAAAGGAAAGAAATAGGTCATTTAAGAATTTAACACAGATATGAAATGCAACAAAGTGAATAAAGTTGTGGCAATGACGTAAGAAACGGACTAATCTCATACGTGACCCCATTATTTATGCCATCTGTGAACCATTTGCCTGATACGTCTGCTCGCCACATAACTGGAATTCTTTGACCCTTTCCGATTTCCATCTTTCTAACACGATTAATCGATTATTTTCTCGCGTGCTACGATAATTTATTCAGTCTGTTTGATATATATCGCTACCATATAAATGTGATATGCAGATCTATTCGAGAAATTAAATAAAATGATTATTTTTTTATTTTATAAAGCTTATAACATTTTAACTGAATTATGTCTAATCGATTTGAGGACTGTGATATGTATAGAATGATTTACTATTTTTAGGAGCCAAAAGTCACTAAGGTTCAAACAGCACCATATGGTGCAGGATAAAGTAAATCATTGTTTAAATCTGTATGTAAACGCGTAAAGATAGTATTTTTAGCATCGTTAAACACTGGCTTGATTTAGTAGTTCACAGTTTGTGGTTTTAACTAATAAAACCAACCTGGTTCCTAATTATATACAAGTATGCTTTCTTGAATTTTAAACAAGCGCGCCAATTTTTAGCGCAAGTAGGGTAGGATATTTTAGTCACGTTCGTAAATCTTCGCGAATTATCTGATGATTTTTGTCAAATGAATATATGAAGCATGTTTTGCATCGATAATGCACTTTAAATAATATATCATTCGACTTATATTTTCTTACGATAAGAAATGATAAAAGTACATAGCGAGAGATTTAATTAAATATTAAATAAGTGACTACAAACTGAAAATAAATCTGTAAGTAAAATTTAACGTAGAAAGTGGACAATTTTCTTAAATTATATCAACTCTAATAATATATTTATTAAATAATAACGATAAAGTATTATATCTCTTAAAATGGTCTTACAGTTTTAACTATAAAGACATTGATACATATGTTGTCCTGTAAAATTGACGAGGCGATCTGAAAATGTATCATCTTTTCAAGTTTTTCGTTGAACAGTTGGCGCGTAACGTATTTATCGATCGTATCCGCACGAAAAAATCGTTACAACGATGATACGTTTCAAACAAAACTTGTTTACGGTTACCAGCCATACGCCTCGATACGCAATAACAAATGAACTACAAGAATCGTGAAGACCTCGCAAGTCGAGAATCGCTAAATCGATCAGTATTTAAAAAAAAGCAAAAACAACCGTAAACCTATCGACATTTTGATCACATGGTTCGTCGAACGAGCGACCGTTCGAAAAGTTCTCGTGTATCAACATTTCTCGCAAAGCCAACAAAATCAACCTGAAACACGTTATGTCATACACGCAGCTACAGACTCTGAATATAACAACAGGTTGCATCGTTACTAACTTTGGTTGGGCAAAGCGAGCACCGCGACAGACATACCACGACCGGCGAATTTTCTCAAACGGTACACCCGTACGTACCCTTTCGAATCGCCCCACTCGCGGATCGGCCCGTAAAATTGGCCACTTTAACAGGCAGAAAAGATTCGCACGGGCGAGAAGGGTTTACATAGAAGGAGCCGCGAAACGTGAGAGAGAAGAGGAAAAGGGCCCGTCCAGATCCGTCCCTGGCCTCGGCGAAACCGGGCGGGCTGCTAACTCACCTCGTGCCACATTCCGCTGGCTCTGCCAACGTTTTCGAAGACGAGAGAATGCACCGAGCTGTGGGCCTGATCACCGCCACCTTTTGCACCGAACAAACCACACCTGCACACCACCCGTTGCACACTCGTTACGTTTCTCTCGTTACGAAAATTCAAACGCCACACGTGAGAGTTTCAGCGGGCTCGCATGCCCGCGCGACGCGATTCGTCCGCGCAGCCCGCGCGCAGACTCCGAAACGGGGTTCCTCGCACCACAAAAGAAACGTCAATCCGACGGATCGTCACGCGTCTCGCGGTACAACCGATTTCGTTACGAAGCCGGCGTTACGCACTCCGCGCGGGCGTCACACTTCAAATGCAGACCGTGCGAGCGATCAACACAGACTGAACCGCCGCCGCGCCAACCAACTGGCCGTAGTATACAGTGCAGTTCGTGGACGGCGCAGTGGAGGGGATGCGCAGATCGCCCGTTTGTATTGGATTACCCCCACTCCAAAATTTGAAATTCGAGAACTGCTGAACAGTTGATGCTGCGATGCTTAAATATTTAATATAGAACGCATTATTACAAAAAAATACTTCAATGGTTATTTTTTTCATCTATATGTAGATAATATATGAATTTTAGATAAAACATTTTTTCTAATAATCAATTGAAATTACTTTGTATTCCTTAACTGATCAGACAAATTTTTCTATTTGTATTTGTATCGTATCGTATTATTGCATCCGACTTTTTACCTGACACAATAATATGAAAAAGAAACTATAGATAGTTTTTAGAAAAGTGTTAACGTGACACCTACTCTTACAAAAACTTTCTGCTGTAATAACACATTCTTTAGTTCAATATAACGAGCTTTCGTTAGAAGCATTTTATCGCCAATTAGAAATAGCTCAAATATGGCGACCCACATATGTATAGACCATTCTGTATAAGTTGACTAAGTTAAAATTAAAGCCATACACGTGTATATAATAATACGAAGTAACAACAATTATTGAAACTTATGTAACATTAAAAACGAAAATCTCATCGAAATTATAAGTATGCCAAAAGTAACATTGAGATAATTTTAACAAAATTTTAATTGATCATTACGAAGATAGATAAGGAAATTGTGTACAATTTATTTTTTGCCCATAATTCTAACTATTATCATCTATATATATAGTATATTTAGGTATAAAAGTGCGTCTATAGTTGGTATAATTCTAGCATGGAAATAATGATTATACAGACATAGGAATACGAATCATTATATAACATTCTAATAAAGTATATATTAATGTACGTTCTAAATTATCTTGATATTTTATTGAAATAGCAAATATATTGCTTTTCTGGGAAAGGATTTTACTGAACACATTAATTCGATTTAAAATGTATATTTTACATAGGTTCCAGTCTATGTTATTCCTAAACATACTTTTTATGTTCGCATATCATCCACTCGAGAGTGTATTGCTAAAGTAATCCAATAATACCTCAAGATGTATCATCGTATTCGAAAGCCGGTTGATACGAATCAAACATAAATTTATTTTGTGATATAGTCGCTTGTACAGAATATCACGTTTAGTGAAGATTTACTGAATACACATAAAAGTTTAATTATAATGCGCATAGGTACTTTTATGCAATCGTATATTAATCAAAAATAGTAAAATAATAACCGCGTTTCCCTTTTATCTTCCTTTCAATAAAGATCATTTACAACGTGTATCTTTTTTTTTTTCATTCCTCTCGTTTGTTCTAAACCTAACCGACGATTACATTTCCAATTTAACACATTTACATGTAATATTCTTTTCGTTTATAATCGATCTTTTTCTCGCGCGTTTCGCTATAAACAACCTACACCATAAAATTCTCGATCATCACGCTACAAATCTCTAAATTTGTATTTTAAAGACATACAGTGCATAGTACTTCTTTATACTTTTCTTCATATATATCTGTATATATATATATATATATATTTTTCGATAACGTAAAAACTAAAGAAAAGAGAAAACAAAAAAAAAAAGAAAAGGGGAGGAAAACAATGTGCGTCGGCATAAAGAAATGAAAATAAAAATGTTCCGCTTCTTATCGCCGTACATACAAAACTTACATGGAAAACACTAATGGATTACCGAACACTTTCTTCTTTTCAAGCAGAAAAAGATTCTGTTCGCAATTTATTCAACTTGATGTCCTCGATTTTTCAATTCTTGGCAAATCATTTATTTATCCGTACATCAAATGTCATTTAGCCCTCCAAGTTATTATCCCATACCCATTTCTGATGTTCGCATAAGGAACAAGCCTGTATATAACAACATACCGATCTTTGTATATGGCAAACATATGAACGTTTTCATGCAATACATTTACTCTAATATGATTATTACGTAGTACACTCAAGCAAAAGAAATAATCGTTTTTTCTTTTTTTCCCATGATAATTTATAATGACTGATTAAGCCAGAAGCATATTTATTTTAACGGCAATCTATTTTCCATGCAGGTTCCACTGTTTCTAAGAAACATCATAAATGTACAATATAACAAAGAAGGGTAGGTATCCTCCGTATTATACCATCTAATATTACTCTTTTTCTCCTCATCTTTCTCTCCCTTTCTCTCTTTCTCTTTCGCTCATTCTGACATTCTCTCTTTCTCTCTCTCTCTCCCTTTCATACACTTTCTTTCTATTTCATGTGCACTATCTCTCTCTTGAATATGCGATAAACAAATTTACACCGACAAAATACATTAACAGAGCTATCTAGTACTTAGAGCACATCGAGAAATACAGAATACAGAATAAAACTAGAAAATTTCAAGATCGAAGTATATCGCGTAACAAGTTTAAACATTTAGATTATCAGGGTACTTGTATTATCGAGGCGCGATAAAAAAGTACCGATCCGAAATAAAAAAATGCATATTGAACAAGTCAGTAGCGTGTATTCTGTCAAGAGTTGGAGTAGAAGTTTATAATTATGTGTGTGTATGTGTGATTTCTTTCATTTTACTTTTCTGACAGTCAGTTACCTCAGATATCTCTCACCACACCTGTTGTAAGAGGTAAATAAGGAAAAAATTAGAAATTGTAATGGAATAACAGTATTGCATATTGGTGGTTAGCTCATAGAAACTTGTCCGTTAGAGAGTAGCCGTTCAACAGCAGCGTTTATATCTCCAAACGTGGCGATTAGAGCTGAAAATTAAATATGTGTAATTAATGTAAATTAAATGTAATTAAAACATGTGTGAATAATTCGATACATATCAGTGCACGTTACACAAATTACAAATAAAGTATAAATTAATTAACCTAATAAGAGTCAAATTATCTGTAACTTATACAATTAAAATTATTGCGAGGAATAGCATGCCAATTATATAACACGATAAAATGAGAATTGCAGCACAAAATGAGTTAAAAGCTTGATGTTTAAGCTTAAACAAAATGTATATAATATTTGGTATTTGAAAGTGGCAATGGTAAAAAGTACAATAGAACTAATGTGTGCAGTTACCTTGTAAATTAGCCTCTCTATTAACAAAACCCATGGCTGTAAGTTGTTCTAATTGCGCTCTATAACGTTCTTCCGGTGGAGGGACAGGTTGACCATCGACTTCTACACCTTGGTTTAATGCCATTGCCGATACCTGACCAATAATAAAATTAACAATTCGATTTCTTCCATATGTCAGTCTTAACTATAAACAATATTTACCATGCGCGCCATAAACTGAGAGAATGCATCTTGTTGGTTCGAGTCCGATGATTCTGTTGTTGGTGGTGTTGGATTTGTCGTTGCTGCATTTGGTGTTGTAGTTGTAGGCGGTACTGTCAGTCCCATACTGAAAATTTTATATTTGTCGATTTTCAAATGTAACTAATTGCTATCATAACGATAAAAAAGAAAAAGGCAGAAGACGCCTTATCTTCCTTCTCTCTCTCTCTCTCTCTCTCTCTCTCTCTCTCTCTCTCCGCTCCATGCTTATAAATGCTAAAATGAACGTATCGACATGTTCGCAACTTACTTTTCAACAAGGTCCGGAGCAACAGTACGTAACTGTTCCATTCCCTGTTGAATTTGCATAATAGCGGCCAAAGCATCCGGATTAGTGACGACATTCTGAATCTGTGGATTTTGCATTTGTTGAATAAACGCAGGCATCATAGCTCTCATCTGTTCCTGCATCTGCGGATTCCCACGAAGAAAAGGATTAGCAGAAATCATTCTGTTCGCCATAGCTGGATCTGCTGCTAGAGCTTCCAACATAGATCTCGTATACGGAGCGTTTAACATGTTTCTTATCAACTGTGGATTCTCCATCATTTGAGCTGCAAGACTTTGCATTCCTGGTGAATTTAGTAGACCTCTTCCTGGTTGTTGTTGTTGCTGCTGCTGCTGCTGCTGTTGTTGTTGCTGCTGTGGTTGCTGCGGTGGCTGGTTGGGAGAATCACTCTGATTTTGGGACCAGGGATTCGGCAATGGATCTCTATTTTCTTGACCTTGTTGTGGATTATTCTGACCGTCCTCGCCGCTGTTGTTTTGCACTAAAGCGGCAAATGGATTATTTTCATTGACTGCCGCTGCAAACATGGGCTCCTGAATATCACGGTACATGCGACGAAGCGCACTATAACCACCAGGAATACTTTCTAGATTAGATATAGCTCTATCGTGAGAACGCATTAGTTCCTGAAGCATAGAAGGATTACGTGCCAGTTCTATAGTTTGTCTAAAACACAGAAAAAAATAATCAATGTAAAATTTATACTTTAAACTTATTTATTGTATGTCAAATCGTTTTATCCTTACCTTAATAACTCAGGATTATTCAACATATGACTAATTTCTGGATTACTCTGCATCAGTTCCCGCATTTGTGGATTAGCTGCAACTAAGCTACGCATGCTCTCTGTATCGTTCATCAAACTTTGCACCAAAGGATGGTTAAGTACTTGACGTAACGCCTCTGGATTTAACAACAACTCGCGTTGCATGCGCTGTTGCAAATCTATAAAGCTAGTGGACCCTGAACCAAGAGATGCCAGCCCTACAAGCCCCCCTAGACTTCCTAGTCCAAAAGGGCTCGCATTTATGTCAGCTATAAAAAGTGAAATAAGATTTAAATTCAAATATTATACTGAAACTAATATTTAGATTATAGATATTTATGCAAAATTATACTTTTTAAGTGTATATTCAAATAGAAATTTATTTCACTATCTTAGTATTGTCAACAATCAGTGGCACAAACTTACTTGCAATTCAGCAATTAATTGTAACAAGATGACTGTGCTTTTAATACATTTTATAATATAACACGAGCACTACTGTACCTTCTATCGTGTATGCATCTTTAGAGTATAATCATTGATTATACCAAACTGGCCAATTAGCATAAATAGAAACTTATCGCAATAGACTAATATTTGCAATGACTGCTTTAATTTACAATGAAGATTTCAAAGATTTCATAAAATTTTTTAAAAATAGAGTCCAAGTATCTA
This sequence comes from Xylocopa violacea, assembly GCA_963969225.1. Classification (NCBI taxonomy): domain Eukaryota; kingdom Metazoa; phylum Arthropoda; class Insecta; order Hymenoptera; family Apidae; genus Xylocopa; species Xylocopa violacea. The sequence goes on along the minus strand of CAXAJV010000005.1, from coordinate 36,273,414 downwards.
AAAATGCCTGACACACATTGATATACCTTGTGATCTTTGAGGTGTGGAATCTTGACTTTGATTAGTGGGGGTGCGCGGTGCTTTGATAACCAGATGCACCGTCAAACCATCTTTAACATTATGCGTACTCAAAGTTTCATGATCTTTCATGATCTTTCCAGCAAATATTAAGCATAATTGCTCCGTTTGGGCATTGAACTTCTTCGAGATTGCCTCTTTGAACTGCAAGTAAATATTAAAGAAATTAATTACCAGAGCTAACCCAACAATGACAAGTTTGTGTTATTTAGCTGAAAATTTGCTATATCTGGTGATATTTAAAAATACAAAGCGAGGAAACTTACGTCCTTGATACTCGCATCCTCCTCGATCTCGATACTTTGTTTTTCTTTCGGCGTTTTGACATTAACAGTAATTTTCTTTCGAGTATCCTGGCCTTCTGCCATCTTGAATCGGTAGATGACTCGTTACTTTCGACGCTTTCGATTCTCCCTCGTCGAGGGCCAATTGCGCACCGCTTTCCTCCGGATACTCGAACCCTCGTTTTTTGCACCGAGAGGAATTTTCGCTTGCAAACCGATCCCCGTAAGAAACTACGCTAAATTTTGTTAACAAGTTATTCCAAAGAACTATAAAGATCACATAGAAGGATCAACTTGCGCGACTATTCTATACTAAGCCATAATGTATAAAACGATGAAAAATACACGATATGTCAAGACCCCGTATATAGTTTCGTTCAAACATCAATAATGTAGCGCGGTCTATGTAATAATAATCCTATCGTATTTATGAATAATTTCTACCTAAATGCGTGGATGATGAGGCAATAATCTTACTGAGAAAGTACTTGGTCTTATTTACAAAAAACCACGAATCGTTGCATTGAGAGGTTATGTCACGCTGCCACTACCGAAACTTTAAAATACTAACTCAAGCATAATCACACGTCATGCGTTAAATATATATCTAGACATATACTGTATAAATGATGTATTTTATGAAGGAATTGTGAAATCTAGAAATAATCATATTCTAAAATCAGCTTAATAAAATTTATATTTAATGACAAATGTTTTAAACTATTTTCTTTTTTTTTTTAATGCATAAATAATGCGAAATAAAATGTTTGTTAATTGTTTCAAAACATGATATATTCCTGCAATCCACAGCAAAGTAGACACGTGTATTCAGATAATGATATAAGTTTGATAACGTATTACCATGTTAGAATTCACTATATTATTCCCTAAAAGATGAGACTACTAAAAATCTAAACCTAATTTCTCTTTTTTAGTAGATATCTTTTACACGGAAACAAATTGCGAAGGTAAGTTTATTTTTATTGAAAAATGTTTACCTAAAAATACATAATTTTTTTTAACACAAAAGACAATACGGGTGATTAAAAGGAAACCATTTTATTCTTTAGAATTCGTTCACGGGGGAAAAAAAGATATTAATTCACTGGTTGTGTTTCAGGAGAACCGTCGATTTTTCTTTCTGGGTTTCCAGCCCTCTCTGACTCGCCCGCTCAGCTGATGTGCCGTAGCATCGCCTTGTTCGTAGCTCTTAAGAAGGGCCAAGTTTTTTATACCTTTCATTTCAGTACGAGGAAGCAGCAGATGATCATCTCCGTTAACCCAATGGGTTCAACCATGACTTTTACTTGACGCTTTCCACTTTGTGTGAAATGATTCAATATATTCGATATTGACACCTGCAATCAAATAAATTGAATTTAATAATTCACGTGCAAAGTGCCTCTTTAAAAAATGATCTGTATGATATGTTATAATTAAAACTACCTGCACTCTTTGCCAAACCCTCAGGACTAAAAGTGAGGGTCCTTTTATCATCCGGGCTGCATCCGGTCAGCAATGTCACAACTGGTGTTTCTGCATCGTTCGTCATGCCAACTTTCGTCTGTTGAGTAAGATAGTGACAGCATTCTATAATTTGAAAGAATAACCATGCTTCTTTATCCTTTGGTCTCGGCCCCTTAATATACGGTAGCGCCAAACACTCATGAGGTCTTTGGGCTCTTAAAAATCTTGATCCACGTTTTAATTGAGCTTCCAACCAACGTGTCGCTTCTCGCGCTCGACCACTAATACGTTTCACCTCGTCCAACGCAGAAACAACTAGAACAAAAAAAAGAAGTACTTGCATTTAGCTAAATGATAATTAAGAGAGCATACTATGTACAAAAATGAATCAATAAGTTATACGCCTTCAAAATGAAAAATAATTCGTCTTTTATAATTTTTATTTACGTACCAACACTAGGGATCACAACGATAAACTTTTTAGCATATACCAAACGCTTTAGCGCAGGTGTGTGCTTGGCTAGAGCCTCGTGATCAGGTACCAAGTAGGGAGACATAAATCTAGATCTCAAACGAGTCTCTAAAGCACAGACTTCAGCTTTTAACCACAATTTTCCCATATGTCTCATTAACTTTCCACGAGAGTGCTCCATTTCCCAATCTTTACCGTTACCCTTCACGTTCAAAGTATTTACATCAATTGTTACGAATAACTGTTTCGTTTGTTCATACTTTACTCCAGCATCGTCAACGGAGCTAAGAAAATGGCCGAATTCAATTAATTTGAGTGCCCTCAATAAAGTCTCTTCTCGCTTATTCATTTTATGTTTGTGTAATATCTTCCAATTCAAAGATTTGTAAGCATCTTCCAGAAGGTTAAATCCTTTCAAATCAACATCTTCTGGTAATGGAACAATCTTTACGCATTCTTTCAATTTATCCACACTAGATAAAATCATACTGTCGTCCTTACAATTTTTCAACAATGATTCCGCGTTTATGTTAATTAAATTCAATAGAATCGTGATGCGTTTCAATAAAATTCGTGAACTTTTCCCGCATATTCGTATAATGTCCGGATTGCTTCTCAACCAGTCGCAACATATTTTGATAGATGTCAATACCTCTTTTCCAACTAAAATATTCAATACATCTTCTGATTTCAAATTCTGTTTTTTCAATTGCGCGATATATGTCACTCTATCCGATGATGAGCTATTTTCATTGAAAGTATCATTTGAATTAGTAGTGACAGTACTTCCGGAATTTGTTACTGAATCTTTATCGTTGACCTTTTTCTCCACTTGATCCTCAGGCGTTTTCTCGCCATTTTGCGAACAAATATGATCATCGACCACATCGGATACTTCACTTTTTACCTCGATCTCTACATGCCCGTTCATCTTTTTCGTCTCAGAATTGTTAGCATTCTCCTGATTCGCTTGCTCAGACGCAGCTTCGTCATCTGTAACGTCTTCGGACAATGCGTTCTCTTCACTTAATACATCGTCTTCTGTTTCAGATACGTCAGAAATTATCTCATCGCTAGAGGAGCCCATAGCTGTTGGATCAATGTCGCTTGCATCCGAATCACTGCTATTTCTTCGTTTTCGCCGTCGAAGTTTCGTTAGTAAACTTTTCGCTTTGTCACGAGTTTTTCGAACACCATTATGCATATCTCCATTGTTTTTTTCTGAAGATGCTTTATCATTTATTACCTTACATTCATTATTCTCATCTGAATTTGTCTGTTTCACAGCGTTAGCTTTTTCATCGTCCATAGGTTCATAATTGCAAATGTTATCTTTCGACTTTGATAATTCTAAGTCGGGTAGCGGTAAATCTATGAAACATTCTTGGAATCTTGTTATTGTAAATTGTATTATTTGAGACAATATTGCCAATGTTATAGCAACAACGCCCTGCACCTCACTCGATTCTTTACTTTTCAATCTTGAAATGGACATTAAACAAATAGCTACTAATTTGAATATCATATCGTCAGTTAAATAATTCGTTTGTTCATTTTTGCAATTTTGAAGATATATTTCCAGATTGCTCTCCTGCTCATCGATGGCTGTGTCACTTGGCTCAGGTTGTTCTGCACTTAAGCAGTTTTCAATACTAGTTAGGAGATCCTGCAAAAAGTATAGAGTAAATAGAGACATTGATTCCCAATCCGGTATAAAGAAATGGCTCTGGTATAAAGCAAACTTTGTATTAATTTGTTTACCTGACATTCTTGATTTATTCGATCAGAATTTGGTGTGTCATAATCCCATAATTGTAGTAGGGAAAACAATTTAGATACACACATGTATGTAGGACATTTCTCATCAGTACAAATGGAGTGTGTAACAATGGCTCTCTTCAAGTTTCCTTCTGCTCCTTCAAATGGTTCATTGCATAAAACGCTGTAAAATAATAATTGTTATTAACTTATGCAATTGTATTTAAAAAATAAGGTATTTGTTAAGTTAAAAAAATATCATTTTTAGATTTTATCAAAAATTGTAACAGAGCACTTTACAGGTCATAATATTTTTACATGAGTTTTATACCATACTGTCTGAAAATTACAATGTGTAAGTTCTTATACACTATAGTTAATAGAAAAGATAAAAATCTTGTGCTTCCATTCGATATATAAAATAAAAAGGTATTCTAACCATCTCATGTAGTGGTACACCGCATCTAGTCCATAATTTTTATTGCCTGCTATAGTACCCAATTGATTATGCGGCATTCCGATATTTGGATCGATCGCTATAGCCATTTTATAATACCTCTTTGATATCATTGGATCCCAATATGGATCTAATTCTAATTTATATCTAGCTAAATCCCCGAGGCATACCAAACTTCTATGAATCAAGCGCATAACACACTGTTTCACTTCTTCAGAGTGATGTTTCGACTGATTTGTTTTACCCTTTACCTTATAAAATATAAGGAAATAAAAGACTAGATTAGTTTTATTATGTCACATTGATTCTTCTTCTTGTGTCCTGCATACACTGTCTATATATAAAAATGAAATACTGACATTTCCAGAAAGACTTACACTTGATAATCCTGTTACATTTTGTGTAAACGCAAAATCAATAGTACCAACTAGATCTAAAGCATATTCTAGCTGCAGTTTTAAAATCAGGTGATGGTAAAATCCAACCCCTACTGCCAAATGGACAGATAACAATGCTTTCTCTGTTTCAGTCCATGTATTACCCTAAAATGAAATCTTATCGTAATCTCCATGGAGACATTAAGAAGACTATGATTGTTTATACAATACCTTCCGCAATTTTTTAGATGCATAAACGATATCATAAAATGCTTTTCTCCATAGTAATTCCTCTGTTTTGCGTGCATACCCAACAGGATCTTTAGTTATTAACCTTACACAATAATCTTTTAGTTTCACCCGCAATGTTTCCCCTGAAGGGGTAAATAAGTCTGTTATTATTAATGCACGGCTCTTTTGTTCGTCTAATCTTTTTGCAATATCTGTTATACCCCTGTTAATTGAATGCATTTATTAAAAATTCTACATTATTACATTGCTCTTAATAACATTATATACAAATGAGTCTTAAAATCAATAACAACAAAGGACGATTTGATCAAATTCTCGTATCAGTTTGATAACACCTATATCTTTGGAATATATAAATTTGTTCTATATCTATAGTTAGGTCAAATTAAAGATTCATATAAACAATAATTAAATCTTAGCAGGATATATAGAAACTGATAGAGTAATCTCTTATAAACAATGTTATCCAACAAATAGTATTAAAGTACGCATAAAAGCGCGCCAATGTAACATGATGGTGTTATGAATATAGGTTATGTTAGCGCAAGGTGAATTATGGATACTCTAGCAATATCGAAAAAATTCCTTGAAAATGTAATGGACGAAAAATAAGCCTAATGAAAAAAGAATACTAATGGTATCGTAGTTAGATATTACTTGTGTAAACGTCTCGTTTGTTCGAGGCAATCAGTCGTACGGACATCTGCTGCAGTGTTGTACGTCCTCCTCATTTTGCTTTGATCATTTTTCACTTTCTGACCGCTTCGTCATTATTCATTTTCCCGCGGTCTCCTGACACGCGCATCTCCGTCCCACGGTGAAAAAATTCGACATTCGCCCTCGTCTAACTCCAAAAACCTCCCACGAACTACAGAGCTTATCACAATTACACTGTACACACACGTTCATATGGTTCGCTTATAATTGTCGCAAGGAAATCATCTGAGAGACCTATGTGACAGTGTTGCCAAATAGGATATTTAGAAACTATACGCTGAATAATTGGAAAAATTCATCGCGACAAATTTAAAACATAGATTTTTATGTTTTCCATCGATTCAATAAATATCAAACCGTTTGAAAATCTATTTTAGAGTTGTGTTTCAGTATGATCTACGTAACTGTTGATAAGATACATCATCGATTAAAAAACTTGTCCATCTCTCTCTTGCTTCTCGCGGGACGAAACAAGCAACGCTATTGCCATCTATGTATATGATGTGAAATTCTATGCCGCAGGTTACAATACGCATGCGCACGTGGTTGTTCTGGATTAATCGACTCGTTTGAATTTCTGGCTTAGGATGTAACAAGTTTAACAATAATGAAAATAATAGAACACGAGATTTACTGCTTGTTTACACATTTATTTTAATTTCAGACTTACTTTGCTTTAAAAATTATTTAAAAAATTTTGTATACATATAAAATGTTATTGTCACGATTAATCTTGTGACTAAAAGCTAACCTTGTTTCTACTTTACAACTTGTAAATAAAGGAATTTACATTATTTTAACACTTAATTATCCTGTATCTCTGTAGCTCTGTGCTTTAATCTTTGTAATGAATTTTCTTATATGAGTCCAAGAAGCATAGAAAAATCTTAACTTGTCGAGTGAAAATTGTTGCTTTATATTTCATAGAACAAACATCTGATTTAGATTGAGAAAGGATATTGTCATAAAGGTACGTCGAAAAATTGATACGCATGTGCTTACTAATTAAGGTATTAATATTTATTTAGTGTAGAAGAAAAAGTGACATTACTAATGACCCATCCAAACTATGGATGTCACAACTCCAACTCCTCAAGATCTGCAAAGGAAGCTATATTTTTTAGTGGAGCAACTCCAGCATATGGCTGGTGAACTTCCACCAAAATATCAAATGCGCCTTCCTTATGAATTGTTATCCGGTCTAGCCAATTCTTTGTTAAATGATACAATATTTGAGATTGTTAAGGGATTGATGGAAATTCAGCACGTTACAGAAAAACATCTGTTTCAACAGCGCCTTCAACTTTTAAATCAGCAGAAGATTGAAATGCAAGAATCTGTAACTTCAACGTCTACAGATGATGAAAGAACTGCAATAAAAGCAGCTTTACTTAAGAAACATAAAGAGGAACTAAAGCAAATGGATATGAAGTTGGTTCTGCAGTTGGATCAGAAAGTGGCAGACCAACAAAGCATTTTAGAAAAGGCTGGTGTGCCTGGATTTTATGTTACGAATAATCCGATAGAAATTCAAGTACAAATGAGACTTTGTGACTTTATTATCAGATTGAGTAAAATGGAAGTACCAAGCTAAAAAAAAGAAAAAAATATTTTTTCTTATAAATTGTATGGAATTAAATAATTATTTAAATTATTTTTGATAACTGCGGTATAATTATACCAGCCGTGAAGGTGGAATGTACATAAAGTGACTGCATATTAATGTATTTATTTTAGTAAATATTTTTCACTGTTTAATGCAACAGCATTATTGTATATTGCAAAGGTATTAATAAATCAATGTACAAAATAAAGAAATGATAAAAGTGCCAATTTTAATTATTTATTTTAATTAACAAATTGTACAATAGTTGAATTAACGCAGCTTTCGATTGTTTATTTTTATTTGGTAGCACTTTTTTAAAAACTGGTACAAATAATTTAAAGAACAGCATAATTGTTCTTGTAGAGTTTAACAACGTAACTTTGCTAAAAGAATGTAACTGTTCTTATAGATTTCTTTAAAGCGAAGATATTTGCAAGTAATATTTATAGAAAACATCTCTTTATTAACTATAAATTTGTTTATATAGTTATATACTAATATTTGCTCTAATTTAATTATCTCTAAAATTTTTCATGAATTATGTACATAATATTTATTTATATAGTAAGCAACACTGTACCATGAATAAAAGAAAGATCTGTGCACAAACAATAAGTCTTATTTACATTATATCATAAATATTAATATTTCGTTATTCTTCTTCTTATTATTATTGAATTATTACAACAATGTGATAATAACAAAAAATATTTGTTTGTATTTACAACATTTATCTTTAATAAAATGTTTATAAAAAAGAGATTACACACTGCATCATGATGATAGCGAATGAATATATGAAATAAAAAATGAAATTTTTAATCGCTTCTTCTCAATACAAAGTGACACTATATAAAACAGTGCAAGACAAAATAAATCTTTCAATATATCTCAACTCCAATTATTTTAAACGGAGAATCATGTACACATACAATCATATGATAATTAGTTTTTAAAATGCATAAGTACTTATTGCTCAAATAATTCAGTTGGTATTTTTACCCAAAAGTGGTGCACTTTGTGGTGGTGAAATATCTATATTTAAGGATTTTTGATCGTGGAAGGTAGTTTCTTGTTCTGGCGCAAAACATATGCGATATACGTCGTCGAAAGTCGAGGCAAAGTGAACTTCAAGACCATCCGTAATGTATTTGGGAAGATCATTGTAATCTTTCTTATTTTCCTCTGGTAAAATAACACAATTTACACCGACTCGTTTTGCCTTAAAATAAGAAATAATTGATTACTATTTAGAATATTCTTGCTAAGAATAACATCTTTCATTTAAGAAACGTATAATTATACTTACGGCAATTGTTTTTTCTTTAATACCACCAACAGGAAGAACTTTACCCATAAGGCTAAGTTCTCCAGTCATCGCAACGTTTTGCCTGATAGATTGATTCTTGGCAAGTGAAATTAACGCTATCGCGATAGTGATACCAGCACTAGGGCCATCTTTGGGTGTGGCACCTTCAGGTACATGTAAATGCAGATGAGCGTCGTTCAAGAACGTATTAGTCGGATCTACCTGGCTCATAAAGTTTCTTGCCACCGTCAACGCTATACGAATAGACTCTTTCATCACTTCGCCCAAATGGCCAGTGAATTTAAGAGTACCTTCAGCTTTCTTCGTGTCTGGAGGTTTTCTTACTCTTGTCTCGATGAACAGAGTAGAGCCGCCCATGGCCGTCCATGCAAGACCCATGACTACTCCCGGAGGAGTCACTTCGTACATTCTATCATGCGTAAACACGGGTTTCCCTACAAACTCGTGTAAATTATCTGCGGTCACGTTGACTTTCTCCGTTTCTTTTTTAACAACTTTGAACGCGACTTTCCGATGAACTTTCTCTATGTGTTTTTGAAGGCTTCTCACTCCCGATTCTCGACAATAGGACTTGATTAACAAGTGAAGTGCATTATCATCTATAGAGATATGTTGATTAGTGAGGCCTGAATCGTTCATAGCTTGTGGTACTAAATATTGTTTAGCAATTGCCAGTTTCTCTTCTGCTACGTAACCGGACATGTCTATCATTTCCATACGATCTCTTAGTGGTTCTGGAATAGTGTCGACCACATTCGCCGTACAAATGAAAAGCACTTTCGATAAATCTACAGGCACGTCCAAATAATGATCCAAGAAGTTTGCGTTTTGTTCCGGATCTAGCATTTCCAGAAGGGCAGATGCTGGATCACCTTGATGGCCCCTGATTGAACAAAAAACAATACTTACATTTTTGCGATAATATTTGTATAATGTAACAGAAAAGGGATTAAGTAAGAAATTAGTCAAAATAAGTTAATAACAAATGTACTCAGTGCGACAGAAAATAAATTTAATGTTTTTAATATTTATAAAAAAAATGAAAAATCGAGAATTTGAATTTTACAGACTGTCGGAAAACATTTTCTGTCTTCTATGGAAAGTTCCTTCTATCGACTTAATCCATTTTCCCATTTCACCACATGAAACTGTCGATTATACATACGATTTATTAAAGTAAACTATAATTTAAAGCATGAAAATGTTTGTTATTACATACTTTCCAATCTTGTCGACCTCATCGATGAGAACAAGAGGATTTTCAGTCTTGGTTTTTTTTAAACATTGAATAACTTTGCCAGGCATCGCACCCACGTATGTTCTTCTGTGACCTTTGATCTCTGCAACATCTGTCATCCCACCGACGCTAAATCTAAAATACTCTCTGTTGAGCGCACGGGAAATTGACTTAGCTATCGATGTTTTTCCTACACCCGGTGGTCCATGAAAACATAGTATTTTGCCTTGCGTTGATCCTTTCAATTGACTAACAGCGATAAATTCTAAAATTGAAAATAATAATAATGAACGACATCCATAGAAAACTAGGATATCTAACATATTCTAGTTAGACGAATCATCTTGTATACGTGTCAATTATCATATACATCAAATATTTAATTACCTAAGATTCGTTTTTTTATATCTTCCATTCCGTAATGGTCTTTGTCTAAAATTTCAATTGCCTGCTGAAGATTCAAATTTTCAGTACTAGTTATACCCCATGGCATGGATGTAAGCCAATCTAAATAATTTCTCGTCACACTGAAAATAAAATTACCAAATAAAAAATTATTTAAATTATTTGAATTAAGAATATCATATTGAGATGTTCAAGATGTTATACGTGTTTAATAAATATTATTTGCATAAAAATTACAAATTATTACGCACTTAAATTCACTACTGTGACTTTCCAAGAAATTCAATTTGTTTAATTCCTCTTCTAACACGTCCATTACTGCTTTTGGAACAGTTTTCTGCCTTATACGTTCCCTATACTTTTCTCCTATAGCATCTTTATCATCTTTTTCTAACCCTAATTCCTTTTTGATAACTTTTAATTGTTCATGAAGTATATATTTTCTATGTTGCTGTTTAACCTTTTCTTCCACTTCCCTACCAATTTTTTGTTGAAGTTTACTTAGTTCATATTCCTTTTTTAAAAGTGCGAGTGATAATCTTAATCTTTTTGAAATCTATAAAATAAAACTGTTACTTTAGTTGTATGAAAGATTAACTTTAAAAATAAGGATATGAACAGCTTACATCCATTTCTTCTAGCACTTGTTGCAATTCTTGTGCATCTGCTCCTGTCAATGCTGCCCCCAGATCACTCAAATAAACTGGATTATCTACAACTCTCTGTCCTTGGTGTAACATTTGTTGTAAAGACTCACGATATAAAGGATTCATACTTATTATGTCCCGAATTGTTTTAACTAATTCTTGTGTTAGAGCCTGCGCAAAAAAGGCAACCTTGCTTAATATTTATCATGATTAATTTGTAGGGAAAAAACCCAGTTGCACGTAATAAAATAATTTACACTCTACAAATTTGCAATCGAGTAGTTACCATTTAAAAAATCAAAGAGGATAGTATAGAAGTAAAGAATGTTTTCTACATTTACCTTAATTTCTTCGGTTTGTCTAAATTTTTCATGAGTAATATTTACAACTTCTGCCATTAACAAAGGTTGAGTGCTAGTTTGAGTGTCACTGTGAGTGCCAGGGTTCGCGCTGGGTTGATCATGAAGTGGAGCATTAGGTTCTGTGCCAGGCTCACTTGCAGATTCTGTTGAAGGATTCGTTTTTTCTAGGATCTTTTCTTGTGCTTCTTCTGTCACCTTAGTTTCTAATGGGTTATTACTTTCTTCAGTTTTCTGAACTTTATCTAACTCTGGCAATTTGTTTTCCATTTTCTTACGAATCAGCGACCTACGACTCGGTTTGCCACCAGAAACTGAATCGTCTACAGGGACGCGAATTGTGGTATTTAATAGAGGAAACGTCAGTTTCATCTCTGTATATTAGTATTTATATACAAGTTATTTGCAATTACATATAAAAATAATTTTTAAGAAATACAGTTAAGTCAATAGTATTCTTTATAATAACTATAAACAATAAAAAGTTGTTTGTATAACATTTACCTTGAGTAGGTTTTGGAAGATCTTCCAAGATTTGACCAACAATTTTAATCCTCCTGTGTGCCATTACAACTAATCTTAATTTGTTTCCTAAATCTTGCACTTCGTGTATTTGTGCAAATGTTCCAACCGAGTAAACATCGTCTAAATTTTGTACAATTTCTGATTCGTTTCTATCAAAGTAATTAAGTTCAAGTATTAAAATTATACTTATTTGATCCATCTATAAGAATAACGTTTATAGTACTTACTCTTCTGATTTCTTTAAAAATATTCCAACATAAGGCTGATTCAATTTGACTTTTCTACGAATTAAATCCATGAGAATTGGATTACTAAGTTCTATAAGTTTTATAAATCTTGGAAACACAGGATTTCTATTAATCGCTATAACAGGAACATGGGGCCATACTTCTGGCACAACGACAGTCGCTGGCAGTGAAGCTGGATCTCCGAGATCATCTTCAGTAGTTCCACTATGAAACAATATACGATGCAGTTAAGAACAATTTTAAATTTCTGGCTAAATAAAAACGTTCTCATCAATTATAAGTGTACAAAAAAATCTGTCACCCTTAAAGATACCAACATATTCTATCTCGATAAAGAGTAAATATAATTATAAATAGATTTAGAATGAACAGAATTTACTTGATAGAATCGCTGGACCGTTTAGTGGCAAAGGATCTAATCGAAATAATAGCCGCGGCTTGCCGACGGCTGGAAATATTTCTGCTAAACATTCCATGGTTTTCATTTAATTTTATTCTTCTTAATTGTGTTCGCATGTGCACCGCTAACTCTTCGTAATCCGGGCAACGATTTCTGCAGAATGATCGAACGTTCGTCACACGGTGCCGAAAAACTGGCAAAATCTTGAAATTCACCGCTGTCATAAAACGCATCGTTCCAAATTTACGGTCTCGATTCACATAAACGTTTCTCGTCGTAATAAAATCGTCGGTTCGGTATACTTGAAGCTTCCAAGAGGTTATGTGTGTACTCTATGGTGCGGTATGCGGAGATTCGATCTGATGAAACCTTGCTAACCTAGAAGAAATTATTTGCACGTCGATAAGCTGTTGTGCGTAACATTACGAGTGTATATTAAACTGGAAGATTATTCAAGACGGTAATCGTGCGTTTGTGCGAAATAATTTACATTTTTCACATTTTATTAAATTTTTCGTGAGACAGGCAACAAGGTGAAAAGAAATCGGTGATATTCGTTTGTTGTGCAAATGTATAAACAGCGATAGGTACATTCTTTTATGCAAATACAACATTTTCATTGTTCGTTAATTTACGTATAACTGCGGACATGTATGTGACATTGATGCGGATAAAATTAACGTAGACATCGTAAAAATATATTATTAGTTCAGTTAAGTATTAATATAACGTTTAACTATATTTACAACATAATAATTGCAAATAATACAGTAATAATAGTCATACAGGATGTCCTGAAAATTATGGACAGACGGTGATTTTTCATGTTAAAGCGTATAACAACATGCAAGACCGTGAATACAGCACCAAGATTCGTAGTGCGTACGTCCTCAATTAGAAGTTAGCCGTGTGCACGCGTACGACAAATTTTCGAATCCGATACTTTCAAAGACAAAACCCCGAACGAACAAATTTTGTTTTATTTTTGGCTTTTCTGATTGTCGCTACAGCTTACGACATATTCTGTACATGTATGTACATAACTATACATACAATTATTCTAAAATTATATTTTGGGGGATATTATACGTAATATTACTATATATGTAATCAATTAAAAATATTACGCGTTTGTCTACGCTGAACGTAACATGAATAATTTATTTATAGCATCAATGTCTGTAATAAAACTTTGTTAATAATAAGTATATATGTGAAATGTAATGTTAAACAGAATAATAGTCAACAATGGAGAGATTTACTTCAATGCATTCGAATAATCCAGGATCATGCGTGCAGTCTTTAAATAGCGTTGCAACAAGTAATAACACAGCAATTAATAAAGAAAATCATATAATGGATTTAAGACAGCTCTCTTCAAGTAAACAAAACACTAATTTTAATTACTAAATGTTTATGTTCGATTTTATTTAATAAGACAAATTTTTATATTCATACCTGATTGTAGGAATTATATTTTCCGATAATATTACTAGACATAACTTGAATAGGAAAGCAAGTTTAGACCCACCTTTAATTGCAGATGATGATGATGATCAGTTTCTTGAAAAAATAAAATCAAAAATTGATAAAAATTTGTTGTAAGGAAAGTTTTACTGTATCATAGTTTTTACCATTTTAGCTACGACATTTTTATTCATTTCTTGAAAATTTAGACATTGTAAAGAAAATTACAACCCAATAAGATATCAAGGTAATAATATCACGAGAAAAAGAAAATCCGTAATTGATGAAGCAACCGAGAACGTGATTAAAAGATTTAAATGCGATACAAATCGTATGAATTCCGTGCAATTATTAAATAATACGAACGTGCAACCTAACTGTACTAACAATATCTTTAAAGAAATACAAAACATATCAACGAATGTTAATGATCGAAATATTGTACGTCACAAAAATATGTTTTCCTCTGATACAAATTTCAGGTATTCTTTTATCGACGACATATATTCCTACATAAATTTAATACATAAAATATATATGTATATATAACAAATTGCAGAATTCCTCCTAGTAAATACATATTTGAAGTGACTTCGAAGATGCAAACGAATGCTGTAGATGAAACAACCATTTTTCACGAACAATACGAAGAGTCTTTATTTTATGGAATGACATTCCTCACTCCTCCAGATTGTAATGCGATCGAGGATGGTAGCGATTCATAGATCGAATATATGAAACGAAATATTAAGAAATAACGGCTAGTATCATAAGAAATATTCCGAATAATTTCTTTCATTTTAGATATATATATATTTTATTCATTTAAAGTACACAATGTCAAACTAAATGTTTTATGTAGATTTATAGATTGTTGCGTTTCAATATATTATAAAAATAAATATAAATGGTAATACTACATGTTAAAATTAACCAATGTACAAATAATAATGCTCTTTGTAAATTGCAAATAATTATTGATAATATCAATAAAAAAAGGTTTTAATTGTATACGCGTGTCATTGGTCGTTTGACAAATCGGTCAGATTCAATTAAAATGTAAATCGACATAATTTAAAATTTAGTAATCGATATTATAATATTAATTGTCTTAAAAGTTAAATTGTTATCTGTTAGAAACGAGATTTAGGAGATATTAATACTCATTTGAGTTCAAATATCTAGTGATATTTTCAATTTAATTCACTTTCTTCCGTGTTGGATCTAACCTAACCTAACATATTTCATCTAACCAATTACAGTAATACGGAAAGTAAACAAATATTTCAAATGATTCGTCAAATATCTTTGTATTAAACGAATTTAAATATGCTAGTAGTCCTAGCAGTACCGATCGTAACCATAATGGTACAAAAGAAATAAACATTTTCTAGGAGCATATAATGCGTTTGTTAGTTTAAAATAATGAGCGAATTTAAACTACATCATTTAGTGGTTGAATTAATTGGACTACTAGGGTGAGTAAAACTGAAATATTTTTATAGCGTTTTCTTTTTAACAATCTTTCATTAATATTAACACAGAAATGTTAATTTTTTCTAGGTTTATTTGTATACTTAATATATATATATATATATGTATATTTTAAATACATTATTATAAGTGTTTAAATTGTCGTAAAATACTATTTGTTTCAAAAATTAGGTCATCTTCCGCACCAGAGAAATATGTAGAAAAAATACAAAAGGAAGGTATACCAACGAGTCCAAGCGCTTTAACTATTGTTGCATCACAAAGCTCCATTCGTAACTTAGCAAAAAATTCACCAGCTCCTGAACTGTTTCTTCAGAAATATGAAGAATTAAAAGCGAAGAAGTTAGTACATCCCCATTTATGGATTTAATGTAACAATATTACTGTGATATTAACAAATAATACTTTTTTTATAGGGTAGATTTATTAGGTTTATTCATTCAGGTATTAGAGCTCATATCTGAAGATAAAGAATTAAAGAGTTGTTTGGCTAAACAAGCATCAACTTTAACACCAAATGCTACTAAAAATGCTGCTATTACTACAGAGGATTTACCACAGGTTCCTTTCATTTTTGAAATACGAATTTAATAAATTTAGTCATGTATAATAGATTCATCATGTATAACATATAACATAGATTTGCAAGAATGTGATTAAAGCTGCTGTGGAAGGAGAAAAGAAATTAAATAAGCAAGTATGTGCAATTACAAAGAAAAC
The DNA here is from genome assembly GCA_963969225.1 of Xylocopa violacea. Taxonomy (NCBI): domain Eukaryota; kingdom Metazoa; phylum Arthropoda; class Insecta; order Hymenoptera; family Apidae; genus Xylocopa; species Xylocopa violacea. The sequence continues at coordinate 36,257,114 of CAXAJV010000005.1, read as the reverse complement.
AGAACCATCCGTAATAAAACATAACTGGGTACACGAGAGGCCTCGAATGACATGGGACTTTCATAATGAACCAAATGTGACGCCATGCCAAAGTAAACATTGTTTTATATTAATATAAAAATTAAACCTTTGGAGCACAAAGTTTTCATGTTAACATTATCATTACAGTCTAAAAAGTTAATATAATTGATTTACCAAGTAATGATATTTTTGCAGAAGTTGTACCAATAATTTCGCAGGAATCTATATTACTTTGGGATATTTTGTATTGCTTGAAAGGTATAGATGGAACTTACATTGTTTCTGAACCTTTAACAAGTCCATTTGCAGTGAAAACATTTAATATATCTTCAGATGTTGGTAAGAAAAAAGTAAACATAAGATTTCATAAATACACGTATGTAAAACAAATATAATAAATTTTGCATTATCGTTACTTGTGTAGGTATATCATACAAACAAATGACACAACAGATACTACCACTTGCATCTCATTATTCTATGACTGCTAGATTTGTTGAAAAGAAAGTTTTGCCCGAAGATGGTCAAGTAAATCATGCATTGAGAGGAGCTATTAAATGTTTACTAAAAGATTACTTAGTACGTATAACATAGAACAATAACTAGTAAAAAAGGAATAATTGGAAAAATATTTACTTCTTTTTTGGAGAAGATATAACACGATTCACTTTATAAAATTTTTCAGTTATTTGTTGTACAATTGGAAATGGAACACGTACGTGGCAAATTAAATTTGCAAAAGTTATGGTTCTATATTCAGCCAACCATGATTGCAATGTCTATACTCTTTCAAATTACATCCACTATATGCAAAGTAAGTTATAATCTCAGTCACGTATTTTATCCTTTAGTACAATCGATTGATCATGTAAAAAGATATTTTGTTTTAGGCCAATGCAAAAGGTGGAAAAGTGCTCAGTCTTCTGCACGAACAAGCCAATAATATTAGTGGAGAAGCAAAGTTTAAAGAATTATGTTTGTTTCTTATACAAACAGCGAGTGTTCCATATATGCAAATATTAGAAAAATGGGTGTATAAGGGAGTTATATGTGATCCATATGAAGAGGTAAAAATAGAATGTTTGGTACTATTAATTAATTTTTATCATGTATAATAAATACCATCTAAATTCATTCATATTTTTTAGTTTTTCGTAGAAGATAATGAATTAATACACAGAGAAGAACTACCTATAGATTATTCAGCAGATTACTGGGAAAAAAGGTACACTATGAGACCAGAAAGAATACCCATATTCCTTAACGAACATGCACAGACAATTTTGAGAACTGGAAAGTACTTTAATGTAATTAGGCAATGTGGTATGTAATATTTATTATGCATCATATAATAGTTTAGTAAACACATCTCGTTTAATCTCACGAGAGAGTAAACAAAGAGTATTGAAATAAGATGTGGAATCATAAAAGCCTGTTACAATTATATATAGGAAAAACAGTACAATGGGGAAAACAAGAACCTCTAATTTATCAACACCAGGGGCAAAAGTATATAGCTGTCATTGACAGAGCATATTCCGAAGCTGCAAAAACTCTATTAGAAGTTCTTATTCATGAAAATGACTTAATGGGCCGGCTTCGTAGTGTAAAAAATTATTTTCTTCTTGCACAAGGAGATTTTGTGGTAAGCTTCAATTGAATTATTTCATTAATAACGTATGTATTGTTATACAACCAATTACGTATCCATACATTCATTTTAGGTCCAGTTTATGAACCTTTGCGAGGCTGAGTTAAATAAAAATATGTATGACATTTTTATTCATCGATTAGCATCCCTTCTTGAAGTTGCGTTACGTATGTCTACCGCAGATTCCGATCCATATAAGGATGATCTAAAACCGGAATTGTTACCATATGATCTTCAGTTTCAGATGTTTAGAATACTTTCCATTCAAACCAGAGAAGAAAGAGGTACATATCAAAATGTTTATATAGGATGTATTGAAAAATAGGATCAAATAATTTTATGTTTTGATATTACATATCATAACGGGATTTTTTGTTTTAGAGTATTGTTTTCAGGCTGACAAAACTTTAACTGGTTTGGAAGCATTTGTGTTTAATTACGACGTTAAATGGCCTGTTTCTTTAATACTCAATAGGAAAGCGATAGCTTGCTATCAAATGCTGTTCAGGCACTTATTTTATTGCAAATATATTGAAAGGCGCTTATGCAGGTTGTCCAAAGTTTTTATCTAACATTTTTTTATGTGGTATATGTAATAGTGCAAACTCTTATTGTGTTTTCTCTTGCCTCTCTTTTTATTTCAGAGTGTGGGTGAGCAATAAAATTGCAAAAACCTTTACTCACTACGTAGCGAAGTCGTATAGACAAGCATTTTCGTTGAGACAGCGAATGCTTGATTGTATACAACATTTAGCATACTATATGATGATCGAAGTTATAGAACCGAATTGGCTTACTTTTATTAGTAAAATGAATAAGGTATGATTTTACAAATTTTTTTGTAAATTTAAGTTTTCGTACTTTGCGCCATGTGAAGTAAAATGAATTATTTTTGAAGAATGCAATTTCTTAATTATTATTCTTCATTATATATTTAGGTCAGTAATGTAGACGATGTTTTAAGCGTGCATCAGGATTTGCAAGATAGTTATTTGAAGGAATGCATGTTAACAGATCCTGATCTGCTTGGATGTATAACAGGCATTTCAAGTGCTTGTATTGAGTTTTGCAATTTTATGGAGGTAAGTGTTATAATATTAATATGATAAATCTGTAACTTTAGCTTTAGAGCGAATAATGACAAATTACTATGTAATTCTGTGTATGGTATACACATATAATAGAAATTGTTTTATGTAAGGACCCTTACATAAAAAAAAAACACCTACATAAAATACAACAAAAATATTTTGCCTGAGTTGCATTGTTTGCTTTAATTCAGATTCTTTCTTAATATTTGCATATAGGGGCATAACTGTTACAGATATTTTTGATAGAATTATCATTGTCGAAATAAACAGTGTTATAGATATAACAGAGCTGTTTTATCGCTTAATAACTTTACATTTAACTAGTGAAACCTTGTTCACACTGATGTTCTACACTTTCTCTTTGCATATTCTTCAACATAAATCAGAATTATTACTTTGATGTAAGGTTGAAAATGGTCAAAATCACAAAACCATTCTGCATGATGTGCTGATTAGAATTTCATATTTTTCATACTAAATTTTTATAACAAACCTATAACTAAAAGGCGAGTTTAGTGGTAAAGTGAATTTTAATATTTTACTAATGTTAAGCGTATGAGCCCATACTACATTGACGCCGAATTGACGTCCATGATTGGCGCCTATCAGGAAGATGTCTATGATTCTGAGGTATACCCCCAAAATTATAACTTCGCTTCCATGCATCTGTGTAGTATTTTAGTATCATAATGCTTTCCCGTTTTAGTAAACAAAAGTCGTTCTAAGCGAACAACTTTTGTCAGTATATCTTCTTTATATTTTCAGTTCATTATCAGTTAAAATAATACTCTGTAGATCATTTTTAAAGGATGTATAAAATGTAAAAAATTTTTAGCATGATTTGTATATTTAATATGAATTGAATTCAAATTTACCACAAAAATTTATTTATTTATTTTTATTTAAATCTGTTTAGAGAGTGATAGATTTTTCCAGTAAAATGTAAAGGAATGACTAGATTTGACTCTTTTTTTTTTTAAACATAAAATACATTTTAATTAGTACATCTGATTACTGACAGTCATGAAGGTATAAGCATGATACTTCACATTACGAATTACAGTTTTTTAAATCGTAGGATCGTATTTACAATGAAAGGTGATGTTCTCGTTTTTCAGCTGCAGGTAAATTAAGTTCAAGCGATGCAATGCGTTTGTGTGATAAATTATAATCTTGTAATCATATGTTTTATTAATCTATTTCAGATGTTGTTATGTATGTTTATTTTTTAGAATGTATGCTTTTTAATCTTAATTTTACAAAGGGTCACGAACATTTATTATGAATAAAATGTAAAAGTAATAGTTGTGTGTCTTTGTGATTTATTAGGAGGAATATGGAGATACGTCCAAAGAGAACGCCGCAAGTTTTGAAGAAACTATCATATCGTTAGACGAGAAATTTACTCAAGTATTAATTCGTCTTCTAGACAGAATCTGTGATCTAGGGCGTGATAACAATAATGAGAAACTTCTTAACGTCTTTTGTAGGTAAGTTCTAGGGAAAAGTTTGTAGATACATCCCCTGTTTAAAGTTCGCTAATTTGGATTGCTGGTTTGGGGTTTGGTTTGGGTATGGCAAACACTGCATATCCGGGGAGGTAAGTCTTCCAAGAGTTACTTATCTCTTAGGACTTATCTCTCTTTGGCATGTTCATCTTAGATTACATCAGGACCAAGAATTGGTGGGAATGTCTGTACGAATATTAATTGGGACGAAAGAACGAACTTTAAGCAGATACTACATGTAATTAATATTTGGTTGAATCAGGCAACCCTCATGTAGTGCTATTAATTGGTCCATGTTATAGGAGATAAGCTATGTAGCAGGAGGATTGCCTGTACAATATTTTTCTGCATGAATTTAGAAAAAAAACTTCAACATTGTAACCTTGTTTTATTATTTTTTTAATTCAGGCTAGATTTCAATTTATTTTATACCGACATTTTGATACGACGTGGAAAAGAAAAGACAACGCATGAAGATATTTCGGGTTAATCATTAATACTCATATTTAATGGAAGTCTGTATCACCATAGATGTAGTCTTGTGGCTTCCGAATAATTCCAATGTAAAGTGAAATTTTTTTTCTGTACAATATTAAAACGTCCATAAAAATTAATAATGTAATAATTCTACAAATTATCGACAAAAGATCTAGCTTGATTGGGTACTAAATCATGTTGTCTTGATTTAATTTGCTGAAAGTCGCGTACATTGATTTACGCTGGTCATTTTGCAAAGTTATGAAGACAAAATTTCTAAAACGAGTACTGTGTCTATTTTGTATATTAAAAAAATAAAATGTATTTTATAGGAATGCAAGATCTACAAAATTTTGCGTTATAATACTCAGATCACAAATATTTTTGTATAATCTTATTTCTAAAAATGAACAGAAATGCATCTTATGCTATACTCATAAGTTAATTAATGTTATTTAGTTTATAAAAACAGTATTCAATAGTCAGTATTTAACATGTTTTATGCAATAATTAATTAGTCTATATCATCCTCCTTACGACGAATCTATGAATGTGCAATTCGACGAATAGAGACTCGCACATATTGAACTGAAAATGTAATCAAATAATTCTGGAAATCAACATTTTTTAGATGTTAGTATATTCACGTTAAAGCTTATTTTGGTAGTGTATAGCAAGAGGTAGAAAAAGGCGTTTATATCGCTTTCTGACTCAAAAAGAAAATTTACACATTCGTGACTTCGGCATAAAGGGGACGACATTATTAAATGACCAACAATCAAGAATTTTTGTTTAGAGGCTTCATAATTAATTAATTGTTTTATGATACTATTAATGTATAATTTAATATACTACTTAATTGTACACACATAAATGGGATTTTTTATCGTATGCATTGATTATCCCTGTCAACTCGAGTGTCCAAAATAACTTTGTTATTATCATCAATATGGATAATGTATATGTATACGTATTGTATATGTTACGGTCACGTTTTATGGGTTTTCAAGGTCACCGAGATCTTTTAAACGATATTACACATTTCTAATTGTATTACTTTGTAATCTAGTATAGTGATTTAATGGCATATTCAACAACGTGTGATAATATGACTGACGTGACCTTGTATGGACGCAAACGTTCGACCGGTCTACTTTTCAATATATACTCTTATATATTTTACAACTGTTTCCATATTGCTAAAACGAACGAAGTTATTTTGGTTGGTCGCATTAACTAAACAACTTTTAATGCAGTCAACAATGTATAGTATAGTCTTAATATTAGCCTCTGTATAAAAATCTTAAAGTCTTTTTAATTACACATGCAGATTTGACATCATATAATTCATATTGTGTTACGAACTCGAATTCTTAGTCCATAACGTGTGCAAATAGTTTTGTATACAATCGTATAACTTATTAAGTATGATAAAAACAGTATAATAAACTTAAATAAAGCAGGTATAAAAATACGTTGGTTTCGATATAGTAACAGCTTGGGCATTAACAACCTAAACAGTACAGTCGTACTTAACGCAACAGGAGGAAAGTAAATAAGATACGCGAATCTTAATGTTAATCTTCCTGTCCTCCTGCGACATTAACGTTATTATTCTCAAGTTTCCGTTGTATGGACTTCAGTACAATTTCTATCGCCTCAAATCTTTCTTCCAGTCTTTCTAATTTATTGATAATCTTTTCATTAGTCGTCTTTTGACTTCTCCTTGATAGAATATCTTTAACTCGGTTCATAACTTGCGGAACCATGTTAGGAAGCACTTTGTCTGTAGAATTCTCGCTAGACTGTGCTGTATAACGTAAGTTATTCCCATAACCTTCTAAACTGTCGTGCGATTTAACGCTCAGTTTGCCGCTCTTCAAGTAACTCGGGAAAAGAAGAACTTTTCGAGCAAGGAATGCTGGCGGATTGCACTTATATTTGTGCAACAAACCGTTACAAACGATATGATGTCGCCCGTGTATAAAAGGTGCGCCTATGGCCACGTTTTCGATGTAAGTGAGAACTTGTATCCTGGAAATTAATCCAACTAGTTCTGCCTTACGCAGAATACGCGCGGTATCACTGACGGCTAAGCCGTTCAATAAATTTAACAACACTATTGTAATAAGAAAGACAAAGAACACGAAAATAAGATGACTAAGGATCGGATGCGAGACGAAAGGAATATCGGCGGCCTCTAATTCTCCAGTGAGCATGATAATCGTCTTGAACAACGATTGCCAGAAATCTTGGAAATTCGTCTGTTCTTTATCCGCGTCTTTAAAAAGGGTGAAGAAAGCCAACGCGAAGGCTACGATAAGAAACGCATAGAGAAACAGGAAACGCATGAAGTTGATCGATACCGTTTTGAACATCTCAATGACGGTGGACATTCTAGGATATTTGCCAATTAAGATCATCAGCTCCCAGGTGGACAATAATATTATTATAGCTGCGATTTGTATATTCACGTTGTACAGTACAGCAAATGCTAATATTATTAGTGGCATCTCGATCCAGTTCTCCAAACTTGACAGATAATGACACGGCGCCGAGAGTAATTGAAGAATATTCCTGACTGCGAACAGCGCTGTCGCTAGGCCAGTAGCTATCCGTAAAAAGAGGACGAAATTCCATCCTTCCGTTTCTGCTTCGGTGTAATCTTTCGTATAAATGACTTGGAGGATGTAGGTGTTCAACAACAGGTAAAACAGTCCGTAAAAGATGAAGTTTAGCCAAAGGATGTGCCTTATTCGATGCCATTTCAGATACAAAAAGGAGGACAACAATGGATGCGTCAATATGTCTTTCAAGCCATTTCTATCTGCGATAAATTGAAAGATATCCATTTCTCCCATTTCTTGGCTAATCAAACTTTTCTGTTGACCCTCCTTGTAAGAGGTGTCGTGTGGTATTAAGCATTTGTAATCGAATTCGATCGTGTACTCGTTCGGTCGTTCTTTCTTCACCTGTATACACTCGTCGAAGTATTCGGATAAAGTGGACGCTGAGATGTCCGCGACTGGCGGCACGTTGAACTTGTTCATGTGACCGATGTAGCTTCCTTTTGCGAGTAACAACGTTACCGCTTCGGAACAATTGGCTCTGGCTGCGTAATGAAGCGGAGTGTTTCCTTTACCTGCGCATTTCAATTTAATTATATCGTTACTTCAGTGTCTGAAGATCTGACGAATAAAATGTAGGACAAAAGTGTGTAGTACTTACTGTCCGTGCATCGAACATCCACATCTCTTTCCAGAAGCAACTTTAAACATTCCAAACGATCATTTATACAGTGCGATGCTCCTTTTCGCGGTATGCCAAGTTCTACGCAAGCATCCATTAGTAAATCACTCTCAACTTCAATACCGCTGTCCAATAACTGACCCAGAATATCCGGTGATCCTCGTTGAACAGCATAATATGCAGCTCTTTTTAAATTGCAATCAACAGTTTCTGCTTTTTTCAACAATACAGAGACTAACGATTTGAAGTTCTTTTGCACGGCTGTCTCGATCAGATCGACAATATTGTTTCCCAAATCACCCTGAATCTCTTTGAAGCACCTCAAGAAGTTTGTCTCGTCGTTAGCCTTTAAATAATATTTCAGATCATGGACATTGGCGCCTCGTTTCACCACAGGGGGTAACGTGATATCTGGTAGCTTCTCTTGCAACACTTCTCTGGCCGTGCGTTCATTGTACTTGTAAGTATCGAAATCCAATGTATGGGTGGACTTCTCCAAGATCAGATTCACCATGTCCTTTTGGTTGCTCATAGCAGCCATATGCAACGCGGTTAAACCTCGGCTGTTGGGAATATTGGGACTGGCGCCTTTTTCCAAAAGCAGCTCCGCGCACCTCCGATCTTTATTCTTTACAGCCATGTGCAGGGCTGTCGCCTGACCCGCTTCTAAGTTTGGATTTATCGTAGTTTCGTTCAACAATATAGCAAGGACGTCATGGCGGCGATATTCCGTGGCCAAATGAATTGGTCCACGGTCGTGTTCGCTGATCCTGTTCACCTTCGCCCCTTTCGTCAGTAGAAACTTCACGAATTTCGTAAGGCCTTCCTTGCAGGCAATGTCCAGCAAAGTTTTGCCCGATTGATCCGGGTAAGCGTAGTTCAGATCGATGCTCGGCGGTTGTCTCCTTAGGCTCTGCTCGACGCAGCGCTCGAAGTGTCTAATATTCCTGTTCTGTAGATCCTCTAGCAGTAGCTTGTACATTGTCTGAGAATTCGTGAAATTCGGGCTGTACTCGTGCAGAAGATACATCTCCACGTTTTCGTCTTCGGTATGCATGGTTAGATCTGAAAAATGTCGTTCATTAACATTGTTATTTTAGTGCACGTTACAATATAATGTTATGTTTGGTACCACACACAAGTGGACATTTTTTACACATCTGGAACGAAGTACTGCACAAGTGTTTTGAATACCCAACGCACGTAGGTGTATAAATGATCACGATATAGCACCAACAATGACGTCATTAATAAGTAAACGACTGTAATGACTGTGAAATATGCATGTTAAATAGTTCAAATCACGGTTAAAATAATTTGAGTAATTCTCAAAAAAATGTTATACCAGTTGCTTAATCTTAATTGATTACACACACGTACATGAACAATATACGCGTATACGTATGTAGTGCGTTTCTTAAATTGGGGAGCAGTCGGTTCCCTAAAATACGACGATAGATAATTATCATGCATGGAAGTAAAAATACTGTCCGGATGCGTTTCCTGTCGTTAATACTAATTCACCTACGGGCAAACGAGAAACGTTGACAACAGCTTCTTTGAATTGACTGCTGAACAATCGCTGCGAATAATACCGAAAGTATACTATTTGTTATCAACCATAAAATATCAGATTACCATTGTGGAACGATGAATGAAGATAACTATCGGCATGCAATGTGCGAAATTATGCTGTAATTAAAACACGCGTCATTTTCTGAACAGCTAATTTATGCTAATTATTTATTCATGCTCTATTAATTTCTGCGCGATTGTCGAGGGAGCAGTGAAAAATAAAACGAACGACAATATAGGCGTCAACAGGTAGCACTTCTTGCACAAGCTGTGGTAATTCATAATATACCAATTTTTACCTACTTATTTCGTTTTTGTCGTAATACGATCAATTATAAAATGAATTCAATCGAGCAGTTGCAATACCAAAGTATTTTAAGTATCGTTAAAAAGGAGACCGTATGCATTTCTTACATCTGCGAATTTTTGTGAACTATATTAACCATTATTCGTTTAGAAGAAGATTGAGATAGATAAGATAAGATATGATAAGATATTGATATATTAGATAGTTTTTTTTTAATTAAACTTTCTAGCGATATTCATTGCTAGAATCATTAACTTTCAATTATATTTGTTTACATTTGATTAAAGATTATATTATATTATCAAAATATCGTTTGTCGACCGTACACTTCTTTTTAAAGCATTCTCATACACGAATGTAACGTAATTCGAGTGGACCAAAATGACACACCTTGGACTGTAATCTGTCGACATTTACTTGATGCAGGCGGAATGTGATACTGGTGAATCGATGCGAGTGTAGATCATCGGATTGGCATACTGTCGTTAAGCACTCTTTACGAACAAGGATAAAAATGTAAACGTAAAATACCTGAAACGTAAGTCCCTCGAGAAGTCTGGACTGTCATGCACGAGACTAACTTGCAAGAGCAGCCTTTGCTGACCAGTTCTGTGTATCGTGATGTCAGCGTGGTTGCGGAGAAGGGGAATTATCAAGTGTCAGGCGGCGTTCATAATGGTTCTGGTTCTATGATACTTAACAACGGAAGACGTATGCTTGTCGCATTCACACGCGTTAATCCAATGTAAAATCTTGAAGAAGCGCTGAAAATGTTTAACGCGATTGTAACGTTATAATGAGTAGCTACGATGAAGTAGAATCTATTTGAAGGACGAGAAGAATGCGGAGTTAATTAATTGAACGTCAATTAAATAGTATAGTAGAAGAGTAATAACTTTGATGAAATTAGGGTATCTTACTTCTTCGCCGAGGGAGAATTCAGATTAAAAAATGGAATTGGTTAAAAAGTAAAATATTCGAAGGTTTAAAACTGTATACTTCAGCAAATGTATATATTTATATCTTCCTCGTACTGGTAGTGACTGACTGTAGTCTATAACTGGAAAAATAAATATGTAAATCTTATTATTCACGGTATTACCAGGTAATATGTAAAGTATAAAGTGGTATTAACACTTGTTAAGTATATCTAATAGCAATTCTATATCGTAATTAATAGGTTATGAGTGTTTATGTGGCACATTATATTTTTTTAAATACAATTAATACAAATACAAATCAGATATTAACGGTACCAACTTTTTTCTACATTTCTAATAGTCGAGGGCGGAAGCGGGTCTTACATTCAGTTTTGTATATCGTCATTGGTGATGATAACGTGAGCCCCTAATTTTAGCTGACTTTTTCCCTGAACGCACAAGGCAAGGCCGAAATTGTCGAGGATGAAGACCGAGAACGTTAGGGTGCGTGGGTTGCGAAATTGAGTATACCTAATAAAGGAGCGAAGGAGATACATTTTTATATAAACATCTGACGACGACGTTACTTTCTAAAACGTGTTTTTCAAAGTGGAGTCCATCATCGTCTTCTTACCAACTGGCACCCTTGCAATTCTCAGACGGTATTCCCATCCTCCACGAACAATATTCTCATTAATTAAAGCAGCGCCGGACTGCTTATGGTCTCGAAATTTCATCGTGCTTTTCTTGAATTTCTTTTGGTACCGGATAATCACGTGACTTCGAACCACCTGCTATCATCGAAGTCTTAAAGTGCTCCCTTCGTTTATCTTCGATACCATTAAAAATAAAACGACATTAAGTAATATGATCGATGTAATTACTATTCAAGAAAAGAACAATCATTTCTTAGCTGATGGCGGAAGGGAGAATCGCATTGCAATATTTCGAATGTTCATGATTACCGTAGCAAAACGTAAACGAAATTACGTTACCTTCTTCCTCGCACGTTTGCATTTCTGAGCAGCATTGCGATTAAGTTATATTATCGATCAAGCATTGTAATTAGGTTACATTACCGATTATATCATTAACAAAATACATGGGCTTTTATGTTGTAAAGTGTGCTACGATTAATCGTAGTACGACTCGCTACAGATATAAACACTTCGTTAGAGATACTCTCGATTGAAGGGCGCATGCGCACGTGCATTGTAGCGACAGATCCAAGGAGCGCGTGGTGGGGGGAAAGGAACACATGCCGCGAGAGCGCGACATTTAATCTTCAGTCGCTCAGTAACGCGCTTCAGGTGCAGGTATCGCGGTGAAACGTCTGGTGCTCTCTTCGACAAACTTTTCCTGCGTAAACCCGTGACTCGATCAGCTGCTGTCGTTGTTGTTCACGTCTTTCTTCGATACGCAACGTTTCTGTTTGCAATATCTTTCGCGAAACCAAGGTAAATATCGCACTCACAACACGTCTCGTCGAAACTTTTTAACGGGTTGCCAACTAATTAAGTTGTTCGCAATAAACACGTAGAAAATGATTCTTTATCAGATGGAATTTAATAAAGTTAATCAACAATGTTGTTAAATAAATAATTCGATATCAATAGAAAAGTTATAAATTGATATTAGTTATAGTATAGTAATAATTATACTGTATGCTAAGTGTTAGAATAACAATTTAGAATAACAATTTTTTGCAATTCATAATGACAATGTTGGTCGATATTAGCGATGATGTGTATTTTTAATAATTTATCTTTAAGCGGGGATTTCCTCGCAATAAATTGTAATGTAATAACTTAACACGAGGCCTATTCTAATCGATTAGTAAAAGTTAAGTATTACTTTTCTCTGTCTCCCTCGCTCTCTCGGACTTCTCTCGCGGAACTGAAGATTTCAATGAATATACTCGCGGTCAGAGATATTTCAATTTCCATTACACCTCAGCCGTCGACTGGGAGAACTGAGTAATCCGACCGTAAACAAATATTATGTCATCGACGTGTATTAATGAATTCGCCGACGGTGACACTACGAAAGGCATAAATGGCGATTTATCTCGTAGTACTATTATTACTCCGACGAAGGCGATGATTCATCCGGTTCGATTGTGCTAAAAATTCGCGGCAATTCGTATTTCATAAGTAAATACTCTGTTGCCTGATAAGATAATTAATGAAACGATTGCCTGGCTAAAAATAAACGTTTCCCCTCGGTCGCGTTCCAAGCAATACTGAAAAACCGATGGAAAGTGTAAATATCTGTTTCGTAACTTTTATTGTGATTACGAAAAATAAGAAGTTTTGTATACATACAGTATATAGTTTATATTTCGAAACGTTGAACGCAATTTTGCATTGTATAATCGAATGCAACGTTGATTCGCTGAATATTACCTAATTAAATTGCGATTAACCGGAAGCAATATTCACTTGTCGTTGCCTTGCCTTAATTCGTACAAGTGTTCTTATTTCGTTAGAACATTCTGTTTGCCTTTTTTTACGTTTCCTCGATCACACGAAAATATTTTAAAAACAGATTCGTACAGTGGCTGCAGGAATTATTTTTCAGTGATGCTTAAGCAGGTGTTTTCTCGTCAAATTCTCACCTTGTAATTGTTTCGCGATTTTTTGCAATTCGCGCGCAAAGATAGTTGTAACTTTCGAACAATTGGTTCTCTTTTAATCAGACTTTCGGTTTCTTTTTAAAAAATGATTTCTTTATTCGCTTTAAGTGTGAAAACTATCGCCGGGGCGTCGAAACGTGATTTGAGAAAGATCTAGTTTCGATACGGAAGGCTCTTCGGTAGAGCGTGAAGGAAAATGGCGGCGTTTGGTACCGCGGCGAACAGTTTCGCTCGATCCGCGCGTTACTTTCTCCGCGGTGGGACATTTCGAAACTCGCGAGTCCTCTCGCGTTCTCCAAACAATGGCGAGCGATCTAATGAAACGCGTGCATGCCTGTATGCAAATGGGAGGATTTGCATGCGCGCGTGGAGAAAAAGATTCGCGGCGTTTCGTCGCCCGAATACGGCGATGAAAGCTTGTCGTGACGGAGGCGAGTGCGAGGATCGTAATTTGTATGACCAAAAAGAGAGCAGGGAGCGATACGGTAATTGTGGATGAATAGGTAGGGTGAAGACGAAATCCTTGCTTTTTATGGGGATGGATCGTGAGTTCCAGGCGTTTCTTTGACTTTCGGCGAGATTCACACTTTTTTTACAGTTTATTGTTTGCAGTTTTAGTCAGTATTTAAATACGAATGGTCGGTATTCTTTGAAAATATGTGAAGTCCCCACTGGCAGCTGAACAAACGCCAATTGAGAATGCTTATTGATAATGAGTCTATAATGGAATGGGTTTAATGAGTTTTTGACCAATTAGTATTCGTTTAGCTGTTAGTCGCGGCTTCATTTTCAAAGGATACTGACCTTTCACATTTAAATATTGACCAAAAGGGATTAAAATATAATATAACTTAATGTAGTATGTAATCTTTTTTTAATGCCTCTTATATGCGAGGGAAGAGGGTTGCCGTCGACATGGTAAAATTACATTTTAGTCACACTGCTATTTTATCAAACTCTCAAACGATTAATCTATCGTTTATGCATAATGGATAAGAAAAGTACCTCCGTTAATTAGTTAGTTACATCTTGTGCTAATTTAGCAGACAAAAACTAGTTGAACTTTGACCCTCTTTCCTATGCTCCGCAACGCTATCCGTAGCCTACCATATTTAGCCACGTTATAAGAAGCCCGATATATGCGAGTGATCAACAGTCCCTGGTGTGTACCATATTGGGCAAGATCGATTAAATGATTGATTCTTGATGATCGTGAAAACGTCTCGTATAACTCGAGACGCGTACTTGGTCGCGTGTCTTTCAGCTTTTTTTCCCCCGCCGCATAAATAGCGAGTTGTTTCCAACTTATTTTCAACTAGCGCAACTACCATTTAACTTTTTCCAACATCACATCACATTTCCATACCAATTGCACGAAAAAATCTTGCATTGTAGCATGTGTGTTCAAGATTATGGTAATGATTTAACTGCGGAAGAAAATGTATTTAGGCAATAATTGCTTGTACCGACTCGTTTTGAGTCGAAAACCAACGATTATTCATCCTTGTCAGCCTTTAATTAATTTGTCTCAGATGTCAAGCGAAAAAGGCGATGAATCATATGTAAATGATTCGCGATTGCAATTGAAATGAACGTGATTAGTAGTTACGATGTATTCCTTGGTATTCACCTTGATTTACGATTTTTGAGCATCGATATTCCACGCATCTACAAAGTGGGTGTATCAGTCAATAGGGGACATTGCTGCACTTGGAAATTATTGCAAATTTTTTTATATACTACTGTTTTTGATGACACAAATTTCTTTTTCGTTTACATCTTTTGCAGTACCTCGATTCTAAAATTTATTTTCCACCCCTAATAGAGTGTACAGCTGCTCCACATAAATTTCTATAATCCAGATCAACTGTGAGAGTTGTACACAGCTACACTTGGAAATAGTTGCAAGTTTTTTGTTTTATGCCACTGTTTTGCATGGCACAAATTTCTTTTTCATTTAGATCTCCTCAGTACCTCGATTCTGGAATTTATTTTTCACCCTCAATAGAGTATACAGATGTTCCACATAAATTTCCATAATCCAGATCAACTGTAAGAGTTTGTACCACTTACAATTATTAGAATGCTGCTACTACACGCGCGTATAGTAACAAAGTGTTATAAGTAGGTCATGAATCACCCGTTCGACCTGCATTTATTTGGCTTGTTTAAACGCAATACAATTTGTGATATTCATGTTTTATTCAGTCCAATGTCGATTGGTGGGCGATTCTGGATACCCACCATGGACATATTCTTATATGGTTCTTCGTGAGTCGTTTCAACGTGGCCCGTCTTTCGAGGCCGCGTTTGTTGCACAATTCTAAAGGAATCTCCTCGATTTATATTGGAACGCGAAGCACATTAATTTGGCATTAACCAGTGAAAAATATAGGCGCACGTTTTCAACGTTTAAAAGGCTTCGCCAGTTGAGTTTGAGCCTATGGAAACGTTATGATCAGTGGTAACTGCAGAGAAGAAATCTATTTTTTTGCTTTAGTAATCTAAAGTATTGAAAGAACAAGGCGTTTGTTAATTGATATCAATCGAAAGTATAATTATAGTAATTGGTAAATGCTCATCAGTATTTGCTACACGTATCTATTGTACATAGATTGTAATTACAGTTATAATCTTAAAAATCATCCGAGTGTTAAGTTTTCTCTTATGACGTACTTTTTAAAGTCTACAATTGTATCACACAGTCCAGGATATTGAGAGTTTTCTTCGTTCGTTTCTTTTTTAAGGGAAAAGTAAAAGTTCATCGACGAAAACATGGGTGGCATGACGCAAAGGCCGTGGACACCAACGAAGAGACGAGGTCCCATCGCGGCGGAATACAGTAGCCCTGGTCCTGCTTGTGTAACATTACCGCCATTAATCGGTAATTCTTTGGATTCGTTCTTTAAGAGGAGAACAAGATCTGAAAAGTAACTTTTGAGAAACTGATATTTCGAGAAACGATGCAACTTTCAAGGTGTCTACGAGCACTTCGATACTTGTCTATACACGATCAATTTTAGTAATTACAAATTAATGAAAAATTCTCGAAACAAGCTTTCCAACCGTGTACATTATCACTGTGCATCAACATCTTTTAGGAAAGACTGTCCCTGATTCCAAACGAGGCAGAGCACCCGCCTTCTCTTTTGGTAGCAGGTAAAATTAATTCGATTTACACTCCATTACATATAATGCGCTATGATAGAGAATTATTCGAACAGATACTACAAATCTGGACAGAATGACATATGTGAATGACGTTTCAATAATCAAGTTTAAGATAAATGTATAACAATAATAACAGTAAATAATAGTAATAACAATAGAGCATCGGAAATACACTATTTACTATAATATTAACACTATTTCTACCGGTTTCTTTTGACACTTTTGGTAGAAATAGCGTTAAAGTAAAATGTAGAAGTTCTACTGTTCCAAGAATTGTAATCGTTATTGTATACATAGCGAGATTGAAGAATTTCGTTTGTTGTTTATACTATTTTCTAAGAATGAGACTTGTTCGTGTGGAAAACGAGTGTGATGAAAAGATAGGATACCGTAAGGTTACACAGATACTATAACAACAAGATAGTAAAGTAATCGATGAAGAAATACTGACGTAGTAAGAATTGTACGTATCTATTAAATGTCTCGGGAAGTTCATGCGATTTTGGCACTGTACATGTAATAGCTAGATTGAGAAACGTTGAAATATGCAAAAATGCAAAGAATGTACATGAACTTTTATTCGATAATTTCGTAAAATTGACTAACTTTGTTCGTGCTAATTTTGTTCAGACACGCGATGAAGAACGACAGTCCTGGTCCTGGTCCTAGTAAATACAACGTCTCAGGGCTCAGTGCCAAAGGTAAGACTAAAAAAAAAAAGGAGCAAAACATAAATTGCGAACAAAGTTCGCTTCGTCGAATTGATCGCGAAGGCTGATGTTTTCGCGAGGATTGATGTTTCGCAAAAGGAAATGTAGTCGAGACGATAACGCTGTGCAAGCACGAAACGAATGCTGCGGGCAACGTTGTTTCATGTCCAGATGAGTTATCGATCAAACTCCAGAGCAGTGATATTTCACAAGAATGTGCTTTTAATATGCTTCGTTTATGGAACACCTCTGCTCTTCGTCTCGAAACTTCCTCGCGTTTCGAAGTTAGCTTTATGCTTTTAGTTCTTTAAAACAAATCGATCGAATTAATTAAGTAAAGGCTTGTATTTTACTGTTCGGCATTTTAATTTCTTTTGGTCAGTATTTGAATATGAAGGGTCAATTTCCTTTGAAAATATAAGCCCTCACTGGCAGCTAAACAAATACCAATTGAACAAAAATGTAATTATTTTTCGAGTTACAATGAGTCTAGAATGGAAAGGGTTTAATATTGTGTTTTTTTCTGCTAAATTGACCTTTTATATATATATAAGACGATAAATTCATACTTCTACAATTTAATTTTTAATCATTTGTTACTAACACGTATACACCTGCACAGGAAAAGATGCAGCTCCAGCATCGTCATTGCACGGTCGTACACGATCCACGAAACCGGAAGTGACACCAGCACCTGGCGATTATAATCCACAAAAGGCCGAGAAGATCATTCTGGACAGTTCACCTAAATACTCGTTCGGTATTAAAACTCAAACGGAGAAGATCAGTTGTACACCCGGTGAGTAAAATCCGCATATATTCTAAAAGAAAATAAATGCATTGTATAAAGAAATTAGAGAAATTTGAAATGAAAAAAAAGCATTCCCTAAAAAGTGTCCCATTTTGTTAATCTTTGAAGATTGCAAATAATTTATCAGACTCATAAAATCTGAGAACGTCTTGAGATAAGTGTCATGTAAAGTGATTGAATGATATCTTGATTGCATCATGGTTCATAATCACATCTTAATCGTAGCACCGAGTGACTATTGCACTGAAAAGGTGAATCTCGAGAAAACCCCCGAGTACAGTTTCGGATTGAAACCTGTACTGGACAAACCGAGCGATATTCCTGGTAATTAAATATATTACAACAAGTTTCACCTCTCCGCGCCACTTTATACCTTTCTAGGTACTAATTCATCAATTACTAATATCTATTGCTATAATACAATATAGTTAACCCTTTGACTACCCCAGACTTTGAGACGCATCAGTCGTATCATACGGTAGGAATTCGTTCGCGAGGTACACCGTGAACGCTGAAACTTTTCGTTAGGCGTACATTTCTGAGAAAGTATATTCGAATGATCAAAACACTGAAACAATATTATTCGTTTCTCTGTATTCTGCATTGTTGCATTGCAATTTTTTTAAGCGGCTTTAGGCGTCTACAGTATCATAAGCGCAAGTTTTCTAAGTGCCTATAATATCACAAGCGCAAGTTTTCTAAGCGCCTACAGTATCACAAGCGCAAGTTTTCTAAGCGTCCACAGTATCACAAGAGTAAGTTTTCTAAGCGCCCACAGTATCACAAGAGCAAGTTTTCGAAGCGCCTTTAGGCGCCCACAGTAGTCAAAGGGTTAATCAATTTCTTGCATTCTCAATCAAAAGAGTTATAATAGGTGACGATGAGAGAAACATTTTCTGTTTAATAAATATAATTACGCTTTATGACAACAGCTACTAATTTCCATACTTAATCGAACCTTTAGTTCTGAATAATTCGGAATATCTTACACTGTAACGATCAACTGGTATTAAAATAATTAAATCGCTAATAAAACAACATATTCTTTTTCTAAAGCGCAAACTTATCGCAAAATAATGCGTATTTTCAGTGATAAACGAGCAAAAACGCGCGTTCCACTTTTACGATAAATTTACAAAGCGTGAGTTACGCGAGGAAAATGATTTCTTAGGAAGAATCGATGTCACGCTGAACAACTAGTCGTTGGTTGTTAGCAAACACCTAAAACGGAGAGTTCTGCTCAAACCTAGATATAGCTGTTCCTCGAAGAGGAATACGATGTTATTCGATGTTTAGGTATTGCATCTTGGACTTTACCAGCATTCTGTTTCGCTTCTTATCTTATTTTCCAATGTTCGATAATACTAGATTTATTTTACGTTTGTTTGCTATCCCCCTTTCTTTCTTCGTAGATTGTTATGGAACTTATTAAACTATTCTACAGGTAGATTGATGCTTGCAACACATCTAATAATTACACATTGCATGTGGTATAACAATTCACTATCGTATTACATATTTATGAATTTTTTATATTTGTACTTATTTAATTTAATTTAATTCTTTCTGTTGGTTCATCGTATGCAATAATTATTTGATTTATTACTATTTTTCATTTCGTTACTAGTTAGTTTGACTATTACTTGCTTTGTTAGAAGTAAAAGAAAGTTATTAAATTAGTTAAAACGTGCCTGATGTGTTTGTTATAAAATTAATGAGTTTTCTTTTTTATTATGATACCAGCACCTGGAACTTACTGTCCGGAAAAGGTAAGATTAGACAGCACACCGCAGTTCAGTTTCGGACTTCGGCCTCCTCTCGAAAAACCGAGCGATACCCCAGGTAATTAACGAAAATTTCACACAATTAAAGCCACGTCGGCCAAATTACTACTCTTATATTATATTGTATTATATAGACACGGTTAGTCATCCATTTGTTCAGTCGGCAAAGCGATAAAACACTTTTTATCACGCCAAGATATTATTTGCAAACGATATTACCACCGACATGTGTCAATTTACTTTTATAGCACCTGGCACCTATAGTCCTGAGAAAGTCAATCTAGACAAAGGTCCTCAATACAGTCTGACGGGAAAAGGTCGTGTGGAGAAACCTGACAACACCCCTGGTATGCACACCATGCTTACATATTGTTAAAGTAGTAGATCGATGACCTAAAAATTGAAAATAGTACTTATTATAAATGTAAGTAACTACATTCGAATCTTAAAGAGTAGCACCAGCGTAGACGAGCTTGAGTTGCCTTCACTGGTACCTTTTATTAGAGTAACATTGATACATTACGTACAAATACCTTTAGACAGACGTGTACAAGCGATTATTGTATTTGATTAGCGATAATATTAACTCTTTGAGGCATGGAAATTTAGAAAATAAGAAGACCCACATTATAGAGAAAATTTATTATTTTAAAATTGAACAAAGTTGATTTATTTTTATTCGTAGTAATATTTCAAGGTGGTATCAAAAATATCCCACCATGCATATTTACGTATCAAAAAGGTGGAACACTTTTAACACCACTATGCCTTAAGGAGTTAAGTCGAAGATTATTTATTCGAAATACAATTTATGCGAAATTGAATAAGAAAACCAGTTATTCTCAGCGCCAGGTACGTATTGCCCGGAAAAAGTAAAGTTGGACGCAACGCCACAATTTACTTTTGGATTGAGGACTCACCTCGAGAAAATAAACGACACACCAGGTAATTGTCCGAAAGAAAACTTGCTTTCTTTCTTTCGTTGCAATTGTCACATATGAAAGTGTGTTTTTACAGCGCCTGGTACTTATAGTCCTGAGAAAGTTAATCTGGATAAGGGTCCCCAATTTAGTTTAAGCGGAAAACTTTCCTACGAAAAATTAAACGATACTCCAGGTCTGTAGTTATCAAACTAAAACAAGTAAACGATAGTAATACACTATATTATTGACAAATTATTTTTATACAATAAAATCATAGTGTTTCTACTTATTTTATTTTTTCTAATGTGTATAAACGAGTAAAATAAATTTTTAGCACCAGGAACTTATGCTCCTGAGAAAGTAAAACTGAATAAAGCACCGCAATATAGTTTTGGATTAAGAACATCTCTTGACAGACCAAACACTAATCCAGGTACAAATTTTAGAGTCAGTTTATTACTCCTGTTATTATGCTTTTTTTACCAGAAGTATGCTTTATTTCACTGCTTACATTACTCTGCTATAGCACCTGGAGATTATTGTCCGGAAAAGGTGAACTTACACAAAGGTCCAGAGTATAGTTTAACTGGGAAAGGGCCTTCTGAGAAACCAATCGATACCCCTGGTTAGTGATACCGATATTTTTCTTATCTTATATTTATTTAGTTGGCTATTACGTAATACTTCACACAGTTTACAATACTTAATTTTATCTCAGCACCTGGGACATACAGTCCTGAAAAAGTAAATCTACACAAGGGACCTCAGTTTAGTATAACTGGGAAAGGAATGTCAGAAAAGCCTAATGACAATCCAGGTGATTAAAACAACAAATTTCAGTTCCTCTCGTGCAATTGACGCGAGCATACACGTCAGCGATATGAAGTTTGTTTACTCAACTTTGTTTTTCCCATTTATTATTGTAGCACCAGGAACGTATAGTCCTGAAAAAGTAAATTTAGATAAAGGTCCCCAATATAGTTTGTCAGGGAAAGGCATACCAGAGAAGCCCAACAGCAATCCAGGTGAATTTCCTTTGACACATTGCTAGAGCTTCTTATTTTGGAGATTCAGTCGGTATTGGTTTTAACAGTCCGTAGAAACCATTAATGTTTTGATTGCTTCGGTAGGCCCCGCTGATTACTATCCAGAAAAAATAGTAAATTTGGAACATAAACCTTATTTCAGTTTTGGGTATAGAAGGTCATTGGATTGGCCTAGGGATACACCAGGTAACGGTGTTGATTAACAAATTACTAACAATTTAATTACCTCAACCGCTCTTCAATGTACAACTT
The DNA here is from genome assembly GCA_963969225.1 of Xylocopa violacea. Taxonomy (NCBI): domain Eukaryota; kingdom Metazoa; phylum Arthropoda; class Insecta; order Hymenoptera; family Apidae; genus Xylocopa; species Xylocopa violacea. Next base: position 36,234,983 of record CAXAJV010000005.1, on the reverse strand, counting down.
GTTCTGCTTTTGATGTTGGTATTACAGTTTGATTTTAGAGCACACCAAAGTTGCTTTTATTACTTTTTGATTTTTTTTGCACAATTTTTTGCTTATTATTTTAATGGTTTTAACACTCTCATACATTAACCATGCTTATCCATTCACATATTAAACATGTTAAGTAATGCATTAATTTTGGAATTATGAGCTTGCCACTAAAGCTTCATCTAATTTTCAAGCAGAAGAAATTACTTTCGTTAACTGAAAATAAAAAATATATTGTTAGATTTTGCAACTACAATATTTCTGAAACTGTTTTCCCAATTACAAATTATGTGCCATGATTGTGCTACAAATTGTAATAGTTATACAAGCAAGCGCACACATTTTTTAACGGTTGCATCAGTATTTCGTTTTTAATTTTGTAGCTCCTGGCACTTATTCCCCAGAAAAAGCCAAATTAGATAAGTCGCCGCAATATTCGTTTGGCTTAAGGACGTCTGTTGAAAAACCGAGCGACATACCTGGTGAGCAATATTCAGTACGATTTTAAGACTATTATTTACTAGATATAAAATTTCATACGATAATGCTTATTTTGATACATTGAAAATCTAGCTCCAGGAACTTACCATCCTGAGAAGGTAAATTTAAATAAATCACCCCAATACAGTTTTGGAGTTAAAACTGAAATACATGATACAAATTGTGTACCAGGTACGGTGAGCTTACAATTATGTAGTGATTTTCCATTTTGTTTTCTCCTGTGTGTGCTTCCTCACTAGATTTAATATTTCGTTTAAAGGTCCAGGTGAATACAGTCCAGAGAAAGCTATGCTTTTATTGGAAAAAGCATTGCGATTTACTTTTGGTCTTAGGACGAATATAGACAGACCAAATGACATTCCAGGTAAATCTATGACATTTGCTTTCTTCGCACCTTATAGCGATATAATTTCTTCACATTCTATACAAATATCTGCACAGTAAAAATAGTATAAAATACTTTGGACACACACAATTCATCCTTGTAAAATGTGAACAATATAGTGCACTCTGGCACCTACATAAATTTGAAATGATTATGTACACGCCTTCTACTTTAATTGGAAAAGATTACATTTTGTTTTCAGATACTCTTCAACAACTTAAGAACAAACGAAACTTTTTAACAAATTTGTATGATGTATAATCATGACAAATAACATGAATATAATGATAGAAATATTTGTTATAATTCAACAATAAAAGAGTCATTAAATACCATCTTTTATATATTAATGTTTTATATTCCTGTTTTGCTTCAGCTCCAAACGTTTACAACATTCCTTCCGTTCTGGGTGGAACGAAGGAAGGAAACAAGAAAACGGCGCCAGCTTATTCAATCTCGAGCAGACAAAAAATCTTTGCCGATGATCGTATTTTAGTCCCTGGACCAGGAACATACGAAGCTATTAAACCAGATGCAGTCAGAGTGAAAAGTCCTGCCTATAGTATAAGCGCCCGCTACCAACTGCCTGACGATCATTCGCAAATCCCAGGACCGGGTGCACATTGTCCAGAAAAAGTACTTCTAATTCGTTAATAACACACTAATTATAATACAAAGATTAAACAACAGAATGCGAGAGATTCAGAATGTTGTGCCCTACGTGAAGGCTTGCGGAACTGGAGTATGACCATAGTAAAGGATAACAGTGTATACCGCACAAGGCTACCTTTTTCTTTCACGTTTTTAAAAAGATGGTGCACCTTCGGTATCGATTCTCATTTCTCGGGGCACAACAAAATCTTCGTTATCGCGGTACTTCGCTTCAACAAGCTGTACAATTATGACTTCATTTCTAGAAAAATTTCCAACATAAATCAACACTCTTGGATTGTCACACATTTTCAATTTGTTTACAATTATTTACTTCTAACGGAATACTTACATAGCAGCGAAAATTACTGTTTACAGGTAATTCTTGACATTCCGCCGGCACATTCATTCGGCATTAGACACTCGCAGTACATATGCAACCTGAAGGACATGGTTTATTAACATATAAGCCTTGCGTGGCTCGGCTTTCGTCATCGTTCTACCTTGAGATGCAACTAATAACAATATTTTATTCTGAAGTAGCAATTTTTGCGTAAGCAGGACATTTCTTAACGCTTTGCTAAAGTGTTTACAAAGTACTGTTTAGAATTAAACTAATTAGAATTAGCATTGGTGCTGCTAAGTATTAAAATACGATATAAATGATACACATCGAAATATTTGTGTTAAAAAAAATTTAACATTATTTATGCCATAATCTGTGGTAATGACACGTTGCGGATCAGATAGCTCGTCAATGGTCTCTAACAGTGCAATACGAAACATGACATATCTCGTTATCGGTCCGCAATGTGATAACATGAATGTAAAATAACTGATGGTATTAATTAATTGACGTTTTTCGTGGAAAATTAATAACAAAGTAATAGTGACTCACATTTTTATTTTTGTAAAACTATATACTTTATTTATTTTGAGAAAAGTGACGAAATAAACGTTGTCCAAGTTAAAATTATTTTTTTTGTTTTTTTAATCGTAGAAACGTTATGCAAAAACAAATATAAGGCATAGATTTTTTACAAAATAACAATTTATTTGTCGATATTTTATCTATCTGAATATTTTGTAACAAAAATAACATTTTTTATTTAAGTAGATACATATTCCATATGCCTTAAACGAATATAAAAGTAAAAATTATGCAGTGCTTTCTTTTTTATTTTACATCTTATTTATATCTTATATCTATATCTTACTGAAAAAATAAGCACCTTTTTCAAATCTATTCCGCTGAATACAATAAGGATAAAAATGCATCACTGTTCCGGGTGTGTCAAAATATACATTTGTAGAAATATTGATATTTACTTTGCACATGTATATATAAGGTGTTCCAATATAACTTACAATATGAATACATGGGTGAATATAATTTTGATTAGAGCCAAAAAATTTGATATTCACAGCCATTGCACACTGCATAATACAAATGCTATATTTAGGATATTTGAAATACAATTTCTAATACTTTGTCAGATTAAGCAATCATACTTTTTCCCTCAGTTAATACAATGAGTAACTGAAACTTTTTTATAAACTTCACAAAACATAATACTAAATTCTTGTGGAATCAGTTTTACCATTTTTTCCCCTTTTTCTTAATAATATTGGTATTCAATTTCCCGATCATTTATCAAGATAATACTAGGTATTACTGGCAACATTCGGTATACTTGCACTTACTATAAACACACTCTCCAGATATCCACGTCGATAACAGTTCTAAATTTTCGTCCAACATTACTAAATCAGCATCTGCTCCATAGCTTAAGACACCTTTGATTTTTTCGATACTTAGAGTTCTTGCTGGATGAAGAGTTGCGGTTTCTAAAGCTTCTACTATCGAACAACCTGTAAAAAATAAATATATACTTAGTATAGATATTCATATTTGGTAAGACAAAGTTACGTTTATCTTACAGCCAGAAATATATTAAATAGATATATGTTTATCAATATAATGCTAAATTTACCTGTTACTTCTTTAAAATGACGAACACATTTCGACATTTCTGCCGTACTACCGCATAGAGTATCTGTTCCAGCTATGTATGCACGTCCTCTACGCATTTCGATCTTATATTGTCCTAGTTGATGCACGCCTTCCTCTAATCCTAGCGCTGATACTGCATCAGTCACTAAAACGAGTCCTAGAAATGTAAAGAAACTTGAAATTTTTATGTCAAACTGTGCTGAACAATGCACAAAGATTAAAAGAATAGTAGAACCTAAGAAACAAAAGTTTAAAATTGTATATTGTAACAAGAAAATATACAAACCTTCAGGATGGGTTCTATGAGCTATACGCAATGCCGCTGGATGGGTATGAATCCCATCTGCAATTATACCATAATGAATAATTCTTCCAGGAGGAATTTGATCTGATGTTAACAGACCAACTAATCCTGGGTCTCTATGATGAAACTATAAATGTAAATTTATTATTTACTTCAACATTTTGTGGTGGTTATAAAGCATATAATAGTTTCTATATTTTGCATAATTACTGGTAGCATTGCATTGAAAAGATGAGTAATGAAAGAAGCTCCACATTTTACAGCTTCCTCTCCTTCTAGTAAATTTGCTGCAGAGTGTCCTAAAATATATGAACTTGAATATCATAATTTATTAAACTGACAATACTTAAATGTTATATAGAAAACTATGTACAATAAACATAAGTTTGTCTTACCAAGAGAAACCTTAATATTCCTTAGGTGCAATTGCCTGATTACAGATCCACTATTGACAAGTTCTGGTGCTAATGTAACAAGACACACATTACCTAAATTTCCATACACATCAATTAATGACTCGAAGCCCTGCAATCAATATTGAAAAATGTAATGTTAATAATATTAGAATTAACATTGAATTGGAAGGTTTAGCAAATATATTTAAGCTCTACAACAAAAGTATTGTACAGCCAAATTTAAATCTAGATTCTCAATTTTTTTAGTTGCATGCATAAAAATTTGTATAAACATTCACAGCATAATTATAACATATTTTTGTTATTTTATATATATTTCTAATACACTTATATTGAAAATATTTGTAACACTTGCTTTATCCAAAGGCTTTATATGATTCTCTGGATGGGCTCCCTTTTTGCTTGGACTAATAAAAGGACCCTCCAAATGAATGCCTAATACTGTTGCGCCATGCTTTCCGCCTTTGGTCTTTTTAATATTTGGCAATATTTTCTTATATGTTTCACTTGGCGATGTCACCAAAGTTGGACAAAATGAAGTTACACCGAACTCTAGTAATTTCTTAGCAACTTTATCAATCCCTTCTTGTACATTATTAATATTATATGAAAAATCTATACCAAAGCCTCCTGATAAATTAAATCAAATAGACATTTCGTTATTATAACTAGAATAAACTTAGAATTTATAATTGCAATCATAACAATTTTTCAATTACTTTTTTTTCAATTACTTATTGCATAAATTGTTTAAAACTAAGTTCTGTACTACATAGATTACGGATGTTTTGTATGTCATATATCTTCTTTGCACGCGCAAATTTCCTACAAATATATACACATCCGCAGTCTAATAATCTACGAAAATTTAACGGAATAAATATAATTTTGTTAATTACCATTAATTTGAAGATCAATGAACCCAGGCGAGATTAACGCTCCCTTACAATCGATCTTAATATTCGGTTTGATTTTTTCATCGTAAAATATTTTTTCTGGATTAACAACTTTTCCGTTGCGAACCCATAGATCCTCGTTCAAAAGCTTTCCATCGCGTAAAATGTGACAATTGTAAAACTGTTTCAAAATTTGTTCATCTCTTCGAGACATGTTAATTCGATACAAGTAGTCCGCGCCAAAGTATGCGAATATCTTTTTTAATAAAAAATCTTCATCGATTCAATTGAATCTCTTGCATTATCAGCAATTATCAGTCACGAGAAGAAATTATCATTCAGTTAAAGTACAAAGGCCTACATAGCATTGACCTCATCATTGCAACGACTCTTCAAAGATGTCGCTGAATGTTATAAATTGAACGCAAAAATTTTTTTTTCATTAAAAAAAATAAAAAGGAATTCCAAAAACTTAAAATACTGATATGAGAAACGTGTGCGCATGGACATATATTTGTTGACAATACGTAATTAACAATGTATTTTTTCAGTATTATTTATTACGTCTTCACGTTGTTAAGGAAACTATAAAACACTAAAAGGTAACCATGTTTAAAAAAGATATCACCAAATCTGCACATATAACTCCAGCACCACCAGATGATTATGTGATAAGAAAAGGACCATTATTACACGATAAAATTGAAACTGGACACTGCAAATACTCATATAATTGTATATATTATTGTATAAATTATTAGAACCACATAACATAATAGTTAATAACTATTTTATTATTACAGATTATTAAGATACATTTTGTCAAATAATTTATACTTTTAATACTTACCTTACCACACAACACATTGCAAGGACTTATTTAACTTACATACATATATCGAATGCACACAATGCAGGTCACACACGAAACTTCGAATAACTTATCGTGAAGGTAACACACACAAGCTTGGTAATTTTCAAAGTCCAGTATAATTCAATTTTATAACAAATTGGAGCGAAAACAATTTAGTATAAAACTGCATAAAAAAAGGGTTCGACTTTACGTAACCGAAGAAAATTCTATGAACCTAGAAAAAAAAGAACGATAGTAAAAAGAAAAAAACCAGGAGGGGAAATGGCGCAATGCTCGTCACATGGTAAGAAACAAAGCGCTATCTGCTGTTTGCTTTTTTTTTCAATTTTTTGTATTAAAAATGCTTTAACAGTACCCAAAAATTTGTCCATAGATCAACGTGCGTTTCGAAAAAAATTCAACTAACTCTTCTTGTTGGTATATAAACGTAACAATAGTATAAAATGAAGCAATTAAAAATGACAATGATTATGTAGAGCTGAGAGCGCAATTCGTTTATACTTATATGACATTATTTAGATTTTAGGCTGTTTAATGAGCCATATTTTTCTATCTCATCGTCAACGTCGAATAAAAGGGAGGGTACGCATAATTTTTTTTGTTTTTGTCACTGGTGTGTCGAAGAGTCTAGGCTTGATCTGGAATAGGAGATATGATATGATTAGATGATTGATACGAACAGGATTACGTTGGAGCCAAAGGTGCGGGATATCTAGGCAGTTATCGGTCAGATTTCGTTAGTATGTGTTTGCGTGTGCGTGTGTATGTATATGTGTGTGTTGTCGTTTACTGTACGCACGAACAATTTTTGTTTTTCTTAGCTTAATTTGTATGTAATTCTACTGTTGTTTACAGTCATTAGGATCAGTGCCCTGTTGTTTCCCACCTGGTGGTGCATTATTCGGAGAAGACTCCTCATCGTCTTCGTCTTCCTCTTCAGGGTCATCTTCATCACCTTCTTCTTCTTCGTAATCTTCGTCTTCATCTTCCAAACCTTCTCCTAAAATGTTAGTTTTGTTGTTGTTAATTTCATACTTGTACATTTTTCAAATGTTTGATCAGGCAAAATTTGAAAGAGTATATTATACCTGTATAATATAGTACAGCTCTAGGAACTATACGTTCTCTAATGTAATGGCCAATTTCAAAATCACTGGTTAACAAAGCTTGAGTTTCATCGTCTAATTCTCCTTCGGTATCATCTGGCACTGAAAGAATAATGTATAGCGAAAGTAAATATATACATCATTTTAGAGAAATTAAAATGTAAAATGAGAAAAGTATTGGTTTCACTTACCTACTGGTGGACTGAAAAAATTGAAGAACGAATCGTTCTGAACAGTTTTCGTTACCGTTCGTATGGACCCTCGAGACTTATGTTTCTGGTTCTTTTTTATGGTCTTTACCGTAACGTTTTTTCCTTTCTTCCAATCAATTACACAACCCTATGAAAAAAATTAGTTTTAAATACATTTAGTTTTATATGACAAATCAATTTTAATCGATATAGATGAGAAAATGAATAAATTTGAAGCTAATATTTACCTTACATTTGTATATTTCTGGGCCCTCAAAACTAAATGGATCATTTTTCTCGGGTGTGCACTTCATAATGTACTCTTTTGTTAAAACTGAATTAGAAAAGTACTCGTTTGGCTCGAAATGGAACTCAAGAACAAAGCCCTACAAAAAATCTCGTTATCCTTAACGCTATTCCTATGCTTTCCATTTATGCATTACACTTCTAATAGTATACAATGATGTTATATCTCAAAATTACACAATTAAATTATATTAGTGTGATCTGCGAGTAAAAGTTAGCTATAGGCGATTCCTATACAACATCAAATTTCTTTCTGCGACAAAGCTTTATTTTAAATGGTTAGAAAATTAAGGTAATCTTTCATATAAAACAAAATTTCTATATACAAGTAGAAGAAAAAGTTTCTAGGAATATATTATAAATATATGCCTGCATCATTTTTTCTTATTTCTATTCACAGAATATACTAGCATAATCTTCCCTTAATGATTTAGTATTTCTTTAACTTACCATTGGATTGGATTCAAGGAATATCACTTTAATATCATATAAGTGTTTAAGAATTGGTTCATCGTGTTCTTGAACCATATCAGCTAATGTCTCAACATTTTTAAATATTGTCAGCCAGAAATCTGGGATGCCTTTAATATCTTCATTTTCGACTCTAAAATTATTTAAATTAATTAACAATACGATTAATACTGTGACAACTGTCAAAATTCATGCAAGAGCAAAAAGTAAATTTTCGCATTATATACTATTTCAAATAGAATTCATAAAAATAAAGCCTATAGATTACAATGTGCAAATATTTCTTAAAATATTAATAGAAAAATTATTAAAAAAAAATTATTTAATATATAACAAAAAGAATTTTTGCAAAAAGCAAATGCACCCTTAAGGGAAGAAAAATGATCGTACTCTTCTTTCTTTGTCATCTTCGATTTATCATCTTCGAGATTCGCTTTTGTTTTCAGATCGTTAGTTAACCCCTCTTCCTCATCATCACTCTCCCATACGCACTGTTCATCTGTTGGCTCGTAAACACCGGATACTATTTCGCTCCTCTTTTCGTAAAGAGGAGCGCACATTTTGTAATATACACATTCCAAGGCGTGTACCTCCTCGTAGAATTTCGCCTCGATATTTGTTGTAACTAATTGTAACTGCTTCAGAGCTTTAATTCTACGTTTCACGGGAGCTGGAAGGTTCTGCATTGGCTAAAAATTAAAACTTGCTTTTAGAATACCGTTTCTTACGGAATTAACGTTGGAAATATAAGCAATACTATTTAATACCTAGAAGTTCTTTTATACGCTTATTCTTCAATTTATTTGCAAACATCTTTTATATGCATACACAGAAAATTGTTATTTTATGGTACTTACTGAAGCATACACACGCACACGCGCGCGCATGCACACACACAAGTAGACAGTTAAGTAAATTGCCATACTTTTAATCATTTTATAACTTAACGTATAACTAATTGAATAAACATAACATTTAATCTATTGTAGTGCACAATTGATACCATAAACTGTTAGCTGAGCAAAGAAGCAGTATATTTAATAATATATGTAAACAAAAAAGGATTGAACATTGCATCAGGTCTCTCAGTATAACTTAATGAAAATAATTAAGGATTGAAAGATAAAGAAAAATTTTTTGACCAACTCAAATGGTTTAAACAATAAACAGTTTGTAATAACTTATATATCTGCTTAAACTATAACCTGTAGTATTAATAGTAACAAAAGTATGTACATATTATATGCTGAAGATTGTTAAAATCTATTATTGTTTCTTTTGTTTTAATGTGCAGCCTATAAAAAATTGGAACTTCATCTAGGTAGTAGTGTAGCAATTTAGGTTAATCAAACTTCTTCTACATGAGCCATATTATACACAACAAAATGTAAAATATTAGATTGTAATGTATAAAAAGATCAACTGGATTTTTGTTGTTCTTTTAGTGCACTGTATTTGAAGATATATTGTTTCTTTATTGTAGGGTTTGAAAAAATTTTTATTTCACCATATGAAACTATGAATACCTCTAATCCTGAGGGAGTACGATCTTGCAGAGCAGCTAACACCTCGGGCCTACTTAAAATTTTGGAGAAAAGCTCTGGGGCTTTGTTATCATCTTCATCTTCGACAGATTCCATTTCACTATTATCGCCAGCGCGCTCTGGATCAGTTGTCATAGTACTATAATTTACATTTGTTTTTTCTTTTTTATAAAATAAACACTTGCATTTAGTAGAGAAAGGTAGTTTTTTTTGGATAAAAATAAAACAGAATAGAAGTTTGGTAGAATGTATAAGAAATTTAAAATTTTGCACTTTCTTCCCTTTCTGTTATCTAACAGTATTTTACAAATATCTCGCTTGTTTCTATTGTTGCAATATATAGACAAATTTTTACAAAAACTATAACGAATTAAAAAATTTCAAATAGATATTTTATACCATTTTAGATACTTTGTTATATATAAAATAATCCTGTTTCAGACTGTTAAGTCTCAATCTTTTTTATTTGAAATCAAATGTATTTTATTAGATGAAACTGAATAGTTTATTTAATTTAGTAATTAAATTGTAACTTACATACATAAAACACATGATTTATTTAACTTTTAATTTATTTAATTTGTTATTAAAATGATAATTTTAATGAACAACATTAAGCAGTACCTAAACAGACTTCATTTATTAAGTTTAATGAAACTTATTTATTTTCGAAACTGAATTAAAATATAGCGATATACATTCTATATTGCTCGTTTAAAAAATGTATTTCAATTGTATTTGTTAAATCAATTAGAGATCGAGGTATTTTTACTTTTTCATACAAAGAAAGGAAGAGGTAACAGAGAAAGGAACAGAAGAACGAATGAATGCGTTGAGTAAAATGCGATCGAATCTATATAATGTGCGAACATATAAAAACGGGAGTAAAAGGCAAAAGGGTAAAAATCAAATGTTCATTTTATATAGGAGTAAAAACTACATCGTAAGGCAAAAAATTATTAATTTGCGACTGTGCGGAAACTAAATTGTACGTTGCGACATATTTTTTATAAAATTTTGAGTGGAAAATACTCCGAATCTCCTCTATCTGCACGTGTAAACGCAATGAACGTTCGTTTGAAACAATTTATGCGTAACAAATTTGTTCAATTCCGCTTGATTTCTGTACAATGTTTAAACTGACATTTGAAAGTCACCATATTCGTGACGGAGAAAGGTTATTTGCTAGGACATAGAGAGATTGTGAAAAAAAAGCGGAAATCACATTAATTCATCGACTATTTGACGGGACCAACTACGTCACGCTTATTAGACGTTCAAATTGTACTTTCGACGTAGTTTCAACGATAAGTTACAGAAATCATGAATCTATCGCAAAGTTCAATTTTTAGACATAAAGAGCGTGCACATGGGACAGATGAAAAGAGCAACAATTTTCGGGGTTATATATGCGTGAAAACTTAAGAAATGGAAGCACGGCTGTTTTTAAATGGATGCGTTGTTTCGAAACGTTTAAGCGATGAAATAGAATTGTTAAAATCGACAGCAAACATACCTTTCAAGATTGAGGCTGTTCTCAGAAGAAGAAACGGACCACAGAACGAACAACGAACCGGTCGTTGTGTCGGTACTTTCGTGTAGTAAAGCGCACAATACGAAATTAGTTCCTCTTCTATCCTTTTCTGTTCTTGACCAGAGCTGCCACCATGTGGGCAAAAAGTTCCCTATTTAATTTTTCCTATTGTGAAATAAATTTTATATAAGTATTAAGTAATATAGATTAAAAAGAAATATGTACATTTTTATGTTTTTTTAAATGTAATAATTTAACATAATTTTTTAAAGTTTTTTCATAAATTAAATTTATAGAAGAACAATTTTTGGAACAAATTTTTATTTCTAAAGTATCAAGTGTTTGAAAGTGTTAAAATGAGGGAAAAATAGTGATAAACCAGATGTTCTAATTGTAATATTTCAAAGTTATTAATGTTTCCAGTTTGATAATCATATTCAAATATTATTTTTTACAATGCTAAATCTGATTAAATATAAATATTGTTCAAAGCCATAATTATGAGTATGTTAGCTATTGAACAAAAATTTGTTTCTCATAAAATATTTATGATGCTTAATATAATTAGACAAAGTTCAAGATCTTAAAATTTGAGTGGAAGTTTCTTTTAAATTCAGATCCTGTATAACATAATCGGTGGAAGACTTTGAAATGTATCAAATTATTTTTCAGCAAACGCTTCTTTGTTTTCCTAAGAAAAAGGAAAAAGAAAGACGAAAATCTCCAATTTTTCAAATTTCGTCAACGTCCATCCAGGTTGGCAACCTTAATGCTAGTTCCAGTTCAATTCATCGTTTATCTCGAGGGGAAACAAGATGGCGCAGTGACGTCACGTCCGTTTGGAACGAAAACGTAACGTAATTCGCCGACACGTTTTCTCCTATACCACCGTTCCTTTAGGCTTGGCGCCTTCATCAAATGCAGTGAGCGTCGGTGTACGTAAAATGGCGGACGGTGACATTGATTTGTACGCCGACGATCTCGAGCAAGATTTCGCGCAGGTAATTCGTTTTTATCATTGCTAATAAGTAACAAGTCGGTGGGTAAACGTTGTTGTTGATCGGCTGCCTTTATAAAAAATGTTCGAAACTGTGAGAAAAATGCGATAGTAGAGCGGGGTTGTTCGGCGTCATGGTGGAGAGACACGGTAACGATTGTTCTGAAAGCGGTGCCCGATTCTCGTTCAGGCGCGACATAAGTTTCTAACATAACATTTTATTCGTGACGGATAGCTGTTGCGTTCAATTATTGCGGCCGGTAAACACTCCGTATTCTGTTACATAATTATCGTGCACCGTGCACGTTCGTTCGCGTCGGTAAAAGAAACTAAAAAAGCAAATACGTGTAATACAGATTCACGGCAGGAAAAGCAAAATGGTGTTAGCGGTAAGGCAAATGTTGTGGCACTTTAATTTACTCCACTACGTTTTATCAGTTCAGTTTCACAAGATTTTTTATTGCTGCATGCGGGGACACCATTTTCTTCTACAAGCGTTATTATTTTCACGTCCGCTCGCTTATCTCGTGTGTGAATGTTTTTTTAGTCCGCCAGGTTGTGTCGAGACGATTCGTGATTATTCGTAACGCGAGTTTTTCTTTACACATTTTTTTGCAGGTTTTAATGAGCGTCTATGAAATCCGTTTCTTTGACAAAATTAATACTTTTTTTCATTTTTTATCCTTATTTTGACTTCTTAAATTGCGTATAAACGTAAATATTTTATATTTTTGGAGACTACTGATATTCATTTTAGTAATTGATGAATTCGTTTTCACTTAAAAGAATATTCATTCGGTACAAATATGTATTATTTATGAATCATTCCTTTCAATTTTCAAAAGTTGGTCTTTCTGAATCGAAATTCCCTTTAATGTCTTAATTAATTACAAAAAATATATATATTGATCAAAATGAAACATATTTGAATTCAACATTATTATCAATTACTTTTGTAGATTTGAAATAGTAACTAAAAATTATTGCATTTTATAATTTCAAAATAAGGATTATCACACACACACACATACACACTGAAATTACATTTAGTAATTAATTTAAATTGATTCATTTTTTAAGTTTAAGTAAATATATTTTTGCATGTAATGTTGTTAACTTTAAGTACTAATAACGTATTTTATTCACTGCATAAATAAAATTTTTATAAGAACACTTAATTAAATAATGAATTAACTGTTCCATATTCTTTACCATAAGCATAAAAACTATAGGGTAGTTTGATACTTAATTCAGTTTTAAATTTTGATGCGCTATATTCAAAGGACACATTCAATCATCTGTTTCAGGATGAATTTGCTGGTGACGGTGTTGATTTATATGACGATGTGATAGCAGCCCCTGCCGGTGGTAACGGTGGTGTGTCTACAGGAAACAGTGGAGACGGTGGTGGTGATACTACCTCACCAAACGAAGAAACGAATGGTAGTGCTCCGTATCATCAACTTGGGAATAATATTCAGCCAAACCAAATTGGAAGACGTCATCAACTTTATGTTGGCAACTTGACTTGGGTAAATAATCCACAGGGCAAATATACTTGTCTCTTAAAGAAATTCTGAATAGGAACAATATTGTACAATAATTTCATTAAGAACACTAAGAAGATCATTTTCTGTAAAAAGTACTGTAAATCAGGGAATAAATTTACAAATTAATTTTTATTAGGTTTTATACTTTTAACAATGTAGGTGAAAATATTTTAATGTGATTCAAACTTCATAAATATATTTTATTTCATAGTGGACGAGTGATCAAGATATAACAGATGCAGTACAAAGTATTGGTGTATCAGATTTCGTTGAAGTAAAGTTTTTTGAAAATCGAGCTAATGGACAATCTAAGGGTTTCTGTGTGATATCTTTGGGTTCTGAACAAAGTATGAGGATATGTATGGAAAGATTACCTAAGAAAGAATTGCATGGACAAAATCCAGTAGTAACATTTCCAACTAAACAAGCTTTGAATCAAGTAAGTATGGATATCCTTATTATATAAAAACACTTACTATTTCCAAACCAGTGACAACTCCAAAACTCAAGTTCAATCACTCCACTAAGCAGATGTGAATACATTTGAAAACCACTAAGCAGATGTCTATACATTTGAAAACTTTGTATGTGTTTTCAGTTTGAGTCTCAGTGTAAGACACGTCCAGCTCCAGCTCCTCAGCAAAGTCAGAGCCAACGTCCCCATAATCCACATCAACATCAGCCACCAATGCCACCTCATCAACAACATCCACAACATCCCCAACATCCTCAACATTCGCAACAAAATCACGGTCCTAGGATGATGATGGGACCACCACAGGGTGTAAGACCGCAGAGAATGCCACCACCAGGCATGGGTCCACCAGGTCCAGGTGGACCTGGCCAACAAGGTCCACCGCGTATGCATGGCCCACCGATGGGCCCTGGTCCAGGACCGCATCATCCTTTGCCTGGGCACCCTAATCAAGGTCCACCACCTCCTGGTTATCAACAAGGCCCATGGAATGGGCCGAGACCTAATGGTCCACCTGGACCACCAAGAGGTCCAAGTGGGCCTGGTGGTCCACCTCAACAAGGACCACCTGGGCCAGGTCCTGGTCAACATCGACCACCTGGAATGGTATGTAATAGAAAAGTTCAGTTTTTATTATTAAACGTGATTTGCATGTTGTTTACTTTATTAATAATAATAATCAATTCTTTGTTAAATTTGTTGTTTCAATTTGATTTTTTTATTTAATATTAGTATATATGAGTTTTTATTTATAAAACCTAATTTGTGAATATTTGTTTAAGTATTAATTTTATTTAAAATGGATGTAAAAATGTGTTACGTTACAGTCTACAAATTGATTAAAACTTATATGTACAGGGTGTTTGACTAGGGATAGACAAATAAAAAGTGTGTTTTTAGAAGCTAAATGTCATCTGTAGAAAGAGCAAGGAAATTGCTTTCAAAAATTTTGGGTGTCTCACTCTGTATAAATTATTAGGTTAAACGACTGAGTAAACAAAGTGTATGGTTACTTCAGGTGTTTGTAGAATCAATTATAATTTAACTACATGACACAGATTTTTGGCTGATATAATCAAATAAAAGGTAGTTATGTATTCAATCTGTATTTAATGTAAGTGTGTATTGTAACTTTTTAGGTAATATTTGAAATATTAATTAGAAGCTTTTTTAAGTATTAATAATGTTATCCTTTTTTAACATTTTATAGCGCATCTCATATGAATTGATATAGTATTACCATACAAGTTACAAGAATATTTTTTGCACTTACATGTCTTACGCTTCGCGTAAACAGAGTTGCACTAGAGACCTTTCAGAAGCCAGTTACCATATACCACAGGTAACACACAATGTGTTGATTTTCTTGTTTTTCACGTTGTAAAAATTATCCGTTCTTTAAATTACTCGATATTTATCTGTCTTTCAATACTCTCTGAGAAATTCATTAAACAGTTTAATTTTTAGTCTGTTTAATGGTCGCTTGTATTTCTGTAACATATTGATGAAAATATTTTGGCGAATTAATAACTGGCTCTGATATTTTAATGTTTTACCAATCTTTTTTCTATGAAGTCAGTTGTAACATACTGTCAACTAATTTCGTTATTAACTAATTGTCTGTTATGTGTATATATTATAAATGTAGAAAATTATATTTAATTTAGTTATGGTAGATTGAAACAGAATCTTCGTTTATCTCCATTCAGCAATTTCATGGTGGCCCACCTGGCCCACCCGGTCAAGGACCTCCGCGTGGTCCACCCGGACATCCCGGTGGACCTCCAGGTGACCCAAGAGGTGCTCAACCACGTCCAGAATGGAATAGACCACCAGGTTTGTCAAATATCCTAATTCATTATAGATTACATCAGATCTGTCCAAGTTGTCCTTTGCGAGCAATTTTCGAGAACAATAAGCGGTAAGCAGTGAGCAACATCTTCAAAGATTGTACTTGGAAAATTTCTTATATTTTTAAGACTATCGCTCTTGACTCTGCCACCACTGGCGTAGATCCTACTTGGACAGGCCTAGATTTCATACTGAAACATCTTGAACTCACGTACTTTGTTGTTCCTTTATTTCATGTGTTACTATCACGGTAAAATTCTTTCTTTTTTTCTATAGATTATAATATGCATGATAATATAGATATGTGATAATGCTATCTCTATGCATGTATTTGTTAAGTACTAGTGTTACAATGCGAGATACAACAAAAAACTTTAATAGACTACTTTAAGTAACAAACTATTATGTAATCAAATTATTCTAAAAGTTCACTGATGTAATTATTCAATGTGCATAGGAATGCATCACGGGCCTCAGGGACCACCAGGTTTCCCTCAACATCAACATATGCAAGGCCCGCAACCTGGTCAAGGCCCACCACAGAGAGGACCTCCTCCAGGTTCTATGGGTGGTGAGAAATTTAGGATGTTCATTGAATATTAAAATCAAATGTTCATCCATTTTATTATTCAATAATGCATGATATTGAGGGAAATTTTATGCTTAGGAGTATGATGGTACAAGGTGTTTCAGGCACACACAAAAGTAACAAAATATTTTTTTACGTTACAAAGTAAATGGAGAAGTGCATATTTTTTTTATGCGTGTAATATAGGGAGTCAATTAATAACGTAAATAAATAGTATATCAACTACAAATTAGTATTACTATTAATTGAAACAGAAAAATATTCAGTTGCAAGAAATATATTTCACAAAATAGAAATTAAAAGTTAAAACATATAGCTTATATATAAGCAATTAAAATTTTGAAAAGATTAGAAGCTTTTTTAAAGATTAGAAGATTAGAAAGATATGGAAATCAATTGTCATGATCTGCAGCATTGTGTAAGCATGTCCTAAAGCAAAACTAATTTATCAGATTAAATACAATAATATACATATATTTTCGTAGTCAGAAAAATTTGTAAGCTTGCTGTATACCTTGTAGCAAGCTAACATAGATATTGATCAGGAATGTTACCAGGTCCAGGAGGACCGCCACCTGGACATGGAGGACCACCACAGGGACCACCACAGGGTCCTCCTGGAGGACCAGCGCCTCATGTGAATCCAGCATTTTTCCCACAAGGACCACCTCACCAACATCCAGGGCAACATCCACAGGGTCCTCCCGGACCGCCTCATGGACCACCCCATGGTCCACCCCATGGTCCACCTCATGGTCCACCTCACGGACCTCCACATGGTCAACCACATGGACCACCTCATGTACCACCTCACGGTTACGGACCACCTGCAGCACAGGTATAACATATTATGTCTTATATTTATCCAATATTTCATGAAATTAAAGACAAAAATAAACTAAATTTATATATCTTACAGCCACCTTATGGTGCACCAGGACCGGATCACCGTCCAGAAGGTCCTCCACCCCTCACAGAGCAAGAATTTGAGGAAATTATGGGTAGAAATAGGACCGTTTCATCTTCTGCAATCGCTCGAGCAGTATCAGATGCTGCAGCAGGGGAATACGGAAGTGCTGTAGAAACCTTGGTTACAGCTATTTCTTTGATTAAACAATCTAAGGTTGCTGCAGATGACAGATGTAAAATTTTAGTCAGTTCCCTTCAAGATACTTTGCGCGGTATCGAGACCAAGAGCTATGGTTCCCCACGTAGAGGTAAATTTCAATACCATGTATGCTTAAAGAGCTTAATATAAATTTAGTTTTACATTTTTCATAAGAAAAAACTTGATAAATTTAGATATACACTCTTTATATAGATGGATCAATTTGATATTGTGGTTTAAAACTTGCAACTAACAACGGTTCAATCACTATTTTCAGAACGATCACGTTCACGCGACAGAGAACGCAGCCACAGAAGAAGACGTGAACGCTCCAGGAGCCGTGACAGGGAATATAGAGAAAGAAGCAGAGACAGGGACAGGGGACGTGATAGAGAACGCGATCGTGAAAGGGAGAGGGATCGTGATCGTGACAGGGAACGTTATTACAGTGAACCATATCCACGGGAGAGATCACGTAGCAGAGAGAGGGATCGTGAACGTGAAAGAGATCGGGAATATAGAGAGCGAAGCAGAGAAGAAAGGTAAGCTCAAACATCTCACAATAATTATATTTTAATGCCATTACCGGATATCTCTTTTTATCCAATTCAATCGAAAGAATTAATCGATAGTCATGGCTTGTAATTTATAGTCTTTATTAATATAGTCGCGTATGCGTATGATTTAAAAAAAAATGAAATAAAAAGAGAAACAAGTATGATATGTTTACATATATACGTAACATAGTCTAATATTTACATTGTAATAAGTCGTTTAATTATGTCTATACGTAAGAGGTAAAATATCACATCTCTATTATAATACATTTGACCAAAGTAATGTTCAGGAATGGTGTATTTCTTTAGATGGATCAAATAAGACTGTATTGTATATTATATAAAGCTTTACATCTGGAAGTACTACTGTAATATTAGTTCTTGATTTTATCGTATATATGTATTAACTTAATGATTGAAGATGGGAATAATCTTTTACTCGCATTTTGAAACTTAATGTAATCTTTATAATTAGAAAAATTGTACCATTTCATTTTGTGGTATGTTAGACAAATTTTTAACTTGATATCGACAAGCTAGAGATATGATTCTTTACCTCTGAAGTGCAAACATACAATCCGCTAAAGCGTATCATGTATCTCAAGAATGATTTACATGTAAAGGAGCAATTTTTTTCTTAGATAATAGATACATCGTTAAATCAACGATATTAATTTATTATAAGTAATATAAGTTTCACTGATTGTATTACATATTTCTCAAACATTTTTTCGAATCATGCCATACAGGATACTACCAGATGAAGTTCATCCGAAACGTTCAAACTGAATGCTTATTTAAGATAACAATAAAATTTTCAAAGATTTATAAATAACAAATATAAATTAAATCAACAAACATTGTAATTATCAATATTAAACAGAAAACGCGTTAATTTATAATACGGATCGATTCAATTGTAAAATGATATCTATTTAGACTCTGGAATACATTCAGTCGTAGTATTAATCAATGATTTAAAAACGGTATATCAAATTACAGACAAAGACTACAGATAATTTTTACGGGTTCATGTAATAATAATTTGTAAGATTAATGATTTTCACATACAATCTAGATATAATGCTATATACTTTATTAATTATATAAAAGTGGAATTAACCACTTTGCCGTGTCGTAATTTCGAGGGTGTGTATGTAATTGTAGAATGTTATAATTTTGAACAAAGAGAATCTTTAGCTATTGATGGGCTGAGTATAAAAAGCAATGAACTCTATTATTTGAAATTTCATGATATTGAGAAAAACGATGAGAGTTAAATGGGATCAAGTGATCAAAGAGACTAATTTGTACTCCAAACCAACTCGAGTACAAATGGTCTTTATAACGAACAATCTATTAGCCAATTATTGATACTTTTAATAAACATAGTTCCAACAGCTGTAAAAGTGAGATAATGTAATTATATATGATTTGTGAAATCTAATTGACTTTTCTACTAGTTCCCTACGTATGCTACAATCAGCTGAAAGCTTAGTTTTCCAAATTGAATTTGAAAAATATGAAAAAAAAGATAACATCTACCTGTGTGTAAGCGATGTAAAACATTGTTTTTCACTTTTTGGATCCTAGTAGAGACTGAACTCTCATCATTTTTTGTATGATCTTTCATATCTGTAGATTGTGTCGTTGATTGGATAAAACTAATTTTTTTAATAATAACACTTTTAATGAAATATTACTACTTGGAAGTAATGGAGTTTTGGACGGCTCTTTTGCACTGAGCCCATCAATTATTGCGAGTAATAATTTCGACTGAGTTAGTGATCGAAAGAGTGTTAACTCTAGTCGAGCAGAGATAATTGCTTACATTATCAACAACGATAATTAATTAACGTAGTTATGCATTTATTACTTATCAAACATTGCAAAATTAAATGATACAGAACAAGATGAAAGATGATATTCTCGCGTTCGTTTTGAAATAGCAGATATTTTAAATTCTTTTATCCAATAGTATATAGATCATTGATAAATGATAGATTATTGCCAATGATTCTCTTTAGTTATTGTTTTAAAATATAAGAAGAATATCTTTTACGATGCTCGATGAAATTTACCATAATGCGATCCCTTAATTTTTGAACACTGTTATTTTAGGAAATTTATGATACAACAACAATGTAATTAAACTGTGCATCACGTACAAACAGTTTGATTTGCGAGTTGTAAGCTTTTTATTGTAAACTTCACCGTGCAAACGAGGAGATTTCTGTAATTTTATCTAATTTAATTGTTTGTCATTCATGAAATATTTAATAGAAATATCACTCGAGTTTCAAATAGCCTAGATAGTTAATAATAAGTGACAAATGAGTTGCTCATAATTCCAATGATTAACAGATCTACGATAAATACTAAGGTATACTTTTATTCATTTGTCAAATGCATTGGAACATTTTGAAGGATGTGTTGGCACATACATATATTTCTGTATTTATTACCAACGATACCATAGCAAGTTATTTTGTCACGTAGCATCTCGAAGTGCGTATGTACGAGTGCATTTAAAATTTTACAAGATGTCTCTTAAATAATATTTCATTTGCATCAATAAAAGGTTAAATGTGTGTAACAATAGCATAATCGAGAAATTTTTTTCAATTGTAAGCACACGTTAGCTTCTTCCTTTAAGTCGTATAGTACACGAACATAATTTTTTCTTTTTGTGTGTGTTCCTCATGTTTAGTTGTAATTTTCGTTTCGAAAATTGTTACCAGAAAACGTTTGTAAAAACGATGCGCACTTTAGATATTTTCACTAATGCAAGTTTTATAAGCAAACGTCAGCTTTTGCTAAACGTGTTCAGAACATGCGGAGAATTAATCGTTTAATTTGTAAACTGAATGTAGTTTTACACTTCGAATATTAAAATTTGTGTACATATTTATTTATCTAATTATTGATCACTTTTTTAAGTAGCTTCGGATATGTTTCAGCAACTCTTTTCAAATTAGTTATGTAAACAATTCCTGAAAATAATTGTTTGCAAGTTGAACGATTAATTCTCGTATATTAATTGTAATACCGATTTTAGTATCAAGAAGATGTATATCGAGGGTGTACAAACAAAAATTGATTAGGAGATTCTTGTTAGTTTTAGGTTTGAGAAATATAATAATCAATACTATACTTTTGGAGATAAAACTTCCCGAAAAAAGTAAAGGAGAGACAGAGAGAGACGGTAATGAAAATTTCATGTTTCTTCTGGAAGATATATATCTACTTTTCCCACCGATTTCTTATTCTTTGTTTAATACGCCCACGATATATGTGCATACATCTTATTATAATGAAATAGTCGTAATCCTAAAACCACGAAATGAAAGAGGAATGAAACGAAACAAAATTCAAAGATTAATTCTGAGAGTTCCAATATGGTTACAGGTTTAACGATGAATCCTAGATTCCTTCGAATACATGTTAGCAAGCACATGTAGCGTTCATGAAACGCAAAAACAGCGTTACACTTACATGTACCTGCTAATTGTACTTTGTAACAGTTTGTAGAATAATACACTGTCGGTAATTATCATACTTATAATTTAGTCTATAATTTTGGGTGCAAATATCCTAAATCAATTCTATCGTTTAAGTATGCCATAAGTCATAGAGTAAGTTCACAATTTCATCTGAATTTCACTAGAATGAATGATCCTTGACGATCGAATAATAATAAGTTGAACACAGAGAGAAATTGAATATTTTCTTGTGTTAAATTGTTTGTTTTAACTAAAGCAACAGTACTAAGCCTGGTAACAGTATAAACCATAACAAAGTGTGCATATTTTCCATTAGTACGACACGTCAGTCAGCCAGGCCAAGAGTAAAAGAAGAACCGCCAGAGACGCCACCCGTCTCGTCTTCCAAGGCGTCTAGGTAATTCACACTTTTTTTTCATTAAAGTGAATGCATGTAGATTTTCTTTAAAAAAAAAGTTCTATCTCATTCGATACGTAACAGCAGATTAAAGATAAAATTATCTCAGTTATAACGTTGCTTCGAATAGGAATACTTTCAAGCAGTGACTCCGTAACTTATGATCCGCAAATCATCGAAAGATGGATGTTTTGGAGTTTTTAAATTTAGTTTAACGTAGAAGGAAACGTTTGAAAAAATGTAATGTAATGAAAAAAGGGTGCCATAGCCCGAGGAAGTTAGGAAACACTGCTTCAAGGTTTAACTGAAAATTTAAAAATGAAAGAAAGAAGAGGGAAATATAGAATAACAGAGACCATATATCAACTTAATTCGAGTTCATAAGAGTATTAAAAATATAACAATTGTACCAGAAAGTCGTACAAATTCAGTGAATTTCGTACTTTCTGACCATTGGAGTTAATATTACAGATAGTTTAAAAAACTAGGTAACACTATTCACCTTTGTTGATTAGAGTATTTACTTAATCGCTGAAGTGCTCAGAAACGTTTCATATAGAACTTTACCTGTTTCCGCAGTAAATTGTCTCTTGCAAATGCTCGGTAACTTTTTTTTTCCTATAGATCAATCGATAAGCAAAACGCAGACTGCAAAATAGAAATCGCAATGCGAACAGAGAGAGTAACAAGTAAAAAATTGTAAAAATGGAAAGGAATGAGAAAAAGGTAGCGTAAAAAATAGAGAAACATGTAGCGTATAAACAGTCTATCTATGAGTAAGTGTAAATACGCTCATCCCTCGATTTAAGCGGCACTTTTTACATGCGATCTCAGCTTTACACGGTAGACAAGTTATTTTTCTGTAACATTTATTGAAATTATTATATAATACAAGTTTAAGTATTCCTAATGACGACAATAACAATTTCGAATCAGATCAACTTTCATCATCATTATATTTTATGCCGTTTATAGATTTTCGAACCTCGTAAAAAGACAGTTACGTGGAACGAGTGCTCCGCGTAAATTGAGAGACGAGTGTATATTTAAAGAGAGCAGAATTATATAAAATAAAAGATTAACAAAACACAAAATAACAGAGTGCACATCGGGAAAAGTAAGATAATTGGCTGACGTGACTTGTGTAGGTATTATGACGATCGCTACAGAGAGCGTGAACGAGACAGAGAGCGAGAACGAGAGTCGAGCCGGAGACCATCGGAGAGAGAACGAGAACCGGAGCGTGAACGAGAACGTGAACGGGAAAGAGATCGTCGCGACGAACGTGGAGACTCTTCGCATCGTTCGAGACATTAAAAATCCGGTAAAAGAAGGATTCTCGGCTGAATATCAGAAATAAGCAAGGAAGCAGTGAGACCAAAAACGTAAGACGAAGATGGAACAGAAGATGGTCTAACGCGCAGTTTCTCGCCGTTGATTTTCTTGCAACCTTCATCGAGAAACGGACCCAAGAGGATACACACATACATATACACACACAACTTTATCTTCTTCTGAGGACACATGTTTATCACCTGTATTTTGTCTGTATTATCATAGTATCTCGACACTTTCTTGACCGATCAAGCGAGCTACGAGTTTTAGATCGGCACGAAACGTGACTAGCCAGAAATTAATCGCAGCTCCTGCAAAACCGATCTTTATCTTATTTTGTTTTGTTTTACAATTTGAGAATTTGAAATATCTTTTTATTGGAGCACCTTTTAATAACGATTTAATTTTAGTACAAACGTAAGAGAGTAAGAGAATTGGATTTTTATGTATTGCCCTGTAACAATTTACTTTTACTCGATGAATTGTGGCAATTGTTTGTTCAAGTAATTAGGTTAATGCCATAAGCCTATTTTTAGATGCAATTGGATTATTTATCGGAGCATCTAAAAATAGGGATTGTTTGTCAGGAAAGTGTCGCACTAATGAATATTGGGTACATACTTCGCGAGCCTCTGTACGAACTTTCGGCAGAGTTTGTATCACGATCATTTTAACCAAGTTAAAACACGGGGTTCTTACGGGTTTATCCTCAGTAATGCGTTACGAGCGGGCTGACTGTAGAGATTTTCACGTATAATTTTGTTTTCCAGTCGCGTCGATAGTGTTTTTTTCCTTTCTTTTCTCTTTTTACGCAGCGCGTATACTATATTATTAAAAAATATCATTATTATACTGATAACAGAAGAAAAAAGAGGCGAACGAAAGACCGCATACCACATATGCATATGTATACATATATATATCTATGTAACATTTAAGCAGAGAGTATATTCGTTTAGTTTTCGTGACAGAGAAGAAGGGGGCAAAGAGGGAGCGTAACTGTTATCAAAAAGAAATGGAAAATAATGATAACAATAATAATAACGATAACAAAATAACAAAGAAAAGTGACGATAGCGCAACGAAAGACGTGTTTAGTTGCGATTTACAGAGAAGCTGAAGAAGAGGCCTGAACGCTCCTGGTTGAACGGGGGTGTTGTTTTTGGTGGCTGTCTTCAGGGAAGAATGAAGATTACACTTTGGACTCTCGTCAACGGTCTTCTAGCTCCTCAGCGATGATGCAAGATTGTATCTTAACTCTATAATACATATATACGCTTTAAAAAAAAGAAAAAAAATATACGTGATAAATATGTCTTTACTTTATTCATCAGCACACACAATCTTCCTGATAAATATGTTATTTTTGTTTTTTTGTGCTACTCTACATCCCCAAAGACTATATGCTCGAAAGGTGGAACCGATTGGGAAGAAAACAGAATATAGACACTTTCGATTACCTTACTAATTTATTTCTGTATCTCTGGTGTAATCGCAACCACAACACGAGGAGTCGAAAGTGTGTTAATAACAAGGGTTAAACAATATTTTTACATGTTATATGAACAATCATTACGGTGACGGAAAAAAGTATTCGTACATCGTGGACTTTTAATTTTTACTGGCAATATCTTTTTCTGTGTAACGGTAAACCAGACTCCAGATCTCCGTTTGGGTTTAGGGCTAATATATTATTGAGTGCTATAAAGTAAATCAATTTTTAATTGAACGTTGCTCTGAAAAAGATATTTTTCGTAGAAATCAGGAGGCCACGATTTATGTATACTTTTTGCGATCAGTATACGTTCCAACATACGTTCTATTCCATAATACTAGTTTTGTCCATGACATTGATGTCAGAGTTATTATGAAAGATTAATGTCAAAGTTATTACTTAACTCTGATAGTCAAATGCTTGGCAACTAGTTTATCAAAAATACCCAAGTCTTTACTTAAGGTAAAAAAGGATCAAGTGCATTATAGACACAATTATAGCAACTTTGTAATAATAAGGATTATGTTTTATTTAATGACCAGTATTATATTTAAGGAAAAATAGTCCGTTATTGTAACTGTAACCTGATAATTGCTATACTTTTGTTAATTTTGTACTAATCCTAAATAAGCATGGAAATTCTAAGATCACTGACCTGGGTAGTTCTGGGAAATTAGTTTCTAGTTAGTGCCATCTCACATTTCACTATTTAGTTCAAAGGCTATAGAAGTTATTTATAACAATGCACAATATTGTGAAAGCGCAAAATGTTTATTGAACTATATAGTTTACAAGTCACCAAAAAGTTCCTGTATTATTTACTGAAGCAAAAAGAGATTTTCTTTTTCTTTGAACGCCTTTAGGGAACGTGTACTTTAATCCTCGTGTAATCAAGCTTCATGTAATTAAGATCCTTAAGAGGACACGGAATGATCTGTCTTACCAATATTAAATTTGCCAACTTTGTGCACAATTTAAACAAAAATCAGAGATATTAAAACCAAATTTTATTCACAGATTCCTTATGAGTAAAAATGTTGATTGATTTATGGGTTTTGTTGTATCTTGTTCTATTTAATGTCTTTTTATTAAAGAACGCAATATAAGTATGCAGAAGAAGGTGCAAGAAAGAAACAATTCAAATGTGGTTTGAATATCTCTTACTGATTCTGATGAGTAATGTGCATAATGTTGTTGAATATAAAATTTGTAAGATACACAATTCCGTTTCCTCTTAAAAAGGATTCTGCTCATTTTTCTACAATCCGAAATGTAGAATTGCAAATGTACATAAATATATCATAAATACGGTGTAACATTAGAAATGATGTGCATATTTTGGGAGTATGCAACTTAAAAATAGCGATACTATGGGTGATATCAATTCTTGATTGTGCAAGGATTAGAAAACAGTATTCTTGTAGCAGCAGGATACTCTTTCATGTTTGAGACTGTGAAAGAACGTTACCACTGTATTTTTCTACGCTCAGTATGGACATTCGAAGTCTTAATGTCTCCTTTTCTTCTATATATTTAATTTTCTTGTTAATGAACTTACTCTGATGTAAGATGAAAACATATCACCTTTGGGTTCATTTCTTAATCGTTCACTCTATACCTATTATTTTTCAAGCAGCGTGTTATCCGGTTGCTGCGATTTATTTATAACGTATACTATAAAGATGTAAAAAGGAAGAGTATTGCCAAACACTTCTTGCGCATGAAAGAGTTAAGAGAATTATCGAGGAAAACGTTGAATAATATACATATATATATACATAATAAATTTTCTCTTCCTAAGGGAGAAAAAAGCCAAAAGCTAGGGAACAGCGTGAACGGTTCACCTTTCGAAGATTTTTTAACTGATAAATTAAAAACAACCGATGATAATTGCTCTGTGAGATCAAGTTGTACATATTACTGCTTATTGTATCGCATAGTTGTTCGTTGCTTCAGCTGAACCCTTTACGGTCCACTTTTATACATGTATAATGTCAAACAATCGCTTTATTATGTAATTATTAGTAATGTATTATATCAACTGTATATGCGTGAAGTTCTATAACAAATCTTTATTTGTTTCATTCTATTTGTGAATATATTTTTAACCGGAAGCGTCATTTTTTAGAGAGAGTGAAAAGGGAAGAGGACCGCTAAGGGCTGAGCGTCTGGTACCTTTTAACAAGTACCAGGAAAAGGACGAAGAAGTCTCACAGAGTACAGTACAAGATAGTTAATCCTCTGTCGTGCAACAAAAAAAGGAGAATCCCGACAAATTTTTATGTTTGTAACACACGAAGCTGTTTTGCATGTCATTTCACATCTACATACACATACCACACGTACGTGTCTCGTGAACGATTATGTTTTCGATGTGCCATTTTAAAAGTACTATAATTAACTCGAACATGCATCTAGAAATAAGAGACATTGTTGGATCGAGCACATGACCAAAACTCATAGTCCAATTGTTTAAGTTTATTCACGCTTTGATTAATCCTTTGCGATTCAGTGTTGCTTTTGCAGTTTGTCAAGTTTTAGAATATTTTATTTTGTACTAGTTTTCATTATTATTATGCTCATTAACCGTAATTTATCATATTTTTCGAGGAAGTAGAATAATTGAATTGTATACATATTATTCGGTGTTAGTTTGGTTCTTATGAAGGTGATTCGCATAACATTTCACTACTTAACGTTGATAGTACAACTTCCTTTGTATGCTAATTTGGCAAAATGCAACAAATATATTGTCAGTAACGATTAAGTTGAATGTTTCTTACTGTACAACAATATAACGATAAATATTTTTTTTGATTTAGTAAAAATTTTGTTTTCGTACTAACTTAAAATGATTATTAGTGATTCACATGGCATATAAATTATATGATGTAACGTGTTAACAATAATGTTATGGAAATTTTTATTTTCGTATAAAAAGATATTTTTGTTGGTCCATTGAAATTTTTATCTGGTATTATTAATAAATCATAGGGTACAGAACATGTTGACCCTTTGAGCATTATACATGTATAATGCTCAAAATACAGGAAAAAGAAAAAGGTAACAACTTTGCGATGCAATTTATCCAATTGATGAATATTGTTCCGATTAATTTATAATACTGAGATCTACTTTAGTAACACGTGATGCTCAAAGGATTCAATAAAGTATAGCCTAAGTGTTTTCCTAATTTCATTGATACAAACAAGATTCTTATGAAAATGTTACACATAATTTGTCAAAATAAAAAAATTTTGATTGTCAACTACATGGAATCTAAATACAACTACCGTTACAAAAGTGATAACGAAAAAGTAGAATCGCAAAGGATTAACATAAGAATGTTTGAATTTTGACCACAAAAATCTAAACTCACACTGAGAATCTGCAAAAGTTACACATCGATTGTCCATTTGCAATGTTTAAATTTCCGCGAACAATATCGACAATTCGACTATAAGTAGAGTTCTTAGAGAACCGAATGTTATAAATCTGTAGTCCTTAAAAAAAAGATCTTCGAGTTTCACGCACTTTGCAGCAGAAGCTTACATCTTCTGGTTTTGTTAGCACTTTGTGCGCGATCATTCTTGTACATATATATACAAACTTTTTATTGCGATTCAGTAACAAGCAAAAAAGATATGTTAACGATAGTTCAGCAATTTTGTTGTCAATCCTTATGTTGCGTTGAACGGTAAATCTTTTTGTTTAACAAGACGAAAATTTGTTCGTCAAACATCGCTTCATCCAGCCAGAACAAAAGAGGAACTCTTAATTTCATTCCAACAGGCGCTAATATAATTTTATCGAGATATCTACATGATCGCAGCAATTATAATCATATTTTTTCTTTTATTTAAGATTGAATACAGAAAGAAAAGACTGCCATTGCATTCTTGATATCCAAACATGCGACAAGTATTTTTTGCGTGCTAATCATCAGAATTGTCCATGTAAAGCGCAATTTTTAAAGTTTTAGATAAAAGTGTTGCAATTTAAACTTCAGTTTACTGAATCCTTATACATTGAAGACTTTTCAGTTTTCTTGTCGTTTATTGTTTTAGAAAAAATGTACAAGTACTCATGAAAAGTTACATTCTAACTCGGATTAATTGAAAAAAATAATTTTATTTTATTATTTTTTAAAGTAGTAGTTTAATACATACATAATTTTAAAACACCCCTTATAAGTATGGTTGCGGTTTAAATGAACAATTCTATACTTGTTTTTTGTCGAAAGTACAAAGAGCTGTGAGATATTTTAACCGTAGCTTTATTTTTTAATGATTTTTATATTTAATGACACATGATATTTATAAAGATCATATTTTGTTAATAAAAATCTCAAGTTGAGTAACAAAATGAAATATAGGATTAGGGAAACGCGCGCATACAGTAGGAAATAACAGAAGGAAAGGAATACAGCTTCAATTTTTAAAACGCCAAGCGCTTTGTGCTGATTCGTATTATCGAAAAAGAACTATTTACAGTTCGGCAGAACGATATTAAAAGTATGCGATTATTATCAAGGAAAGCCTGTGAAGATAACAGAATATGAAATTCAACTTTTATGACATGAAAAATTGTTAATAATTAATGATCTTAATGAAATCGACGAAAATCTTTTGTAATGTCGAGAGAGCATTATAAATCTAATGACATCTATTGTAAGTAAGTATTATACATAATAGCATATATTTAGAATTATGCAATGAAACACATAGTTTTCAGTATTTAATAATTCTCGATTTCATTACATAATTTTTTTCATTCCACTCAGAATTCAAATTAGAACATAGGGAAAAATGAATATTAGTTTTAATAAACGAAAGCACCACAAGATTGTGAAACGTTCAATTCACAAAAATATTTGTAAACATCTCGAAAAGACAGCTTGGTGTTCATATTATATTACAAAGTTAATAACAACTTCTCAATGCATTGGAAACTGTCAGTAATATGAGTCAGCTTTTATAATCTTCGCAAAATTATATACTTCCTTTGCATTACCAAGATTTATAAAATTTTTAAAGTACCTAGACAAATGTAAGCAATTCTGCAAAAAAAAAAGAAAAAAAAACAAAAAATGCGAAGTACTGTATACACACTACGAATCTTTTTCTGTGATTTTGCACAATAGCTATGCAGATATTAGAATGTATGGTGTCTTCTTATCAATCAAACACGTTTCAAGAGAAACAAAATTATTGTATAAATTCAAATAATTTGTTTTTTACCAAAAAGGTAATAAGGGAAGAAGGAACGACAAGTAATAACAAGACATTTCTTAATTACTATAATTTATCCGTTTTCGGTAAACAATGTATTATAATGCGCAATTTTAATGAACACAGTATTTGAAAGAGTTTACAACTCTTAGTATGGTGCATATGGCGCCATTTGCACACTAATTACTCGTTACAATCTTTTCCTTTTTCATATGTATTTATACATATATATACATGTAGCATGTGATTTTGTTGTATAATGTACTATTCAAACCTGTTCGTATTTTATTAAGTCGGAAATAGAAATTGCCTGGAGAAATGTGTATGGAGTTAAGGGGTAAGTGTATATATCACAGAATACAGCTTTAAAAATCGTTTCCTCCTCGATCACTTTGTTTCTATACGTTTATCGATAGAATAATTATATATATATACATACATATATATATTTCCAGACGATACACGAGCTAAAATTTTGTTCAGATATTTATATGTTACCCTGATTCTGAATCAAGCGTACAATTAGTTAATTGCTTTAACTGTGTAAGCAGGAATGATTAGTCTTAATAGATTCGAAATTAAATTCGAGAGTTCAAGACATTAACATGTTAATTATTAAAAATGAACAAAATATTTTTCGTTTAAATATTATTATTTAATTTGATATTTCATGTTTCGTAAAAACGTATGAATTCGTTTATTAATTATTACAAAAATAGCTATCAGGGTCATCTTATAAGCGTACAAAGCATCAGAAATCTCGGCAAAAAAATAGAGAAATCAGTTGAGAGATGTTTCAATGACATGCATGATTCTAAAAAATTATTTAATTTTTTTTAATTTTTTTTTTTTTTTTAATAAAATGCACTATTTATAGGATGACCTAATATTTATACGTTATTTGCAATTTTCTTTTGCAATCCCCTCCTAATTAACATGCTGATTTCTACGAATTCTCGAAAATAAACGATCTCACGGATGCTCAAATTTCATGTAGAATCAATTCGAAATTTAAAAGAAGAAACGAGAGCGAGTAAAATAATTGAAATTTGAGTATCATTCCACAAATGATGAACTTGATAATTTTATAAATATTGTACAATTTTATTTTGTATTTCCAAGATACGAATTTTTACGAATTCTAGTCACTTGTGCCTTTATCAGATCGAACAGATTTTTCGATTTTTGTATTTAAAGTCTCTAGAAATCGTTACGAACAATTTAGCTGTTTCTAATGGCGCTCGCAAAAACTGAATTCTTTGTATAAAATCATTTAAAGAGAACGTAACAATTGTTCGTTAATTAAGATAAATTGCATAAAATGCAATTGATTTATTTGTATTTAAAGGAAACAACGAAAAAATGCGAAACTTTACGCAGTATTTAGAATACGGTATAAATCATTGAAAAAACAGATATTTCTATATCTACATAAATTCTACATAAAATCAGTTTTTACGTAACAAGTAGAGTAAAAGAATTCATATTTTATGTAAACAAATATTGAAGAAAAAATTTTTTATTCGCATTCGGTTTGTTGCATTGTACTTTGCATATGCTGAGTTATAAACTATTATAGAAGTTGTAACCCTAATATATATAGGTTTAAGTATTGCGTGACAAGAAAATGTTACTATTCAACTAGTCGATTACAATCATTCATAAAAAAATCGATATCCAAAATATCGTATTTGTCGATATATAAAATAACGTATTTGTAAATATATAAAGTAATGTGCTTACAAATTGAAAACAAAAACTTCGCAATTTTTGCGTGAAAAATTCAGCGTGAAAAGAGAAAGGTATTTATTTCATCTGTTATAAGCATCGAATTACCGCCTTGATTGTAATTCGCAGTATTTGACAATATTTTGGCTCGTTACTGTAGGGTAAAGAATTACTAGATCAGATATTATGCAGACTGAGGCATCGGTAAATGGAATTTCGAAAATATTATTTCATTCGAATATCCATTATTTTTACTTTCATATACTTTGAAAATAGATATTTTTATTTGAATATTGCTAATTGTTTTTAGCAATGTCTCACATATTTATATGGCTGAGAATTATGTAGTACCAAAATAATAGAGCATGTAAGGATCTTAGATGTCTTCCGAATCTCGTTAATATTAGTCCAAATAATACCATGTTTATAGAATTAAAAAATAATCTCCTTATTGTGATGTATTTTACGTTTTTTTGGGGGGATACCATTGATTAGAATATAGCGAGGAAAGCTTGCGTCTTTGATAACTTTTATAGGTCGAGGTTATGTACAATAAGGGTCGCATCGTTCAGTCTTTTATGAGCGGATGAACCCTTAATGCATCTCCTGTTTTTCTCATCAAAAAAATACAACTGTTAGATATAAAAAATGTATTTATAATAACATTTTAAATAATTAAATATTGCTCAATCTAGTTAATGTTCTGTATGAACTAAATATTTTGTTTATATGTTAATTTATATTTTATTCATTTTTAATTTATATTTTTCGGAATACATCACTATTGTATGATTCGCAATTTTGAAACTTCTTCGATACATAAATTTAGTGATCTCATAACATAAACGATATGTATTAACAAATTGCAAATAACAAGCTTTTTATTTAGTACTTTATAATTATTTCAAGATGGATCTTGAAATATATAATTTTTAGATGCCTCATACTGTATAATTTATTTGTTAAATTAAATAAGTATAACAAATAAGGTAAGTGTTTGGACTGAAACTAGAATTCATTAACTATATTGCATATATAATTGATCGTCAAAAGTACAAATTATGATACATATATAAATATAAAATAGTATATTACTTCTTACAAAGTATCAAAATAAATTTTTTAAAATATATAACAATAGAAACAGCGAATCATTTATTTTGGAGAATTATTTTGATTTTATTGCAATTATTAACAATTTCAAACATCTCCATTACTAATTTTAAAAAATGTATTTCATTAACAGTGTATAAGAATGTTTAGTATTCAATTTTTATTCGTATACTACTTTATATACGCAATTCATTTCTATTATAACTTTTAATACTTTTTACACAAACAAAATCGTATTTGTCAAAACTGCTAACATTCTAATCGGGTACAGTTGAAATTATATCGCAAGAGTACCCGATAATTTACCTTTTAAGTTCAAATTCAATTTCATTGTTAAACTGTGAGATTTATATCTGTGATAACAATTTGTATTTCGACAATAAATTTGTATGTATGTTTATATATGCACGCGCGATCAATTTTTTTTTAAAGACTAGATAATGTAAAATGCGCAACTTTCCCTTATATGAAAGACATTTTGACAAGAGATACGCTTACGAGTTATCATTAGACTGCGGAGACATATGCAAATTTGTATTTTTATAAATACTACAGAAATGGGGCACCTAAGTAAAGATCTGTTTCATCCTCTACATACTATAGTGTGTACTTTATTGTAAATACTTTGTACATTTTTGCGTATTTAAATTTCCCGTGAATGCATAGATATCCGTAGTCTAATTATACTGGGATTTTCGTAAGAAAGCGAGCCGTAGATTAAAAGCTCATTGGCGCAGATGATTTTTTACGAAAATCAGAGTATTGTATCTTTGTTTAAGGAAATGTATTTGTTTGTTGTGCATGTGCAATTAAGAATGAAGATTGCAGGCTGTAAGTTTCTTCTCTATCATACAATTTACATGGTAAGCGTGGCCGCAGCCGAATATCGCGATCCCATTATTACCTAACAGAACTGGCGTTTGAAGGGACAAAGTGCAACACGGGCACGTAGACAATTTATTCTGATAATGCATTCCCCAATGATGAGCCCCGTTTCCGAAAATGTTTTTACTAATCGGTTTACTCAGATCTTTTTCTAGAACTTCTACCAACTGATCTCGAATCTGTAAAAGATATAAAACATTTAGATAATTTTGCGTTATTTAAAATTTAAAGTGATATTCTTTAATCTGGAGGGATGGAAAATTGATTTTTGTACTTCTACATTTTCTGTAGTTTGGATGCATAAATATGTGTCCTTATAGGTTACATCTTTATGAATATTTCTAGTAAGTTACCTTTGTTGAACACATTGTATTATATTCGGATGATTCCAGATTACATCTATTGAAATTAATAGCACACTTCATTCCGTGTTGATATAAAAGTTTTGTAAATATC
This sequence comes from Xylocopa violacea, assembly GCA_963969225.1. Classification (NCBI taxonomy): domain Eukaryota; kingdom Metazoa; phylum Arthropoda; class Insecta; order Hymenoptera; family Apidae; genus Xylocopa; species Xylocopa violacea. The sequence continues at coordinate 36,200,493 of CAXAJV010000005.1, read as the reverse complement.
AATGACTGAAATATACTGCAACAAATTAAAATCTAGATATTATTGCTAGACTATGAGTATTTATACCAATTCATATAAATTTAATTAATTAAATAAAATCTAAATAAATATTTGTTTCATTTTCTAAATATACACCATATAAATTTACTTTGGATACTTCATATATATGAATGCATAAAGCAGAAGTAAAATATAATTTACCTCTTATCAATAGGAACATTTGGAATAACTTTCTCCAATTTGATTAGGAGTGTCATGGCAATGTCAGGTCCCTGGTTCTTTGCGATTTCATATATCACAGCAGTCCAATCTATCGACTCTTCGCTATTTCCTTTTTTCGTAGATTTCCCGCAACATAGACATCGTCCCTCTTGTAACTCGTTAATATATGTTGCCACAAGATTCCACTGTTTTCCATCCAACAAAGGTAAAACAATAGAAAGTGCAATATTGTCCCTAGTTTGAAGGCATTGTCGCAGCAAATCATTCATCAATACGCTGTGCTGTTCTGTATACAGTGATAAGTATTCTCGCCACATGTAAGGTACTTTATTACATAAATTCACGCATTCCTCTTTATTTTCGTCTAGCATCTTCTTCAGAAGGGATCTGCCGATCCCCAGGAACTTTGGTTCTACTACTTCGTTCATTAGATACGTGCTACCACAGGTACATCTTCTACAACTCTGTGCATTCACGTTAGCGAAAGCATTCGTCATTTGTTTGATGATATTTTCGTTGTCTGTTAACTGTATCAGTTGCACCGAAACATTTTCTAACAGGGCATTGAAGTAGTATAGTTCTACGCTTCTCAGCACTTCGTACACGAAATTTTTTAATTCGCTCAAGCTTTCATACGAGTCTTTGATAACATCCATCCTCCATTCTACATCTAAAATTACTTTCTCTAACTCTTCTTCATCCATCGAAGATGTAATATTATTAATTAACATGTATATCGCTTCTAGATCTGCTTGTATTCTTTGCGTCACGCCTTTATTCGAATTCAGTTCTTCCTTGGTGTTCTCCTGAACTTCTATTTCATTCGCTGCATTACGATTCGTATCCTTATTTCCTTTTACTTCATTATTAGGATCGTTTGACAAATTGCCTATTTTGTCTTTTTCCGTTTTTAACTGAATTTCCACGAAATTTTCGTTGTTTTGCGAGGAACAATGCGATACAGCGTGAAATCTGGAATCGTCCACATCTTTCAGATCAGAATTACCGCAGTTAACGACAACGATACCAGATTCCAACTTTTTCGGTACTAACTTAGAATTGGATTCTAGTAAAAGTATTAAAGGGTGTAACAACGTCGATAATTCGTCACCTTTAAGTACTTGCAACCTGTTCTCTATATCACAAACGTTACTGACTTCAATATCGCTCACTAATTTCTTTAATTGTACTTTATACACGAGACATATCTCTAGACACTCATAATATTTCCTCTTATTATATAACCGTAAAATTAGAGAATCTAGAAAAGACAGTGTTAAACAATGAAACTCCCCATCAGAGGTCATCAGATATATATTGTTCTCTATAGTTTCCGCGAGATTTATATTCGAAAACTCGTTATTCCATAGTACCACAGTTGCTGTCACAGGATCGATTATGTACAGTCCAGTAGAAGTATATGAAAATAAATACTTCTCTGCAATGACGAATAAATGAGAGAAATTAATGGACTGTGGTAACCAAGTTTGTTCTGTTTGCCTTTGATTAATTAATTTTCTAACATTTGGTCTACATATCGTAACGGGTGGCACAGCTAATGCTTCTTTGAACTGATGCGTTTTCATCACTACACCATTCGCAGATACCTCCCATAATCTGGAACCTGGTCGGGCACAAAATATTTGAGGAAAATTTTCCTCTTGTACCTTACTGTTACCCTCAGTGATGAAATTGAAGGAACCTTTCCTATTGACTAACTTTTCTTCTTTTTGAGTAAGCGGAGAACTTTTATTTGGAGTACGATATACTTTATAAAAACAAGCACCAAATTCTCCATTCCGTGCTTTATTCCCTACTTGCTTATATTGTTCTTGTACTGTATCACATATGTAACAACGTGTCAGCGTTGAAGCTAACAATAAAGGTGAGGAGAAACCAAGTTGCACAATCGCTGAATCTAAATTCATCAATGTGCAGGCTGGTGCTTGAAACATGCCATTAACCTGAAAGCATTTCATGATCAAAAATGGATTTCCTATTGTAGTACTTTCTTCATACTTCAATATTTTTTTACATTAATTTGATGTTTTAGTATGATTTCTTATAAAAAATAAAGTTATATCACTGTTACAGAAAGTTATCGTTATGTGAAATGAAATAGTATTTATTAATATTTATATCTTTCTTTTTCAAATCAAACACAGAGATTACAGACATTCTAAATATTAAAATGAGATCTCACCGTAAAAATAGAGAGCACCATAACAGAAACTTTACCATTTCCATCTCCAACGTATACTTCAGAGCTATTATCGTTCCAACAAAGGCAGTTTATTTGTTCGTGAATATGTTCCGTTGATATGGCTATTAATTTTGGTGTTGGTTTCAAAGATACCAGACAAACTACTCCACGAGTTGTCGTCAAGGCGATTGTTTTCTCGTCAGGTGATATGAGAACACAAGAAACTGCACCTTCCTGTTGTCATGAAGATAAAAGAATATCACTTTAAATAGAAATCTAAAAGATCTATCTCTCATTTTTCTAATTTCAATACGAAATTAATATACCGATAAGGGTATCAACTGTATGAAGGAGCATGGCTTCCTCGAGAACAAATAGATGCTGCCACTGGTGGAGCCCAATATAATATAGTTGGGAGAGGTATTGAAACATGTATACTGGAACATGAACAGATAAGAGCAATTACTTCAATACAAGTTACTACAATTTTAAAGAGAATGTAAAGTTCGAAAATATTCTTGTAATGATTTTTCTCTACAAGTTGTTATAATAGTCTAATTTTTCTGATGACTTGAAATTTTGATTAGCCACTTTTGCACATAATTATTACAGAAAATATACAATGAATTATTGTTGCATAAGGATCATTTACTGCGTTTAAAGAGATACCTTGATTCGTTGAGTCGAATTAATAGGCTTGTAAAGAAGAGGATTTATTTCCTCGTACTCCGACAATACGTAAGGACACTCCTGCATAGTCCGTAAAAATCCCGTGCGTAATTGCGTTACGGTTACAATCGATGGTAATTATTACGCACGGGGATCAAATTAATCGTAATAAAATGCGATGAATTTTGACATATAGGTACACAGTCCACCGTATTCTATACGCGAGATGTATACATATATTTCGTATATCTGGTGGAGCATTGAACGTTTCAACACAGATAGACGTTCTTATCGTTTAACTTCGAACAGTGATTCCCAATTAACTCTGTAGAGTCAATCTTCATTTTTATATTACTTTCCATTACTTTGTTTTATACACTGCATTTTTTTTACAGTAGTATCGATGAATTTAATGTAAAATCGTTTTTATCGAGCAAAGTTTTCACTCAGGTTTGCTACAAGTAGACACGATCTTGAGGAAATTGGAATGAACGAGTAGTCGATCATATAACTATATAATCACGTCGACATTGGCGTTATGCTTTGCTTTATAAACCAGTTGAGTACATAATGTACAGATATACATACATAATTAATTAATACTCCTTTATCCGCTCCGCATTTCTTAGATTTTAATTAGATAGCAAAAAATACAATACGATTATATGCAAAATTATTTTATATCAAAGAATAAGAATATACAACACTGTTCGCTTAATTAGTTACAATATATGTATAAAACGGATGATAAAAATTCAGCGATTATGTATAAAATTGACTATCTCTTCATAAATATGTGTCCTGGTCAATATTTTAATACGAAATAATACATGTTCAAAGAAGTTGAGAAGAGTACGATGTATTAAAAGAGATTAATTACGAGTAACGTCTGTTACATTTGACAAATAAGTTATCAACACTTCTTTTTATCGATTAATTTTTTTCTTTCATCAATTTGGTTATTCCTTCGTGGTTTCTGTGGGAATTGAGAAATATGTTTTGCCATCTCTTTGATCGCGGAAGGTTTTACCAGATCTTCCATGCTTTCCGCCATCGGAAAATGTTTGGGATCGTACGATTTTTTCGCGAACGCTTCCAAATGTTCACTTCTTCTCCCGCCGTAAATTGGACGAATCGTCGCATTGCGTTCTCTGATCTGCAAAATTTATTTAATCACTTTTAATATCGATAACGCAATAATAATATCATAACGATTCATTGTTATAAAAAGTATTTTTTCGTCTCACCTGTGTAACCTTTCCTTTTTCGTGATTTTTGAAAAGAACAGTTTGAAACGAAGTAGCTCTCGATAATTTTTTATTATTTTTTATATCAAAAGTTTTCGATTCTTTAAGTAAATCATCGAATGATTTAATACGACGGGATTCTACTTTACCATCTGATTTTTTCCACTTTATCATAGAAGTAAAGAAATCTTTAAATGATTTACTTCTGTTGAGTTTTTCTTTAGAAACTTTTTCTTCCTTTGAATTCACGGATGTTCTCTCTATCGTATTTCTCTTGTGATCGTTTTTGTTCCTTTTTAAAAAGTAGGCATTCACAGCGTCCGGTTGATTTTGTAACTTGATTCGAGATCGAGTATAATTAAAAGAAGAAGAATCGAGATATTTCTTCTCTTCATCTTCGACATTTGTATCAACGTCCTCTTTTAAATCACGTTGCACATATCTTTCGCAGTAACCCTTTTTATTCTGTCCTTCATTCGCTTTAAAACTATTTTCTTCTTTATTCGAATTTTCAAATACCAACTTTTTTATGTGACGATTTTTACTACAATTTTGTGATAGAAGTTTTCTTTTTATTTCAACGTTCGGACATAGAGGCAGATTACTCTTGGCAAACGCTTCTGGTTTAGCAGTTGGTCTCGTTTTACGATTTCCAGAAGCTGCATCACTGATTTTCAAATTTGAAACTGAAGTTTCTGCTCCTACAGTTTTCACTTCGAAGGAGTAATCAGAATTCAGGTTCGAGTAATCGTTCCTTTTATAATACTTCGTGAAAAACTCGTTGTCCGCTTTGCAAGTAACGTTCTTCTTCTCCAGAGAAGCGATCAATTTCTTCACGAAGTTCTGTGACTTTTGCAACGATTGTTCTTTGTTTTCTTCAGAAATCGGACCTCTCGCGACACTTTTTTGTTCCTCTCTTAAATTCTCAGCGGTGTAAGCTCGATATTTATTTTCGATAACAAAAGGATTTTGATCGTTGTTTACCATTTTGTCGAGAATATCCGAGGTGGATTTCGAACGGTTGCTCGTTAATTTTAGCGCCATCTTTTTCGTCACTTTTTTTCCTCGAATGTAAGCTGATCGATGAACGTATAATTTATTAATGTGCCATTCAGGATCGATCGCGTTTAGTTAGACACTTGAGACTGAAGTGACGGAGATACTGTGAATACATAATTTCACGTTTGTCATTGCCAGATGGTAAATATAATAGAGGTCGAGCACCGGTGTATATTTTGGATTGTACGCTTCATTTCAGTCGTTCTTGGTGTTCTTATGTTTCTATGTCAACCTTAATCATCTATATATTCGAACGATGATACCACGCTTAATGAATTTATTACTTATCGCTCCATAAAAATCGTATTTATTCTTATCGAAGTAAGAGATCCTTTTAATGCTCTGTGTGCAAGTAAAAGGGACATTTTGATGTCGCTTGGCTCGACTTAGAACGGATATTATCGCGCCACTGCTAATCATTCTAATAAAACTGATACGTTCTGCGCGAGTGCAGCTACGTTCTGCAGCTGATAATTAGTTGGCATGACAAAACGAAAATGGTTGATCAGAAAATCCGTCTTCGTGTTTGTTGTGTCATATACATTAAAAATTTTCATTGAAACTTGCAATTTGCAACCCCTGAATCAGTAAATATCAAAGGAAACAACTCGCATAATTATTATTGGAGGACAGCATGTTGTTTCTTATTCGCATCAGTTATATATTGGTATCTGTTCTGACCGACGCGGAGGAACAATAAACGTGTAGTCTTCGAAAACTGAATTTCTGACGCGTTCGTGACAAAAGGGCTATCTTTCAGATTAGGCGGTTCTTTGGTTTCGATAGTTAACGCTCGCGAACCTTGACCGCTTTAATTAAATTTCGGACTTTCAACGTCCTCAATAGCCGAATCGTGTCATAAACGAGACATTTCCTCAGGGTCAGTCGCACACGTGCATGGACTGTTTTTGTCACGGGTACATAACGGTACAAGCACCTTTAGGAGATTCTGAAGCATTTCGAAGGTCCTAAAGCGTTGCTTCGGGTCGTTGTGTGTGTGACTGCGAGAGAAGGGATAGGAAGAAAGGAGAGGGAATAATCCACGTCCGTGCAGGTATCTTCTCACCCTCTTGAAGCGAATAGGACGAAAAGAGGTGGAATAACTCACGTCCGTGCAGATATCTTTTCACCCTCTTGAAGCGAATAGGAAGAAAAGAGAGGGAATAATCCACGTCCGTGCAGGTATCTTCTCACCCTCTTGAAGCAAACGCGCGCTTCGAGCGGGTGTGGACGATACTCGAAGGGTAACACACTGGTAATTTGAGTCGCTTGGACAAATGCTAACAGTGTTCACACCCTGCACGATAGAGAGAGCAACGGACGAGCTCCCGAAAAGTTATCGTTCGAGAAATTCAGTCTTCAACGCTATCTAATTTACATTTGGAGCTTTTTTAAATAAAATATTCAAGTAGAAGCATCCGATTTGCAAAAGGGTGAATTTAAAGTGCCAACACTGTAACGAATAGTCATTTGTTAATTATTAATCACGGTTGTTTCAGATTAATTTTAGTATCAGTCAATGTTTTAGTAGATAAGCAGAGTTATGTAATTATGCGTAACATTTACCTGTCCCTCCCCATAAACCACCCTTAAATTAATTATTCGAGTAACTCTATTGTCTCTTACATCGAACATGCAACTGCATATAAGCACGCTTGTGCAAGATTGCGGTTAAAACAAGCCGCGAAACGTGATAACAAGTAAAATCGATTGGAAAGTTCAAAACGTTTCGAGGCTGGTTCGTAATTAGGTACGCAAACAGTTATTGACCGAATTTGCCAATTACCTAACTTGCCAACGCCCAAGGCAAATAATTCCACTGATCTGATATTATTACATAGTTACAATTGAAAAAGAAACAACGACTGTATTCGGATGAAATGTCATATGTTCACTCTCGACGTGACTTTGAATATATTGGATTGGCAAGAAAGCGAATTTTAGACCCTAAACTAATGGCTACAAACAAAATTGTCAATATCAAAAGGAAAAAACCATAATCGACAGAAGTCTCTCAGAATAATCGCAACGCTATCTATGCGCGAACGCCGAAAATACTTTCTTGCCAGTCCAATAGATTCGAAGACCCCCATCGAGAGTGAATACATGACACTTCATTCGAATACAATCGAATACAGTCGTTGTTTTACTTTACACACGCCTAGCCATGCAGAAGTCGCAAACTCCTGCATTTGCCACAGAAGTAACGGCACTTAGGGACCATTGTCTAACTCGAGCAACTTAATTGGGACGTCGAGCAAGCTCTCTGTGGATCACGTGCTTTCTGCCTTTCTCTGTACCCACGCGGATTAGACGTGAAAGTGACGACATCCAGAGTGTATACTTTCTTCGAGCACCAGCAGTGATACGAAGAATTCATACCGTTAACCAATGGTGGGAGATTAGGAGGTGGGGAGTACTCTTCGGATAGCGTGGTCTCGTTTTATGAGTCTCGTTCGAACACTTCGCCAGGACATCGCGGTGCATCGGAGTCGTGTTATCCGACATAGAAAAAAAAATACGAACCTTTCGATAGAAAATCATTTTTTTCTTTAAATGACAAATCTTCAATTCTCTCCAACGATAACTTCTTCTTTTTTTTTCTTTTTCTTGGAATCGTTCCAACTTATTGGAGAACTTTGATGGTCATTTAGAATGGTAATGCGATCGCGATTGATTTACTAGTGTTACTTATGGTGAACAGTTACATCGGGTAATAACGGGACAGTAGAGACAGAAGTGAAGATGTTTTCGATGCGTTACAGGTAATACTATCAAGCAGTGTAACTGCGGGTATCGTAACTTGGGTAATGGTTCGTTAATGACCTTGATTACTACTGTGCTTGGTCACTTCACGTTGTTCAGACAATTCGAGCGAGTTAAATGGAATGAAAAGTGGTGAACGCGCGTACGACGAAAATGGGGCGGTTTCGCGCGGTCAGTGGTTTTACGCGGGGTTTTGAATAGTGTTTAAGGAGGAAGAGTGACAGAGAGTACGTGCTCGACGTAGAGCATATTTAATCTAATTTTTTTTAACTTTGTCCTAATTATTCTGTCTTTCAACCCTTTGCGCTTCGAATTATTTTTCAGTTTTGCTGCCAACAACTGCATATCGTTTAAAGTGTTTTATTTGAAGTTTACTTCGAGGGACAGTTAATTGTAAACAATTTCGTTTACTAATTATATCAAATACAGCATTATATATCTTTTAAACTTTGTTGTAACTTTTATTTATGAAACTTATGCTTTTTTCTTTTTTATTTGCCGATGATCGGCAAACGAGTGCAAAGTATTAATAAGAAATTACATAGTTTCGAGAAGAGTGAACTCACTTGTGGAAATTTTGTTGAATTTTAATGGGATTCAATGTGGTTTTAGATTCCTCGGTAACGATAGCGCGTTGCGAAATTGATTTATGTAATTAGTGGAGGAAGAGCTTGATGAAAGTTAATTGTAGCGTTCAAGGATGATCTTTTTGATTATTTTTACCTTCGATTGCTTGTAGGATTCATTACATAACTGAAATTGTGTATAAATATTGTCTATGTTAATACGTAAAATACGTTTTACTATTTAAAAGACTTTAGAACAGCGTGTTCCACAATGTTTAATAATTCGAGACGCAAAGGTTCGCAATATCCGCAGTTTTTATAATCACGCAGAGCTGCTGAAACTTTGTTGCGCTGTGAATGTAGGGATCAGCTAAAAATTACGGGGCATAGAAGTGAAAGCGGGTTTCCTTTCTAATGTTCACCGAACTGAAAGACGAAGAAATGTATTTCGTTCCCTTTTATGTATACGCGTGGAAAGTGATATTACTCGGTTACAATTAAAGTCAATGGCCAAACATACCCTCTTAATTAAGTTCGTAGAATTTTGTTTTTACATTAATCTGCTTTTTTCAACAATGAATGAACGTACATTGTTATTATGTTGCATTAAGCAGATGCACTGTTACAATTATGTTTTATTAATCCAAGGTAACAACTGTTGATTATTTATTAACCACGTTTCCGTTTTAATTAATAGAATGAATCAACAGCTGCAACTCGTCTTGATCCATGGACTTTCTCGTAGGCAGGGTGCCCTTCGAAGATATCTGTGTTCAGGTAATACGAAGAAAAATTAACAGATGACGACCTTCTTGCATCGATTAGAATAATTCATCTCATCTTTACTAATAAGCTGTATTGATACAACGTGTATGCTTTTGATCGCGCGTTATGCGAAAATATTAACTTCGTTCTGTGTCCACGTCATGAGCAAAGAATTGTTACATCGAGTATTTACAATTGGTCTGTTTCGAGTTCAATGGAGTGACATAGATATGGAATATAATTCTCATTTGCTCTTCACGCCTAACTTGTTATATTTTCAAGCGCCAAGTTTCTAAGCGTTAGTTTTCCAAACGCAAGTTTTCTAAGCATAAGTTTTCCAAGTGCAAGTTTTCTAAGCATAAGTTTTCCAAGCGCAACTTTTCCAAGCGCTTTTAAGCGCCCACAGCTTTAGACGCCAACAGTAATCAAAAGTTTAACCACTAAAGTACAAACACGGTGGATACATTCGATCGGTATTCCACCCATCGCTGCATCCTCCTAAAAAAGACGAGTCAGACGCTTAAGCGTCTCCGTGTCGCTACGTTGTCACGCGATCTACCTTGATCTTGAATTCAAGTCGCATCCACGGCTTCCACGATTTCCATTGTCCACTGTCGTCTGCGTTGCAGGTGCGGTGACCCCGACCAGGGACTGCGTGATCGATCACGATGCAACGATTCAGGCGAGACCGTACGAGGAAATACCAGGACCGAGACCAGTGCCAATTTTGGGGAACACCTGGCGACTGTTCCCAGTGATTGGCCAGTATCAGATCTCGGACACTGCGAAGGTATCGCAGATGTTCTACGACGAGTACGGGAAGATCGTCCGTCTGACTGGTCTGATAGGTCGACCGGATCTATTGTTCGTTTACGACGCCGATGAGATCGAGAAGATCTACAGACAGGAAGGCCCGACACCGTTCAGGCCGTCGATGCCTTGCCTGGTGCATTACAAGAGCGTCGTCAGGAAGGATTTCTTTGGGGATCTGCCTGGAGTCGTTGGAGTGTACGTAGATGAGCGAGAAGTTGCAAATTGATCGCAGTACCAATGGCTAAGCAATACGTAGTCGTGTTAAAATACTTGGTTCAATTGTCCTTGCGACGAAGGTTCGCACAGTATTGGCTTCTTAGGCTGTTCGTGTTAGTCTTGAGGAGACATACAACGCTATGGCCCATCTGAATGTTTAGGCAAGGCCTCAGAAAGAGCGATGCAATGAGGATCCGATATTTCTTACTTAAATGGTTCTTTATTGAAAAGATGCAGTTCTTTGATGAACCAGTTTGAGAACCTCTGGTGTATCTTCTCAATGAACTTTTACGCTGGAAATGTCGATTTTGTTGAAAAAGATGGAAGGATTAGTAGGAGGTGCAGTACACTCAGTGGAACACCGGAGGATTCGTACTAATAGCACTAATAAAGGTGGTACACGTAGAAAAATGTTATGATGATGCTTTAGAATGCCTACTTGCAAGGACAGTTGTATTGAGGTGGATTCTCGCTTGAGATCGCAGTTCTTCTTTCGACTCTCAATATTTGCACAGCACATTTTCACTTATTCAACAGCTTATAGTATGTGACATAAGCCTTACGCGTTTCTTACATGCTCGCGTCTATTACAAGCGATCTCGACTTCGTGTTGCTTCGAGTCCATACTTCATCGAGAGTACCTCTGTAATCAATGTTTAATATCGAGTAACCGTTACTAACGCTTATAGCCATGAATTCATAGAAATTGAAATTAGATTGGTATCTGAATATTAATCTAAACAACTATATGCGATCATGATCTCGCACAACGTGTACAATCGTTTTGCAAATTTATATAATCGCTATTAGCATGATACGCTAAATATCATGTTCTTCAAATAGTCTTCGCGCAAACTCGCGTCACGTTGAATAGCATCCTGAATTAGTCATTCATGAATGAAGCGTGTTACGTATATACACGGGAAGACTATTAAATCTACTTTCCATCGTTATCCAGCTACCAGAAACGAGCCTTCGAAGTCGACCTTTCGTTAGTCGCATGCGGTCTTCCGCAACCTTGAAACGTCGACCTTCTAAACCCGCGAGCAAAGCGAACGAGACAACACGTGCTTGGCGAGTGACATAATAGAAAATATTTGCGATTCCTTGCAGGCATGGCGAGCCATGGCGAAAATTTCGTACGAGGGTCCAGAAACCTGTTCTCCAACCGCAAACGGTGAGGAAATACATAGGACCCATTGAGGTGGTCACTTCTGACTTCATAAAAAGGTGATTCTCCCTATCTTTTCGCGCGTTCAAGTTATTTCAACGAAGGTCACAGTTCTGATCATTTTTTAATCGTGACAGAGGATGGTCTAACGCAGGGGTTCTCAACTTTTTTGTGGCGCGGGCGCATTCGAGATTGCAGAAAATAGTGGTGGGCGCATTCGAGACCGCAAAAAATAGTGGTGGGCGCATTCAAGATTGTAAGAAATAGTAGCGAGCGCATCCAAGATTGCAAAAAATAGGGACGAGCGCATTCGAGATAACAAAAAATAGTGGCAAGCGCATTCAAGATTGCAAAAAGTAGTGGCGAACGCGATGACAACTAATATCATACAGCTGATACAACAAAGACGCCGATTTCGTTATTTCAACACTTTGCCGCAGGCTCATGTAAATAGCTTCGAGGGTGCAAGGTTGAGAACTCCTGGACTAATGTGCTAGATTTTTAAAACATTTCTCAACTCACTGTGGGTCTAAAAAAGTATAGTCAAGGTAGTCCAATAAAGATAACGATGAGTAGTCATTCAGCTAATTGCAAATAGATTCAGATAGCAGTAAATGGTGGATTGAAAAAATCCGTGAGAGAACGTGACGCACCTACATACCTGAATCTACTTACAATCAGCTAAGTCATCGTGCACCATGACCTTTATTTCCTATTCGAGATTCTAGAAAGTCTAGAAATTTAACCCTATGAACTCTGCTCCTCCCAGCTCATCCTCCAATATTTTAGCAATATTTAATTCCTATTGCTAAAATGTGGAATAATGCAGAAACTAATATAGTAAACTACTAATATAATATAGAAACTATTGCTAAAGTATTGCTCTTTCAGCAATAGTTTCTATTGCTAACGTTGCCCAGCAATAGAAAGTTTCCATTTCAATAGAAAACTTGCATGGGGAAACATACATTTCTCTAAAATCTGCGGTGGAATAAGTTTAATCTCCTTCAACGATGATGTCCCCTCAGAAAAGGGTTAAATTTCATTTTTGTCACGGATATTATACATGTAACGTAACTGTTTATAGGATGCAAGAGATCAAAGATGAAGATGGAGAACTTCCAGCGGACTTTGACAACGAAATACACAAGTGGGCTCTAGAGTGTAGGTACAATATACGAATATTAATTACTGGTTATTTATACTCTAATATTTTTCATTTCAATGAATATCTTATCTATTTGCACAGGTATAGGTCGAGTCGCTCTCGACGTGCGATTAGGATGCTTGGGAGGCACTCTGACCCCGTATTCGGAACCCCAGAAGATCATAGACGCAGCGAAATTCGCATTAAGAAACGTAGCGGTACTCGAATTGAAAGCTCCTTATTGGAGATACATACCCACTCCTCTTTGGTCGAGATACGTGCGGAATATGGATTACTTCGTCGAGTAAGTTTCGCTAAAAATTTCTTGGACACTCGAATTATCTTGAAACATTCCCACGAGAAACATTTTCAAATGAAACAATGTAACGTTTCTCAGAGTATGCATGAAGTACATCGACGCAGCGATGGAGAGATTGAAAACGAAGAAAGCTGTCGACGAGTCCGATCTGTCTCTGGTTGAGAGAATTTTAGCCAAGGAAACGAATCCCAAAATGGCTTACATACTCGCTCTAGATTTAATTCTAGTTGGAATAGATACAGTACGTAGAGAGAAGAAAGCCATTCTTTCGTCTAATCGATCGCAAAATTCAGTTATTCGTATTGTATTACAGATTTCAATGGCTGTATGTTCAATATTATATCAACTAGCTACCAGACCAGAGGAGCAGGAAAGAATTTATCAGGAACTTGTAGAAATTCTTCCGGATCCATCCGTTCCTCTCACTACGAGTCACCTCGACAAGGCTATTTACACGAAAGCCTTTGTTCGTGAAGTTTTTCGGTATATAATTAATTAATAAGCAAAGGTAAGTACTAAATTTTTGGAGATTAAAGAGAGGAAATTCTTTTTGGTTTAGCGTGTACTCCACAGTAATTGGAAACGGAAGGACATTACAACACGATACCATTATTTGCGGCTATAAAGTACCAAAAGGGGTCAGTAATGTATTTTTAATGATCGTACACCTCGACTCTATAATCATCTTACAAGAGCAATTCGATGTTGATGTACCAAGCATCGAATGCAATTTAGACGTTACAATCTATGATTGATCGCAGATATTTTGTAAACACTGTTCAATTATTTGTTTCAGGTGCAAGTAGTGTTCCCGACGGTTGTAACAGGTAACATGGAAGAATATGTGACGGAAGCGAAAACGTTTAAACCGATGAGATGGTTGAAGGAATCTCCTTCCGAAAAATTGCATCCTTTCGCGTCATTACCTTACGGCCACGGTGCACGCATGTGTTTGGGTAGAAGATTCGCTGACTTAGAGATACAAGTTCTACTCGCTAAAGTACGTGTAAACAATATTTACAATGATGTTATTTGTAAACAACTGACGCAGTGAAACTAACGTTAGCTTCTTTCGTTTCAGCTAATAAGGTCTTATAAATTGGAGTACCATCATCAACCATTGAAGTACAAAGTCACCTTTATGTACGCTCCTGATGGAGAACTGAAGTTTAAAATGTTACCAAGGTAGCCATTAAATAATCGAAATAGATACAATAAATATTTTGTATAAATTCTGTTGCGTCGATAGTTTCTGTGTAATTTATTTTTTTAAATTGCGTTTCTATATACGAATTTAGAAAATATTATTTAACAGTGGCAGTGCAGTTCATGGAAGCTGTGGAAGCACTGCTTCCTTTATATTTTTTAAAATATAAATAATAAATACATATCGTCTATACATATTATTATTGTCATGTATTGCATGTATTGCATAAACTGTTTATTTTTGTCACTTTTAGTATTTGTTTGTCATTTTTATGGAAACACAGCTTCCTCTGTTAGCAAATATCACTATACTGTTACCTAACGATGAATTTTAGATTTAAGGGTCCCTTTGGGGTGTACATAGGATTGATGTAATACTCTAGCCTCTCGTGGTGATATTCTATTTTGTAACGTTGTAAAATCTGAAACAAAACGTTGCTTTTATTATAGGTACATTTAATATGTACAATTATAGTAGCAGTATGTAATGCAGTGCATTGTAATAAAAATAAATTATTACTTGTAGTATTATTATGTACATAAAATATGTTTTATACCTAATTCCTTGACACTGAAAAATTACAAAGTAAATGTGATACAAATAAAAAGAATTATTTTTAAAGTCAAAATACTTCTATCAATGTGAAAAATTGGTAATCGAATACTTTAATTCCATTTTTATGATCGCTTTTTAGTCCCTTGCTTTAACACTTGTTTTCCAATCTCCTCTGAGAATCATTTTCTAGTAAAACTGGTTCATTCGTTCAGGTGAAAGTAACAAAGTTGTAAACAAGGACTGCATGCATAGTAGCTCTTCTAATGATATTCTTATTGATAGGATTAACATCCTCCTTGGATCACATTTTTTTGTGCACACGATGATGTAATTATTAACCGTTATGTGTAGGCTTCTTTGCGTAATTGTTCAGCCTTCATCCACTTTTCCATACTAATCGAAACAGTGCGTATATGTATACAAACCAGAAGAAAAGAGTGAAGAAAACGTAATTACGTGTCTAGCAGTAAATACAATGATGACCAATTATGACCAATTGGACCTCGTGTTATCTTACCGGATAATTCAAATTAAGGACATTCAAATAAAATAATTACATCCCAGTTTCGTATTATTCAGGTATATAGCAATCTCCTTAGAGCACCATAATATCGTCAAGTGACAATTTAATGGTACCCTAAAGGGGGACACCGTATCCTCCGAGGAGGAACGAAAATCCAGCCGACCGGATAAGCCATTTATTGTTTCGTGGGCATTCACTGCGACCGCTGAGAAGCTAACGGAAATTAAGTTAAGCAAGAAGCCTGCAGCATTAAAATTGTAGGTACACAAAGAGAGGGCTTCTCCCTTTCCTCGTGGTGCAATCAATCGAAACGCTGATTCGAAGAAAGAGGACAAAAGCGATGTGCACATTCCAATTTTGTATGCAAAAATGTTTTTAAGAAATATTTTACAAAAAAGTGCTTCCAATAAATTCTTCAACTATTCAGTTGTCGATCGGAACAGGATTCTTGAAATTTATTTAAATATCACATGCGGTGACATTAGCATGCATTATCATAGTTAGTGGCAAATTATGAGGGACGTGACTTTTCACATTTCAGATCGAAAACAAATAAAAAGTAAACTTGTTCTTTCAAAGGATCGGGGCGATTCGTTTGGCGATTTAAAAACAGATTCACGATAAAATTGAAATTACCTTGCTAATAACGACAAGCATCTCAAGTTCAGCGAAACGTCGACCGAGACACATTCTTCTTCCATAACCGAATGGGAGCGACGCGAAACTGTGACCAACGCCGTCGCTTTGCAACCACCTCTCCGGAATAAATTCGTTGCTTCGTGGAAAGTACTTGTCAAGATTACTTATCACGTAGTGCTGGAATACCACCTGTACCTGTTTTTTTTTTTTTACAAACGAAACAGTTTTTGCTACACATATACGAAACACGAAGAAGAAAGTAACGAAATCAAATATTTTCTTACGCCTTTAGGTACTCGATAGCCTTTAATTACCGTGTCTTTGGTCATGCATCGTCCATTGCCAATAACTACTGGATACATCCTAATCAAAGCAATTATTATAAGTACAATATACGAATGTATAATATTTAATGAAAGAACATAAGTTATGCACTATTCTGTGGTTGTACAACTGATCTTGTTAGTTTAATTATTAACCTTAGGGTTTCTTTGATACACGCTTTCAAATACTTCAGCTTATCCAAATGCTTTCCATCAAGCTTCATGTCTTCGTCTGGAAGCACGTCGCAGACTTCATCGTAAGCGAGGTTCTGCTTCTCAGGATGCAATGCTAGTTGGTACAACGTCGATGCAACTGCACTGGAGGTCTAAGAAATATGAAATTTTATCAGACGTTAGTTAAAGTGTTAAATTGTGATTAGGTACTGTTAAAGATAATTACCGTGTCAATACCAACTAAAAATAAGTCGAGAGAGAGTATCGTCGCTAATTTGGGATCATTTTCTAGAGCCAAAACTTTTTCTAGAAGAGACGGTTCTTTGTCAGAACGCTTCGACTCGTTTATCCTTGTAAGAGCAGCTGCTGTGAATTTAGACGTTATACTGAAAGCAAAAATTTCTGTACTTAAACAATTTCTATTTTTCGATATTTAACTTATTTTATTTTTACTAAATTCAATCGTGCACTGCTTTTCTAATTCACCTTACGATCGTGTCGAGGGCTTTCACGTATTGAAGCCAAGTGGGTGTATTGAACAATTTCCAAAAGGGAATCTTCAGTTCTAAGACTCCCACGTTCTTGAAGAACGTGGTGACCGCGTCGATCAGTTGCTGAGTTTCTACGTTTGCGTCATCGTCCAGGCAACCGAGTCGAACATCCAATGCCACACGTGCGATTGCTACAAATGCAAATACTCTTTCTCACTAACATTTAAAGCAAGGTCAATTTAACGCGTGAATGAATTTCTGAAATTACTATAAATCATTTGCTACTCACACTCCAGTGACCACTTATGAATCTCGTTCAGAAAATCATCCGGTACCTCGTCATTCTCGTCCCGTATTTTATCAATCCTAAAACGATTACAAAAATATCTGTATTGTCTACGTACACATTTACATACTATAATCTAAAATAATAAATAATCTGGGAACTTCGTGACATTCTTTATTCAACTACACGTCGAAACAAACGAAGAAAGTAAAGTTCCATATGAATGGAGATTTTTGAAGACAGTCGATGAAGTTTAAACGTAGTCAATATGGACAAAACCAAACGAGCAGGATGGAGAAAAATTGGGACAATAGAAGAAAGTGAAAGGCAAGATGTGAACGTGAGCAACGTCGTGTAAAATGATCAATGATCAACAGACCTTTGAAGGAATACCAAGCTCGCCTCCTCGATGGCGTTGACGTACATTCTTGCCGTTCGTGGTTGCAACATCACCTTCTGCACCTTGCTTCGGAAATTGTACCAGCTTTCGCCGTGTCTGTAAAAGTCATTTTCGTTAGTTTCCCAAAAAGCAGCGATACAGACCATTTAAAGGAATAACAGATACAGAACTGAGGTCTGTAACCCTTTCCTCTGCTATCTGGTAGCTCTGTTTTTTATTCAACATTCTTGTCTTAATTTGGAAAATGCTATTTCGCAGTAATTAACATTTGTACTGGGAGTTTCGCAATTGCACGTTACGTTTCGATGCATTTGGGTCGGCACAATTTTCGTTTTGGACCAGTTTGTACGAAAGGAAATCCGGACGATCGTAGTAATTAAAAATTGAGACACGACAATGGCACGAATTTTGGTCACGCGAATATTAGGAAATTGGGTCGGTGCCAGTGCAACTGCAGCCAAAGTTGTCATTCAGGAAGCGATAGGATTCCGGACAACCATATCAGATTGTGCAATATTTACTTTCTATCCAGCAACACGAGGCGCGTGAGGTGTGTAACAGTTCGATCAACCCTTCGTTTGGGCAAAACTCGCGACTAGTTTTCCTCTAGGCTCTGACACGAATACCATTTCCCATAACGCACACAGGTTGAGCAAGTGAAAGCTTGGTAAAACTCGTGCAGATACAAGGTTCCATGTCAGCTATTTTGGAGATCTAGATAGAATTACTGTGTAATAACAAGCGGAAAATAAGACATGCAATTCGGAATAGTGGCTAACGTGTACTGTGCGATGATTCTCACGCGTTCCTCTTAATCGCGCGATGTGCTCTTAATAAAGAGACCTATTTACGTAGAAATAAAAAATGAGAAATAGTCGAACATAGACAGTGACAAGCGACATAAAAGTATGCGAAGCAAATCGTAAAGAGCGACGTACAAGACCTATGTTAAATACGACCCAGTTATCCCCACCAATGGAGGACTCTCCCTTGGACCCAGTCATGCATGCGATATATTGTGTGTCTATCGACGATGCAAAATGAAAATTTAATTGAAATATCGAAGAAGTTTCTCTGGTCGAAATAAGATCGATCACGATGTATTTAATTTGGATCGCATTTACTTATTTAATACGCAATTCGTTTCCTTTCGTGTATTAGACATCTTTGTTTGAAAATTCTCACCAATCTGTTAATCGTATCTGCAACACGATGAAATCAAGAATAGGATTGTTTTATGATTGTATTATGTATTTTGCGAGAGTACGATGAAAATGTGTTACGTCGTGTGCAGGAATGGATGTCGTAGCGATGTTCTAACATGATTCTAAGTATGCACGACTTGAACGCTGGTTGAATGTACACAGCAAATATTTGCCACTCCAGTGGTTTGTTAAACGGGAAATTATGCAACACCGCTAAAAGATTCGTAGTTCCAATATTTGGCCATTACGATGGTTAATGAAATCTGCAAATAGGATGGAATTACGGTGACTCATGCGTGAGAGGAAGCATCGCATACTTTTTGCTTAACTTCTATTATTAAATGTTATGTATATCATTACTAAAGAATTTCATCTCTGATACTGTACCATTAGAGTTGCGTAATTGCGACTACGCGCGTGCCTATATTTCTCCATTAACATTAATATATGCTTCCGCTGAATACAGGAGAAAGTTTAGTAAAACGTAGAAAAATCACGACTTGCACGATCCATAATTATGCTCTATTTTTATTACCGCAATTCCACGCGCGGTATTTTCTTTGAAGAAGAAGAGATATTTTCATAAAAAAAAAAGTTAAACGCATAATTATCATCGCGAATGGACCGTACAGTTTTGCGATTACCCATCTGGAAAGTCTACGACTTTTATTCACGAAATGATCCGTTCGATACTCACACAGCGATCACACCAGCGTTCTCGCGGAAAAACTCCTTTCTAAGCACATGCTTGTAGTAGTTTAAGGAGGGCATCGAAGGTCTGTACGGCATCCTCTCTTCTTGCCTAAAGATACGCTCGATTTCGTTCGCGTCGTAAACGAATACCATGTCCGGTCTGCCTAGTAGACCACCGATCTTCACGATGTCCCCATATTGTTCGTACAACCTCTTCGACACCTGATCCACCGCCTGGATCTTGAAGTTACCTGAATCGAACATTTTCAATCAACATTTTAGATCATTCAGAGCTATAAAATGTGATCCGTTGCTGCGAAGTCTTAACCCATTCGAGACGAGACATTTTTTTATCAATGACTGATAATTCAAGTGTAGTTTCAATGCACACACGATGTATTGTGTGACATTTTGCCTCGGAAAATCACAACACTCACGGTGTGTTGCTCGTCTCGAATGTCTTAATCAGTTAACAACTGCGTTCGACGTGTATCACGTCGATAAAAAATTTTATCTCGGTGCGATCGAAGAGTATAATCATCATTGCTTTATCTATTTATAGCGCTACATAAGGGAGCTAAATCTTATTTTACTCGTACCTTCCTTTCTAATATCCTATATATTCGAACTTTCTTTCGTTAGATGACGAAATCGTGTTCACATCAGCATACGTTGAAATGTTTGATAGATTAGCATGGGAAAAATTGTTACAATTTAGTTACAAGTAGTGATACTTTTACATTATGATTTTTGCGTATTAATTTTGATTTTAAGTGACAATTTCGATGATTCATTGCTCGAAATAGTTATTTAATTGCCCATCTACTAAACCAAATGATTTAGTACTTAAAAGAAGAATATTTAATTATCTCAAAAACACTGAATTCGCTAATATGATATATCAAAGATGGAATGTTCCGTTCGCATTTATCGAACTGAACTGCATAATTTAATATTTTTAAAGCAATGCTTTAAAGCAGTCCAGAGAGAGGTAGATGTTCACTTCATTTCCATTTCAAATAGACTTGTACGCATTCAGGATCATCATAATGATCGATCAAAGTCCACAGATTTCACGATCGTGATGTACTACTGGACACAAATTCTAAAAATAGATCTTCAAATTTCTGATGCGTCATGCTTGTCATAAAATAAGTGGTTCCGTAATAACATTTCGAATAGAGAGGTTTAATTATACATACCTATGAATGGTATGAATCGCCAGGTGTTCCCCAGGAACGGAATAGGTTTTGGTCCAGGTATCTCGGAATAAGAACGGCATCGTGACCCATCTTGCTCGACGACTTCTGTCGCCAAACTCTCCAACGTTCTAATAATCCTGCTCGATACGACGGATCTCCTCAATAATTGATTGAACTCAAAATTGAAAATGCTCATTTTCAATCTGCAACGAGTTCAATTAACGACGTATAAATCAGTGTCAATTCATTAGTACAAATGTTACAGAATTGTAAATTTAATTAATTGTAAATTTTCATACTTAACCAGTTAACCGCGGAATTTAGTTTTAAAAATCCCTTACGGAGCGCGTAATTAGATGAAGCAATAACGAGTATACACGTCGAACGCAGTTAACTGGTTAAAGACTTTTGACTTTCAAATGTATCAAAAAATTGTACCCGATTTTACAACTTCTATTAAACGACTCTGCGAAGTCTTTACTTAAAAATGCGAAACTTTTAATTCACGCGAAGAACATAAAATTATTCGTACATTCTTAATCGAAATTACACAAGAATACTTTAATAATTTATAACTAAGTTATCGAAGTATTTCGAAAGTTGCAAAATGGTTAAACAGAATTGCTGTTCTGATACGAGAGAGTTTAACTGCCCAAATCACCAAGGAAGTGATTTACATATATGCATATATGCAAATATGCAAATCGCTCTCTATATGTAATATGTTAATCAGGGCGAATTTAACAATTCGCTTATCGAAATCGTGGCTCCTCTTTCAATCTAGTACGTCGTTAACAATATTATAAAAATTAGTATGTATCTTACACAATTATTTCTTATCGAGATCGTGTCTTCCCTTTTCATCTGGTACGTCGTTAACGATATTATCAAAATTAATATGTCTCTTACACAATTATTTCTTTTTCAGTTGAAAGGACTTCTAACTGATTCGATTTTAAGTTATGGGTCACGATGTTCGAGCGGCAACTTTCGGCATAGCAGACAATCCGCTTTGCGAAAACCGCACCGAGCCCTTTCAAGTGAAACTGTACAGAATAATCGTTTGGTCTGCTCACGATGAGCCTCTCACCTCAACCCGTTCACATAAGTGAAATACGTTTCTTTTGTTACCTTTTATCGCGCTTGTCTTACGTATGTACATTTATCTACATCATCTCTCTTAAATGAAATAAAAAGTTCAACATACGAATTGGGAATACATGCGTGTATGAAAGTGATATTATTTTAATATTATTTGTTTAATTCGATTGCTTTAGCGTTATTTTACATTTGTCATCCTAAATTATCTATACGGTTCTTCGTTTAACTTGATGTCGCGAAGGAGTGGACTAAAATCGTTTCTTGTTCAAGTTGTGCAGTCATCGTGCGTTTATGATACATTTCCAGCTGTTAATTCTATAGTTCCGCGAAAAATGTCGCCAGATAATAGCTTCAGGCTTTCTAATTTGCACTATCCCAGTTCTGTGTCAGGAATAAAGGAAAAAGGCGGATGAAACAATTTCTCCACTGCGACAGGGAAACTCACTTTCAGTATCACTTTGTTGATACGAATTAAATATATTAACATTTAATTCATTATGTGTCGTTTAATCGTATTTAGCTTAAGATGGACGTAAACGGTCATATTTCGTTAAAAATGTTTGACATCGCTTTTAACATTACAATCACAAATATAACCTTAATAAAAGTACGTCGACACTTACCAGAATAAAAATATAATCCTTCCAAATTGTACGAAATAAAATTTGTAACCTGTTTAGAATGTTATTACAATTTATGTCTACTCAATCTACATTTAAAGCTTGCATGCCTCACATTATCACCATTAGTTACTAATTTCGATTTAAATAAACACGTTTTTTATTGTCTATTTCGATTAACATTTAATTTTTCCCACATTAATATTAATATCAATTGTTACTAATTGCCACTAATTATATTAGCTTTGCGAATACGTGCATCATGTACGACGAACCACTTTTGAATGAGAACACTTTCGATCAAGACAAGTGTTCAACCTACCCTTTTATTCTTCAAGAGTTCCCGCCAACTATTAGACATTTTTCAAACGTATTAGTTCCGTTGGGCAAAGACCTACTTTAGGTGGGAGTTAACTATAAAAAGGGGGAAAGCAGTCAGATTTTGATCGAACTGGCATACGCTAAATTTTTCTCTATAAATTATACGATTCTACATTTAACACTACTAATGCTTTTGTACAAATATATTCATAAATAAAATGAGTATATGAAATAAAAAACATATGTTATTAGAAGTTTAAACGAAACTAAATTTGAACTTTAATTTGACTCCTTTCTATATTCAATTCAGCAATTCTATTGGTTGACTATGATTTGGACATATTCATTGGACCACAAAATATCACGTGACTAGCGGAAATTTCAAATATTCGACTGTATTGATTATTCTCGGTCTTTCCCGCCAAACATTATGTTTTATCGGTAAGAAAAAGTAAAATATTTTTTACAAATGTAGGTTTATAGCAGGAAAACAGAAGTGGGGTTTTAAATAAAATTTATTGCTGTCAGGCATATTAACACGAAATTTAATTTTATGATTCGTACCATTTAGATTTTTTCAGTTCTATCGACTTTAATTTATCCCTATACCTATTTACAAGTTTATCCAAATTTGCATCCTCCTGGTTTACTTTTACTCTTTGTTTTGGCTGCAACAAGAAATTTATAATTAAAAAATGAAAATAATTCTTCATAATTGTTTAATTTAATAAATTTATGAAACGCTCACTTTGACTTCTTTTTTATCGGCAATTCTTTGTTTCCTTTTTACGTCTAATTTTTTAACGGATTTTTTCATTTTCTTTTCCTTTTTTAACGTTTGATTATGCACAATCGCTTGAGATTTTAAACTATGCCTCGATCGTAATTTAACTTCACCAGGTTTACCAACCATTCCACTATACAATTTTACGTTCGACTTATCTGCGTCTTCAATTTTCAACTGTTTTGAAGGAACTTCTCCGTTCGGTGTTTCCGCTTTCCTCTTTACTTTGTTTCCCGCCCAAAGGGGATTATTTTCGCGACTCTTTTGAAGCCTCCTCTGTTTAGCGTTCACCATAACTCGGTTCTCTATCGAGAACGATACAATTGGCCTCTAAATAATTAAAGACTTGTATGAGAGTATAATTTTCTTAAACATTGCATCGAAATTATTTATACAGTTAGGATGTAGCATATATTGCATACCCTTTTGGCAGTAAATATATTTGGATTGTTATTTATATTTCTCAATGTTTGAAGCGCGTCCTCGTGTTTCGTAAATGAAACGAATCCGTATTCTTTGGATTTTCCTACTCCTTTAATATCCACGTTTCTGAGATCTCGCATAACGCGTGCCTAGGAAATTGATATTATACTTATTTCCGGAGAAGAAATTTATTTAATACGAAATATTTATATCAATAACTACCTCTCTAATGACTGCTGTAGGAGGGCTGTGACGTTCAACAATTTTTCTGAACTTAACATCGTCGAGTGTTGCTGGTAAATTGTGAATAACGAGCCGTACTCTCGATACAAACATATTTAGATTTCGCAATATTTGAGATTTCCATTGCTCTATTTGTAATCGTTTGGCCATATCCGCAGCTGAAACCCCAAGAGCAGCTGGACTTCCGGCTAATACAACTAAAAAATTAAAATTTATGCAATGATCATACTAAACTAAATTTTTGGAAAAGTTTCCATTATTGAAAAGTATATGTAACAAAAATCCGCTCTTCAAAAATCTACCTCCTTCCTTTATGAGATATAAATTTCTAGAATCTTTTTGCTTATTGTGTTTCAAATTGGCTTTATTTTCAACTTCGTTTCTATCTAATGCTCTATATGCTTCGAGTAATTGATCCTCCATTTGCAATTCATTTCCTGCTAGCAGACACTTTTCTGCAGCCTCCACAGTCTGCAATAAAATTGGTAACAATACTGAATTTTATTAAAAAACAAATTATTTCATATTGTAAGAAAATCGCATACCTTAAATTTAACAAATGCTGTACCCTTTGAAAATTCTGTTAATGGATCTACGCATACAAGAGCGTAATAAACAGGTCCAAATTGTTCCATGTACTTCTTTAATTCGTCATTCTTCACAGAGAATGGTACATTTTTTAAAAACACAGTCTTTCCCTCAGAAATGTCATGAGATTCAAATCGTGGACCTTTTGTTTCATTTATGTCCACTTCTTTCTCTTCTTGGTCTTCATGTTCATGATCACTTTCAGATTCTTCTTTATTTGAATGCTCATTTTCGCTTTTCATATCTAAGTCATCCTCCTCTTTTTCATTACCAAATTCACCATTTTCTATGACAATATCGTGTTTTTCATCTTCCCTATATGTAATTCAAATATTTTAATATATATTTTACCTTTAAATATCGCCACATATGAATAAAATGTATATAACAATGAAATAGCAATTAATAATAGCATAAAAGTTTACTCACTCATCTAATTCTTCGATTGAATTATTTTGCTGTGTACTATCTGCTGCATTATCTTCTGTATCACTTTCTTTTTCTATCTTTACTTTTACTTCATCTTGGTTTACATCTTCAGAACTATTCTGAGCAAATTTATTTTTAGGAACAGCCCAATCAACTACAATAGGTCTATCGAGAAGTTTTTGCAAATTTGCATAATGTATAGCTTTAGCTGCACTTTGGACTTGTTCAAATTGTAAAAATGCACATCCAACATTTTTACCATCGCTTCTTTTCAGAAGTTTGATCTCTTCTATTGCACCATATTGACAGAAATGCTCTTTCAAATGTTCCTCTGTAACCTTAAATTTAACACATTAAAAATTTTAGTAAAGTTACGAACCCATTAAATTAAAAAAAAGGAATACAAATTTATGATATTTCCTTACTTGGAATGGTAAATTTCTCACTATAATTCTTGCTCTTTTCTTACGATTTTTTTCCTTCAGCAATTTCCTTTTTTCCTTTTTTATTTGTATCTGTACCTCCTCCTTAGATGGATCTTCTTCTTCTTCCTTAATTTCCACATTTTTCTCCTCTTCGATTTTAGTTGTATCATTTTCATCTTTTTTTACACTTTCACTTGTATCATGTTCATTAGCATTACCAGAACTTTCAGCATTTTCTAATTCCTTTTTCAACTTTTCGCAATATTTAGATTTTGAAATAGCCCAACTGCTGGTTATTACTCTACCAAGAAATTCTTTTTTATTTGTGTTAAATATCGCTTTCGATGCATCTCCTAGTTGTCTAAATTCGATAAAACAACATCCAACAGGCGTGCCATCTGCACGTTTTGGAAAATTTATGTCCAATATTTCACCAAATGGTTCGTACACCTTTTTTATGTCTTCTGTTGTAGCCTAGTAACATAATCCATAAAAACAAATTAGCTAGCTAAAGTTATAATATTAAATTCTAAAAAATCAAATGGATATTTTATATATTCCAAACAAACAAAGTATTATTTTCTGCGTTATTACAAAAAGTAAAACCAACCTTGAATGGTATATTACGAACAATAATCCTAGGTCTCTTATTATCTTCTACATTATCATCTGCATTTTCTGTCAATTTGTTCGCTCTTTGTATCTTCCTCTTCTTTCTATAGATCCAAGAAGTCTTTTTTCTGTCAGTCCTACTACCTGTTTTATTTATGACATTGTGTTAATTAAAATTTTGATATATGCGATTTGAAAGTCATATTAAATTTAATATGTACATAACAACACACCTTTATTCCGCATATTGAATGTTTCTTTTAACAATACGTGTAACGATGCAATAACTAGTAATAATCACAGTAATTTGTATATTTTAACTTGAAAATAAGTACGTTAAATAAACTTTTTAAAAATGTAAAATTTTCATCTCTGACATACTATACAGTACGCCTACTTATTTTTTAGGTTATGATCATCGCGTGTGATAGATTACTACAGTGGTTCTCAATCCGTGGTCCGAGTAACACTGGTGCTACGTGAAGCCACTTCAAGTGTTTCGACAGAAAATTAAGTACACAATTAAAAACTGTTTTAAAAGAAAATGTTAAAAAAAATTGTTTAATGGGCCAATCCTTTAATGCGCGCAATATCAAAGTTTATTGTTCCTCGACCTGAAAAAGATTGAGAACCACTGGATTACTAGATGGAGCTTTCACGTTTGAGGGTTTGATGTAAATCAAACGATAGTAATATTTGCTTTCAATTAAATGTTCACAAAATTGTGTTCGTATTCGCATCAATTATTAGTTTTGAACGATGTCAAAACTAATTTTTTTCGTTTATTCTAAAATATAATACATATCACATACAATATAAAAATGTTTTAATCAAATATTTAAAACAACTAGTGAGAATGTCAACTTTCCCACCGAAAAGTAACACGATTGGATAATTTATATCAAATTGCGATTTGTAATTTGTGATTTGTTCACGCAAATACACATTTGTAATCATAAAAATCACAAAGTTATATAAAATGGATGAATTAAAACGTCTAGTTAATTGGGGAATAGTAAGCGCACAGCTTAATGCGTGTATTACTTTTTAGAGACCACTGTATGTGACATGTATGTGTTAAATAATGAAGTATGCTTATATTGAATAAAAAAATCAATGTTAATTGGAAAATCGCGATTTTATTTGCCTAAAAACTAATAATTAATGAATAAAGCTGCGACCGCTTGATTGTAATTGAGAAACATGCTTTACTTATAATGAAGCGATTTAATCGAGAAATTAACGAATGGGTTAGACAATTTTAATATATCAGTAGTATATTGATACAACAATAAAATATATTGCCAGTATGCGTATAATCTATCTTTGTCAGATTGGCCGCAACGAAATTTGCCTGTAAGAAAGGTTTTAAATTGGACGGAAGTACAATCGATACTCCAGAATTCGATAGTGGCAAAAGTATGGCCGAAAGCGGATTTTCATTTCTGCTAAAGACAAAACAGCAAACAACACAGTGAAACTATTATTATGACTGAGTTAAAAGTACTTTATTGCCTCTTCTTGTTAACATTTTTCGAGCTGACGTCACAAATCCGACCGTCCTTACATGGCCACAATAATGGTAAGCGTATATTTATGCTATTTTAATTATCTTCAGTTTACGACAATAATACACATTTTAAACGATGTTGGTGCACTATTATTTAAGATGCAATCGGTTGCTATTTACTCAAAACCCACTGTTCTTTTAATATTGCATCGCGTATTTCACGATAAATTTTCATTCTGTTTTTTTTCTCTTCGTGAAATTGAAACGCCTGTACTTGTTTTTTAATAAATATATTGTACCCAAAGTTACTTGATATTCTCTCATTTTAGCGAGCTGAAATAAGAATTTTTTCCATTACCTTTAGAACCACAATACTTTTCATTAATAGTTTTCAAATGTCTTCATATTGTGGACTCATGTTAACGTCATTCATAGTGACAGAAATTTGCAATGTTTATAGTATCACAGCATGGCAAATGAAATTTTAACACGATATTGTCAACTGGAAGATAATGGTGGACTTATTGATAAAAATTTTATGTCATACTTGCTTCAAGAAACTTTGATGATCTAAAAGTACAATATGATATGTATGTTATTCTTCATTAACGATACGAAGGAATCATTTCACTTATTTATTGATAGATCTAAATGTGTAGTGAAATTGTTAAAACAATTGATAATGTTTTAAAGTGATACTACATGTACATAGGTCATCGTATTTATATATTCCTCATATTCTATAAATTAAGTTTTATATTTATACAGGATATTAAAAAAATGATAAAAGACTTTAAGAACTTATAGTACTCACAGAGAGGAATAAAATATATAATTAACACTTTCTGTGATTAAGTGTATAATATAAATTTAGGCATTTTTATAGCATAAAATAATTAAAGATTTTTGCAGCCTTTGTACAGGATGATAATGACGTTCAATATCTTTTGGACAACATACCAATGTCTATGCATAAGGTCAGTTATATTTCCTTCTTTATCTAAATTATGTTATCTTTGTTTTACCTTGGTTTCTAGAAATATTATAGTTAAACCTCATAGTTTATCACTGTTACAGTTCTCAAGTGCAAGCCATGTGCTGAAGAATTTGAAAAAAATTGTCATTATCAGTAACTCATTCTGCCTTTAACAAAGCTAGTTATAAATTAGATAATTCTTCCAAGAACATGGTTTACTCTTAGAAAGTTTAACAATAATAACTGTACGATGCAACATTATGCAAACTTCAAATCTTTGTACAACTTTATTACTGGAATGAATTCAAGTATCATGATAAAAAACAAGAAGTTTTTTTTAATGTCCCTTACCCTCATTTATTGAAAAGTTATTTCTATACTTATGGTTATTTTTTGTTGATCTTTTATAGTATAATTTGTTATATAATTTCATATGTATATATGTGTAAAACATTGATTTTTTTATGTTATAGGATTTTACTAATACAGTACATGGTGCTGGGTAAGCATAATACTCACTAAAATAATGGTGAGTGGAAGTAGGAAAGGTTTTCATTATAAATCTCCTTCCTTACTTTTAAAATATTCATACACAGTATTACATAATTTTCTATTGATGATTTGATTATGTGTAGGAAAAAAATTTCGTAAACATTTGAACATAGCTTGGTTTTAATAAAATTAAAATTCATAATTGTAGGATAATTAATTGCTTTTGTATAATAATACAGAAATCATGTGAACATATTATATGAACATGAAATAAATTTTGAATCTCATTTAGTAGAGTATTCAAACCATTTAATCATTTCATCACAGTACTGCATTAAAAGGACAGCTTTCACATTCTAAACACTGCTTTACTAACTGTGATCACGTCAAACTAATTTTTCTTATACCTTTCCTATTTTCAATTTCCACTATTACAAATATATATAAGAATAATTACTGAATATATTCAAACTTGAAAACTGTATTTTAAGGGATACGACATCAGATGAAGATAAAATGCAAGATTCATTATCATATGTTTATTTTAAACCAAATGTTTTGGACTTCAAAGAGAGGTGTGTAAATTTTGTTATTTTACTAGATTAATATAAATGAATACATATATGATGAAGATATTTCTGTCCTAGACAACTCGGTATACCCCACCAAGAAACTGTGATCTTATTTAATAGGGATCACAACAAAACAATCCATCTTTTATCAATTTCTGGAAATACACGTCATTTCCATTCATCATTCTTTCGAAATAAAGTAAGTTTTGTATAGTGTAAGATTATATAGCTATAACATTTTGAGTGAACTGGTTTTATTTAAATATACATTCATTGCTCTATTTATGCGGTATGAACGTTTCAGAGACGTTTTTTTTTTTATACAACTTCAATAATTTGTTTAGGTAATTCCACCATTGGGGAACACAACATTTGATGTTGTCTTTCTGGGTCGAGAAGAAGGTGATATAGATACGCATCTTCTTATACATACAACAGATGGAACTGTAAAATATCAAGTAACCAATTTATCGTATTTATAAATACATGCAAATTCTAAATATATATTTTTTTTTTAAAGAGTCAAATCCCCTGTGTTTTTAGGTAAAAGGAATTAGTGTCAGTAGTCCGTATCGACTCAGACCTGTAGTGGATGTTAAATTACCTTTAAATGCAACATTTACTCCACTTATATACATGCACAATCCACACGCAGAAGCTTTACAAGTATGTATTTCTTATTTATGTTTCTTCTATATTTATATTCACGTACAGTTTACAATAATGCCAGAAACAATTAATTAAAAAAGATTTACCACAAAAAAGGTCCTGTAAACTTATAAATCTCTATTCCAAAAAGCATCCCCAAATATAAAAATTTAATTTTTATAGCGCTTTTTGTGAGTGATTTTGACTCTCACTCTCATGCGCTATCACGAAGAATTCCAAGAATCTAAACGTGCCACGGACTCGTTAAATACTACACACTGGTGCGAAGTTTTCAGGTGTAACGGAGCATTACTATATCGCTCATTTTCTGCAACAATGATACAACTCCAAATTTGTCGTTTTTATGTTATTGGTATAGAAAGAATTATTTTTAGAAGATTCTGACACTGAATAGCGATATTATAATGCTATCGTCTGAATGCAATATAGTATTTCAATACGATGTATATGCATTCTTATAAAATTATAATACCACAAATCATAAATTTTTAGTTACACCATTGTCGCAACAAATGAACGATACTACTTTCATTTATTACTTATGTCTACTTTTTATATTTTCAAAGGTGTTAGAAGTATACAGTAGTGGTGGAGAATTTCAACTGGAATTGCCATCAGGGGAAGCGGAAGGGTCGCGCGAATTATGGGAAATTCCACCATATCAAACAAAGCCTATCATTAGATTACATTTTAATGCTTACACAGAAAAAAATCATACCGCGTACATTAGGTTTGTTATACATCTATTTGCATATGTTGTCCTCTTATAGAAATATTTACCCCACATATTTATTCTAAATCCAATTATTGACATTAATCTTACTTACAGGCTTAAAATAAATAACACTTCAGAGGTGCTTGTCGTAACTGTTGAAGTTGAAGTGAAAAGTGGGGCTGGTCTTCATTGGGGTGGAAGTTCTGGAGTAATTAATTTAGGTATGGGCGGTTCGCTTCAACCGCCTATTCAATACCCTATCGCTTTAAAAAACTCGGCTAAGAAGCCAATAAAAGTTATGGTAAATACATACAATCAGTTCAACAAATATATGCCCTCACTGTCTATAATACTTATTTTGCAGAATATAATTAGTACACCAGTTTCTAAAGCATTGAAACTTCATTTCGAGCAAGCGGTAATTCCAGGGGATACGGATATACCGATCGCGATTGGAGCATTAATTTATGACTGTATGCTATGAAATTTTGATAAATTATGACGTACGATATGTTTTATATATCATGTTTTATCTTTAGGGAAGACTGGTTTAGAATTACAACATTTTAAAGGGAAATTAGTAATAAAAGCTATAGGTCCCGGTGGCTCTAGTCAAAAACTAACAATACCATGGATAGCACAAGTTCTACAGGGTGGACTAGAAGTAAACGCATCAATTACGCATTACTGTTCTCTCCAATCTAATCAAGCACGAAATTTTAGCGTTGTTAATAAATTTAAATTACCATTAGCTATCACAAATGTCACAATGTCATCGCATGTGAAGTCACTTTTTACGGTACGCCATTTTATTAATACAGAACTTTAAGAAAAATATTTTATCATAATACGAAGAGGATACTATAGTTACAACAAGATATACTTTTAATGAAACGTAATTAACAAATGTTTTCGCAACTATATTCTCCTCTATCGAAAGTATTATAATCTTATGACTTTCAAAGTTTGTTAAAAAATATATAATTATATATATTAACGTTTTATTCCAGATAAAAAATTTTATTCCAAGAGTGATAAAACCAGAGCAAAAAGTTAATATATTTTCTTTACAACTTGCAAAAGATAGGAAAACTGATAATGTGAAAATGGAATCGTCAATTTTAATTCATTCGAATGTTTCTGTGACCGAAGTTCCACTACTAAGTTACGACGGGAAAGTAAGGAAAATCGTTCCTGAAGAAAGAGAAAGTGACGAAGGTACGATGCACTTCGGTACCGTCGGGAGTGGGACCGAAAATGAGGCTATATTCGCTTTGGAGAATCAAAATCCAATTAATATAGATCTACACGGGTGGGGGGTTAATATGCCTGGTGCTGTATTGGAACTGATGGGTTGTCAAAGAGGTCCAGCTGATTTGTTGGATAAAGAACTTCGTAATATAACTGTATGTAGTCACACAGGCAATGTAAGTATCAATATGTATATTAAGCTTATAGCATATAAAATATCTGTCCCCCTTAGCTGAGGTTAGTATTATAGATTTAAGATTAAACAAATTTTGTTTTTTAATTGTAGCAATACATAAAACCCGGCCACTTAGCTATTTTTAAAATTAAAGTAAAGACTCCAATAGTTGAAGAAGATACGATTGTGGGTGATGTATTCGTTAGGACGACTTATGAGAGATTTATTCTACCAGTTTATATGCGAGTCGCGCATGGAAGAATTTCTCTAAAGAAACTTATTTTTACGGATTGTTTTCCTGTAAGTGTGTGTACAAAATATAATTGAATAAATTCTTTATGAATTTTCTCTTATTTAACAATTTCTATACAGGGTTCGATTTGCGTACAACAAGTTAAAGTATATTCGACGTTTGCGAGACCCATGCAAATAACTCGAGTTGCGCCTGTTAATAAGGATAACAGAATAAAATATATTCCTTTAGAAGAAGCATCGATGCCTGTTATAACGAAAGGGGAAAATTACATTGGGTCAGTGAGGATCGAACCATCGGTGACTTGCAAGCATCATTGTTATTTGGGCTTGTCACTGGATAGTAATGGTAAATTAACCATCCTACCATCTGTATTTTAATTTAATGACTAAAATGTGAAATGAACATGATCAATTTGTTTTATCACTTCATTAAAAATTAAATTACAACAATTCTTACAACATTTTTCACATATTTACAAATAAATACTTTCCATTCTGTTACAGCTGGTAAACAATGGTTAAACACTTTGAGCCTCCCATCGCATACGAGAGACTCTGATTTGAACTTGTTAAATACTAGATATACGCGTTTTCTTAACTCAACAGGCGGTCGTTCTTGGGATAATGTTACGATGCGTCTTGATACGACGGAAGTTCGGGGGCACAAATTTTATTTAAATATAAAACCGCAATGGCCCAGTTTATTGACTGGTTTCGGTAATAATAAGAATAAAATTGCTTTAGTATTTCCATTGACGCAAGTTGGGAATACATCCTACAGCACGATTAAAGTATACAATCCAAGTACCAGTCCTCTAATAATACAGTTAGTCATGGACTGGAATTATCCACAAGGGACAAGACTTTATCATTCATTACCTACTAAGTACGTATTTCTTTGGAACAAATATATGTAATTTATTGTAACAAATGTGTATGTATGTGTATAGGTTTAAGTTCACGTGCGTAGAATGTGGATCTACAGTTGCAGAGGAGTTCAAGCTGGAAGAAAGTATATCAGATAGAGAAAGGTTTGAAAGGGAATGGGATGTCACAGTAGCATCGCAGTCGATTCCCCTGTATTTGAAACCGTCAGAATCTAGAACTGTACGAGTATCATACACACCTTTCTCGCCTTCTTTATCATCGGCACTTTTATATATTAGGTAAATTCGATGGATCTATGAAAGTTGTTTTAATAATATAACCAAAATATTCGTTTAATGAGAAATGAATAATAAACCTTCCTTCGTTTTTTATAATTTGTAGAAACAACATGACTATACTGGAAGTATTACGTGTAATGGGCCAAGGAGCAAATGCACAATTTAGATTCGGCAATCGAAAGCCAGGTTCCACTACGCCTTTACTATTCGAACTCGCGGATAAACATCTTAAAGATTGTGAACGTATGTACGTTTCTTCATCCTCGTTCCATCGTTTAAGCAAAATGGAACGATGAGAGCATTCTATCGAAAATTGCAATAATTCGGACAGTTAAACGAGCTACAACTAATTTTTCTTTAATCCAAAATGTTGAATATTCTTTTATTAACTAATTTATATACGCAACACAAACTTTTAATAACTCGATCAATTAAAACGCACTTTTAATTTTTTATTAACAATAGGAGAACGATATAAACGAAACCCGGTTCCGAACCTGACGGTGAAAAGATCCTTCATGGCAAGGAATACAGGAGAACTCCCTATAGAGATCTATGATTTTTATATTAACGGTCTACGCTGCGAAGGGTATGGTTTCAAAGTCTTAAACTGTATGTCGTTTAAATTAAACCCGAATGCCACGAAAAAGGTGGA
Organism: Xylocopa violacea; assembly: GCA_963969225.1. NCBI lineage: Eukaryota > Metazoa > Arthropoda > Insecta > Hymenoptera > Apidae > Xylocopa > Xylocopa violacea. The sequence continues at coordinate 36,165,650 of CAXAJV010000005.1, read as the reverse complement.
GATAGCGTTCACGCCAGATTTCACTTTGTCGCGCGTTGAAAGGAAGCTTCTGATATCAACCAGCTTAGGTTCCGACAGCGACACAGAGAACGGCATGGTGATACTAAATTTACTTGCCACTCTTCCGCCGCACTCCTTAGAGGCTTGTACAGCCGCGCTCACGAGACCATCCTGGGAATACGGTGTCCAATGGGCAGCCGTAAGCCTTTCGTCGATATTATTAATATGCGTACTAGCCATTTCGTTCCTTGAAGCGGATCGGATACTACGTGGAGCTTTGGCCAGCTTTTCACGGGAGAGTCCAGTACAACCGCCTCTAGATTTAAGGCTGTTGTCGCACATGCCCGTGCATGGCCAAGTTCAAGACTCCACCTTATTGAAAGAAAAATTGACGAACGAGGAAAAACAGAAAGCAGTGAAGAAAGAGGAAGCGTACCCGGATTGGGCGTTGATGAACGTAAAAAAGTATAGGGAGAAAGATAACTCTCAGAAGGGATTGAAAATACCTGATTGGTCTGCGGATGAAGAGCGGAGATTCAAGTTGGACACTGAGACGAAGGATTTGTTGCCGTTTAAACGATGCGAGGAGTCGACTACTGCCGAGAATAGTGGTAACGTTATAAGCAATAACACGCTTAGTACCAAGAAAAGGAATGGTAAGAGGCAGAATAACGCGCAAGAGATTCAGATGGAGAACTGCCTAGTGGAGAACGCGTTTGCGGATACTCAGGGGGCTCAAGAAAAGAAGTATAGTGTAAATACATTTACAAAAACAAGCCCCGTGACAAACAGAAAAGGAAAGTCTAATCAGACGTCGAATGTTAAAACGGAAACGAAACTGGTCGATCATGAGGTCCAGGTTGACGCGACGGTTCTTCTGAATAATACTCGAAGTAATAATGGTAAAAGGAAACAGACCGTGGTTGGGAACAGCAATAATAATCATGTGGCATTTAAAAAGTTCGAATCGAATGGTAATCAGAGGAACACTCATCTTTCAGAAGAGGAAACATCGTCTACAACGACAGAAAGCTCAGTCCAAGATGATCCACCGCCGTGTAAGGTAAGGACTCTTAACAAATTCATGCAAATGAAACAGATATGTTTTTTAAAATTAATAATTATTCGATTTGATGTGAACTTAACGAATTACAAAATAATTTTACTATACATATAAATATTATTTATTACAGAATTTTGATCAACCTTGTGGAAAGTCCGATAAATTACAAAGAAAGCCTGCTACCAAAAAGACTAAGCCTCAGTCAGCTTCTGTGCCATGCGTAGATTATAGGGATAATTACGAAGGTGATTGCGACGACGACGAGTATGATAAGGAGAGACACAACAATCCGAATAGGTGGAAAACGAATACAGCAAGATCTACTATAAAACATCATATTCATACGACCCGTACGGTTGAGTCATCTTTCAAGTTACCACGTCAAAATAAAAACCCGCCAAGGAAGGATAAAGGATCCCAAAAACGTCGAGGCATTGATAAAGGACACATAAAAAGTATGCAAAATTATATTAACTATGAGCTCAGTCAGGGATAATACAAACTAACAGTATAATTTGTATAACAGTTAGAAAGTTAATTTACTGTTTCATTACAGCGGCGACATTAAATGGAAATACTAGCCAAAGGGAAGATTCCACGCGTTCAATGGGGACAGTTTCCGTACCGTTACCACCACCACCATCGTGTTGGGGTGAAAACCGAGCCAGGTTTAGCGACGTCGTGGCACGAAATCAAGAAAGTATTTCGCCGTTCTCGAGTTTAAATAAGTTACACAAAACTCAAACGGCCGCCCATAATTTGTCAATGGTCTTCAATAACGACACCAAAGATATAGATTATACTAAACAGCAATCGAGTCAAGAGTTAATACAGAGCACGAAGGAATACAGAATAGTATCGAAATCTTCATCCCTTTGCGTTCAGTCTGTTGAAAAAGAGAATCCGCTTAGTCAGGATTCCTTGAAAATGCAAAACAGTTCGCAGCATTCAAATAGTTATTTCATAAATGCCTTTACGGAACCACCAGTAAGTTAATATATAAATTGGTTCATTAATGTTTGCTCTTAATTTAATTGCATCATAAGAGAAATGGAAAATATATATTACTAAATATCTTTTAAAATTTTTCAGTTCGAACGAGAATTGGTCCCATACGACGATCTTCCAGAAACCGATGAACCATTAATGGAATTAGAAAGTCCCGAGGAAGATACACGATGCCAGTTGTGGGAGGATAATAATCCTATGCTTCAACTGTTATCTGATACTACAAGTGGATTTCAGTTGGAACCGCAAAAAGCCTCGGAAAAACCTCCAATGCTAACAGACACGTTGAAAGGTAAAGAATTTAATCTATAGATTGGTTAGACTTAATTACTAACTAAACACAATGATTTTATATGATTTTTGTAATTTGAACTAAACTTACAGATAATTGGGTAACAGTCGAAACAAACTGGGAACCGTTGTATACCAGGACGGCAGTAGGAGAAGAAAGAAGCGGTGTTTGGGGAGTAAACACAGGCGGTGTATGGGCTGCTGGTCCATGGGGTGCAGCTACACCACCTGCAGTTTCACAATTACCGTCACTACAAACAGAATCGGATACACAAGTAAGTGAACAATAAGTACATTTTACAAATTTTTAACTTTTTAAATATACAATATAGAAACTTTTCATGTAGTACTTATCTACATTGATTGTTCATATTTTCTTCTAGGAGAGGTCAGGTTTCGATCCGTTTCGTTCACTCAGTACAATATGGACACCGTCATCCTCAGAGTCTTGGAAAAAAAAACATGAAGACTAATCTCGTTCCCGGAAAAAAAAACAATTTTCGATATTGTATCTTGTGATATCTAGACCCGGTTAAAAACAAATTTTCTTTTCTAATGCGAAGAATAATATATTTATTAGCCAACACATTTTGTGATCGGTAATTGCTTAAAATACCGGCTGGTTTTTGTTATTATTCTTGTTTCGAGTATTTTGTGATATATTGTTGAATAGTACCTCGCATAACGGCGAATATAAGTTCAAGCAAAATTTTTCTACTCGTTAAATTTTCACGTTATCAATTTGTTAACTTATGTTTACTATTGGTACTTTAGCATGGTATGTTGAAATTTCTGCTATTAATTCGGAATCATGAAATTTTCCTTCTAATTTCGAGTTTAAATAAGCAACCAAAATCTGAATTGGATTGTAAAAAAATTGAAAACAATCGAAGCACAGATTAATCAAAGAAACAAACGTACGAAAGAGGAAAAAGTTTTTTTTAGTTCGTGGATTTTTGCCTCTTGTTTCTATATTACTTTGTTTTCATTTTGTACTTTCTGTACGTGTATATGGAAAAATTATCGCAATACTCAAAGAATGTTGGTCTTGATGTTACGCAGAAAGAGGTAATGATTAAGTTATTTGGAACGAGTGAGAACTGTGATTTTTATAGTCTTGACTTGTAGAAATTTCTTCGGTAAGTTTTCAAAACATTTTACAAAGTTGTGATGTATACAAAAAAAAAAAATAAAAAATGTGTACCTACTCTTCAAGACTGGTAATTGTTGTGTTCGAATCATTTCTCGCTCCCAATCATATTTTTATAACTAATATTTGAACTCCTTAGATATAACTGTTTCAGATGCAGAAATAAATTGTTGTACACACAGAGGAAAAGAGTTCTACTTTTATATAATGATATTAAATAATTTAATAAAATTATAACTTTATTAAAGTTGTTATTATATATCTATGAAATTTTAATAATGTTTTCTTATATAATTTAAAAAAATCAATATTCACAATTTTATGTTCCATGGCACAAAGAATAAACCACATTCATAAGGTTTATATTATAAATACATTAATGTAAAAGGCACACATAGTGTAAAAGGCATCTGATATAAACTTCTTATTGGTGTAATATGTATAAAAATAGTTTTGTTCAATAGATTATAAAATAGTGTGTCTACAGCCAGATTTTGTCATGTTGTTCATAACACGTGACTTGGTCTGTTGTATCCTTTGAAGAAGTAACTGTAAATGTAAACATTTTATATACAAATATGTCAAATACGTACTATATACGTATCTATACGTACTATATTTTCATTTTCTATTTTCTTCTGCAATTTCTTTCTATTTATCGCAGAACTGCTTATCCGTGACGGTAGTGCATTTTCACGCAGTATTTTTTCCTTCGGTTTCTGTTGAGCCATTATCTTCCTCAAGAGAATTTGATTCTCCCATTCGATCTTTCGCATTTCTTCGTCTGTAAAACTCATATTCCTCCTTCTGCTCCTTACCTGTTTGATTTCTATAGTGTTATCGTCAAATGTCGAACTTTTGCAACGAACTGGGTTTATAATTTTACTGCTTTGCGATGTATCTTCAGGTTTATCTTGATCATTTTTGCTTTCTTCCTGATTGCATTTTCGAATGGCAACCTCGGGTAAGAAATGGAAATCGTTAAGAGATCTTGAAGTAGCGTTGGTTCCACCAGACTCGTCGCAGGATTCATCGGAGCAAAATGAGTCGTTACTGTAAATAGTATCTTCGTCAGTATCTTTAGCTAGATTTGCGGGCTGTTCGGTTTCTTCGGGTGTCTTGGGCTCTTGGTGCTCTTCGTCCGTTTCCTCTTCATCCACCTCGTGAATACTAGGCACGTGGTTGAAACTATCTTTCATTTCGGAAAATTTTTCCTGAACTATTTCGTCCGTTAATGTTAATGTATAGCGGCACTCGCAATCGGGCTCACTACCTTCTAAGCATGACATGGGTACGAGAATAAAAGTTTTGATAATAAAAAATGAGATCTCAATGATAATAAACACTTAATTCGGGAGTCTTTCCAAGTTGAGAAAGTTAGGTCATAGATATGAGTCCTGGTAACCATGTCAACAAAATGACAAACAATAAAATATTCATATTCATAAGCTTTGTTTTCAAACGTAACTACAAATGTTATAAGCTTCAAGAACTAAAATTCAACAAAACAATATAAAGAATAAGGTATATAATTTAGTCATACAAAGAATCTGGAGTAAATTTTATAAGTATTAAGGTATATATTACATAAATAATGAATGTGATATTTTTTAAGTCTTTTGTTACCCAGAATTAATCAATTATGAATATTAATTAATCAATATAATTTATCGGGAGCCCAATAATCCAGCATTGTCGAAAAAACAAGTATGCCAAATTTATGGAACTTCACTATATCAAAAAAGATACAGGGATCAAATTAAATTACTTTTCCTTTTTCATATAATAATATATTTAAATATAAAAGTTTAAAAATCGTGTTTTAGTCATTGGCAAATCCAAATACTTTTAAACTGCCAGCATCACGTTTCCTGTCATAAGTATCTTTGTCATCGCACGCATATGCTAACAAATATTGCTTTGGATGCCATGCAACAGTGAAAGTTGCTGCTTCCACAGGTATATCTGCAATCTTCTCTCCAGTTTCAACTTCACCTATATCTATCACAAGATCTTCAGATGCTGCAGCTAATAATTGTCCATCATACGAAAATGATATAGTTCTCACTGGCCACTCTAATCTCGAGAATGTTCTTAAACAACACAGTTCATCTGCATCCCATAAGGAAACCAATGCATCTGCTGAACCAGTTGCAAAATACCTTCCGGTGGGATCAAATTCTATACAAATACATGTTCCTGGATGTGCTTTAATTACATGTAACAACTCCAAATCTGGATAGCTAAGGATATGTACACAGCCTTGACCATTAGTGAGGTAAAATGTATCGGAATCCTTATTCCATGAAATCTCATTCACCTCAAAATTGAATTGTTCCTCTGCACGTATCTTCATGACACGTGCATCAATGAAAGTCACTAAATCTTCTTTATTTCCTACAGCAATCGTTTTACCATCTGGTGACCATGATATGTTGATATTTTCACCTCTTGTACTGATATTAGCTGTACATTTTTGAGTTCTTGTATCCCATATACGAACTGTCTTGTCTCCACTAGCAGTGGATAACAATTCTGGATAAAACGCATGCCAGCATAGCTGATCCACGCTGCCACCGTGTCCTCTAAATGTTGTTTCCTGTTTCTATAATTGATTGAAATTACCTCACCAATACAAAATTTATAATCTTGAATAATATAAAATGTATGAGAAGTATCATTAATTATATCACTGGAAAACTATAATATAATGGGTAATCTAAGTCGAATGCTAAATAAAAGTACTAGACTGGAAGTTGGAAAACAAAAACTGATATTAAGGTTATATTTATTTACCAAACGATCCGGACATAGAGAAAAAATACAAACAGATTTATCAAATGATCCTGAAGCCAAAAGTTTTCCGTCGCAACTCCATCCTACACTGTGTACTTTAGCAGAATGACTTTGTTGTTCTCTAATTTTATTATGAGACTTAAAGTAATTGATTAAGTCATCGACGCGAGAAGAGGACATTGTTCTTTTCGTTTACTCCCAACCTAAGCTTAATGATCCAAACTTAATTAACCTCCTTTCAATAACTTGTCAGTTAAATAAAAACATAAGTAACAGGCAAATATTTACATAATTCCCATGATATGCAATAGTTATTTACGTGTTACATATTTTACCAAAGAAGACAAAACAACAGTAAAATGTTACAGGAGACAATACACCGAATGATGCCTTTGAATAAACTGATTATATAAACTGGCGGGATATTTGAATAAATTCATTTTAATATCTTCACTTCAACCACTGTAGTTTTCCAAACATTTATGTGTTAATCTTACAAGATTAAAGGATTTAAATATCAAATACAATAGAATAATTATTTATATATAATAAATAATATGTATATATATATATTTTAGGTAAACAGTATTTTTTAAGTATAATACACATTTTAAAAATGGAAATCGTTCAAAAGAACATTCCATGTCAACAAAATTATATATTTATTTATGCCTATTTCATTATTAATAACTTAATACTTCGATAAACCAATTAATGAGTAATAGAAAATTCAAATTCGAACGAAAACTGAAAAGGTTATTTATCTAAATAACAGTTATACTACATATCAATATTCGCAATCACGTGCAGTAGTACGAAATCTGACTTGAGACATTGTTATGTAAATATTAACTGTCGAATTGCATATATAACGATAGAATATTTTTAATAATCATTTTATAATTTGAGACTAATATTAAACACAATATATCTGTCACTACAAAAGTTATATTCAAAGTAAGACCAATATCATTGAACACGAATACAACACAAAAAATAGGGTACGTAACAAAAATCAACAAATTATATATCCAAATTTAATAATGTAATTTGAATTTTCATTTAAAAGTTTTAATTGTTACCAGATTTGTTACGTGCTAAAATATGTTATATGAAGGAATGCATATCATGGATTTCACAAATATATTCATAAAGATCTATGGATTCTTTTTTATGGAAATATATTCTTTACTTTTCAAAAACAAGACCGAGCAAGACAAACAAACAGAATTAAAATTATTACCTCAAATGAGAGTATGGTTTGAAAATAGCAATCTTGCAGAAAAAGAGAATATAAATAGTATAAGTACTAAACTATATAACGTATTAAAAGAACTTGAGAAACAAAACATTTCTGAGAAAGAATCAAATAGGAAAACAGGGGCACGAGTCTTGGAATTAAAAAAACAAACTGAATACATTCCTTTTGAAAGAAATCAATTTAAGAGTATTAGTTATGAATTATGTGTAGAACTAAAGAAAAAGGTAGCAGAAATGGAATCAAAGTACATGTTAGAGAAAACTATAAAGCAAGAACAAATGATAAAAATTTTAGAATTAGAAAAGCAAATTGAGGACATCACTTTAGAGAAAAATAAATTAGAATGCATTGTTGCTGATTTACATACAGAATTATTTACATCATATCAAGATAAACTTGATAAATTAGTATCAGAAAACATGAAAGTACCAGCTCTCTGCAAAAATGAAGAAACGGAAAATATCAGAGACAATAATTCACTTCTGTACGATCATGAATGCATTTATAAAGAAAAAATGACTATTTTTATAGAAGAAACAAAATGTTTGTTATCAGAATTTAATGAACTTTTCTCAAACTTAATGGACAAAATTGAAGAAAATGTAATAGTGAAAGAGCAATGTAATATAATAAAGTGTAAAATAGAACAATTACTAACAATAAATCTTGCTGAAAATAGTATTTTGAAAATACAAAGTCCTGAACCAGAAAGTATAAAATATTTAAAAGCAGAAAATGATACTCTGAAAGCAGAAATTGTAGAATTGAAAGAAAGAGTGAAAGTACTAGCTGAAGAAAATGCACAATTCTCTACCAATCAGTTAGAGACTACGGGAAATCTTGATTCTTCTTGTAATGAAAGATCAAGTAACACTTCATTGCATTTATTGACAACATATGACAATGATGCTGAAAAGAATAAAACTGAACATGAAATACCAAATGTAAACACCTGTGAAATACTGCTAAGCAAAGTTACAACATTGCAAGGCAAGATTGATCATCCAACACATTTAAATGAAAAACTTGTTACAAATCAACGAAGCGAATTATTTGACTCAAATATAATTAGAAGTGAAAAGGAAGAATTGCATTATTTAAAGAAACATTGTGATGAACTGAAAAAAGAAAATGTACAAACTAAGGAATTAGAACAGCAAAATGCACTAAAAATCAAAGAATTGGAAGCACTTACAAACAATCTTCAAACAAATATAAGAAATCAGGAATCTCACTGCAGAAGACTTGAAGAGAAATTGTTACTAAAAAGGGAGCAAGAAGAATATAGTCTTATGCATGGAATACAATCAAATGAAATTGAAACAGTTGATTTCAAGAATAACTTAGAAACAAATTACAAAAGTGAAGTTGATTCAGTAATCCAACGATATCAGCAATTTATTAATAAGTACGAAAACAATATGCAGAAATTAAATGATAATTTGAATAAATATAACAATGAGACCTTAAATTTAACAGAAAAACTAGCTTTTTTACATAGTATAGAGGAAAAGTTTAATGAAATGGTTGCTGAAAAAGAATACGTATTTCATCAACAAAAAATATTGATCAATGATAACCAGAAGCTTAATAGGGAATTAAGTGACATTAGAAAATGTATGATTAATGAACTGACATCACTCAAATGTAATGAAAATTCCATAGATTTTTCTAATAAATCTGTAAATGAAATCTTTGTAGTTCTACTGCATTCATTAGTATCCAAAGAAAAAGAAGTAATTATGACCATGCAAGAAAAATATGAAAGAGCAATGCAAAAAGTTGAAAATGAGAAACAACAATGGATAAATGTAGTAAAATGTGCCACTACAATGGCAAAAGAATTGAAATCAGAAATTGAAAGATTCCAAACAGAAAAAGAAAGTATTCATGCTGATTATAAAGATCAGATCCATCAATTAAAGCACATTTTGAGAAAGTCTATTAATGAGAAAAAAGTGTTTAAAAAAGAACTATATAAAGGCATTAGAAATGGAAAGATTGAATTGTGACTGCAATATTAAGACACTAACAATACCAAATAGGTACGCATTTTAATTAATAATGATAAAGATTTTAACTCTATAATCTATTATGTACTTAAAATTGAAATGTAATCTTTTAAGTTAGTGTTATTGAAAAATAGTTTATTTATACAATTGTAATGAAATATGAGTAATAAATTAAATATTTATATTTTTGTATAAAATAATTGTTCGCTAAATCATATAATTTACGATCTTCAATTATTCAAAAAAAGGCGCAATCAATCGCTTTTTCTATATCCAAAGCGGGAACAAAAAACGTAGATATAACCATAAATAAGATATAGCATAGATAATATTTATAACATTTAACAGAACAAATTCATCGACAGATGGCGCAAATGTTTCATACATAGAAATTAACAGATAAATTTATCTATATCAATTTCTAATTACTTTTCTTTTACGTATTATCATTTACAATCATCGTGTCGCTAATCTAATCAGTAACTGAACTGTGTTTAAATATAAAATCAATCACAAAGAAACATTTAAAAAAATATAAATACTAAAATATGTAAATCATATGCACAATGTTTAAATTCTCCCGGGTTACGAAATAAGGACAAACATTCTAAAAACTATTGAGTCGCCACAATAAAATTTGAATCAAAAATTGAGAAAGATCTATCTAATTTTATTATCATTGCACATTAAGTTGATTTCAATTTTGAAAACAAACAAGACCGTAACATCCTTTTACGAGTGGTGGATATTTAAGGAACTTGTGCACCGAAATTGCAATTGTGTTTGTATCATCGGACGAAGATGCGAGAAACGGATGTTTGCGTGCGATATATTCGCAGAACATCACCCGATTTAATTTCAATCGTTGCCTGATTAAAATATTCGATAAACCGGCTCCCGCGGCAAGTATACGATCAGTTCAAGAATAATGTCGACATCGTCGACATTGTGTTCAAGAATTGCGACATGATAGTCCAAACTACGAATACCTAAATAAGATTAATACATTTTTATCTTACGTAAATTTTTATCGTCGACAATAAGAAGAAAAGAAAAAGTCTTTAAAATCGACCGAATAACAATTAATTACGATGCCACGCAGCCGTTTAGATGCTGTTTATAGAAGTATAATACTCACTAAATTCTTCACGAAAGGTTGGGGTAGTCCACAGAATTTAAAAAGGTAAGAATATCATATCCTAGATCTTACTTAAAAGAACCTTTTATGTTTTATTCGTGTTTGAGAGTGTTCGACATTATTAAATTCGTGCGACAGATATATTGAAACTAAACGTTTGAACGATAGGCAAAGTTGAATAATGACATCGCTGCGTTGGAAGAACTCTGACATAAGTACAAATTTTGAATTGGACATATTTTGATTTTGTAGTTAGTAGAACTTAAAAGATAAAAGCTTAAAAATTAAAATCGCTTTAAATGACTTTAACGATTGATTTTAACGATCGTTTTTCATTGGTTATTTATAAGTATGACTGAATAAAGTTAAAGGTTACATTTTTTCTTAAAAATTTACCTTTTTACTAATTGTGCTATAACTCTTAATAACTACAACTTGTTGTATAATATTTTATAAATATCTATAGGATTTTAATGTTGTTAAATATAATACTGATGATATATATCAATTAAACATATAAAATTAATAATACATATGGGAGTTTACTATGTACTTTGAAATTATTATTGAAATTGTTTTTCAGGATTTTTGAATTTAGAAGACGTCTTTCCAATAGAGAAACATGCTATAATCTTATACCTCACAATTATCCAATCAACATAACTAAGGTATATATAAAATCTGGTTATTTTAAAATTTGAAAGATATATACACATTCATGGACTGCCTTATAATTATTTCAAATAGGATGAAGAATGGTCAGATTGCCATATAATAGAAGGAAGTTTCGAAAGTCCATTTAATAAATACCTACCTGGAATAATGCCTAATGAGACTATAACTGCACATTTTCAAGTAATATTACCAAAAAGATGGTCCTCTCATAAAGTAAAGCCCATATGTTTACACCTAGCTGGTACAGGAGATCATGTAAGTACATTATCTTTTAGTTGAATTTCTAAGAAATTAGATATGAAATATGAAATTAATTAATTGTATGATATCAGTTCTTTTGGCGAAGGAGAAATTTAATTGCAAAACCATTATTAAAGGAATCTGGAATTGCATCTTTATTATTGGAAAACCCATTTTATGGTTCAAGGAAGCCACAGAATCAAATGTAAGAACTTGTATTTATGAAGATTTGTAGTGGTAAAGACATACTGTATTCTAAAATAAGTATGTATTTATATTAACATTCATATGGTTTGCAGACGTTCTTGTTTGCACAATGTTTGCGACATTTTTGTCATGGGAGGATGTTTAATAATGGAATCGATTGTTTTACTAAATTGGTGCGAAAAACAAGGTTTTGGACCTCTAGGACTGACTGGTTTATCAATGGGCGGCCATGTTTGTGTATTTCTATGTTTTATTTTTGTTCAAATTAATACGCTATATGCAAAGTATAGAATCTCAATTATCGAAACATTAATCACCTTTCATGTAAAATCAGAGTTATTAAATTATTCTAACAGCATGTATCATGATTGTCTTAGATAATCAGGGTCCTACTGTAATACTAAGAAATTAAATTATATTAAAATAACTTGGTAAACATCACTAACATATATTGATATGATATTTTTTTTTTAGATGGCTTCTTTGGCTGCAACTAATTGGCCGAAACCAATACCGTTAGTTCCTTGTTTATCGTGGTCGACGGCCTCACCAGTATTCACACAAGGAGTAATGAGTGCTTCAATTAACTGGACGCTTTTAGAAAATCAATATTTTGCAAATAAATTATATCAAAATGATCTCGCCAAAATGGTGAGAATTATCGGTGAAGAAGTAAGTGTACAGTCGATTTAAATGAAAAAGATTTCTGACTACATATATATTTTTTTAACTTAATTCTAATGTTTCAAACATCCACAAAAAATTGAACTATAAATTAATAACATAACCTATAAAATAAATGTAATTGACACAAGTAAATTAGACTATCTTTAATATTCTACAACAATAGTAACATAAGTTTTCTGTTATTAGGATGCATTTTTAGCTGGGCAACATTTTGCACAACACTATCCTGCAAGTATGAAAAGAGTTAATGAATTAAAAAACAAACCTGATGGTGCTGACGAAGAAGTAGGTACTATAACTGCCTCTGAAACTGTGATTAATGATAAAGAATGTAAGGACTGTGATTCACGAAACAAAGACAATACTTTAAAAAATGAGATTGTTGACGAAGAAGTACATACTATAACTGCCTCTGAAACTATGATTAATAATAAGGAATGTAAGAACTCTGATTCACGAAACAAAGACAATACTTTAAAAAATGAAATTGCTGAGGAAAAAGCAGCAAAAATATTCCCTTTAAACCTTTTATCTAATAAATTTAAAATAAAAGATTCGAATACACTTAAAGGCAGGTATTGTTCATGTATATACTTACATAAAACCACTTTCGATTTTGATAAATTTCATAATTTTTGTTTTAACACATCTTAAACATACAATAATTTAAGTGAATACAATTTTTATCTTCCTTACTTAATCATGATTAATCAATGTTTGTGTTACTAAAAAGTATTTTCTAAAAATAAACAACTGTTTTCGTTCCTTAGTTTTAAATACTAATTTTAAGCAAGCATGATTGTGACATATTCTACATTGGCAATAGGTGTTTGTTTGTTACCAGTTCCTAAACATCCATTATTTTCCGATGGTAACTGGCGGGAACGGGAGGCACTACAATTTATGTGCGGTATAATGGATGAGTGTACACATCTGAAAAATTTCGAAGTACCTGTTGATACCGAATTGATTATTGCTGTTTGCGCGAGGAACGATGCTTATGTGCCACGCGATGGTTGTATGAGTTTAGACAAAATCTGGCCAGGAGCTGAGATTCGATACATAGATGCTGGACATGTAACTGCATATCTCCTTCATCAGAAAGTATTTAGGTATATGAATACTTATTAAATATAGGATATTTCTCGACTATATTCGAAGCTATATAATAAACTTAGAGTATCATTACAAAACGTTATATATATGCACATAGTAATATATCACAAATGGCATCTCTCTTCTGATTTATATTTAATTTTTTTAAACTTTTCAGGGCCACTATAATGGAGACATTTGAACGATCAATGAAGAAATATCCTTTGCATATCAGCTAATATACATGTATTTTTGATAAAAATCTAAATCGTATATAAGTAAGGTTATTTTTGGAATAAAATTTTATGCATATCTACGATAATATTAAAGAAACTTATATTTAAACTGCGTTTTTGGATACTTTACAATGTTTGCTATGTTTTTTGTTGTGAATGATTTTATGAATTGAAATGCCAAAAAAAGAAGCTAATTAAACCTGTAAACAAGTGCAATACTTTATGCATAAATCATATAAAACATTGCATTGTTAATTACGATGAAAGAACTATGTAAATGTTAAATAAAACAATATATCTTATAAAATAAAAACTTGTAACATACTGTGTACAGAGAAATAAATTATTTATATTATTATATAATTATTGCATTTTTTGAGTCATTTTCAATTCAGTCATGTTCTGCTTTCTATAAAAAGTTTTCTAGTTTTGAAGCAAATATGAAAAAGTTGTCATTACATGTATATATTGTACATATTGATATTCTTTTAAAAGTTATAAACTTTTTAAAGAAATATGGGTGGTACTGTGGTCGAACAAATTTCAAAGACCATAATGAGGTTAAATTGCGCGGGCATTCATAAAACGGAAAATGTAGTAGCGCTATCTATAGGACTGACGATAGAATTGATTAAACCGGAAACTCCGTACCCGCTCGTGTAAAGGCCAGGAGCAAGCGTTGGCCACATGTGTTTTGCAGACCGCTTTTCCGTGGAAAAAGATCGCCGAAAATGCCGTGTTTACGTAATCCGTGGTAACGTGACGTTGAAACGGTGCTCCTAAACTCGCTGCTGTTGTGACAAAATTTCTAGCCTGTACACAAACAAGCCGGTAAAAATTCTCGCAAAATATAAGAAGGACCCGTGGAGAAGAAAAATTGCTTGTACTAACGAGGTGTACTTTGGTTGTCTGCTAGCCTTCTTTTTCGTACACGGCACATACTGTTTGCGTACCCGTGCATTTTCTCAACATTTTTCGTCCACGAAAGAAAACAAGGTAGATTTAATCAACGCTTAATTATTTTTCATCGGTAAAAAAATTTTTGCCGGCTGATTTTCAATCGTCTCGTGAAATCGCCGAGTCAGCGTGTTCTTAACCACGCAACCGATCGCCTCGTGTTTTACGTCGTGTCGAAAGTTCTTTGTACGTCCAATCATCGGATTGTGATAGGACTATTTTCTCGAAAAAATTTTCCGCTATCGAATCTCGACGAAATTTTAACACGAGTAAGATCGGACGGTGAAAAGACATTATTAATCTGGGTATATTTGGTAACGACCGCGTGTGCACGCCGCGCCTTCTGGAAAGAGCGATCCCTCGTGACGAGTCTCTCGAGTGGGCGTTCTCTCATTAAAAGGAGGACCCAACGGCAGGCTTTCTACGGTTAGATACGTGGAATTTCTGTCAAATTCTTATATGTTCGTGCATACATCGCACGAACCTCGAGGAGACATGAGTCCGGTTCATGGCATGGAGGATGTCCCTAGATTGGTGCTTTAAAAGCCGTATCGACACGCGAAACGTCTCGAATCCAAGACCAGACAACGGGGCTACTCGGGTAGATTAATGTGTCCGAGGGTGCTCGAGGTTCCTCGGGACTTCACCACTGCCTGAGACGAAGCAACATTCTGTGAAAGTTTCTCGAACCGAAATCCTCGTGTTCGTGCCTCGTGTTTTGTCTTTCGGCGCGTATTATCCAAGATGGCGGCCAAGGTGGCCAGCGGCACTCAGGGAAGTAATGAGAGGGAACAGGGCCCCGGGGTCTCTTACGCAAGTATCTTGAATCCTAAGAGTGGCAGCGAGTCTCGAGCGGCCAACAAGGGTAACAACAAAGAGAATATTGGTGGTCAGGTGGTTCAACAACAGTCTGTGCCTAACAAGGATCGTATCGCTTCCCAAAGTTTGACTGCTAAGGGGAAATTGTATCAGAGGCCTGGAAGAAGATTCAATCCACAGAATAAATTAGAGAAGCGTTACGAGAATGAGTTACCATCTGCCGTCGAACAGAGCCAACCAATTGTACAGAAAGAAACTCTGAAGCAAGGACCAGAATCCACCTTAGAAAGCGAGCAGATGAATGGCGATATTGGAAGTGACGGAGAGTTTCAGACAGTGGCGCCAAAGAGTGCCAGGAGGAAAGAAAAATTGAGAGAACAACAGAGGGAGTTTAGAGAACGGCACAGACATCGCGATCACAGGCATCCTCTTCGTGGCCATACCGGAAGTAATGAGAGGTCACATAAGGAACGAGAGCGTGGAGACAGAAGTGGCTTGGATTATGTCGCAGGAAATAAGGATGGTCCAAAGGACAAAGAAGAATCTGAGGCAGAGTCAGGTGTTCAACCTACACCACCTGTTAAATATGTTGACGCCCCTGCACCTATAGTCAACGCTTGGACCAAAAGTAAAATCATACCAAGAACCCCGCCTGCGAATCCTGTTCCTGTTATAGCTCCAGTGGCTGCAGTACCTTCTGACAAACAGACTGAAAAGGAGAAGAGAGTACTTCAACCACAGCAACAACAGGAGATTGTTGGTAAGTATTAACATTAAATTGAAGGTTATATTGCTAACGTTCCAGAGTACATGGTGCAATTTCGCAGAAGCAAAGTATTTCAGGTACTTATGCAATAATATACAAACCAATAGCAGTAATAAATCCACCAATTGATTATTAGTTTGTACATTATTTTGCAAGTGACTTGGATTACAAGCACAAATTTTTCAAT
The DNA here is from genome assembly GCA_963969225.1 of Xylocopa violacea. NCBI lineage: Eukaryota > Metazoa > Arthropoda > Insecta > Hymenoptera > Apidae > Xylocopa > Xylocopa violacea. Next base: position 36,149,062 of record CAXAJV010000005.1, on the reverse strand, counting down.
TTTATAATGCTGATATGAATCTTGTACTATAAAAAATTATCGTTTGCTATTCATCATTTTATGACTTTTTTTATTGTTACTACTGTTTTATCGGATTTTATTTGTACATTAAATATGGAAATCTATATTTGAAAGTTATATTCTTAGCTTCAAATAGTGTATTTTTTGTTAATATTATTTTAACGTTACTGTTTTTATATTTAAAAGAAAATATTTTTAGCTAAAACACATATACAATTTGTATATACATAGACATTAAAGTATCTGTGATTTCTATGACTATTAAAATTAAAAAACAAAAATATTCAGTATAATACTATTGTTTTGTGGGGTTTTGTAACAGAATAACCTTGTACTTCGTACTTATGTTGAAAGAGACTTTTATCTAATTTAAATTTATGGAACTATTTTTTCAACCTTACTAATGATATGGATGAAGTATTTGGAGAAGGGGAATCTATAATCACTTACTTCATTAGTATTATATAATAAAAAATTTAATTGATAACAATTTTAAATATTTTATTGCATAATAGGAAAAATTATTACGTTTTACAGAACGTATTTAAATTGAAAACTATCTTGTGTACCCCTTGTATAATTATTGTAAAATACCATTTAGAAGTATGTACTGATACAACTTACCATATGCACTGGGTGAGTTACTAATTATGATCACATCGTACAAGTTGTTTATTCATCATATAAAATAATATTTTACATATAAGTTGTATGATATTGAAAGGTACATAAGTTTAACGGAATTTCAACCATGAATTTTTTTATCCAAAATATTTTTTTAATTTCACCGAAAGTAGAATGAATAATGAATTTGTTGCAGATGATAATTATTCTAAAATATCGAGTTTTATTTTTTGCTAAGCATAGTAATTAGAAAGATGTCTGCGATAGCGTTGTTCATGGTGTCATTGCTTTCCTTAGTGACCGTACTCGCCGTACTGGCAGTTTCCGTATTGCGGCACTAGTGCGTCCGACACGTGTTAACACATTATATGGTCAATTAGCAAGCAAAATTATGATGAGAAAGCAAAATAGCAATAAACTCCATTTCTTAAATCCCTAATGGCGAAATATTACAAGTGGATGGAAGTCGGTTGGCATTATTTTTAGCATTTGTTGTAATCGAAACCATAACCACAAATTTTTAGAACAAAGCTTAATATTTTTTTATTCAAATAGAGTTGCGGTTTCTATTTCTAATATAAAAGCAAGCACATTACTTTAAAAAATCAGAATTAATTATCTAATAAACAAATAGGTTATTAAAAGTATCTTTTTTTCTCGATACCACGCAACTTTTGCACAGAATATTTTTTTACATAAGGAAGTTTATGTTGGAAAATGCAATTTGAGTAATTAAGTTCAGTAACTCATCCGTTATACAAGTAAATAAATTTATCGACAGATATCATAAAACTGCATAATAATTGCTTTAACATACCACGTTAAGAAGTTGATCGAAAAATTAAATAACCTAAAAATTCAAAGAATGTTCTGAAGTAAAAAACGAAAGCGTGAAGTTGTGCAGCGTGACAGTTTGAAAAATGATTACGGATGCTTAAATTGTACAACGGAAAATTATGCTGATTTGTGAATTGTTGCGTAAAGTTCGATTGGATGTGGGAGACATTGGTATAACAAATATCAAACATTGTTCTAAACGGTTAACCTTAAATCAATTCCTGAAACTGTAGTTGTCTCAGATATTCACGACACAAAAATTGCATTCATGAAATGCATTTCTTTTTGCAGATCGCGAATAGTTTCTAAGTTTCTAAAAGAGCGGAATTATTCAGAAAGTACTCGTCTGGGAACAAAGTGGAGGTTTGTATTAGGTGAGACACAAATTAAGAAATTCGAAATGCGTGTAGAAACATTAGATAAACTATAGAAAGAAGAGCATTCAGATTCAACGTAGTATTATATCATGAGTTAGTAATTCTGTGATTTAGCCATTGGTTATTCGAATATTTCAAATTTCCCAGTCATAATAAAAATTTCCACGAAGCATGGAAATAACTTTTTAGTATTTTTTACATACACACAGTGTATGCTGTAAAGAGATAGATTAATCATACGCTTAATGCAAAATGTAATTCGGCAGTATACGGTTTCTATAAAAATTGCAATTATTTATCATGTCTGTGAATTATATAAGAATATAGCATTATCCGTAAATAAAAGTGAACAAACATCGTTATGTAATGTAACAGCTTTTATAAAGTTTGCTCAGCTGTCAGTTTACTTAGGGAAGAAATTACATTTCGATGTTAGAATGCTAGTGGATGTTGCACGCATCGGTAATTCAGGTGTTTGATCATCGGAACGATAAGAATAACGAATTTCGAATGGCGATTCAATCGTCTTATCTGAACACAGTCGGCTAGTCCTCGTTACACGTGGCAAGAAAACAACCGCGTTGGCAGTGAAGTCGCAGCACACGTCACCTATAGTCTTTCTTCATTTGCATAACAAATTTCCGAACCCCTTCATGAACAGCCCTTTCTCTGTTTCATAAAACCTTCGATTACTTGGTCCAATATTGCTGCAGTACATCAACAGTCCTAATAATTTTACAGTATAAACCATTGTTATCACTATTAAAAATGAATGTGGATTAATATTTTCAAACTAATTTCTTTAGAATGGAAAGGGATATAAATAAAACTAAGTAATATTCAAAGTTATGTGCAATCTTATGTAGAACAATGCGACACGTCATTCTAACAGAATTACTAAATGAAAAGTTAATTATAGTGTACATGACGAAAGGGGAGGGACTGGGAAATAGAAAGGGGAATTAAACTATTAATAACTCAGTAAAATAAAAATGTAGATATTGAAGTATTGATGATGGAGTAAGAAGATTAGTATGAAAAAATGATTCGAATCGAATGAAAAACTGATTGTTTATGCTTCTACAGTAAATCTTTACTTTCGATAGGAGTGGACATAAAACTATCTTTATATATGTTACAAAATTTTTTGCTCTAATTATTCAATACATATACATATTTTATAACTGGAAAAACACAGAAAAAAAAAGATAATGCTTTCCACTTGGCAACTAAAGCACTACATTTATCATTTAATTAATCTATTTAAGCAAATCGCATAAGCAATGTTCGCCTTCCAATTTCGTTGTTTTTAATTTGTCGATTAACTTCGTTGTGCGGAAGTGAAATAAATAGTGTAATTTCACCTTTAGATATAGGTAAATTCGAACAAAAGCTTTATTTCAAGAGATAAGTAGAAGGACTAAGGAGACTTTGAACTGATGGTTAGTCTCCAGATTTCGTTGTTATTTAATACTTCGAAAAATACAACGAATCAGGTTTCATTATTCGATTCGCATTTAGTGGTCTAATTATTCAATTCGCGCGTAAATTGTTAAGACGTCGAGGACAACGACATTGACACTCTTTCTCTAAGCGGTCGACAGTGGGACGTAACACGTGATGCAATTACGAGAGCCTGGTAACTATATTACGTTCTTCTCTGTAATCCAGACATTCACTCTCGAATTCTTCTAGTATCTAGCCGAAGAACAGTGAACGCGATTAATACGCGACAGTCTGAATTTTATAAAGTCATACTTCAAGTTATACTTCTTCAAACTCTATAATACATGGTTCACTTCGTTTGAATAATGTGGTTGATTCGACAAAATTGAAAATAAAGTGAATAGTGTAAATCATAATTTGATTAAATATTTCAATTGAATTTCAGTTTATACATTTTGTTGTCAATTTTATACGATCAACTGTAATATTTAATTAAAGTGAATCATGCGTTCTTTGTTTCCCCTTTACTTTTAATAATGTTCACATGTGAGAGAACCGTCTAATCATCTCCATTTTTCTAATTATTTTCTTTTTCTGTCCGTTCTAGTGTTTTCTTATGTCACTATTATATCGTCGATTGACCAAAACACGTTCTGCAACAAAATTTGTAAGATGAACGGTGCAAGAATTTCGCTCTTGCGAAGGAAAATTATGGTCGTTGGTTTTCTCATTATTCCAGCATTCGATATACATTGAAATGTGTCGCAGAAAGTGAGAGTGGTGAGAGGGAAACCTGTTCCAAGCTGTCGGGGCCTTCTACCTTCGACAAAAGTAGAATCGTAAAGGCCAATGAATGCCTTCCAACCGTATATGCGTGATACAGGTATTTCGAATGAGAATAGAAATAGTAAAAACATAGCAAAATGTCAAGATCATTTTCTTTTATTTTCGTACGCTATTATATGATAAAAGCATATCAGATGCAAAGATGGCATCTAGAATATTGATGAACCTAAAAATTTTAAATGCCTATTTCTACTTTATGAAAAAGTATATACATACTGCACATTCATTTTTAGGAAAAAAACAAAATGGCGATTCGTTTTTGTCTTGGAGTAAGAGTTTACTTCTTATACCTTTGACATTCTTCTAGTGATTTTTTACAACGGTTGACACAGGCAAACACGTTTTCTTTCCTTCACGTAGCCCTCCTTATACGGCAACCATGATTTGTTCCTACGACAAATTTATGTATTGAATTGCCCGGAAGTTGTTCAACACGCGTACGCCTGTTATTGTGTTAGCTGGACTATCGATGTAACAAGATGGAACAAATCGGTTGCTATCAAACTTCCCTGCTTGGTGATTGCGATTGGTAAGAAACAGTGATTTCTTACGCATCTCGTGATATGAAAAAAACCTAGTTTCTCCAGTACATTACCTTACAACAACGGTATGGTACCGATAGTACAAGTGGGATAAAATTACGTCGTATTTCTATTAATCTTTTGCGTGTGATCATTTAAATATTAAACACAATAGTAATATCTTTGTAAATCGATCTTCTAAAGAATCGATCAAGTTCTTATTAATTGTGAGTTAATTATCGAATGACAAAATACTTTTTCGTGGTCAAATAATTGTGAACCATGCAATTGACTACTTCCTGGGCATAATCGATATATCGTTCGATTGCAACATTACCGTTCCCATCGCTATCCAGTTGCTAACGGACTTTCTCAAACTGACGACAAAGGGGGCTGGTCGAAAGGAGATGAAAATTGCATTTAGTTCTGTTCGCACGTCAAAGGCTAGCCGAGGCAGCTGCCACTATTTACCGTGCTTGGGTCGCTGCAAGCCTTCTTCGATTCTCCCTTTTTGCCTGTCCGCTCAGTGCACCGTTGACTTCTCGAGCTGCAGCTGCAGAATAGAATACCGGCATTTTCGTTGTGTCTCTAGTCGAAAAACTCCTGTAGTGCTGACTATCCGAAGAGAATATTAAGAAACTTAGAAAAAAAGGAAACAAGAAAATCGATATTTAATATCGCACTGGATGCGTGAAAACATTTTTTCAACAAATATCGAATAACGATATTTTGTAGGTTAAGTGATAGAATAATATTCGTGCAACCGTCAGTTCGTTCAAAGTGTGGTTTACTATCGACTTCAAAGCAATAAAATTCATTGTGCACTAGCTATCGTTTATCCAGAAGTAACATAGCCAGTAAATCATATTTATGTCTTCTATTTACGATTATTACTTATTCCTTAGACAGAGTAGACGCGAAAAATTTCATAACATATGGTAAGAAGTTCATGTAAGTTTTTTCCTGTGCTAGATCCTTTATGTGCGCGCAAGGACGTCAGAATATACCTGTTGGCAAAATTAAAAATTATTACATTTGGTCTAAATTTCTTTTCGTTCTTTTCCTTTGCTACTTCTAACTTATGTACGAGTCAAATTGTGCCTCGATTCATCAATTTGAAACAGTGAAGAAATTAAACAGTGCAGGCAAGGAGCAAAAGGAACATTGAAGTCGTACGAACACACCTGTTGCGAAGGTTGCTCGAAAAACTGACGAAGTGATTGTTTAAGTGCTAAGTGCGCGATTGTGATGGTAATAACATTCATCAGATATACAATCGCTATGTTCTTTTCTTTTCTCTACTGTTTTCTGAAAGTATCATTTTACACGCGTATGCACGTTTACATAAATGTTATGTAAGGTTAGAGTATCCTCCCTTGTGTGTGCGAGCAATACGAAGCCCAAATAGTGAGAATAACCGAGCGTTCGACGCAATCGTTGTTTCGCGTGTGAAGGGGAACCCTCACACACACAATACAAGATGAAGATCAACAAAAATAAAAGTGAAACAGTCCAACGTGAGTGTCGCCTACTTTTCGTAACCGTTCCTCTGTTAGGAATATTTTGGGACGATATATTCTAGTTTGGTAACTTAATCGCTATTGACAAAGTAGCTAATAAATTATAAATTTAATGCAAACGATAGTATTTTGCATGCCTATTATGTAACTTTACGCGTTCGTATTTTTAGAAATAGTTTTGGAAGTAACATATTTAAAATCTCTTTCATATCAGTTCAGCAATGTTGTTTATTTTCAAGCGAACAATTGTTTACACTGCGCCTTTAGTCGAACATGTCATAATTGTTCTGACAAAGTGTTCCTCCTGTCGAACTAACTTGGCTGCGAAACAAAATTGATTCAAGCCAGTTTGCCAAGGAGATAATACTTTAAGATAGCTTTCTCATCTGGCAAACAATGTGTTAAAAAACGGCTCGAAGCGAGATCTCGTCAAGCCGGAGTAAAAAATATACATTTTTATGCTCGTACAATATTTTTTTTTTTGCCATTTCGGGGATAACCCAAGTCTGAAACGTTTAGCCTCATCTAAACCTCGAACCTTTCTAGAATATCGTATTACTTCGAACAGAACGTTTGTTCTTTTTCTCTAAGGTTATATCGCGCGTAACGCTCTATTGCGTAGTATTTGTTAGCAGGTATTCTTTTATTTTCAGTTTAAAATCAGTTGTACATTCGATAAAGCAACAAATATATTTTTAAATCATTTAAATGGAAAGTGAAGTATTAAGTAATGTTAAGAGAGAAAGGATTACTTCTCAATACGGAGAATATTTCCCAACCGAATGGAATTTAATTTACAATTATTTTTCTTCTTAACTTTCCTGTTTGTATTACTTGCGTAATTGACATAAATAGAAATAGCAAGAGTTTCTAATAACAAAAAACTTTCTTATTAATTACTTTTACGTAGTAATTAAAATGCATTATCGAAACAGAATACTCGTATCCACTACCTAAACACAATTTGCATTATTTTCGATCGATTAAATCGTTTGTTAAGTACAAATTGGACAGCCAAGGACACGGCTACGTTAATGGACGACTAATATTCTGATTCAATTACGATTAATTATTCTATTCGATACTGTGCTGTCTCCATATATCTCTATATTCTTCCAAGTCATCATCGACAATTCAAATTACACATTATTATTTCTTTTAAAATATCGATTGTTGGTATTGATATTTTTCTCTCCTTACTATTTTCTTAGCGTTAAATGACTAAAATTATATCACTTTTATTTTAATATGTAATTGCACAAGAAGTAAGTACATCTGAGGATACTTTGGTTTATATTCTGTTACAGATTTTGTTTCACGTAGACTTAATTATTGCGAATAATTTTTACCCAGCTTATTAAGCCGATTTCGTGTTAGGTGGTCACCGAGATTGTAACACGAGAAGCGGCACACAGTGCCGCGCAGGTTACTTTCGCTTTTGCGGTGATTTCTGTTTTTGAAGCAAACGAAAAAGATCGACTCGACCGAAAAGAGGTCAACAAGCGAATCTACGACTATATTACTTGCGTAATACACATGATATGTTCCTGGCCGTGCTCGGGAAAATAGGTATTTGAAACATAGACAGTTGTAAATAAATATTTTTATTTCGTCATCTAAGAGTGAATTCTATGAATTAAAATAATCTTCAAAATACTCTGTTTAGGAATAGTAGAATGTCTAAATATTCGAATACAGAAGTGTTACTGCAATATTTTCAAATTAGTATTGACTCGCGTACATATTTCAACATTAACGTTCTTTGAACCTACTTCAAATTTTCCACGGTTCTGGCTACAGGATGCACACGCTGCATTACTTATTTATAGAAAATAAGGAAATTAATGATAAGGTCAAATTGTCGTTAGACTGCGTCCAGTGGAGTTCGCGACATATTTATAGAATCTCTTGCGTATACATATATATAAAGTACAAGCAGTATAAATTCGCATTTGAAAGAAGGATCATCTGACGAAGTATACTATTCAAAGGAAAAACATCAGTTTTAGTAAATAAACCTGGGTAAAGAAACCAGAAATGTACCATTTAAAGTCTGGCTTGGTTCATGTAGTTACGAATGATACTTGCTAAATTTGAAGGTGTTCTAACCTTATTGAAATACAATAGTATAAAAAATTAATTTTTATTTAAATGAATCGAGATATTACGGGCACTTGGTATTATGCTTACATCACTGATATAAAATGCGTGGCACGATTATCCAATTGAAAGTGACTCTACTTGCTACTATCATTTTCCATTGAATGGTCGCGCATTTGCGTTAGTGATATCAGTAAGGCCAAAGATACTACTTGTGTTTGTACTACATTACACCCTAATTTTCATAAAAAGTTATTGTGCCGCGGAAAACTTGTGACTTCTCAGCAAAATCATAATATGAAATTATAGAAATATATGTGATAGCAAATCATTATTATTCGAGGGCGAAATGAATTATTACATATTTCGTATTTATTTCCCACTGGTAATTGCATATACGTATTTGAAGTTAACTTTAATAGTATTGTCTTTTTATTGTATACAGAGTACCTACGTGTAAAATGTAGTAAAACTCTTATTTACATTTAACAAAGATAAAAGATTATCTATTTCTTATTATGAGTCTTTATTGTAAAGTTTTAAAAATATACGTAGTAGACAGAAATATTCCAACAAATATTGAGCTTGGTAACACTGGATTCAAATCTAGTTCTTTTTGTACTGCAATATAAGTCGATAAAGGGCGCCATTTTTTCCGGAATTCTTCGAGCTCTTCCTTTGTGACATACTAGTTACAGATAAAAGTATTTATAAAACTCGTGCGCACTGAAGATAATCGAGGTCACTGGGGTTTCTAGTAGAACATGAGTAACAAGATAAAAAATAATGAAACGATAGGGATTTGATTCGAGTTGGAAAATTTGACATTAATTGTACAAAATATTTATTTTTCATTGCAGAAAACGGTATCAACGACGGGAACCAACCAACTATTGTCACGGCATCGAAGGACAGAAGAAAATTCAATCAAAAGGTAATTGTTTCATAAAAAATAATATTACGATAATTAAGTTTCGCGATAGAAAATATTTTGCACTCGACAACCGCACGAATATCAAATTGTATAAATAAATATCAAATGAATTCTGAATTATTAATTCCAACTTTTATTAATCTTTTGTATCTTATGGAGTGTTTAATATATTAAATGTAATTTGTAAATTTAACAGGCGAGCGATTTCTCGGATATCGGCGATTGGCCAACTTTGGAAGCTTCAGGAGAGGTGGGCTAAATTTATTTATTATTTTCCTTAATACTTGAGTGTAGTTTTCTAAATAGCTTTCAAAATATCTATTTAACACTGTCCCAGATTGGTGTATCTCCTTAAAATTAATTTATCGAAGAAATTCAATAGTGCACTGTACATTCAAATACAAATAGTGATTCTAGTCCTACTGGTCTAACTAAACTGGTAGCGAGTGTATTCTATTGCCGTCATTTCTCATTACACGATCGCGGCCACGCATTTCTATTATTGAGGCCAGTAAGACCACTATCACTGCTTGTATTTGTATGTATTTTGAAACAGTGACCTATCTTTATCATTATAAGCCTAACTTCGTCGTATTATTGACTATTTTCAATAAGTGAAGCATTAATTTATTACGTCTAGCTTTTATCGCTATAAACAATTTCTATTAAGGGCAATTCATATTTTTATTATACTTTTTTAACATTCTGGGTTTTATTTGTAGTTGTTGATAATACTAGTATCAGCAATATTTCTATGGAAATTTCTGAGACACTATATAATTATATTTCACTATTATTGGAGTTTAAGCTACCTTTACTTCGTTTACTTCAAAACGAAAATAAGAATATATTTGCAAAAGCTAGAACTCATAGAATATTCTCCATATACTTATGAGCGTAGAACTTTTGCCATAGTAATATTGAATACGACCTTATTGCGGATATGTTTATATTATCCACATAATGTTATCACATTCATACAGTCGTATGTTTGATTAATATAGTGACATAATATACATTATAATAAAGTTATCAATGGATGTATTGTGTCACTAAATGGAAAATAAATTTTTCCTTAGAAGAAGACAACCGTGACAGCTCAAAAGCAAAATGGTGTGATTGAACAGAATAATGGTAAAGATAGTAGCAGCAGTGCTATCGAAAGCAGAGGAAAGGAGAACAAAGAACAAAATCACTGTCAAGATGACAATGAAGAACCTATGGATGGCAGTGAAAAGAAAAAGAAAGGTAAATAATCACTTCTTTACTGAGTATGTATGTAACATATTTGAAAAAAGAATGGTAGTGTACGACGAAAACTATTCTAAGCTGAATTTTTCAACACTATGTACTTCTAATTATACTTTATATATAATATTATAAATCTCTAATTTTTAGTTTTCTTTTATTGTTGTAGTGAATAAGCAAAAATGGGTGCCACTGGAAATAGATATAACAAAGAATAGGACTAAAAGAGAACATTCTCCAAAATATCACAATCAAAGAGAAAAGAATGGTGAAGGTGAATTATAGATAATTAAAGTTTGTTGTCTTTATAGTATATTGCATTTAAAAACATGTTGTGCACTTTATATATGAAAATATATATGAATATTTCGTATATATAGTTTTTTACATTTTATGAAAGGTTAATTATAGTTTGCCTAAATGTTTTATATACTAATTTCGAAATTATACTTTGTAGGAGAAACAGATTCGTATAGAAACAGAGAACACGATAGGCCACCATATATCACAAGAGGTGGTCGCGGTGGTCGAAGTTTTAGAGGAAGAGGAGGACGAGGTGGACGAGGTGCTTATCGTGGCAGTTTTAGGTACAGGCATGATCAAGACTATATGCAGGTAATTTTGTTTAATTCTGTTTTCCTTAATTAACTGTGATTTACGATAAAAATAATTAATAGTGAAAGTAGAACAAAATTGAACTTTAGTATTTATGCAAAATAGTATTTTGCGTTTTTGCATATTTAATATTACAATGATGACAAATTATTGGGAATCTCTCTGACCATCCCTTGACGAAAAACGAAAGTAGACCTGATGTTAAACGTTTTAATATTATAAGTGGTTTTCAATACTTAGACGAAATTTTTTAAAGTCTAAATATACTTTTGTAGATGCATAAATTCGGACTTTTGGATCCTAGTTACATGATGGCTTACATGGGAACATTTTATTTCAACAATACAAATTTCGTTAACGTAGACACAACGACACTCAAGGAGTTTTTAAGAAATCAAATGTAAGTTCGATGAGTCACTATGTAAGAAATGAAACTTTATCTTTTATTGTAATAGTATTGTTTGCATTTTTATAGAGAATACTACTTCAGCGAGGAAAATCTTTTAAGAGACTTTTTCCTGCGTCGTAAAATGGACGCTCAAGGCTTTCTACCTATCACTTTAATAGCTTCCTTCCATCGCGTACAGACTTTAACGACAGATGTAGGGCTTGTTATCGAAGCGATTATGGAATCCGATAAATTAGAATTAGTGGATGGATTTAAGGTAAAATAAATGTAATTAATTTAAAATAACATAATTTGCTGCACAAATCACAATTTGAATCCGTCGACATATTTTTGTGCATTGGATGAAAGATTTGTGCTAAAACAAATTGAAGAGGATTCGCTAACACCATTAGTTTTATAAATGGGGTTTGAAAGTAGGCCTCCTCACAAATTCATTTTTAAGAAATATGCTTATTATGATGATTATAATGATGATAGACATACTAGTTATCAGTTTTTATCTGTATTTGAGAAAGGAATGTCCATTTTATCCGTTTTTCATTTAAAAATGTATTATGAAACTGGTAAACATGTTTTCTACAGTTGCATTATACCTTTCGACAAGTTAAATGCGAAAGAAAAATTAATTCTTAGGATTGCTGTACTAAAGCGTCACTGTTTCGCTTTAATTAGGTCAGAACGAAAATAGATCCTCTGAGGTGGCCTATCTTGGACGCGGCTGGGAATCCCATGTTCTCGGAATCGCCTAACACCACAAATCGATCTCAAAACGAAGTAATACTCTCCTCTACGTCCGAACCCGATTTTTGTCCCGCTGCCAGACCCTTATCAACGATTCCTATTCCCCCAGTTCCGCGTGTCCTTCAGTCCAACTGCGTTATCCCAACAGTAGCAAGGGTCAGTGAGTCGGAAAGTATGTCGTCGTCGATAGGCGAGAGTTTAAACCCCGACGTGCCAGAGTTCGTACCAAACGAACATACAGACAAAAGTAATGGGCTTGTTGCACCTGACAGTGGATGTGAAGAAGCCAATACGGAAAAACAGGAAGTGAAAAGCATTCCAGTACCATCGACAAACCATACGTCGTCGCAATTGACCAATGAATCCTCGAAAATGGACGATAAAACGTCTGCAATGGCGAAATGTTCTAGTCCAAGTAAAGTACCGGAAGTACGTGTAAATGGAGAAACACAATCGGCCGATGACGTTTGGAAAGAAGTAAGTTCTATGACGGAATCTTAAAGAATTAAACTCAAAGGATTAAGGAATGCAATAAATTTGGCAATAATGATGTAATAAAATATATATTTCGAAACAAGTTACGATTAATCAATGACGGATAAAAATAAATGTATAAAATGATAGGTAAGGCGAAGGGTGAAGTCTTCACATAAGGAAAAGAACGAGGAAAAAGAGAAGGTTGATAACGTTAAAAGTGAAGAAAGAGAGGAGTTAGATTTCCAATTTGATGAGGAACTCGATATACCACCTCCAACTGGGCGTCACAATGCTTTTTCTGAATGGTTTGTTATTGCTTCTTTGGTTTAGAAATCATAATTTACAATATTAGTTATAATATTTAATATATCACAGGTCTGAAGACGACGAAGATTACGAATTATCAGATAGGGATGTCAATAAGCTTTTGATTTTTACTCAAACAACGGTGCCTATGCCAACGCGTATTCCAAAACACGAGGGTCATGATAGAACCGGTGATTGGACAACTAGGGTAAAAATGACTCAGGATCTCGAACAAGCCATCAATGATGGGTTGTATTATTACGAAGAAGACTTGTGGATGAAAGATGGTCAACGGGTAAGTTTAAAATATTTCTTGGAATGTTGTCAGTACGTTCAAGATACTTTACTTATTTTACAGTATGGATCTTCTTCCTCAATTGGAAGTTATAAAACTGTTAATGTGATTAGTCAAGAAGATTTCGAGAAAATGGCTCCTAAAGCACCTAAGAAGGCTAATCCAGAAGTTCCTCCACCGCCACCATCGGCGATAGAAGATATGGAGGTGTCACACTCGCTTCCAACGCAGGTAATTTTATTATTCTTTCAAAACTCAAACAAACGTTAGACGATAATGTAAAAAATAAATATATTATACCTGCACGTACTGCATTTTACAGACATACTTCTATAATATTAATGTGTTTATTTTAATTATTGTTAATACGTTTCTATTTTAATTATTGTACCGATAGGTGCCAATGACTGCAGATGGTTTAGACAGAAGGGATCGTCGCGTTGATAAAAATCGTTGGAATGACAAGATAAGAGCCGGTAGAAGTGGTAGAAGAGGGGTGGTACCTCGTTTCTTTGCGGTAGTGAAGGATGAACCATCGGTTGATCCTAGGACACCACGGAAAAGGAAAACGCGGCACAGCAACAATCCGCCCGTTGAACATCACGTTGGTTGGATTATGGACGTCCGGGAACATCGACCGCGTACATATTCTACAGGGTGAGTTCATATCGAATAAAAATTGTATACTTATATAATTAAGAAAGAAACAGATGTCATTAAATATTTTATTTTTATAATGTAGAAGTAGCGCAGGAACGAGTCCAAATGAAGGTTACCTTGCGAGTAGTTACGGGAGTGCGCCACAGTCCTTGCCCACTTTCCATCATCCGAGTCATGCACTTTTGAAGGAGAATGGTTTTACACAACAAGTTTATCACAAATATCATTCGCGTTGTTTAAAAGGTAATATAAACATTCATTTATTATTTATGATAAATATCAAATTAATTTCATTGAAAATAAAATTTTTCATAATTTGGGTCATTCCAAAAATGAGGCAGAGCCATAAAATATTATTGTCATTAAAATCTAATTTCCAATTATTTAGCTCTATTTTCTTCCCTAAATTTTCAGTTCACTTACTATAAAAGGATTAGTAACATAAATAGTAGATAGTTCTTACACAATATTATATATAATGATGAATTTCTTCATTTTTGTCTTCTTTTCCCGACTGAGAAAAACAATTGTGCTGTGAAAAGAAAATCTGAGAATACTCTAATGCTTATGAAACATGATTCGTTTCAGAGCATAAATTTTAATCATTTCTCCATATGTTCCAGAGCGCAAGAGACTTGGAATCGGTCAGTCTCAAGAGATGAACACACTTTTCCGTTTTTGGTCATTCTTTTTACGGGAAAATTTCAATCGTACCATGTACGAAGAATTTAGGACTATAGCCAAAGAGGATGCCTTGGAGGGTTATCGATATGGTTTGGAATGTCTTTTTAGATTCTACAGCTACGGTTTAGAGAAGAGATTTAGACATCACCTATACAAAGATTTCCAAGTCGAAACGATACAAGATTATAAGAGCGGTAAGTGAATTTAGTAAAATTTAAATCGTACAAAATTAATGCACATATAGGTTGTTTAGCTACAACGAACTTTGGTAGCTAAATGGTTATTTTGTGCTAAAGCAAACGAAATGTTCTGTTGATACCGTAAGAACATTTTGTCTCGCGTGTGGTATTTAGCATAGCGACAAACCCATTATTGATAATAACGGCTGTTTGTTATTTTGAACGTATTTTTAATATCTAGTTTTGGATTACAGGTCAACTATATGGATTAGAAAAATTCTGGGCGTTCCTAAAGTATTACAAACATTCTGACCAACTTCAAGTGGATCCAAAATTACAGGAGTATTTATCGAAGTTTAAGAGTATAGAAGACTTCAGAGTAGTTGAGGTAAATGCTCGACTTAAGCACAATCAATAATCTACATATTCCAAAAATTACAAAATATGAACTCGAGAAAAATGAATTTTTTTCGATACAATATTTGTCTAATTAAATTGAAAACTTCACTGTAGATTACACGTTAAATGTAATATCAATTACGGATTACAGCCGCAGATAAACGAAATGCTGCAAGCATTTGCCGCAAACTCGCGATCTCAAGCTGCAAAAAGGCGGAACAGAAGCGTATCCGAAAGCGCTGGTGATGGGGACGCATCACCTTCGAACAGAGTCCGTCGATTGTCCGGCGGTTCTAGTACTGTAACACTGCCAACATCCAGTTCTGAGAACAACCCTGCCGCGCAAAAGTCACGCGTTGACACGGTGAATCTTTCCCAGTTTCGCAACAGAGCCGGTTCATTTGGTTCTGGACGATTAGGTCATTCCAGGAGGCGAAACGACACCGCTACCTCTTCCTCAAACAGTCAGCGTGATCTGAGTAAACAACAACAACAACAACAACAACAACAACCACCACGAGCCAGATTAAATTCAGGATCATGCACGAAAAATCAGGAGGCAAGCGGCAAATGTACTGCCAGGGATCGGTTGCAGGCGTGTGTGACGAAGTCTGAACAAACGAAGTCGGTGACGATCAAGGCGGAAAGCTCGTCGATTTCTCAGAAGTGAGATCAGCTTAATAACCGAAGGGTAAGTGCACAGGCACTTACTCGATTTTGCTAAAGTGAATAAGTTCGTCGTTCCTGAGTTCGGAATACTAGCGGTTCTAACAGAGGGAACACATCCAGTTTGGGGAAAAATAACATGGGAGTAACACAGTGTACTAGAGCACAAAACTCTTTGTATATAAAGACGATCAATCGGTCAACGCATAATTTGACGTTGAAAAATGCATTAGAAAAGAATAATGAAATACTATAAGCGAAGGTGAGAGTTGTACCTTCGTCCTAAGAGAAGTTTCGTCGAGCTGTTTTTAAGGTAGTTCGTTAAGGTTGTATTTACGGATATACATATATTCCTGCCTGTATCGGGAATGTGTACTAAATTCGAAGAATAAAACTCTGCTCAGTTTGTCCGTTAGGATGCTCTCGCTAAAATCATGAGATGAGAGATAAAAAAGAAGGGCCAAGAGTATGAACGAGCAAATGGAGAATCCAGGCACTACAATAAGTGCACACCTCATAATATTAAGAAATTTACACGATTGCTTAAGGGAAGACAAAAAGGTTTCCTTACTAACGTTAAATTTACCAAACTTACGTGCATTTTTCTCAGAAAACATAAGAGATATTGAAACCAAATATGAACTATACATGCTTTAGGTCTTATGCATATTTATACGTGTGTTAGAATTTTAAAATATTGCTTGGAATCAGAGGTACAATTCTTCGAATAATCCTTACTTGTTTCAATAAAAAATTGTTATATTAATAAACAAAATAAAATACAGAAAAAGCAGCTTATAAATTCGCTTATCTGTTTTCGGCTAAATGTAAATTCCAGCAGTGTACATATTTTTAGAATTTACTAAGCAAACGAAATAAAATGTTCTTCATGCTTCATGTAGGCAGTGTGCATGCCGCTGAGGGTTACGAAAAAGATACAGAAAGTTGATAAATTTAACTCCAGTAAGATAGAATTTACTAAATCTCCCTTTAAGACTTTCGAGTGAATTTTTCCATCAGAGGTAGAAGGAATAAAATTACGGATCTCTGAAGCATACGATATATAAATGTGCGATGGCATTATGATCTATCTTCGAAAACGTTGCACTCGTCCGTTATAACGTTACAAATTGAGAAAAATGTTTTCTTTTGTCTTATCATCCATTCGATGGTTACTCTTTCGTTAGTGGACGAAAACTACTGAAATGGCAAGTTGTACGACACGGTGTAGTGAAAAGAAATTGAAACTTCATCTTAGTATGTGGTCGTCCAGAAGTTAGTCAGACATTTTTTACGTATTCATGAGTACAAAGTTCACAATTCTCGAATTCAACGGTACTAAGTGTTTAACAAACGTTGAATCTCAATGTCATCTGAGTTCTTGATTACGAATCAACACGAGCTTTATTTCAGACCTCTTTGTGTTTAACCGACGTTGATAAAACAATCTGACTTACAAGTTTTTAATGCGAGCAATTGGTGAATGCATTGATTTGATTACTTCAAAAACTCGATTTTCGTATCACGTGAAAGTACGCGTATAACACTTTTATGAGATGCATACGGTTTTTAATATTTTATAACATCACACGTGTTTTAATAGTCATCATGCTGGGTAACAAAAATGATCACGCAAGCGTGTAATTTGCACGAAGCGTCTAATTAATTACGAACAAAAGTTCGAAAAGGTTGCATTGATTTAAGGGAAATGAGTCTGCGGGAAACCGTAGTAAGTGTTCAATTATCTGAGAACACTGATTCAATGTACTGAATCAAGCACTTCGATTGCTGATCGAAACGAGAAATAATACATGGAACGTACTCAGTTCGTGGCCGGTGCACAATGAAACATATTTTATGCATAGAAATTTATAAAGCTTGTCCTTTCATAAAGTGCATGTATGTCTATTAATATTGGTAATGTTACATGGAAAGTTAGAAGCTAGAAAATTGGGGAAAATTCAGTGACAAAATGGCAGCAATGATATTACAATGTGAATAACTTTACTGATTTCAAATTATAAATTGCTTTGCTTTATCTATAATTTAACATTATTAGCAATTGTGATTCAATTCACAAATCCCTTACATTTGCAATACTATATTTTAAAATGTCTTTGAATTTCAATTTCGCTTTGACACACAAATTTGTACTTAAGTTTGATAAAATCTTATCGTGTCATCGAAAATTACATTTTGCTGAAGTCTGCTGAAATTTTCTTTAGTTGCGAATACAGGTAGCACTCGTGTAACATGGTAATTATGTCCTAAAGAATGCTCACTTTTACAAAACTAAGCGTAAGAAACCTGCACTTGAAACAAGCGTCATGTGTACAAATTGTTTTAATTAGAGCAGATTATACTATATTATGCTTTCATTACTGCCAGAAACATACTTTCAAGTATTATTAAATAATAAATCAGTTAGTTGATTCAGTTAATCCAAAACAAATGTGATAATGTCTCTCTCAATATTAATTATACAAACATAATGATAAAACATAACAATTCATAAAAATACAATCTATCCATAATAGCATTACATGAAAAGTTTACTTGTACTATCTGCCTTTAAAGGGGTACAAGTATCAATAATCAACCAATCATGTTATGCATTTATATTATACAATGAACAATGAAAAAATATTTAATGAATCTTTATTACATTATATAATCATAAACTTCTTTGCATTTTATGAAGATTGCATTGTACTTTAATATAATTTTTTCTGCTTTAGATTTATTTAAACATTTAGGTTTTTTTCTAAAATTATTTTATTGTGTTGCAATCAAATTATGCTGTAAGAATCCTGTGCTTTATAGAGGTTTTTAAAACGCTGTGTTACAAGGGAGTTTGCCTGTATATTTCTTCAAAGCTCGAAGAGGGTTAAATACTATAAATAGAACAGAATAATTGAAAAATTAAGTTGCAAATGTTTTTCATGGTCTTCATTGTTTTGCCAATAACAAAGATAAAGTACAGGTGTAAAAGCGAAGTTTCTATTGTCGTCTACTTTTGGCCCTTTCGCATGTTCCTTGAGAATAATCAATTTCTGACAATTGTTAAGCAAGTGCCACTTTCCATTTAAAGAATACCAGCAATCCCAAAGGTCAATATTACCAGTTTCACCTTTAGACATCGAATGTTGACTAACAGAGTACACTCACATTAATCATTGTGTAGAAAAAAAGTCATGATTTTTCTATTATGGAGGATAGAATTTCTCTGAGTGAAATTTAAATTTAAGGGAAATTGTACAGGATTTCTTTAATTAGAACCAAAAATTTTCCAGTGAGTCTATTAAAATAGCTGATACGAAGCAAAACATTTTTAAGCAATGCGTACTTGGTGCAAGTTTTAATTGTGCAACAAAAGCATTCAGAAAGAAAAACAGGAGATGTGTAAGAATTAAAATACGCTAGGAATTATAGTTAGCTCTAGTATATAGGGATGAATAGTTAGAATAGATTAAATCTCGTAGGGAAGCAAAATTAGTCTTAACAGTTCAGTATCAAGTGAAGTATATGATTCTAATGTTAACAAAACAGCAGACCAATTATGTTATTTAAGAAAGGAAGCGCAGACTGAGGATTTATTCAATTCAAACACGAATGGCTGGCTCATTCTTCTACCACAAATTGTTTTCTATTCGTTGTCGATGATCATTAGCTAATTATGGTGGTTCACCAACTAAGCGAAAGGGTTGAAAGGTCGACGTTAAATTGCATATAAGTGCCTGGAGAGTCTACAGATCCGTTCTTGTTTTTCAATGTACTAGTCACGCACTGAGTCAAACGCATCGTTTTGCAAGAATAACGGTTTGAGCTAAGGAAAACAGATTTTTTCTTTTATGTTACCTAAGAATTTCGAATTCCGTACTTGTTAAATTGTAATAACTGACAAAGAAAACTGTAACACAAAATAATTGTTTAAATTTTTGTAACAAAGGTGGATTCCTTTTGAACATGTTTTCTGTTATTCGTGTCTCGCAAACAAAATGTAGCCATCACAGCACAACATTTATGTGCCTCATAAATTCATCATTTATGAAACAAACACTTGTATCAGTCTTGAGCTTGAGCACTTTTTATTCTGAAAGGATACATTTAGCTATTCTCTCTCACGTTCCTATATTATTCACGAGAGTTTTAAACTGTATACTAAAGGTATCATCAAGTCTATTCTCCTTTAATACAGTTGCATTTTTCCTTTTGTTTTTTTCCGTTTTTAAATGTTTGACGTTTGTTCCTTTTCTTTTTGTTTTTTATGGACACGCGTACGATATGTTTGTAAATTACTTGTGACATAGTTCATGTTCATTAATAATCAGTCTAATTGTTATTTAAATACATAGATAGAACTCGACGATGCTGAAGTAGTTAGCAACAGTGTAATTAAAGGCGCGATGTATCTGGCTGTTCGAACTGATAGAATCCTACGAAAATTTGTTTCTTTTTCTTTCCAGTGGCCTTAAAATGGAATCAGATTGTGCCTGAAGTTTAAATGGGTTGCATCAAACTTCGTCCAAGTTCTCTTTAGCCGGAAGCCACTGAGGAAATTTCATCCGTCGAGTTTCATTTTGTACAAAATTGGCAGATCGTTGATCGAACTTTCGATCTGTCGCGCGAAATTTTCTCAACTAATCAAAGGCTCAAGAGAAACAGGAGAAAATCATTTTTAGGGAAAGAAACAATAATAGAACGTTTTTATAGTAGAATCAGTCAATAATTTATTAAAGTGATTTTCATTCAAAGGGATGCGATACGTACAACGTGATCATGTTCTCAGAGGAATGAAAAGTTTCGCAAGCCATCTAATGGAAATATCTTAAGATGTACCAAAAGTTCTGTGATAAGTAAATGTTACAAGAATAAGCTACTCAAATCACTTGAAAACTTTCGGTTGGAAGGAAATATGATTAAAGAGAAGAGATATGTAATATGCAGCACGTTAACTGTTTAGATGAATAATACACCAAAAGTATACTGGCCTGAATTTCAGGCTCAGCTTCGAGGGCCATTCGCATGTTT
Source organism: Xylocopa violacea (assembly GCA_963969225.1). Classification (NCBI taxonomy): domain Eukaryota; kingdom Metazoa; phylum Arthropoda; class Insecta; order Hymenoptera; family Apidae; genus Xylocopa; species Xylocopa violacea. Next base: position 36,128,126 of record CAXAJV010000005.1, on the reverse strand, counting down.
CTCCACAAGATGTTCAATAGTGAAGCTTTCCAGTTTAGACGTTTGAATCGTTTTCGATGTTGACATGAGTCGATAAAATAGGTATTTTCATTACCAGAACTATTGGTACATCCTTTTAAACAACCTTATTGTGCTAATATAAAGCATGGAAAAGTCATAGAATGCTTCCCATGTTCTCTATACACTTTCCATTTGTTCCATTTGTAGTCTTCCTTTTGAATCTTCGTCAGAACTGAATTTCAACTAAAAACCAAAACTTATGATTGCTACTTAACACTTTACTTTTCAGACATCATATACATACAATCGATTAATTGTTGATTCTTTATCAGAATTATAATTAGGAGATACTTATATCGTTGTATGAATTATGATTAATCGTGCATCTATGCTTGAAAAACTTAGCCTCGTACTAACTGCAAAGAGGACGACGCTTCTTTTAGATAGTGGTGATTGTTTTAGAGTTCCTACGTCCGTTCGAATTAACATTATTACTTGTGATGAGCATTCGGAAAGCGTTAAAGCGTGAAAAGTTATGTTATTTCTTCTATGGGGGATGTTTGGTTTAAAGACTTGAAAAAATCGGGCATTCCTGGATAATTATTTAAAAAGGATTCTTAAAAAATACCTGATTTAGACTCATCAAACCGAGCAATCCCCCGAAATTGTGCACCACATCGTACGATCTCCTGTAGTTTACATATACATCTGCAAAGATAGTTTATTCAGATGATTATAAAATATTTTGTTAATTCGTTTTTTAATCACACGTCGCGACTGTATTTGTTTATTGCTACGTATAATGAGTAATATTTCAGTGAGTAAAATTATTGTTTATATTTTTGTGAACTTAGAGGTAGCGTCGATATATTGCGAATGTAGAAATACGAAAATACTCGACATATGAAAATAGAAATTCAATTTTTAATTCACATAGTCAATTTTTATTAATATATCGATACTAACATTTTTAAAATATCCGAAAAATTGTGTCTCGATGAGCACAAAGTCAGTCTTCTGTAGTTCACGCAGTTTATATCGTCCTGGTTTCTTTTATGTCAAGTCAAATGTCATCAAGACAACAGAAATGGTACCAACTCACAGAAGAGCAAATAGAATGAAAAAGAGAATGCGATATAAAACTAAAACTGAAAAAAGTTGCACACATCAATCTCGAACGGACGAAGACCGATTAGCATAAAGTGAGCAGGCAGTAAGCGTGAAAATGAATGCTAGATTAAATATGGTGCCAGAAGAAAAAGAAATCGCTAAACTCGAACGAAGAGAGCCGCAGTTAAATGCCGGACACCTTATGTACATAGAACGCGTTCTTAGTGTCTGTTTTGTCATTTCGAACGTGTGGTAACGTAGGTTTCAACCATAGAAATAGTTTTTAAGCGAGTGATTTAATCTAAACGAAAAAAGGCGTATTGCTGTAACAAAAAAAAAAATATCGTAGGTTTAATCAACCTTAAGTTAGGAGTAACGATAGATTCATCTAGGCTTCGATCGTCGTTCCGCTTCCGATTTTAATACTTTTATGAAATGTCTCGGATAATTACGAGAATTACTGAAATTCTTGCATCACTTTTCTGTTGTAAAATATTTTCAAATAATTTTTAACACCGCCTCGATGTTAAATGTGTCGTGGATAATTTTTTCTTTTGTTATTGTTATTTGTTATTTTTAGTGTTTAAGCAAGGTTATGTTAAAGGAGGGAAAGGTGGTCATGTGTGTACATATACAGAAGCATTTTGTTTTTCTGATATTATTACTAAAATTGTGATTTCTTATCGTAAGTATTTTTCGTTCAATTGTTTGCAACATCCATCCAGTGTACATAGCAAAACGAGGAATATTTCTTTCGTCAACGTGTTAACCGTCGCGTTATCTGTGTTTTCATTTTATGATGATTTCACTAGGGTTTATATGAATACTAATTTTACATAGTACAATATAACCTCAACTAGCCGAACTAATCAGAAAAACGCAACGTAAAGTGCTACAAGATAATAATAATGTCCTTTGTTGTTTACAAATAGTGAATTTAACATCGAGGTTACCACTGTGAAGGTGCACATTCGTTTGTCGCTTGGATTAAATTTCGATAAAACTGAATGAATCGCATTAACAGAAATAAATAGTCATAGGTCAAAAATTTGTAAAAGTAAATTGAAAAATTAGTTGGAGAAAAGTCTTTTTTCCTATGTGAACGACGATCTTGTAAAGTACTGTAAATATTATAGCCTCTACAGTTATCCTTGGACATGGTCATGTCACCAAATGGGACATCCTTATGTTGTATGTAAAAGGATGAAAGGAAAAGAAATGCACTATAAATATTGCTATATCTTATATACTGTTACTTATATCCATACATATATATTCTATAAATATATATATGTATATTGCTAATAAATATTAATTTTACATTTAAGGCTTATGCTAAACGGTACACTCACGCGGGTGGTGGGTTTCCAATGAAAAAAATGAGGTTGAGGAAAACCGTTTCCAATATAAAATGTCCTTTCTTTTCTTTTTTTTTTTCTGTTTTTCAACACGAAGATTAACTCTTGGCTACCGTCGTTCTTCTTCTTTTTATTTTTTATCTTAATTTGTCGATTAAGCTCTTATAGATTTATTTGTATATGTACATACATACAAAAAATTTATATATATATATATATATATAGTATGCTTATGTCTTTATGATCGTTCAGTCTTTATTATTATAATTTTTTTTAAGTTTACATTTTTGTTTCGTTTTATTAATTGTAATCGATTGAAAAAAAGTTACTAAAACGAAAAAAAAAGATTTCTTGTTAGTGTGCAGTAGTAAGTTTAAGGTTATACGAGCAAGACAATGTAAATAGTTTATGTTTAGGGTTCTTTTTTAGAGTTCAGAGTTAATCTTTGATGTGCGGTGGGAGTAGAGAAACATTACGATCACTTTTGGTTGATGATTGAAACCGATTTATTAGACTCTCAACCTTCTTTTCCGTCAAATGGGAAGGTTTTGGTGCAAAATAATTAATTAACCAATTTGATTGCTTGAGAAAGGTATTTTAACATAACCTTGAATTCGGTCGAAAAAAGTGCGCAAAAAAGTGAATCGCGATATTTAATTCCAGAAAATAGTATTTGTGCTGAATTTCTAACGCTTCGACCCCTTTTCGTTCACTATTTTATTTGAAAAGTATTACAAAACATGTTTTATTCTCATCAATTAAAGCGGGGCACGAAACGTGTCTGTCGAATTACTGCGAATAACCGAATCGGGATTTTGTTTAAATCGCGATAGAAAACTGACTTTTGTTGACGCAATATAGTGCCTTCGACTGAAATTTACTCTAAAAACCTTACCAATGTTCAAATGTCAAAGCAATGACGAAGCCCTAAAAAATAAACTGACTCTATTCAGGTTTTTTTTGGGGGGGGGGGTTGAACCACATTATAAAATTGACACTAACCATCGATAATTGCAGCTTTATGAGTAACACCTTGATGCTTTAATGGTGAACATGAATTTGGAAGAAAAGAAATGAAAGTGTACGTGTAGCGAATTGGAAGCGTAGCAAAGGATACATCAATAATTTAATACTCGTGTTACTATTAACATTAATTGCCGATAGATTATTATCAATCGCCATAAGCTTCCTTAAATGAATTATATTAAATGAGAAACGGAAACAGAAAGAAATATGTAAATCACTTTAACAAATTTTTACCCAACAACTGTTCACTAATAGAAGATACACAAGATATAGTTAGAATGACGATAATTAGAATCGACTGAAAGTTGTAGACGACAGAAGATATGAAAACGAATAAAGTAGTATTCTAGAGCGATTAATGAAGTCCGTTGAACAAGAATTTTAACCAAACCTTTTGTAATATTCATCCGTAGAAAGGAACTTGATAGAGAACATTGAAGACTACGATAACTACCATAATTTATACTACACTTCAGGAAGAAATAAGTGAATAATTACAGGAATGTCAAATTAACGAATAAAGAAAAGCGAATTCTAATTAAGGAAAACGTCGATCCTACGTATTCTTAGCGAGTTAGTCCGAAGAATATGAAAGAGTTCAGAAAAAAAAACAAAAAAATATAGAACTTATAAAATAGGTTACGGTTTTAGCGTCATAAGAGAGATTCACAAGATGGCGAAAGCAGTTAGAAAATGGCCAAATCGATTAACTGGCCATGGTTTCCGTTTAACGGAAATAACCTATGTATTTTTTCAGGTTTAGCTACCAGACCTAGCACCTAGGTGTCATAGATTGCGTTTTCTTACGATCTGAGCCGCGACGATTTTTTTTGCATAATAGACTGATCATTCGAGATCCTGTCGAGATGAAAAGTATCGATCATGTAAATATAATATATATACACCTAGCATACAAATATTAAAAAATAGAGAGAAAGAGATGTGTGTGTGCGCGTGTGCATAGGTGTATGTGGATGCATGAATGGATGGTGGGGAAAGTAAAATAAAAAAAAAAAAAATAGACATATATATATATTATATATATAATTTACATATTGTAGCTTGTATTGCCTAGAGATTTTCGAGTAAGGGTGAAACGAGCTGTCGTGTGAACGATTTCCAAATCTTGTATGCCTTAGGAAGGTTATAACGTTTATGAGTGCATAAAGCAATAACGATAATAATAGTAATAATGATAATAATAACAATAATAATAATAATAAAAAAAGGACAAAAAAACCGAGCTGCAAAACAAAAGATTGTGTTGCTCTTTTATCCTACGTTGTTCCCAATGAGCAAATTGTGTAACATATCCATCTCCACATCAGGCTTATGTTCTGAAGTCAAAGTCTATTAACACAACGTGGAAGCAGATTGTTGTCAAAAATCAAGCAAATTCTACCATCATAATCTAATTCTCAGATATAATAAATTCGTATTTTAATTTGTGTAAAGTGTAAATTTTGCGAAAGTTTTTAAATATTTTTTTTATAGAGTGAATAGTGTACGTATTTTATGTTGTGTATTAAAATTTTTTTTTCCTGTGCTCTCGAAGAATTAATCATTTTTGGATTGTTCGTTTCCAACACTAAAGGAAAGGAAGCTATTGTGTGAATTAAAATATAAATTGAAGAAGAGGAGAGAGGACTGAAACAGGATTGTTTCATTCCTTCGGAAAAAGAAGACATGAGTGCAACAAGATAGGGTTAAATTCCTTTCCGTAGCGGAAGAAATAGGAAGAAGGTAAAGGGAGGTGGGTAACTACGCGTGTAATTCCTCGACCGGAACTACCGTGGGCCATGTGGCGGCGTAGACTACGGTCGTAACCATAAAGCTTGGAAACACAGCCAGCAGATACAAGTTAACCTTCTGCCTCTCCTTATTGGAGTAACCATTTACTATTGGCGCGGACAGGAATAAAACTCGCGGTTGCAACGTTCCTATTCTTTAATTATATAATATTTATCAGTATTGAATATTTTTTTACATTTTGATATGGGAGTTGGACTTGTGATGAATGAAGTTAATCGATATTTTTGAAATATACCTACCATAAGATGATATTTAATCATCAAGAGCTTACGAAGATTTTCAATGGAAATTAAATAATAATTTTAATGAAGAACGCTTAATTATAATACAAATAAATACAAGTCCTTTATTTTATTAATACGGTCTTAATTACACTAATATCATTAGCTATCATTTATCCAGGGTGTCGAATCAGTCTTAAAAGCGTGCGTCGTCGAAATTTTGCCTAGACTTTTCAAGAATACTGTGCAACTGACGTCCAAGTCTTGGAGATGGTGTCCAGGGTAAACGGCGTCCTAGACGTGGTGCGAATAAGGGTGGAAAAATTTGTTCGTCGGCGTAGAATTCTTCTTGGTCCTTTGGAAATCCATACGAGAAGAATTCCTCGCCCGATTCCCTTCCCAAACGAGGCGTAAATTGAGTTGGCTGCCTTTTCTCTGCTCCTGAAAAGAAATTTCATTTGGAAGCTCAGTTTTTGAGTAATCCTTATTTTCTTATATACATAGACAAATAATTAAATAATAATCAATATGTTTATAAAGTTTGTTTTGAGTGATATTAATATATTATAAATGTAAAAATTAGATTGGAATAGATTGGAATCATCGGTTGACCCAAAACCGTACTGTTTTAAGTATCTACCTGGAATCGTAATGACAGTCCAGCGTGATCCATCGAGGCCACTGTTGAGCGCTTCGAGGTCCATGTCCACTTCTGGTTTCCGGTCAGATCTGCGACGTCGTCCAAGTCGTGGGCCGAACCACATCCCACTTGTGATACCCTGGGATGTTCGTTTGATGCACTTGCCGTCGGTGCACGAACCAAATTCATTGTTAGGCGTTCTGTCGTTGCTTACGCTGCTTGCCGCGTCTCTACCCTCTGTTGAAAAAAATGTTCTTAATGTTTTCCGACAAAATTTAGTAAAATCAACCTTTTAAAAGATACAACTGTAAGATGTCCGACCCATACTCAACAGAAAAGGAGCTACAAGTGAGGGGATATTGGAAGAGACCTGATTCGATTCGTAGCGATGGTTCCCTATGTTCTCTTAGCTTCTAAATAAACCATAAACGTCGAGATTTGGGTTGCGATATACATATGAATCGTGAAACATGCATTAAAACAAATTTCAAGCCCGTGTCGTTGACTCTAAGAGATAGCGCGTTGACGCCAAAGTTTAGATTTGTTATTGTAGCCATGTTGGTATATCCAATTTGCTTTATTATGTTACCTGTATTATCTATTAAATTCGTTGCACGATTCACTATTTGTAGAACGTACCATATTCTCCGCAAGCACAGGAGAGTAAGCAGACCACACTGACCAGCAGGCAGATAAGGGTGGCACGGTTAAAGAACGGAAACACCGTGGAATCGATCATCGCTTCGTTCGAATACACGTTGTCTCGAGACCTAGTCGGCAAGTGATGTCCATACCGTCTCTAGTCGCTGGTTTTATAGGGGTTGAAGCTACCCTTACTTTTCTTCTTCGCCTTTCCTCTCCTTTCATCCTATTGGTCTTTCAATGGAAAATGCAATTTTTCTTCTTCCTTTCCCCATCGATTTTATTGGAAACGAACGTTTCAACGCTCCAACGTCTACCCCCAGTAGGGAGCAATCTTGACGGCCCACTAGCGATTCGTCTCAATTTCTATTGAGATCCACGCTCTTCCATACTTAATGAGGATCCTAGGATGCGTCCTAAGAGAACGTTACCAACCCCGTACTGTTTTTTTTCCTCCTTCCTTGCTCTGTTGTTTTTTCTTCGACTTTACACAGATTCTTCGTTCTCCATTCATTCCCTTCTACAAGTCGGAAATGTGCCAAGGGATAGATTCATTCAATCTGAAGGGATTTGCGAGATGTATTCTTTTGTCTGCGTCTTGGCTGTTGTCTTTGTGGTTTTTTTCTTAATTTCATTTGACTTTTAAGGTCACAACCGCATCTACGTGGATATTAAAATATATATGAGAAATATTTTAAAGACCTGTAAGATTTATAGGTATATAGTGTAGTATAGAAAAGTAAAAATGTTTAATTAACAAAGATCCTGCAAGCAATCTTCGAAAAATCAACTTTCATGGTTACGGACGTTCAATATTACAAGCGAATTTCTTCGGAGATATTGAATGTACACAGAAGAATTACCTTAGAAGTTTGCTTCACATAGACGATTCAAAGATTACTTCGTATAGACACAAACTATATTTATAGTTGTTCGATGTGTATCTCCCTTCAGTTTCAATATAAACTTCATATTGCTGTCGATATTAGAAATAATCTTCTGTTAATATCTTGAAATAATATATCACCATTAAATCAATTCTTCTGCTAGGCGTATTCAAGAGGAGAGAGACAGATGAACTATAGCCTAAACTTAATAATAACAAAGCGAAACCAACGGACAAATTGTATCAAATGATCTAATACTTCTTTCAAAATCCCCATATAATTAATTTTCATTACCCATACCTTGCATCTTCCACATCTATCGTCTTTATTCATCGAATTTTCTAGGTAAACGATTAAACAAGGCAATATATACTAATGTACAATTACTAAACTGTAATACGGCATCCTTTAAACAAAGATGAATACATGTTGGATGACGTTGCAATATTCGACGTCCATGGAAAAGGACGAAAAACATAGATGAGAAAAGAAAAAAGAAGACAAAGAGTCGTGTGACGTCGCCAGGGCGCCCCCGTGTTTTCCGTTTCCTGTCGCGCGTGACGAATCGTAGTTGGCGCTACGGGCGGACAATCTGTTCTCGATTAAACCTGTCAATTAACCAATTCAATTTCGGGATCAACAAGACCGAGGCGTGCCGAGAGCGAATGCCCGCTACGGCGTATAAAAGCAGGGCTGCGTCGGTCTATCGGTGCATTTATGGGCCGATCGTCTTGGGAGCACGTGACTTAACCTGCGGTGAAGGTATAGCGTACGAGCGGAGAGAATTTACGATATTAGAGGTTAACACATTGCATGCGGAAAACGTACTCTTACGTTTTTCCAGTGGCGGATTTCTAAATACGCTGGCTAGACTATATAGCCTACGACGGGACATTTTCGAAGGCGGAAATTTTTTCCGCGATCACTAAAAAGTATCATCTTCGCCGAATTTCTTATATCTCTTTTCGGTTCTTGGTAATAGGTCACACATAGTGGCTCAGCGACAGAGCGCGGTGATTCTAATTAATGTTCGCATAACTTAATATTTCTTATTCTATTACGTTTTCGGTTTTAATAACCATAGAGCATATATTTAAGCGTAAAATAAAAAGGTTTCGTTGAGAGAAGTGTCTGCTATACGTGTAAGTTCGCAGCGAGATATACGACCATGCAATGGGTTAAGTGTGAGGTTCAATCCGATATTAGTATTTTGGTATTTGATATTTTCGTATATTTGGCTGTTAATATACTACTATCTTTTATCTATTCTATGGCGGTATGTTAAGTAGTATAATGCGAAAAAAGCATAAAGTTTGAGTCAACGTTGGTAATAATTTCCTATAAATTTATAATATTCGAAAGTTAATAAATTGAGAAATCGTGCGGCGTAGAAAAATGCGTTCATTAAATATATTTATGGGGTAATATAAGAAACATTAAGTCTCTACTATATCGCAACGAGCGTTCCCGTCGAGATATTTGCGAGATACTAAATCCGAACACTCGAAGAGAAGACATAATCCATCTTACAGAAGCACAGCATTGTTTACGTATGACGCACAGTAGTTTCGAAGGGTAAACAATTTGAAGCAAGATTTGTAGCGTTACAACCATAGTGTACCTCATTTGCTCCTTTTCCCAATAATGCTCAATGTATTTACAAATGCCCGGCATTTCATTCTATCATTAATTCTCTTTGTTACTTTATTGAGAGAAAAATTTCTAGCAAAGTATATATAGCAGGCAGAGAAAGAAAATAAGGTTATAAAAAAACAAGCAAGATGGACGAAGATAGCTGTTACAAGTGAGTATGCAGAGTATTATAAATAACAGAAAAGCAATTTTGTAACAAGTAAAATTTGCATTTTTTAATAATTTATTTTGTGGACATGTGTTACAGAATTTTCCTTGTATGGCTACAAATGTTATGGGTGACAAAAAATTAAACTTTTTCCCATTCTCTTATTCGATGGCGAAGAGTATTGCTCGAATGTAGTAATTAGGGGGGATGGTGGGGCAGTGGTTTACCGCGACACATGCTAAGGGCAGTTTTTCACAGAGCAGCTTAAGTGGTCGAGTCGTTGCCTGTACTTGGACATTCCCGCTTGTGTATACGTGGACCTTCGATACCCGTCAAAGCAAACAAACGTTTGCTTCATACTTTTTTCTCCAGTCCCGTACACGCATTTGATACGTGTGTTCGCATTGACATACACTTGTACAAGGATGTACAGACACGCGTAATTGTTCCCCGGCGATGGCGCTTCGAAAATATTCCCACGTAAGAAAGCCTTTTTCTATTTTTCATTCTTCTTGGTAGAGTTAGTTTTTCATTCTTTTCGGTAAATATTCAATCGTATGAAAAGTAAAGTGTGTTGGGGAAAGAAGTAGATGCAGGAAAGGTTAGGTTTCGAGTCTGTTTAAAGTATCACAGGAATTGGATTAAAGGAAGCTTACATACCATTTTATATTATTTTTCTCCATTGTTATTTCCATATATTCTAATATCTATTGGTTAATTTCTTTGATCATTGTTTCACCGTTTTATCGTGTAGATAGAATCTATTATGGAGAACCGTGAAATAGATCTCTACGCGATGTAAATTAAATCCATTATAGAGTGTCTGATGTATCAATCGTTATCTGACCGAACATGGCACAGGTGGCGTTAAGAGAATAATGCGTAGAGTGCTTCTGGTTGATCTTGATCTTTCTCGTGAACTGATGATTTTGGTATAGCAATAAATACGAAGGTAATATGAGAGTACATGTGTTGAACAAATTTTCTTATATTTTATTGTATGGTAAACGATTGTTTTATTTCAATACATTGGACTTATAGCTTGTTTTATGTACAGTTTATACATATGTACCAAATCAGAAAGAAGTAATGGTGCACACACATAAGATCCCTTTTGTCCATGGGCTCAGTGGCACGACGGGGGTTTCGTGGTAACGTTTTGACAAGAAAGCAACGATCTCTTCGCCGTTACCGAGAATAACCGAGTTCCTTAGGTACGGAGGAGTGTTTATATCGTCGATTCGGGCCACGGAGGTGTTCTGCGCTTCGTCAACTGAAGAGTTTACAAAGCGGTACCGATTCACTTTCCCGTGTTTAACACCTTCTATCGGCATAGCACGCGCCTGTTACCCCACCACTTTCATGTTCCACTGCATCTTCCAAAATAGTCTGTATGCTTCAGGTTTACCTACGTTATATTAAAATTGGAAACGAAGAAAGTATAGGAGACAAACTCTTTTGTAGACATCTCTTTTTCTCTTTTGCGACGCATGTAGACGTTGCCAGAGCGATAATAAACTCGGAGCTAAATTGGCAGACCGATTGATGACCGTTTATTGGAATCTATATATATATTGTATACGCATAGACATGGAGTGGATCTATGTTATAATTGCATACATATGTATGTAGTCATTCGTTACGGTAGAACATTCGTTGTATTTGTTAATACTAGGGTGATAAAACGTTGGATAAGAGAATTCTGGTATGACAGAATAACTGGATTTCTAGAACACAATTTAACACACACTATATTCTTTATATTATTAAAATATTGTTAACACACTACATTCTACAACACAATCTTCAATTTCTTCGTTTAGATGCCAATAAATTTCATTATTTGCTGACAATGTTTCGACTATCGAATCAGCGATGAGGCAGCTTCTAAACTACTTGCCTCGTTCGTAGCATGGGACCAGAGCAATTGGTTTATACTACAGAAAACCAACAATGTCGTCAGTACGCTATTATCGAGTCGTTTAAACATCGTATCGCCGGCAGATAAAGATGTCTTCGAAAGGCGCCGCAAATATTTAGTCTCGATTGTCGGATGATAGTTTGTTTATTTGATACCCGGCAAAATGATCTGTGAGGAGATGACGATGGTTGAAAATTAAGTCAAGGCTAATTAGATCCTTGCATTTCGAAGCATTTCGAATGGGATAGCAACTCCAATAGTGTACTCCTACTCTTTTATTGTTACTCCTGCGAGAGCTTAAAAGTAAGGACATCTAAAGAGTGAGGATATGTATCCACATAAGGATAACATTATCGTCAGTCCCTCTTGAAAGTCAATTTTTTAAAATCCTTTTTAATCCTAAGAATATTTCTTTGTATAGTATATCTTTCTTTTTAGAAAAATAAAAATATTAAGCAAGATATGTGATTTGTCAAATAACGCTGCACACGAATACGAAAAGAAGGTCTTCTTCCCTTACAATAGATGTATCAGCAGCATGTGAAGATTAAGAGGCCTAAACATGGATCAAGTACCGGCGCCAGGATATCCAAGAAAGACGAAACCGTCTCTCCATTGAACAATGCTTTCACAGCATGTAACTGAGGGAAACACATTTTCCATCCAAGTAAAGTCCTTGGCATGAGATTCGAGAGACAAAAATCTTTATATATCTGAGAGCGTTCGTCATCTATTTTTACTTGGAATTAATTTTCTATTTCAATTTGTATCAATTTCATTTCGTACTAATTTCTGCCAAATTATTTTAATTGGAAGGGGATAGAATAGTAGAAAATTTAAGTTACCATATAATCTATTTATTGCTAGTGACTTTTTATACATTCCTAAGGGTAGTTTATACAAAAGTTTACAAGCATTATAAACGGAACATTTGCTAATGTTTAATGAATGGAAGTGTGAAAAAATAAAATAAGAAATTCAATCATTTAAAGTTTGAAATGATTGAAATACTTGGATTATTTTTAATGAAAATTTCAACGAAAATGACATAATATTGCACTGAATCGGTGATATTAATCACCCCAAAACAAACTAGGTACTAGTTCACTGAAGTACACACACAGTTACATACACTTTCTTGGTTAATTGAATTGAATTACGTTCTGAATATTTCCACTGACCTGTATTTTATTCTTAATTTGTTCGTGTCTGAACATTTTGAAAAGTACTAAGAACAAAACTTTAGCAATTTTTCCTCGGTTATAATTAGTAGAGGACTAACGCAAATTATTATCGACTACATAAGAAACAAGACACTTCTATTTACAGGCACAACGTATATTCGCAGAGACACGTATTTACAAGTGACCACTTATATTATACAACAGACTCACCAATGCTTCTTTTGTCAGAAAACCGACGATCTACTTACCTTGTGATTGCGATTCAAAAAATTGTATACATCGTCAACGAAAGGAATCGGACAAAAAAAAGTTTTTTCAAACGTATAAAATGGATTTAAAAATAATACGAAGAGCAAATGATATAAAAATGTAATCCCTTTTTATCATTTCTAAAACACACGCGCGTTCATCAAAAGTTTCAAAGGTATCACGACATTCAACGTTTTAACATTCTACTATATTTATCGAATCTTTCGCCCTTATTAATCTTGTCTTGGGACTATGCGAATAAATTAATCTTATTTTATTTTACTAACGCTTCCTTGATGGTGCCGAGTGTACAACTAACAATTGTATAGTACCGTGCGTATACTGTAAAGTATAGTAGATTGTAAGTTAACAAAAGTGATGTAAGATTTACTTTCCTAAATTTTGTTGGTGATTTAATATTGGAAATTCAAGGAGATATAAATTTTGTTTTCGTTTTTTATAAATCATGCGTATTGACTTGCACTTGGTGCATTTTACAAGTATACCCAGGATACGTTCCTTTCGCCTATTTACGATACTCAATATTCGTAATAGCTAGCTGGGAAAAGTCGAGAATAATCGAAGGTTGTTCTGAATTTTCCTGGCCAGCCACCAAGCATCGATCTAACCTGCGGTTTGATTCGTTTCTCGATAATCACGGTGGAACAGAAGCCACGCCGTGTCAGAAATAGACAGAAGACCAGCAATTTTATTGCATCTGGTTGGTGGGCGATTCCTGCTTCAATTCGAGGGCCCACATATGTTGCGGCCATCCAGTTCGTCCTTTACTCTTCGACGACTCCTCGGAACCGAGACCCGACGCTTGATGCAAACACGACTCGTTCTGTAATCAGAAACAATTTTATTATTTTATTTACAACTGATGCAAACGATTATGGCGCAAGTCGAAACAAACTAACAACGGAAGTGGTGCTAGTTAAAATATATATATATTCTTCATAAAAATCCTTCCATAACATTCAATATATGCAGTTTATTGCATAAAACATATTTTTTATATTTTTGTACAGGCAATTTAAAGAAGGTCGTTCACATTAGAAGGAAAGGAAATTCTTCTTGGGTGGCGAAGAATCGCAGCAAAAAGAGAAAACCACAAAACTACAGGGTGGTCTAATGGTAAACGCGTATCTCCGAAGTTTCTGTTACTGAAAGGAAGGAACAATTTCATCTATAATAGTCGAAAATCTTGTGATAGGAAACCGCGATCGATTGAACCGCAATGCGTTTTCTATATCATTTCATGAAGATTCTTTCCATAACTTCATGTTCGATTTTATTCAATTTTAAATACACGAGTTAATAACAATTATTACAAATTCATTTAATACGTTCAACATATCATTAAATTTGTCGAGGCAGCTTTCAGAATATCTCAACGACTATCAACCATTTGTTTAAAAGAAGAAAAAGTGTTCAGTTTTATGTAATATCTATCAATAAGCTCTACAATATTTCAAATCCACGCGCCAGATGAAAATTAATTCGTCGTTCAACGTCACTGGGATGGCTCTGTCATAACACAGAAGACAAATAGGTTATACGCTTCGACTAAGCAAGCCCGTTAAGAATTTCGACGACACGCGATGAAATTTTTCTTCCTCATCTCTTTTCTCCCAACGACGACGAGGTGCGATGACGAGTTTAAGGTCGAATTCTCAAGTGTCGACTAATGAGATCCAATTAAAAGAGGGAGGTTGTTTATTCGAAGGCAACGCTTACGAAAGTGTTTTCTAGGAGGTTTAAATGAAAGTAAAGAAAGGAGAAACCACATTTATATACTATAATATTAAAAAAATCCCTGTGCGGTGGGGATCAGAATACACCCACAGTATCCCCTGCTTGTCGTAAGAGGCGACTAAAAGAGGGAAGAAAGGGTCAACGAAGATGTAGAAAAGAATAATGTATGCGAAGATATTAAATGCAAGAGGTGTGCAATGAGAAAAGTATGAAACAAAAGATTTATATAGGAAAAGGATCGTTTAAAATAATATAAGAGTGCAACAGCACTAACCTGATTCGCCTGAGCCGTCTTGCTTCTCCTGCCGTTCGACAAAATCTCCGCTCGGAAGGTCTGCGGTTCTTCTCCCTCGTCGCTTTCCAGGACCGCCATTAAGTATCCGATGTACGAAGCCGCCAGCCTTAAAGTTTTAATCTTCGACAACTTCGTGTCCGCCGGCACGTTGGGTATGCAATCGCGTAAATCTGCGAACGCGTTGTTTATGCTCTGCGTTCGTCTTCTCTCCTTCTTGTTCGCTGTGTTTCTCCGTTTAGGCCTGACAACCACGCCGCCGTCCCTTGTTCCTTGTCTGAGGTGTTGCTGCAGGGATCCGTCGATCTGGCTCATCGAAGTGACCGTCGAATAGTCGCCGTCTCTTCTGTGGCTCTGTTGATGATGATGATGATGATGATGCAGGTGGTGATGGGAGACATCTTGTTGCGACGGATATACCAAGTGGTTTGAATAGTGTTGGCTCATAGAGGGGTGAGGGTATTGCTGCAGAGGGGAGTAGCTGGGTTCTTGGACGCCAATCTCTTCGATCAGGGGTGGCGTGGAGGCGGTTGGGCTACCGGCGCCGGAACTACCCCCGGAGATCCCGGAATCCGCGCCCCAGTACGTCGATTGGCTGTCCGCGTCGGGCACGTTCAGCGGACCTGCGGCAGAGAAATGGAGAAGTTCAGTGAGCCGTATGCGACATACTCTCTCTTTGTTTCTTGGGAATTACTCTTCCTATCATTATTCTTAACTATTGTTGGCGTCTAAAGGCGCTTAGGAAACTTGCGCTTGTGATACTATAGGCGCCCAAGTCGCTTAGAAAAGTTGCAATGCAACGATGCAGAATACATTTTACAAAGCTTCACCGTTCTCGGTGTACATCGCGAATGAATTCTTATCGTAGGTACGGTTGTGCGTCTCAAAGTCCGCTATAGTCAATAGGATTCTTAATTCATTACTTCTGTTTTCTATTTCAGACAAGAAAAATGTTAAATTTCTTATGTCGCACGAGTCTTCTGAGTTTCTTATTTATTACGAGTGTCGAATTTAGTTATTTACTTCCAACTTGATTCTACGGACTTGAAAATTTATTCTTTTACTTGTCACGAAAATGTATATATCATAACTCACCGTATGGCAATTGGGTGACATAATTATAGGGTTGATGCCATTGCGGATAGTAATCGGGCTGCGCCTCGTAGCCCCCCAGCATCATTGTAACTTCCTCTTCTACAAATTGCCACGTTTTTCACAGAAACTTCACTGGTCACTTCGTTTCTCATGCAATACTGTCGAAAACCAAAAGAGCTTGATTCTTCTTACACCATTAACTCCAACGAATCGGTAATTCCTCGATTAATCAGTTATTCGTAGAAACTTTGGTAGTTTTTCGTGTTTTCGTATAATTGTACCAATAGTTGCGATTATATCACAAATCTTGCGTAAGAAAGAATCGAATCCTTGCAAACTAAGCGTATATTTGCAATTCCAGAGTGATCTACCCATACAATCGCGATTTCCTCAAAGAATCGCGTCGAAGGGTAAGGAAATCTTCAATGGCACACGCAAAATAGGTGAATGCAATCACAATTCCTAACGCAAACTAACGACGACTATACCAGGAGAAAATCACACAATTGCGGTTCCACCAACAGCAAAAAATATTCCAATCATATCTCTTTCGCAAATCAATAATCTCTAAAAGAAATGTTCGTTCAATTTCAATTTCACCACCGATTAATTTTACTGGAGTCCAAACGAAACCTTCCTTTATATATCGAATATAAGAATTGTTGTACTGTGAGTCACTAAATAGATGAACGAACAATCGACGATTCGTTAGGAAAATAGGATACTGATGGTTGCAATTGTATGCAGGCGCGTGACACTGCGGCTCTCCGAGTATCGACGTCGATGCGTTTCCGGATGCAGGCCAAGTGACACTGAGAAAAGACCACCGATTTCGGAGATCGCGTCGAGTGCGTGCTTGCGTGCGTGATCCCGCTGGTACTCGAGCACCCTGCCTGTAGTGGGTGTAGACACGAAGCCGAGGGGAGAGAGAAGCTCGAAGGGCGGAGTCCCGGTTGGTCTACGCCCATGTCCCGCGACCCGTGGTTTGCTTGATTCAATTCAACGATCGAAGAACGTAAAACAATGAAGGTGTATCGAATGTTTGCTATTTTGTAGAAACAAGAGGAGATCAGGACCTGTAAGAAGGAAAGTATTTCCAGAAGATGGAAAATCAAATTTTCTTGACGTCTACTACAGACGTCATTACTATATAACTTCTAATTTTAGCGGAAACATTCACGAAGATGTGCATTCATTACAATTTTGGAGCAGAGATGAAAAGTTTAAGAAATAACAGTTCTCCGCCACTCGGAACTCCCTCCACTCCAAAATGAAACGCCAGAACAAGTAGCGTACATCCGTTTTCGAGGCGTACATTTCCCCGAATTTCATTCGAGGGTCGTACTATTTTAAAATTCGGCGGCAGCATTTTAATCTGAAGTGTCGAATAGGTGGAAGGGATGCTCGAGTAGCGTTTGATAAAGGTCGCCGTAATTAGCGGCAAGAAAGGGCTGAAAATAGTAGCGGTCAGCGCACGATTCTCCTCTCCACGGTGTGGCGCTACTTTAAGTGGCTTTATCTGCCTTTTTCCCAGGGGCGACGCTTCAGCGAATGGCAAAAAGCCCCCCACTGTCAGACTGTGTTACCGTCAACGCGTCGTCGCTCGACTTTTTCATGTACTCTTGCTCGCGACTCGCGACATCCAACGAATTAATTTTCTTATCTACAATTGTGAAAGTGACTGATACCACGTATATGTGGTCAGAAGTGGATTCGATGTCGCTACGAGGGCGATGCCTCCATTACGTTCATCGAATATAATAATAAGAGAATTCTGGTAATCTTGCTTTTAATCTTATTCAGGGTTCTAAAAAAAGAGTTCAAGACTTTCAGGTTTTAAACTTATGGTACTCATCCAGAGTAGTAAAAAATGTCTTATCAACATATTTAGATCCTAAAAGCGATTCTTTTGATACTGAATCAACTCTTACATTTGCGAACGTTCCATATTGTACATAAAGAAATCTCCCTCTTTACGCGTCTGCACTCATATTTTAGTCCTGACATTTAGTTTCTCTATTATTTCAGTCGCTCGTTTCTCCTTTTTTCTTTCAATCGATTTCAGTCGAACATTCACTTCCACGCATGTGGGTGATAGATTTCACACGTTCTACAGAGGAGCCGTTCAAAGTGACGTTTACGAGGATAAAGATGATTTAAGGTCAATTTTCCAGGAACGATGTCTTTTTCGGTAGCGTTCACCCTTTGCCGCGTGGTCAAAGGACTCGAGGTAATTCAGTGAGGAGAATCATCGGTCGGTGTTCCTTGAAATGCGACACCGTTCGAACTTTTATTAACCCAGATCAGGGACTACGTTCCCTTGACAACGAGCTACTGTGTATATCAGTCTGGTACGAACAAAAAGGGTTTGTTTATTATTCCAACAGCGAAGAGTAACCTTTCCTTTGGGACGACCACTCGTTGCATCCCTGTCGAGGCCTTCGTTGTCTTTATACTTGGGTTACATTGAAATCACCAGCGTAAGTTTCGTGGATACTGCTTTCACTGGACAATTCACTGGATATCAATCTTGAGTAACTTTGATGACTAGAAACTTTGTTAATTTGACTCGCGTTGTTAGCAAACTGAATTTCTACCAGACTTTTCTTACCTGGTCTTTTGTATCACAAAATGCTAGTTTACTAGGGGGTGAATGGAACTCTAGTCTACAGAGTAAATCAGCTAAGACTGGAATCGAAAATACCTTCGACATTGCTAGTTATCCTGAAAAATATTACAAACAGTTGAATGGTTTCGAGGAACACATAGTTAAATATAAATAGTATTTTTATAACTAGGTGTAACAAGAGGTAACAAGTAGCAACTGGTCTAATTGTAAAATGAAATTGATTTTGTAATAATGGACAAGTGAAGAAGCACGTAGTTAGTAGAAGAAGGAAAACCAATAAGTTGGGTACTTTCTTACAGAAAGAAAAAAAGCTGAAAGAAAAAGAAAGGATGTCCGTGTCCGCATGTCCCGTGTGCCCATTGGGGTCCGTATATAGTTTAAAGGGCTGTTGCGTTTTCATGAATGAACCCGGCCAGCGGACGTAGTAAGCAAGAGGAAAAGGCAACCAGTCTTCACGACCATCTACCAGTTTATGATATACAGAGGACACGTGTACGCGATCCCAGTGTTTATGGTTCCAATTTGTGACACCGGAACGGATCCGAAATCTGACACGGCCGTGGATCTCCTCAAAATCGTTGTGACCTAACAATCGTAACTCATTTGTATCCCTTCTTGACCATCCACCCTGTTATCTTTCTAATTTTTCTGAAACATCTTTCGATGTAGTTGGAGAAAGCCAATTCAAATAGTTCCATTACATATGCCAAGTTTTTGTACTTTCTGTAAAATTTTCGATTTTGTACTATTTCCTCGTGGAATTTGTGATCTTTTATTGAAATTCATATGGAAATGAAACATATGAAATAGGTGAACTATAGGACTTGAGAATGTGAAAACTAAAAGTCGAGTAGAAACTGATCAAACTGGTGAATTTTACCAGTTTTAGTATCTTTCTTTACATTTTAAAATTTATTGGCAGATTTCCGTGACTTTCTTGGAAGGCAGATTTAAAACGTTTGTAGTAATCGAAAACATTTCATGGTACACAATAAGAGATACAACAGATACATTAAAAACCCCACGTAAATCAGCTTGGATCAATAAACACGGTGTTTGAGACTAGCAGGAATTAACCGAAAAGAATTTACTGTGTAACTTTTCGATACAGTTCATGGAATAATAAAGTTGTCCGTTTTTTCAAACGATGGTCCTAAGAATCAAACTTAACTAATAAGAGAAAAAAGAGAGAGAATAGAATTTTATTGAAATCAACGATGTTAGATTTAGAAATACTTTTAGAAAAGTATTATACTACAACTTATAATAAAGTTAATTTGTAACTTTGTGAATTTACAAGTTTGCAAAACAAATGAAAAATTCATTTCCAAATAAAAGATCACAAATCCAACAGTTACTAGTTCTAATCGAAATGGAAAAAACTGACATTTACCATGGATGAGAGATTCAATTATAGATCTTGTGACCGTAGCTCGTCAGAACTAACAAATTATATAATAAGAAAATCAATTAACTCGCCAGATTCGTCGGAACTTGTACAAATACCCGCATGATTAGCAAATTGCTCGATAGATCAGAAAAAGCCATTATTGATATAAGATCGACGGTCTTATTTTTGGTTTTCCGTGGCGAACCTGCAACGCTCGATGGCGTCTGTCTCTGTCCTTTCTATAGGAGCTCCATTAATACTCGGTAACGCAATAAACTATATTTAGGGGGCGGCATGGCGTACACGTAGTATGATTTGATATCTCCTGAAACGCCACATGGCCCCTCTGAATTTCTCTCTTCCTCTCCGCAGTCACTGTCTTAACTTCTCTCACTCTCTCTCTTTCTCCCCCCAACCTTCTTTCTCTCTTGCTCCATCTCTCTCATTCCGTTTCAGTCTTTTCACATTCGCTTTTCCGTCTCTTCCTCTCTCGTTCCGCTGGTAGAACCTCATCGTTTATATAGCACCGTAACTTCTGCTTCTCTTTGAGAGATTAACTTTTAATGACTATCGATCTCTTTATAAATTGCGCTGGAAATTTCTATACCCTTTTCCTCCTACAAAAGTATTACCGTTCAATGATCGATGTTTCGCAATCGTGATTAAACCATCATTTTTGCGTATTAAGCCATCCATTAATCGTACGTTGAGCATCGAAAGGCTTGGGAAGACAATGGCGAATCGGGAATTCCGCTGATCGTCCTGGAAAGTTGCACGGGAAGTGCAAGAGTTCCGAGGGAAAATGAAGAAAGACGGGAAGAGGAACCCACGTGTCATCGCGAGGCAAATAAATAAATTCCGGTGGCTGCGTTACCGACAGAGCGCAGAACACCGTGCTCCAACTCTTTGTTTACGTCTGCCAGCGTTTTCTGAAAAAATAGCCTACTTAAGGACGGAAATAATAATTAGTGAACGGGCCGGCCCGGATACCCGAGGCCACGAGACTGGCACGCGTTTCGCTCGGAAAAAATTGTTTGCCTCTCAAGTAGGCCATCGAATCATGGCAATATCAATGTCCAAATTTCGATAACCAATGGATTCGCAATAATCGCAAAACTGTTGCGAGACAGTTTTAAATACTCTGCTCTTCTTAGTTTAATAATCTCAACTGTTAAGCTTCCAAGAAAAAATAAGCTCTTATCATCTTCTGTGTGCTTGTCAAAACAGTTAGAACAATTGGATTAGACAGCTCCCACGTTCTTACCTCACTTAATTGACTGCATAGCAATTCATTATGGACAAGATACGAGTAACAAGTAGACGTACGATTTATGCACAAGTGCGATTCGTAGACACGTATTTCATCTTTAGTTACAAACATAAGACATCCTGAAAAATGACGAATTGGTAGATAAGACATTCGAGATTAAAAAAAGGCGGTATTGGACTTCATTAACATGACTTTATATGTACATTCCCACCATCCTCGATTTCGAACTTCCAAAACCGGCCGCGGCAACCCTAATAACTCCACGCTTCCCTAACCGTCATGCCTATAATCGACATTCCACCTCTAGATCCTCCACCTTATCGCCGGAAGTCACTTAGTCGCGATATATCTATTTAACTTAATAATCGCGACAGCTCCACTTGTGGGGGTTAAAAAGGCTGCTCGCATCGTATGGCTTGGACGAAGAAGCGGGGAGGGAAACGGCTGCTCCAACCCCAGATGGAAATGGATCGCGTATCATCCCCGCGGTGCGTGGTGGCCCAATTCGGTGTCTGCTACTCCACTCGGGGGTGTAAAAGTGGCGAGGGGACACACGCACCGCTCTGAAACGCCGGCAGCTTTTGCGTCGCCCGGAACGTAATCCAGAACACCTTCTTCTAATCACCCTCTAATCGCTTCTATCCCTGTTTGTGGGAAACCGCAGGATAGCCCCACCATAAGGTACCACCCCATGATTGGTGAGCATACTAGAGTACTTATTTAGCTTTCTTTCGATAAGTTGCTCTCCATTTTCTTTTAAGTCTTTTCTCGTAAGCCATTTTCTTTGTGTCTGAAAATGTGTAAACGTTTGTTAATGTTCTTTATAAGTATTGCAAGTATTGCTTATCAGCTATAGTGCAATATAGAAATTTTTAATGTAGTATATTCATTATATTGGTTAAAGAATACTAATGTTTAAAGGATTTATCAGTAACTAAGTTCATATGTATTTTATCGCTCGTTTTGTTCATTTTCCGTCCATATTGTATGATAGAGATATTAGTATTATCGTATTATAGTATTATCATCGTAATTTGCGCTGTCATAAGAATTCAGACATGAAAAAAGCCGACCCAACCGAGATATTGTCCCGGAAAAGCGTGGTCCTTAGGAAAGGCGTGGTAATCGGCCGCCTGGCATCAAAGAGAAGAAATTAGTCGTGTTTAGAAGTGGTTGCTTGATCGCGCGGCATATCCCTTTGACAGCGTCTCGATGTCTGTCAAGAAGTTTCTGCGACCAGACTAGCAGCCAGCCACTCGACCAATCACTTTTCCTCCTATCTGCCAGAAATGATGAATCTAGAAATTAAAAAAGGCATTAATGGGGAAGAAAATAGAAAGAGTAAGCGTCAGACAAGAATTCCATAAAAGAAGCAAAGGGTTTTTTTTTATTCGCGCTTACTCTGTACCTATTCAGTTTATGAAAACTGTTATTAAAGTTCTAATTAGGTCTAGTTTATATAGACATCAGTTTATAAATTACTGAGTTTCAAGCAGTACCAGTCACAACATATCAATTAAAAAATCAGTTACGCGCACGGCTGGTAACCAAAACTAATTACTTATACATGGACACATACCATGTGTGGTGACAATCAAGTGTAAAACCAGATGCCTTCCATTATCACTGATAATTTACTAGTTTTTTTCTCCTCGACTTTTCCTAACTTTGTCGCATAGGTTTACAAGCGTGATTCACTCGATTAACATTCTTCGATGATGTAGCTTTTAATCCGTACGCCACTTACTCAATGACTCATACTTCTATAATATGTATAGTATAAATCGTTTAGTTTGAAAAATCATTTCCTTCTCTCTTTGCTGTCCTACAACGAACTATTTTTAGTTTTCACTGTTTAAGTTCAATTTGTATTAATTGCGTAGATATTAATCGACGTGATTAACATAATTGATGAACACGTGAGAGCGTGAAACAGGAAAACAGGTGTGGACTTGCGTATTTATGCGACAGGTTGCGTCGCGGTTAGAGAAAAGTCCCCAGGGATAGCTACCGTTTAGGGTGAATCCCTTTGGCGGTAGAGAATATTCTCGGCTACTTCTTTATCCGTCAGTCGGAAGACTGAAAAGACGGTAGTTGCTCGTGTTACGCCGGAAATCGTCTATAATGAACCTGAAAAATGTTGTTTTTGAACGTTTACTTCCGTATCATTCATTATATCATGTTACAATATGCATTGAACGATTGTGTGCTAAAAGCGTTGAAAAAATTGTTTACCTTGTTATGTTAGTTAATAATTACTTAAACGAGATACGCAATAAGAAGCGCCAGAGATATTGTAACATCCCCTCTGAAAGGACATCGCAAGTCTAGCATATCACTTGAATATCCTCTCTAAGGAACTTACTCACCGCAACTTTTTGAGAAATGCTCGTTTGCCTGATGTTTCCTATTGAAATGGAAATTTTCTATTGCTGGGAAAGCACCGAATACAAAAGATTAATATTACTACTTAATTTAAAAACAAATTCTGACAAAGAATTACGCTAGCGCTACAGTATTTCGATTATACCATATAAGAAACAACAACATTCGATGTCCGTCACGCCATTTTGGTAGTAATGGACTAAGATCAGTCGTCGGGAAGAGTCTGAAAAGAACAAGAAGAAGAAAGTCGTGAAGGAGGGAAAGAAGTCGCCGGTTACGCCCTTGTCTCGAATTACTCGCGACGAGACAGGCAGCGGTAGTGGGCGTCGATCGGTAGGATCTCTTACACGAAACTCGATACGGATTTTTTCTCACCGACTAAATGCTTGGCGAACTTTTTACGAGAACCTTTCATACCACTCACTAATCTTTCCATTATCAACTTTTTGTCCAACCTATATAGTTTTAATTCGACGATGGTGAAATGATGAAAGAGAGAAGCTGACTTTGCAATATCTCTGGCGCCTCTTATTGCGCATCTCGCTGAAAATTTCTGAGCTTTCCACGTTTTTCGCGTAACAAAGAGATGGGAAAGAGAATGATCGTTGACGTAGGTAGCCGAAAAGCTTCGTCTCTCATGTGCAACCACTTGAGCCTTTTTATGCGCGCCTCTTCGTATTTCACACTCGAACCTCCGATTTGTCTTTCTTCTCGTTCTTTTCTACCTCCTGGCTTCTCAAGATGACTCTTTTCGCAAAACAGACTTTCGTTTTGTTCAAATTTTCTTTACCACGAAGGCCCAATGACAATGGTTTTATCAATACAGATGTATCTGCTTCTGTTAACCATGTGTTTCTTATAATACAGTAGAACTGAAGTTTCCTGAACTCCACTTGTTTGAACCCACTAGGGGACAAGTGGTTCATATATTATGTAATACGAAAAACCTCTGGAATTTATCGAAAAACCATCATATAATTTTAATAAATCTCTTCATAGAAGACGAAGATATGAATACTTATAAGACTGACTGTACAGTGAGTGAATGCCTACGTTTAGTTGGAGTAATTAGAACAAAAACAGACTATTTGTGCATTCAAGCACTCCAACGACAATGCCTGAAAAAACTCCAGGCATCCAGAGTATACTTTCCTACGTTCACGTGTAGCTTGCAGATTTCTCCGAGGATGTTCCGAAACTTTCAAAAGAAGGATCCACGTGCATGCCAGATATCAAGTCGACCCGTGTTTCCTTCATACCCGGGAAGCTCTACGGTCGGTTACGAAAGCAGGATTCCGTAGGTATTATGCCCTTTCCGGACACAGATGCAGAGTATTGTCCGCTCTTGGCTTTGGGTTACACTTTATTACATCGGTCGTCCTCCTCGATGGCGCGTGACACACGTTGAGTCCTTTGAAGAAGACATTTTCGTTCGGTTCTTTAGTTTTCCCAGCTCATCGAGGGAGGTCGGCGCCAGTTTCAATGCGGGACACCGGTCGTGTCGTCAATATCGCAAAAAGGAAAATTCTGGGACGCATGGATCGATGTCTGGGAAATTGGAGAACGTTCGGAGAGAAGAAACTCGACTTGGTGTCCTTGAAACCTGAAACACCGAGCGGAAGCCGAGTGGATCCGAGGTTCTCTCCGGAAAAGGAATTTGCATTTCTTTTCATTTTTAATGGCATAGTTCCAAAGTAGTCGCATTTTCGCGCTAAAAAGTTGCATTAATATTATACATTACTTCAGATCCATCATACAGTAACCACGTTCATCTTTTGTTCATATAATCTCGTCGTTCTTCAAAGCAAAAAGAAGTGATCCGTATTACCATCTTCTCCCCTACATATAACTGCACATTATAAGCTCTGCAATCTCCCAAAACATCTGTTTCCATATCTTTTCAAAACCATCGAAACTATTATTCTGATCATTACCAGCATGCTTCATTGTATATGCTAATAACGCGTGGAAAAAAACAGGACGAACGCTGAAACATGGAAATCGTACGTGAGTAACGGAACGCATAAATTACGTTCGCGGTACGAATAGAGGGGACAAACGTTTCACCGTTGCGTGTGTTCATTGCGGAAAAATCGTGGGCTCGCAGATGTCGACCACACTTCGATGACGATCTTGCGCTGAAATCCACTCCCTCTGTTCCCTCGCCGCGGGGTGCTCGCCGCGCCACCAACTCTATAACCTAACCCCAATCTACGCAATCACAACCTGCCGCTCACTCCTCCGCAATAACTAAAGTGCGCTCCTTTCTAAACGGTGACGGGATGCTGGGCGGTTAGAGATGATACTTTTAGCGGCGGTGGATGCTCATCATCG
Source organism: Xylocopa violacea (assembly GCA_963969225.1). Lineage (NCBI taxonomy): Eukaryota > Metazoa > Arthropoda > Insecta > Hymenoptera > Apidae > Xylocopa > Xylocopa violacea. The sequence goes on along the minus strand of CAXAJV010000005.1, from coordinate 36,102,122 downwards.
GTGGGACGAGTTCATTAGATTATTGTGGTCGGCAATCCGCGGCTCGCATGCGGCTCTTTGGCCTTTTCTGCGCGGCTCTGCTACGAATGACAATTGTCGTGACTTAATTTTATAGATACGTTACTTATGGTACTATTTAATTTATATCAACAAATTTTATTCTGTTTTACCTATAATTAAGGGCTTAAAATTTAAATTAAAGTTTATTAGGTTAAAACAAACCTACCTATATAGTTTAAGTCTAAAATTTTGCACTCAAATCACTGCACTGTTGATATTTGGCTGTGTTGACTAATAAGTTTACCAACCACTGGTTTAGCACATTAACATCCAATAGGGTGACGTGTTTCTGTAGATAAGTGCTACTCAGTTGGCAATAATTACAGGTGATTGTTTTATAGGTTACGATATCAGATTGAATATTTATGCAATAATTCATCGTCCCATCGTGCGTTCTTTTTTTTTATCCGGCACTTTTGGTTGACACGATTTCTTCTCAACTGCATAGGTTTAAAATTTACTTAAGGATACCAAAAATTGTTGCTAGTCCATAAACGGTTGAACTCTAAAAAAATGAAGTACTTACCAGGACCCAAAAAGAAAAGATAAAAGTTTCTTCAACTCGAGGGTTTTTCTCTTCGAGGTGGAGTGGCGAGGCTTCTTCAATTGGCCGCCGAAGTTGTTAATCGTTTGAAAGCACGCGGATCCTTTTCTAAATACTTAAGGGAAGAGTTCGTGAAAATGCGGGGTCCGTTTTCCCACGGAAGGGCGTACGTCCCAAGGGCGTTTTAAGCACGTGTTGCAACTGTACTTTGCAACCCTGGAAATATCTTGCGTTAATGATGTCATCGAATTCCCACATATCCAACATCAACGACAATGTTTCGTAACAATTCACTCGATTATTAATTGAAGAAACAGATAGAAGAGAGAACAAAAATAATTGAGACCTATGTTGCTTCTAATGCATTGTCTGTGGTGTCTGGAAGATAATTTTCGTAGAGCATCGAGGTGAAATTCTTGGTCCGAATCAAACCTATCGAGAAACAGCAAAGGGTTTGAAGAATGTCAATCTTTCGAAAGGGTCCGACTTCCTGGATCATGCCGGATCGATTTCTTCCACGGACAAAACAAGCAATCCATTCTCTTCTCATTTTACTAGTTGCTGCTTTTGAATTGGGTCGGGAAAAGAAAAGTATGTGCCCGTGTACGAACGACCGGACGAGGTAAAAACAGTAGCCTAAGTAAACAGCGACACGAGCTTAGACTAGTGGCCCGCTAACCAGAAATTACCACAGATAAGGTACAGTATAGACTAGCACGTGCAAACTTTGCCCGTTCGAGACACTTCTCCCACCACGATTGGAAGTCCCTTTGTGGTGCAATCTGTGTAAGCAGAAGACACATATTGCATGGAAGTAGTAATGTTGTCTAGAATGGGTGCGTAGAAACGTATATCGAAGACAAGAGTGTGCATTATTCATTGTATTATTTTTTAAACAATTTATCTTTTTTTTCTGTATAAATATAATACACCAATGTCCAAGTTAATACATTTTAAGTTTATAACAGTACAATTAACGCAATAAAAAAGTTATTAAAAATAATTATTTCGTATTAAGAAATGTTGATGATTAGTTTCTACGTATATTTGATGTACAGAAGAAATATGCAAAGCGATAGAGATTATACTCATATTCTCAACTTTCGTGGAATTCTTATCAAAAGATTTAACATTAAGCGTAATACTGTATTTTATCAAAAGGATATTAATGACTAAATTAGTTTGTCATTTATATATAAAAGATAAACGTTTGTTATTGCACATAATTACCAGTGATATTATTAGTATAATTAGGCAAGTATTAAGTTCAATTATTAGACAGCGCTAACGGAAGTAGTATATTTACAATATTTTAAAATCGACCAAATCGCTAACTCTTATGGAGACATATTAGATGTCGATATAAATTGTAAAAAATAATGAAAGACCCTGTCTTTTTTTGTTTCGTCGTTCTCAGTTTCTTTTGTTTCACTACAATTTGACCCTTCTAAATCTATCACCCTTAGAAAACACGCCTTAACTAAATGTAATAATCTTCAATAATTCCTCACAGCTAATTTGTACCTTTATGTTCTATCCAACAACTATTGCTTTACCTCTGCATTAAATTATTTTCACCTCGATGGATCAACATCGGCTCAATCGCACTTCGATCTATAATTATTAAGTACAAAATTTGATCGAATTTTAATGATTAACCAGCTTAAATATCAATTACTAGGTTTGCACATAACGTTCATATGATATTTATGACTAGATTTAGGAACGACATACTCTTCGACATTATTCCTTTCAACTTTTTTTCAAGAATTGATTTCTTTCGTTTTTTTTCTAATATTTTTGATTGCTAGATCAAGTTCCCAATTTTACGAACAAGCCAACGAGATGTCGCCTCAACGAATGAACGCATTTTATCCTTATTCAAACAAACGCAAGTAAACGCTTGACCCGCAAGCTGGTTCAAAGTCGCGCTGGCGATTCGTCGATTAACTACCGTCTATCTGATTCGATTCCTTAGATCTTTCTTTTCTCATCGGATCTTCGGTCATGATCGATTCGTAGCCACGATCCGTTCTATTCTCTGTTTTAGACTTAAACGACACGTCCGAATCCTTGTCGAAACCGTTGTTTCGATGAACATTTCTTACTATTTGCCGCGAATCACCATTATCAGAACCGATTACGAAGATGAAGGGACATTTGTCATCTCTGTCATCGGGTTTTAGATCTTGCATGGAAGTGGAATGGTAAATTCCCTGTTGATAAGTTCCCGCTGTGACGTAAACGTTGTCCTTGTTGGATTTTTGGTTGAACGTGTCTTCGCAGTCCTGTGAAATCGTGCCTGACGACTCTTCCGTGGATCGATAGATTTGTTTGCTGGAATCGGTAGAGCCGAATATTTTTCCGTGGCTTGGTTTCGAAGAAAACTTTGATTGGCTCTTGCGATTGGAGAGGAGAGTGCGATCAAGCGTCATGAAAGGCATCTCAAAACATAGTGTCCAGAGAGCGGAGAGAAGTATTGTGAGACAAAGATTGCTGAAGAAACTACGCAGCTGAAAGTTTTTGTATAGTAATTAATTATTTGATGGTATGTAAGGTATTTTTATATCTTAAATCTGGTAAAAGGAATTTCATATGCCACTGAAAGAATCGAATCTTTTAAGAAATAAACAATTGTTACTTACAATTGCCATAGCCGAGACTATGCCAGTAGTTCGTACTGATCCAGCCTCTGTTAATAAGAAAACGTAATGACACAGATAAGCACTGTAGGTTAATTTACTGAACGGAACCCAACCTTTCCAGGATAGAAATTGGCTCACGAAACCTTAAATAAGAAAAAGTTATTACGTTTCGAATATTTGTTATTTTTGTTTTACCAATAACAATATGTATCTTACCACCATAACCGTGAGCGCAGCAGAAGATGATCCAAGAAATAGAGAGAGCAAAGATTTGTCTATGGAAGCCCGCGTAGAAGCTCGCTTTCACTCTATCGTAAAGATAATCGTCGGAGTACATCCACCGAGGATAAACAAATATGAAGAAACCGGAAACTGCAGCCACTAGCCATCCGAAAATCACGTACACCTGCGAAAAAGCATCGATCAAATTAATTAAAGAACATTGAATGAAAAAACGAGAAAGAAACAGTCGAAATAATTTCTGCTACTGTTTTTGGTGAGCATACGTTTCGTATGTAATGATCGCTTTCTCTTCGCATCAGTAGAATTCTCTTCTTTTTTCATTTCTAAACGAAGAAAATGAAATATAATTTGAACTTTGTGTAGAGATGTAAAGTCTTTTAGTAAAACTACCATATAATGATAAAATTAATTAAAGAATACTATAAATACGTAATAATAGTCAAGTGTTCAAAGTAGCGTTCGAATACGATGAAGTTTCATGAAAACAATTTGAACAATATACTCACACGACGAATTTTCAAAATCCTTGTTCGCTTCTTGTATAAAAGGTAACCGAGAGCTAGGCCAATAACATAGGAGCCGTATCTGCTGTAAACCTTCGTATAAATTTGTATGTAAACGTTGGCCACGTCCGTGTTACTAATAACAGAAAACAGCACAGAAATGAATAAACAAAGCGCATAATCTTCATACGATTCTTGTGATCTTTTAATTCTTTGAATATCAATCGATGAACATTTGAAGCGCCTGAGGATCGTGCTTCGTAACGCCAGTTTAGTCATATTTTCTTTTGCAAACAATTGAACGAAATTTGGAAATATAAAATAGTTGCGCGCGAAATAAATCATACGACATAACAGTTTATCAAGTTTGGCATAACTTGTTTTTGCCATTCCACAGAAAAAAAGGGGAGAATAGTGAAAGAGGTAAATTTCTACACTCACTCCTTGTAATAGAGCATAGTCCCAGTGAGCTTGAGACTGAATGTTATTAGGAATGGTATTAGAACAGAGACGATTAGGCCAAATGCGAAAACGAGCCAGAAGAAGATTTCTCGTGTGAACTTGAGCATAGGGTATAAAAAGATCGGCGACAGCCAGACGAGTTGCATATCGGTCGCCAGATACCAAGATTGAGACATGCACTAGAAACAGAAGTAAGAAACAATAATTATTTAAAAAGCTATCGTCTCAAAGTTTTCAATTTGATACGTGCACTATTTAACATTCTTTTTCATTACAAACAGCTATTAATTGGTGCTACACGCGAGCAACTATATTATTATTATATTCCACTTACGATTCTAGGTAAATGGATGTAATTGTTCACATAGAGAAGGTTGGTCCACCAGTTTTCTCGGCAATAATCTCTATTGGCGCCAACCCATTGGTCCCAATGTGGACCCGAATTCACTTTGTAGAATAACGTCGCGTAAAAACCGATCATCATCGCGTACGCTGGAGTTAATCTCAAGTAACGATGAAGGTAGAGACCGACCACGTCAAATTGACTTCGTGGATGCTTCTCGTTTTTCATTAGGGCTGTGTACGCCATTAGAACACCGCTTATAAGGAAGAACGTGTCGGTGATGATGTTTGCATTCAACACCAGCATGTTGGCCCAATTTGTGTGCATCTTGAATAATGAAAGATTCTGGTGAAGTTTCGTACATAGTACAAAATTACAATTTTGTCAATTTATATGGTTAAATTCAATCAGTGTTCAGAAAATACTGAAATACTTTGAAACGCCCTATCGATAGATCAAACGAGTACAGTAACGTTACGCTGGTTGCCCTTCTCCAGGCGTTTCAGTTGCCTATTTTATCGAATATAGAATACCTAATAACACAGTCTATAACATTCCTATTTCTTGTAAACTTTTTCTTCTGTTGTACATTACATCTACTATATTTGCATAAACACAACTGAACTAAGTATTTATTTGCTAATTATACAAATTATTTAACTATTAATGAACAATCTCGTTACCTGTGAAATTTCATTCAAGTTCATTTTAACACCAACCACCTCCGTGTAATGGGTGTGACCGTATATAATCCAACAAATACTGATGTAACGCAGTCCGTCGAGACACTTGATCGAATCTCGATGCCTGTCTGTTTTTAGTAAATTTCTTCCATTCGTGTAGACGGAGAATGATGTCAAAAGAACGTGTCTCCTGTCTGGACAAACACAGAATTTCTACGAGTCAAAAGATTCTTAATTTTCGTTACAAGCGTAAAAAAATTTGTCAATTAGGCAAGAAGCATAAGGTCACAGAAATATCGCTAATCGCATCGTCAGGAACTGCTGATCAAAATGAGCATCGATAAAATGCTTATGTAAGATAAATAAAGTGTCCTTAACACTGATCCTTATCGCACGACCAAGAATCTTTATCGGTCGTGCGCAACGTGCAATCAATATAACGATCTAATCTCTCCCTGAGTGTTTTATTTTGAAAACGCAAGATATCTGATTCGACGATGGATTTGCAGAAAATTTTCATTTACGTAACAGAACGAGCAACTCACCTTTTCGGTTCAATGTACTCAGGTGGCCTTGTTTAACGATGTCGTAACTCGTGCTGGCAATTATGATCACCGCGAATATCGCGAGGATCGATCTGTAATTTGATGCGATTCGTATTAACGTGAAAGTATTGCAGTACGAGTAGGCGCGTAGAAAAGAATTACAGTAAATTTAATAACGATCAATGATATAATAACAAAATAATTATCATTTGCAATAATAAGATGACTAAGTGCAAATTAATGCGTACATATATGTATAGAGAGAAAGAAGGAAGGATAAACAAAGACAGAAGTTCATCTCCTCAATATGAGATGTCGTACAAGTATGCTTTCCACCAATATCATAAATAGAACAAATGTAGACATTTTATGTAACGCAGATAAAATTCTGATTGACGAGTTTACTGCGCGATGCACACGTTCAGCCTTGCCCTCGAAGCCACAGGTAAACAACGTGGTCTTATATTGCACAAACTACTGCGAAACCGCGAACATTGGAATACGATAAGACCAAGACTGTCTATTTACCCACCTATTGTTAATTCACTAAATCATATTCTCTATCATTTTTCAAATTTCTCATCATAAATTTTACTTTTCTTGATAATCATGGTCTTTATACTATTCTAAAAGTGGTAAAGTATATGCTAGAAGCAAAGCTATTTAATCGTAAAGCGTGTACGCCCCCCGTGGCGTGAACGCAAAGTGTCCAAAAATCGGTCCAACGGGGAACGCGTTAGAGATATTATAAAGGAAAAGAAGAAAACTCTACATGTAAATCCAGTCGGTCACATCGAAGACAGAACGATCCGTTTCTGCAGTTCGGCACGACACGTTCACCACCATGTCCACACGATCCTCCACCTTCAGGGGGTCGAGGCCGAGCTCGAGCGTCTCTTGGATTTCCGTGTGATTGCAGCTCGATGGAACGCACCACATCCACTCGTAGTTCACCGTACGACCCGATCTCCATTTCGTGTATCCCTGAAGAAGTGAAGAAACAAAAAGACCATCGTATTATTGTACTCATTATAATAGCTTACTGTTAATTACATTGATAACACAAAGAATGGGGACCGATGAATGATAAATGTTAGCAAACGCATATTACCACACTGACGATATATTAACGATAGTTCTGTTTTAATCTTGTGACATAAGAATTCTTGTACCAGACAGGAAAATCCATTCAAACTCTAAACTAAAAGGGTTATATACATTCAGATTAAAGCAAACTTATGAAGAACATATCGATAATTCGTGCGCTTTATTCGTATATGGGTTTAACCTAAATTTCGTTGATCCGTAGGGGTCTGCGCAGTATCTACGCGCATGCGCGCAATGCAAGGAATCTTTGAAATCTTACGAAAAAAGATCCAGTCTTTGTCGTACGAATTCCTTTCACATTCATGGATAGCACAAGATCCCAAAAAAGAAATGTAAAGAATCATTGGGTTGTGTTGCAATGAAGACATTGGCATGGCTAAAAGGAGGACAAAATGTGACGGGAAGGCGTCCGCGATACAAAAAGGTTAAGAAACATTAGGTTAATTAATCATACTGATTTAATAGATTAATGAGATGAAATCATTCGTATCAAATAACAGTTCAAACAAGACAGACTTATTTGACGAACTTCAGTACTACTAAATGTGGATGACAGTAACGCTTGCACCTCGAAGATAGATTACCTCAAAACGATAGGCGGTGAATGGTTTGAGAACGATAATGATTAATAAGATCGAACGGATAATGTTTTCGAACAATGACCGATAACACGATAAAACGATTCGGGTTCAAGTGTGTTATCGTGATGAAGAAGATTGATATTTCTTTATTGCTATTCTACTTTAAAAAGAATGGATTTTTCTTGTATACATTGAAGTATTATGTTTGTAGATGTGGACCAGATTATAGAAATGCGAAATTGTGTAGTGGGAAAACGTTGAATTTTGATTTGGATTTACTCACCGAAGCGATGGCTATGTTAAGAAGCAGATCACCCATATCAGGTTGACGTGGTTTACCGTTGTCCTCTGCGATTTCAAAATTTACCATGGCACTGCAAGCCTTCCCAGTGAATCCATGTCCGCTTTTCACTTGTAGACACTCATCGTAATTGCCTAGTTGCTGGTAATTGCCCGTGATTACGCCCGGTGGAATTTTCACGGATGCGTCGTACACTGGAATCCAGAAGAAGGTGTTTGCACTTCTCTCTGTACATTGTTTATTGCATATTTTTCCATTTATGTGTTAGTTTAACTAACTTATCGAGGACCGACTAACAACTTACCAGCCCATATAATATAAATGGAGGGTATCGGTTACATCTTACAATATACATATGTTTTATGTAATTCAATACCGCATTTGCGTAAACATCCGTAATTTAATAACACGTGCCGTTCGCTTTGACATTTAATAATTGCTCGTGTTTATAATAAACCTACTGAAACCGGTTAATGTTATAGCGCGGACAGCCAAGGCGTCAAGGAGTTCTTGTGTCCTCAATTACCAGAATGATAACAATCGTATTGCATTTTGAAAACAAATTTATTAATTTCTAGGCGTCATCAAGAAAAGTGTATGCACATGGTGATAAATAATCGAGAGAGCGACGTATTTAGGTGAACGCATAAAAAGTGAACGAGATGCAAGGCGTAGGATGTTCGATGCACACCTTGACTTCGAAACGTGATTGGAAATGAGCAATAAAAAAAGGTGTTGTAAAATGACAATCGATGCGTGATTCAAGCAAACAAACTATCTAAATAGCAAAACGAGTTTCCAGGAAAAATAAAATTGTAACACCCCCATATGTATTCAGCTTCCAAGAGGTTAAAGGTTCTAGAGAACGTACATTATAAAAGGTACATTTTAAGAGAAACTGCCCTCTGTACAATTTCACCTCTAAAGGTATCGTTTTAGCTCAATGTTGGCGTGATGTCTACTCGGAAGTGCACATACACGCTAATCAAAAAACGTATGGGAATTGCGTGATATTGTGTGAATTGCGAAACGAGTCAGTTGATAAAAGATAAAAGCGAAAAAATTGGACAATACGATACCGTGAATTTTTCGTTGATAATCAATAGCGATGACGCGTTGGTCATTGGCAAACAATCACTCACAGCTGAATAGAAAATGAACTATTTGATTATACGGATTCATTTATCTATCTAGACAAAGCACATTGTTATGTGCGGCCAGCAATTATAATGTGTAAATATGTTAAGTTACATAAGCGCAGGCTCGAAAAGGTTGCGCAAAATTGGAATCGCGATACCTTTTCCTTCTTCAACGATGAAGAGAGTAACTATGTTGTAGATCATAAGTACATAATTACTCACATATGGAAGACACGATGTAAAAGATGTTATAGTAAAAGTAGATATCTTCTGCAGTAAATCAAAAGTTGCTCCGTTCTATTGAACAAAATGAGCTTTTATTTCTTCTATTTATAAAGAATGAAAAACGAACGCGCGCGGAAATATAGTTATCTTCAACATCCATGTCACTTCCTTAAACGTAAATTAAATATTTTACTTACACCTAATCTTTCGAAAGGATTTGATGAAAATTATTCGGATTGATGAATGCACCGCCGTCAGGAGAACACGCCACCTTCGTAGAAACGTATCCGCACAACTTACAATGTCTTTTACCTTTCGCAGAACCTTGAGATCGTTCACTCGACAGATTATATTGGTAACCTTCGGTCGTGAGCCTCGTGCGACCGTTGTAATTTTATTGTTTTCAAGTAAGTACGTGTATTGGTTTTTTCCCTTCTACGAGGAATTGCTTTTGGTAAAAAATTCGTGATGTAAGAGCATAAGCATTATGAGAGACAGCGTGACAATGAGGCTGATATAAAGTATGACATAGGAGTGGAAATATTCTTTACAGAACTGTTCCACGAATAATTTGTATAGTAACATAATTTTTATTTTAATATATTCACGATGTCATTACCTCTGACAACATGGTCTTGAATTAGACAACGCAAAATGAAGAACTATTGATTTTTTTCAATCACACTTAAATACAATGTAACACTTTAAGGTGCATTTTTCCGATAAGATGGAAATTTTTCTTACAACTTCCTTTATGCTTCTAGATCATAACTTATCAAGAGGAAAGCTTGCACGCTTGGTACACAGCAAATTCGTAAATCAAGTAAGATCAGGAGTAAAGCATGCCCACTCTGGCATAGAGTAGTATGCGTAGTAGACATAAAATTGTCAGGATCAAATGTCAGTTGTGGCTCACGTGCACAATTAGGTAGAAAATTTTCCTCGAGAATCGATCCGGAAAAATACTTCCCACAGCAGTATCGAGAACACGGCTTGGCCGTCATCGATGAAGATATCGACGGAGAAGCAAACGAACTCGTAACCTTAGAATGCTAATTCATTGCAAATGCGTGTCGATTCCCGAGATGCTATTAACCCCAGCCGCTTCTAGGAAAAGTATAGTTATATTCTTTACTTCTGTATTCCTTTTCATTTACTTTATTTCCACGTTTACTGCTTGTCACGTGTATCGTGATTGAAAGAGACAAATTTTCAAATATTATAGATAGTCGTAAAATGACTTCATCATAAAATTTCTTCGAATTATTAAAAAATAACTAACTAATTTGATAACGAAATCATTTTACGACTATCTGTAATATTTGAAAACTTTTCTTTTCAATACGAGGCACGTGACAAACAGTATTTTGAACAACGATTTCTTATGCAGTCGATAATTTAGATAAAAAAAATTTACACCATCCTTCTATTTCTGTTGACCTTTTGTTTCATAGAATGATTGCTTATTTTGTATTATAATAACCCCATTCCTATACTCTTTTTTATATCCCATAGTTATCCACTTCAGCCAGTGACCATGATGCTCAGCAAGATCCTTTGCTTTTCCTGATCAGTTTTTTATTAGCGGATCTTTCTTCTCTCAATTCTACGAATCAAATATTCCTGTGTGCCGATCTAGGAACCAATCAAAAAGGTTTAACCCGAAGAATACGCATAATAAATTGAGGACCACGCTGCACGCGTCGTCGTGCAGCTCAAGGCTGCTCAGATGCAGAAGAATATATTTTTTTATTCTGGAACTATGATCATCGCAGGCCGATGAATATTTATCGAGGCAACATAAAGATAAATCCTGACGTGATCAATCTACAATTTAGGAATTCCTATCATCGATTAATAAATGAAGATATTGCGAACGTTAAAAAACTTTTAACGCTATGTAATTTATGTGTTCTGTGTGTCTTGTGTGTGGGGGGACATTTGTATTAATTATTCGTTTTTATTTGCAGACAGATGAAAACCTGAGTTGAAGGATAAGAGCAAAGGAATCACGCAGAAGATCCATTGAGACGATTTTTCACCGACTGTGACTCTATAGTTGGATAACAGAATTGGAAGTAAATAGTAACAAAATTAAACTAAAAAAGCATTGGAATTATACGTTTTTAAAATATACGAAGCAAGAGCTTTCTTTCCAAATATTAACATAATTATTTCAGAAGAACTTTGACGAACAATACTGTTTTCGAATACTGTTGCGAGGAAAACATATTTGATACTATCAACATGAAGTGTTAAATTATAATGCGTATTATTAATGAATAACATCGTAATCAACGAACAATGTATCAAAACAAAGATTCACCAGTTATAACATTACTGATGGATAACAACATCCAAGTCACAGAAACATGTGGTACAGTGATGTTGTGTAATTGCGATACTGCAAATAATACTATCGAAACTAGCAAATAATGCGTCAAAACAATGATTCTGTCGCTATAATATCGCTAATGAACAAGATTAGGTTTGCTGGAAGAAACATACAAGCAGAATCAATTATTCTGAAAACAAAGCTCTAGACAAAAACAATTTCTTTTTGAGCCAAGAATCTATTCATGTATTTTCTATAAAAATTTTTAATTATATTTAGATTAATCTAATATACAAACATATGCATATATAGGATGTTTCATTTTAATCATACTTCGCAATTATTTTCAGGATTGTTCGTTAAGTCGCCGTGTATGCTGTGTGAAGAGTAAAGCCAGAACATCGACGTCATTTTAGGTACGCAACATTTAAAATCAAGTTACTTAATGTTCTATATGTGGTTTTTGAGTTATAATTATAACTCAAAATAGTTCTCGTTTGAAAAGTAGGAAGATGATACTTTTAATCGCATCGAAGCGCCAATAATAACAAACAATAATGCGTATCGTATGAGAGAAGCCTAAGAATCCCGTCAGAAAGAGAAAAGATTGATCGATCATCGGTCAGCAAGCAAAAAGACCGGTATCGATACACAAGGACGGTCATCGGCACGAACGTTATTCCTTATTGACCTAGTTTATGCCTGTCTCATGACGCACATATCGATTCACCAATACTCAAACATCGTTTTCCTCATTCAGATCCTTTCTTTTTCTCGTTTTGCGTTTCTCTATGAATCTTCCATAGTTCACTAGCATTTCTAAATGACGTCACTGGAACGTTACCACTTTCACATGTTCTTAATGAAAGGTTAATTATTCAATAAATATCATACGTCTTATGCTCATGGATTTTAAAACTACCACCAGGTCTATCTGTAGTATATAAAAGTATGTGTGCTTTGAGTCATATATGTTTGCAAAAGCACTAGAAATGGTTTGTAGAAATGTTGCACAGATAAATGCAAGGACACCAAATAGATAAATATAGGGAAAATACCGTGTAACATGATGTAGTGTAACCCTCAAGCGATCCACGTATGATCAAAAATATTGCTAATTATAACAAAGAGTTTTGTTTGGTGAATTATGTGATTCGACAATTTATGGCGCTACGTAAAGTAGCATTTGTTACACTTGCAGTGATTACGAGCCTGTTTGATGGCTACCCTACTTGCGTCAGCTTAAGGTCAAGCACCAATGCTATACAAACCCGCAATTTATCGTGCAAACTGTTGTCGATATTCCATTTCCTATATAGGATGATCGAGAATTTGTATTTCTTCGAATTATACTTAGATCATGGTTTATCTTGTTTCACATAAATTGAAATGCTTTTAAATATGAAATAATCCAAAAAAATATAGAAAAAATGAAAGTTGATTTCTTTGGAGTTCTAACAGTTGGCTCTTTGATTACAGGACAACAATTAAGCAGTTGATTGAAAAATCTATTCCGTGACGTACGAAGCATATCAAGAACGTCAGTTTACGTAAAAGAGATGAGGTCAAGTTTGGAATGAGCGATGATCGACGACGGTCGTCGACCGTGTTCAAAATGAAATTTTTAGTTAGAGGAACTTCCCAAATTCTTTTGTCGAAACTGCTTGTTTGTCATGGGTTCCTTTCACCAGTTTACTCGGTTCCTTTCTTTTTAAAATGTCAGCAAGAATCGTTCACCCTTTATGGCCCCAAGAAAAAGCGACATCGATCTCAGCCATCTAATTTGTACGAGCTAAATTTAAAAATTGCGCCAAAGGTGAATGACTCGTTGCACCTCATTTGACGAAATTATTTCGCAAATTAAATCAATTGGGAAAAAAGAAGCAGGCAGAAGGTGAGTGAAGAGAGAAAGACACTCGTCTCGATCCAGTTTCTCGATCTCCTTTCGAATTTATTCGATTTTAAAAGAGACCGATAATTATGATGCTTATAAGTATTACAGTCCAATGCAAAAATACTCGTTCTGAAACGTGGCGCCAAGTCTTCCATCATGCCATATTATTTAAAATTCAATTTGCCTCGTAAGAAAAGTAATAATAATGGCAAAAGGAATAAAACAACACCAATCGATTCTTTCTCAAATTCTCCAATTTCGCGTCCTTTATATTTACTTTGAATCGTTCATAAAGCATAAACGATTAAATATTCGCCGGCAACATAAGTTAAAATTCGGTTGAGCCACAAGCAGAGGTGATTCTATCGGTTCTGCATCGATGCTAGGGGCGATGTTTTAACGTTTTTAGAGCGCTGGTATAGTTTTCGGTTATGAGGCGAGCGTTGGGCGTCAGTTTGGTAGATTGCTCAATTGGTTTCGCATAGGTCAATGAACTCTCTCTACTCTGAACACCTCCGAAATAGAAAGGAACCAATAGAAATCGCCCCGAGGATACCGTTTGACCTATCTATTCATCATCGTTATTGCTTACTCGTTAGCTAGTTCTTAATTCCTCGTCTACTCGTTCAGTGAAAGGGATGGCAATTCTTCTGGCGCACGAACGTGGAACTTATGACTATAATTCATTGTAGGTAGCGCTACTTAGAGAGTAGAACCGAAGTTGAGTCAGTATATAAAAGTATTTTTCTATTTTCAACGAATCTCGTTTAGAAAATCCCAAATTCACATAGAGTTCAGAAATGAGTGAAATGAAAGTTTCATCCTCCTCTCTTCGCTTAAGATCACGATCGCTGGCCACCCCTATCGAGTCAATATGGTTCGTTTCGTCACGGGCAATACCGAAAGTCCTGGAATTTTCTCGGACCGTCTAGTGACGATGCTGGCCTCCAATGTGTCCATCGCGTTCTTTGCACTTGCCTGATAATTCGGTCAACAAACCCGTGTTGTGAACCTCTTTGGCGGCATCAAACGCGATGCACTTCCCCGTGTTCCTTCTTGGTCTTCCTCTTATCTTTCGTGCGTGCGATCTCGCGTTTTTTCCCGCGATACCGCGAACATCACGCTCCCGACCTTGTTCCAAGTGGAACCAGATACATCTTCCCCGCGTTTCTCTTCGACTTACCGCTATTTTCTCTCGCGGCTGTCGAAAATGAATCGCGTATTTCAAAGGAACGCGTGATAATGCGTGCAGTAATCATTTTTATGCGAATGATATCTTTATGCCTCACTTTTGAACAAAAGAGGCACAAAATAGAGTCGGTAAATTTTACACATTTCATATTTTTGAAGTTTACGTGCAGAATGCATTTTGTAGTCTATCTGTCTTCTCCGAATTGTAATAGTTACATTGTTCTTTGAAATTGTGTCAGTCTAACGAAGAATATGGCATACTATTTGAAATTTATACTCGCAGTATGTCATACTCGCAGTATGACAATCAAATTTTGCAACCGGGTTTCATTATTGCAATGCTATTTAACAGTATATATATTTAAAAAGCAATTAAGCAATATTGTGAATTGATTGACTCAAAGACTGGGTTTCGTTATTACAATGCTATTTAACAGTACATGTATTTAAAAAGCAATTAAGCAATATTGCGGATTGATTACTTTCCTGAATGTAGAAGGTGTATGCAAATAATAGTTATCATTAAACAGCAGGAACTTAGATACTGTAGTGCAGAATCCATCAATGAAATATGGAAATTAAGATATCTTTTATAATATTTATATGTTCTTTCTGTTAATTGAATTGAGATACGATTTAAGAGTGCTGCCACACTTTGACTCTCGTGGATAAGTTACATTTTTAATAATTAAATAATTATCTAAAACAGAGAAGTCTATGCTACAAACACCGCGATAATTCGACTGTTCGAGGAAGCGATTAATTCGAGAATATCAATTTTTTTATACGGAATAAGTATAATAACATTTTACGAGTCGTTGGCAAAACACGTATCATTTGGAATTGCTGATTTTTATTAATGAACATATAAAGGTTCATTATACGTAAATTATAATGATTTTACCGTACGAATGACAACTGTTCTCTCTATTAACTAAGAAGGACTTTAATTTGCGATATATGCTTACATTTTGCAGCAATTGACTTGAACAATTGCTTTTTTTTCATTTATTTTCAATCCTGTGTTCGCGCAATGAAACGTCTGATTAAAAAGTGACCCAGTTAACAGATTAAGAGACGTTGAGAAATTGTTAGGTAGATAAGGGAAACTTATTTTTGGAATTAGATTACGTTATTGATGTGTATTTAGCATATGCCTGCGCCCGAAGTGGGCCGAATTTTAGCTAGTTTACCAAGATAACATCGCTACGCGTACTGCATCGATTATCGTACTTATCAATATTGATAACACTATAATATCACTATTGATAGATGCCGATAGATTGTCAGCATCTCTTTTGGGCAATCACTATCTCACAGTAGAACGCTGTTTATCCAATCAAACGATCCACATATGCAAGTAGACCATTTATAATATATAAAAACCGTATAAAAAGTCAAACTATGAAAACTCAGTAATGAAAAAGAGGCATGTAGGAAATTGAACTTTAACGCGCAGAATTCACGTTCCCGCGATAAGTGTTTAAGGTAACATACGAAAGAACAAGAGCAAGTGGAACGAAAGTAAAAATTTGGAAACAACAAATTACTCGAAAAACGCAGTGAAGATATATCTCGACTTACTTTGCAGGGCCCACGGCGCGTACCGATCGAGCTCCCTCAAATAAATGGCGCTATCCTGGAGGCACCTATCCGACGCTCCTTCAGAGGGTGCGAAGGGTTTCGCCAAGAAGTCCAACAGAACCGTTTCCGGTTTGTCTACCGCGGCCGTCATCCCGGCGAATTCAATCGTTATTAATACAAATAGGCAAGTACCAACGAGCGAAGCTGGTGTGGGCAATCTGCCATTGAAAATGGCAACGGTACGGGGAAAATCACTGGAACCCATGACGAGGGACGGAAACACGATTGGCACACGTATCTTTTCGACGGAAGCACGTGGCTTGCACAGTCACGTGTAATCCCTGGCGGCCAAGTATGCACGCGTAAAAGGACCGTAAGAGACGTCAAAACGTGGACTGTACGTTCTGTCAATCGCTGGTGCATTTATACATTGCTCGAGACCGGATCGTTGAGGGGGATAACGTAACAGTGGGATAGAACCGCGGCCACGCACGCCCACCGGCCGGACTGCACTTGTTCCTGTCTTCTGACCAATTTTTATTTATTTTTATTCAGGTGTTTTGATTAGAGAATTCGAATTTAACAACAGGAATTATCAACTCTGTGGAACCTGAGTGCATCAACAGTGATGGAACATACGAGACACAGCGATGTCGAGCAGTGGGAGTCGTCTCCTCTTGCATCGTTGTCACTGAATCACAATATGAGCCGTTTGTTTTGAAAGTGGTATAAGTCACTTTTTCGAAAAAATCAAGTTAATGATAACATTAATTACAATTTAACGGTATCCCTTCGTCTTAAACTTAGGCCACTTTCCAAATAAAAGGCTCATATATTCGACAGTAATACACCTTCAACCATGAATACCTAGAAAATATTGAATATTTAACGCTATAATGCTGCATAGAAGTGGAGAGATGGGGTAACAAAATCTTTTGTTCGTCAAAATTTCAACTAAATTGATGATCTGAAGACTTTTCACTCTTTTTGACAGCGAGAAAGGCTAACAATAAGAATCATACATAGTATGGCTCGCAAACCACCATTTTGCCACCCTTCATGTGTATTCATATAGATCGATGGAAAGAATTAAGGACCGAAGCATCTCAATTGAAAATATTACATATTACGTGAAACAAGGAAAAGGGACACGAAAGCCAATGCAGCCGCCATCTTTTTAAGTAATGTATTGGACAAGCTTCACTTGTGCTCAGTCAAGCAACGCAGGATTTTTTTGTTGCAATACGTAGCAGTAATCGCATTACAAAACTGTTTAACTCTAGCAAAAATGAATCAAAAATGTAGAGTAAACTGTCTGCTTACTAAAAATCAGTTTTAGTGCCTTAGTTAATAGGGACCAACGGAACCACAAAATGGCTATAATTCGATGACTGCTGGGCAAGTAGGTCGTACGTCTATATGTGTGTGCGTATGAAACTTTTTTATTGTTTTTTTTTAGTACCAAATGCTTCTTTAAAGCGAGTCCCAAGCAATAAAAAAAAAACATTCCATTTATTATACATTTTCCATACATATACATACAAATGCATGGAATTTGGTGTTGGCACTTGAACAATTTTATTACCACTTTCTGATCACCAACGGAGTAACCTGTACCGATTTTCTTGGATTCTTTTTTAAGCTGCCCGATTTCAAGCATATATCTTTCATTTATTTTTTTTTTTTTAGGGGGAATCACCTCTCTCTCCTTCTTTCTCTCCTCATTGATTGCATGGCAATATAGTGTCGCTGAATCCATTACATCCATGAAGGATAATTTGAGTCTACGTTCTGTTAAATGCGAATATAATCGTATTTAAATCGAGAATAAATTTACTTTCCACCTTATAAGTAGTATCTTACGCTGTAATACTATCTCTCCTCTCGAGCATACTTTAATTGTAAATATTTGAGACTAACGATGCAATAATGATTTAACTCCAAAAAAGGAGTTAAAAAACATTACAGCTAATAAAATCACAGACGTTTTAAAATATTTGTTGTCATCTCCACTTTCATCATTGGTCATCATTGGTTAACAAGTGTCATCGGTTATACGCTGTTGAAGTGGGAATAGTTGACAAGTCAAAGGCGGTAGAGAAGAGGAAAACGTAGGAAAATTGTGGTATTACGTAAACGCGTGGAACGGGCACGTGTTTAGCGCGTAATTGCCTCATCCAATTAGAGGAAAACACCGCGAAAAATACGCGGCAGGTTCATTGACCGAAATCACGTGTACGGCGAACCTTTCCGATGGAAAAACGCGTCAACGTGTTGATATCTTAGCACTTAACAGCCATTATCAAAATAAACAACGTTCATTCAATATCGTAAATGAAATATCGTCTTGCTGTATTTAAATGGCGTCTTATAAATATTTGGGCACATACACACTTGATCCTTTAGCGGCGTTCAAATTCGCTAGGTTAGGTTAGGAATTTTGGCTACTTTTCTTTTCTTTCCAAAACTTTCATATTTGATTTGATATAGAATTTAGGTTATAAAGGTTTGAAACCTTCGTTTCGTAGAAAGTTAGTGATTGCAGAGAACCTAGAAAAGTTGTGTGAAGAAATTCTGTTCTCTGTTTCAAAAAATTTCCATGACTCACGTGAGAAATATAGAAAATGTAAGTCTTGAAATACCTATCTTTATAATCAATTTTAATCGATTCTTTATAATCGATCATTTTAGTGCTGACGAGGGGAGGTACAGAGATCATAGAGAGCATGACCGATAAAGATTACTATGCGGATTAAAAACGCTATTTGCTGACAGATAATCGATACAAGGAAATCGAGCCACGGTTATTAAACGCAAAACTCTGATACTTAATCAGGCTCGATTGATATTGTACAAAGATAGGAATTGTGGAAAATTTTGTGAAATTATTGTCGATAGCTGTTAATAGCTAATTCTGCACTTTATATTTAACAGTTTTAGTTGTGCACAAATGAAACCTTTCTGCAATAATAAAAAAAAAAGTACGTCGACTAAATACATTGTATACGTTTATCGATAAAACTGAAGTTAAGACAGAAGAAAGTTTGTTAGGGACCGAAGATTAATTGTTGGAATTTATAAGAGAAAATATGTAGGAAAGCGTCAACGAAGTACGTGATCAGATGAACGTTTGGCCACAGGATTATTTTCACGCATCAAAGTTTCTCGTGACGATCACGATAGTTCATTAACGATACAGATTTCGGCTGTCTCGATGAGAAAGTTGAAAACAGGTCGATTTTTCGTCGGTGAAGGCACGTTAACACGGGAGCGGGGATCAATTTATAATCGAGCGACGAAAGAAAGAAGTCAATGCACTTTCAATGCAGAATTCCAGCTTCCACTTGGTCTTTTGTCTCTGCGCTTATAAATAAACCCGAGGAGGCGTGAAAACCGAATAGACAGAACAAGTTTCTTTCCGGATAATTCCGATTAATTGTTTTCAAAGTTATTTTTACACTATAAACGTAACCATCACTGGATTACTAAAACTCGTTAAAGAAAATAATAAAATTTCAGAAGCGTACCAGTGCTCCAAAGTGTGAGCTTACAGCATTACGCAAGATCGATTTCATAGCTGAAGCAGAAGGCAAGTGTGCCGTCAAAAAAGAAGTCGAAGACGTCAAATGAAGTTCTTTTGAAAAATATTTCGAAATCGAAGACACGTGCAGCCTACTCGAGTTCCAACTCGACGCGTCACTTTTTATTCTCTATCTCTACACCTACTTCGTTTCTTTTTTTTATTCACACATCTTGACAGAAGTTCAACTAATTGCATACTTTTTATTGTATGAAAATGAAATTGTATTTATTTTACTGGTTTATCGACAATATTCATTTTTCTGCACGCATTCTTCCTCATAAAGTAAATAATTATTATTTGTAACTGTAAGTATTTTGGAAGAAGAATAATTTGTTTTCACAAAAGCATTGCAATCAAGATATTCTGTCCAACGTTCAATATATCGTTTTCAACTTACTTCCGAATGAGAAATCGTCCTCTTTTCAGTGGAACATGAATTATAACGCGGTCTGTGTATACTATACTATATAACAATATCTTGAAAGTTAAATAATTAATTCATACGCTATTACACAACTTCGGTACAGATATGTTATTGTGTATTAATATTGTTTACATTTCTGGTAGCAGTATGTTTCAGTCTATTAATTGTCACGATTACCTATTTGAAACATCGTGTAGAGAAAGTCTTCTATCATCCATATACCTAGAAATTAGACAAAATTCTCTGTCTATATCGTAAAATGCAGAAATTGAAATTCATTTATTCTTTTTCACTTTCTGTATAAAACTATCTATCATTTTAAATCATTTTTTATAAACTTCTCTTGAAGTTATGTTAACCAAAAAATGGAAAGTTTGAAATATTTGATATTTTATCAAACCATTCTTACGTAAAAAGAGAACAACATTCGAATAGCATTAATTGAATCACACCCGCACTACTGCAACATTATGTGTATTAAGTATACTCAGTTGCCATTCTATAGGGGTTCCCCGTATTTAAACGGTCCAATTCATATATATTTACTAGATATACTAGATAGAGAATAAACAAATTACAAGAAATCATGAATGCTTATTGTACATATGTATATGTTTCAATTGTGTATCTCTCTCTCTTGCTGTCCTACTTTGAAAATGAAAATGATAACGATAAAAAGATTAATCACATTGATCTTAATGCAAATAATATGTTAAAAGGGATCACTTAGGATCTCTAAGTAATTTAAAATACAAGACTATCTATCATTTTAAATCATTTCTTTCAAATGCGATACAATGAAAAAAAATTGAGTTTCTGAAGGAGAAATTATTCAGAAACGAGTTACCATTACACCAAAAATATATATTTTGCACATAATATGTATAACTAAAATGCTAGAGGAAATTAAACCATATAATACCAATTTTGCTTGATTAAACACAGTACATTTTTCTGTTATAACTTTTCTCAACAGAACAAATGTTTCATAAATATACGAACTATGTATACGAATGTATATATAACATTGTTTAAAAAAATTACTAATACCTTTCCACATAGCTATTTATTAAAGTTAGAACAAAACATTTGTAATTTTTTGATACAAAATTGTTTCAATTTTGAAGGGAACTTGCACAGTGAAAATTATGCTATCTATCTAAAGAAGAAAAGAAAAAATATAAAGACTGTAGCTTTTTCTTTTGTAAATGCAAGTAAATATAATATAAAGTGTACATTATATTGCTATGAATAAAATTATTAATACAAAATATATATATATGTATATGTACATTTCCTGTAATAAAATAACATTAAGTGCAAATGGAATATAACTCGATCTCTTTGAAATCATTAACATTTTCCATTAATTCATCACCATCCTATTTTGGCTAAAATTTCTTTAGCATCTTCAAATGTTTTCTCTTTTGATTGCATACTGTTTACTTTGAACATCAAGCCCTGCTTTTCAAAATGCTCGATTATAGGTATAGTTTTAGTAACATAAGTCTCATGTCTTTTGATTAGAACCTCCTCATTATCATCGCTTCGTCCACTTCCTGATTCTCCACGCTTTAAACAGCGTTTTGTGCATTCTTCCTTGCTGCATTCACAGTATAATACACCTTTCACTATACATTTATCACTCATTGCCTGTTAACAAAAAAATACATGAAAAACATACATCAATCTATTTTATTCTTCTAGTATTCGATATAAGACAACTAAATGATTATCAGAAGAACTAATATATCCAAGAATATGATTCATCTTGAAAAACATGAATGATGTGTAAATATGTTAATGCAAAAAATAGCAATCCACATATTTTAATTATATTGACAAATATTATTAAATAAATTGCTTTCTATCATCTTTTTCAAATACAATAATATATAAGGATTGGTATTACGTCATTTTTACTTATAACGTTATGAGTTGAAACTAATTAGAACTATCAAACTTTAGAGTAATTTTTCTCGATTTGAATAGGCTAATTCATTCCTTCATAATGCCATTTATTTATCATTATATACCTCGTTCCAACCATTGATATTATCTTCGTTCCGTGGAAAACCATCAATCAAGAACCTTTTGTGCGGATTATCCGACATCTGCATCGCTCGATCCAAAAGACTGCAAGTAATTGCAACAGGCACGATCGTTCCATTTTTAATATGATTCTCGATCAGTTCTCCGTATTCCGAGCCTGGTTTTGCACGTTCCTCTCTTAGTAGATCGCCAGCGGATAAATGTACATAACCATACTTTTCGGTGATCTGCCAACATAAGGTACCTTTACCAGCACCAGGACCTCCCAAAACAAATAAAACTTCGGGTTTTTGGATTGTAGACATTGTAAAAAGCCGCAGCCCAGATGCAAATATCTTGAACATAAAAGTCTAACAATAATTGATTACACGTATATGTTCATCGAGTACTGGCTTTGAAACATTATAGCGCTCTTTTTCAAAAACACCAGGTAGCAGTTAGGTAATTTTTCTTACTAAACTTGATCCACTTAGTATAAATTACTGATTTTTATTTCAATCTTTGCATCCACTTGGTTTTCAATAAAACTTTTCTCCAACTTTTGCCGAGTACCAAGTCACTAGAGAGTAAAATAACAAAGTAATATATTGCATCGAATTACTCTTCGCAAAATATGATAATTGTCGTAAAGTGTCCGTAGATTCACGTTATAAACTTTCTCTCGAATAAGAAAATGGTCAATGTCTGATAGAAATAAATTAAGTTTTGTGACTCGTAAAATTCATATTGCAATTTCTTAAAAACTTTAGTCGATTTTAGAAAATACACTGGATTTCGGTTTGAGATATTCAAGTAGAATTAGATTTCAACTATAGAGCAGGGGTTCTCAACCTTTTTGTGGCAAAAAGGTTGACGGCAACAATCGGATTAAAAAATAAATAAATAAATAAATATTATGTCCTGTTACGAATTTCTCACTAGCAAGATTTTAAAAACTAAAGTAGCTTTTCATTTATTTTGTTTAATTAAAAAATTTATTTCAACACTGCCGCGGACGCATGTAAATAGCTCCGCGGGCGCATGCGCGCCCGCGGACACAACATTGAGAATCCCTGCTATAAAGGAATGAATATAATCTGCGACTGCGCATATCGACTATTACGCAATGATCGCATGTATACTGTTCTGCTATAAAGCATGACTTCTTAACCTTGCAGTGCGGTATATGATATTTCTTATATAATGTGAAAAACGCTGAAAGTTTTGTTGTCACGATGACTTAAAAGTTGTAAATAGCAAAGCCGATACCACAGATACGCAACTACCATTTCCAATGCAACTTAAATTTTTGGTAACATGAATTCTACTTAAAGATATTGAGGTTATATGAAAAGTTTATGTTCATTTATGATAGAAAATATCAAGCAGCGATAATGATACGCTGGTGTCAGCAATTAGGCAGACACAGCAAATATCTAAGGTTTCATGCGCAATCTAGTCAAAACAAATGTATTGCTAATTATTTGTACCCTTGCAGTGTGATTCACACAAAATCATGCACATATAACAAATATGATTCTGACAATAATAAATCGTCGTTGCATAAAATACTAAAGTCATTTAAAATTGTATCAAGCACAGATAACGAACCGACAGAACTCACTGGAATAGCAAATGTTGAGTCGAAACAAAAAATCACATTTGCTGCAAAATTAGTAAAGAATTGTCCAGCTGTAGTACAACCATACTTAAGACTTATTAGATTGGACAAACCCATAGGTGAGATAGGAATTGCTTAACGCAATTGTTATGTTTATTATAGTGTTTATTATAGTATTACAATATGTAACGCAGTATACCATAGTATATTTATATTTTGAAAAGTGATAAAACTACATAATATGATCCTAAAAATGTTGTCTTACTTGAATTATTTATATTTATCCATTAACTTGTTTTCTAATAACAAGGAGAAGAGATATAACTTGGTTTAGTAGAATCAAATCAGCATTTAAAAATTTAAATAGACGTAATAGTTCACTAAATTTGTGTTAAAATTAGTTTAAGAAAATAATTCTCAATAAATCATATCTTAGGTTCTTGGTTACTGTTCTGGCCTTGTGGTTGGAGCATAGCTATGGCAGCATCACCAGGTGCTCTGCCAGACCTTTACCTTTTAAGTCTCTTTGGAATGGGTGCATTCATTATGCGTGGAGCTGGATGTACTATAAACGATATGTGGGATCAAGATATTGATGGAATGGTAATATTGATTCAAGAAATATTTCAAAAGATCAGACATTATGAAAACCTTTTACTGCTAGGTAGCCAGAACAAAAGATAGACCATTAGTCACTGGAGAAATTTCACCTCTACAATCATTGGTTTTTCTTGGAAGCCAATTATCTTTGGGATTGCTTATATTATTGCAACTAAACCTTTATAGTATTATATTGGGTGCAAGTTCACTAGGTACTTTTTTTATACAATGCACATAAAAAAATTTTTGTTAATTTAAATTTTTTTGACCAATGTATTAAATCTTTTAATTTAATACAATTATTTCACATGAAAACAAAAGGAAACAATTGAATTTATTTGTTAAATTATAGTCTGATTCTTTAGAACTGTGCTGTTGAAGTAAATAGAAATATGGTGTTTTAAAGTCGTCATATTTGTTATTACAGTCTTAGTGATATTATACCCTGTTATGAAGAGAGTAACATATTGGCCTCAATTAATTCTTGGAATGACTTTTAATTGGGGTGCGCTATTGGGTTGGGCTGCTGTGCATGGATCATGCAATTGGTTTGTTTGTTTACCCCTTTATACTGCTGGAATTTTTTGGACACTTTTGTACGATACTATATATGCACATCAGGTAAATCTACAGTTTCAATCATAAATGTAAATTACTCAAGATTATACACACATCTATTATGTGTTTGTGTTGAATATTTAAACATACAATGTATCAACACTAAGGAGATTTTGGCTTTCCAAAAGCACAAGAAAAGGTTGCCTTTAGCAGCTTGTACTGACAGCAATAGCGTAATATTTTTCTTCTTGAATTATAGGATAAACTGGACGATGTTATAGTGGGCATAAAGTCCACAGCTTTAAAGTTTGGGGACAAAACAAAAATTTACTTATCTGGATTTAGTACAGCCATGATAACAGGGTTAATTGCATCAGGTATATTTGCAGCACAGACTTGGCCATATTACACAGCAGTAGGATTAGTTGGTACTCATCTTATTAACCAGGTAGCATTGCAAATAATTTAAACAAAATTTAAACTGAACAACGTTATTATTATTATTTGAGGAAAGTAATATCCAATGTAAATATCCTTCTAGATCTATAGTTTAAACATCAACAATCCTGTGGATTGTTCTAAAAAGTTCATGTCCAATCACAGGGTAGGAATGATTCTATTCACAGGAATCATTTTAGGGAATTTAATAAAAGAATCAGTCAACAAAAAAGAGGATAATGCTGTGCAAGAATTGGAAAATGAGTCTACTTTCAGTGAACAGAAGCAACACTAGTTATGTCACTTCTATAAGTAAAGATGATTAATTATAAGGGAAATGATACAAGTAACTGGCAGGTTCCAGTAAGCTAAAGAAATTAGATTTGTTAATGCATTGGGTGCCATGAGACTACTTTAATTTCCAATTACAATTTGTAGTATAACGTTTTTGGAATCATCAGTAATACTATTCATTGGAATATGTAAGTCATATTAGATAAAACTAATTTTTAGATGACCATATGCTAAATTCACAAATTGAAACACCAAAGATTATTATATCGTTATAAATAGTAAATACTTAACAATTGAAGACACTATTTCAATATAAGAATGGTAATAACGAAAAAAGTACAAAGTAACAAAATTTTGTTTTTTTTATTTAAATACTTATTCTTATCGAAAAAGACGTAAAATACATAATTGATGCTCGTTATTTCCTTTGCATATCAAATCAACTTGTAGTGGATAACGTAATTTGACTTTTATTTTCATTCAATTTAGTTTCATTATTTATCATTTCTGAATTACTTTTTTCACATATTTTCGATGTTTCTAAATGATTCGTAGCATTTTGACGTTCTAATATTTTTAAGTCATATTGTTCCTGTGTTAGTAAAGATTTTTTCATCTTATCTAGAAGTTTTATATTTGGAAGCACTATAGCTAAGTATCCTCCTTTATGCGGAGGTTCCAACAAAAGTTTCGGATTTTGCAATAATGCTTCATTTACTTCCACCAGTTTCCCAATTATGCAACATTTTATAGTGTGTGTTTTTCCATCTGAACAAGTAATTATACAAATGTTTGAATTCGTTTGTAATGGTTGAGCGCCATGTTTGCTCTTACCGGATACTTTGTTCAGGATTCTGTCTAATTTATCGCTAACTTTGAAGTCCACTTTTGTTATATCTTTATTCTGAAAAACTGTATGACTTGGAGCAAGAGTAAGCATACATATACGATTACTATGCATTAAAACACAAATGTCATCAGCAGGACTTTGTACATCTAATTTGTAATAGGCAGTAAAGTATCGTTCTGTTATTGTTGGAAAAGATCCATGATAATTTACACCTTCTAACATGTCTGTAATATCAGTGTCTGGTGGAAATGGAAATAAACTGTCATCCTCATCATTATTTGATAGTGGCATTCCTTCATCTTCATTATCTGTTAAATCTGTATTTTCTTGACATTCAAAATTTTCATCTGTATTATTCTCTTCTTTTAAAATAATACAGGAATCATTGTTTATGTCATTAGATTTATTTTTTTTTGTAATTGGCTCGTTGTTATCTGAATTAATGTTCATTTTGTAAATAACACTCTATTGCAGATAATGTTCCAACATTTAAGATTTATTTACAACTTGTTTAATAGAAGCGAAGTTCTGTTTATTACATATACATTGTAAACTGTTACATCTTATTTTATCTATTGTTCAATAATGTTGACATATAGATTCTTTGAATTTTCCTGCTGTAATGATATATTAGCAATTGATTAGAAGTTTCAATATATACAGTTTGTTACAAAAATATACACCATTATGATTTTAGCTTCTAAGCACTATATTTTGAATAAATATACAAAAATAATTAATTCTATTTATAGTACAGCATATAAAGAGATACTAGAACACTTGTGTAATAAATTGTCATATATTTATTTTATTTTGAATGCTTATATATCGCAATATATTTTATCATTTATTGTATATTTATTCAAAATAGAATTCAAAATTACATTAATTTTCCAATATTTTTATCATCAACAATAAACCGATTCAATGAAAGATGTAAAGTGCAGTCGCACATAACTTACATTTTTATTTTATCTATAAAATCATTATATTGTTTAACATAATTATATATACACTAATATAATTAAATGTTGCAATAGAAAACTGTATGAAAACCTTATTTAGGTTATGTTTACATTAATACAAGTGCCGAATAAATACAGGCTTGTATTGATTCTGATCAACGTGTAATACTGCATAAATGTAAGCCGGCAAGAACTGTCCAATGAAAAATTATTCTATCTAGTACTATCTACATAGAGTTACTCTTCATTGGACGATGATAATCAGAGCATGTTTACATTTAATATCACGTTATAACGGAATAAGTAAATGCGAATCTTTCGAATTTTGACATCTTGTATAATAATTAAGTACAGCTTAGCGGTCGTCCACAGAAATGACTTCCTTTAAAGGCGCATCTTGAAATAAGAATTAAAGGTATTGTACGTAATTTCCCTAGATTTCTAAGCTTCTCATTGGCCAAGTATACAAGTGGGATTCGGATGGAGAAAGCAAACAATAAAGCGATATTATAAACCACAGTGAAGGAAGTGATATCTACAAAAAGAAAAGTCAAAGGACCTAGAATAAAACGCAACAGAACAAACCTTCTATGATATCTTTTTGTATCGTGGTGTGCTTTGATTCTTTTGAAAACAAGTCGAAAATACCGAAATAAAAGTTCCTACTTTTGTATCTGTGGTTATGTTCATCAACGGTCCGATTTACTTTAATATATATGCTTTACATACTGTAAACGGTGCCGAGTTCTCAGGAATTTTGTAAATGACTTAGCAAAACGCGACACTATTTTTATATATCTACCACGTCACCCAACCGTACGGTAAAAGACATTTTAACGGTAAAATATGTGTTCATCGGAACTTTTAATATCGTAATCGGAGCAAAACATGTCAGAAAGGAAAGTGGATACGGAAATTGTGCGGAAGCAGTATACAAATGATGCTAGTCTTATTGATGAAGCCGAGATTATTGACGTGTCTACTTTTAACTTCGATGACACTGATGGCTGGTAAGTCGTTTTGTGATAATCATCGATGAACCATGGATGTTTACAATTAAGTGGTAGTTGAGTTTTTTGACCATCGTTTAAGCTCTGGTAGAATTTTTATTTCCTCTTAGGGTCCGGCTCCTTTTGTGTTGCCTGATTTCGATCAAATTAGGAACGATTTAAAGTGATTTATGATTTATGTAACAATAGCATTTCATTAGATATTTTAGTTCCAATTATTTGTGGAAATTTTAGTGATGCATATTTTATAAAAAGTGAATCATTATTTGTCAAATTCTATATTTGTTCGCATTATATAAATAAATTTCTCTTTAGATTGACTTGTGGATTGTAACTAATGCTTATAAATTATTGGGTCAAATAGAAAGTGTTTGCATTTTTTTTCTTATTAGACATTTTATTTTATACATATTATTATTTAGTTGTATTAATAAATAATGTGATATGTTTTAATCTGTATTATACGCACCATTGTTATGCGATGATTTATAACATTTATTATATGTAAAAATCTAATTGTTTATTATCCTTATTCACCCATAATGCAAAATATAATTACTTAATATAAATAAGTAATAACAAATTAAAATATGATTGTAGATCCTGAACATAGTAGTATACTAGATAAATGTATGGAAAATAGAAGTTCAACTACTAATGAATTATATAATAAGTCGTTATAGCAATACGCCGGAGAAAATGCACAAACTTTCTATTCAATCTACTGTGAATAAATTTCTCCTTTAAATTGTTTTTTCTGAATTGTAACTAATGATCATTAATTATTTAGTAGTATATTGTTTATACCTATTCATATTCTTTTTGTTAGGCTATGCATACCAACAGAATATCAATCAGAACCCAATGTTCAGGACTTGTACACCTGGTTAAGAAGTGAACCAGAGCTAACTTTCTCAGGTATTAAAAATTTTAATTATTTAATATGATTGTACGTAACTTTAGGTTCAATCTTTATATATCGATATATATGTATTTCATTTAGTTAATAGAAAGTCTACCGATACAAGAACGTTTACAAGATCTAAGAAGCGGTCTAATAGGTGCAGTTTTGAATCTATTTTGGAGTCTTTATCTGCGCCTGTGTCTAATACATTTAAAACTTCAAATTTTTCGAACATAAGAGAAGATGTAAGTTTATTTCCATTTATAGTACGTATAATAGAATTTTGAAAAAGTGTTCTATAATTAATTGGATAGAATTTTTGCTTTAACAGTGCTTAGAAGTTGTGTATTCTGTTTTTTCTACGTTACTATTTATTTAATACAAATGGATATTAGTTAATAATTCTCATTTTATTATGTTGTTGCAAGTACACATTGCTCAAACTGTTTGATTGAATATGCTGCACTGAAAACATGGTTTTAAATAGACTTTCTTTTTTATGTATAGTTAAATAAATATCAAGATATGTCTGCTGCCAACAAAGGAGAAATTGTACCTGCAATGTTAAAGATGACACCTATTGCAAATAATATTAGTTTTCTTGGTGATGAAGGTTTAATAGCATCAGGTCAAGAAAGCATGGAGATGTTCTTAAACATGTCTCAGTCAAAGGGAATTGATTCATTTATTAATTTAATGGAGCCTGGTCTTAGCGATCCACTAATGAATGTTTCACAACCCTCGATATTTTACTCATCTATTACTTCGTTGTCTAGAGATGATTCGTTACATAATGCGGAATGTGATAAAGACGAGGAAATTGCAAACGTGACTCAAGTGCGTGGCGAAGGAATCGGAAAATACGAGGATGTTAAAAATTTCAATCATAATGACACGATCTGTAAAAGCAACGAATCACGAGACAATAACGAAAGCCACAGCCTGAGTCCAATGAATAAGACGTTGACAAATGACTTTAACAAGATTAACGAAACTTATAGTGCTGATACGAGTTCCCCAACGTGCGTATCGCCAAGTTCAAATAATGATAAATCTAGTACAACTAAATTGTCTTCCACATATGTACATAAAGACAACAATGATACAAACACTTTGCAATCAGAAAATCATAAGGAAGAAACATGCAACTTGAACACCATGTATCCTCCAGCTATTCAGAAAGCAGAAAACTTGCTTAGTTTAAATAGCACGTATTGTTCAACAGACATTGCGAAACCTAACAATGTCATGGCTTTGACTACTGAAAATAATGTGCAAGATAAAGATCAAACATACGAATTAGAGAAAACTACAGTTCACGATACACATAAAAATTCTTCCTTTTCGCTTATTCAAGATGACGTTCTAAACTCTACGTTTAAGTTACCGATTCCACTTTGCAATCAATCCACTCCAAAAAATATACCCGCGTTGAATTCTACGTTCAGAGCGGGCAGTAGGCATTTAGAATCATCTCGAGTGTACAGTACAAAGCTCAATTCGAATTTCAAAGCGCCGACATTGTTGAGAAAAGAATTACTTGCGGAAATATACAAAAGCGGTGATCAGAGACTGGATAGCACGTACAATCATGTACAACCTAAAGAACATCAAAACGAAATAGTCAAGGAAGAAATCACCAACGAAGCGCCCAGTCATGTTACTAGTAAAAACGATATTCCCGTAGAGAATAAATATAATACTTATAAAAAGGAGTCTTCGATTAATAAAATTAAGCCACGCGCCGAAATAGTGGACGAGGTCAAAACTTGCACTGAAAATTCGCCGGACAAAAAGTATTATACGTTTACAAAGAAAAGTAGTAATCACGGCGGAAAGACTGATATGGAAAATGCAGAATCATTGGACAACGTGGACTCTATGTTTGTGAAGCCACTGCCAAAGTTGCAGAAACGGAATCAACATATTCCTCGGATGCTCTCGAAGTTACCACAGTTTCTTCAAAAGTCTAATCCGAATCTTGTGTCAAACTCATTAAGAACTGTAAGTATCACAGGTGGCGCAAACGCGGTTGGTTTCGGATACATGAAGGGTTCACAACCGAATATCGTGAGAGATGTTGAAAAAAGTCTGGCGAGTAAATTGTATCCGTTGGGAAAGATAAAGAGCGGTTCTGAACAACGACTACTGGAATTAAATGCGGGTATGGGAGAACTTCAATTGATGGGTGCTGGAGGTTCTACAGAAAGTATAGAGAGTACGCAAAGTGCTCACAGTGCACCAGATTTGGATGACAGACTCAGTACTTGTTCCGACAGTAGTCACAATTCATACACGACACCACCAATGAATATTGAACAATTACGTCAAATAGTAAGGATGCAGGAAGAAAGTGAGTTACATATTTCTCATTAACAAGAAAGAAAGTACAGTTACGAAGGGACAAGTACTTTGAATGTGTAACTAAAATATTCGTGCAAGTATAATTGTGATATTTAAGGTTAATGTTTAGAATAAATATACAGCAAATTATAAAAAAGGTAATGAAGTTCATGGTGTAATAATGATAGACACAATTAGAAACCATGATATGAAACACAACAAGAAACAATTATTCAGAACAAATAAACACTGTACTTTCTTCTTTAAAATGAAGTCATATCGTGAACATAAGAGATATTAAATTTTGTACTGTTTAATTGTAGGTTTGAATCAAGATGTAACATCTGGATTGAATAAGCGAACTATAGAAAATACTTGGGTCGATGGGGAAAAAGACTTACCATCTCCTATACCAAAGAATGGTTGTGACAGAGAGTCACCATTGAGTATGAATTATAATATTAAAACAAGCTCTCCACTAATAAGTCCCACGAGATCTAGTCAGTCGATAAATACTGATGGTAAGTCAGTGTGTTCAACGATTTTTGTATACTTCTGCTTTAAAATTGTTGTCTACATTAATTACATACATGTATCAGCATAAAGGTAATAACAAATAACATAGAAATTGATTTTACATAGATTACACAAAAGGATTGATTTTAAATTTTACTCAAACATTTATTTTTATATTATTATCTAATTTCTTAACATGTCTTTCAATTTTCAGGCAGCAAAATATATTTCTATTCTGTTTTTATTTAATAATTTTTTACTATTTATATTTTAAGGTCATCCTATGGAAACTGTGCTAAAACAGAATGGAGCAGATATGACGAAAAAAATTGACGTGAGTTTGCTATTCATTTTTTGTGAACAAGCTATCCTAAAAATTTGTATAAAAATTTTGTCAGAGCAAATTTTATAGCTGAAAGTAATGTACTACTCATGAAAACCTCAAATCCCAGATCGTAACATGTAGGGGAAAATGACTTAAAGGCCCATTATTAGGAGTAGATCATTAACTGAAAGAAGGATTATTTTCGTCCTTTTCTTTTATTTTTAATCATAAAACAATAATGATACTTTTTACTAAATAACACTATTATATATACAGGTTTTTAATAAACCAGTAATGAAAGTTGAAAACAAAACAAGACTGAGACAACCAACTAATTGGAATAGGGGAATTAGAACACCGAATGTAACGAGCGCTATTCCCAGACCACCATCACGTATACCGGGTCCCAGGTTTGTCAGACCAACTGTGAAAAATATCCAAAGTGATGCAAAACGAGGACATATGTAAAATTATGGGGAATGTAGAGGCCAGGGGGGGGGGGGTTAAACTATTCATTTCTAGGTAACGTTCATAATTTAGTCTGTTCATACAGTAATTTGTATAAAATGTGTTCTAAGTTATAATGTTGGAGGGTGAATCCTTTTAAACATGATAAAAATTCAGTATTATTAAATTTTCAAGAATAATAAAAAAAATTTCATGTATATCACATCATCGTTTCCGACCTTCTTGAATCTGCTTTTGTTTATAGAAAAATTTAATTACAATATTTTATAATGGCTTCAAAAAACCTTTGTTTTTTAAATCGTTTCGCTTTTAAATTGCTTTTTGCTTAAAAATGCTATGATTGAATGAAACAACAAATCACCCCTCCAAATTTTTATCCTTTCAATTATTAATTGCATATCGCATTTATATTTCAATTGGAATTGATGATTTTAATATATTGTGAGATACGCAATAATGTTACGAATGTAATATAAATTGCCAGCTACGTTTGCAGCATATGGTGGTCCCCGTTACATGTGTAGATATATAAAAATAATTTTTTATAAAAACGTTGTTAAATATGGAATGAATTTGTCGTCAATAAAGGAATACATGCGTGACGCGTTTATTCCATTTTATGGATTAATAATGTAACAAAAATATGCTACGTGTGACTGTTAAATGAACTTTCGGAACTAATAGCTTTCATAAAATTTATTATCAAAAATATCGCGTAAAAAATGAAAGTGGACTGATATGAATGTTTAAGATTAGGGACATATTTAGAGATAAGTTTATTTAGACACGGTTATTTTTCTTAGCCAAGAAGTTCCATTTACTAAATATTCCTAGTTTAAAAACGCTGATATTGTTTTCAAATATAAATTTTTGATTTCTACATAAACAAACATCTTTTCTCCAGTTGTGACACTGGAATTGCTAGTAACAGTGCACAGCACTTCATTAAGGGAACATCTTGCAAGTAGTTTTTCCATTTTTCCCAGATGTCTAAAATCATTGCTAGAATCATTGAACCAAGTAGAACATGAGTAATGGAAACAAATTCACATTCCATATAAGAAAGAATTTAGAGTAAATTTACGAGAAGATATTCGAGCGAGAGAGATGATATTTTAGACATATATTTGGAACACTAATTTTTTAATCAGAATTAAAAGAAAAAAGAAAGTTAAATTTATAAATAGTTGTGGATAGACCTGAAAAAGTATTAAAAGTATAGAATTTAGCCGTACATTTTCATACATTTTTATCCATTTTTATAATGATATACACATTTACTATCACTTTAGAAGAACAGACGTACATGTTATAAATGGCCTATATACTAAATTATATTAGATACACAGCAGTTTATGATACATTATTAATCCTGCGCGATACACTTGTATATTTTTAATATCCCCGAGCAATTTCTTACACATCTGTAATATAATTGTATTTTTAACTATGATTTTTATAACAACTTCTAGATGCTGGAAATCTCTTGAACGATCCTAAATATTACGACGTAGAGCGAAATGATTTTATAATTTGACGAATTTTTATATTTTAAATTATAGTTACCAAAAAAGTTAGTGTTACAAAATTGTTTGCATATTTCAAAAATGATTGATGTCAATCGTATTACTATAAGAAATGTGAAATTTCTGATAATCCTGTTTATATATGTTAAGACAGAACGGATATAAATAGGCATACTAAGCAGTGTACACTGACGATCGAAAAATTCAAGTCATATGTTATTACAACTTGTACGTAAAATGCTTCAACCTGCAGAAGGGTGTCCTGTAGTAGATTCTACAATAGCCTTCCATTAATTAATAAAGGGTATAATCGATTCGAAACTAGAGAATGTAGTTAAATATGAAAGACTGGAACATCCATAATGAAATATCACACTTGTATACAAGTATACAAGGACAGATATAGTAAGCTTCTTCTTGAATAAAGAAATTGATTATCATTCTTAAATAAGTATCATTATGTTGCCAAATCAGGAACAAAAAAATAACTTGAATTTCATTACTAGGGTGAGCTAAAAAACAAAAATGTTTTATTTAGTTTTGGAATAGTGCATAAGTGTTGCCTTCCATTATCCTGTAAATGTTTACTTTCAACATTTTATTTCATTGCATTAGAACTTGGAAGGCAAACATGGGATGACTATTCCAAATCGCAAATAAGAATGTAAAAACATTGAGTTTTTCAGTTCACCTTATTTCTCATGCTTTTATTAAATCTATAATATACGAATCGCTTTGGTTGAATAATGCAGCTGAATTATCAAAATTTTTAATTTGCATTAATATTTTTTTACATGATAACTTACTTCAAACACTACTTTTTCACAGTAAGAAGCTTACTGAAAGGTATATACGATAAATAGTTATTTATCGTATATTTTGTGTATTTCATTTCCGTCCTGAAACTGATTTTTCGAGTTAAACGGCGAAATTAAAAGTTGCGACATATCATAGCGTACAGATACTTTAGGAAAGAAACATTATATCAGTTAAAATATACATATCTAAAGAAATTCAAGTTATATCACTGTTTCGATCGCTGGTGGAATAACATGCTATGATAGAAATATTGAATTTCAAATCATTATAAAAATAGCTTGATGAGTAAAGTGATAGTTGTAATTAGGATATCTGTGTAATATCTCAATATGTAAAATACGAAGCTTTCTGTTTCATTTTATGAAACATTTCTCGGTTTTAATGAAAGCTTCACAATGTTGACTCATCAGAGATGATCTATGTACAGGGGTGTTCATAATAGTCTTATTTTGTTATAGAAATTACTGAAAAAGAACAAAACTCAATGGGAATGTTATTGAAGAAGTATTTTATAGACATAGTTTTGTTCAGTAAAAAATGAACCAATGACTGATCCATCGCGCGACTAGTCGTGTCATTATTATATTTTGATACATAAAGAAATTAAGCAAAAGACACATTGTCTACCGACTGATCAATAAACCAGGACGGGAGTATTGTTATAAAAGAAGAATAATGGAAGATAGCTCGAGTATACTGTGAATTTCGTGATAAGTCACCCGTGTTAGTAAACTTTCAGTATAGTTAGTGGATTTCTTATGAAAATCGCAGTATTATAGAAGAAAATAATTTTGAATTGCACATTCAGTAGTGTATAATATAAATAATATTATTTTTTGACGATGTCCTTTTAGAATTTGGTTCCTTTTTCAATAATTTCTGTAAGGTACAGATAAGAATTTTATGAAAGCATCCTTTATATACAATAATATCTGTAGGATATAATAATTTTTTGCTTTCTTGGACGCAGTTTGCGAACTATTTGTATTAATTATTATTATTATATATATTCGATGCTCCTGTTCAACATTCCTCTTCTGTAATTCTTTGCTCGAAGCAATAACAGCAAGAGGAGTAATAAAGTGCTCATTCATCGACGCGGGTTCTTTCTTTTTCATTAATTATCGCCAATTTTACGCGCATACGTTGTAATTTGTCTACCTTGTCAATGAATTTTAGTGCTACATATTTTATAATGAATTGTTGCGCTTGTTGCTATGTTTGAATTTTCGTAACGATACAAGCATGGGTTTATATAGTTACTTTATAACATATATGATGCAGAGTATATTTGATCGCATTTTAAGGTGTTAGTTATACATATATTTCAAACATCAATAATTCTATGAGATTAATTTTGATGGTACGTCTGGTGAGTGTATACGCGTTGTTATTTCACTAACTATTGAAAATAAACTATGAACGACTAAATTGTTAATAAACAAATAATAAATTGTTAATTAAATTGTTATTTACGAGGATTTCAGTGTACGAACGCAATTGTTTATAAATAGAACTATAATTCTGTTGTTGTCAGTTTATTTAATTATTCAGTAGTTAAAGAAGTAATAACGTTTATGTAATCAATCCGGACATGCTGGATGGAAATGGTGGAAAAGATATTTTGAGAAAGAGAGAGAAACAAATATTGATAGGTCTAGTTTTACATGACACGAGTTTCGATATATTTTTTAAAGACTAGAACAGGGACTGGCAAAGATAAAATGATATAGAAAAAATAGTATTATACATATTCAATATGGTAAAAGGAAAGTTCTTTTCATTGAACAAATACATTCACGAAATAAAATTTGAAAACTTGTATTCATGTTGTAAATAATAAACATAGAAATGATAGTCACATACATACACATATATATTATATTCTTTATTTATATCTTTAAGTGTTAGACCTTAAGTGCCTTTATTGTATTTCAATACAAGAGAATTTTTTTATACATTCAAACTAAGGGAATTAAATATCTGCTCATTAATCTTATTGTTCAGTATTGGTGTAAAAATTTCATGTGATCATTTTCTAATTAAAATCTATAGTAATAAAAATGTAGAAATAAATAATTCATCTTTAACTATTTCCCATTTCTCCTACACTAACTTCTAATAGTTTTTCAATATAGATTTAAAACATTTTGGTTCTCTTCCGTAGAAGTGTTTCTTATATTGAAGAATGGTATGCTCTACCGTTATTACTGCTATATTATCTCTTTTTCTTTTCATTAAAAAGGTGATGATTTTTGGCACATGCATTTTTTAAGTTAAGATTGCGACTTGGTCATGCCATGCTAGGCTTTATAGCATATTTTAAAACTTTCTTGTGTTTATGTTATAAAAACAACCTGTAAAAAGTTGCAATTTGTATTTATTTTCAGATGATCGATGAAAATATAATACCCATTGAACACTTCAATTTACAACATTAAACGTGGCAAGCTAATTACAGATTCTTTTGTTTTCTAATGTACACACGCACACACTCACAATTAAAATGGCTGTCTTAAATTCTACGTATTCGGTATTCACACTGTACCAAAATAAAAAATAAATCGAGTATGAAATATTACACTCATAAAAAATCGAATTGGTAATCTAAATAATATTAATACTGTTTAATTACATAGAATATAAAATGGTTTCGCATTTTCTTTTTTCGACAAATTGTTCTTAGCATTGAGTAGCACCATTCTTTGATAAAACGATCCTTCAGTTTTTACATATAGCAGTATGTACCTCATCACAAACAAAATTCAAGATGTATAAAATTTATAAAGTTACAAATTTTCTCCGATATTTTTATAATGCACTACAATTTGTTATAGTTTTGTGTTTTTGTTTACATCTCATTTTATACTTTTCATTATTACACCTTATTTTACTTTATACATAAACGTTTAATATCATATACACTAATTTTCAGTTGTGCAAACATAGTAAAACTAGTAAATGATTTTCATAAAATCTACAATAATAATAAACTTTTGTTTCACATATTTGACGAAGATAACATATGATCATAAAGATCCATTGCGCTTTTTAAAGAGTTTGAAAAATACTTGTTTTATTATAATCAACTAAAAATAATTACGTACAGTTTAAATCATCGGCAGAATAGTTGCATGTCGCTGCTTTAAATATTTGTAAATATTACATTTTTTTGTGCACAATGATGTGTATGACGAAATTGAAATTTTGAAATTTTCTGCAATTCCCCAACGTGCAATTAATATTATGCAAAGGCACAACATTAAAATATTTTCGTCAATGTTTCAATAAATTCATTTTGCACTGTGTATGTGTATGGACACATCTTTGGTATATTTTTAAATGTGAAAATTACGATGGTAATCCTTTCGAAATGATTAAATATACACACAATAGTAAAATGAAAGTAATAAATTATATATGAATCGAATAAATATGTTTGATATGTATTTGGAATAACAATGCCGATTTTATATCAATTATTCAAAAGGCAATTTATAAGACAATTTTAAATCGGCATCAATAACTTGGAATGATACTTGTTAATATACCATTTCAGTAATAATATCTCTAATCAATAATGAAATTATATACAACATTTCTTATTTCCTGTAAACTTCCCAATTATTGCATGAAACAATTTTATGTAAAAATAATAAATTATGCAAATCGAGAATCTATTTCTGAATGAACGATTACTTATATTTACAATAACATAAGTATTGAAGAACGCATTAGGAATAAACATTCCTTAGTATTTTATTTTTGGTGTTATGTATAGAATTATCGTGAGACGTAATAGCATGTATTTGAACTACTTGCGCAAAGACATATGGCAGAAGAAAAGTGTAGTATATGCTCCATTCACTTTTGGTACAAAGATTTAATATGATTTTTTAGGCAGTAAATTGTGCAGTATATTAATTTTCATTATTGTATAATAAACGGTGAGTTATAATGTAACTACAAAAAACATTGCCACTTATCTATATTTACTCATAAGGCGCTTTTTGACCACGTTTTATTTGTTATTCTCATAGTACCAAACTTTTGTAATTGCATAAAAGATTATTATTAAGCACTTATGTGCACATTTTAATATCTTTTAGTACTTCACCGTCTACTATGCACTTAATGCATTATTTTTGAGCATATAAAGTACCCTTCATGTAAAAATATGTTCGTACCAAACAGTGAACTTCTTAGAAATCAAACAGTTAATTCAACAGATATAATGTGTGAAATAGTTTCAGTATTAAATAATAGGGTAAACAGTCAATGAAATATTAATGATAAATTGTATAGTATGTTTCTCCTTCTTGAATTATATAGTTTTTCATTTTATCATGAATGTTATTCGTCACTGAATATTTATACATAACATTACTATTGCAACTGTTATTCAACAGCAGAACAACCTTGAACGTTTTAGAATTAACAATACGATTGCTGTTTTATTAACACTTAGATCGCATCGATTGCGATGTATGTTTATCATTTAAAAATGGTATCTATATAATATAAGAAAAGTTGTGAACACACAATTTATACTGATTATTTTTACAGTCAGCTTCTTAATAGAACTGTTATCATTACGGATATGTTTGTAAAAAAAACATCATTGCAATCTGATGATCTGTTGATTGTCCGTTGCAGATCTCTCTAATAAATGTAGTTTGTATGACACAATTTTTATATCGAATGATGAATTATATTATTCGCAGGCTAACTTACTATCAAAACTGCTCAAAGCGATCGCGAATGCTTGAAGCGTGCATAATGGAAATCTGTAGTCCATTGTGAAAACATCTTCTGCCACACGGCCAAACTGCATTACAACGTAATCAACTGAAACATTAAGTTACAATATTGGATTCAAGTAGATTGTAGTGTTTAATTACCTATATCATTATAACATATACAGTGATAATCACATATATCTTTCAAAACCTTTTTAAGCCTTTAAAAACAATACAATACAGACCGTCACTATCGTGTACCACTTGAAAATTTTTCACAGAAGCTTGTGTAACACGTCCATGAAAATTAAGTACATACGATTGTGTATCATCATTCCACACAGGAGTCTTGTTGTGTAATTCTATTAAATTATCCATATTTTTTGTTTTCCACCGTTCTGAAAAAATAAAAAGCAAAAATATTAAGAATAATATTGTAGTAACACAGTAACATCTCAGTTCCATTGAGATCATGAAAGTTTCAGCAATAAACTCAAAAGGTGGTTCTTTTAGATTAATTCGTAAAATCTCACTACTATGTATTAAATCGACAGTTCGTACATACCAAGCAGCGTTTCTGACTCATCCCGCGGACAAATTTCAACTCTTTTTTGATCCGATGTCATTCCCGGAATAATAACAGTCATTTTACGTGGTCCTTTAAATCCTAGAACGTTAACATCGTATATTACTGCAGCTAGCTCTTGCCGAGGATTAAAACGATCATCTCGTTTGTCATCCTTAATTAACGAATATCCATTATCGTATACGGTAAACTGTGTTCCCAGAACATTTGATCTTAATTTTCCTATAAATGATTCCCCTGTTCTCGATAAATCCGTAGGATCGGTTGAGATTAAATAGTTACTTGTTGTACTTTTTTTTCTTTTGCGTCCAGCCAATAAAAAA
Source organism: Xylocopa violacea (assembly GCA_963969225.1). Taxonomy (NCBI): domain Eukaryota; kingdom Metazoa; phylum Arthropoda; class Insecta; order Hymenoptera; family Apidae; genus Xylocopa; species Xylocopa violacea. The sequence goes on along the minus strand of CAXAJV010000005.1, from coordinate 36,060,814 downwards.
ATCTGCAAATAAAAAACAGAATATCGTTTACTTCTTATTATTTATTTTTATTAAAGTACACGTACCTTTTTTCCATAATCTCGTTCTAAATGTAAAAAGTAGGTTGGATATAGGCCACGATCCATACCCTTTCTATCACGTGTTATTCTACACTTGTAATGCATTTTTTTATTTGCTGGTTGCAACACGAAATGTTCTATATTTCCTTCCACATTCCCCTCTAATTCTGGACTCTGAATGAACGTGAAATATTTTAATTTTTAAGTTACTAATTAGTAATTCTCTGTTGTACAAAGTAATCCTTACTGTCTGAAACCTTTTTTTGTTTTTCAAACTACTTGAAGAAGAACTTACCGAAGAATTATTCTCTCTACTGATTAATGTGTTAGCACCATCGGATGGAGCTACTCTAAGAGGTGAAGGGCATGGTATAGATTCAGAAGGTGAATGTACATCTATAGGTGATGATTCTTCATCTGCACAGTCTGTAGTTTCGACAGCTTGATAAAACCCACCTTCTGTGCTTACTTCTAAAATAACAGAATGTATACTATAAATAAATTAAATATTTAACGCCTTAACACTTCTAGTAGTAAATATAAAGCATTAAAAAGTCAATTAATAGTAATTAGTATACCATTAATTCTTGATTCCATATCCTTATTCTCTGTAAATGCATTCAAATCAGAATTTGTTTGGGGCATATTAAATTGTAATGGAGTATCATACCCTAAAAGGAATAGAAGTGTTTAATACATATACTTATACTTGTATATCATTTTTCTAATTCATTTGAAAATGAATTAGTTACTTACCACGAAATTCTTTACTTGGATTCATCCATTTGGTAGAATGGCTTGTAATGTGGGTACTTGATATGTTCGATGCCTGTACCATTCCACCAGCACCGCTTTGTCTTTTTTGTTTCATTTTTTGCGCTATTATTTGTCTCTATAATCGAACAGAATTTTTGTCGTAACAAACATTTTACTACTAATTTAAGCAAATATAACACATTAGAACAAATCTCTTATATTATTTCTTTCTTAGAAATTTGGTGCAAGGTAAAATTTCCTACAACACAATAGTAGAACTAATTTGTAATGTTTCTAAATTTACAGTAAAATTTGTTTCCCAAAAAAGGAAGTTAATTTACAATTATTTTCCACGAACTAAAATATATGACCCACTTTCTGACTACACACATATATTATATATACATACAGAATTATAATTTAATTCGAACATCTAACATCGAAATTGTAAAAGTATTTTTATATGCACAGTACAGTATACGTATTTAAACAATGATCTTCTTATACTAAGTATTACAATATCTTACAGCGCGATGTAAATTAAAATCGAACGTTCCAAAATTGTTAAACCCAGGATCATTTAAAATTATTGTAAGTATACCTGTTGTTCGAGCTTTTGTTGCCTTAAATCCAAAGATGTCATATTGCCTGTATGCACTAACGAGAACTGTCATATGCGATTGACTTTTACAGAATAATTCGGCTACTCAGACAACCAGTTTGTTTACGCCAAACATATCTCGTCGCCCGTGACTACCTAGATAACCCCACACTGTTAAACTGGATATTTGTCAATCCCTCTCCTGTCTTCTAAGAGATGTTATGAAAAAGACTGCATTCCTATCTAGAAAACAATGTTCTATGCCATCGAGTATAGCGCCAGGCGCGCGTATTATTCTGTAATCGAAATCGTGTGGTTTCTAAATAATGCCAACAAATTAAATGGTCGGTATTTAAATCAACCTTCGGTTAGTATTTTATTACCAAAATAGTAGTCAGTATAAAAATACTGAACGGTCAGTTTGGATTAGGTTGGTTAAATTAATAAACGGACAATATAAAACAGAAAAAGCACAGTATTAAACCCACTTCGTTCTAGACTTGTAAGTCGAAAAGTAATTACGTTTTTGATCAATTGGTATTTGTTTAGCTACCAGTAGAGACTTCAAAGAATACTGATCCTTCATAATTTAATATTGACCAAACGGGATTAAAATAATGTCCAGTAAAATACAAGCCATTTGAAAATGACGCAAGTCCAATCATTTTTTTCCTATGGCTGTAATAGGATTTATAGCTCGTGAAAAATGAATAAAGTGCGAAATTCTTGCGAACGAATTTGTTGAATTAAAGAAGAATGTATTGGGGAAAAATATAAATTATCGGTCAATAAAGAAACATTTAATACAATAAGTAAAAAAATAAAATTCATGTACCGTGAAATTTAAAATTTTTTAAATTTTCGTACCACTTCAAGTTACTTATATTTTGAGTTCTTATATTTCGAATACGTACATTTTGGTTGACAACTATTTTTTTTACTTATTATTATGCCACAAACCGGTTCTGATATAGAAATATGAATATATGATATCTGAATATTTTTTTCAGTCAGTATGTCGTGACAAGAAGAGAAACAAGATGTCATAAATTAGAATTCAAATCATAACTCCCCATTCAAGCTATGTATAACATTTATTAACACTTACATGCGTTACTGTTTTGCATACTTTATAAGATGTGTATACACAGAGTATATACTTTTATCAATCGAGTGATTAATAATATATTTCACGCTACGTGTTAAACACTTGAAAATAATACTTTTTTCACTTTTCTTGTAGCAGCTTACAAAATATGTTGAGTTCTAATACTTTTGACATAACTTAACTACTTGCGATGATTCCCAATAATTATTAGTTTCATAAATATTGTAAAAACGCTTAAAAGCGTTGAAGAAAGTAAAAAGTAGAGGAACCAAAAATATTTAGGATATCTGATAAATGATGATAAATTTTTAGTTACAATTTTTTATATTTCTGAAAACAGTTTGGCATATCTGTGGAAGAAATTTGTGATTATTAATGATTGGGAATCACTGATTTTACAGAGTTCACACACACATTTACAGTTCTGAGATCATATTCGAGAACGATAACAATTAGATGGTTTGTAGAAAAATATAGGATAGCAATAAAATCTATGTTCTAAAGAAATACTGATTAGTATTCCGAAAAGGCGCGAAATTTTCCACTTCCGTTTCGTGCTTTTCCTATTCATTTTAATCACATTCGAAATAAAAAATATAATCATATAATAAAAAAAATATGTAAAAATAATAAAAAAATGTATAATTTAAAAATTAAGTCTATTTCCTATGGCATGAACAATAATGTTTTTTACAAGATTAAAAATTAAAAATTCTCTATTTTACTGTCACTTTCAGCTTTTAATTAGATTCATTTTTATTTATCACAGGGATAGAAACTTAAGTGACCAATATTAGCCAATACTATTATTATTATTATTATTATTACTATTACTATTATTAATATTATTATTTTGTTATTACTATTATTATTATTATTATTATTATTATTATTATTATTATAATATTTGATCTAAATTTAGAATGAAAATATTTATATGAGATTATTACCACCAGGTAGAAAACTTATTTTTTCTATTTTAAACAAAAAGGAGATATTTTCCTTTATTGTATTATATGTAACACGTATGTAAAATATTATTTTGTGTACTTGTATGTTATTGCATTTTCCTTTTTATATTTCTATGAGTAAAGATTTAATTTAATCGCTGGTCAAAACATAATATACAGCACAAAACAAATAATAAAATTATCTTCCTATTTTATGTTAATTCTTTTACATAATTTATTTTATAATACCTTTGCGTATATAAAATTAAAATACAACGTGGAAGCATGTTAACTATTGTTTGAAACAATAAATATGTTTTGAAAAGAATTAAATATCTTAAAAGAAAGTATTGTTTATACTTCTGCTCAGAAATATTAGAACACTCATCATTTCTAATGTATTTTTGTTACATAATATAAATTATTATTAAACATCATTTATTGCTCAATTTTATTCAATATACACATGACATATTTTACCAGTATTTGATTATATAATACTATTATTTAAGTGCTTTAAGTAATTAAATGTGATATGTTTAATATGCAATGATATTTTAGCCATTTCAATTGTTGGTCAAATATGTCCTTTAATAGAGTACAAAATAGAATACATGCTATTTAGCAAATTCTTTTGCAGCATTTATTATAATTCAATAGTTGTCCTAATATTTTTGAGTAGGAGTGTACATGAAGATTTTAAATGAATGAATCTAGAACACATTTTTAAATGAACTAACAAGTGTAATATTTCATTGTATAATATCAACAGTCTTTGCCGTAACTCCATCAACTCAAAGACTCTGTGGCACTCTTCAAAGGAACTCATTAATTTGTAATATGCAATCGCGAATAACAGCCATAGTAATGTTAATTTCGTTTGGGCAATACAAATGATAATTTTGTAATTGCTTTCTTGTGTTAACTCAAATTCATGAAACTTATCATAGCTAATTCCAGCGTACAATGTCTATCAAAATTTGCATTTTAATAAATGAGTTAATAAAAAAAAAATATATATGTATATATACATATTTCTATAAATTTACTACGTGAGAGTGTTAGAATTTTTTAACTACATAAAATAAGTAAGGGTGATTCGCTTTATGGTAAATTATTGTACCTTGTACATAAATTAACCAAGTGGAGCCCAAACTTTTGCAGCCGATCTTCATATAAAACAAGACAAAAAAATGACAATTAATACGAATAAAGAGAACAAGTTGATACACATTTAGCTATAAGATAATTCACCTAACTCAGCTGAAATATTCGTAAGCTATGATTTCAAGTTAGGCGTGTATTATAATAACTGTATTTTCATATATATAGTTTACATATAAAGGTTTTGAAAGTCACCTTGATGCTTTCAAATGAGACGCATTTTATGAGTAACTTCAAGTATTCAAGTTAAGTGAATTGTATAAAAAAAATTACGAAACGTAAAGTATTAAAATTTCTATGTAATACATACCTTAGACATGAATGCGGCATTGTGTCTACCTGATGCCACAACATTATTGCTAAAAAAATACTCCAAGTGCGTAAAGGGCACAATATGGTAGCTAATGTTCCATATGCCAACCAGAAAAAGTAAGCCATACATGTTTGCATCGTAACTAATAATATTATTGGTAAATATTGCAAGAAAAAACAGATCTTTGACGATCGTTTGTCGTTTGGTTGAGTGCTTTGCAACCTGTAAAATAATTAAATTTTTTAATTGTCATCTCGACAATAAGTGTTGATATAATGAAGTAAAAAGAAAAATTGATATACAGGAAAACATAATTATGTCAGGTTACACTGTTTTTCGATTTCTAACTAAATTCGAGATATAATTCAAATCAGTACAGTATATTTTATCTTACCGTCGGTCCACTCTGTTAGCTAAAATAAACATCAGCGGTAGATGAAAGGAGAACAATTGAAAAAATCCATAAGCGTAAGTAAAAGCACCGGGTAAGAAAGAATTCCCGATGTATGTTCCCCACGCAAAAATTACGCCTGTTTGATTTTCTATTACTTCACCAATTGCCCAAGGACCTTGAATATAAATATTTACTTTAAAAAATGAATTAAAGAAATGCAGTTTTCTTTTACCTTACAGTAGCTTATAATAACATAACAAATTAGTGATTACTTACCAACCGTTAAATATAATGCATACATCACTAATGGAAAAAATAGACGATCAACAGTAGATAGTACCCACAATTTTCTAAGCCACAAATGAAAAAATTTTATTCTGAATCTTGGTCGGTGCATCTGCTTCTCTAAAAAACATTTTAATATCAACTTGCAAAAATATTTGAACTTACAATTTAATATTAATTTTTTATTTAATTTAAAATATAGTTCACTTACTCTCACACAATATATGAAGGAAACGAAGTAAGCACAACGGGATTACTAATAATACCAATACTGTACCAAATAAGAACTGAAACTAGATAAAAAGAAAGGGAACTTTATAATGGTTTATATAAAAAATATAACTGGTTTGGAATATATTATGTTACTTACTATACTGCTGACATTTGACATAAGTATAAGTCTAGGTAAAACGCGGAAAGATAAACGAGATCCGTCAAGAGCAAATGGTTGAAACACTATTGTCTCCCTTCCATCTACGTCTACAACTCTTACCTGTAATCATTTTTGTTACACATTTTCAATTTGTAGACTATCACACAAAAATTTTATCCTAGCAACGTTAAAAAAAATATATGAACACATTTTACTCGAATAGTGTGTATTCCATTTTTGTAATTTGTTGTGTTCCATCTCAAAACATAGAGTGGTCCTTTAATGTGTTCACATTCAAACCAATCTTCATCGTCTAACTGAACTTCAACAGTTTTTATTAGTGCTATAGAAAATGTCAATATCCTATGAAAAAAAAGCAATGTACATTGGTAAAAATGCACTATAATTAAATCAAAATATATTATATTTGTAGTTAGATGAAAAATAAGATCTATCACATTTTGTCATCTAACCAAATATTTTTTTACATACAAGAAGAAAAAGGTTTACCTAATATGTGTAGATTTAATAGCAGACATTATATTTTCTTTCCTAGGCATCGTGTACAAAGCATGCTTAGGGTTAGTAATCAATACTACAGGCCATTCTTTATGTTTTACATCAATGAATGAAAATTGACCATGATCTATTGCTCCTAAACGATACCTGAGAATAAGCATAAACACCTATTATATACATAATTAGAAGCAATAACTATGTCTGTTTTAAAAGTAAAATCTAATTTTAAACTTACATTCTGTTATCTTTCCAATCTGCTAATTCTAATTCAAGAAATCCTGCTCGTTGTAGCGTGTACATATTAGGCACTGCTCCACCGAGTGTATGGTAATGTCCACAAAGGTATACCATGCTCTCTTTCTGTCTGCCTGAAAATATATTTATAGGTCTACACATTTTTTAGATGTGAAAGGTATCCTATCTAGAAGAATATTTGGAAAATTTCTAAAAATATTACTTCAAAATAACATGTATGCTACAATTTATATGTTCCAGAAGCATACACCACTATATTCTAATTTTTTGGATGTTAATATACGCAGGAGAACACCATTTGTTAATTATTACCTATAATATTTCTAATGCCTGTATTAGTTTGCGACAATATGCAGGATGTAGGATAATGGCCAAACCATATTATAAAATCTGCATTATTTGCCTGGGTTTTATTTACTAAAGTGTGTATCGTATTAATTTCGTGCTCGTCTAACATGCCAACGAAATTGAATGGCCTTCGCGGACCTGGTTTCAGGCAAGCATCTATCGCAATGAATGTGTACAATTCAGAACCGATATCTATAGTATACATATAAGACCTTGGATGCTTCTTTCCTTGAATGGAATAGTTTGCATAATAATTATTTTTCGACTCGAGGGTTAATACATTGAAATTATCTGAAACAAGTTTAATTCTTTAATTTTGATATTCAATAGTGTACTTTAATAATAGACTTTGTAGTTGCATAGTACAATTCTTACCATGATTGCCTCTTACATCTAACCATAATGTCTTTTTGCTGACTTCGGTGTCATCTAATACACGTTTATAATACTGCCATTCTTCTAATATTTGTTTTGATCCCATTTTGTCCTTGGCTTTCGCATCTGTCAGATCGCCTGTTGCAACATTATAAATATAATAATTATTTAATAAATAAATATTAATATATCAAATGAAACTTACCTGAAGCAAGCACAACAGAAGGTTTAATGCTACTCACAGTAACATTACAAAATTCTTTTAATTCTGTTATTCTAAATGGATCTTGAAATATACTTATATGTATATCCGATATCTAAAATCAATAAAACAATAATCGGTATAATACAGTAAAATCCCTTCTATGCTCAATACAAAGATATATAAACATTTGAATAAGTAAATTTTTTGCGATTTTGACAATTAATAGAATCAGATTTTTAGTATTATATAAATTACAGTTATTTGAAATAATGATATAGGATTGATATTTTCTTTGATTATCTATGGATTCTACATTATTTCACAGTTATTAAATTATATATATTTCTTAATACAAATAACTAAGTAACTCTGTGTTAATAGTTTCAATAAGTTGAAAGAAGTTTGCATTAAAGAATGCATCTGTTAGAGTACACGCTATTTGGATATCAGAAAATTAGCAATGGGTGTTCAGATACAAGAGATTCTATTATGCTATAAGTACAAGATACCAATATAGGTTGCTCAAGACCACCTTCTTCTCTTGTGTTTCTGAGAACCCTAACATTGTTGCTTCCAGATAGTCTTAGACATGGAACTAACAAAGTCATTGCCTCAAGGAGATAGTCTCATAATACAGTTTCATATGTGTTATTTTTGCATATAGCATTGTTTTCTTCTTATTGCAAAGCTTTAGTCACACAAGTTTGTCTATTTATTTTCTTTTATAGCTTTGGCTCTTTGCCTAGCTCTTAGCTCATAGTCTACATTGGTATTCTTTATTACATTATCCCAAGTATGCAGTGTATAAATAAAGAAAATTTTCAATGCGGTACACGAACCTGCAGAAACCATATTAAATGATCGAACGATGCTCCGATATCATAAAATTTCGGTTGCGACCATTCCTTTCCCGCATCCTTGTTACGTATGGTGTCATCTAGTATATGGTTATCAACATTGATCAAATCAGCAACATTTGCTACAAATATCGATAACATTAATACAAAGACTAACAAAATAACGGTGGATTTCGTTATTTTCATTTCTAAAAAGTAATCTTCTAAATGGTTTTAGACGGCAATTTTCTTATCAAAGCCGACCACCTTCTGTGTACTCTTTTCAATGTTTATCGAATTCTACGTCATAGGTTATAGATTGCAACCAATATGATACTCAGAATGATACGATTTATCGAGAATGGAAAACAATTCGATATTTCGGTTTTCCATAATTTCACGATTTTCCTCGACCGACCGACAAATTATTGTGTCAGGATACAAACACTGTTTAAATGTCTGATCACAGCAGAATACCGAACAGTCGGCATGTTCTGCGCATGACGGATTTATGGCGATGGTGCTCATTCAAAGTCAGTACGAACAACCACTGGACCCACCACCACCACTGACCATTTTCTTATCCGCATCGAGAGCGTCCGTGGGAGCCGTGTGGTGTCAATGTGTCCCTCTTACGAAAAATAAGGGTAGTGCTCAATACTGACATATGTGGCCGATTTTTAACTGAAACGGCGCAACGCTCCTCCGTGATAATCTAATTTTTTTTCCACCAAATACTGCTACTTACTACTTTCAACCGTACGTTCAATTAATTTTTTTAATACCATTACCGTACCGTGCATTAATACGATTATCTCGTACAAACAGTTACGTTTCTAAGAAAACGATTTCACATTCATATAACCTATTTTCGCGTTAATGATTGTTTTATTAATACATCATCGAACTTGCACGGAGACTTTTGTTGGCGTCCAATTTTTCAGGTTACATAAATTGATGAATATACTACGTATAGAAACGGCTATACACGAATCAAGTCTTTTTTAAAGAAAAATTACACTTTTTTTTTTAGTACCTTGAAAAGTTTTAAATCTATTTTAAAGTACTCGAGCGCTCGTTACTTTGGTTAATACAATATGCGGTTGATTAATTGTTAATTAACCGATGGGTAATCTTGTTTCGTCGAAAAATGTTTATGTGGTCGTAAATATTTTATGCGTATGCGAAGGGTAAACATGTGGTTTAATGTAAAACATGAATTTTTTCCATGCGATGGCTTACATACGATGACTCGTACGATTTATCTGGAGGATGAGGAATTCGGAAGTGAAGTTCCTTTTAAAGTAGAACAATAAAACGTGACACGAATATATAGTTTCAAAGCATACAACTTATCGAGATCGATCCACTTAATTTATAATATCTGTCGATCTTTTAAATTAAAAAATAAACTAGTTCAAATATATTTTCGCGAAAGATTTAAAAAAAAAATACAGATAAAGTAGTTTTAGGTGTTTCTATATTTAACAGTTTAAAATGTACATACAATAATTATTAAAAATTTTCCTTAAATTTTGATTTCTTTTTTATATTTCATACAGATGGCATCTAGTGCACTAGAAGAAAAAATCAATAAAATTCGACAACAAAATGAAGAAATTAGGAGGAGATATGAGGTATATGTTACAATATAGTAAACATATTGCTTCAGTATTGATACAGATAGCAATTTAAGCTTAGGAATATGTAAAATTTATAACAATAATTTGTGTTGTTAAATTGGTTATATCTGTATATTTGCTTATATTAGGAGGTGGAAGAAGATAAGAAGAATGCAGCAAAACTGAATGCTTTGGTGCAAATGGTACCATCAACAGATTGGCCTGAGAGGAAAGAACCACCAGAGTTCTCAAATCTTCCTAAAACTAAACCGAAGTCAACCAAAGAGAAACATGAATACACACCACAACCTCATGCAGGCGAAGGAAGAAAAGTTCATTCTTTTGCTCAAGTATGTAATAAAATTTTGTACTAAATTAATTTTTCGTTATATCTATAAGTATATAATATTTGAAAAAGATAAGGCCTCAAATTTTAGAGGCTTATAATACTCATTGAGAACTATAAAAAACGAATGAAGAGATAAATGATCTTTTAACATCATCAGTGTAAATTGAAAACCTATCTTTGTAATTGCAAGGTTGCAATTTCCACTTTTCTCAGTAAGAATTACAAGTCTCAACAATCTTGTATGTTCTTTTTTCATATGTCGTGTATGTATATTTTTTAATTTGAATTTTAAAGGAATATGAATGATGAAAATAAAATATCGTTTAGGGTGAAGGACCACCGCCGGATCCTAAATACAATTTTTTGGCAGATTCTGAGCGAGAAGAACCCAGTACAGAATACACAAAGGAAAATAGTGGTAATAGGTCTTATCATAAAGTGACAAGGGGCAGTTTCAGGAAAAAAATGGGTGGAAGAGATAGCATTCAGAAAGTATGTAATAATGTAGTATTTGTAGTGTGAAATATATTATTCATATTATTGTGAAATATAAGGGACTCTATTTTCATTCATATGATTAGGACAGTAAACCAAATAAAGGAGGTTACAGAGATGAATCTCAACCAGGATATGATGCTTGGAGAGCAGAAAGGAATCGCATCGATGAGGATCGTATCAGTAGACAAAGAACAGCAGAAGGCAATTGGCGTAGGGAATGGGATAATGACAAAGTATAAATTGATTTTGAAAATATCAAGTTATTTCATAATTAATGTAAGTATTCAGATAACATAATTGCTTTACATTACAGGTACACATTATAGATGATGCAATGAAGAAATCATCAAGGCCTATGCTAGGAGATTTTACAAAAAAGGATTATAAAGACTCTGATAGAAGATATCATGCTAATAGTATGTTCAACAGTTATTAAAAAACTCCCGTGTATTATAAATGTATCATTGTTGACACCGCCTTTTTCAGATAATGAACATGTCAATTATAGTCGCGGCGGTGGTCATGGTCGCCCTCATCGTGGTTCAACAAAGAATTTTTATAGCAATTATGAAAATCGATCTCATAATACCTACGATCAACATAGAAGTACTACAACAGCATCAATGAAAACACCGATGTCTCCAACTTCTGAAGAAAGGACTGTTATTGCAACCGAGAAGAGTTTAAAGGTTACAGTAAATCAAAACAATGCAACAAAAGGACCCGTAATGAGTGTTAAAGGTATTGTACACACACATATATATATCCAATCATATGTAAAGTAGTAGGTAAAATTTATATAAATATAAATTTTAGTGAATTCACCAAATATAGCTGGAACTGGAAGAGTCGGGCCACGACAAAGAAGTCGTATTACATACAGTCATTCAGACGCTGATGCACCTCCATCCGAAGGAGAACATTTCTTTCGTCAAAAATCATTCGAAGACAAATCGAAAGGAACTTATTTCAATAATCAGAAGTTCCCTAATTTAAAGAGGTCTCATTCACAAAAGAAGAAAGAAAACGAAACAAAATATCAATATCATTCGAAGAAAGATAGTGATGGAAATTCACATAAACAATATGAAAATGAATTTAGATCGCACTCTCAGAAAGATCAACAAAAATCTTATGCTACCAAATCACCAAAACCTTTGAGGGGAAATGTGAGGATAATGAAACATGATTCCTCGAACGTAAATATTGTATGTGAAACTCAGAAATGTTCAACATCTAATGAAGTAAAACTTGAACAGAATATTGAGTGCAATATTGAACCGAATGTTGAACCTGTTACTGGGAATAACATTGAACTTAATGTTGAACATGATGTTGAGCAAAATATTAAACACAATGTTGAATATGATACTGAATATAATACTAAATCCAACGTTGCACATAATATCGAATGTGATATTAAAGAGAATATTCAGCATGATATTACAACAGAGACATTGCAAGAAAATAAATCTAACGAGATTGAAGTATCCAATGTAAAGAATGAAGAAATAAATATTGAAAATGAAACTACGAACGAAGTATCATCAAAGATAGAAGAAGAAACTAAAACCACTTCTTTGACTTCTACATTTGTTACAGACAATCCCGAGCATAATGTTAAATATGATACGAGTAAAGATACGTTTGATAACAAGAGCGAGTGTTCAGATCCTCTTGCATGTAATGTAACAGAAGAACCGCAAGAGAGTAGCCATAAGTCTTCCGAGGCATTAGTTCCAAACAATAATTTGTCTAATAAGGAACTTGTGCCAAATGAGGCGTCGAATGATGTCGTCAACGTAGAAGAAACTTTTACGTGTGAAGTAGAGCAGTCGTCGCGACAAGTTATAAATCAGTTTGTAAACGATAACTGTGATAATATCGAAAATGAAATTACAATCCAACGAAGTACAGAAGAGGTGATAGATAATTCTGCGTCTTCGTTGGCAGATAAAACAAATTCTGTGATAGAAATTAATAATCAATTGGTGCAATGCAATAAAGAGTTAGTTCAGAATGAAGCGTTGAACGCAGAAAAAGAAACAGATACGAAGAACGAATCGTCTGATAAAAATTTAGAAGAAATCGTAAATTCTTGCGAGAGCAAAGAGAAAGCAGAGGAAACGAAGGACGGAAAAGAAGAAAAGGGAAATGAGGAGGATGATAAAATGTTGCAATAAGAAACCGAGATCGGTTTTCAATAATACGTGTAACAGACGTTACACTGGTACTTTTTGATATTTCTAATGCTGGGAATATTGATAGAAATATTTCCAATGCTCACTACTATTATAAATAATCATTTCAACGTACGATTAGGAACGAATTTTATGAAAATACAGAGATATAACACAAATGTCCAAAATGAATAGATTAGAGGGTTAATTTTCAGTTTTATTTCAATTTTAAAACACTTGGCTGTAATACTGCTAAATACATACTATCTCAATTAATTTATGAAAATCGTTAAGAATTGAGGAGGAATTAGAAAAAGTGATAATCCATGTTTAGTTGATTTTACTAATGATGTCTTTTGTATGATTTTTAAAGTCTGCTATCATTAATATTTATTTGTCAATTAATATTGATGTTTCAAAATTAACTTTCAGAGATAGAAGAAAAAATAATATCCGGAAATATGAAGTTATACCGTTCACTTCGGATGATTAACGCGGTTGATTTAACAAAATTGAAAGCATCGCGAACAGCGTAAATTCACAATTTGGTTGGACATTATAATTAAATGATAATGTATTCTGTTCACTTTGCTTTCAATTTCATTTCCCATCCGCGTTTTTCCTCCACGTCCCACCAATTTGAAATACTTGGAAATTTGTAGGTCTTTTCAGTGTAACGTCTGAAAGACATAATTCTAAAATAACGTTTTCGAACCTTTATTGTAAGTAAGTGATATTACCTGCGCACAATCGTTAATGTTACTTGATTAATCCTTTGCGGTTTCGCTTCATCCATTTTTCATTTTTTAATATCATTTTTGTTTAATAATAAGTTTCCCTTTAAATTCAATGGGATAAATGTATAATTTAAATGAAAAAGCCAATACTATTTTCGTTGTAAAAGATTCGAATTTTGTTATGTTGTTTTGTTTTTTCTTCTTTTTTTTTAGAAGCATACAGAATCGCAAAGGATTAACGCGCGATTAATCACTACAGTGCTTTTACAATACGTAGAAATGAACAAGGCCACGACTCGTATTTCTCTTGATATTTTATATAAACAATTCTATGACAATAGAATACTAACATTTGTTCAGATATCGCGCTGAAATGATATTTTTATAATTGGCTATAGCAACTATTTAACTGAATATTAGAAATTCATATATATGTACATATATATAACAACATATGTACATATATATATATATAAAGGAAAAATATCGATACTTTAATATTTCGGGAATATTTGTCGATTTAAAAAAAGGGAAGAGATTGAAGTGCAGTTGTTTTCTAACATTTAAATATCATAACTTTTTAAACGATACACTATATTTATTTGATTTTAGTCAAGAAACAATGTTACGTTACTTTATAGTTTATATAATTTATTTGCATCTTTTTGCTAAAAGATTATTTATTGCACGTTTCTTTTTTTTTTATTCTTATATGTAATGTTTTGTTATATGCTTGCTTTATGTTTTATTTTCTATTTGCGACATGAGATGTTAACAATTGACTGAAAACTGCACCGCTAAACCTTATATGAAAAGAACAGAATCGAACTTTGAATAACTTAAAGAGGAAAATAGTATAAATAATACAGATCTGTTTATCTATAATATTGTTGATCAAATTAGACATATGGATATTAATGCATATGTTTATTTGTAATTAACACGTTCCAAATAAATTAAAATGTACGAATTTTCAATTGATAGAAAGTTATCTGAATTAGCATTTTTAAAGGTTTAATTGTTTATAATAAAATATAACGATCATAACCTTATTTAAATATCGACTGGATAATTCTTATAGAATTATTTTTCTTCTAATTTCATTTTTTTCTTATTATCTTTTTTATTGCAGTATATCCAATGGTTAAAAATAAGTGCCATTGTAAATTGCCTTTTTTTTTAACGAGTTTGTGCGTGCCTCTGCTTCATTTAGGTGCCATTAATTTTCAAATTGTTCCTCAGATTGCTCTGTGCTATGATTCTCGACAAAATCGTCGGATTCTACTGAACGTGGTGGTGCGTAATTCAAAGCCTTCATTAGGTTCGTTATTCTTAGCCACAGTTTTCTATTTTTAAGATTATTCTGATATTTAAAAGGAAAGAAAAATAAACAGTAAAAATTGTTGGTAAAGTTCTGTTATTTAAAAAATGACCCATCAACAAGCTTATAAATAAGCTTACTTTGATCATTTCTGCATAACATTGCGAAAATTCGTCGTATCTTTCGAGCGTCATATTCAAAAGGCACAAGTATCCCCATATTTCCGGATTGTAGTTGTCGATTCTGTTTGCTTCCGTTAGAGATACTTCCGCTTCGTGTAATTGGTTCAACTAAAACAAAACGTATGCCAATGCATACATGTAGCTATGTAGAAAAGAATCGGAATTGAAAATTTGAAGATAATTAATAGTGCTGCCTACACAGGAAAGTTTTGGTTTAGTTATGTCTTCATTTACATCTCGAAAAGTATTTTTTCTTACCTCATAACAACATATACCGACGCCCAACCAGGTTAGAGAAGATGGTGAAAATTTACATGCGTGTAAAAATATTCGCCTAGCGCGGTTAAAATCGCCAGCGCCATAATAATGGTATCCCAATCTGACGACAAAAAATTGTACATATCAATTTGATTTTAGTGTTATCAAAACTGTGATTTAAATAATTGGAACATTTGATATATATGAAATTCTTGTTATGTTCCTTCAATTACGAAGACTGAGCCAAATGGTTTATAATTGTATACTATTGTTATGTACCTAACTTCCACTAAATGCAAATTGTCAGGTCTGTCGAACAGCATACGCGCAAATTCGTAACATTCCAATCCTTTTTCGATGTTTCCCATTTTGTAATAACAGTGACCCATCAGACTACTAACCGAATAATCCTAAATAGATAAATTAGAGAAATTAACAAATTTGTTATAACACCTTACAAATACGTATTATATTTTAGTTTGTATAACTGATAAGTTGAAAGCATACAAACCATTCCATAATTGCACCGAACCTCCTCCAAATGTGACAGTGCATCTTCATATCTGTCACACAAATAATGTTCTACTGCCATGTAGTATAAAATGTGAGTCGATCGGTTGGAATTTGACATTTCTTCCGCTAACGCGATTCCTGCAAACTAAAATCAATCTGTAATAATGACCATGAATTTTACCAAGTAAAATATAAATTCAAATTCTATCGATAGATTTAGAGCCGATAAAATTTTTTATAAATTCAATTTTTTCATAGTTTGCTACCTCGCAAAAGTTTAATTTCAGTAGAAATGTTGCAACCGACATGTACACGTTGTCCGAAGGACAATGGACAGAAGTCCAAGAAAGGGGTTCTTGATCGCATGTTATTGTGCGAGTTTTATCTTGCATACATTTCTCTGCTACACGAAGCGTAAGGTCTAATCCTATAACATTTAATGTTTGCGTACAATAAAGTGGTGTAAACGGTTGGATGAAATGCTATTCCTTCAACCATTTATATACAGTTGATCTACGATCTAAACTATACTACTGTACAATATATGAACTGTTCTGTAACGAAACGCCTGCAGTTGGTTTTTCATTGGTTTCAGCTATATTATCTTTACTATTATACTTATAGTGATATCATGCAATATCTGATTAAGTTATAAAAGTGTTAAATCAATTTGTTTCAACTTATTTCATATTATTAGGTCCATTCATATAAGTACAGGGTCTAATTACTTTACCTGGATAATATTCCGTTCGAATGTAGAAGAGGTGCAAAACGGCCCATCCTTCGAAGAATCGCGGATGAAATTCGACTATGGCTTTCAAAAGAACTTCTGCTTCTTTATATTCTTTATTTTTAAATAAGATAATCGCTTGCACCATTAATCTGAAATTATTGGAATTTGCAATTAACTGGAAGTTTAATTGGAATTAATATTAGAAATAAGATAAAGATTACAATGTACCGGGTGATCCACTTAAAACGCAGTTGCGCGCGGGAGAGCTCATTCGAATTAGTTACCACTACAGTCAACCATCGTATGGGGTACTTATTACTCGTGGCGCCATCTCTACAAAAAGTGCTCAAACTGGTCGCACATCATTATCGACAGCGAAGTAAACTACTAACCGGCTGGTGGCGCCATCTCTTTAAAGAGGGCTGAAACTAATATTCAATCAGTTTGAGCATTTCTTAGAGAGATGGCGCCACCCGTCGGTCAGTAGTTTACTTCGCCGTCGGTAATGATGTGCGACCAGTTTCAGCACTTTTTGTAGAGATGGCGCCACCAGTCTGTCGCTAGTTTACTTCGCCGTCGGTAATGATGTGCGACCAGTTTCAGCACTTTTTGTAGAGATGGCGCCACCAGTCTGTTGGTAGTTTACTTCGCCGTCGGTAATGATGTGCGTCCAGTTTCAACACTTTTTGTAGAGATGGCGCCACCAGTCTGTCGGTAGTTTACTTCGCCATCGGTAATGATGTGCGACCAGTTTGAGCACTTTTCGAAGAGATGGCGCCACGGGTAATAAATACCCAGGACATTGGTTGACTGTAGTAGTGTCTAATGGGTGTGAGCTCTTACACGCGTGTTCCTTTTTCGTTGGATATCTCTGTATAGATTTCACTCACGCAATTGCATACTGCCTATCTAACTTGATCGCTTCTAAAGAACATTCCTTCGCACTGTTTCTATCGCCAATTTTATTTAGAAAAATCGCATATTGTGTCCAAAGATACGGATCGCTTTTATTGGAACTTATTAACTGTAAAAATAGAGCATTAAAAAGGCTAAAGTTGACTTTAAAAAGAACTAAGTAACTAATTTACCTTTGTGTAGTACATTTTGGCTCCATCGATGTCTCCAAGTTCATAAGCTTCATTGGCATAAAAGTATATCTTCTTTAAGTCAGTATCATCTTGCAAATCTATTGGAAATCGACCTTCGACCATAGTGTTTATGGCAACATGCATTTGCTCCACTAAATACGTGTATACGGACACGATGAAATCCTACGAAAAATTGATAAAGTTTATACAAAAACTTATACCCAGGATACCCACAATTTTTAAATCATAATATTTTATGTTAAATACATGGCTTTTGCTGAAGTCCACCAAATTTTTCGGCAACTCGAATTTTTGATCTATTAACATAGGAACTTTCATTTTTAATGTGTTATACACAGTTAAATATACTCCACTTTTATAAAGATACTGCGTGAAACACGTTAGCTCGTCCTGAAATATGAGAACAAAGTTTAATTAAATAAGTAAACTAATATTCTTTTTAAAGGTGCAATTTTACCGATTCTGGATCAAAGCAGTATTTTTTGGGTTGTTTCTTTTCACTAATATATTTCCCTTCGTTTTCATCGCAGAAATCCTAGTTTAGAAGAATAGAACGGATGGCTTTACGTATTGGTTTATATGTTATAAAACTGTTCGAATATTACATGGTTAAAGATATTAAGTATTAAACATTATCCATAGGCAGAGAATTAAGAAAATTATGATTTCCATTATTTTCGTACTCTATAACTTTCTGTGAGAACTTCCGCCAGTTTTTGGACACAATGAATATATTGTGTTTCTGCTAGATCAGCAGTATACGGATAATGTTGTTTCCTTTCTTGTTCAGGTATCAGTTCGGTTATCCTTAACAAAACATAATGCTTCTGTATACAATAAAGAATTACTAGATGTAAAGATAAGAATTGTGCGATTTATATAATCAAGACATTTTTAAGTAGATCTTACAAATGTTTGTAATCGATATCAACTCTGGAAGGAATAAGAGGTTCGTAGAGTTCCATCTCGATCACTACGACCGTAGGTTCTTCACTTCCAATAGTTGTCACAGGCGTACTTGGTACTGTTTCATCTTCCGATTGATTCGACTTCGTACGCTAGGATAGATAGTTCAATAAAAATGCGAACATTCTAGGAAACAAAATGTTTTGAAGTATTTTAGTCCTTTGCAATGGAAAGAAAAAGTAACAGCATTATTATTTACATAACATTTGTAATTTGTTAATATAGGATAATAGGAAGTTGCACGCGAGACTTCAAAGAAGAGAGAGCGCTGTCGTTTCCGCAGTGCCAACCATGGAGAATTCTCTGAAGCAGCATCCCCAATAATTTTAGCCACGAGCCGCTCCACTGCTCCGGAGCCCACGAGTGCAAACAGTTAACTTTCTCCTGTTTCTTCAAAAATATTGTAATTTCTATGATTATAATAATTTCGACAATTTACCTTTGATGTTTTACTCTTTTTATCTTTTTCTTTCACTTCTTTACGTGGCGGCTCCGAAACGAATATATTTTGCTCAAGTCCCACTTTATCAATTATGTCTGTCGGACTATACTTATATAACTGTTTCACAATTCGACAACTTTTGTCTAGATATACAGAATTTTAAATATGTTTAACGTTTTATATTAATATATTGGTACATACAATAAGAAAAATGATGGAACTTACTTCCTGGGAAAAGTAGTTCTGAGAGATCCACGTAGCATTGATACAACTGTGTTGAGGGTGTTAGACTGGCCTTAGATTTCGTTACAGAAGTCTCTTCCGTTACTTCAAATTGGAAAGGCCAATATCTATGTCTTTAAAATAATGAACTATAATTGATATCTTCAAAAAATATAAATTCAGTTAGTTATCTCTTGTTACAAGAAATATTCGTGATTATACATTGTAATATGGTTTAGCATAGCTTTGATTCCTTCTTCTCGTAAGATACATCTATGCAACGAATTCCATTCTATTCGCGGTACGTCTTCGCAAGTAGTTTTCTGAAATAAAATAAAAATAATTACTGTCGGTAAAAAATTAGCGTCGATAAATTTTGGTAAAAGTAAATCGTTTTATTTTTAGCACCGCTAAATCGAACTGCTTTTTAAGTTCATTTTTCACATCCATGAAATCGCAGTCCAGTTTGTATTTTGACAATTGCGCCCGATTTTCCACGTGACGTAAAGTGTTCCATCGTTTCGTTCTTTCAACATCGCGATATTTTGTAAACACACCATGATCGAAAATTATATTTGTAGGGACCTAACGTAAAATATGATTATGTTGTGTGCGCATACGTTATTATCCTCTTAGGTACGACTGAATTTTGCACGGGCTGTTTCTCCGTACGGCAGAAAACAATGCAGCACTGCAATGTGTGACGAATAATGCTTTAAAACCACTGCACAAGTTCCCCTTCTGAAATGGTTAACATCACTATCATCATTTTTATTTCAGATTAGATGTGGAGTATAATACACGAGAGTGCTATACACTGAATGATATAATGCATATACTTTAACTTCGCATCGTAATATAGGATGACATCCGCGAAAGCCACTATAGTGGCGCATCGTACCTAAGAGGTTATACTCGTTATTATAGTTATTAGTTAATGCGAAAATACCTCGTTTTCGACAAACGCTATCGTGCCAGCTTTATATCGTGAATTCTCCGTAAACGATTCTGGTGGATTGTATATACTTTCGATGGTAATGTGTAAAAAGTTTACTGTTCCGATTGACTGAAAAAATGGTATAAGATCTTGGGAGATTGTTATAGTTAGAAGTGGTAGATTCTGCCATGAAACCGATGTGCCATCGAAGGAGAAGGTTGATGTTTCTAGAATTACCTTCTCGGTCAGCTTTTCTTCTCCTGAAATTTTGATATATCGAAACATCATAGCTTTCAGGTTTTTAAACCGTCGAAAATCATTGAAAAAGTGAAAAGTGATTGTTAATTGATTGTTAATTGAAAATGTAACGTTGAAAATAATTTTGATTACCCAATATTATTGGTATAAAATCAACATTGCAAACGCCCAATATCGTCGATGATGGAGCTGGTGTTTTTGTACTGAATATCGATCTTTTCTTAGATTCATCTTTTGAATCGATAGATAATTCTTCCTGTTCGTATCCTACGTGTTCTATAGCTTTTACTATGCAAACATATGTTACTTATAATATTTAAATTACAATGAATACATAAAATGATATTGTATAATAAAAATTACACATTTTTATACATATATAATTCGAAATGAATATTTACTCAGTGCAGGAGTCGATACAAGACAATCAAGACTATTCTTGTCGCTTAAATTAACTTGCAAGTTAACGACAAAGTCGATAATATGTATCGACAAATTTTCATCACAATTTGACTTGATGAATATAGGACTACTCTCTCCCAAAATAATGTTGTTATGTTCTACTATAAACGATACAGTTATGTCCTCTTTGCGGATCTAATTTTTTGGAATAATAGATCAATTAAATTATTCTCTCGTTTATTCTTGTCATTTCATAAGAACTAGTTGTGCTATCTTTAAAACTTACGACATTTTCGATAGAGTGTACAGTTATTTCGATATTTTTTTCGTCCACTGTAGTTTGCCATCGCATCCAATCCTCCATTTTTGAAAATATTTTCACAAATTCGAAGATCCGATAAACAACATGAAAATCACGTCGATTCAGTGTTTCAGTTGTCTGAATAACAGAAAACAAACAAATGCGAAAGATGTTCTAAAAGAAAGCGTATTATTCCAAAAATTATGACATTAAATTTATTTAATAATATATATATTTTTAATAATAAATAATCCTACATACAACTGTGTGCGGACAGAATTTAATATACACGATGTATAAATACCAAAAGTAGAGAGTAATTTATTGCACTGCAATAATGGACGGAAACTGAATTACGTTTCATTTCATTAATTAATTGCAGAATTGCATCAAATGTACCCTTTCTCAGCAAGTTCTATGTTACTTTATTGGTTTGTACACAATTGCATTTGTATTTACAGATATATATGAAAATAAAAATAATCGAATGTTTAAATAATTGGTTGAATTATTAAAAATAGCATTTTATTGATAAACGCGTGTTAAATTTTATATGTTGCAATTTTTAATATAATGTAATATAAAGATTGCATTTTATATGTTCTAATGTATAAATTGATATATACCAATTAATTGCGATAAATAATTTTTAATTATTATACTTCACGCATACATATTGTATATCACGAATATTAAGCTTTTCGAAATGAAATCATTGCCATCAGCAATGTATTCCTTTCTTCATTCGAATTTAGTTGTAATTTTCTTCCTGCAACTCCTTGTAGAAGAGTTGGTGAAGTAAAAACAAGCGAAACTTTGTTAAGCTTTTCGAATTATACAACTTATTTTTGAATACAACTTTATAATGTTACGTTACGTATAGGCATAACATTTTATTAACAATTGCGCATAAAGATAAGTTTTATCTGTTTTTAAAATTTATATCTAGTACCTAACGAACGTATTATAAATTTAAACGTTATTTAAAATCACATGTTTTAATCGAATTAATAAAATTTCAAGCTTTAAAACTTAAAATGATCAATACTATTTTTACAAGATAATAATGATTACTATAAATAATATAGTTCATTTAATTAACAGTTTGAGCACCCTAAATTTTAGTAAATTATAAGTAATGAAACATTACATCACATTAGTCTGAATGATTTCATCCTAATTTAAAAAAGTTTATATAAATCTTTTATAACAAAATCGTTTGTCTTGTAAGGCACAACAGTCACATCTAGATATCATCAGTTATTTTTATCCAATTGCAACAAATTTTTTACTAAAAGCCAAATAAAAGTCCAAACTAAAATGTTAATTAAAAATTGTTGTAACATCATAGATTTTTCAATTTTTCACGTTGAAGAAATTATTTAAAAATTATGTACATAATCTAATTTCACCATACGTCTAGTTCTTCGAAGTAACGTTTACATTTTGCAATTGAGCACGAATTATTTACATAATGTGAATAATTTTTGTCTTTTTAAAAGACACATTATAACAGAAACAAGTAACTTTATTTTCTAATTACTCGAAAATAATATGAAACTGCAGTATAAGTGAAAAATATTCGTTTGATTTTGTTTTTGAGTCACAAAGAGTTAACAAGTATCTTAAGCAATAAACTACTAAAAATTTGTCCAGTAAATCTCGAACATCGGAAATCTGCAAAATCCTACTAAATATTATAAAGACAAATAAAGTAAAATTCTAAAAATTCACATTATATAAATAAATTTCTCTCTCTCTTTTTCCCCTCTTTCTCTCTCTGGTTTTTAAGTACGTTCTGTTATACAATGGTATAAAAAAGAAATGTACGGATGTGTACATCAGAGTATCAAAATGTGTGAAACATTTGAATCAGTCGTCTCTTCTCTTTTGTACAGCTGAACTCTTGCGATTAAACATTGGGGAAGAAAATACGTGTTTCATGCATGAAGAAAAAACTATCAGTATCGAACACGCTACTGGAACTCAAATTACTAGTTCCAGTTTCAGGGTTTTTATTTTGCAAAAAACAGTCTCTCAATAGACAAACAAGATGGCGAAGAGACGTGTAAAGTTACACGCATTAACCGTTTCATTAAAGAGTCTTTAAAGTCTTGTCGATGTGCCTCAAAGTTGTATCAGGTACAGCGTCTACAAGTGCTTTTCGAAAACCTTCGCAGTGTGTGAGACGTCGAAACATCCTCTTAGCATGGTTTCTGTAACATTATAGTTTATAATAAGATCTTGATTACAGAAAGTTGAAAAATAATTTATATTTTACCTAGCATCCAAATTTCCATCAATCAGCAACCTCGCGCCTGTAGAAAGCAACTTATCTTTCACATCCTTTGGTAAGATTAAAGTATGCTCTGATCCTATCCGATCGACTACAGAAGCCAACAATCTAGCCGTGGCTGCTCTCACAATAGCATTTTGATGGCTAAATAAATACAAATAAGTCCTTGTAACTTTAATAATTCTTTCGTAACCTTTTAATTCGTCATTTATACATTAAGTATTCTATATCTTAGTATTTCATAATCATTTCCACATTTAAATGGAATGCGTCCACTTTAGAATTTTTACCACCTGAATGTGCTTATCGCGATGCGCATACGTATAAGAACGGAGATTCCGAGGAATCACTTCACTATTAGTTAAAAATCTTTGTTTACGCGATAAATAATTCACCTTGCGCCACGTTGTACAATGACAGTAATCGTTTTATGAGGCGGAAGATGTTCTACCATTCGATCCAA
The DNA here is from genome assembly GCA_963969225.1 of Xylocopa violacea. Taxonomy (NCBI): domain Eukaryota; kingdom Metazoa; phylum Arthropoda; class Insecta; order Hymenoptera; family Apidae; genus Xylocopa; species Xylocopa violacea. Next base: position 36,036,484 of record CAXAJV010000005.1, on the reverse strand, counting down.
AGCTGCATTGCTATCCGCTCGGAGAAATCGATTAGTATCTGCTGTCCTGTGAAGTAATGCTCCGGCTATGTCATCAAAATCCTATTGAAATTAAATTTCATTATATAGAACAAGTGATTATATACTGAGCACTAAATATGAACGATAAGGTTGAATTGCATACGAGTTGTTCGAAAAAGGCTGTTCTGATAATTCACCTGATCTATACCACGGATCTGCGAGCTAAATATATCACCGGATGCCAAGCACGCGGCTCTTGCTACCTGTGAACGGAGATTTTTTATATGGCGACCTAAAAGCCGGCTTATCGTTGCTGCGGCGTACACGTCCAGGTATTCCGGTTGTTGTTTGGCTATCTGGGACAATGTTTTTAACCCTTTCATCGTGATTTCCCTGAAAAAAATATAAATATTTAATTGTAGCAGTTGATTGTATCTGTTCCAATATTTATTTTATTTTATTAATCATATTGGCAATTTACCAGTCTTTACTCTCAAGTTGAGTAAAACACTGTTGCACAATCGGCTTCATCTTTTCTACTTTTTCTGGATTTCCTTTGCTTCGACTTCTTCCTGTAATGCGTGGAACTCTGGAGGGCTTGCGTTTGGTCATAGTGACTGGTTTCACAGGTTCAGGCTGACGTACAAAATTATTATATGTATTTAAATATATCTGTCTATTACATACATTATATAGTTTATTTCCCTTTTTTACGATATTACCTCAATTTTCAGAATTCCTGGTTCCATGTTCGTCTCACTGGAACTGTCTCTACTTTGTCCATCTTCCAAGTTGTTCCCATTAGCTTCATTAACAAACTGAAATGAAATATTTTAATTAATACTGTAAATAGAATACTTCTTATATTTGTATCATCATAACTTACTCTGAGAGTATTTTCTATTGTTTCAACAACAGGTTCTACATGATTTTCAACATAATTTGATAGTTCAGTAGAGGAATGTGGTCTGGAGGCAATGATAATAGCTGGTGATTCCTCTATTTTTGAGTCTCTGCGAGACTGACTTGGTTCTGAATGTATGGAATCATTATCATCACATGGTACTACAGAAGAAACAGCTTTCTCTTCACTCGAATCTGCAGACTCTTTATCTTCCAATTCGAAGCTCTATGAAAAATATAATAAAAATAATCAGTTGGGATAAAACGTCGAATGTATCTTGAATCATAAATGGTTAATTTATTTCTCGTATGGACCAACCAATTTGCGAGAACTGCTCCGAGAATTACGCCTGGGTGACATGGATGTTTCGAAATTAACAGAATTTCTGCTCGGTGATCGGCTCAGTTTCTTAGGGCTAGCAGATCTTTTCGAAGGTGATACTTCCGTGTCTTGAAAGTCCGAATGTAGAATATCGCCGGATGCTTGCAAGCTTTCATTTGTCAACATCCGTTCGTTGCTCAAAACAGACACGATAGATCTCTCTTTGACGTTGACCACATCATCCGTTCTGCCATTTTCATCAGAAGTACTGAACTCGCTTTCGTTTTGATTCTCTTCGAGAAATTCTATATGTTCCGAGCTTCTAGACACCCCACAACTCTGGGTCCTAGACTTTGGTTCTTCTTCACTGCTCCAATCCTTTGACCCATCTTCATCGACGGACGTGATCGTTGCTTCTGTTCCTATTTCGACTTTTTGGTCTAAGGAAATCTGAAAAAGGCATAAGTGTTATACAAGTGTGTACTTGAAGTGTTAAAATAAAAATGTTTTATATGAATTATCGTTGAATTATTTACAACAAAATCGACTGTATCCCGGGCAGAAGGACTGGACTGTCCGGTGATAATATCGAACGCTGCATCAGGATTTTGTTTCTCAGGAGTAGAAGATCTAGAATCGCTGTCATCTTGAGTATCTTGCACGTCTTGCTCGGTGTCTTGGAAATCAGTTTCCAACGCGTCTGACGATGATAATTCCTGATCACCCACTAAAAAGTAAATTATATAAATTTAATCGATGATAGTTATGCTATACCTACTGATAAAAAATGTGTATGTAAGATCATCATTTTACGATAACAATTGAGAAAAATAACATTATAAAAATATACAAGACGGTGAAAAGTTTGAGGTTTGTTATGTATGCGACATTTACATAGAACAGTCTAGACATTGCGAGAAATAATGGCGGTGTATCACAAACTGTGTTAATCTCGATCTGTTTGGAAACATTCCATGTGTTTATCCTCGTTGCGTGTATATCTTGAAACGAATCATTTCCATGCTTCAAAAAATAGGAGGGAGAAACACGACGATAGCGTTCCATAGTTACAACGTTATTTCAAGTGTGCCTTATATTAAGGCATAATGATAAGGAAACCTTGATAATTATCTTACCGTCTATAGCTGTTAAATATTCTGTTCAAAAATATTTCTTATTTTCCAAAACGTTTTGAAATATTATGAATTCCACATGTTTTATATTTTTCTATACAACTACGACACAGTATTCTTCAAATCAGTATTCTTTTTGTTTCAATAACAAAATTGTAAATTTTTAGTATTATTCGTTTAAGCAGCGTATACGCGGTTGCGAGCAAAATATTGATTCCATCCTAGACTAAGCTTTACACGGTCCTCCGAGGTTAAGAACCTCGCGCTCCAGTTCGCATTCGATCGTTTCAGCGGGTCCCACAGGTTACTTCATATCGCTTTTAACGATTAAAAGTTTCCCTCGAAAGCTTCAACGATTTTTCTAATCTATTCTTTGCATCGTGATCCATTTATATACAGACTAAAGAACGTACTAATTTTAGTTTCTCCATAAATACTGACACGTTTCAACGATAGGGTTTCATTAATAAAATTTTATAATAACAAATTTTGTCATCGTCTTTATCCAAAGTTTATATATATATATATATATTGATTGATATAATGGATCAAATAATTACCAACAAAACAAATATTTTAATCGATAAAATTATTTACAATTTTTTAAATACCTTCATATTTTGTCTCCTCCGGATCCAATGTCTTCGTCCCAAAATTTTCTGGTAGAAAATGGTGCTTATTTTTTTCGTTATACTCTTCTTCGTTCACCGCTTTGTCGCTAGAACAAAAATGTTTGATTGATAGATATTACTCATATATATTTCTGATTATTGTACTCGTATAATGTAATTGTTACATAACATTAATTAAGGAAATCACTATAGGAGACTAATATTAGGTATGGATTTAAATGTCGAAGTGTGATAATGGGATAAACAATATATAATATAATTATTTATTATTCAAAACTACTAAAACTTCGTGGAACTCCTGGACCAATGTATACCGATTTGCCTACTAACAGGCGTAAATTTCTTTATTTTTTTCACATTTAAAATTACTTAAATTGCCTCAAATATCTGAAAAAATTCGAAACATACATTGTATCACTACTTCGAGTCAACCTCAAAGGAATCACAGGCGTGGTATTAGCAGTGGTGATCACTGTTGAAACAGAATCCTCCTCCTCCTTCCCAACATCTATCGGTTGTCTGCACCGAAAGGCACAGGGACAATAACGGAGAACAGTATTGGCGATCTTGTACTCCCTTCTTCGGGAATTATTGGGCTCTTCGTTGAAATTTCGATCCCTTTCTATCGAATTTGCCTCTCTGTTTTTAAAAACCGTCACCTTGTCAGCCTCCTTGCCCTCTTCCGGCCAACCGCAGTACTTGAAAATCATTTCAGTCGATAATGGTTCATCGATCGCGATCGAAAGTCCTCGTTCTGGTGGCACTTCTTGCACGGTTTATGAAAGTTATTTTCGCACTATCGACTCGTTTCATTCTTTACTTTTCGCTATTCACTTATGGTTAGATTTTTAATGTGACTAACAGTAGCCGCTTTAATCGTAATTCTGGAACGACCTTTTGGTGGTTTTTATGCCTTGTAATAACTATAACAAAGGTCCTAAAGTAATTTAGTTCTAAGCTAACAGATATTTGCAAACTATTATTGATCTGTCACGGAACTAGTATTGTGCATGAATTATAAATGATATTGAATCTATAAAATATGAACAACTTTCGTTTAGACATAGCTTTGATGAAAAATGTTGGAAGTGTAACCATAAATAGTATTTAACAAATTTTAGCGATACCTGTTTGTTTGTTTTTCGTAATTGAACAAGATAGCTAAAAAACATTTCAAAGTAGTAAATTTGCGCGCATCTAGACAATATGCAATTCAAATTAGCACCTTGGTCCTCTGAAATTTTGTTATATTTCGTATTTATTTTCTTATGGTAAAAGTAATCGATTAACAACTTGTTATGGAACATTCTATATCTCAATAACTTAGAAGAAGATATCTTTCAATTTGTTAATAAAGCATGCAAATTTATTTTCCAATGAAAAGTTATCAAAATTTAATGTGGGCTAAAACTGTCATTCCTTTACTTGTTAACTGACATAATCCACTCCATATTACTTAGCATTATAAAATCATTTAGATCGAATACCAAAACCCGAAGGCACCAAAAAGAGCAAAAATCAACTCGATGATCTAACACCTTCATAACTGTTGCACGCACCACTTAGTGGCCATAGTTTCGCGGCAATTAAATGGAGGTAAGTTGAGAGACTACACTACATTGAAGCACATAATCGCGCACATTTCATCTTCTAAGTCAATTGGACATTTTGACGAGTGGATCAAAGTGGATGAAAATTTGTGTTAATTCAGACTATTAATTTTTCCGATTTTTTTTCAGGCAAGAAAGAAATTGAAAAAGCGGACGTAATTATTAGAACGCGACAAATGACGACGCACGCACGACTGTGCCCACATAGACGCCGGCCGTACCGACGCTGACCGCTGCCGCCTCCTTCCGCTCCGATCCCCCCTTTCTGTTCCCCTGGTTCACCTGTAACCCCGCGATACCATATCGAATGGCTATACACTGACCGTAAGCCGACCCTCCTCTTGGACATTGGGGTGGAAACTTACGTATACAGTTATGGACGTGGAGGTGAAAATGATCAGGTGGCGTAGACTGGCGTTGTATTATCGGTTTCCATTATGTGTATACTTTGTTTTTTTTCTGTCTCACATTTTTGCTACTTCCGTTATTTTTAGGGTTTCATCGAAATTGTTGAAAGCATATTTCCACGTACGTGTGAGTTTAAAATCAATTCTAAGCTGGGTATGCTCAAGCGTTTGAAAGCAAAACGATTGATTTGTTTATCAAATATAATAACATACGACGATTCATGCACTTTCATCGATATTTAGGGCTTATAATAATTTCAAGGTCATCCTTAAGATCATCTATTGTACATTATTGAATAACTTGTTCGTTTGTAACTCGATGTTACTAAAATTATATTAAATATTAAAATTTATATCATATTAAAATTTCTTGCGATAATGTATACCTGATCTAAGAAATAGAAATTTCTTTTGTTATTTGAATAATGATTCTTTAAAGTCTACGTTACTCGAACATGATACGCTAATCTGTCTGATCTAACGATATAAATTCCATACGTGCTAATACGTATTTTCAACTTCTCGATTACTCGAGTCCTAAATTGTAGCATAATGTTCGTAGAAATTTCTTGTTAACGAGTTTAAATTGCTACCTCGATAGCGTTCGGTGGCGTAGTTATTCAAAACGAAATACAACAGTAGTTTTGCTCTCACGCGATGTTCGTAAATCAGGTAAACAGAACCGAGAACGTGTTCTCCAACGTATCATTGCTAATTTTTTTATTCAACGTATAAATCCTATTTGCATGGTACGTGTTCTAAACCAAAGTTGACAAATATGAGTCAAAAAGAGACTTGTGGCATATATTATTACAATTCAATTATTAAAAATACTTTTGTTGTATGTTAATAAATATTTCTACTTCAACTTTTTAAGTTTTGCAATTTTCCCTTTTCCAGTTAAATATAAAATTAAAAATCCTACAGATCTACAAAAATAACGCCGTAATGGTTTAAGGACGATTGAAAGGATAAAGCTCTGAGTCATCTTCCACGTAATATCGTTCCACAAAATTGATCGAGTAGATAAATTAAAATCGGTCAGATACTATTGATTTAATGTGGGCTTAAACTATGTTCTCAAAAAATCGTCTGTCACGTTTTTAGAAATGGCATTAAGAAACTTCTTCGGTGTTATACACATGTACAGTCTGGTTAGGTAACAAAACTACGGAAACTGCACATATTACTGTTCGCAGAAGCATAATTTAAAAGTTGTAAAAGTAACATAATAAGTTTGACATTATGACACCAAACAATTTGTTGCCCGCATATATATAGAGAAGCAATAATTTTCTAAGGGTAAATTGAAGTGCAACGGCAAACTAAAATAGCCAGAAAATCGACCAAAGTAGAGAATTACAGATAATGTCGTCAGCCATTTATACCACTGATTCTAAGTTGAGATACAAAAAGTACTTGCAGGAATATTGATGTACAGTATGAAATGCACTACGTATTCTTTTTATATTTAAAATAATGTTAACTCCAACAATTTTGGATTACTGCGACAGTGAACACGAACTGTCATTCACATGAATGATCCTTCAGACACCTCAGGGCCATGTAGATTTTATACGATTGTATTGGTCTATCGAAGAAGTTTAATTTCTCATTCGACTGTTTTAAAACTCAACTTTCCTTTTCCTTTCTTTGCGACAACAATCTCTCCTCATATATAAAAATAATAAACAATGTAATAGTCGCAGAAACTATTATTTGTAATGTTTACCCTATTGCATAGACTCTTGATAAAGGGTATAGACGAGTATAGTATTACTCTAATAGTACTAGCCTCACAAACACAAATGCACAGTGCACTTGTTCAATTAGAAATGGTTCTATCTATTGACATTATTTTTCATTGAGCGACGATGTGAAGTATTTGTGTTTGTGAGGCAAGTATGTAGTGCAAGAATCACTCGTTTGTACTGCGCATGCATAAACGTCCTAGAGCAACATGCGGTTCTATTAGTTTATGCTGAAATGCCTAAATGGCGCCACTAGTACAGTCAGAAAAATGTATCTCAATAATTTTGAGATAAATTGTATGTTTATGACACACATGCATTGATTTAAAACATAAATGTAAATGGAAATTAGTATTTGTATTACTTACATATCGTACATGGACAGTGCATGAACTTCATTAGAAGCCGTTCTAACAAATTGTTGACGACGATACAATTGCGACGGAGATAGAGAACGCAATCTTCTTCTTCTATAGGGGGTTTCAGTATGTATTGCAGGAAAATATTCGCTAGTTTGTGCGTCCGATGAAATTAATTCCACGTCAGTAAGTTTTTGAACAGCCACATCTTTCGTCATGTGATGAGGCCTCGCCTGTAATACAAATTGGAAGACAATAGTATCTCATGCATGGTGTCCAACTGTCTAAATGGGTTTTTACATTAATAATTAATAAAGTTAAAACTCTTACCCGTGATATATTTTTATCGTTGATTTCTCCAGTCCTCTGGTTGAAACTAGTTTTATTGTATGCATATGTTAACGTGGGGGCAGTTTGCAATGGTCGAAACAAATTTTCATCAGCAAACCGTCCATCTTGATTTGAAGACGTACTGTACCTAAGTAAAAACAAATGTAGCATTATTACGAGATTCCCTTATAAGATATAAGATATAAATGCACTTTTACAAAATAAATCATATTCACATATTGTGCATAACAAATGTTTGTTGATTAATATTTCTCGATAGAGATGGCTGATGGCTGTCGATAGAACTTGAACGAGAATATCTAGACTTGACATCAGACATTTTCGAAAATCTATCTCTTTCCATAAACTTGTGATATATCCTGGAATTAACATCCGAAACTTTTTGACTGTTATTCTCCTCGGCACTCTACAATATTAATTATGTTAGTAATTGTTACGCAATTCTATATTACACCTAACACATGAAAAATTGACAAATGTAAATGGTTAAAAATGATTTCTAATATTATTGCCTAATATTTATTCAGATCATATTCGATAAAACTTACATTATAATCTACATTCCTATTATTTAAATTCTTCATTGAGCGATAATTATCGTAATGCATATTTGTGCTGTTATCTTGTTGATTTTTCCTCCTTTGATGGTACATAGTCCCGTAACTTCTATTAATATTTTACGAATTTTTAATCTCTTTCCTCTTCATTTATGGCAAAATAAATAACAATTGAAGTGTAGTACCTAACGCTTTCTCCTGGCGAGTTCCCGTGGTCACTAGAATTTTCTGTGGTGCCCCTTAATCTTCTCTTTGAATTAATATTCGTTAACTCTGAATTAAGAGACTTATCTGTTATGAGACTGTTCCCACTGGACTTTGGTCCACACTCTCGAGTATAAAGTACGGGAATTCTAGACTCTGCTTTATTGTCATTGTCCTAAAATATATATATATAATTTATACAATTGTGTATCATTAATAATAATATGTATATCATTAATTTTACATGAATAATAACTATAACAATTCTGATATTTAATCACAATACACAATCTTATTCCATCTTGTAATGAAGATTACAAAATTAAGAAGTGTCAAAACTGCTTTCAAAAAAATTTAATTATATCTGCTATTGTTAATTAGTCACATTAACTTGCTAACCTGAGATGTGTCTAACAAATGCGTGCAATTCAAGTGGGACATAATTTCAACTGATTACCACCTGAAAGTTTTATCGTCGATTTACAAACGTGTCTTTCACATGGAATTGAAAATAACGCGATACTGCGAAAAAATTTTCTCATATCTGTTTGTTCGACATAAAGCGATAAAAAACAAGATGAATATATTTTCAACTCCTATTATTCTGAACTTATTCATAAATTATACGAAACGATTAATCGTTAATATAAACGTTGCAAATCATGATTTCCATATTTGGAAAAGAAAACTATTTTGTGTTTTTTTATGTTTCGTTGCTTAATAAAATGTCATAAATTATATATACATATATTTATACACAAAACAATTTACAAGTAGAATTCTAAAGAAAAGTCATGATCTGCAACTTGACGTTGCTGTGATTTAGTACCATTGAACATATTTCACAAACGGCGTTGACTTCGTGACACGCGAGCGAACCATATGTGAGCTTGAAGCTTTCTTAGGTTCATGTTTTATTAATGAGCTCATTGAAATAGTTAATATCGTTGTGCTTGATATAATTTTTTACGTATGTGTGTAATTAATGAATTATGCCAATTAATTCATGTTTACCCTGCGTTGACCTAGTTACATTTGGTATGATGTTAAACATAGTTTCAATATATACAACTGTCATACTGCGGATGCCTGATGCAAATTTATATTATTGTGCAGTACGTTGAATTAAATTGTTACCTGATTTTGTGTTGGAACTATTTGCCATACCACAGGCTGTTCTAACTTAGAACGCATACCAACTCCAAGTGCAACAAAATTTGGCCTTTCGCTCCATGGGTTTTCTCGGTAATTTGTATTTTCGTTTCTACAAAGAAATCAATTTTCATATTATAAATGATCATATTTACAATATCGATGAATAAAGAATTAAGAATCTTAATTTTATGATTGTACGGTGCAGGATATTACCCTGCAAATTTTCCTTTTTCCGATCTGGATGAAATAATATGACCTTTAGTACGACCGATGCCGGGTGAGACTGAACCACTTCCGGCTACAATCCAATCCACATCCGGACCTGCGTAAATGTAATCAAATTTCCGACATAACTTTCAGAGTAAACATATGTGTTTATAACTGTACATATTGAATATCGTTTTGTGAATAGTCCCAGCGAATAACTAGATGAAAAACTAAATACTGTCAATAATGTCACGTATAATATTTGAAGGAGTCATTTTTATACTAACTTTAGTATACTCATTTCAGATGTTTAAATGGAAATTTTAAAGAAGTGAGGTAAACAATTTTATTTTTGCGATGACATCAAAAGTAAAATTATGCGTCGTTAGTTCGACTATGTTGAAGATGTATTCACTGATACGAACTTTTTATAAATATATCAAGAAAAACATAATTGCAAATTGAATTCCAATTATGTAAATGCATATACTGTACCATACTATGAACTATAAATTACAATGTAGACTATAAATTACCTGTAGCTATTTGTACCGTGGGAGAAATTTGCAAACCGTACATGACGAGTCCATCAGCGGATACCAAAGGCAGAGATTTTCGAGCCAGACGAGCCCTGATAGCGGACATCATCGTTTCGCCATCATGGTAACCCTCGGATGCTCGTTTTCCTGCCGCTAATACTTCCTACATATTGAAAAAGAATAATTATAACTTAATGTCTGTTGATTACAAAACATTTTACCTATATCATTCAAAGTGATCAAAGGACTTATGTTGTGGTACCTCGGGTTCATAGATCTGTGCTAACACAGCTAAAGTATCGAGTGCAGCTTGACGTACTCTTCGTCGTCGATCCCTCACTAGTTTCGCCACTTTATTAGCTACAATATCTACCTTGAATTCCGTACTCGGAAACGTCACCAATGAAAAAATCAACAGTTGTAACGTATTTTCTCTAGTCTGCAATTTTGTGAATTGAAAGGAGAAAGGATTAAATTGTTCGGTACAGATAAATATCACATAGAACTCTTTTTTTTACGCTTCAAATGCGAGATACATCGTTTCTATATCTTTAAAAAGTCCTACCTTTGCGTTTCTCGCGTTTAAGCATTGCGGCTGTAGGAGCTGCTCCAGAAGGAGAGCAGGTCTGAGCCTAAGCATCGCGATTCTAGCCAACTGTGCCGCACTCGGGCCACCCTGTCTTGCCAAACCCCATGCCAACTGCGGCAATCGCTTCTTCAAAGCCTCCTCGTTCACTCCAGCTACAACTACCTAATGTTAACATATAATTAGGAACATTTCTTAAATACATGAAATCAAAACTACGTAAACCTAGATATTAAAAAAATATATTTGTGCTTCGTGTTCCATGCCCATAAAATGTAAAATTTATTAACATTTTTATTGAAATATCCGAGCCCTGATACCAAGTTTTATTATAAGTATTACATGTTTAAGAAAGGAGGTAAAGCTATAGTTATTACTTAATACATACGAGAACTTTATAGTTTAATTTATACAAATAAAACTTGGGTTTTTATATATTAGCTTGGACTCTTGTAATGGAAAAGAGAATCGATGTTTTTAAAATGGCAAATTTCGTAGCACAACGGTGATGTATTTTATTTCAATGTAGACGACGAAATATGTGTACGTTTACGTGACCAGCAGGGAACGAGCGACCTATGGAACCTGTATTTTTACGTGACACGAGCAATATTTAAAGTCCTGTGGAAAAAATGCCTGACAATTTAGAGCTACACCCCAGCGATGATAAAGATTTTAAGCTGCAATTTTCTTCGCGATAATCTCCCCAGAATTTTTCGTCGAAACAGTTTTAATAATATATTTTCTCGCACAAATGATAGATTGCGAACCTAATTTTGGGGAATACAGGAATTTCCATATCTTTGAACAAAGATTGGACATATCCAAACGTAAATTAGTACAAACGTAAGTTAGTCGATGAAATGTTACATAGCTGTCAAGATTAACGATTGATCTGATGCAAATGCCTCGATGACTCACGCTTCATTAAAATTATGCAAAATGATGCATAACAATGAGTTAACAGTTAGATTGATTTAAGGAGGCAAATTTGCGAGTTACCTTCGCCACAGCCAGCCCTGAAGCAGCTACACGACAGCTCCTTTCACAGCCCAGCACTGCATGCAAAAGAGATCCTAATCGCGGCTCTATCGCGATCAGGGCAGAAGACGTTCGCAGAGCGGACGCTACTCTCTCCATACCTCTGACACGAGCGCGCCAATCGTCCTAAAACAGGCGTAAGTTACGATTAAGGGGTCTGTTTAATAGGAAAAAAATTAAGTAAACTTAAAAACAAGTAAATTAAAAAAATATCTAAAGAGGCTGAATTGTGTTTCACATTCTCATATTTTATAATGTCTACGTATAGTCCTGTTATTTACTAAAACGGTGGTAGATTGCATGTAGATTTCCTAATGACATAGTGGAGTTATCTGCATATGTACATAATGATAGTAGACAACGTGTAGCCCAATCTAACTTTTTTTCAAAGCATAGATAACGATAATTGCATTATCCTCGCGATAGAAAGGTGATGAGTGAAAAATAAAAAATTTTTCTTTCAAGTTCGACATATCTAAATATGTGCACGTCATTTATATACACTATAGAATGAAGATAGAGTTATCTTCCTCTGACGTTAACTGAAAATCATAAAAAATTGTTGTACACCATTAATGCCTTCAACACGTACCGTTGGTCAAGAATCGGGAGTCGTCGAGTGAGCCTTATCGATCGTTGCAGCAAGTCTGAATGCAATGCACTGGTACCATCTGCATTCAATTTTTGATTCGGCTCTATTTACACGGAAGTGATCAATATTATCGACTTTTCAGGATTCCATTGAACTTGCGAAAAATTGCGATATGTATGGACGTACATAGGTAATACCTAACGTAACACGTGCCGCAGGGACCTTGCAGATCTTATCGAAACTGTTCTTGGTTTCATTGTCTTTCTATAAATATTTCATTACTCCTTTTTCTTACACAGAATTTCATATGATCGGTTTTTTTTTTACACGTGATACACTTGCAAAACAGTTAAGATACGCAAATTAAATTGCTTTTTGAACCCGACAAAGCATTTAGCATTTTTATAAATACAATTAAATTCTGTATTTCTGGTATATCTAAATTTCGTATAAATGTAAAAACATTGAATTCTAATCATCGAAATAACTGAATTTTCTAAAAGAATGAAAAGAAAGTTCACTCATCTCGTTCGAACGAAACATAGCACGAATACCACGTTTAAGTTTGAAATTCCCGCGCGAAATTCAATTTGCCTTAAAACGGCTCTAAAATTGGCGCCACAAAATTAGCATATGCACAGAAACGGGGCATTACTGGACCGGCGTGTCGCACGCAAAAGCGTTTCTAATTATTTTCTTGTTACCCTGCAGTCGCGTTTCATTGCGAGGCGCATAATGTTGCTCGCACGGAAATCTCTCTCGTTTTTCATCCACCGGAATATTCATACTAGTCGACCGCCATCGCTTCGAATTATTTCAATGGCGTCCACGGGGGCCGTGGAAATGAAACAGCATGCATAATTCACGTAGTATTTCACTGCCACGAAGATAGGAACATCGTCCACGGGGAAATATCTGCTGGAAGCGTGATTAATCCACCTAATCACGTAATACGCTGCGGTTCTTTATGGTTGTCAGGGTGTCGGGGAAACTTCCCAGAGGGGAAAAAAGCGATAACGGGCAATTAAAACATCACGGCCTGATATACAACGCTTTAAAGTGAATACAATGCGTACACTGTATTTGCTATGGCGACATGCGTGTTTTTAAAGGCAAAAAAATATGCCAGACGTTGACTTATATTGGCTCGTTTTATTTTAGATGCTCCTAGAAATGGACTGGTTGATTGCAAGTGAATGAAATTAAGTATGTTGACTGTTCTTAAATAACAACTTGTTATACACGGAAATAACAAAGTCTTCCTGCGTTTCTTAAAATTTAAATAATTAACATGGTAGCAAACGCTTAAAAGTTTCAAATACGTATGCCATAATGACATGCGATATACAAACTAACTTCTTCTGGTAGGATAGATCAAAAAGTTCAATCATTGATTCCTGTGTGAAAAGGAGCACTAGTTTCTTCGCTTTAAGAATTACACGACGTCTATGGTCAATATTAAGCGATACTATTCACTTTTCTGGTACCTATTGTACGGTACATACATATGGCAACATTCATAGAAGGGCTTAAGGTGGCCTTGAACTTCCGCTGAATGAAAGGAGCATACATACTTTCACGGTCATGAGAAGCGCAACGTTTTTCCATGACACCAATAGTCACATAGACCTGTCATTCTTTTTATTACTATGTATTTTATGACTATTTTAACAAAATTTTCACATAAACTCTTGAATACATAAAAATATTTAATTTCTTCATAAAGTTAAATATTATGCGATCGAATCTCGAGACAAGAACATTATTGTGTCCGTTTCTCGATCTGACCATCAAAACACCTGTGCCAACCGAATTGGTATGCAACAGAGTCTCTCAAGCTTTCGCGTTGAAACACCTTCAAGTTATCTTCAGGACCGGATTCATTTGATAAGCCCAGATAAGTTTAATCCAGATGATAATGTTAATAAACGTTCATTATAAGAACGTATACTTTTCCTTATGGCGAACATTTATCCGATTTGTACTTAGACAGTGAACAGTTTTATTTAACAACTCAAGGATTCACTTAAAGTCGAGTTGTTATCAAGAAAACATTTTGCTGGATCTAGAAGAAACATTTAATTAATTCTGGGCATTTGAATGTGAAATTTTTTTATTTTAGTGTGAAAATTCTTGCTACAGGTGCTGTGTTGCATAGATCCATCACTGTCAGAACGAACAAGAAACCGGTCAGTCAGTGTCTTGCTAGAAGGAAGAACGAATATTTACTTCGTTCTGCTCTTAAATATTCTTTCAAACTCATAATAGTGCCTTTGAAGAAGTTAAATAATTTTTAGAATGTGCTACTTTCTTATCCAGAATTGTTACAACTGTTATTACAATATGAAAGTATAAAAAAAGAATATCTTTACTTTAAAGTGTCAAAATTATGTATAGAAACCGTAAAAGACAAACTATACAAATTTTCAGATGGATCATCGGTTGTGGATTGATTTTTTTCATTATAAAATTGTTCCTTGTTACAGATGAAAATCAACCAATACCGAAGTTCGAAAACCTGAAGAAATTAATGGTATGTGTTATAAAATATTAAAAAAGAAGTTATTAATTATTTTTTTTCTCTATATAATAGATCAATGGTAAAATGTTCAATGTTTAGATTGAAGCAGAAAATGAAAATATTAAGCGACTATTGACTGTGAGATATACTTGTCAAAAATATAATCTAGGTATATATAGACAACTTGGTAAACTTTCTGCATTTAAACATCCACCTGCACCTCAGTTTAGTGTTTTTTATATTGTCAGGTAACACATAATCACAGTTGTTCAAAATGTCTAAAAATCATAATCATTCTAACAATAACCGTTTCAATTAGCAGCGCTAACTGCATTATTTGCCACGCAGATCACGCGATCTATCATACTGTCCAATTTACAAAGCCGGCAGTACAACATGGATATACAATATGTGTCTCCTAATGAACGTGACAGAGGAAGAGTTGAACAGTGGAAAGGAGCAGATATCGACCATCGCCAGAAGGAGGATACCGGAACTTGAGTTTCCAGAAGCGGACGAGGTAAAACTATGTTTCTTCAACTCCGAAGACTCGTTTGAATTCCTTAAATTGTTTAGAATTTAAACCAACATCACTTTTACACTCTGTTTTCTAATACAAAAAGGTCTTTCGAAGAGGTAAAATTGAGGGATATGAAAGTAGAAACTCCACTCTTTACAATGAACTCAGGTAGATTGTTGTGTGATATTTTTGCATAAGGTTGCTGGAATTCAAAGATCAATAACTTTTTGATCAAAATTAAGTTATTCATTAATTTTGTGGACTACTGTATATTTTGATGATACACTATTTTGTATACCCCAAAATATTATGTCGCTGTACAAACGCGTGCAATGAAAGTGTACACCTCAAAAACGTCCAATTCAACCACACATCAACATCCCAGCTAGTAGACTCAACCAGGCTCGACTGACTTCCGCAGGCGTTAAAGGCGACGAAGAAACTGCTGGTGGTAAGGCACCCGTTTGAGAGATTGCTCAGCGCGTATCGTGATAAGCTGGAAAACTCCGTGGCTGGAAGGGAACACGGGACACTTCACTTTTATCGGAAATACGGCAGCAAGATTGTTGAAAAGTACCGTGGTGAGTCACGACAAAATTATCGACCGCGATGTACATACTACCATTGTTCGAGCTCTGGGTTAACAGTGAGACTTGTCTCGTTCTTTAAGAAAGTAATTTCACAAAGCCCAGACCGGACCAGACTGTTAGACGAAAGGATGAGCCTCCACCTGCGGGAATCGAGCCAACGTTCCGCGAATTTGTGCAATACTTGATCCATACCGATCTAGCCAATTATGGGGATGATCATTGGATGCCATATTATTTGTTTTGCGCTCCTTGTATTGTAGATTACGATATAATTGCAAAAGTAAGTATTGCCGCTGATTATCTTGTAGCCTTATTGTAGCCTTACTTATATCCAAATTACTACGTTAGTGGATTTTATTTTAATAACAAAATAAGGTTTAACGTGTACAACTAAAATCAGATTATAATATAGAAGAATATTATGTTTTATCAAATATCATTGTGCTTCATAGGTAGAAACATTATGGCGGGATCAGATTTACACGATCCATAAATTACAGCTACAAGAGGTAATTAAACCACGATGGCAACATAGCGCTGGTTATTCGAATGCATCGAAGATATATTTTAATCAGTTGAACAGAGGCATGATAGAAAAGCTGTATGAAAAATTCAAGCTGGACTTTGAACTTTTCGATTATACGCCCGATCTGTATTACCAATATGCTACAACCACTTAAAAATCTTCAAATAACTTGACTAATCTAAGGAAGATTTAATTGCTCAGTAACAATGCATTCATACAATGCATTCTGTTCAAAGACAGTTATTTGCGTCTATAATCCTGTAAGTTTTGAGGCCTCGTTATCAAACGTGTCACTTTTTCGACCCACCTTTCCGTTTGCCCAGTCATTAATACGACAGGGGACCCGTCGACTTTAGGACAGATCGTTCTGATACATTACACTAAAGTAGGTCAATCGATTTCCCAGGCAAAAGTTCGTCGCGTGGTGTAACGTGATTTAAACTCCATCAATTACAATTACCCATGCGTGTATCGGCTCTTCGTTTCCAAATACATTCTTTCTCAACTTTTTTCCCTTTCCTGGATCTTCAAGTGAAACTTTCGCATGCAAAGTATATCCGATGCATGGAATCGTTAAAAAATTTAGAACAAACGCGATTAACATGGAACATTGATTAACATAAGAGATAGCCACGTAAATGAGTAACCAACGCTTACATCAATGCAATCGAGCACCTTTCCTGGTGCACATCGATTGTCTTAACCTTCCACGGGTTTAAAAGTGGTGAATTTAACTATAGAACAGGAAAGTTTGCCATTTTTACGACTGATATATCTTATGGCAAATATTGTAATATAATTTGTAACGGATATATTTTGTTAGTAAAATTTGAGTTGCAAAACCGAAAATACAATTTGCATTACAGAACTTACTTTATTGTGTAGATCTTCTAATACTTCTCGTTCGACCAATCCCAATTCTTCCCAACTAGGTTCGTCCGATGCCGATTGCATCTCACCTCCATCATAAACAGCATTCCTATTTTTGTCGATCACACTCACGTCACTTTTATCGCGATCACATCTCGTCGTTCGTTCACAGTCAACATTTCTCAACGACTCACAATCACCATTACCGTTCCTCGACCTGCCCATTACACTGCCCCTTAACTTCGCTGAACCTTTCTGCACGGTTTCATTCCCATTCACCTTAATTCCATCTTGATTCATCCTGGCACGTTTCCGTTCTATTTCATCGTCTTTCACCACAGAGCCAAAAAAAGACTCAGGCTCCTGAAGATTTTTTAAAGTTTCATTGTTTTCTTCTATATCCTCCTTCCGAGTATCCTCTAAAGTGTTTCTTTCTTTAATTTCTATTATATTCTTCGCATTTTGTAATCCAGGGTCATCAGAATCTAGTGTTAAGTCACTTTTCGATACCTCCAATCCTAAAGAAATCTCCTGTTTTTCGTCTTTCAATGACAAATCTTCAGGACCCTCGACTTTCTCGTTTGAATCCGGAGTATCAATATTTTGACTACTCTGAACCAATCTAACCTCTTCCTTTCGAACTTCTTCCATTTTGTCGCCTATTTCGATAACCTTTATGATTTTACCATCTCCACTGGAACTAATATTCTGTTTATCCTTATCGTCCTGCTTGTTCGTGTTTTTCTTCTTCTTAGAGTGCTCGGTAACTTTATCACCAAGTAGTGGACTAATCGTCCTGGTCAGTATACTTTTTTTAGGACTTAGTTCCGCGTTATGGGTGTATACTTCTCTCTTAGGACTGCTGGAAACAGATCTAGATGTTCTTCTGGACTTTCCAGGTTCTCTGCGAGGACTACAAGGTTGAGAGGAAGGTCTTGATCGAGTGGTAGGCATTTTAGTAGCAGGTGAAACTGGAAGTGGTATTCTAGTCTTGGGAGTAACTTCCACGGATTCAGTATCGTCACTATCTGGAGTCCTCAATTTAACTATTTCACCCCCAAAATGTACCCTTCTAGGTGTCTTCCTCTTATCCGGGTCTTCTTTTCCTCCAGCTTCATTCTTCTCATCTGTTCCACTTTCTTCGCTATCCTGTTCCTGCTCACTGTCCTCCTTTTCCTCAAGAATGGTCATAGTTATGGCTGTTTCTTCGTTAAACTTAATTTCTGTCTCTAGTACCACTCTGGCTGCAGGCATGGTTGCATTGTTGATCTCATCCTCCTCCTCAGCGATACCGGAAGTGTCACTGTCGCTCTCCCATTTACTCTCCAATTCTTTATTCTCTAGTTTCTCCACGTTCTTAGCATTCGTACCATTTTTAGTAGTTTTCTTATTGGATTTCACATTATAGATCTTAGACAGGATCTCGATATTTCTCTTTAGTTTGTTGTCGTAGTCCTCCAAGTAGCTCTCGAATTCCTCCACGCCTACGGCGTCCCGGATTTTCATTAACGATTTCAATACAGCTTCCTGATGGGGTACTTGAGCCAGTCGAGATGCTAGAGCAATGGTCGCATCCTTCACCAACTGGGGATTGGGCGATGGACTGTTAGACGATGGGAATAGGAGGGACGGCACGCTTAAGATCACACCAGTAGTCACGTTAGTTTGGAAGGAGTCGCGCACCTCCGAACGGTTCAAGCCATCCTGAAGAATCTGCAACGGAACACTCGATGCAATTGCGTTCAGCCATCGATCCATGATGTAGGATAGTGGGGAAATCACAAGGTCAGGAATTCCTTGCACATCACGAACTCGGCCAGTGTTTGATAAACATTTGAAAAATTTTGATAGACAGAAGTAATTTGAAGAAATGTAATTAACGAGTCCAAGATTAGTTAAGTGGGAATAATTTTGCTAGTGGTGCATATTTTTATAGTAATTTTTAGAATTTTTATTTTTACTTTTTTGTCTTAACTAGTGCTATTTCTTGTTCTATATTTTATATTCTTTTTATTTCCTACCTTCGTATGCAAATTAAATATCTAGATTACTGGGAGTTTAATGAAAATTGATAAATTAAGTTCACAGCAACTAGTGAACGGTTCACTTTTGCAAAGCAACGACTTAGCTGCCGTGAGTCAACGGTGACTTGCGTGACCCAAAGTTACCAATCGGAAAGTTTCCACTTTCTGTTGCACCACTTACAAGAAGCACTTTGTTCTACGAATATTGGTGTCGCAATATTTTAAAATAATTATTCCTTTTTTGAAATGTAATTCTAAAATGTAATATGCGGAACATATGAAAGAAATTAATATTTAGACGAATATTGAAATAATTTGTTTCTGTGAAACATTTTAAAACAGATTTAGGAATAAAATTCAATATTGCAGAAAAAAGAAAGTGTTATATGGAATACGAGTCTTACATTCTGGATAGTATTCTCCCTGTCACGACTATGAATGAGAAATACCCGGAAAGCGTCCAAAGCACCTTTCCGAACAGCGGGCGCAGGATGGCCCAAATTATTGACCAGCTCTGGTACCACTGGTTGCATGACCTTGTCAACGATGTCAGCATTCAAAGTCGGTATTACGTCTATAAGCACACGAAGCGCGTGCTGACGCACTTCCCATTCCGGATCACGCAGTCTTTCGGATATCTCCAAGAACGTTAAACAGGTATCCACTTCGATTGGAAATTTCCGAGTACGTACCTGCACAAACGCATAAAACACGAAATTCTGAATTATGATTTATAGTGTAAACAGTGTAATATCTTTTAAGTATGTATTAGAATTTATTTCATCAAATGTATATATTTAAATATTTTAGTCTTTTATTATTTGTGCTTTTTACCTACTAGTCGATCTATAATTAAAGATTATAAGCGGTAGTGTACATCGAAATTTTATCCACTCTACGCATCAATAATTCATCCATAAAATGCGACGGCCGTTAATCAGTCAGCGCAGCTATACCAACCACGTGTTCCCAGAGAGGCGTGAGCTGTATAGGTTGCCCGTTCGGCGAGGTCAATGTCATCTTTCGAGAGAGCCGCTGACGATGACCCCTGCGCGCCGGGCTCTCCGGCGTCGAATAGAGATCGAAGGGAGAGGATCGTGCCGGAAGTGGCGAAGAATCCTTCTGGGGCTGCAGAGGCCCCGAATTCGTCGATCCTGTCATAGATGTAGCGAACCCCAAACACTCGGACATAACACCGTTAAGTCTCGTCTCGCGAAAACCACGTGTCCATCATTGTTCTTCAAGGATCGTTTCTCCAATCCTGGATCATTCATTGGATCGTCACGCGAGTGAGAACCCTGATTGAAAGATTTGTTAAATATTTATTGTGAAGAAAATGTAAATATCTACTTCGAGAATGCTTGAGTTATATATACTCGCAGAATAATACAAATGGTTACTTGTGCAATATTTATAGTACACTTCTTTCGAACATACGCAAGCTATGCCGATAGTTTTGAATATCTTTGCTTCAAGAATAACTAAAGTAGCACAATTTATGCAGAAGCAGATAGAATAATTACAATGCTACAAGGTCACTATATTTTTTCAATAACCAAGATATGTATGTACAAAACACGTGTTGCAACCTTGCAACTCTATTCGACTCTATGTAACTCATAACTTATCAGATTTTATAACGCGAACGTATATAGCTTCACAGAAGCGCAAGTTTTGAGCGCCTGTTAATGAGCAACCACACATACAAGAACGTATGTTGGGAATTCTAATAAGGGATACACGCAAAATAAAATTCTCAGATTTTTATTAAACTTCGCACACATGTAGTATTATAATTCACGAAAATGTCTCCTTCAATTCTACCTTTTGAGAACGATGAACTTTATTATATATATCGTAAGAATTATACGAATATTCTTGAATATGAATTAATATTTCAGCGATTCTAACGATAGGTCTTGACCTCCGCAATAGTCAGTCAACGACATTTCCTCTGCTTCCGATAGCAGCTGCATGCAAATGTATAAAATGATTGACATTGCTAAGATAGATTCTAACTGCTCAACCACTAAGACATCCCACTTCCGGTTTTTGTTACAGAATCAATCACTGCAGTCACGAAATCTATTTCAATATTAATGCAAATTTCTTCAGCGTATATTTAAACGACAAACGTAAAAGAATTCAAACTTAATAATGGTTTTGTATGGAGATTCTGTTTAGTTAAACAGTTTGAATAAAAATATATTAGATTTAAATTCATTTCTATTCTTTGGAATTTAAAGATGAACACTATGATTGCCAATATACTCGCACTTGCAAAAGAGGAAAATCCAACGTAAAAATTACCAGATATCACTTCCACGGATACCCATAAACAATTTTGTTCCCTCTGTATTTTGCTCGCTTCTACGGCGATTCGTGTATCAGACATGAATCGTGACGTTTCTAATTATTGACTGAAGAAATCAACGGTATGATTTTCGTCTTAAAGCATTATGCCAACAAGCCACGTTAATCCCCATTCCTCGTAGGTTAATATTTTTAAAAAGGGAGTCGAGGCAGAGTCATGAAGTTTATCATCGGATCTCGCGACACGAACACGGCATAAAAGTAGTACACACGAAAGGCGGTTGCATAATCCAAAGAAAACGTGCGTGCGTCTCAGGAAGTCGGAGAAAGGAGAAAAGGGGCTGTCCAGTCGTCGCAATAAAAGATGAATACTTTCCTAGCGTATTTAACCTAGCGTCAACCATGAAATTTTTCCCTGATCGTTTTTCTTTCCTCCCAACATGCATTTTATCGAATAATACTATCGAGTTATCATCGTCGTCTTTCAACATCCCGCGAAATGTTTACAGAGCTGTTCATGATTCACTGAACAATAGTTAATATAGTTAAGAAACTTTGTTTGACATTATTTACATCTGAATTATTGGAAAAGTTGGTACAACATATATTTTTTGTTTCTGCATGCAGATGAAAAAAATGAATAGAAAGACTGTCAATTCTTCTGAACGTTTTTACTGGTGAGATTAGTTTTTTTTAAATGGCAGTATATAAAATCTTTTAATACTTATTTGGCGCGTTCTTTTAAATTGTATCAATCACGTCCCACGTTGGCGAATCGATGGTATTTCATACAGCGTGAATGTACGTAAATTTAGCACAAGATTCGACGTATTAATCTCTCCGAGATAACTATTGATACATTTATCTATGCCAACTATCACAATTGCCCAATTACAATATTTTTCAGAAAACAATATACAAATTGCGTTTCCGATATGTACATATGATATACATATGTACATATGTACATATCATGAACATAAATGCAAATTACTTTTAATCAGTACATTACAGCCAGCAATATACAAATTACACCTTAACATGCAAAAACTTACCTTTTAATTATCTTCTCACAAGCCCGTGAAAGGTGGTAAACATTCTTAATTTTAGTGATAAAATTAAACATATTTCGCACCTAAATTCTCACAATGTAGTTCACTAAATAGTATTCTGTCCGTGCAGTTTTTCGTAATATTCCGAATATAAATTTCGCGACAAGCGGCGCAACAATCAAAACAACAACCCGATACGAAATTCACGTGACAGCGGCCGACATGTGACTGCCGCCGCTGTATCCTGAAAGCAAGGTGGTTTGCAGGTAATATCGACCACCCTCTCCCCACTTCTCGAAAAATAGTCCGATGTAGATAGGTATGTATATCGCAATCACGCAGATGGAATTGCGAGAATAACAGGTCTCGATAAAAAAGAATTTTCTAACGTTCGAATTAACCAACGTAACAATTATTTCGTACACGTTTGGTAAGTTAAATTTTCCCGCCAAATAAAATTTTAGCGAATTACATCAATTCTCTTCTAATTGGAAGAAACGAACAACCTGAAACGTTTAAAACAGTTTATGTGTATACAAAAATTTTAAATATTTTTAAGTAACTCTTTTTTGTTTCTATCGTACAGTAAAAGTTAGTATTTCCGGTTTATACTATATGTTATATTTCAATCAATATTATGAAAATGTAGAAATTGCCATATTATTTTCGTGGAGTATTATTGCTCTAACAGGGCGCCCGTATATGCAAATAAAAATTATAGCAAACACTGAAGATATTTATAAAAAATGTTTGCAGGAATATAAATTGTTGTGAGAAGTATCAATGAAATGTATACAAAATATCTTATAAGATAAAATTAATTATATTGGCGTTATGTATTTGAAAATAATGTTCTTTTATACAATAAATGTGTTTTCTATCAACTACGGTATAAATAGACGTATGTAAAAATAAGTATATGTTATTTTATCGAATAAAAAATTTCTGTATATTTTTGCAGATATGCAAAAAAGTTTTAATGTAAAAATATATACACATATAAAAGATCTCAAAACGCAGAACAAACTGCAAATACATTTTACTAAAGGGATTAGATATATACTATAAGTTAGCATTAAAAAAAAACTCAGCTTTTTGCCATTGTTTATTTCTTTGGTTTTAACTACGACGATAAGTAAAAAAAAGACTATTATTGAGATGTAAAATCACAGTGTAGCTCAACTTTTTCTATCAGCACTATATGATCCTCAGTCCCTAAGAAGTGCTGCTCTTCCAATAACAGTGTATATGTATATCTATATCTACTGCTATTCAGCAAAAGGAAATGATTTCAATTACTTACGTATGTTATATACATCCATATATATATGTATAAAATTCGTGTATTCTTCAAAAGTACGATATTAATCTCAAATATGATTTAATCAGATCGTCTTTTTTACAACTGACACGCAACATTCACACTCTACATTCATTCATACTTTTCACGCACTGTTTTTTTCTTACGAGTACTATCGCAATACGTATTGTTTGACTTCCACAGGTATAATAAAATTTTTCGATTAAACTGAACAATTACATGTAACAATTACGAATAAATATTACTGTAAGCGGAATAACACAAATAATAAAAATTATATTATTTGAAATATAAATATTTGAAAACAAAACAAGGTAAATTATGGTATCTTCGTGATTCTATAATAAAATTGCTTTTGTTCTTTACATACCACGCTTATAATGTATGACTTTGTGATATGAAACTATGCAGTAAAACGTAAAGCCCACAAAAATAACAGACAAAAATGCTTCCATGTATGACAAGTAGTTAACAACGGCTTCTTTTCTTATAATTGACTTCTACTAAACTAAGTTATCAGCTCTCGTTCGTTCTTTGGTTCGAGTGTTTTGTACTGGATTTTGTGAGTACAAAATTACTGCGTAGCTCACCATAGCAATAGAAAGTACAGTGTTCAAATGAACTGGAATACTGAATATCAACCAGCATAGAATCGCCGTGAATATCAGCTCTAACGCGCTAGCAAAAGTTTTTAAGATCGAGTTCAAATTTTTTAAAAAGAAACTCGTAATAATCCCGATCGCTGTATTATTTAACATTATTATAATCACTTTCGGTTGCATAAGCATACTAAAGTCCACGTTGTTCAGCATGTCGGATGTATTGTCCTTTGACATGTAGAATAATATAAAAACTATAAGATTACAAAAAATACTATCGATATACATAAATACATTTTGTACAAATATATTTATATTCGCCCCTTGCTCTTTAAGTAAATATTCATTGTAAACTCCTGCTAGACAGGAACAAATTGTCTGAAACAAATTTAAACATTAATTTTTAATCCATAATATTTTATAAGGAGCAAAAAAGATGGTTTCTGGATGTTCTTACACATTTATATAGAACTAATATTTAATTTATGTATGTTACACAAGTAAAGCAATGGCTTCCAAGAACAGTATACTCAAAAATGCAGCGAACATTCAAACTTCTCCTACATCCTACATATTTATAATTAATGTTATATATATAACGCAATATGTACGCAACGTCGAAGAGAATTCGATATCTTTTGTGCGATAAATATTTCGATGGCCAAAAACAGAGAAACAAAGTATTTCGAAACTCTTCAAGGAGAAACCCTGTATAAAAATTCTAAACACCAAATTCTAAAAAATGCGTTGTGGATATTGTAAATTCACTTAACAGAAAAGTTCAACGAATGCGAAGAAATGGACAGATATAACAGCATCTGATATCAATAAATTCTTAGGTTTAATTTTTTTGGTGAGCGAAGTGCAGAAAAGGACGTTTCACAATTAGTGGTCAACTAATCGCATTATCGAAACTCTAATCTTCTCGAAAGTGATAACCAAAAACATTCATGCAAATATTGCAGACGTAGCATTCTTCCAACAACGAGACATCATCTCTAATTCAAATATACTTTCAAAATTTGAATGTGTTAAGGATTATTTAAAAGAAAATTTAGAAACATATATAAACCTACCCAAAAATTGCCATTATAGAAATGTATCGTCCCATGGCGCGGTAGACTTTCTTTCAGAACATGCAATCCCACGAGATTCATCAAATAGGGGATACTTGTGAAAATCATCAGTGAATCTGCCACCAATTACATCGATAACTTCGAAATATATGCTGCTGAAGACAAAAACGGGGAAGAAAGCATTCTAACGGTTATTGAGCTTTATACGAATAAATGGCAACACATTTATCTAGATAATTGTTGTAATGAAGCTAATATAGCAGAGACTCGCTAAAGTAAAAAGTATGTTCATGTGATATGATTCGAGAAAATACAGGCTTTCCCCACCGATCAGTAAAACTCTCAAGCGCAGAAATAGTATTTCGTAGGAAAGACGATATTTTGTTACAAATGTGGAATAACGATAAAAGGAACAGCATCGACTGTACATTTTGCATAATTATTAGAATTTAGTTGTATAGGTGGAAAAACGAAATTATCGATTCAAACATCTGAATCAATATTGAATTATGATAAATACATGAAAGCAACAATCATGCGGACCAGTATCTTGCATACTAATTGATTTTTAAAAAGACCACGAAATAGACTAAAAAAGTTGAAATATATTTCACCAACTGTGCCCTGTTTAATTCGTAAAGAATGTACTTTAATTCGTGAAAAAGTATATTCAAATATTCAATCTGCTTCACTAGAATTCCATGCAAGCTTCACTAAAAGCTTTAAAAACTTTCCATCGTAGCTTCTATGCCCGCGAGAGCAACGTTTACATTGAATCACCCACTAACATTAACGAATTCAAAAAAATATAAGCTTCTAAAGATTTTTACAAGGAACAGAATAGTAATAAGAATAAAATACTTCAAAAACAATACAAAAAGTTCGCATTTAAAAAGTAAGAAGCAGAACATGCTTTGTTTGCAGCTTTTGTAATATCCCGTTACACATGGTTAACTATTACGAGCGATACCGTACTCTATTAAAATATTAAGAAATTACAATTTTAGTAAAAAAAGATTTCAAAAAGTTAGTCGCATATGTACTAGCTATTCTGTTAGCCACTTTTTCATCTTTGCGCAGTAAATACTTAAGATACTTTATGTGTAGCTAGAAAATTGACCGCCGGAACAGTACAAGGATAAAAAAAATCACATCATTATCGCTTCAGATCATTCGATCTCGATATTTTAGTCTCCTTGTCTCACAGGAGAGGCGTACCTATTCCACTCTAATCAATTAAAATAGTATTCTTTCCGAGTGCCAACTTGCCAGCCACGTACGTATGTCACATAAAAACGGTAATACATTAAATGCATATTTCTAAAGTATTTTCGTTAATATTAAACTGCTAAGAGATGCAATAATCCAGAAATCAAGTTTTTAATCTTTCCTTCGTGAAATATTACCTTGATATTACGCTTACCTGTACAAATACTAAAATTATGTTACTATTTAAATTAATTTTCGTGTTAAATACACTGACATTAAAGTCCAAATCTATATGTTTTACCATACATCCGATGGTTAGTATTATTAGCGAGAACCATTGTTTTACAGACAATTTCTTATCAAAAACGACCTAAAAGAAGCAATAATTTAGATAACACTTTATCCCATTCCAACGTATGTCACCAAAGTCTCTGATATGTACCTGGAAAATAATTCCAGTCATGACAACTCGAAATTGCAATAAAACATAATAAGTTGTCGGATCAAATGCAGCCAAGTTGACAAATGCCAAATTATTATACAGGCAATACAAAAATGATGGTATCATGTACAGTAGCAACACTAGAATACAGAACATTAAATTTAATAATATATTTAGCACGTCGAAACTTAAGTATTCTTTAAGATATTTTTCAAGAAATTACTTAATTTTTTAAAATACAAACAGCGCCGCATAACATAACAATTAAATTCCAAAAAATTAACATATACGGGATTAGAAATTAAAACAAATAGAGGTTAAATTCCACAAATTATACACAACTATGTTACTTTCCTTTTACACCTGTAAAAAATATGTTTACTGAAAATAAGAATAATAAGCTGAAAACAAAATCATATTATACATTCGTGTTAGGTAATTAACTAGTGAGATAATATTTATGTATGTCAGTCTACTATAAACATATGTAGACTGACTTATCTAGTGACAGTGTATTAAAAACAATTTCCATTATTGAAGGTTTCTACAATTCTTTTTCATATAAAAGTGAAATTGTGTTGCAGAAATATCATATACTACAGTGGTCAAGTTCCCAGAATATATCGTATTATCATGTAATTATTATGTAATATAAAAAAAAAAGGTTAAGATCTACAAATTATAGAAAATTACGATATTTTAATTTCAGAACTATTAACTGTATGTTTATTAAAAGTAGTAATAATTAACTAACCATATTATTCATTAATTACGATATATTATGTGTTAAATGCTAATGTATTAGACGGAAAAATGCTTTGATCCTCGCAAAACTATGTTGCAGAAATACCATATTATATTTTGTCTATATCTAAAAATAACTTTTTCTAAAATTTGGAAGATGTTCCCCCTAGTACAGATTCCCGTTTGCACTCAATGAAATAATTGAATATATCAGTAACGTCATTCCCATGAGTTAAAAAGCATGTGTCATGTATATTCTATATCAATGAAGAAAAATTAAATTATGTAAAAATAGTGTCTTTTTTATTTTAGAAAACTTGATGTGCCATATAGTATGTACCTATATATATATATATATATCATCCTATATATATGTATATATATGTATATATATATATATATATATATGTACAAAAATACATGTTTAGTAACACATAAAAATGCCTTAATAGATACAGAAAAAGTATATGCAATTTACTTTGATAATTTCTTTAAAAATTCTTAAAGAATATCTAAATTTCAACTTGTCAAAGCATAAAATTACTTTTTAATACATATTTAAAACTTAACTTAATTGTTTGCATAAAGTGTTGTAAGAAACAATGTTATAATTTAATTTTTATAGTACAACATTCTGATACTGAATAGAATTAATAATTACATAAATATCATACCCTATACAATGATTAGAAAGAAAATTTATCGATTTGTCTTGCCTTATCTTGCCTTTCTTGGATAATATATCAGACTGTAATTACATATTGAATCCTTAAACCGTTAGTGGCATGTATCAAACCGTGTGAAAGTCTATATATAGTTTATCAACAATTTTATTTATTAAATATATGTAAATATTAACTTTTTATGCAATTAATTAAATTATTTTTATTTTAATTCTTCATAAAATATGTACGTTTTTACCTTTTTTATGTTCTGCTATCTCTTGACACAGACTTCTGATGTTATTGCTGGAAATAAAATAGTAATGAAGTTTCTAGATATACAAAAATTTCTCTTCCTTAACATGAAATTTTTTCTTTTAACTGACCCCTGTTCTTTTTCTCTTTCATCTGAATGAATGATTAGGGCAAGAGTAAAAGGTCAAACTCGTTGCGATTAAAATAAAAGTAGTTACTTTTATTTCCGATGATTAAGATCCTGACCGCATCAATTATGGTCGAAGTATATTTTTAACTGATACCATATTGACTTATCAATCCTAATTAACACTTGCGACAGCTTATTGTAATGACACTTAAGCGTTATTAATGTATTAATAAACTAATATATAGAATAAGAATCAAGAAAATCATTTAATATGGAAAAAAAAAATTCATAAAAGCCACTCATTGTTTAAATACTTTCCAGCATAAACATTTCCTACACAAAATTTAATTACTTTACTTACTCTTTGCAATATAGTACTGTCGAAGCAAACAATTTTAATACTTCTGTCATCAATACTACCATAACAATATTATATTCATAGTGACCACCTCTCTGAGACCATGTCACAATAATACCTGCAATGATAATTTTGTAATGAACTTATATATTAGAATTACACGGTTTAATTTAAAAAAAATTGTAAACAAATTAACAACGTAAATATCTTAATGGCTAATAGAAATTTTAACAAAGTTTAACAACAACACTGTATATATAACTATATCGTATACTGTAATAAAAATTTAAAACCGGTAAAACAAAACATATCTCATTAATGATAACTAAAAGTAACTTCACGATAACTTCCTTTTGTTATCCGTTATCGTTGTCATTTATCACTTTATATCATTTAGTTTGACACATTAATTAACAACTACAAAAAGTATATGAAAGAAAAACGAACGTAAAGAAACTTAACCATACTAATGGTACCTTGGTTTACAAAAAGGGCCATGTAAGAAATAAAAATGACAGGACTCCATCTTCCTGGGAATAATTCCGCCCAATTGATAGTTCCCATTGCACACTCTCTATATGTTAACCAATATTAATATATATTAAAAACATTCGTGAAGATGTGTGTATACTAGTACAGTCGCCTTCCCGTAGAAACGGTTGATATAAACTGATAGCGTACGATTTACCAACACGTGTGTCGTATTAAATTAACCGCGTTCACTAACGTGGAATGGGTAAGATAACATGTTTTATAAAGCTTTAAGCAAACATCCTCTGAAATACTCTGATATTTTATCTTTATGAATTTTTTGCTTTGTTCGCTGTGAATATTATAATGCTCTCATACAAAAAAAAATTAAATGCAGCAACTATTAACATTATCGTAACATATTAACATTGACGTGTTGCTTAAAAATTAACTAAAGCGAAAATAAAAATTACAATTTACTACTTTTCACATCTCAATGAAGTATTAATTTATGTCATAAAATCTAATAACATGAATATGTAATGGCAATAATAAACAAACTAAAAGCGTAATAAATATTCTCGAGAGACCGCGTAAACATAAAAATGCATATGTATAAGTTGTGAATGTAATTGGTATTTGTACAATGAAGTACATTGCGATTAAAAAATAACCAATTCGTATTTTCTGAAGTTTGAAACAAAATATTATTTTTATATTATCATTAATGTTGACTGCCATCATGTTTTGTTTAAACATTATGGTAGAAACATATTTAACTATGTTTAAAAATAATTCGCAAATATTCTTAGTACAACCAATTTCCGTTAGAAATCTGCGCTGGTAAGCTTCCAATACAATTTATCGAATTTACAAAAATCATAGAGTAGTTCTTTAACCATTCAATTGTTTCCTCAAACAAGAAAATATGTGGAATATTACCCTTTTTTCATTTACTTCATTTTTCTTAGTTTCACTTATCTGAATGGGTTGGGTTTCATTTTTTCGTGATAAGTACAAACATGTACATATGTACATAGATATAACTACACGTTTTATTTTTACAATCTTTTGAAAATACACATCATTTAAACTCATTCGTGATGTATTACGCGAAATTTATTTACAAGTAGAACCGAAAATTTGCTTGATAAGTGCTTTACAATTTTTACGCTATAGTTTGTTAAAATTTTATGTTCTTTTCATAGTTA
The DNA here is from genome assembly GCA_963969225.1 of Xylocopa violacea. Lineage (NCBI taxonomy): Eukaryota > Metazoa > Arthropoda > Insecta > Hymenoptera > Apidae > Xylocopa > Xylocopa violacea. Next base: position 36,005,241 of record CAXAJV010000005.1, on the reverse strand, counting down.
ACAACTATCCCGTTTATTTTTTTTTTTTTTTTTTCATTCGCCATGGAAGCACAATAAATAGAAAAGTATCTATCATACATAGAATTCGCTAAATGTACCATGAATTATGTTACAGATTGCTATTGTTACAAGTATTAACAATGCTTATCTACAAGAATGAAGGTTTCGATAGATTTATTACATATACGTTATAAATTACGCTTTTACAATGTTTTGTAAATAATAGAATAGACGCGGATGTACATAATAAATAATCTTTTTACAGTAGAATGGTGAAATTACAACCATATTCAAATATCTGTTTGTAATTTATTACACATTGACTATGGACCTATCACATATGTCTATACAAACTTCTTTTTGTTAAATAATGTAATAATTGGTTGAAAAACACTTTCTTAAATAAAATTATGTTGAAAACGATTATTACTACATAAATTTATATTAAATTTAGATTCTGTTTCAATGTTTTCTTCATTTGATGGAACCTGTAGTCAATGTGTTGTACAGAAATTAAGTATTACAAGAAGACAGTGCAACAGTGTGCACGAAAACTGACTACGAGGAGTGAAAATTTTGTTAATACTTTATTATAAATATAATTTCAATAATAAATTGAAAAAGAGTTATATCGTTTAATTAAAAAAAGTTCAAGAATACCAGGTTATAATTTTTATATGAATTATAAATATATTTTCGAAAGATCATAAATGTCGTAAACTTGAAAAATTTCTCGAAATATAATCAGGCAGTGTAATAGGTATGCCTGTAAAAGTGATATAACTGTTTACTTTTCAATGTATTTTGTACCTTCCGTAAATACTTTTGTAAAGACATTTAGTGCAATACTATATACTATAAAATGCAAATATTATAACCATTCTTATTAATATTTTTTTTCTTTCAAATCGTATTATATTAGGACCAATTATCAGTTCATTATAACATATAGATGTTATACATTCAATACATGCATGCAAATCCTTGCATAAGCTGCATTGTATATGCATAAGCTTGCGATTGAAAGTTTTTTGATCCTGATAAAAAAAAGAAAGTATGGTTTAATGTTCATAAATATCGATATCGCAGTACGAATCATATATATAATATATATGAAGGAATCAATGATATCTTAGTTCATGGCACGTTACACTCCGTCGTAGACAATCACATTAGTAATTTGCAGAGTCCATTACCTCTCCTATTCATCTTTTTACAGTAAGGCCACCGTTTAGCCATGTATGTAAATTAAAGCAAAAAGAAACGCTAGATCGGATATTAATATTGATATGATACGATTACAAAAAAGAAATGCGAAAAATGCTGTTTCATGGAAGCGAAGTATCTTTTGAAAAAATATTAAACAAGTGCGTAAAAACAACTATAAGCGTAAATATAATTGCTGAAAGTAATGACTTAGTAAAATCACCAATATCTTAAAAATACAAGTACGAATCGTGTTGCCCATCTTATTATCGATGATATATCGAGTTGCTCTTATAATGTTTCACAAACTACTTCCTTTAATTACACTAATATTGAATAATGTATTTGTAGTACCATTTAGTTCAGAAAATTGTAACCGACTGAAGGAATAAAAAATGTCAATTCTGATATTTCTTCGATAAAACTCGTCTAAAATGAAATTCGATCACGCGTGTTTATCACCATCGTGCACGATGTTATAAAACTCTAACCGTAATTTGATATTTCAGCATTAATTTGACGTTTTTAACTGTTTTAAAATTTGTTGCGTGATAAATTTAGTAGCCTCGCTTGCATTAGGAATAAGAAACTTGTCCATGTCCGAGATAACTGTATCATTATATTGCGTTGTACCATATTTAAATGTGATCAAATCCGCGTGTTTTTTTCTAGATGTTATTCTAACAATACTCGTTAATGGACGTTTCACAATTACGTGCGCTGCACCTTTCCTTTCTTGGATTTCCCGAAGTACTATAAGATGAGTGTCGGTAACCAAAAGTATACTAAAAGAAAGAACAAAATGTGCAACGTTAATGAATAATCAATAACATCAATAACTAGTATTCTCTGTTCATACAAACATTAATACAAAATAGAAAAGGAAAGATAATCAATTTCATAGATCCAAGTGCAAACATCTTCTTGAAGTACTCACCTATCACAGAAATCTCCATTAACCTTTACTTCTTGACATTTAAAGGAATGTAACAATTTTGGATCCTTCATCCATTGTTGAATGGATACAACTTCAACAGGTTCTTCACTTTCGTTATTCGTCATTGTCATATCTGTAATATAGAAATTGTTTTATAGTAGTACATGAATTTGTTTATGCGTTTGAATAAAAATTAAATCAAATAAAACTGTACCCAATTCTTGATCATCGTCTATACTAAATACTGGGCCCGTCTTCTTTTGGCGTTTAACATAGTCTAAATCTTTGCCGTTTCTATTCTCAATATTATTGTGAACACTTGCTGATGGATTAACAATATAATCGAACAACTTTCCCTTCACTTTTTTTATCTTTCCAAAGAAATCAGAATTATTATTCTTAACTTTGGCAGGACTTGTCTCGTTAGAATTCGTCTCTGATATATTAGCACTACATACTAGACAATGCTGTGAATTATGATCAACGAGACTAGAAACGACTTCGTCACCAAAGTATTCGTGTATAGCTATAATGCAAGTATTTTGCAATAACGTGAATATTTTAAGTTAAAAGTTTGTAACAAAAACACAACATTACTTATGACTTTATACTATATAATACCTTGATATCCTGATGTAACCATACTGACATACTGAGTATGTTTTTGTAAAAAGGATGCTACTACCATATGCGTATAACGATCTTCCTCTTGTCTACCACTCCCTAAAAAGCAGAGGTGTTCACCCCCAGCTTGCGATCCAACAGCCAGTGCTTGTCGTTGGGCCTGCAACAATCCTTGCACCGCAGTGGCAAAAGCAGCAGGCTCTTGTAGCATCTAAAATAATGTTTGTCATTTTTAAAAAAAGTACCTTAAAAAAAAACAAAATAATAATAAAGGAACATACCAAATTACAATCTAGGTGAAATGCGGTAGGTAGATGTCCTGCGTTATACTGTTCAGCTGGTCTACAATCGACCAAAAAGAATCTGACAGATTCGACAGAGGCGTTAGGTATGGACGGAATTTCAATTGAATTTTCAACCAATTCTTGAGCTGATACGGGCAAACAAAGCGCGTGTGATATGCATTTTTCGTCAAAAGCATCGCCAAACATAATAGGATACAAATCCTGTTTAAAAGATGACGGTGTTTTCATCGCGTAATATTGAGCTAACGAGCAAAAATCTGTCACGTCCTCTGCTTCTAATGCACAGGGCATAGCAGCTATCGCATCTATTATACTTTTTTTATCGTTATCTTTCATATTTAAAATTTGCTCCCTATAAAAAAATTGCATAGTAAGTTTGATGAGAATTTTACTCTGATAAAAGAACAATACTGTGTACTATAAGAATAACAAACATTTCAAAGTGGGAGTATTAATAACTTAGGACTATTAACTTAGGTACGTGCACAGTTCTTACCTAGCATTTATTACCATAATAAGTGAAAGGAATAGCATAAAAAATGGGTCAGCTTGCATAAAATAGAGATCCCACATTGTACAAACAGCTGGTAATGAACAAACACCAGCAAACAAAGTGGTCACCCATCCTTTTGTATACTGATCAGGAGATACTCTTTTTGTATCCAAGAAAGAACATAATTCTGGTTCATGATAAAGTAGTAATAGTCTCAATACTGAACTGTACGTTTCACCTCTGGAAAAAATAATATTATTACAAAAAAAAGCAACTGCAACATACAATAATAATAATATTTGGGTTTTATGACAGCATAATGTTAATAATGAAATACCATACCTAGGAATATAAAACTCTATTATTGCTTCAAATAAATTATATGTTGCACTACGTGGAAGTTTTAAAGCTATTAAAGGGCCCAATAACTCTATCCACCCATTCCCTTTTTTATACTCTTTTCCTTTGGACTTACAATAAAATGTTAAAATAGACTCTACATCAGAAACAACAGAAACTTTGTCTTCATCGTCATTTCCTAGTTTTGCTGCAATAAAAATATGTATATTTACCAACAAAATAGAACTCTATCAATTCTCTTTTCATAAAATATTAGAGTTTAGAACTTCATAAAATCAACAATGCAAAAACCATTAATGGAGAAATACATTTTCCATTACTTCCAAAATAAAGAAGTTAATATTTAACTTTTTGTGAAATATACTGTTGGCAAACAATGTTTTTAAGTAAATACTAAAACAGATGGCAAACACTTAAATGAACATTTCATATTTTATGATCGAAGGTCGACTTACACAAATGGATTGTATAAATGATAATCAAACAACTTACCAACCAATTGTTGACAATCATCGCGTATAATATTTTGTTCAGGTAAATCAAAAACTTCATTAAACTGACTTAACTGATTACCCCGATCTGTAACATCTAAACAAGCTTGCCATACAGCAGGTCTTAAATTTGTAGGAACCGACTGCCCTTTACAAATTGCATATATATCAGATGCAGATGGTGTCTCTGTATCAAGTAGAGCTGCTTCTAATTCCAACACCCTAAACAATGATTTTATGCTAAGTATTAGAATTAGATAATATATGTATTTATGTTTTTTAAATTTATGTTATTATTCTTCTTATAAAAATGCAGCATAATGTACATATTAATTGATTGTAGAGATCAGAAACAACACTCATGCGTGTGTTACATCCATTCATTTATATGAGAACATTCTTGTTTGCCAAATGATAGAAATTTCCAAATAATTAACAAAAAATATCATCTATATTACTTTTGTTGAGAGTGTGAGAAACCCTTTGAGAAATCAAAAAAAAATAACATAAAAAAAGTTACATTCTTATATTCTTTTTGAACACTGGGAATTTTCTGAAATTGTACATAACTATTTCAGCGAATACGAAGAAGAAAATGTAACAAATTTAGAGTATCAAAACAGGTTTTGTTTTGTAAATATTATAGCCTACATATTATGATGATTCATAGTCCAAAATTATAGCTTAACATATTGCACATTTGCTACAAAAATTACAATGTAATACTTTCATTGTCAATTTAATACCTTATTATATAAATATGATGTTCCAAAATGATATTCTTACAAAATTATAATGAAATTTATAATCAAATTATCCAAACTTAATTTTCATGCAAAACTTGATTTTTGAATTAAATCATTGTTGCAATACAAATAGCAATATCTTAATATGATATATAATATGTAATATCATATTAAGTTTCATGAACTTACCATTCAATGCATAGAAACAATTTAAGTCACAGAACTAGACATTAAAATATTATATACTATTACTGTGAATGATCAAATGAACTAACAGAAAGGATGATATTTTACATTGTTAAAAGAGTACATGTTTTTAAAAAATGTTAAGAAAAAACATTACTATAACCAACATTTGAAAAAATAATGGTTCTCCTGTTACTGCAAATTTTGATAAGAATGACTTATGCTATTTGTAATCTTAATGTTTAATTTCATATGAATGCTTTCGATTACAAACATCTGTAAACAAATGAACAGGTTTAAGAAGAAATATAAATTCTTAATATCCATTATTTGTCTTTTTATCGATGAAAACGGATTAAAGAAAACATTTATATTGCAAACTGGCATATAAAATTTATACACAATCATACGCAAATTTACTTATTTTTAGTACGTTGTACTTTTCTAATATTCAAGGAAAGTGATAACGGAATAGTGCCGCGAAAAATCAATCGACTTAGATCATTAGAAAATTAGTTGAAACATTTTGTCGGTGGAACGAATCGTTGACACTTGATGTTTATATAAAAATAATTTCACCGTGTGTAAAAAAAATGGAACAAAATTTGAAAATCAGCTCACCAGGTGTTTTCATCTTGTAGTGCCATTTTGGTAAACGTCACGCTTATATCGTAATGTGCGGAATCACCAATTTCAATATATGTTACAATTTTCTACAGCACAATAAATTTTTTTGGTTATTTAGCATTCTTTGTCTTGTTTCATAACTTTCATCACATTTCTCACGGCACGCGTTTCCTTTGAAATTCAACGATCTATAGATAGCATAGACAAAACTTCGCTCCTGTTGACAGACCGTTGCCATCTTTCAGATAAAATTCTCGCATAGGTGTCAAGAAGACGCGCGAATATCAAATGGTAATTTTCCATGCACTAAAACAATGCGCTAGTAAACACGAAAGTATTTAAACTGGGATCAAGTAAATTTACTTGTAACAGAGAGAAAGTTTATTTATTTAATTATTAATCGATATCACGCACAAAAGCATTTTTTCTCTTAATTTATAATAAAACAATAACACAAAAAAATATTTTCTATATTTCTCTAGCTCTTTACGCTTTATGTAATAAAGCAAATTTTCAACCAACTAAAAGATCTGTTACATTTAGCAATTGTTTGTATGCAAACTTATATCATCGCTTTAATTCCCTTTGCACGATGATATGGAAAATATTCTGTGAAAATATGTTTTTATATGGAATATATCACAAAATATGATTATTCTAAATTTGATTTTATTTATACTATTTTTTCGAATCCGCACGTAATAATCCGCATAATTACATTTGGGATGAGTAAAATAATTTAAGAACAAAATAAAAACTTTTTACATTGCATATAATTTTGTAACATAGGTAGTATACCTATTACAAAATAGCCATACGAGGGTCTTGTGATCATCGATAAGATTAAGCGCTAAGTTCAAGCAGCGGTGAAAATGCGTACTAAACAACTCACTTCGAGGATTCGTCTGCAAATGTCCATGGTGTTCTTACCGCATGGTTTCTCGACTTTACATTAGTTTTCACTGTCAGTTTTGGTTCCGGTGAGAGTAAGCGAAGAACGTGGAATAAACGTGAATCCGTGACACTTCGAGACAGTAAAGAATTCGTGAAAAATGACCGGGGCAAGTGGCGCGAGCAGCGTGACCGGTAGTCCGCTACCAAAATGGCAACTTGCTTTGGCTGTTGCAGCGCCGGTCGCCTTAGGTTTTGGTTACATGTATTATAAGAACAGCAGCAAACCATCTCCAAAGCCTGGTCGTGGTAAATCGAAGAACAGCTCGAAGGAAAATGGTGCGTCAAGCGCCGATAAACAAATTTCAATTGATAGCGATTATCCACCGAAAAAAATTGCGTCTGAAACAGAGGTTAGTAATATTTTTCATTAGCAATGTATATTTGAATTTCTAGTCGAATTTTTCGCATCAACTGTACAAGCTGCTATATCGTTGTCACGCACATTTTAGATATTTTCAAGTTGGATGTATAATTCCTCTTTATTTTTGAACCATTAAGTCACTAATAATGGGTACTAAAAGTAGAGCAGCTATACTGTTGTTTACATTTTGTATTTTCTGTATGCTAAATGAAAATATATCCTTGCAGACTCCATTGGAAAGAGCTCAGAGATTTAAGAATGAAGGAAACGAACAGTTCAGAATAGGAAAATATGATGAAGCGATTATTCACTACAATAATGCAATTGAAACATGTCCAACAGAAAATACGGAAGATCTAGCTACTTTTTATCAGAATAGAGCAGCCGCCTATGAACAACTGGTAATAACTTTTCTGTAGTTAATAGTTCTTTTACAATAACAACAATCTACATTAATTAGGCTTTTATTATTAATACATGCGCATAGAAAGAAAAATAGTAGATATAATCAATAATTTGAATATTGCATACTTTGTAGTATAATAAGAATAAACAAATGTTGATTAAAATTTCGCATTATAATGATATTTATGTTGTAGAAAAAATATAGTGCTGTAAAAGAAGATTGTACAAAAGCTTTAGAATTAAAACCAAGATACGCAAAAGCGTTATTGCGTCGAGCAAGAGCAATGGAACAATGCGGGGAATTAGAATCTGCTGTAGAGGATGTTTCTGCTGCATGCATCTTGGAAAGATTTTCTAATCAAACAGCGCTATTAATGGCAGATAGGGTTTTAAAAGAATTAGGTAAATTGTACACCCAGTATATAATACATATTTAATGAAATTGTGTAAGACATACAGATAAATATAAATTTGAAAACTTTCTAGGTAAACAGCAAGGAATGGAATACTTAGCAAACAAGAAGTTAGTCATGCCTAGCAAATATTTCATCAAAACTTATATTATTACGTTCCATAAAGATCCTGTCTTTTTAAGACTTCACGATACTGATTATAGCAATTTATCCCCGTATGTATTTCAAAATTATCGATATTATTATTATTTTCAACTTTATAATTATCTTTTTATTTATTTATACAATATTCAGGGGTTTTGCCAAGATCTTAGAATGTGTAAAGAAACAAGAATATGATGATGTAATACCACTTTGTACTGAAGAAATCAACAGTTCTGAGTCTGATACACTGCCACACAAAATGGAAGTACTACTTTTACGAGCTACATTTTATCTTTTATTAGGGCAGCATGATGCTGCCATTGAAGACTTTGGAACTATTATAAATAGTGATACTGTTGCTAAAGCTATAAAAGTAAATGCGTTGATAAAGAGGGCTAGCTTATTTATGCAATTGGAGAATTCAGACAAGAGTTTCTGTGATTTTGAAGCGGCTGCCGAACTCGATCCTGAATGTGGTGATATTTATCATCATAGAGCACAGGTATTAATTCTAAAAATATTAAATTCGAGCTATTTGGATGATTATTGATGATTAATTAAATAATCATAATAAATGCAATAAATGAAATTGCTATTCTAATACGATAGGTGAATTTACTTATGGAAAAAATAGATGAAGCCAGAGAAGATTTCAGAAAGGCTGTTGAGTTTAATCCTAACTTTGGAGTGGCATACGTGCAAAAGTGCTATGCAGATTATCGTTACGGTTTAATGAGAGACAATCCGGAGGTAATGGCGGAAGCCATGGAAAACTTCGAGGAAGCCTTTGAAAAATTCCCAGACTGTCCTGAATGTTACACTCTGTATGCACAGGTATAAATGAGTATTAGTATATAACACTTAAAGTATTATGTTTCTTATATATAAATTAATCATGTTAATTTGTCGCATAGATGCTAACAGAAAGGCACAAATTCGAGGAAGCAGATACTTATTTCGCTAAGGCAATTGAAAAAGATCCAAATAACGCTACTGTATATGTACATAGAGGTTTACTACAGTTACAGTGGAATGGCGATGTTGATAAAGCTATAGAGTACATTAATAAAGCTTTGGAAATGGACGATAAGTGTGAATACGGGTACGAAACCCTGGGAACGATCGAAGTTCAAAGGTAAATTGATATTTTTAAATGTGTATTCCTTTTTTTCGTATATCATTTTAAAATGAACTCTAACCTTTTAACAGAGGGAACGTAGCGGAAGCGATAAAACTATTTGACAAAGCCTTAGCAGTAGGTCGTTCGGCTATGGAAGTTATGCATATTTTCAGTTTGAGAAACGCCGCGAAAACGCAGCTTACGTTGCAAAAGAGACTAGGTTCAGACATAATGATGATTCACCAGAATGCTTCATAAGATTTTTTTTATAATCTACATTGATTGAAATCGAAATTTCAAATAAAGCGAAAAGAAATACACGTGGTTACCTACAAACTAAAGAACGATGTTTCATATTTACAACATTTGTACAAGACTTTGAAATAGATAAAAGTTGGTAGCATGGTCACTAATTGCTTTTGCAAGTATACGCGTATATATTTGTTACTTACTCAACTGGTAAAACTTAGCTCAACTTCTAAGGAAGAACTTTCAAATGCGTAGCAAAAAAACAGATTGAGCATCATTATTTTTTTGGTTACTTTATTTTAATATTTTTTTTCGACAGTTTCTACGACTAAGATTTTTGAATCTGCATTTACCATATAATATTTAATTTTTTCTTGTTAGATCTAAGATATTCTATAGAAACGGGACTGCAATTATTGATTATTTAAATTTTTTTAAAGAAATATTTATGTCACGTTTTGTCATGTTTAAACGTTTAAATCGTCTGAATACTTGAAAATTTTTTGTTATATTTTGGGGAAATATATTTTGTACTTGAATGTTGTCAATTGAAATTAATTAAAAAATACATATGATTTAATGATAATTTGTAATAGTTTACTGATGATTGTAATCGTGAGGCCTTAAAACTGTATTTTATTTTACATTGTATATAAAGATTAAAAAACATTTTTAATCATATCCTGTAAAATTCGTATGTGAAAATATTAATGTTGTGTTACATTATTTTCCTAGTTAGTTTTTTATTTTATTTTAACATAATTCGATTTCTGATAACGTCATGTTATTATTTCATAATTAAAGGTTCTTTTACAACTTACAAACAGGAAAAGAATGTTCTATTTCCTGAGAATAATATATCAAAATAACATTCATAATTAATCCATAGTAATTGGTAAATGTAATTTACATATTTGGTGCATTTAGATTAAAAAATTTTCATATGAAAGAAATTTAGTATACAATATACATACATATGTATTGTTTCATTATGAAACAATAAGGTAACTTGATGTTTTACATTTATACCTATTTTAAACATGTGCCTTTTCAAACTTCATAAAATATCGAAGCAAGAGGGTACCTTATGATGAATGCTAATGAACTGCTAACAACCTAAAATATTAATAACTTGTTAGCACATCAGAACACTGTGTAAACAATTAATATACAGAAATGAGTAAATTATTAGACTTAATTATTATTTATTATTGTTTTAATTTAATTTAAATTAGAAATTTATGAAAAAATTTCTGTTCGTTTTGTCTAACAATTTGCATACTTTTGTATAAATATTGCGATTCGAGCTGAAAAATGTTTGAAGAAATATGTCTTCAAATTTTCTTAATACAGAAAAATTTTGTGGGTGTCATCCCAAATGTAAAAAGCAAAAGTTATGCATGTGTGTAAATCTTTTAATATGAAAGAAAAAATATTCGTATAAACTGCCGTTGTTTTAGAGATGAGGACATATTCCCTTAAAAAAGATTAGCTTTTTAGCCCTCGTTTATAGACTATTAAAATACCTCACCTGAATTAGCAATAAAATCAATGTAAGTGTTGATTCTTTCATTGGGCCAATTTTAACCAGCACAAAATTAATTAGTGTGAAATTATTGCAAACAACAACACCATTTTTGTCTTCTTGCCATCTTATTATATTTAGTTTCCTAAATATCCATGTTGAGAGTTTACCTAACAGAGAGAATAGTATCTCTAGTTTCAAACAAATTAATATACAGCAAAATATGCTTTCTTACCGATAATGCCAATTTCATTTTTATTAAAGATAGTGGTACTGATTTCTAATTTATCCGTTTCTTTATTGTACCTGTAAATAAATATGTACGTAATAGTTTTTAAAAATAGTTATAATAGAAACTTATATCTGTATATTACAATTATCGAATATAAGACTTACTTTGGTAGCCTGTGTCTAGGACACGGTATAAAATGAAATAATTGTGGTACACTATAAAGAAAATTGATTATTTGTGGAATAAAAAATAGTAAAGTCGTTTTACTGAAATGTCCAATAATACCAACAACGGCAAAAGTCATTCCAGATAAATAGCAAAAGGTGTCACCCACAAATACTTCTGCTGGGTACCTTGAACAGAAGAAGAGTTTAGTAATCAATTTTATTTAACTATAACTAATTACTGTGAAATTGGAAATGTATTGTAACTTTAATATTAAAACAACTAAAAAAATATATTATAAATTAAGAAAACAATTGTATCAATTAATTCCATAAGAAAAAGTGATGTTTTTAATGAAAATAAATTTTTTTACGAGGTAAGTATGTGTATAATTTTGTAACAACTGTATTACTTATAGTTATTTCTTTTAATTTTGTTATACTTTAATACCGATTAAAAGAAAAAAATTTTTTTAAATCATATTATATATTTAAAGAAATGCATTAGAGAATTGTAATATTTTAAAACATTCGAAATCGATCTAATAATTATTTTACTAATTTAAACTGTACTGATGCCTGTTAAAAAAACAATACAAATCAAACAATGAAGTAGCTAAAGTAAATTATACAAATTGCAAGTTTGCAGCTTTTCTAATACAAATTTGATTACATCTGGTATTTTCTACATTTATATTAACATTCATATAGCTAACTTCCATTTATTATTAATATTTCTTCCTCATAATTAATTGTTTTCTATTTCGACACGCGTGCGCCTTGAGAGAAGTTGCGATCGCGCCTCCTCCAGCGGCGAAGTACGGTACGAACGAAGTTGCCTAGGAGAGAACATTCGGGCGTGGTTTTTCAACTGGTTACGCTGTTCTCGTGGTGGGCGGTCCAGAACTTCGCATGGCTCTTAATGGAACGGCGGGACATTTTTGAATAACGAATTTGATTCACGTAATGGGAAGGTGAAAAATATGTTGCATTATGCCGGCAACGATTCCACAACTCGCAGAACACCGAATGTTGGCTAGGAAACTTTGATTCCGTTCATAAAAGAGGTTGTCAACGAGAGATCGAGGCCATTTAAAATTAAATGGCACGTCGAGGAGGAGTGACGTCACGATTTAAACGTCACGACGCGAAGGCATTCATATCATCGTAGCGTCAGACTATATTGTGAGTTTCTATATCAATTATGTACACACACCTTGTATATGAAGCATCGTTGAAAACTCTTCACCGGTTAACGCTTGAAATTTATCAACACAAGCAAAAAGACTACACTTTTACACGTAAAACTTTGTACAGCTGTAAATTTCTTAAATATGCATATACAAAACGTCATTTTGTTCTTTTCATATTCTGAAAATGATTTTTGAGCATTAGTTACTGTTCAGGCTAATTGCGACTGTTTGCTTAATACGAAAGTGAAAAAAAAAACGTGAACACCAATTTGCTATACAATGTATCATCAACAAGTTCAAACTTGGTTTCATAGACATACGCTTATATTGATCATACGCATACTTTTGGGTGGATCCCTTTGACAACGAAAATGTTATGATCAAAAATAATTTTCTTACACGAAATAAAATGAACAATTAATAAACTAAAGCAAAGAGTAGTGCCATGCAGCCCCGCCTAGATGGGAAACTGGTCTTACTATATACACTGTTAGTCTTGCAAGTTTTGATTGTTATGATTTACGTTGCTACAACTCCACCGTCTGAATTGAACGTATCTACAACTCACACTTCTGTTACATTTATAAAATTTGAAGAACCACAGGTAAGATTCACTCACTTAAAAGGTACTACTTATTACTTCGTAGTTATTACTATAAAAGATTCAGGTACATAATGAAAATTGCAGAAACCAAAAATTGAACGAGCTTCCAATAAAAAGTTTCCCATCTACCAGACAATCAATACAGAGATAGTGCTAAATGATGTCAAAACGTTCACTTTGTTTGAAGTATACAATCATACCACTTGTTGGAAACATGGAGTGGACGATCAAAAAATGCGAAATAATGACGATCACCAAAAATGTATTTGTATTCACGGGTGGCACGGTTCAGACTGTGGTCAGCCGGAAGTTGTCTGGAGAGCGATCATGGCTTCGAAACAGAACGTTAAACTAAAGCAACGTAAAACAGCTAGGCGTATAATTCATACATTTTTTCTACACGAGTATAACTCGGCGGTTGCCGAGGTGATAGTAGAGGAACTGTACAACGTAGTGGATCTTTTCGTAATCTGTGATTTCAGTAACGCGGAGGATAATTTTCACCATAAGCTACTTAAGGGTTTATTGCAACAGAGACAGAGGAAAATTTTATATATTAATATAGCCGCGAAGATGCACAAACCGTCGAGAATAGTGTCCAAATACGTATGGGACAAACTGAAGACTGTAATACGTGATTTAAGGGACGATGATATTTATATTACGACTGAACCAGAACAAATATTAAATTCCAGGGCATTAATGTTCCTCAAGGTGTACAATGGATGGCCACAGCCTATTGGTTTTAGATTAAGGTGGTCCGTTTACGGATTTTTCTGGCAGCATCCGCTTAAGACAACGATTACAGTCGGCGCGTGTACGATCGGATTAATGCGTGAGGTCTATCAATCAAATTCTATCATGTTAGAACAATTGGAAGGGGATTTGAGCGAAAGAGATAGCCTGGGCCTAGTTATCGGGGATTTGAATCATTATGGTGGGTGGTATTGTTATCTGTGTCAAGCGCCCGCAAATATTGTAACGAGTTTACACAATAAAGTTAAATCCAAAGAGATTCGAATAGAGAAGACTATCGACGTACCGTTTATAGAAGATCTAATAGGTAGTGGACTATGGTTAGATGGGAAAACTAATCTTCTAAGAGTATCTAAATCTCGGGACCTTTATTTCGCGCCTGAAACAATACTTAATAATACATGGAAATACGACTGGCTGGTAGAAAATTTTTACGCTAAACTAGACTATTATTGACACATATTGGTCACACCTGACTGTGATATTAACTCATACTCAATATTCAATGTAAACTAATACGATACTGTACTGAATTTATATACCAAAATAATATGTTGAATGAATTGTGAATGTTAAATGATTTATATATATATATATATATATATATATACATACATATATACATACATATAACTTATAAAGAAACCAGTTATAATTGTTTTTTTCTTAATCGAATATATATCATTTCATATACTAACGAACAAATTTATTTTCATGTATTCATTTATCTCTGTTTATCACTTACCAATTAAACTTCAACAAGCCCAATGATGTAGCTATATATGGAAGCATGAAGTACAGTGAGAATTGATGTGCCTTCCAAAGATCACCTGATAACTCTATTATATTAAACAGAAGGATGCTCGCTGAAATTACTAAACTTTGTCCAACTTCCAAGCCGTTTATACCAGCCAATATGTTTATGGCATTTGTACAAAACACGGCTAGCATTCCCATGTATAAATAATAAAATATCCATAGATCCACAGAGAAACCAAACCATGGTCTTAATGGCTTTGGCACAATGATTAACGTGGAATTAAAATTAATATAGTATACCATTAAAAGTGGCAAGGAAGCAATAGTTGGTAATAGTAATTTGTGCCGCCAACGAAGGTCCAACACGTCGTCGGCAAAACCCAAAAGTAACATACAACAAATTGAAAGCAGAGCCGCCAAAAACTCCATGAACTGTAATTAAAATTTGATCTATTATTTCTCATTTTTTCAAAATTCTATTGTATGCTTATGTAACCTTTTCAAAACTGACAGAGGATGATACATTTCAAGTACTGATTATTTTAACATTTTCTCATTCTTCTCTTGAAAAGGTTAACATAAATACATCGTTTCTCATATAACCTGTGAGTGGTCAAAAGTATTTGCATACCTCACTATGAGGGAAGTTTATGTCATCGAATATATAATTTGTGAAAGGTATAGGAATAAACAAAAAGAGTGTTATAAGGAAAACGCATCCAGTAACAACACCCAAAGCTTCAGGCCTGTAAAGGAAATTGGAATGTGCGGATTACCTGTATCCAAACTAACGTCAGCAAGAAGAAAAGACAAAGCAAATTATTAGATAGCTTCGTAAAAACTCACACTTTTCCACTATTACTTTTATTCATATCGATACCGTATAGGTTAGCTTTGATAAACATATCCTTTATTTTCGGTATTAAACGTACGGTTAAAAAGTAGGCAATGATCGACATCGCAAAATTAATTAAAATTGGAAACATAAATTTCCAAGTGTTCTCACTGTACTTCACGTGCAACATTTTTTAGTACATACAAAAGTACAAAATGAATTATAGACGAGATAACTTGATGTGACCGATTATTAAATTACCAGTTATGTATCGTTCTTTCGTGTAGATAATATAAATACAATGAAGCCTCTTTTGAAATAGTAAGCAAAAATATCATATTTTCTAACGTGCACATCTTTTTGATTAATCTAAACTATGAATGCAATAGACATGTTAACCAAGTATCAGGATATCCAGTCAATGCGTTCGCGAGAATATACATTAGTCGCCACAGTCAATTATTACACTAATGATTTTACTTGTAGCGCCATCTTTGTAAAAAGTGTCCAAACTGGTCGATAGCGAAGAAAATTAGAAATGTAGTTTCAGTCATACTTAATATAACACAACGTATAACCAGTCAATTAAGACAAATAATTACGTCCGTAGAGTAAGGTAATTATCTCAGTAAATGCGCAGAGTGGTAAATAAAGAATGTCCAAAACAGAAATACCATCGTGTTGTTAGCGCCTGCGCGATAAATTTCTTTGTTCCTCCTTATCACGTGGGGTAATATCGCCAAGTGTATTACCGACTCGTGTATTGCACTTCAAACAATACTTCACTTCGCTGTCGATAACGATGTGCGACCAGTTTGAGCGCTTTGTGAGAAGATGGAGCCACGGGTAACATCAAAAATATTTTAGAAGGTAGTGTAGCAGCGACTGTGTGATAATTAATCTGTGTAAGTTCTCGCATACACAGTTTATCTTGAGTGGACGACTTTGTACGCAGTGGCCGAAAAAAAAGTATTTACTTGCTTGCAAATTTCTATGTTATGTCAAGAATATTCACATATTTTAAATATACATTTTAATCGAAAACATGATTTTATTATCAATTTTTGTGGCGTAGACTAGATGTTGGCGTTGCTCCAAAAAATAATCTCGAATGAAGTTCATCGTTCGTGGTACATGAATACTTTTTTCATCCATTGTATTGTATTACCATACGTATTTAGGTAGGGGAAAAAATCGGTTGTAAAAAATTGCTTCATTTCATGAAAGTTTGAGAACGTTATATTACACACCATACAGACGGAACATTTGTATTTATTTCATTTCATTCTATTTTGTAACATTTACATTTGATCTTTTTTAATATTTCATATTAAATATAATTAGTCTTATTGAAAATTCCTACAGAATTGTATGGGATTGTAATTGTAAATACTTAAAGTTTAAGAACTGAACTTTATTTCGATTGTTTTCTATGAAAACCTTTTTAGATCAATTTTTATATATTTATTAAACATTGTTGTGTTAAATATATTATATGCGTTTCATTCAAATACAATTGAGGTAACGTATTACATTTAATGACATACTTTTAAGACAGTTGTTATTCAAATGTTACTTCATTTCTTTTTTATTTTCAATTCTAAAGCACATTGTGAATTATATTTTTTAATATTAACTGAAAAGTTTAAAACGGTACTTTTCTCGATCAATTTTTGGTACTTCCTAACCTCAAACTGTCAAATGCAAAGTATATTTTTCTGTTTAATAAAAAGTAACGTGAAATTGGCACTGATATAAAAAAAAAATTCGTATTATTATCTATTGATCAAATTCATATGTGTATCGTAAGTGTATATAAATTTGTTATTAAAGTTTCTACTACACACTCAATATAAATTTTAATAAATTGTGCGGATAAATTTTTAATAGATCCTATTAAATTTTGTATGTTTCAGTGATAACAGGAACTGGTTGTTAAATTTGTTTGCCATTGATCATTTGATTTGCATAGATGGACAGTGAGAAGCAAAAAGATGAGATCATTGCTTTGGAAAGTATTTACAATACAGAAGAATTTTCCTATCGTAAAGATAACGATTCCTATCAATGTACTTTCAATGTATTCCTAAATCTGCCTGTCAATTACTATGTGATTTACAAGGATTGTAACCATGCGGATGAACCGGAGCAAAAAGTTAAAATATTACATTTACCGCCATTAAAGCTTCATGTTTTTTTGCCAGAAAATTATCCTTCTGAATTTCCACCTAAATTTACTTTGTATTCATCTTGGTTACACTTGTCGTTACTAACTAAACTGTGTAAAAAGCTGGACAACCTTTGGGAAGAAAATAAAGGACAAGAAATTTTGTTCATATGGGTTGCCTTTTTGCAAGACGAGACTTTGGAGTTTTTGAATATACAAGAGAGACTTAACATGAGTCGTGCATACACACGCTATATAGAAGCTATAGAGAAAGCTCGCAGTATTCAACAAAATAAAATAGATAATGTAGGTAAAGAATATGATGCTGATGGTGCAAGGAACAAAGTAAAGGGTGATGTCAATGCTAAGCGCGCAAGTAAAACTCATTTAGTACATAAACGTCATGATAAGAGAGCTATTCTAGATTGCCCTATAGGCAGAAATCCCATTCAAGCATTAATTGACTACAATGAAAAACGTAATCAAATTGAATTCAAGAAAAACTTTTACACTTGTAAGATTTGTTTCATGGACAAATTAGGAGAGCATTGTACACAATTTCTGCCTTGTGAACATGTATTTTGTAAAGATTGCATAGCTGGTTACTTGGAAGTAAGAATTAAGGATGGAAATGTGCAAAATATTTGTTGTCCCGAGGCAAAGTGTACTTCTGAAGCAACCCCTGCACAAGTATGTTTCTCATTTTTTTTATTTTAAAAGCATACTTATTTGAAAATTTTCAAAAAAGAATTTAGCATATATTTTTACACATTTTTCCCAAACTAAGATCTTGCTAATGTTTTCAGATAAAAGACCTCGTAAGTTTGGAGTTATTTGCAAAATATGACTCTATATTATTGAGTGCTACGTTAGACACACTGGGTGATATAGTGTATTGTCCAAGACGTAATTGCCAATATCCAGTTAGTCGTGAGCCAAATGAAGAAATGGCAACTTGCCCAATATGTCAATATGCATTTTGCGTCTATTGCAAAATGGTATATCATGGTATCGAACCATGCAAAGTTTATTCCGGTATATCTTTCTATATATTAATATTTAATCTCATTACTGAGATTTTGTGCATAATAATTTACAAACTAATACTATTAGTACATTCAGCAATATTATTAAAGGATTTTAGATATTTTAATAATTTATCTAAGTTAAGTAACAGCGTCGTGTTCTGTTAATATAAAAAATTGTATTGCAGCTGAAATACATAAAATAGTATCTGAATACCAAGAAGCCTCTGATGATAAGAAATTACAAATGGAGCAACGCTATGGTAAAAAGCAACTTCAAACTTTGGTAGACAATGCTATGTCTGAGAATTGGATTAAAAGTAATAGTCAAAAGTGTCCTAAATGTCAAGCTGCCATTGAGGTACATATAAGAATTACTTCTATTTTTATGCTGTCCATGTTGATTCATAAACTTAACATGTAGAGTAGTGAAAAATTTCAAAGTCATATATCTTACTTTTAATATAATACTATTAAAGTCTTTAGCTTTCATTTGGTTTAAAAGTATAATCAAGTATCTTCAGTTTCTAAACAGATATTTTTGGTCAAATAGAGCAACCTCTATACGCGATGTATTAATTTTACAGAAATCGGATGGCTGCAACAAAATGGTGTGTCGACGTTGTAATACATATTTCTGTTGGTTGTGTAATACCATTCTTGATCGTGATAGACCGTATGAGCATTTCCAAAATATGACTTCCAAGTGTTTTAACATGTTGTATTATGGGATGTCAATTGAAGAGGAGGACCCAATGCCAATTGATGCTGAAGATTTCGATGATAATGACCTATTTAGATTGTTTGGTATTGAGTTGCATTACATAAATTACGAGTCAGAAGACGATGACTTTTACGATGTGTGAATAGAATATTAAATTAAAAATAAATTATAAGCACGTTCGAAATCAATAACTATTGTTGCTTTATACGCGAACGTGTTTTAATTTGAATTTAAGAGGTGCAAAAACAATCTTAATTTGAATTTTTTTTGTTTCGCGTTATTTATGCATGTATTCGTGACTGTACAAAGAAACGTACAGCAATTTGTATATTTTAATCAATTTATTGTACAAATATGAATCGAATTGAGAATAATTTTCTTATAATTTTATAAACAAAATTTTGTATAAAGCATGATCGAATAGTATACTGAAATAGCATTTTGTATTCTCGCGGGGAAAAGTGTTACAATCATTGTAAACAATACATATACAGAATATAGCAATAAAAAAATTATTTAATACAAAAGGTTTTAGGTTTTTAAATTTAAAGACATTTGCTCATTGCTGATGATAATTATTTAATACAAAAGGTTTCAGGTTTTTGAATTTAAAGACATTTGTTCATTGCTGATGACAAGTCGCCTCTTTATTACCAAAAAGAAAAAAAGATATCAAAAAACAGTCATAGTCAAAAAACAGTCATCGCACTATTTAGTATTCCTCGGCGCCCTCTCCTTCGCCCTCAGCGGAATCCATGCCTACTTCCTCGTAATCCTTCTCAAGCGCCGCAAGATCCTCACGTGCCTCAGAGAATTCACCCTCCTCCATACCTTCGCCGACGTACCAGTGGACGAACGCTCGTTTCGCGTACATCAGGTCGAATTTATGGTCAAGACGGGCCCAGGCTTCAGCAATAGCGGTCGTATTGGACAACATGCATACGGCACGTTGCACCTTGGCAAGATCACCACCAGGGACCACGGTCGGGGGCTGGTAGTTGATGCCAACTTTGAACCCAGTCGGGCACCAATCAACAAATTGAATGGTACGTTTCGTTTTAATGGTAGCGATTGCCGCGTTCACGTCTTTGGGCACAACATCACCTCTGTACAACATGCAGCAGGCCATGTACTTTCCGTGGCGCGGATCGCATTTCACCATCTGGTTGGCTGGCTCGAAGCAAGCGTTCGTAATCTCTGATACAGAGAGTTGTTCGTGGTATGCCTTCTCTGCGGAAATGACTGGCGCATACGTTACCAAGGGGAAGTGAATCCTAGGGTATGGTACCAAGTTAGTTTGGAATTCGGTCAAATCTACGTTCAATGCACCGTCGAATCGCAGAGAAGCTGTAATGGAGGATACGATTTGGCCGATCAGTCGATTTAGGTTAGTGTATGTAGGTCTCTCGATGTCCAAGTTACGGCGGCAAATATCGTAAATGGCCTCGTTGTCGACCATAAATGCACAGTCGGAATGTTCAAGGGTGGTATGCGTGGTGAGAATTGAATTGTATGGTTCGACGACAGCAGTGGATACTTGTGGAGCAGGGTAAATGGCGAATTCTAGTTTCGATTTTTTGCCATAGTCGACAGAGAGGCGTTCCATCAAAAGGGAGGTAAATCCAGAACCAGTACCACCACCAAATGAGTGGAAGATGAGGAAACCTTGAAGACCGGTACATTGGTCAGCCAATTTACGGATTCTGTCCAATACAAGGTCTACGATTTCTTTTCCAATCGTGTAGTGACCACGTGCATAGTTGTTTGCAGCATCTTCCTTGCCTGTGATCAATTGTTCAGGATGGAACAGTTGACGGTAGGTACCAGTGCGTACTTCATCTGAAGAAGGAGAAATCCTTTTAGTATTATAATATTGATACTCGAGGTCCGATGTAAATATTATAGTGCCAATCCAAGGTAAATTAGGTACATATATTAAGAAATACTAACCAACTACTGTAGGTTCCAAGTCGATGAAAACTGCTCTAGGTACATGTTTTCCTGCACCAGTTTCACTAAAGAAGGTGTTGAAACTGTCATCACCCCCACCAATAGTTTTATCGGATGGCATCTGGCCATCAGGCTGGATGCCATGTTCCAGACAATACAATTCCCAGCAAGCATTACCAATCTGGACACCAGCTTGTCCAACATGGACTGAGATACATTCACGCTAAAATGAAAATAAACATATTAATTAAAAAAATTTGCAACATTAACAAGATACAAATTTTTTTGTTTTAACTAACTACTTAATAATATAATATCTTCACATTTAATTATTATCCAATAACAATAATAGTAATGAATATCGATTTTAACACATTATTGGACAAAGTTCAATGAACTACTTACACATAAAAAATGAATTATAATTAGGATTATTTTAAAAATAATAAAACAAATTTTTAAAGCATAAACAATTTTCGTTTATATCTAAGATATCATGTGAATAACAGTTATTATAGGAAAGTAAAGCGTTGAAAAGTAAGTTAATGAATAGTGAAGCCGGAAGCCGGCCGGTATTTAACCGTTACAAAATGGCTGCCTCCTGCCCAGCAACAAAGCACGTTCTTTCAACTTTTCATTGATAACTCCTGAAATACGACAAAAATTGGGACTTACCATTTTGAAGTGTAAAGTGGGCCTTCAAATTTATTGAAAAAGGAATGAAAACGGACGTAGGACGTCGACAGTTGGCTAAAGCAAGTAATGGAGCTTTCGCTAACAACTACGGCAACCTCGCCCAAACTGCATCACCATCTACTGGAACGGCTATTTATACCTTCGGTGGGTGACTCCGTCAGCACACTCTGATTGGTCACCGATGGCCTCATTCCCTTTCGTGATTGGTCTTTTTTCGACCGCAGTACCCACGACGACTGAACACACGGTCCTTATACGGAAAATATAGTCCCAGTATTAACGATATAATCGCTTGTATCATTGACATTAGCGGCAATGTATTCGAATGGCATATTGCACTAAATTGGCAATGGATGGTATTAATTTTCGATTGAAATATTTGGACAAAATTTGAAAAAATGAGGTTGATTTTTATGCAAAAATGTAGTAAGAACGCTCGACAGTTTCTTCCATATTTGGATTGTGCATTGTGATTGGTGACTCATGTAATTCATGTGTTCCCCTTGCAATGAAATATAATCCAACATTTTGATCATAAAATAACTTAAATATGAAGATATGATGTAAAGATTTTCCTTAGAAGGTACGAGGATATAATGCAAAGATTTTCCATTATTCTTTTTGTCTTTCTGTCTTATATTTATTAGTGAATTAATAATTACAAAATAATATAAAATAAATATCTGTACAAATAATACATACAATAAACCACTTGTATATTTATTGATTTTTTTGAAAATAATTTCATTTACATGTTAATACAGATCAATAGTATAATCTGGAAAATAATTTTTTACTGGAAATTTTAAAAATTTTTTATTAACATATTTTTTACTATTATAGATATATAATTAAATATGTTATATATTATTGCATCAACATTTTGATGTTATAGTTTATTAAACTCAGTTAATTATCATTATTTGATTTTAATGCTAAGGTAAATTTTGTTGTTTCTTCTATCAAAGTATAACATATAAATTTAAGAAATAAAAAACCGATCAATTCAGTATGGTACATGGGGTTGTGTAATATTTGGATTAAGTACGCCCATATTTGGTATTGATCTTGTCTCCGTATACCGGGTGTCCTAGAAACGTGATTGTAATCGAAATTTTTTGAAAAGGCATTACGGTTACTGTAAATGAAATTTTATCATCAAAATTATAATCTTTTGATGTTAAAAGAATTGAAAATTCAAAAATTCACAAAATTTTGTATATTAATAAGCGTTATTGCTCTTAAATATTCTATAAATAAATATTACCAGAATCATATAATTCTATATTTACGTGAAATAATTAGAATAATTAATTTGAATAAAAATATTATGAAACTGATAAAACAATGTCCTAAGGATGTGTATGCAGTGAATCAATCTAAATGCATTCAACAATTTGTTTAATAGTAATTATTTAATTCATTCATCTCGAATAACATTTAACTATAAGATAAGTAGCATTAAATTGCAGTAAGGAATGCATCTGAGAATGGCTCGTAAACTTCGGCAGATTGATTAAGTATACGATGAATTGTAGTTGATCTACTTCCTGTCCATAAGCACAAACCGTATCCGCTCTCTACTCTTGATTCTGCGATCTCACTTTACTGCGGTTTCTGACCTCTATAAGGCTTTTTATTTTTCAGACTTGTGACATTTTTAATCATAAAGTTATGAGACTAACGCAATTAGAATAATAATGAAATAATTTACATGAAATAAGATATATATATATATATAAGATAAGTATAGTGGACAGCCATTAATTGCATCCTATTCTATACATATTTTACTTTACTTCAAGAAGCGGTATAAATATTCCCCACATGTCACAGTTAAGGGAAAGGGCTTTGTATTACGCGAGTAGTAGTTCTACGATAAACATCTGCTCACAGGGCATGCATTTTAATGGTTTTAACATAAAGGAATAAAAGTTCTTAGAAGTTATGTGATTGAATTTACCATTTAATCATTTGTCGTTACATTTGTTGTTACGTTATCATATCAATATTAATCGAGATATTTCTTAGTTTCAAAGAGAATTAATCATTTATAGTGATTACGTGTATTAACGTTTTCAATACAAACAAATAAACACTGATTATCAAAATAATTATCTATCTTTTATTACATATATGTAATTATAGATGAAATAAAACACAGACTTAAAGTCTAATACATTTTTGTGTCAAACAATTTGGAGGTCTGGAATCTTCTTATCATTTTTTGATTGCTATCGATGTTACCGATGGAAAATAGAAGAAGTAAATCTACCACTTTATATTCTAAATTTCTAGGTGGCGCTTTTCCTGCTATTTACGCGTTGCTAAGCAACGTCCTTTGATGTAAACATT
Source organism: Xylocopa violacea (assembly GCA_963969225.1). Taxonomy (NCBI): domain Eukaryota; kingdom Metazoa; phylum Arthropoda; class Insecta; order Hymenoptera; family Apidae; genus Xylocopa; species Xylocopa violacea. The sequence goes on along the minus strand of CAXAJV010000005.1, from coordinate 35,980,635 downwards.
AAACAATGTAAAAGACTGAACTAATAAATGTATGCCTGTTGTATTGACATTTTTGTGAAAAGGGAGAAAAGATTTGTATTATTTTATTAAGAAAACACTGTTTTAAATTAATATACCATTAATATGTTCAATGATGAGGATATCGATTTTGTGAAGGGATATGCACATGTAGAAGAAAAGAAAGAAGAAGATCTAAGTCTTTGTTACACATATCCTATTATAAACAAAGTGTCAGAAATTAATGTTCTTACTAATGATACTAAAAATGTACGAAAATTAAGTCAAGATGCTACATTAGCCGAAGATGGATTATATGTGTCCGACAATCCATTTATTTATAGCAATGTCAATCTCTCTCAGTTTAATAACATGAAATTTTTAGAATATGAATCGAAACGCAAGTTCTCTGGTAAATTACTGGAGATTGTAATTCGTGAAGTAAAGATCAATACGTTTAATGATCAATCAGATCCAATACAAATTACATCTATTTACTTGTTATTTAAACGAAAAGTTATATGCAAAGCAAAGAGTCCATTCAATAGAAAATTGCATAAATTATTAATCAAAACTTCTGAATGTAATAATCTTTCCATACAAGTATGTGCAAAAAGTGGCCAGTCCAGTATATTACCATTGCCATTACCAAAGCGTAATGTTGAGAACAATAAAGTAGAAATAGATTTTGCGATAGGCAACAATTTTGGTAAAATATATGCTGGAACAGTAACATGTACAGTTACATTAAGTAATTATGGAGAAGACAAACAGGAGTCATATATGACTCATCTTTATAAATTAACTAATGATCCAAATGATCCACAAAACAGTCTATCTTTATTTAGGCCTCCTAAAAGCATTCATAAGAAACAAGTAAAGTATTTTTTACTACAAGATCCAGCATTAATTTTTTCTACAGATTCAGAATTTGCCCCTAAGAAAGTCGAAACAGAAGATGTAAAGACACCGGATACAGTTGTAACCGAGCAATCTGTATTTTCTCTATTTGATATTTCATTTAGAAACTTGTTCCGAATTAACCATCCTCTAGAATCACTATCTGATATACGTAAGCATCACCCTGTAGGAAAAACAATTTTGAATGTTATCGTTCTACGAGGAATAGAAATTCCAATTAGAGAAGAGTCTGCATTGGTCCAACCATTTGTAGAAGTTGAATGGGGTAATACAATTCATGCAACTCCTGTAGCAGAAGGACCGGCGCCTATATGGCAACAAACAATGCACTTTGAGTTACCAAAACAAAATGAACAGCATTGCATAAAGTTTCGTTTGTATGATCAGCATCCGATTTGGGGTTCCCAGTGGCTTGGTGAAACTAGAATTCCTCTTGAACAAAACAGAAATTATCAAGAACTTGAACGATGGATTACATTATCTCCTTTGTTTAGTCCAGTTCTGTTATTTGGATATATTCAAGCTAGTCCTGGTCGGTCGTGTACTCGAATTTACGTTTTGATTAAAATGGAAGATTCGAATACTCCTAAATCGGTTGAAAGTACTACTATAAACACATTATTAAAGGGCATTCAAAGATCTCTCATTACATCGTACAAAATTAATGGTGTGGAAAATCCAAGGGATGCTGCGAGACTAGTGATGCTTTTACCATCATTACCGAATCATTACGGACCGATTACTCCTCGTCAAGCGTTAAATATAAGGAAAGTTGATCACTATGGAAGAGCAGCTTTACTTGCAGTGTTATTGCAAGGTTTCGATTTAAAAACATATGTGTTATTAGGCAAGTACCGATTTTATGTTTGAAGCGAAAAATTGAAATTTTTTCGTAATATAAATTTAAATACAACATTAAAATTAGTTAATTAATTTTAATTACATTTAAATACAATAGGTTCTTCCCAAGTAAGTAAGTGGACATCATTTGTCTTAAGTACTAGTGAAAATGGAATATGCACCTTATGGGATGCAGAGATTGGAAATTATTATAAATTAGATGATAGCAATTGTCCATTAATGAAAGTCTCTCGTCTGATTAATTGCTCTGGTGTTAGTATATTAATGTGTTTAAAATGATACATAGTTTCATTAATATATAAATAGTTTTATATATTTATAGATATGGAAAAATCTACAAAAATCTGTTCTACCGCATAATCTTAAGTATGATGTAAAGTTAAGCAAAGAATGGCGATCAGTTGATACTGTTAATTCAGGAAAAACTGATCATACTGTTCAAGTACTTGAACTAGGTATTACAGAAGAGGAAATTAAAGAAATGAAAAGATCTGCCATGAGTATAGAACAGGCCTTAAAAGATAAGCTAGCTCATTGGCGTAGTACAGTTGGCTTGACAACTGTTTTTAATCGACATGCAACAGCCATTTTGCGAAACTTTATTTTCAAAATGGAACCTTCTTCAGAAGTACAATTGGACAAAAGAGATTTGAAACAATTATACAGAGCTTATCATGTTCATGGTTTTATTTTGAACAAGCGTGAAAGTCATATTGATGATCTAAGTGAACATTTACGTGCAACAAAAATTTATAACATTAATGGCCCAGTTGAATTTGCTGTGGTGTATTACATGCAGCCTTATGTTGGTAAAATTTCTTCTATTTGGTTGGCTGTTATAATTCTTAGAAGTCGTGACTAATTAATTTGTATATAGCATATAATATATCATTATTAAGAGAGTTAAATATGTACAATCTGAATGGACTCTTTCATTAATGTTCTGTATATAAAAAATATAAAAGAGAGAGAGAGAGAGAGAAACACAATGATTCTTATGCTAGATTAAATTTTAGTCTGATGTCAGTACATACACATATTATAGTGACAATATATAACATAATACAGTCTTATAGTGTTTATATTAATATTAATTTATTGAAGTTTGCTGTTTCAGTTAGGTATGGTGAATAAATGTTGTTGGAAATAAACGTAATGCACCTATTAGTTTTCCGCATTGCGCAGCAATGCTCCTTTTATAACAAGTGCCATATTCTTTACATGTTATGACATCAATAAAATGTATATAAACCATGCTTTAGAAATGTTTTTAAATAAACAGACACGTTACTTGATTGACAGCATTTAATTGATTTTTACAGACGATTATGATCATATATTTCGTATGTATGTACATCACGCTTGGACTCGAAACGAAATTTAGAAAAATTTTTACAACATGTATGTATTCTGTTTTCACCGACGATTTTTCATTTGTGGCATAATATCTAAATTTTCTGAAGGATCTGTGTATAAAAAAGTCTCACTGTTTTGGTACTTTTTTTGGAACTTGTAAAACTTTCTGTACGTAATTAATATGTGTATGTAAAATATTAATTGTAGAAAAATGTTCCGTATAAATGTTTATCTAACTTATCCATATATTACCAATTGACATAGTGAATCAGTTTTTGTCTTAAATTAAATTCAAACGGAATTACTGCTAGTTTGTTACGGACACATTGATCATCGAGTATAACTAACAACAAATAATTTTTAATTATTCTACAAATATCATAGCATTATATAAGAAATTAATTAAATAATAAAATCATTTACAAAAACAACATTAGGCTTGTAGTAATAAAATTCAAAAGAATTTTCTTTACAACGTTTACGATAATGGTTCACGATCGTGTTGGAGTAGCGTTTTCCTTTTGTTCAGAGAAGTCATTTGTAACATATCTGAATATCACGATATAATATTAACTAGACGTCAAATGTACGTGTGCAATAGTTGGTACGTTTTCAACGTGACCGTCATATTTGAATTCTAATCTTTGATCTATCGCGAGAAAGAACTACAGGCAGTTTTCGATACGACGATTCGTTTCGTTTTGTTTTCTTACAAGGCAGATTTTTAACCGTTGTTCACACAAAAAGATCGCTTAGTTTAAACCTATGCAACTCGTTATCGTACTTGATCACACTGGATCTGGTATAATTCGTCTACTGACGACTAAACAGCTAATGTACTCGACTAATTTGTATTTACAGTACCTTGGACCAACGATCCATCGATGGTCGTATTCTGTTGATGGGCCAGGAATAAAAAATCGCAGGCCGGTAAATTATAGTCGCATTTATGTCGATTCGTCACGGAAACATCGGGCTTTTCCCATTAAACCCAATTTTTCAGCAACTGTTTACTAAATTGTGCATGGCTCGTAAAGAACGAAACGACAGGGGTATAAGAAGTAAAAATACTAGCCGAATACGTTTCGGTTTAGGGTCACCGTTACCGATGGAACGACATTTCGGGGAGTTTCCGTCCGCTTTCGTTTTATAACCAACTATAGTTTTTAATTTGAGCGACGTTGAAATTTTAGTGAACAACTTAATAGTATTTTCTTCATTGAATCTTCTTGGCTACACCGTTCGCGTATCCATTGGCATGTCCATTCTTCATTTTTCCATTGCACACGGCTCCATCGATTGCTTTGTTGGCAGCTTTCATTCTTTCTAATTGTCTTTCCGCGTATGCTTGTTTACCCTAGACAATTAATGTTTTACGTCAGTTAAATACATTCTATATCTATAAACACATTTAATATTTTCTTTTAAAATAATTTGTCTGGTTGATAACTTAAAAATAGCATATTTTAATGTTAAAACACAAAAATGGAGATGTAGTGCTCTAAGCAGTTTAGGTTTTATATATGTATGTATATGTGTATGTGTGTATTTTTTACGTTACCTTGGCAATGTACGCTTTGGCGTAAAAGTTTCCGAATAGAACGATGAAAGAGATCATGTAAATGACCAGAGCATACTGCATCCAGAGTGGGAAATCGCATCCCGATCGAATGCCGTTGATGCCCAAGATCAAGGCAGTGGTGAACTGGATTAATTGAAGAATTGTCAAATATTTCTTCCACCAGAGGTATTTAGCTACGGATGGGCCAAGTGCTGCCAAGCCGTAGTATGAATACATGAGAACATGGATGAAGCTGTTCACCATCGCTGGTAGGAAAGCTGAAATATAAAGTTGTTACTTTTTCTCAACACGCAATTATGCTTTAATGTTCTTCGTTATATTTTAATTATCTACTCATGTGAGTCATGTATGATTTTGCAATTGCTTGGAGAGTTTGAAATCAATGAATACTTACTAGATCCGCTTGGGACCCACTTAATACCAATCCACCATAATGAAAACATGGTGGAGTGATGGTAAACATGAAGGAAGCTTAATTGATTATCCTTCTTCCGCAAGATGAAGAAGAACGTATCACAGAACTCCAAAAGTTTGCTAAAGTAGTACCACCAGACAGCATGTGCAATCTAACAATAAATAACAAGTATTAGACGAATACGATCTTCTTTATATATATACATAAAATTTTATATAATATTTTCATTATACCTGCAGTTCATCTGGTCGAGTAACGTGCCTAATTGGCTGGCATACGTAGCTATAACGTAACCTGGTGGAGGCAACGAATAACTGCAAATGTCCAACGAAGTATGAATTAAGTATCGATGGATATTAAAACCAAGCAGCGTATAGTCAATTTACATGGTGAAAGTAATATACCTGAATCGCGATGTATGCATTAAGACAGGCCATCGCGAGATTGTACGGAACGAGCGCCCACGTTAGCTTGAAGGCTTTTCGATTTCTCATGACCTTTGGCCCTGCCCATACAATGAGTAAATACAACATCGTGTATATCAAAGTAGGTTTCGGCGAATCGACCAGAAGCCACCCTCTCGTTCGTTCATCTGCAGATATATTTATTTTTCAAATTAAAAAAGAAAAATTTTATCTGATATTCTAATGTAAAGACTTACCAGCAAGGGATAGCGTCCAGAGGTAGTAATCGTAGGCGTCATTTATTAGAGTTGCTGTGGAATTGATTAAGTTCGCCATTGCCTGGAACAAAATCATGATAATCGTTTTATTAATTACTTATTGTACGTATATACTGTATACTATACTTATTGAAATCTACTTTCGGTAAAAGTAGACTAAGCGCAGACTGAAATATACATTACGATAGTCGAACAAGGTTGTATGTACGCTTATCTATTACTGTACACAATTACTACGTCAATTTTGACTTATATAATCGTTTTGGTTGTTACAGTGAAAACACTGTATGAATTGCATTCTAATAAGAGTTTGTAATTTGATCGATTTAAAATGTAAAGCTATAATTCGTTAGATACGCTATGGACACACTACGATTGCCTTCTTTGCAAATGTAAAAGTAATTTTAATTGCTAGAAACATATCTAAGAAGTTAATACTGTCAGCTGCGTTTCTTAAATTAAATTCTTCTCAAAAAATATTTTTAAATTCTAATAAAAATATAATCTCGCTTTTTCATTCAGTTTAATTCAGTTTCAAACTTGTTTTCTTCTGACAATTCGCGGTATATTCTCAACAACGATTATTTTTTATGCATTCTTTACTTAGAGCTGTAAACGAAGGCAATAGTTGAATCGTTTGTATACATGGTTGATCATTAATTGGCTAGTCGTTCATAATTTATGATTCAACTAGCCAATATTTACATTGGAGCAGCTGAATTTGAACATATATTTGTCTACAACTCTATCTGTAAAAGTAATATATATCTGTGCCACTTAATGTCTGCCTCTATATCAAATAATATTTAACAATTTATATAACATTTAAAACTCTTTAACTGTATGCGCGAAAGGCGATTCGTCAAGTGTGACGAATGGCGCCTGGAGTACCGTCACCTTTCTCTACCGCATACACTGTCGTTGAAAGGTAAGAGGATAGTTGTAATTCATATTCACAAATTTAACCATGAAATGCATCAGCATCCAATTACAGACCATTCGACAATAATAACTTTTACCACCTTTTCCCAATTATGTTACAGTTTATCCAAATAAACGAATCAAAGGAGTCGTTGGAATAAAAAGGAATCGAAGCTTTCATATTTCGATTTCGTTCGCTAACGCGATTGGTCGTCATTATCGTACACTTAACGAGCAGGTTCAACGTGCGTTATCCGGTCGTTCACTCAAAGTTGGAAACGTCATATATAACTTTCACGATATACCGAACAAAACGAATGCTATCTCTCGATCGTCTGCAGGGAAACACGTTCCGTTGGATCCTTTGAATAGCTCGATTTCGAGCGGGTTCGATGCACCGATGGTAAGGTAGGAATGTCTACTTTCATTTGCGGTCTAACTTCACCGTGAACTTGTAGCAAGTGCAAGTGCACCGCTCAGTTTGTACAGCACGTTTAACTTTCATTTCATTTTAATTGGAACCTTATAAGGCACAGATCTCGGATCAGTGAAAACATTACCATTTTACTAGTCATTTTCTATTCAATATTTTCTTAACGTGAGTCGAGGATTTTGTATTGGATACATTACTCCTACGTTCTATTATTGGGTTGGCAAGAAAGTGTTTTCGGTTTTGTAGTGTGAAATAAAACCTATTTTTTATTTACAAGGAATAAACTAACAGCTGCAAACAAGATTATGCACAACTAGCTTGTAACCAAACCTAAATGTGACTGATATCGAATGTCAAAAGAAAAAAATCATAACATCGACAGTCTTCCAAAACAACCACAACGCTATCTATCGTGTGAACCCCGAAAATATTTTCTTGCCAACCCAATAGGTTACTTTACATCCCAATCATTAGCTTCGATTGTAAAACGCGATTGTAAAAAGCGAACAATACTCATTTTCGAGTACTACGTGAAAAGAAAAATGAAAATAGCGAACCCACTGATGCGTTTGTAATTGTTTTAATGAAAAACCATGCAAATCCCTCAGGAACAATGGTTTTTCTTCGACGATTAAACCAGTGGAACGAATGGACGATGTTTCTTGTCTTTTAACCGTAAGGAAATCGTGATCGTGGTTTTTATTAATCGTACACGTTTGGTACAGTCACAATGCTGTTGATTTTCAAACAGCTGGCCTACGCGCGAATGATTTCCACGGAGAAAGTATCGATAAAGTCAATTTATAATCGCTGGAAGCTGAGTGAAATCACCTGTAGACTAGTTTCTTTGCTGTAGTAATGGGACGTGTCGTTGCACCTCACAATCGACACTTAATATAAGTCATTCATTGTATCAAACGATAAACTAATTTTCTAGGCAGAATCGAATCGCTTTACACGGTGTACATTTACCACTATTTTTTTTAGCTCAGATATTTTGATTGCTTTTTAAGTATCTTCTTAGTGTTGTCAATAGATTTTCTTATTTAATTGTGAAATTTGCATACTAATTGCAAGTAACACGATTAAGACACTTTTTTAACACTTGATTACATTTGGTCAATATAATTTTACTTAATTTTTTTATTCTCCCTTTTTTGCCACGTTTAATTAGTACCACTTTCTTAGTATTTCATTTTTAAGATTAATTTTATTTGTTATAATTATTAATATACATTTATTTTCTATTTGAAAAGTCATCAATTCTTGTCATTCACGATAAATTTCATTATTACAGGTTAACTACGAAGATTCGTTAGTGGACAACTATTTAAGATACTCGGATTGCGGTTGAGTGAGAAATTGATTTATGCTTGGCTTGCATTCTCGATTTCTCACTCATAAAGAGCAGACGTGTTATTATATGTATGTCAGATGAGTTATATTTCCGTGATACTTTCTTTTTTAGGAAATTACTGTTTGTTCCAATAATATTGCACTTGTTGAAACACAATATTCACGAATATGATCAATTATATTTTAATTATATGATTTAACTTTTTGTAATGTAATTTTAACTGGACGATATGCTTTTCACACAATGTACCTCTTATATTTTTATACTTATAGCGTCGAGGAATTTTTCATCACATAGCAGAAATGGAAAAGATTTTGTTCAGCGTTAAACATTTTAACAATTACTGATAATTACGTGACAATTGCTCTTTTATGAATTTCTTTAATTTGCCTTCTATTACGTTTTTTTTACGTAAGACTAATTCAAGCAAATTGTGAGAAAAACTTTAAAAGCTCCGTATGTTTTCTAAAAATTTTCAGATCACAAATTCTCCATAAGTCCAAGTAATTAGAATCTTATTAGAGCCCTATTTCTCGAAAGTCGTCAAATACATATTCCTCAAATCGCGAAACCAAATTCCCACTACATGGACGTTTCTCGTCAAAACTTCCCGTCTCTTACCTTGAATGTCACTGATAGTCAGAAAGCTAACGGTGGTGTTCTGGTGATCCTTCCTGTCCTCCCGTCTCGCACCAACGGCGAACTTCGAATACCGTATCGTTAAAACTCTCGTCTCTGTTACCAGGGTAGAAAATGCTCACAATTCTCGCGTACCAACGATCCCGATTTCCCTTCGATCGTCTCTGGTGCACGCAGTCGCGTCTTTCGTCAAAGTAACATGACCCGTATCGGGGACTGTTCGAGCAGCTGACACCAGCGGAGGTGCCGCCAGGGGATCGGTGGTCTCGACTCGTGGTTCACGGGAAGGAGGATCGTGATACGACGAGGTCGATCGGCAAAGTGGCAGCGCCTCGCAGTCGCTCCGTAGGTCCGCTTTATAACTTTTGGTGTCGTCCGTCGGCGATGCTCTTGCTGGTGGCAACCTCGCGTCCTCGGAGGTGGTACGATTTCATCGGCACGTGAAACGTTAAATGAGGCCAGAACCCCTCCGCTTATGGAAGGTTACGTCGATCGTGGGGATAGATCGCGCGGAATCGGTCAAAACGATCGAGACGCGTGTCCCACCCCACGCGGCGCTTTTGCCTGGTCTCGTCCACTCCCTCCTTTCGCGTTGTTCTTGAGGAGAACGAGCTAGCCACGATCGAGGGGAACCCTAGTGCGACTGTTCAGCTGCCACCACCTTTGGTTAGGATGAAACCGTGATGAGATCGGTCCGAGCAGCACTGGCTACACGACACGTTGAATCTGACCCCGATTCGAAGGTAAAGGTTGGAATGTTTGGGTGGATTTTTGGAATTGTTCGGTTCAAATGCTGTGGGAGGTTCGGTGGTCATTTAGGACAGGAGAAAGGGAAAGGGAAACGGACAGGAGAAGGTAGGACAAGTGGACGATGAAAGGAGGTTGGGTTCAAGGATGAGCTTGAGGAGTAAAGAAGCTACAATTGTTTTGGATGCTGGGTGGTCCTTTTACAAATTGAAAAGGTGTGGGATACTTGAGAACAGCTTTGAACGGTTCGTTACGTGGCTATAGAAATTATTTAATTAAGACGCTAGGGTACTACTAACGTTGCTTCTAGAAGCTAGAGATGACAAATTTTTGGATTGAGGCAGGTTCAGTTTCAAGCATAAATTCGATGAAATACGAAGACTTATGCAACAGCTTTAAACATTTGGATGCTTGGTCTTATGGAAATTCAAAATGATATGGTGTTAAATTAGGACAGATTAACTTTTAAGAATAAATTCGAATTGATGAAGTCGAGAATAGCGTTGAGTGTAAATTGAATACCGTGGTGGATTAAAAATGAAAAGACATTGAATTATAGAGCATTAGGTGTCAGAAAATACGGAAACTGCTAAATTACAACGATGTTCACACTCACGGATGCACGAAACCATTTTGACCTATAGTTTACGACTTGTTTTCTTTTCCTGGTTCCCAAAGGCTTAGGTAGGCAGAGTCAAACCGAATTAAAAATCGAAGCAATCTTTTCGCCTCTTTTCATTTCATTATCATTATTGTTTGTCTTATAGTGTCAGTTACTTCATATACACCACAAACAGTCGTAAAGGCATGCACGGAATTATTTTACGACAGCTTAAAGAAAGCTCCTGCGGACAGATGCATGGATTTAAATATGGATCCAAGAGAAAGCGATGCAAGGTGTAAAACTCGTCTCTGGAGCGACAGATTAATATGGGTCAGTGGTCCTTAGCCATAAAGCACGTCTCCAAATATGTGTTCAAATCGATTTGCTCCACCAACGCTAGACATTTGTTCTAGGCTTATCCTGTCACCTTCTTCTTAAACGCATCGAGTTCTTTCACTCTGTTGATGTTCGAATTGTAGGAAGTAGGTCTGTTTTACGGTGTATACTGATTTTGTTGTTGTTATTTTCATTTCATCAGAATTTTTTATATACAGTGACTACAAAAAGTATGGATATATCATTGTACATTTATTGTAGCATTTGGTTGTGTTTAAGAATACGTTTGTGTGGCTATAAAATTAAAGATGGCTGTAAAAATGAAAAATATAGGGTTTCATTAAGAAGTTTCACTTTGGAAAATGCAGGTTTGGGCCGATACTTTTTGCGTCTACCGTATGTTCCTGAGATTTTTCGACTATCACAACGGTGTATCTGAAACAGAGACGTGTTCCGCTATATCGTGGAATGTAGTGTGACTGCAAGAGACAATCTTGTGTCTAATTTATTGTTCATATTCTGAATGCTATGTTCTTGCTTGTTTTATTATAAAACGTTATGGTAATGAGGAAGGCGAGGCAGGTGAAGAAGAGTTGGTAATTTCTTTAGTAAAATTAATGTAATAGAAGAGGCACGTTGTACTTGTTTAGAACAATTGGAATTAAAAATAAATTAGGACGATGAGGGACCTAGTAACAGCGTGAACAGCCAATAATATTTCTCTTTAAATATATAAGATATTCTGATATATATTTCGTTTTTGTAAGTTAAAGATAACTGGACATAACATTCATTTATCCTTAAATAAAAAATACGTCGGAAAGAAATTGATTTAATTTAAATAAAATGCCAATATTAAAGAATATAAATCATATTTTTAATTTTCTCTGTTAGTATGAATATTCAAGTGTCGAAGAGACTAAATAACATTTTTATGACAAAAATTCTACGTATATTTCGCAATAACTTTCTCGACAAGTAACTTCCTCTAGCGTATCGAAAAAAAAGCAGAAGAAATGGAAGAAACTTTGCATTAAATATGCAAATATTCGTGCTTCGTTTGCATAAAAATCGCCGACCTGTCAAACGTATCTGTGCAACATTCTTTAATGAACCGATAAAACTTAAAAATAAATTTTATTTTTAAACATATGCCCACCAACGAAAAATCACTGAAATAAACATTTTACGGGTATTTTAAGATAACTAGTTACTAAAAATATCTTGTTAAGGAACTGAAGTGTGGGTTGCGCTTAGCTCACGTGTGGGTATGTATTTATTACTTGAATTTAAATACATATGTCCCTCTTCTTGTTTGATGCTTAAGATCGCACGTATTTTCGCAAATTGCTTGGCAGCTTGTGCGTGTTCTTGCATTTGTGCGCCATATTGGCCCAACTGCACTTTTTTTTCTCTTCGCAAACTTTGAATTGCGATAATGTTCTGTTCTTAGATTTTTGTGAATTAGAAGGCTTATTTAAGTGTTCATAACGTTGTTTAATATCATTCGATAAAATATTTCCCAAAGTTTTATCGTATTCCGTAATGTAGTACAAAAGAGAGTGCGCAGAAATGACTGAAATTCGCGATTTATATCAGAACTTTCCTCGCGCATTAATTCCAATTAAGGAACTGCGCTTATATGTCTGAACGGAAGTTATAGCCATCCGTTCTTTATTAGCCTGAAAATCGTGAACCCAATAAACCCATTTTTTATGCACCAGTTCTCCTATAGCAGCTATCGAGAGCATTACGAAAATCTGACGAAACGACGATGAATTTGAGCGGAGGACACGTGCCTCTTTGAAGAAGCGCGCAGACGGAAGTGCCTGGGAACCAGTTTCGGTCTCCTGGATATTTAGTGGGCCGACCAGTCTGAATGCTTCTGTTAGGTGCGTTTACAGGCTGACATTATTACACAGGGCACGGTAAAACTGTAATATTAACACTGAAGAAGTAACGCGCATGAATTGTTTTTTATTATAGTTGTTTCATCGTGAGATAAAAACATGCCGATGATTATGAAAGTGATTTGAACCGGATATTTTTCCTTTCGAGCTGTTCGGTTTCGTCGCGTTGAAGTAAAGCCCCTTTTTCCTTAAACAGTTAACTGTTTCGTCCTCATCGCGAGATTTAAAAAAAGTTCGAGATGTATTAAGTACTCGGCGACTAATGGACGGAAGTGTGCACTATCGAGTGATTTTTTTGTCGAAAAGTATACTTGCAGCTACATTTGTTTTGTCCCAAAAGATGAAAATGGTAATTTTTCCAAATTTTTTTACCGCATTACGTTCTTCACGTCAGAAAGATCAAAGTGTCCAAACAGAAGTGATGTTAAATTACTATTACCACTTTCTTAGACTTATTCATTACCGAACTTCGATGTGTTTTACGTGCTAAGGAACAATTTTCTGCTTGTCGATGACTAACATACTATTTACTTTTTATCGGACTGTAAAATGCAAACGGTGTCTAATCTAATTATTCAACTTTATTCATTCCATAACATCATTCGTCTCAAGAACAGTTGATTCAAATTTTGTTGATTGAAATAACGGTCTCCTGTTATATTTTATTCAACGAGTTAGAAACCTTTTTTAAGGAATGGTATCAGTGGTGAGTAGAGATACAATGGTCGTAGAATTTACGTTGATAATGAAACGTTACAACGTTAAGTAGAGTCGTATGGCCTAGAGTCTAAATCTTCTGGTTGTTAAATATATAATTTATTTTTTTTTTTTCTTCCTTTGTCCTCTCTCTCTTAATAACTCCAGATAAGAAAATAACAGTTTAACTACTAATCGCTATTTTCATATATCAATGTGTATAACGACGGGCAATTTACATTCGCATTTGCTAAATGAGTCGAAATATTTATCAAACCTAGAGTATATTTACAGTCTGTCACAAAAGTCTCCACGCTCGTTGGACTTGTTTGAAAGCGTGTTAACGTCCGTTTTTCGATGCACGTTTGGTCCCTGCCTAAAGATAAGTGTCAATGACTCGTCGAACGCTCGTTAAAAATGTGTCTCGAACGATTCTTCGAGGAACTCGTACAATTTTCTGGCAGTCCAAAATAGAGATAAAAAATAATCGATTCCGTCGTGATCCCTGTCTATTTATAGTACTATAAATTGACTTTAAATTTGCATTAGAACAGGAAGGAGGAATTTCCTTTTCTCTATCCGGTTTATTATACGAAAATATCGTAAAGTGTATTGTGACACGAAAATTAAAATACAATACGACATGAAGACGGGATTTCCGTCAATGAGAATATCCTCGTTTGAAACACGCGGTCAGGGGCAAAAAAAAAAGGAAATCGAAACAACGACGAAAAAAGCACAGGCTGGTCTACAAACGCACATACGCGTCGACGAAAGTAACCAACCGCGCTTTCTCCTTCTGCAATCAGATTCCTGCAGTTGTTTCTTTCGTTTTGTTCCTCTCCTTTACTCCTACGCATTGGACATTCGTCGAAATATCATAAAATAAAGGTGAATCAGTTACGCCTATGCTAAATGATTCGTGGACCGAACTGTAATCTTCCGGGGGCGTTGCGATGCTCATCACGAGATCAAGTGGAGATGAAAGTTAGTGACCCGTATTCGTTCGACTGTGATCCCCTCGTTTTTTGGACATGGGTTGTTCACTTCGGTTTATCCTCTGTTGTTTAAAATATGTCAATTGGTTAGATGGAATAAATGACTATGAAAATGAAAATAGTATGGAAACGATGTAAAGTTCATAGTACAGGTAACCCTCCTATAACATGGCGCATAGGTTCCTATAGAAGGTGATGTTGTGAAACCATGTTATATGAGACCTAGAGCCAGTATAAAAAGAAGGGTTACGTTCCAAAATCTCGTTAAAAACAAATATATTAATTAATCGTTCGTTGAAACGAAACTATTTGTTCTGTTAAACATTATTCTGACTGATCTGGTTTGAATTTTGCAGAGTTATTCTCTAGAGTTTCGCAGAAGGTATAGATTACGATAAACTTTGGATACCCAACGGCATCGGTCTGATTCTGATAATTAATTCAGGTTTAGAATCCACTTCCTGCCCACATGTAACATCATTTCGATCAGGTTCATAATGACGTAATTTATGATAATGTACTTGACAATATTCTGAATAAATTTATATAAATAAAAGTAAATTTAGATATACTATTAAATGCTACTTTGTCCGCATGTTTAATGAATATTTAACACGTATATCTGCCGATACTTTATTATTTATGCAGTTTGAATAGATATTTATATAAATAATTGATTGTATAATCGAGCAATTGGATTAAGATAGTTATTGAAACAAATTTTTGTCAAAGAGGAACAGCGAACGAATTTCAATTAAATCGTAAAGTTAAAAGTAAGCAAACATTTATTTGAAGTTGATCGTTCATCAGATTTCATTTCATGCATTTTGTCATGATAATTCGTGGTCCTATTATATTTCAGTCATTTATCGATAACTTATTAATTACGGTCGAAGATAACTATAATAGAAAAAATGAAGTTGTTTGCGCAGACAAAATGAGATCAATAGAACCCAAGTTCGCCCGGGGCAAACTTTCATCCGGATTTCGTTCTTTCCCATTCGCACACGGGATCCATGAAGCAGGTACCGCTGTTGTTAACAGTTTGTACTAATAATAATTACTATCACCGTGTAATAATTATATGTGCAAATTTGTACTTTCGACGGGTAAAAGGTAATACCTTTTGCTGGTATTTGCCAATTCCATGAGATAAAGCATTTTCTTATCAAAGTTACGCGAAAGTACTTCCCTTATGACATAAAGTGTAACTAATTGACAAAATAAATTTAAATTTTCAATGCGCCAAACTTTTATCGCGAATGAGTGACGTTCTTGTAATTAAAATGTTGTAGCTCATATCTCAGGACAGGTTGTGAAATTGACCATTGGTAGCATAAAATTACGCAAATCGTTCGCGTTTGCATTTTTTATGCCCCATAAAATTTGCGATTAAAGCAAAATACATGTCATAAAAATTCGAAATCTGCAATACATCAATAAGCATTCCCTGCGATTTCAACACTATCGCTTCATGACCATCGCAGTAACGATGTTACGAAATTGTAATTTTAGCAAGCCCAAGATAAGTAAATCGTCGCTCTTCATTGTTTTAAGTGGATCTATATCCCATCACAGCAGGAAGTGCATAATATTATTAATTAAAAAGAAGAAAGTAAGCTTTCCATCCACATATTTTCGATCGCTTCTTAGAAAATCACATATAACGGAGTTAATGGACACTCGACAAATTCCCGTTAAGAAATACGGAACTTCCCTGTTAGAGGCGACGATCGATCGTTATCCTTGATCAAAAATACCTTTCTTCACTCTAATCTGAAGCACCTAATGACACACTTCGCGTTACGCGGTCGCGTGTGTCGCGGAAACGAACGTTATGAAATGTTGACCGAGCCTGTATCCAACGAAATAATATTTAACCATGGTCGCTAAACGTTTGTTGAACTGTTACGAACATTCCGAGAACCGATCGCGCTGTTAAACTTAAATATTTCAGTGTTTAAAAATCGTCATCTTTTTCCAATCACCATTGGAATCTTGCGACGTATGATTAGATGTTTTCTGTACTTCAATAGTGGGATGGAATCATATTAGTTGATTTTCTTGAACCATTTCCCTTTTACAACTCACTGTTGATTAAATAAAGTTCGCACTTTTTCTAAGCTTGCACTGTTTCTCTCATTTCAAAATAAACGCGTATATATAAAACTTCCTTTCTTACAGCAAGACATTTTTGGATTTTGAAATTTCTATAAAAAAAGTTCTTCTATATACTTCCAACGTTAGATTTATGTTATCTATATGTACGTAACATAAGCCTGAAATCATATCAATATCAAAAATTGTTCCTAACAATTCTTACAATTAATTCTTTCTAAAAGAAAGTTTTCTAATATCGTAATTATAAACGCTTGAAGAGAGTATGCCAGTCATCGGTCATATTATCATAAAAAGAGTCAAGTTAATCATTCGACCCATTAATATTCACGAACAAACAAAATTCCATCATATTATCCTTCATTTTTCTACGAATTCATAATGTGGTACGCTGGAACATTTGGACGACGATCGCTCCGCGATACGAAAGTTCGAACTTTCGAACGAACTTTTGTCATTTGGCGGGTAATTTGAAAATGTATCTCGAATTCGATCTAAATGGTTGGACAAGTGAAACTGCCTTCGAGACTTGTGCGGGAGCCGATTATCGAAACGAAGGGAAAAGTTGTTAGATAGAGAGTGGTCCCTACTTCCTTTCTCTCGAGATAAGTCAGCGCCTTGTACGTCTACTGTAACCATAGGTATTTCCCGCATATGTTAGAGCCGTGAAACGGTTGTCGTTATCATCCATCGTAGAATCGAAAAAATCAATACGATAAAGTGAGAATCTGCGCGTTTCGGAGGCAATTGAACGTTGAACACGATTTATTCGTCGAGTAACTGGAAACAATCAAGATGTACATTCGATAATTCTAGCGAATAATTGGAAAAGAAAAGAATAGGAGAAGTGTGAAACATGGAAGCATTCAAACACGCAAACGCGTATATCGTGATCCTAAGGAATTCATGTTTTACATAGATCGAGATAGTTGAACTTTGATTTCCCAATTACATATTTCAAATGTACTTAACAGGAGAGTGTTATATATCCAATCTGTGTAAAATATGTTAATAATGTAATGTTAAACGGTTTGTATCTTTTTGGACGGATGAAACTGATTCCGTTATAACGACCAAGTATCGCTTTGCAACCACGGTATTGAATCCTTTCACTGTCTCGATGTTTCTTTTTGTGACTTTAACCAGGACATTTTACAGCGAAGGTACTAAATGTTCGACGTAAGTGTACCCAACGAGAAGAACTCGAGATGTCGGACTGTGTTAAATATTTCAGAAGCAGCAATAAAGCTAGCAATAAATATCTACTAAAGTTTAATCGCAAAATAAGTGAAGCGAAATGAAAGAGTTTGAAAATTGTAGAAGTTTCTCCTTGCGGGCATATACATATGTCTGGCCGAATATAGAATTCCCTATTTATTAACTTCTCTTCGATTCTGTTATGCCTGGTAAACATCCGAGAGCATTGAATATCACTTTCTATCGACAACTGAAAATGATACGTCGCTTCTAGCTTACTTGTCGTTATCATTAACGTGCAGCAGCCTGTAATAAAGGAAACCTGGGAAAGAATGGATGTAACTGAAGAGCAATATCCAATTACGATACATTCGCGCGTATTAATCCTATTAAATATATTTATATCGACTATAAATATATAAATTATAAATGTTTACTTCTTTTCAGAAACATGCAATACTAACGACGATCGATCTACCAATCCAAAAAAAAGTACCAAGAAGAAAAAGTAAGTAACGTTCATTGCGCGGGAAATTCAAATAGCCAACCGCGAGCGACACCGGCGCAACGGAACGTGAAGGTGTACAACATTTGTACAACCGCGTCTGATCGAAAAATTAGTGGTAAAGCTAGATTTTCATCGCAGCCAATGCCAATGTCAGCGCGAAGCATGTGTCGGTGTCAGCAAATTGCATCGCCATTCAATGGAACTGGTGATACATGACGGCCCAATCGGAGGCTGGCGCGCACTTTCTTCTGTAGCAAGCGGCTGAACTTACAGCGCGATCACCTCGCTTTCGAGGTCAATGTCTAGGCCTGAGGGAACAGCGAGAAGCATATGGGGTGTCAGGAAGGAACTTTCCTTCTGGATCCCTTTAATTGTGCCGAACGATCCTAGGTGTAATAGTTATTCCGAGCGCCTCCTCGCTAAATAATGCTCGTAAGCACTCGCGAACATGCGTCAGATTGAAGAACAAGAGCAAAGTGAACTTTCTACACATTTTTCCTCCATCGCAGCTGTTTCGGAAACAAAAAGTAATCGACGCGTTCGATTTCTATACCGAACTTGCAGTAGCTTATCCTGTAATCGATTCAGCTATTACGCTTTGTGTTTTTTTTTTTCATATCAGTTCTTCTTTTTCCCCTCAACCGATTTCTCCGCGGATCGATTCGCATTTCCAGCCGTGCACCACCGTTTGAAGAGGTAGCGAAAGTGAAATCTGCTGGACGCAACCAGTATGGAGAGATACCGTGTGTATCTAATCGTAAACGTAATTTGCTCAACCTTCAGATTACAGTCTTTCCACCCGAGCGACTGGACAATGAAAGTTACTTAAGAAAAGAAAGAAAAGTTTTCCAGTAATATGAGCGGTTAGATTGAATAATGTTTCATTTTTCTTAGGATGAATCCGTCTGTAAGTCATAGTTGTACTAATGTGGCAATCGGATGATCGATATATCGACTCATTCATTTACCAAACCGATCAACATCATAAAGAAAAATACTGAAAATTTATAAAATTATAAAATTAATTATTATTCAAATGATTTGGTACTATAAATTTAAAGTTCAAAGAGTAGAGTTAGGTACTTTGATCTACGATCGACTCGTATACTGTCAATATTTTAGGGCTCTCACGAAAGAATTTAAATTTGCAAAAAAGTGTAAATTTACATGATATGTAAAGTTTCTACAAAATGTTCGAGGTAAAGTGTACATTATTAAATTTAAAGGGTGAAACAAAACAATTAGATTAAACGAATAGCCGCTAAATCATATGCGTGTGTACCTATAAGCAGTTCTTCATTCGGTGTTATATTCAATCGGAGAAAAAGCTATTTAGTCTGCAAACCTCGATCACATGCGAAGCCAGTTTACGTAAAGCAAAATTTTCTCAGTAAATAAAAAAGATGTGACATCAATAGGTACACTTCCGGTATACTCGCACGTTTCGAAAGCCTGCGTTCTTTGTCCCCCTGCAGACTACGAGGCACTCGAAGTCTTTTGTTCCGTTATCTTCGTACCAATTAATTGTCTATTTAATTTTAGAACTTCGCTCGATCTTAAGTTATTGTACATACAACGTGGCCCACTAAACAATTATTCTTCGCTGTTATGCGAAAATCCGTCTCTGAAAACACCTTATAGAACACTATGCAACGAAGCTTTCGAAACTACATTAAGAATATTTAAAAAATTGATACGAGTAATTAAATACTTCACAACCGATACACATTAAATTAGAATTAGACGCATTCAATTAACTTACCGTCCGTTTTTTTCAAAGTGCCACGGTGCTCATGTCAGGAACTCGGCCACCGGTGCTTTCGCGTCAAGGACCTCGCTGGCACGCGAACATCATCGTCGTTTGCTGGGCGTTCGCCGTTTCGTTCACCCTTCGGCCTTTAATCGTCCCGAATTTTACGAAAAAATGTACGCAACATGTATCCCACGCACGTTTAATGAATTTCGAGATGCGTACGGGTCACTGTGCACGATACATCGATGAAAATCGAGGAAAAAACGGCAGAGCAAAGCTGTTTCGGGTTCCTGGAGCGCGGACAGTGCAGGCGCCGGCTGGCCGCCATCATAGAAATCAATACAACCCTTAAGAGGAGCTCACGTCGTATGGGATATTCCACAAAACGCATACTTTCACGGTTATTCCTCGTTCACTCGCTTTGTTAACGGGATTTAAACGGATTCTCGTAGATCCTTATGATTTCTGAACGAATTTACGAGGGAACGGTGTCAGTCGTTCGACCACATCCCACTACTAGTAATGCCGGTTTTACACATATGGTATTTGAACATATTTGCCTATGTGCTTTCTGATCTTTTTTCTATGATAACAGGGACATTCACTATCATTATTACAGACCATCAGTGGATCTGGAGGGAAATTTTTTAACAAGTATAATTTCAATCATATGCGTTGATCTCTTTTAATTGATTTAATACAGTGCTAAAAATTTCAAAGAATATTAAAGAATAGTTTATTAATATTGGACGCGATAAGAAATGCATTGCCCATTATCAGTGACACTGTATATACCGACTTCAGTCGGTAAATTAGATCACGACAAACTACACCAAGGATTCATAAACTTATGCAGTTCGAGGACCCCCTTTTGAACAACACTTTTTTTGCGGACCACGTCCCAATCCTAAACCTAATAACTAGTTAAGCAACAAGTGCAAAAGGACTTAACTTGATGTAGGATTTTTATTGAATGAGTTATTAGTATTAAAATTGTTTCGTGGACCTCCACGAGTCCGCAGATCACAGTTTAGGAACTGCTGAACTGCACGAACACTTTTTTTCTAAATTCCACTCATTGATATAAGTTTAAACAATGTAAAAAATATGACTTTCGATATTAAAGGCAAACAAAAATGTGTAGAGAACATATTCGAGAAATAATCATCCGCAAATATACAATCGTAAATATGCGTTAACGCATATCCGCTTCCTGGATTATGGTCTTCCGTTAGCCTTCACTTCCTCGCCATTTCGGCTGTGATTATGTACATGCACGTAGTTACCCAAGCTCGACACGATTTCTATCGTAATTGGCTTGCTCGAAAGAACGATGGTTTTTATCTCGCAGGTAATTCACAATAAGTGGCAAGAAGTTTACTAGGCGGTGCACAAACCAGGTAACGCCATGGGATGCAGAACGAGACCAGGAAAAGGAGAACTCGTCCTTTTTCATTTATGGAAACTTTGGACTAACTTATATCTACAAGTGCATACTCCATGCTTCTTGCAGGTGTAAATCAAAACGACAGGTCTGATTGCTTTGTTATTGAGAAAGAGTGAAGAATGCACTTTTGAGATAGATTTTAATCAGATTTGATGAAATTTTGTTATAATTGAGAAAGAAAGTGGACGAAATATTTTAAAGATCTGAAAGGCGATTCGAGTCCAGGTTTACATGTAATGGTAAGAGGGGCCAATGTTTTACACGAGGTTGAGGATTACGTTACGCTTTCTTGAACTATACATATGCAGAAACCTGTACGTACACGTTGTATACGTTAAATGTGCACAATGAAAATCTTCTCCTTTTCAATCGAATTGTATCTTATTCAGTTGAATTCCGTTAGCTGTTTGTTTTCAAAGCAACCACTGATCGAAAATTAAATTATGTATGATTCCGAACTCTGTGAATTTCAAATTATAAGGGTCCCATGTTGTAAAAAGTCTTCCAGTATTGTATAGGACACAACATTAATTTTCATTTCCTTACCGTTTTTATTATCTTTCGCTTTAACTATTACACTACATCAGAATGTTGACTCATGCTTAATCATATCAAAATGAATACACGAACTTTCGTTTGTCACGGTTACCTCGATATCTCCATTACTTTCGTTGCGATGAAAAATGTAACGATTAACGGAACAACTTTAACAACGTTCCTTCGCACGTTCACATTTATCTTTCAGAAAATGGGAACCATAACATTATTCTTGTAGTCGAGCATAAGGTAAAGTGTGTCTCATAAGAAAAAAAACAATAGGATTTACAAATAATACGAACGAAACTGTTTGCAAGGGATCGCATTTGAAGATCGTACATTATCTGCAGCTGAATAGGAAAGTGAAACGTCGAAAACGTGCAAAAGAACCTTGAACATATCAGATTAACCGGTACACAGGATCAAACAGCATTGCACTACCGGTTTCAGTGAAAATTACGTGTCACGCGCAGAAGAAAGACACCGCCGCTCGGAGCTGCCTCTTTCTTACCAATGTGTCAAGTTTCACTGATTTTCTTAATTGCTTCGTTTCTTGTTCAGAAGCCAAGAAAAACCCGTGTTTAGATGCAGAAAATTTATTGTTATTTTTAAATTAAAGATTAATTACAAGTAATTTGCATATACCTTAATTGGGTGAGAATATAAAATATTATTGGACGATTGCACGAGAACACAGCATCTTTGATAGAGAAAGTGAATATAAATCTATAGCATGTCCCGTTTTAATCGCATCGGTACAGATAGTTAAGGCTACGATTTTGTAAAAACAAGATGGTAATACGCTAATAATAATGGATGCCAAATTCTCAAACTTTTACGGTAATTAATTTTACGGTTTAATTTGTAACTAATACTTTATACGTAGCCACTGTGTATATGTTAACATGTTCGCCAAGTTTCACATTCGCTAGTTTCTGCGTGACTTATTTTTATTTTCAATTTTATCAACTGTGCCAGATCTCTATTCTTGGAATTTCCCCATTTTGGTCAGGAAACTAACAACCAACTCAAGACGTCAACGCGCATAACAAACGCATACACATTGCAATACACGTACACTCTTTTATAAGTAATAATTGAGAATCGTATTTAAACAGACGGACCAAAACCAGTATCAGCGCGTTTTTTGACCCCCGACGAAGCCACCTGCAATGCTAGCGAAACGTCGGGATAACTGTTCTTCAGGTCACGACCTACACTCGGATGCCCCAAAGTTTGCTGTAAGAATAAAACAAAACGTTACACAAACGTTGCCAAATGTTTAACGCTGGATATCCTCCAAATGCCAAAGGTATGAAACTGGCTTTACGTCCAAAAGCAAACGCTTCGACTCTACAACATTGATATTTACAGCAAGAAAAAAAGATGAAAACGTGTATAGGTGTTTAAATGGGCGCGTTTTTTTTCCATCCAAAGAGAGAAGCGTAAATGGGACAAGCTAAACGACTACACAACCATGACTTTCTAGCCGTCGATGTCGTTTTTGCTGGGTAACCGG
This sequence comes from Xylocopa violacea, assembly GCA_963969225.1. Taxonomy (NCBI): domain Eukaryota; kingdom Metazoa; phylum Arthropoda; class Insecta; order Hymenoptera; family Apidae; genus Xylocopa; species Xylocopa violacea. Next base: position 35,957,101 of record CAXAJV010000005.1, on the reverse strand, counting down.
TTGCTGTTTGCCCTTCCGCCTACGACATTGCTCGAATTTCTTACAAGGATACTGCGGGAAAATTGTTCGGTTTTACTAATTAACACAGACTTGGTACCGTTGAGATCGATGTGAGTTGTTACGTAGATACGTAGAAGAACTGTATACAAATTGTTTTGATATCATTGTTGTACAACAAGTATAATTTAAGTTTCATTTTTGCATTGATGAAGTCAACAGCTTTATTTCATTACATTTCAGGACTTTATTAAAATAATGAATTAAATGAAGGTGACATTACTTTATGGCCGCTTCATCCCTTGAACCCTCCACTATTTTTATTTGATTTCTTCAACGGGAATCATTTATGGTAATAAACTCTTTGGTTAGCAAGCTTTACACTCTACATATAGTAGGTAAGAGAAAGCAGTTTCAATGCATACTTTACCAAATTTATGGGTAATGTTTATGTACGCTGTACACCAAGTTTCAACCCTTTATCTTAATCAAGGTGGTGGTCAGAGAAAATTTGAATTTTTAGTTTTTGCATTCTCGAATCAGGTATCTCTGCCGGAAATATTATGAACTCTTTTGTAACAATGCAACGTAACGAAGTAGATCGGAAGAAATGTAGGAGCCAAGTGTAATGAAAGGTTATAAAATCCAATAACAGTAATTTTACCATTATTTGAATGTCAATAAGAAGAAAAATAATTTCAGAGTGACCAACGGATTGTACCTTTGATAGCTTCCGGTGAAGAAAGCATTTAACATCAATCAAGGCACCTCCGTTTCCTGGATTCTGCGTTGATTTGATGCATGATTTTCAACGATCGTTGCCTGTGACATAAGCAACAACTTTCAAATAGTTTCTAGAGAATTACAATCAATGTGGGCCACGTATTCATTTGGTTATTATAACCACTTACTTATTTTTATTCATCATTAATTAACAGACAAGAGATTGATGAAAATAACAGAAAGTTTTTATTGAAAGATAAGAACTGCATCCAGATTAGAATTTGAAGTAGAAAAATATTTTTCTCCAAATTCTATTCCACTGAAATGAGTTTCTGTTATCCATAACTAATCAGTCTTAACGATACTTCACATCCCAAAAAGTACAAGTTACTCTCGACTTCGTTAGTAATTAGAGCAGCACGATCGTGGATCAATTACTGTTGACCATACGTGCGATCGACAAACAAGCCCGAAATATTTTCTATTGAACAAACAATCCCACATTGACCGATTTCAGGCATATAAAATTCTAGACGAACATCTGGTAACTCGTGAATACACTTTAGCTGAGATTGTCACCAGTGATTTAACACAGAAAACGCTATCTCGATTGACTTTGAAATTGCGCATAGAATTTCCTTCTACTCTATTAAAATGACTGCTCACAATTCATATTTCTAATACACGGAGTAACTAATGTAACGCGCTGAATTTATATGATTGAATATTCTTCCGCCTGTATGTTGATTAAAAAGTGACTGTGTACAGAAATTGCATAGCTACAAGGGGATTGCAATATACAGTTATTAAACAGCTTAGAATCATATCGTTCATAAGCAAATCAGTTCAGTGCTGCCCTCTGCGAAATTATAAATATGTTACGTTTGAAAGCCGTAGTGCACTAACGAATTGATAGATGGTCCAGTTATACAAAAGCTATCCACTCATAAGTTTAGACAATCTACATATTTGCTCCATAAGTAACATATTGCACCAACGACCACTATTCCAAAGCTCTTTCTTAAAACAACTTTTTGTTAATTTGCACCGACTATTGTACTGGCCCCTTCAATTATCGAAATTCCTTTTACAGGTAAAATTCTGCTTGTTTGTTTTTTAAGATCAGACAAGTTAGTGGATTGTTCTATATATAATGTACACAAAAAGCTACTGGAGATTTGAATTTAGAAGTTTGACGCTAAATTTGAAGAGCATTCTATACGTCTGATCTATAAGCAATGCGATGCTCAGATCGTTGTAAAGTATACGAAACAATGGAAACGAATCGAATGGAAACAAATCGTGCGAGGAAACCAGGATAAAGTGAAGGAGGGAAGGACTCATCGAGGTCGCCGATTGAGGCCACGTTTTAGACCAATGTGACGTCTAATCACGGTGCATGTGGACGTGTGATGCTGGTACCGTTGTCCTACCATAAAGGTCAGAGCCTGGGGAAGGGGAACTCCTTGGGAGAAGCTGTAATGTAAGATAGGCATCTTGGACTCTCCTCTGACGCATACGAGACGTTCTTTAAACAGCCTCTGGCGTCCCTTTTGTACAGATACTCGCACTCTCTCCTTAATATTTCTGCTTCGTTCTCTCGGCACTCGGTTATTTTGATGCGTGCCACCGTATTTTACAGGCGTGCTGTTATTGTCGAACGGTACAAGCACCTGTTTACGATAAAACACATTGTTATCGTAGAAATCTTTGTTCGTGCAATGTTATCTGGGATTATACTGGCTTTACGTTTCAAGCATGGCACGAACTAAGACGCTTTAGTAATATAAAGACATAGACTTTGAATGAAATTAATATGTTAAAGCATATGTTATTTTCATAATAATATATGATAATATTGGACAAGAATTATTGGTTTGAAATGTTTTATTATAGAACAATGGGTAGTGTTAAAAAATCTTAAGAATTATAGAATTCGTTACGTGAATTGCAATAAAACGCAAATCCGTACGTGAGAAATGGTACACGCGAAAGGTACAAGCATTGAAAATCAATTAATTATCACCCTTATCGTAAAAATAAAAGTATCTTTCAAAACAGGATGCTTAAATTACGATTATATTGTTCCTGATACTAAATAAATAACTACATCATTTCTTAATATTCACGCATATATATGCTATAGATTATGTATATAGAAACTTTTATACTATTTAATTTTTAAGATGTGTAATCTTTTTTCTACTTTTTTTTTCAGTTCAGAAATTTTACAAAACGTAACTGTATCGTAGAATCGTTGCGCAACACTTGAAAAATAATAACCTCTGGGTCGAAGATATTCGACGATATTTGCAATTAAAGTAGATTGCATGTAACTGCCATTGTAATGGATTAATTGGAACGCATCGTGACCGATAGGATGGTTAGTCAAAACGTATTGGCAGTTGTCGAAATCTTAGGATGAAGAACACGGTCCCGGTAGTTCTCCTTTACACGTTTCTGAAATTTTTCACGCAAGTGCGTTCTAGTGCAAGGTATCATAATTGTGGACAAAAAACACAGGCACTCTATATAAATAATTAACAAATTCATTATCCTTTAGCATTATATATAATTAGCTGTATAAAGAAAGCAAATTTCCATGTTTAATTAAAAAATTACCATTCTCAAATAGAGAAAGAGACGGAGATAAAAAAATAAAACAGGAATACACAGCCGTGAATGTGTTAAGTTATTAGAATAGATTTTAAAAATTCGTACACGAGTCGTAAACATGTTAATGATTTGTTTCATCAGTCTCGCAGTTTGCAAAATTTACAAGGTTTTCTTTATCGTTCTTGTAATCCTAAGACTATAAAATTAATATCTGAGTAAAATATGAAAATTTGATACATTATAAAATTAAAAAAATGTGATTGTTTAATAATTATTATATTTGAATGTTCATTTTATTACTCTTGAAAGTTGCAAAAATTTCTGAAAATTGATTTCGTTATTTTTATGTTTGAAAAAACAGTTCAAAGGTTTATTCTTTTCGTCTTCACTTTAATAGAATTTTCATTCTTTTTGCAGTTTGTTGGCCGATGACGCAAAAAATTCTACTTTAAAGTCGAGGATAGTTTTGCCAGAGCATTACGTGAAAGGTTCGTCAGCATTTCAATGAAACACAAAATTTTGCACAAAATTTTTGCGATTTATATCATCTTTTAACTTTTCTTTTTTAACGTACTAACTGCACTAAGTATTCGTAAAATTGCTGGCAAAAATAATTTTGCTGGAAAATATAATATTCTATAAACTAAAATAAGAAGAAATCAAGTAAACTAATATGTAAATGAATGCAAAAAATCATGCAGAAATCAGACCTCCATCGAAGCAAGGTTTGCCAATAATGGTGGACTTTAATATCTTCGTAGCTGATATCAACTCGATAAATGTCGAAGATATGGACTTCCGGTGAGTGAAATGGATAAAATATTATACGATATAGTGATAATCTTAAATCAAATTAATTACTTAATTTGTCATTTACAAATTGTCATTATATGAAGAAGGGGTGTACAAATTACTCGCAATAATTTGCTGATATTAGACCATACATATCTGTGTCGTAAAAAACTGGATTAACATTCTTCGTGGTCATTTTCTATTTTTAATATTGATGGAAAGAATTCGTGTAGGAGTTACTATTTTTAGAATACTTTCAGTCTAGGAAAATCAGGGTCAAAAGTTTAAAAAAAAGTAGTTGAGGTGAAGATTCTTTTATGGTTTATGAGAAGTAGGTTTAAAGAAAGAGAGAGGGGGAAGGTAGAGAGAAGAAGAGAGTAACTTTACGTGGGCTCTGAAAAAGTTAAGAATATTTATTAGTGAAAGCGGTCAAGGATAGTCAAGGATAAAAGGATATCCTGAAAAGTAATAAGAAACATATAAAACTAGAAATGGAACAACGGTAACAACACTACTTATCAAACAGGGTGGATATGTTCGTCCGTCAGAGTTGGATCGAGTCTCGTCTTGAAATGCCGGACGATATGTTTGAAGAGGGTGATGATTACGTGACACTGCCCCCTGAATTTTTCGACAGCTTATGGCAACCAGATCCTTATTTCTTAAACGCAAAAGTTTCTGGTAAGTTTCATACTACATAAATGCCAGATAAAGTTGAATGTGATAAAGGAATAATGATTCTCTGATCTTCTTTAAACGATTAATAAACATTTCTGCAATTTTTGTTTCTTTGTCAATAATAAAATCACTCATTTAAATTTTACTACACGTGAAAATCACCATGTAGCTAAAGGTTTGGCTCTTACCGACCTATGATAAACAAATTTTCGAATATTCCATTGAAAGCATTCAATAGTATCCCTGTGCATTAAAACATAGATTACAAAATACGCATGTGCTATATTTTAATTTAAAATTGAATCCAAATCGTTCGCTTTCAGAAATCGCAGCGTTAAATCACAAATTCTCCTCGGTAACATTGTACAGAAACAAAACGGTTAAATACTCGGCACGGATGCACGCAATCATCGCATGTCAAATGGAATTTCAACTTTATCCAATGGATATTCAAATATGTCCCATGTACATAGAAAGTTGTAAGTTCGATAACGAAACATGGCAAGACAATAATTTGCGCTCCGACACTCTCATCAACTTTCCTATTCTTGTTAATTTTTCGATGCAATAATAGTCCTTTGTTTATTTGCTCTAAAGTGCATTAGATAATCTTTTACAGCAGTACAGTTTCTTATGCATGTAATGATAAATCATTCAATGATAAATCTTCAAACACGTAGATTGTTACGTAGATTGTTATCCAATTTACAATTATACATCATAATAACAAAATTCATACCATACCTTATTAATATGAAATATTACGTAATTCACGACAGTTTCCTATCACAAAAAGAAGTTACGTTTAAGATGGGGTGCGGGTGCCGTCACTGTGAACCCAGAACTGAAGCTTTTACAATACGACATCGGAAAACCGATAGTTGCTGAAGAAACCGTCGACTACATGCTCGAGAAGAGTGGTATGATCTTTTTTTCAATCTATAATGATTCGAGTACAAACTTTATGCAAACATAACAAAGAGTATGTAAAATATGTGAAAGATATGCAAATGAAAGAACTCTAACAAGAATAATTTATGCATGTACGAGGTGTACGACTCCGAATTGTTCAAAGAAAATTTAGCAAACAATATATTCTATAATTAAAAATAAAATAAAAATTAAGAATAACAAAATTACGTTCGATGTTTTGTGTTTTAATTATTAGAATGAATATAGGTCGGCCCTAGGCATAAGTAAGAATTCCAAAGATTCTTAAACCTAACACCCGATAACAGCTTATCTCGCATAAATCGATAAAATAGAAGACTCTATCATTCTATTAAAAAAATTGTAAATTATAATTGATATAAACTCACAGAAAATTATAAAAGTATTTTTAAATTTATTGATAAAGAATCGTTGTAGATAAAATTCAGTTTGAAACATCACTGCACATTTCCTCTATGTCTAAAGATACTATATATTCATTCGTGTAGGAAGGTTTATCAAGATTCAGGGTTCACCTCGCGCAATTTTTAACTACTAATATTTTAAAACATATTGAAAGTCTATGTTTCATTAATTCACAGGGAACTTTTCTCGATTAGTGGTTTTCTTCCGGTTTGAAAGACAAATTGGCCACCACTTGATACAGACTTTCGCTCCGTCTACGTTGGTAGTGATGCTATCTTGGTTTAGCTTCTGGTTAGGATTAGATGCAATTCCTGGTCGAGTGGCTCTTTTGGTGACTAGTATGCTCACCCTGGTTACTATGTTTACTGGTCTAAAAAGTGATATTCCTCCAGTTGCTTATGTAAAAGTAGGTAGTTTTATTAATATCTGAAGATTGCATGCCATTAATAATATCATGATGATGCATTATATTCAAATTCAAGAATTGTTAAACAATGTGCTACCATATATTTATCTGTATAGGCACTTGATGTTTGGATGGCGGGCTGTATGATGTTTGTATTCGCTGCTCTCGGTGAATTCGTAGTGGTGAAAGTACTTGACTTGCGACACCAGTTGGAATACGATCTACAGATGTCGATAATGTCTCGACATTACTCAACAGTTTGTATATCAATTGTATCATTGTTAGTGCATGTATAGAGCGCTTCAACAATCAGGTGCCTTGTAGGATGCTAACACAAACGTACCCAACCAATAACAATTGTTAGTGTATAGTGTATAACAATTACAAAGTATGCTTATATGTTAACAAGAAACACTAATCTATGTTTGCTTATCACAAAAGGCACAATCAGTATAACAACAGAGAAGACTTAAGTTTCTTGTTATTTTTAGCGTGCAATAGCCATAGAAAAAAGCCAATGCATCTGGGACTATGATACAACATATATACCAAAAGTGAGGAATAAAAAAGCCGGTAGCAAGCACCTATTGCAAAACAACTGGTTAGATCCTGAATATCCAATGATACGTGTATGTAAAACAAGATCGCAAAAAATTGACACTTATAGCAGAATAGGTTTCCCCATACTCTTTATGCTATTCATCGTTTTATACTGGCCGATACTTCTACTTAAAAAAGCGGCGTAGATTGTAGGATCATTATTTTAAACAGCTATTTATAATTTCTTCATATCTTCATTTCTTATAGTTCTTATAGTTCACTGAGCTGTTTCTTAGTTGTGGGTATATATGTATTGATAGATAAATAATTCTTACTTGAGAACTATTGTCTACATGTAAAATAAACTTAATTTTTAGTTTTAATAAATCTGATCTACTTTTAGATGCATTTTATTCGATAAAACCGAAGTATATATTCTTCGAGAGAAATTAGTAAATTTTATTGCAACTTATAGCTACTACATATAAAAGAAAGCTTACATAATTTGTACGTGCGATGAACATGTTTGTATAGCTAAACGAAATATTTGTATGAAAAGTGATCCATTTTGTGGTTGTTAAATTATCATTAAAATTGTACATTTTAATCAATTTCTATTTCATCCACCGAAGACTTATCAGATTGATCGTCGATCTCCATTTCTACCTTTGCAGCAGCAGCTTTTTCAGCTTTGTGGTCTCCAACCTTCTTCAAATAACTCATTGTATACTGATTAAAATCACATCTGTAATAATAGAAAAATATTAATTGTTCTTGTACTTGTGTCTATAAAATTACACATTCACAGTTTATTGGTGGTAATTAATTTATATAATAATACTAACATTTTGCTCAGATCATCATATTTCTTTTGCATATTTTTCTGCAGCATCAATAATATAGGCATTTGAAGTGCAGAATTTATTTTCTGTCCATGTTTAGTCAATAGAGTCTCTATCCAAAGGAGATAAAAATGTATGTGTCTGGTATACTCCAATTCTGTTGCTATAAATTTCAATACCCTCTCAACATAAATATCAGATAAATCTGTCGCGACTAAATCAACTGAAATAAAACAAAATAAGTATGTACATAGGTCGAGTAGTTTCATATTAATGAATTGAAGGATTTTATGCGAAAATCATCCAACTTCAACTTTGGAATTTTACAATGCCGATCGCAAAGAACTACTTCAGTAGCTAGATTATGTAAAAAATTTTGTGAAAATTGTTGAATGATTTACAGCCATTCAAAAAGTCAATTATTTTAACATTGAATTTTCTAAACATTACAAACTTACTTGATGGGCATGGAACATTTTCTAGTACACACTTTATTAACAACTTTTCATTCAGCCTCAGAGCCATCATTAATGCTGAAAAAATGTGACATCAATACGCTTCCGTTTATTTTATAAACTACAAATTTCAAACCTTTTGTGTATTCCTTTTCGTACAACGTTTTCTTTACAGTTTCCGGTGTAATTCCCAGTTCTAACTGAAACGGATCAAATATGAAGCCAACATCTAACGAATATACTAATAATCCTTCCGTCGTTGCCGCAGCCCATGCTTGTCCTTTAACATAAATATAGTAATTATTATTGAACTATTTGTAAATATATTTTGCAACTAAACAACAAACTCAACCTGTTGGAGAAAACTGTAAACTGTATACTCTAATTTCGGGTTTTATGTTTCTGCTTGCCATATCCCCACTTCTAACGCCTGGTAATCGCAATGTTACATTTCCACCTTCGTTTTCTTCGCGTTTTTCAACTAACGCTAGATTTCCAAATTCTGTTAAATTTCGTCTATTTATAAAATCCTGCGCAAATAAGTTTCTATTGAAAGAATGAAGTAGTAAGATATATTACCATTGATATTTTTTATACGATAACACGCATATAAATATTATAATTTTTAAATATGGCGAAAGAGCACTTACATTAACTGCATCCAGTGATCTATTCTGAGTTATAACAAATTTTTTTATAAGTATACATTCTTGCACATTGTAAATGCATACATTTTTAGACTGTCCGCCAGCCAGTATACATGTACCATCGGCTGAATAACATAGAGTAGAAAACGCCCTATAAATTTCATTTAATTAATACAATTTTATTTGCACTAAAATAAAAAGATATATATATCTTTTTATTCACTGTTGCAAAAAAAAAAGAAGTGGAACTTACTTGCCCTGAAGACTCTTCTTTGCCGTAATAAGATCAGTATCAGACCTTCCGCTACCTAAATCATTCCTCCCTTCGATGCTACCCGTTTGTGTTGCCGTTTTACAATGGAAAAACGATATTTGTCCATCCAAAGTAGCAACAGCTACCTCTTCACCATTTGGTTTATAAGTGACATATAAACCATCCGCAGTTAGTTGTATCGTTTCATGCACAGAACCACTTTCAATGGCATTCCATATCTTCAAAGTTTTGTCCCAAGATACAGATGCCAATTCTGTACTTGCTGAACTTGGACTGAATGCAACACTAACTACTGGACCTTCGTGTCCACTTAATATCTAAATAAAAAATATTAAATCGAATATTTATGTAAAGATGTAATTGGACAAAAGCCAAACGCAAATATCAAAGGTAACTAGAAAGTCAATCCTCGATGTATTAATATTAATATACTTATTAGGTATATACCTCCAAAAGTTTACCCAGTTTAACGCTCCACAAATAAATATCAAAGAAATCTTGGCCTCCGGCTGCAAGAAACTCATCGCTTGAATCTAAAGCAACGCAGGAAAATTGTACTGGCCGCGGTGAAGTAAGAGTTCGAAAATTCCTATACCTTGTTAAGTCATACGCCCTTACGGTTCCATCGAGCGATGCAGAAACAATAAACTTCCTATTATGACTAAACGTCACACCTGTTACCATAGACGTATGTTCGTGAAACGTGATAGTACAAAATCCATTCATCATATTCCACAATTTAACTTTTCCGTCATCACCACCAGAGACAATATATTGACCATCCGGACTGTACGCAAGACAGTTCATATTATTGCTGTGACCTTGTTGCTTCATGGCATAAGTTTCACTTTGCCACTCCCATACCAATAATTGCCCGGCCGTAGAGCATCCCAAAGCGATCCAATCGCCAGTCGAATTTATGGCAATGGATGAAATACATTGACTGGATATACTAAAAAATAATAAATACGTCAATTATTAGAAAAAATTGTATTATTATCAAATGTGATATAGATAACATAAGTAATGCAAATAAGTAATACCTTAGGGAATGAATCATGTTCACATCGGGCATTTCATATAAAAAAAATGAACCATTATTAAATCCTATAACTAGGATATTAGTCTGTTGATGATATGCGGCTGCAGTAAGTATTACGTTCCCCTTCTCTTGCTTTTGAACTTCATTAGCTAAATAATGACGACCTAATTTGGTATAACGCAATTGCTCACCGTCTGTCTTACTTTCAGTATCTTTCATATCTCGTTCAGGTGAGTTTTCTGTAAGATATAAATTTCATTATATATTTTATTTCATTTTTAATACTAGTGATTCGTGAACAAAAAAGAAATTACGTGATCTGTGTAAGTCGCGCTCGTGAGCTTTAGCCTGTTTATCTGTTTTCTCTATAGCTTTTTCAATATCAACGTCATCTTCTTCGTCGCTGTCTGTTTTCTTCTCCTTTTTAGATGCAGGTTGTTTCCACAGTACTAAATCTTCTGGATCAATTGTACACTCCCATAGACACAGTTGTCCATTTCTACATAGTAAATATGTAATTATTATATTACATTTAAATTATTAATTTTCTTTTGCATAATAAAATATTTTTAAAATTTTACATTTACAAAATTTACAATACATACCTACTAATAGTAAACAGATCATAATTTTTCTTTTCAAAGAAGCACGCTACAATTCCATCAGTGTGACCACCAAGATTGAGATATCTTCCAAAGTTTGTGTATTTTTCTAAGCTGTAAATTTTTGTAACCGTATCTTTAGAACCAACAGCCAACAATTTTGAGTCATAAGACCAATTGATAAACGTTGTGTCATCCATAGCAGTATGAAATACACGTTCCATGACAAATGGATTATATTCTGCTGTTTCCAATCCAGGTGCATTAAAGATAAATACTAAAAATAATAACTATTGTTAATTTAATTCTTCTCTTAACTTTAAATTTTAAAATATATACTATACATATAAAGACTTACCAGTATGTTCTTTACATGCTGCAAAGTGTTTACCATCTGGAGAAAACTTTATACATCTAACTCGTCGTTTAAATCTATATTTATGTATAACCATTCTACTAATCATACTAATTATATGGGCTTCACCCACTGGAAGAAAATATTTTAATTAATAAAAGCATATTGAAGCTACAAAGTTAACTATATATATAACATTGACATACTTCTCACTAACAAAAATTTACTGTAAAATATTATGTACAACAAATGTCATTTGATTCTTATTTATGGAAACAAAAAATATCATACCTTCGTTAACTGCAATTAACAATGCTCCATTAGGTGACAAGTCTAGGCTTGTATAATTATATTGGCTCTCCACAGGTAATGTGGTTGACTTATTACTAGAATAATTTTTGTGAAATTATATCATTATTTTAATAAATTTGATATGAATATTACGGTAATCATTTATGTGGAAAATGTTTAATATACTTACTTCTTGAGGTCATATATTGTTATCCGATTTCCCACAGGACTAATGAGTGACGATCCATCTGAAGAAAATACTAGATCTCCCTTACGATAAACTGCACCGAGCAAGTTGCTGAACTATAAACAATGTATAATAAATATTTCACGTCAACCATCAATAATCTGATCTGAATATATATGTCTGCAATATTATTGCCAAAACTTTGATCGGCTATGTAATTCATGACAATATGTATATGTATTTTAAACAACTTCACAACTTAGTAATATGTGTATGTCGAAAAACAAAGTATAATGCCTCATAAAATTAGGTTAGGAATATTATACAAAAAAATTATTGGTTATTTTACGTTGTTTGAATTATTTATGTCAAGAATCTTTCGTTAGGAATATATTTTGTACCTTATATGCAAACTTCATGTTATTTTAATATACATATATCTACAGTTTTTATTATGAATATTTTTCAATTTCATTGAGCACGTTTATTATCATATTTGAATCGGGTATATAACCACTACAGTACACCTTCCGCTCTAAAGATTCGGTCACGTGTTGAAATTAAGGTGTTGGCTCAACATGTGCGAAACTTTCTATTGAATTTAATACTTGAATATAATGTGTTAAACAGTAATTAAATCATTAACAGTATTTTAATACACATATACTTTTAACAGTATTGCAAACAAAATTGAAATTTGATGACAGTTAGCATAAACGAGTAATATATTTACAACAACTTTACTGTAGGTTTGTAATAAAAGTTTGAATTAAAAAAATTCATTCTATAGAAAAAACAAATACTTTCATAAAAATATTAAGTTAAAACAAACGATTAAGAGCAAAAGAGAAAATATCATATAAAAATATTAAATTTATATTGAAACTTTTAATATTCCATTTATGTAACGTGAGGATTTTATTATTACATTCTTATTTTATGCTAAGCAAACATTAATCCTAAAAAATAGTTGAAAATTTAACTAGCATTTTTGATAAAAAAAAAATACAAATGTGTGTACATTTTCGTTTGAATCTAGTCACATGTTTATAAGCATTTAAATAAATTAACTTCAAAGTATTGTATAATTCTTGTGTAATACATAAAAGTGATAAAGAGCATTTTCAAAGGAATATACAGCGCATTTTCAAATGGTTTATAATCATAGAATTTGTTATAAAATACGAATAAATGCAGGAAACGCGTGTCACGCGCTCCTACAAGCAAAAGCTTGCGCAACAGAGATGCGCAATGAGCGGCTAAAGGACCTATAGCGCTGCTTGACGTCAGATATAAAGGATGAGAGAGGGCACGGGATTCGCTCGCAACTCTGTAGCCCGGAGTCGTCGACCAATAGCGGGCGAATAGACATCACCGAGTTTCAGCAGCCTTTTCTTCTCTCACTCGTCACTCGTCACATGACCCGCACTCCTGTACGGTAGGCCATATTTGACAGTGTCACTAGTTTAGCGAAGTGAGTGCGTGAAGATCGCTCTCCATCCGACGTTCGCGTTTCGACAACCTGTAAATACTCGTGATCGATTTGACCTACGAGCTTTGAAGACGTCACAATGAGCGACCAGCCACTACCAGAAGAAAGTCCCGTTTACGCGCCCTTCTTTGGCGTAATGGGCGCCGCCTCAGCCATTATATTTTCTGGTGAGTTTCAGTTGTTTGAATTTGTCCTGAACACTTGACCAGAGGGGAGCATGAACTCGATGATTCTAGCTGCTCCGATAAGGCGTCTAATGAGTTATCAATGAAGTAATACCTGTTAAAAATGTATCCTAACATTGGCAGCTCAACCGTGTGCACGCCATTTTATTCCCTACGGGTGGTATAAAGTATAGAAAAACAGTTAAAACCGTAACGATCGACTAATTTCTCTGTGCTATTGAATAATACAACGATCTTGTTGGATATCTAAATTCATTAGTCATTCGCTATAAACTCATTTCCTGTTTAATCAGTACCGATAAATTTAATTCGAATGAACAACGAGAATAAATGCGTATTCTCGCGCATCTCGATGAATTTATTTTGGTACATTTTATCGTTGTCAAGTGTCTCTGTCACCCCGTGATATATAATAGAGCGCAGCCGATACAGGTGTGTTCTAATCCTAAGTACCGAAGTGGTCAAGGATAGAGGTTCAATTTTGAAGCGCCATTTTTCTAGGCACGTAGATCTAGGATTTCGTAATGTTCCGCAAATGCAGTCCAACCAGCTTAATTTTACATTACGAGAGAAACATATTCGCACGCCGCATACGAGGACTCAGTCGGGTACTTCAGACCGTTATTTCGTAATGTTGACCTCGTTGGATGACTTTTCTTTTCAATAAAAGTCTGCACTGTATCGAATATAATCGTAGGGCGCGGGAGGAGGCTAATACCGTAGGATTTACATTCGGAATTGGCGGAAGATTCCACTTGATATACAACTGTTGATATTATCGCATATCAATCCCGATCCGAATTCGATTTGCAAGACACTTTCGAAAATCTCCTTCGCAACGATGAAAAAGAGAGAGTAAGAGAAAGATGGTACAAGACATTCGAGACGTATAAACTTAAACTTTGAAGCGTCGTCGGTGGGACCCTATCAAGAAAATCAATACGAATCCCTTTTCCCGTGTGCGCCAGTCTTGAATGGACAGCGACACACGAGGAAGCCTGACCTACGAGACAAATACACGAGGAGTTTGGAATGCATGAAATAAATTTGATCTTTCTTCAAATTGAATTATCTCTCGCTTGTCCAGAAACCTAACGCCCATCCATGTTGACACTCTCGTTCTTCTCCTTCTATACGTACATATATATATGTAAGATATATATAATCGTATAACATATAAATGTATAATATATAACAAGTCTACTGTTGATCCGTTTCAAAAATTCAAATGCTTGCAATTGAATTAACTATTAAAATTGAATAAAAAAACTTATTGTCTGCTTGTGCCACGCCCCCTACTCACGGGATGGGACTTACATGATAATCATGTGACTGCCAACGTGAGAATCATGTGACTCGATTTCCAGTCACAGCGGCATAATTTGTTGAGACGTTAGCTGAATTTTCCTTGTTTTTCAATTGGGAAATCTCGATATTTTTAAGAGGATGTCGCGTTGAAAACGGCTACAATATGTCTATTTAGAATTACCATAGAAATCGGGATCATGACCTTCTCATTAGAGATCAATATTAAACGAGATCGATAGCCCTTGATGCTTACGGAATAATGCCTTTAACGAATCGCTATCTGTATAGGTCTTCCATTACTAAACGAGAAATAATTAAATAACAATATTTGATAATATTTGTCCCGATAATATTAAATTTATTACTCGACCAGTCTAATGTCATTTCATATTCAATGTATTGACAAAAACGGATATCTATCAAAATATGAAATACTTTATTTTATTTCATAAATAAATCTTATCATGTCTAAGCAACTAATTTTCAGAATGTATAAAGAATCATATATTTTGTGTAATATTCTATGTTATTATATTCAGTTGTAATATATTAGATACAGTCATACATGTTTTTAATTTCAGCTCTAGGAGCAGCTTATGGCACAGCAAAGTCAGGTACAGGAATTGCAGCAATGTCTGTTATGAGGCCAGAACTTATCATGAAATCTATCATTCCTGTTGTTATGGCTGGTATCATTGCCATTTACGGTCTTGTGGTAGCTGTTCTCATTGCTGGTGGTCTATATCCGCCTGCTCAGTACTCTTTATACAAGTATGTTATACAGTTTACTTAATTGTTTAATACTTAATCATAATTTAGCTTAAAGGTAGCGCAGTAATTTAGGATAGTATAAGAAAGATATATGTTTGTATCCTTCATGTATTTTAATACTGTGAGTATGTTCAAAACATACAGATTATCATTACATTACATTTCATTTATCTTACTGCTTTTATTTATATGGTACGTTCAGTTTTGACTCCGCCACGGGTCTTGGGTCATTTTCTTGACGTAACCTCGTTTGTGTTACTTTAATTACTTGTCTAATAACCTTAAGTCACACTCACGTGGCACAGATTATAATTAAAATGAAATATAAACATTAGTTTGTGATAGCACACAATATTTCAGCATTTTGGACCTGAATTGAAGTTAAAACAGGGTCTAGATAAATCTAATATGCATAATCATTGAAAAAATCATAACAGAAAGGATTAAAAAACTTTTGTCTTAGTAAAATCTAAATACATATTGCATATTATAGAAAATAATTATTCGCAGAGTATGTTATAAATACCTAAATATTATCATTGTAGATACTAAAAACCTAACAATATATTTCGTAAAATATTAAGCGATACAATTTAATCATGTTACAAGCACTGTTTATTTTCTTGTGTATGTTAAGAGATAATTAGATTATTGCGCAATAATTTCCACAAATTAATCACTCTAGAAATTTTAGTAACGCTTCTGTCCACATATTTTCTATTTAATCCGCAATTTGATGCTTTAACTAGTTTTAATTTTCTTTGCTTCACTTAACGTTAGTATCTCGTCCCTCGATTTTTACACGATTACTTCTTTCATATGCCGTTACCGTTTTACGTGATCATCCTATCTTGTGCAATCAAAATGTAACTTTTTATGCTTTACAGACGGCTTTACGCAATTTTTATGAATACAAAACTGTAGCTTACCATGGTACATTTGTATGTAAAAAATATTAAGTTTACACAGACATAAAGTTACATAAATATGTTAGGGTAGTAACATGATATTATTATGTAATATTACTCTAAGGTATTCTAAATTTATTAGATTGTTATTCTATATTATTTACTTGAATAATTGTAATGACAAAATTAGTAATTTGGAAGCAAGTAAAAATGAGAGATTGCCAGTTTTAGATTAGAGAGAGATAACGATAAAATGTGAATTTATTTTTTCTGTACCTTTATTACTGAAAATGCAAAATAAATGCATTTACGATGTACAGGGTATCATAAATCGTGACGCAACTTGATATGGATACTTTGTTGCAGATGTGTATAGAACATATGAAAGCCAACTTTGTTTTGTTTAATAGAATCATATTTTTAGGAAAATGGACAATAAAAAATGCTAGGATAATTATGTCAAGAAAACATTAATTCCAAACATTATTGAAATTGAGGTATCTTCTAAAGTATACGATTTTTCAATGTAAATATACTTTTCATTAATATTTCTTTCGTAGAGTTTGTGGCGGACTACAAGGATTAATGTGTTGAAAAATATAGTGCCGTATAAAAGAACAAAATTGAAGTTCCACCTTTCCACTTATAAAAAAATTGCTGATATTGCATTGCATTCTTCTTGAAGCTCAGTGAACTTCCGTTCAAAACATTTTTTTGAGTAACGAATGGTTCCAGATATAATTTCGTGGATCGATTAAATCTTCAACTACGACCTCGTCGTATGGAGTGGAATCTCCTTGTATCTTAGTATTTCTTAATACTTTTCTTTATTAAGCAATCGAGTTAAAGAAAGAGTTAAAGTCAAACACTTGTACAATTTAAATCTCTGTATTTGTTTTTCTTATTTGTTAATTTGAAAATGTTCATTTACGTTAGTTTTAAGTCATCTCTCTCGCGCATATGAAAGATCCTCGTGGAACCCGATATAATGCGTAAATCGAGGGACAACTGTACACTTATACAGTAGAACTCCACTTATGTGAATCCGTTAGGGGACAAGCAGTTTGTATAACTTGATCGTTCATATAATGGACGTTCTCTGATTCTCTTCACTGCCTATTATTTTTCGTACTGAAGTGACGATACAGCATCTTCAATAGTAGTTCAGATAATCAGAGTGAATTCGACTGAATTCGAATTAATTAAAAAATTGATCAAATAAATGGAGTTACACTGTATACACCCATGCACGTTCATTTGATGCAATAATACAGTAATTAAAAATGTTCAAAATCTTGTCTTCATGCAAAAATTTGATTTTTGATTTATGCTATTGTTGCAACGAATGAGCAATATATTCATCTATTATCTTCTCTTCCTTGATAGTTAACAATTTTTTTGGTCTTTTTTAATAGGGGTTTTGTTCATCTGGGTGCTGGCTTAGCGGTAGGTTTTTCTGGTCTAGCTGCTGGATTTGCCATTGGTATTGTCGGTGACGCGGGTGTAAGAGGTACCGCCCAACAGCCTCGCCTCTTTGTCGGTATGATCTTGATTCTAATCTTCGCCGAAGTATTGGGTCTCTACGGTCTCATCGTTGCCATCTACTTGTACACCAAGTAAACGAACCATTTTAGTAGCAGGAAATGCAAGACTCGTCGCCTGCAACCAACAGCGCTCCCCGACTATTATATAAATAATTTTACCGACTTGTTTCGACATTTTACTTAAAAAAACACATTATTTTTCCATGCATACTCACGTTCGACTCATCCGAAGCATCCTTCTGTAATACTATGTTATTCAAGTTGATATATTAGAGTATCCGAGCATTTATAATAAGTAATAACCATGTTCATTACATTAAAATGAGGAAAAAACAAACTGTCACAATTGCTGAGAAACAAAAATACTGCAAAGCAAAGCAACACAAGAGTGCTAAGAGAATCCAAATCCGATTGATCGACTAAATAATTTTTGAATTGAGTGGGAAAAAAAAAGAAAAAAGTGATCCAGTCTTGCGGGAAGAGGATGTATGTACAGAAGATACGAAAAAGCGAACAGGCGACAGGGAGTTACACTGAGGACGCTGAAAACCCCCCCCCAAAAAATATCCCATGCCGAAAACATTTCTCTTTCACTGTATAGTAATCATTTCGTAGCGTAGTTTGACATTGAATTATCAATTAAGATAATCGGCTCTACTGAGTGTATAAAGGATAAAAAATGTTATCGATAAAAGAATACTTAGCACAATTACTGATATATATATATATATTAAATGCGATTGAAGATGAGCAGAATACAGATCGCAGATGCGAATGCGTTCGCTTGCGACAAAATCGTGTCTGAAGAAGAGTACGAAATTATTAATATCCAAATGAGAAAGTGAGGGCATGCAACTGTTTGCGTGCTGGCGCAACAGCATAATATGCGATGGTTGTACAGACCATGATATCTTGAGCAGTAAAAAAGAACACAGATGTTATACAATCGAAACTACAAGACACACACAAAAGTATAGTATGTGGGATGAAGTTTGAGAGAGAGAGAGAGAGAGAGAGAGCGAGAGAGAGAGAGAACGAGCGAGAGAAAAACTAAAATGAATGTGAGTAGACAGTGGGACAGATACATGATAGTATTAAGTCAATTCAGAGGCTGCTGGGCGTATCGGGAATATTTGCACTTATTATTATGGGTAACGAATGTACGGTTTCACAAAATGTTTTATGGATGACTGCAAAGGCCAGCGGTAATTCCCTTCTCTCAGCTAAACATACTTACTTCGTGTCTCACTAAAGTATATATAGATACATATATATTATATATACACCACGCATACATATATATGTCCATGAAGTGACAAGTATGTTAAGGCGAAACAAAATAAAATAATTCCATACGTTCCAGCAGAGATGTATGACTACCTAAGAAAAAAGGGGTTACGAGATAATAATGGCGAAAAGAAAATAATTTGTACATTCCATAATAAGTTCGTTCAGTGCAGGCGAGCGGGCGTCTTGTAATAACGCGACGGGCATACATTTTTTGGCGAAGAAAACATCGGAAGAGGAAAAATTATGCGTTCGACACTTTACATATTTATGTTTTTTTTTTTCTCGACAATTTGGCGACATTCTTTTAAATGAATGTTATTATGGGGTTAGTTGAGCGAAGGAAGCAACAAACGTTTTGTTTAGGGTGTTCATTGTCATGGGAGCTGGCGGTGAACTCTCTTACATGTTTCATGGCCTTTTGATCATGGCCACCATCTCTCCCCGTAATAAAAACATAGTGTGTCGAAGACAAGGATTCGTTGCGCCCGCTTGCCAAATTTTATTGACTGCGCAGTATTTTCTATCTAAAAGAAAAGAAAAAAAACACAAAGCTCAACGTGTAGGCGCATTTCCGGGAGAGAAACAGCAAACGTTAAACTAAAAAACTTAGTCTGAAAACTCAATTCGAAATAATAGTGCACGAAAAATATGGGAATCCCGTGTTTTTCGAATCCATCCGGTCGAAAGAGGTAAAACGAGGCGCATGCGCAATAGAAGAGAAGTTTATACAAGCTTCGATGTACTCTTTTCATTGTTGACGATCCTCGCTTGAAAATGCACCTATATTAAATTGCATTATCAAAGAACAAAAACTAGCCATTTGGACACTGAATTGTTTTTTCGCGAATTCTCTAACAACGATGATAGAAAACAAATAAATGGGACATAAAAATGGCGTAACGAAAACGGAAGAGAGATCGAAAATCTTTTTTGCAACAAAAATTCGTAACTAGGCGTATATATGATATAACACAAGCGATTGCGAGCCGGGGAGCGGTGGTGGTGGCTTTATGCAACGAGAAGAAAGAATGAAAGAACGATAGAATGAGAGAGAGAAAGAGAGAGAGAGAGAGGGAGAGAAAGAGAGAAAGCGCATGCAAGAGCGATCTTCACTTTAATTACAATTTACACATTCGAGAAGATGCAAAAGAAGCACATGAATATATATTACGCCAATTACCTCCGCTCCCCTTCTTCCTACCACACAAAATATGTTTCCTATCTCTCTAATCACGATAATTAAAACAAAATGGAGCATCTGCTATCTAATCATAAACTGCGCGTGTAATGTATATATCACCCGCCATATGCTTTACACTATACGATTAAAGTTTTTTAGGCTAGTTTAGATTAGGTATTATTGTATACCAATACCTTGTGCAACTGAGAGCGAAAGTAACCAATGTATGCTAATAAAAGAATGCGTGTGCATTTGTATGTAACGTTTGTGTACGTATGATGAAGAAAGAAAGCATTGATGAATGTGGGCACAAGTGAGAGTAAAAGAGCGTGATTGGGAGCAAAAAAGAAGAAAGGTAAACGAAAAAGCACTGGCAAATGGAGGAACGACACCGCTATCACCGCCGCCGCCGCCCCCACGTACTATCTTCCAGTGTTATTTAAAAAAAGAAAAATAGACTCATTGTTAAGCGCAAAAAAAAGTGATACTGATCAATAATAATTATTTATGTTATAAATTCGTCCTCGATGTTACAGAAAAAGAAACCGTGTTTAATAAAAATTTAATTTGGACAAACAGAGTATCAGTACTCACTTGTATCATCGAAAATCTACCTAACTGTATACATATACTATATTATTATTAGTGATAAGAACAATTATTAAACGCATGATGTTTGACGATCCATTTTTTATCACTGCCATTTCAACTTAAAGAACCATGCTTTCTCTATCGCATTACCGATATCTAAACATCTCTCATTGTAATATTGTTTGACGTTTTATGTGTCCATAGAAAAAAGGAAAGATGAAAAGATACGTGTACAGAAGTAGCTGGATAAAAAAGAGGAAAGGAAATTACGTACCTTACGGAACAAAAATTTTTATTAATTCGCCAAACGTTTTAGTTATAACGTCTTTTAACGATTAAGCGATCGATATGATATTCGTCAGGTACTCAGTCTCAACGTAATTGTTCCTCGCTTGTGAATGTACAATTATTGTTTACGTAATGTGTTCAGTAAATGTTGATAATTGAATTAGCATTGGACGAAAATTGCTGTTAAAGTTGCATGTAAGGAAAATGCACATTTGTTACGTAACTCGCTCCACGGATAGTAAGAAAATCTCATGTGTGCGTTCATATTTATATAGTCACGTGTCCACAAATACACATATATTCATATACGCATACATACGTACACATACATGGTGCATAGCCGGGGTAAAATCAGGTCGTGCTCGAAAACGGATTGATATACTCGTCTTACTTTGATTTAAAACGGTGCAATCGTTGTCGTTAATCAGAATGCCACAGTTGATTCGAGGAACGTTGACGTATATTCAGGCCCGGATTAAGAGGGGACTGTAGCTGCAGACTTGGCCTGTTTAATGGGTCTTACCTTTTAAAATGGACTGCAATCAAATGTTCAGTATGAGAACAAATTTCGTTTGTCTCCGTCTAGATGAATTATGTATGTATGTAAAACACCACGCTTTTATTTTCATTTATAACAATCCTTTTTACAAAATTTTCGTGTGCGAAAAAGAAGAATCTTTTATAATACAAACAAATTTGTAACCCACTCCCTTTTTTCTCCTTTTCACATCTAGTGGCCTTCGATGGATTCATAACCCTGGGTCTGAAAAACTCTTAATCCGGAACTGCGTATACCGAGTGTAATAACAAATATTTGAACGATCGAATTTTTATGGAGTCTCTGTGTAAATACTTTGAAAAAAATATATCGAGATGGAGTCTGTGATTAGTTTACTTTATATTGTATTTGTATTTCAGCGATAATTGTTCGGCTTTATAAATGTCGCAAATTTGAATCATAGTCGATTAGTTTTTAATATGTATGTTTTACTGCTGGTCAGCTTCTCTATAGATACAAGCCAAAGATTAACCATGAACTTCGTAATTTAATCATGTTGTCGGTGTATAGATACGCTGGCGTTTTCCAAACTGTCTTAGAAGAAAACATACGTTGTCACGTTGAGGAAGAGATACCTCGCGTAAGACACGAATTATTGAACGTCACCACTATCAAAAAAGACGATTTTGTTTGACGGAATGTTTTGCACTGTACTGTAAAACGCTGGTTTGGAAAACGCTGAGGGGCGAGTTAAAGTCTATATATGCAACACACACACACACAAATATACATCTTGCAGTTATTCTTTTACCAAACGTAAAGTAGATCGTCGAGTGTCCTCGGCACGATAACGGGATTCGCATAACAAATAAAACCTAGGAGCGATACCTTTTTAGATAACATTGAAATTTGTTTCTGTTTTGTCGATTTTACAGCGAAAGTATATATTGTAAAGAGATCAGTAAATAAAAAAGTATGTCGTAAAAGGTAAGATTATAAAATAAACGTTTCTGATACGTATTCAAGGTAAACTTTTTACGATGTGACAAAAAATTATGACACGTTTCGTTTATTTAGATGATATATGTATTATATATATACTAACGGCAGTTAGTAACGCATTATATCAATGTAAATGTTAGCAAGATAGGAAAAGACGTTCGTAGAAAGAAAAACATTGAAAATCGCTGAAATACATCGCGTATTTAGAATATTATAAATAACTATAATTTGATCATATGTATGCAGTTGTGTTTTTAAAAAAGGCTCTACACATATACCAAATAAACACTGTTTATTAGAGCCAAATACGTGTAATATGCTATTCCGCATGCAGTAATAATATTATATATATGTACATAAATTCCGAACGTACTTTCTCTTGTATAATAGCAAGTTTTTTATAGTTATAATTATATTTATTTCAGTCGGACATATATCGATTTCCCTTCGATAAATCTTGCAAATTCCCCGGAAATTGTTGCATATTAACATATGTTTCTATTATTTGTTTTCATTATTGAATATCTCTATATATATGTACACACACACATCTAAGCGTGCAGTGTAAATAGGTAAATATGTATATTGATACGAAAGTACTGTTCATTTCGAATTGCTTTGAACGATATTTTGCTTCGCAAGTTCAGTAATGCTGTTTTGTACATTAAAATGTTGACGATTCGACCTTCGAAACTTTGTTTCCCCATCTTGTTGCGCGTGTAAAATTTTACATAAAACGAAAAAAGGCAAGTAACAATTGTAAAAAGAGGTCCCGATTTTTCTTCCGTTAAGTGGATGACATATTTATGATCGGTTATCAGTATACGTTCGCAACCGTTTAACGTACTTTTAACTAGTTATCAGCAAGTACATATACGCACAAAACTTGAATTTAGTCACGTACTTTGTCAATATTGCGTTTTCCCTGTTTGGTTATCGTTTTAACACGAAATATACATAAAAAGACGACGGGTGACTCATGTTCACGTAACAAGACGCAGAGTATTGTAAAAGAATTTGAGCTACCATCCAAGGCGTCAATAATTTATCTCTCTTTATCCTCTTATTTCGGATTTAAACGAGAGATAAGACGCCCTTACATTTTATAGTTATCATGATTACAATTATGAAATAACATTCTCTTCGATCACGTTCAATCCATTGTTGATCGACGTACAGGAATGTGATTGCTCGATTGTAAATCATCAGCACAGATAAACTGGATCAAACGAAGCTTTCTAACTACTACGTACGTCGTTTCAGTAAGACGATTTCTTTTCAGTTTACGTGTATTACCCAAATTACATACATTCAGTCGCGGCGAAATTTAAGACAATGTCGCTGTTACATAGATTTCTAGCAAAAAATAAAATGTCCACAAAAACTGGGAATGTCAATTGCTTAATTTTTGGTTTCGAATTCACGAGAATACATACTATTGAATTATACATCGCAGTCGAATGTTCGTGACGACTTCAAATGAATGAAATAGTGAACATGATCGCGATGATAATTACATTTATACGAAAGTGGCTTATAAAGCGAAATACGTTTACTTTAAATTGAGATTCTTATGCTTTTTAAAAGGATATATATATATATATATGTATGTGTGTGTGTGTTTGTGTGTGTGTACACACGCTGTACGCATTTGTTAAAATCACTTCGCAAGTATAACAATGGTAGTCGAGAGAGAACGATTAAATAATAGAAAAGGGTCAGATGTACCTTGTTGGTTTTCACAAAGTGGCTGATAGTATTGGGAATACAACAAATTATACCGTGTAGTGTTGAAATTACCGCGTTTTAAGAGATGAACAACAAAGAACATTAACATTTTAAAATATATAAAATTTATGAAAAAGAAATATGTATGACAAGTTTTTTTGCGTAAAAATTCGGTTTTTTATACAAATTTTCGTTTACCATAAAAATGAATGGTGAGAGAAAGAGAACGACAGACACAAAGTCGTAAAGATCGTAATCCTAAGAACAGATTTTATTGATAAAGATAAGAGAGATGTTTTTTATCAGTTTAATGTCTATGATCAATTAAAAACGATTATAATGTAGTCCGTTATGTGAGAAATAATACTGACGATATTATACATGATTCATACGTTGCATTATTTGTTTTTTTGTTCGTTTTTCGTTTAATTTATAATTAATATACGTGGAAAAAATAAATTAATAAAGTTAAAGTACAATATCGCATGTTAGGTAGGCTGAAAAAAATGGAATCATATATCGATTGATATTATTTGTTCGCTAATCATTATCGTTTGCTAAATCATGTTATTTATTTAGAAAATTATTTCTTCATTCTGCACGTTTGTTATAAAAAAGCAACACAAGCAAAACACGTAAATAAAACCACAAATACCCATTTAAAATATTACACTAATGTCACTATCAAATGTATTCTACGTACAAAGAACGATATTTTCAAGTGAACATAAATTCCTCGTGAGGATCGAGTCATATTATCTTTGAGAGAATTAGATAAAATAAAGATATGAATACACATTTGTTCATACAATTTGTATTGAAATCAATTTTGGTTTAAAATAAACATTTTCTTCCTAAGTATAAATGAATTTTACGAATATTTCGTATCTTTGTGATACATGCATAATGTGTATTCAAAAACAAGGTGAAATAGATCTAACAATGATCGATACGACATAAGTATTTGGACTGACGACGTTCTGATTGCAAACCACCTATTAAATGAAGAGAAAGAAAAGAACAAAATACTGTCCAATTCGAACACTTCAGTCTGGCAACAGAAGTTTAAAAGCAATGGTGGTAACAATAACAATTCTAATTATAATAATATATACATCATTCTGAAAGATATTCACAAGTAACGACAAAAATGTATCCAAATTCTTATGTTTAATTAAGTCTGTGTATAATTATCGATACATACAAGAAAGCTTAACAAGATTAATTCGATTGAAAAAGTGCTAGATTGGGAAAGTGAAAAATATTATACACGAAAAAAGTTGATGGATTCTCAATCGTCTAAATTAATAATAATAATTGTCTATGTTCTTCTTTCACCGTACACGAGAAACTGCGATATTGCACTAACTTTCGTTTCAGGCGAACTTATATGGCATCGTGTCGGTCTGAAGGATTCGCACTAATTAAAAGACAAAAAAAACAATAGATCGTATATGTCGATGCTGATAGAATTCTAATTAGGAGACTACAAGTAGGAAATGAAGGTAAAGGTGGCTGTTGTGGTTCATCAACGGAACAACCAGGGGGCCATCTGTAATAAATTACACCAAGGTAGATTTTATTTCTTTTAAATACGATTTAGTCGTGTTCGCTAATTTCGTTTTTTTTTTATGTTAATGTTACGTTAAAGTGAATCGTAATGTTGGCTGCTGGTTGTTATTGATTAATTACTTTAGAATAGAAGTAATGGAGCAGCAAATATAGGTACACGGGCAAAAAATTGGTGTTTAGTTGAGATTGGTGTGTGTATATTGCGTGTATATGTGTTGATTTGGTATTTTCAATTATTCCTCAAGATCTACGAATTCAGTTGTTTCTTTTTTTTCATTTTCATTTTTAGAGTTTTAAAGAGAAAATTCATTAACCGCGCATTTCTTACATATTACTAATATTACTGAGTCAGTCCTCTATTTCTGATCGATTTTTCCTTTTTTCCGTATTCTTTATAAGAAAAGATGTATTTCGACTGTTTTGTGATCAGTTTATATAATAGTAATAATAATAATAATAATAATAATAGTTAATAATAATAATAATAATAATAATAATAGTTAATAATAATAGATAATTCCTCATAATAAATGTAAAAGCTGGTACACAGAGATAACAAGCGACTCTCGCTGGTGCCGCGGACAAAAAGACTTACAAAAAAAACGTGACACATGCACAATACTAGACAAAAACTTTGACAACACAAATCACCAGACTAATTTTTTTTGCTTTCTCTCGTTTCTTTCCACACCGATGTTCATATAGCGGCGACGTATGTTGAATTATATCTGCTGGCCCAATATGATTATAAATCATATCAATATTCAATTATCTAAAAACATTCTAAAACTTCTTGTTTAGAAAGTCTGTTGCAAACCACTCGAAAGGGCTGCGAACTATTTGTTTTCCATTTCTTTTTCATTTTTGTTATTTTTGTTATTGGACATTGAGTTGTGTGTATAGTCCTTTTCTTCGTTTTCCGTCTTCTCTTCGTCATTCTTCATTGTACGAGGGCTTGACACAGACTAACAAGATGTTTATGGCAATGGATGGAGACAACTCAATTAATAAAACTGAAACCGCCTGGTTCAGTAATATAGATAGCAAAACCCTATTTCCAAAATTATAGGTAGCCCGAAGAACGTAATCCACTTCACAGTTTTTGCATTCTGTAGTTTTTGTTGTTGTCGTCATCGTCGTTATGGTCGTCACTTTCATCTTCTGTGGACGCGTTATCTAACCATGTTAACCAACTGTTGACCTACACCATTTAATTATTACTGATTAATATGCTTTTTGTTACTTAAATTATCATAATCGTAATATACATTGTTAAATAGTAATAAAAGAAATTATTAAGAAAGAAAGAATAAACCAGAACAACACAAGACCTCAATAATGCAATAGGTAACTTTCAGAGTTGATTTTGAAAGTTCTTAAAATGTAGACATTTTACATTCAGTCTTAAAATGATCTAAAAATGATTAATTTTCGAACAATTTTTCAATCATCGGTTGATCGAAATAGTTAAATATTATTGAATATTGTGGAGCAGCGTATAAAGTTTTATTTACCTCAAACAATGCTTTGCCTTTGCCCGGATAAGCATCTGTAACGCATTCTTTCCACTTGAAATAAGCATCTTCTTCGATCACTTCTAATCGGTAAAGCCCGTCGAACCATCGCAGCAGCATTCCTTTTGGAAAATTGTGCGAGAACCAAAATGCTTGAAGCGCATGGAGAGCTGTCACTTGAGACTCTATATCGACGAAGAGTAAGCGCATCAAACGTGCATATTTCTCCAGTAAGGCCTTTTCTTTATCTATTACTGATTTGGCTACATTAGAAGGGTCAACGCCGGGTGCCAGTATTGTTTCCTGATAGGAATACGAATAATATAAATATATATACAAGTAATAATATAAACATTTTTTCAATTGTGGAAAGACCAATTAAATATGATAATAAAGAAACATTAGATGGAAAAATCGTTCAGCACAAACATGCATACATGAATCAACAGTTGAGGCACAATTTTTTGTAGAAAATTAGCTGCGGACTTCATTAAGTGGTACAGTTGATGTTGTGTTATACGTTAGTAGTGTCGATAGTATAATAAAATCAATATGTACCAACCTGTGTAATGTATTTCAGAAGAACGTTCATCAAAGCGTTAATGAACTCTGAATCAGAATGATGCGAAGGTTCTAGCTTTTCTTTGATCCATTTGTAAAGAGTATTAGGGTTCGGGTCGTATTCTAATTGACGCCATATATCCCCTTGAATCTTGAGAAGGGGATAAAGGAAAGTCAATTCTCTGTCCTCTAAAATCTCCGCTAGTCTCTCTTTTGTCTTGTCTGCTTCGGGTAGCTGGCTGATAAGATTCACCTTGCTCTCGTTAAAGATCTGCGTGAGCCTTGCTTTGCCCTGGCTTTTGTGTAACTGCTGCAGCGTGAGTAAAAACAACGGATGGTGCTGGCCGTTTTCCGTCACGGCGACGAGATCGGTTAATTGAATTAAATTATCGACGATAGCCTTGGCTGTTAAGAAGGCCACGTGGGATGCTACACAAGGCACGGTACTCTCTTTTTCTGGTATATTAGACACTAGCTCTTTCCATCCCTCATGTATTTGTTGTAAAGTGATCACGCCTGCTTTCTCCAGTTCCACTATTAGCTTAGCAGCAAGCTCGCGCTCAGAATCTGTACGGTCGTCTAATGTATTCGAATATAAGGTATAAACTGCATGACGTAGAAATCGTTCGGGTATCTTAAGATCTTGGAAAGCCGTTACTGCGTCCTGTACGTTCGTATGAGAAACAAGATCGTCCATAAGTGCGTTCACCTTCTTTAGTATCTCCTCCCTGGAGGTCCCTTTGTCTTTTCTATCGCGGGCCTTTTCTCTTTTGTCTACAGGACCTTGCTTTATTACGATCGCTGGTGCCAATTCCTTGTGCAATATCGACGAGCTGGGTTTCAATGTGGTAGTACGTAGAAGAGGTAATTCCGATGGTCGTCCTGTGAACAGATCTATTGATTTAAGTAATTAGAAACCGTGTTATTGTTATCGTTTCATGTTAAAATCTAAATTCTAAACTAATTACAAGTGTTCGAATTACGTCTATATCTAATTTCAGAATATTACTTCGGTTGATCCATATGTTGTCGCAATTTTTTCAACTGAACTTTTAAGTGTACTTGGAGTGGACGATATTCTATATAATAAAGTACGTACCACTGTTAAGAGGTAGATTAGGATTGATGTTGGTTTGTTTAAACATCATCGAATTGGCTGATGGTCTTAGCGATACTTCTTCCGGATGTCCAATCAACATCTTATTTTTATTGAAGCGTAGTTGTTCTTTATTGCTATCTGTAATTCAAATAAGTATATTCATTAGTAAAATACTCTTTTGTCCAATAGTCGAGAAACGTATAACAAATACAGTCGTTAAATGTCCACAACACATAATTTATATGTTTGTCGATTTTGGTGCATAAATCTGATTATATCAAAATCGTCAAGTTTCAATTATATTATAAATTAATCTAATTTTTAAGGTGGAAAAACCTGAAAAAATCGTGGCAACCACCTTGTACATCTGCTTCTACCCAGATGTGGGTGGATGTAGCGCTCGAAACGTCAATAAGATAAAAATACGTACTGTTATTAAAGTTTTGTGGTGAATTATGTTGTTGTTGATTGTGTTTTCCTTGATAGTTATTCTGGTGACGATTCTGGTTCTGATAGTAACCCGGTTGGTTACGTTGATTGTGGCGGCCATAACCAACCCCGGACGTTCCAGAAAATCCGTTTGGGCTAAATGGAGATGGCATGCCGAACGAGGGCGAAGTCAACGGTATACTTCCCATCATGTCCATGTCTAATCCACCGCGGCCCATTTTCCTTAAAAATTCAGTTCCGAGGCGATCCTCGCGTCTATGGAAGCCGTTACCCCTCGATGATTCGTCGTTATCACCACGGATTTGATTGATGGGCATTGGACCCTCGGTGCTGGTAGCTTTGCGCGGTACCCAGCCATCACGGCGTAGCTCGATTACATCGCGCAGCATAAACTTGATGCGTAGAGGAAGATCTCTGCTCTCTGCCAGGGAGTTCATACGTCTGAAATATTGATCCATGAGTCCACGGCCTTTATCCGAGTCAAGGATACGGCCGCAGGTACGCATGATCTGACAGAGGCACTCGATATCCTCAGCTGTGTCCCCCCTGGATCCCCCTCGCCTTTTCTTCTCCAGTAATTGCTGGATGCAACGATGTAAAATCGGTTCCGATACGATTCCCAATTTGCCCAATTCTCCGATGAATTTGATGTTGCCGAGCATCTTGCGCTTGGCCACCTGCCGGCGCTCCTCTTCCTCTGGGCCGAGTTCATCCTGATTCTCGAATGCCTCGCTTGCCTTTGAACGATTTTCGAACTCGTCTTTGCACTTGTTAAGCAGGAGAAGCGTGAATGTGCTCTGGCCTTTTTGACTTTCGATGAGGGCTTTTCGTGGTTCAAAGTTTGCAGCTTCGTCAGACAGCCGTTTGCACAGCTGTGCATACATAGAACTGTACTTGGGTTCATCAAGTGCTTTTTCAAAGATCTGAAAGAAATCGGATGTTACATTTAACATTCTTCTTTCCTTAAAATCTCAGATGCGAGATATTTTAGTTAAGAAGAGTAATATGTGCTTGTGGCTTTCAAAGTAATACTTACCAGGAAAATGACACCTTTGAGAATCACATCAGAATTGAGCTCAACGTTGAGCAGGTCGTTGCTCAGCTTTGCGAACTTTTCCGGCGTAAGCTTATTAAGAATACCCCGCACCTTTCTAAAGATGAGATCATTTCTGCTTTCTGGGGTGAGTGCATCGCGTCTAACAGTTGAAGGAGGGATCCAGCGTTGCTCAGTGGATAGGGAGCGAATATCGTCCCTGGAAGGCATCGAATTTTTTTAAATTTCAGTTGTGTTAACGGGTGACAGTGAACAACGGAGGATTGGTTTTCTTTCTGATTTTTTTTATTTCTTTTTTTTTTAGTGTAGTAAAAAGAAGCAGCTCGTGTATGATTTCGTTTACAGTCAAGGTGACTTTTCTAGAGACCCTGACCTTCCTCCCGAGACACGAGAAGCACCCCCCGGTCCTGTGGGGTTGTCCGTTGTTGCGCGTGTTTCGGCCCCCTGAGTGATAAATCACAGCACA
Source organism: Xylocopa violacea (assembly GCA_963969225.1). Classification (NCBI taxonomy): domain Eukaryota; kingdom Metazoa; phylum Arthropoda; class Insecta; order Hymenoptera; family Apidae; genus Xylocopa; species Xylocopa violacea. The sequence continues at coordinate 35,925,796 of CAXAJV010000005.1, read as the reverse complement.
CAGATCTTCCTTTAGGAAGCTGAAACAGAAAAATGATTTACAATAAGAATACCGTGTATTTTTTCACGTTTTTATTGCTTACACGCATGCTACTCCATCCATGTTCGTTTTACTAATGTGCAGCCTTTTTTGCACCTAATAATACAAAAATATGATATATTAACAAACATGCAGTTAAGATGCTTGAAATGAGTGACTAGGCAATCAATCACTGTAAAATATTACAATTTTATTTCTTTATATGCCATTTACACACGATGATACAAAAATGTGATGTATTAACAAATATATAATTGCGATGCTTAAAGTATAAGCGACTAGGTAATTGCAACATGATTATTTCTTTAGAAAAAAAAGGAAATGTCAATTACTTTTACGATGATGAATCTAATGTTAATGTCAACTGCGACATTAAAGAGAAATAAATAATTGTTATTAGAAATTATAGAAAGGAAATCAGTTGAAATTAGTTTTAGCCAACTTGCTTTCATAACATTTTGCAACTATGTACCTTTGTTTCAAAGGGAATAAGTCTTAATTTATATTGAAACTAAACTCTAATCGCACAATTCTTCTAAGTGAACATAGAAATTAGTATGTCGGTTCTGTTATATTGTATTTTTACATTAATAACAAATAAAAGAACTAAATTCTTTTGACGTTAAAAAATAATGTCTTCAGTCCCACAATAATATTTAAAAATTTTAACACAAGAGTATAAAGATCTAAAAAATTTCTTCAAAGCGTACCTTACAAATTAGCAAATTTAATATTACTTTCCTTCACCCTTTCTCTAAGAAGAATTCATACGTATTACATATGTAGGTACATAAGATAAATTATATTCTTTTTATGTGTCTTAATAGCAAACACGGTTTTAAATATAAATTTAATAACGATAAATATACTGAATGCATGATGCTCATGCAATTGTACAACAAATTTATTTTTAAGTATATGTATATGTAATTCGTTTCATACATGTAAAGGAAATATTATATATTTGTATGATTTCCAAGTTTCATGAGATTCAAAACTATCACTGCGTCTTCCAAACAAAATCATGCAAAATGAACGATGAAGAAACATTTACACTTATGACTAGAGTTACAAATGACAAATTATATGATCGTAAAAACATCACACAGGCATATTTCAGTTTTTCTAACAACTAGTACTTTCTGTTTCAACGTTAAGCATTATTTCAAGAACAGACATCTAGAAACATAATGTAATATAACGTCAAAATATAAAATCACATAAATAATAATAATAATAATAATAATAATAATGTTAAAAAAATAATACTGTTCTTCAATATTATCGCATATGATAATATAAAAGGACCAGTTGCTTTTCAGTCTCAGTAATAAGCGGACTCTAACGGACAGGATACACGGATTAACGTGTGTGGGGCCTTATTGCGCTCACAGGTGAAGGTCTTCAATGGGCAGGACGAGGACCTTCTCCAGGGAAACGGCTTTGATCTTGAGGTATCGGTTACGAATAAAACAACCAAAAGCCGTGGACGATGAACGTGGAGAGAAGGACCGTATGTGGGGCGCGGCTCATGGTCAGACGGTCAATGAACCTTTCGTCGTCTCACCTCGACCGATCTCGGCTTCTATCGTCAGCCTGATCGGGCGAGGTCGGACAACTTCGTCCTGAGTTCGACTAAGGTCGTCTTTGACCGCCTCTACTGAGCGTTCTATGTATTTAGGGTACGTGTGCAGCTGGGAAACCTTCGCTCCGTTTTCAACTGCATAGTGGAGGAAAGGAATGGCTTCATTTCTCGGAAACAAAAAAGAAATTCCAATATCAACTTTATGCACGCTTCGCCGCGTAACGTTACTTTTTTTTCTTTTTGGAAACGCTACATTACGAACGTATTTTTTACCACGAGAAACATTTATCACCTTTATATACGAGATGAAAGAATGTATAGTGAATTTAATCGAGAGTATCTGGGGAATTTTTCGTCTGACGACGAATATAGATTTCAGTTTACGCGTTTCTATATTTGATTTAATAATTCCTAATTGTGTGTAATATCATGTTATTGGACGAATTCTGTGCATTTATGGTAATTTATGTAAAGTATGTGGTGATTGAAAATCGAGGTCGTCGCGCAGTGTCTTTCTCGTCCTTATTACATATGTAGTCACATATTCGCTTCCCTAGTGAAAAATAAACGTATAAATAATGAGCTTCCTCTCCGAAATTGGAACAAAATAGTTTTAAGAATAAATTGAAATTCTTGATTGTAACAGGTTATAATTTAAAAACAACAGGGGATGATGTCGTTTTAGGTTACTTTGAATGAATTTTGTAAACACTAAAGGAAAATTATATTCGATAATGAAATTTTAGAATATGAAGACTTTCTCAAATATAGAATATAAAAACAATCGAATTAAAGATATACATCTATGTATGTACAACCACACATACATATATACCGTGACTTAAGAAGCATTACCTTTAGATTGCACGACGAAGGTCGTCGCTTGAAACACGCTTTGACATTGAAAATTTCTTTAGTGCATCAAACCGGTATTCGATCTCATTTTCTTTTAAATTTGCATTACATTTGTTGCCTGACAATTTTGGAAAAGTAACTCCTTGACTAGTTCAATTACCAAAATAACGATTGAAATTTCTTCGCAGCTCTAAATTTATCTGCTCAAATTTAAACATACACACTTAAATATCTATCGAACGTTTCAGCTACACGTGGTATACAAAATCTCTGTTTTCTCAATTTTGCAGCTTAATTTAATATCGACAATTGTCGATATTAATTTGTTTTATGTATCTTTTCATTTTGCTATTCAACTTGTGCGCGGAAACATTATATTATAAATATAATGCATTTCACAATTTAAATATCCGCAGAATTGTGAGATCATAATACCGGAAGTTTGGCATTGCAGAAAAACAGTTTTAGTGATTTAAATATTTTGCGGCACTTGCAGATATATTTTTTTATTATAAAATAAATAAAAACTCTAAATTCCTTTGAGTATGTATATGTGCTTAGTTCTGAAAAAAATTGATAATAATTTTCCGAATTATGACTAAATGGATAAAAAGCAAGCAGAAATGTAATAGCATTTTTTACGTGCACTATGCGATGCACTATAAAAAAAAGTGAGACCTTCGAAAGTAATTAGGTATAAAATGAAAATATGCGACGTTAATAAACAGATTACAATAAAATGATGTATAACAAATATTAGTTATGCTTTTTGAAATACATGGAACACTCCATTACTGTTTCCTCATGACACGTCACTGATGCGCCGTGACGGTTGCTCTCTACGAGTTAGAACAAGGCTGCCAACTTTTGAAGGCCGATAATGCACAAGATCAGCAGGGATTGTAGAAAAAAAGAAAGTGAAATGCCTCTGATTTGATTAAATTTTTACATTGCTCATTGAAATGTTGGACAAAACATTTGTCTCTGTTTTTCTCTTCGCTTCTCCCCCCACGACAAATTAAACAACATGTATCAAAAAATTCAAGTACAAGAAAGGCTATTCTAATACTACCAACACTATAAACCAAATTGCAATCGCAAGAGAAAAGTAGCGTTACAAAGGGAATCGAATTCTTTGTCTTTTCATTTTTCCACGTGTCATAACAATGCGCATATATAATTATACGATTAATTTCACATATCCTCGATGTTCGATTTCAACTGGGATCTCATTATTCAATTTACAGCTTTTTTTTCACGACACGTGCACGATCATTTTTGTTCGCGTACACTCACAATTGGCACACAGACGCATAGGCGTCGAATTTATCAAAAATTTCTAGCAGGATAAACTATGCAAACGTGTCACAGTTACGTAGCGAAGTGCAAATTAGCTGCGCAAAGTGGACAGCTGAAAGGAAATCAGTACGTCTATTCATAGTACGATAAGCGTTTATGTCTGCTGTAACAAAGAGGCCACATACGGCCGTCACACGTCCGACGTAGCACTCATATGGCCGAGCGTTTAAAGGCACACGGGCAAATGCGCTTGCCACGGGTGCGCCTGTTCTTAATACATTGTATACCAAGTATTAAACGTTTCGAGGTTCTAATCGTTAGAATTACGGATTCTTAATGCACTATTATAGACATTAGGCTGACGAACTTTTTCAGATTAGAACGCGTGTTCTACTTTAAAAATTCGATGTTAAAACGAACTATATACACCGAATACCATTACAAAAATAGTTTCCTTCATCATTGCGATGACAATAAATTTTGTTGAAATACACAATTTATTGATTTTGATGAAAATTGTATTAATTAAGGACAAATTGGGAATCCGTTATAACAATTTGTTCTTCGTCACTTGCCGATTTCTTTATTCGAATCACGAAGTAAGAATTGAATAAGTAAATGAGTATAAAACACGAATATAAATAGAATTAAATTTATAATATATAAAATAACATACGTACACGCCCGTTGTATTATACTTTACTTGGACATCGAAATTTAAAAGGGTAGAGGTACAAAAATTTCAGCAAAACGTCAAAAAGATGACAGTACACGTCTGCTTGGCTTTTCGTGCACGCCTTTGCTTGTGCGTGCACATTGATCGATGAATACGTATGTGTGACCCTTGCACACGTATATGTTTACAAGAGTCTGTCGAGCACCCGTGACAAAATAAACGCTATGAAATTTGTTGATTCGAAACAGAATGGGTACTTTCAAACGTACCGATAGAGGGAAAAGTGGCCGGGTAAAATTTTGAAAAATTCCAAAATACACAAGAAACGGGCAATTCCTTGAGAACGATTAAAAGAAACGTTTAACGTAAGCAGTGTGCGGAGGAAATTCCAGAGTAAATGAACAGACTCGATTTTGCGAACGAAAAGAAAGCAACACAATAATCGGATCCAAAGGAACATACTAATTTCAGTATTCTTCGAACGGGGGAAGCTGGACAATGCGACACAAGAGGATTTGCCGCAAACGTTGAAAGCTTTACATTTACACGTAGACTACCAAATATCGTTTCGATTGGAAATATGATATACGTAAAGCGTAAATTATGCATGCGAGAAAGCATAGAACAAACCTACATAAAAAGTCACATCAATTAAAAATGTCAAAAAAATGGAAGTTATGTAGGTGCTCGCCAACACTCGATTACCACTCGTGCATCATTCATTTATTTTGCTATCGAGACGAGAACTGATCGACTAGACGAAAATATTGCGATTATATTCGAGGGAGACTGGCAAAACGTGATGGGGAGCCGACAAACGGAAGATGCGTTCGGAACCGACATGACGCACGACCTATGTACGTGCTGCATCGACTCTAAAGCAACCCTCGAGAAAATTCTATTGAATTTAAGGATTTTCAGTGGCACTTTTAATGGAAAAAAATATGCAACGTGGTAATCCAGCGTTAAATTCATTGTTAGAGCAACCACACAACCGAAAATGTACAATTTTAACATGAAAAACGATGAGAAATCACAATAGCGTTTACTTACGGCCGACGGTTGTTGTTTCTGAAGGCTTTCGCAATCTGTCGGTCGTACTCGGGAACTTCCGTACCGTACGTCTTGTCAAGCCAGTGTCCGCCATGCGACTAACCTCTCGTTCCACAGGAAGGTAGCTTATTAATGATTTCAACTGTTCAGTAGAAAAATTTATTATTAATTTTGCATACTTTTACCGATATAAATGGGTTGAAAAGTTTTAAAATAAGTATGTTGTTAGTTTTATTTTTGATGCCAGCAGTAACAGTATACAAGACGGTATTTCAGACATGTTTCTACGAGTTGGTAAAAATAATTTCACATTGATGGCTTTTATCATTTTTGCGAGTTTAAATTGAAAATTGGGGGTTTAAAAATGTTGCATCTATTTAAAGCCTCACAAATTATTACGTTATGTCGTAATAGGATATAATAATGCCCATGAGACTCTACTTTGAGTCTGGTAGTATCGACGGTAGTTTAGACACAGCAACTATATTATATTGTTCGTGTATTACAAGCCAGATTGAAATTCGTAAAGCGTACGTGTTATTATTAATAATTTGCTACGAAAAAATAGATACATCTTTATCGTATGCTATTTAAGACACGTATTTGTATCTATTACATCAGAATTTTAAAAAAATGTTAAACATCGGTAATATAGATATCTGTTAAAGACACGGCTATGAATACAAGGGAACTATTGTCACATAGGCGGTGCATTAGATCGTTTAAGCAACTGTCAGTTTCTAGGATTCAATACATAAAAATAGTTTTAATTTTCAAATGTGAATTAATAAAGCAATTTATATTTAGATATTAAGAGTATTTGTGATAAAATAATTCAGGTTTGTTGAACAACTTGTGACATTTATATTCATTTGTACATCATCATTTCCCATCAATTTAACTTTTTCGTCTTTATTCGTCGTACACCATTAGATCCGAATGCTGTTTAGCTGTAGTAATCATGTAGAATAATTTTAATACATCGACAGAAATTTTAATTAACCGCGTCATTCACGTGATATGGCGCAATAATTCTATTAATTGTCATACCTCTTTTATGACAGTTTGAGAAACATTCATTTGATATTTTCATCGTATTTCGTGGTGTTCGATACATTTTTTATTTATTAACAGTATTATTGTTGTTAAAACCTAAAGACAATTGAAAGTATAGAAATAATTTCATATATGATTAAATTGAAATACCCTTGATTATGCACATGTAACACATATATTGAACAGTATTGTAAAAAGTTAAGTATAGCTATCTAACTTTTTCAATTCTGTACATGTTTACAAAACAAAAATTGTTGTCATTATCGTATTAAGTTAGATGATAAAAGATTTAAAATTTAGTGTAATATGTTTGTAGGATTAAGATTTTACTAATGATTCATACATGTGATAATATATCAGTATTATTCATAGATGTGTCATACAGACCCTATGATTGCGTTGAATATTTTTATGTAAATGGAAATATATAATCGTGTAGGAAAAACTGCTTATATAGAATTTTCAATGTATTTCTTTGTCGTTCTTGAAATTCATAACTATTTTCAGTTTTTATAAAGTTAGAGTAAATTATGATAAAAATTATATTTATTTTTAGAATGGCTCACAGTTCTCAAACATATGGGTCCACGGATCAACGGACAGATGTACCTGATGTGGGATTCAGTCCCACCGAACTTTATAGTCTCAGTGAGAATATTACCACTAATATATATACAATTAACACAAGTTGGAGGACACTGGAACGCGCATACAAAAATATTGGAACCAATAAAGATAATCAGGGTTTAAGAGATAAGGTGTAAGTAATTGCAACTTAGTATCCTACTGAAAAAGGAGCAAAATATTTTAGAGACATACAGTATTCAATAATGTACGCTCAGTTTGTGTTTAGTGTACATTTGTAATTTACTTTGTATGTGTTCATTTTTTCTATGAAAAAGGCACGTAACACAATTAAGCACAAATCAAGTAGTAACTCAAACAAGCAAAAATATTGCAAGACTGACTGTGCTAATGAGGAAGGGAGATAAACAACAAAAGCTGCAAATTGAGAAGCTCACCACCGATTTTAAAGATGCAGTAAGACGATACTCAGATATGCAAAAGGTAAAAGATAATTTATTAATGCATTATGGTCGACTATATGATTTTTTGAAAGGCAATAAAAATTCTACTATATTTAATTGAGTATTTAGAGCATAATGTTATTAAATATTTTTAATTTCTTTTTATAATATGATTTATAGTCAATTGCAGAAAAAATGAAGAGACATATTTTGCTTACAACTAATGTAGAACATTCAATGGATCCAGAGGAAGAAGAACAAGAACTTCTACTTCAAGTTCAGGAGGATGAACACAGAGCCACACAAAGGTTTGACAAAATACATTTTATGTTGATATTTTCATAAAAATATACATCTGCAATTATGTAGAGCTGAGAGCAAAGTGATATCACATTGACAGTGTGTGCATTCACAGTTCAATACATGTACATATAGGTTCAATGTTATGTAATAGTAGCAATATATATTTGTTACTTTTTCAAAGATTATGCTATAAGTTTCTGGGAATTAGGATAAATACCATTGTAGTCCTTGAGAAATAGGCTTTCAATTGCCTGTTGTTCCAAATGCTAAAGTGATGCCGATCTCTTCTTTTGCGTGCTTAGGAGTCTTGAATTTCAACAAGGCTTACTGTTAGAGAGGGAAGATAGAATAAAACGGATTGAAGGTGATATTTTGGATGTGAACCAAATAATGCGCGAACTTGCGGCATTAGTGTATCAACAAGGCGATACATTGAGTAAGCAATTCTGCTCCATTCCCCTGAAAATGTTTCATTGTGTTATAATCTCTCAAAACGACGTTTTCATTGCAGATACTATAGACAACCATATGGAGAATGTACATGGGAATGTTGAGTTGGGCGCGCAAGAGTTAGTCAAGGGAAGTAATTATGAAAGTAAATATCGACGAAAACTTCTTGTTCTACTGTTACTCGTGATGATAGTCGTTGGTGTACTAATTACCATTCTAGTCTCTAGATTAAGTTAGCGCTCCTGATCACCGTAGATACTCTGCAAGCATACGAAGAAGGTTGTCTCAATCTGTATTATTGGTTGTAGAAAACTGCTATCGTGAGAAAATTAAAAATTGCCAGTTTATAAACCGGACATGCAATATGGGGAGAGGATAGACTTATTTTGTATTGACTTCTAAATTGATTAACGTATAATTCTAACATATTATTTTTGTTTATCTTCAAGCTTGTAAAATACCTTAACTTCTGTTGCATATTACTTGTTTTGTTTTTAACGTTGATTTTAAAGCAATTTGAGTTTGTTAACTCAGATTGAAATAGCACATAATAAGGATATTCGATATCTGTATTACACTTTATAACAGTTCTAATTTTCTACAACCTATTGTCTAGGAAAAAATTTGGCGTCTCATCAGTCGTCTTCACATTCTTGGTTAGCACTTCTAGTTGTCGCCTTATTTACAAAAGTGGTGGGTGGAAACTAATTTAGTTTAGTGTAACTTTTACATGTGGTTTTGTTGGTCTACACTACGTGTCATTTGTCCTAGATATTCAAAGTGTTAGAGCAATACAGAGTAAGAAGGGTTATTTAACTCTAGGGGAAACTACTACTACTTTATAGGCGATGACTACCTTTGCTAGATATTTAAAGTCTACAGCTTATAGTGTCGGTGTTCATCGTTGGGCTATAATAATCTATAAGGTCATAATGCTTCTAATTCATCTTTACTTCTTAATTCTCCATTAAGTATAGAACTTGGATATTTTGAAACAAATGTTTTGTTAAAGGTATATGAAGATGTATACACTCTAATGTGAACCCAATAGTAGTAATTGCAGTACGAGAAGATATCTCTAAACAAGTTAAAATATAACAAGTTAAAATATACCTAAAAGTTTGTTTCAGAAAAATTCATTTGCCATCGCTAAATAAGAAAAGTGATGATAATCGTCATATCTTATGTGGTTTGTCTACGGAAACAGTACTGCATAATACGTAAAATGTTGTTTTATTTCAGATTGCAAATATGAATTTTCACAGGCGGTAAATCATGATCATACGTGAATACTGTTATTTATTGTTTTTAATTTCCATATATATTTAAATTTGCGTATGAATTTTACAATCAGCCCTCGTTTACTTTTCGATTTACGATTTCTGGAACTCATAGCATTACTATTTTAAATATGACAATATTATGATACTTCCATTCTAATTCAATATCTCGCCATGCTGAATTGACACTTAAAGGCACGATGCTTTTACAAATTTATGGTTTAAACTAATTCATTTAATTTAATGATTAAAAACATTCAAAGGTGCTTAAAAGAAAAGATTGTTGGAATTAATTGGTATTCTTATGATTAGAAATGTTTTAATTTTTACATACAAAAATCGTGTAAACCGAGGGACAAGTGTATTACCGAAATTTGTTGCGGAGCATACAGCTCCGTCACTTTTACAAATTGATTACTTAAAATAGCGCGTTAATATATAACATGTGGTGTTCATAATTAGAACAATAATACACATTTTTACTTCGCTTTTTATCTATGCAAATACAGGTACTAAGAGAATATTTAAAAAATAGGTACCAACTATACATACAGTAGATGTTTACTGATGATTTTCTTAAAATTATTATCAAGTTCATATTTTTATAAGACTGTATATGTATTATTGCAACGTTCATTAGTAGACATGTAATAATTTATCGAAATGGGAACGAAAATATGAACGGATAGGAAAAATCGTAATCTTAATCTAAGCGCGAATAAATTGTATAAATTGTGAATATATAATTTTTACAATCATTATTTAATAGAATTGTAATATCCTTTATCACGGATTGCTTGTATGTCTGCTGAAGCTTGCAACGCTAATAACGAAGAAGAAAACAGAAACGATTAGCGTGTAAGATTGAGACAACCATTTTCTGTAGATCAATTTGACTCTGAATATGATTATTAGGCATTCCAAAATCTAAAAGTCCAGTGATTACATTATCATTAAGGTTATAACTTGAATATTGTATATATATACAACTAACTATTGACATTCAAAATAAATTGCATTATATATGAGTACTAACATTGTTACGTCGTTAACGTGTACGCAAATATCGATTTACAGCAGTTTTGTTAGAACAGTAACGAACCATGCGATACAAGCTAGTAAGTGTACAGTAGAACCTTGATTACCCGAATGAAGTTCGATTAGTTGACGTTCTACTGTATTATTAAGTTATAAAATTATGTTTCGTTCTTTTCTTTTGTTTTTGGAATGTATCATGTTGTATGTAATATTTTATTACTTTAAGAAACACGAGTTTTTATTTATTGAAAAATAGTAAGAAAAGAAAAAAGCAATACATTCTATAAGATTTCACCATCATTGAATAGTATGTGTAACATTACTTTGCGTGAATTTCTACCTTGATATTTTGTCTCGTTTTTGTTTTTTTTTTAAATAATTTGCTGTGAATATCAATCGTGTGATAAAAGCCATATATATAAAGTAAGTAATTACTTGTAATTACTTGTAAACAAAATGTGATAAAAAAATATAGATAAAACTTTATTAAGCTCCGGAAAAGCAAGACAATTATCGTTTGATGACTTCATTATCACAATATTTATAATTTATTGGCAATCGTGATGTACAAATTATGCTGTATTATCAATACGTGAAGATAACACTTTAACGTTCCGCACTGACGTTTATTTATCGCGCATAAATTGCTCAGCTTGTTTTATATACAAAATATATATGTCCATTTGTTATATGTATATATTAATAGTTTAATATCACTAAAAACTTATTTCATATTACATACCATGTTCTATATTTTATGATAATTACTTTTATATTTACAAGATTATTTAAAAATTTGTGACGAACAAATTTATATTTTTAATAATTAAATCCTTTAATTATTATATACGCGTGACATTCATTTATAACAGTATAATTTATATAGTTCGAAGAATATCTAATATACATTTATATATTCTATATATCATAGTGTACAAAAAAAAGTATTCAAACAAGGAATACTATACAACAAGAATAAAACGAATGCATAGTAGAAGCATAACTTTTATGTTATACTACCTTGAACTGAACGCGGATGAATACTAATCCGAGATATGGTACTTGGAAATTTATATTTAAATACTCGATAACAAGAAATTGATAGAATAAATCATAGAACATTCAGTCTTAATTCATGTACGTATCATTTTTGTTCTTTATAAACGTCGAGACGTCACTTAAAGTACGTAAGTATGTTGATAATTACAGTTGAAAGCAAAATAAAATGATAGTGACAATGCTAACTATGTTGCGCATAAAGTTTGTCGCATCTTTCTAAGCTTTTATCTTATTTTGTTGCTGAGATCGTCTAGCTTTTATTCTTGCTTGCAAAGTGAGCAGAAGACCCGCAAGTACATCGTGATTGGGCAGTTTCTTGGCGAACAATAAACGTTTAACCGAATCGTCGTAAGTTAACAAAGCTACCATGTTTTGTAGCAAAAATCCTTGACAATATTCTAAAAGCTGCGTGGCGTTGTAGACCTGAAAATTTATTGCACGACTACATTTCATTTCTTGAATTGTGTTTACAAAAATATAACTTTGCACAAACACCTATGGGCTCATCATAAATTTTATATAAAGAAATACCTATATGCTGATGATGCAGACATTCGCCTAATTAAAGATTTGAAGAGAATACCGTACCTTTGCATGAATGTACATAGAAACGATATTGTCGAGGTCAACCATGGAAGAACATTGAGCCTCGCAAAACCTAAGCAAGCCGTCCAATTGGAAGAAATTCGCAGCAGCCATCAATTCCAAAACGTCGCTTTGATTAACTTCTAATGTGGCACAACCACCATGGTATAAAAACTCCATAACCATCTTAAAATGAAATACAAGTTATAAGAGAATGACTTGTTAGAAAGCTCCTTTATTATCTTTCTTTTCTTTTGGAATATTATCCTACCTGGAAAATGTGGTATCGGATATCGTTAATTTGTACAATAGGAGGATTTCCTTCGCATAATTTCGAGCTCAACATGTTCCTGAATCTTGGCGACGACGTAACCAAAACGATTTTATGGCCATAAAAAACTCTGCCTTCCACTCTGAATTGTACATCGCTCAACTCTGGATTATTTACAAACTTCGGATCTATTCTCGATCCACTGGAAAGTGTAGTGTCCCTAATGGGCTTTATTGGTTCCCATCCGAAGCACGTGCAAAATATATCTGCGAGGAGAAGAGTCGTGCCTTCTTTCTGCATACGAAATACGGACAACATTTGAAGATTAAAGATTTACAGTACAGCATCGCAATTAATTAGAATGAAATCCCGAAGCGTGACTTACCTTACTGTACCTAAAAATGTTAAACAACAACGGAAGACATTCTTGTACGAACTGCGTCGAATAGTCATCTGGACATACTTGAAGGAAATCTTGAAGCAATTGATCTATCACTGAATCTAATCTCATTTCGTGCGCCGTTGCGAGACTGTGCATCCAACAATGTAACGTCCAACCAACTTTTAATCCACGTAGTTCCATCGTAATATCTGTAAAATTCGGATTTAAGCAGAACTCTGTGTAAACTGTGCTTTTAAAGACATTTTTAGGAATCTTTATTACTAAGAAGGTTGCGATATTTGTGAGTATTATACTCTGTAATATCCGCAAAGTTATTAGTATTACCTAAGTGATTGCTTTCAGCGCTATGGTACATCGCCTCTTGCAAAGCTTTAGTCTGGACCTTACTGAACACTGGCTCTTTTCCTTCTCTTCTGTTTCCTCTTCCATCTACAGTCTGCTGTTGCGGACTACTACCTGCGCTACCTTCTGCAAGAATCTCTTCTAATGATAACACTTCCTTTTCCCCTCGTTTCGCCGAGAAATTTAATGGATGAGACAATAACTGATGAAGACAACTCCTTTGACCATGAGCTGTCGCCACTGATATTGCGCTATAAATGAGAAACATGTCAATCATTTAAACAATCTGATAGATAACGAAATGGACCTGATATATTGTACATATAAATTATATTTGCGAGTGATAGTGTACATGAAACCACCTACCTATAACATCCACGTTGAGCAGAACCAGAGTATGAGAATGAGTCCTTTATGAGAGTAGACAAAAATGGTTGTGCTCCATGAGCTAGAAGTAACGCTACCATCTCATTGTTGCCGGAAGCTGTGGCCGCTTGCAACGGTGTAACCGTCGATTTATCTTCGCTCAATTTAGCTCCACCTTCTACCGCTGCGCCTCTCTCCAATAATATTCTAGCAATGTTACTATGTCCTAACAGAGCCGTGTATGTTAAAGCAGTCCAGTGTTGCGTCTCTGCATTGAATCCAGTTTGACTGCAGCATGTATTGTTGGAAACGTTGCTCGTAGCGCTTGGTGAACCGGAAGACGAATTTGGGGACTGTGCGTTCTTCCCTGGAGTCACAATACCGGTCGATGCGGTTGGACTTTTAACACTCGATACGCCTGGAGTTACTGGGGTCTTAGAAGGTGTGTTTGGTGACTGTCCACTAGTTGGAGGTGGACTTTCGATGTTCAAATCGGCGCCAGCGTCTAGCAAAGCTAAAACAGCCGTTTCATCTCCGTTGATACATGCTATCATTAGAGCCGTGAAACCACTGTCATTCACGGTGTTGATTTTTGTCGATGGCAAGAGAGGCATGGCTTGGGCTATGAGGTCTGTACGGCCGCTGGTCAACATCTTGAAGGCCATGTCCATGGTTAGGAGACGGACGTATTCGGTGTCGTCGATACGTTTCGAGCACACAGAGACTTCCTCGAAGCTATGGAGGATATTAAATTTATTAAAATAAGTGTTTATCTTGGGATATAATATGCCTTGCAAGACATAAATCCCACCTTTTCTTATTAGTGTATTAATTGTAATATGTATTACCATATTGGTCTGACTGGACAGTCTACACCAGGTAACAGTAATCTTGCAGCTTGATTAATATCATCTTGATCTACAACCAATCCGTGCCTGTGTTCTGCGTGAGCAGTCGCAACTCTCAACCACTCGACCAGCGGCGGAAGCACGACGTACGCTCGTTCGTACGCGAGCTCTTGTATTCCAGAACCCCGTTCGCCATGCTCTAGCTGCATTAATATTACTGCGTCAGATTACATTCCAAAAGTGATGTCAGTAGATGAGTAATTTGTGCATATCTATGCAGTTATAGGAAATTTAAATATGTAAAAGTAGTAAGTAAGTATCGAGTGAGCAAACCTGAGAACACCTCATGTAATAAAACAGGGCGTTCAGTGCCTTGGTTGTCAAAGGTATAGGTGAACGTCCTGCTTGTGCCACTTTCGAGATTAAATCCATCAATTCTGACATCGATCCCACGCAGGTAGTTAGGAGAGACGGTTCTAACGCGGATCCTGCAGCATCCCTTCCGCTGCGGGACGATGACGAGGAATTAAGGGAACTGACGCTGGCCCAGCGTGGCATGGCAAGTGCACCTGCAAATTATGTGATTGGGTAATTAGTGATAATGAATCTAAAAGTGAAATAACTGTAAAAACGTGACGTTTTAGTGCACAATAATAGAAATAATGTAGAAAAGCAACAAATGAGCAAGGCATCTAGTATCTTTAGAGGTCTCTGTTTCGTTGAACGAATACTCTTTTTCTAAATTTTGTAACATAACATTTTCTGTCGGTGTACTTTCACAGGCGATGCAAAATAACTTTACCTGATGCCGTTCGACCAGCATTTAGATGCGCGTACGGTTGAAGGAGGCCCCATAAATCACCGCTATTCGCGATGGCATGCTCCAACATGGTCGCGGTCAACGTTGTATGAGGATCAGTCGGTATGCACTGCAACAATATTTCTTCGAGCAGATTTTCGATCCCAGCGGTCAAATATATAGCCGCGTACTCGTGTATCATTCTTCCTAGTCGTACATCAGACATCCAGCGAAGAAATCGTCCCACCGGTAGTTGTAGCCCGGATCGAGATGCTTTCGATTGCTTCAGCTGATCGCCAGATACGGCGAACATCGCTGCAGCCCGTAAGCATGCCTGTAAAAGGAATATAAGTTGACGAATGTTTGTATTAAATCATTATTGGAGCGCGATAAATTCTAACTGCGTATTTATGGTAGCGATAGTTCGCTTGAGAACGGGTAGTCGTCCAAGGTCATTTCAAGAGTAGTACACCTTTCATTCTCCCTGCACTACATCTACTATTATACTCTGATTTTTGCGAGACGTTTTCTGCATCGATAACTTTATATTATCAGATCACACGTTACCTTGGTTACAGTTCCCACTAAAAGCAAGACATGTGCAAAACAAAAATTCATAGAAATTAGTGAGTGGCACTGGCTATTACAAAGTTCATCTGTCTTAGCTTACGTACTGAGTAGCAGAGTTAATTACAAATTTCATTAGTCGAGTTAAACTCTAACAAGAATGAACTAGAATGTACTAATAAATCTCATGTTCTATTTCACGTACCTTAGTGCAAGAGTCCGCCAAGGCCGGACAGAGCACGATTTTAAACGCGCTGTACACCTCGTGCTTGCTGCAGAGACCGACAGGTTTGGCTAGTCTCTGTGTTTCCCGACCGATTCTAACCAGTGCCCGCTGCAGTAGATAAGAGAGCCGGGGTATCGTCTCCATAGAGACCTGCTCCATGTGTTCCCTGGTGCGACCATTTTGCAACACGCGTAGCACGTCGTGGTGCGTCCACGGTAATTGCTGTAACTCTACCAGTCGATTATGAGAGTCCACCCAAACGAATTCGTCGGCGCTGGTCACGTTGGTATTGATGGTCTCCAGACTGGAGTGTCTCATCAGCCTCCTTACAGCTGGTTCTGAACTCTCGGAACCGCTCAAGGAGGAATAGGTGGAGGAAGACTTGTGGGAACGCATGGTAAGCTGCTGTATAGCCAATTTGATGTCTTCTAGGCCAGAGCCTGACCAGGGAACCTGTAACTACGATAAAGTGATCCGATAAAGAAGCTGGGGGCAATGACGGGTAACGTGTAGAAATATAAAGTATCAGTTTGATGTAATTTGTAGGTGGCAAGTAGAGTCTTTGTAATTTGTATGCCAGTAAGTGGTTACTTATGCAGGGTATTGAATAATCCTCTTGGTATTGATCTAGTGGCATGAATGGGTGTATAATATAGAACACAATTTTTTAAGGAATATTTTGTGCGTAAAATTTCATGATTATAAAAATGACTTTGAGGACGATTAGTCTTTTCTAGTTCTATATCCTTAATACTCTGTTAAAATACTCCTTGACTTTTTCCCCTCAATTAATGAGTACAGTAAGAAAACAGAGTTTCTTCAATTACATGGAATAATTGGAAAACATGGTTTTCAAAGATAGAGGAATGTGAGTGTGTTTCTCTCGAGTATATATCATTGTAAGAAGGACACCTTGGCAGGTGTAGCTCTGTGTCTGTTGCGATTCTGTCCGGATCTACTCCTGCCATTTCTCTGGGTAACCGAGGCCGATAAGCGATCGTCTTCTGGCACAGAGTTCAGTTGTTGGGGACTGTGCGCCCTATGGTGACGATGCGGTGGTGAACTGCTGCTCGTGTGCCCACCTGTGTCCGACATGCTTGCGTGTCCGGACGATCGATTCTCATCCGACGAGCTATTACCGGTACATTCCGGTCGCCTCTGGAAAAGATAGTCATACTTTATAACATTTGCCCTTTGACATCGTGTATACGTACACATATACATACATACACAGTCGCAGAAAAGTATGAGAACACTCGCCTAATTGTAATAAATTCTTCAAATATGTTACAATACTATTTGAAGATTTGATTAAATGCACTTGGCTAATGTAATTTATTGAGTATCGTACTTTTGAGTCAGAACGAGAGAGGAATATTATTCGTATATGTAGGACAAATATATAGATTTTAAGAAAGACTGGACAGTGATTATGAAATTTGAAAAGTATTTTGAAATACCTGAAGCGCGCGAATTTCGTGTAAACTAAGGTGATGGTGTTGAGAGTGATGAGGATGCTGAGGCGTTGGCGTTGGAGCAACGCTGTCCGTGTCCCTTTCCGCCACCATGTGAACCATATTGTGTACGCCGTTTTTTGGAGAACTTTCCGTGAAATCCTTCGAGTATGGAGGACAATATAAATCTCGTCCGCTGCCACCGGCGGGTCTGAGGAAAAAAAATATATCATGAAGATAAAAATCTTTTCTGAAAATTGACATTTAATACTCTCTAAAATTCCATTTTAGAGAGTATTTAAAAGAGTCTTTACGCTAAGAAAGAAATTTGAAATTAAATGAACTTTTAATTTCACGTTGCACGTTGTTGAATTCTACTTGAGCGTGCATCATTAATATTTCTATACGATTTTAGCGATCCTTCTGTTATTACATTAAAATTTTTCCGCTTTTATCTTCGTTTTTTTACATCTCGTAGAAATCTTCTCTACTTTTCTTCTAAATTGTCAGGTATTTTTCTTTTTACTAAAGCTACAAATCATTTTTTGTATCACTTATATATGTATGCTTTCCAGGAACTTTTAAAATTGTACTAATTAGTTTTTATCACACTTTCTCTCCCTGTACGTTCCGAATATTTCCAAACTTTGAAACGTTCATAGAAACAACGAAACAAACGAATTTGTTCTAAACTCCGCCATTAGTATACATTAGTCGTGCGAGTAGGCCGTTCGTAGGGACTGTGTTACAGAAATGTTAAATAAATAAAGTCGATACTCGATATCCTGTT
Organism: Xylocopa violacea; assembly: GCA_963969225.1. NCBI lineage: Eukaryota > Metazoa > Arthropoda > Insecta > Hymenoptera > Apidae > Xylocopa > Xylocopa violacea. The sequence continues at coordinate 35,907,424 of CAXAJV010000005.1, read as the reverse complement.
AGGTAAGTTTCTCGTTAATTGCCCGCCAAATAATTCAGGCAAGCCTGCGCGCCGGTTCGATTCTCGTTTCTTTTTCTTTTTTTTTAACCGTACCTCGAGAAAGCGAGCACGTAAGGAAGAATATGTATCTGTTCCGTTGTATTCCGTTAAAACGGTTTAGCTTCGAAGAAAATCATGGTTCCGAACGAACACGGATAATCTACGAGGCAACAAAAATATGTAATCCCTTCATCGGCGATCGAAGAGATAAATAGGATGTTAGGGTGAACTTGTGCGACGAAACATAATGATTTATCTGCTTTGATGTGATTCAGTGATAAATCGTATTTGTAGTTTATGACTTCGTGTCTTTTCAGAGGATAAGGTATTCCGATATTACATACGACACGAAACTAACGATATATGTGGCAATAAACGTATATAAAATAATTCTAAATAATTAAAATAATATATACAAAAGTTTGGAAATTTAAAAATTCGTTCAGCCATAAAACCAGCCAATCATTTTCTCCATGTGTACCATTGAATCATTAAAAGCGCTCTCTATAGATGAGAATTAGTTCGCGAGGGCGGCTCGGTCGATAAGAGCCGTCGATAAAAATCGCAAGCCACGGTTTCTCGTGTGCTTGATTTTCTGCTTCCAAAATCTCTGCGATGTTACGTAATCAGCGATTGCACGCGAGCTAGCGCCATTCCAGTGTGCAAATTAGTAGAGTTGCCGGCCGATACGATAGTAACGAGAGATTCACGTGATCGATAAGTACGTATCGACGAAGACAGATCGTGATCCACGTGTGCTCCGTAAATCTCGAACTCGAACCCTTTTTTACTTTCGAAGCGATTGTTCGTCGCGCCAGATGCTCGCGAGCCACGAATTCTTTCTCGTCGAGTGAATGGCCGGGTACGGAAATAAATTCGGTTTGTGCCGGACCAGGAGAAAAGTATCGCGTTCCAAAAATCTACGGGTCGTCCTCCCAGCGATGCACTCGAGCCTGTAATTAATCGTAAGGGCCGGTTTCTGCGTAAGCATGCGCGTTGAAGCTCGCGCGTTTCCCATTAGGTCGCGTTTCCATCGCTCAGCCGTGCTCTGACGCTGGAATTGAAATCGTTGAAAAAGGTTAAATCCTAGCCTCTCGTTGAGAACTCAGGTGAGCAAAGGGTTAATGGATTAAGTAAAGGTGGTTTGATTGATGGAAATTTTCTAGATGGAAATTATATACGTCATCGGGTGAATAATGCTGATGCGGTTGCGATGGAGAAAACAAATCGACTTTGGTTGCTTTCCGCCAGCAAATCAATGTGTCCAAAGGGATAACGGCGTGAGGTATATGCGAGAATTGATTGGTAGGTTTTATTGTGGAATCTACGCAGCTTTAAAGACAAAAAGACACGAGCTTATATTACAATATTGTTTGAAGAAACAAGTGTTCATTTTCGAAAGAATTTATAATTACCTTTTCATACTTTTCCTATAGAGGGTGGCGCATTTAAATCAACGGTTTCGAATTTCAGAGAGAAATATAGTTCTGTGTGATTAGCTTTCTTCTAAAACACAGTTTAACGTTATCACTAGTTTCGAAAGCGTTTGAAAGAATTGATTTAAATAAGATACTTTATACGTATTCTATTATTATTACTATATTGTTTTTTTTTGGACGTTACTATTATACGATATTACATGCAATTTTGATGTAACAAAAATAATTGCCACGAAGATGATTTTCTACTTGTTATAAGTATTTAATTAGATACTAAGTTATTTAAAAGATTAATGCTCTTCTTAAACAAGTTGACTATTTTCATTTAGTTTTATTTACTTTAATAACTACTTCCTTCGAAAGGGACCAAGACTATACTTATTCCTTACTATTAGTGGTATAAACAAACCCTGTCTTACCACCGGTAACATAAACTAGATAGTCTCAGCAGATCGGACTTTTTTATGCGTCTGATGATACCAAAACCTATAGGAAAAGCAAAACTTGAATTGTATAACGACTTCCTTCTTCTGATTTAATTTTCCTTTTCCTCCCGTTCTAATGCATGCTATCAAGGAAACCAGTTCTCCCTTCAGATACGAAAAAAATCAATCAAATTACATTCATTTCGTTTCTAATTAATACTGGAGCCAATATAAAGCATCTCACTATTAATGTAAACAAAACAGAACGTATCGCTATTCCTTATATCATAACAATAACGTACTTTTTAGTATCTTTTACAGCAGAAATCTATAGTGTCGTAGAAGCTGTAGTTCGCATATAAAAACCGTCTAATTCAATTTTTCTCTTCAGCGGTTCTTTCCGCGATCAGAAGCGACGGAAGCTGTATGTTCGAATCGCGTGACTCACTCCATATAAATTAATATTCGCAGTACGTGCACGCCTTCGAACGCACCTGCTTTTCACTTGAACTGCCCCGCGTGCGCACATCTTCCGTGCGACTTATTGGACCTGGTAGAAACGCGCCCTTAAATGCAATTACGGATAGTCGAGTCGGAAGGGGGCGCTGCTGGTGATAAACGTTTCATTCAACGGGGCTTACCCAATTATGCCTGGTAAGAGTAATTTCCTCTTTCGGGGATCGGCATTCGGCCAAAGCATATAAGAAAATCATGATAAATGACTGGGACAATAATTATAATGGTTTCTGTTTTAAGAATAATCGTAAATGTTGAAGAAATTCTACTTTTTATGAAGGATTCGTTTTACGTACGAAAATAAATACAGAAAATATTATATGTCGAGTTTTGCTATGTAGTTATCTAATTTAATATTGTAGTGATAAATTAGCCACTTTCTACGCTTCTTGGTAAAATTCTAATTTCTACACTTTGTTGTAGCCAGTTCTATTTCAGCAATAAATTTCTACACGCAGACTGCCTTATTTATGCGCCAGTAATTAACTGTATCCTAAAAAGAGAAGATTCTAAATAATCTACTTTATTTAGACTAGAATATTTTCATTTAACAGTGCTCCTTGGTCAACCACGCGTTACGTTGATGAATCTCTTTAGCTGTGTACAAGAAAAGGCTTGCGTGGGATGAGCGAGAGTGCCGTTTCAGTAAAAGGCGATTGAGAGTGAACTATATGAAAGGAAGCTGATGAAAACACATGTTTCGAAGAAGTTGCCCCAATAACGTGATCAGTAGGTTGCGGATGTTTATGCAATTATGGAAAATTATAAATATGCAACAAAGTACAGAGTACTCCGCATTACACTCACGATATGAAGGTATCATTTGCGCCAGTTAAGTGGATGTTATTGTTTTCTTTTTCCAAATTCAATCAAAAGCACCTATACAAATAAGAATATAAGTAAAAAAGAATCTATATACATCTAACAACTTAAATCCCCAGATTATTACTTGGTCCCACCAAAGGGACCACGCCTAGAACATTAACTGATGAACGTGTCGTTCATCAAATTCCACAATCAAGGTCCTACAGTCTCTTACAAGTTACCGCAAAAACCGTTAAGCACCATGAAGAACGAACCATAGCGCGGTTACGCGAATTCCACGCGCGGGCCCCACGGTAACACGCTCATTTTTCATCGTCACGGTGAACACAAGATTAGCGATGGGAGTGATACAAGCCTTCCTCGTGATTTTCAAGAAATTCGACATCTGAGTGCTTGTTCGCAAGATTCGAAGCTGCAGTTCTCTTGAAAACAACTTCTGTTTCTTTTTTGCGGTTTTACCTCAGAGTCTGCAACGCGTTAAGTATGTTGTAACATTCTGAGTTGTGCAAATAATTTTCTGACTCACTGTATACACCTATAGTATTCACTTGGCTGCTATGACATTGGTATTGATTATCATCGATGGTAGAGAAACCGGTATTGAAAGTTAACACAGTATATCCAAGATTTCGATAGCCATCGGTGCTTCCTATTGTGTACAATATTATCTCTCCAGCAGACGCGTTTCTTCCTTACCTAATTGACGCGAAGTTATCCCTAACAATTTCTGAAGCATCCCCGAGGCGAGTGTTCGCGTTATCTCTGCTTTGCAATCAACGATATATCAACTAGCAATGGATATTAGATATAAGAAAAATAAATCTTTTATACCTCTTATTTTATGATTTCTTAATGAAATTGTATAAATTTAAATTTCAGGTAATACACGATGTGCTTGAACTTTTCTCATCATTTTACCCATATTCGACGTTCCTGACTCTCGTTTCCAACGTAGCCGAAAAGCAAGATGACCAAGAACATCCAACACGGCTGCGTTACTAGTCAAAAGTTCAAGATCATTACGCGCTACAAGAATGGAAGAATGGATTCAGAAGAAAATTGGAGCAAAATTCCATATGGCTGGAACTTCGGAAGTGACTCCAAGCTTTTGATCGATAGTGCACCCCCGTCGAGTTTGTGCCAATTAGAGAGGTAATACCGTACTTATATAGATATCAAATTGCCTAGCTATCATCGACATAAATCATATCAATCCCATCACTGACCATAACCGAGAGGTATCATGCCCATCACTACACAAGTCTAGAGTGATTTACCCCCTCAGGCGCCACTGCTGCACGAAGCTCCAGTCTGCCTTGAACCCGCTACTGTCTCCCGGCAAGGACCAATAATCCTCGACCTGACTCTCGTCCTCCTCGATCCTCAGCACGTCCTCCCTGCTAGGGCTGACGTTCACCACAATTTCGTGCGTGACCTTGGGGTCTTCGTTCTCCACCAGGCTCACAGTTGAACGTTGCCTCTCACTCTGCCCCTTACCGCTACTTCTTCCATCCTCCGGTCCATCCAGTTGCTCTTCCTTCTTCAAGTCTACCATCTTCGATTCGTCCCTAATTGTCACCTGAGACGAGGCTTCCTTTTGGTTGAACTTATTGTTCTGCCTCTGATTGCTGTCACCAAAGTAGATCACAGTCTTGTGAGCCACGTCCCTGTCCGTTTTTCCGATATTGCCTCTGGTCACTTGAGTCATCTTGCCCTCTATCTCCGTCACGTGACTTTTCCCCTCTATCGTGGCGCCATCTCCGCGGTCGTCGGAGCCCGGATCGGGCATATTATTGCTGATATTCAGCCATTCTTTCGACGGCGATTTGCTCGTAAAAGGCAACGCGCGACGCAAGATGAAGTTGACGCCCTCGCGACGAGGTGGAGCCTCTAGGTTACCCGGCATCGTGCAGTCGGTTAGCTCACGGCAAATCACGCAATTGCAGTCCTTTTCGCCGCATGATCTTCGTCCCCTTGATCGCATGTCATCTGATGCACTGGCGTGAATACATTTTATGGGAATTTTCAAAGTCAGATGATGCGGTCTGCGACCGGAAATAGAGAATTCCAAGCGTAGGGTGGTCGTCGACCGGCTATCTGGGAGGATGTCCGTTGACTAACCACTTTTTATCGGTTATTCAGAACACGATTCTGATTATTCGGATGATGAAACGTTTTCTTCGATGCGGAGGAAAGACTGAAATTGTTACAGCAATCCGCTGGCCGATGTATGGAGATACGTAAGAGTACGACGAAGTCCTTTAGGGTCCTCCAGATTGCATAGAATGCGTGGGAGAAAGTAGGCAATTTTTCAGAGATTTGAACTAGAAAATGTGTTTCTGTCACGTTATATCGTCTCAAGAGTTCTTGTCTCTTTAACATCCGTGAAACACGATTGATGTTATGTCATTTGAAAAGTTCACTGATTAAGGTATACTTTAATAAGTACTCCATAAGTCTCACAGAATCAAGATTAAAATGTTCTTTACATAATTGTCCTGTTTCAAAGTACGTACACGGTGCCTGCGAAAAGTATTGGCATAAACCCAGTTTTCCTTTCGATCAGTTTCTACAGTTCATTCCCTGAATGCCAAATTGTCATAGTCACATGCAAGCACTAGTACATGATACGAAATTTAACACCTTGCAGGTATGTTAAAGTGCTAATCGTACTGTTTTTCATATTGTTGTGTCAAAGGTGTGATGGAGAAATCCAACCGTAGTTTAAATCCCATCAGCAGACCATATAAATTGAATTAAAGCGGTATAAAATATTAGTAATCAATAAAAAACATTTATTTTCACATTTTGTAAAAAAATAAGTAAAAATATTAAAATGAATTACGGTCTTACAAATTTAGAGATAATCAAGGTTTTCCTTTATATAGTAGCACTTTACGAACCTGCAATGTATCAAATTTAACCATATACTTTACACAACACCAAAATATTTCGTAGCCACTGTACGCATTTAAGGATATCCCAATCTGTCGATAAATTGTTCATCTACCTTATCGACGCGATAAATATCCGAGCGAATCGCGTTCGACTGGTCACGAATTACGAATCACCGCGGGCAATCGGCGTTACGAGTCGTTACGAGCCGTTTTTTAGCTCGCGTCCCGGTTCCGGCACGCGACTAAAGACATTATGGTTCGCGGCGACGGGATCAGCAGGTGAAACGCGCGCATTTCCTTCGCGGACCGCAATGTCGACGAATAAAGCACGGCTGCCGTATCACTTTCGTTTCGTCGCGTCTCTTCCCCTCGAGCACCGCGTAACAGTATCACGAAAACGGGAGCTTCGACGGTTATCGCGTGGGAACGTTTTTTCTCTTCCTCTTTCCCTTTTTTGCTTCCTCCCCTTTTCTTTCTTCGTGAATGAAGAGAATAATCAGTGTACTTACAACGAATGGTCATTACTATGCACGTCTTTACAGTACGGTTTATGGTCTCTTTGAGAAGGAAGTGGTGATGGACGGTCTTTATATAGAGTGTTCTGGAATGGGTTAAACAAATGGCTATTCCGTACTGAAAGGAAATCTACTGGTGTCGTTTACAAAGAAAACTTGACTCGTGTCAAGCGAGTAATTTCTTTTTCAGCGCGATATGCAGATTTTTTAAATAGAACGATATTTGTTTAGACGCAGTTCGGGCAAATGCACGAGTACTCGACGATTGTTTAAATCCTGAGCATTTTCATCGAATATTTCACTTCGATGTTTCAAACGGTTCAGTAAATTCTCTTGTAGCGCGCGAACACGTGAGAGATTTGCTTAAAGCCGAGACCATTCCTGACTGGCAAAAATATCGTTATCCAAGAATTCGTGAGAAACCGTACGAAATGCTCGTTGGGCGGCCAAACATAGAACACAAGAGACCAATTACGCGGCCTCGTGCGTCCGCGTGCGCGACTTTCACCGTTCTGCTCCGTGGAAAATTGATTCCGAACGGAATATCTCCAATTTCTACCAACGTCCACCAATCTATCAGACTCATTCATAGAGTATTCTATATAAATCATTCTATACCTCAGACGACAACAATCTTCTCAATTCCCTTGGACCCCAACTCTTTCATTGTCAGCTGACATACATCACTGAATTAAATTCATTGAAGAAAAAAAAAAAGTATCAGCTGAAACGTTATGTCGATGCAACGTCTGGACACATAATGGGTTAAAGTACTTTTGATTGAAGAAGACAGAAAGAAAGTGAATTCTATAACTTATATTTGAGTAATACGGAAGTAATCGTGACTGATGGATTGGGTCGTGGTAGTTTCTTAAGTAAATCGACAGATTGGTGTTAAAAAAATTGAATAACATCTGCAGAGACTATCTTCAAATATGCTCGCATTTTTCTGCTAAATAAAATACTTCGAGTTTATCAAGTATAAACATTCAGTTAGTTATATTCATTGAAATTCTTCAGAAATAGCGAATAGATTTGAAAAACTGTAAAGAAGCATATAATATTATAAGCAAATAGTAACAGCGAAGTATTTTGCACTTCGAACGATCGTATTTACATGTCTCATCTGTTTCTGGACCATTAACAAGTGGCAATGATAAAACTGAGAAAAATCACAACTATGGGTACAGAAAAACGAGGAGCAACAAGGACGACAAAAAATTCCACTTCTGAAATCACATATTACACTTCGCGTGATCTCGTTTTTCAATTTCACTCGCGCCCTCTTCGTCTCTCCCGCGGCACTTAGAGATCACAATGGCATTGAAACCGAGGAAAACCATAATTTCGCGTAATCGGTAATCATAACGGCGGTAGCAGCGAGAAATGGTAACTAAAGACACGGATTTAAATAGTTCCTCGATCAACCGTCCGGCGATTGAACAAGATCAAACCCGCGGTGTTCCACTTTAATCCACGTCCGGCGTATCGCACACGCGTCCCCAGTTTCTTGTCCCGCTCCGTAGCGTGGTTAAGTGCTGGCTGCCACTTGTAAACTGTTATGCTCTTTTCACCGGACAGAGAGCGTAGGAAACGGGAGAGTGCAAACGAACAGTGTCTTTAGATGCCCCACCATATACGTACATACGTATGTACCACATTAAGTACATGTACACGCACCTATACACTGCCGCACAAAAGTTTGGTTTACCCTTCGCTATTCGCGCGAACAGAGTTTTTTCACGCGCTGTATATGGAGTTACCCCAATAGAAATATTGTATTCGCTTTGGACGCATTGGCGATAAATTAAATGCCCCGCATTTAAATCAACTTTCGGTCAGTACTTTATCATCAAAATGGTCGGTATAAAAATACTAAACGGTCAGTTTAGGTTTGGTTAGTTAGTTAAATTGGTAAATGAATGATTTTGCAATGCGTGGCTTTGTGTGTGCAGGATATTCGAAGCCACGCATTGCAAAATCATTCACACCCTACAATGTAAAGCAGAAAAGACGCAGTGTTAAACCCATTTCATTATAGACTCATTGTGAGTCGAAAAATAATTACATTTTTGATCAATTGGAATTGTATAGCTGCCAGTGGGGGCTTCAAAGGATACTGAGCCTCCATATTTAAGTATTGACCAAAAGGGATTAAAATATTGACCAGTGAAGTATTGATTAAAAGGGATTAAACTACTGACCAATAAAATACAAACCGGAAACATTTATTACGTCGCTTGGGTAGAATGACCCTTGAGTGTTTCTAAACATTTAAATCTTGACGATCACTATCATTTTATTACTAGCATTGCTGCTCGTAGTACGCAAATCGTATAACTTGGAGCGTGATGTAATATATGCTTCTAGTAGGTACACTGTGCGTCAAAATAATGTTATGTAAGTACAATTTCAGATCGAAATACGGTAGTACCTCCAGTTAGTGGAACGACGCTTAATGAATACGCCATTACTTTAACACTTGCCGGACTTCTCTTATCTAACCTGTTGCTGGTCATCGTCCCAGTGTGCAAAAATCAGAGCTAGTGGAGAGAACCAATGAACTTTTACTGCACGAAGAGACTTAGTTATACGAACTGCTTGTTCTCCGATAGAGTCGGATAAATGAAGTTCTGGAAACGATATCACGTTGAGAGTGAAATATAGGTGATGATTCTTATTTTTAATTATAGTTGAATACACTTTCACTTCGTGTATTAAGTACAATTTTATTTTCAGCAGAAGAAGAATATTTTTAATAAGGCATTCGTTTTCTTAAGGAAAATTACTTCTTCAGGAATTATAGCACGCTGAAAACTTTTGAGCGGCAGTGTATGCACGCATTCGCGTCTGTTTCGGGGGAGAGTTTCCGGCGGCCATCCTACTTCCTATGACCGTGTACTCGAATCGCCCTAACCACGTCCCGTGACGATTCTCGGACGCGGTGTTTTTTTTTTTTCCCCGATCCTTTCATCGCGCTCGGCCAGTCCCTTTTCTATGCAAAACCGCGTTTATCGCGATCGAAGGGCGTTAACTGTTAACTGGTGGTATTGGGAAACGCGGCCGTTGCGTGTGTGCACACGAAGAGAAGGGGTAACGATTTGTGAGCGGGATTTACAGTGGCTATAAGATGCATTTTTATATTCGTTTGCGCGTTCATTTGTTACGTTCGTTTCTAAGGCACTACGTTTTTCTAATCACATAAACAAGTACTCTGGAACCTTGAGTGGAAAGCCGCTACATATCTCTTGCAAAATTTTTGTATTTCACTTGACATTAGTATTTGCAAAATATTTCACAGTATGCAAATGATCTTTCGCGCGAACATCGAATAGATTACTTGAACAACAGGTCGCAATCAAGTAATTGGAATTGGATAAAATTAAGTTTTATGTACAACTTAATAATTTCAAATAGATGGGAAGATTAAGAAGGATTGAAATTCCACACTTGCTAACGACTAAAGGAAGCCAGCTAATAGAAATTAAACTGCTTTCGCTCGTAAATATAAATAAATTAAAAGGAGATCAAATAAATAAGCGAATTAAAAAGTTTGAAATTACGACTGTGCTCGTATCACAAACCCTGCCACATGGGAACAAGAACCAGCGGATTCAAGTTAATTGAGACACATTAGGGTAACAACCCTTAATGAAGCAGCTGCTCCAATTAGATGTTTTTTAGTATCTCAAGTGGTATCAGGAAAATAATAAAGTACCATATATATACCTTGGATGGTAAAAAAGACACAAGTACAAATTTTGTAGCGTGAAGTAACACTCATCTTTTATATACGAAAAATGAACTTTAATCAATGACATATTTTCCAGCCAAAAGGAAAAGATCGTAACACTGACAGAAGTCTTTCAAAACAATCGAAACGCTGTCTACGAGTGAACACTGAAAAAGCTTTCTTGCCAACTCAGTACAATCATTAATTTCAAGAATTGCACAACGTCTGATATTCACATGAGATCGATAGATTCGAACGATTGAAACGGTATCGCCCACGCGCTTCACGCTTAGATCGTACAACAATGAAAATAGCCAAAGAAAGCAGCCAGCTAGTGTCACCGGCTTCCGGTACCCTTTTACAATGGCCAGGAAAATTCTCAGGAGTTTTCCTACCACAATTAGTCGAAGATGCGGGGATACAATGCGGAAGAGGGACAATTAAGTAGGCCAGAATCATTTTGAGGAAGCAAGAAGTAATTAGTGATACATAATTTGTGATACACGAAAAAATAATTTAACGAACAGAAAATTTACAATACATTTTTATAAGAATTGAGAACACTGTTAAAAAAGAAAAAAGATAGAAAAAACAGCCGAATTAAAAGGAAATGAAAATATTTTCCACCGTTGAAGAAACAATAAAGTGAAACACGAGTGATGGAGAATGGTAAAGCATTCTAATTGATCACGAATAGCGTTGTTCTCGTTGAAATACGCCCGTGATAAATTCGCGTGAAAGTCATAAGGTAATTTTACTCCCTAGACAAACCGGTCCTCGTTTTTTCCCCCCTTTATGAACTGCATTCTACGTGTGTACGCGGACACAGGCTGCACGCAGCATTATTATTTAAATTCTGTTAAGATTAATCCCGTGTATGGAAATTGTGCTAGATACTACCTTTCAGTCGGTTCTACGATTTGCATGAAGATTCTTTCGAGCAGAATATTTCGCTCCTTTTACTGTGCGTACCAATAGATGAACGGAGAGAAAATATTTTATTAAAAAACATTGTAAAAAAGAATAACTCTTTTTTTGATTATCATACATTTCTGAACGACGCGATGAAAAATTTACACAAGGAAAATCATTCTCCAACAATCTAAACGTTCAACGTACCGACGACTTCAAAACAGGCTTAGTCAATTAGAAGCTAAAACGAACATTGATGCTTCCAAGCGGTGACCTCATAAAATCGCTTTAATTCCATCTCCCTTTCTTAAACGTCACTGTTACATTCCATCACCGCAGCCGTACAGCACTTCATTCATAAATTCACTTTCGTCCCATTGAAACAACGCCATCCTTCTCCTCTTTATCGCCCGCGCGTTTAATTAAAGGCCAATTAAATTTATCTGAATTATCGGTTCCCCGAATGCCCCCTCGATGAACAAACGGGACGCTCGCGCTGCGCGCTTGTGTGCCCTTTCCGGGAACGGCCAGGAGCAGCGACGGAAGTCTTTAATCTATAACATAACGCGCCCTCTTCGAGAAAGGTTTTGCGAGGAGGAGTTCAAGGCGCGCATTGTCCGTGCTCATCTGGCGAAACTCCGGTGTCAAGGGCGGCAACCGTTCCTCCTCCGACTTGGAGGATATTAAATTAATTATCGAACCGTATCTTCCTTTAGCGCCACGATATCGCGCCACTCGGTTCTATGTGGTTGTAGTAAAAATCGTACTTGCGTCATACTTACGTAACGATCGAGTTAGCGGTGGCTATAAATCTGCTTCTTAGCTCGTGCGTGCATGACGAATGAATTATAAAACTATTTATTTACAAACATCTATTAGAAAAAATGTATAGACTCGTAATACGAATGTGAAGTTGATATTGAATTAATTTCGTTACAGGCGGACCGCTTGTACGAACTCGTGCTTTCGTCCTGTAATACGAGTAAACGTGTTAGATGTTGGAGGAGTTCGTGCTTGAAGAATATACGTGTACGAACAAATGCGTAGAAACGGAGTTACATAAATGTCAACACTTGCACGAAGGAATGAAAAGTAGGAGACATTAGTGGACTCCTATTCGAATGACCTAGTTAGTTGTTTAAACCGTCCAGTTTTCTGATCATCGAGTTATATATCGTACGATTTTATACACCAAATAGATGTAAATTATGATTGTCATTTCCTAAATGTGTTAATCGTTACTATGTTTCTGTTACAGAGCCTAAATTCACTTGAAACTTGACTCACTCGTTCAGTAATTAAGAGTACGCCTGACTCATTCATTCATTTAACAACTGAGGGCTAAGGTCATCCTCTCCCAATTGAACTCTTTACAATGTAGTTTGCTCTAAAACAGAAGTCACCAACATCAAACGTACAGCACTCTCTATCAAGTAAGAAAACAAATTTTTAATTCACTTCCTGTGATTAATAATTCTTGGTAACAAATAGCGATGGCAACAAGTTTCTGCACAAAGTTAATTTATCGTTATCTCACGTATAATGGGTAGGCATTTTATACCATCGATGCGTGCAAGTAGATTATGAAACTAGATATTTTGCTCAACAGGTTAATCGATGCAATTTGTCATAACTGTTGATTAATGATTTGCTACCATTCTATAAAAACATTGTAGCATAAGCGTTTTTTTTTACGACGATGGCTCATCGTATTCTTATTTTTTATTGGTAGGTTTAATATTTATGAAGAATAATATACTTTAATTAAAGAAGGAACAGAAAGAGGCAAGAAATTGTTAGCCCTTCTTTATATCAGACATTAGGAATATTTTAGCAATAGTTTCTATTGCTATCGTCTCTCAACAATAGAAAATTTCCATTTCAATAGAAAACTTGAGGCAAACGGTGGAATAAGTTTAACTTCCATAATCATTAATCAATGCTGATGTCTCCTCAGAGGGGGCATCCGAGTGCAAAGGGTTAAAAAGAAAATTTTGCGTCTCTTTATGATCTATAAAATTGTTAAAAATTTGTTGTTTAAGTAAAAACGACACGGTTCGGTTTAATTACGATTCTATGGTGCGCTTAAACGTTCGGCTTTTTTCGTCGAACTGAGAGAACGTGGAAATAATTTCGCAACGACACGGTTATTATTATGCGGAATTTATTCGACGCTATTCACGAAGACGTGTGCTTAATTGCAATACGGGACGGGTAATAAGACGGTGTTTCGAGTGCCGGAATGTCTTCTGGAACGACGGGAATTTTGTTCATGGTTAACTGAAACGCCGTCCACATATTTGATTTTTTCCGTTCATGGAGGTGTACTGTTAATTTTTCAGGAACAAAATGGCGGCGTTTTCAATGATTTTTAATACCGTTCTAATGAAATATCAATTCGTAGATACCTGTATAAGTTTCTTCAGAAATTTTATAAACTAAAACCATCATTAATACGCGTAGTAGCGTATTTTGGGGAGAAAGTATTTACTTGACGAAGTATTTACCCTTATTTGATAATGTTTTCGGAAATACAACTTTTACAAGATGATATCTTTGGACTTGCAACGATCGCGATAAGAGTTATCAGTGAAACCGAAGAAAGTGAAATCGGACAGGAAGACCAGCTAGGGTGAAGGAGTTACATACCTGACCTACCGAACTGAGGAGTAACCAAGATGTTATCGATCCCCAAAGAAAGGAAAAAGGTTGAGAAGAAACGAGAGATAATCTGCGTCTTGTACTTTGTTATTTCCGCTACTTGTGTTCTGCGTTACCGAAATGTGTACAAGACGATCCTTCGTATTCGTTCATTCCTTATACTGCTATGGGTAAAAGTTTATTAACAAATTTACATCATTTACATCACAAAAAATTGATCGAACGTGCAACATGAAGAATTTTTGCGTTCTAAAGTTAATTTATATTTCATACAATGTCGGCACAAAAATCGGTACACCATTCCCAGCAATCATCATCAGAAACCGGATTCAACTCCAAAGTGCTGCACACTTAACCCATCAAGGACAGAGTTCATACGCCGTACGGGTTCTAGTGCCGTTCTTCGCGACCCAAGTCACTGTACGAGTCCATCATATTATACGTACAGATTTCTGTACGACAAAATCTTGCATGCTATATTATGTTTGTTAATATTTTCGAAATTAATCGAAGTCACGAATTAAGAATTATTAAATCTTCGACTGCTATTGAGAAGACAAGCGTTTTCATAAAAAGTACGAAAGTTAGCAATGTTCCTCGACAAGATTAAAAACGAAGACAAAAACCTCTATCGTTAAATCTATCTGGTACGGTTTCACCTGAATAGCACTCGAAAAATGTAATCTCAATCCTCCGCATTCGCTCGACGCGCGCCAGAAGCATCACGCACGTCCCTGACCTAGCGATGCCACGTTAGAGTCAGTAAAAGCTAGTTAAGATCAGCATACGCGAACTAAAGAGGAAGGAAAGGAGGAAAGAGAGAGGCCGTTAACCTAAATATCTCTGCCAGATCTGCCTAAGCATCAGCGTGCATCCTCTCACGCGCTCTATTATCGCGATCACCCGGTTCCCAGTTGTAACACGTTCCCTCCTCTTCTTGTTTCCCTCTGCTTTCAGATAACTAATTAGACGAGCCCGCAACTCTCCTTTCGCACGATCGCGTGAAATTCTCCGTGAATTTCTATTTCGCCGTCTTGGCGTTAGCGCGGAAGAAGAATAGGGAGGACGATAGCTCGGGACGGTTTGTTTGAAAGAAAGAAATTCTTTCGCGGGAGAGCGGGGATTGGGCATCCTGCGATCAAGAGAACTGGTCGGTTGATTAGCCGTGGAATGAAAGGAAATTCAAAGGGGAGAGATGAAAAGTGAGAGTTCGCTGCTCGTCCCTGTTCGCTGATGAATCGAATAAAAGTGGAAAGTGTATTGTTGCGAGAACGAGAGTCCGACGAGAAGTCGATTTAATTGTGTGCTAAATCGATCGCGTGAAAATCCATATTTACATACACGTATATCGCTTGGGATATTCAGTTTGTGAATTCGTTTCGTTAATTCTGCGTTGGTATGTTGCGTGTGGGAAAAATGAGGTACATTTTGTACTAGGCAGGGTGTATGGCAGTCTCTAACAATAAGACGAGGGTTCGCTACTTTTTTTTTTACCAAACAGGGCACCCTGAATGGATGGTCCAGGACAAAGAGCGCTCTACCTTTATTTGGCGTCGCTGAGTAGTTGTGAACTTAAAGCATATTCAATGCATCTCGATAGATTGATGATACACAGTTGTTGATAAAGGTTATATTGTATGTATATTACTTTCAGAAAATTGTAGACTCAAACGTATCAGAAACGTTAAACCATCTGATGATATTGATCGCTAACATTACATGCGTATCTCTCGACTTGATCCATTCAATCTTATTCCATCGATCGTACATAAGAAACACAACATCATCCACTCGAATCTTAAAATCATGAATTTTAAAATGTAACACAATCCTCGTAGCACGTTCTACGAAACGACATATCATCGTTCTTGATCTCTCACACCCTAACTAGTTTTAAATTTTCAGAAGTAACAAATGGAAAAAAAATGCGAGTGGAAAAAGAGAGAAGTTCCAGAAAAGGCAAAACAATAGCAAAAACCATTTCGATCGAACAATTCTCTCATTGTTATCTGTTTTAACGGCTCGTTGAGAACTTCATGGCGTGCTGGTTCACCGTAACGTCAGGGGAAACGTTCGACGTACTTACAAGGTATATCGCGATCGTGGTACACAGTTTAACGCTACCCGCGACGTAATTGTTTTACGTAATACAACGTAACAGACTCGTGAGCCAAATAAATACTTGTACGTATACATATATTGCATGTATACGTACATTGCACGTATACATCGCTGCAGAAAAGTTTAAGGACACTTGTTACGTGAAGAGTAAGGGGAGGAATAATAAACAATGTCCACTTGTCGTAATTTTTTATTCTGTTATACATTTTGAATACTTGATTTTGCAGGTTCACCACCTCTGAGAATAAATCGACAACGTCACTTAAAAGGGCACCAAGTACTACCACGTTCTGCAGGATGTAGTCAGCTTCCAGAAGCATCCTAGACTCCCAGACTTTTGGAGCATCCTGCATACATTGTACATTAATCTATAGAAAGGGTAAGTTAGAAATTCGACTATAATGTGCGTTTGAATTCAGAAACAAGTACTTTTTAGCCCATTCAGGTGGCGCAGGTAGTTTATTCTCAAAAATAGCGATTTCTTTAAGTGGTAGAAAAACAGCAAGTCTATAGATAGAGACAACAACTATTGAATTATAAGAATCGGTGTCCAGGACGTAGTCGTAAGAAGAATCCAATTCGTGACGCCCTCGAATACCTCCACTATCGAATTCCACTGTGCCTCAGCCAAACGACAATCTTGAAGTCGCGTTCAAAGTTTTGCGTCCTCTTACAATCAAGTTTTTCAAGCTCTTCTGTCTCCCAATCCTGGTTTTCGGATACACGGTGTCCTACAGTATTTTGTTACACCCTGTACGTGGCCAGTGGTGTATTCCAATGGAACGGGACCCGTAGGAGAGTCGCGTCACCGTAAATCGGTCAGCCAACGAGCTACACGGACAGGCTTTCTCTTCGATAACCCTCGATAACCCTAGCCCGACACGCGGAATATTTTACGCTCGCGCATCCTCGTCGTCAGCTCGCGTGCGCGCGCCTCTCGCGCCTCGCGATTCATTGATACCTTACCAGCGATTTGTCCCGCTCACTGTTTTATGGGGATTCGTTCTTAATTGCACGTCAATGCCTTCGGGTGTTGATATAAAGTATGCATTTGTAGTTCAAAGATACATATATAATTTATGATGGTAGGATGTATGATTTAGTGTGGTGATTTCTAGGAGCAGGGTGTGTTTCGATTGCTTAATGTGGAGATGATTTAAGTCGGTGATTTCTAATCCTTAACTTGGCAATTAGAACTGAGCAATGAAAAATTTCAATAATCCTTCTGTCTTGAATAACAATTATAAAATAATATTTACAGTTATTAAGTTGCCATTAAATGAAAAACAGCTGTAAACGTTGTAATCTGCAAGTCATTGAAAGTCTTCTCTCAATTTGACTCACAAAAGGGTAGACCTAACCTAATCTGATAAGCATCGTCTAGGATTTACGTATTAATACATTATTCATTAGTATGATCACTTTCGATACAATACGGTATAATATATACCATTACGTATACATTTATCATTGAAACTTATAACAGCATAATTTTATTTCAACATTAACAGCTTTTAGGTAATTTAGATGTTTTAAGGGATACGAAATTAAAAGCATTAACAAATTTTTTTAACGTAAATGTCGATTAGCGGTATCTACATAGATACATGCATTCCAATACGAACGTTTCGCTTGTACGAAAAAGCAGCCCTTAATAAACTATAGTTTCTACACAGAGCGCTCAATCAACGTTATAAAAAAATAAGTACTACGCATCCCTGAATTGGTTAACCACTCAAAGTTCCCTATCCATCAACTCCACAACAATTTGCGCACATACATTACAATTATTCATACAAAACGCACACCACAGTAAGTACGCAAGATTGATTTGGCTTGAGGTAGCGTAAACCACCATAACCATGAATAAACCACATAACAAAGGCATTTACCGTGAACGCGTACACGCATGCGCTTGAGAGGTCCGCACGCACGTGCGCGCGCAAGGTAGTTTAAAGGAAGCTTAAACGACGAGCACGTTGTATTTCGAACGAGTCAACGACCGCAAAAAAATACGCCAGTCATCTTTCGCCGTAATCGTACGTAAGAGCATCGTGGAATGCACGAATGCAATCCCTATGGTATGAGAATGATCATCGCCGAGGATAAGCAACCGAAGTGACGCGTATCCTCTAAGCTTCTCCTTCGAAAACGCGCGGGATTATTTATTAAATCAATGGGAAGCGCCGTGAAACCGCGCGGTAAACGAGTGGCTCTCCTATTCTTTCCTTTCCCAACCCTATCCAACCTCGTGAAAAATTGAAATTTACTTCTGACGCAGTTGATTGATGCCGCGACGCTCCCGCCTTGAGCCAAGCAGAGTTTACATTGTGTCTAGCACCCGCCAGCAGATGGAACTGCTATCAGCTTGTGGCATTTTATTCTAAAGGATTTCTTCGAACTTGGAATATGAGGTGTTTTATACGTTTCCTGCTGTGCGTACCACTTGCAGCGCGCACTGAACTTCATTTTTAGGTTAAGTGACAACGTTTCGTCCCATATTAATATTTCAAAAACGGGAAATAAAGGAAGTATTAAAATCATCTAAATTCGGTAAAATTATCTGTTCGTACTTCCCTACTGCTCACGCTAAGGTGAACTTAGGCCTATGAATGATAAGGCTTGTTTTCTAACTCACAATAGATAGTTTTTCTTATTGATGTATAGGAATATACATTATTCATGAAAAATTGCGTAAATAGTTCTCCATTTGTAGAAAGCTACGAACACCACCGGCTTTGAGAAGCACTAAACATTCAAGGGTGTCCTATTATTTTGTCACGGTGTGTATTTACAGTTTGCGTTAGTTACTCTGTATGAGCCCGTTATGCGTACACACCAGGTGAACGAACTCCGAAAATTTGTGGGCCTATTACGTGAACCCTTAAATTTCAGTGCCTATTTGTATGCCGAACAGATTTTTCAGCGGCTGAGAGCCGTGGTGCGCGGCGTGGTGTCGATGGAACTAAATGATGGGGAAAGGGGAGGTGTGTCTTACGAATATATGCTCGTTCGACATCGTTAATCGAATCGGTCGTAATTACGTACATCGTAAATTTTAATGATCCTTAATCGGATCGGCAAGTGGACTGGCTTCTTTTTTAACGGTGTTGTTTTGAGATCCCGCACTAAACATCGGACCAAAAAAATATTTAAGAGAAAAAAGAAGGGGGAAAAGAACAGTTTGTACTCTGTGTTCTAAAACAAAGGTCCTTAAACTCTGGTTGATAAATATTGCTGAAGATTTTTTTTTGCTGGTTCCTGAAAACAATTTTCTGGATTTAGGGACACTCGAGGAATCAAATTCATTGTCGTGTTATAAGTAACGAATAAAATGTTTTAGGTGCATGATATTACTTACCTCATTGGGGTATAACAAAATTAAGGTCCAAATGGAATAATAACAATAGAAAAGCAGAATAGTCTGGAACATAACGCAGTGTTTTTGGCATAACACTGCTCTCGTTGCCATTTTTTGAAGCACAACTCTGTACTACAATATTACGAAACGGTAACATTGTACAAATAAAAGATCCCGCACATTAAGTTGGACGTAATAGACACTTGATAATGTAGATTGCGTCAATTTACGAGAATTTCATGCTCTAAGTTCTTATCGTAACTTCCATCTGAGGTTCCAGACAGTAAATCGTGTTTTCCTGGCATCATGAACGTCCTATGTTTCACCAGCGTTGCAAGGATCCGATGACGCACTGATACTGAGTCACCATCACGTTCTTAAGGAACGCACGCTCACGTTACAGATCATTGATAGGTAACCGCAAACTTTTAACCAATCGACTACCTGACCAATTAAAAAGCAGTAGCGAGTAATTCGAATACATATTTCAGTCAGTAGCGAATGAAACTTTGTTATTATTAATTACAAAACGTACTATGAAAACTACAAATCATTAAATCCACCTTGCACGTAACCTAATCGACGGTTTTTCTGCAAAATTAAATGCTAAGATCCTGTTTAATATCTAAATGACTGCACGTTTACCACCATACGTTCGAGCAGGTATTTCCAATATCACGATCTACTGTGCAAAAGAATATTTGTTTAGAACGAAGCATAGTTCCTGCAGCTCTATAGAAGAATATCTAGTTTCGCGCAAGGGAAGGTCAACGTTCCCAAAGAGATTCCTGGGCGGTTTTAATCGATCGTTATCGGGGCTAGCGGATCACCGTGAACGCGACCATTAATCAGATCTTCGTTAAGATCGATATCGATTACAGAGGATCGCTGGTGGATCAGGCGGCTGGAGGTTCACGGAAAATAAAAGAAGACTCACCGGCGTGGCTTGGGTCGCAGTATCTCGTGGCCGGAATCGGATATGCAGATACTCAGGCTCAATGGTCCCCCATAGTGTTCTGGGGGCGCACCGGTTTGGACGGTCTGCTGCTGGGGACTGGATATACCGCCAGAACCGGAAGTGCCGGTCAAAAACAACGGTTGCTGCCCGCAACCGTCCATCGTGGCTCGCTCGACGTTCATTGTGTCTCCCGTTGCCAATTGCGCTGGAAGACCTGCGAATTTCAGGCCATTTTACACTTATCTTATGGACCTACTATATTTTATTAAGAAATGCTGTTCTCAGGAAGGTGAAAAAAGGTAACATTTTTATTTGTTATC
The DNA here is from genome assembly GCA_963969225.1 of Xylocopa violacea. Classification (NCBI taxonomy): domain Eukaryota; kingdom Metazoa; phylum Arthropoda; class Insecta; order Hymenoptera; family Apidae; genus Xylocopa; species Xylocopa violacea. The sequence continues at coordinate 35,886,702 of CAXAJV010000005.1, read as the reverse complement.
CAATGAATTTATTTTAGTCTTATAGTATTATTACAGCAATCAGACCTCCGATTCACGTTTAAATATAAATTTTTCCCTGTTATAACAACATTCGTTATTGTTACAGATCAAAATTTAATCAGAAACGGAAAGTAAGGTAAACTAACTTCAGATAAAACGATACGCTACTAATGCAGAGATTAAAATATCGTTACCAATCTTTTCATCTTTGCAAAGCAATTCATTTCTGCAATTAACGCGGAATTCTATTAAACTTTCTCCAAACATATCCAACATCTCAATTTCATTAGATAATTAATCATAATAACGTAATAGGATCCTTTTCTTATCGCGAACGCGGGTAAATCTTGCACTTAAACGCGCATAGAAACTCAGCTTGAGAAATTCGCCGCGATTGGGAAAATCTTCGGTGGAAAGTAATTATGCGGGACTTTCTTTCCATGCGCGAAGGTCATTAACGAGCGTCTGGATGATTCCGAGAGTAATTAGCGGCGCGATAGTATCGCAGACGAGAGGAAACAATTATTCCTCTGCTTATACGTGCGGTGTTTGTTGTCGCACCGCGAACGGCGTTAATTATCGTTGGAAACGCATCGAACACGTTCAGAGGAAGGATGCTACTTGGTGTTCGGTATGTCGTTTCGCGCGAGATTCAAGTGTCGTTCGGGAAAATTCGCTGAAACTTTCTACATTGAAAATGGATAATACGTCCGTACATGGAGCGATGCGAAAAAGGATTGAGCAATTCAGAGGAGGTAAAGGCAGTCGTGTGCAGTGAAATTTCTGTCTGAAGGTAATTCGAATTTTTTTTAAGTTCATAGGTAAAGGACTAAATTAGGAATTTTATTTTACGCATGGCCATGTTTTCAATTATCATCCTTTCTGTTCTTTATTATCTTTCGTATTGAGAAATTGTATTCTTTAGCAATTCGCACGGTTGCAAAACTCGCAAACCTTGTGCAGAACCAATAACTGTTTCTATGAACTCCATTTGAGGTCAATTGCTGGCTACCCGTTTATTACGCAACCCCCTAATGAATACAAAAAATACGAAATAATCGATTCTTTTTGCCAATCGGGGACAAACCGGTCTGCCGCCATTTTTAACGTATACAAATTGATAAACACGTTCTACGTGTTAAGTAGATAATACAACTATTCTGAAAAGTGACTACACATGTAATACTTAGAGATTAAAACAAAGGTATTGTTAAAAAATTTTTCAATTATATTATTGACTCTGGGATATTTCGTTTAAGCGATTTACTTATACTATATTAAAAATAGGTTCATAACTAATTTCTTTCGTTAATGTACAATTATAGAAATCTCTTTTGATGTTTAGAGTAATACGTTTAATGATATAACCAGAAAACGATTTTTTAATACGAATCACAATATTATAAATTACATAGAAGCACGTTTTCTCCAAATAAAAGTCAAAGTTTGAAACGGCTTTGAAATCAAGGATTTAATTTACTGGTGATTAGAGAAGTATTCATTAGGGTCTAAAAAAGGGGATTCCACACGGTTGAATGCTACAAATTAGAGGCAAGAGAGGAGGAGAGTTTTATGATTTATGAAGTAGAAAGCTGAATACCCTGAAAACTATTTTCTCGGGACTGCAGCTTCTGAACATAAAGAATCTCCATCATAAAGAATCTTATATTTGTTTTACGTTATCATGAATTTTGTGGTCGTAAATATTCCTCAGTATCGGCTCGAATAAATTTAAGGGGCCCCGAATCGCAATGAACATGTTAAAGAAAATAAGATTTAGAGTTCTCACGTGCCAGATTTAACCTCCGCTATTCACTACTGACCCTAGAACCCACGAAAACTTAGCCGAAAAAATTCCTCGACATTCAGCGTCCATTCTTCTCGCGAGACGTTAAAGAATGTTTATCATAAGAATCGTAAAACTCATCGAACAATACTGGGCACCGTATAACAACAATCGAGCGATATCTGGTCAGGATCTATATACGGGAAAGCGAACGTCCAAGTTTCGTGCACGCGAGAGTAACATTCCCGTGCACGCGCGCGCGAATAGTTGCGCACGGTCACGAGTGAACGATCACGAAAAAATGTTGTAACACGCGCGCCTTTAATTTTCCCATTTCGCGATGCACGCTGTTACCTTCCTTAACCTAGAGTTCCTCGAGGAAAAAGTTTAGACGACGGCCAATATTTCCAGTCGAATAACGAATTTCGAATGAACAATTTTTGAAAGTGTTCGATCGAATTTCGCATCGACGGGTCATTGGCTATTATTACAAATGGCGAACCGGATGCGCCAATCAACAGCGGATACCTTCGTGTCCGAACTCTTCCTCGAGGAACCCCACCTTAACCCCGATGCTAGCACGATCTGTTCCGGGTAGTGATCCAGTTGATAACTGGTTTTCAATCAGTCGCTCGTAATCGCGCCCCAAACCTCGATATCACATAGGCGACGGTGTTTCCATGATAATTACTGAGCTGACCATTCGTGTACTGCATTCTATCGAAAGATGATAGTTTATAGGTACGATACGTGTAATTTCAGTTACGCTGAATTCGAACTTGGAATTAATTTTTATTTACTCTTACATTTCATCTTTTTATAACAAACACAAGAAAAAGTACATCAATTTTTCGAACGTCTCAGGTTGATTTCTCGTTTCACTGACAACATGAAGGTCTGACGAGAGAAGGATGTAAGCCTGAAAGTAAAAATCGAGAAAAGTCACTGAACTGTATAATTATCAGAGTACACATTTTAACTTTATTATACCATCCTCTATAACTCTGTATAATTTAATTCGTCTAAATGTAAATTTAGGTGGACGTCCTAAGTAAACTTAAAGCGTAACCTAACCCCGAATCCAGCTTCCTTAAGCCAAACAGTTCCACGGAAAAGTGGTCGAATGTAAGAAGTTGATGGACGGACAAAGTGGTGCGCGTACGCATCGATGCACAGGAGCAAACAGCGGAGGGCGCGGCCCGACGGTGTCCCGTTGCGTAAGTGGACGGCAGCGGTTGCCAGTGTACGCAGTTCGATTAACCCTTTGAAGAACTGCAATTCTCCCCGCATGACCGATCCAATAACTCCGCGAATAGAGCCATACGGGCGGGAGCGTGCGGATCTCTTGTTTAACCGACCGCACGAATTATGTTTTGCCCGATCACGTGGGCGTAAGGTGCACCGGAGAACTGTTTTCACGTCGTTAAATCGATCGATAATGGTGGCGATAATAATGCCTCACGACTCTGCGCCCTAATAATGATTTTCTAACATAGATGGAGTTACCGGAACATTCCGAATAGACGAAATGATAATTAACGTCCTTCGTTCAATAAGATTAACTAGACACTAATTTTAAATGTTCGTTACACACATAATGTGGTAAAAGTTTGTGACTCTCTGATTGTAAGAGAATTGTGATTCATTAATTTCTCCTTCGTTACCTTCTAATCTCATTAGAGGATCCGTAAAAGTGGAAACTTTAATTATTTTCTGCCTACAATGCTTGCACGTGTCACGCGCTATCCTATTGTACTAGAACGACAGAAATCCGATGAAAATTTCTAATAACGTCGAGAAATTTCAAACGGAATAATCAATAATTTTCTCTATTTAAAGAGTCTTGTACTTTCATGTATTTACCATGTACTAATAACTTGCAATTCTGATAAATGTTGGTATAGACGTATATCTATTCTATCGTACCATTTCTGAAGTGTGATACACTTTAATGTACTGTAAATATGCACTTACAAATTCTAAAATGTGAAAACGTAGAGAAACTATAAAATATGGTTCTGGAAAGTGATTAAATGAGCATAAATTTTATTTGACTTATCTTAGACAAAGATCATAAAGATTCCAATCTACAGTGCTCAGAAAAGATTCATTAGGTAGATAGGAATTCTTTAATATTAAGCATACAATAGAAACTAACAAAATTTTAAATTTTCATAGCTTACTTTCTTTCTCAATATGCATATAAAGAAATCTAGCGATTTCCAATCTGCCACAGTACTAAACGTAAGTAAGAAAAAACCCAACTCTCTACCTCTTGTCGAAACATTTAAATTTCCCGCCACATACCTGCTCATAATCTAAGACTTTGGCTGTGCTGAGGCTGTTAAAAACGCGTATATTTTTTTATACACTACAAAACTACCAAAAGGAAATCAAGGAAAAAACGAATAAAGGAAAAAAGGAATCATCAATCCACGTTGCAAACGTTAAGCACAGGTGGCGCGGTGTCGACTTTTTGGAAGTTTCTGCAAACGAGGCACGACGAGAGCGTGGCCTCGTGTTGCTCGCTTTGACGGGCCCTTGTATGCAATTACTCTGGCTGGCTCCCAAAGTGCTTCCTTAAGCGTGCGTATCAGGAACAGCGCGTCTCGCGTCCTCCCTGCGTCCAACCCTCCTTCTTACCGCCGTTTCCACGCGAAGTGAAAGCACGCGCGCAATGCTGGTTGCCCTTTCGCGGAATTTTCATCCACGCGATGTTCGCGGAATACCGACATTCTTTAAGATCTTTCCAGCGTTTTTACCGGGCGGAGTAAATAACTGTTTCGATCCTTTTTTTCGATGGGGCCTGAAAACGTCCTAGTACCAATTTATGGCTGCAGCGAACCGAGGAAGTGTGTCATATTCTCAGGTCGTTCAGAATTATAATCGATAAATTGTAAGGGATGTAGGGAAGCTAAAAAGATAGTACGAATATCCCTCGTTGTTCTACCTGTGGTACCTTTTATATGCGGTCGGAAAATTATTTTTCTACAGTATGAAATTAGTGCATAGAAAGTGCTGGCTTCTTAGTCTAGCAACTTCTGCGAGAAATGTTAAGGGATGATTGTAAAAGCCAAGTTGAGTCAAGAAAAGAATAACAGAAGTGCGTTTAAAGCTTGGTTTACGAAAAAAACGACTTTGGAAATTGATCGAGTACACGTGCACCAAGAAGTAAGAATCCATAAGCCAGTGCGGGGCCGGTGGTCGTGTGCAGCCATACAGGATTTCATCGCATTGCACTGTCATATAGATCTTTACTATTAGTATACGAGATAGATCGTCAGTCATCTTCTCTAAAAATGAAACCTCAAATGCAATTTTATTATTCTTGTTCTTTATGTCATCGGATGTTTTAAAATCATCTCTCAAAATTTGTTCATATGTACAAGATGTAATATGTATAAAATTTATTCTTTGAAGTTGCATGTTTCTTCATAAGTTGGTTACTCAGAAACTTCGGTTTTATTCTATCCTCCCGTAACCTTCTTATAAAATAACGGCTACTTCGTTTTTTTTTTTATTTGTACCATTCATTATGACTTGGTTTCTCCTCGTATTCCGGTTCTGCTCTACTTCTACCAAAACGTTCGTTATCATTCCTTCAACACTCGGAACTCAATCTTCTTACTTTATCACAATAATAACCACGGACGTAAAATAACTATCGAGATAAGCTTAACGTGTTCGTCAAAGAAGCTAATTTTCTAGATAGACCCGTACAGCAAGTACTGTTATTCTACGACAAGATTGCAATTAATTATTGCTATCTTAAAGTTAAAATTACACCAGAAAAACATGTATTTATACTAACGAAGACTCCTATTGCAAAAAGTATCTTCTGTCAATTATTTTCTTAAGTTAAATGTTACTGATTATGAATAGCCAATATAAGTAATTTAAAAATTTCTCCTTTGATGATGACAAATGTTCGTAAAAAATCTCTTGGATACTAGAAAGTAACAGTTTGTCTAATACTACTTTTCACGCAATTTGATTATACTTGAAACAATCTGAAAATAATGCTAACACCGTTGCTAGAGAATAACGGTGTGCCACATTCTCTTCATCTCTTTTACAAAAATATAACCTATCAATCTTAACAGATTTTTTTCTTCTATAACTGTCAACCAGTTACAGATACCAATCAAGGATCAGACTCATGGCGGTTGAAAACTGCCAACGAAATTCTCGCGAGGTAACATAGGCGCGATCTAATTTAAAAATCATGTTTATTTGAAAAATGCGATATCCTTTTATGACATGTTCAACAGTCTATTTACCTTAGATATCGCGTTTTCAAATATGATCAAATGTACGAGATACCGCTATATTGACTACACTTTTCATTGTTTCATCGAAATATCGAGGAGTCACGTAGAGTGGTTAGCATAGGTTATCGTTCGCGGGGAGCGATTTGTTGCGCGTGCGCGTGGCGACAGTTGAATATAATATGGACGGTCGGGGCGCTCGTGATTTACCAGTGGACCAGGAGAAAATTCGTGTTCCAGGGAGGCGCACGTGGGCGTAAACAAAAGTACGATTCTGCCTGGGGCACGGAATGTGCTGGACGCGGTGCTGGATCCTGTACACCGGCCATGCCGTACGGCATTGAGTGTCTACATACATACGGCGTGGCATGGCGTATGGCCGTCCGCCCCGCGGCCACCGCATTCCAACGGCTGCCCAAACCAAAACCTATATCGCGTATACCCATCTCGCTCTTCCCTTCTTCTTCCAGCTGCGCGCTCACTCTTTTTCCCTGCTGTCCTACTCTTTACCCCCACCCCAGGCTACCCTTACCGCCCCCACCACCGCGCCCCTTAACCGAACCCTTGCCTCGTAGCGAGCCTCTTCGCAGGAGAAACGCGGCTTTACATTGTCTCCCTCTCTGTTCCCCTTCCATTCCCTCCTCTAGTTATGTCTCTGTCTCTCCTCTTGGTATCACGGCGACACTTGCCACGATCTCGCAACGAATTTCTCGATCGATGCGCTCGATCGTGTGTCGCCTCGTCTCGCGTATTTGGCAACCGAACGAACCACGAACAGGTCGGTGTCCCTATTTTCCCGCGGAACACCACGAAACCGTGAGATGACCTTTCTTAGAAGCGTAACCAATCGTCTCCTCCCCATTTGTCATTATTGCTTTATGCGTTCCATTCCTTGTCCTATCGATCCAGCAACAGAAACACAAAGATGCATTCCTTCCTCACGTATCACCGTGGAGACGGCTGACGTACCTTACCGGCGAGCGCTTGTAACAGTTCTTTTCGTGATTTCTTTCGCGATGCTACAGTAGGATGCACGTAAACGCTCCCCGCGGGACCGTAGATCAATACGATTTATAGGATCGTTATGAACTGGCGGATCCGTGGATGCGGTCCGGTGCAAGTAAACGACCACCGACGATTTAATAAGTCGCGGTAAAGCCCTTCATACGATATCGATATATTGATTGTACTTTCCGTTGTAGACTCCGTGTTTATGATCATGCTAATGAATTTTAGATCAAATACAATTTACAATTACGTATAAAATGCACCGTTCGATATATTAAGTAAGTATTCCTGTCATGTTGGATACAGTTAATTACACAGTTTACCGATATTTCATGGATAAGTATATCTGACATTTATACAGACAGCCGTCCCATGGTACGGTTAATTATTTCTGAAGTATCGGGGGTAATAATCTATAACCTTATTTTGTAACTCTTCAAGAACTTGTTTAAAAAGGGTTAAATAACTCAGCTCTTTTTTAACTTTACAATGTTACTGAAATATCGACAAACATTTTTACTGTCTACTAAAACGTGTTGAATTGAAACTGTGTTATCATACGATCGTGTTATAAAAGGATATCACGCAATTTTCATATCGCGTTACATCTAAAGCGTGCTCTCAGGGTACCGTGATACGGTGAAGCTTGCCCGTATAACATACTATTTTGACAGAACGATTAGTCTTCGACTATGCATTAGGTATTAGATGGGAAAGTTCGATGCTGGACCCGTATCACTGTCTCCGTGTACGTCACTGAACGGGCGAAAGTCCGAGAAGGAAGATCACGATCTATCAGAGGTCTCTCGCGAGTGTGCAACCTACGCGGCAACCGGTTAGCTGTAAATCCTTCCAGAGGTCCAAATCGTTCTTTCATCGAAGATTTATGCGGTACCTTATGATTCCCAAACGAATCAGAATTGGCGACTGCTTGATTTTCGGTGAAGGAACCGAGTTGCTCGACTGCTGAAATGCTCGGCTACAACCAACGGGGATCATTGTCTACATTTGAGAAAAATTTCATTTTCGGGAAAACCGGTTTTCGCCAGTTATTAGACATTAGAGTGCGCGAACTTTCTGAACCGACCAGTTTACGAAGTATTTGACGATCGTATAATGTTAAGGACGAGGCTGAATACTGTGAACATTTCATTTTGTATATAAAACTATAATTAAAACTGATACAATACTATATCGTTTTGGTGATGATAATTAACACGCATGTAGCTTGTGTTATTGAACAATATATGCAAGCTTGCAATTCATATGTAAAGTATTACTTAAAAAATTAATTTTGTTGTAACAATTAAGCCTCATATTTTCTTCGATCATTTTTTGATAACAGTGATAATTATATATATAAAGCAGAAGTGATTTAGAATAGAATAATTTAAAAAACTTACGGAACTTTCTTCAGCGTGTTGGTAGGGATGAACATATGTATAAATTCGGCATGAAGAGCACTCGTGAGGAACACTTAAAATTATCAACAAAAACTTCACTGTATTCTTATTCAATGTTCACGTTGCATTAGCATGGTTTTATTCTCTTCACTATTCTCAGTAGAGAGAGATGCAAATATGGAACACGTTGTGAGATTATGCATAACCGCTGTGGAAACGTGCACCACGATGTTTCGCGAAACTGTAAACACATATGAACTTTTTTAAACTGTACCACGCAGACGATGATGCTGGCGCAAACGCATGATGTGTCGAAATCAACAGTAGCCGCGGGTTGCGGGAACGAGACAAATTCACCCTGTTTCTTTCAGATGTTCGCCAGTAATATCTTCCATCTCATTAACGAGACAAAATATCCGCACACGCGTCCGACCGAGTCGCCGCTTTTCGGCAGCTGTCAATTACTAGCAACACAGGCGCCGCGTTTGTGCAGCATCCCAGCAGAACCACTTTCGGTCCAGGCTACAAAAAATAAAAAAACACTCGTACGAGGAACGAGCGTGGAAGACGACACCTCTGCCATCTATTAATGATTACGGGAAACAACGCGATGTAATTATTACCGACAGTACTAGGCCGGTACATTTTACATTAAAAATTTTCTAAATATTGTCCGCGGCGATATATTTATTGAATTTGGAGAAAACTAACTTTATATCTATTTTTCAACATACCATCTTATGTCAAAATATACTCATATATTTTGTTCAAATTCATATATACAGACATTAGTTTTATAAACAATAGTGATATTAAAAGTCTGTTGTCAAGTTAGCGAGAACAATTTTTAAACACAGGGAAATCAATAGAAAGGAATATTTTTGCAAAGCGCAATTTTATTAAACTAACTCATACGTCTGCTCATTTAATAGTAATCAATTTTAACAGAAAGAATAGTGGGTTAAATCTATTAATTATATAAAGTAATCTTAGGAAAAACAAATAGAATAATAGAATACGCTACTTTTCGTGGTATGTTATTTGAACGTGCCAGCTTTCGCGGCAAAATACATACTTTCCAGGATAACCAATAACCAAAGGCATCGTTTCGTGTAAAACCAATGAAACGTGCTACTTTTCGTAACTCACATCAGCCTGTAATGTGCGTCTTATTTAACTTAAAATACTCGTTATATTTTTATTACGTTAACAGTAATTTGAACGCAATTATTGCTGAAACAGTGGAACAAGGATTAATAAGCAGGTCCCGTGAAAATCTTCTTGAATATAGCTATTAGTGTGTCATCGCTTGGTATATCGATGAACGCAAGAAATAGGAAACAACTTCACGCAAGTTCGAATAACGATACAAGTCAGCAAGTGATCTGAAGCGGACTGCATCCGTGGACAGTTTAAAGGGGTGTGCGCCCCGGTTACTTCGATACAAGTGTGGTTATTACGTTTGACAATAAACTTTAATTTGTACTATATGAATTTGAAATAACACGTGATCGATATGGGTGAGTTGTGTGATGATTCACGAAGGTAGTCGTCTCCGAAATTTCGTCGAATGTCGCCGAGAGACACAAATGTTGGCTGTCCGACGGACAGTTCGTCGAAGTTATCCTTTATCTCCGATCTTCAACGTAACTCAGTTACTTTCGTTCATTTCAGGAGGATTACTCAGTTACTTTCGTAATTTGCTTGGCAGCCGGGAAATGCGAATTTTAATTCTAGGTTTGGACGGCGCCGGGAAAACTACGATCTTGTACAGGTGTGCTTCACATTGACAAGCTTATCTACGTATCGGTTGACAGTTTACATTTTAACATATACTCGAATTGATATCAGGTTATGATTAGTTAGTTACTCGTATTTATTCGAGTCGTCAGATTATACATCGTATCCTTGAATATCGCGTTTCTTTTCGTTGATGTTTATAACCACAAATTAAATGTTTGTTTATGTAGTATAATCAATCTAACCCTTTTCAAGCTAGGACTTTTCGTAAGAAGGTTTCAAGAATGACCCAATTTTTTGTTACTAGAAATATATTACTAGTATTGATTAGATATATTTAAAAAATAATAAAACACTGTACTGACAAAAATTATTTATTAACCTAATTATTTTGTTAAGTTAATACATTTTGTATTAATGGTTCAAGCACCATTTGAGTCACCTAGAAATTGCATTGATCAACAATGCTTTTTGTACAGTTCTTGTATTTAGTACCAGATTGATCACTGGACAGTTGAGAAAAATAATTAATGTGCATATATCTATTAATGGTTCATTGAAATTTTATTTTGTTGATACGTCAATTAATGACTTAAAAAGGGTTAACTTGAGATTATTGAATGTGGTGTAGTGACAATTATCTTTTGTTTAATTTCATATTTATTAGGTTGCAGGTTGGAGAAGTGGTTACAACAATACCGACTATAGGATTTAACGTAGAACAGGTCACATACAAAAATTTAAAATTTCAAGTCTGGGATCTCGGTGGTCAGACTAGTATACGGTATGTATTTATCCACTATTCTAACAGGAAAATTTTAAAGAATGATTTTAGATATTAAAACAAAATGAAAATCCAAAATAATGGAATGGTATTTGATGGATTTTCAAAGTTGTTTTTCTCAAACATGTAGTTTCATCTCAAGTTAGCTTCATCTCACTTAATGTTTAAACAATGTAATCCGATATAATTGTATTTCAAAATTACATTAGTATTTTAAATTTGTAGACCATATTGGAGGTGTTATTATTCAAACACAGATGCAATAATTTATGTTGTGGATTCAGCAGACAAGGATAGGATAGGCATATCAAAAGATGAACTAATTTATATGTTGAGGGTAAGTAATGTAAAGATTAGCACTGATTTATTCAACAATTACTAAATACTATATTTTATAATATTAAATGTACTCAGTTTAACTCTTTGCAAGCTACTGTAAATATGTTACTTGAATTAACATTTTAATATTTATGGATAAAAAAGAGAACATATGTATATAATAATTTGTCTATTACTATTTTGTTTCTTTTGGGTCATTCTTGAAACTTTATGCAATCAGCATCTTCATAAATTATAGTATAAAAAAGATTTAAAGATATCTCGTAACAGGTTGATATAAATTATCTTCAATGTACAAACACGTATATTTGACAAAATTTTATCGAATTATACATTTATGTTTATCAATACTATGTAAAAACAAGAAACGATGTATGTTTGTACATATGCTCAGGAGGAAGAATTGCAAGGCGCCATTTTGGTAGTCTTGGCGAACAAGCAAGATATGGCAGGGTGTTTAAGTGTCGCGGAGGTGCATCAGGCGCTTGGATTGGATGCACTTAAAAACAGAACGTTCCAAATTTTTAAGACGTCCGCGACGAAAGGTGAAGGACTCGATCAAGCGATGGATTGGTTGTCAAACGCGCTGCAAAGTAGAAAATGATCAACATTATTAAAGAAATTTTTTTATCCAAGCCTTACTGAAAAGACTAGTCACACGACTGTCGTATCAAACGACCCACATAGAGCTGGGCACATAATTCCTGTTTATTTATTATAATTATATTTTAAACAGTCTTACAAATTCCATTTTGAGAAATTTAACCCATAATTTATCACGATTTTCATAATGTCAAGCAAGTAATAAAAAAAAGCAAACAAAAAAATTATCTTTCTATAATATATACAACTTTGGGCAAAATAAACAGAGATTGGGTTCGATTTAAGCGCATTTTTCTGTATCATTATTGAATGGTTTTATTGTTGCTATAATTATTGCAATTTTTATTATTTAATAATGTAACCACAATTTTTGGATAACATGATTCTCTGTTATAAAAAGCAATATAAAGTTTTGCCAGATTTTAATAAATTTTACAAAAAAATTATGAATCCATCATTACATTGGCAATGAAAAAGTGTGATATATGACACTTTCATTACTAAATATTATTAGTCGAAAAAAAGATCGTTTATAAACAATGCAGTGAAATTTGAAATCGTTTAGTGTCTATACTGACATATTGTGTGAATAATTATGTAAATACGCGTGTGTGTAAACTGGTTTAATTTCATTCATATATATTGTAAGACACATATATATGTAAAATGTTCTTTTTTCAAAAAACAGTTATGAAAACAAGAGAATCTGATCTAGTATTAGTGCACAATGAATGATGTTTATAAATTTGTTACATAGAATTTGGAAGGTGTTATACTGCCGTACGAACGAAAACGAGATTAGTATTTCAAAACGATATTCCTTTTAATTCAAACATATTCGATAAAAATTAAATATATCGTTAGTTTTTATTTAATAGTGAATTGTTTATTTTAATACCAAATAATAAGTAATAAAATTAAGTATGCTGTTCAAATGCATTTCTTGGACAGTGTACGGAGGTTTGATAATTTATGTATTTAAAATCTTTATAAATACTATTTCTTAATAAAAAATTGTACTTTAAACCTCAATCCATATTTGTGAAACTAACGTAACTACATGAGAAGTGATCAAGTATGCATCAATCGTAATAAAATATAAACACACCTGTCATGTTTTCCGAACATTTTAATTCTACCACTCTGGAATGCCAAATCTTTCGATTCGTTTTATTTGCGTGTCTAATTCCATTTGAACTTTCTTTCTCATGTAGAATATTGGGCAGTCACGGCTAAAAAGAAAGGGCAAAGTTTATGTTTCAAATTATTACTACCATACTATAAAGTTTGTACAGACTACAAACCTTGTGCATAAAACCTCTTGATGAAGGCTTCCCTGACACCTCTGACATTCTGTCCACAACCTACAATATTTCTCTTCCAATTTTCGGCCATGATTCAACTCGGTTTGATAAAATTGTGCTTCTTTTGGTTCGCAGTATTTACATAATGCCATTTTTTCCCTGTCTGGCATTAGAACGGCTTTGCAACCCATGCATGTCTCTTTTTTACGCGTGAATGCGGCCAGAGCACCGACTTTCGACGTGACGACTGACCTTGTGCGCGTATGATCTCCTTTCAACAAAAGCGATTCAGCCTTTTCACCTAGGATAGGTTCGAAAATACGCACTAGCGGTTTAGCTAGCTGATTTTCTAAATAATAATTCGTATCTATAGGAATATTATTTTCTAACACATAGATCGGATCTTCCGCTTTTTGATAAGCTGGTGTGCCTCTAGCTGCAGATATAAAGATGTATGGAACTCTGTCGCCAAGTTTTGGTGCGTTTCCAGGGTCCCGTTTTTTCATTTTTGCTGCTAGCTCGACGTGCGCTTGCTTAGCTGCGTAGTCCGTCTTAGTTAACTCCTTCGTAATCACTAATTGAGAAATATCGATGCGATTGCATAGGAGATCACTTATCATCTGTTTCGCGTATTCCAGAGCATCATCAGCATTCCTACGAAGAAAATATAACACCAGTTAAATAATTTTGTTATATTGGAAAGCATCACGAATTTAATATAGTTGTTTTTGCATAAAAAAAGATTACCTATCAATGAGTAATTTTTGCAAACAGGTATTCATCATGTTTGCAACCAATGGACAATTATCTCTTCGCACAGTTTCCAAACCTTTGCAATCCATTTTATCGTATTTGTCTGGACGTGTAAAATATAGGCCAGCATATCGTTTTTTATTAATTAACAGGTACGGAAAGTATACTTTTTCGAATTCTAGTTTGATCGGTTTCAAGAATTTTGCAGACACGTAGTCTGCGGCTTCCCTGCCGAGTTCCATTGCTTCTTCAACCGTTTGCACACCAAATTTAACCATAACAGAATCGGTATCACCGTATATCACCACGGCATCATTTTTATATCCTTTCTCAACACAAAATTGCTGTTCAACTTCGTGCTTTGTTTTCTCTATCATAGTGCGTCCATATGCCGTGACACTCTGGAAATTAATTTTTGTTTAGTGTAAATAGCTAAAAACAGAACTCTAATACTGAATTAAAAAAATTATCAACACTGTTGATCTTACAGCAGAAATTTCCAGACATGGCAATTTTCCCATTTGAGCACCAGTAAAACCATATACAGAATTAGCGGATACTTTCAAAGCGTACTGTCTGCCATCCAATACTTTTTGCTTTAACGGATCGGTCTCTTTCTTTAATTCAGCTTTAGCCACTTTCCTAGCCGAGAGAAGATTTTCCAGGATTTCCGGGAGGATCCCTTTTGTGATATTAGCCTTGACGAATTTTGAATCGCTCGGAGTTACGGTTATATCGTCCGGCTGTATTTTATATTTAATCTGTTTCTCATGGTTTAACAATGTTGTATAACACAGATTGTGTGCCATGATAATACTGGGATATAGGGAACTGAAATCCAAAGTTGCAATTGGGATGTTATAGTACCCACGTTTCGGCTCTATGACCGTGGCGCCTTCGAACTGTTCCTCGCTAGGTTGACTTCGATGGACCGGCATTAAGTAGTCTTTTTCTTGAGTCTGTAATTATATCTTTTAATACTTAAGCGAAGATTTTGATTACGGAAATCAGTATCAACTATGTTCTGATTTACGTAGATTCATAAAAGAGAAACATTGATACGGGTTCACAGCGTAGAATTTTTATTAGTGATCGTTAACAGATTTATTGTTATTAACCTTCCTCAAGAGTTGGGAAATAACTTTTATTTGCTGTCCTCGTGTTAACAAGCTGGCCAAGGATACGCCAGTGACCCTTGCCATTTCCATGTAGATGAAAATGCACATTAACTTATCTAACAATCTGAGTGGCAAATATGCGTCTTTCAAACAATAAACGGCAAGTCTTCGACGGGTCTGCGCGTTACCATTTTGTAAATCAGTAATAATGCTATGATGAACATCTTCCTTTTGTTCTTGTAAAAAATGGTATGAGACCGCATTTAATGTGTACGATCTTAATTTGTAATCTCTAACCAATACCTAAATAGGAATGTAAATTAGATTAGTATCATGTGATAGTCGTTTTAGACATAATTGATCTTACCAATAGCAAATCAAATGGTACTCTTCCTTCGAAATTAATGGACTTATTTTCACGCCGACCCATCTGTTTGCTCTGTAGCACTTGAGTTTTGATCACGGATTTTACATTTTTTATTCGTCCAAGAAAAGAAAAATTGTTCACGTTTAGATGTTTCGCTCGATTTATTAGATAAGGAAAATCAAAATTATTTATGTTATATCCAGTAAAAATATCAGGATCTGATTGTCTCACGAAATCAGCCCATTTCTATGGAAAATAAAATATTACTTATATTATGATTTAATTGTTGCGACAATAAATATGGAGTGTATTCTTACCTCTAACATAGTTTGCTCTTTGTCAAAACTTAAAACTTGAGAACCAACGATAGGTGCGCATGTGTCAAGTGTAAAAATATTTCGTAGAAAAGGTTCTGGTTCTCCTTGTCTTATTACCATGTTAGCAATTTGTATAACCGGATCATGATTTGGTTCAGGGAAAATACCTGTATTTATAAATAAAAATAAAGTAAATGTATAGAGTTTCGTGGGTGGATTTATGTAGAACATACAGGTTTACGCACTCTTAACTATAGTCAAAAATGTGATATAAATTATTTATACAAATATTACCTTTGCGGCCTGCGCATTCAATATCAAAGCTAAGTATTCTGAATGGTGCAATTTTCGACCATTTTCCTTGCGGAGCATGCGAAATCAAAGCGTCCCATGCAATATCCGCCTCCAATTGGCACCTTGTAGTCAATGGCAAGTTATGTCCTTGATGTTGGCGAAGTTTATATGCTTTCGGTGGTAACTCGATCCACGAGCACCCAACAATCGATGTATCAACCATGAATCTTGAACAAGTACAATTATTTATTCTTGCAGATTGAATCTTAAAATGCAAAACATATATGACTAAATTGTACTTTTATTGTTATGAATGTTTACCTAATATCAAAATCAATGTTGCTTTCAAAAGCAGTAAAGTTGAAGTCAGGGAAAACAGCTGTATCTTCAACAACTTTCTTACAACGTGATACTAGTCTTGGTAGTGCCACTGTGATTTTCAAAAACAATGATTTTCCACTACCCGTATAACCGTACATCGGTCGTTTGTACACTCGTTCAACGCCCAAAACAGTTTCCTGGATATTTTCTGGATTCGATCTCATATCTTTCAATAGAGCTTTATCTAAAGAATCCTGAATAATATATTTGGACAATAATTATAAGTTGCAGTATTTGGTTAAGTTATTAATTATATTGCGTCATTCCGAACACTTGTAAGGCTTTTGAAATAACTGCACTATGCAATGGATAGGCCATTGAATTGTGATTGTAATTAAAAAATTATGGAAACTTTCAAAGATGAATTACATTAATAATAAGGAATATATCATACCTTGAACTGTCTACATTGGTGTTCATTAAAATTTTGTGGTGCTGTAACATATAAGTATGGAGTAAAGCCATGCACATGACAACAAACTGAATTTCCCAATTCTGTAACACCGAACATTCTCATTATTGGCACAGGAGGTGTCCTACTACCTGGCATTCCAGGCAATGGTGCCCCTAAACAAAGAATTGTCTGATTTATTTTCAGATTTCTTTTTTTCAGTATTTGTAGTAATATTTACCCGTATAATGGTCGATGTCTATTTGTTGGAAAATTAATGCATCCTTTTGTGGATTCAATTGCGGAGGAGGAGGTCTGCTCCATTTTGCAAATACATTTTCTTGTTCAGGACCCTAGTAACAATAAAAATGAACAATTATTAATTTTGAATAATATTTCCCGTAATTATTTTTTTACTTTTATGCTGGAAAACATACAAAACAAGCACAAATATAGCAATACAATATACATACAATTTTGAATGCAAATTAAAAGGAAACTAGCAGGACAAAATAATGCTTTTAGCTCTGAATGAATTATGACCGATTAAACTTAGTATTATAAATATAAAATATGCAAATGTATATAATAAAACATAAGCAATTGAGATATTAATTTAGCAATAATATTTAACAATTATGTGGTAGCGAATATACATTGCTTCAAATGCTGCTTTTATTATTAACTCACTGGTTTCGATGGTTGCTTTAATCGCACATTGGTTGGCTAAGATAATAAAACACTATTTCAATTATTTTAGCGTAAAGTATGTGCTTAATCAAAGTTTTATATTATAATTATACTTAACAATAATTGAAAAGAAATAACATTTATTTCCTTAGGTCTTATGTACCTCTTCAACAATGTGAGACACATCTCCAAATTCATCTTCCATTTCATCCATAGTAGCCAGTTCCGCTTCAAACGAACCAGGATAATCATCCTCATCATCATCTCTGACGATTAAAGTATGAAAAAAAATATAAATAATTAGCTTAATTATGGATAGAGATTGTTAAATTGGATTATGGACAATTATTTTGTGTTAATAGTTTTTATTCTGTTTGTAGCAAATACAACAATAATGAATGTTTTATTCATATTTAGACTACATTAATTGGTACAAGATATTGTCTTGTTTAAAATAATATGACTTAAACTTTGTACGCAATTAATGAAATAAGGTTAAAATGAATTTATGGACACACAAAACAAGTATTTACCGATATTTTGCCTTCTTCGTTGTCGATGGTGCTGAAAATTGTTTTCTGTTCATCTTGTTTTGTTATGTTCCTAATGAAATACGTATCAATCAGAAATAACTCGAGTGTAAATCTTTAGAACAGAACATACAAAATTAGCGCGAAGCCGTTTCAATATCTAGTTACTTTGATTTCAATCCAGCAAGTACGCAGGACGCAAGCAGGTATGCAGTTGTAAAAACTAAATATCTAGCATAGATGTTTTACAAAAGTCTGAAATCAAATGAAATTGATCAGAATTGGTCAGATCGTTATAAATAATATAACAATTATATGGGAAAGCATCGCTTTTATTTGTAATTTTTTATTCTCTCTTTGGTTCTACTCTAGCATGGACAAGAACCTATAAGTAAGTAGAAACTTATCTTGTTGGATTGCATTATCGACAGAGTAGTTATCCTCATACAGATAGATAGTTATCTTATAGTACTTCCTGTTCCATGTTCTAAATTACCGACCGTGTAAAAAATCATGTAACATTTAATTCAATCATCGAAGTTGATAAAGAAGACTTACTGACGGACTAGTGGCGCCATCTCTGTAAAAAGTGCTCAAAGTGATCGGCATTCAGTTTCAGCCTTCCTCAAACAGATGTCGCCACCAGTCTATTAGTAGTCTCAAAAGGTTTGAGACTCGACTAGATTTCTTCGAAGAAAATGAATTATAAATTAATTTTGACCAAGAATATATAAAATGTAATACAGGTGGACGAGAGACCAATCCTCTCGTTATTGCTGAAATGTGAATCACTCACAAAATTCACAATTCGACGAGAAATGAAGAAGCGGCCAAGAATTTCTGAGATGGTGGTCATCAGCTCCTTCAGCAAGAACAAAGAAGAATTTTGGAAAATAGCTTAATCTACGTCTATTCCTTACAAATTCACATACGTTTTAGATATATAAGATGTATTATACATAGGTTTACAAAAATTAGCTGATAAGTTTTAGCCTGTAAGTTTTATGTATATAATATATATTGTACATGTATTTATACACATAGTTTATAACAGTTGGCTTGTAAAAGAACTTCTGTACCTTGTAAATTGTTTAATATCTTCAATAAACGTTCAGTTATTGTTAATTAATTGTTTAATTACTTAAAACCTTATCCAACAGTCCTAGAATGACCAATTCCAGTACTTAAACGAAAGAATCTCCTAAAATATAGCAATTACGATGATAATATTACCTCTAAGTTTAAAAATCGGCGTCTCAAATCCAAGAATTTTGATAATTCTTGGAAATGACGTCATGTTCCAAGAAATGGCACAATCGGAATACCTCCTGTCACATCATGTTCTCCTGATACAAAGTCCGAAAACCAGGATTTTTCAATCAACACTCCAATTTCTGAAATTTGAATTTCCCGCGCTTTTTTCGGATACCTCCTACAACATCATGTTCTCCTGATACAAAGTCCCAAAACCAGGATTTTTCAATCAATACTCCGATTTCTGAAATTTGAATTTCCCGCGCTTTTTTCGGATACCTCCTGCAACATCATATTCTCCTGTTACAAAGTCCAATTTTCGGCATTTTTTATTCATGACTCCGATTTCTGAAATTTGAATTTCCCGCGCTTTTTTCGGATACCTCTTACAACATTATGTTCTCCTGATACAAAGTCCAATTTTCGGGATTTTTCAATCGAGACTCCAATTTTCAGACTTTGTATCAGGAGAACATGATAGGTGAGGAGGTATTCTGAAATTTGAATTTCCCGCGCTTTTTTC
Source organism: Xylocopa violacea (assembly GCA_963969225.1). Taxonomy (NCBI): domain Eukaryota; kingdom Metazoa; phylum Arthropoda; class Insecta; order Hymenoptera; family Apidae; genus Xylocopa; species Xylocopa violacea. The sequence continues at coordinate 35,866,849 of CAXAJV010000005.1, read as the reverse complement.
GGATACCTCCTACAACATTATGTTCTCCTGATACAAAGTTCAATTTTCGGGATTTTTCAATCGAGACTCCAATTTTCAGACTTTGTATCAGGAGAACATGATAGGTGAGGAGGTATTCTGAAATTTGAATTTCCCGCGCTTTTTTTCGGATACCTCCTACAACATTATGTTCTCCTGATACAAAGTCCAATTTTCGGGATTTTTCAATGAAGACTCCAATTTTCAGACTTTGTATTAGGAGAACATGATAGGTGAGGAGGTATTCTGAAATTTGAATTTCCCGCGCTTTTTTCGGATACCTCCTACAACATCATGTTCTCCTGATACAAAGTTCAATTTTCGGAATTTTTCAACCAAGACTGCAATTTTTAGACTTTGTATCAGGAGAACATAATGTAATAGGAGGTATTCTGATCGTGCCTTTTCTTGGAATATGACGTCATTTCCAAGAATTACCGAAATTCTCAGAATTTACGTCATATCATTAAGCTTATTCTAAGTTATGAAAGTGAGAGGGAAAGTGGAGTGGATGTGAACAGACTTAAAGGAAAATGATAAAACTTATTGTACTTTCCTTAAATAATTAATTTATTTTATCAAATTAGTAAAGTATATAATAATTTACAATTAAAATCTATTTTACAATGGTAAATATACTTATAATACATTAGTTTATGCTTTCATTCTTATGTCTACTGTTCCCTTCTCTTCCTTTTCCTCCTCTCTTGTCTTAAAGTTTGTAATGTTAATGTAATGCTGATTGATTGAAAAAATGCCTTAAATTTCATTGATTTTTGGAGTTCTTCTATATCTTCTCTCTTGTGACACCTGTAATAGAAAGAAAAGAACAATTAACTGATCAACATATTAGTAGTGTACTATTATTCCAATCAACTGGTGTGAAATCAGTAACATTGCAAGTGACATTACTTACTGGTACGGCAGTTCTGGAGTCTTCAAATTCCACTCACAAAGATTAGCTGAGTAGAACCAAACAGGGTAGATTCCTGTTAAATAGGTTCTTGTATATACTAGAACAAAAGGAATAGATCTCTACTCTTGTTGGAAATTACCGCTTGGTGCAGCACATTTCCCGGGACGACGAATTCCTGGCGTGATCACTCTCATTTCCTCTCTGTTAATAGTAAATAATAAGTCAATTTGAATAATACATATAAAGATTGTATCATTTTCTAGTGACTTTTATTCATTTATTTGCATTGGACACATTTGGATGATGTCATATACATGAATTGGAATAAATTTTTTACTGGTACCCCAGACCACGGAGATCACGCGAATGAAGATGAAACGGAAACGGAAGACGACGAGGACATCACTGATAGCAATGGAACCGTATCGACTGACAGGAAGCCACATTTCCTTGGAATGCAATTCCACAAATTTTCACGTAACGATGTATTGCAACGATGTCTCAATCTTGCCTTCTTGATTATCAATGTGACAGCCTTCGTGAGTAAGATCGAGCAATTCCATCAATGATGAGTGACAGAAATTCTGTCCGATATCGGTCTAATATTTTTCATACATTTTTTGTCGCATAAACTTTGGATAGGGTTATATAGATGTTCTTAAAAAGTAAATAAAGCTTGCAGGTATCGTTGGCGTTGTTATCTCTATATGGACCCTCACTGACAATAGAATAATGTCTAGATTGATTGGTCAACGCCTTTTTATCACAACGCTATTATTCATTGGTATAATTGTTTCGCTAGTGTCGTTACTGGGAATTGTTGGTTTACTTCGAAAGAGAAGGAAATTTTTAAATATTGTACGTTACACCTTAATAAAAAATTTTATGATACCGTGATAATTAAGTAACGTTGTTAGCAGCCTGTGCAATTTACGAAAAAAGGAATATACATTTTTGTAATCTAAAAACAATTATATTAAATATTGCGATATAAAAACTGAAAGTAAAACATTATTTTATTGCAGTACGCACTGTGTTTTTTGGGATTCCTCTGCACAATATTTATTAGCTCCATAATGAGCTTCTGGATCTTCGAGGAAATAATAAAGAGAATTCAGGAAGAGATGAGCACTTCCATCGATAGTTACCATTCGTCGGTATGGAGTAGGGAAGCCTGGGATAATACCCACAGATACGTAAGCAACAAGTTTCGTGCACTTACGTCGAGATGTCTCTGATATCTTTTCTACCCTATCCTTTTCCCCTCCGAAGATTATTCCTTAAAAGAAATTATATTTTAGCTAAAATGTTGTGGGATGAAGTCCGCAAAGGACTGGGCGAATTATCACGTTGACATTCCAAAGAGTTGTTGCTCCAGATTCATCGAAGAAGTAAATTCTTTTGCTGCCTAATGAATGTATGATTCGGTCTAAGCAGAATTTTAATTAAAAATGCAAAGAATATAGAGTTTAAAATGTTCTAAAAACGTTTACACTGATCATTCGATAGGAATGAACTTGCAATTTTACAAAGAAAATTTGTTATAGTGTCTGCTAATGACGGAAGCCGTGGCTTATAAACCCGGATGCTTAAAGAACGCAGTGTTATTATGGAAATCGTACATGCATACGATCAGTATCGCTATCCTGATGCTTTTTGTAATCCTGGTGAGTCGAATAATCGCTCATCGTAGCGAATGTACAACACTTACTTTAGTACACTTTATACTTTGTAAAATAGATGTGTAAAATCACTTGAACGACTGTGTTTCAGTTGATGACTTTCCTTCTTACGATTTGCATACTGGCTAGAATGAGAAAGCAAGATTAAAATGAATCAGTTCAAACTGAAAACGTCAGGGTCGAATTTTACGCGAAGCGAGGCGAAGGTGAACGAGGATCAATAACTTGAGATGAGAGAATGACAAACTCGCTGTTGAAACGTTTTCCCGCTTTTATTATCATATATAGATCATATATTTTCTGAAAACACTTAATATATTGTACTTATGATAGTAATATTGTAATTGTTACTGGACATGCTGGTTTGGGTTTTCGCGACACACGTGTGCGACAGCGGAATTTGCTTCGAAAAATTTCCCTTCTCGTCTCTCTCTAACAAATGGAACCGTTGATCCATGGATGGCAGTTTCGTCGAGGATTTTTCTTTTTTTTTTTTTTCTTTTTTCACTTCGTGTGATACGGTTGGATAATACAGTTGTATAAAAATTCTGTCTGACCATCGTTCGCTTTCACCCTTGAAAAGGGGCCTATGTAACGTGCCGAATTTATCGAGATTCACGGAATCGATTGTAATAGTAATAATAATAGTGGGCAGAGTCCCGACGAGAGTAATCCCGTCGTTATAATACGCGACGTGAAATATTGACATCGTAACAATTCGTCGAATACGATACAGAGAATCTTTTGTCTTTATCTCTCCCATCATCGCTCGGACATTCGAGCACCGCCTGTGTTTTGCACCATCTTTCTTTGCCCCAATAATGTCTGGACGACATTTATCTTCGTTACCATGTACAGTACTCCCCGGATAAGTATTCACTTCTCCTCCCAGATAAGCGTTCACGAGTTGTTCCTCTTACACTTTTCTCTGATGCTTCATAATCGAGGCAAATTACGGAAAATACTGTTGTCACGTACAACCGAGAGTGAAATTCGTCAGCGAGCGAAGAGAAATATCCTTTTAACTAATTCAAATAATTGTACGAACCAAGAATTTAGCGTTGTCATTAATGATTTTTTAATAATTCGTCAATAATTTTCGATACAATGAAGTATTATACAATGTAATCTTAAAATTGTTCAATTTCACTTGAAATTCTTAGTTTTGCACGACATTAGATACGCGTACAGTCTGTCGAATCGTGTACTCGATCCACGGATACTTAACTGGGGAGTTACCGTATACATATACATAATAATATCTATATACTTCTGCGTGTATCCGTATACGTGTTACCGTGCGCGCGTGTCCGTGACACGCGCCAGTCTGCTCTGTGAGTGTGTGTTTGTGTGCGTGTACAGAGAGACATTGATCATAGAGGACAGGGCTGTGGGTGCAGTTTTCCAGGCAGGTTCCATCCAATTACAGATATATTATATCATAGCAAACATCGTGACTATTTACAATAAATACAATCGATTAGATTATATAAATAAAATATATCGTATCGTTAGTTTAGGTTTACAGCAACACGTGACAGTAAACAATTAGATCAGCGGCGAAGTAGCGTAATCTACTGTAGGGTAGTGGTCGTAGTAGCTGTAGCATGACTGACTCTGCGCGCATTCATTCGTTTCCTCTTTCTCTCCCGCCCGCTTACACGTTTATTACATACACGCACTCTCTCTTTCTCTCCGTTCTTCTTTCATCCTTTCTCTTTCTCGCTCTCTCGATAGATCACTCTCATGTTCTACCGTGTGCTCACACTTCTGTGCTATTCCTGATCTCGACTCGTCCCATGGTACATCCCAAGGGCTAAGTTCGCTTCGCAAGAATCGAGTAATACACCACGTGTGGTCCGACGGATTCAGCTAGCTCGGCCATAACTAATAACGACATCTCGCGTTCACTTTTCGTACGATCCGTGTGTCTGCGTCCGTAGTGATAATTAATGCGATAATAGTAGGTATGTAATAATGACGATCATATCTCGTTCGAGCTTTCTCTACCCCGTTAATTCCAGAATTATTTATATTTATAATATTTATACGTATATTTATATATTTATATTTATATTTATATTCGTATTTATAAGTATGCTCGCGCGTTTACCCCGCGGTCGAAAACGTTGGGGAACGTATCTTATCTTTTTTTCTTTTTTTTATTTTTCTCTTATAGAAAGTTTTTAGCGAAACGAGACGAAACTTCACGGAAGTTAAGAGAGCGAATCCATTCATTTCTTTTCTTCATTTCGTTCTTTCTCTTTGTTTCTTTTGTTTTTTTTTCTTTTTTTTTTTTTTTCGTTAGCGGCAATTAGATACTCGGAAGAGTACAATTGGGACCAAAATTGTTTTCGCGACCCTGCACGTTGAATCCGCCTTTTTAAAACGCCGATCAACTCGCGCCGACCTGATCCGCTTTAATAATTTGACACTCAATACTTCTTTCTTTCTTAGTTGTTTTAAAAAATAGTCGATTCTTTGAACGCCATTGCCGATTCAACGGTAATACACGGTATATATAGATTACACGAATAAACAGGGGTTCGATGTTGGGGGAAAACCGGTGACTGGGGGGCTTTGGGGAGGGTTTCGGGTGAAGATCAGAGTGTTTAGATGTCCACGAATCGTAGCTACGGTTGGATCACCGATAATCTCGAGGTCCGTTGTCGCGTGAGTGCGTTCTCGCCCTCCCGCCACATGATTTCAGTATAATATTGGCAGTATAAGTTTGGGAGAACGTGGTGGCAGGACGAAAGAACAGTAATTCATCGGTTCGCGTGCGATAACGAGCGTGCACGCGGCAAGTATTCGACCGTATTCGTAGAATAAAAAAAAAAAAAAAAAGATAAAAAATATGATCGCCTTCGACCTTGTTGGGGCACGAGAGCTCACTTGGACCACAGAGTTTTGGAGGATTTTTGGTGTTGAATGCAGCTCTAAACACTCGCTCGAGTCAAAAATACGTTTACGAAGCTTTCCTATATAATCTCTTTTTTCTCTCTTTCTGTTTCTGTTTCTCTCTCTCTCTCTCTATATATATATATATATACTTTATATCCTTTTTTTGTTCGTTTATACACTCAGCGTATAAGGTAATTCCATTTTTTTTTTTTTTAAACGTTTTTTCCCATCGTTTTTCTCATCTAATCCAGACGATAATGTCTCTGTGCTGCTATCTAGCCGTCTTAAGAACGGAGCGCAGTCTAAAGCCGTATTCGCAAAATATTCAATGACGAATATTAAATATCTCGATGCGACGCGGGAAAATAACAATCGAGGGGAATCGAGATCGAAAGAAAGGAAATGAGAAGGATAGTATTCCGGAGCTAGGTGTGGAGGATCGTGTTCAGGGATCGGGAAGGACGGAGTGGAGGTATATCAGGCGGGGCTAAGAAGAGTTCAGACGTTTATGTACGTGGAAAGAGCGGTTAAACTCATGGCCTCGGAAGGTGTGAGGGGTTTCAGCGGATACATTGGTGCTAAATAATATTCTTACGTATGTAGATGTATATGGCGTTCAGTACACAGCAAAAACGATCGGTACTGACGAGCATTAAATTTAGATATACACACTTAGTATTCAGTGAAGAAACATAGTTAACGTTCCGTTATTCATATCCAGCAAGCACAAATATGCAATAATATCTCGTGTATACGTATTATTACCGATAATGGAGTTTTATCTCTTCTTTATCTTTCTTTCTTACTTCTTCCCTTTCATACTTTTCGATTTTAATTTAAACAGACAAACACATCGGCTGGCACGCCCGACGCTTCTTTCCGCCCCGTCATCGTTGTCGCAGGAGTCGAAAATGACGGCGAGCTCTGGTTCGCTAATAGTGTCTCCGTGCACCGTTCCTGCGACAATAGTTTCTTTTTTTTTTTTTCTTTTTGTTTCTTTTCTCTCGCTCTCTCCCTTTCTCTCCTTCAAACAACAATATTCGTACGCGACGCAACATTAATTCTCGAGGAAGTGGACGCTAACGCTAATTGGGGGCAGTGGGTAGGACACATTCATCGTTAAAAATACCTTAGCCACGCTATTTAGTGTATGTGTGTGTGTGTGTGTGTACGTGTATACCGACGTCCTCTAATTAGTCACGCTCACCGTTGTCGAACGTTGCACCGATAACTCTTCTTCGCGTGAAAAAGCACCACTTTTATAATACACCTTAACACCTCCCTTCTTTTCCTTCTCTTTTTTGCTCCTGCCACTTCCTAAATTCGGGATAATTGATTCGAAACGCGCCATGTTGATCGCCTGCGACGAACAAACGACGCTATCCTCCCTTCGTGTCATCCTCCTACGTTATTTCGATCACCAACCGACGCTTTGGACGCTGATCATTCGTCGTTCACAACGAAGGACGTTCGTCTGAATTCTCTTCAGCATTCACAGGGCCATTCATTGTTGAGATACGCATGTGCGCATTCCCTTCCGCGTCCACTTGCGATCCCTACATATACGATCGGCATTACTTGTCGTGTGTATCTCCTTCGAAATCGTTCCTTCGACCGATTTTCCGTCTCTTTTCCGTTATCTAAGTACGACTAAGGTATCGCGTGGGTAAACGATGGCAGATGGGTACACACGGTTTGTTTTTCGCATTGGTACATCGACGATCGCGCCTCGTGTCCTCCTTATCCTACTGGAAAAAGTTTATACGTCAATGTAAAGCTATATATTGACTAGTTTCTCTCACTCGATTCGCCTCAACGACGAATGGCCTGCTCCCTGCTCTTTCCTTTCATCGTTCTCTCTTCGCGTACGATGACGTTGCGGTGCCTCGCCGCGAGCATACGCCAACGATGGTATATACACGTGCATTACCACACGTCCCTTTCATCCGTCCAACAAAAAAACGTATCCTTCAGTCGTATCCACGAGGAACTCTTCTTATCTCGTCGACGAGAGGAACAACGACAGGTCACGAGCTCTTCGTCGTTCCCTTCGCGCGGCTGCTACCAAGACGAGAGGCTTTCCGGAACGTATCCCCTTTTCCCAAGATGGCTGACGACGACGATGCTTTGCTGGTCCGCGAGAGTCGCGAGTCGCGGATGGAACGGTCGCGCGCGGGCAAATAATTCTCCCCGAGTATGCTTACACACTACACCCTAAATCGCGGTACAATATAATCGATATAACGTTAAATGTTTTTGGCATCTTCGAAATACACAAATAGACTTTGGTATAAAACTTTTTTTTGTTTCTTTTGATAGTGTTCAGTACATTCATACGAACGGCCGCTGGCGGCTCTCTATCCTCTCCCTCTTCCCTCTCCCGATCCGTTCTCAATCCTTTTTTTCACCTGCCCTTTTCAAACATATGTCGTACGCTCTATCTACGCCCGTTCGGAAATTCCTGTTGCTTCGACGATTGGACAATTCTCCCAGCATCATGCGCGTGTCAGGAGAGAACGACTCTCTGGCTAACGGCGACGTTCAACCCAATTAGCAGACCTTGTCCAGCCACCAGAGCTTGCAGGTGGGCGCGCCTCTCCTCCTGCGCCGTTTTTTGCTAGACGGGTCGACTGCTTTCTTCACGAACCGGATATTGTACGGATCCTCTGCCAACTCCGGATACAGCTGCGCGTCGTGGATGTACTCGCCCTCGTAATTGGACGCGGAACCGGACTTCACGATCTCGTCTTGTTCGGCCACCATCCACTCTATTGTCGTCGGTGTGTTGGCCTTGAGGGCTTCGCGTTCCCTGTGCCAGGCCTTGCGAATGGCGGTCGCCTTGGCGTGGTGGAGCAGTCTTTGTTTCTCTTTCTCGGCGGTGGTGCCATACCGTAAATTCACTACGTAACTGGCACCGTGGATCTTCACGTCGATCAACGCGCTACTACCGCTTCCGTTGTCGTTTTCGTGCAGGGTCGTGTTCACTTGACCTCCCAGGCGTTTCAACTGGCCACAGTCCTCGGGGACTCGCCACGTTTCTTCTTTTACGAAGTAGAACGCGTCCTGTTGGGCGCTATGCACTACGAATGTGAACGGCAGGAAATAGGATCGGTTAAACACCGAGGTGAACACGTCGCCGTAGATGGCGTTGGCGGTTGGTACGCTGGATACCACCGCTTGCCCGTCAACGGTCCTAGATACTAGAATCCCTTTGCCAAATGGAGGATCCGAGGCTGCGCCCAGACGACTGGGTATTAAGTCGCTGGTGTCCTTCTTCAGCGCTGAACGAGGTGACGCTGATAAGCTAACGGCGTCCCCGGAGTGTCTTTGTGCGATATGGGCTAGGAAGCCGGACTGAACGCCCAGATTCCTCGTTCTCTTCTTCTTGCCGAATATGGAAGTACCTGGACCCAGTGCCGGAGGGATAAGGCTGTCTGGTAGCTCGTCGGGGAAGAGCTGAGGGGCAAGGCTCTTCAGGTCGTAACCAAGGTGCAACATCCATGATATGTGGTCTGAGAAAGATACAATGAGTAAGTAATAACATAATTCAGTAACAGAGACTTCATTCGGATCATTTTCTTTGCCAACTATTGAATGTATGTTCTCATACATTTCTGTGCTATTGTAAAGGCATCAGCAACTAGCTATTCAGCTACGAAATATTCAATAATGCATCTCTTCGCCAGGATGCTGCGAACTTACCAGTTGGTTGATTTGGTCGATCTGTGTGTCTAACATCAATAGGATCATTCCCATTGAATCTGTACAGATGCAGATGTGTCGGAGTGTCCACCCTGTCCAGAACGTTCTCCCACAAAGGAGACATCCACTGGCCTATCAGTGGGTCGTAAACTTTACCGTTTGGCATGTGCACCAATGATGTTACCTGAAAAAAAGAGGCAACTCATTAAGTATCATAACAATGCTCATATAGTCTGTTCTTCTATGATCTTGAATAAAGAGATGATCAATCGTGAGCAAAAAAAACTAGTTGTTAATTTTATTGTCCTCTAACTTACCTGATCCAGAAGCCCTCCGCAAAAATCAACGGGTAAATATAAATAAGGATTCGAGTCATAAACGATATGTCCGTAGGGTGATCGCATGATTTCCCTGATGCCTTCGCCGTATTGACTGAAAATCATGATAGGAGTTCCACATTGATCAGTGGCGATATAATACTTGTGCCGATAGACTTGAGCATAGATCAAATGTCCTCTGTCGTCGTATACCAGTGACATTAATTTACCATCCCTTGGACTGTAAATTTGGCTGACCTCGTGAGGACGTTTCTGATTATTATAGAAGAACTGGGTGACATTCCCATAATTATCTTTCCTAGTAGCCAGACGATCCAGATGATCGTAGTAATATCGTACGTCAAATCGTCCACGTTTCGATGCGCGGACCAAAAGTCCTTTGGCATTGTAATTGAACCTCTCTTCTCTGGCGTTCTGTACCACTAGACCTCTATTGTCATACTTGTACAGTCCTTCGCCGAATTTGACGATTCTGTCCATGCTGTTATACTCCATAGGTATAGTGTTCCCCCGATACGTCAGTGACAGCATATTCCCGTTCGCATCATATTTAAATCCCCATGGTTCTTGAGCTTCGACGCCAGTCAGTTGACCGTCGCAGTCCCAGGTGTAATTTTTCACGTTAGTGTACGTGTTCACAGCAACGTTACGCGTGTAGGTCCTGGTTTGGTTGATACGTCCGCGTGTATCATGGGTGAACTCCATTCTGAAGACCTCCAGCTGATGAATCGTCAGCGTTACCTGAGTTTCTAAGTATCTGTCGTCCGTGATCCTCGAGAATAACGCAGTCCCATCGAACACGGTGGTTTCGTTAGGCTGAGGTCTGGTCACTTTGAACTGCCCAATTTGCTCCAGCATACCTGTTCTGGGACTGTACGCCATGGTGTGGGCTGGAAGAGTCTGGCCCCCGATTCTACCCTGTACGTTGATCAGTCTAAAGTTTGAATCGTAGTCGAACGTGAATTTGGCGTTACTGAGGCCAGTTTTTGCACCGAAATCTATACGTTCTTCGACCAACAGACCGGCAGTGTACTGATAGTCCCACTTGTATTCTACGTCTCGTTCAGAGTGAATCACTTCCGAGGGCAGACCACTTTCCGTGTACCTAATTTCACTCTTCCCATCGCCGTGAACGACCTCGGCAAGTTGACCAGAAGTGTGGTATCTGTAGACAATTCGAGCTCCATCACCAGGAAACACGGTTTGCAATAAATTTCCATCGTGGCTGTAGTGTTGGAGATAAGCTCTGCTGCTGCCAGGTGGTGTATAGGTTACTCTAAGAAAGCCCAGGGACGTTTGACACGAAAATGAATGTTTCGTTCCCGATGGAAGAATGATGTGACGCAGTCCACCGTCGTCGTCGTACTGCAAGGTGAAGTGTCTGTCACTGGCCAAAGAAATGTTGGACAATACGTTGAAATCATTGTAGGTGTATCGTTTTGTTCCATCCTGACTGTTGGTGACTTCAGACAGTTGTCCGTGACGATCGTAGCCGTAGGATTCGTCAGATGGGCCCCACTTCCAGCTATCTATTCGATTGAATCTGTCGTACGTAATGCTGAGGTTGTAGCCTTGCTCGTGCGGTTGCCAGTTCAGGGGTAGGCCAGCAGGATCGAAAGTGACCGTTAAAAGTGGATTTCTTGCTTTGTCATAAAACGTTTCTCGTCTGAATGCTTGCTCGAATTCTACGCCAATTACACGAGTATCGTTCACCCAGATCTCTCTGTTCAGAGTCTGCTGGAAATGGCTCACGTCGCCAACCAGATTGTAGGTAGTGGTCATGGTATTGGTCAATTCGCCTAGACACATTAGCTGATAACTCCACATTGGTAACATTTCAGCCTCCACTGGTAATGCAGCTTCTAGCAGAGGGTGTTTTGTAGTAGCCGCACTTAAAACTCTGCCACCGCCAGGAAGAAGGACCTCCAAGCTGCTGTTAGTAAAAGCGATCGCCTTTTTAATTTTGGTACCTGAAAGCAAGAGGAATTGTTGTTACGTTTTTATTTCTGGAAAGCTATAAGCGTCACTTATACAGATTAAGACAGCGTCATTCATTTTTCACTTACCGTCAGTAATCGTCAGCATCTTTGACCTCTCATTCTTTATCTTAAACTCGACGAATCTCTGTTTGTCTCCTTTCGATAAAGCTTGAAGTGGCGTTGACACCTTGACTGATAAACCCTCGTCGTCCGACAAATCCGAGAACAGTTTCAATTTCTCGCCAGTAGGAAGAATAACGTCGGTAACTCGACCCAGGCTGTCGTAATTATAGATGTACGTTTCACCACCCTAAAACGGATACGAATGTTAACTACACGAGCAAGATTATTTTTAAAGAATTTCATACTACAGTTCTTTAGAAAACAAAACTTAGTTACAAACGAAAAGTATGTACAAATTAATTTTTATGAAGTAATCACGGAATATAGTAATGCGCTTACTCCTGATCTGCTCGTCAACAATCCAGTAGAGCCATCGTACGCGAGAGCAATCTCAGCTCTTCCTCGCTCAGATAGTTTCTCCAAGAAGCCAACCGCAGAAATTTTCAACTCTGACTTGTGATCCTGCGTATTTTCTATAGAACTGACCACACTGCTGTAGTCTCTCAAGAACTGAATCTTATTTCCAGCACTGTCTGTGACCGTGGACAACTTTCCGAAGCTCGTGTTTTTGCTATACAAGAACGAGTAGCGAGTCTTGCCAGAGGTCAGGTCCTTCGTGGAAATGTGCTGGCCGTAACGATTGAACACGTACACCTCGTTCGATGGTGGGAAGGGAATGTGGAATTCTCCGCTTTCATCGTGATTCGGAAGGTAGGGTTGTAAAGCCAGGATATGCAGGCTACCTTGGTCAGCCACGTGCAGGACGCCGTCAGGCGACACGGTCAGAGCAGAAATGGCGGTGAACTTCGCGTTTGACGACAGCAAGGTTTCCGTGCTGCTGGTGTCATCCGTGCAGGAACAACTCTCCAGATCTTTGATACTTGGAGTCGTATTGTTGCATTCGCACTGGCCGCGTAATCTTTCCTGTTGCTGCCCAGCAAAATGAGACATCTTCCCGGAACTGTCCACGATTTTGATGGAGTTCACTCTGTGCGAATCGCTCTCCGCTATATAAAGCTCGCCAGTTGGACTGAAGCTAACAGCCAGCACTGACCCAAGAACTTCATCAGACTTCTTGGGGGTAGGGGTGACCGTCGTATTCAACTTCTTCACATCGCTATCGTTGCTGTTTCCGTTACCACTGGTCTTGCTGGTGCAGTGGAGTGGCGTACCAGCTACCACGCGCACTTTCAGGTCGCTGGTGAGTTTCAGAACAAGTCTGTCGTCGATAAAGTGCAGCGATCCGTCCAAGGGACTTAGGGTCAACCCTGTTGGCCATTGTAATTGGGCTTGATGAGCGGGTATGGCCCCGACGCATGGAGCTGGAGACCAGTGATTATGGTATCCGTGATGTCCCACCAAGGTGTGTATGATACCATGAGGATCTACCGCGCGAATGTTCCTTCCGTCAGCGATGTACATTGTCTTATCGGCGGCAATGGCAATCCCTGATAACACAAAGTAGACAGGGCTAATTTATTCGTCCATAAAGTTAAGGAGTTAAGGGTGGTGTACTTAAAATTTGATTACTTTTATTATATACATTTTGTACAATTAGATTATACGATTGTCGTTTACCTTTTGGATGAGCCAATTTAGCGCGAATAGCTGGTCCTTCGTCACCGCAGTGACTTTCGTCACCAGGGATGCATCTCTCTCCGCTTCCAATTACAGGCTCGATGTTAATGCTGGGATGTTGAACGTCCTTTAACGATAAAGCTTTCAATATTTGATGTTTTTCAGGATCACTGATGTACAGGTGACCATCCGCAGGAGAAACGCAGAGGTAATATTCGTAAGCCACTTGAGTCGCACTGAAAGTACAATATCAAACAAATCATTAAACCCAACGTCGTTAAAAAATACATCGATTCCTAAAATTAAAAGAAAGAAAGCTTTACAATAGTGTCTTAGACTCGAACCCCAACTTACCTTAGAGTCAGAACAGTATTCACATTCCCATCTGGAGTGATCCTACGAACTAAATTGAAATCACCCACGTAAATGCTTCCGTCTGGTCCGCTGGTCAACGCCACTGGTGTCAACAGCTTTTCATCTTTGGCCAGACCGTTGCAGTCTTGGCAGACCAGACTCCTCTGCTGTCCAGTGCCCATCACCACCTTCACCGTGCGCGGATACTGTTTGAAATGCATCGTGGTGCCGTCTCCTTTCTGCAGTATGCCCTCGTGGAAGTTGTAGTGATGATGGATGTCCAGCCCCCAACCGCCGATGTCCGAAATGTCGACGTCGAAGCCCTGCAGCGTAGCCGTCTGCGTTTCCCAGATGACCGCAGGGCAAGTTGAATGCTGATACCCGATCGAGATCCTCGCCTGGGCCACGCCGTACACCTTCTGCTTGTAAACGTTCCGCTTGTTCCAGGCGAACGTGTGCGTCAGATTTGGGTCCGCCTCGTACGTCTTCGTGTGCAGCGAGCCCTCGATCTCCACATGGACGTGCACGTGCGTCAGCGACTTCGGTATGAACGGCCCCGTCAACTGCATCCTGACGGTCGAGAGGTAGCCCGCTGCCTGGCTGCTTTGGTACATCAAGTGTAGGTTCGAGCCCGGGATGGCTATGCTTTCTTGGACGATCTGGAAGGGAAAGAGACCCGGTGAGGTGCCAAGCAGTGGAACGGATGGGTTGTTCTTGTCAGAAGTTCGGTTTTGGATACGGTTATTTGAATTTCAAATCAGAAAGGGGATCTGTGCATAAGGTGTTCCCGTGAGTGGATGGTCGAATGATACATGGTAATGCTGGGATAGAGGTTATGGATTTTGAACGCCTAGGGGTAGCCCGCCGTCGTGTTTGGATATCGTATGTAGGTAGGACGGTTGCAGATTAGAAATGTGTAAGAAATGGCAAATATGATTATATTGGAATTGATGGCGTAGCAATGCGAAGGCGTGCTAGAATAGTCCTCTTCGCTCGTTCACGCGCTCTGCTATCCGATGTTTCTTACAAATGATTCGACAAATTGTGCAATGGTGTCATTTAAAACAGTCGAGTACAATTAAACGCCATCATTTTTTAAAAGCATAATTTGTTTACTATTATACTAATCGTAGAATTGTTTACCTGACTCTCGGCGAACACCAAGCTCTTGCCCGGAAGCCCGCCTACTTTCTCCGGCATCCAAGTGCTGACAATGATGGGCCTTAGTAGCTCGTGGTCGTGCTCCAGGCATGGACCGTGCTCGCTAAATAGTCCCATGGATATCCCTGGGAAGCCTATTATATTGTATGCCATAAATGGTAAGGAACTTAAAAACGTGAAACACTTAAGGACGGAACAAAGACGGCACACACGATCAGCAACGGGTCCGTTACGGAATCCTCTTTAAACGTTTAAGGGTAACGACGAAGCAACGAACGATTAACGACATACATATTCCCCAACGAGGAAAGTGATTAACGAAAAGAACGTAAACAGAAAAAGAAAGTAAACGAAGAAAATCGCAGTAAACGATTATTTGACTGTTCAAACATGGATCGTCGTTTGTATCGAACACCAATCGACGCCGTGACACGACAAAACGTGAAAAAAAGGCAGAAGAAACGAAAAGAGAAGAACAGAACTGATACAAGGGTTAATACTTACCGACTGCCGGACTCGGGGGTTGGTTCGATTTATGGGACTCGCCTTCCTCGTTAAGGGTCATCACCACGGGAGGCAGAACCACTATTTGATTCCATGGCACGAACACCGTCCTTGTAAGAGGTTTGAAGGGGCTACGCTGGAACTGAAGCGTCACTGCACCGCCTCCGTTGACCAGCACGTCGAACCTGATCGAAGTACGTAAATGCATTTCAGACCTATACCTTAGCTTCCGGTACTACATCGGGCTGCGGACTACGGACGATCGATAAAGGATACGCGTTGCTTCGCCCTCTTGGTCCGTCTCAAGATTCGTGATCTTAGAGGATGGTTTTAACGTTCGTTCTGCGTTTTTAGGGTAAATAGCGAGCAAGTTGAAACGGTTACTTTAACTTTATTTCAATTATATTCTTTATCTTTACGTTGAGAGTACTCTAATTAATTCCTCGTAGAATTCTCTTCAAGTTCTTAATATATAAAAAGACTTTGAATATATCAAAGATCAGAAAGCTACTTGCATCGACGAAGAACAGTACAAAATGACATAACTATCGACCAATTAAATCCAAAAACAACCTTAAGATTTCATCCTCCGCTATGGGAACGCCTCTTGTACCCGTTTCAAGGGAGAAAAATTCGATTTTCAAACTATACGAAACATCGTTACCGAAGTAGCAAGGAAAGCTACTACTAGCGCCGCCTACTCGGAGGACAGGTGTCCCGGTACACCGCTCTCGCCCATTTAATCGCGTGTTCACGTCACGCAGCGACACGTCGGCGGACGGCGTAACTAAACAAAAACGTGTCTATCCGGTCTCCCCGCAACTTTTGCTCGGACACGTTTCAAATCGGATTTGAAAGTCCACACGGGGCTGCGGAAACGTTTCGCGAAAGGGATCCCAACGTAAGCCGTGCTCGCAATCAAGCTGCGACAAACGCGTATTTATTAGAGAGTCTGGCCGCAATAACTGCCAATCTATCATGGTCCCGTATTCATTAACCGGTGAATACAACGGCCGGGTTCTGTTGCGAACTTCCGTTCGGGATTACGGGAAACTGCCAGCCGGAGAGAGCGAGACCACGATGGCTAGGAGCGGAAACGTTGTCGTTTCGACGAGTTCCACCGGCGCACAATCTGTCTCGCGTCCGCAATTCAGTATATTACTGGTAAAATTTTGCCAGCGATCCGACGAGGGGGGGCGGGGGATGGGCCGGAGGGAGACGTAGGTCGGACTAATCACACAGGTTTGCACGGAGTAATTAGGAAGCTTTCGACATCATTAGCTCGGGCTTTGATGTGGTTTACCGGGCCAACTCCTCCGGCTCCGTGTTTCAGGATTATCCTCGCCAGGATTACTATATACCTGTTTGATATAGGTGTTTCACAATCTCCCCCACCAGCCCCGTGCAGCCTCACCCCCCGTACCCCCATTACAATGCATCCTTGATCCTATTACGAAGGATGTTCAAGCTGGCGTACATCAGATGCGAGTACCAACGTCACGCATACGGTTGCGCGACTGTTTTTTGGTCACGGTTTCGATATAGTTTAGATATAGGTCGCAAAGATCGATCGATCGATGGAAACGAACGTGCGTTGGGGTTCTTCCTAGGTGGATAGACGAAATTCCTATTTACGCGCAGTGTGCGTACAGGATTCTAGCCGTTTGGCGGTTAAATTTCGGGACGATAGAAGTAAAGGTCATTAAAACGGTACTCACCATCCGTCGTCTCTGGTTAACGTGAATCCAAAGCGGGGGTCCCTGTCCACGGACACCCTGATGCCTACTATTCCGATCCCTTGTTCGGTTACAACTTGGCCTCGCATCACCGCAACTCGACTGTTACAAATCAAAAATATATCGTGGTCTCTCGGAAGCTGGATCGTGTCGTTGATCCGTTGAGCCGTCGAACGCTGATCCGAAACTCTCATATTGTATCACGTACGAAGTAAAGACGAGCGAAAGCCCCGATACGGAGGAGAAAGGACGAGACGAAACGAAATATATTTCGCGTCCCGAAAATTGTCGGACGTGCGAAAAAATGTGTCGATTAAACCGCGGGAAGGATAAACAAATTCCGCGGGCTAAAGTTTCGATCGCGCAACGCGTGTATCCTAAGGGCGTGTAGACGTCGAGAGCGCGAACAATCGATTCTGTCTGTCAAATCAGCTTCCGCGGTCAACGGTTCAATGCGATCCAATATTCTCACTTCGCTGCCAATACAATCCGCAACTCCATTCGAGCCGGCATTCACCGGCCGCATTAGCTCGCACAAGAGCAGCTAATGCCTCTGGTCGAATCCAGAAGCGATACAAATTGATTTTACAAACGGAACAATGCGCGACGCTGGTGTGCACGCGCCAGACCAGATGGTGCCGGCATCGATTTCACGATCGTGCACGGCTGGGCTGTCGTATCGTGTTGGCAACGACGCGGGAACATTTTTCTTTTAGTCACATTCACTTTCTTGCAATTTGCATGGTTTCTGTTAATGGTTGCATTCTTTAGAGGTATTGCTAATTTTTTTTTTTTTCTTGGCTTGATCGTGGGTAATTGTGTTTTTTTTTTTTTTTGCTTTTCATTAAAAAGTATCGAGCAGATTGTCAATTCGGGAGCGAAAAAGAACACGATCGTCCCGAGGCAGGTAATAATAATAATAATAAATAAAGGGCTGGGTGGTAAACTTTCGTGAGAGTAGAACTGCATGCATATATAATCATGTATAAATAGATACGTAATAAAGGCAATGAAAAATATGTACGTAATAAATCTCAGGGCTGGATTATCTGCGATATATAAAAAAGTTGGAGTACGTTGAAGCTGAATATTTTAAGCGATCTGTGTATAGTGCTGAATATAATGAGACCGATGTAGGTGGGTAAGATAATAATAATGATGATGATAATAATAATATATAGAGAATATGCGGTGTATCGGGTGCATTCGTACGCAGCTTGTTTAATGAACAGCAACGTTGCTTACGAAAGAAAAGGACGTAGAAGCGAAGTAATTTGGTAGTTGTAACAAATTGAAAAGTTACGAATTTGACTTAATGCTTCAAAACTCGTAGGACGAAATTTAACAAGAACAATATATTTCAGTAAATGACAGGAGAGCATATCGTCTTCAAATTTAAAAACTTCAAGAGTATACATCAGTTCATACATTTCTACTCTTTTCGATGTACCTAAACTTATCATCGTGTACGTTACCAACAAGTATACGACTACCAAATGGCGAGATACTATGGAAAATCGTAATTAAAAAAATTATTTTGTAAATCCTACATCCACATTGGCAAACATTCTTTCACTGTTAAGAATCAGTTTTCGTTTGTCAAATTCTGCCACGTATGAAAATATCGTAAAGTCCGTGTCCACAATAAGCTGCATAGATGCACTCGATGTATGTATAAATATATATAGTATATATATTCATTGGTCCCTAAGGGATTGCATTATGGGGTCATGATTCGTTCTTGGAGGATCGCACATTCCCCCGAAATGTGACTCGAAAGTCGGACGACATCGTGCACGTACAGCGGACAAACGATTACGTGTCTCGATCACAAGATCGCCCAGCCAGAGCGCCGTGCCACCGTTCTCGTTCGTTCG
The DNA here is from genome assembly GCA_963969225.1 of Xylocopa violacea. Taxonomy (NCBI): domain Eukaryota; kingdom Metazoa; phylum Arthropoda; class Insecta; order Hymenoptera; family Apidae; genus Xylocopa; species Xylocopa violacea. The sequence continues at coordinate 35,847,977 of CAXAJV010000005.1, read as the reverse complement.
GCGACTTGGGGATCAAACATAGCCGTAGTGCTGATCCTCCAAGTACGAGCACAGCAAGGTGGCAGGCACAGTCGTCACTACTGGTAAAAAAAAAGAAGTCCCAAACCATAGTGAATGGCATATAAAAATGAAACGCAAAACAGTTCGAACCGAATCGAAAGAACGAAACGGAAAGAAGAGAGAAACGGATCGTATATACAGAATGTTCCGGTTCAGACGGATGAAACGTGTCTGGGTCTTAGAGGTAATCGAGTCTGAAATAAATGGATCCTAAGAATGCGTCTGAAAATGCTTCCTTAAAAAGTTACAGTTAAAAACAGCGAGCACAATAGGCAAGTTGGTCGTTTAGGTATCTGGAAGATGTTATTCTGTTAGATTTTTTCATGGGTAAAGGTAAAAGCTGTTGTTTCTTAAATATTTGTCGCAAGAGTATTATAATGATTTGATCCTTTGCACTCGAATGTCCCCTCTGAAGGGCTGTTAGCATTGATTAGTGATTACGGAGGTTAAACTTATTCCACCGCAATTTTTGAAATTTTCTACTGCTGGTAGACGTAGTTTGCTAAGATCGTAGATTGCTACTTTAGCTTCTATTATTAACGTCGTCGAGTGCAAAGGGTTAACACATAGAATACTTGATTGTCCTACGATGTAATAAACCAAAATTGCATTTAACAAATAGAAACACCGTTTTGTACACGGTAGTTTCATTTAGTTGAACGTTTCTTCTGGAAGATCTTATTAGCGTAACATCTGATTTCTGTGTTCTAACTAGGTACGACTTTTGAAGGAAGCATTCTCGGATTTTCACGAAACTTTTTTGTTCCAACTTCCAATTCCTATAAGGACTCGAAGTTTCATTTGCCTGAATTGAAACAGCCTGTATAAACGCAATGTAGTCTATATGTATATATCTAGAACAATCTCGAGACACATCGAGATGTCTTTCAATGTTGGCGGGCACCGAACCTAGACGTGTGCAAGACTGAATAATGGAAACGTGGAGAAATAAAAGAAACTAATAGAAAAAAAAAAAAAGAAAATTAGAGAACGGACGGTGTCTCGACAGAGAGATCGCGCGATACTCCGACGTAGTGCTGAATTTTGTCTCTCTTTGAGCGAAATTTTTCTCCTCCTCGCTGCTCAGCGAGCGATACGGATAACATCTCTCGTCGCGCCATTTTTCTTTTCCTCCCGCGCGCGATTTTCAAACGTGTCAAAGACTTTCCTCTTTCTACCTTCTATTTCTTCCTCTATCGAAACTCTTTCTCTTCGTTTCACTTTAGACGTTCGTTTGTTTCCCGTGCGCGATTATAATAACTTATACTCGAACGATTTCATCGGGCGGAATTCTCCTTTTTCATACACGTTTGTATAAAAAATTTCAATACATACTCGAACCGCGAATTTCACATTAATTGAAATATTTTACAGTTTTTTCTTTTTTTTTCTTTTCTTCTTTTTTTTTTTCCTTTAAATTTTATGAGACACTATTTCCGGCTTTGACGTGAATCACGGACGGATAATGGACGAATCGATATTCTCGAAAAGAGGGTTTCTGTCGTGTTCTGGTATGAGATATACTTTCGGTGGGTAGATAGCACGGATCGGTTAAAGACAGACACAGGGCTTTTGGTATAACGGGGTTATTGGCACATTGTAGACAGGTGATAACAGACGTAGACAAGGGACAGGGGAGGGATTGGTCGTAAGGGTCCTTCGTATCATATCATGTATCAAAAAGCTGTGTGTTGAACGGTTCCGATTTCGTAATTATTGCCGATCCGTCGATTCGGAACAAAGCAACGTGACGTTAACACGTTTTTCCTTCTCTTTTTTTTTTTCATCGTCGTGTTCTCTCGTATACATGTATATGTTGCACTTGATTCGATTTAAATGCGGTTGACATCTCCTCTGCGCATGTATCATGTACGATGTGACATAATATTTATAGAACTCTGATTAATTCGACAAACGACGGAAAGGAACAATTGAACAAAAAAATGGAACGCAAGAATATACATGTCTTGACGCAAGAATAGGCGCGCAACAAAGTCAGCGTTTCGTGTAAAAATGCTAGGGGACAAAAAGTCACTAGAGACAAATTCGACAGGGGGGGGGAGGAATGAAATATACACAACGTATACATAAAAAAGTGCAAGCCTGGCAACACAAAAACAACACAAGACCAGACAGGATATATATATATATCGTTACGTTAAAAAGTACACGATTCTCAAACATACTATTACAACGGTTAGGTCGGTTACGGTATGTACCAGGGTGGATCGTAGTAACAGTAGCTAAGAACTCAGCGCTAAACGGGACAAGATGACAATACATAAACAGAACAACAGAGAAAGAACGGAACAGAACAAAGTTAGAAAGGTGGACAACGGCAGGGGTTTTATAGACAACGATCATATGACGACATATCACAGATAACACAGAGACAATTCGATACGATTGTACTTTCAATGTAGGTGTGAAGAGAGAGAGAGAGAGAAAGAGAGAGTCCGACCCCCTGGCTGTGGCTTCGTTTACCAACGCACGATTTTAATCGATCTCGATCGACATTAAAAGCGAAGCTTTATCGCCTAGAGGTTATCCATAAAGTAGATTTGTTTTTTTTTTTTTTTTACCGACCGGACAAAGTCCCTAGATTAAAGGCGAGGCAAACGCGATTTAGATTTTGAATTGTCGCGCCGTCACAGAGTCAAATTCGATCGCTAAATGGATGTAAATTTTACTTTATTATCAAATACCCGATTCCCTGTACCGTTCAAAGGTGAAACAACGAGGCTGGATCAGTGAACATCGTGGAAATTCGTTTTCGCGCGAACTAAGCGGCAGCCGTGGGGTCGAAGATGGAAAAAGAGAGAGATACATTGGTAGATAGACGGGTAAGGGGTACAGGGTGGGAAAAAAAAGATAAACGGAATAACAGAGCGAGAAACGTAGAAAAGGACAGAGCGATAGAACGAAGAGAAGAGAGACGGAACGGTAGGCAGCGATTGAAAAATGAATATAGAGGACTTTCAGAGGGCGAAGAGTCGGATCGAACAAGCGAAGTATGATCAAACACTGGCAAACATAACCGATAACGTAACCGAATCAATAACAGGCTGAACCAGGGACAATAAAGTAGAAGAAATATATAGAAAGAGCGAGAAAAAAGAGCGCAAGAGGGAAATATTGATGGAGAGACAAAAAGTGTAACTGAAACGGAGTAAGAGAGAGAGAGAAAGAGAGAAAGAGAGACGAGAAACGCAGGCTAAGGGTATGAACATACGTATACATATATAGATAGATAGATAGATAGATAGATAGATAGATTACATATAATGGGACATACGAAAAAACATGTAAGATGAATGTTACGAGCGAAACGAGCAATTAGATGGTACTTTTTCTTGCTTTCTTTTCTTTCATTAAAAAAACAAAAAAAAAAGGTTTGTTTTTTTTTGGATTAATGAACGATTAGCGAGAGAGCTTGAGCTGCAACTTACCGCGGTGTAAAGGAACTCCAGAACGTACTACGTGTGGGAAAAAACCAACGAGAAGAAAGGGCGTTACCACGGTCACAGAACCCGCGTTTGCGGGCAAAAAAACGGACGCGCGTATGCAGCATTGCGCGAGCAATCGTTTTTTCGCATAATCGTCCCCGTACAATTTTTTACTCGCACTTCCCCGATCACCCGTGCCGTTCTCGATCTCGAATTCCGCGGCCGAGTCCCTCCGCGACCCTGCTGTTCGAACACCCGCCACCCACCTCTTTTCCCGCGACGAGTTACGCGATGCGCGCGGCGAGTCTCGCGGCGAAAATCGAGTGCTCCATCGCAATGTTCCTTACGCCGTTACAGAAACAATAGACGTAGACACACACTAAAATCAAGCGTACCCAACACACACGCGGTCTTCGCCAGCCACGCAACATGAACGCAATCACTCGCAGACTCATTAAACATAGAGTGGTAATACACGTGACAGACACAAGTTGGAAACTACGCACACACATCTGTATATATATATATATTTATATACGATATACACGTGTCTATATGTATACATATATATGAGCGATATATATATCCATACGCAAGTAGTTATATAGGATATATATATATGTAATGTAAAGTCAGAGTACAGAGAGAAAGAGATGGAGAGCCTCCGGCATCTTCGCGCGGACCGACGGTGTTTCGGGGCGGATTGGTGCGCGTGCACGCGTTAACGAGACGCGGGCGTCGTTTCGTTTCGGAATTCAGGCATTCCCGACGTCGACGTCGGATAGAGGTTCGAGTCGTATCGAGGAGTCGAGAGTAACGGCGCGCCCGTTCGAAGGATCCTCTTATCGCGTCGGTCGCCGTGAGCAGAGCTCCGGACTGACAATGAGAAGAGATTCCATCGGAGCCTGGACTGCCGCGTCGGCAGACGATCTTCGAATATTGATTACGCTGTCCGAGCAATCCCGATGCCAACCTGAATCTCTGATTCGACGCGATACTTGTACATACGCGCGTTACCTGTCCGCTCGAGATTCTATTCGCATCGATCCTCGCGATCACCCCGTGGAGAACGCGTCTTATTCCCTGATTCGTATGTTTACGTTATGTTTCCTCTCTTTGATACTTGTCGACTGATTTTGTGCAAGGCGATGTACGAATCTCCATTTACGATAGCGTGGAGAATAGACGCAAGTTCTTTTTGTTGTTAGCCCTTTGCACTCGGATGTCTCTTTCGAGGGGGCATCAGCATTGATTAGTGATTACGGAGGTTAAACTTATTCCGCAGCATTTTAAGAAATTCTATTAAAGGGGAAATTTTTTATTGCTGGGAAACGTTAGCAATGGAAACTGTTGCTAAAGTAGCAATATTCTAACAATAGTTTCCATTGCTAACGTCTCCCAGCAATAGAAAATTTCCTGTTCAATAGAAAACTTCAGAAATATTGCTATTTTAGCAATAGTTTCTACTATTAACATCCGAAAAAGAGCCGAGTACAAAGGGTTAGATACCCACGTCACTGGTCTGCTTCAAACAAGACTCTGACATTCTTCTAAACACAACGCGTAGAATCTCGAGCGGAACTGTCGCGTATAGAAAGTAAATGGAAAAAAAAAAAAACGAAGCGGAGGAAACGTTTCAAGACAGCGGCAAGGTTGCTCGGAGAAAGTTGGTGATCAATACCGCGACGAGACAATGGACGCGACCACAGGTCGAAACAAACTTCCGTTCTGCTCTCTGGACGTCTCTTTCTCCGACACGCACGGAATTCTCGTGTATGGTATGCATCATGTTCCAGAGGCGGACTCCTGCGGGTGGACGCGCGGGAAAAGCGACCGAACCGCGACAGATTTCAAACTTGTGTCTACCATTTCTAGAAATAATGTTACTCGGGGGCGAGCGACTCCCGGAATTCGTGGCGCTTCGATTCTCCTTCTCGTTAATATATATATTTTTGCGACAAAAATAATATATTGATTGGAAGTTTCGTTCGTTCTTTTCTTTTTTCTCTTTTTTTTTTTCATGAAAACCGCGACTCGACACGCCCCCGTGCGCTTTATCTATGAATCTTCCATTGTCGGTGAACTGCTTAAACAAATGGCCGAAATAGCTGGTAAGTCACAAGAGAAATTTGGAAAACGACACGGTCTGCTTGTCGCGTTACCGTTCGAAGGTGAGTGAGTATCACACTGTTAGTATTTTTTTTTTTTTTTAGTATTTTTACGCGCTCGTTTTGCGAAACAACTCGACGCCTGGAAGCATGGACGCTAGAAAAACTTCGCGCGGGGAACTTAATATCCGCTGTAACCGAAAATCGAGTTTCTCGAACGTTTTCTCCGTGTGCAGACTTTTTTTTCCAATGATTTTTTTTTCTTTTCTCTTTTTTTTTATGCTCTTTTGGTCGTTCACAGTCTGTACGTAGAACGGAGCCTCTTTCGGTCTTCGGCTGTAGGGTGAATGGTGATCTGGTAGTGGCAAGGGTACACACAGAGGATAAACACTAGACAAAATACACGAATCCCCCGAAATGCGCTCGCGGCCGCTCCGATCCGTCGACCAGCACGCGTCCTGAGCAAATCTTCATCAGTGTCGAACAAAGGACGCTGACCATGAACGCGTGCGACTACGCTCTCGTTCACCTTCATCCGCTTAGCGAGTTTTCCTTTTTATCTACCACGGTGAAACAGCCAGTCCGCGACTAAAACAGTCCGCGTGCTTCAAAAGTTATGCGACACGAAGGATAATACGCTATCGGACATTTTTCGTCATATTTGAACGCTAGAAAATCTCTCGAATAATTACGATACATCCGTATTCTACGTTTTAACGCAAAAACTCGAGGGTTCTGACAGAAAGCTGACAGAGAGTCACAAAATGGCGTTTGAGAATTTCAAAACTCACATTTCTCAAATCCCTTCGACTATTTTTGGGAAACGCGATACTGTTCGTCAAGCTGTTGTTATTTAACGTATGCATAGTCACGCTAATGTTACGTTACTGAACGACACGCTACCGAAACGTTGCCAACCGAATTAGGAAGAAATTTTATTAATCCACATTCCCACGGAGGAATTGCCTCGAAATTGTTTCTAAGGGAAGATTAATCGTAGCGCGACACAGGACGCAATTGCAAGTGCATAATTAGCATCAGATGCGTCGAAGCTCCTTTGATCGACAATGCTTCCGAGATGATCATTGACGCGTTCGGCATTCGGGGGAGGGAGGGGGTGAAACACGAGGAATAGGATGGTTAGAGGGTTGGCAGGGTTGTCACCCACCGGGGGCTCACTTGATAATTCAGCTGTCACGGATATACCGGATTATTTGCCATGGCGGTACAAGTAAATCTGATTGAATCTCTTTTCTTTTCCTTTACTCTTTTCTTTGTCACTGAAAAGTCGCTCACGATGGGGAAAAAACGTATGGAAAAGAAACAGACAATATTCTACCCACGTAAAATGTCTCTCAAATTACACCCGTTTCGAGTTTTCCAAACATACGATCGTATCGTATTTCGAGAAATAAAAAGGTATCGAAGTGAAATATTAAAATTTCGAAATGTAGCGTAATATTCGGTAATTACTGTAATTTATGGAAAATACTTTTCAAGCAATTAATTGATCAGTTTCTATTTACTCGACGAGCAGTTATCGATCGTTTTTTATTAAACGAATAACAGTTGTGCAACGGAAAATTTTGACATATTTTACCCCATCGTGAAGCTTCGTCGGTAAAAATGGACCACGTAAACGAAAACTCTTCGACGGAATCATCGTCTGTGTGATCAAACACGCTGTGCTTCTCGAATAATACGATGCTTCTCTCTCGTCTTTTCTATTTTTTTTGTTTTGTTTTGTATGTTTTTATAACACACACTGCACATACGAATGTATATTATTCCCGAGCTGTTCTATGAAACACATCACGGTCAAACAAAAAGACACCTTTCTGAATGAAATCAATGATCTGCGCAGTTCTCGTGAATGATAAAAAACGAGGAAAGTAACAGCCGCGTAATATATATGTCAACGCATTCGAAAATTGTAAAAGGCCAGAAACTATGACACGCAGCTATGCTATTTACGTTTCTTTTCTTCTTCTTTTTTTTTCTTCGTTGCTAAACGGTATGTGTGTCGACGACTATCGAACGATCCAGTCGTTGTTGCGATTTAAAATCAATCCTCTCGAAATTTTCGAATTTTGCGAAAAGGAACGTTATCGGAGGAATAATCGATTGTTTTAAAGTTTGAGAAATATTCATTAGTGAATACTGTGATTCTAATGTTACGTATTTACAGAGCAGCCATTCGTATTTAACTCGAATACTTTTCTCTTTCAACATTTAAAAAATAGAATAATTCTAAAGTTATAATTTTAATTTCCTATTTGGCATAAATAAGGATTCAACCTCATTTAATTAATTTCGAAAATAAAGCTTCCGCGTTGCGAGATCTTCGAACACGTCCGATGAATAGCAGTAATTACGAAGCTCGTAATCACCGATACGAAGCCCGAAGAAGTTCCTTTCCAACAAAATTTGATCAAAGCAAATTATCAAGGAAACCTTGCGATACGTTCAAGCCTTCCTCTTTGAACAGTGCACTTAACTGTTGATTCGATCGAAATTAATAAAGTAGGAACGTTCCTTAAAAAAAAAAAAGTGGATAAAAAGGTAGAACGAACTGGCAACAACGACTAGCTCGATCGCCTAAATACGCAATTATCCTGTTGGACGTCGTTAAAATAAAGTATATACAACTAAGCGTTCCTCTATAATATTAGAATGATTAGCTGAATGTATAACCGTGTGAGAAGAAATGATCGATCTTACCTTTCGGTGTACTCGTTCATATGAGCGTAGCTTTGCACGCTGTTCTCCTCAACGAGGAATTTCACGCGCTGGTAAAAGGACGCGGTCACGCTGGGCGGCTGTTTCCGGAGGAGGACGTCCACGGGGTTATTACTAGTAAGGCACATGATATGCTCTGCGCAAGCTGCGTGCGAGCAACACTCGCTGTCAGAACAGTCCATCATGCCATCTGAGAAACGTTACTTCTTAGATCAACCGTGCACCCAGTAGAGTTCAACAGAAAAGCTATAGATTTCGTTCGGACTTTCGAACAAACAGAGTCTTATTATAGAAATTTATCACAATTTTGCAATCTCCTTGAAATTCTGTAGGCATTCGATTTTGCACCTCCTCGACCAACGCATTCTAGGAACGCGTCGGGAGCCTTCGGGAGGCTTAGAATCCCGTCGGAATTCTGCGGGGATTTCGTTGAACTTGTTTAATAATTTCTGTTTTCGAGAGCTGTTCGATATATCGGAAAGATGCGGATTATGGAGAAACAGACATGAAAAAGATATTTTCGGTTAAGTTTTCTGACTACGATCTTGCATTTTGAATGAGATTCTTTGCGAATTATTGGTCACGATCCTCCTTCTTTTACGAGATACATTTAGAGTCACTCACCCTGATCGTTGTCAACAAAGTCATTACATTCCATTTCCAGTTGTATGCTGCAGTCCCTGCCAGCCCAGGCGGTTGAACACTGGCAACTGTACTCGCCATCTTGCAGACTGCACAGTCCATGGCGACTGCATCCGTTCTCGCAGCCAGCTGTCGAGGGAACGGGATGAATGTTTTAATTCAAGATATCGGGCAGCGATCGAAGCTAATTGAAAACCGATATTTTCCCTCCTATTGGTAAAATTAATGATACGCCTGATATATAGCGCAGAAAGATAAAAATAATTCTTCCGCGGGAAAATAATTAACGCGAATTCTTGACCAACTGTAATTAACGCTTTGATCGCAAATAACAACTTTGCCAGGTTTAAGTGACGCTTCGAGTTGATTCGAGGGATTCGTCGTTCGATTATCTGTGCTTTCGTGCTCGTTAGTCTGAGAAGCCACCGACCTTTACTACTTGCCAGTCTTATATACAAAAACCACAATCTTTTGCAACTCGTTGGAATATAATTGTCTCGATATCATCGTACATCGATATTATTAATTTAGTTTTACTTACGCAGCGTGCAATGTCGTCCGTTCCATCCTTGACTGCAAACGCAGGTCCCATTCTTGCACTGGCCATGTTCCGCGCAGCGTGGATCGCACGGTTTCTGATCGCATTTCGTGCCAGTCCAATCATCGTTGCACCTAAAATCCAAGGTCTCTTTAATCGTCCGCATCCAAACGATCTTCGACGATATTAAAAAAAGAAACTGATCGAATCCAATTTTGGGCGAGGTGCTGAAGGTGTTTCGCGCAATTTCGAGCGAAGAATGCAAGCGCGTTCGTCGGCCAATGCAAAATTGATCCTCCTCCTTCGAACTGTTCACAATAGCGGGGGAAAGGACACGGGTTCCGTTCAGTTTCGAACTGGTCCTCCGCGCGGAGGGAACTTTTTGCACTTACAGCGCTCTTTCACGGAACAAGAGAGGGAGGAACGAGAGAAGGCGTCAGCTTTAGAATATGAGAAAGGAGATCCTCTTTCGCGTCCTTGATTCTGACAAAGGGACGCCAGGAAGGGAGGACGGTCCTTCGAGTCGTGATAAGTTGGCAGCCACCCTAAGACAGAGACTTTTTCTCGCAATTTTTCACCTCCTTAGTCTCGACTTTCGGTGCCTCCGATCTCCCCGGCAATTTACTCATTTTCACTCACCGCCCTCTAACCCCGCGCGCCCCTCGTTGCTCGTGCTTAGGATTCCGGAAATCCTCGTTGGAAAGTTGGAATTTGCCTTTTTTTTTTCGCCTTCCCTTTTCTTTAATCGTCGACAACTTGTCACTGTGGATTGGGTCGAAGAGTTTCTGGTTGATTTTAAGGTGCACAGGATATCGCGTTCCAGAGATAATTTCAAATTTAAGGTTAGATACTGTGGACTCTAGAAAACCAGGATGGAACAACCCAAATCGCGAGGAAATAAATTTGATTGTCTGAACCCGAAACGAGGAGCTCGGTTAAAGGGCAACGGTCAGAGGGACGAGCATCATTTTTCCCATTGAGTGCGGTTACGTGCTCTGGTAACCCATTTCTTGGCCATGGAGGATCCATAAAGATGACGCCAAATCCCTTATCCTTCATCACTTTCCGCAACGTTATCCCTCTTTTATCTATTGTCGTATATTATATCTATTCCAATATGCTTATAAATCTTCTACACGTAATCTGTATCTTACAATGGAAGTAACCCGTGTTAAAAAATGGACAAAGCATTTCCGATTTGACTACGTTTTTGAGTTACTAACCCATTCACTGCCAACTACGAGATATCTCGTAACAAACGCGTGCACCAAGTAGTCTTACTTTGCGTTACAAGTTTAGATTTGTCGTGATTCATCATGAAAGTGGTCAAGACAAAACGCTCTACATATTTGTCTGACAGTGAATGGGTTTAAGCGACACGTTGAGAAGCAAATCGAACAGTTCTCTTCGAAATGGTATCAATTATTTTCCGCAACGATTCTATACTGACTTGCAGACTCCTTGTTCGCAGGTTCCGTGCGGACCACAGTCGAGGCCGCAGCTCGGCTGCGAGCAATCCACGCCCGTCCAATGTCCCTCGCAAACGCAGCTTCCGGACTCGAGGTCGTACGTGCCGTGGTCCGAGCATCGAGGTAGACATTGGTACACTTGCTGGTCGACCTGGTTGCATTTCTCGCCCTGCCAGCCCGCCTTGCAATAGCATTTGCCCGCGACGCAGGCGCCGTGGCCGCTGCAGTTCGGATCGGAACAATCGGCTGGAAGTTTACGACCGATTCTGTTCATTATTCGCGGCAATCAACGTGCAGTCGCGGTGTTTACGGCAGTGGACGCGAGAAATAGACCGGAATAGGTGGAAATTTCCGCGGTGAAACTCTTACTAGCGCGGATCCGGCTGGCATTGTTTTCAAGAACGCGAGACAACTTCCGGAAGAAGGTCGCGGTGCGGGCGATTGCCGGTGATTGCGCCCTGGGCGCCGACGAATGGGCCAACTTTTTAAATTATGGCATCGGAACAATTGCATTATTCCCGCGGATCCCAGCTGCCCCGGGGAAATTATGAAACTTAATTCCAAAGCGTCCAGGCGACGCGTCGCCTGGTGCCCATTGGCTCCGTGTGCCGCGGGACCAGTTATACGTCGCGTCTCATAAGTATTCGCCCACACCCGCCAGAGGAATGTTTATCGTTACGATATATCAATACACGCGTCCGAAAACGTTTCAACGGTTGCGGGAAATGCGCTTCTATTATGCGACGCAAGTTATTGCAGTTAATAAACAGCGTTCGTTGCAAAATTGTAGTCTGTACCGAAACAAGGTAGATGTCTGTAAAAAAACGTTCGAACGTTCATTTTTTTTTCGTGTAACAACCGAACAATGGTCTGGTTCGTTTTATCGTGGAAGTAATAAAAATTGTAGGAGAAATTGCGAGGCATTTCGTCGCGAAAAATAATTAACAATTCGCTGGGGCGTGGAACAAAAGTGACTTTTGGGTTAAGTGATAATCGACGCTATTGTCGGGAACTAATGCAATTGTGTAACCGTGCGAAGAGGTTCGCGTTGGAATTAAACGACACGTACTCTTTTCATCTATACAGGTTACGGTTTAAAGGATGAAACTGCCCTTCGTGGTTACACCCTGTGTTTCTACAGACCTAGCATTGATTTACTAAATTCTAATTTGTACGAGCTCCATGAAATACAATTTTTGCCTTCGCGCAAAACGACTGATTGGCTACAAATTCAAGATCCGTAAGTCGCGCGAGTCGCTTCATCAATCACTAAAAGAGATTCCAAGAAAAATCTGTGGACGAAACGAAGTTGAACTTCGATATCGCGTTTTCCTGTTACAGGTTCCTTTCTCGCTCCTAATGCGAGTTACAGGCGTCCCCCTTTTGCTCTCGATTCCTGCTGCCTAATCACCAAACGAATGCGACCCCGATCGCGATACGAGTATTCAGCGTTAATGCGAAATGAATACCCCCATCGTCCGTTGAAAAATGAAGGGTAAGGGCGCGTGACGGCGGGTCCGTGAGAGTGTCAGAGACAAAGCATTCCTCTTCGCGCGAATAATTTCCCCATTCGTTCCAACAACGTCATTTTTCCGTCCTTACTTTCGCGGGACGGATGTAACAAGGAGCACTTTCGAAGCCGTTTAACGCAAATTTTTACTCCCTCGGAATTTATTATCGTCGAACGCGGAGAGGTGTTTAATTTGTATTTCAATGCATGACACGAGAGAGAGGAATACTTTGCCACATGCATCGATACAGTCGATTAGAAATGACCCCAAGATTCTGTCTGAAAGAATTGAAATGACCACCAAACAGCGCGAAATTAATCGCCCGGTTGAATTTTGTGAGAGAAAGAGAGAAGAAGAGAGAAGCAGAGAGGGAGGGAGCAATTATTAAACACTTCTACACTTTGCCAAACGCAACGATACGGTCAATTAAAAATGGCCCCAAGATCCCGTGTCTGGAGGAATTAAAACGACCGCGAAACAGCGCGAAACTAATCGTCCGGTTGAATTGTCGCGATGGCTGACCCATATGTAAATTCAACGAGGGAACGTGCATTAATTATAGGTTGTACACAGAGGCGGAGTATGCGCCTGGCCCGTGGACGAGGGCACCGTGCATTACTAATACCTTGCATCTGCCCGGACGGTTGAATTATGGGGAAATTAATGGCGGCGTGACAAATATGAAGAAACAACATCCGACGCAGAAATAGACGCCGGGGGGGTAAACGTTCGTACGCGAGCCGCTCTCGCGTTTCCGCTGCTCATTTTTAACGCTAAAATATGGCGGTGCCGCGATCCGCGATCGCGAGGGCGAGCGCGAACCCACGCTTCGAGCACAATGTCGCCGTTAAAGAACTCAAAAGTTGGATCATCTGTCGCGTTTTAACGGCACATTTAAATTCCGTGTCCCGTGACGTTTCTTTTTCTTCGTTCGTCCCCGCGCCGTTTCCCGCCTCGTTCTCTTCTGCTCGCTTTCGCAGCGGTGGACGTGCCTCGAACGACCTCCGTATCTCTAATGGGATCCGAAGAATCGCGTTTAAATCCGATATCTGCGCTCGAGCGCTTCGAGTCCAGTCTATTTATCGAGGTATCCGAATTCGAAGCGACGAAAAAGTTGATCGTTCGACGGAACGATTGCCAGCAAGAACGCACGATAATTTTCATCGATGGCGCCTCTCCGCTTTACGACGTCGATCTTGTTAATCCAGATTACGAACGCGCGTAGAGAGAGGGGGGGGGGTGGGGCCGAAAGTAACTTTCGCTCTGCGCGGTTTTACCACCGGGAAACGTTCTTAACTCGAGGGTGAGCGAGAAGCCGGTTAAACAATCGGTCTTAAGGGGTCGTTACTAGACGTCGAAAGCAGACTTGGGTCGTTCGCCTAACTGAACTCCGCTGTTCACCCTACTTCGTTTATCCTAACCCTCGGCTACCTTTTTCGCGCAGATAAGATTCCCAGTATTTTTTATTGGGCAATTTCATTATGAAATTTGAATATCTTCCGTGATGGATGTACCGTTTGGTTAGATATTGAATTGATAAACGCGTATAATTTCCGTTTGGGACGAAACCGGGACGATAACGGAATAATTAAAAGGAAACGACGGTATATCCTAGCGTGGAAATAAATCCCACGTTCAAAAGGGTTATCGTGCTTAGCCAGACGTGTTTTTAACTTACGCTCATCGCAGAAGGCGCCCTTCCAGCCAGGATTACATACACACGATCCCCTAACGCACTGTCCGTGTTGATTGCAATCAGGAACTTGGCAGTCTCCTAATGGTATATCGCACTCGGCACCTTTCCAGCCGTCTTCGCAGTGGCACATACCACCGCCATATTGTCCGTGGGACGAGCACAGTACAGGGCACACGCTCTTGCTGCAATCGGCTCCCTGAAATTTTCATCGGTTCTTCTATTATCTCCACCGTGCCCCGTCTCTCTCCTCCATAAAGATGATCGACGAGCATCGTTAGCGATACGATTCCGCGATCTAATCGCTCCGATCGCCGTGTAATTTCTTTCCGAATCGCTACGTGAGCGAGGCTGATGGACAAATTGAATCGTTCCAGGCGATTTGCCACGGTTGTGTGCACGATTTGTTGCAGCGAATCGTGCGAACCGCGGCTCGAACGATTTCAACTTTTATTTTTACAATCATTTTTTTTTATATTACATGAACATCGTGGCTCTCTTTTATGACTGTTTTTTTTTTTTTTTTTTTTACGTTTACAGATCGTTTGAATGATAATTCGTGTTCGCTCGCGAGCTCTCGTTCTACTCTACTTGGTCGAGGCACAGCAATTTATCGTATCATTTTTACAGTTTGCACTTTCGTAATCAATTAACGTAACATTAGCGTAAGTACGGTCGTATATTTGTCTAGCCGAGGGGTGTATTCTACCTGTCCACTTGATCCCGATTAAAGTGACCCCGCCTTGTCTGTTATATAACAGGTATTTCACCTCATCAGTCGAGAACTAACAAGGGGAGTGCCACAACGTTCGGGTCAACGATTTTACTTAAATTTAGCGCACAGTACTTACCGTGAATTACAAAATAGCATATTGAACGTTCGATGTACGTCAGTCAAAATTTCGAAGGAACCAATTTCAATTAGACAAGCATTTGCAAATTACATTATTCATAACTTTTATCCTCTTGCTGGAAGATTTTTACACATCTCTATCTCTTCAAACCCAAATCTTCGATGAAACACCCATTTCTCTCTAAACTTTACTTAAAACGTTGACGCAACTATCTTCTATAGATGTCTAATACTTAAGATTGCTGTCGCAAATGACGACTATTGCCATCCTATAATTACCCTTCACTGTTCCCGCAAGAATGATCGAAGAAAAGCTATCCATTCCCATGGAACTCATCCCGAGCGTCAACGCGTCAACGCGTTAACCGCAACAACTGCATCGACCGACCACCCCCTCGCGACCCCTCGCGACCCAAGACCGTAGTCTTTCAAGAAACCCGAGGCTACGCACCTGATATCCATCGATGCAGTCGCACTTGCCAAGATAACACGATCCTCTACCGGAACAGTCGTTGGGGCATGTAGTCGATACGCCTTCGGCTTCTGTCACGGCCAGGGTAACCTTGTACGGCTGCAGCTCGTCGTTGTACACCGAGAGGAACCATCGTCCGGTGTCCAGATACTGGAGCAGGCTGACGTTGACCATCATCGGCTCGACGACGGTCCTCTTGATCAGCACGTGCTGGTACGATCGGTTGTCGCTGGCCCGCGACTCCGTCGCCGCTGTTTTCATGAAGCTGACCGCCTCCGAGCTGGTGTCACGCTTCAGCCTGTGGTCCACCCTGCCGCCCTTCACGAAGTCGACGAAATCGTATTGCGTCACGCTGGGCGACACGTTACGTCTGCCGTAAACGGCGAAGTTCGCGCCCCAGGGCAGAGTCAGGTTCAGTCGGATGAACGCCGGCTGCTTGTTCCGGAACTCCGTGTTCCAGAAGGAGTACGGCGGGATCACGGCGTGATGGGCGACGTTGTACGCCCGTAGTTCGAGCACCGCCGGCCATTGTTGCGCGGATTGCTGGATTTGAGGGTCGCTCTGTTGGTCCCCGGCGCTGTCCGACGCGCTCGAGTGCTCCGCGGTGCTCGTCGGTAGCGATTCTGCACAGAAACAGCGAATTTTATTACGCTCCACCCATGGATCCAAGCTTCGCATGGA
Source organism: Xylocopa violacea (assembly GCA_963969225.1). Classification (NCBI taxonomy): domain Eukaryota; kingdom Metazoa; phylum Arthropoda; class Insecta; order Hymenoptera; family Apidae; genus Xylocopa; species Xylocopa violacea. Next base: position 35,831,765 of record CAXAJV010000005.1, on the reverse strand, counting down.
AATCGTGAAATTTTTAATAAACTGCCGCTGATACCGATGCGACGCTTTCCACGCGGATACGTTCATCGAACTCGACGCCCGTTTTTATACGCCCCTCCCTTTCGCAACAAATCAGCTTGCGAACGGGGCTGGCGCGATCGTAAGCTTTGCGTAAATTCGTCCCGCGCAACGAATTACTCCGGCAAAACGTCCCGAAAATTTTATCGCCGCGCGTAAATGTTTTTAAGGCCCCTCATATTTTCCTACAACTCGAGCGGTTCGACGGTCTCCTCGTAAAAATCTAAAACGCTTCGAGCATCGTCGCCGCCGTCGTTCAGCCGTCGAATGCGTTGCTTGCGATACATTTCGCGCGGGCGAATTTTTGTTAAACGAACAAGGATCAAAGCGTCGGATATAATATTTATCGCGCGAAATTTATTGTCGCGCTTCGGATTCGATCCTGAAACCGTGCGAGTGTACACGCAACGCGGATGAATTCCCCGCCAATCTCAACACGCTCGAACAGAAAACATTTACCGCGCGCAGTTTCGCAGAGACTGCTGCTGGTGTGACAAATATTCCGACGCCGTAGCTCGCAGGGACCTGGCTGCGCATCGGAACCGATATTATTCTCGGTGTGGCCATTGTATGGTTATATACGGGGCGGCCGATATCAGGCCAGGGGGAAGCCATTCGAACGTGGCAGACGCCTCCCAAAAGCAATTACCGTGAGACGTCGTACGCCGGAGTATTTACATCATGCATAGTGGATGCAAATTGATACCGCTCGATATTTACCTTCGGTGGGTATTTGCGTTGATATCGGGTCGTGAACGTGCGCGTTCTCATGAGTGACGGCCTTCACGTCTTGGACCACCACGCATTTCGTGCTCTCTATCGGCCGCATGGAGCTCACTGCTGAAAAGAAAACAGAATTTCCCCTTTAACCGTCGAACGATCCGCGTCACCTCTACGGGCACGTCGATAACGCGCGGCGGTCATTTCTGTTTCACAGCGAACAGCCGGTTTTTCCGCGTCGCGTTACGTTTACACGGTGTCTCGATTCTTGTTCCAGGTAGTTCTCAGGTGTCTAACGTCGAGATGTAGAGGTTTTGTGGCTACCTTGGTGGTTATGGGATTTTAAGAAGCGTGTTTTCCTCGGCTTTATATTTTGTAACCATCTATGGGACATGGAAAGTAGCAACGACGAAATATACGGTCACGCGATAGACCGCTGATCGGTCCTATAATTTCTTCTTTCCTAAAACAAAGTAGCTACTCGTTACTTTTTTCCTGAGAGCGACCAATCTTGCAACGAATGGCAGACTTGCAAGAATCGGCACGATATTACATCGCGAGGGACTCCCTTGGCGGTGTCATCCCCGGACTGCCTTCTTTACAGACGTACACACGCGGCCACATATAACGCGCAATGCGTTCCCCGTGCAACAAAGGCGCACGCAATCAGCTTGTTGTATTCTTAATGGCGGTGGCCGCCACTTGAGACGAAATAGCACCGTAACGCGACTCTTTTATTGCGCCAGGAATCAGGCGGAGGGCTTTGGCCGAACGTCTCGCGGCGCCCTAATGGGTTCATAAATTCGAACAATCGCTTTCAAATTACGACGGGACACTAGATCCTCCGGACGCGATCCCAACTGGTAACTTTTCAAGACGGCAATCCGAATGACAAAGGCCGCGCCTCTGTTTCCCCGGTTTAATGCGCGACTCTGGCCCCCGCGCTCGGTAATTGGCCGCCAGAAATGGCGATGCAGTCGGTTGTTTGCGAACAGCGGAGTGCGTTTTTTGTATCGCGTCGAGACAACAGATTAGGAAGTCCCGGCGCGGCGTATTTCCTGATACCCTTTTCCATTCTTAACGTTAGTTATCTGTAAGAAGCATCTCTTAAGTCTTCAACTCCCAGTCGTTAACCCGTTTCCGTTTGTTGGTTCGTTACATAAGTTGGGGACGCGACGCTGGGGACGCGATTTATTCCAAAGCGGTAAATCCGTTTTGCCCAAACATTTTAGTAAAGTGACCCTACTTTCGGCATTTGCACAGCTAGCAATGATAAAATATCAACCTGTTTATAGCGCCAGTTTATCTATAAGTTGCACTGTATGCGTGTGTAGTGTGCGTAGTCGATAGCGAACCAAGCATTTTACTGTAAATATTCCGCCATACATGTTGCATGTATAATTTTCTCTATAAACTCGTAGTGCATATTTTCGTTACAAATTATCGTGGTTCACGTTTAGAGAGTAATTTTCACTGTAAGCAACGGTAATTCTCGTTACAAACGGCTGTCTAACGTTGGCAGCGCACGATCTTCATTATAACGTTGCCGATGTACCGCGGCCCGCCATGTTTGTGGCAGCGTTTTACAAATACCGTTCCGGAAACCGATATTATTTATGCGCGACTCGACATTAATGGGGTTGTAAAAGAAGTGGGCCACTCGATACTCTTTCATGAAGGTGCTTTAGCTTAACTTATTCTATATATGTGCTTAATTTACTTGTTTACTGAACCTTGCTTCAGATTAGGCGGAGAGAAACGAATTGAAACGAAAAAATTGGGAGAAATAGTAAATCATTCGCTTAAAATTTTTATTCGAATATAAAATATCGTTTGTTTACGCTCGTGCTTCCCCTTTGTTTCCGAACCGTATTTATAGCGAAAAAAGATGCAAGCACCTGTCACCACGTTTTCATCATCCAGGTGCGACGCTTTTGAATTTTTCATTATTTTTAACGATACCCTTACGAATAATTAAAATGCGGTCTTTAAAATAATTAAAAATTGAAAAGCGCGCAGACCAGACGATGAATATGTACTGACAGCCGTTGACGTTTTTTTTTTTTCACTATAAATATTCATGGTAAAAAGGATGCGACGAGAATTATGAACAGTAAACAGACACGTTTATTTCGATAGAAAAATTGCTGATTTCCCCGGAAGAAGCATTCGTCGAAGCTGAATTAACTTAACGCGCCACCGTTCGTTCAATCAAATTTCAGTGTGCGCGAAAACTTCGAACGTAATTATCCAGCAAAATTTGAACAATATATTCAACGCTTTTAGAATATTATCACACATACATAATTTCGCACAAAATTTAAGCCGAATTGGTGACCTGAATTTCAGGTATTCTCTAGTAGGCACTCTCGTACATGCTCGTACCATGAACCTAATTCCAGAGGAATCCCTCTAATTTGTCAAAGTGTTATTTCTTCAAAGAATTTTCGCAAATTAATCTTTTGGCCCGCAAGTAAATTAACCAGGTACATTCTCAAGTATTCCAATATCAAATTATGTAAGGATATTGCGAACGAGGACATTAAATTAAATGTCAATGTTATTCGAGGTTTTTATCATATGGCTATACTACTTGTTCCTATATCATTGACTTGCACTACTTGCTGGTGCTATTTGACTGTACTACTTACTGATTTCTACGTTATCTACCAATACTACTGACTGTCGCATCGTAGTCCGTTACTACTGATCTTTGCATCATCGACCAATGCTACTGTCTGACACATTATATATCAGTACTACTTACTTTCATATTGCGCGTCGATAATGGCGGTCACTTCATTTACCTATCCTACCGAGTTCCACATTATATAGCAGCACCACTGATTTTGACACGTATACTTAACGCATTCGCATTGGAAAACGAAAATTCTCGATTATTAAATACAGTCAACCCTCCTACAACGCGATTAATTAGTACCACGTTGTATGCTGAAGCTGCGCTACAAGAAACTCAGATATAATCTGCTACAAACGTTTAGATCAACAACTTTTCAGGCATCGAACAGAATTGTACATCTTTTCGCGCGAAATGCAGATGGCCCTGGGACTCCGCGAGTTCTTATTCCCCTTCCACGTGCCATTTTTCTTCATGTATATTTAATATCTTGCGGACAACAAGAGCGCGGTTGAATTTAAAACGACGCGACGAATCCCACAATAAAATCCTTATCCGCGGCTAAATTAATTGTCCATCCCTAGGTGGTCGCCTTCGCAAGCATCGAATTAATTATGCGGGTTAACGAGACTTTTTACAAGCGAATATAACGTGTCTAACGACCTCTCGGCTTATCAACGCGTACCGCCGGATCCGCGCGGCCCGTTAATTGAATTCGCGTATCAGCGCCGCCCGAACGAGCTGGCAAATAGAGAATCACGTTCTGTTCATCAATATTGTAAACGCGCGGATGGCGAAGTTGTAAACTAATGGCGCAACTTTATGCTGAATGGCAGCGGATACGAGTCTAGTCGATCCGAGTGGTTAAATCCCGCCAGTCGGTTGCATTTCGAGTTATTCGGGGCGTGTCAGGTTTTTCATTTTATTTCACGCGTTGTTTCGCACGATCGGTAACAATGAAACTCTCGACCAGGATGAAATCTTCTCAGAAATAACGTCGCCAAGCGGTCGCATCACAATTTCAGTTGGTCCAACGAATATTACAGCGTTCGTTTTTTTCCTTTTTTCTCTCTCCTTTTTTTTTTTTTTAAATTCCTGCCTCCCATTTTTTCGGTTCTCGCTCTCTTTGATTTATTACGCGACCTTTATTTTTCGCGCGATGTTATTCGCGCACGTGGGTCACGTGGGTGGAAGTGTCATCCAATCGCGCGCACGAAGTCGCTGTCATATCAACGGGAACAGTAATAATTTGTGCCGGGTAATATTTTCCTTTCCCCGTCATCCAGTTAGATTCATGGGACGGTAAATAGAATTCTGACGCGCGCGGCATTGCACGCGCACGTTCCATTAGCCGTGCTCACGATTGACATCTATATTTATCAGGTCTCACCTTGTGATTGCGATCTGTTGGCGAATCTTTTTTATCGAGTTCGAAATCGACGGTTCTTATTGGTCTTAAAAATATTATTTCTTTGCCGTTGAATTCACACCCTCTTCCTTTCCCCCTCCAACCCTTTTCTCTTTTAACTGGAAACAAGTAGTCGTTTCAATCGCAATTTGAATAACGTGACGCAGGAACTCTTATTCTAAACCTCAATTTTTCAATTCTTAGTGCAGAGTTTTCGAAACGTAATCCCTCTTCTTATACTGGCTCTGGGTCTTATCTACCGTGTTATAGGAGGGTTACCTTTAAGAAATCTTTATGCTCTCTCCCCTCAATTCGTACATTGTACGGAGTTCCTTTATTGTTACAAGCTTGAATTAAAAAAAAGGAACGCTGGAACACGGATCCGTCTCGATTCGCCATCTGGCATCGACGCGTTCCCCTTCGATCCGTAGAGAAAAAAACTAGCGAAAAAGAGAAGCAACCGACCCGAAGAAGCAAGCGTGCAACTCCAATTACGAGCATCGTCCCTTTGATTTCGCCCGTCACCGGTGACAGGCAAATTACTGTCCGCGCGTGGAAAAGTTCACGCATGCGACCTCTATCCGGTCGGTGCGCGCGCCAGCGGCACGGGAATCGACTCGACTCGGACGCCGTGTACTGCGAAATAACTGGAAAAGAAGGAGCGTCCCCGCGGGATCCGCGCTGCCCGTTATGTAACTATCGTTGGAAATTGAGTTGCAGTGAACTGTGAATGACCTTATTCCGCGAGCATCAGGGCCAGCCGTGGCGTCGTTTTCGCGTTCTCGATCGCCAATGGCCGCGGCCCCCGTCATACATCGCAGACGGAAAGTTTGGAAGTGGCATGATTTCTGACGTTCCCAAGATTAACCCGAGATAGCGGGAAACAATTCTTATTCCACCCAGATCACTCGCAAATCTGTACATCTAAAGTAGACAATATCGGATTTAACCATTCGACTGTACTCTCGAGCGATAACCGATAAAAATGGTCGCGTGTAACGCTTGCTTTGTAAACTGGCAATGCGTGCATCGATCAACCTCTCTGCCTGTTAATTATTCGAGAGAATCGAGATGTTGAAACTGCTTTCGTCCGACGAGACTTCTGGCGCGATTAATTGTTCAGCGTTTTTAAATGGTTCCGCAGTTCTGCTTGAAAAATGTAATACTCAGTCTCTGGTTAGGAACGTATTAAAAGAGAAACTGTACGCGATGATGGAGACAGCGAACTTTCATCATCAAAATCGCCGGAAATTTGAAACGGTCTGAAGGATGAAACACGCCCCTCTTCTCCGCCCGCTTCGCTCACCTGTCCTGTTCTAGCACCTTGGTTCACCCTTTGATTCTGGACGGGGAAAAGGCGAAGTCGGCTGGGAACGACAGGCAACTCGATCGTCGGAGAGCAAAGGAACAACTTTTTCAATTATATTCCCTCGGATCGATAGAGCGATTCATTCCCGAGAATGATTCCCGGATTATCGAAGGATTATCCGTTCTCCCACGCCCATCTTATACTTCCGCTTTCTTTCCGTGCGTTTTAATGAAATGTTTACTATCGATCCGCCTATCTGGTCCCCTCTAATCCACTGATACCAGTCGGATACGTCGTTTCTGCAGGTATTCCGAGCGAATCGAGGATGGTTCCCGCTGTTCCTCGATTTGTCTTCAAAAGCGAAGCTGCGGTACGCGAGCAGCGATGGTTCTGAGACGTTTCGGTGGGAATTCGATCGATTTGCGAACGCTGATCAAGAGATTTTGGTTCCTAGAACCCTCTCGCTGCGAACAGAGCCTTTAGGATTCATTTGTTGTCCACAACTGCCCAATAATGCACATCCAATCGTTTTCTTTCGTTTGCTCGGAGCGTATTTTCACAAGAATCGAATATAATACTCGTAAATACCGTTTTCGAGCGCTTCGCAGCGAAGGGGTTATGGCGGCATCCACGGTTTCGCTTATCCCCACGAAACTTTTAAATCAAACTCGACGATTAACTGTTTAAACTTCTAAAAGGACTTCTAAATTTCGCAGGCAAATAGGAAGAGAAATTATTCTTATTCCACGTTATGCCCGCTAAAGGGTAATTAATTCTATTGAAGAAAATTCTGAAATTCCATCGGTAAATTCTTACGGGTACGGATTTCTTTCGCGGTCGGAACGCCGCCGGCTGAGCGTCGAGGGCGTAGTTTGCCAAGTAAACTTTACCGTTGAATCCAACTAATTGATGTCGAAAAAGCATTCTATTCTTTCCACCGCTGGCATACCGGGGCATCGTTTCGAGTCGCAGCTACATAGATGCGATTTAATTTTCAGGCATCCTGCCGGGACACAACGGCGGAGGAGTCCCCTCTTCAATTTATTAAATGGAAAGGTATACGGAGTGACGCTTAATTGCGCGTTAATACTACAGGGGGATAAATCTGGAGCACGAGAAGGGGGGAAAAAATATCGTATAAATATAAGTTGCTCGTGAGATAATCTTTCTAGTTTTTCGTTTCCGACACGGGGTGAATCAGAGGAAGTGCCTCGATAATTCATACGCATACTGGAACATATCCCGAATATGATTTTATTGCGCGCGACTTGGTATGCGTGGAAATTGAATGCGATTGTGAATATTCAAGAATATTTGAGAATGTTCCAAATATTTTGCAAAAGAGTACGCGTGTGCGTGTACGTGTCTGGAAAAACAAAGGAGTGCACGGAAATCCGGACAAAAGAGTGGAGAACGTTCGATGAATGAATGTATAAAAGGATGTGTGCGCGAGTTTAGTTTAAGAGAAGCGACGGTGTGCTGTCTTTAATAAGATTAACCTATCAATTCCTACATAATTACAATCTCGCGCATGCATAACTGTTGATCAATGATATATACGTGTTAAATGTATCGATAACACTCAAATCATTTGTTATTTTATTCAGAAAAAGTGCGGAACGGAAGCCTCAACGAAACGGAGAAATCGTATCCATCGAACAGGAACGTCTTAAAAACAGCAGCCGTGGCAATTTACGTTTAAAGCTCACGTGCTTCTGCGACGATAACTGGCGAGCGGCGTGCAGAAATCAAAACACTCGCGCGCTCGACGTCGGAAAAATGGCGACGGCCGCGGGGCGATTCGTTTCCTCGCCAAACGCCGTGTCTCCCGCGAAAACGCCACCCCGTTCGCTGTTCCCCGAGAGGGAACGAGAGCAGAAATTCGTTCGCGATTATTAATAGCCGACGATTCGGACGGTCGTGGCATCAACAACAAATACCTCGAGCACGACGAAGTAACGAGGGTGATATTTAAAGCGCGACGAAAAACCGGGGCTGTTTCGATCGATTGATCCTGTTTTCGCTCTCTCCCGCTCCCCCTCTTCTCTTCCCCTCAAACTATGTCTCTTCTCTTCCGTCTTCTTCTCTCACCCTGTCTGCCTCTTCCTCTCCCTCTCCCTCTCTCTCCCTTTCTCACACTCATTCTCTTCCTTTTGTTGCTCGTCCACGGAAATTGCATCGAGAGTGAGAGGATGAGGAGGAGGAGATTCGAGACGGAGGTTGAATCTGGATAAGATTTTCAGCTGGCTCGGTGGACGCCAGCCGCGTAAATCGAATTAACGAGAAGTAATGGCGGTTCGCGCGCGCGCGCGAAATTCAACGGGCTCCCTTTTGTTTCGAATTGTTTACGTACACGATAAGTGGGAGGAATTATTTTCTGTTTGTTCGCGGAGACAATCGTGCGAGAGGTATCCGTCGAAAGAAATTTCTGTCGCGAAACACGAATTTCTGCGAGAAAACATTCTTCCGGAAGTACAGCGCGGTGTTTTCTAAACGTCTGTTCAGTTGCGCATTACGCGTTTCTATGATTTGTGCGCGCGTACGAGTTCCAATTCGGGAATTACTTAAAAATTCGAAACGCCACGCCGTCCATTCTAAACAGGTCTGAACTGTTTTCGAGAGGATGCGCGGAGAGAAAGGAAAAGGGTGGCGCGGGTGTGGAAGAGGGTAGTTTGGATGCAGTAGCAAACAGGCAGATTGGATTCCCGACTCGATTTACCGGAATGCAGAAATAACAGCTGGCGAGGTCTCCTCGAGGCCGATCCGGCTTTGCAATCTTCTCCTCTTTTCTTCCTTCCGCCTTTCAGACACGCGAGAGAAGAGGGATAACGGGGCGCGGCGGAAGAAGAGGAGGAAGAAGAATGCAGACGCCGGATTCGAGGGACAGTTCAGTAACGGTGACTCCAGAATGTTTTATATAAACGTACGTGTATGTATATGTACGTGTACAGTCAGCCAGGGAAGTCTAGATGCATCCGTCGAATGTGTTATCCATGGGAAATGGCTTCAACTCGCGAGACAATTTGTACGAACGGACATCGAGTTTTGGAGATGGGTGATATTCGTGGATGAAAATAGATTTAGTTCCTCCTTTTTTCTCTTCTTCGAAACACACGGTGGAGGAAGATTGGCCTTAAATGACGCAATGGGGAATTGCAGTTGAGAAAGTTGCTAGCAATCTCGTTTATTGAGGTTTCGGATTAAGTTGTACTACGTGGGATAAAAGAGCGACAAATTACGTCAATTTGCTTGGACGCGATATGCCAAGACAAGTAAAATAAACGTAATACGAGGAGAAATAAGTAGAATGTAGAAAGATGCCGAGATCACTGAGAAGTAGAACGCACTGGCAATGCTCGGACGCAGTCTCGCAAGTAGAAACCACGATCTACGGTCAGACACAGCTCCGCGAGTAGAAGTAACGACCCCTGATCAGACACGCCACGGGTATTACATCGAATCTACAGTTGAACAACAAAATTTGCGCAAACTACATTGTAGATGATTAACTACAATTGCAGACGATAAAATTAGCCAATCTTTCCACAGGAGGACCTTCGATTGCTGTTTCTTAACGTCTGAAATTTCCAAGCCATATAATTCCTACGCTTTTACAGCCGACTGTACGCACATACAGACCAGTGTACCCCAATCTCTACTCTATTCTCTTCTCCTACGCGAAATCCCTTTTATTCCGTCCACCTTCGAAAAGATAAACCGTAATTCCAACGCGACGTGGACCTTGACCGTCGTGGTCCTCGGTACGGGATTCAGGGATTTGTAGGCTAGGACCAAATGCAAAAACACGATTCTGTCGGCCACCGTCTGGGGGCCGCCAGTGTTGGACGCTGATAACAAGCGAGTGTTAATTTCTCTAATCGGTTCCCGGGTTTCGTCGCACCTTCTTTTCCGTCTGGGATGCAATTTTCGTGTAACGACGCCGGCTGAGCCAGTCTTAACTCGAACCTTGCCTTCTGCGCCCTCTGCTACTCTTTTATCTCACGTTGCTTACGGTTTCTCGTGACTATCGCGCCAAATAGTTAATTGATATCGCGCACAATTCGTGACTAGATGACTCGAGCATGATTTAGTACCAGTAAAACCTGAATTGTGAAGATATTATTGCTTAACACACTAAGAAACGTTAAGAAATCTGACATTTCTTGGGAAAACTTGCAAGTTACTAAAATCGTCATAACTTTTATAATTATAGAGCAATGTTTGTGGAACACGAGTTATGTCGAGATCCATCCATAGCAAGTGGAGCACGAAACACGAGAAAACCCGCGAGCGATTCTTAATTTGTTAATATTAGCGATCGTATGCAGATCGAATAATTCCATTAAAATACAAAACCTCAAGTCTCAATTTTCGCAAGTTTCAAAATCGATCGATATCACTTCTGTCCCCGGTACAATCGATTCTCGCGTGACTGTTCAAGCTCGTCCTTTGTGCTCTTCCTAGTGGATGATAGGGCAGAGAGGGAGAAAGAGAGCGGTGTTTCTCGAGGCTGATCATTATTGGCCGGAAACGCGGGCCACGCTGTCGAAGCGCTTCCTCGCCATCGGTCAGCAATATTTACACCTCTCCCCCAACCGGATGGAAGCAACCGCCGCTCGCTGCTAAACGAACCATTGCGCTAGTAACGTTTACCACGCGGCACCGCGCGCTTCCTATCGAAGATCCGGACTTCCGTCATTAAACGGTATTTAATTCAGCAGCGCACGGACCGCGGGAGAACATCTACGTCTACTGGTGGATCTAGTTTCTCTTCCTGTCCGCTCTAGGTGTCAATTTCTGTAGCTAAAACTGCTCTATTCCTCCGCAACGAACAGATGGAACAAATAGAAGCGTTATTCAAATTAGTCGAGTGACTTGAATCTTGCGTGCACGCGAGTCAAAATCCATAAATCACTAAAATTGTCTACGACAAAGGTAAATTAAATATCAAACACGCTGAAGAAATTTGATACTGACTAATAATTAAAGGATACGTTTGATACCTCACGACCAAATGGCATCCATTTTTCGCCAAAGTATTCGCTACGAATATCGATATTAAAAATTGCGTATCTCTTTCCGCAAAGAGTCAATATCGTTCGCAAAAGAAAAACAAAAAAAAAACACAGCGAAGGAACATCGTAGTTTGCAAATTAAAAAAGGACCTCGGTTTCCATCGGCTAATGGTTGATTTTGATTAAAGCATCCCCAGCCGAAAATGAAAAAAAGGAGAGCGAGCCAGCGGCGTTATTGAATGATTCGCGGGCCGTCGAGTTTTATTGAAATATTATGTTAAAAGAGAAACACCGCCTGGCGACACGGAGGTTCGGTGAATACATTTGACGGCGAACGGGGAAAACGGAACGGAATGGCGCGGTTAGAAAGCAGGAAGCGCGGTGAAAAATTTCAATCCCCATGCGTGTTGCGCTAACGGTGCCATGCGTGGCATACATATATGGGGGAGAGGGCGAAATGCTGGATGAATTTTAATTCCAGCTCCATTACCGCTCGTTCATAAAACGCTGCCGATGTCGCTGTTCAACAGCCCGTGCAAATTCGAAGAGGGAACGTTCGCGTCCTGATTGGTCTTTATTGGGATAATAAACCGTGAAATTTCATATTAACGAAACCAATCTATCGAACGCTATGCGTGACTTGACGAGGAATTACCTTTTTGTATGTTGCATACCATCATACCGCTAAAAAGCGGTTTCAATTAGCGAAACAAACGCGCGCACCTTTTTCGAACGCGAGAGCGTAAACCAGTTGATTCTGACACCACCTACTTTACCAACGGTGTACGCTTATCAAGTGACGAATTTCGTTAAATCTAAATTGCACGAACGCGGCAAACGTCACGCCTCGGTTTGCGCGCGGATTACGTATCGAAAGTTAGCCGAATCGAAGTTTCTGGTGAATTTCAACCGAGTACCCCGTCTCCCTAACCGAATCTACAACTTGATAATGAGTTATTGTAGCATAAATTACGGATTAACGGGCAGACGGATTTTCCTGGCTGAGTGTCGATAAATTCACGGCGCGCGGCGCAAATAAGAGCCACCTGTCGGCCGACCGACGAACCTATTCGTACATAATAGATGAATTAACTGTATTTTGATTCCGAACGCAGACGGCTCTTTGATCGCGGCCGTTTTCGCGTCACCGCGAACCGCATTCGCCGAATTTCTGAACGCACGCGACCGTGCATCGATTCACCGCAAACCGAATTCGAGTCTCTCCGCTTTGGATTTCTGAAAACCCCGTGCCGAGTATCCGGTGAAGTGAACTCGAATGACAGATCCAAACCTGTCTGAGAGGGAAAGTTTCTCATGTTTTTTGGGTCTGTTAACGTCGAGGTTATAGCGGTTTCGATTGGCCGATGCGTTCAATGGCGCGTTCGGGTTATCGATTCGCGATAATTGGAAGGGATTAACGTCCTGTTCGGTAGATGACGGTGGATGCGTAAAAGTACGGTTGTACAAAAAGATGCGAGTTGAATCCTTGAGAAAATGGTGCACTTAGACCACGGTATAAGAATAGACCACGCTAGCATCGTATGAGTGGATGCGATAGAGGAATAAAAAGAAGAAATTTGGGAAGGGATTGTTATCCTTGTCTGTGCAATTGTGACTAAACAGAGAGAGAAATACTTTTATGCAACTTTCTTCTTTTCATTCCTCTATGATAGTGCACCAACTCTACGTTATTTTGTAATATATACTGCGAGAGAATCCCTAGATTAGGCTTAAGCAATTAAGGCACGAATTACTGTAACATTGATAACGTTTTCAAGAGAAACAAGGAAAGAATGAAAAAAAAGAGGACGCTTCTTAAAATTCACAAGGTTCCAGGTGAACTAAATATTAGTTGATCGAATATTCCACGTTCTATTGGGTTTACTTACTGGCGAAGTAAGCCAGCATCGCTGTCAGCGCAACAGCGAGGAGGATCAGCGCGATCGAGAAACACTTCCAGGAGCATCTGTGCTGGCACCGTTTGTCGATGTGAAAACGTGACGGCGAATACGGTGAATAAGGTGGCACCGCTGCTGCCCGGAATCCTGGCATTACCATGGCTTGACCTTGAGCGCCCACCGTGCCTATACCACCGTTTCCAGCGGCCGCCCCTAGACCACCACCCAGAGAGCCGACTGTCACCTGCTGCTGCGGCGGAGGAAGCCTGTAACAATCGAGAACCATCATTGTTATCTGGAAAATTACCATTCGATTTGTAGGGTTTAAGGTTTAATATTATTTACTAGATTTTTTAACGCCACTCGATGGCGTTTGGAAGAGCACAAGGCTCTTATTTTGTCCAATGGAAAACTTTCTCTACATTCTTTCTTTCCTCTCTTCTTTCTTCATACCTTGCACACTTTTTGCATTCAATATCTTTGCACGCGTTACTCTTTCTCTTAACTAAAATTCGTTACTCTTTTCTTCATCTTCTTTGACCCTTTCTTCCCCCTTTTAGTCGCCTCTTACGACAAGCAGGGGATACTGTGGGTGTATTCTGACCCCCACCGCACAGGGGTCATCCGATCTGTACAGTACAATACTTGTGAACTATCGGTTATTAAAATTGATCAGCATGGCGCTCATCAGTCGCAGAAACCCAAAGAAATGCGTCTGATCGGGAGATAATCTATATCAATTACCGTGGAATCAGTTTGACCGTCAACGTCTAGTACCCGTACCCGTCTCTCTCAATTTGAACCCAATCCAATTCACCCCTTCGACCAACAACTCCATTTACCCAACACCGAACGTTCACTCGAGACAAAAAAGCAACCGGGAAACACGTTGTAGCCATCTAATTCATCACGTGATCGAGGGGGTTAAAAAAAAACGGAAAGAAGCACGTTCAGCGAAAGAAAAAGGAGACACGCGAGCGTGTAAAAATCGCCTCCATTAACCTGGACGCAGTTGTGCGCAGCGTCGAGCACGCTTCCGACTGAGACACCTCTCCGGGGTGACAGGTTAAAGCCTCGCCCTGTCGAACCTACATCAAGGATTTTATTTTCATCACCAGCGATATTTATCTTCATCCCCGTATCGAGAACCGGCCCTCCTGCGCTAGATGAAAAGGGCAACGTCGAAACAGGGATTTAATACGGTGCCGCGGATAAGTACAGGCTGATTCAGTGGCGCTTCGAATGTTTACAAATGTATCTTGGGAATTAGGACGAAGGGTGGAGCGTAATAAAGGGAAATTTATCACTGCTTTACCCTTCAGATCATACGCAATCGTTTTAAGTTATTGGTCCAAATTAATCTGCTGCTGATAAGCAGTGGCTGATTTAACAGTCGCGTTTCGTGTATTTTGAGATTCAAAGTGGCAGATAAGGTGCAATTTAATTATACAACACGCTCTGTACACTTTCAATAGTCGCTACTAGTCTCGCTGGCCGCTACTCATGCAACGCTCGATTCCGTCAACGCGGAAAATCCGTAGGAAAAATAACGTTACGACTGCCAGCCAGATGAAAGCGGACTAAGCGGCTGCAGGAACTTAACAATACCAGCTCGAAGCGGGAATATTGAATTTTCTGCTTAAGATTCTGCCTGCGATGGGCAGGTGTTGCAGCAACGGGACGGAATTACGCGGCTTGAAAACGGCGCAAATTGGGCCACAGCCTGCTGGCCGCCTTTTCGATTGCGGAAAATGGCGAACGAGGATTTGGACGCTGGACGAACGGATAATTTTCGTGGAAGGGGAAACGGAACAAGTTGTTCTTGGCTACTCGAGTTTCGCTTCTTCCTGTCGCGTTTCTTTTTTTTCGCTGAAAACGCAGAAAATATGATGGGATTCGAGGGGAAGAATTTTTCCTGAAACACCCACTCGTTTCGATACGAACTCCCTGCCCAAACTGTAAAGGAATAAGAGCGAATATTAATGACGGGACGACTTCGAAAGAATTTCGTGCGCTGAAATCACAGGGTCACAACACCGCCAGTACATCATCCGATTTCTTTTTTCATCGACCTCGCGGATGATTCTCGTGTTCGCCGCGCGAGGGATCATTAAGATGTCTCACCTTGCTCGCGCAACGTATCAATTATTTAACAACGCTGGACAAACACCATAAATAATCGCGGCCGGCTCTCGCCGCTTTGCGATCCTATAAACGTCCGCTCATATTTCCTACGGCCGGGAAGCAATCAGACACGACGCGAAGAGAGGGACCAAGAGCTAAAAAAGCACGAACAACGCGGCAGCAAGAGGGCGAGAACCGAGCAGGGGGGGGGGGGGACGGGGAAAAAAAGAAGCAAATGTTGCGCTGGCAGAAGTCCCGAGACAACGTCGCTGCTTTACCGACCGGGCGACACAGAAGAAACGAGCGGAGGAGAATAGTCGCGAGCAATAAATATTGCTCTCCTTTTTTTCCTCCGCGGATCATTAAGTTGAGAACAGACGGCGGCAGAAAATTAATTTACTAAAAGTATCGGCGCGGACTCGTCGCGTACGGCAAAAACCGGCCGGCGAAAGAACTTTAATGGCGAAATAATGGGGGTCTTAAAAGTTGGACGATGGCCAGTGACATCTTATTCGATCTCTGAATCGTCGTCTCGCTTGGGAGTCACCTCCCCCCCCCCTCCCCCCCATCTCTCAGCTTTTCCAGAGTCGTTCTTTCCGTTCGTCTTCCACGTCACGCGAGCAATTTATCGCGAAAAATACGCGGCTTAATGAACTCCTGACACTGATGTCATGCGTGATAGTTTATTTGCGATGTAGCTGGATTTCTCCTTGGTCCCCTTATTTTATTTCGTCTGGGAATTCTCGTATTGGGCGAACTGGAGACGATTCAACTATTATTAGAGCTGAATTTATCAATATATCTGTGTGTATGATTATTGTAGTCCTTGCGAGGCCTGCACTTCGACGCGACGAGTTAGCATCATAGTCGATGCGCATGAAATTAAAAAATAAATTCTTTTTGTCACGTTACGCGATAACGTCGCTAGGGTCGATCGAGGCGAAGCACCATGCTACAAGCTCGAACGTTTAATTGTCATTGGAAACGCAATTCCGTAACGCGCAGCACTAATCAACTCCCGCGGCGCGGATAAAGCTTTAATGAGATTGCGAACGTGGCGCGGTGAGGAAGAATGCGAGAACGAGAGAGTGGAGACTGAAAGGGAGAGAGAGAGAAAGAGTAGTGAACGCGGCGAATTTTCCTCGACGGTGACAAATAAATACAGCTTAGGTTAAGAACCTTCAGACAGCTGTACAACCGTTTCACTACGGATAACCGGATTCCTGATTGCATGTAACGGACAAATGAAGCGAGGGGAGTAGCTGAAAACAAGATGAACGACTGCCGCGAAGAGGAAGACGGAGTGGGAGCTGGATAGAGAGGGAAAAGCGTGGCGGAAGAACGGAGTAAGCAGCAATTCGGCGTGTTAACGCCACGGCACCCCCTCTTCAAGCTCGGTTAATCCGTTTGCGCGAGTAAAGCAGTTAGCTAAAATTGGGTTATATTTCCTAATCGATACGATGGATTAGGTTATCCCGCTGGTACGCTCGATGGATCCTCGATTACAGTGTATGCACCGTGTCGCGGCAACGCCTTACATTTTTATGGCCACGAGTTTGCAGTTTAACGTTAGATAGATTATGCGAAACGAGATCTCCGGGATGAAAAGTTTATCGAGTGTTTTATCTCCCGGAGTTTTTCTCCAGCCAGATTCGCGCAATAAAACGCGCGAGTGTCCCCAAGCTGTTGCGGGCAAGTCCTGAACAAGTGGCGCCGCGCTCGTGCAAAATTCCCTAGCCGAGAAATCCATCGAGGCGGCGATAAAATTGCAGCTTTCGCTATAAAGCTGCGCCTCCCCGTTCACTCAATTCGCCCAATATTCTAATTCCTGGCACGTTCGACCTTTCAGGTGGCCGTTCCTCCTCCTTCGTGTCCCGATACGTGTCCTCGCTAACCATTGAACGTTCTCGATGGCTCGCGGGCGAGCGAGCGAGCGGCGCAACTGCGACACCTACACCGATTAAGGGAATTGACCGGTTGTCTGATATATTGGAAGTTAAAAGGGTAATTGCGGGTGGCGTTGCTGTCACATATTGAGTCGAGTGTTGTCTGAGTGGAAGATTGGAGCGAACCGAGCTGCGAGGCTGGGGATAGGGCCGAGCGTGTGATCCAATTATGATGTAACGAACGCGTCGTTACTTGGAACACGCTTGATAACGAGACCGAATATAGGCTCTGAACCGTGGTCGGACATCAAACGTTCTTTTCTGTCCGGGACCCGGCCACTTCGTTAAGACTCGTCCGTTTCTGCTGCTTCGACGGTCGCGGGCGTCGCGTTTAAGAACGATGGCGGAGGGGACAGGGAGAATGATTTCGCAGAAAAGCAGACGATTCGATCGAAAGCAACGCTCGGAATCTCTCGCGGCTCTCGTCCGCTCTCGTGAAATTACAATAATTTCCAACTGAAAATTTCATCCAATATCCGTGGGATACCAGCGGAACATCGGATGGAAGTTTTAGTCCATCAACGCGACTCGAAAACCTGGGTGGACGTATAATTCCCTAGCAACCGTTGTTTCGGCCATTTCCCATCGAGCTACGAGGGGGAACATATTTAAGAAAGGGACACTGGTTTATTTGTCGCGAACACGATCCACGGAAACGCGACCGTTCGCAGAACGCGCGCGCGCGCGCTCGCTGGAATGGCGAGTTACGTCCAAAGAATTCTAATAAAAATCTGACACCTTGGCGCGTTCTCGAAAGAAAGGTAAAGCGACACGAGGATCCGTAACTCGACGCAGGAGTCGTCGTCGCTTGAAATTGAATCGTAGTTCCAGGCAGGGGAGGAAAAAAATAACAAAAGAAAGGAATTATGACTGCTGCTGTGACGGGAATAACGAGATCCCTTCGCGCGATGAAAGGAAGGTAAGAAAATCCTGGCCAATTCGAACGTTCTTTAACTTACTTTCGTAACGAAATTATTGGCTGCAATGTAAGGATGATAGTTGGTACAACGGTGTGTTTTCAAGCTGGACTTGAATTATCAGTGATTAGTAAAAGCGTAGTCGTGAGAGTAAAAATAATAACAGGATGAGAAATCGTTATCGCAATTTTTCTGCTAAAAATAATAAATATAAACGAACAGAAAATGGCCTTCAAAAAGATGCCTCGTCTCGAACGGATTAAGATTATAATCATCGCAGAATCGGTCAATTACCGCGTTGACAGCGCCCTCTTGTTGTAGGTTAGCCCGTAAACATGGCCATCCAACCTCCAAACTAACCCTTCTTTAGCCTCTCGTTCTTCCTCTAATGGAGACGACGCCTTTAAGAGCACGTTTGCTAATAATGGACATGATAGCGCTGAATATTCAAGGCGATGCCTCGGAGGAAAGGTCGAGACGTTATCGCGATTTTAAAGGAATCTTCGGAGCTCTCGCGTTCGATGACCTCGTGTGGTTTACAAGCCTCACAGAGGGGAATCTCGTTTCACGCGGCGCTCTTTGAATATTAATCTCGCCTGGTAACGAGGAAATGCCGCGACGACAGGATCTTCCGCTAGTGGGCCATAGGAAACGTTATTGGCGCTTGGCTAATAATTGGCTAACGATGACAGTTGGAATGACTGCGAAGAGAGAACTACCGCTCGGATTCGCAGTTCGCCAGTCGGTTCGACATTTTCTAACGCGGACTTAACGTTGGGAATATTTTTAGCTCCACTTCTCAGAGCCGATGCTCTTTGAAGTTTGTGGATAAGTCTTACTTGACCATCGTTTTGATCGAAATTCCGCACGCAACAGAAGAACATCGTTGTACTGTGGAACCGAGTATCGTAAAAGAGCTGGCGTCGAAGCGCTCGAGGGTGGCTTTCGTCATCTCGAAGCTGAACGGAAAAGGGAAAACGATAGACACTAAGGGGGTGTCATTAATTAGTCCCTTCTCGGTGCTCCATCTTGGAAGGACACAACTTAGGAGCTTCATTCGCGTTAACATACTTGTACCTTTACATTCTGCAACAATAAACCAGATCTTTCGCTTCCAATATTGATCCTAAAAGTTCACCCTTTCCAACCAACCCTTAACCCTTAACCCTTTCCTGGGACCAAGAAACGACGCTTAAATACGAGACCGTTCGTTCCGAAAATCATCCTGTCATCGTTCCAGGAACGAACGCGAGACTCGGCTCGTAGGAGACCGGTCAGTGGCTGTTATTGAGCGAAAGACCAGCGGATGAATCTTTAAACGGGTTCCACGGTCTCGTATCTCTCCGACAGTTGAACACGAGAACTGACGGCGGCTAATGTCAGTCGCGACGTTATAAAATGTGACACCAGGCAGCTGCCGCGCGCCCTCGGTAATACAATCCCGCGTAAATCCTGTCTCCTCTTCTTCCGCGCCCTGTACCAGCTTCCGTGGTTTATTGCTATCCGGCGTCGCGTTAAAAGGATACCCAGGCTACGAGGGGCGACGCTACGTGGAAGTCGAACCCGCCGACCCGCCCGTTTCTACGTACGTCATTCTTGTATTTCGACTGCAGTGATTGGTATCGATTGTTACCAGGTGTGAATTTAGGGATTTTTGCGTCTACTCGAACCGCGCGCGATTCTCGCTCGACGCGGTTCAAGTAACGGGGAAAGGTTTTGCTCTTGACACGCGTACTACAATTTCGATTTGACGTGACCGGAATGCGAATGTTCTCTGCGTGCACTTTTTGGCTGGAAAAAGTTTTTAGCCTCGTCGACTTTCGGGTCGATATGGTCGCCATTCACGCGATGCCAAGTGATTGTATGTAATTTGTCAGTAAAAAGGTGTACTATCGTTACCAATGGAATTAACCCAAAGATAACTTAAGCTAATCTCGTCTGTTTCGAGGTTACTAGAAACTCTGATATCGATTTCATAATTTGAATTCAAACGGAAAACTGATACCACGGATATCGAGCCCATTTAGGCGTCGAAAAATCTCGTTACGGTTGATAAAAAGCGCGTTTCCGTAAGTCCACGAGGGTGAGAACAAAACGCATTAGCTCGGAAATCATTTCCCGATTCACGAACCCGTTGCGCCACGGGGCAAGATAAAATCGCGCGGTACGTGAGAGAAATCGCTCTCCCTTTCACGCACCGTGTCCTCCAACGAAAATCCGATCTTTACTTGTCACCCCGGATTTAATGCGTGGACGCGTAATCTCCCTTCGTCATCTGTTGACGTTTCATATTGTATCTGCCTGGACCCCGATTACGGGACTGTTCTTCTTTTCAATGGCGAACGCAGCACGAAAACGTACCTGGTGTTGCCTCGTGACTTAAAAATTGACTTTTGATCGGTTATTTTCCCCGTTCAAATGATTTGTAGCGTCACTTTTAACCTATCGCAGTCCTAGGCCACGGTTCACGAGATAGCGGATTCGAACGTAGCGTTTGCAATCGCGAGACCCATATCGCGCATGCGCGCAACGCTCGAATCCAGCTAACTCGCACGAGAAAATGTTCATCTTGCCAGGAAAAATATTGCAGCGTCCACTCGCCGTTCTATATCCACCGTCTCTTATTCCGTTTCTTTATTGCGACCGATCAGAACTGAATAATGCAATGGACGTTCCGCATTCAAAAGTGTATCCACCCCACCCCCGAAACGATACCATTGTGCATATATGGATAGATGTGTGCGTGCACAGGCGGCTGCATCGCTGTACTCTGTATATACACGGTGTGTTCCTCTCTGTTCAAGAATTTACGCACGGCGGACTTCTAGATTCGCTTCGTCGATAGTTTTAACACAGATTTATGCCGTTACGCGGCGCTCGCGGGAAAAATAGATACGGGTAAGATGAGGAAGAGGATAAGGGAGAAATTGGAATTATGCGCGTGCCGTGATACGTTTCTCGGTTCGCGTTTGGATTTGTAATAGAAATTGCGCAGCGTGCATCGACGCTGTTCCGGCTGTATTAGATTGCTTAAATTGCAAGAGATCGAATGAAACTGATGAGAAAATGGAAGCCATAATTTCGATGAAAATTCGAAAACCGTCTGCGCCGTTCTTAACGCTGAAAATCGTTTCCTTTCACTTTGTTTTTCTCGTTTTTTGGTCGTCGAATAAAATTGGCATTTCAGATACGGAATAGGCGCGCTGACAATCACGATTTCCCGTTTCGAGGCGTCGAAACGAGCGAGTCGGCGCGCGTTGCTTCTCGTTTTGTCGCTACGATGCAATCCGCCGACAAGCCTGCCAAATCGACTCGTCGATTCGTCCGCGAAATCTCATTGCTTCTGCTGGCTGCGCCGTGTGATCAGCAACAGCAGTTTAGCAGAGATGGGAGGAGATTAATAAAACGAATTGTAATGCAACCGGTGACCGTGATTCTCCTATGAAATTCTTCAACCGTGCGATCGCAATTGCAAATCGTATTTCTTTCTTTCTTCATTATTCATACGATATTAATAATCTCTTAATAATGCTCGCGTTGCATCTCATTTGCAAAAATTTCAAACATTAATTACAGCATAAAAATTCCTATACTTGTCAAAATCAGTAGCCGTATCCGGTGCAAGAACAATATTTCACTCTGACACAAAAATATCACGTGAAACACATTTTATCCTTTACCCGAAGCAATTAATCCTCTTGCTCTGAAAAAGGGAACATAAAAGACCGCAAACTTTTTCATAGACCCTATACAGTATCCCACGCTTCACTCAAAGCTACCCCGCAGTACTTTTTTAACAAGATCAAAACTCTTCCCTTAAAAACACCTTATATAAAACCCGGCTTCACCTGAAACGCCAATTCTTGAAAAGTGTCACCTATTTAAGGGTTCTCTATTCGTTCCTGCTCTTCCACCAAAAAAAAAAAAAAAAGAAAACTCTTCTTTGTCCTAATGACAAATATCTTTATTAAGCATCAAAAGGGCGCCACTTGACTCGGAAGAGACTAAGGGAGCACTTTCAACCTTATTCAGTTTAATAATATCCCAGTATACCACGCAGTTTGCAAAAGTCTTGCCCTTAAATTAGCGAGATGTATATACGCGAGGAAGATCTAACAATGGCGCCGGTTGAGGCGGTTTTTTATCGTTAAACCGGTATTCACGAGAATGTTACGGCAGATGGCGCCTGTGCCGGTGGAATACTCCGGTGAAGCTTGCCCATCTGAAATTCTTTGCCCCGTGTCGCGTTTAGTTGCGCGTAATATCCGTTTCAATTCGTTACGGGGCCATTGTCGGCGCGAAAATCGTCAGCGTTTCGAAGTCATCGACGGGGGAACGAGTGATACGAGAAAAGAGTGTCGAACGAACGTGGAGGGCGCGCTAACGAGTCGGTTTAGTGAAGTGTTTTCGGTCGACGTTCCCGTGAACGATTTTCTTTAAACTTTCGGATACGGTTAGAGTCGACTGCAGCCTGGAAACGCGTGTATAGTTTTCTCTGGGGTGTCTCGATGAATGTTTCATCGAGCACGGAATTTTATCGACTTTCCAGGGGTTGATTTGCGCGAAAGAGTTTCCGATTTATCACTCCGGTTATGCGTAGCCCGATCGTTAACAGCGTGCAGATGTTTTAAAGACTGGGCTGGATATAGGCCACGAAATGGGAAGAGTGTGTTATTTGTGGACGTCGCGGTGTCTATTTTTGAGGTTTTAATGAATCAAGAAAAATGGACCCGCTCGTTTCTTCTGCTACTTTAACCGTGCGTCAATTATGACTATATTTAAGTACAATTTATGATTTATCGCTTCTGTCGCGCCCTCTGTTACTCCATTACGTTCTTCTTGACACTTTTAAGTTCCATTATACCTTACACCCATTTAGCGTCCGTAATGGTATTTTTACATTTTTTTATTCGTCCTCGCGATGCGTACGCGATAAATAAAGCTCTCTGTGTGGATTACACGGTCTAATAAAATTTGTATAATGGATCACGCGTTCGTTGCGCATCGCCTTCGCCGTGGGAAATATCAAACGCGAGTCCCACGCGAATGCACGAAGTCGTGCGGGGTTTTCGTGTGCCGCAACGACGCCTCTTTCTTAGACGCAACGTGTGCATCCTTTAAAAAGGTGCACCGCCATTGTCGAGGCGCATATGCGCGCCCTTCCCCAACGAAAGAGTTGCTCTTTCGCGAAGGCTGACTTAAAAGCGCCTTCGCTCTGCGCTTTCGCCGATACACACGTGGAAGCCCTTTGAATCATTTCGAGCGCGCCGCGAAAGCCGTGGATCATTTCGTATATTATTTGTTCAGCATGGTGAAGCGAAGCGGACTGGATTTACGGTACACACAGAGATATCTTGATTTGGTTGAAAATATCGGACGCTTTTGAGGCGCGTAGAAACATTGAAAAACTGGGGACTCGATGTTTCGTAACGCGGAATGTAATTCAACCTTACTCCTGGACCAAGAGATTGGATTTCGTGTAAAAAAAAAATAAAAACCAATTTTATATGATCCAGGATGGATTAGCTGGTTTCGAAGCTCGAAACCCTGATCCTGAACGATCTATGAAAGTTATAAAACCAGTGAATAATGATATTGCATGCTACACTTTAATTCATGATGAAAAGTGTTAAAACACAATTAACAATGGACCAGTACTTGAAGCATATATACATATCTATTTAACTTTCACCTATGCTTTGAAACTGAAAGATATTCTTTGCCAAAAATGCAAAATTCTGTGCTTTCCACTACTCACGCGATTTTTTGATTCACGCGAAAACCTTTGGAATCAATTAATCGCGTAATTCGAGGACTCACTGCAACACATTTGTGGAACACGTATAGTCACAGGGACGTATAAATTCCCCTCGTTCCTTGTTCCTTCAGTCGCGTTTCTAACGTGGCCGAAAATTATGCACACCAACGATCGAAGCTACAAAACACTGTTGCAGCATCGGATCACAAAAGCCAGCGCACGATGGATAGCAGCGTTATCGAAACCGGTCACGTTCGACGCTGTTGTTCGCAACACGCGCTCCCTTGCGAACAAACGAGGCCGTGCGTCGAAGGAGTGGGGCAGACGACAACAAAGAGGGAAAAAAAAAAAACGCGAGAACGAAGAAGCGTCGTCCAATGGAAGAGGAGACGTTATTACGAGATAGGGACGAATGGAACAGCCTGAGCGGAAAAGATCGCCCGAGAGGCGATGAGTTAAGAAAAAGATGGCGGAGAGCGAAGATGCTTAGGGTTAAGTTTCGCGGCAGCCATGTTTCTTTCCCACTCTTTCCTATGCATCTTCGAGAAATCAAGCAGATATTAACGTATATGCATTACGTACAGCATTCGCAAAATGTTGCTATTAAAATATGTTTGTTCAGTCCCCAAAATAAAAGTATTTAGAATCATTTGACTCGCACATTGATCTCTGTTCTTCGAATTAAGTTCCACGGTAGCCACGTCTCGCTTCCACTCCTCCCAATCACCTCTTCCTCCACCGTTCTTCTCTCACGGGCTTTCGCTTCGACGAAAAATCTGGCGCGAGGGAGGAGGGATGTATCATCGACGCCTTGATGGCGGTCCGCAAACTTTGCCACTATTCGATCATCCAACCCTTGGCTCGTGGCGGATGAACGCCGCCTGTCGCATTCTAACAATGCGAACGACGCGGCGTGGAAGAAAGAGGAGGCCGCGAACCAGCCCGGAGAAAGAAGGGTGGCGGACGATGCGAAAAAGGGGGCAGGGGAGAATATTACGCCACGTGTGCCCGTAATAAGACCGCGCGCGCGTGACGATAATGCAAAAATACCTGGCCGACCACGCCGACGTTTTTGTTCCACCCGCCTTCCCTCTCGGCTACTGGCGTTCCTTCGTTTTCTCGTTATCTTCAGGCCACCCCGCGCTAACCCGCATCCCTCGCCGTTTCCCACGCCCGCCAATACTGTTGGGCGTCGTCGCGTTGTCCTCTTCCACGGCGCCGCTGAATTCGTCGGAGCGTGTCTCATTTTTGTACGCCCGCGACGATTAC
Organism: Xylocopa violacea; assembly: GCA_963969225.1. Lineage (NCBI taxonomy): Eukaryota > Metazoa > Arthropoda > Insecta > Hymenoptera > Apidae > Xylocopa > Xylocopa violacea. The sequence goes on along the minus strand of CAXAJV010000005.1, from coordinate 35,806,706 downwards.
CGGCTTTGGCGAGCTTACAGGTACGGGTGGAAAAGTTGAATTTAGTTCCGCGGGATGATTACCCTCGTGGAAAGACGTCGCTGTGTGTTCGGGGAATTTTGGAACGGCGGTTCCAGTCTGATTAAGTTCCGTACACCTGGGCTCGGTTTCGGCAGAGCTGGACTCGGCTGGGGTTAGGCTCGAAAGGGTGGCGGTGGAAATTTATGGCTATTTTGTGGCTTGCAATCGAGAAAAGAGTTGTAATAAAGGGGCGTTCCTTTTTTGCGACGGGCATTCGGGTTGTGTACCGCGGTTAGGGTTGAATAATTCAAAAGCACTTTCGAGGGGAGCATTTTGATTAATTTTAATATTAGAAACAGGGAGGCCTAACGAGCACGCGTCGCAAGGATTTTAGTTAGCTGCTCGAATTATGATGCAACCCCTGATCGCATAAATTAACCTCTGCGTTTTTCGCGGGGTGAATTCCGATTTCCATTCTTTACATCGCATTTGAAGCGGTCAAACACTATGAACGATGGAAACCATTTCAACGACGAATTATAGAGCTCTCTTTGAACCATTCTATCCGCTGTTTGTCGAAAACAAACTTTCATCAAAATCACCGTTTGCAGAGTTATCAAAGAGAGGTTGGTGAATACATTTCTCGGATAAAAATCTGCTCCCAATTAATTCTAGAACTTATTATGAAAACCATCTATGTTTTGCATCATGTTTCTCGGAAAAAGTTTCTCTGCAAACAACGTTGTTTTGAAACGACTGGAATTCTGCATTGGGCAGATTCTATGACGAGTTTTAGGCAGTGTCGGAACTAAATTTAGCTTTTAAATTTGATATTGGTCTGGTGCTTGGATTTGCCTCATTTTTTAGAAAATATTGAAGACTTTGCAGTGGTGCTACTTATCACTGGTGACCTTGATAGCGTCCTTGGCAAGTCGGATGCTAGTCGAGCGTACCTTTCAGGCTATTCATCGCATCAATTGTAGTAATTCGTTGTTATTTAATAGCCAACGAATGTGGCTCAAGGTCCGTCGCGATCATGCACGGAAAGCAGCTTTAAAAGTAGCTGGACCGTTGTGAAGTAGAAGCTCAGCCGTTCTAAAACTTCAACTTCGAAAGCTGTATCCCAGTATTTCGCCGCTAATCACGTTTTCGTTGGAAAGCAGCATTATTTACGGTTTCCCCGAACACGAATCGTCGTTCGCGCTTCTTCTCTAAAAGTTCCGAGTGTCCCATTAGCCTGGAAATCTGGGAAGTCTTCGGTCAAGTGCAGTTCCTTGGAAACGGGGAAGCAAAACGAGTCGAGCTTTGACGTTTCTGCTCGACCCTCTTTCAGCTTTCTCGAACGCGAAAGGCTGATGGAACGGGAGATATTTTCGAATTCGCGTACACACGAGAGCTGGCTTTCGGATTTTTCAAAATACAGACCGTGTGGAGCTCTGACGAGGCACCGGCCGCTTTGAGCTCCTCGATGTTTTAAGCCGGGAGTTCCGCGATTTTAAGTTCCCATGGAGATCCAGCGTCCCGATAAAATTTATTCCAAGAAACGCACAACTTCGAGCACCATTGAGAGCGATTGCTCGCAAGCATATCGGTCGAAAACTCCCCGCGGGCAGACAATGGGGAAGAAGAAAGCCCGCTTCCCGCCGACCACCCATTCGCTTGCGGGGGGAAACTCGATTTACCGCGAGGGGTCGGTCAGTGACGTAACGAAGAAAAATCTTAGGAGCCTCGCAAACGACTCCTCGAAAGGCCGTGGCCGTAGGAGAATACGGGGACGAGAGAAAGGGGACGGCGATGGCCGCGCTGCATCGAAGCTGCGAGCCGTCATTATTTTGAGTGCGACGCGGAGGACGAGCGGCGCCGAGCCGACGAGCCGAGAAACGCTCGAACGGCCGGTGTTTTCTCTAACGACGATGATAATGCCGTGTTTGCACGGCTCGCCTGCCCGCCTCGCTCGTCCCATTTCCGTCGAATAACAAATGCGACCGGATCGTTACGCGGCACGCGACATTAACGCGTGCGATCCGTCCGCAGCTGGCTTCAATGACCCGAGAACTTGCGAAGGTCCGAGAGAGCAGCGCCAGGCCACGACGGTATCCTAAATCGTCCTTAAGTTCTTTTACGTTGTATTGGGTTACCCGAATATGGCTGCTAGCAAAATTTGACGCCACCTTCGCGGAAACGAGTTCGTATGGAATTAGTAGCAGAGGTAACTCTTTCTAGAAAATGCTGCGTTGCGTGGAACCGTGTTACAAGAGATGTAGAGCAAGTACAAAAAGGAGGGTTACCTTCTGAACTCGTTAAAAAAAATAAAATTTTTAAGTATCTCTGAAACGCCACGCCTCGCCGTGAATTGTGGCGCGTAAACTGTGTTCCACAGAAAATGATGAAATTGAAGCGAGAGTATAACAAAACGTTGTCCGCTTTTATGCGTTTTACGTGATTTGAAACAACTCGCAAAAAGAGTTATAACTAAAAACTGAAGTTTAGTCTATTGTTCCTTAAAAATTTAGGAACCGTGCTGTGAGAGAGCTACCTGTACGTAGAAAATGAAATCCAATTTTTGCTGTTACGAACGTTGGAACAATGTAGCGCAATGAATATTACGTGAAACAGCTTCCCACTTGAGCGGGAAATTTTTCAAACAACTCATTCGAACGTAAAGGCCCAATCGTCGAGATAAGACCTGTCAATATAAATCAATATTTGCAATATTCGTTAAAAACAAATTTTTTTACATCGATCGAGTGACGAGCCGTCACTTACTTGTCATATCGTGTTTACAATCGCCCCGACAATCGATCAACAACTTCTTTTTACGAATCGAAAAAGCACTTTTCAATTACGCGCTGTGCAAACTGTTGTATAAAACAAATCTATCTTCCGATGAAAAAAATGAAATCCACAAGTACAGCCAATAAAAAAAAAAAACAAAAAAAGTTATCGTTTCGCTCCTGAAACGAATCCATTTAATTGCATTGTTACACAAACTCGCAGATATTGCAAACAAACGAGCACTCCTATTGGAATATTGTCAGTAAAATATAAAAATCGAAAAATAACGAAACTAATTGCGATTTCGACAATTTTCAATCTTGTCCATTTACAGGACGTTCGCTCGAATTCTCGAAAAATACGAAATCTGTTTGCTCGACGCGGAACGCGCGCGCGCGCGCGCGTGCAACCTCGACGGAGGTCGAGGAAGATGTGAATTAGGGTGGAAAACGCGCGTTGCCTGGTTCGCGTGGAAACATTCGTATCGACGTAATTACGGCGAACGAGTTGCTACGAGATAAATAATATTTACTCTTCATACGAGTGTGCTCGGAGTCCGGTGCTCTTCGAGTAGCCACTTAGTCATGCTGCCAGTTCATTGTCTGACGCGAAGCATCTCTTCTCGATCAACCGCCTATCCACCTAATAATGCTATTTTATCTTGCACCTGCTTTCGCGAATAGTCAAATGACGCGTATCACGCGTAAAGTTTGCACCATTTGCCTCTCAAGGCAAAATTCGACGCAGTAATTTCTAATTTTACTCGCTTTTATGATGCATCAACCCTTCAACTGCGAGTGCGGTTTGCAAACCATGTTCTAAAATCATAGCCAGAGGCGTGTGTGGTATATAAACACGTCGATTTTTGCCGATATCAAATAGCGATTGTGGCTTATATACCATTAAAGTAAAAATAAAATGAATACGATAAAAAAGATCTTTTAAAATAGAATATCGCTTCAGTAATATAAAATTAGAATGTATGTATTTATTTTCGATCGGCTGTGCTAAAAGCACCCGCAGTTAAAGGGTTAAATACTGATTCAATGATCAACTCATAAACGAAGCTTTCGAAATAACACTTCTCCCCTTTTTTCTCTTTGCGTTTTATAATCTTGCCATGTTGTAATTATCTCTTTGTTGCACTGTTATCCAAGCTTCTATTTTCACTTTTTTCTCATCCTTCCATTTCAGTCTTTGCACGTTCACTGTCTCTACTCCCATTTTCTTGCTTTCGTTTCGCTCACCTGTCGCTTTTCTCCTTTTGCAATTGCTCAGCCGATTAACCAGTGAACTAAATTGATTCCAGCGCGTTGCTTATCTTCCATCTCGTCTCGCGACTATCGCTAGCTTTTACCTCGTCTAATTATTCATAGACCCGACTACGCTATTATTCCTAGCGCCTCCTTATTAATGATCGTAACGCGCGCTGTGCAAACGTCAAGTGTTAACGACGCAACCGACGATTTTGCGGTTCGACTGTGCTCGAACTCGAATGTGTTCGATGGATGGGGTCGCTGTAGACTCAAGTGAGTAGTCCTCGAGGGTAGGTTATGGTTGATTTGCGAACGCTCTGAAGTTAATGACTGAATCGAATGCAGAGGATTGTATCGAGGAAATAATTAACGCGGTGTAGAGAAACATTGTGACAATTAAATATGTGGGGAGTGAAATGAGCGAGTGCGATAATATTAGCCCTTGGCAATTGGTTGGCTCCAATATGGAGTCTCCAGTGACTCCAATGCGGATTCATATGTTTTTAACCCCTTGCACTCGACTTCTTTCTAAAATATTGTTCAAAGATTGTTATTTCAGCAATAGTTTCTATTGCCAACGCCTTCCAAGCAATAGGAAATTTCCATTTCGATAGAAAACTTGAGGGAAACACGTATGTCTCAAAAAGCTGTGGTGGAATAAGTTTAACCTTCGTAATCACTAATCAATGCTAATGTCCCCTCAGTGGAGACAATCGAGTGCAAAGGGTTAACACGATTACACTTAAGATGCCATGTCACCGTCGGCGTTGGCAATTGTTATATTCCTCTTAGACGCTCCAGTGCGAAAATGTGCGCAGAAACATTTAGTTATAGATTGCATACAATGGCGACGCAGCGGTTGCAGAGCACCGACGTAATACATCTTCTCGCCCATAAAATACACTAATATAATAAAATTCATCGGGTATAGAATATGGCAGTGCGAAAAGTAAATGGAACACCCTGTACAGCGAAGCTGTACAATAATAAATGATCACTTAGTATCTTTAAGCAACCGTTCGTCCCCAGTGTCTTCGTCTTCTATTCGTTTCGATTCGATCCGCCTTGGCGACCACTTGTACTTCGATCCGACCCCGGAAGAGCTGACCTCCGTTGTCCTGAGTCAACTGCGGGCCAGATAAATTTAATTTCAAGGGTCACGACTGTTCGCTGCATTATATATGTATGCTCTCTGTCTGCAGACTGGCCGGTGGCTCAAGCTGGCCAGCATTTCGTCGTTGTTCCGCGGGAGAAACGCGGGACACATCCTTCAGCCGTCCAATTTTCGTCGAATCTTTGTACTCGCGACTGCTGGAAAAATTAGCGACGACCAATTTCCACCGCGTCGCAATTTACTCCACCGCCATTCCCGATTAAGGCCGCGTTTAACGCGTCAGTTCCAACGATGCTAATTTCTTAGTTTCGTCCGTTGGACACTCGAGATAATCGATGTCGAGGTCTGAAATTACCCGAATCCTTTATAACAGGAATTTCAGAGGTAAATTCGCCACTGACTCGCGCGTTTCTTGTATTTCTTATATTTATGGCCCACCTTACGGTCTCCCATTTCCAAAGCATAAACGTCAAGGCTATCAGTGCACAAAAGAGAAGCGGCGACAGCGCCATTGTAGATCTCGAACGCGTTGCATCGCGTCCACTGTGCACCGCGCGTCCCTTTGTACCAACACGAAGGACAATATCTCCACAGTCTACTTCGACACACCTCGCTGGTCAAACACAATAAATCCACAAGCTTACCAGATCCTCCCAATAATTTCGACAACCAGATCGAACGTACAATGGTCCACGCGTCACGCAGCTGTCCTACGCTCTGACGTCGCCGCGCAAGAATAATCGTCGCGCTCGTCAGCGCGTTGAATGAATTTTGCCACGGCTAATAAGTGTCGCGATGATCGCGCCAGCCCCTGTCCATCGTCTAATGAACTTGAAAATCACTTGATCGCGCGAGCTTTCACCCGTCGACTTCCGACCACCACGGGATTCCGCGTTCGTTCCTCCTCTCGCGTGACATCGTAGCGTACACACGCACACAACGTGTTTATCTATTTATAGTCGGGAGTAGCTTTCTTCTGTGTCACGCGCCGTCCATTCAAGCCAACGCGTCCACGCGAGGGGAGAGAAGCACGATAATAATTTAGAGCAGATTTGCGCGACCGCTGCTCGAGATTTCCAGTCAGATTGGTGGTAGGATCAGTGTTGGGTGTGCTTTTCAGGCGCGCATGTACTATACTTGAATGAAGGGTGCACACTGGACACAATTATATTCGGTAATGCTACCAAATGGGACCATGCGGTTGCAGTCAGCAAAGTTAGGATCCATTTCTGTATGGATCGAGAGTTGTAATGATAAATTAATATCGATCAGCTATTAAGGTTAACTTTTGCACTCGGATGTCCCCTCTGAAGGGACATCAGAGTTGATTGACACAGCTTTTTGAGAAATGCTTTCTACTGAAATGGAAATTTTCTATTGCTGAGAGACGTTAGCAGTACAATATTGCTAAAATAGCAATATTTTAGCTTTTATTGTCGACGTCTAGGAAGAAGCAGAGTGTAAAGGGTTAAATATGGCTAATACGTCTGTCGTAGTCAAAGAGTTAAGATATTATCCAACAGAAAGCTTTAACTAATTTGGCAAAAGTCATCACGAGTTGGTATTAACCTTTTTCACGGGAATTTATTCGAGACTTCATCCTACAAAAGGATGTACACGAAAATGTTGCCAGCGTTCTATGTAAACGGTGATCGCCACTCGACTCGTTGACAACGTCGACGATCTATGCACGATACGGCTGCCACCCTTTCAACGCGTCACGCCTACAGGCGGAGTTGGTCGAACAATAATCGCGGCTGCTTTTCAGGATAGTGATCGATGATCGTTCCTTCCACCTTGCGGAGCGTGTACTTTCGTTTTACGGAGAAGTGTGGCGGAGGTACAGAAAAGCGTGAAGGGAGTTGGTTTCCTTTTTCAAATTTAGGGTGAAATTTCCCGATACAGGGTGAGCTTCTTCCAGGTGCTTGGCTTTTTAGGTTCAGTGCAAAGGCTTTGATAGTGTAGGATTTAATGGATCGATTAATTCTGGAAGTTGGTAGTCTAAGTGGTCGATGATTAGTTTCAGACAATTTTCTTGGTGACCAAAACAGTTTCTTGCAAATTATTCAATGCAAATATCAAATTATCTGTGGGAACAATTTACTGTTCGCACTTTGTTTTAACTCGTAAGACATATCAGTTACGTTTCTTATAGGATAACTACTTTTTGAGAGCTTCGTATTGACACGAATAAACGGAATCCAATAAACCTCCGACTAACGCGCGCGCGCGCGCGCGAATCCTTTCTATTTATTGCCCTCAAACTGTGCAGGCGGACAAGATTTATGACAGCAGGAAACCCGGTTTGATCCGTTGCAAATCTATCCGCGGGCAATATTTCATCCCAGCGATGTACTTTACAGTTTTTTTCCAGAACTTATCCCGGATATCTCGGAATAAGCTTCCTACACCGATCGATCCCACATCTTCCAGCTGACGCGTTACCAGCGACAAACAAGGAAATAATAAACACTCGGCCAATTTATGGCGCATCTGAAATCTACGCGTTCCGAATTCCTTCGCGAACTACTTGCTATTTCCAACCGCGCGAAAAAGGGACACTCGAACTACTGGAACTGCGCGGTTTATTTCGCGGTTTCCTGCGGGAAACGAGAAGAAATCTAATAGAAAATAGATATCAGTTTGTTCATTGACTTCATCGAGGATTCAGATACAAACCATAAGTTACTTACGAGCCTGGAACCTGGTTCCGATCGATGAAGATGTATTGTATCGCTTGCCACGCGAATGCTTTTTCCGACACCAGAATGAAATACAATCTCAGAAATATGTACTGCTCCGTTAGCTGTAACGATACCAGCAGACACATTAAACCCTTTACTCGCGTCCAACGACCTTCTATTTCACTGGAATTACTACTAACATTTACTCTTTAAATCATTTCTCCGCCATAAATCTTTTAAAAGCGTAGTCCATGGACGAATTCCAACGGAGGTTATAAATTCCACTGGAGATGATGAAGTACTTCTTTTGCAAAATTGTGTTATAAAATACTCATACAGCCTTATATTCGGAATGGTATGAAATGTAGTTTAACCCTTTGGCTACGACGGACCAAAACGCCTTGTCAAAAGTGGGAACATTAAGCGCGCGGAGTCTTCAACATTCGAGACCAAGACTTTTGCCTTATAAACGACGTTTTGACGCAGCTTTTAGAAGCGAAATGGTTGTGTTCGCAACAGTGAAAAAATGATGTGATAGCACTTTTAACTCTTTGCACTCGACGACTTTTTTCGGTCGTACAGCGTCTTCTCTATCGCTAATTTCTTCGCGAATACAATTGATCTCGTTTTTCAAGAGTTCAAAATCAATTTCACCTTTACTCGAGCTAATTTCACTTTTGAAATCCATTTTTGTGGGGCTTCGAAACTCAGTCAATGAGAAACTCGAGTTGTATGAAACGCAATGACGACTGAGAGTCGCCTCTCGAGCGCAAAGGGTTCACTTTTGACTCCATTCTTGTGGCTGATGACTATTATAGTCACCTATAGTAGCGAAGGGATTAACAACGAGCGGAAACAGAAATTTGACGATTAAATTGCACCCTTCTTCATTCAAATCGATTAAGTCCGCGTGTAAAAGACAGAGAGGAAGTCAGAGTTGGTTACTACTTACGAATCCATTTCCGTTAGCAACACGAAAAAATCGAACATCGCAATAGCGTTCGCAATTGTCTGCGAACAGAGGTAAGCGAAGCGATAACACTTTTGGCTCCATTTCTTAGGTGACTACAGTCACCCGTAGTAGCGAAAGGGTTAAAACAGAAATTTGACGATTAAATTGCATCTCTTCTTCGTTCAAATCGATCGAGCGCGCGTGTAAAAGACAGAGAGGAAGTCAGAGTTGGTTACTACTTACAAATCCATTTCCCTTAGCAACGTGAAAAAATCGAACATCGCAATAGCGTTCGCAATTGTCTGCGAACAGAGGTAAGCGAAGCGATAGCACTTTTGGCTCCATTTCTATCGTAAGTGACTACAGTCACCCGTAGTAGCGAAAGGGTTAACAACGAGGGAAAACAGAAATGGCCACCCTTCTTCGTTCAAATCGATCGAGCGCGCGTGTAAAATACAGAGAGAGGAAGCCAGAGTCGCTTAGTTCTTGCGAATCCGTTTCCGTTAGCAACACGAAGCCGCGTTTCCGAATTTATAAAGACCAACGATGCATCAGCAGCGAAGGGTCGCATACCGGAGGACGTCGGCTAGTGGACGCCAATGGCTGCAGAGGGCATTGGCGCGCCTCCTGGCGGAAGCACTATTTCAACGTAATTGTCGTTTCATCGTTCCCTCTGGTCCGTGCCGTCTCTGTGCCGCGTACATACCGGCTGTCACCGGAGATTCCGTCTTCGTGTGGGCCACGCACACGATATTATTGCATAGTTACGTGGTCTTCGGTCGGTAGACACCTAGCCAGACGAAATTAGCCGCGGCTCGGATGCCCGCACGAGGAAGTTGCCAGAAAATGAGGAGTAGCGGCCCGAGGCACTTACCGACTTCCTGTGGCCAGCGCTCGCGTTGCTCCTGCCGCGTCGTATCGGCGCGGAGGAGGCCAATGGACGAATGGAGATACACTCCAGGTTACGTCTACGGGAATGTCGTTCGTAGGGGAGATATATATTTCTGGACGTGCGTGTTTTACGGGTTTCTTTGGTTGGATGTTATGCTTGATGGGAAGCCAGGTGTGCTGGCTGGATGAGAGTGGGGTTGATGCTCCTTTTTGAGTTATATTGGAGATGAGGAAAGACTGAATGGATGCGAGAATGGAAGAACGTGTAGTTTTAGGATTAGAAATAGTTTCGAGATGTTTGGTAGATTGTTGCGCGAGCAACTCTCTGATAACATTGGCAACGCGATATAAACTGCTTAAGAGTCATCCTACCATAAACATCTTAGTCATAGTTTCCAAATTAACTAACTATTCTGTTCGCTAACCCTCGTACCTTAACTTACTCACCCTCAACCGTATAAATACTAGCTAGTGTTCGTCATAGTATTCGTCATACTTAGATTACTGTAGTCACTACTCGTGTCTAAATAAACCTCTGAAGTCTCTTAATGCGTGTTGCATTTCACTCCTTCGACTCTGTTGAACCCGGAATCCAACAAGATCGTAAATATTCTTAATAAAAAATGTTATGGAACAAATGACGAACGAATAACGAAAACCATCGCTGCGCCTGGAAAGGCAACAAACTACGAGAGATGGATCTCCCGGTCGCGTCGCATTTCTCAAAGATCTGAATGCCCGCCAGCCCGTTTCCTCTAATAAAACACCATAAAAACCCTGTCACCTAATCTTCCCAATGCCCTCGATCATCCGAATGCTACCTGTCCGGGGCGACAAACGCCAAGTCGATAAAACGATCAACGGGCCGCGGAGGACGCGTTCGGTTCCGGAAGGCGTCGCTTGCATCCCAGCGCCGTGGCAACAATACAAATCGATCGTCGGGCGCAAACGATACAAGGACGATATCGACAAATTGGTGGGCCGGCCACGGAGATATCCGACAGAGTTTGTTAGTCCCTCGCGCCCAATCTGTCACGCATCGCCGCGACGTTTCCACGTTGTACGCCATAACTCTTCGTCCTTATATACAACCATGTACACACCTTTGCTACACCGGCACCATCGTCACGCACCCCGTTCCACCCTGCTCTCCGACGCCTCTCCCGTCGCCTGCATCCCCCGCGAGTCGAGCGGACGAAGAAGCCGGCGTGTTTATTTCACAGCGAGTTTCGAAGGGTAAAGACGAGGGAGCGGCAATAAGAAAAACACCAGGGGCAAAGGGCGAGACTGCGGAAGATGGGAGAAGGACCTTCCTTTGCCAGCGAGCGAGGGGGTTCGGCTGGTGGGATGGGTCGGATCGTCGTTAGCGATGGGATCAAGTTTGATATCTACCGAATTAATGGGAAATAAGGGTGCAATTGATATCTATTCGCGTAATTATAGTTACAATTCTTAATTGCCTTTGTAACACCCATGTAACTTGCAAGTTACAGGATAACAAGTTATATCCTCGCTTCGTTTCTTTTCTAAACTTTTATTCTCTCGCTGAGGTACAGTTAACACTGTCCAAAGAAGTGTTCTCAATACAGATATCACTTCCGTCTCGTTTGAGATATCTACGGAAGGTTGAAACTCTTAATTGTTCGAATTCATTTGCGAAGTACTTGAGCCCATCACTAGTCGCCGTAGGTGTTAAATCGAAGGGTGAGAGTCAATGCAGAGGCGGAGCCAGAAGAAGCAGAAAAGCTGGCAGATCGTGAAGATGGACGCGGTTTATCTCGCACCTGGGCCTCTTCTAATTAAGAGGGAGTTACTCGTGGGAGGGTCTCGCGACGGGCTTTTAACGGGAACGCGGGAAATGGACGAGGTTCGTTTCTCCCCAATCGAACGATTGGGAATTTCTGATGCGATGGGATTTCATTTGGAGGGAATCCACTGTGCCTTGATTTCGATCAAACGTAACACACAGTGTTAGCCAGCGAAATATAACCTGTCTGTATTTCGTTGTTGGAGCGGTTGATATTTTATAAAATCGCGCTACTCGCGATATATATCACAATAATTTTAGCATTTAATCAGATGATGAGGTTATGCGCCACATTTTTCGACTCTCGAACATTATTCGAGACTCTGGTGAACGTTAAAATCACACTCGTGGAACTAAACGAGCCTCGTCACTCTCCTCCGTCGACTTGGTTCGGTCGCAGTGGCGAGGTTCCGTCGAAAAGTGGCGCGAAATTTCATTCTCGCGATATTAATTACGAATAGCCGCGACACAGATTACAGGGAAGCTTAGCAAATTGCCGGCCGTTCAAAGGAGGGTTCGCATTATTCAGTCGGAACACGCTTTTAGATTTTTACATGGCAGAAATTACAATGTTGCGTAACAGCCGTCAGGCACGCTAAAAAAACTTGTCGTTTCGCTTCGACGGGGATTTTAAGAGCCGCCGCGCCAGGTGCGATGAAAAGCTTTATAACTACGAGTCACGCTAATTTCTCTTACGGCCGCCCAAGCATTGGGCTGTCTCCATGGAGAGATCACGGTCTATGCGGTACGTATTCTACGCGATAAACAACAGCGCGCCCCCAACCCCATTTTTCGGAGACAAGTGGAGCGCAGAACGGCGATGCGTTCTGCCGACTGTTTAATCAATCGCCATTAGGGAGAATATAACGCGGTATTGAGCGTATAACGTAGTCACGGTGCCGTTTGTAAACAGCGAATGCAAATACAATAGCATAACAATCGGCAAACACACTATCAAAACGTCACTCGAACGATTCACTTTGCCAACTATTATGAAATGTGAACGTAATAGAGAATCAAGAACGAAACGCGAGATACATATCGCGACGTGTATCATCGCTCCGCTATTAACATCGTCCGCTCTGATCGTCGATCGTACGAATGCAACAACAGCATTCGTTGCGCACCCTTTTGACGCCATTTTCCAAACACACCCTTGCGAACGATCATCCTCGATCGCAGCGAACGAGACAGTCCGACAGAGGGTGGCGACGTGACGAAACAACGACAAAAGCACGCATTCGCGCGAACGGTATTAGCCGCATTGTGCGAATCGCAGAGGCATCTATGGCGCGATGCGTCAATCCCTTGGGAGATTATTACACACGGAGAGCCTCTGGTTAGAGCGTGTCGTACAAAGGCACGGCGGATCCGTCATGAATGCCAATAGACATTTAGATAACAGTCTCAATAGGAATTACGAGCAGCGGTAGGGTGGGAGGTAGATTAGTTGATGCCTCTGCCACCGTTTCCACGGAGATTAGTCGCGGCGATAAAACGTTAGGTGTCGCACTCTTTCCGTTTGCAGGGTAGATAATCGACTCAATCGCCTCTTCAAGTTTCATTTTAACACCGGAGCTCGCCACGCGTGTGAGGCTCCGTTACGAACAGAGGCAGAAAATCCTCTCCTCTTTTAATTAGAATAACATGCAACGCAGTAACGTGTTATAATTCAATGTAATTACCTTTCTGTATTAACCCTTTGCGCTCGACTCCTTCCTGGGCGTTACCAATAGAAGCTATTACTAAAATAGCAATTCTATTGTTAGCGTCTCCCAGCAATAGAAAACTTGAGGAAAACACGCATTTCTCAAAAAATTGCTATGGAACCTCCGCAATCACAAATTAATTCTGATGTCCCTTCAGAGGGGACCGTTTTCAAATTTCGCGGGTAAACGCAACACACGAATTCATCTAGAACTACGTGCAACGCGTCGCGAGCTTTGATAATGAGACGAAATACAAGAGGAGGGTTTTGCGTGTGCGATCTTGAAAAAGAAACCTTTCAGAAACCGTGAAGAGGAAGCTAATTAAATACGCGAGATGTCTCGTTAAGATCGCTGATGAAGACGTTTGTCCGTGCCGCCTCCGCGAGGGAACTTTCGACCGTGGAAACGGCGACGTTTTGTCGTCGCGTTTCCGCGCGACTCTTTCCACCGCCCGCACCCTTCTGCGTCGTCGACGATAATTTACCAACGGCCGCGCGCTCGCAAACACCGGAGGGGGTGAAGAGTTCGGGAAGTTTGAGTGGAAATATAATATTTCGAGCATCCCGCGAGTCAGCAGGTTGAGCGGAATAATTATGTGACCGTTCCGCGCCGTTGGATAACTTCCATCCCTCTTTGGGCTCATTTTCTGGAGACCAGCTAGTTAGAGGCGGGACTGTATTGGTTCGAAACAAGCGGGACCAGCTATATAGATCAGGACTCGCGAGGGTTCGCGAAATAATTTTTACATTAACTTTACGCCCCCACCTTTTCGCTTCTCCTCAAATAACTCATTTAATAGAAATCAGAGATGGTCGAGGCTTCTCATATTTGTTGTTACTTAATTAGTTATTGGGCTTAAGGTAGGGATGGGTCTACAAAAAAGGGTTGTACAAAGAGGGGTCCTCGAATTACACAAGTTTAGGTATCCCTGATATAGATTTCGAGTACTTCGCGTTAACTTAGAACACAAATATTATCCATCGCACGTTTTCTGATAGATCGATCTTATTCTACAGAACCGAACTTAAAAAGGAACCGTGGCAAAAAAATTGGTGGAAACGCGATTAATCATTCCCCACTGTCCCAGCCTTGCATAACAACATTCATGTTTCCACGGAAATTCGCGAAACCCCCGACGGAAATCCTGTTGCTTCGGTGCTCGTCGAAGCGGAGGGCGTATTTACTTTCACGCAATCCACGAGCACAAAGGGGGAAGTCTATCGGGGCGTCGCGACTGTATCTCGGAAGATAACAAGGCGACACTCGGATCATTCGTAAAGCTGTCGCTTGGACGATATATCAGTATCCTTTTTGGTCGTTACGCTGACGCACCCCTCCGCGGAGGGGCGCGTTTGCGAACGGGACAAGTGGCGACGCGCGTGTTAAACGACGCTCGCGCGCGTACTGGCCGAGCGCACAAAGCGGAGCAATACGGAGAGGCTTTTCGGCGCAACTGCACGGTCGTTAGTTAGTGAGCATTCATCATCGTATTGTTATCGTTAGCCACGGTCTTCACGGTTATTCGAGCCGCCCCATCGAAATCACAATGCGACCAGATGCAGCCCAGGACGCGCGGCGCTAGGCACGGATAGCTTTTCTTCATTGTGCGCTTGTCTCGACACTGGCGAATCGCTTTTTTTCCGTTGTCTGTCTGTCTGGCCGGGCCTGAATGTGCCTCGTTGCCTGATCGACCGAACGGGTGGCGTATGGAGGTCTGACGAGCTTAATTTTAGCCCTCCCAATACGTTCATTGGGTTAAGTGGGAATTGAACTTGGTACGGTGGCGTTGCTGCCTTTTTCGACATTAGTTTGCAGGGTTTACGGTGTGGTGAAGGAATTCTTGAGTGATGAGATACGATTCTTTGAGAACAAGCCGCGATGGAACAATATTTGTGCGATAACCTTAAAACATTGAACTTGTAGAATCGCGAGATGCCGCGTGACAGAACCGCCCTGTTTTAAAACCCAATTTTATCTAAATTTTTGACACTCTTCAAATCCACGAAATCCCAAGAGTCTCGCCATAAGAACAATGGCCAACTTCAATTGAAACTCCTTAGATTGAAACGCTCGTAAATGCCGCCTGTTAGACCGCAATGGGTTGACAATTCCCTCGACAAAAAGGCGTATTCTTTTGCCTGAACTCCCGACGGACGAGAACCCGAAACGAGGCTCGAGCAGGAAGTGAAATTACGTATGCAACCTGTTTCGGACCGGTTCGAGTTGGCGAAAGTTGGCTCGCGGAGGCGAGGCACGAGAGAAGGGGCGGAAGCGATCTTCGGAGTCGATGGCACGCGATGGGGTGCAGCTTTCAAAAGAAACTTCTTTATTTCCAGGGAAAATAAATATTTGACCGGGCCAGGGCAGCAGCCTGGCGCGGGGATTCGAATGGTTTCTTTCATTCTTAACGAGCGCAACCCCCTGGCACGATACTTTCCAGACACCGCGTTGTTACGGCCTCACCTTTTTGCCAATTAGTTTGCTTTTCCGCCTCGATCGTGTACTTCCAAACCCTCCGCGACCGAGTGAATTGTTGATGGATCGTGATTGATGTTTGCAGTCGTCGCACCCGTCCTCCCGCTGGTTTTTACGGGTTACGCGGATCCGAGCAGAGGCGGTCGCGTTTCAGCCGTGTTCCGTGACGGTAACGAACACCGACGATCCACGATCGGATCGAGCCTCGTCGTTCGCCCTTGGCTTCGCTTCGAGCCGTCCCTAGACGAGCGGTGGGACGCATTTTTCGCCATGTTTTTCCCAGCCAACGATGGCCCGCGATAAGCTCGCGAGCCACGGGGAACCGAGGCCCCGGCTGTTCTTTCTGGGTCGCTTTTAAATTCGGATTTCCCGGTGTTCCCGTATCCCAGTCTGGCCTACTTCTCTCGCTGATACCATTCTGCATGTAACGGGATGAAATACTCGGCGGTGAGCGAGAAACACAGAGGGGCGGACGGAGACGGGCTGAGGCGGAGGGAAACCGAACTCTGTTCCAGGACTTCAAAGCGCTCCAGTTGGAGAATAATGAAATGTATACAATACGAGCGATGCTGCACGCTGGTATTCCAGTTCTTCCCCTCGCCCCTTCCTCCATCTATCTCTGGGGCTATCAAGAGCATTCGGTGTCTCTCTCGATTTCGGTATTTCCCGCGGATAAGGGCGAAGAAAGGGGTTGGCGATAAATCAAGGCGCGATATTAAGCTTCCTTCGACGCTGCTAAGAAATTTTCAGAAGTGGAGCGTGAATTTTATCCGCGGTGAATTAAAAATGGCGTCGGGCTCGGCCAACTTGCTCAGCCGCGATGTTCAGCAAAAGATGAAACTACGAAATGTTTGGCACAAATTTTTAGATATCGTATGCACCGTGTATTAAAAGAAGTTTCCTGCGGTTGTTTTTCTTTGTTTTGTTTGCGCGCTATGAATACCTTGGTTAAGTAACTATTGACCGCCTCATTTGAATGAGCAATCCAATTATTTTAAATAGGAGTTTATTGGAGTTGAATACATTGAATGCGAATATGCATATCATTTGAATTGAAAATACGGCCAGCCAAGCAATTTGTATAATTTCAGGAGAAGAGGGAATATAAATACATAAGTTCAAGAGTGTAAACAATTTTTCTCGTCGTACGTTAGGACTTTACATAATTATTTCGATACTTGTCAATTAGATACTTTCAGACGTATGGAAAACCGAAGAAAATCCTTCGATTAATCGAAACCACCCTAACCTCGTTCTGCAACCGATAAAGAGAGCTCATTCTGCACTTCGCATTTCCACTCCAAAAGAAAAGAAAAAAAAAAAAAAATGCGAAAGAGGAGCGTAACCAATATTCTCTATATAAAACCAACTTTCAGGATCACTCTGGGGGAAAGAAACTCCAAAAGGGCAGAAAAGTATCATTTTAAACAGATAATATTTACCCGGTTCCAGAGGCGAAAGCGTCTGCGTGGAGGGGTCTTAAGGGAAGCAAACGGCGGCGGGGGGGATTTTTATTTCAATCGTTCGAGCTTCCTGCAATCCCCTTCCCGCGGGCGGCCAGAATAGCAGCGCTATTTTTCCAACTTGTTTTGGACCGTGTTCCAGGTATACGTCGACGGTCGATCGCCAGCCCCGACTGTTGGGGAAACGTCGAACGGATTGACCCAGTTCGGTGCCGCGCGGGCTAATGCTCTCGCAGATAATGCGAGACTTTTCTCATTTCTGCGACGACGTTCCCCCTATCGGTCAGATAAGGTAAGGGGGATCCGTTTCTTCGTAATTTCTGGCGTCCTTAGCCGGGTTAGGGGCGCTCGCGCGCGCTGTCGAACTTTTTATTGCCAGTTATCGTCGTTGCTGGCCTCGCGGACCAATAAAAGGCGACCTCTCGCTGATCTGTTTGCGCGAGAAGAAGATCGGCTGCGACACGCGCCACTTTTCCTTCGCTGGTTTCAGTTTCTGATTGGCTGCGTGTTTCTGGTTAGAAATTACTTTTTATCGTTTGTTCACTGCCTATTTGGACTGCGCGTGTCTCTGTGGAGCACGCAGCGACGATTTGTCTTTGGAATTTTTAGGGTACCAACATTGTCTCTGATAAGGTTGCAATGTGTTCATCCTGCCATAAACGTCTTAATCATAGCTCACAAATTTCAACTCTTCTAGACTCTTCACTAACTTGTGAATTCAGATCTCTTAACCCTTTGCATTCAGTTCTTTCCTTAGTGTTAGCAATAGAAATTATAAAATAGCAATATTTCAGCAATAATTTTTATTGCTACGCTTTTCAGCAATAGAAAATCTCCATTTCAATACAAAACCTCAGGGAAAAATGTATTTCTCAAAAAGCTGCGATGGAATGAGCTTAACCTCCGTAATCACTGATCAATGCAATACGTGTTGTACTTGATTCCTACGATTTCGACTCTAGTGAATAACTCTACATTGGATTCCGTCAGAAATACTCATTAAATCTGACGATCATCGATCAAATGCATCGAACAGCAACATTCGAATCCTTAAATTCAATGTTTTAGCCCGCGAGCGAGCCTGTTAAGCAATTGCAGTTTGCATGACAACAATTATCGCCGTTATCACTCCCGTTCCCAGCGATCTCAACTCAGACGATTCTAATTTGCGCAATCACCGCTCAGAGGATAGGAATTTGCGCAATTACAGCCACGGCAAAACCACCAGAGGGCTTCACCGCTGGATCCCATTCGCGCAACTTCTTGCTAGGCCATTGTTTCATACACAGAGTGAAAATAAACTAGGAACGTGCCGTAAAATTCCACGTGATTCGCTGACAAAGTACAGAAGAAACCTTTATGGATGCAAAAATCGTATCCCCAAGCGTTGCGAAATTTTTCGAAAAAATGGACGAATAAAATATTAACGGAGAACCGTGAACCGCGTACCATTTGCTAGCCAACGCATTTAACTTCTAACCTCTTGCGAGGCGCAACCTCCAACTCCGCGCGTAGGAAACATAAAAAAGGAATTATCGCGATTCGCATCTCGATGGTATCTCGATTCCGCTCGGCCCTTTTCTCTTTTTTCGCCCTTTATTCCTTCCTACACGCTTTAACGGTAATCCTAACCTAAATATCACCGCAGATTCTATCTCACGAGGTCACAATTCGCAGGATGTCAGCCATTCGCGTCGGCAGCATCCGGGAAATCGCGACTACGAATCGAATTATCGCGACTGCCCCGATCGCAACTTGCGGAAGCCAGAGCGGCTGTGATAGCAATTCGCGTGATCGTCGCTTAGCGCGGCTCTCGCGGGCTTGCAATTATCGTGACTGCAATTTAGCGGAGACGCAACTATTCCGACGGCGGCTCGAAGAATTGCAACTATCGGGATCACGCGATCGAATTTTCGGGATCGTTGCCTCCGAAATTAGAGCCGAGGGCTGGGCCGGGGGTCGGTTCGGATGCTGAAGGTCGATCGCTAGGATGGAATTGATCGAATAATTCGAATTCGCTGGGCGATCTCCAGTTAAGAACGAAGGTTCCGGTTTGAAAGGCGAGAGACACTTAAGTTCCCTCTGCTTCGCGTTTTCGACGCTCTCCAAGCACGCGAAATATATTTCGAATTTTTGTTGAAAATGGAGAGATTAATTAAGTTACGAGCCCCTGTATCGGACGATGGGGCGCGCACTGCGAAACAATCGCTCGTTCGATGGGGAGTTGCGATCGCGGGGCAAAAAGTGGTATCAATATCGCATTTTTTGCCGCGCGTATTTATTAACATTCTGCCGTATTTTTACTTATTAAAACGAATCTAGTTTGCGCAACGCTGAGGGGTTTTAATTAACTTTTCGCGTTGGATCCCAGCTCATTCATCGACGATGAACAAGCTTTATAACCTTCGAAGTTTGCTCCGTTTCGTGCGTGAAAAATCGTGCGAGTTAAATAAAGGCGGAATAAATATATCGCGAGAGGTTCTGCTTTCGTTCTGACAAAAAGGAAACAGGAAAAATTCGCTAGAAATATTCGCTTTCCAGTCGTCTCGGAATCACCCTTTATAGTTGGAGACTGGAACGGAAAAAGAAGCGGAAGACGAAGAAAAGTGGCGGATGGGACAGTCTGAGAAGTGGCATTACATCTGTCGATATCTCCATCGGTTCGCGATAAAATAAAACCGCCGCAATCTTCTTCCCTCTTTCCGCGCGTTTCCTCCCTCTTTCCACCCCGCCCTATCGCGTATCCCGATTCTCCGTTCGCTTTCTCGTTCGTTTGGCTCTCCTCTCGGTCGCTCTCGAGTCGACGAAGTAATTACAAGTTCGTCGATTAGATCCCGTGGAAGCTGGCGTGTGCAGGTGTGTGTACGTCGTTGCGATACGCGAGGAGAAGTTCCTAGGCGACAGTCAGACGCCAAAATCCAGCAGACGGATTGGCAGCGGTCGTCACACAGAGGCAACTTAACGGGAGAAATTGGAAATCTGATCGAGAAGAAGACGAAGAGGAGGAAGACGGGGTTGTTTCCTGGACGCTCGCGCGCGCGAGCTATCGAAAAATTTACCGTCACGATAGAAATCGAACTGGCGTAAAGCCGTTTACGCGCTTCGAGATATTGTCTGTAAACTTTAGCGAACTGTTGGCGGCTCGAGAAACGGAGAACGTCGATAATTCCTGCCTTCGAGGACTTAATAATTTTCCGATATCCACCGTGGCGGTGAGCTTAAAAAACTGCAGCGCGCGCGCGCGCGCGCTATTATCCTCGCACGCAACAGCGCGTTTACGCGAAAGATGGATCGTTCACGGGGGGGGTGAAAGAGGCCTCCTTACGAGGGTGGAAAGTGCGTACGAGGTGAGAGTTTAGAGAGGTTTTTTTTAGAGGACGGGCAGGAAGTGTGCGTCTAGCAAGTTTAGAGTGGGAGTTTCAAACTGTTGCTGGAGAAACTCTGTGTTTGTTTCGCTGTTAACGTGCCTTCGGCCAGGGACTCCTGAAAACACCTCTCCGTGTTATTGTTTCCACTGGCGGTTCGGTGTGTCATATCTGATTGGTTACAGTCGTCTGGCTGGAAGTTTCTACACTTTGTATTTCAAATGCTCTGCCGAACTTTGAACGAACTTTGAATGAAAAAACGTATCGCGCACTAGCATTTAACCCTTTGCGCTCGGATGTCCCCTCTGAGAGGACATTAGAATTGATTAGTGATTAAACTTATTCTTTATTATTTGAGAAATGCATATTTCTCTCAAGTTTCATATTGGAATGGAAATTTTCTATTAGTGGGGGACGTTAGCAATACAAACTATTGCTAAATACTGCTGAAATCTTGCTATTTTAGCAATTCCAGCTTTTATTACTAACGTCCACGAAGGACCAGAGTGCGAAGGGTTAAAACACCCTTCTTTTTGATCTTCGTTTTCTAAGGTCAAAGAGAAGGGTGTTTTAACTCTTCGCAATCTGCTCCTTCGTGGACGTTAGCGATAGAAGCTGGAATTGCTAAAATAGCAAGATTTTAGCAGTATTTGGCGACTAAATCCCAATTTTTCCTTTAACAATTTCATTTTTACCTCTAACCAGACGCAACCTGTTGTGCGACCACCATTGTGCGCCACGGCCTCTCCACACTGTGCCAAACTCCTTTGCCTAACCTCCATCGTGGATGCTCGAAACCCACGTTTCCCCAGCGTTCCACGGGGGTGCTCGGGGCTTTTAATCGCCCCGGGCGAATTGTTGGCGTCACAATGAAATTTCGAGGTTCGACGCGGACTGGATCTCTGGCCCGCGCGCGTGTACCGGACACCAGCGTGAAATAACGTTCGATGAAAAGCCCGCCAGCGTGGCCACGATTCAAGGCGGCCAGCTCAAAAGCCCTTTGATGGGATGCAAATAAAGACCAACTTTTTTGCTCGCGGTTAATACGGAATCTTAAATCTTCCTGAGTCAGCCAGTAAAGGCGGAAAAATGGCGGACGGGGCCTTTGTCCGGAAGAGCGCGGTACCATCGAGTACACAGCTTGATTCCCGGAATTATCTTTTATTTCGCAGCTCGCGAAAAGCGTTTGTTTTCCGAGAGAGCGTCTAATATTGAATTTAGAGTTTTAATAAAAATCTGATATCTGATTTTAACATTAACGGAGCATCTCTAACTGTTCTACTTCTTTTTTAATATTTAAAATAAAGCACAAAGGTTAGATCGAAGTGTAAAACTAGTATGTTCAAAAGGACCGAAACTTTGGTGCCTGTGCTGTTAAAAAAAGTTTTTAGTAGAATAAATCGATGTTGTTCAGATTACTCTTTTTATATACAGCCTGATTTCGGCGGAAAGTGATTCTAAAGTTTGATATAAAAAAACGGGGGTAGGTGTAATTACACGGTGAAAGTAGGCGAGGTGGAATGAGACACGGGCAAGAGTCGAGTGTGTTTGTTTTTAAATTTGTAGAGGTACTTTTTCCGCGTAAAACTTCATTACGAGGCAAAAAGAACGGCCCGCGAAGTTCAGTAACAAAAACGAGATTAAGTGGTCGCATAACGCGATGCTTTATTTAATCACGATTACGAGCGAATGCGCGGTTCTGAAGTTGGAGTATCGAGTCGAGTTGTTAAAACTGTAGAATATATGTAGAAAAACTGTCCTAATTGCGCTTTTTAACAGCGAGAACGTTGAGAAAACCTAACTTCTCGTCCGTCCAGTAATAAAGCAGCCTCGTTTCTCTATTAAACTCCTAACGACACGGGCAGAGTCTCGAAACGCGGACGTTGCCGAGATTTTCGTTTAAATTATGAATCGGTCGCCCCTCCCAGCAGCGAGTCTAACCTCCGCGCCATCGGGGTAGTTTGAAGAATTCTCCGCGGGATAAGACGCAGGAAGTCGAAGGAACGAGCTGGAACAACGGCGAGAAACAGCCTGGAAGCTGGGTGCGAGGGAGAAGAAAAATGGGACGAAGCTTATGCGAAGCCAATTAATTATCGAGGCCCCCCCCTCCTCTCTTCCCCTTCTCACGCTTCCACTCTACGCCGTTTATCCTCCTCCGTTCTACGAGAGCGGCAGATATTATTCTCGCGAGCTGCAGCAGCCGCCACTTCTCCCGCTCGGTCGGTAAAATCGAGCGCCGAGCAGGGGATTTCCCATCCTCCCCTTTAGTACCTTATTTATACGAGGCCCTGCAGAGCGGTTCTGCCCTCGTGTCGAGTTTTGTATGCCGGAAGAATCCGGCGACGCCCTCCTAATGATGGTATTATGCTCGTTCCGTGAGCTCACGTGATCGCGCCCCCGTTTTGCCGCCCCGCTCTCTTACTATTTCGCTACCCGCTCCTGGCCCGCTGTACGTTTGCGAATCCGCGAATAATTATTACGCTTTTCTGCATCTCTATTGGCGTTGATTGTCTGCGATTGTTAAAGCTTGTAACCGAAATAAATATGTAGCGAGAATAGAAGTGGAAGTGATAATGGCGCAACGCGTACCTCTACGTTTGCTCTCTGCGAATAATCATTTCGCTTTTCTGAATCTCTATTGGCGTTAATTGTCTGTGATTGTTAAAGCTTGTAACCAAAAAAATATTTAGCGGGAATAATTGTTAAAGCTTGCAACCAAAATAAATATGTAGCGAGAATAGAAGTAGAAGTGATAATCGCGCAATGCGTATATATACGTTTGCTTTTTGCAAATAATCATTTCGCTTTTCTGAATCTCTATTGGCGTTGATTGTCTGCGATTGCTAAAGCTTGTAACCGAAATAAATATGTAGCGAGAATAGAAGTGGAAGTGATAATGGCGCAACGCGTACCTCTACGTTTGCTCTCTGCGAATAATCATTTCGCTTTTCTGAATCTCTATTGGCGTTAATTGTCTGTGATCGTTAAAGCTTGTAACCAAAAAAATATGTAGCGGGAATAATTGTTAAAGCTTGCAACCAAAATAAATATGTAGCGAGAATAGAAGTAGAAGTGATAATCGCGCAATGCGTATATATACGTTTGCTTTTTGCGAATAATCATTTCGCTTTTCTGAATCTCTATTGGCGTTGATTGTTTGCGATTGCTAAAGCTTGTAACCGAAATAAATATGTAGCGAGAATAGAAGTGGAAGTGATAATGGCGCAACGCGCACCTCTACGTTTGTTCTCTGCGAATAATCATTTCGCTTTTCTGAATCTCTATTGGCGTTAATTGTCTGTGATCGTTAAAGCTTGTAACCAAAAAAATATGTAGCGAGAATAATTGTTAAAGCTTGCAACCAAAATAAATATGTAGCGAGAATAGAAGTGGAAGTGATAATCGCGCAACGCGTACCTCTACATTTGCTCTCTGCGAATAATCATTTCGCTTTTCTGAATCTCTATTGGCGTTAATTGTCTGTGATTGTTAAAACTTGCAACCAAAAAAATATGTAGCGGGAATAGAAGTGGAAGTGATAATCGCGCAACGCGTACCTATGAGTCTGCGCTTTGCGAATAATCCTTTCGCTTTTCTGAATCCCTATTGGCGTTGATTGTTTACGATCGTTGAAGCTCGCGGGCAAAATAAATGGCGAGAATAAAAAGAGATAATCGCGCAACGTACGCCGACACGCGTAGGATCGCGGAAAAAATGAGTCGCGCCCCTAGATACCACCCTCGCACCTAATCTGGTAAGCTTCGCGACGTTTAACCGGAGTTATTGTGCCGTTTTAAGTCGAAGTGGGTTTAAAACGAGCGACTTTCATTTCGAGATTAACTGTATTATTTAAAAAGGGGACAAACAACGTCCACGTAATCGGACGAGCGTACAACTAAGTGTAACAATTGCGAGACAATGAGCTTTTGTGGACGCGAAAGGAACGTGTGTGCCGAAGGGAGCACCGCGACGGTTTTCACAATGCGTTTCCCGCGGCTCGCTGGCTGGCGGAATTTTCTACCCGCTAGAAAATTACACGCCGCCCCGGCTTTTGCACGCGATTAATTTATTTCCAGCCGCGAGCGGACGTCACGCGCTGCGACTCATCGTTACCGGAGAACACCGGAACCGTCCCTCGAGAAATCTGGACGAAAGGTCGCGGACCTCCCCGCCCTCGTTTGTATTTCATTCCTCCCGTCTTTTTTTCCCTTCGCGCGCGTGCCACGATGCTTCTTTCGTCTTGCAAAATTAAATTCCCAATATCGAAGCTCGATTAGAGTCGAGATGAGCCGAGTCGGTGCACGGTAATTGGTTTCTCGACGTTACGTGCGAGACCGCGCGTGTCGATAATTTATTATGCGAACGATATCAGAGCGTTCGAATCAGAGCGTTGCGTGTTAATTTTCGTCCGAGGAAGATCGAGTATCGGTGTGCAATAGTTATAGCTTGTTAGAACGCAATTTCCATTCCACGAAACGGCGGACAAGTATCCGGTAGCCGGCGTAGCGACGACGTTCGCGAACAACGACCGTACTTTTAAGTGCCATACAGAAATTTCATTGCACGCAGCATCGTGATGGCAGTTTCGAACAAGTTCGTCGCCGTTCTCGTTAACATAATCGCGTTTTTCCCCGCAACGAGCCCGCGCTCTTCTTTAACGATCGAATTCACCGTCTTGTTATTTCAAGAGGTAATTGATCTGTTTAAAAAAAATGTTCGCGACCGGTAATAAGGGGGGGCGAAGTAGAGGGGACATTTTAAAAGCACGCTCCCCGTTCGCCTCTGCATTTCATCGATTATGTATCTGCGGATCGTGGGAATGTTCCGCTCGTAAAGAAGAAATATATCAGTGGCCTGGATGGCGTAATTGGTGGGACGATTTAGTTCGGTAACCTGAATGTTCCGCTTCCAATTCCGATTGCCACGATCCGCAGAAATGGTATTCATATCTTGTATAATTTATGCACGGGTTTGGAGTTATTCTGGAATCAGGGAGCGAGGTGACTCGCTGAGGGACTTCCGGTCGCTGTCGCGCGCTCGCGAAATCCTGCTCCTTGCGCCCCTACGAACCCGTGCGAACTGAAACGACGCACGTACGCGGCTCCACGGTTCGCAACAGCGTCGACACGTTCGCGGAACAATCGCGATTTCGACCAATGTGTATTTGAAGAGAGGCCACGTGACTTTCGGTGACAGTGGAGCAATATGTATCCGCGCGACCGGCCAACCGTTAATATCGTCAAACGAACGTGACGATACACCCGGGGCCAACGAAACGCGCGCCGCTGTAACGTAAATATGACGCGGATACTCCGCTATCGATTGCGAATACGCTTTATAATACGCGACCGACCGAGCAACCGATAGAGCTCCAGGCCGCATCATTGTGCTTTGCTGACAAACGCGACGAATTAACTGCGTCGATCGGCAAATTTTCGGTCGATTCTGAATTCCATTTCGTGTCGACGCGTCGAAAGAGCCAGTTAAGATCACGCCAAGGCTCTTGGATTATTGTTTTCCAAACTTTTCTCATCGTGGATCACTTTTTAGGTTCTCTAATTTTTAAGGAACGCAATAGTGATAGATTTCGGTTATAATTTTGAGAGTCGTCTTAAGTTACGTGAAACTTGTCTCAAGTTGCATGAAAGCGGATTTAACCTTAATTTCATAATTTTGTTGCCGAACACTTAGCAATTGTTTGTGAAACGCCAGTGTTTAAGCATTTTGACAGCATTGACCCTTCGTTTTCCAAGTTTGGCGACTAAATTCCAAATAATTCCAATTTTTCTGTCGAACGCATTGCGACGAATTTGTCGAATTTACCACGACGATCCCATTTTTCTCGCGCGCACTTTTATGACTGTACGGATTAGAACGCGTTCGAATTGGGAGGATCGACGCTCGACAACGGGCAGGTACAATTTCCAGAGCTCGTGCCGCGTGAAATTAACTGCTGCTCGAAAGCTGGAGGATAAATACACGCGCGTCCTGGAAAACGGCGACTTTTTGCTGCGACACTGGGTATCGTGTACCTAGAGGCGCATCTCTTAACGCCGCCATGCCGCGTTTTAATTACGTCACCAGTGGTTCCAGAGACACGGATGCAACAACTGGGACCACTCGCGTTCGTTAATTGGGATATAATTAAAATCCCGTTGGCCACGTTCCTAATGATGCCTGGTATCGAAGAGAAGATAATATATGATATATTTCATAGGACAATGGCGGTTGGCAATATGACGGAGGCCACACATGCGGTTCTACTTCGTGCAGTTATTAGTAGCGCGATCCGTTAATATTTTATGCTTTCTGGTTGAAAAGTAACCGAGAAATATGAGTTTCGAAGGAATATTTTTATAACTTGTATAAACTCGAATCACGACTCATATTAGAAAGGAAGTACAGGCTACCCTTCGATAACACGGATCTATAGCTAGCACAAAAAGGGTTAAAAGCAAACATTTTTTTAAATTCCATACAAGCAACTTAATTTTTATTAAGCCTTTGCACCGAGGACATCGCAAGTCCAGCATATCCAGTCCCTCGACACGTTGGCGCCACCCCCTCTTCAAGCACGCAGCTCTGGGCCTGAAGACCACCAAAGGAGGAACAACGAGGCGCCTTCGAAGGGCGCAAGGGTTTCCAAAATCGGTTCACAGAGAAATCTTGCAGCGAATAGCGCGTTAAAACAACTCTGTTTGGAATTACAAGCTTACGATTCCATTACAGAGTGTTACCTGGACCAACTCTTTGAAGTCGCTCGATAATTAACCTTCGAGGAAAACAGAGATCGCGTAACGATGATTACTGGCGGTAAATGCAGGAGGGCACGTACAGCCCTGCATAGTGGTAACGAGGTTAACGATGAACGGGGGCCGATAGAAAAAGTGGTCGCATCTCTGAATAAATCAGAGCGGAACGCACGGTCGCTTATGTGACGCGGCTAACGTACGCTGGTTCGCGGAAAAACAAGGGGTTGAAAGAATAATCGATCGTACTTACGACGCTGGGCTGTACGCCTGTGACCTACGACGATCGACCGTGGCGCCACTGGCGCTATATATTCCTGGGCGGCTGATTACGAAAGAACAGTCCTATCGCGGACACGTCGCGGCAACGTGTCGTAAATCGCTTTAATAAACTATGAATCCGTTGATTTGTCGGCCGATAGTGATTTACGGTGCAGCCGGTGTTTACGGACACCGACGGGACCGACGACTATAGCCAACGGTCGAACGTGACTTCGCATAATTAAATGCATTTTTCGTATCGCAGTCGATGACGCGACAAATGATCGGGGCGTGTTGTCGTAACGGGGTGCGAATAGGCGTCCATTAAAATGCGAAAAGTAACGCGCACGGCTGTTTCGTTATTCGAATAATTAGATCTTGTTCGCGATCGTTGAGGAATAACGCTCTCCGTGTAAAATGAAGTCATAATCGCGAGGAGTAAAGAAAAATGGATGCCGTTTTTGGATATCTATCTGCATCTAATGCATTTTTCGTATCGCAGTTGATGATGCGACAAATGATCGGGGCGTGTTGTCGTAACGGGGTGCGAATGGGCGTCCATTAAAATGCGAAAAGTAACGCGCACGGCTGTTTCGTTATTCGAACAATTAGATCTTGTTCGCGATCGTCGAGGAATAGCGCTCTCCGTGTAAAATGAAGTCATAATCGTGAGGAGTAAAGAAAAATGGATGCCGTTTTTGGATATCTGCATCTAATGCATTTTTTGTATCGCAGTCGATGACGCGACGAATGATTGGGACGCGAATGGGCGTCCATTAAAATGCGAAAAGTAACGCTCACGGCTGTTTCGTTATTCGAACAATTAGATTTTGTTCGCGATCGTTGAAGAATAGCGCTCTCCGTGTAAAATGAAGTCATAATCGCGAGGAGTAAAGAAAAATGGATGTCGTTTTTGGATATCTATCATTTAAAGTCAGGTTCGTTATCGCGTCGATGTATCTCTGTACGAAAGAACCCACGGAGGTCGCGGGTACGATGAAAATATTGAAAAAAATATAACATTTCGAACGTGTGCACATCGTTAAAAGTTAACAATGTAACGAGGGTCATAATTATACGGTCCCATGGCATCTCCGTCCCGTAATTCAATTTCGTCGCATATTTTCGACGCGCAAATATCGTAACTCGTTTTTACGCTCTCGAAAATGAGATTCGAGCATCGAGCCAGTTAAAGTTGCAGACACGAGTTGAAAACTGGTAATTGGTTAATGCACATGCAGAAACGACCTCGCAGTTTGTTAAAGCGCACGGAACGGGAGACGCTGTCCTCGTTATTTATTATGTTCGCTGCCTCCACGTTTTCGGATTCATTTCCGGAACCGAACCGACGAATTCGTTTCACTCGCGGACAAGTTTCTTTTGATCAAAAATTTCCCTCGCCGGGAAGTTTGTGCCTTCGCTTTGGGCTACCTCGCGCGGGCAGACGTGTTCGTGCGTATAAAACAGAGACGTCTGGATGGAATGATTGACGTCTATAGATTATCAAACTCTAGACGACGATATTATGTGAATTGTCCAAACTCGCGATACGCTCTCTACTTGGCACGAGTTTCGGATTGGTTTCAAAACTTAATCTTAGAGCTTATGTACAGCGAAGAGTCGATGTCACGAATCTCTCGCAAGGCTGTTCGCAGACTCGTGTTTAGAGATCATCAGCACCGTGACTGTTGTGCTTCTGAAAATGTTTTCATAAATCTGCATTACAAAAATCAATAACCACCCGCAGCAGAAGCACGAAATTTGCATTGCGCGGAATTAAATCAATTCCATAAAATGAAATAAATAAACCTCTAAATCTTGGCTTTCGCGCCAAGTGAAATATTGGCCAGCATTTATTAGGGACCATAACGCAAAGTTAAACGCATAAATATAATACACGGACACGAGCGCAGCCGCAGCCCGGCTCACATTTGTTTAATCCATACCGCAAGATGAACACCGAATTTCCCTGCCCATGAACTCCAGATCAGCCGATCGACCGACAATCCTGCAATTTACGACCAGTGGGCGGTCATTAGCGTGCTCGTGAGACCACTTCTCGCTAGGCGACTGCAGCGCCCCTTTTCATCCCGAATTCTATTAGGCGAGTGCGCGAGTTTTGTCGATTTCTGTGTCGCACACAGCCGCGAGCCACTTTTATTCGTCTACTACCCTATTAACCCTTTGCACTCGGCTCCATCCCAGACGTTAGCGATAGAAGCTACGGCTAAAATAGCAATCCTGAGCAATATTTTAGCAACAGTTTCTATTGCTAACGTCCCTCAGCAACGAAGAATTTCCATTTTAATAGAAAACTTGAGGGAGACATGCATTTCTCAAAGAACTGCGTTGAAATAACTTCTGTAATCACTAATCAATGCTAATATCCCCTCAGAGGGTTAAAAAATATTCCACACAGAAAGACGATCGACAAAACGAACCAAAAGAGCGGTAGATCTAACGATCAAACGCTAAGGATCACAAATCTTCCCCCAATCGTCGGACACTGCAACCACGATTGCAATGTTCTCCAAAATGTTTGCACTCGCTAGTTACCAACGTTTATTCAGCGCATTGTCTATTTATAACGTCGCGCGTCCACGACGTCTGCCATCCTCTTTCGCATTCTGTTTTACGCCTTCGTGTCTCCCTCTGATCCTAGCGTGTCTCCGAGCGAGGGTTATGTCTCGAGAAATTTTCGAGCGGTGTCTACCGTCATTGGGAGACGTCGCGTCGGCGAAAGGTCTGCATTAATCATGGCGGTCGAATTCACGGGAGTCGAAGCCCGCAGTCGAGCGACTCCTCAGTCGTTTGTCACTCCGCGCGCCCGCGGACCTCCTACGATTCTCCTTTGAGCGGATTCTTGATGGAAACGCGACCACGCGAAGCGAACCGTATAGTTTTCGCTCCAGGTTGACGTAGACACACACGCACGCGCGTACTGTGACGTTCGCACGGTTTCACAGAGCCAGTGATCTCTCGTACGGAAGATGGAGTCCATATTGTTTGGAGGCAAACGCATGGACTGTGTTTTTTCACATACGAGAACAACCAAATATGGGTGGCTGATGAATACGGCAGGTTTCAGGCTTGTTAAATATTTTGGAAAGCGTTAAGGTGTACTTGCAGAGGGACGTGCACGTGTACGAGTTAATAATTAGTTAGCTGTCACGTTGGGAGCCAAGTTTAGAAATTCTTGGATTAGGGATATCGATTTGTTCGATGGTATCGGATATCGGTTGGGGATGGAAGCTGGTTATGTGTCCAAAGTGCTCTGGTGGCAATTAGGGGAAACACTCTGATGGCTTCTTAGTCGATAGAGATACCAGATATCATGGAAACGTTATTTAGTAACGAGAGACGAAATTTTTCTTCTGTACGCGTTGACGATGTAGATACTTAAAATTCATTTTAACAAGAAACCGCAATATAGCACTTGTGTCGCGACTTTTTCTAGAAGAAGGACGTATTAGGGAAGGAAGGTCTATTTACTCAACCAGTGAACCTTCTTCGCTGCCAATTTTCTCTATCTTCCCTCGCAGGAGGGCGATATAAAAGCTCGTCCTAGTTTTTAGAATTACCGTGTGTAAAATGTGCCCGTGAAATTGTTTGATCCGCGAAAGTCTCTAGAAAAGTACACCGTGCGAAGGGACCTGATGGAACGAAAAACGAAGTACGTGTATATGTTAATGGACTCGTTGGCGAGGGAAGGTTCGACGTTAGAAAAACGATCCATTTGGACGAATCGTTAATTACCCGTGAAAAAGACGCGTGGACAGAGGGTGTCAGGACGCGGCGCCGGCAGATGGCGAGCGCCAAGAAACTCCGCCACGGAGACCCATTGCGAATAAATATCCACGTTTTTGATGTACGAACGTGCACTTTCCCTGAGCGACGGTTATTTTCGTTGGGCGTGCACACCTTTACGCGCTCCCTTCGCGAAGACGCGTCTACTTGTGGGTAATGTACGCACACGCCCTTCGCAAATAGATGGCAACCTCCTTTGGATATATGCACTTCGACCCTTCGTAAGTAAAGGTCACTTTTTCAGACCCTTTGCGAATAAATGTTCCCTTATCAAGATGTATATACACCCCCTTGTGCATAAATATGACGTTTACTTTTGGGCGTGGTGCCCCCCTTTCAGCTGTTTTTCATGCGATCCCATTTGCATCCTAATGTATCATCAGACGTACAATTGGTTTACGTACTGCGGGTATTCATCGCAACGGTATTTAAATAACACCGTTTCCAGGAGACGAATAGTTCCATTAATTACATAAATCGGGGCAATACGATTTAAATATGGCGCCAAGCATCGTACGTTTAACGAACCCTGGAGAGTTGCGCGTCAGACGGCGTTACAGGGGGTTAAATATGGAAGCATCGCTCGGGAGATCCACCTTTTCCAGCGATATTTGATTCCCTACCAGCATGCTGGCCTCATCAGCCGGCGCGTATTCGCGCTCGCGAATATCCTGAAACGCGCGCACGTCTTCGACTGCGCGAGATCCCACCCCGCCCCGCCCCCGAAACAGCGAATTTCAATAAAACGACAGTTGTCCCATTTTTCGCCTGGGCCGCTCGCCGGCGCTCGTCTACGAACGAGTTCGAGCGTCGCGGAAACTTTCTGTCCCTTTTCAACGGAGAATTCGATCTAAACTCCAAGTCCCGAGCAAGCGCGGCAACTCGCGAGAAACGTCAGAATTGAAACGAAAATTCCGAATTCCCCAGATATTTCCGAGTACGTGGCGGCGGCGCAGGCTTGCAAACTGTCGCGATGAAAGCAACCCTCCGCTGTGCCACCTCGCTGCCCTCTTCCTCCTCTTCTCTCCTCGACACGTCGCCCGCTAACTCGCTGTACCGCGTATTCGCGCGGTCGAAATTTCGATCGCGGCGAACTTTCAGCGATTTTCGTCGAGCAGTCGAGCCGGATGGGACGCAAAAACCAGGATCGCGTGCAACATTGATCAGGGCCGCGAGGGCGGCCACGAGTTTCCATCGCTGTCGAAACTCGATGAGGGACTTGGCTGGCGCGCGTTCGCCCTCGTTTGCGCCTCCTTGTCCGCTCGCGGCGTCGTCGTCGTCGTCGTCGTCTCTGTTTTCTATTCCCGACAGATATCGATCCGACGACGTGACACTGCCCGCCTGGTCATTACTTCGCGCCCGTTTCCCTGCACGTGGCAGGCGAAATATTACGCGCCGCTTGTTTGCATACGTCGCGCGATTTTTGTTTCGCCACCGAAGAGTTGCAAGGCTTCTGGAAGGGTCTGGCAGAGCGCGCTGCGTTCTGCGTTCGATCCGCGGGTAATTCGATCTCGGTCGCGAAATTTTGAATCAGAAACTGATAACAGCGCGCTACCTGTTGTTGCAGTGAAGCGTTTTGCTGTAATTACGCGACTGATTGGGTAATTGTACGATTGTAGTTGTACAATTGTGGTCTATTTCGTATTATTGAGATAAATGGGCGGTCGCAGTCACGTATTAGGAAGGTAGAATCAAGGTATTTCTCGGCTAATAAAACGCACTCTTTTTACTGCAAAGCGTGCTCCAAAATCAGGCTGTTTTTATGAGCCGAGGGTGTAGGAGGAAAGTGACAGTGGCAACCAAAGTGAAAATAACTGCGTGTATGATTTTAGCAGCGGTGAGGACGAAATTCTGGGATTCCACGATGAATAAACGCTGATGTATTTGCTAATTTTTCAATGTAATACTTCCATTTTCTTCGCATAAAGTGTTACTATTAAAATAGATACTTTGATCCTTTTCTTTCTGATCCGCGAGTATTTTTCGTAAATTCTGACCCGATAGCGGTACCATTTTCTATCATCCACCATATTCTCTAGTACCCTTCGTTCGTCCAACAACTCCCTATACGTCAACACTAATGGCTTGCAATAATTTTCGTGCAGTCATCGGTCGCAATGAATGACCCTCGTTAACGTTATTTCCTATATGCATTTCTAATCCAGTCCCAGATGAACGCGTCTAATTCCGTCCCTAGCGGGGCATCGCTATCCCCGTCTCCGGCGGTGCCTCGGTAATTTTGTCCCTAGCGACCGCCACTAATTTTCCCCTAGCGGCGGGAACGGGAAATCTCGCATAAGAATTACATACGAAATATGTCGCGGTGGCGCGGCGCTCGCATGAAAACGAGAAAGAGGTACGTGTGTTACATGCACACGCAACGGAATACTTTATTCGCTTACTTAATGCGGCGGGCACTTGCAACTCATGCTGCTTAATATGTTCGCGGTGCGGAGCGAGAGTCCGCGCTGCATAAGTGCACTCCAGCAACGGTATTTTCTAAAGCGACTGTGGCGAAGACGGAAATTCTGGGAACGTGACTGGTCGTGATTTCATTTCAGAGACTCCTCCTTATTAAAAATCGCGTGCTTTCTTTACGCGATTGGCTAATTTTAAGCATCTGCGTTTGGACGTCTCCTCTGAGGGGACGTCAGGGTTGCAACGCAACTTTTTGGGAAATGTATGTTTCGCTAAAGTTTTCTAAAGAAATGGAACTTTTCTATTGCTTGAAAACGTTAGCAATAAAGCTATTGCTTTGGCAATAGTGCAAAGGGGTGAGTCGATCAACTTTTTGGGAAATGTATGTTTCGCTAAAGTTTTCTAAAGAAATGGATATTTTCTATTGCTTGAAGACGTTAGCAATAAAACTATTGCTTTGGCAATAGTGCAAAGGGGTGAGTCGATCAACTTTTTCTTCAGACAGAAATTCTGGAAACGTGACTGGTCGTGATTTCATTTCAGAGACTCCTCCTTATTAAAAATCGCGTGCTTTCTTTACGCGATTAAGTAATTTTAAGCCTTTGCGCTCGGACGTCTCCTCTGAGGGGAAATGTATGATTTGTTAAAGTTTTCTAAAGAAATGGAACTTTTCTATTGCTTGAAGACGTTAGCAATAAAACTATTGCTTTGGCAATAGTGCAAAGGGGTGAGTCGATCAACTTTTTCTTCAAAGACAGAAATTCTGGAAACGTGAATGGTCGTGATTTCACTTCAGAGGCTCCTCCTTATTAAAAATC
Source organism: Xylocopa violacea (assembly GCA_963969225.1). Taxonomy (NCBI): domain Eukaryota; kingdom Metazoa; phylum Arthropoda; class Insecta; order Hymenoptera; family Apidae; genus Xylocopa; species Xylocopa violacea. The sequence goes on along the minus strand of CAXAJV010000005.1, from coordinate 35,772,162 downwards.
GCGTACTTTCTTTACGCGATTGGCTAATTTTAAGCCTCTGCGCTCGGTCGTCTCCTCTGAGGGGACGTCAGGGTTGCAATGCAACTTTTTGGGAAATGTATGTTTCGCTAAAGTTTTCTAAAGAAATGGAAATCTTCTATTGCTTGAAGACGTTAGCAATAAAACTATTGCTTCGGCAGTAGTGCAAAGGGGTGAGTCGATCAACTTTTTCTTCAAAGACAGAAATTCTGGAAACGTTTCAGGGACTTCTTACTAAAAATTGCATACCTTCTTGCGGTAATCGGTTAATTTCGAGTCGATCATCTTTTCCTTCAATAATTGCATCGAATGCCCGATTCGTATATTCGATTCGATGCGAGTGGGTTTATATTGGCTGCGAAGAAGGTGGAGGAAGCATGGAAAACGGGGCTAACCATTCTTTTATATAAATTAATAATTTCATAGAAGTCCGTAGAAACTTCTCGTTAAACGTACGCACGCGGCGCGATTAAATTTTAATTAACCATATTCAGGAACCCAATTACTTAACGCGGAGAGTCTGTTCCACCTAAACCACCCTGAATCTTGTTCGAAAGTAAACACGAGTTCCATCGTTCCCTCGAATAGAATTCTTCGCAATTAAATATTCAAAGAATCGTATTCTGTGGAGCGGAACGGTACGATAACCGTTTCGAGCGATCGGACCATTGTTTTCAGTCGCGATCGATCGGAAAAAAGTGGCGGAGGAAGGGGAAGGAGGAAAGTATACTTATTAATATTCCGCGTTTCGTAGTTTATACCGTATTTCCATAACCAATTAATTTGCGTCAGTTTCACGATTCTCGATATCGTTCACCCGCATCGATCTCCGCGCGCGTTCATACAAATTCACGCGCACACCCTCGTTATACTCCGTTCCAACGCTATATATTGTCTACGTTGAAAATATCAACCGCTCCCTGCGTATAAACGCGGCTGTCCGACTGATATCCATCTCTCGTCCCTTATTTTTCCCCGAATCTCTGCCGCGATCGAGCACAGTGATTTCCGGACGGTTTCGCGACCAGTCGAGTCCCCGTCGCGACGTAATTCGCCATAAATATCGTATTTTGGAATAAAGAAAAAATGTCAAGGACGCCAGAAACGTGACGAACGGTTCGCGTTCCAGGGAACTTGGGGCGCGTCTTCCATCCCGGGGACACGGGACGCGGAGCGTCGATTCAATTTCACCGTTCCAGACCGTGGACAGGGAAAGAAGAGAGGGTGAAGGGGGAGGTCGGCCATGGAGGGCCCGGGAGAAGAGGAGAGGGTGACAGAGCGGCAGAAGATCGGACGGAGTGGCAACGCCACGGGACGAAAGAAGAAGAGGGATTTAGTGGAAGGGAACGAAATGTAAGAGGTTAATTGGAACAGATAACTGCGTCTGCGTGTGTCGATGTGCTCTCGCCACCCTTCACGGTCGCTCCACCACCGCTTCTCCGGAGTCTCTGTGCCTTTTTCTTGTTTGAAGTCTCCATTTTGCACGTGCACCAGGGCTTCGCGGTCGAACGAACGCGAATAAGTGGCGACGATGCCTCGAGTATAAACGAGCGCCAACAAGCGTGAATGAAAGCGGTTTATCGGTTGCTAGGACGCTGGGTTGCAGCGACTTTGGGTAACTAGGTTCCAAGAGCCACGAGATGCGTGTGCTCTTACAATACCGACGCGCGACCACGTCGAACCGAACCGATAGAGGCAAACAGACCGTAAATCAAATTGCACGCGCCTCGTAGACACGGAGACGCGCGCGTTTGCTAGATTTTCGCGACGTTCTAAGGGCTTTCTGTGCTCGTTACCAACGGGATCCTGTCATTAACGGTTAGCGGTCGTCGCCTGGCACGCATTTATTTACACTGGGACACGGAGTACGCCGAGGTGCACTTTGACTGACGCGAGAGAGCGACGAAGGGTATAACGGAATGTGTATGCAGCGAATCGCAGAGGAGAGGAGCGGAACGGGAGCGGAACGGGAGCGGAACGGGAGCGGAATCGGGGAAAAAGAAGACATTTCGCGTTTGAAGGGAACTGGATGTTCGAGGTATCGTCCGAAAGGTAAACGCGCGGCAGTCACGGGAAAATGGAGCCTCTATATATTTTTGTTAAGTCCGGGGACAGAAATATATGTCGAAACAAAATGTTGCTCCGCCAGCGAGCATATACAAGTGTTGTGATAGAAAACACCAGGACCGTCCCGATGCGAGCCGCCGAACACGATTCGAGCCCGCAAACAATGAATTACTCATCCCTGACCGAAAAGCGACGAGAACTCTTACGATTCCAGTGACAGCCGTGCCTCGGTCCACCGGAAAGAGAAAGCCGCTCAAAGAGATGCAGAAAACCGACACACAGAGGCGAGGATACATCGAGTCAGCCACGGATCTCCGAGTTTCAACGAGTGCTCACGTCGTCGCTATTTACACGGGCTGCTCGCTGCAGCTACAAGGCGATGAATTACTTATAACCTCCTGAATCCCTCTCTGCGAGCCACTCCATCCATCCTGGTATCGCGTCTCGGTGCATCCCCGCGCACGGTGCTGCCGCCGCTATCGAGCCGTCTTCTTTTCCCGTTCTATTTTCTTTTCTTTTTTTTTTTCGCCATCTTTTTTGTTTTACGCGCAGTCGGCGCGCATCCGTTTCCACCGTCTTCGAGTATTTATAAACTCACCGATACGCGCGTTATTCCCGCGCGCAGTCGATTGCGTTTATTTATTCAGGCGTTTGCACTTGGCGACACACGGCAGGCGAGCGAGCGAGCATCATGGTCTGGCCGCGCGCGTATTAACGGCGCTGCAAGTTTCACGAGGCGACGCCAGCGCCGATCGGGACGCGCCGCGCGTTTTCGATAACCTCTGGTAACTCGTTCATTATGCATAGGCGCTGAGAGTTCGCCGGGAAACGAATCTTTCGGGACCACGGAGATGGTTCGAGAGGATGCGCGGCCATAACTTGAACGGAGGTATTTTTTTTTTTTAACCGAGGGTTAAGCGATGGAGATCGAAGACGAACCCCTGATGGGTTATCAAGCGCAGGTTGGTTGGAGGCGACAACTGGAAGATTTATGGGAGGGTATTTCGAATTACGCGACGCTGCAGTCGCGAAATAGAAATAACATCAAGCGAAACGATTCGAACGTTCGAAGACGCGCAACCGACTGGATGTAAGTATGCAAACGGGACTCCGGGTAACCAGTAATTAATATCAAGTGTACAGCACTGATAGTTCCGCAAGTGCCTTAAGTTTCAAGACCATCAATTCACGGTCCATCAGAAACAGGGGTGTTGGTAACACAGTTTGCGTTTCTGTTTAGATTCAATTTATGTTACTAGCGCGGCAACTTAACACCGCCTTAACTTAATTCCCGCCATATATTTGCCGGCATTACCATTTCGTTTCGCAAGATTAAGCATCGAATTTGAGGTCCTCTCTCGAAACCGGATAAAGAATCGCATTTATCCCTCTCGTTCATCCCCCTTTCTTTCGTTGCGCGTCGAAATTTGCGTGGGAAACCAGTAAATTATTTTCCGCCATCAATAATCATCCCCAAGGTGCAACAATCTCCTCGTATTTTTCATTCCAACAGGCGACAAACAAAACTCGGCCATAAATCCTGCGAATCGGACTATCGTTTCCTCTCCTCTTCCGTTCGGAAAGGAATAAATTTTATAAAAAGTCTAATCTATCTTCTCTTTCGTTCTCAGATATCATCCGTACCGATTTGATTCGCGGGTTGCGCTCCAAGAATCCGTCTAGATGGCGCCACCGGTCGACAAAAAAGTCTCGCGTTCCGATCGTAAGAACCGTTTTAAATCGGGAACATATTTAACGCGTTTAAGGAACGAGAAAGCGATTTCGAGGGTAGTACAGCGAAACCGTGGGCTATCGAAAAATAATAACGATAATTCACGCGGCAAACTGGAAATTCTCTATCGGATCGGCACCGGAGCCGAGATGAGTAATTAAGGATTAAGGAAAGAACAGCGAGGCGGGAGGCGGAGGATTGGATCGGTGAGGAGGGACGCCGCTAGGTATTAAGTAACTCGAAGCTCCCGTGGCTCTTATCGAACATTTCTCAGACCAAAACGGAGACTCGTTCCTTCGCAGGAGCGTAACACGGAAACCGGAGCGTGTCTTCGCCGTCTTCCTGCTCTCCCCTCCGGTTGTCCGAGGATCGCCGGTAGAATTCCCTGGCGTTCGCGCGGATGTCAAGCTCTCGGAGCGAGATAGATTTTACGCAAGAATCTCGGGAACGGAGGACGGCGCATTACGGATAATAAAGGAGATTGACTCTAAATTACAAAGTCCGTTGCAGACGGCCGCGTTGAATACCTCTCAGGCACAGAAGCGTCGCCAAATCGGTTTTACGGTCGGCAGGTGGTCCGACTGCTCTTCTCTGCACTTACGACTCACCCTCCGGCTACAGGACCGAGTCTCTCTCTCTCTCTCTCTCTTTTCTCACCCTCCTCCTCTCTCGAGCTCTCCGCCGTTCTTCGTGCCCACCCCTAGTTTCTTCTCTATTAATTGTTACGGTTTCAGCGGCGTCGCGCGATAGTGGCGCCGCCAGACTTCGCCATCCCCGTCCCGGCTCTAATTATGCGATTAAAAGAAAGTTAATCCTTAGACGACACGCGGACGCGTAAACAAACGACTGGCGGAGACAACCGGCTGGGGCGGAGGAACGTCGACGACCGGGCGACGAGTAATTTAACGCCCTCGACGAGATTTATTAAAATTTTCGTGGTCTTTTTCACCGGGCGGTGGAAAAAGGGTGAGCGCGGGCATGCGGGCTCCGAGCCTGTATAAACGGTTCTTTGTAGCTGAACACGCCAGCGGGGCAGTTCTTTGTGGCCACGGCTACGAATTTCCCTCCTCCAATCCCGTCACCAATTTTCGTAGTTATACTCTTTTGTTCGTACTCGTAATTATAAACATGTCCGCCCGCGCGGCGTGCTCGCAAGTTTTCTCACCGCCGGAAGGTTCTCTGACGGCGATCCGACAGCGTCTAACTTTGAACGGTTGTTGCGCGGCCAAGAGGAGGAATTCAGGCGCTGCTGGTTGTTTCTGGAACGGCGGTGCCGATGTCAGGAAATCGGCGAAGAAAGAAAAAAGGGAAGGAAACTGCCGCGCGCGATTTTCATCGACCGCTCGAAAAGGGAAGCAATCGGTCCTCGATTGACCCGCGGAGTGCTTCCGTCAAGAGAAATCGAGCCACCGTTTCACCTCTCGAGCAATTCATCGGGGATAAATTATCGGGGAACCTCGAAAAATATGAACCGCTGAGAATATTGGCCGAAGGTTTTCGAAATTCCACAAAGACCGGCTTCTTTGCCGGGGGCACGATCAAGCATTCAGCGTACGGCCGAATCGGGCTTCCGCCAAATTAATCGTTGCCCATTGAAGCGGACCGAAAAATTTCATCCCTCTGAAACTCCTCCTGCGGGCTTGCTCGAAGGTTAAATCGAAAACTGCTCAAGGATCCGTTTACGTCGGCCGCACACAGGCGCCTCTAATGAAATAAATTTCATTCCTCGTGCCCCGAAACTGGGCCACCCGGCAGCCCTACGCCCCGTTGCCCCCTTCAATCTTCCGTCTAGACGCGCGGCTCCGCGCTCATGCTCCGGCTACGTGCTCAGCGGACTAGCCACCCTAATGCTATTAGCCAGGATATTTTCTGAATTATGAAAATTACCCTGAGCATCCTTTAAAATTCACTTGGAAATCGCGAAACTTCGCTGGAACGCTGTTCTTTTGGTTTTACAATTTCGCTATTATTTTCCGCCGGGGAAGAGTTAACGATCCCTCGAGATCGTTTGCGTCCCGTTTCAAGTCGTTCGAGATTTTTGGAATTTCCCATGAATCGTTTAAGCGTGTATTAATTTAACGAACGTATCTCGTTGTTACGCGACTATACCATAACCTCCAACCTTCCGCAACGGCGCTGTTCCACCAAAATTCAACTCCACCCACTCGGCTACGTCCCGCCTCGCGTGTACGTCTCTAACGAGATCTCTCCAAGCCCAGCATCCGGCTTGGTCCAAATTCCTCTTCAAACAAAACGCCGAAAGGAGCCAGTTAGCGTGACCCGCCTCACCTGGTTCTTTGCGGGTGGTTCGCGAGAAGAATAAGATCAAAGAACACCGAAAACCCGTTCGAATTCGCTCGTCCAGTGATCCTTTAAAAATTCTGCTTCGAAAAGCTTCGCAACATTTTAATATAAATGGGAAATATAAATCGAAACTTCGAATTTCACTTACCGGGTACTGACGTTACCTACGTTACCGACCTCTCCTGCGCCTGACCGCTGCGAAACGAAAAAAAAGAAGACTGTCGGCTAAAAACTTGCCGGTGGAGAAGTCGGGCGCATCGAAATAACTAGAGAAAATGCGAAAAAAATTACGGAAAAAGAGGGGGAGAGGGTTGGAGAAGAATTTAAAACGCTTGGAAACGAGGTAGAAGGAAAGGCGAAATGCAGCATCGTGCTCGGTGGTCCCGATAAAGAAAGGATACGGAGTGGTTTAACTGCGATGGGTAAAAGTGCAGCGAGATATCCGCTCGGAGGAGCTCCGACGCGTCGGGACGCTGCAACGTAAGGGAGGAGGGGGGGGGGGGGTAGTCCCGAGCTTACACAAAGGATAAAGACCGGTAGGTGGGTGGATGAAGCGAAGAGGAGTACGGTCTGCGAAGACGCGAGGGAAGAAGAAGAAGAAGAAGTGGAAAAGAAAAGCGTGGAAAACGGAGACGACGCGAGAGCCACCGGGGAGGGCTGACGCTGGTAGCGCCCTCTGGAGAGGGACTGGGAGTAGTGGGAGCATAAAGGGGGAGGGAGGAGGTGGAAAGAGGTTGGATGCGAAAGATACGAGGCGGAAGCTACGAGAAGGCTCGGCTTGGGAGTAGATTTTACGGAGGTGGATGGGTTCGAGGGGGGCTCGAAGGGGTAGGAACCAGCTATACGAACTGATGTCCCTTGAGGTCAGCCTAGCGTGACTACCTATCAATTGCCGAGACTGCGTCTAGCCCGCCTAAGTGACGCGATGTTGGATATACCTACTTGGATATTCTACAGACACTCTCCGACGTCGATTTTCCGTAAATACGCCGAGATAGCGTCATCCCGTGTGTACGTGCGTCCTCTTATGGTGGCGGGACTCCGTGTCCTTTTTATTCCACCAGTCTCGTCGAGCCTCGCTTGTTTCTGAACTGTCGCTGGGAAATTTGGGGAGTCTACGTGGCGCGACCTTCGGCTAAGTTATTTGGAAAAACCGGGTAGTAAAGCGAGCAGAGATACTTGCAGTAGATGTTGGGCAGATATGAAATTCCATTAGCGATGGTAACATTTTGTCTGGTATCTTCGAGTTTAGGGCTCCGGTTATAGCGTTCTTATTGAGAGGTCGATGCATTACTTAAAGATTCTTCGGTCGAGATTTTCTGGGCCGAGCTCCCGTTGTAATAGCTTCAACAGCTTTTCTCGCATTCTCCACGAACTTTGCCATAATGTGGCTACAACGCGATTAGTTGTACTTCCAGTTACCTCCGGCGTTGTTTAAATACTCGGCTAGCGTTCAAAGTTCTTACGACTTCGATACTTCTCTATTCTATTATCGAGTCGACGTCATGCAAAGTTTAGCATCTCAATTTACTAGGAATGCTATGTATATATTGTACGTACATATACTTCAAATTCCTTTTCGATACACGAAACACACGTTTAAATGAAAGACAAAAGAGACATCAGTTCGATGCTTCGATGAATTTGCTTATTTTCCATTTTAAGCAGCGAATTGCAATTACTCATTTTGCAATTAGTGATATGTCGCTCGCAAACTCTTACATTGAAGCAATTCGTCAGAATATTGTTGAAAATAACGTTACATGTTTATTACCTGCAAAAACAGGTAAACTGGTTAATTAAACGTATCCAAACTAATTAAAGGCTCGAAGCACGATCAAGCCCAACGTACCAGAAAAGGTGCGTGATAGCCTTCTGTTTTGTAACTTCTGTTTCCATTAAAAATCGTTCAGCACGCGTGTCGAACTTTCAACCCCCGGCTTCGCGATTAATTAGCGAAACCTTGCGTGATGCTTCGATTCGCAGCTTTCACGTGAGGCGAGAACGCGCCATCAGCAGTGTTGCCAAAAGAAACCTTCACCATACGGGTCACATTAGGTCACGTAAAGGTGGATCGCGAACGAAATGGTTCAAACAATTCACATGGAAATGTTAAGTGATAACGTTGTACAATCGAGACAAGTTGCTCCACTAAAACAGTTTAAGCACACAGAACCGTCCTTATCACTTCATCTTATCCACTCGTATAATCTCTTTACGCGTACGAATATACAGGTAACCCTCCAATAAACATTTTTTTTAATTCCATATAAGCAACTTAAGGAGCTGAATTTTATTAATCCTTTGCACTCGATGTCTCCTCTGAGGGGACATCGCAAGTCCAGCGTATCTCTCGGATATTCTCTCTGACGTTAGAGAGAACATCAGTACTGATTAGTAATTAGGGAAGATAAACTTATTCCAGCGCAACTTCTTGAAAAATGCATTTCCCACAAGTTTACTACAGAAATGGAAATTTTCTATTACTGATAGACATTCTAACGTCCGCGAAAGCGCCGAGTGCAAAGAATTAAATATGTAAAACAAAAATTATGCTATCCACTGCTGCAGAAGTGCAGTATTGTACAAAATTTCCACAATTTTCTTATCGTGTTGGATCGAAATCGTGTCATAGGTTGCAGTGTTATATGAAGATTCCCTCAATTTGTCCTATCGTGTTGTAGCATACCGTGCTGTGCGAGGGCTACCTGTATTTGGTTCCTTCGTCTGCTAATACTGCTCGCTACTGAGCGATCTGCTCCCAAGCGGAAGGGAACGGAACTACGGTGAGATTTCAGATAGGTTATCGCGAGTGAGAAACTGGAAAGAAACGTCGCGACTGTTTTCGGTCGGTGAGAGCGTGTAAACAGCGCCACCCGCCTCGCTTCCGCTTGACGCTTTGTTTACCCGTGCTCAGCCCACCGAAAAGCCACGGTTCTTATGTTCCCGCATCGTGGAAACGTTGGGGGCAACGGAATGATCTGATAAAGCGTGAACGTTGCAGGAGGGAAAGTAAAGAAGATGATCTGAAAATGGACCGTTTAATTGACGCAGAGTTACGTTTTTAAATTTCTTAATTAAAATGTACTTCTTCGAACCGTATATTCTCATACGTTAACCATTAACTACCTTTATAAACGTTTTATCAGCATTTTTCTCACGGTTGGCTTATCGATACGATTAATTATTTCGATTAATACAGAAAGTCGCGCGCATTAATTCATTTCGGAAACGATTACGCGCGATACGCGGAAAACGAATAACGAATAACGTTCGCAGCACGAAATAACTGAATATTTAAACGCGCGCACGAGAAAATACGCTTCTGCTGTGTGGAATGAAAGAACTCGCGATTCAAATTTCCCGCGGAAACTCTCGCAAATTATATCTGCGAAAAATGTTCGAGGACTCTTCCCTGACCCGGTACCCGATGGACCATCGACCCAAATATTCCCCTCTCGATTGTCCTCCGCTAACCAACCCGACTATTCATCACGTCTGCCCCCTACGCCCCTTAAAACAAGAGGTCACTCGAAAATATTTCCACGTTCAGCCGGAACTGCGAAGAACAAATCTGCAAATTTGTCGAGTATACGTTTCAAACGCGATCGTTCCCGGGTCAGAAGAAAATATCGCTGCTGCGCCAATATTTCCAGGACCAAGTTGAATATTCCCACCGCAAAGGAAACTCGCGCCATCGCTCATCCGCGTTACCATAGAACGCGAAGCCCTTATCTACGAATATCCCTCTCTTTCTGTACGCGCGTTGTCCCTTAACTCCTTCCATCGTTCGCCAGGGGTATCAATCACTGTACAACGGTGAACAAACCCCGTGGAACGAGACGGGGAACCGCCATGGCGGTCCCCCGTTAATATCGAACGACGTTCGCGCTCGAAATCACCGGGAGATTGGGAACACCTTTCCTCTTCGGGGGTTCCTCGCGTTTCAACGGTGAAAGCAATCCTTCGAGACGCTGCGACGCACCTTTGGGAACTGTTGGATTCAGCGAGTAATCTGGGAGCGAACAGTGTTTCGGGTAAAAGATGTCTCCGTTTGGAGAACAGACGGACGGAGAATTGAAGAGCGTGAATTTTCTTCGGTACAATTCGTCGCTACGGGGTACAGAGTTTTCATTGTTGGCTGGTTCTAACGAGCAGGAAATTACTTTCAGTGTGAAAAGAAGTTGAAAATGTGTAACAAGAGTTTTTGGGCTAGTCGTTCGTATCTTCGTTTCACGCGGAACTTTATGGGAAATTTTTTTTTTGGACGAAAGCGAGTCAACCGAGTGACGATTTTTTGCCTCACGATCGAAAGTCAAACGTAGTTTCGGTTAAGTAACGAATTTAACAACAGTTATAATCTGTTTTAAAAGACAAGCAGATTCGTTGATATTTTTTTTATTGCTTCTGCAGCGCCGAGAGATGAAATACAAACGGAGAGAAATAGAGCAGAAGCACAGAAGAGTTAAATGGATTAAGCGGTTTCGAGTGGCTCACAATGGAAACTTTGAAATTTGATTTTTCAGAAAATGGGGCCAAACGGATTTTGCTTTGCATTTTTGACCCGCTTTTATTCGCCAGATCATCCTTTTTGTTGGTACCACGCGGTTTCACTCGTTTTGTAAACGAATCGATACAATTAAATAATTTGGTATCGCAATTTCTGCGACGATGTTTTAATTGAGATAAGAACATTATTTTAATATTCATATTTCCACGTTTCCTTTCATCGATTCGATAATTAAAAACAGAATTGGATACAATAAATTCATGATTACCTTTTGAGGGGATTTTATTAATTTACAAAATGTATGAATATTTATATTGTGCGACACACCGAATATGTGGAATTAAGTAAACGTTATACCGTAAAAACATTTTAAAATATCTAGCACCCGTGTTTTTCAATCGATTCCCTCAAACCTTCCATCCATCTCCATAGCTCAACCACTATCTCTGCTCCAAGATTGCCTCTCCTCAAACATTGTAGTTTTTTTCATTACTCATTAAAATAATAATCCCTTTTTTGGCTGTGTCAGTGTTCTACTCTTTCTATCTAGGTACTTTATGTATATACAAGTGACGCAATATACATAGATTGCGCTACAGTTTCGTAAAACAATACTGTTCGTTTTATTCTGCCTTTTAGGATTTCCACGTTTCGCTTGTACGACTGTCCCAACGAATTCTCTCTAAAAAGAAGAAAAAAAACAAAACTACTCCTTCAGCCTCCATTCTTCCACTTCAACTCGATGGTCCCCTCCCCGTCGCCCATTTGCTGGCTTCTTCAAAACGGTAAATAAACGTGGACACGGAACCCGAATCTGTCCGGCTTTCCCGCGGCGGAAGCGTGCGCGCGTCGACGGAAACGGCACCCGTGGAGCCTCGAAACGTTTCGACGCGCAAGAGAATAGACCGGGGCCCCGCGAGAGCTGGGCAAAGGGGTGGGCGCGAACAGAGGAACGGTTGGAACGGGTCCGTGGGCTCCGTTTAAGGGCAAATTGCTCGAAGAAACACAACGGACTCTTTATAACGAGCCATTGTGAGCGGAGGGGTGAAACCGGGTAGAAGCGTGGCGGATAGTCGGGATGGGCATTGGTGCGTGTTGAAGCGGAGGGACGGGGCGAGTAGGGCGGAGTAGACAACAGCGAGGCAGTAGGAAGCGTTGGCGCGGTGGAAAAGGTGAAAAAAGGAGGCTGCGGTGGCCGGTGAAACGCGAAAGGAGGCAAAAGACAGGGGCAGCCGGAAACGGAGGAACGCAACGCGGTGAAAGAGAGGACGAGCCGTGGGGCAGGGGCCGAAGGGGTTGAAAAAGGGCGGCAGGAGAAGCGCAGACCAAGTCGGAGGGGTAGATTCCGCGTAGCCGAGGTACACACCGGGTATAGTAGGTAGTTGTTGGTGGGACAGAGTGATGCATGGCTATGGGGTCGGTCGCTTCACCGCGAAATGTCGGCGCCGAGCAGCCGCCCCGCGTTGCTTGCTCGCCTTTTACATACTCGACGTTGCTCCTCTGGCCCTCCTGCTCCTTCCACGGCCGCCTCTCATCCTCTTCCACGCAGCTCCTATCACTTTGTTTGCCTTTCGTACGCCGCGTTACCTTTCGCTCCATCCAACCCCCCGCGCGCCGCTGCATATCGATCGGACATGGAAACGCCGGATGCACGGTACACGAGGACTCGCGCTCCCTTCCCTCCGGTTTCGCCAGCCTTCCTTCGAACGCGACTTTCGGATTTTCCAAAATATTTCGCCACTTTTTTCCTCTCGACTAGGAATTTTACAGATGGAACGCTCGTTTCCTAGTTGAACGCGCGACCGCTTTGGATGATCCTCGGAGAAGGGGTGGACCAACGACACGGTTTGCGCGTCTTCGACGTTTCCTCCCTTCCGTAAAGTCGTTAGATCGTGTGTACCATGCGAGTCAACCTCCCGAGATTTTTCTTCGTTACGTCAGCGACTGACCCTCCGCGCGAAATTGAGTTTCCTTGGGGCGTACGCGGTGCCCGGAAGGGAGTGTCCCTCTCTCAATTGTCTTCCCGACGGCAAGTTTTTTCAACTATTTCGTTTGATACGGGGAACGGTGAACGCTTTGAACGTTACTCGAATCTCAAACTTTCCGTCGCCTAATTGATTCGAACGGAGAAATGTGATGAATTTGTGACGGATCAATTTTAACCCTTTGCTAAAGTCTCTCAGCAACGAAGAATTTCCATTTTAATAGAAAATTTCAGGGAAACGTGCATCTCTCAAAAATGCTGCGATGGAATCACTCCGTAATCACTAATCAATACTGATATCCCCTCAGAGGGGACATCCGAGTGCAAAGGGTTAAGCGACGCTATGATCACATAACGCATTTGTGAAATATTGCTAGAAAATAAAATTTCGTTCGAGAATTTCCACTTTCAAGCGAAATGACTTTCAAGTTCGCCAAGTGCGCGCGCTAATAGCAGTCGGCCATCGCGATCATATTATATATTCGGACACAATATCATCGCTCCGAATTTTCGCTCGCGGAATCGCCTTCATAATTTTCCAACATCGGTTACGGAGGAGCTTGGTAGCCGTAAATCTTTCAAAGTGAAAGGGTTAACCCGGGCAAAACGGTGGTATATGATAACCGGAAACGTATTCGCGGGCGAGGAGGACGAGGACGAAGATGAGGCGGCGTTTAACAGGGACCTCCATTACGTTCAGCGAACTTGCACGCTTGGCAAACAGGTTGCACTGGGATTTCCGTGTTTGCGCCGATGCAAATGCGCCTGCTCTCTTCCTTTCGTACTTCGAAACAACCTTCGAGGGTTGCCGCCGCCGTATCACTTTGTTTGTCTTAGCTCGAAGCTTTGATACACTTTCCAGCAGGTGAACCACCTACGTCTGTGTGGGTGCGCGCGCGCGGCCACTGCACAGAGCACTGTATCGAGAGTTTCTTATCTGGAACCGCACGGATAAGCGTCGTATTGTTCTCACACGTTATCGTCGACCATTAGGTGGCAGGTTATCGTCCGCGGCGCTCTAGAAAACGGGAGAAGGGAGATTTAAATTCTCTGAAACCGCGGACTCCGAAGGTGAAACTCTCTCTCTCTCTCTCTCTCTCGTACTCTTCCTCGCGAAAATCCTGGAAATTTTTTATCGGAATTTTCACCTCTTCTTTGTTTTACCCCGCGTTCCACGCTTTTTATCAGTCGGTTTTTCTCCTGTGAAAACGCACTAGATGTTTTACACCACTGAATTCAATACCGCGGTGCTGTTTTATCAAATATTTTCTCGCAACCTTTGGTCATCGCTTAAGTCGATTTATATTCTCACTTTTTAGACGCTCTAGCGACTTCTCGACGGATCGTTTCGAACGTATAGATATTTCGTAAAATCAACAAATCCTTGTGCTACGTAGAAGCAATTAACAATAACGTCGGTGCTATCGTAGAACTCGCGAACGGCACGGTACATTAGCAGTCAGTTATGGCACGTTAACCCTTATGGAAATGGACCTGGTAAGGTTCCAAAAAGTACATCCACGGTCGTGCCAGGACGAACGAGGAAGAACAGTTTTTCGGGACAAACAGAATCCAAATTAGCAAACGAAAGTTCCACATCCCCTACGTTTCCCCAGGACGTTAATTCCTTTTTGATATTATTCGCGTCGTTTGCTCCAGTAATTTTGTAGAGATAAAAGTGTACGTTGAATGCGGAATTAATGTAAGGAATTTCTTTTGTCGTAATTTTCGTGAAATTTCCCAGCACAATTTTCGAAGAACGAGTCTTTCTTCTACGAGATTGAGAAATATTGGCTGAAAATTTAAAGAACCAGAAAAATTATGATTACTATGTAAGAAGTGTCTTTGGACGATTTATTTCGCGGGCGATTTTATGTTTTGGGCTGCTTAGAAAGACCTAAATATTAATTTCCTGGTGAAAATGACGAAAGACGGAAAATTGCTGGGCGTAATGCGCCAATTCAATTAGTATAACCGGCAATTTCGATTGCGATCGATGCTCCTAATGGCCGGTCCTGCCACTAATTAATATTCGCTTTTAATTACGTCCGCGTTTCTGAAACGAGCGCTCACGCGTCGTCGAATACTTCCGGTACTCGTTGCGTTCCGCGAGAACCCGTGTGTGTCGTGCGTCTGCAAAATGTGCCAGCGATTCCGATATATTGAAGAAAATTATAGAGAATGAATGCGGAAGGGAAAAAGTAGCGATTTATAACAAGTCCATAGGTCTCCTCGAAGTTTGTAAAGTTTCAAAAGTGTGACTTTACGCTTGGACTCGGAGGTTCAAACATGGCTGCGCGTAGACATCCATGTTGCGTTCACTTGTGTACGTATCATTTTCAGAATCGACTTTCTCAAAATTGAAGTGACGAACGAAATTTCATCGTTGTCGATATTTGTCTCGTTTCATCCCTTTCGCTTCAGTCTATCTGTAGCTCAGACACCCTGTATATGTACGTATGCATATTTAACCCTTTGCGCTCGTATGTCGCCATATATTCGTCATCTTACATTTATTACGAGAAATTTAAAAGGTCTTTACAAATAGGCTGTTCTCTCAACGAACAACTGACTCAATTATTTTCAAAAAATTTACTCTCGCCCACATTCTACAATATTCCATAACATAATAGTTGAAACTTAAAATTATTGATTAATAAACAAGGATAGTTTCATTATCCTTCACATATTCCAGAGATCCTTGTTAAAATGTATTACCTTAGTTTCTGTTAAAATTTGTATACTTTCTTTATTTTTCCTGCTAAACCAACAAGTCGAGATGTAATATGTTCCCAGAAAAACGTTTCCATCTTGAGAGAGTACGAAAAATAATTTCGAGTTGCTTGGTAGCCTCAAATATAAATGCGAGCGCAAAGAGTTAAACACGAAGCGATTCGATATTCCAGGCTAATTTTCGATTGCCATCCAATTTTTCGATTGTTTACCCTCTGCCTCCCTTTTGTCTCGTTTTTCGCGGGCCCTTCGTCCCGCGGCGCATCGATCTTCCCGCGCGGGCGGAAAAAAAATTAGGGTAGGCGGTGGTATTTTAACTTCCGAACGATTCAATATTGGCCCAACGCGTACAACGCCCCCGGCTGTTTCTCTCGGCGGTCTTAACTTCGAGGTGGAACGCAAATAGAGTATGTAACTGAATTATAATTTCGCCGGTCGAGGGGGATACGAGAGACCTTGAATAACGTTGCCCGTTACGGGTTAGACTCGATTCAACTTTGTTTGAGTTCGTAAGTCCCTGGACGTGGTGGGATACGCACGGGTTTTCATTGAAAAATTAAAGCTGATATTCGAGATCCGAGTGTTACAGCTGTGTTGCACGGTGGAACCATCTGAACGACCATTTCCAACCCCTTGCGGTCGGCTCCTTTCCGAACGACAGCAAACTATTGCTAAAATAATAATCTTTGAGCAATATTAACGTCTCCCGGTAATAGAAAATTTTCGTCTCAAAGAGACGAGCATTTCTCAAAAAGCTGTGGTGGAATAAGATGCGAGCGCAAAGGGCGTAGCGTCTCAAAAATCGATAATCAACTCGCGATGCATCAGGGTATAAAATTTTAAGCGCTCCAGCGATGAACGCGAGCAGCAACGGTGTTTCTTTTATCAAAAAATTTGTAAGCTACCGCAAACAGAGGAGTTAAAATATTTGCGGGGCACCAACAAGTTAAAAGATTAGAAAAATGTGCAAGCCAGCAGGAGGGTTGAAAGATTAAAAAATTTGCAAGGTAGTAAACGAGAGGAGCGTACGGGGTCATATTCTCGCGCATTTACATTTTCACTGTGAAAAATGATGTAACAAAGAGCGATGATGTACCTAAAAAAAAAAAATGCCCTCGAAAGGAAGAGAGGACAACGCTCGATTCGCGGAGTAAACGTTCGAACGACCAAGATTCGACTGTGCGAGGCGCGCGAGGGTGGATCGACGAAAATGGGGATAGCGTTGGGCGAAGGAGAGCGAGAAAAGGGTTGACGGTGCGGGGCGATGGTTAAACGAGGGGTAGACGAGGCTTCGCGAGTCCGCTGGAAGGCCAATATAGGTGCTCGCACCGTGGAATTGTAGCTCGTTTCGGAGGTTCACGCCCGAAGAACGGGGTTAATGACAAGCCCGGCTCTCGAGAGCGTTTCGAAATCGATTCGTGTTCGATGAGAATGCGCTGATTCGAAACGGAAAACTTGCAACTAACGGCGGTAACGGGCAGGGGGGCGCGGAAGGGATATGCCCCTTTGAAACGAGGGTTCGGAAGCGGCGTTATTGCGCGACGCCTCGCCTCCTCGAGCGGAACGACGGAAAAATTATCGGATACCCCCGGAATATTTGTTCGATTTAGTGCGCTCGTCCAATTTGCGGTTATTTGGCTCGCCTGTTTCTTGGTCTTTCGGCTCTGTTTCATCGATTGCCTGGAAAGGGGTAAACGACGGATAAAGGGCTCGAGCGCCGCGGTATTTTCGGGCTGTTTAAACGGAGATGTATATCTTCTCGATTATCGAGGAGAGGCGCGCGCGCTTTCTTCGTCCCTGAATTCCACCGGAGGATATATTTTTAATATCTTTTAGCCGGACGCGTCCTTTTTAGCCTGCCCGAATTACTCCGAGCCTCCTCGAAATAGACACCCTCGTACTCGATTGCACCCTTGTCGTGGAACGCGTCGACCGTGAAATTAATACGCGTTTTTACGCGTTTCGATCGAGCGGACGGAGGAACGCCGCGCGGCCAATTCGTAATTAACGAAACGAGACGCTCGATTTCGAGTCGTTTCGAAGCCGTCCGTTCGCGCGAGATCGTAGACGGGGGCGAGATTTTTCTCTGAATCGCGATCATTTTTAAATCGGAGTACAATTGTGGCGCCAATCGGCGAATTCAACTCGCGACAGAAAAAAAAAAAAAAAAATAAAAAACACGGTGTACGACGAGATATTTAATCGAGACTATTTTCACTGATGCGAATATTATGCCTGGGACACGGTACGCTGTATTTGCAGAATTTTTATCGCCACTGCACTATATTACACGTTCTCCAACGATTTAAATGGTTCTCTTTAATGGGCTACCTTTTTGTTTTCATACACGTTGCGTAATATAAATTTTTCTTTTACGAACGTTTATAAGAATACGTGTCTGAATTAGAATTTTAATGACTTTTATATTACCTCTTTGATCGCGAGCGTGTGCGAGTAACCGGAATATTCTAAAACACGAAAGGGAATTCTTAACGCGTATTATTTTCCAGATTTTTACAGCCACTCAAGTTTCACTTTTACTCCGTTAAAAACGCGGTGAGTGTCCAGCTAATTTCTGAAAGTTTTTAGGTAGAAGATATCAGCGAATAATACACGGCGTGTCTCGAACGAACGTTCACCTTCGCACAAAACCTTATTCTTCTACAAAATACCTAATACTCGAAGAATTTCAATATTCTCTGCAACTTAAGCGTTTCGCAAAAATATTTCCTTTCATCCTTGGAATTCGAAGGATTTCCCTGAATTTTTCAGATATCTAAATCCGGTAACTGGCTCGAGTGATAGAATATCGAACTCGAGTTTCGCGCTTGAATATTTCTTACCGAGTTTCATCATTTTTAATGAAATTATATATTCTCATTCCGTGCACAAAAATATGTTTCGCATATTTCTCTAACGATTAGCGTTAAACGGCATACGAACAATAATTTAGATCGATGATCTAGTTCTCATTTATCGAAGGACAAGGATGTGGAATTCTAGAAATTAATTAAGAAATTCATTCTACGCATATTCTTACATTTTATGACTCAGTACGAATGACTGTGTCTCAATTTTCTGTTTCTACTGACTACGTCTGATCATCTACTTCTACTGACCGCTACTGAGTCTCCGTATCTACCGTCTGTCTCAGATTTTCTGTATCTACTGACTTTCTACAAGAAATTAACTATAATAATTGATGCGAAGATACTTCAGATGACCTGATCGCCTCTGAGGGGACGTTAAACTTATCCCACCGCAGTTCTTCGAGAAATGCACCTTTCTATCGAAATGGAAACCTTCTGTTACTAAAAGACGTTGACAATACAAAACTATCGCTAAAATATTGCTCAAAGATTGCTATGTTGGCAATAGTTTCTATTATTAACGTTCGAGAAGGAGTCAAGTGCAAAGGTTTAAAAATGGTCCCCAAAATGTATCCAATCTCACTTTCGAACAAAATAGTTCGAAGAGACTGCGGACAAATGGGTGAATCCGACAAAATCGACGGAACGATCGCGGTCTCGATTTAATTCGCGATTTTATAACGTCCAGCGTCGCGTATCGCGGGGCAAATCTCGATAACCGCGGCAATAATAACAGGCGTATTATCAGTCGATCAGTTCTGGCGTTTTCGCGCTATAATTGTACCATTCCGCGCGGCCGAGAGGGCGTAAACACACCATCAAGGGTGAAGCGCAAATGAAGCTTACCGGGCAGGTTCGATTGTTCCCGCGTCGTAAATCGAAAACGGTGATTAAACTCGATATTTGTCGACGCCATTCAGGCGGCGCGGGTCGGACAACAACCGGTTAAAAGTACGCCATCGCGGACGCCGCTGGCTGGCCCCAGCGTTCGACTTTATAAACGTGTCTCGGGTAAATGAAAGTGACATTGAAAGTTTTCGAAGCGATGGCTGCTTCCGGGAATTCGAAATCGCCTAACTCGGATCGCGCAACTTTTCCGAGCGAATCTTCCCGACGATTTCATAATTCGATGTATGAGATATATATTTCTGATGCGGTGAACGTTTCATTGGTTCATTTGTACAGCGACGCGTGGTGTCTGATCAATTCTCGAGGATCGTTTCTTTCGAGAACTTTTGCGCTTTCTTGTTCACTTATTTTCGTACGAGAAATCATCGCCTTGCTTCGTCGTGCAACAATCGTGCAACAATATAATATTTTGTACGATACGACGCAGAATACCGTGGCTCTGATAAACGATTCGAGATGCGAAGAAAATTCTGCACGCGTTTATCTGCAACGAAGACTCTTGTTATGCACTGCGTCCACGTGTGATGCGCAACGTTTCGTCGTGAATAAACTACAACGATATAAACGCGCATGAATATTCGTGAATGGATATAGTACGGTGTTACCAAGTCGGCGGAGTTGACCTTTAGAATTTTTAATTACTCGGCTTTATTGAAAATGCTGCGCGATTTCGACGCTCCGAATGGACGTTCCGTTGTTATTCGTAAACAGTGGAACGAAATTAGTTTGCGCTATCTTCCCGGTTACCGTTCGAGCATAAAACTCGCTGTAACTCCGAAACAAACTGGAACTTTGATAGCGTATACATATTTTCACGATCCTTCCACGCCGTTTTCAACCGGTGGATCCGTCCATGAGTTACGAGCCATCGCGTCACGGCAATAAACCATCCTAACGCATTACTACCTCCACCGAAAAATCACTGACGATATTCCACTTGCAGCACCCGGACGACGAACCGGAAGCGTTTATATAATTCGACGACTTCGGAGGAATTCTATCGCAACTGATCGATTCGCGACGAATCTTCACTAATTAACACGTTGACTGGTCATTTTTAGGATTCTGATCTAAAAAGTCAATCCAACTTAGTCACATTGGAGCTGAGAAGATGGAGAAAATTGAAAAACTAGCAAACACGTCAGCGTTTATCCATCGCAGAATCTCAGAATTTTGTAAAATCATAAACGCGGTTATTTTCACTTTGATTTTCACTCTCACTGGATTAGCTGACATTTGTAATGAAGGCAACTACGTTTTATAAAGGAAAAAATATTGAATAGTATTAAAATATTAATAATAAATATCGTAGCTGGGTTATGCTTGTGGATTTTGAATAAATGTAGTATGATCACATACTACACATGAAATTTTTCGTTCATGTAAGCCAGCATTGATCTTTTGTTCCCTTCCCAGAAGCTATCCATTCATATTTACGCCGATATACTACGAATTTAATTGTAGCTGCACGAGTATGGCAAGTAAACAAACTACGAGATAGACTCGCGGTCTGGCGTGCTAGCCAAGGACGCAAACTACGAGTTATCTCTCGTAGCTGGCGGTCAACGTGTTAAATACATTGCAAATACCAAGAAAAAAGGATTCAGCGAAATATGCGTACGTGCGCACACATATTCTATCACGTAGTCTATCAGTCGTAACACGACTCGTACAAAAATCGAACACTCTCTAATTGTTCTTTACAAAACCTTATCACATTTCTTAAAATATAGGCATACATATACACCTTATACCACACCAACGCGCTCAGTAGCGGATTTCTAGAATAGGCTAGCTGGACTATAGCCTGCGGCGGGAAAATTTCTTTCGCGGCCACTAAAAACGGAGCATCAACGTCGCCCACTTCCTTATCTCTCTTCTAACAAACCCATAGACGGAAATTTAGTTCAGCCTGAAGCGGCGCACTCGCAAATGCGCCTTCGAACGCGTTAAAAAAAAAAAAAATCGCAGCGAACGAACGTCAACTGATTCTTACCGGACGTGGCGTCGTGGCAGCGGCGGCGGCACGGGGCTGTGGAAGTTCTCCATCATCGAGTACGAGTCCCGCTTCGCCGCGGACTTGAGATGGTCCTCGAGGTGGTCGAGTCGCAGCAGCTCCGGGTCCCGCGGCGAGTGCAGCTCACAATGGGCGACGTGAAGCAACGGCCTCAGCGACGAACCGCCTTCGCATCGTTGCTGCCGCGAAGGCGGCCTCGCCACCTGCCTCTCTACACCATCCGTCGCGTGTTGCTCGTCGCCCCAGACCTCGAACTCCCCCGCCGCGGAGTAGTCGCCGAATCCACCGTTACCCTTCACCGTTGCACCCTTGTTGCGACGATCGTCGACGAGTACGGGCCACGGGCCGGCCCGTTGCTCCTCCTTGGCCTCTGCTCCCTGCCTCTCCTCCTGTTTCCGTTTGTACTTGACCAGGTACTGCCGCTTCTTGCTGGGCAGCGACAACGACAGGCTGCCTCGGTGACCGGAGCAGCGACGGCCCGTCAGATTTCCGGCGGACGCGCCGCGGTCCGCATACAGGTCCTTCCACGAGCGAGGCAGAGCGCGTCTTTTGCCCTTCAGGACGTCAGCATGTCACGTCGCGCTCGAACGGGGACGGACGGGGCGCTCTCCTCGGTTGGCGTGGGCCTCGTATCGGGGCTGTTGCTTCTGATGGCCGTGCCGTTAGAACGGGAGCATTCCACGTCTCGGTTCTCGTTCTCGCGACTGGCCGCCGGCTATGGACCGGGCTAACGTGTACGCAAACTTTGTTATCGATCTGTCAACGCCACCGAGAAAGTTCAACTCCCGCGCGAGCTTGCCTAGAGAGTGCGAGAGAGAGAGAGAGAGAGAGAGAGGTTAAGTGGATGGTCCCAGTCGCTGGTCCGGCGTCGATTGATAAACGGTTTCGTTTCTACGGCGCACGGAGTCAGGCAGCAACGTGGACGATTTTATTAAAAGCTCGTCGGCGAACGGTTCGAGTGTTTTTCTCTTTTTTTTTCAATATCCTGCGGATGATCCTTTCGGGCGGAGAGACTTGATACAGACGTGCGAGAAATTTGATTAATCCTCTTTCACTGCACTGCGCGCGGCGAACACTGAACGATGCTCCTCGACACTGGACACTTTTTCCGCACCAACTCCAAATATCGTCGATTCTACGGTATTACCGGTCTCCGCGGGATAAGGAGTACAGCCGACAACGTTCCCTTAGCGGCACATCACTAGACAAAGAGGCAATCCCGTTTCTAAAGAGCGAGCGAGCAACGAGCGTACGTCACCGGATACTCTCGACACGGACGAACTAATTGGGTCAGGGGGTTGAGAACCGCACGCAAATCCGTGCCGGTGGAGCGTGAACAGCGTGTGTGCCCCGAAGGTCCCAGGGGTGCAGGTGAGGAGACCGTGTCGCTGCGGGGTACTCGACGATTTCTTTCGCCAGAAGATTCCGACCGCTCTCACGACCAACCCGACTCGCGGTCGTGAATCGTCTGAAAAACTCGGTCGCGCTTCTAACGGATGCGACGATGCTCCGATAACGATCGAGCCGAAGCGTGGTGTAGTAATCCACCGCGAAATGTATCCCGTTCGCGTCCGAGGGATGCTCGCGACTCCGTTCGCCGCGATGCCCACCGTAGCCACGGACGAGGGGCCGTGCGTACCACCGTGATTATCGTTTTCCCCTCTCTGTCGCGCACCGCCGCCAGTGACAAACGATATCTCGTCGCTTGGAAGGCCACGCTCGAGGGCAACGTACTCACCCGCGCTAGCTGCGGATCAAAGACTGACGGGGTACGGCGCCGCAACGCCCGGCACGGAGTGACACTAGTATCCCCCACCACGGCGCTCGGCCGCGCGCATGCGCCGCGCGCGTCCCCACTCACCCCGCTCGAGCCAGTCGACGGTGAACCCCCCGACCGAGAACGCCGCCAAGCGGGTGGTGCGCTCACTATCGGTTTTCGCGGCGCCGCGGCCGTCGTCTCGCCGCGGCCGCCCGTGTCTACGCTTGTTTTGCGACGCGGATCCAACGGGGGTGTCGATATCGCCCGCAACTTCGCCGCTGTTGCGAACTTTCGAGAGGAGTTACTCGCGGGACGACGGCTGGAAAGTTTCCGGTTATATTTTTTTGTTTTTCTTTTTTCGTTTCCTCTCTCTCTCTCTCTCTTCTTCTATCTGTCGTTTTCGTTTTCGTTTTTGTTTTTCGAGCGGCGGTTGATTGGATATTTTTGATGGAGGCAGCGGGGCGGGTGATTCGGCGGGATCGAGGACGTGCGCGGGTAGTTACGCGCGGTTTGGTCAATCAACAAGTTTTTGGTAATGGTGACGGGACGATGGACGGCGATGGTGCTGCGTGCGGTGATTTTTATCGTGAATTGTGATGGCTGTAAAGATCGCGGGGTTCTTGAACGCGCGACGGGCGGGGTGGGTTTGATTTGCTGCGGACGGGGTGAAGTTTGCGATGCGAAACAGTTGGATGGTGTACCTTGGTTTTTAGAGATTGAACTGTTTCCGCGATATTGATTGCCAAGTGCGAATTCGTTACATTTCGTTGTACCCGAATAAAGAAGATTTATGTAAAGTGTTATTCTTCTAATGTACACTCAATCGTACGTTTTCGTGTTTTAAACACTTCGCGTGCCTTAATAAAAAGGTATTCGGAAATTGTACCATAATAGGAACGAATTTTGCGCCGTGAAACGCGAAGAAGGAGCTGCTTTTTCCATTACTGTAAATTTACTTATTCCTTTGTTCCTTATATACGCGTTGCTGTTCTGTGAACCGTTTTTCTTTCTTATTAGCTTCATTTTCAGCGCGGTACACAAAAGATTATTTGCAACTACCTTAGATGTCGCAATCTCCCTTTGATCCTCACTCGTAAATGAAAGGAATTTCCATCCATAATTCATAAGACTCGGGTATATTGCACTTTCTTTCTACGAATATGGACGTATTTCCGTATCTGTTACCCTCGCCGCGCCATACTTAGAAAATTATTATATCTTTATGAACGGTTCGCAAAGACGCGCTAAAAATATCCACGTAAGGGACGAACGAGGACATTGTCGAAAAAGTGACTCGAAATTGGATCTATTGTTACGCGAACGATCAGCTCAAAGTAATTCTGAAAGATAATAGTGTCTTAAATTAATTGCTTCCTCGATGTCGTTTGCTATCCAAAACCATCGTAGATAATACCTTCGCAAATAGTATCGGGAAAGTTAAAAACGGTCGAAAAAGGCCATCGTCATGAACGAGACGTCGTTTCCTTTAACGCGGATAAAGGAAATTTGCTGAAAACCAGCCAAGCCAATTTCAACCGACCGCGCCGTATATATCCACCGCGGTGTAACTCCGTCGAAGTGCCTCAATCATTTACGCGTCCTCTGCGGGGCGAAATAACGATACTCGCTTTAGTAGCCGCCATGATAGAGCAGTGCCGCGAATTAACTCTTTTAACGCTCACACTATTTCAACTCGAATGCGACCGCTCGAATGATCGATCGCTTTTCATTTAAAGAAACAGTTCCCGAAAATAAAAAAATGTTACCGTTTACGACGCTACAACTCAAGTTTTTGTTATAAACCGACGCGTGATCGAATCAAAATTGATTTCCTTTTCTCCCTTTCGGCGTCAAATATCGTCGAGTCGTTGTAATATATTGTGCCGCGTGGGTAACCGATAACCCGCGATAACAGCCACAAATTAGATTTCTATTGGGAAATAAAGACACCCACTGGTGAAGGAAATGCGGATGAAAAAAGGCCAAAGGGTGGAAATCGTCGCTTTATCGCTAGCTTTTTTCTAATTAAATATTGACATACGAATTTTGTTAGCTTCCTCTAGCATTTCATGAAAGCTTTGAATTTTCTCGTGGTGTGAAGCGTTTTGTACGTATACAGTCGTTTCACGCGAACGAAATTATTGTCCACTACGAATATAGTTAGCGTTTTCGAATTCGCGAGTACCGAATGCACGGACAAATACAACGCCAGCGAGTATTTGGGTGTTTCAACACGCGTGCGTTATTTTAGCGTGAAAATTGGCGATTTCGTGTCGCTGGGTTCTGAATTTTCAGCTATTTGACGCTTCGTTTTGCCAGAAAATCAAGGGACAGAGTAGCTTTCTGGGGATTAACCCTTTGTACTGGGCGCCTTTTCTGGCGATAGTTGCTGTTGCTAACGTCTACCAGCGATAGAAAATTTCCGTTTCAATAGAAAACTTGAGGAAAACGTGTATTTCACAAAAAGCTGCAGTCGAATAAGTTTAACTTCCGTAATCCCCCTCAGAGGGGACATCCGAGTGCAAAGGGTTAATAAAAGAATGCGAGGATGGAGGAGGCAAGATTTGGCGAAGCTGTGCAAAAGATTCTGAGAATAGTTCGAAGACAAGAATAGACATCCTTTATATAGATGCGATATGCTGCATATTTGAGGAGATAGAAACGACGATAACTTATTTACGCGATTTTAAATAATTATGAAAAAGAATCTGTAACGCTCGCTATCATTTCGAATCGTGTAGCATTAATTATTCGTTTAAACAGATTGGAAACGAAAGTACTAATGGTGTTCTGAATTATTTGCCAGTCTGGCTTAAGATCCTCGAGGTAACTTTGACGAGTTACCATTTCGAATGATTAATGCATTAAAACATTTTAGCTCATTCTTTAAATAAGTTTCATTTATGCGTCGAACAGAATTTATCGGCGACAAGCCTTTATTAGAATTCAGGATCGAACAAGTTAGAACACATCGCTGGAAATCCCCGGGCATAGACTTCGCGAACCGCGTAGACTTTCAACTATTCGAAACGTGGCAAGTGAAAGCGGGTCTGCATTGTAAGCAGGCAGACGACATGTAAACAGCGCCATCAGCGATCGTCTCGGGCAACAGAATGTATAGATGAGGATGCTCGTCATATTTCTGTAAGAAATTCACCGTCGCAGATATCCACACTTGCGTAACATCCTCCTAGAATGTGGCTACATCGTGGAACGTTAGCCGCGAGGAAACTCGAATTCGAGAAATACATCGATACGCCTGTGAACTTTTTAATTTGTGATGGAAACATCGAAAGATACGAGGGATCGTAACGCGAGCATTAGGGGCTAAAAACACGTCTTAACGACTGGTAGAATGTCGGAGAACGTACGGAAAAGTCGCTTAGCTTTCATCGCGACCAGATTCGGGGAGGGAAACAGATAAACGTTCGAGGTGTCATAAATTAGCCCTTTCTCCGTATCTCGGATCAGGGGGCTGACTGTTTCGGGGATTCTCAGTTCTTTATAGAGTCGTCGACTCGAATGAACGTCAAAACAACATGTTAATTGCGGTCCTGAAGTCAAAATGCGTTAAAGGAAATGATTCAAAGACGCGCCTAGTGCATGAGCCGCGAGTAAACGCGTTAAGGTATTGGATAATCTGTAATCTGGTGTTTTATCGCACGGGGATAGAGGAAAAGGAGAAAAGTGTACCGTCGAACAAGAACAGATAGTGTAGGCGTAGCGTCCCAAAAGAAAGTCGAGGAGTGCACGCCGTGGGAAGAAAAACCCATTAGCCTATTGGGTTATCGGTCCAACCACCCAAGCGTTAGGGCAGAGGTGCCGTTTCTCTTTTTTTTTTCGATACCTTAATGATGACATAATAACGTTTGACAAAAACGATACACCATCGTTTGGTTATCGTTATTTCTTTGCAACAACGTTGGGCTTCGAACGTTTAATTATTGCACGGTAAAACGGAGTCGCGTTGTTCGAGAGCGAGGGAGTAACGCGAACAACGATACACGGTAATAACGGTTACGAAGGTAAACGTTAACGCGATACCTGAAGCATATTAATTGCGAGCGTAGTTTGTAATTAATAATATCGCGTTACAATTATCGATGGGTAAACGGTCGAAGGTCGAGCCGATATCGTTCAACTATCGCGCACCCTGTCACCGGTGGAAACAAAAGACGGAGCATCCTGCATCGATTGACTTTCGTCGCAATAATGCGCTTCGAATCGTAAAAATAATTGCTTTCCCCGCGATAAACGCTCCGCGCAATTGCGTCGTTCCATTGTAATCGGACTTGGGTGACAAATGTAGCGCGTACACGGTCAGACTGATCCGGAACAGTGTGCGCGCGTACGTAGAAGATTTATTGCGCTTTTAAAAAATACAAAAGCCATTGGGAACAACGTTGGAGAGACGTCGGCGGTTATGGCGTTCTCCGTTCAAGAAGAGGTACAACCGGTTAATTCTCGTTACCGCTTTCTTCGATCCAACGAGCAGGAACCACGAATAAATGCGCGCCATTCGCGCCACTCTAGCTTGCCGCTAATTAAACCTGTCCCACGCGCAGACTCGTAAAACCAGCGTTTCGATGGTCCGCCAGTTCCGTCAAAGAGCGCAGCTAGCATCGTAGTCGGTTCGTCGTCGTCGATTTAATCCCATCGAAAGCGCGGCCCTGCTCGAACGAGACCGCGAATTCCGCCGTGGCGAACTCGAATTTGTAATTAAATACTGGATCGTAATTTTCCGCGTGTTCGTCAACGAAACGCAGCCAGCCAGCGAACGATCCCACGAGTCGATCGCGCCACCACGCTTCCACCAGCAGCTACGCGCGTGCAGCTAGACATCTTTGCAGACGCGACGAGGGGTTATAGAGATACTATTGACTCTCGAAGCTATTCCGACGAGAGCACGACTCGTGAGAGCCTGCTCTCGCTCGCTGGGAAGTTTAATTATCCCCTTCGGTACATCCTGCTGGTCGTTGATACTGACGGAACAATCGTGGACGCGCTCGCGCGCGGCTCTCGCCCGCTCGCACACGCGTGTAGCCGTCCTACGGGCGGCGAATGGAGACGCGTCGATGGGCGAGAGAGTTGCGAAGAAGGGTCGGGGGTTGGGATGGATGGAGAAGTTGTTTTAGCCGAAATCTGCCACGGCAGCCTACAACGTTTACCCTTTTAGCGGTGGCGACCCCCGCCGCCACTCTCGGCCTGCACGCCATTCTTCGCACACTGCCTCCGCAACTACTCGGTTACGGCGTTCTGCCGTGTATATGGGGTGTTTCTTAACGCTCCATCGAACACCACGCCCCGGAAGCACTTTTTTTGTCGCGAAGATTTATATAGCAACGTCGATTACCGAATTTTCTTGCATCGTTCGCTTGGTTATGATTGGAGCGGGATCGCGTTGCTTACGCGAACGCATATCTTTGTGGAATATCAACATCAAGAATGTGAATTTCAAAATCGATATGAATTTGCATCTCGTCTTCAACACGCTATCTACGATACCATCCATTCATCGAAGAAAGGGTATCGCGTATCAGTTAGCTTAGCTGTCCTATAATTCCATTAACTTGCGCAACGCACTAATGTGTTTGAACGTCTGTAAAATCCGTCCCGTCGAGTGAACACCCTGTATACGCATGCAAGTACGCAAAGTACGCTATGACCCGAAACGGGCGGCGCAGGGGGCGCAGGTGGGGCGGAAGGAAAATTCGCGACAGGGCCTTTGATGTCGCTTAAACAGAAAACGTCGGCCCCTGCTGTTCCACGGCTTAGATTCTTCCTTCCTTTCTTCCTTCCTTCCTTCCTTCCTTCCTTCCTTCCGTCCTTCCTTCCTTCCTTCCTTTCTTCCTCCTTTCTTTCAGCCAGCTAGCTTCTTACGCTCGTCTGTGCTCACGGCACGTCGGACGTCTTTGAATCTCCACCCCCGCCACCCTCTAACCCTCTCTCCCCCTTATCTCCGCGCATCTCCTTAGTCCTTTAGTCCTGGCCGCTTTGAGAGGCCGCCACGACTACCGGCAGTCCCGCGACGATGAAGATATCGCCTCTCTCCTGCCATAAGCACTCATTTCTTCTCCTTATCTGCTCGATAGGCACTTCTCTGCCTTTGGGACGTCCGGTTGGGCCAGCGAACCTTCCTGGCCTTTCTTGTTTCGCTACGCGTGGAATTTGCATCGTCCCTCTGGCGCGTATTACACGGTACGCGTAGGTCTATCGAATAAAAGTGACGCTGACAATGCGCGCGCTCGAGAAGATAGGAGGAAAGAATGGCGGCTGCGACGCACCGATTTTCCGCTACTCAGCGTTCCCACATGGTGTTTTCAGTTGCACGTTTCTATTTCCCTCCGCTAATTAGACTGACGAACAGTGAGGTTTTATTTTTTAACCAGTTGAGAGATTTGAATGCGGTACACGTTTGCACGCGAAGACTAATTTTTCTGCGAGATTTCACGTTCGTTTGGCCAAGGTTGCGCCAAGTCGTGCGCCATTTTGCGACCACGTGAGCGCGTGCTGAACGGCAGAAGTCCCGCAGACAAGTTTTATCGAGTACGTACCACTTACGAACGACTGACAGATCGAGAAACGATAGCACGCTCGAAGGCGATAAGCGGCGGGACGCTTTGACGGCGCGTTTCTTGCGTTTCAAGCGGCCTACCCTTTCGCTGCGGGCATTGTGCGAAATTTCTGCTTGTTTTACGAGAAACCAGCCGACTGCCCGTGGCGTTTGTGATTTTAACCCACGCCCCATACTCCGCTTCCTCCGTTGAACGCCCGCTAACTCGCCCTTTGTCAGGGAACGTTTGCACAGCGAAATTCGTGCGCGTGTTCTCGCAGGCGGGGCCCGCGTTTCCGCGCGCTTCGTTTTAGATTTTCTAACTTCGTCGTCGAACACGAGCACGCCCGCTGGGTAGTTACAAAATGAAGAATTCGACGATCCCAGACGCGGGGCGCACGAGCTACATGAAATTCACACGACTGCCCATTGTGGTCGAATTAATTTTTAGCGTTCCGAGAATTTGACGTTTCCCAAATCGGATGCTCCGCTCGCATACGATAGAAAGGCAAGCGAAAGATTAGGTAGCGATAGGAATTTGGTAAATCAACTCTCGAATGCGCACGCAACGTTGTTCCTCCGATACCACCCAGTTGGATGAATCGTAACCGTTCGATTACTCTATGATGAATTACAATTCGTAAGACTGATATCTGTTATCGGTTTACATGCTCGCCAAACATCGATGGCCGCCACTGCAACGTTGGAGTACGATCGTGTTGCTTTGTTTCACGTTGCACCGGGTATTAACAACTTCTATGGGTTTCATAGTTTCACGGGTGAAATTTAGAGGAAGAAATATCGGTAACAGTTAAATTTTACTTAGAAGGTCCACGAGGAACTGAATTATTTTACTTCAAGGTGGATTTTTGCTAAAATAATTTAAAACTATGCGTGCAATTTTTAATAGCTACACTTTGCTCGTTTCCTGTCCTTTTCAGCAGTCCCTTGCTGCTTATCATTTTTCCCCTACATTTTCGCGAGGCTCGCATCCGTTCCGTAACGTCGGAGATGCTTTTTAATCCTTAATATGCGAACACGATGGAATGAAAAGGCAGAAGAAGGCATCTGCATCCTTTATGGCGCTTCCTGTAAGTATTACAACACGAAAATGGTGGAATTAAACGGGAAGACAGCGCCGTTAACGAGAAAGAAAAGGTTAACCTGTTTCTACGTTTAAAGCGAGCACTTTTAGAATATGCAAAGTGCGAATCGTTCCGCTAACTAATTTAATTACTTATTTTCAGAGCAATAATAGTAACGGTATATATAAATCGCATTCGTCGAGTCAGAGATTGAATAAAATTCTTTATTAAACGTTACGTTTGTTACGAAAATTGCATTACGATAATTCATCGTATTCTCGAGCGTACGAAATTATTCAAGGTGGAAAGCTTTAGAGAATGTGCGTTCTGATATTTTCTAGCGTAACGCGGGTATAAATTATCCAGCGAGGCTTCTCGCTTGAAAACGACTACCTGATCGTTTCTAAAAGTATCGATTTTTCATTTAACCCGTACCACGGCCATAAACCGCGTATCTTTTGAACCGCGCGCGACGGTCACGCGACGAACAATCGAGATCCACGAGGGCGGCCGTTTCCCGTGCCTTTTGAATTTCCCTGGGCCCTCTTAATTCAATTTGAAACTAATTTCCTTAAACCGTTCTATATGCATGGATATTGTCCGGCGGCCAATCTTACTAAGTTTTTTAATTCAATTTCAAACTAATTTCCTTAAAGGTTTCGACCTCCTCTTCGGAGATCCGGGGCCCGCCCCGGGGGCGGCCAGTTATTATACACGCGAGCCTGCCAGCTGAACGACGCTTAGTGGCGTCATTAGCGTTGCATAAAAGGAAACCGGACAAGTGGTAAGCGAGGTTATTTTTATCGTCACTTACAGCCCTCTGTCGGGCATTGCTGGCTCGCCGCAACCCTTCTTCGCGCGAGAAGAAATCGGCGATTCGCGGCTTTTCTAACCCTTTGCAGTCTCTAAACGTGCTATTGCTAAAACAGCAACACTGCTTACTTTCAGTGCTATGAAATAAAATAGATTCAACGTAGAAATAGCGTCTCTCGATGCTTAACCCCTTGCACTCGGATGCGCCCTCTGAGGAGACATTAGAACTGATTAGCGATTGAACGTATTCCACCACAGCTTTTTGAGAAATGCATATTACCCTCGAGTTTTCTGTTGAAATGGAAATTTTCTATTTCTGAGAGACGTTAGCAATAGAAACTGTCGCTAAATAGCAATATTTTAGCAATATTTCTAGCTTCTATTACCAACCCTCCAGGAAGCAGCAGAGCGCAAAGGGTTAAATATCCCAAGAATCATAAGCGACGCGATAATAGCGTATCTCGTGGAACTCTATGGAACAAGTGAGACGCGTTGTGAACGTCGCTCGACGCTGGGGGTTAAAAAATGGATTAATTTCGCTTGTTCTAATAGCATGCGAGCTCGTATCGGGGATACGTTCGTACGCGAGACTCTTTTTTGTGTTTACTTTTCGAAACCATCCCGTACGATCCACCTGGCAGGGGACACTGTACATATATATTTTCGTGTTTGTCGCGTGTTCGAGCAAACAGCCAGTGTCAAGTGTTTTCTGTCCCCCGTATCGGACGCTCGTACGCCGGTTGAGTATCGCGGGCAAAAAAACACCGCGTCTACGTGAAAACGATACACGCTTGTTTCGAGTGCGCGGCCGACGGCCTGTATGGGTCGCGTCAGCACTTCAGAAATGCAAACGTCATTGTCACGAGAGATTTAATACGTCCCAGCCGAGGGAAACTGAGTTTCGTGTCGCGCGACGAACGAAAGGAGCGTCGGGACGTCTAGTCGCGAAGGGTGTTCAAGGCGAGGTGCTCTTGGCTCTCGATTTAAGCTATAGATAACCCTCGAATAGCACGAAGTCGCGAATAGCACGGTTGATTTGCTTTCACGTGTGTGATAATAGCGGTTCCCGCGTAATGTGCGATGAGTTTTAATCAAATT
This sequence comes from Xylocopa violacea, assembly GCA_963969225.1. NCBI lineage: Eukaryota > Metazoa > Arthropoda > Insecta > Hymenoptera > Apidae > Xylocopa > Xylocopa violacea. Next base: position 35,739,710 of record CAXAJV010000005.1, on the reverse strand, counting down.
TTATGTTTGCGGTTGAATTTTAAGTTTTCTTGTTACACTACTCTTCGAGAGTCTGTTAGTGTTTCATAGTCTTTCATAGTCATTCATTATTATTGCAAAATGCAAAGCTACGATTAAATCCTAAGCTGTTTCAGGAAGAATCTCTGTCCCTGTATCGCACGTTCAGGCCCTCCTTCCACGATTGAGTACCGAGAAGGGCCTAGTTCATGTCATCCCCTTAGCGTCTATCGTTCTCCCTCTTCCGCTCGGTTTCAAGGTGACGAAAACCAGGCGGCACCCCCGAGCGCTTCGACGCTTCTCGCTTTTACTCAAATCCCAATGCATGCAAATTACAATCTATTACGAGATCCAAGTAGCCTCCTCGAGCATCGATCTGCTCGATGAACTTACAACTCTTCCCCGTTTCTTCGTGCTTATCTCCTCCGATGATTAATCGTTCGGACAGGTTCGCAAGAAGCCCAAACTCGAGCGCTCGTGGAGCACGTAGGGCGTCCCATCTTAACAAAAAGCGAGAACCACAGCAGTGATTTCGCTCGTGCGGGACACGCGTTGCGTGCCCCAACGATAACGTTTTTTACGACTTTGTCTTTGGAACGCAGCGCTCGTACGGGGTGAGAAAGCGTCGAGCAGAATGGACGAGCCTGCGAACGCACGGCCACGGTCACCCCTTGGCCGTAATATCGCGCCACCGGGAATACGAGGGCGGAGGCCTGTCTGATTTCTCCGCCATGCCAGATAGCACGCCAGTCGATGCTGGGGATCTCGGAATTGTTCCAGCTAGCGATGGGCGTTCGATGCCCTCCGAGTTCTTGAACGATTCGATGCCGCAGCCATCGGAATGCCACTGAACGTTGCAAATTATGCAGAGACAGAGAGCTGGTGGGGGGTTGTAATTAGATAATTACTCGGATAAATTTGTAGCTGGATAGTTTATGCAATTTCTGGAATGATAAATTATAGTTCCTGGAGCAAACTTTGGGAATTCTCGAGATATCGCACCGACTGCGTTCATATTCGATCGATTCGAGTCAATTTAAGAAGCGAACGACACTGAGTCATTGGATTCGTTGTAGCGAAATGTGAAATACAAGATTCTTTCTATTGAATAGCAGAGGGTGCACGAATGACCGACTTGGTTCAATTTCAATCGATTCGAGTCGATTTCAGTCGTAACCAATGCTGAGTCATTGACTCGTTGTGTCGAAATGTGAAATACCAGGAGGTTCTTTCTGTTTTTAATAAAACCTCTGTAAGAAATATGGAATAGCAGAGGGTGCATGAACGACTGAAGAGTATCGCCCCTCTTTGGGGCCTTGCCTAAACGTTCGGATGGGCCATGGAGTTGGGAGTGTCCTCGAGGCTGATGCGAACAGCCTAAGAATGCATTATTGTCGTTGTTACGTCAAAACAAAGTATTCTAACACGTCTACGTATTGCTGCGCCATCAACTTTAGTTCAATCATTTTGCCAATTTCTTACACCTTCGACTCGAAGTATCCAGAAACCAAAGCGAGACGATTCAAAGCGTCTCGAGTCCATCGCTATCGCCATTCCGCCGTGCGGCGCGTTACATCACGAGGCCTTTCTCGCCCCCTTTTCTTCCCCGCGCACCGCCATTTCTCGCCTCGTTCCTGGACTGTTTCTCGGCCAGCCATGGAATCCGACAGCCGTAGGCCGTAACGCGACGCGTCCGCTTATTAAAAGGAGCTGGCTCGTTTTATTTCGCGAAGGGAAACAACCGGCAGAGTAAATATGTCGGCCCGATGTGTGTCCACGTTGTCGCGGAAACGCGGCTGCCCGTCCCTTTGAGTGCCTCTTACGGACGACGCTATTTGACGCCTCGTTTGCTCTGTGATTGAACGACCCGTTTCGTTTGCTCAAACGGTGCTCGCGTGCCCGTAATTTATGGGAACACGCGTTTTTATTAATTCCCATCGTGTCTCGTAACGGTCTCGTTCGAATTAGTCAAGCCCGTTTCTTCTCGTAACGTACGCTGGTCGCTTTAAAAAATTCCAGACATCACGACGGATCGGCTACCGCGAAGCTATTCAAACCATATCTGTAACCACGATCGATAAAAAAGAGAATCGCCAGAAAAGTCATTACTGGATGATTCCAACTTTGCCATTCATACCCGCTTCCGTCCCTCTCGGCTGAAGTTCGTTCACCCCGCGCAACTCGTCATTCACACTTTCACCCCCGAGCCAAACGCACCATGGAGCCCGTCACAGGGACGATGAGAACGGGCGCGGTGAAGATCACAATTGGCGCGGATCCAGGAACCGCGTTATCGCGACCGTCCACTGGATGAACTCGAACTCTCGCTGACTCGCCTCGAATCACGTCGGCGGTCAGCGCGAGGGATGATGGCGCCGCTGGCTGGCTTCGAGGAGGTCAGAAGCTTGCTCGTTTGGATAACGAAAATAAACGCAAACATTGGTACCCTCGAAAAGAGAACGGTAGAAACGACAAGACAGGCTGACATCTCCGTGGAGGATGTCTCAGATTCGAACGCGAGTGGACGCCCTCTGCGTGAATGACATCCCCACGGACGTCGTAATATCCGACGGGATGTGAGGTTAAACGGGTGTGGGCTCGCAAAGCGCGGTCCGACGAAAGGCCCGCGACTGATCGAGAGGCCGATCCGTTGTTCGCGGAACGCCGGTTGCACGGTTAATGGGCAATCGAGGGGCAGACAATGGCGGGCCAGCAACGAGTCCTCTCCACGGAACCTCCTTAATGCCGTCCGCTTCTTTAAATCACAGCCGGCCGTTCCGTTCGTGCCAACCTCGACGAAACTGCTCCCCATCGCCCCAACCCCTTCCTTCGCTCGCTCGGAGAGGAAGCTTGTATAGTAGCCGATGAGTGTTCCGGGAAGAAGGGTTTTCGCGGTGAAGATCGTTCAATGGACACGGCGCGGCTCGAAGGATTCATTTTTTGCAACGGTGCGTCGAGCTGAGCTTCGCCCTCTCTTCTGCCGCGATTTTTCTTCGTTACGTGCCGATCGGATATTTCCTGCAGCACGATGGGTTTGCTCGCCAGCTGTTTTATTCGTTTCTCAAGGCGCGTTTAGCAAGCGCCCCGTCTTCTTCGAATATCGAGGCGTATAGTTTGGAAACAATCGTACCAGCCTGGTCGGTTCGATTTATAATTCCATTTACGTCAATCACTGTTCTCTCCATGGACGATAAATATGTTGACTAGTTCATCCAGTCGCGCGTGCAACGCTTTCGAACGATGTTTCACGCATCATAAGCATCGATGTATATTTTTTTATGCTTTTTTGTTTCATTTAGACAGACCGTTTCGAAATGCTAAAACGTCGCGACGAATTAAAATTCGCTCGTTGCTCCGCGACGCGTTTGTCATCGGTCGCTTAACGGGCGTTGTTTTCCCCGCGACAAGCGCAACGCGCGGAGTAAAAAAGGAAAAAAAGAGAAAACATTTCCTCCATGTAATTACAGACGCGTCTGTTTAACGGTGATATTTTAATAAACCGTTTTGCCTCGCAAATCCGACGCGAAAATCGAGTAACAACGGTGTGCGTGAAAAATTGCCAACGCCTCGCGACGAAACGCAGTTTTCATTTGTACGATTGAATTTGTTCGCGACGCGGTGTAACTCCCGCGGAGCGGTGAATTTCAGACATTTTTATTGAAGGCGGTGTGTAACGTTCACTTTCAAACTTTCAGTTTTGACAATCGCGTTTTATCCGTTAAACTCTGAGAGCTTAATAGAGAAATATAATCCAACCGTCAGCGCGGCCATACAAATCATCGCCGCTGAAACTCGATTCTCGAAAAACAGGTCCAGCGCGCGCCTACTCGTGCACCCTAAAATTCGTACTCGTGCACGAGCAACCCCCGCGCAACTTTCCGTGCACGTGTGCTCGCACATTCCTGGCGCGCGCGTGCATAATGCACGTGAGCTCTTTTTGAAGAATGTACAGGGTGCGTACGAATCGATGGGGGAGCTCGATAAGAAGTAAATCCACCGTCTTTAATGAACTCGAGCAGAAATGCTCAGAGGCGGATTTACAAACGTGCCGCCTAAGGCTGAACCAATTCGCCGTCTACACTATAATTCTTACAAAATCAAAAGCAGCTAATAAAATGAGTACGAAACGGGCTTTAGCAATAGAAACTATTGCTGGTAATAATATAGTACAAAGCAATAGAAAATTTCCATTTGTGTTGCAACTCTGACGTCCCCTCAGAGAGAACACCTAAGCGCAAAGGGTTAAAACGATGGACAGCAATCTGCTCCAAACAGTATCCTAAACTCCTTACTTCTCACTAAACAAAAGAAACCGATCGCACGCCTTCATCAATCTACTAATTATATTTATATATATTTCGCACGAAAAACGTCGCTCCACATTTCGAACCTGTTTTTTCGCGCAGATTCACCCCTTTGCGCCACGAATTCTATCATTTGCGTTACGAAGGTCCGAAATGTATTCACCCAATTATCTCCGCATCGGCGTGCCGAACCGCACCCCCGCTGCAGCGCGTCCCCACGCTCGAGAGTTCACCCGACTGCTCCCTGCCTCCCCCCAGCCACCCCGTTCGCCAGCCCCACGCCATTCGTTCGCCATGCTTGACGGCGCATTTGCATGGAATGCATTCATATGAAATCGACCATTCTTCCAGCGACTTCTCGAGCGGCCCCGTGTATCCGTTGCGCCGTAAGCGCGCGCCCGCCTTGGAAGCGAGCGCGCCCGCGCGCCAGGTAAATCCCGACGAGGACACTCGAGGGACGTGGGTAGAGCGTTCGTCGTAGAAAATTGGTCCCGGTAATGACGACCCATCTTCCGGCTCGTCGTTCCGTTGCGCGACATGCCGCGGGTATTACAGGCCCAGGGACGTACTCGCACGGTGGCCCAGCATCTAACCCTTCGCGACTGTCGGTCGCCACGAGTTCCTCATCGAGTGATTGTTGCTTCAAAGCGCTACAAAAATGGATCTCAGAGGTGAAATTAGCGCGAACGAAGGTGAATTTGATTTTGGAGCTGGTGAAAAATGAGATATTCGCGAAGGAATTAAACGCCCAACGGGAAAAATCGTCGAGCGCAGAGGGCTAAGTATTGATGCTTGGTGAAAATTTGAATTGGTGGATTTTCGCGGATTTTGAGAAGAGAGAATAGTTTTTTGGTGAATGGTGCGTGTGGTCGAAGGCCTTGCGAGATGGAGATAGTATATGACGCAGGAAGAATGTATTCTTTAATGGCCTTGAGCGAGCAATTGATTTTGAGCACGCTCTAGCGGGGTAGACGAACGGGGTTTTTTGTGGGATCGGGCAAAGTAACTCGTTATGGGTCTTGGCAAGTAGGAAGGATGTTGCAAAAATTCTTGATGACACTTTAATGGTATGGAGATGCATCGTGTGTGGTTAGTTTGTCTAGCTGGAAGTTGTTTATAATTATTTTGTTTAATAATTATATGTTTTTGGTTTCTTCTTAGTGTAATTGCTTTAAAGAATTCCAGAATCGTTGCGAACACTATATTATTGCCATGAATATCGAAGAAATATGTGGGTCATTGTTTATAAAAAGTAAATGCGCGAATAAAAAGAATCTTTTCAGAAATGTTTGCAAATAGAAACACCCTTTGCGTTCGTAGCACATACCAACGCCCTATAAACGGTCCGCAGAGCCATCCCCTTCCGATGGACCACCTAGTATATAAAACCTGATTGCATTAGCCGGGGAAAATGGCTGAGGGGTGACGTCCGCTCGCGTAGCAGGCTTTCCAGTCTATTTTTTCTATTAGCTCGCAGCGTCCTCTATTAATTTATTACCCCGGATTGCTCCAGTTATTGCGTTCCGTCCCTTCTTCGCGATTCGATCGTGATTCATGGGACTTAAGCGGGAGAGCAGGGCGGAAAGCTTTACGGGACGGGAAGGGTGGCCATTAAACAATTGGCAAAATTATTTTTCTAACCCAGAGCAGAAGATAATTCCTCCATGTGTGTCGCATCATCCAAACGGAGGGTGTGCGTCGCGACACCCATGAGCCTTGAATTATCGTGCACACATTTCGCTAGCAGATCTAATTTTTCAAATCTCTTCGGCTGTATCGTCTAGCCGCACGTATGGCTTCTAGAATAACAGGAGTTTCATAATCATAAAATACGATAGGGTGTGAATTTCCACGCGATGTTATATAATTTAATTAAGCAACGTATCCACGCGCTTATTTACGGTTCAACAGAATTTCAATTATAGAGGGATGGAAGGTCAGAGTCCTCAAAACACATGGCGTTGCAGAAATATATATGCAACGTTAACGCGGACAAATATACCTCGTCTGCAAAAATACTCGTGAAAATGTTGCCACACTTCCATATAAATTGCTGAAGATGAATTCGAACTCCCGTTACAACATTTACAAATGTGTCCATCCGCGGATTCCTCTGAAACGTGCACCAGACGAAGATCGATGGCGTCTCGCGGTGCCAGCGATGAATTATAACAGAGGTGTGGCAAATAACTAGAGGCGCGACACGGTAAATAACGAATAGCGTTTGCGTTGTTGAAAATCACTGGTCGATCGTTTATGCCAAGATCACTTAGCCGGAAGCCGGCCTGTTTGCCGTTCAAGTCGAGCCAGCGCGTTTCCATTGTTCATTCTGTTGTACGCGTGATATAAACAGGCTTCGATAGTATTCGAGTAAACTGTAAAACCACGCACATCGACTGTACGCGATGTATTCGCGTATCCGTGTTGTGGAGTATGTATTTTCGACGAAAGTATCGGAGAGTTGAATTCAATCGATTAATTTGAGGTTAACGGTAGGGATGGAGTGAAAGGTTAGCTACGAAAGATGGCGTCTTCGATGGTTTTTACTTGAGAAAGAATATTCGCAGTTACTTGAGAACATTTACAATCGCATCTTCACAATTATAAACGTTCACACATTTATCGCGTTTCACAGTACTTAGTATTTATACGGTTAAGGGTAAGTAAACTGAAGGCTAAAAAAGTGGTAGAATGAGTCTTAAGTAGTTTATATCGCGTTGTCAAGTTATCAGATAGTTGAACATGCAACTCAAGATCTATGGCGTAGATTGGTACATTGCGATCAAGCACCGTTCGTATTCAGACTTACGAGCTGAGATTTTTGAAATGTAATCACCACAAGTGTTAAGTAAAATTTGGACGAAGTGTATTTGAATGCAGGAAGTTCACGTTAATTTAGATACCATTACGCGGGACTAAAATTTGCATGATTATACGAGAGCAATTGCCGTGGACGCGGGACCGTTACTTGCAACATGGTAATTCGTTCATATGCCCTCGCGCTCGCGAGATCGTAATTGGGTGAATTGTAATTTTTGCGGATGCAAGTCACTCGGTCGCTGTACGACCGCGACATGCCCGCCGTACTCGATCGATTACAGACAGTCCGGGTTACAGATTTTACTATTGCGATTTCCCCGGCTGCAATTAATCCGATACCAACTCGGTCGACCAGAATTCCTCCGATTACAACCCCAGTGATTGCAATTTCTGCGATCGCTACTCTGTCCGTCGCGATTCTTGCGATCCCAGCCCGCTCGAATGTAATTCCTGCGATTGCAAACTTGCCCATTTACAACTTCTTGCGATCGCTACTTAGTCGTCCCATTATAATTGTTGCCGGCGCAACTTTCCCGATTGAAAACTTCGCTGCTGGCCGAGATCGTTCGTCCGCGAACCACGCGACTATCATCCTTTTAATCATCGCGACTATAAGCCCGTTCGATTGCGAATTCCGCGATCAGGATCGTTCGATCGTAGCGGGAATTTTTTCAAACGACTCCTTCGTATGGAGAACGCGCGTTCCTCCTTCGCGACGCCACGGGAAAAAATGGAGGAACGAGTTTTTCTCGGGAAGACGAGTCGGATCTCTGGAAGACGTCTTAACTACGCGAAGGCGGCAGCGTTCGAGCGCGTCTCTGGTTAACGGCCTGGAAAGCGAAAGACCATTACGGGGAATCACACGCTCGATGACACTCTTCTACTTAGGAAACCATATTAGGCTGGCCAGCTCGCCGTTTAAATCACCGCGGGCGACTGCAGAGCTGAAGGTCGATGCGAATTTACGCGCGTGTACCACGCGTTTCCCGCTTCCGGGGGAAACAGGACGCGTCGAACCCTGCGGAGGAGTTCGCTGCCTTTTCGAATCGCGTTCTTCGCAGTGCCATTTCGTGTACGTACGATAGAAGATCGTTTGCGTTGGTAAAGCTACATTTTTTAGAAAACGTAGGCGAACTCACGTCTGCGACTTCGAAGGATATGATACAGGCTTATTTGCCTTCGCTTGTCTAAAAAAGGACAAAGTAGCCTTGTTGCTAGGTTTTAAGATATGATTGAGAGGGTGAGAATGAGGACGAAGGTGATTGGGGATGGTTTGACGATCGATTGTAGATTTGACATGAGAACAGGGTGGATTTGAATGTAAAATAGTTTTACATAGTAAATAATTTTAATTTCACCTACAGTTCGACACTATTTTCTATAAAACTTTCAATCCCAATCCAAGAATACCAATTGGCAATGCTTCTAGACTAGTCTAGACTAGTCTAGCCAGTCGTTCAAGTAGAATTTAAAATACACGCGTCAAGGTGGAAAAGAAAATGCGTTTTTCCAGGGAGGGGTGGTCTTGTCTCTCCCCTTCCTCCCGTATTACTCGATTGTTCGCGTCACGTTCGTTAAGAATTCCGCGCGCCGCGGACGTCGCGCGCATTAGGGCGTGACTTGTTTTTCGCATTCGCCGCGCGATCATATAATGTACGATTTAAAATGCCGCGCCGCTGTGTTCCACGATTATGATAATGTAATCGCCGCTATGTATAATTTATAATGTTGTCCCGGCTCCCCACGCCGCGTCCCTCGCGCCTTTCTCTCTCTTTCGCGCTCGATAAATAATATTACGCGCCCATCATTCTATCGCGATCCACCCTCGCACCCCTTTGTCGCTCGACGCGTTTATTTCGCTCGATCCTATCTCCGCTCGATCGATTATCGACTGTTCGCGGCGGTTCCCAGTTTTCCTTCCTCGCGCGATCGCCAGACCGCGAATTCGATATTTACAGAAATTCTCCGATCGAAGGACAGCCGATGCCGACATTACGGCGCGATCGAACTGATTTCGTTCCCTTTGAAACAATCTCCCAGGCTCTCGAGATTAATTTTAATAAGACGCGCGGAAGGGTCGAGGAAAAGTTTGCCCTCCTTCGAGGTTGGGAAATCGGAAACCGCCCGGTGAATCGATCTCCCGCGGAGTCGGCGGTCGGCCATGTTGTTTCGAGAATGGAGCCAGCGACCGACATCCCGTTAATTGGCGTAATTATTCAACGAGCCGATCAGAACGCGCCGCGCCGGCGAATTTTTGCGATCGAACGGATCGATTAACGAGTGCCTCTTGGAACGGGCCGGGAGAAACTGGGGCGATTAAGATATATCGACGACCGATTCATAATTAAAGCCAACGGGGACTTACTTCCGCGCGAGTTCTCGGAGACCCGCCTGTCGAGTGCCGCTGAATGACGCGACTGTTCCTCGAAGACGCGTACAATTTCGTTTGCGCACAGTTTTTCATCCTGTTTAATTTCGATTCTATTGTGAAAGGTCGTGGCGTTATGCTTGGCTATGGATTTTATAATTCGAAACGACGCGCGACGGAACGATGACAAAAATAAAGTTGAACGCGGAGTGTATAATTTTTTTCACGAATTTTCGCGAATAAATTTAATCCGCGTATTAGCGGACTGTAATAGTTGGATTGTGAAGTTCGGGAAGAAAGAGTTTGTCGACGGTCTGGATGGCTTATTGGTATAGCAATCGCGCGGCGGAAGGGTGGAAGATTCGGGTTCGAATCCTGATCCAATAATCCGATCAACTGGTTCTTTCTCCGCTTGCATTTCTATCGGACATATTGATGGAAACATTTTGCTACAAATGTAAGTCCGTCCGATGGAAGCCTCTGAAATCCATTAAAAACGGGGATGATTCTAAGCAATCCGTCGCGAATAAATGTATAATCATCGTATCAGCGCGATAATCGTCTCCGCCGGGAAGAGGAGACTACGCGCGTTCGGCCAAAGAAAAATAACGTCCGTTCCTTTCGTACTGTCATCTCGAGAGACCCGCATTTAAACGACGCATTAAGCGCGGAAAAAGGAAGAACGCGAAATTCCAATTCGCGCTAACCAGGAAAGCAGAATAAAGAAAAAGGACGGGTCCCCTTCAAAAGAGTGCGTGGCAAAGCTTTCGAGGAATTCAATTCTCTAAACCCCGTCCCCATTTCCGCTTACTCCGAACGAAACATCACGAAAGCTCTAAAGCAGAATTTAGCAGGGTTTCCGCGGAAAGCGCAGCGAGAAGCCCCCAAAGCGTCTCCGCGGATCGCTTAATTAATTCAAAGATAGCGCGCCTCGCGTCGACAGGGGCGGAGAGCCGGGTGGGTGCCGCGATGGAACTTGCTCGTCTGACGAGCGACAGCGTTTAAACCGCGCGTTGCGCGATTTATAAGGCGAGGGGGGGTAGGGCGAGCGCCGCTGCGGCGTCTGGTTGATAAAACGCGACGCGGAACACATGGGGGATGCAGATAAAGTTAATGGGATTTTATCGGACGGCGTGGCGCGAGAGATCTTAGCTCTGGCTGACCAAGCCTTCCACTTTCGGCGGGACGCTGGCTGGAAGGGTGGCTCGGCTGGAGTAGAGCTCTCCTCGCCCCCAGCCCTCGCCCCCGGCCCTGGACTCAATTAATAAAAGAGCTTTCTGCCCGTCTCCCCGCGAGGCTATCTTTCTCCCCTTTCCTTTCTTCCACGGCCAAGGTCCGCTCGTGGACGTCGAAAATGGCCGACGCTCGGCCAGCGCCAGACAGCGTCCCCGCTTTGCGAGCCCGGGCTGCCTCGATAAAAGGTTTCGAGTTCTGCGAACCGTACAATATCATATTCTTACTCTTCTTAAAAGCTCAAACATGTGGCGCTCAAACTGATTCAGCTTGTTCCGAGAAACGAAGTACGGTAGGATAGGGTATAACGCAATAAGCGATAAAAACGCAATGGGACCACAGTTGGACGACCATTGTCTGTGTACGTCTGTATACATCCAAAACACAATTATACAAGCACGAAACTGTCCAACGAGCTGAGAGTGCATAGAGTACCTCGATGAAGCCCAACACCCACAACGATAATCTCACTCTCTGAAATAACCTTCCGTACCAGTGTTCCCCAAACTTTTTTTATCGCGTAACCTTGACTTTTTAACTGTAACATCTGTTAAGAGTTGTTTCAAATTGTTTTAAACACATAACAGTGGGCAATGTTTCGTAGTCCTCTATTATCAGTTTCATAATTCTTCGCGGAACACTTAACGACTGTGGAACCCCAGCGTTCCGCGGGATACAGTTTGGAAAACGTTCTTCCATACTGTTCCATGCCAATTTCTATATACCACGGCTAGGTTGAAGATTTCAATTTAATGAAGAGAACGAACCCACCGTATAATCCAATCCATAAAGCCAGAAGCGGCGAGGACGGACGTTCCAGTCCCCGCTACGACAACCAAGGGTTCAGCGCACGATCGACAACGACACCGTCTCCGTTGGACGAGTCGTTCGAAGCGGCGCGGATGGGCGCAGAGTCGGGGTAATTGATGGAAGCGCGAGGAGACGCGGATTGTTTGCCCGTGGAAGGATTGACCGGCGGTAGACGAAGGCACTCGGCCACCCTCGTCGTTGGTTTCGTTTAATTCCACTCGCTGGCCACTCGTCCGCTGTCCCGCGGACTTTGGCGAACGGCGATTGGCCAGCGGCGCCCCTGTTTCTGGCGCGCCCACGCCACCTAACGCGAGGGTCGTGTAATTAATGCTGCTAATATAGCCAGGATCTCGTCTGGGCCGCTTTCGACACTCGTCCTCGCGTGGAACGGCGATAAGTGCGTGCGCGTGCAATTTCCACCCCAACGGGGGCGGACGTTAATTGCATCGGACGGCCGTTTCCTTGATTTTGATCGAGCGCTGGGACGGGTTGGGTCGGCTCGAGCTCGGCAGGGTTTAAGAAGGGAAGGTTCGAGGGTCGAAAGTGGGCTGGTGGGCGGGATGGGAGGTATGGACTTGTTGCTTCTCGAGTTTCGGGAAGTGCGAAGAGTCGAGCGGGAGGAACGGGTTTTGTTCCCATCGTGCATCGCCTTCTTCGTTGCCTCGCGGACGCTGCGTTTCATAATTGCATCGGACGTCGAAAGAATTGTCACGTTCAACTAGACGTTCTTAATTACGTCGCAAATTGTTTGAAACGAAATTTCAAAGGCAGCGAGAAACCGGACGGAACGATATAACAGGTTGACTGGTAAGAATTTAATCAAAGGGTGTGGAAATTGACTTACGAAAGGAAGACTCGTGAAAGAGGATCGTTGTTTCCTCCCTGGCGAACTTCTTGGAAATGGAAAAAGATTCCGATTAGGAAGGGGACACCGGTTCAGCTACAATTCATCCTCGGATTCAAGCGACGATCGAGTAATATTAAACGTTGCTCGCTTCCACCTTTAAATTAAAATGGAAGCTGTCGCGGTGCTCGCAGACAGACAGACGCACGCGTTAAAATTGTTCGTTCTCGTTTACGCGTTTCACTAGTAAATTTCCTTTAAAACATTCGACGACGCGCGCGATGCCCAACTCAACAAGAAACGCGTCGAAACGACAGTCCAACGCGTCTCGCTGAAACGCTGGTTTACAGCGTGGCATTATCAGGAATGATTGACCGTTCATTCGACAACCCTATTCGATTCCGCCCTCTCTATAGTCCACCGCGAACGGAAGGGAAAAAAAAATGAGACAGTACCGTTGGAAGTAGCGATCGGTTGTCAACGCGACTTCAACCGTGGCATTAATAAACCAGCCCACGGGGCGGCATGATTCACGACGATCGAGCCACGAGCCGCGTCGCGACGCGGCTGCCCTGTCGTCCCTCGCTCGATTCTCGCAGGGAGAATTACCCTCTTCTTAACCCTCCGCTATTACGGTACACGTTTGGGATACGGTCGAGTTTGCGAGACTCTCAGGGTTTTCGGGCTCGCTTCGCCGCGTAATAGGCGTTAAGCATAAAAACAACTGGGTCTCCCCAGGTTTACACGGGGTGGTTCCTCGAAGTTCCCACCGGAGGAGAACTCGTCGCGAGCGCGATCCGCGTTTGAAAATCGACGAATTCTAATTACGAGCGGACGTTCGTCGGTGGAACGACGATTAGAAAGCTAGAAGGAGGGCGGGAATGGTCGCAGGATCAGCGGGAACGCGTTCCCAGCGAGTGACGCGGGGTCAAAGTTCAGCCGCGAACATCAAACGAGCACGCGGGATTACCGCGCGTTTCTCGTTCTCCCTTCGCGTGCACATGTCACCAACCGCGTACGAGTGGTGAATGCGGCGGATGGCGCGCGTTTGCCCTCTGCACCGCGCGTACTTGCACACTGGTCGTTTGTGTCTCGCGTAGCGGTCCCTCCGCGCGTATTCTTCTGCTGGGGTTCCGTGGCGGCCATTGCCAATGAAGGGAAGCAGGGGAAACCGCGCGCGCTTTTCGTCTCGCACATCCCCCGTACAAAAGCGCTCGAATTCTTGCCATTTTTGGGGACTCTTTGTTGGAAGACGAGGCATCGACCAGGGCCGTGGCAATTAGCGAAGGCTGGGATTGGCGTCGTGTTTTTTGGGAAAGCGTTCTTGCTTGAACGTCGTTCGATGAAAGATAATACTCGCGTCACTCTTACAACACGATAGGATAAATTGCGGGAATCCTCGTATAACACTGTAACCTATGACGCGCTCTAACGCGATAAGAAAAGGAGTACAGGATTAGTAAGTGGGTAAAGGGGCTAGAAGAGTTGGAATTTGGGAACTATGATTAAGACGTTTGCGATAGAAGTTTATATCGCACTGTCAATGTTATCAGAGAGTTGGTTATGCAACATTGTACTGCCTCTGAGTCTGATGCAACACGAGATTTCACAGAAACCTATCTACCGTGTTATAGAAGGGTTATCTGTACTTTAACGCTGGTACCATACGATTCAATTTCCTGTTCCACTCTTTTAGCGGGCACGAAGCCCGCTAAAAAGTGTTCGACCTTGAACGCGAGACCCGCCCTCAGCGGCGCGAAGAAATTGCCCTCGCCGTGGTAAATCAGGTCTCCGCCTGTTGGGAAGTTTGGCCCAGCGGCGATAACTCGCGATTCCTCGGGGCCCTGGGACGAATCTGCAACCGCCAGGATTAGGCACGTCCCGTCTAACGCGCTGGAACGAGTCGAGTTTGCGGAACTTCCTTTCTCGTGGTCGTATCGTGTTTCAGAAGTTGCACGCCGCGCTCGCGCGCACGCCACCCTACATCCTCCTCGACGTGTTTACGCGAAACGCTGGAATAATGCATGCAGAAATCGGGCTCCGTCGAGTCAACCCGTTCGACTCGCTCGACGCGCGGTTGTTCTTCGTTAAACTGGTCCTGCGGATCGTTGAACTCGGCTATGAATATGATCGTGGCCTTTGCGTCGTTCCGACAAATTCGTTAGAAATTTGTTGTCCCGAAAATGGTGGCCTCGAGGCTAAAGATGGATATCTCGTAGGAATTCGACGATAAGACGTTTCAACTCTTCGCACTCGGATGGCACTTCTGAGGGGACATCGCGAGTCCAGCACGTCACTCGGATGTTGCCTCTGAGGAGACATCAGAATTGATGAGCAATTACGGAGGTTAGACTTATTCCATCGCAATTTTTTGAGATATGCGTTTTCCTGGAGTTTTCTATCGCTGATAAGACGTTAGCGATAACTATCTGTTGCTGACGTCCGAGAAGGCGCCGAGTTGCAAAGGGGTTGATTTGAAGGTACGACGCTATTGGGGTTGCTTTTGAAGGATTATGAGAGGAAGGTGGAAACCATAATTCCATGAAATGGCATAGTTTTGCGTACACCGTGTAAAGGAAATATTAATAGAGTTGTCGCGGTATACGTATTCAGCGATGGAGCTGACCAAATTGAATCGATCCCGTCTCGAAGACCGTCAAAGCGACGGAATCGTTCCCGGATCGATCCCCATGAATCGTTCACGGTCGAAGGCTCCGCGGGCTGCTATTTTCGACGTATACATTACGGCCTATCGATGAGCAGGGAAACGTGCCTCCCGGAACAAAGAGGGTAATCGCGGACCCCCTGGTCGTATCGTACTTATTTCGCGACAGACGAGAACTGTCAGCGACACGCGACGCTGTTTGACGCGCGTCCGTGTAGAATTCTACGTTTCGCGTTACGCACACGCGGACCGTCTCTCTGTGTTATTTTGTTTTTATTCCTTTCGTTTCGAAACTGTTTTCAGAGGTCTTGTCACGGCGAACCATAGGCTCGATCGAGGGAAACCGATCGAGTTCGTTGACCGTTGATGGTCGCCCATAACGCTTCTGTCACGAGCTTGTCACGGAATGGCTGACGTAGAGGTTACAGTAATCGTTGGCTATTTTTGGAATTGGATGGACGAGAATAACAGGGTCTGCGCGAGATGTATGAGAACAACACGGAGCTTATGGAAAGTACCGTTTCGAGTGGTGCTTTTAGCGTTCTTGGTGACGTCCATATTCGAGGTTGTCGCGTAACGTTCCCTTCGTTATTTGTGCTTTCGAAATTCTTAAACAGCAGCGTGGATATCCACACGGTACGCTCATCTGTTATTATTCCCGTAAATTCTAATCTGCGTTATGATACGGTAATTGTGTAAATTTCGTGGAATTTCAATTACCATTCCATCAAGAGGACCTAACAGAAATAAATCCGAACCAGAATTTCCACCGTTTTCGACACCATTGTAACGGGGAGCAACAGGTATACAATTTTAGCCTCTGAAACATAAATGCGTAATTTCTCATCTCCTACAAATTCCGCAATCACCATTAAATACAGACAAATTTGTGTCACAAATTTGTAACACAATTTCGTTAGTAATTTCCGTTCCGTTGGTTCGTATTACAACAGACGCCAAGCGGCCAATCAGCAGCCACGTTAGTTACAGCGCGCTGGACGCAACTAAACGGAACGATACGAAATACGGTGGAAGAAAGGGAGAGCAAAAAATGAGTATTCTGACGGATTGAAAATTCTCTTTCTAGAGAAACTCTCTCCTTCTCTCACCCTCTCACCCCTGCTCCTCGTATGCAAGTAGAGCCTATTACGCGAGCAGATCGAATCATGCCAGCACCCTCAATGCATGACGTAGCCGGCAAGGGTGGCTGCACCTTGCAGCCAGCACCCTGCACACGTATTCGATTGGCCGTACTGCGTCGCAACGCAATAATATGGCAACGATCCATCACACCTCCGTCGTCAATAAAACATCTGCCGACTCTTGCCACCCTCGCGCGACCTCTCTCTGCATTTCTCTCTCTCCCTCGTGTACTTTCACTCTTCTGGACCTTTTTTTGTCGTCTTCCACGCAACGATCGATGCTCTCTCCGGTCGCTTTCTATACCCTCTGCTTGGGTCGTGCGTTGGGTTCAAGTTCGTGGGGGAAAGAATTAAATGGTAGCTACGCGTATGTAGCTAAAAATTCGAGATCTTTTTTCCCTTTCTTGAGCGGACAGGATTAATTCTCGTAGCAAATCGACGAGTAAAGAAATTAATTTACATAGATTCTCCGATGGAATCGATGGTCCCAATTGGGATGAACTTTAGCAACTAGCGCCGCCTACGCGGCGCGACTCGCCGCCATTCGCGTCGATCCCTCCGCGAAATTCCGACTCGCCGCCTCGCGTGCATGGGACTCTCGTTTCGTCGTGGAATCTGTCCGTCTGTCCGACGGAGGGTGACAGGGGCGGACAAGAAGACGCGGCTAGAGGCGGCTGCCCTCTTCCAACGGATTGGATTCCCTTTCATTGAATTGCAAAGCAGCGTTCGACGAATTTAACGCGGGGAATCGCGACGGCGTGTCCTTCGTTCCGGGAGGTCGTCGTCGTCGTCGTCGTCGTCGTCGACGTCGCGAAAGAATATCGTTCCTCGCCGGTGCCGCTTGATGGCTGGCAGGGGAAATTCAATCGAGAGTGCCAATTATCGCGCGGAATCGGATACCGCTTTCCAGAGTAGAACGAAAGAGGAACGTTCCGTGGGCTCTCCGCGCGTCGACCTGTCTGTGCGCGCGTGTGCTCGCGATACCACCGTGGCGAGGCCGAGAACGGGGGTTGCCAGGGAACGAAATAGGAAACGCGACTATTTGAATGCCGGAATATTGGATACAACGGCGGAATAATGAGCGCGGGTATCATGCACGCTGCGAGGGAATTACTCGCCTCGAAACGCCGGGACGCGGAGGCAACTTGCGATGTAAATATCGCTGAAGCGGTGGTTGTGATTCGAGGGAAAAATTGCCTCCGCCGCTCGAGCCTATAAACGATCCAACCCCCGTGATCCTCGATTCCTTACGAGCCCTTAGCGTCGCACTTGCGACGTCGTCAGTTGCAATCAGCCAGCCAGTAATTCATATTATCCGAGCCATCAGGTTGGATGCACGAGGAACGCAAAATTGGGCGAGGAAAAGCTTCCCTCGCGATAAAAAAAAAGCGTAGACCTTCGGCTCGGTGTTTCAGTTCTCGACGCCTCAAGTGTCTCTCGTCCGCGTAAACGAACCGAGGAGAAAGGTGGCGGGGCGCCTAGTCAAATCAAGAGGGTAGCCGAGGGAGAGAGAGTCTAGTCGGCGACGACCTTCGGTAACGATGCAATAACATTACCATTGAGGTTCAAAGCCAAATGAATGGATGTATTCCACGTGTGCCGCGGCAGTTCTGCGAGGCAGCCGAGCAAGGGTAGCGACAGAGGGGCGCGGAAAATAAAAGGCCGCCGCTAGAAAGAGCCGCGTAATAGCCCGTGTTACCTGCCCCCGCTGTCTGCGTTCACCGTCCCATCCCACCACGGCCTCCATGTTTTCCCTTTCACGCTGCCTTCGACGCTCTCACACCCATCTTCCCGACTCCGCTATTCACGTTCGCCGATTCGATAGTCTTTGACCGTCACTTTCCCCTGTCCACCGCCACGACTCCATCGCGTATCCAACGTTTGGTTACCTTTCGACCTTCGCTCGCCGTTCTGCCCCTCCACTCTGCACCTTTTTCAGAGTTTTGTTGTTCTTCTGGGAGCACGGAGTCGGTCCTTTTGTTCAGAAGCATTTCCAGGGTGGTTGGTAAATTTTCCAATGCGTTTTTGTAAGATATCTGCGCGTCGAAGAATCGTAAGTAGTTAGTAAAGCAGTCTGATGCGAACCAGAACACGCTCGTCTAAACGAGATTTCCCTGGTCGAGTCGAAGGAAAGCGTTTTCTCCCGACAAGCTTCGGAACTCTGTTCCACGATTACAGCTGTTCCCAGGCAGAAACACGTGTTGCCACGAGCCCCAGAAGCCGCGAGAGCAAGCCCCAGGGACGTGTGTCTTAAAATTCCTGCGTCGAACGGTGCGAAGGTGGCCCATCCTTGACCCGGACACGTTCCCCGTTTCAAAAGACTTCCGCTTGACCTTCATCGAACAGCGAGAGCCGGGAAAAGACGCTTCACCCCGCTGTGAAATTTTAGTCGAGGAAATGCGAGAACACGTGTTCTCTCGTGGCCATTCGCCCGTTCCTCTCGGCTTTCCTCGAGTTTGTTAAACAGCTGAAACTGGACACTCGCTGCGGTGGCTCTCACCCTTAACAGGGAGGAAACTCTTTTCCAATTTTCGTCCTTCGACTCGCCGGGGAATTTCGATTCGGCGGCTCTGGCGTTAACAAGAAATTATTCGAGGCTCGTATCCGCACGTCGAGCGGCCTTAATTTCACCGAGGAGCAGGCTTTGTCGTGCAGTGGCGGCGAAACGGAGGGCGGTACGCGGAACGGAGTAATTTCGATTTCCGGCGCGCGAACGTCGACACGGGAGGGGAGGGGAGGGATGATGTTTCGCGTGGCGTGCTATATTGTATTCCGTTTCGCGGCTGTCGTATCCATTTTTGATGGCCCCCGGACAAACGGAATCGGGGAACGCTTTATGACGAGCGCCACGGCCGCTCTTTGATGTTTCTTGCAGCGACTTTGTTGCGCGACCCCGTAATAACCCCAGCCAACCGGTATTCCAGCCAGGGATCCGACGGCGTAACGCGCGTCGTCTTCCCATGGAAATGTAACGAGACCGCGGAAATCTCGTTCGCCGACTGCGAGGCTCCCCGCGAATTCGCGAGGAAGCATAAAAGGCCGCGGCGGCGGCGGCGCTCGCGTCGCTCTCTCGCCCTGGCTGTTTGGAAAAAGGGGGGAGGGGGTGGCGAACTTTAATATGCCTGGCTCCTTTAATATGCGAAGTTCTTACGGTGTAACGTGGAACAGATAGGCAGAAAGGTGCTTTTTACCGCGCGAAAGCGAAAGTAAGGCGCGGCTTGTTTTTTTTTTTTTTTATTCTTTCATTCGCCCCCCGCGCAGGGTGGCGGTGGTTCTGAAGTTGACGCGCTCCTGTTTTATGCAGCGCGAGTTCCGCGAAGTCGGCCCGAGCACGGCGCTCGCCGCTCTTTTTCAGGGGAATTTCCGGTTTCAGGCGAACGCGGAAGGGTTGGGATTTTCTCGTATTTAAGCGCGCATTCTGCTCGCATTTTGAGAACGTTACGGGCGGACAGGAATGGCGGACGGGAGACGACGCCGGCCGGGAAATGAAAATAAAAATCGCATTAGAGTATCGAAAAATGTAATTTTCTAGACTGGAAGCGACCGTAATGTAAATACTTGGCGAGGTATGCGATTCTTTGTATCATTTATTTCCGCTCTAAATACTTTCTTAATCCCGCTATTCAGGTTTCCCTCTGTTCGAGGGAAGTCCGCGGCGGTGGCTGCTGGAACCGTGAAACGCTCCTCGTTCCTCAAATTATAAAACCGCATCATGCAGGTCAATTCGTGTAAAACGTCGCTTTACGTGGCCAGCAAGGACACGCGTACGGGTGCATGCACGGACTTCTAAACGCGTTGCCACAAGCTCGCGCGTAAACGTCTGCGCGTCCTCGTTTCGCCAAAGTTGGATGGATACGCGCGGGGTTAACCGATGCCACGTTTAAAGCTACGTAAAACGGAAACGGAAGCCGCTGAAAAAAGCGGTAGCTCGAAGCGTCGCGCGCGTGCACCGTGTAACGATAAGAGCCCTGGGCGCAACGATGAGGCACCCTGTTTCAGATATCCGAAATTTCGAAAACGATCAGCCGTACGTGGAAACGCGGACAAGCTGGCGCCACAGTGCGCGTATTATTTCCGTGAGTGTCGCGTGAAAACCAGTCCGTTTCGTTCGCTTAGGGGTGAAACGCGGCGGGTAATGAGCGGGTTGCAGGTGAAATTGTCTGTTTTCGAGTAGGGTGTGCACCCGGGCTGCGAGACGTGTCATTAAAGATTGTTTGAAATTCGTTGCGTGTCGAACGTATTTCGTAGCCCGATGGCGGAAGACCGGGAATAATCGCTGTCTATCGCCGCTCGATGAGTCAGTTCCGCGAACCGATTCCGAATTCACGATTGCGATCGCACGGCTGTGTGCACGTGATTCTTTCGTTCCGTACGTAAGTCCGCCTCTGGATTGTTATTGCGTTCGTTGCGTTCGACGTGTCGGGAATTGTTGGTAGAAACGTTACACGGCCGGCGCGGAATCTATAAAATTATCAGCGACCGTCGTCGTACACCGCCATTATGCGTGGCGCGGGGAATTCAAATTGCGACCTCCTCGCCACACGTCGGGGGCTAGAAAAAGCAGCAGCAGACGACACTCGGGGTGCCCGATAAATCAACCGATCAATAACCTCCACCGTCGCATCGAGCACCCATAAATCTCCGTCTCTCCTCGACTCCCTTTGATCGTTCCTAAAAAACGAACCGAGAAAGACACACGCGAGCGAGAGAGACCGACGAGAGCTCCGACAATGAGCCCTCGTCGAGGAAAGAAGTCGCGCTGCTTATCGGCCCTTGAAATTTTTGCGGACGAATGCCGATACGGAATTAATCCCGTTCCTTTTAACCGGCGGATTTAATAAACACCCCTCCGCGCGCTCGTACCGCGTTCCCTTTCAACACGGCCTCGCCCCTGTTTCGTTCTTTTACCGTACGAGGGGTGCACCTCGTCGACCACCCCACCTTTGTGCCTCCTCCTCCTCCTCCTCCTCCTCCTCCACCTCTGTCTCTCTGCTCGCGGAACGATCTTTATGGCGCGCGACGCGCCATGCAGGGGGATTCACCGTGGAAGATGAACCGTGAAAACGACGCGAGTAGATAGTTCGATCGATAAACGCGGAGGCTCGCCCCCGTTCTCCGAGCAATTACGCCGTTTAAAATGATTCCCCGTGCACCAGCTGATGGACGAGCGACAGCAGCCGCGATTTTTCGACCGTGCTCCGTGAAATCGATGACGTACCGGCCATTTAATGTCCCGGGTCGATGGAATCGCGGCTGTTCAATGGAGGGTGGAAGACTCGGTCGGTGGTGACTTTTGAGAAAATGAGGTTGGAGGAAAGGTTGGGCTGACAATTTTCGAGTCTCCAGATTTGCAATCTGTTCCTGTTTCAAGAGATTGGAGAACAGTCTGTAAAAAGAGTTAATTGTTCAGAGTTGTTCGATGACTATTATAGCGCGTGTTTCGATACATCGCGGGGACTGAGAATCGGCACGTTAAATGGTCCATAAACCATTGAGTGTCTAGATTATAAACTCTGTACGAACGGTTAAACACAAACGCAATAAACCACCCCTTTATACTTTCTATCTATACGGTTATAAAGTTTTATTGTGCTATAACTATTTCGTAACACGCGATGCTTTAGCGAGCGCCTTAGAATATATCCTTTGAATATTATCGTTGAAAGAAATAGATTTCATTTTAGTACAGTAATTAATTGTTGCTGCCAATCTACAGTAAAAAAGGGTCCAATGAATGTCGCGAGTAGATTTTAACAGCGATAGACAAGCGAACGGGTGCGTTCGAGGCATTCAAAGAATTCACGTCCAGCTTCCACGAGATAAGCCAACTTTTGTGCACGCCGCGCATCCCTCGCTCCATTTTCGCCAACGTTCCATTTATTTCAATTGTTCAAAATAACAGTAACGCGGCACACGCGCAACGTTATCACTGCATACGGTTAGGCGGAATCGCTGGAGGCGGTGTTCCAGTACCGATGCGTTTCTTGCGGCGCGCCACGGGGGGACAATAGCCGACACATATTAATTTAAACGAACGCATCTCTTCTCCTGCCGTGTCCCGCGATAACATCAACGAGAGCCAGCCTGTTGCGCCGCCGCTGCATTAAGATAAAAACGCAAGATGCGGTCGAACATAACCTCCACCTACCCGAGGCTTAATCTGAAGAAATGGAACGAAAGAAAAAGGACGGTAACCAGAAGAGCTTTCTGTTTGAGATAAATGAAACGTTTACGGCCATTTATCGTCATTTTTATCTCTGGTGTATCGCTATTAAGCTTAAGCGTATCCGAGCAACAGCAAAAAGAGAGGACGTTTCAAGCGGACGTTAGAATTGCATTACGAATTTACCGTTTACGTCGTCGAACACGTATTTATCTCCATAAATAGCAACTAAAATTTTGTAGCAGGGGATTCAAATTATAACGCTGTCAGAATGGAGTATTAAGTCTTTACTGCTACTTCTTACGAAGTAACTATTGCCAATGTGACTTCCTCCTGGCCCAAAGTTTGACCGCCTTCGACGACTAAGAGCGAGCGTGCCTTCTTCAGCTGAACTCGCTCAAGAAGAGCAAACAAAGCCATAAACCAGTCCCAGAATGCCAACAATTCGCAGAAATCGTATCGCAATTATTCCCCGGGTATTGTAATCGACGAGGGACGCGTTTCTCCCTCGCGGATCCCTCTGCGCGAAAGCCTCGAACGGCGTCGTCGAGCGATCGAGTCTCGCGTCGCGACAGACGCCCGTTCCTGGCGCGCGTTTCGAGGCTGATTCGATTTCGCGGCAATTAAGCGATCGCATTTGTCGCCGGGCGGTGAAAATTTTCATTTCACCAGCTCGTCGGGCACACGGCTCGTAATAATTCGAGGCGCGGTCGGTTCTCACGTCGAAACGCGATAAACCGTGACACGGGCACGCGGCGAGGGCCACGCCGCGAAATTAATGCCGTCGTTAGGTTTGATTAAAGTTTTTACGAGGTGTCAAGCGACGGCGGCGTCGTGTCTCCCGATTAAACGGCTCGTTTATTTTTTTTAAACCTCCTCGCCGCTACCTGTCGTTCAACCTGATCCGCGCGATTACGCGGCCCGTGGCTATTTTTTTCAGACACGCCACAGGGTGGACGGTGGGCGAGGGCGTCGTGCGAAGTCGTTAGGGCAGAGGTCGGTACGCCGCGGCTCTTTATTTAATAGTAATTAAAAAAAAAGACAGAGCCAAATATCAGCAGTGCTACGATTGAGATTTACTTTTTTAATTTAAGCTCAAAGTAGAACCGAGCGAAACTCTATTTAATAGTAATTAAAAAAAGAGTTTCGTTCGGTTCTACCTATAGTTTGATTAAGACTTATAGCTTAAATTAAAAAAGTAAATCTTGTAAGGAAAGCTCGTACGAAATATACTAGACGTATATTAAACTATGATAGCGTTTATTTGACTTGTTTGCAACCCAGAGGTTCGTACAAGAATGCCTTCTTAGGCCACTCGTATTAGCCTCGAGGACACCCCCGACGCCATGGCCCATCCAAACGTTTAGGCAAGGCCCCAGAGAGGGTCGACGTCACCGCTCGTGCACCCTGACCTGATATTCTTACAATCTCAATCGTTGCACTGCCGACATTTGGCTCCGTCCACCAATAAATCTACCAACCACTAAGTTAGGCAAATCTTTTTTTGCCAGGGTACCAGCTGCTTTTTGAGCGTTGAACAACGCGTGTAACCAAAGTATCGCACATTTAACCGATTCAACTCGCAAAACGAAGACGATGCGTAGCAAAGGGAGACAAAGTCCGATATCGGAGCAGAATCGACACGGGAAACCGGTCGTGCAGCTTTTGCTAGCCACGCGAGCTCGCGAGCCCGGTTTTATCGGGCCACCACTTTTGTCGAATTCGCATGGCCGCCGCGTTCGCGGTCGCGCGGACCAGACCCACCAGCGAGAGGAATTCCGGGACGCCAGATGCGGCGCAGCCGGCGGTTAGAGGATTCTCCCGGGCAACAGCGGCGTCGACAGAAGCAGAAACGCGGCTCCGCGATCAGTCCATCCCTCTCTGGCCACCCTTTATCGCCCCTTCCGTCTGTCTGTCGTCCGCTTATCGCGCGCGGCCCCGTGACTTCATCCCCCTCGCTCGCGGGGGTTCTCTTTATAGTTGGCACCGCAAAGGAAGTCGCGCGGCCGCGAACTTGCTCGAGGATCGCCTCGGAGGAGACGGCGGTGCGCGCTGTAAACAGAAACGCGGATGGGGATCCTGCGCCGTTTCTTGCGCGTATAATGGCCTGGCTGAGGTAACTCAAACAGCCTCGCAGAGCGTTACCACCGATGCAGACTAGCCTTGGGCCGTGGTCGCAGCGGTTTCGATGGGGTCGTAGCATTGGTCGCTGGTGGTGCCTCCCGCGCGCGACTTGGTTCGTCACTGTAGGCTGATGTTTGAAATTTTACGCTAGAAATGTACCTTGGCTTGGGTCTGGGATGACGTTAACGCTTGAGGGATGGATCGCGAAAATTTTTGCGTTTTCCTATTCTGGCTTCCTAGGACGAGGCGAGTAGAATCACGCTTTTGCTTGGATTTGTTCGTTTTCGTGCGCTTACTTAATTCTCGTAAAAATGCCCGGAAACCGAGGAAAGAGGAGAAACAATTCGTAAAGCGTTAAATAAATGAGATGACCGTAGCTTCAGCGATTTATACAGCGAAGCAACTGCTTCGAACCTTGGAAAGTAATTTTTTCCCGTCGCGCGGACGTCGCGGTGGACGCTTATAACAATGCGGAAAAAGGGTGGCGGGGTTGCTAGAGGTCGGGGGATGGTTGACGGTCGCTTTGATTTCGTTTTTTATCCGTGTCACCGGGGAGGTAATTAACGAATCGATTAGCTATGCGATCGAGGGTGGAGCGAGGTGCTTGAAAACGTAAGAAGGGGAGTATAATGTGCAGGGCTGTTTGAAGGGACCCTTGCGGCTTTCTTGTTGTAAGAGTGTTTGTTCTTTGAGAGGTTAGGTTTACTTTGAAGGTTGAAATAATTTGACTTTATGCCAGCAGGGGGCTGTTGTTTGGTTGCTTGTTTTAATACCATTGGTCGCTTTAGTTCAACAATTTAGTTCTTTAATTGTGGAATTACTCGAGATCCATCTTGGGAATGCATACTAAATTTTGAAGCGGTAAACACGCGTCAGGGAAGCACGGAGATTTCACTACCGTTTAATTTCTGGTTTGATGGATTGCAAAGGAAAGAGCGAGGAACCGCTGAAAGATAAAAATGGAAGATATCGGAGTTTAGCGTGTTCAGAAACGATGAATCATCTCGATCATCATTAACAACAGTTACATTCTAGATACATCACAAAACTCTCGCAACAACATATTGCAACAGAAATTTAAAAAAAACAAAAAAACATGCGGCTCATCCTGTAGATCTATCAAAATCAGCAACAGAAATCAAAACAAATGGAAATACCACGCGAATTGCGCCGCTACAAGCCAACAGCCAGATGAAACGTGAAAATCTCAAACCATCGACCTGGTAACTTATAATATTCCTCTCCGAACGATTGCAAAGGACTGGCGTATACGCGTCCCAGGAGCAAAACTATATAGGTGACGAACCGAGGGCAGGGCGTTATTTATGTTCAGAGAACCGGGTCGCTCGAAATTCCGAAAAATTATTCCTCCCAGCGGGCGTGCGTCGCGGATTTTTAAATATTCCATGCGTCATCGCGCCACACGAGGCGACGTTTCGAAGCGCAAAAGGGAAACACGCGTTTACTTCTTTATCCGGCGTCTCTGCATCGCCATCGCTCGATGAAAAAGTAAAGG
Source organism: Xylocopa violacea (assembly GCA_963969225.1). NCBI lineage: Eukaryota > Metazoa > Arthropoda > Insecta > Hymenoptera > Apidae > Xylocopa > Xylocopa violacea. The sequence goes on along the minus strand of CAXAJV010000005.1, from coordinate 35,713,724 downwards.
ATGCATCCGTGAACGAAACGTGAAATAGGGCAGCAACGGGGGAACGATATATATACGATGTTCCTGAATATCGATAATTGATTATCGAGCACCGAATCTGTTTCGTTCGTTTCGAATTAAGTCGCTTGGATTAGGACGTGTTGGCTCGTAAGACGAAGCAAGACGCAAGTTTGCGCGAATTTTTTGCAATCCAGATATCGAACTAATCTTTCAACCAGGCCGTACGCATTACGCGTCAGCCTGTGTAATTCATAGGCCATATTTGTACCGAGCACTCTCTTTTTTTCACAAAGCGCCAGTATCCTGCCGCGTGAGGTAAAGGATTACAGAGTTATATACGCGAGAGGGTCGTGAATATGTAACGTATGTAGATCGCACGGCTCGCATAATAACGTCCCCTTTTTCCTTATTCTCACCTTCGCAGCTTTTTTTCCTCCGTCCATCCGGTCGCGTTTCCTCCCGCGCCTGTCTCGAGTCTGTTTTTACGATTGCAATTTCGCATTTACATGAGAGCACCGCCTGCGTCCCAGTTGCCCAACGTGGCCCAACGTCCAAGTTCCCGTTCGGTTTTTGATCGAGTGCTGGCCTCGATGGAACCGATTTCGAGTTGCGCGCCGGACAGATCGATTTAATGTTTATGGCGGCGAGTTTTTTCGCCGCGCGGTGTCGTCGATGTGTAACGCTACATCCACGAAGGGGATACCGGTTCTGTTTTTATTCGAAAGCGATATCGTAGCGTTTAAAACATTTTTAACGCGTTAAAAAACTTTCTCGTTAAATGGATATCGATTATTCGTAACGCTCGTATTGGTTAATCTGGGTCAGATATGGCGATCTGTGCCACGGCTGGCTAAGTTCGCTGGGAAAGGGACGCGGTGCGGCGGTGTTCGCAGCAGGCCCATATATCACACCTGACTAATTTAGGGTGGTTCCAGACACGAGTATTCACCGCCAAGGCGTTTCTGTGTACGGATTTCCATTGCGTCCCATTTCTAAACAGCGTTACTATTTCAATGTAACCAGCGGTTTCTAGCTGAACAGGCTGCCCGGACGCGCAACCCCTACGGGTGGTATGAAAATTGACCAGCGCGCGTTCCTGCTTGGTTTCGACGTCATTTAAACGCTGTATTGTACAGCGAAATAGCGCAATGACCAGCTTTTTCCTCGAATTTATTACACACGGGAACGTAGTAGTAATTAAAACCTCGTCGACTCGTTCAAGTCCCGAATGCTCAGGGTGGATTCAACGAATCCGGCCTGCGCTTAAAGTATCCCGAACCGCTTTATCGTTCGCGGAGCAGCGCAACTCCGATAGCAACTTCTTGACAAACGTTCGCAATCTCAACAATGGGCCACCAAAATGCATCAAGGCCTGGCAGTCTAGACGCGAGCCAAGGGACGACTTTCGCGGCGGGGTTGGCGGAGGTTATTCAAGCGACAGACGCAAGGTTTTCCAGCGGTCGGGGCTACCTGTTAGCCGGCGTGCTCGGTGCTCGTTAGGAGCGGAGCTTTGTCAAAGAGGCGTACCAAGACGCTAATTACAGAGGGGGCTACTTCCTGGCTAGGTCTGTGCTTCCTTCGCGAAACAGAGGACGACGCCAGGTCAGGTGATCACGCCGCAAAGCGGCGGCCAGCCTGGCAGACCGGATGTTGAAACGGCCGCCAGGTTTATCCCGTCGTACGTAGCCTCTCTGCGCCTCTACGCGCATCAAAGGCGGACGTAGATCTCGCGCTGTCCTCCCGTTTTTCTTTTCTCTTCGTTCCCCCAGTGACGTTTCGTCATCCCCCGTGGAGGGATGAAAAATGGAAGACGACGCGAAGACAACGCGATGACTCGTCGCGCGATCGTGCAAGCCCTCTCTTTTAAGGAAACGACGGTTAAATTGTTTGCTGGGAACGCTTCGCGCAGCTACCAGCGACGAAGAGCCACCACGCCTATTTCTCGCGACCCCCGCTGCATTTTACGCGGAACGACGTCGCGCGTATTTCTGCTACCCTCGCCGCGGCGCCTACGGACAGGCCTGTTTTAAAAGGATGAAGCGCGCCCCGTGACAGCAAGGTGTGTCCTCGACGTGAAATCAATGTTATTTCCGCCTTCGTGGCGCGCGCCGTCGTTCAGACGGAAAAAGAGTCGTCGTCGCCGCTTTTTCCGCGACAAGCTGATCGTTAATGTTGCCATGAAATTCGAACGCGCCGTTCGAATTAACAGTATCGAAGTCCCTGTTGCATCGATAAAAGTGACGTATTCTCGCGACGTTCACTTTTTCTTCGCTTCTCTGTATCGTCTGCTTCATGCGAACGATCGTTCGGAGACTAAAATCGGTTCGAAACCCTTTAAGATTCGCGCGAACGACTCGATTTAATAATACTCGTTTAGCGGTAGAGCGAAAGAGATTCTGGATGTACAATTATGTAGAAAAATGGAAGCCAACGAAAGGAGCCTTCCTCGTTCTACGAACTTTCTAATTAAACCGGAATTTACACGGGATTTCCCGACGACGGAAACAATCTGCTCGTAATTATGTATGTACGGTTTCCCAAAGTGCGAGGCTTCGTTATCGCGATATCTACCCCCGAGTCTAGGCGCTCTCCGCGAGATTACTCGTAAGTGCTCGACGTGGAGAACTTCAAGGAACGATTTTTATTTATTCCCGCATCAATCTCGCTCGAAGCGCGGTTGGATCGTCGACTGGAAAACTCTGCAGCTCGTCGAGAACGCTCGTTTCGCGGAACCGACTGTTCGAGGATTGTTTCGATTTGAAGAGGACCTTTTTTTCCCGCGGTTCGACGAGGCTAGGAAGAGGTCTCGTAGACGAGTCTCCGTTTGACGGTTCGCAGACGCGGAGAGGCGCGTTCTTCGCTTTGGAAGCGAAATCTGTTTCGAACGCGACGGTCGCGAATATTTTAGAAAAGCGGAAACGCGCGGAAAGAGGAAGCTGTTCGCGAAGAAGCGGGCACGAGCGTCGAGCCTAACGAAGTGAGACGTTCGGATGGTCACTTGATGCTTTCGTCGTACTGGTGCCATTACGCGGCGACAACGGGCGACCTCTCGAAAGGTAATGACACCGTAACTAGAGCCTTGTTAGCGTGGCGAGCGTCGACGTAGTTCAGCGTCGATTTCACAGTACGCAAGATATCCCCGTGGCGACGCCGCGGGCTGTTTATAAAAAGGGTCCGTGAAAACGGTTTCCGCCGTGCAAACTGGCTTTTCATTTACTCTTTGCCGCCATTCCGGGAGTTAGTTGCGAGCAAATTTCGTCGCTCAAGGCTGTCGAGAAAGAAACTCGCCCGGCGTTATTTAGCTTCTTCGTTCTGACGCGCACTTCATTTCGCCTGTTTTCCGTTGTTTGCTTTAAAGAAGAACAAACGGCCCGATGCGCGATATTTCTCCTCGACTTAGTTTCCGTTTCGACTACAGTACTGTTCTAACGACGAGCGCGCGCGGCTCGTTTCGCGGATTACGTCCCGAATAAAATGGAAGCGCGCCGTAATGGCGGCGCGCGTTTAAGTTCAACCGTAATTACGTTTTTAATTTATGCAACCGAGGATTCACCGCGCGTGGGACGAGCGTAACAGTTCGATGCTTTTGAGATCGTGGAACGACTGAAAGAAATCTTCGTGTACTTGTCAATTATACTTGATATACGTACATACGTATAGATTTTATTACGTTCAACGATGGACAGGTTTCAAATACGAAACACGCTCAGGATATACGAGTACCAGCGCACATAAACACTACGAAGACGCATATGTAACCGAAATAAGGAACCCTGCGACTAATTTATTCATATTTCCGTTCCAGATAGACGGAAAACGAAAATGGACGACACTTAACCACGCGATACTCCGATTTGTATCCCACTGCCTTTTAATTATTAATTCCCGTGTTTGTGTTCTTCGAAGAGGAGAGCTGGCCAGAAATATCGCCCACGTGCTGGCGTATTTCTGAAAGAAATCGTGACGCCGTCGTGGAGGAACAGCGTGAACCAACGAGATCGAGAGATACTCGCGCCGTTCGCAGCAGGGCGTTCCGAGAATTATGTCTCTATGTTCTTCATATTTTTTCGATGCATCCACCACGTTGCAGCTGACATTTCGTATCTACACGAGAGAAGGAAATCGTTCAGAATTTACGGGGTAGAGTCGAGGCGTTTAACGGAGATTTAAAAGCATTGTTTCGAAGTTAAATAGACACCGATGTTCTTTATGCACGCTTATGCTGTTGGAGATTATGCAGCTTCCATTCCCTCGAACGATAAATCAGACTCTAAATATTATGGAGAGTCGCTGCGACAACGTTTCGTCCCGCGAATAATCATTTAACACGTTTCGCGTGGCGTGGCGCGTATGCGACCCACGCAGAACTTTCCGTTCGAGCCGTTTGAAATTCTCGTTGTAAAACGAAGAACGCGAGCGAATTTGTAACGCGGACACTTCGAAAATGAAATTTATTGCTTTATCGTATTACGCGTCTGAAATTCTGCACCCTTTTCTTGATAATCGTAGACTTTATTCAGCGTTTCCGAAATTTCTCTCGTCGCGGAACGCTTTCCAAATGCTGGTCGAGGCGGAAGGAACGAACCGGTTGAAGACTTCCGCGTCTCTTTGCGAGGAAGGTTAAAGTGTCGCGGGCTCCTCGCTTGTATTACACATTCTCTCTGCGTGGAGAAGATTTTAAAAAGCCTTTCTGGTACCGGGCTCGGGAATCTTTATTTATGAAGTCAAGCAGCATACGACACTCTACTGAATTCGCCGTGTCCTTTCGCTCTGATATATAGAGACGTACTCGCGCCACCATGTGCATAAGTATAGGGACGGACAGGGCAGGTCTTCGAGGTAGGACGAGTCTATCGGACTGTGGCTGGATGGGTTAGGAAAGGTGCTGGAGATAAGGAATAAATTGTCCTGGAGTGACAAGACAAAATAATAAATAAATAATAAGAATAAATGTGAGAATCTCTGCTGACAAATGGATCATAATTGGCGTGATAGAGGGTAATGAAAAGGATAATATAAAAAAGATGGTGTCTTCTCGTGGAAAAATTGTTTAAACTGGCAATAGAATTTTTTCTAATATCTTCAAAGGACTTTAAATAAGGGGTAACTTTTTACCAGTAACGCACTGAATAATATAAAAAGAATAAAGAATAATTAGTTCTGCCCTTATTTGGCTTCTGGAATCGAATCATCAGTTACGACTTCTGTAAAAGATGGCGGGATGTTCCGCATGCGAGTCGTTCGTAGGAGGACGATTGGCTCGGACAAAAAATCGGGCGAAACGCGAGTGAATATCCGTTCGTAGAGATTTATCGCGGCCAGAATAGTCTACACGCGCGACAAGTGGAACAACTCGAGGAAGAATAAAAGTTACGGCACGGGGGAACGTGATTCCGCGGCTCCGATAAGAGCAGGATAAATATAAGAAGGAAGAATACGTTCGCGTGAGCCGGATGTATCGGGCAGAAACCAATATCAATTCGCGAGCGGTCTGATTTATCGCGCCGCGTGGAATTTTCGGTTTCCAAGCCGCGCGGAAACTGGGTTATAAGCTGCATTTTCTTTTTTCCTAGCCGAAATAACCGATGCCACGGCGGTCGATGGAAATTTTGAGAACGGTTGCGCGTATCTCTCGAGCTGGCTGCGATTTTTACCTTTCATTTGGAACAAGTACGATCGATATCGACTCTAAAATTATTTCTCAAAGTAAGCAGCAAAAGCGTGCAATATAAGTTTGACACTCTTGCTTAATTTGCACAATTATGTACCACCCTTTGCTGTGACTCCACGATCGATCTAATCATCACTGCCTCAGATACATAAAAAAGAAAAATTCCACAGAAATCAATGCTTCAACCCACATCCGTATCCTCCCATCGCAAAAGAAAGGAAGAAGAATCGAACCTCAGCGAAGGAGGAATCATATCAATATAAATCCTTCACGCGTCGCCACCCTCGCGGACGAAAATTCCTAACTCAAGCCGCCCACTCGACGCAAAACACCCTCTTTAACAACAACCCCCCTAATTAAACAAATGAAAATTAGTAACCGCGTTCCCGGAACATTCCGCGGAGCGTTCATCCCCTGTCCCTCTCGCGCCAAATAAAATCCAACCCCTTGCGCTCGCGCGCACCCGGAAGAGCCGGCACAAAGGCGGGCAAACAACTCTTTCGCGCTTCTTCCTTATTAATCGAACTTACGGGAGATAAACGCAGTCGGAGGGACTGGCGCAGTATTCAGGCTCGAAGATGATTACTGCCGCCTCTCGTCCGGGCAAAGAATAATACGGCTGGCTCGAGGGGAAAGGGTTTAATAAGTTTTCCAATTATTGTCGCTCGATATCATCATTCCCGTTGGATTGGGACGCTGGGAATGGCCAGGATGGCTGGCTCGAGGGATCGAAGGGGCGAGACTGTCACGGGCACGTGTTAGGCGACCTCCAACGGTTGCTAACCCCTTCGCCTCCCCCTCTGTTTCTCGCCGTCTAGCCCGCTGACCGAAGCTAGACGGATCGACGAATAGGTTCGCCGGAATAGCAGCCTTTTGACATCGGTTTCGAGGATCCGCTCGCCGGATAAACAATTCTCGCGCGGACGGACGTGGAATAACAACCGCCATGTTGGCGATCGGACAGATTCCAGTGGAATTTTTGGCCGCTCGAGCGGGCATATCGAGGCTGTTTTAAGTAGTTTGCTCGGTGGCGAGAGCGACGCGTTTCGTTGGGCGAGGTCGATTGGAAATGGCGGGCGTTGCTCGTCAATTGCGCGTCATTTCTATCTCTGCCACTTTATTTCGATGACTCCGCGAATTGTCTTCGATTCGTCGAAAAGAGTTTGCGAGTTTTAGAAACGTTTACGCGTCCTGCGTAAGCGAGCAATGGTGAAAAAGTACAAAGACTAATATCGTGACAAAAAATCGCTTTGAAAAGTGTATTCCTTTAACGACATTCCCGTCTCCGTTCCAGGAATCTATAAAAAGCCAGCGAAATTGAATCTGCAATAAAGCACGAGCAGATTTGGGAAAGCATCGTTTGGGCTCGACGCACGAATAGTATTTCAAGTCGCGTAGCCTTTTGACGTCCCCCTGACCCGGTGCCTCCTCGTGATCCCGAAATCGTATGCCCTCGTGGCTTTCGGTGTCTCCGATATATACGTTCCTCTTTTGTACGAATTTCAGGGTTTATCCCGGTCGAAAGAATTGCGAGCCCCGTATTTTCGGAGAAAGAGGAGATTTCCGGTAGCAGATTTCAATATGCCCCGGGTGCAGTTCGTTATAATGCCCGCGATGTCCTCCTCTTTTTGGGGGCGCGTTTCGAAACAGGTACGCGCTGAACGAGCCATCCGACATTAGCAACCCCCGTTCGGCTCGGTTTACTAGCCGTGACTCGCGTTTATTCGATATCGTTAATACGCTCGAGGAACAGCAATTTGGACCCGCGACCCGCCAGCGTTTCGTCGAGGGTTTAACTAAAATATCAATTTCCGCGCGCGAACAAAGCGTGGACGGAACGAAATCGCCGCGAAACGGTGTAAAATCGTTACGCGCGCGCGTTTTCCAGGGGCTGCGTTGCGTTCACGGGATTCTCTGGCAAACCAGAGGGTTGGTCTCGCGGGCGAGCGCGAGATTTTCTATTTATACGGCCGCGGTCGGACCCGATCCGGGCGCGATCGATGGGACGAAAAAAATCGCCGCGAAAACCGGCGCGCCGGCGAACAACAACGATCTAGACGTAATTTCCATCTCTTTCCTGGCATTTAATTTCCGCGGAATTATCCGGCGAACGAGTCGCCGCTCCTCCCACGGCCGCCATTTCCACTCTGTAGTCATCGAACGCGAAAATGCGAAACGCTGGTCGAGAACGCGGCGGGACGAGAAGAGAAACGGGGAGGGTTGGTTGTTCGAACTCGACTGACAGCGAGAATTATTTCATTCTATCCCGTCCGAGGATCGGTCGCGAAATCTCGTCGGTGGCTGACTTTTTTCCTACCGCCCATCCTTCCGTTCCCTCTGCCTTTCGTTCGTTTCCCTCCATCGCGGTTCGAATCTGCTGGCTGCGAGGCGAGTGTACTGGCCGCGTTCTACTGTCGATCATACGTGCGCGGATGTTCGATGGATTCTCCGGTGAGACGCGTTGTTAATGAATGCGCGAATTATATCGTTAAATTAATGGCTGTCGGTAATGCTCGATCTCGCGTTGCGGTATCTGCAGATTACGAACAATGACTATCCGAAATCGTTGAAATTACATCTTTCGAGGGTTGATATTTCATACGGACACGTTCGAGCGCGAGGCTATCCAGCCTGGATCGGAGGATTCTGTACTTGCGAGCATCCCCTCGCGGCCATTCTCATTTGTCCGCGATTATTTCACAGCCTGTCTTCGAAACACATCGCTCTGTCCACCGAAACAGCCCACGGAAAGCGCATCCCTGATTGACAGTCATCCACCGTAGCCTCCCTTACGCGCCTTCGAGAGCCTCGAGAGGTCCGTGACGAAAAAAAAAAAAAAAGGGGACCAGCCTCGAGGACATTGTGCGGAAGAGTGCGCGGATAAATCTGTCTGGGCCACGCTCGACCACGGAGATTATGGAAATTCCGAGAAACGGACACGAAACGGACCCCTCAAAAGGATAGCGGGCGAGCTGCATTCAGCCCGCTTCATCCGCATTGTGTTTGCCTACGAACGCCGCGTCACCAAGGGTCCTTGTCAACGGGGGTTGCTCCTCCACCGTATCGCCACCTTGCCCCTTCAGCCCCCCCAGTTTCTCGATCCCGTCGACGGCCTGCGGCATTATTTTTTGACCGGCTGTTATTTCGAGCCGCCGTGTCGCTTCTGTATACATATACTCGTTACAATGCGTCCTGGTGGCTTTACGAGAGCCTGCAGGGTGACGTCCTGTCGGTCGATCGGTCTTCCGTTTGTCGCGAGTCGTTGAGTTTGATCGAGCGATGATTTCGTCCCGACGTGAACTGAATCGAAGCTTCGCGGCGAGTATATGATGCGTTTATATACTCGTTAAAACTGTGCGGTTCGTACAGTTGGTATATCGTAACCCAGGACGCGTTGCAGACGTCTGTTTCGCGTCCGTTTCCTGCGGACTTGGATGATTTTTAGATGGCTTTAGAATGTCTCGAGGCACCTTGGAACAGGACTTTAATAGATGCTGTTTTGCAACGCGAAGAAGAACGCATCGATCGGGAGGTTGGAAAAAAATCCGACATCTTTGACTCCTACGCTCGAGGGATGCATAATGCAGTCCAAGAAAGCGACCTTTCGTTTCGCTACCTGCCTCTATGCGGAACCTGTCCTTTGAACGTGGATTCAAGAATGCGAACACGGACCAGACCCCTGGCACCTCGCTGCGACGAAAAACGGATTTTCCGCGCTGATGAACTACAATGGGTGTACAGCTTATACCTCCCTCGGTCGCGCCCCCCCCTCATTCGTCCCTGTTCCAGTTCCACGTTTCCATGTGAAGCAAATTTGATGTATATTAATTTCCAAGGTACTGCACCTCGCTTTAGAACCGCTGTACAGCTAATTCTCGTTAATTACCGAATACGCCGTTAATAATGCCAAGAAAAATGGCCGCTATTGTTTCGCTTCGTTGTTATTAATTCGCTGCGTTCTTCGATCTAGAAACGAACGTAACGACATCGTAGGCACGTTTCCTTACTGGTATCGAGACTATCGATTGTTCCGTAGGACAGGTTTGTAACCCTTGCTCGGAAATAACTAATTATCGATATAATTGTCCCGCCACCGTCGCGAGGATCCGCGTTCCTCCGGGGTTTTCAATTCCGCCTGCTTTGAGGGCCGATAATCGGGAATTAAACGATGAAAGGACGAGGAACGGAAACTGGGCTACTTGGCCGTGTCCCAAGTGCACCGTGGGAGCCAATCGCGGGGCGGAACCGGCGCGGTGCCGCGAGTTTAAACAGCGGAATTGCCCCGGAATAAATAACAGGCTCGCGATATTTATGGGAAGCCGGTGAAACCCGATCGAATTCATTACGTATTTAATAAGAATGCTTGCGGCGACGGGACACCGTCTGGTACGAGCCCTGGCCAACGAGTTCTTAGCGAGAGACACCGTTTGACAAAATGTATTTCAGCTACAGGGAAATTGGCTATTAAACGGATGAAAATACTCGAGCCGATCGCTGAACCGATTCCGTTCGACGAAGAAAGAATAATCACCTTTGTGCGCGCCATATTTATGGCGGTTCTCAAATTATTTCAATCGACGAGCAAACTATTTCGTCCGCAATACTTCGGATAAATCGAATTCTCCGCTTCCTCCGGAATAAACGCGAACCCTTATCGCTCCGACGAACAACATTTACGCGGAATGTAACGCGGGAATCTGTTATTCTACAAGAATAACAGTACCCCTAATTATCTGTGGAATCTAGGAACCTGGGAAAATATCTGGGTTATTCTACGCACCCTGCGCCATTCACGTTAACTAACCCCGCTTCAGGTCAGATCCGCGAGCGCCGAGCGAAGTCTGAAGCGGAGAACCGAACAGCGAGAGAAGTTCCGCGTGCCCCGTCTGTTTAAATCGCCTCGTTATCTCCATCTTGAGAACCGTTACTATTTTCCTTCTCATTTATTATACGACAGCATTGTGCGTGGCTCTCCAACGAAGGCACCCTCCCAAGCCATCCCAGCGACTGGCAGAGCCCGTTAGGCATTAAATCGGCTATCTCTCGAAATCTTCGCCCGGATCGTGTTGCTTATGTATTTTTCCGTGACAAGGGTGGGCCCTGGGTAACCCGATAGTTTTTCGCCGTGGATCCCCGAGGACCTGCGCGCCGCGCTGCAATTATCCGATTTGTCATGGCGGATACCCTCCCCACCCGTAGTAAATACGAGCTCCGGCATGATTCAGTCGATCGCGGATTAAATAAGGTGAGCTGAATGGAGGTGAAACCTTTACGCGCTGGCAATCGTGGCTGATTGTATCGTACACGTGTAGAATCGTGAGATTTCACAAGTGCCCCGAACAACCCCTGGGCTCCCCTTTCTTGTAATCCCCGCTCGGTTAGTAGGTATTCACTGTCGTCGACGTTATTACGGCCACCGGATCGATTTGTAATACCTTTTTACACGCTCTTCTACATCCAAGTGGTTACCAACAGATTATTTCTCGCTTCTGTTCGTTCCTCCTGCGCTTTGTAACTGCCAAACGTTGGGACACCGTGTGTGCGGATTAAATTCCTCGCGTAAGAAGAGGTGATAGTTATTTACTGCAAGATCCAACGATACAAGTATATTAACGCGAACAGAGGCTCCTAAGTTGTCTCTCAGCGTTTCCACTTCGCCACTTCCACGTTCTCAAGGAGAATCGCTGTGCCTGTATGGCGATCGTGCGGTCAGGTCCTCCTTCCGCGACGGAGCACCGAGGAGAGCCTAATTAACGACACTCCCTTAGGCTTCGAGGTGACGAAAGCTAAAGAACACTCTCGCTTCGACGCCAGCTTTCTCTTGCGCTCGATCTCGCCGAAAAAGTACCATCTCTCGACCGTTTAACCTCGACCGCGAGGTTCCACGCGCGATGGCCGCCGATGCTCCCTCGACAGGCAAGGTCTGGCGACGCGTCCTCCTCGCTTAAACGGGAAAGCGAGCGGGCATCGCGCTTATTACCAGCTCTGGGCCCGCGTCAACCGGTAGGAAAAAGGAAGAATTAAGCGGCGGAAAGATGGGGTGGGTTTAGACGCGGGGAATGAAATCTCGTGGGGTGGAGCAGATCAAAGGGCGGCCGCGACGGGGAACCGGCGGATCTCGCGGAGAATCTCCTTTCGCGCGCTTTCCAACCCCGATTCGCGCTCCACAGGATCGTGTATTATCGTCGTCCGTCTCCTGGATACACTCCGGGAATCGAATGGACCGGGGGAACATGGCCGACCTCGACGCCCCGAAATTTATTAGCTCTAATTCCTTTCATGTCACGGTCAAAGGTAAATCCCCGCTCGCCACGGACACCGTCCTTTGAAAAATGTCGCGCGGGTAGACGGCCGCGAATTCGAATTGCTTTTGGATTATGAGCTATTGTTTCAGTAGCCCGACAGGGGCGGCGCAATATCGAGTGTTTTAAAGAGATCGCCGCGATCTCCGTAGGTGGCTAAAAGCATGATTAATCGAGTCCCTCGGAGTGTCGACGCGTTCGTCGGACCGTGATTTATATATTAATTCGGTTCTGAGAATTGTGAGAGGGTATTAGTTCGTAATACGAATGTCAAGAAGCAATGTACCAAGGTACTGCAAAATAACTTCGCTAAAGCAGTGTTTTTCAAGCTTTTCTCATCGCAGAGCACTTTTTAAATTCGGTTTTTAGTTATAATTCCTTCGAGAGTTATTTTAAATAATAATGAAACGCACAAAAGCAATGTTTTGAACATAATCTAGGAAACGCTATACTAGAGAGCGGTGTTATAAGAGTAAAGTTGGCGTTAAGACGACACATTTCAGGCGCTAAGTTTGAAAAATCCATTCCGATCGAAGAATAAACCAGACATGTTCGTATCGGAACACCAATCACGTTCAATTATATCCTCGTTAGACAGCGAAAAACAAAGGACTCGAAGAGAAATAACATCTTTATCAAGAAAAGTCATGGCTCCGACGCCTCTGTCCATCTTACGATTCATCTCACACTCGCAACAATCTCCTCGCCGCCAAAAATCCTACTGTTCCGGCACAAAAAATCCAGCTCGTTTTTCCCCGATCCCTTTCGTTCGTTACCTCGATTCATCAGACGCGTATCCAAGGGGTGGCGAGAGCCTACGTACCTGCAACAGAAAAAGAGAACGACGAGTCAGATTAATACGATCGTCCCGCAGGCAAAGGGAAGAAAATCGAAGGAAACGCTCGGCTTCGTCGAGGAGGAAATCGTTCGACCGCGCTCGCGAGGGGTGCGCGCTGCAAATAAATTATTTTTCCCCGGCTCGCGTACAAACAGGACGGTGGAAATGGAAAAAAAAAGGAAGAAAAAACGCTCGCGTCTCTTAATGAACACCGGTTGGAAATCCTTTGAGCGCTTCTTTTGGAATTGGCTCGAGCAAACCCGTAGACGGCATCGATGATCATCCCTGACGATCAACGTCGGACCCTAGTCGCGTCTCGCGGTTTGTTTGCAGCATCTGATTTTCTGCGAGAGGAAAACTCCGTAATATTGCCAGCTAATCGACCGTGGAAATTGTCGATACGTAAGTTCGTATAAAACGTGCGGACGTGTTCGAGAGAAATTTTTGAGCATGATTGTGGGAACCAAAATGAGAACAGCTGGGAAACAAAACTTTATGGCGTCAATAATTCCTAATTGCATGTTTCTAAAAACGAAACGATTTTTGTTAATGGCGAAACAGCGTTCGTTTCTGGGACGATACTCCTGACTGTCGCGTGACGCTCGAATTAACGTGGACTGGTCGTTTAGGGTTCGCGTTTAAACGTTCATCGCGCACGCGAAAGCGTGGCGGAGATTATTCCTCTTTCACGATTGCGCGTTTTATTAATATTCGTACATCTACGTAGCAGCAACAGCGCGCGATACGTCTCTTATCTATTTTTCAAACGAGACACATAATTACACGTCGCTTGAATTTCCTCCGTTCTCGACGTTCCGTTAATGTTCGAAACGATTAAACCGTTCCTCGAACATCACACTCTCGCAATCGCGGGCGGACAAGGAGAGCTGATCCAAGTCCAGGGAGGATTACCCTTGGAGTGGCGTAACGTACGAGCGTGACGGTCACGCGATCGCTGGTTGAACAACCTTCGAGACGATATACGACTATTCGATATTAGCATTTACAATTTCGCCGCACGCTAAACACACCGCCGACCCCATCGTGTAATTTACCCCGCGATAGCCGCGCATTCGCCTAGCGAAACTTGAACTTCAACTCTTAATCGTTCGTGACTGCGATCGATCTGCTCGAGCTGTTACACTGTTATTAATATAAGATTTACGGTGTTTCGAACTTGCTCGACGATCACACGCAGAAGATTAGGAGAGGATAGGGGCCTCTAAAAATGATATAGAACACCCGCGCGACCATTCGCCCGGATAAAAATCGGTTCCAAATCCAGCCTTAAACCCAAACCGACTCGTCTCGCGCAATTCACGCTAACACTTGGCCCGTTTCGCCCGCTCGACGCTCTTCCAGCTACTCTCGAACCTGGGATCGATCCATCCGCAAGCTGTGCCCGCGAGTATGTTTCGCCAACGAGGCTCTTTGTATTCCGAGTCGCGGTTAGATCCTTCTGCGCGCAAGGATTCTCGTGGCCCCCTTTCGCGCGCGGCGCCGTGGGGGATCGTAATCCTTTCGGCACTCGTCGAACCCTGGCTAGGAATCGTCAATGGTTGGTAATTTTCGCCGGTGACTCCGTGATTCTTGAAACGTTAATCTGCCGTGGATGGAGGGGGACCCGAACCACTCGAGGATCCGAGCCGAAAAGCAAGGGTTGAGGGATTGCGTTTACCGCGAGAAAGCCAAGATGGAGAGGGGACGCCTCTCGCGTAATCCCCTTGATGAGCTGCCCCAGACGAGAGCAGCGCGCCTTTGTGCCTCGCTCTCTGTCCCTCGAACGCGTTCAGCGGGAAGTTCCGGGTCGGAGTCGCGTTCCGCCACCTCTTCTTCTGGCTAGGGGTGGGTTCGGTTTCGATAGTCGAACGAGGGACTCGCGGTTCGAGGTCTCGTGCTCCGTAGCGACGAGTTTGGGGACTCTTCTGGGGATGTTGCGGGCTCTGCGTGTTGTTGGGGTGTGCGGAGTCGTGGGTCGGATGGATTCCGGTTTGTCGTGGAGCCTCGATGGAGGACTGCGCTCACGGCGAAACTTACCGTCGCCAGCGAACGAATAACGCATGGAAAATACCCCACGATTTCACGAAAACGCAGCGGCGATAATGAAATTTAAACGCGGTATCGATTAATTAGAACACGGGTAATAATAATCACCGTGCACTGCCTCCATTTGCATGAAACGTCGTTAACGATACCAGAACCAGAACCAAACGTATCTTCCACCGCCCCCGTCGCTCCTCCCTTGGGCCATTTGCCTGCAACTTCTTCCAGCCACCGGACTCATTAACCCAATTCGCCGACTCCTTTAGTTGAAGCCCCGTAGCGGTGGGGCGAAAGTAACGCGGCTAACGTTAACCGCGACGAAAAAACGAGCAATTGAAGTCGATGCACCGAACTGCCCCTCCGCTAATTTCGGTAGCTGTGACACGAAAAGGGGAGGGAAAGAGGCGAGAACAAGGTAGTCGAAAGGAGTCGAGGCACAATAAAGTATGAAGCAGTGAAGAAGGAACGATCATTTTTCCATTTTTTCCTCGCTATCTCTATAGTTCAGAATCCTTACAGACGCATTTAGTACCCACATGGATCACTATGAAACAATAAAACACGACGATCTGCCATTACAATCGACTTTAAAGTCCCGCAAGCATCTCTAACGAGTTACACGTGGTTCCCCAGCATCAGCTCGCTCGTCCCACCCTAAACTAACCCCATCGTCCCCCTCGACTCCCTTTTTCGATCTCCAACCGCATCGTCTCGCGATGCTGCGGAGGTATCCATCGATATTCCAGTAATGAGCGCGAGTTTCCGCCCAGCTAATCCGGATCAGAGGACTGACGAGCGCCGCGAATACCGCAGAGGAACCAGTCGCGGATGGAGCAACAGATATCGTCGGGACGTTTCAGCGTGGCTTAATGCAAGAACTTTCGACGATTCGATGCCTCCGACCGCTCCGCGTGCGCGCCTTCTAATTGCGTTCCGACCAGGGCCAACGTGCGCGTTATTGTTGTTATGGAGTGGCGGCATCGGCGGTTGGTTTATGAGTTGGCTCCGCGGGATTGGTTTTCGGGTATTTCGTTGAGTTGAGATCGGTGAGTGGATTGGTCTGGGATTGGGATGTTTTTGGGCCGAGGTGGCGGAGCGGAATGGAGTGGCGAGACCGGCTGGATTGTTGTAAGTTGCCGGGATTTAAAGTTGGAGTGGTTAGCCGAGGGGAGGGGGATCGCGGGATGCGTTGCTCGCGGTGAATCGTGGAATTAAGAGGGAGGTGATGCTAATTAAATAACGAAATCGCTTGGATCGAAATTAACGTGCCTTTTGTTCGGCGCGAAAGTAGTTTCGTTCGCCGCTAGCTCGGCTGAACAGCGAACTATTAATCCGCGTTCGTTCACCGTTACGGGTCGATGGTAGAGTACACGTATTCGCGTATCTCGACGCAAAAAAATTTCATCGGCTCGAGCGTGATATGCGATTAAGTTAATACCGCTAATTGGAAAAATAGAAGAACCGTGGCCAAGGCAAACATCATAGGGAAACACAATCCTATCGTTCCACCTTATCTAGTTTCAATCATTACCTTCCACTTCCATCTCCCAATTACTCCTTGTTTATCTACCCGGCACGATACACCCCGGGACCTAAAACTACGGACTTTCACTCTAATCGCAACAGAAATTGCCACCGTGCCGTTCACCCTCGGCGCGGCGCATGCACAGAAATCACGCACCGGACGCGTTACATCGGACCCATCAAATTAACCCCTCCAAACCGCGTCCCCTGCGGCGCGATATCAACGTTAATTACATCGAACCTCTCTTATGCATTTCTGCGCAATCGTGGCTCATCTGGCATCGTAGGTAGCAACGGTTATCTCGCCGGACCAGACCAACGCGCAATCTGCATTCGTCTATAGAGGAGGAAAAGGTGCCCCCGTAAGTTCCACTGAACGACAGAATCGTAATTACTGGCGCTGGTTGCTGTGGTGTACGAGTACGGATTGGTTAGGTTGATAATAATTTACGAAAAATACAAAATAGTATAATAGTACAAAAATTTTGTCATTGTACCCTAAACTATAAGAAATGGCAAAAATCGTTATACTAGAATTGACGGCTAAGCGATACGTAGTATGCTAGAACACTTTACTCGAGAGTTCGTGCAATAACGTCTTCTTAGGCCGTTCGTATAAGCCACGAGGACGCCCCCAACGCCATGGCTCATCCGAATGTTTAGACAAAACCCCAACGAGGGACGACGCCATAAGGAAACGCAGATGGCTCCCTTCGACCGCACACGCGATCCAATATTTCTTACAAAAGACTGAAAGATTAGTAATTACTTTACATACAGCAATACCAGTTATCTCGCTGACTTTCGAGCGGAGCGAGGTTGGTCAGGAGGACCTACGGTCGACGAAACGTTGCCCAACTTCGAAACGAACCTCCCCGTTCAGTTGATTTAATATATCCGTCCCGTGGGATGGCGGCGGGATCGTCGCGCGACAATAAGTGGCTCCAGCGATCCGGACTCGTTCATTACGCCCGGTTTGTTTATCCTTCCATCTGTCCAACCCGGTGATCCTTTAATAATCCTCGAACAGCCGGCCGTGCCCCTTCCGTTTGGCCCCTTTCACGCGCGGAGAGACCCTCGAACCGCGGCGGGCCCTGAATTCAGGCTGGTTGAATGCGACGCGGGCGGAATCGGTGCTCGCGGGTCGACGTAAACCGCGGCGAACCGACACGGCTGGCCGGTCGTGTCGGTTCGGTCGGTTCGTGACGCGCCTCGAGCATCGTTTACGCTCGGCTGCGTCGCAGAAAGGCGGATAGAGGGTGGCGCGGCGGCGGAAAGGGGCGAAAGGCTGGCTGGAGGGAAGCGAAAGGGGTGCAGGGGCAGATTGGTGCGAGACGCGACAAAGTTGGCTCTGAAATCCAATTAATTCAGCCTCTGTCGTAGACAATACGGTCGCCATCTTGATTTGGAAATCTAATTTAGCCGCTCTTTATTTATGATAACGCCCGCCACTTATTGTACGTCGTGCCGGTACAAGGGTTCGACAAAGGATTGAAGACGATGGAGGGTGCCGTTGTCATATCCAGCTTAGACGACGCGGCGGGACTCCGCTTTGCACGCCGCGCAGGATCCTCGCGGCGTATCCGAGGACGGGGAGCGGGTCCTTTGCTTGATTTTCTTTAATACTCTCGTTTTGTAAACGGCGGCTGGCGGTGGTTACGACGGTTCGTCGTGGAATAACAAGATTTTTATCGAGGTTCTCGTCTGAACCTCGTCGTTAAAAGGAGAAGCGTACCATCGATATACGCGTACGCAAAAAAAAAAGGTACGAGAAGTGATTTAATTGATTCCCAGTCTTTTCAGAATTTAATTTCTCCTCCCATTTCGCGATGCAATTCCACGCAAAGAACCACCACCGTCGCACAGGTCCGCGCTATAATCTTAACCAATACACCACCGATAAAACCTAATCTCGATCGCCAGCGTGCAACCCCCTGGTACGCTTGGTACTTTCCACCGCAATTCTTGGTTCCCGGAATCCCTCCTCAAGCCGTAGACCAAAGTCCCTACTTTTCCGTGGTATCCCGCCACCTAATTGGCGGAGGGCTTATGAAATTTTATGGCGTAGTTATTCTGTTGGTCCGGCGCGATTAACGCCGCGAACAAATTAATATTTATGGGGTGGGGGAGGGTTGGAGGGCCTCTCGTTCCTCGCGGCGGAGGCGCGTTAATCAATTTCGCGCGCACCGTCCGCTTGTCTATTAAGCAACGAACACGGTCTTCCCATTAAAGAGATTTGTCGCCGATAAAGCATTCGTAATGGCGGCCCGGTGTCTTATTGCCCGCCGCTTTTCTGCTTCTGACTGGCCCCGTCGAATTACGGGCACCGATCGGAGATTAGATTATATATTACGGATAACGGCGGACCGCGGCCAGGATATTGGCACGGAAGAGAAGTCGTCGAGTTGTACGTTTGCGAAATAGCACGGTTACTTTGGTCATTGGTCGGACGCTTGGTCTGGTTAACCACGTGACTAATGACTCAATTAGAACCGCGCAGCGCGAGATAATTCGGAACAGGTGTAGCATTAGCGCTTAGGTAAAATGTGTTCATACTTTCGCCATTGTTCTTCGCAAGCGAAGACGCATGGAAACGAGCGGATTTCAGCCTCCACTTTCCGCACCCTCTATGAATCTTCCCTATACGTAGGATATATCAATAGCAATTTCGGCGAAAGGCGTACACGGGCGTCCTCGAAATCGAGGGATCGAATGGAAGCCAAAATTCGAACGATTCTCGTTCTTCCAGAGGGTAGCCTTTCCCAAGGCTCGCAGTTGCGACTGAGGAATTCCCAAAAGAATTTCCATAACACGTATCCGCCATTTAGACGAGGGGTAGACAGAAAAACTCAATCGCGCGTAGTCGCACCTTCGACGATATATCGAAAGTGGGATCCTTCCATTTCTTCGGTCGTGGAGTTCGAACATCTTGGATTCTTGACGAGGGACGTTCGTCAATTGGCTTGACGAGAGCCACCGCGTGTACAGGTGTCTCTTGTTAAGCAAGAAATCGACGTACGTTTCAGACAATTAATATAAATACCAGACACGAGTTCGTCAGCGCTCGTAATTCGACCAGAAAGCTGCCTTACGACGATTCTCGTCGCAATACCATTCCGTGTGGCTGTTTGACGATCTCTTGATCGTTCCACCAGGCATGCTCTTCAAACAGACCTCACAATTATATCAATTTATCTAAAGAGCGGCGGTACGACACGAGAATGGGGCAATTCGTCATCTATTGACAACTCGGTGCCTCGGCACAATTAGAGGTTACAGATTGGATACACTTAAACCGAATGAAGAACGTAGTGTCAATAAGAGCTCTTTCTATTGTAGCGCAGAAAAAATCGGTTCCATTAACGGCGAAGTGGATAAAGGGGAGAATCCTCGGGGCTAGCGCTACGAGTAAGTGGCGTTTTAACAACATTTAAGTGGCGTTTAATTCACTGCACCGTATTGTACCGATACCAATTTGCAGCGCTAAAACTTTTTTTTTATATTCTACGAACGAGGCGTTTCCAATTTCAGCTGCTACGTCGATATCTCTCGAATTCCGTTAACCTTCCGCCGTTCTCCCTCGACGACTGATTACGTTCGCGCAACAATTTCATACGATAAACGAGCCGTATCGCTCGCGCGGAAATATGCAAAAACGTTCGAGGCGTCTTACCTGCTCGACGCTCATTTGCATATTCTTGCGTTCAATAACAGCGCCGTTTCCTAGTTTTCAGAGGTAACAAACTTCGTTCGAAAACACGAGCGGAGCCATCGCGCAACTGTTTGTCGGGAATTTTACCAGCGAACGAATCGTCTCGCGATAACCGTTTCTCGGGAAATTCAATTTTTGCTTCCACGACGAACGATTCATCCATTGACTTAACGTTCTCTTAACGAGCCTCCTGAGAATGCAATTTTCACATAACGCTGAACGAATCGAACTGATTCATGTTTTACTTACTTCTGAGTTTCATACAACGCGGTTCTAATTGATCGCGTTATAGGAGGGTTGACTATTTGCGTCTGCCCTCATTAAACGTGACAATATCGTTGCTACAATCGATCGCAAGGAGGCTAGGCAAGTAGGAGAGAACCGCGTCGCGGTAGCGTGCCAAGGGGACTGCGACCAAACCCCTCGGAACTCGAAGAAGAAGAAAGATGGGCGCGAGAAGGGACGAGGAAAAAAGAAGCGAACGCCGTCTCCCGACGATGGTGGTACCCGAGATGCTTCCGGGAGCCAAGAAGTACTTTCAACCACTTGCGTTCAATTACTAGTGGCGAGGTTATGTCGGGCTTCTCGTGTCGAGGCCGTAGGAGTGGTCTGTTCGTTCCTCTCGTCCCTCTGCCGCGCCAGGCCCGCTTACGAATCTCTTTTAGCTAACGTCTCGAGCCCCTCTCCCCCTCGCAAGCAGTCCTGGTCCAACTTCCCCGTCGTACGTCGTCGCTATCGGGCCATCGCCATTAAGGTGTGCATCGTGGGTGAGCTTCGAGTTTACCCAAGACTGGACACCGTTTCGAGCGCGCCTAATCGACCAGGTCTTAATGAAAATGATCCCTGGCGCAGGCCCCTCTCATGGCGGCCCCCGTCCCGTCGACTCTTTCCTTGGCCAACGTCCATTTCGTCGTTGCTCGTTCGTCAGCGGCACCGCGGTACCAACCACCGTTTCGTACCTCGTCGTCGAGCGAGGAGCCGGGCGCGGATTCGTTCGACTGTGTAATTATGAAAACAGGCACTCGCGTTACTCACGGATGATCGAGCCCGCTAATTGCTGGTTAACGTACAGCGTTTCCGGCTGGCTATGTAACGGATAAGGTTGCATTCCTCGAGCCGATCGGGTCGATGCTTTGGAAAAGTGGAGCAGAGTCGGTGGTTCTTGGTGATTTTGTTTCAACGATTAGGATTCACGGCTGTGGTCAACGGATGCAATCGTAAGATGTGATGCAGATCCAGCTGAATCTCGAGGAGGACACGTTGGCTCGTTAAACGGCGTCTGACGTTAACCTGAATTCATTCAGGCATTTCGTTGTTCACCACGCTCGCCGTAAGTCGGCGAGTTTTACGAGGCGTGCGATGCCCGCTTGTTGAAACATTCAGAAGATTAATTTGAATGAATGACAGACTGGACGTCCCAGTCCCGTGGGAGGGACTGGTCTACGCCCCGGTGATTGCCGCTGAATGGCCTCTTGCTTTTGCACCGGTGCACTTCTCTCTCTCTCTCTCTCTCTCCCTCTCTCGGTTCCTCCACTTCGTTGCAACCGTTCCGTTTCGGCGAGCCAACGTTGCTGGTTCGAGTCGCGTGAAATTGCTTCTCGAACAGTCGTTTACCAGCGTCTAATTAGGGGACGCGCAGAGGATGACAGACTGAGGTGACTCGCGGTGAAATCGATGACCGTCTCTTCCTTTGAATTTTGATTTCGGATATCGCGAACGAAGGGGCGAGCGTCGTGGTCCTCGCAGTTCGTTAAAACGATTACTTATCGTTCTAAGAAGCAGAGGAAGGAGAGGAAGAACGACGGTTTCGTGTAATTAACGCTGAATTCGCCTAACCAGCGAACGCAGCTGCGAGAGACCGAAATTACAGGACAAAAAGACCGTGACCCAAATTCGGGATGTCGTTACAAAGTTTTCTTAGGACGGGGCATCTAATTTCGAGAAATCACAGGGAAGTACTGCCGACTTTCGTCGGCTGGGCAGGTGCTTCTGCAATTTGTGTCAACCGCTTATTAAATTCTGAACGGGATTACCGTAATCGCGGCGGAATTTCCGGTCCCACGGTCAGAAACTTCGCCACCTTCGAATTTTTCCTCTCATTTGAACGTTGCCGCCACGCGCGTCAACCCCTCCGACGTTGTTACCCTCCAATTTACAGCGGACAGGTGTATTTCCGGTTTCGTTCGCCACCGGACTGTAATTCTCGAATACGTACTTAGTGTTTTATGTCTCGTATAACGCAAGTGCGAATTGTAGCTAAAAGAGAAAAAGAAAACTTGATGCAGTTGAAAATGTAATTTAAAAGTCATCGACTTTTTATCCGACGGATTTACAAATGTGCCGCCTAAGGCTGAACCAAATCCCAGCTATTCTATATTTCTTACAAAATTAGAAATAGGTAACAAAGTGAGGAATACGAAAGCTATGTAAACGTTTATTAGAATTAGTTTATCAGAAAGAGAGATAAGAAATTCAGCGAAGTTGGTTTTCAGTGGTCGGTGAGGAATACGAAAGCTATGCAAACGTTTATTAGAATTAGTTTATCAGAAAAGAGAGATAAGAAATTCAGCGAAGTTGGTTTTCAGTGGTCGCGGTACAAATTTGCACCTTCGAAAATTTCCCTCCTCTATAGCCCAGCTAGTATATTATAAAGGGTGTTTCAAAATTCACGCAAGAAGTATTATTGCGAACTGTAGTTGCCACCCTTTTTTCCATTGGCAACACTTCACAAATGGCGGAAAATTTGAACTCTTTAGAAATCCACCAGTGGACATCGATTATCCCGCGTAACCTCGAATCCACTCGTGAAACTTCGACCGATTCCATCGTTGTTCGCCCGTGCTCCGCTATTGGCCCTTCCCGCTGCGCGTCCATATAACTTTCAAGAAGTCGCTATCCCCTCGACACCGACGATCACGGGTCAAACGGGCGACAAAAAACGAGTCAGACAAGGGACAACACAGGCCGAATAAGATCAGAGCCGTGTACCCTGGTGTCGCGTCGACCTAATCAAAAATTCATCGCCGCTCCGCCGGTTCCCATCTCCGTCGACTCGACGCCACTTTTATATCCCCCGCTCTATTATGTACGTCATCGAGTATGGCCGTATCGCAGCGCGCAGATGCATCGCTGGCAGGGGTGCAAATAGGACGCAGATTTCTCGGGGCCGTCCGTCCCAAGGCGCGTCTGTTTCTCATAAAGGAACCGTTTCCAGATCTGGATCGGCTGCGACGAGCCTCGAAGAGCCTCGACGGCTCTACGTCCGAGTGTCCTGCCAATTTCCGGTATCTCCAACCCGCTGCGAACCGTTTCGAATCGAACGATCGCTGGCCAGCGCCGTCCTGCTGCGAGAAGATTCGAGCACTGGCTCTAAAGGAGACTGCCACGGATACATCCTTGACAAAATTCTTTCTTTGAGACGCTTTCAAGAGTCCCAACAACCTATTTCCATCGTCAAACGGAATATTCCGCGCTCTTGCGGCTATTATTTCAAGGTCGGATGCAGAAGTCTTAATCAAGAGAAGAAATCTGAAATCGTCGCGGTACTTGTGGCCTCGCTTGTGTCCCTGCTTCGTCCACGGGTTCTAATAATTGGTTTCAAACGGAAGTCGACGTTTACGTAGGACAGAATGGAGAACTGACAGTGATTTGGGTTGACAGTTGTCACTTCTGATTTCAATTGACGTACAAATCTAGTCCCACCCGTATACGGGCTGAACGAAGCGACCAAAGATGGGGTAAGAAATGTCTCGATCGCCCTCGATTCGAGGATTACGCATAAATAATCGAAGAAAAAGGAAACGAGCGAGCTTCCTGTGAGATTAGAAGAAGCAATCATCCGGGAGCAGAAAAGAGCGGCTAAATTCAAACTGTCTCGCGCCGCCATCGCTGCGCGCTGGAAGACACGGAGGGGTTGAAGTAGCCGAGTCAGTACGGCTGATTTACAACGCTCGTAGGTTGTTTCCTGCCGCGTTTCTGCCGCAGTCAGCGTGACGATGATTCCGAGTCATGCTGATCCGGAAGCGTGCCACGGTTAATAAGGTGGCAGTGCGAACGCGGCGGGTTCGCGGCAGAGTTAAGGGGATTAAATGGCGGATGATCTTCGTGCTCTTTCGAGATCATACGGGATTAAAATGACGGTGTACCCTGGGTTTCGCTGGCATAGGTTTCCGTCGATTGGATGAAAGTGGAAATGAGCGCAGCCTCGTCCTCCAGTTTACGTTCGCGCGACTGTTTAATTATAATTTGCAACGTTTCTCGTAAAATTATCGAACGACTTCGTACGCGTCTCGTCTCGCGTGCTTCGTGATAAAAAAACAGAGGAAGACGCGCGCGTTTGAATTTTCCGTGGACCATTTGACCTTGTATAAAAGCCCCTACGTCACTGTAAGTGACTTCTCGAGAAAATAAATGCTGACACGACTGGAGGTGGTGACACCAAGAAACCATCGAGGTCCTTGTTTCTTGTCGCTTCTTATTTATGACATTCTAACCGTGCCCCGACGTTCAGAGCGCTCTAATTGATGCGCACGTTTTCCCACGCCCTCGGACATTCCGTTTCTAAATCGCTGGCACAAATCTCGGAAAACCATCCGCTACGAAATAATTAAAAGTTACGCCGCGAACGTTGGCCGAAAAACCCATAAACGTTAAATCCATCAAACGATAAACCACGAAATCTCTAAATAATTCGCGGCGCGAGCTTCCCTTCCCGAAACCGCGCTCGAACGGCGTTACCACCCAACTATAAACCCCAAGTCCATCAAACGGTAGCACCATCGAATTTTCCTACAGACTCGCACACACGCGCGGACACGTACGCGCGAATTGGACGACGCCACGCCGCGCGAGAGAAAGGAAATATACGGTTAAAGAGAAGCGGGAGCGTAGCGAGCTTAAAAATCGCGAGTGGCGCGAGGCGATACCGGAAACGGGGGAAGCCCGCTGGCCCCTGTTGGCCACGCGAGCACGATTATTGTTCCCGCTTTACGAGTACTTGATCCTCTCTCCGCGCGAGAAACGGAAATGCTTCGACGGCGGGGAGCGAATTTTCGTAAAAGATCCGCGCAACAATGAGTCGGCTGAAAGGATCGGGCTCGACCTACTTCGTCGGACCGGAACCCAGCCGATTTTAGACGCGAAGTTAAACCACGGAGCTTTTCAATCAACTTTCCCCGGAAAGTTTCACGAGCATGGCGGGGTAAATGGCGCGTCGCGGGGGGGGGGGGGGGGGAGGGAAGTGGATTATTTTCCCGAGGTCGACCGATCGTTTCCCCGCGGAAAATAAAATCTATACAGGGGATTCCGTTAACGGCGAAATGTTCTGCGCGAAAAATTTTCCGGATCGTCGAAAAGTTGCGAGGTGGTTATTTTTAGTTTTATTTTAGTTGGGTCGTTTCAGCGATGGAAGCATTTGATGAACTGTAGTTTCGAGAAAGCGCGGAGGTATAACGTATGTTCGTTATTGTAAATGGATAAGAGTGGCCTCCATTATGGATAAGGCGCTCTAAAAATTTCCCTAATCCACTCCCACTGCTGAAATTCGCCATTTTCGAGTCGTATACCTGCTCAGCGGCGACTTAACGTCGTCGTCGAAGAGTTTCCTTCTTCGGAAGAGACGAAAGTTGCGAAAGCGAAGGAAGAGGAGAGACGAGACGACCCGTCGACGTTCGAGGCTGCTATCTTCGTTGGGAACAAGTCGCTGGGAAAAACTGGCCCGACCCAGTTTCCAGCCCGATACGATGACCGTAGTCGGCGAACACCGCTTCGAAACGATTTATGTACAGACTTTTTCCACCTCTGTCCTATTTTTTCCCCACTTTTTCCCCGGTTTAGTTCCCTCTGTCGATAGATGCAATCTTTCTACGCGAGATTTAACGCGCATGAGAAATAGACGACGCGAAACTAGGGGTTCGTTGCGTTTTCAGCTGTCGCGAAACGATGCCTTCCCGATCGAACGGTTTCCTTTACAACTCTTTGGGTAGCACGAAATAGAAACAGTTCTTAATGTTTTATTAGCTGATCAGACGCGTGATAAACTACTTGTTGATTACATTCGTTCATCGCAATGTTGGATGACCAACAGCTTGTCTTACTGCGATGTTCGGTTCTGCTTCCTTGGGATTGAAGCGGGTTTTGGGGTAGCATGTAGATTAAGATAGTTAAGAATCGACATTGCGCAGAAAATAATACTGTATTCTTTCAAACTGGAATAAATATTTGTGCGATGCGCGCGACAAGATGAAGATTGCCGAAATCTGGGAAAGTAGGACTATTTAAAAGTTTAGATGAAACAAAATTTGAAAGATGAGGACTCATGATGGTGACTAATGAGTGACGATGACAGACTAAGATTACTTAAAAATAATATTTGTAGGTATGACATTATCTCTAGCGATAATCCTCGCTACCCTCGATCTCTGTACCTTATCACTCATAGCGTTTAGCCTTGAGAATGAAAGTCCCCAGAAAAGTTAGCAACATAATCGAAACTTCTATAAACACGGAACTATGAAACTGCGCGATCCTTAAGAAGCCTAACTATCGCAATCTAAACTTGGACACAAATTACTTGCTTTTCAATTATTCCATCGAATCCCAACGCGTGCGATAAACCAACCACCGTCTCGAGCTCGATCGATCGAAATGCACCCAGACGCGGTCGTTTAAAGTTTCCGCAAACATCTGAAAATCAGCTACAGCGGTGGATATCAATTGCGTCTGTCCAAGTGGAGCTGGTCCGCCGTCCGCATAAATATTGCACGCCCGCTAGCCATTCTGAATTCAAACGGACAGACGAATTTTCGACCGCGAACGTATCCCGATATCGCGGACGATGATTGACGTCCCGACGAGTGGACGTGGAGGATCGCACGAATTTTCGTCCCTTTCGGCGTTTCCCGGTGAATTCTTGAAACGAGCGACGTTTCGAATCGAAGATCAGGAAACGAAGCTCCGTAGCTGAGCTTCAGTCGAGGCGAATTTTAATCCGGCGAAAGTTCGAACGGGGTCACGGCGGGGAACTCGGCGAATTAGTTCGTCACGATCGTCCGATAACTTTGGATCGTTTAAAAGGCTGCGGATTCTGCAACTTCCAATATCTAGATGGAAGAAAAGAAGCGGTTACAGCGGTACGAATCAATCCCCCCCGAGCTTTGCTGACCGGATTCCCTTCGTCGCGATTTCCACGCCATTTTGACTCGTCGAATTTCGCGCGTGATCGGACGAATTTGAAATTGCGAGGAAACCTTGTGTAAGAATATCGAGTCAAGGTGCACGAGCGGCCGAGGAGGGCTGTGTACCCTTCTCTGGAGCCTTGCCTGAACGTTTCGATGAGCCATGGCGTCGGGGGTGTCCTCGAGGCTAACACGAGTGGCCTAAGAAGGCACTCTTGCACGAACCTCCGGGTTAGACGCAAGTCGAAACGAACGCTCTCATAGTTGATACACACCTAGTATATTTTCTACGCTCTTTTCTTACACTTGCGAACGCGTCTTGGCCGCGGACAGGACGATTCGTGTGTCGTCTACGAATTATCAGGCACCTGTTAGACCGTCTTCGAACAAAACCTCGTTCCCTCGAACCGTGCTCCCGTGTTCATCGAGCGCTATCTGGCATCAGCGAGGTATTAAGCGGTCGCGTATAGGGACGGACGCGTCGGCGAAAACATTATTTCCTAAGAACAGAGCGCGCTTTGTGAGCGGGACAGTTTGAAGTGCGTCCATCAGGGAGCAGATGCCGGGGGCGCACGAGTGCCGTTGAATCATAGATTCCTAGATTACAGGCTGACTGGAAGGAAAGCGAGAAAGGACCTCGCTGAAACGCAAGAGGACGGGATGAGAGGGTGTCGGTGAAACGAGAGTCGACGCGGACGAGGGGGAGGAGGCGGAGGGCTCGGTTGATTTAACGGAGAGCTCGTTCCTGACGAGGCGACTCTGTAATTTTGTTACTTCGTGCTTTTTGCTTTTCTCCCCCGCTCCTTTTTTCTCTGTTTTTTTTTTTTTTTTTTTTTTTGCGCAGGACGGAAGGATGAAAAGTTGGTGCTCGCGATAGTCCCGATTTGTAAATAAGGACGTCTGAAAGAACGCGATTGAAATCAGGGCCGACGTTTATTTTGGGTTCCCGTGCAGTCGGACGCGATGCTCCCGGATTATTCGTTTAATTATTCGTTCGATGGGAAAAGTAGCCCGCTCTCCGACGTCTCTCTCTCTCCTCGTTTGTTTATTCCAGCTGCCTCTGGAACAATATCCTCCGCGCGTACCGCGGAATGGAGGATAAAAAATGTTTAGAGGCGACGGAGTTTGAGACGCGGTAGGAAGAAGAGCAGTGTGAAATTATTGGACTTTCGTGGGATTTACGACTGTTTTATGGTTCGAGCCTTTGACGTAGAACACATGGCCCAGCCATTTAAGGGACAGAGTTGGAGCCGCTATTGGGTGTAACAAAACCGACTGCGTACTTGGAGAAGCAGTAAAGATGGAGAACGCCAGCCGAGTAGCGTTCGGATCTGGAAATCCTGTCCTTCGAGATCCTGGCTTCGAAGCGACACGGATAAATTGCAACGCGAGGCGTTCGAGGTTCGCGTACCTCCCCAATTTGTAATCTTCCTCGTTACTAACACGCTACACTGTTACGATCGGAAAGATATTCATCTTTCCTACGTTTTTCTCGCGATAATGAAAAATAGCTGGTGGCGTGGTCACGCGCGCCTCCGTATTTTTCAAATATTCCTCGTACGGTCTACAAATTTTTTCTGTTAGTTATTTCATACGAATTCCTCTTACTCCCTCGTCTCTCCGTACGTACACAGTTTCCTTTTTATTATTTTACATCGCGTTGACAGGATTCGTGCCCGCACCGCGAGGCGACGCGCGGCCAGTTTTTATTTCACTAATTATTGGAATACCTGAATGCCAGTCAGTTTTATTCGCGTCCCAGGGGGAATTTTCATTAGCAGCAGTTTCAATAGCGGCGTGTATGCCACTTTACTGATTGCGAGCCGGCCACAATGGCCGCCGAGCGCTGCGCTCGCCGCGCGGATCGCCATTACGAAGGCGAGCCGCGAGCCGCGTGAAATATCGCGGGCAATAAAATTTCATGGCCGCGAGTAATTCTATCGTTGCTCACCGCCGTGTGTCGAAGACACGGTGCCTTCCCGCGGAATTTTCGAACCTCCCGCCCGATTTGCAACGACCCTCTGTCGTGGCGGCGCGAATTAGAGCGTCCAGATGGGCTTCCTCGAATCAATCTTGCGCGCGTGAAGTCTAATCTCTTAAGTGTTCGATGTATCGTCACTGCGATTCACGGTTGCACGGAAGAGATCCTTTGGTAGTCGTTCGACAATGAGTCAAGAGTGATTGACAAAGCAATGTCTCGAAATTTCAAATCTTCTGTCCGCTAACCCTTGTACCTTAACTTACACACCCTCAACCGTATAAATATCAAATACTTTTCGCCATAGCCCTTAGATTAAATAAACCTCTAAGGTCCCTTAATACGTATGGCATTCGATTCCTTCTACTCAGTCAAATCCGGAATCCAACAATTTAAAAAAGATAGCGATGACAACTATGGGTCACGAAACAGTGAATTGGCAGCCAACAATTCTAAGTCAGTAAAGCATCGCACAGTAAAACACTGTAAATAATTACACCATCTGTCAGCAATTACGCGTGTTGACTAAACCTCGACGGAGAACAGTGGGAAACATCCCACGAAACCCCAAGCAATCTCCCTCGAAGACACGTCCAACTGGCTTCCGAGCGTATCATGTCTGGCGCTGAGCGTCCTCCGCGTCTCCTCGCCAGAGTTCTCGCTTAAATATTTTCGTTCGCGCGGAGAATTTGTCGGCGATCCCAGCCCCAGGCCCATTATTCCGGCTCCTCGATCTCTTCTCCGTCGACGGGACCCTTCGTCTTTCACCTCGAATTAGGTTCGACCGGTGCACGCGCCCGCGAACGGTTCATAAATAGTGGAACAGTGTCGAGTTTCTTTGACGGCGGCCGTCACGAATTTTTCCACTCGGCTCTTATTTTCAGGCGCGGCGATTAATTTTCAGCCCTGACGAGCTGATGAACGACGCTACGAGCACGGCATGAAAACGAGACGGACGTGGCCCCGGCGAGAAACGGGAGAGAAGAGACGGGACGGAGGATGGAAGAGAGAGGGTGCGATGACAGCAGCACTTTGATGTCACGAGAAACTCGATTAAAAATCTCCGCGCCCCTCGGAATGGATTGCAGTCGTACGCGGCTGTCGAAGAGGGTTAGGAGCCGAGTTTGTTTCTTCGCGTGTCCATCCGTGCCGTCGCAGTCGAATTAGCCGGCCCTATTATCGAGTGACGGCTAACAGATTTCGTTCGATAATTGCCACCTGTCCGATTAAGCGGGACGCGGCGCGATCGGTTTTCGATGGCTCCGAATGTTGAGAATTTACTTAAAGACGCACAGCTTTTCTCGGATAAATGGAAAGGTTGGAGGGTATAAAATTCGCAATTGAGTCGTGGAGGTTTCCAGCAACTTGCGTCGACCCGATCCCTGACGTACGCGAAGTAGAAAAGAAAGGACTTGTTTAAAATAACAAGAGCTCTATTTTGCATCTCCGCTTTCTCTGCTCGCCAAACGATGCTCGCTCTAAACGCATTACCGTCGCGGAGTGTTTTGAAAAAGCACACCTTTCGCTGATTCCATTCCCGAGATATTCTCCAGTGACACACTTCGGCTGCGCACGCTAAATCAAAATTAGATGAGTCCGCAGAGCGACGTGCGCGAGGCGCGCGTCACGGAATGTTGAAAACTATTATCTTTTTTTAAGATTCGAAACTTCCGTGGCGCGGACACCGGTATAGATTTTCCTGACCGACTGTATATATTTTTCTAACAGCCTGGGATAAAGATTATAACAGCAGGCCGACCGGTTCTCGTTTGAATAATGGAGAAGCGAAAGCTCGTAACTTTGGTCAATGTTATCTCTCAAAGCTTTGTCTTCCGTGTGGCTTGTGCCTCATCCAAACTCATTTTCATAATTGCGTACCATGTCGCGGCTTTTTTCCTCGTCTCGCGACCCTATTCCTGCCATCTTTTGCAGTCAACGCGCCCCTCTAATTCTCGTTTTCTCCACGGTTTCTTCACCTTTTTGCTCCTCCTTTGCGCGGACAACGCCGCGTTGAAAACATTTTTAATTACTTTAAATTTCGTTTCCCGACGTTTATTACGCGTCACGTGGGTAGCGAGTGTAATCGGGACATTTGCGGCCCCGTTTCCTTTCGCTGACCGACGCTTTTGCGCTCATCCGCCGCTTTTCTCCATCACTTTTTCCCTTTTTTGCGCCAGAAAGAACACTGATGGTTTCAAAGCTTATAGTCTCGGACATTTTGTTTGAGAAGGAGCTAATATCGAAGTGGCGCCAAGTCCCACAGTGAGATTTATCCTGCAGCCGATGCAGAAACGCTTGGTTTCAGAACGAAGTCTTCAGATTAGTCAGAAGAGGAAGCCATCGCAACACAGAATGTCTCTCTCACTCGTCGCATAAAAAATGAAAGCAAGGAAGCAAGAATCTGCGAATCGCCTCGATACAAATGGTCACTTTTACTTTCGGAAGGCGTGTTCCCATAGTTCAGCTCGAATTCGTTGCAGGATCCGACCGAGCATTTGCATAAATTCAAATTACACAGCTGTGCGAGGCTCGCCTATGAATAAAACCGAGCGCAGAAACAATGTACATATGCGATACATTACTTGAACGAGCATCGAGTGGAACGCTCGAAACGATTTTGTCAATTAGGCTAACGAGTCGACCGAATTCCATTCAACGATACCGATAAATTATGAATCCGTCCGTCGACAGTAATTACACGGTGCATACGTGCGCACGCGTGAGGGTAGTTTCCTCGAGAAATAGGTTCCAAACATTATTTCGAACTATCCGAATTTCGCGACGTGACCAATCGATTCGCGTGCAGACAGCGGTCGTTCGATTCTAATTAATCGAATCGTTGGATGTACAATTTTTCGTTCGATTCTTATGACGCAACCTGTTTCTGGTTCGATGTGACGTAATTGAACAAATTGACTGCAGCGTCAGATTTTCTGGGTTACACACGCGGGAGGTGTGGGACGTTTTAAAATTCAACGATATTCTAGGTCAGCGAAAGTTCCAATTAACGTAAATTGTACATATTAATCTTGCCAGGCTCCATATCCGCCGGCAAAGTGGCGATCTGTAATCAAAATGCAGCGAATGCTTAAGCGTCACCGAATAAATGCAAATTTTATCGCAAAATAGCTCGGGAAATTCCCTTTCGGATGCGAAATTTTAGAATTTTTCGAATTCGACGGCTATCGAGATACAATCGTTGGTAGATCTCGCTGGATCAGTGTTTCCCAAACTTTTTCGTGGCATTTCGTGGCTTGTAGCCTGATCACATTCAAAGCATAGAACTAAAATTCAAGTAGAAAATAATTTTAAAGATTTGTGGCGGTTTTTGCAACTAGAAAAACAGCACATTAGCCAGTTTCCTACGAGCACTCATTTCCTACACAATTTCTATATAATAGAAATTCCATCCCAGCGTCTAAGGCAGGGCCTGCTAGGTAGCCTTACTGATGAGTCCACTAACAGGCCCAGAACGAAACGTTCTTCTCTCTCTTTTCCTTTCTATCCTCTCGCACATTCTCTACAGCGCGACAAACGAAGCGGCACAATCGCTTCAGGTTTTTAACAGCAAATGAGTTCAGTTGAAAGCGAGCAGCGAGAGAGTTGAGAGCGAATAGTGATTGATAGATAGATAAATTATAACGTTAATTTAATAAAATATTAATATATATACAGATTAATGGAAGTGGGAATTATATTCCTACAGAAGTGATATTTCAAATCTCCCCTCTGAACAATCAAATTGCCTTCCTATGGGACGTGGATCATACGTTGGGAAACACTGCACTGAACAGCGTCGCTATGCAACAAAAGTAATCCAACTATTTCGTTTTTCCAACTATTTTTTACTATTTATTAGAATCTCTATGATTCTATCTAATTTGTTTAGTTCCCTCCCTTGTTTGCAAAGCAACATTCGGCTTACGTTAGGTTAGAAACGAGTAATTTGTACGAGTCGAGAGATGAGACACGCGAATCGTGCATTAGGGCTGAGTCTGTATGTGGAAAGGTAAGGTCGCCGATCGATGCTGTCGCCACACGAAAAGACCAATCGTACGAAGTCGTTGACTTTTCGAAGAAAGTCACTGGGAGGTATAATAAACGGCTATTTATAGGGCTCTCGTTCCATGCTCTTGCTTATGCGTGCGAATAATACGACTTTTTTTAAATTCATATTCAATTCCTCTGTCACACAGACACATACAGACACACAGGCGTGGATGATAATATCTGAACGTAAAGTACGTTCCTTTGAAAAGCGTTTTTTTATCGACAGTCTGAACGAAGTGAAATTTACTACTTTTTTCAGTAGTACGAATCAACGATATCGGATCCATTGTTCGAGCAGAAACACTTTGCTGTCCGTCTATATTAATTTCAATTAATAAACGTCACAAGTTCGAAGTTTACACCGTTTACGTGGACAAATGAAACTGAAATCGACGTCCGAATATTAAAGTCGCTGGTCGCACGTGTCCGCTGAAAAAAAGATGCTCGAACGAGCGACGAACGAAGCGAACGCGTGATCCAGTATCGGCGATCCGAAGATCCAGGGGAAACCCAATAAATCACGTCCCAGGGAAAAACGGAACCTCGGAAAAACAAACAACCGGTGGCAGCAAAAATAAACGCGGCGAACGCTCGCAAATCGAACGAGCGCCAACACTCTTCAAACTCCAGAAATAAAAGCTCCGCTCGACAGTCGATGGCCGAAGCGGTGGCGAAGGTGAACGGACCAAGTCGACGAAGAGAGACTCGCGAACAGACGAAGACCTCCCAGAAGTAACCGGCTGGGCCCGGAGTCCGCCATTTTTCTTCCCGCGCTTCGAACCTTCCAGCCTGCGCGCGTCAACCCCTACGAAACAGCAATATGGTAAATTGGTCCGATATTACGGTTGACGTGTTTGAGGGCCGCGTGGATGGTCCGACAGACAGGTCAGGGGGGTCTAAACAAATAGGTACAATTGAATAAACTCGATGAAACTATGGCGGAAGCGTGCTTCGTTCGAGCATACACCAATCGCGATAAAGCACTTTGAAAATGCGCTTGAAGATTGCTTCAGTCGCGTTGAAAAAGCCGCGTAAAACGCTACGCGTGTGGAGCCCTGTTTCCTCCTTTCAGTCCTCCGATCGAAAAGTTCGCGACAACATTTTCCACGGCGCATCGTCGAACGGCTTCAGCGGCGGTTATCCTCGTTATTTATCCTCGCGAGCTCGCGACAAAGTGCAACGCACACGCGCGTATTCCGACTCGAGCTCGGCTGCACGTGAAAATCTCCGCACGGTCAGTTTATTTTAGACAGAAGACGGGAAGCGGGCGAAGGGCCGCGCTCGAGGGTGTGTTTACGCGCGTGTGCACGCGAGGAGGAACGAGGAGAGAAAGTGCAAGCAATTTCACGGGCAGCACACGACCCGTGCGCCGCCGGGAGGTCGAAGAGGGTAAAAGGCCGCTGCAACCGCCCCGCCCGAGTGCAACGCACTTACCACCAGGTCCCACCCACGCTCGACCCGCGTGCATCGCTCGCGTTTCAACGTGTTGCGACGATCAAAAGTGCCGTCGCGTACCACTTATCGCGGAGACAGGCTTTTTTACCCTGCCCCGATACGGGAAGAGGGAGCCTGGGGTGAGAGGCTGGGAGGGCCGCGGAAAGGGTTGGCGTTCCTCGAATAGGGTTACTCGAGGGGATCTGTTTCGAGAGTTTCGATGGATGATACTTTTAATTATTCGACGAAGAGCTCCTTCGTGGCTGCAGCCACGTAGCCATCGTCACTGTCCTTTGTAAATACCGATTCATCTCAAACAGATGTATACCCTACACGTTACTCATCTTTTTCTGAAACGCAAGGCCCAAATAGCTAGAGTAACTTTACTATTCTGAATTCGTACGTATCTTGCGAATAAAACCTTTCTTCGGAATTTGACAAGTGTTGTAGTCGATTCCTTCGACTCTGTTCAACGTGGAACCCAATAGATGCAAGTACAAAGGACGCAATTTATTCGTAGATTTGATCGGTTTGGACAGAGCTTGCGAGGTATTTGGATAAATGTTCAATGGTGGAACGTTTTAACGATAGTTTTAATTCGTTTCAATGGGCGTCGAGATCGAAACGGCGCGCACGGTTCTTCTTTTCGGTTCGACGTTAAAAACCGTCCAGTCTCGCGGCGCAGAGTGCAGGAAACTTGCCGTGAAAACAGTTTGAAACGTTCTAGAATATCAGAGCACGGGATTTCGTGCATGGCGGGCCGCCATTCCGTCCCACTTCCTCTCTCTCTTTCCCTTTGTATCGCGAGCACGCCGAAGGGACACGGAATCCCTGCCTGGTCGTATATAACAAGTAAGTCGAGAAGAGCTTCCCTTCGCGTTTGCCTTTTGAAAGTAAAGAGTTATTTAAATAATAACCTTGCCCCGGCGTCGCACAAAAGTGTAACTGAGATTTCGCTCAACCGTCTGGAATAGAATGTAAATGAGAAGACACTGCCAGTAATTATCTCTATCTCTCTCGCACGCCCTCCGCGCGCTTTTTCGCCCGCTTCCCGTCCGCCATTCCGCCGCTCGGTTCCAACCGTGTCGGAGCTTCCGCGCTTTCATTGCGCGCGCGACTCTTTGTGTTTACCCGTGGGGGGTCAGTACACGTTTCCGTTGAATTCATCAACGCTGTTGACAAAGCTTGCGCGCGCTCGCTCGCTCGCCTGCTCTCTCCTCCCATCGCTATCGATAATTTTTAATTGCGCCTCTCACAGACAACGGTTAATAATTGACGCGGAATTCCTGCCAGGGCCACCGGTTGAATTCCGGCACAGGAAGATAAACGAAGCTGGAGAACAGGTACCTTTTGCAGGGGTGGCCAAACCGTGGCGCATTGGATGATTACAAATGGCGCGTTGCATTCTTGCGTCCGCTTATTCTTTCGAAACAAGCGCCATAACTGAATTCGTCTTCACGTTTTCAATATTCGAGTGTTCTCAGTTCGATTCTCAGGTCCCTCTCGAGAGAGAGGGAAAGTGTGAGCGAGATGCGCCACGATTGAAACGTAATTTTCATCCCCAACCGTGAACGTAAGAAGGTAAGAAGGATGCTCGAGTTGTACGACGTATCTGAACTCGTATCCAAATGCAACCACGAGTAAAGTTACGATTCATGTATTATTAAATCGCAGACGGAAGATTGAAATTAAAAATCGTTTCCGCTGTCGTTTCGTTTTTACAATTGGAACGGTGTGTCGCGATTTGTACGCGATCCACCGTTTCGTCGATTAATTCAGAAACCTCCGACCGGACAGGGGGAAAAAAAGGGAACCGAGTAACGCATCTCGAGCACCGTTCGAGCCGCGTTTATTATCGGGGTTAACGCGTTAAAGAGCAATCGAGGCGGCAGCCGCACATGTCGCCATTGCTTCTGCGTAAATAATGCTCGCCACTTACCGGTAATAGTGTCATTCATCGCAGCTGTCAGACGCACAAAACGCGGTGACGCAGCGGCCGCGGCCGCGCACAATGCTCGAAACGATCGAATAAGTAATTGTAACGAAAACGATCGCCATTGTGCGACGCTAAGCTCCGTTTAATTTCGGCGTTAAGCTTTATTCAATTGAATCGCCGCCGCGCCACCTCTCGCGCTCGCTTCGTTTTCGCCTCTTCAAAGGCGGTGCGACGATATCGTTTATATTGTTTATAATTCGAACGCTCGATCGTGAGTGGCAATTATTCCGACCCGCGGTTTGTTTGAAGGTCCCACGAGTGGCGCGCGACGTGGCAAGGGTCGCGTTATCGATTCAGCGGGGCGAAAACAGGGCCAGGCGAAGAGCCGTTCGAAATTCGCGGCTGTCTCTGGCTTTTTTACGCGACCGTGAAACTCGTATACCGAAAATGGATACCGACGGAGTATCGATTATGATATTTTTAAGGGCGCAACGGGGAACGGTTGCCAGCCGCGAACGGTGATTTAATTTAGAGCTGCGTCATTATCGGATGCGGCCGTGTAATTAAACAATCATTTCAATCATAGAAACGTACTATTTAAATCCGAAATTTCCGCGCTCCCGTCGTTTAATCAGCCGTGTCCATCTGGGCCGTAATTCATTTCACGACGATAATTGGATAACGAATATCGGATGTGTCATCTGCAAGTGAGCGCGCGCCAATTTTCGTCCACCGCTTCGCGTTTTCACGCGAGCCGAATCTGTTTGTCCCTTCGCTCGCCCCTCTCTCTCTCTCGTTTCCACTTTTGTAACGCGAAACAAAAACGGACGGTTCGTACACCAGTAAAACAGAACTTAATGATGTTTCATAACGATTACGATATCAATTACCATAAAGCGTTGCGATATAAACGTCCCGCGGTTGACGTAAAAAAGAACGATCCACGATTTATCTGCTTTAAAAATCGTTACGTACTCCATTCGTACATTTTCCATACTCCTCAAACCTTGTTCCTTCCTTGTTGTATTATAATAACGCCTGTACAATACCGTACAAACTGGAACATCTGTAAAAACCTCATCAACTCCTCCTTTCCCCTACGTTGAGCTCGCAGAGGCGACGCACTCTGCATACCGATTCGCACAACGGACCTCTAATAGAATAATAAGCCCGCATTCGGTTCGAATCGCCATTGAGGCGACGCAGAGTCAGCCAGACTTGGGCGCGGATCGTGGCAGAATCGCAGGGAACCGCGGAAAATCGTGGAACCGGAGGCAGGCTCGTTACCGCGCGCATCAAATCGATACATTCTGCCACTCTATCCCCCAAATAAAAGAGGCCTTAGCCCGCGCGGACAGCTAGGCGTAGCACAATACGCGATACACGCGTGAAATATCGCATCGAGGGGACCAATTTCCAGCCACTTCGGGACATCCATCGGGAGAGGGGTTCAGGTTCGACTCGCATCTGCGAGGCATGTGCGCCATGGGCGCCCCGCGGCGCGTCCACGAATCTCGTGCGGCCCGAATTTGTTTTGGGCCGCTGTTTTCCACGGGTCCGCTCGAGTGCCCACCTATTACGACCATTCGAGAATCACGACCGCCTCTTTGTATATACGTAACAACCGTATCCTACGAGTGCGTTCGTTCCTCCATTTCTTTCTTTCTCTCTTTCTTTTTTTTTCTCCTCCATTAACGGTGCGCGCCTTTCTGGTTCCCTTTCGCTCCGTGTTTTTCTTCTCCTTTTCTTCCTTCTGTTCCTCGCCGTCGGTAGGGCCGCGCGCACAGGCCCTTCCCGTTGTTATTGGGCCGTGTTCGAGTGTTTTTCTATACAGTTGCGAATCACGTACGCACCACGCGTGGCGGCGGGAATATTGTTACGAGAAAAAATGCTATGGATGCTTCAAGTTGCAGCTTCGGTTGGGGGTAGAGGTCCCCTTTGTTACGTTTCGCTGTGAACAGCGTGTATACCTTCGTTTTTTCACGTGGCACCACAATACAGATGCACTCGCGTCCATAAGTATCCGGATACTTAGGTATTTGCGAAATTCGCAAAGTATTTCTTAAATTTAATTTTTCTATGGATTTATTATGTTGTCTTTTAACCCTTTGCGATCGAGAGGCGACTCTCAGTCGTCACTAAGCTTCATGCGGCAACTCGAGTTTTTCATCGACTGATTTTAAGTCTCGAAGTCCTACAAAAATGGATTTCAGAAGTGAAATTAGCTCGAGCAAAGATGAAATTGATTTTCAACTGTTGGAGAACGAGATCGACGGTATTCAGGAAGAAATTAGTGATAAAGAGAATGATGCACGACCCAGAAACTCGTCGAGTGCTATCTTGATGAAACTCTTGGGCAATTCTAGCGATATTTCAAGTGTCAAGTGTCGATAAAGTAATTATAATTGCATAGATCAATTATGGACGGCAATCTATATAAATTGACAAGGAAGTATACAACAATAGTCGCAAATACGCAACGACAAACGAAAAAGATCCATCCAGATTACTTTATCAAGTGTATTTTAAACGACGTCCCTCTTCTTCGCGTGCGTTGCAACGAAGCTCACGAATTTACGAGCGGCGTGTATCGCGGCAGGAAAAGCAACCCCGACTTCAAAGCGGAAGGAGGCCTTCGAGGTACGCGACAGTCGCTGGAATCGCGTGACCGTCAGAAACATCATCGCGGAGGAATCGTAGCAAGGGACGCCTTCTCTATATTCCGCTCGACGTTTTCCTGAATTTACGCCGACGATTTCCGCGCGGTCGCGTGTTCTCCAGTGTGTCACGCCGCCATCGCGAACGAACGGACTGTCATACACTCAAATATCTTCGCTGTTACTCACGTTGGACTCTTTACCTTTTAACTCTCCTCTTAACTATTCTGCGCAACCTAACCTAACCTAACCCAATGTTTATTTCCCCTAAATAGCCTCGTTTTCCCACTCTTCAACCAGTAAGGCACTTTACATCTTGTAATTTTCGCCAGCCATAATAAAACGTTGGTCTTTAATTAGTCCGATTTACGCGTTGCCCCCAAAAAGTACCTTCAATTTCAAAGAACGAAAGTCTCTTTCGACCGTGCTTATTTAAAAGCGCTGGCTGAATAGAACGCTGGAGGAACGTTGAAATTCGTGGCTATTGAGTCGAGCATAGTAGAATTTTGCTTCAATTTATTGGAAGGTTACGCGCTTCTTTCTCTCAGCGTTAATTAAGGATTATACACTTCAAAAATGAATGGTAACGAATTGTTAGAGAAGCCTATTCGAGTTTATCTACGTGCTTCGAAAAGACGACCGAGCAAGTAGATTTTGCGAATCCCGATTTAACTTTGAAAAGTTAATACACCACCGAATAACGTGTTTTCAATTAACCGCTTATCGCGTTGATTGCTTTGCGGATTATAATTAAAGGCGAAAATATACGGTTCATTTCGGTTGAACAATGCGAGTGATTTAACCGAATTAATTCAACCAACCAAATTAAACGTTCGCCTTTCAGTTTCATTATTTCAATTTATTATTCGACTACTTAATTGCTTCAATTCCACCGAGTGGACAGTACCGTTTAAGCGAAAGTTGGACGCCCGACAACTGATTACACCAGAATCTTCCGCGCGAAGCGACGGCTGGAATCTTTCAAACGGTTCCATCCGCGAGCCAATTCGAGCAACATCGAACGATGAAATTGGAACGATGAAAAACTACAACCAAAGGAATCAGAGACGCTCTGGACCGAGCACTTAACCCGCACAACCGAACGCTCGAAACCACTTGCCTCCGACGAACTCCTCCGCGCCATTCCTGCTCGATGGGCGCACGGTTTTTTTCGAATCGCCCATTTCATCCTCCAGCCTCGCGAGATAACACACGGATTAGATAAGCGCGCTTCTTTCCCTCGAAAACGCGCAAGAAAACATTTGAGCGACGAGTTTCAGTGGCGCGCAGAGGCCAGGAGGCAGCCTGGTCCTCTTCTTCGTCCTCGCTCGCGTAAGAGCGGCTCCGCTGGACTCGTTAGCCTCCTCGTTTTTGCTCGCTGTCATAGATGACACGTACCAAGAGGTCGGTATCTAGCGGGTTTGCATGAGCGGCGAGAGTTTAAAAAGTAAACGCGGACCAGAGGCTAGACAGCCACGCTAACTGTTCCGCCTGTTCCAGCGTCGCGGCGTCTCTTTTCCGCGTGCGCGCTCTTAAGGCCTGTCGGTAGTCGCTGGGAATGACAGGGCCACACACAGCGGCGTGTATAATGCACTCCAAAGCGTCGGCTAATCGAATCACCGGCTAAAAGCTTCGTCAAATTTTTGCTCGCGGAGTGACCGGTGCCGCCCCCTTACCGGCCGCCATCTTGTACCCCGGACGGGAAACGACATTGTTTGGAAATTAAGTTATTTTTCGTGATGGAGTTACGCGACCCCGACGATCGCCACGTCCGCGACGCTGGCGTCTTTTTCCGCGATGTTTCACGCCGCTCGTGGAAGCGTTAGCGGCGCGGCTGATGCGATTTTTGCGAGGGATTGGGCGGACGCCGGCAAGCGGAATTGTTCGGGTAAATTGTCGGAGATGGCGGCAATTAACCCTTGACCCCTCGTTAAACGCGCGGCGACTTGCCTCGCTGCTAATCGCGTGGATAATGGGTTAGCAACAATTCGATGAGTCGTAGGGGTTCGCTTTTTTTTTAACTTTAAATATGAATTTTTTTTTTTATTTACTCTCGTTTGACAAATTGAGCGTCGTTGAACCTCTTATCTTCGCGTACGTTGTTCGAATAACGAAAGTCGTTGAAAAATATGAGTTTATTATCACCGGAAATGGAGAACGGGGGAAAGGAAGTAGCATAAGCGTACTAATGCGTAGCGTGGACACGCGAGCTTTTGAATTTATGCTCAAACGTAATACAGCGGAACACACACGAGCGTGGAAAGATCAAAGGCTGCTCCGAGTTATGATACCTGTAACACGATGATCTCGAAGTACCAACGCTGCGAAAGTACGATCCGCGTAATGCCTTTTGCTTTGCCGTGCAAAGCGATTCGAACTCTTTAAACACTGTTACGCAAAGTGGTTCGAACGAAGCGAATTCGAACAACGCAGTCATTTAACGAAATGACTCCAGCGAGTGGATGGAGCTGTATATTTATCGAAAATAAAGAAACATACTTGCGTTGATTTTTAGCAACGATTTTAATATCGCGTATCCACTGGTCTGGCAAATAAATGTTTTACAAAAAACCTTCTCCATATCGGAAATAACTTTATCCACCTATTCGCAGCGAATGTTCATAATTACTGGGTGGATTCAACGAGCAGGAAAATTCCGTCGCGGTCGTTGTTGTAAAAACTTCAACGCGGATCGCGGAAAAATGGCGCGGTCGAATTTTATTTCATATTTTAATTCGGTCCGTCGTTTACGAAGTCAATTTTCACCAGAATTCCTCCCTCTCTTTCGCTCTGCCCCTCGTTTTTCGCCGGTAATGAAACAAAGGTTATGCGAAACGCAGCTTTTACAACATTTTTACGCGGGAACATTTTTGCGCCACCTTGCGTTACACAGCGGTACGGACGTTAAATTTCGGATGTTAAATGTTATTAACGATGGACGAGAACGACGGCGTTGCGACTCGATACTCGGAGAATTTTCCGAATGTTTTATCTACCCGTGGCTGGTTCCTATGTAATAAGAGATTCATTATCGTTTAAACTTTCCTGCTTGCTTTCTTTCTTTTTTTTTTCCCCTGGTTCCGACCGTCCGTATTGAAATTCGTAATTCGCGCGATACAAAACTCCCATAGCTGGTGTTCATACCGGTAGGAAAATCTAGAGTTAATATTGGTCGTAGCGAAAGAGGTAGAAATGACCAGACAACTTTGATCTGAGGGCCGTGTTATTTTTTAGAATTTTTATACGAGTGAACGAATACTGTGCAAATATTTTTGTAAGAAATACTAATGCGAGAATGGGTATGAATGAGCTGGCACGTGCGATTTAGAAATGAATGACAATCGTAAAAAAGAAACCTCAAAGAGTTGACGAGCGAACGTGAAAACTGATTGTAATTGAGAAATAAAGATCGAGTTAATTCCTTTAAAACTACGATTTCTATGCTGATTTCACGCGAGTCATTAAACGAGAGACTTTTTGATCAACAAACCGCCATGCGTTTGCGTTAACGAGGCGACCAGATTCAGTACCGCTGCTTTCATCTTCACCACTCCACGCTTCCTCCTCCACAATCCAATGCGAAATAGATCACCCGAGCATGTTATCCGTTTGAAAAATATTCCCATGCATTGAAAACTGTTGCGGCCACGAGCTACTTAACAGAACCGTTCGCAAGCCACTCGACAGCTAGACTCGCCACTGCAACCCTTAACAAAAGCGCGAGCACCGCCGGTTTTCCCGTCGACACTGGCCTGTTCGAACCTCCATCGACACCACCAGACGCGCATTCACCACCGAGCCAAGGAAACGGGGGAAAGAGACCAGACTAAACAACAGAAGCAGTGCGGGAAAAAGATCGCGGGACCAACGAACCAGCAGCGAGAGGGTTAATCCGAAAAGGACCGATTAACCACGCGCGTATACAGGGTGGGTCGCGTGAACAGTCGCAGGCTATTTTACTGCTGCCACTGCGACAAGCTTCGATTTTAATTTTGGCAACGAACTAAATGGACGGTATTTAAATGTATTTTCGATCAACATTTAAATCAACTTTCGGTCAGTTTAAAAATAAAAAAAGCCATTTCATTATGGACTCATCGCGAGCAGAAAATTAATTACGTTCCTGACCGATTGATATTTGTTTAGCTGCCAGTGGGGGCCTCGCATATTTTCAAAGGATACTGACCCTTCGTACTCAAATACTGACAAAAAGGGATTAAAATACTGGTCAGTAAAATACAAGCCTTTGATTTTTAGCATTGAACGCGACATACGCGTGGAGTAATGATCATTAATGTAACAAATTTTTCTATACGTCGAAAGGAGATTCGATACGACTGTGTTGAAGGCTTCCAACATTCGATCTGCAATAATCCAAGGGTATAGCAATAAAAAGCTGACGATCGTCGACGAACAGTCAAAATTCGAAAACGTATCCTCGAGCGACCTCGCGCGAAATATCCGACGGCAGTTCACGCGGGCCACCCTGTATACGCGACGAGTTTAAAACGCGTGAAAGAGACGAACGTCGAAGCGTTGCGGAGCCGGGGACGAGTAGAGGCCGAAGTAGACGGTGTATGATCGGTGTGTTGAACCGTAACGAAAACAAAGGGTCCATTGGCTCCGCGTGCACGGTGCACGCGCATAATGCAGCCGCCTAGCTGGCATATGGCAGCTAGGTACGCGCAAACAAATACACTCGACACTCGGAGCTCGCCAGACGAAACGTAGGAAGCCACGATTTTGCACCTTATGGCGCGCGATTCCGAAAATCGCATTGAACCGACACGACTGGGGCGACGCGCTAGCGCTTGGATGGGGTTGCGGAGCGTGCAGACGCGCGCGCACGCTCGCGCCACGCTTATTGTTCCGCGCGTCGCGCCGCGTGAATTAATTCCCCGGGCCAGGATCGCGAACAATCGCTGATGCAGCGTATCTCGCCTGGTCACACCTCGCGTGCAACAACGAGATTACACAGCTCGCCTCGCGCGCGCAGCCTGCGCCCTTCGAGCGCCCCATCGGTCGCGCCAAATAATCATATCGAAAGTCTAGTATCCGCCACTTTCGCGACGATTCCGGTGGGGCGGTTATTCTGCCGCGTGGAAAAACGCGGCTATCAGCCTCGCAATGGCGGATCGTATCGTTCGACGCGCGATAAGGGGCTTAGGAAAATCGGGTCCGCCGGATGTTTTCGCAATTTCGCGGAAAAAATGAGGGTGTTAGGGCGGTTCAGGGCTGGCGGAGGTGGATTGATGGGCGGAG
Organism: Xylocopa violacea; assembly: GCA_963969225.1. NCBI lineage: Eukaryota > Metazoa > Arthropoda > Insecta > Hymenoptera > Apidae > Xylocopa > Xylocopa violacea. The sequence goes on along the minus strand of CAXAJV010000005.1, from coordinate 35,669,142 downwards.
ATTGGGTGGCTCGGTGGATTTTAGGAATTCGAACTGGTGGAGAGTGGTCTTCAACGAGAATAATTTGTACGGGGAGTATCTTCGACTCTTTTTAACGAGTATCACGTGTTCTTTTTATACTTTACTTTATTCGAAGGCTAAGAAGAACGTCTGTACGCCAAGAGTACGACTCGATGGAAAATCTGGGGTTCTTCTACTTAAAGGAAAAATGACGACGCAAAGTCTGCACGTGTTTTCCTTCCAGGTCCTTAGGTATAAACAGTTGGGGACCTCCTCGAACAGGTTTCTTTCACTGTTTATTCGCAGGATTCTATTTCTTGGAGCGATTTTCGCTTTTACGTCGAAGTAACCCAACAACACGCTTTATCTGCGTACGATAAATCTGATAGCCCTAATGAAACCCCTACGAGTCCCTCAGACGCGTGCAACGAAAACAATGCAGCTAGAGCGCGACATTTAAAATCGGTTGGTCGGTTACGTCATACACGCGCGTGTGTGTGTGCGAGGCATACACGGTGGTTGCGGGTCAGGGGTGACTCCGTTTCCAGCGGAGTGAAACGCGGTTTTCACGGTTGCCGCGAGGGTTGCCGGATCAGCTGGCTGCGCGCCTACCTTTTTAAAATCCGTGTGTAGGGTGCTTGTACGTCGGTCTAACGAGCACCGTGCAACGATTCCGGCTGCGCGTAGGCCTGGCACAGCCTGCCCCTCGACAGATATTGAATAAACGGTTAAGAGCTTGTGTAGCATGTTAGCGGTTTGGGGCGGGACGACGGAGAAAGGGAGAAGGGCACTGAACGGGGTAAAGGTAGAGCGCGTTCAGAGAGTTCACCTTGGCGCTGGTGTACGAGCTTTGTAACGACTGCTGGGAAAACCTCTACGATATCAGGAGAAAGTATAATATTATACATCGAGCACGCCACTCTTGCGTTATTTATTGTTCGAGTGTAATTATAAATATAGCGTCGCATTATGGAATAATCAGAGGGCAACGTACCGTATTAACGTGGAGTTGCGCGTGTACAAAGCGGATAGGAATAAAATGCGCGCGCCACTAAATGCAAAGTCTTTAACTTCGACGCCGGCGGAGGAGACGCTCGTCGTCGGGATATTACTCAATTTAAATGCGAACCAGAGCAGAAAAAAGGGGGGTCGCGGCGGGAGAAGGGGATCGCGATGGAAGGAAAACATCCTCGAAACTTTGCTGCCGCTTACGCGACGTCTCGTTACGTGCTGGTAAACACCGGCGTGCTCGATACCGCTTTCAGAGAGTTTTCTTCGGCTTTGCGTTCATTTTTTACGGTTATGGCCTCGGTATCGGGCTACGGATTTCTTTGTCTGCAGCAGCGGCGACGTAAAGCGTCGTGGCGATAGTACGGAGGAAATTCACGTTTCTAATTATTAGTTCAAAAATTGTAATAAAATAATAAAAATAGTTTGAAACTTTTCGCGATAAAATATATCGATTCACGAATTAAAATTATATTCCTTCGATACCGTCTAAATTCGAGCAAAGGTTAAAAATATCAGAAATAGTGTTTTAAATTATTAAATTCAACGATTGGATATATTTGAGCGAGATCGTCGTTTATTTATTCGTTTTACTTCATTTTATCTCTTATTTGTCGAAACGCGTCTATCAGTGATCGAAATCCGGGTAAATGGCCACGAGGTTACCCTCGCCAAATAGATGCACGTGTTCCCGAGGAGTTATTGGCGAAAAGGTATTCGTCGCTCTATGTGACAGATAAAAGGACCAAGCATATCTCCTAGTTGAGCCCCTTTTCCCGGAATGTGGCCATTTTGAGGGACGATCCAATGATATCGCGATCGTGTCCCCATCAGGTAGTTTCTCACTTTATTAAAACAGGGTCTTGGACAGATAGAGCTTCTCTGTGGCCGCGAAAAAGGTTTGGAAATATTCGACACGTGTGAACCGTTCTATTTTGACGAATTCTGTAGAAATTGATCGAATTATTTTGGATAATCTGTAACCCTGCGATGTCTAGCCCTGCAATGCCACTTCTGCCAACCATGAGACCCTAAACTGTACAACCCCCACCCCACAAAAAATTCATCCTCTCGTAAAAGCATCGCCAATTTCACCCTCCACAAAAAGACTGAACAAAAGTACTGATATCTTCTGGATATCGAAAGGAGGATTGTCGACAACTATTTTATGTTCACCACAATTAGCGCAGTGAATCGCAATTTACGCGAATTACAATTAGCACAGTTTTTATTATGATAATAATAGCCTTATAGCTGACTAAGCCATCATCATCCCTTTAGCTCATTAGCCTACAGACCAAACCTTCCCGATCGAAGCCAGAGCTGTTGCTGGTGGATAGATAATTGTTAATCGCGTTACAGCGTAAATCCGCGATCATTTCACGATCTATTAGTTTTTACAGGCAAATGTCGTAAATTAAGTCACGATGTATTATTTAAGACGAAGTGTCGAGTATCTGGTTTTTATTATTTAGTGTTCGTATGAACCACCTGCGCGTATGCTCACTTAGACCTTGCAGATTAAGTGGGCCTTTCTAAACCTTTCTTCCATCCGTTCGATCACAATTTTTGCGATAAAATAGCTGAATAGAAATCTTCCTAAAATAATCATTCCAACGTTTCAACAAATGCTTCTTTCTCTCGTTCCTTATAAAAGAAAAAAAAAAAAAAAATGGATTTTCTCAGCATTGTGCTCTTCCACAAAAACTTGTCATTCTTCAGGAGTTCAGGATTAATAGAAAAAGAGGATCCACGGAGTATTTAATCTAACAGGACTACGGACAGTGTTTATCAGAGGCACACAATGTATGTGTGTGCCACGCTTTTTATTCATCGACCATTCAGACGTATTTGTCAGCGGGATAATCTTCTTTTTTTTCTGTTCTGCAACGTCCGACCTGAGGTCTCGCGTCGATTCGGCTGAAGGAGCACGAATCTCAGCCGCTCTGGGGCTGGAGCGACGCGTAACAAAGAAACCTCTTGCAGACTCCTCGCAACATCTGCTGGTCCACGAGAAAAATACAAACGTCGCTATATTGTGATCTCCGTCAAGGTATACGGATCAGGGAATCAAAGATGCACCGTCCTCCGGGATCGGATTAAGTCGATGCAGTCGTGGCCCGCGACATTTCTGTTCGAGGTTAGCGGCGCTGCTCTCGGGACATAGAAACCCGATTGCGATCGAAATATAGTTTCAAGACTGGATGGCGTCGCGTTATCCATTCGAGGTTAAGTTCGATAACTTTTATCTCGATCCTCCAATATTATTAACGCTGGCAGCGTTGATTGCGTGCGAACTATTTCGTGCCAATCGCTCAGAAATCAAACTGATCAATTGCAGTTTACATAAATTTGTTCAAGCTTAGAATGGTTTAGAGAAGTCCTTAAATTTTGGTAAGGTTACTCGCGACGCGTCGTTCTTGAAAATGATTTACAGGGTCGCGAAAGCGCGACCACGATCTTCGATGGAAGGTCTGTGCTCGCGCATAAGCAGAGCGATTGCACACGCGAAAGTGCGTGCATTAGCCGTCGCGAGTGCATTTTACCGATAAAATGGAACAAATCGGGTGACTGAAAGAGAGACGCGTCTATTTAGCCGCTAGAAATCTGAGTCCTCGCGTGGAATCAACCATTCGATCGAGTTTCACGGTTACGGATTTGATTGCAGACGAGCTGGCTTGCTCGCGTAGGTGTGGCGGGCCAATGGCGAACCGGTTGGGTGTTTCGTCGTAAAATAAAAGAGCGCCGAAGGGTGTGATTGAAGGGTGCCGGTCGGTGTGCATTAAAGTCTTCCAATAATCCAATAATAAATACTTTCGGACGAAATGGACGGAGCAGTGGTTCGACCCATTGTAATCTAAAATCGGTTCGTGAATCGACTCTTGATTCGCGTCGATTCGACTGTTCTCGCTGCTACCCCCTTTTAAGTCTAGCGAATTTAGTGGCAGTGATTTATGTGTCGTTACGAATGCATTCTTTATCCAAAAATAAGTCAAGAGTGTAGAATAAAATTCTTGATTTGCGTCGATTCAACTGTTTTCATTGTTATCCTCTTTTAAGTTTAGTTAATTTATTAATAGTGATTTATGCATCATTACGAATGCATTATCTTCATCCAAAAATAAGTTGAGTGCAAATTAAAATTCTTGATTCGCGTCGATCCAACTGTTCTCATTGTTATCCTCTTTTAAGTTTAGTTAATTTACTAATAGTGATTTATGCATCATTACGAATGCATTATCTTTATCCAAAAATAAGTCAAGAGTGCAAATTAAAATTCTTGATTCGCGTCCATTCAACTGTTCTCATTGTTATCCTCTTTTAAGTTTAGTTAATTTATTAATAGTGATTTATGCATCGTTACGAATGCATTATCTTCATCCAAAAATAAGTCAAGAGTGCAAATTAAAATTCTTGATTCGCGTCGATTCAACTGTTCTCACTATTACCTCCTTTTAAGTTTAATTTACTAGTAGTGAATTATGCATCATTACGAATGCATTATCTTCATCCAAAAATAAGTTAAGAGTGTAAAATAAAATTGTTGAATATAATGTCTCAATTTCGAAACAAATGACGTTGAAAATCTATCGGATAGATAATGCAATCAGCTTTGACAAGAAGCGATGGCTTTTAATAAGAAGATATACTCTCTAATAAAAGAAACGTACCATCAGGAACATCTATTATCCTCAGCCCCCATTTTAAGACCGTTCTCCAAAACATTATCGCCGCGTTAAACGAAGTGCCACGTTCCCGATCGGTCGTGCGCGATATTTCGAAACAGAAATAATTTCATTCCTGTCCTTTTCACGAGTGATCAAGGGAAAATCCAATTTGGACAGGTTTCATTTTAGGGATGAAAGAGGGGGCGGTGCTAACCCATACACGCGCAGCGTCCGCGTCCTCGTAAATCTCGCCGTGAACTCGAGAACGTTGTAACTTCACGCTTTTTCCGTCCTCCGGACCCAACCCACCGAACATCGCACCTACCATCCATACGTATACGTATGTCCGTGGTGCTATATCGTTTCTGCAAGTAGCTCGCGAGATCTGCTGACGTCTTTTGAACAAGCCGGATGGAGAAGGGGGCCCGCGATTCAAATTACGTTAATATCGCAGGGGCGGGGAATTTTTCGTATCCCGACGATTGTAATTGACGTCGTCGCATTCAGGGTTCGTTCGCCCGAGGATCCAGCTGTCACTTTGAATGGTACGTGATTGGGAGGGCAATGAAGCGAATTACGAAGCGAATGCGCGTGGGGAGGAAAAGGGGCGAAAGTGTATCGCGAAGTATCGCGCCCAGGTAGCCGTGGTATATCGTTGGGCGACGGCCCCTCTTCCAGCCAGTGATAGTAATCTCGTTTGACGGTCTAATGTATACATGCCCTGTGTCCTTTCGCTTAAACCCTGCGAGCAACGCGATTTCGCATCACGGGCCGCGGGCTGCGAACGAGAAACTCTCGCCAAACGTGCTTGGCGACGAATTGGCTTTCGCAGGACCGTGGATTCGTTTATTGTTCGTAGTTGCGATCTCGTTTCCAACAACTCTCCGCGAACAGCGTTCCTCGAAGACCCAGACTATCCTGAATTCGTACGTTTTCCGATATAAAATGGCGCACGAGTGCTGATTTCCGGTGGAGTCATCGACGAACCCTCTCCCAGTGTCGGAGTCGTCGCACCTTCGTGTCCTGACGATCGTAATTGATGGTACCGGGGCCCGAAGTCCCGTCACTTTGAATGGTATATGATTGGACGGGCAACGAAGCGAGCAGGGTGCGCGAGAAATAGGATGCGGAGAGACGGGAAGGTTAAAAAGGGAGGATCGCAAGGCGGGAAGGGTGGATTCAGGCGCAGGAGGGAGCATCGTCGCGCGGTAGGTGGCGAACTACTTTTGTGTGTTCGCATGAATGTACACAGGCGCGTGTGTACAGGATACTCGATGCAATTCGACCACTTCGATGGCAGTGTAAATGTTGATCTTAACGGTACTTCAGCGATGGACAAAAATCGTGTGATTCGAGGGTGTCGCGCATCGTGCTGTTCGAGTTTTCGATGCGCTCTTTGGTTTATAATATTTTGTTCTTTTTTATTATCTTCCAAGGTAGCCGTTATCGTTCGAGAAACTTGACCGTTTTGACAATTTCCTTCTATTCATTTTCCGTTACTTGATTGTTTGTACAACAATTCGATTTGAGAGGGTTGCAGGGAAGCGTCGAACCGGTGCAGGTAGAATCGCGTTACAATCAGAATGAATATTCAAGCTGAAGGTCGGGGTGTCCGAGAAGTCTGGCTGGCAAAGACAAAGCGGTAACGTAATAAATAACAGAGAACCGCGATGGGATGCTGAAGGAATAGCTACTGCACAGAAGACCAAATGAAATTTGATCTCTCCGCAGCGAAGAGGAATCTTAAAAAGGGGATTCTATCGATAACGTGGACGACAACCTCTACGAGGGATCCGACGAATATAAAATCGTACAGCGATACAAAATTGTAACACGAGAAAGGGTCTGCTGCAATATTATATTTGCATCATTATATTTAATTGCACGGTGATTACGTCCGCTCGATTTCCCTCGAAATCTTCGAAGCCACGAAAAGCACAAATTCGAGCACAATGTTATCCAATCGCGGGTTTCCAGCGGGGTTAATATTTACAGAGCGATCCAACTGTCTCAGGTCCACCCCGCATAATGCACACATACTTATCCGCGCATATATCATGTGCACGGGGACAGCACGAGGCTCGAAAGTAACAAGAGATACGAAAAATTCGTGCGACGCGTTACACAGTCCCCTTCGAAGCACCCAATTCTTGCCGGAATTAATATTTACAGAGTCATTCAAGTGACTCCTGTTGCCAGAACTACCCTACGCACGCCGCGTTACATATATTATACATGCGCTCGCGTCTACGCGTGTACAGGTGATTTCATTCCTGCAAACTGATTTCTGCGGACGAATTTTAGGTTTGCAAACAGCAGACGAACAGACGTTCGCAACTATAGATCATTTAATTTAGCTTTTTCAAATATATTCTTCTTGTCGCTCATTAAAATTATATTATTTTTGCAAGAATCGTAGAAATTAATTATTAACACAAAACGCTCTGCATATTTAATCTGAAGAACCCAAAAGAAAAAATACAACGAACGACTCGTATAACCCAGTCCGCCACTTGACTTCGAATTAAACCAGACTCCGTCGATAATGAAACAGCCTGTACATCCGCAAACGGTGGTACACGCACGTAAGCCGCACACACGCGCCCGGAGCCAGCTTTGAGGGTGGTTGCGAAAGCCCTACAGTGGCGGGGTTACCCAGGTAACGCATCATTCCCCGTGTACCCATGGAAACCGGCCCAGACTCCGATCCTCTCCCATCAACAAGCCTTTTCGCATTCCAAGCTGATCCGCGCTACCTCTGATCGCCACGAAACCATGGGAAGTCGCGTGCACGCCACGTGACCCACCGCCGGACCGGAAACCGACGTGCCCTCCACGTGACGAAACCATAGACCATCGCTGTGCCCGGGGTTAACCGAGTGGTATTGGGCCGCGTTGAGCTCGGATCACTGATTAAAACGGTTGCGTAACCCTGTTACGAGGCGAAACGTGTTCCGATGTAAATCGATTTGGTCGCGAAGAAAGCGCCCCGAAAGTTCTGAAGCTTGTTGGTGGGCTGAACACGCCTGCTGAGATTGTTGCGCTGCAAAGAGTGTGTGCGAGAGAGTAGGAAGGAACAAGAGAGGGAAGAACGTTTCGTCCTGGGCCCGCTAGTGGACTCATCCCTGCCTTAGACGCTGGGATGGTAGGGATAGGTCAGAATTTATATATTCCTATTATATGGAAACGGTGGTGGACATGGAGTAGTGCTCGCGGGAAACTGACGAGTGGCGAGGACCGCCACAGTTCTTATCGGGGAGCCGTACGCGCGACTGGGTCGACCGATGGCGGCGCGTCCCTTCGCGTCGAGCGAAAAAAGGGCGACCCATCGCCAACGAGCGCGGTCGTTATCGAGGGACCGGACGAGGAACGGAAGAGGCGAACAGCAGCGGGCGGGGGCGGTGTTGGTGCCTAGAACCGGTTCCGTAAGAATCCCCTTAATTATAACCGATCCATCAGCATTTCCCGGCGGGATTTAAGTAATTAAGTCCGATTTAACGAAGAATAGGCGCCGGCGACAGGAATAAGAGTCGGAATAGCCGGAGCAGCTATCATCAGCGACGATAGGGAGAGGACTGGCGAGGACGGGGGTCGAGAGACGCCGCGGGAGTGGATGGGAAATGGCGGAAGGAAGGAAGAGCCGGGCAAAAAGGAGAAGAGAGAGCCAATGCCAAGTGGTCCCGATATCAAAATAATTGCTCCATCAAAGACTGCTCTCCGCGCCTCTCCTTCTCTGGCCATCGCCCCCCCTCGCAGCGTTCCTTGGCCGAGACGGACGGAAGATTTATGCTTTGTTTGACCGTCGTTAGGTTGCGTTAATGAGAGGAAATTATTTGGTGGCTCGGGCAAGCAACGGGCCGCAAGGTCTAGTCGCAATTACGCTCGGATCTCTCCCCGCGTTTGGCTGCGCTTGCCGGCGTCTATTGTATCCTCTTTGGAGATGCTCCTTGCTTCGTTAAAGCATCTCGCGATTCGACGGATGTTAACAACATCAGGCTACGCAGCCAGCGGAACCCAAAACGCTGCTCGAGCTCTGGATAACGCCCGGTGGCTCGAGTTTCTAGGTTAAGTACCATTTTTTAACACTTTGGTAGCCTCGCGTCGAACCGGAGAGGACGAAACGAAAATAGTCGAACAGTTGTGCAGTATCGTTCCAATTTCAAATGAAGTTCAGCAGAATTGGCACGCTGAATCGTCAGCGACGCACAAATTTAAGTTTTATACGCGATATTTCCGGGTGAAATAATTTGTTCTTCTCGATGGAAAGCGTATTCCTCCGGGAGCAACTGATTTTTTGGCGACCGCAGGCACGTTTCGTCCGCGAACGGTTTGCAAGTTCGATTAATCGACCTCTGTTAATAATTTACGGGCATAATCCCATCGGTCTGTTTTTCGAAAGAACGTGGCCGGCCTGTGCAAACAGCACGCGCGCCCGCGCACACCCACACACCTAATGTAATCGAGTAATTCGTACGAATGAGAAACAATTTGCACCGAGCCCGTTTTAATTTCAATTTTGATTCGCACGCACCGCGTGCGTTTCACCGCGACAAATGTAAATCGTGGACAAACAAAGAATCGACGCGGATCCGCCGCGCGGCCGCGTGCTCCTCGTTTTGTTTGTTCGCGTCGGTTGTGGACGCGACGTCGAATTCCTTTGGTCCACCGTTTAGAGTTAATAACGAAACTAGAATTTTTTTTCAACGACGAAATTAGCAGGAACGAGTTGGAGAACAATATCGAGCGGCCATTTTGCGGAACGTTCGATCGAACGTCCGGAACATCGACGAGCTGGCAAAATCTATTGAAATATTTGCCACTCTAATTAAACATAAAATTCGCCGCGAGAACGGCTAACGTTATTTCCCCGCTTCAGCCAACTTTTACGAGCGCAATTCTATGCGTAACGAAAGTTTTCAATGAGCCTAAATAAGCCGCCGACATTTTGTTTGCGTTCCGTAAGTTGTCGAAACTGCGCGGGGGCTCGCCGCCATGAAACGTTAACGCGGACCCATTTTATTCTATGAACACCGCGAATTTCACTGCGCTGAAATGAAATTGTAATACCTCATTTGGTCCCCGGAGTGCTGTTACTTTGAAATTCCATCCTGTACTTCATTTCGCGGCTGGAATATCAAAGTATCGTAGGCATTGTGAGCCGCGCGAAGGAATTCGGATGCAACGCGGTGTAAAGTGGCGGCATTCATTCGAACGGAGGATAATTGTGCGGCGTGAAACGCGATTCTTTGCACTAATGACAAGAATTGGTGTCCGGAAAAATAATTTAAAAACGGGTACCAATTGCGAGATATAATTATTCTCTTACGATCCTTTGATCACTGTTAGATCCACTGCATAGATCCAATTATACCGAACAAAGTATAAATTAGAACAAATTAACTTTAGAAAATTTACGCAGAAGCTATCTCAAGTCACCGGCTATTATTTTGTAATAGCACGTGGAAGTAGTTTTTTTGCAATACTGAAATCGTGCAGAAAGAAAATACTCGATATTAACCCTTTGCACTCTGCTCCTTCCTGAATGCTGACAATGGAAGCTACGAACATTGCTAAAATATCAATATTTTAGCAATATTTAGCAATAGTTTCTATTGCTAACGTCTTTCAGCAATACAAAATTCCCATTTCGATAGAAAACTCCGCACTCTGCCCTCTGCTACTTCCTGAATGCTGACCATGGAAGCTACGAACATTGCTAAAATAGCAATATTTAACAATAGTTTCTATTGCTAACGTCTCTCAGCAATACAAAATTCCCATTTCGATAGACAACTTTAGGGAAATATGCATTTCTGAAAAAGTGACGTTGGAACAAGTTCAATCACTAGTCAATTCTGATGTCCCAGTAGAGGGGACATCCGAGTGCAAAGAGTTGAAGCTACAAATTCAGATAAAATCGTTGCTGTACGACTCCATCGAGTAACCGCAAAGAACAAACGGCCGCGGAACGTCTCGACGCTCCAGCGGCGGCACATAAATTCGGCCGGGTAATACTCGAATTAGTAGTTGCATCCGCGGCTGAACGGGATGAATTACGAGCGGTCCATCTCAAAGACGATATGCTGAATCGGTCTGGCGCGGAAGTTGGCGTAAGCTTGGCCCGCGACGGGGTCGCCACGCGCGCCAGCACGGACAGACGTAGAAACAGCCTGGGCATGGGTTATGAGATAGATAGATCGAGGCCACGCTGTTCGTCTGGCTTAGCGTGCAATATTGGTTACCGTCGACGTAATATAACATCTTGTAACGTGAAATGGATCATAATATTCCCGATGTAATGCCGGCTATCTATCTGGATTCAGCTTTCCGGTGTGGGCGCCGGTTAATTTCGCGTGGAATTACATCCGATTTATTCGGTGGGCGAGAACGCGAGTCCGTGGGCCGCTCTGACATTCGAGCGACTTCGTCGGGGCAAATTGCTCGAGTTTCGAGGCTAATTATCGCGCGCGTTTCGCGATTTCCTTTTTCACCCCCCCCCCCTTTTTTTTTTACCCCTGCGCGCGCGATACGCGGAACGATACCGCGTTTCCAGGACCCGGGGACGGGGGAGGGGCCTCGATACGCGGGCGGGAAAAATAATTGGCGCGGCTGTTTTTCGCGGAAAGCCTGGCCATCGCGTTCGATTTTTGCATTTTCGACGCTGGCTTTCGGGAAAGCCGGTTACGCGCGCGGCCGCGCGTAATTGGCCGTTACGCGGCGACCGGATTCAACGTCGCGGTACAATCAAGAACGGGATAATACCTTTGAAACTGGCGGAACGATTTTTTCGAATTCACGCGGATACGCGGAGTTATCGAAAAATTGCCGGTTTTTTACATTCCTCGACGAGAATGTAAGAGTATTCGGATTCGGTGAAGCGCAATCGGCCCCATTAATACCTTCATTTATCGCACCGTGGGTTCTCTCTTTTTTTCTTTTTAATCAACAGAGAAATTAGGACCGATAATGCGAAATAGAGGGACGAAACGCTAGAGCAATTTAGTCGTTCGCTTTTTTCCTTTCGAACGACGAGGGGCGGCGCAAAAATATTCAACTCACCCTCCGCAACGAGAACCGTTTAAATCAGAGGAAAAATACTAGCCCATTAATACTGTTCCGCGAATATATATCAAAGCGCGAGCACGCGTAATTACATAAGTCACGGTAAACATTAATATCGAGCCGGTTTTTTCGATCGCTCCAGGGCGGTGGGCATAAATTACGCGGATCGCTTTTCATTTTTGTCGAAATCCCATCCATCCCCCGGCTGGACGAACGCTCGCGTCCAACTGTCTATTTGTATAGCGACGCGCGCGAATGCAAACGCGCCCTTATTATAATGTATTCCCTTCGGCATTGCCCTCTGAATCCCAGCCCCCATGGTGGCCGCCGGTGAATCCCGACGTTGTAACGTTTAGCAGAAGGAAATCCCGTGGGGTTAACCGGCCTCCGACGGTTCTATATATCGCGTCGTAAACAGAACGACAGCGAGAACGACGCGCACGAAAAAGCTGGCTTTTCCGCGACGTAGTCCTAAATATTTTTTTACGGCCTTCTCGTCCGGTTGGACGGAAGTTACGATTATTCGCCTTATTACGGGCCTCCCTCGACGACCCCACCTTTGTCCGTTCTCGCTTCGCCATTACTTCGAGGTCGCGTTGAACGTGGGATCATTCGAGAGCTTAAGAAATTATTTGAAATTGTAGAAATGAAATTTCTACAATCACTTTCAACACTGAGCGTTGATAGTGGGGCGCGAGGCGATTAAATTAGGAAAATATCCTTAATACAACACTATCTCTATAATTAGAAATTGTAGAAATTAAAGAAACAGTGTTGTATTAAAGATATTTTCTTAATTTAACCTCTTCACGCTCTTGGCCACATATGTGGACATTTAGTTTTTAATTACTATCAACGTTGAGCGATGCAAATGTGGAGATTAGACGGAAGAACAAGAGAACTAAGCCATCCTTCTTCTCCGTATAAAGAAAATCGTCTTCGAAGGGGTTAAGTTAATTATCGCACATGGTGGCACAAGGGCTCGCGTTAGTTTTCCAGAGCACGCTAATAAATACCCAAATCCGACGCATTTCAATGTTAACCGTACCGATTTCTCCGGGAAACGCAAAACCGCGGAGGCTTCTCTGAATGTATTATAAACTTCATTTACCCGTAACTCCTCGTGCACGCAACTGCGGCACGCGATCCGTACGTACACCGAGGACACTGGTGCTTGTTACAAGCGGCTCTCTCGCAATATCGTCCAAGTGTGGAAACAATATCAGCTACACCGCCAGCATCGAACGGGAGTATACTCCGCAGCGATATGCATTCAACTAGCCCGGATGCTTCCTGCTTCGATCCGCTCCTCCGGCAGGACGCAATTGCATTCCACCGAGTTCCACCCCTAAGGCACCTCGTGATTTTACGACGATTCCCGCCGTAGAATCCCATCGCGCCGAATTCAACGAGCGGAAAATTATTGCACCCCCGTTACGCGTGCGCGTCGGTTCTTTAAAATATTCGGACGCGGATGGACGTGGAAGCTCGCGACGCGGTCTCGTCGACGACGATACTTTGTTCTCCGCGCGACATCTTTGGTACCAAAAGTGCGAGTGGCGTATAAACTGCCGGGGAGGATACTCTATGCAGGAATTTGCGAGAAGCAAGTAACAAAAGAAACACCCCTCCTCGACGTATATCTATGCAAAAGATACTTCTATCTGCGCTTCTCTCGCATCCAAGCTGAACCCCGACGTACAAAGCATCTTCGATCTTATACAATTTCCGCGATCGCACGATAGCCATCGCCGTCCCCGCTCTGGAAGCAGGCGAAAGAGGGCGGCTGCTTAATTAGCTACGGTAATCACGAGCCGAAGGGGGCAAATCCAAGTTTGATTTACCATTCACCTGTTTTATCTGGATGCAATTATGCACCCCTCGATGTATATCGGGGAATACGTATATAGGCGGATTATGCAAAGGCTCATCGTTCGTCGATAGAGAGACGGTTCGAGCGAGGGGTGGGAACGCGGAGGTGGCGAGGGGCAGGAGGGGACAGGATGCTTTTCGCGTTTTGCTCGCCACCCCTGACCCGCGTACAGCTGCATAACTCCATTGTTGTATCGATTGTTGGACCACGCGCGCTAGGCTTTGCAGTTCATCCCTCTTTCGAAAGGGCGGGAGAGGGAGGAGGAGGGGGAGGAAGGGCGAAGATGTCGACTCGGGTTAACGAGCTTTTTCAAACTCGATTTTGATGGCGAAAGTAAGGGTAAGACGTGGACGAACTGTCAAGGAATAAACGGCTTCGCACGTGACACCCTCTCCTGGTCTCGCACCCTTTGTTTCTCCGCGACGGATGGGTGTCGCACCTTTCTCGACGAAGACGCTTAGGTGGTGAAATTTGTCGTTCCAGGATGTTATATCGCGAGAAGTCCGCGAGAATATGTTTTGGTTTTTGTTATGTTGAAAATTATGTTCTCTAAAACCATTCAATTTCAGCGCCGGTTTATTTCCGTTTAAAAAATATTCGATATTCAAATTATAAACAGAATTCGTTGGCTCTGAAATGATCGCGTCGCGTTCCGATTGAATTTATTGTCTAATTCACGCTAGAATGCATAGATGTTAATTATAATCTCAATTAAAATGTCGACCCACGTCGAGCGTTTAGCAATTAGCGAAGTGTTTGTGACTGCCACTAATTACATACCTTTGTCCCGGCTCTCTCGCAGCGTAATACTCGTCTTTGCATAATTTTATTTAACGAGGACACCGCGTGCAAAGTACCGATCGAACAAGATACGATGCCTTCCTACAGAGTCGTAATAATTACGTAATATTGTCACCGGTGGAGTTGCTTTAATTACTATTTCTGTTTTGCTAGAGCGTTTCTTGCGAGAGTTTCGTAACGAGCGTATCTCCCCCTCCTCCAAAAAAAAAAAAAGAAAATAAAAAACAGGAGCAAATAAATTGTTCTCGATAATCCAGCAGCGATGCAGTAACATTCTTCACAAAAGTAACGATATTCGAATAATTTCTCGCGCAACTTCTTTCGCAGTGCATAATTTTAATCCGAGAACACGTAGAAATGAAGAAAAACGAATCGTAGGAGGCGGGAATTATCGCGTGAAATTTTTTCCTCGGGACTTAATCGAAAAGCGTCCGACAACCGAGCCGTGTCGAGGACGACGACGTCAGCGCGCGGCGTCGCTTTCAGGGAAGGAAAGCTCGCGCTTAACCCGGCTCCTAGCCGAGGTAGGGAGGATAATTAAAATAATAATTGTATTTAAACAGAGCTCTGAATCGGTGGTATTTACAAAATTACGAGAAACGCACGAGCGGAGCCGAGTGTCGCGGCGGGCACAAAAGACTTGGGGGCACGCGCACGTCAACGGGGTCGTCTGTAATCGTCGGAGGAATGGGGTGGCGGGTTCGCGCGAGCTGTGCAGGGTGGGGGTAACTGCGAGAGAGGGACGCGATTAAACGAAACGAGTATAAAATCCAGGAGTCTAATGTACGTAATCCGGGATGCAATTTATTCAGCGATCCCCGTATAAACGGACGTTTACACGCGCAACACCGACACAATCCGCATCGGGCGTCGTTTCGGATTTCAAAATATTAACGATTCCATCCCTCCGGCTATTAGTTGCAATTATTCGCCAAGCGGAGCTTGCATCGCGTTTCAAACGCGGGAATCTCGCTGGACGTCGAGTCCGGGAGACTGTGTTTCGCTGGAAATTCGCGTGAATCGGTTCTTCTCGTCTCTCCCTCTTCTCTCACTCTCTCTCTCTCTCTGTCTCTCTCTTCTTTTTTTATTTTCGATGGCGGCAATTTTCCCTTGGTTTTTTCGATTGCGTCGGACGAAATTCTTGCAAGGGAGGACCGCGCGAAGCTCATCACGAATACTCGCACGCCTCGTTTGCTTTAATTCCAGCCAGACATGTCGCTCGTATTAAATATAAATCGAATTCTCTTTCGAATTGCCAACCGCTCTCTCCTCGACGAATATTCGAATGAGCGCGCGCGCGCTACGGCGCCGCGGTGGGTTTCATGGCGAGGTTGCGTGTCGTTTATCGCTGGTTTCTCGGTTCGAGAATTCCTCGTTATTCCGATCTGGTGTTTTTAATTGATATCCAGCAATTTGTTATTCCTTGAAACATTTGCATTCGCGTTTCACTTCGAAGGTTCCACTGTATTCTGGCGATAATTGTTTTCGAACGATGGCTGAGTTTTCATATCAGTGGGAGGTATTTGAAATGTTAGTTATTCAATGTTTCAAATGATGCGAGGGAGATTGCACGTGTCGGACTCATTCTTGAAGACTTCTAATTGAAAATAAAAATAACGTTGTCGGGATATGCAATAAAGATTTATCAGATTGAATTGAGATCGTTCGCCATTTTGTTGCGGCTCTATCCCGCATTTATCGGGACAGCTAAACGATATATCGACATAATCACTATTAATTGACAACGATGAAACCTGCTCCCCCGGCAAGAACGCTGCGGTACTTCAATTTCCAGAATTACCGTACTAATTGCATTACTGTCAGAAGTCTTAACTTAACCTACAAAACCATTTCATCTGCCACACTCGCGAATAGACAATTACGGAAATAAGACGATAATTAGTCATTCGTGTCATTCACTCTTTATGCCGAAAAAGATGGAGAGTTGTAGCCAAAATACTAAAAAAATATCATCGTACAATTTTCGTTACTATTTCGATAGTCGAAACGATTGCTATTGGCGCAGGAAAGGACGGATAACAATTATCTAAAAGTGTGCGCTGCAAAAAGTACCATTTTGATCGCATCACTAAAATATTCTGCAAAAACAGGTCAATCAAATGACAAACGTTGGAAAAGCTTGCGGTTCTAATTTTCGAATTTACCAGGCGATCCAATCTCCAGCTATTAAAACTCTTGTTAATAAAAAACGAAGCAACCTTCAACATCGGATAGCAGGTATTCCTTTTATCATCCGTTATCATCTCCACGCTTGAGGTTGTTCTACAGTTTTAAAACACTTTATATACCAGACTCCTTTAGGAGCCTTACGGTAAGGATGGCTTTAAAATAGTTCCGCAGATCCTTGGCCTGCCTCTAATAGCTCAGAAGAGGGAACCTCTTCTACCCAAGCGAGGCGTCTGGGATCTGAATCCTGGTGTTCGAGCTCGCTGGAAAAAAAAAAGATGTGCCGCGACCCGAGCAATAAGACTTAACGATGTGGCAAGAAGACAGCACCCAATGGAGGCGACTCGTAAACCACGTCTGATTCGCGTCTTTGTTCAGGATGGAACGAGGACACGATTCTAACAACAATGAGTACAACAGAAATTTGTCAAAGAATTTTCGAAGAAGATTAGCTACAGTTATAGACAATGACGAGTTTAGATGACGAAGAGATTCAGTTAGTTACTTTAACATGATCTGGTATTAACCCTTTGCACTCGAGAGGTGATTCTCAGTCACCAATTTGAACCATTTTTGGAAAGTCTCTAGTGCAAAGGGTTAATGGACAAGTCTTTCGACTAACAAATTTTAATTTTTGGCTTTAAAACATTTTCTGTAACTAGCAACTTAAACTCTAGAAGTTAAAAATAACCATGGGCATGTCGTAAAAGAGTGGACGGTATCTTGACGCCTGGAGTTGCCAAGATATTAACATCCTTCCGGTTTTCGAATCTCTTTTATTTATGGAAGGTTACGTGATTTAAACATCCAGGGGTGTTTCTCTTCATTTATCATGTCGCGTTACAAGCCACCCCGTTGCGGTTCCCTCCGCACAATACGCAGCCCACCCCGAAACTTTCACGACACCCTTTAAAAAGTCTCCGCTCCCCGTTCGAAATCTTTTTACCGACTTCGCACGGGCGACAAAGTTCGCGTTCTCGCGATTCACTGGTTACGCAACGTTATGCTCGTTGTTCCGCGGAAACGGCTTAAGCGATTTCGAGGGGCGGCGGTTCCTCTGTCGCGTGCTTCATTGCGTGTAATTAATTACCGAGGGCGTGGAAAAAGGCGGAGGAGTGCTAGAGTTATCTTCGTGCGATCTGAAATCGCGTTGAAATCTTTGAGAGTTAAATGGACACGTTTGACTGTGAACACACATTGTTCGTTCCTTCAAATGTGATATAGAATTCCTTTAATAAGGAAAACTTTGGGGATACTTGTATTTCTCAAAAAGTTGCAGTGGACTATCAGTTTAACCTCCGTTATTACTAATCAATTGTGGTGTCCTCTCAGATTCGACCTGCGATGTTCCCTCAAAGGGGACATCCGAGTGCAAAGGGTTAAATAACTTAAACACGTTTGACTGTGAACACACATTGTTTGTTCCTTCAAATGTGATATAGAATTCCTTTAATAACGAAAACTTTGGAGATACTTGTATTTCTCAAAAAGTTGCAGTGGACTATAAGTTTAACCTCCGTTATCACTAATCAATTGTGGTGTCCTCTCAGATTCGACCTGCATGTTCCCTCAAAGGGGACATCCGAGTGCAAAGGGTTAAATAACTTAAACACGTTTGACTGTGAACACATATTTTTCGTTCCTTCAAATGTAATATAGAATTCCTTTAATAAGGAAAACTTTAGAGATACTTGTATTTCTCAAAAAGTTGCAGTGGACTATAAGTTTAACCTTCGTTAACACTAATCAATTGTGATGTCCTCTCAGATTCGACCTGCGATGTTCCCTCAAAGGGGACATCCGAGTGCAAAGGGTTAAATAACTTAAACACGTTTGACTGTGAACACACATTGTTTGTTCCTTCAAATGTGATATAGAATTCCTTTAATAAGGAAAACTTTGGGGATACTTGTATTTCTCAAAAAGTTGCAGTGGACTATAAGTTTAACCTCCGTTATCACTAATCAATTGTGGTGTCCTCTCAGATTCGACCTGCGATGTTCCCTCAAAGGGGACATCCGAGTGCAAAGGGTTAAATAACTTAAACACGTTTGACTGTGAACACACATTGTTCGTTCCTTCAAATGTGATATAGAATTCCTTTAATAAGGAAAACTTTGGAGATACTTGTATTTCTCAAAAAGTTGCAGTGGACTATAAGTTTAGCCTCCGTTATCACTAATCAATTGTGGTGTCCTCTCAGATTCGACCTGCGATGTTCCCTCAAAGGGGACATCCGAGTGCAAAGGGTTAAATAACTTAAAACGACGACCAACAGTGTACCAGAAGAATAGACCACAGGAGTGGACGTGAAAAGCGATAGAGAAATAAAAAAAGAAAGCTGCATAAAAGTATTTCTCTCTCCGTTTAGCCACGATTGCACATTAACAAGCCTCAACAATCGCACGTCAACGATTGCGCATCAACGTTAATTATACTCTACGACAAGAACAGCAATCCCTTTACGCAACTTTCTCTTTTTATCCCTCCATCGCGTCCACCTGTACGATACTTCCGTTACCAACACGGTCTACTCTTACATGCGTATGACACCACGCGATTGTCCATTGTTGGTTGTTTCCACGGTTCCAAGGGGGTTCCGTTGAAAAATTCACCGTTCTCCAGAGCGTCCGCGCGTTTCGTCGCAACGGTGTACAGCGAAACGAGCGGTTAATGCCCGGAAAGGCGAAAGTTACGGGCAGAAAACACACTTGTCGGGAAGAATAATGGCGGACGGTAAGGGGAAGCGGCGTATCCCCCGAAAGCGCGGTACAGCGCCGCTAATGTATCTTTATAACGGGGGCGAATCGAGTTTTATTACGACTCGAGATTCGCTTGAATATTCTCGCCGCTGTTTCCGTTTGACCCTGGCCTGTTGCTACGCAACTCTCGCCAGCGATATAACCTCGAATGCCCGCCTGGTGGGACGGTTGTTTTCGTCGCGCGCGGCGTTTCTTCTCGCTTTCATTTAAACCGCGCCGTGGTGGCCCGTGAAACGAGGAAAATAATTCGAGTTGGAAGTTCAGCCGCGGGTGGTGGAATTCGGTGGGAAAGGAGAAAAAAAGAAAAAGAAAAAGAAAGAAAGGAGAGGAGAAAAGAAAGAAACGTGAATTAAAGTCAAGCCGTAGGCCGAGTGGGCGCGACGAGTAGGAAGTTTGGAGGGCGGTTTCGCGGCTTATTTGATTTTCCATGGGGTGTGGCGAGAGAGCTTTTTTTTTTATTAGATTCGACTAAATTGATAACAGGTAGCGGCGAGATTTGATTTTCAAAGCGGTGAAATTTTTATGATCGTTGATTAAGATGTACGCGTCTACCTTGATGTATTTCTGGGAATTTGTGGGGTGAGATTGTGCATTGGGTATGGAAAATTAGTATAAATTACGAAATAGCTTTTGTACGCGTGATTGAAATTACTGTTAATGTTGGTTCGTGGATATCGTAAAGCCTGAATTTTCGCACTTATATATGCTATACTTGTGTGCTATTTATATATATAAATAAAAAGCAACTGCAAACACCCCGTAAACACTGCATTATTAACTTTTCCAAAGCAATCTACCCAACCATTCAACAAACTTCACCGCGCGACTCCCCTTGCGACATAAAAAAACAATATTAGTTCTCCCATACGCGCACCTAAAATAAAACTTCCCTATAAATTTTTAACCCTTAAAAGCTACTACGCGAGGAGGGAAATCGCGTTAATGCGATCATGAGTGAAATTTCACCCTTGTATATTGCGTTCTATTTTAAGGCTCAATAAAAAAATAAATATCGTTGGCACCAACGTCGTCCGCGTTTCATCTTTTTCATCGAACTCGCTGCGAGCTTAACGCGACACGGCTGAACCAAACGAGCGGCGATCGAGATGGAGAAAAAAAAAGCATCAAAGAATTCCAGCGGCTCTCGAACAACTCGCGGAATCTCGAAAATAAGATTCCTCGTGTCGCGAAAGTGTATTTACATCCTTCCAGCTCCCATTTTCGTCTGTTTGCCCAGCTCAAATTCGGCCGTATTTTCTCCCGCGCCGTTGTCAGCGAGAAGAAAGCGCAGGGAGGAAAGAAGGAGGCGAACCCGCGAGCTTTGATCTCGACCCTTACGATCTCCCGCGACTCTCCACGATAAATAAATATCCCGGTAATTTGATGCCGGCCCATTAGAAGAAAAACAAAAGGACCGCGACGGACGGGATTTTCCCCAGAGCGGATAATTGAAATTGGAACCACCGCTCGTTCCGCGTCTACTCTTCCCCGCGAGAGTTTCTTTTCCACGCGTTCTCCACCCTTCGCATCGCAACGACACTTTTGCTGCTTTTTAATTATGTCCAGCGAGAGAACTCGAAACCGGGAGGGTTCGTTCTCCGACTTTCGTCACCATTTTCGGGACTTAACCGGCGAAGGAGAGCAATGGGCGCTCGAGGGCGTCATAAATCAGGCTTTTCGGAGCGTTGCGTCGCGAGCACTGATCCTTATAATTGGGTACGGCATCGCTCAGCTATTTGCGTGGGTTAAACGTCAACGCAGCCCGTATTTAAGTGTTTTACAGCGATCTAAACGACCCGAAAATCTTCCATAATCCACGATCGCTTTCGTACGTCACTCGTCCTCTGAATTTCAGTTTCCCTGCTTCGTCGCACTATTGCGCGCGATACATCTCCCGTTGGCCAACAGGTTTTTTCGTGAATTGTAATTAACATACGCTGGCATCAATTATAATTACGACAGAGGCGAGTACTCGAGCAGATCAATGTTTATGGTCGGACAGCTTTGTGGCGCGTCAGGCTGCCAGGTAAATCGCGAATCGGACGGCGATTCAAAGTATTCCCGGTATCGTCGACGATAACGTCGGCCAATCCACGCGATAACCGCGATGCAATAGCTCAGACTGATATTTCGTCATTGATGGCGTAATTCGGTTGCAAGGATGATCGTCAGATTCATGGGGAGTATCGCGGAATGTTGAATCTGAAATTAATTCGCGGTTGTTACGATAACGCGCGATCTTGGACAGCCGCAACGAGGACCCTCGTTAAATGCAACCAAGCTATATCCCAGCCGATATCTCCGTTTCTTCGTTACGAATATTCAATTGCAATTTTTCAATTTCAACGAGATCGTCGCGCTTTTCCGCAACGAAAAGCGATTCGAGTCGCTCGATCACGATTCTGAACGATCCAACGATGGCGCGCCTCTGCCACCAGCGGGTGGTTCCGCGATTCCCCGCTGTCCGTTTCTCCGATTTCAATTTTGATGAATTTGTTTACGGAAAAGGTGCGCGCGGTCGGACGTCACGTCACTCTGGATGAAAATGCCCGACTCCGGGAGCACGGTTTTTCGATTTTTTCCCCTCGCTCGAGACGGACGCGAAACGCGATCGTTCGACGCGCGCGTTCCAGTTATCGCGCGTCAAAGAAAGATTTATGCTGGACGGCCACGTAACGCACAGTCGATCGCAATGCATCTCACATGCAACGGCGCAATTACCGTAGTAATCGAGAAATCCTTGCGCTTCGATGATCCCCGCGGTGAAAATGGAAGCTCGCCCGGGTGTGCGCATTAATGGAGGCAGATTCCCAGGATGTCGATGGTATTCGGTAATGGGACTGCTATTAGATCGCGTACGGATTGGATTTGTCTTCGTGTAAAAATTTCGATTAAAATATGCGGACAGCCTCGAGCTCGGACTCGATTCCTGCGGGGTGATTGAAAAAAAACGCGAGCTGCGTAGATTCGAACGCGAAACGTGAAGCGTCACCGTGTTGGTGGGCTAAACGCCTGGCGCTTCAATTATTGGCGCTGTAAAGAGAACGTGAGAGAGGGTAGGAAGAAAACAGAGAGGGAAGAACGTTTCGTCCTGGGCCTGCTAGTGGACTCATGCCTGCCTTAGACGCTGGGATGCTAGGGATAGGTCAGAATTTCTATTATATGGAAACGATGTAGGACATGGAGTGCTCGCGAGAAACTGACGAGTGTGCTGTCCCCCTAATGGCGAAGACCGCCACAAACGAATCGACGCTTTCGCGTCTACGCGATGAAACTGCGAAAGAAACCGCGGACAATCGACTTCATAAATTCTTAACGCGGTGCTAAATTCCAAAAATGGCACGACTGTTTCACATTAATGGGACGTTTGCTGAAACCATCCTCGTTCTGATTAAAATATCCAGTATACACCAGCGAAATTCGATTAGCTGCTACAGAATTGCACTCGAACGCAAGTGCTCGAACTGAACAACGCGCATACGCGTCCACGTATCAACGGTCGAAGTCGACAAACCGTCAATTTGGAATCGTAACTTGGAATATCTTGTTACGCGGGCGCATTAATTTTCCGTGAGAGCGGGGACAAACGAGAAACCGGGGGAAAAACATTTCCACGCTTCGCGTTCGCTTCGACGTGCTCTCCCGCGTCTTTTTTCTTCCTCTTTTCAGGCGCCATGACGGCCGTCGACGCGAGCGCCGTTCATTTTTGCGCGCGATACCGCGGCCCAAAAAGTTTTATTGTGCCGCGGCGCGTAATTAACGATTAATTAGGGAACTTGTTTAATTACGAATTTAAATTACCAATATGACAGAAAGTTTCGCAGAGAGCGAAAATTAACCGGCTCGCGCGATTCGTGGGTGACGCGGCGTGTTCCAAGGGTGAAGAAAGGCGCGCGACGGCCAGGCGTGGCACCGCGGCGCTGAAAAAGTGGGTGCCGCCGCATAAACAGAGCCGTTCGCGGTGATATTTTGCGCGAATTCGTTGCTTGTCGCGTTGTTCACGCCGGCTCCGCGTTAATTACTGACCCACTTTCGCGTTTGTATCATCGCGTGACGAACTTAAACGAGTTTTGCTTCGCGCTGTTTTGCCGTTTCCGCTCGCGATACTATCTTTCGACGCTTCGCGTTTCTGGATCGAGCGAGTGTTCAAGGGGCTTAGAGAATTTGCCGGGGATTTTGTTAATATCGCGTTTCAGTTTCGAACAGGAAAAAGTGAAATGTCTGCCATTGTAAGGTGAAACTTTGTTCGGCTAATTTTTGGAGCACGGACGCATCGGTTCGACGCTGGAATTTGAAGAGCTTCGCGCGTTCCGCTTTTGCACGATGGAGCAGAGGCTCTAACCTTAACCTTTGCTGCGCGTCGTTTCTAACTGCAGCAGGTACGGAGAATTTCCGCTTTTTTTATGCGAATTTCTACGTATAATTCACGGGAAGTGCCGCAGACGGCGATAAAGCGGAAGTGTATAATAAAAGTGGCAAAGAAAATACAAAATTTCTCGGCAGTTTTCAAGAAGATTGGATACGAATATTCACAGACGTGCACGTAGTCAACGGTGGCCATCGACACTCAAGGGATCAAGCGAATGTCTCTATTACTTCTGTTCCACATGTTGGCTCTTCGATTTTACCAATTGCTACGAGAAACATAACACTTATGGTGCCTTCCAAGGGTCTACGACTGCACGCGAATGTCCACGTGCTTTTAGACATTCATATCCAATTTTCTTGAGAACGGTACCTCGCGTAAAAGAGTTTCCACGCGGTGCCTGTATCACGTTCGTGCGTTAAATAAAATCCTTAAACGCGTTCGAATTAAAATTGACCCGCGCCACAATCACCTCCACAATGCCTCATATTTCTATTCAGTTGCGTATAATGAACGCCAGCCACATCGACGCGATTGTGCCCCGCGATACATTAACCGTCGGTTTAACAAACGTGTCCCAACAACGGTAACACAACATTAATTTCGTAATGTCCATTGTTCCCGACCAACTTTTCTTCTTCTTACCTCCATTCGAATTACGGACAATGCGAGTACTACAATCGTACCGCCATTATATCGTTCCAGTACACTAAATATACCGCGCGACGCGTTGCAATTGCGATAGCGATTCGCAAAAGCGTGCGACGAGTCGTAATTCGTCGAAAAAATTACTCCGCCGCGACTGGGCCCCGCGTTGCACGAGTTTCCGCTTAACAAACGCGCCAACTTCCCTTCGTCACTTTACGATCCTCGCGCGGCTGTTGCTCGCCCTCGCCCCCACGTGATATCGATCATGGCCGCGGCCAAAATTACGTTCCACTGTCGCGGATTTACGCGCGAAATTTAACACGAGCACGTCGCCGTGTAAGCTGGCTAAAAGAGGTTGCCGTCGCCGGAAAAATATTACCAACCGTATCACGCGGTGTCACGCGACCCGCCAAGAGCGCGCGCACCCTCGCGCCGATTTTTATTAACACTGCCAACGCTGTCGCGTACGTCGCGGCCCCCACATTCTTCTTTTTCACGGGCCCCATACGTTGTCCGCGCGGGCTGCTGCTGGTAAATGGGTAAACGGTGGTCGGCTCGTTTCAACCCTTTAACCTGGAAATATTCGCCGACGCGATATCGGCGCGGATGGGATTTCATTCGTTCAACATCCGTTTTACTTCGATTCGATGTTAATGAGCGCGATTCTGCCTCGTGCACAATTTAAATGTACATTTCGTATACTTTCTAGGGGTGTTTTGCGCGTTTTATTTTGTATATTACTCGCTAACTTGGAAATGATCAAAATTACTGATTCGTAAACCCACCAAGGGATCGAGTAATCAAACTTTCAAAGAATCGCAATCAACCCAAACCCTCTGCCTCACGGACGGTAGCCAACCCGGCGTCTCCAGCATCCCTATCGCGACACCTCGCTCCGCCACAAAACCGGCAACAGAAGAAAATAAGAGGAAAAGAACGCTCGCCGCGCGCGCATTAAAACTGCTTTCCCTTGGTACGGGTTCACAATGTCACATTCAGCTCAATTACCCCCGACGAATTTCGAGCGTGCCTCAATTACACATTACGGACCCGTGGAATAATAATAACGACGACAACAATAACAACGAGGATATTGTAACGCAATTACGAGCGTGTTTCCTCGAGCGCACCAGCCCAAGAGACGTCCCCCTTTCCGGAAATGATAGCGGGGACGAGAGAACGACGAATGGAAAGGAAAATAAGGGTCCAGCCGTGTTTCGCGTTTCGTGAAAAGCGTAATACTTATCTTTTCCTTTTCGTTTTTTCGTCTTATTTCGTTCGAAGGAGGAGAACGGAGGCTGAAAAAAAGGAGAAGACACGGGGATGGGGGGGAGAGACAGATGGAAACGGAGGAGGGTCGCGCGAATTGAAGCCGAGATTAAGACGTCTGTCTGCGGGGATTAAGGTCTTCACGTTGATTAATTTAAATGGTACCAGTGGCGCGCGCCAGTCAGACAATGGCCGCCGTGGCCCGCGAAAGGATACACGGTAAACAACCCGGTTTTCGAGCGGCTCGCCTCGCGAATTACCAGAGGGTGGATGTTCAAGTGGTGGCGTTAAATGAAGCGTGCTCGACGAAAGTTCGGACTCGACGATGGACTCGGCACGGATTATGCATGGTCGCGAGATAATCGCGGATACATGTGTACTTCTGTTGGAATTTTTTGCGGGAACACTGGTCAAGCGCATTGACCAGTGAAGATCATTTTCTGTATCAGTATATTATACTGTGAACTTTAGTGGTTCATCTGGAAAAGCAACGTCTTGACCAGTCAATAAACGTGGTCTGTCTATATTTGCGATGGATCGAGGTACGTTGAGGTACGCGAAAATTTAGGGTTCGAAGAAGGGAAAGTGCTGGTCTTAAGGAGTGTGATGTATCTTTTTTGATTTTTAAGAAAACCGATTTCTGATCATAAACTGCGACTCATAAGTTGAACGAATTTTACATTACAAAAGATCCAAAGTCTGTGGTTAAACGTGTTCTGTAACGGGGTAGCAAATACAGTATACGATATTTATGATCGACATCAGAATTTGTTTGAAATTGGCAAGTGTCCTAATACCTTTCGATGATGGCGTATGTGCACTGCGGAAATCCAGGGAGATTCCTCGACGAATCGAAAGCGACCAGTGGAATGTGGAACACGGTGATCGATTTAAAAAAAAAAAAAAAAAAGAAACGAAAAATAAAGGGTATCGTTCAAGTATCGTCGAACGATAAATCTACCGGGGGTCTTATCGCAGCGCCTCATAATTCTGCGAACTCGTGTAAAGCACGATGGCGTCGTTCTCACCGTCGACACTTTGAGGGCTGCCGTATCGTGGCCCTTTGTCGGCGGCGAACAGGTGTAACGTTGTTTATTCCGAAAATATTGTACCAACGTCAGCTTTACAACGTCGAAATTGTAAATTCAGCGGGTTTCATTGCGGCCGATACCCCTGTTCCGATCCTGGTTATTTACGTTTCAAATTTTGTACGTCATGAATATCATTGCATATGTATTTTGTTATTGCAGAAAATATTTTTAGGAAATTTCCCTCCGCGTCGCGATGGAACAAACTCTACGCGTGTTCGCGAGAAAATAATCAGATTCGTAATAAAATGTAATGAATTTCGTACAAGTTAACGAGCTATTAAATTATGTGTTCTAACGTAGAAAAATATCATTTTCAGTTGTTCCATTGTTAGCTAGATTCACGTACACACTTCTAGAATATCCACGATATTAGAGAGATAGATCTCTTCTTCTCGTAGAATAACGACAAGGATGTTTTGCTTTTGAAAGCCTCCGCCATGTCAGGAGTCTCAGGAGTAACGATATCGGCAAGGTAAAGGTGATTAAGGTGGAGTAACGATCGAGAAAAGAGGTGAACCAAAGGCTTTGCTCTCGATCGAACTTTCTTAGCGGAATTACTTCAGTTAATAAGTGATAAATGTCAACGACGAACGTCTTTGATCCACCGTAACGAAACAAAGAGCACCATTGATCCGCCATCGCGATTCCTCTAACGTGCACGACAGGAATTACGCGCTGATGTTAACTATGAATGAAAGATTGGCTTTCTATAAATATGAATGTAGACTTTATTGTACTTTCTTTTAAAACATAATCTGGGGATCGTGGTATATTGCTCAATTGTTAATGAAAATAGTTAACTTCGGCTAATACGAGGGAATTTCAACTTTTCTCTTCGCGATACTGTTTTTTGGTAAATAATAATATTAAATAATGTGAGAATGGTATTTCAGTTGTAAAAGTAATACGTGTAAATAAATGAATATTGTTTCAAATAACGGAATGATAATGTGTGCTGTTTGAGGAAACACGTTTGTTTCCACGCAACAACGTGCTCACATGTTCACGAAAAAGTGCGTGTTCTAGTTTTCGCTGAAGTATCGCTATTGTTCGAGGATGTTGCGTTCGTATTTCAGAGAAAACATGCCGCGTTATTGGATGAGCTTCCACGTACCTTGTTACTTTATTAACGAAGCTAATTAATCGGTATAAAAAATGCGTAAAAATAAACATTAAAAAACTAAAAAAAAAAAGATGAATGTTATTTAACCAAACAAAAACGATCAACTGGTTCTTAAAAACGGTATCACAGAACTTTCCCTTCAATTCTGTCCTGAAGCTATCTCATCCGTCTCCAAACGACCAACTTCGTCAACCCGCCCTCCCCGCCTTTCTTCGCTTCTGGCGCACGTTTGACTTGCGAATCACATTAATATATCTTACAAAACTGGCCGTCGGAATCAAGCAGATTCCAAAGAAAGAATTTCCGCGAGGACCATCAATGATCATTACCACTCTCGGTCTTGAACCGCGCGGATCGTTAACGATCCTCTTGGAGCGGAAGCGTGGGGATGGCGGAGGGAGGGAAAAAAAGAGCTAGGTTAGGTCTAACGGATGTGTCGGAACAGCGAGAGGGTAGGACGGAACCTTTGGCGAGGGGCCGCACGCGGTGTGTCCTTTTAGCTCGGTTGCCTCAGCAACAGAGTACCTTCCGTCTCGCTGACCCGCCGTTTCCGGTGACACGGATGGCCTTTCCTCTCTTCGACGGTCCAGCCCCAACTGGAACGCGTCTCCGGGAGCAGAGACAAGGGCAAAAAGAATGCCCGCGCCGGGGGATGGCGGTAAAGGCCGCCATTGTTCGCCGATGACCGAACTATTTTTCGTGGCCCGGCGAAAAAGTTCCGCGATTACTCTCGGAATTATTATTCCCCTCATAGGCGGCGCCGTGCCCGCTTGAGACAGATGCTTTTGTGCGTCGCTCGATTTACGAATATCGCCAGCACGAACGGAATGCCAGGCGAATGATCGGCATGGTTTAGAGGTTTCCACGGGTCTAATGGAACGGACAGTGGAAGCATGATCGTGAGCATGAAAATGGTCGACGCGAATGACGAAGCAAGAGGGCGAGAACCAGGTTGGGTGGTTGCGTATTGCTTATCTGGTTTTTTTTTGGGGGTATTTTTTGAAGAACGTGGTATTTCGCGTCGATAAAATTTTAATAAATATCCCGTGAAATCCTCTTCCACGTTATATTTCATTGCGTCGAAAATAAAATGTGCGCATTCGCGATCCAAACGCGGTCGTGAACTGCGGAATTAATATTTAGTCAACCGAGTAGGCAACTCGATTACACAGATCGCGACAATTTTTCGCGCCGTTTCGCCGCGGGAAAACTATATAAATGGCGTGATTAAACGCGTTTACTCGCGGTTATTCGTCTGTGACCTTGCTCCTCGCAGAGCGCGCTTAATCGCGAGTATAACTCCATTAAGTCACACTTAAATATCACTTAAACGCCGCGCGGATTCATTCTCCTTGGCCCATTACTCACCCGTGGAATACCATGGGGAAAATAAGGACGTGAAATTCGTACACCACCTGGAAAGTGATTCACGCCACTTTGCAAATTGATTGTTTTAAAAAGAACGATCTGTTACGTTCGTCCACGTCAGTTTACTGCGCTGAGAATCGTTCGGAAAGATTGTCACTCTCGAATCACCTAATTTTTCTACAGAAGCATGATTTCATTTTTCTATAATAACAAAATGCATTGCTGTGCGTTAGAAAATAATGAACTCTGAATAACTTTAGACGCCAAATCTCCTATTTCCTCGCTTCGTACGTCTTCGAACCGTGTAACTTAATCAATAGGTTGAGGTACGTTCTTCAGCGAAGGAAATCGAAATTCGAGATTGGCCCATGAAAGATTAAGTACGATAAGAAATTGTCTGAGTCGGTGAATTAAATTTTCCTCGGTTAATTAAATCGTTCGCTCTGTGGAAGACACTCTGCGTCGCATTGCGATGCAAATTGGAATATTAGAAACCGCGTTCTAAAAAAAGAATAACTTACAAAGTCTAAAGAAAACGGAAATGCGGGATAGGAAGAAAATCGATTCGATTCGAGCTCGCTGCGCGGACGACCACAATAAAAGTAACGACGCGGAATAAAGGGCAGCCTAATTCGATATTTCGCGTGCATCGCCAGCGACGCTCGAACCGACCACGAAGAAGGGAATACGGAGGGAGCAGGGTGAAATAAGGGGGGACGCGGGACGACGCTCTAAATATTTTAAAAGTTCGGCTCATTTGAATTGAAACATCTTCGACTCTCCGTCCCCGTTCGATCGCCGCCATTTTGTCCGCGGTTATTGCGCTTCCGACCACGTTTGCGCTCTATTCAACCGATTGATTTGAATTTTCGCAACTTTTCGCCCGTTACTCTTATTGAAATTGTGATGCGAGATACGAAAACTTTTAATATTATCGTTTCATACGAAAGGAGAATGAAACAATTTAGCGTATCCATTGAACGGCGATCGGAGTCCATCCGTATTTCGTTGCTTCGCAGAAAATATATGTCTGCCCCAATTTTTTAATATTTCTACGATGTGAACAGATCTCGAAAGCATGTATCTCTAAATAATGGAAATTTCGAAGCTTCACGAGCTGCAATCGAGGATCAGCGGAACGTTCAAGAATCGTCGCGACTAAATTCGAGATCGTCGTTTGTTTCGTTGGTTCCGTGCACGGATTTTATTGGCCGCGCGAATGCGTGCTCAGGGAACTGTTAATGACTCGCTAATTGCCGAAAGTGGCCGGCTGAAGATTTGTAATCGTTAGAGAGACAGCAAACGACAGCCACGCGGTGGATAATGGCACTTCTGCGGTTCGATATCGCTGTTTTCCCGTTGCTAATATCGCTACCGACGAGCCAAGTGTTGAACGAGCTGGCGGCTGAATGTGCCCGCCATTAAGTTAACCCTTGCTCGATGGAAAGCTCGCGGGAAATTGTTTATTTTTCAGCAAAATATTTAAGAATCACCGCGTGGATGGCGTATATACATATTTCTTAGAGCCATCGAAATATAATTAAGTTACATAAGCTTCGCAAGTGTTACTTCACTTGTACGAAGAGCATGTCTTGAGGCAACACTTGAAACGCAGTAGAAAAAGTTGAAGTAGTTCAATAAATCAATGGCAATGTTCTTTCATGCAGTCACAGTGGCAAGTGTTCTTCAATGCTCTCCAGTCAATAGCGAGCCTCTCTCGCCAATATACTGTCCTTTTTCTGACAATGTAACTCAATAACATACCTTTTCAAGATAATACGTGTTCAACAATTGAACGTATACACAAGCATATACACGTATAGTGATTGCGATTCGAAACTCAAAATAAATAAATTTCTGCCCTGAAATAGAAATACTAACTGCACAAATTTCTCGAGCCACATTTCCATCAAATGCTGACAACGAACCCCAAAAAAGGAAATACAATCCCGCGTTTCGATAGTTTCTACATCGCGACATTCGAACTCCATAAAATGCTCGAACAACAGAATTCCCTGAGTGACGAAACGGTAACAGGACAGAGCGGCCCAAAGCTAACGTCGAACTTAATCGAACGCTCGAAGTCTCGCGACAAATCGCGGTGTTTCGATCCGGATCGATCGCTGCGCGGGGGCGCCAGGGATGGCTGTTTGATTTCGCGGCGCGTTTCCGGGGCAGAGTCAACAGCGCGGTCGATTTTTCGCGGCTTAATTCAACCGCGCGAAATCCGGCAACTAGGTAAACCGATAAGTCTCGCGGATTTGTCGGCCGCCGCGCGAAAAATCCGCTTACGCGAACTGGCTTACGCGGAAATCTGTGTTATTGCCTGCTGGAATATGGATGGCGTCGAGCAGTATTCTCGATCGAGATCTCGCGCGGGACATTCGTCGCGTCTAAACCCCTTCACTCACCTGGTAACCGTCGGCGTGGATGCGACTCCTGGGGACCGGGCAGGGTAGCTACGTGGATTCCCCGACATCAAGTACTCTGCAACAGACAAAACGGAGACGTGCTTAATCGTTATCGCGTCGTAACTTAATCAGATGGAGGTTCGCGATCGATTGTAATCGCTCGCAAGTGTAATATCGAATCCAGCGAAGCACATGGATCACAAGTAGCTTCGTATTGCAATTGTTTCTAATACATATCTGTATCTGACAGTTTTGTATTTAACCCTTTCGCTGTGAACAGCGCTTTTAGGCGCTCAGCCAGAGTCGCTCTCTCTGAGCGAACAGCGCCTCTAGAGATTTAATACGCGCTCCGTGTTAAGAACGACTCGTTTTTTAGCGCTCCGCAGTGAAAGGGTTAATTTATAAACGAGACTCGAAGAAGCACCGCAATCCGATGTTCCACTGGACCATCGTTCCAAGCGTTGCGTAAACTGTCCACAATTCACGCATAATGGCGGACGAAATTGGCTCGATTGAAGCGCAACGAGGCTGGTAACGAGACGAAGAAAATCAGCTGTTTAGCTGAAATCCGAGGCGAGCCCGTGTTTCCGTCGTTATAGATTAACAACGAGCAACTTCCGTAAAAGTAACGACCCCGTAACTAGCGTCTTGTTAGCGGGACAACCAGCAGAAGCTACGGTGTGCCGGATGATCTTCCGCTAGTGGGAACTTGACCCGCGTAGCCGTCATGAGATAATTGAATTTATTAGATACCAGTCGCCCCTAGCTCGGACTTTCGCTCTGGTGTCCACGAATTATAGTTGCGCGGTTGTTTTCAAGCTTGCTCGCAGCAGACGTCCCCAAGGGTGCATTTCTTGCCGCCTCTACGCTCGCTCTTATCCCCGTGGATATCGTTGCTGAAGCTATTTCCTTCAGCGAGCTACGCGAAATATCTACGATCGTATTATCGCGCGAGCTCGATCGAAGTGCGGCTAATTCGCAACTGATAGGGAACGTAACGTGGAAACGTCATACGCCTCGATACAGTGGCGTAAGAAGTCCGTTGGCTAGATACGCGCACCTCGCTTTAGAATTCCTTCCACGTACCATTTCGATAACCTTTCGCGTCAATACGTATCGAACAACAAACAGCGTTCCCTCGCTCGCCTCTGCTTACTTTCTTCCCCGCGACGTTTCCTTACATCCGACGCTACTTAAAATTCCCTCAGTCTCCGCCGCGGTACGAGGAGGAGAAACAAAACCGACGGACCCCTCTGCACGCAGTTGTAAACACATGTACCACATAAAGATACGCGTATTAGCGTACCGACAGCGGACCTGGGCTGGTTAATGTTTTAGCCTCCTCCCCAGACCGATGCCAGTCTGACGTTGCAATTCAATTCTGCACTCCTTCGTGCAGAAGTCCCGTGCTCGAAACCGTCATGCATATTCTAGCTGACGGAACGTCGCGAGCCGCCTTCCCTTTATCTGTATAGTTAATGAGTTCATAACTAATGTAGCTGCTACTGACGTGGTCCCATCGATCGGAGCAAGTCGCGGCAAGTCGTCCGCTGCACTTTTTGCCGCGTCCCTCGGCTCCACTCAGGATTCCAGAGGAGCCGAGTCGGGGGTTAAGATGCTCCGATGGTTCGCGCGATGCGTGATGACGCTATTGTTCGCTTCGAGCTTCCTTTGGCGACGATTTGGACGGGTTGGCGAGGCTGGGTTGGGCGTGTGGCGATTGTTTCACTTGTTTTATCGCGGTGCAGCAAGAAGGGAGGGTGCGATAGCGATGGGTATAAGAATGCTCAGCTCGCGTTGTTAACGAGTCTGATGGAACGTAACGTCCATTATGGAAGTTCACGCGACGCTTACGGTCCATTTTAAGTTCAATTCTCGGTTTTTAACGGGGTAAGTACATATTTCACGAACGATGGAGTCGGGAACTGACGTCTCGTAATTGCGCACGGTTCGGTTCGAACTTTTTCAGGTCCGAACAGAACGCTAAACGTGTTCTCTGTTATCGAGGGAAGCAGAACCCGAGGAATCAAGTTTCCAGTTATTTTTCCAAGTTACCAATTAATGCAAACGTTAAAACCGAGGGGGAAAAAGGGTGGGGGTGGAGAGGAAAGAAGTTGGGTCGGGAGAAGAAAAAAATTACTGAAGCTGAACGGCGAGTCATTAGCGAGCAGAAGAAAGGAGGTTAACGTTTCTTCTTGCGCTTCGACGCAGGAAAGTTTCGTCTTCATCGGGCCGGGGGCAAGGTTGTTTCAAGCCGCCTTTCGTCCCTTTATCTGGCCGGCAATTCGTCAATGTCCTCGCGTTCCAGGATTTTTACGAAATTCCCCGGATCCTCTGGTACGCTTCGGTACACAGCAGCATGACGAATCGTCGTCGCGATATTGTTCTTTTCGAATCTCTAGGATTTACGAACTACCCAGAGCAAACTGGGTGCGCGCGCGCGCACCCACAACCAGATTGAACGTGCCTTTTTTTCCTTAGTTCCACTAGGATGGTATATACGAAAAGTATTACGAGCGAGAAGGCACTTTTTAAGTCGACCGTCAAGCTGTTTCGCAGAGAATAAAATACCTTTGAGATTCTGTGAAAACAACGTCCCAAACACAGAGTTGATATTTGTGATTTTCATTCTCTAAAACGGTCCCTCAGAAATCGTTCCACGGATGACCAAACACTCCGAATGTGTTATAATACATACTATTCTTACGCGCATTCACTAATCGCAAGATCATACGCACGTACCAATCTTAATATCGTTCTTGCCACGCTTCGAAAATGAACAGCCTGCGAAAAGCAAACTGCGAGTACGTGTGCGCGCGAGTAATCATGCTGACTTAACAAACACCTCGATTCCGCGGGAGCAGCATCGTTGCGCTATCTAAAAACTGCGCGGCTAATTTCCAGGGGGTTCGCTAAATCCAATTTACGACTCTGTGAAACATTTATACCGCGCAGGATTCGCTTATGCAGATCACGCGTGGTAGTTATCAAGCTGGCATAGTTTTACACTTGTATCCTCGTATTCCTAATTCAGAGAAGACGTATCGCGTGCTCTTTTACCTCTAAACTTGCAGAAATCTCACTGTGGTACGTTTATTGACGATTATTAAAAGCTCGTAGGCTGATTTCGAAAGTGACATTAAAACACAAAGGGAGCTAGATTGCGCGTTACGTCCATATTACGTCTGACACAACGGATGCGTAACGCGTGGCGTTCGATAAAAATGGCAGCGTAATTTCCAACCGTTCCAGAGTGACACTTCCAACCGCATCTTGCCATGCACACATCCGCAGACGGTAAATTGCGATTTCCCCGACCAGTCCCCCCGTATTACCCCGCCTCCCACGTAGAATAACACAAATGAGCCCCACGTTTGATTCAAACCGAACAATCCTTTGAAACATATCCTGCCGCTTTGAAGCGACGTGTAACTGCGTACAAAGACGCAACATCGCGAGGAGTCAATTGATAGAATCAGAGGGTGTCTGTTACCCTGGCCGACAGAGGGCCGATCGTTGGGACTGAAGGACGCATAACCCAAACCTTACGATCCTTCGCAGCTACGATCGAAATTACAGCGTCATTTGCACGTCGGGGGCCGAGATCAAAGGCTTTGATCGTTGCGCGTTGGAGACACTGTGGCAGATCGGGCAGGGACTCGCGCGCGCGCGCGCGCGAGCTCGCCATCCTTTGTAACGGCGGCGCATAAATTGTCGTAGCGCGCGTCTGACATTTGGTCAGGGACCGTTTCCTGCGTAAACACCCGGAAATTCGACGAGGAGCGTAGAAAACGAGCGGTCACGCTGGGAGCCGTTACGCGTTTAGAACACGTTTGCACGCCAGGGAACGCTGGTTAACCGTGGAAATTTTCAGGGGCGATTCCAGAAGCTCAAACAAGACGAAAGCGAAGAATAACAAAATTACGTTTGAGGCTTCGTTTTCGAGAAAAACAGTTTCGAAGACCCGTCGAGTGCAGCTCACAGTGGTAAGAGTCCGTTATAAGTCCGACGCGCGCAGCCATATTGGTGCACGAGACTTCCTGCGCTCGCTACTAGAGGGATCACGTTATAAACGGTTTCTAGCGATTCCAGAGAACTAATTATAGTAAAATACAGCATGCTTTTTTTGTAAGATACCATTTGTACCGTTCACGAACAGTTACGACGAATGAAATAGGAAATCTGGCTAGGGCTGATCAAAAAGTACCTCGATATCTCATATTCTCCGCTGGTCATCGTCGGAGAAACGATTGTGATCGTCATCGATAGTTCGTTTCGTTCGCATGCTTGTTGGACGTTTGACGTCGCTTGACGTTTTTCGCGGGTTGTTATTGCCAAGTGAAAAACGATTCTGAAATGGGAGGAAGACTCGTTCGAGCGTATTTCCGACTGCTCGTTTCCCCGTGTTATTCGCCCGCGAAACGAATCCTGATCAGGTGCGCGTATAAATTTCAATGCAGAGGGACGTAGCGTTTATGGCGTTTATATTTTTGACAATTTTCATCCATTTAGTTGATTATTATCACGAACATCTCCCTGTAGCTGTAAATTGTTTGGAATATGAAAAACGAATTCTGGTTCGGATTTTAAAGACGATCCAGTTCCAACAAATTGTACAGAGCTGTATGGAAAAGAAGAAAGCAGTTTAACGTTAAATAACTACTTGCTTGTGGTGAAATACGATTATAAGAATCGCCAAGAGAGTTTGCTCGACTTTATTCAAAGCAGGCACTGGTCATGGCTGGTGGAAACTGGACCAATGAGTGGTCCATCACGCGACCAGTCGCGCCGCCATTGTTGTTCCGCTCCGCGAGGAAGTTGAATGGGGAATACAATTAAAAGCCACAATAATATCCCCCAATTCCTTAATCCTTCCATTACTATACAACAATTCGAAAGTTCCGGTCCTTTCAATGCTTAATCCGTTCCAGCTAGCCGTCCTTCGCTTCGAATTTACCGAAAATTATGAACGGACTATAACCGTAAATCGTTTTCGTTCGATATCACGCTGGCGCACGCTCGAAACGCCGAAACTCGATGCACGCGTTCGAGCACGCTCCTCAAATCGATCAAACTGTCCGTCGTTCGATGCAAAGCATCGCGGACGATTGACACTATTTTTTTTTTTTTTTCTTTCTGTCCGAAAGCGAACGTATCGGCACCGGATGGGAAGATCAATCATCTAGCGTGACTGTTTAAGCTCGCTCGATGAAATTGCCCGCTGGTTTCGTGGCCCGTTCCGCTCCGCGATGTTCAGTCGGATCTTATTAGGAGGATATTTTATGTTACAGCCTTGCTCGGATCAGTCAAATTGCTTGAAATCACGTTCGAAAGCACTTTGCCAGTGCGAACCTGTCATTTGCCTCAGTTGAAATATCATTTCAGGCAACTGCTCCCGTTTCTCTCGGAGTCGCTCGTTATTTTACTCGACTTGCAACATTCCGACGAGTTCACCACGTTCGTACACCACGTACGTATTTTTGTATAAATAAAAAGCGTCTAGGAATATGTCTTTGTTTCCCTGTTCGAGGAACTTGGGTTCGAAGATTCATTAAACGGACTACGCGCATTCGACTACGTCAGGGAGAAGTTCTACCTGAGAAATTTCGCAGTAACAAGTTCTAAATTGCAACAATGTTCGGCGACGTTCGCGACCAAGCGGGTGGAACGATCGTCACTGATCCGTCCCGTCTATCTGGGCTCGAAAAAGTGTCATTATCCGCTAATGGCGCGGCAACAACTGGGTCGATGCACCGGTACGGTTAATGACACGGGCTGCTTCGTTCCGTCGACCGTACGAACGATTATCTTGCTGCTCGGATCGCCCAGATATTTATTGTTCACTCGGAACGATCGAGGATTCGTCGTGTTCCCGGGGTCTGAATTCGACCGTTCCCTGGCGAGAAGAGCATTGATCGTGGATACGCGGACCAGATACATCCATCGAGAACGCTGGCAAACAATAATCCTTCGCGCGAAAGCGGAGCGGTTCGATCGTTCGAGTGGCGCGTGTAGCTCCGTAAAATCGATCGCAATATTTTCCAAACAAGCAAACAAAATTCCCGTTATGGAATGCAAATGAACAACCTCCTCCAAGTCCGCGCCACCATAACCAGCATCCTCCTCGAACCTCCCGCGATCGAGCCACCAGCCCTCCCTTAACAAGAACGAACGATTCCCATCAGCCTAGGTAATGCAGCCAGCCTCCCGCATCGGGGCTGAACGCGGCTGAGGAGGGAACGAAACGGAACGGGAGTCAAAAGCGAGGGTGAGATAGAAAGCAGATGCGAGAGTGATAACCGGGACGATAGCGAGCAGTTGGAGTGACAGTCGAAAGGGCGTGCAAGAAGCAGGATGGTGGTGAGGCGGGCGGGCGGTTGGTACGTTAGAAAATGGAATTTCGGTAGCGAGGGATGCGAAGTAAAGAACTGGGAGAGCCGGCAGGTGAAGGAACAACCGGCTAGAGAGGGACAGCCAGACACCGGGATAGAGGGGAATAGCAGGAGAGCTGGTGGATGGCTACGTCCGTGGATGGAGTGGATACAGTTGAGTCTGAGGGTTTCTTGGTTGTTGGGTGTTTGGCTGTCCGCCAGGGAATCTCTGGAGCGCGACGGTTACCTTTTTCTCCTCGGGGAGATCTCACACGTACACACCACCGACCGAAACTTTCGAATCACTACGCGTTTCAAGCGATGCTGGAATTTTCAGAATAAAACCAGGAATTTGTTGTCTTAGAGAACTGCTGGCACACTCGGGAGATCAGTTTGAATAATGGGAACTGCCGTTGGTACCCGAAGCATCGATTTCGAATCGATATGAAAATTAGCGGGAGAATTGGTTGGTGTTGTATAAATTTATAGCTACATTTTATATCCTTACACCTAACGAAATTGCTATAACTTCTTCCTTTCTGCTTATAGCCGACCATTGGCACGAAACGACTTACCAATAGAGCAATTCTTCCACGACTCGAAATTAAAGAAAAAGCATAGAACAACTGTTCCTTCCTCGTCGATGCCGAAAGCGCGACACGGAACAATCCCAACGAACATCGACTGGATCTTCGTCCCCAAATCGTCGCGTCTCCCACCATCAAATGACCCCCTTCGTTCTTCTCGATTCCGAGCGAAACCGCTGGTAAAACGGTTGACGCGGGTGTGCGTGTTCCCGGGGTGCGTCCGCGGGCAAACAGGGTCGCTTAAGGCTCCGTAAACACGAGCTTGATTAACGATAATGGCGATCTAGGGCGATTCCCGATAGTCTGGCACTCGATCGCGGGATTTGAAGAAGGGGACGCGACGACGGGTCGCAGCGGCGGTGTGCATCGTGCAACGAAAACGGCCAGCCAATGGGACAACGGCCGGGCGGAGGTAATCCAAGGGGGTGCGTGCCCAGGCATCCTGATCGCCGCTTTAACCCCTTATAGGTTTGCATGATGCGTTATGATCGTTAACAGCGTACCTTCGTGAAGAGCCGCGGATATTGTCCGACGACCGCCGCCGCTCGTGGTTAATCGGCGATCGTTGCCTCCATTGGAAGCTCCTTGCCCGCCCCGCCCTCCGCCCCTGGCCCATCCGCCGCGTACCGCGCCGTTTCATCGCGGTGAATAGCGGACGGATTAATATAGTTGCGAGCGGGTCGTCCAAAGCCGCGAACTGGCGAGCCGCGGTGCAATTAGCGGCGAACGTAAATGCCGTCCGTACTGAGTTTCTCGCGCTTCGCGGGCTATTAGCAGCCGTTATGAAAATCATGGGATGCCGTTGGATTGGTTCGCAGTGGGTGATCGAAGGAGTCGTCGACGCTTCGATTTTTGCCGGTTTTATATGTCGAGCTTCGACTCGCGCGATGTACCGATCATATTAAAACATTTAAAACACGAGTTGAACCGATCCGACATCGAAACAGAAATATTACACGATCGTACCGAAGATAGCGTTCTGTATGTAAAATGTAACATCGCGGTGGAACAGATATCACGATAAACTGGGCTGGGACAAACGAATGGGTCGGGGAGTGGAATTAAAAAATTGTACGCATGTAAATGATTCGTTTTATCGAAGGGACGCGTCCTGCGCGGGAGGAAGAGTTAATTGAAACGTTCCGTCTCGCATCATATATCACGAACGACCATTCCGAAAGAGAATGAACTTTCCCTTCTGTGTCAACAAACGTCTCCCTGCGCCATCCCGTTTCGCACCCCTCTGACCCAGCCGTGCTCGTTGCCAATATCCTCAGGATCCTATCGGTTTGGCGACTAATGAATGTTTATTAGTACAGGATCTGCTGACGTATCGTTCGGGTCTCGAGACGGATCGATACCGGTCTAGACGTTTGTGCCTCGAAATAATTGCTTCTAACCTGATACGAGATCTACCAGCCAGAGGATGG
Organism: Xylocopa violacea; assembly: GCA_963969225.1. Taxonomy (NCBI): domain Eukaryota; kingdom Metazoa; phylum Arthropoda; class Insecta; order Hymenoptera; family Apidae; genus Xylocopa; species Xylocopa violacea. The sequence goes on along the minus strand of CAXAJV010000005.1, from coordinate 35,629,117 downwards.
GATGGCTCGCAACTGTTCACGGAGAAGCGCCTCGGCAGTGGCTGATATTTCGAGAATTTTCTAAAAAAGGGAACCAATTTCTGTTCGACGTTTTCTTGGTAGCTGATTCAAGGGATGAAAAGTGCTAGAAACGATTTCTATAGCACATATACGTATACCACTGTATCGGAACACATCGAACGTAATCTAAAACACAAAACTCAACTGTTTTCCTTTTACCTCTCAGACCTATCAGAAACTACTTTTTACTCTTTCCCATCTAATCGTAAGTAAGTTGGTTCGCACTACCAAGAACCTCAAACCGCGTCGAACTTAACTTAAAGTACAAAACCCTATGGCGCTTGGACCGCTCGCCAGATTTACATCATTCACGGCCATTCAATTTACCAAAAGTTCCTTATCCAGCTTGCGGATCAAAATGTCCGACTACAGGCCAGATGCGAGGAAAGTGTTCCGCGCGTTACGCTTACGTATGCTCAGACACATGCGCGCGTGGCCGCGTGCGTACACGGCCGCGTTTAGTGTCCGCTATTAGGAGAAAACCGGAAATAGAAGTGGCTGAACTTTAACTAGCTTCGCAGCGGAATGGTCTCGTTCTCTTCATCAACTCAAACTGCGGGAATTAGCTTCTGGCCCCCGTCCAGATTACTTCTGTACGCTCTCTTCCGCCGCGTCCCCATTTATCTCGCGCGCCCCACCACTGGATCCACCCTCAAACTTCTCCTTCCTAATATGTTAATTATGAAAACGATAAGAGAATGATAATCAGCCGCGGTTATTTCGAACCCTGAGAGGCACCGACACCGTACCAATTTCCCAGTTATTGCCGCGCTGGGACGAGCCGGAAGAGGCTGTCGTCGTTCCTTCGTTCGTTAAGAGTTAACTGTCGCGGAAGACGCGATGGTATTCTCGTTTTTCGGAATAGCACGCTCTTGATTTCATCAGTTTTCCGTTTAAACGATTTCCCAGACCTTATACAATAAGAGTTTTCGAGGAAATTTGTTTCGACGTTAATGTTGAGGGAAAGTTCCATCAGACATCGCGTATCTGTATAATCATACGTACGCGTGTAATTGAAATGAACAGCTTGTTGCAAACGCGGGTCACATTTTCTCAATTACACGTTCGATTGGGCAATTAATCAACGCGCAATTAACGCTGTTACAACGGCACTCAAGAGCCGCGATTCACACTTACGGGGCGGCAAAACTCGCGAGTATAAAACACGCGCTGCATAGAAGGTGCCACGCTGCACGCGCGTTCGAGTAAAATATCATTAAATGTAACGAGTCGAGCGGGGTGTCGTTTAAACAACGCCCACGCAAATGATCCGATTCGTTAATGCAGTCGCGAGCAACCGGCGAATTAGCGTTCGAGACAAACGATTATACGATTTAACGGGACGGTTAACGCGTCGATATCGTTTTAATACGTTCACTGTCGTCCGAATAATTTCGACCACGCGTCAATACCATGACGAGCGCGACAAACGAGACACATGGAAAGACAGACAGGCTGCTTTATGTGACGCGATCACCGAAAGCTAGTATCCTGATTATTTTCAATTATAAAAAATGTGTAGCACTTGTCAAGCTAAATCCCCTCAAGTTGAATCCTGTAGAATCGAAGGCAATTTCGTGGGTTATTAATTAATGGCATATTTACAAAAAAAAAGCAGACAGAATGAACGAACGATATCGTCGGAAGAATTATAACGAAAATTAGCGGAGGAAGTATCGATACGTATAATTCCCATCTAGATTCGAACGGCGTGCATTACGCTGAGGCAAATTCCTGGTATGGCCGCGGATAAATTGCAGCGAGCGTCCTCTCGCCGCGTCGGCTGCCTGCGAATCGCGCATTTGCGTCACGTAACATGTTTTACGTGGCCGCTTTTGTTCTGCATGAATCTTATTAGCGCCAACCCATTTTACCGGGAATCGAGTTAAATGCAGTTTTACGCATTAAACCGTGCGCACTCCCGCCGCTTGCTCGCCGCCCCTTCGGAAAATGGGGGAACGCGGGGCGTTCGTTACTTTCGCCGTTGGCTGTCGATCACTCGGAAACCATCGATTTATAATTACCTGCCGCTTGACACGTTTACCATCCCGGCTTTTATGTTGGCGAAACTGGGGGAGCGGCGGTGTTATAAAAATTTTTCTATCAACGGGGCGGAATTTATTTATGATTTCGATGCGCTGCGAAAAGTCAGCGACGGGTTGGTCGTTAACTCTTTGACTGCGGCGCCACTATAGAGATAAACTGTTTATTATAAAACCCACTGTTCTCATTGTGTTTAGCGTACGTCACTTACTGTCTAATAGTTTTGTACAATAATAAATAAGGAGTTTATACATACTATGTATACGTAGATTGATACAAACGTCTCGATTCAGTTTATCGAAAGCGGTTATTTACGATCGATTGCAATATCAATTTAAACCCCACGAATGCATTGTCTGTCATGCAAGACCGCTACGCAGACTTCGCTCTCACCCGAAACCCATTGCGAAACCCATCATAGCTACCCCTGTCGCGCTTCGCGGAACCACCGTCCGCCAGGACGCGGGCAACAAATTCCGTTCGATCCCCGAAGCGTCGTTAATCCGAGCGAACAACATTAACGCGTTTTAAATATTTCATTCGCCGCGCGACAGAGAATAAAGAGAGCGGAGGAGGAAGGCGCGGTTGCGACGCGACGGTAAAAATACACGGCGCGCAGCTTTTTTTTTTTTTCTCTCACCCCGCGGCATTGTTTCCACGGGGAAAGTGGTTTATATTTACCCTCTGGGGGAGGATGACTTTTATAGGAGAAGCGGAATCCCATCAAGCGCATAATATAGTCGCCTATCGAGTTCGTTGGGAGCGGCGCGCAATCGACGCGCGAACAATACGCTCCGTCCGGGGCGATATAGTCGTTAAATATTTCGTTTCGCCGCTGTATAAATCGTATCCGTCAAAGCGTTATTTTTTCCCGCCCCCCCGCCTCCCCCTGCGTCCCCTCGCTCCTCCTCCCGGTCCCTGTTTTTCGTTTTTCGTGCCCTCCCCTCCTATTTTTTTTTTTTTTTTTATTGTTTTAATCCGAACTGTTAATCTCGTAGATCGATCTCTGGCCGCGGCGAGTAATTCAATACGAGCCGGGGCGAACAATTTTCATTCATCAGCGCGAATTCCATCAGCGAAGATATTCTGACGCGTTTGAAACAGCGCGCTGAAACGAGGCGAGGGAGAGGAGAGAGAAAAAAAAAAAATGGGAGAAAACGCTTTAGTGTCGGGCTTCGACGGGCTTTATAGCGTTTTATAGCGTTCACCGCGTTATAGATGGCGCTGCGCGATGTTGCGGCGGTGAGCCGAAGGTTGGACGGAGACGGTTGCCCCGAGTTGGCTATTATATCTACCATTTTGTCCGATGGATGAAAGATCGTCGATTGTCGTCGTCGCTTGGCGATCTCTGTGAATGTTCGCGGGGGTTCCATTGGAAAAGTTAATTGGGTGTTGTTAGGGGAAACGGTCTTTCCGTGATGCACTCAGCTTCGTGCTGTGTCAGGGGGTAAGTATCGTCAATTACCGGTAATATATCGTAGCTATTTTCCGTACTATTTTTAATGAGCGGATAGGATTTAATGAAATTAACGCGCAGGTATAACTAACGATGTACCATGATCCAGAATTATTGCGTTAAAATGTTTGTTTGCCGTTATTTCGCAATTTATGAGAAACAGAAAAAAAGTTCGACATTCCGAGTTACTAATTCATCTTGTATCTCCCTGTTTACGCGCGTACGCATTTCGTATCGCACAAATTTAACATTGATCGGACGCGCATAAATATTTGTTTACGCAGAATCCATTTCGATATCTACTTTACAGGCGGGCGAAAATTCTACCGCGTACGCGTTTCAATTTGTCGCGCTCAAATATTCCGACGCGATTCGGATAAATTGAACGAATAAAACTTGCCGATCCCATTTCTCGTTCACCCCTTTTTGCGTGCACGACCGTTTCTTACGTCCAGCATTAATCGTCGGCCGTTTCGTCACGCGTAGGTGCGCAAAGAAGAATGGCTCGGGCGTAGTGGCAGTCGGAACGATTCTCGCAGGTCGTCGATTAAACGCGAACGAACGAGCTGGTTGCAATTTAAAGGGGACGATGATCACTTATGGAGACACTTGTTTGCGTCGAGGCGCGCTTCCGCGCGGCAGGAGCCGCGGACTAAAGCCGAAACGAGGGATGACAGAGGACAATTGACGGCCGCGGCGATAGCAATGCCCATTTTATCCCCAGGAGGATATAAATAAAACTCAAATTGAGCGAGGGTGCTCCAACGCGCCGCGCCGCTTCTACTACAATGTATTTACGCAGCCAGCACTCTTCCACCCCATAATTTCATTTTAGATAAATGTCCCGCGACCCATAACCCTTCCCAACGTCGATATTTACATTTTTATTCGCCCGTCCTATCGCGTCGCTAGAAAGACTTCGGCTTTTTTATCGCAGTTTCCACGGTTGCTTCGCAAAGGGTACGATTCCTTTTGCAGCTTCATGAATTGTCCAGGGCGGACAACACGATTTGTCTATACGTATAATTCTATTTCGAATGATACGATCTTTTTTAAATTATTTTTCAAACAATTATAATCGTAAATGTAGTCGGGAATGGCACACGGAACTTTCAAGGATTGCTTCGGATTATCGACAGTTACGGAATCGTATGGCATCCGAATTAATTACGATAATACGCTTAACGAGTTAATATTTCTGGCATCATTGTCCTCCGTATGCTCACCCGCACGATAGCCCTCCCATTATCTTCTTTTTCAGCTAATAACGCGCAATGATGAATAAGAGAAATTTCCCACAATAGAATATTCTGACGCCATCTTCCAATTTATTCTATCACGCTTTTATCTACTATTTATACACAGGTTTCTCGTTTCCAATGCTAAATGAATAAAACAATGTAAAGAGATCCAGTTCTCATTACTTATATCGTCCAAATATCAGCGTCAACGTGAAATTAACACCTAAAGCTTGTACATTACGCTAGCGTTGAATGGCGGACGTTCTATTCCACCAAATTCGATTAACCGCGTTAAGAATGTTCTGAAAACCGGCGCCATCGCCGCGGACGCTCGGGAAACGTCGGTGTTGATAGACGCGCGGCGGAAACGTTCAGAAAAGGAGGAAACGAAAAAGCGTCGGCGGACGGCACCCTTCCGAGGGCGGATTGCATTAATTCCGCGCACGGCGCGTAACCCTAGCAATAAAGTGGCGTAATTGCCGATGCGTCCGTGCCCTTTGGGCGAGAAGAACGCGACAGAAAAGCCCGTCGGTGTCACCGTGGGGGCCAGCCAGGGAGGGGTGGCCAGGGGGTGGGAAAAGGTGGCCTTACAAATCCAACTCGACGCGCCCCACACGGAGCAGCCAGACACGGAGCCGACTTATGCGAGCCACGTGCGCCATTCTAATTTGCTTACGAGCAACGCGGCCTTAAAGCAGAATGCGTTACGGGGTACGCGTACGTGCGACGACCGCCACCGCGTGAACAATGCGACGTGGTCCTCCTCGTTCGCCTCCTTATTGTTCCGCCGTTTCACAACCTGGACATGATCCATTTGCTCGGCATTTTTCGCGCGAATAAAGCGCCCTCTTCGCGCGCGCCAACGACGCGACGGTTCGCCGTTGGTTCACTGCTGCAACAGCTGAACGTTGGGCAAATTCGATTCGAATTTTTGATAAATTATTAGAGCACTGTGTCGTTAATAAGATGTTTCAGACGCTTCAACTGGTGTCACTGGGGAATCGACGGGGTAGCGTCGATTCGAAGTGGGTTGATAAGGCGGTGTGGATGATTCTGTAGGTTAGGTAGGGTGGATGAGGGGTTGGTGATTCGAGTGGTTGTCGCGCGCAGCAGAATAGGGCGAGCGCGTAGCGGCTTTGTACTGGACTCGTTAATTTGACGATAAAATCTTATCGTTCGATATTTCCGGGTGTCCACCGGGTAACGCGGTGTCCAATGTAACGAATGGCGTTCGGGAAGCAATTCACCAGCGCGCGTTACAGTAACTCGCGTAACGTTCGTAAATATCGTTCGAACGAATTCGGGATTCATTTACAGGGGAACGTATCGCGAAGCAAACCGGGGCGTCGCGAGCCTTTTATTCTCTCCTCGAGGCGGCGAAATCGATGCGCTCGTCGCGGGGAGACGTTGCAAATTTTATTCCATTCCTTCATTTCGCCTCTATCGTATCCGGGCCAATTTAAATTCCGCCAGAGACTCACGCGGAAAGCCTGAAGGACCTAATATAATCCCGGGTACAAGGGGTAGCCGGTACGCCTGGGATCTAACCTGCATACATTTCCCAAATAGGCGCGTTAATGTTAAGAATACCGCGCGCGTGTTTTCACGCCGCGGAGGGACGGAAAAAAATATAGCCGTGACGAAAATGTCAGAGGGGTTCGTGCCTTGAAATCTAGACCAGACATCTCGCCCCGCGCCCTTCTTCCGCGCGCGATACTTGACGGGAATTCCAAAAGCGCGATTATTCAATGAGCAACGATATCGCGGGATAATTTACAGCTGCGTTGTTATATGTACTTTAAAATGCGCCTTAACCCGTTCGAGACGGCTCATTTTTTTAGAGACCAATCCCTGAAGCTGAAATTTGTAAGATACCTTTTGTTTTAAGTCAGTCTTACTTCGACGCCTTCTTTTTTCGTACTGACTCATAATTTCAATTCGATATCATTGTACATACAGCGTACGATCCGTCTAGAATGGTACCTGATCATGGTTCGTACAGTATTAGCTGAATCTTTAACTCCTTAGTTTACAATCTCGTGTTAGAGACGTGGTATGCAACGGAACTAAACATGAATAAGTCGTACCAAAGACGTAGTATGTTTATCGTGTCGAACATAAATAAGTTGTATCAGAGACGTAGTATGTCGGCCACGCCAAATGTAAACAAAATGTGCATGGCTCGATGCGTGATCTCATTGTCACTTATCGTCCGCGTCATCAAAACATGAATCGCAAAGCAAGATGATGTTCGTTTTATTTATAGTATTTATAGATAAGTAATTGCAGAAAGCGAGATTTCCGTTCGATTTTGACGACGAAAAGACGAAGAGCGCCTACAGTCGCGGGTCAGATCGGTATATCGATTTGGGGGTTAGTTCCTCCGCTCGTAACAGCAGTACCAACAAATAGCCTGGCGTCTATTGCCCCGAGTTCATCTTTGAGAGCAGCCAGAGCTACGAGAATCGCGTCGCCGAATTCCATTTACCGCGATATGCCTGGCGTGGCGTAACTCGGCAAATTAGATGACGTCGTAAGGTAATTTGAGCGGTCCCGAAGGACTGGCTTTAATTCCGTGTAAATAGGCGAACGAACAATTTACAGGCGGAAGCCGGCCGGATGAAATTCGCGATTTGACCGATAATTCTACCAAGTTACCCGCCGTCCGGGGCATTTGCATTGTAAATCGCGATGTTGCACAGGGTGGATCGCTTAAGGAGCCGGCTGACAAACTTTCTAATCCGTATACAACCGTCCAGGTGGCGCTTGCTCCAACCGAAGAATCGGTAGCGTCGCGCGATGGACCATTATTTAGAAGTGGAATTCGACGAATTCTCGTTTTTCTTCGTGTCGTTGCCTAAAAAAATTAGCGGACTTTGCGACGTGTCCCTTGCTCTCTCGTATCCAGCTTTAACGGATACAGTTTCGGGTCAAAGATAAAAGTGGACCCGTTGACCCGACCTCGTCACGAGCGATCGATCAGCGAACGATCATCGTCTGCCAATTATGAACTCGTTTCCGGCAGTTGATTGCTTTTGTAATTGAGAAACTTTTCGTCTAACAGCCGTGCTCGTCTCTTTGGTCGTCGAGTAAGACTTGTGTGGTAAGTATAATGAATAATTTGTGGACAAGTAAGGAGAGTTACATCAAACAATCATTGTGGCTCCAAAAATGCTGCAGCAGTTAATGATCTTCGAGCTTGAATGTACTGTTTCCTCATTTTCTTTTGGTATTGCGACGTTTTTATCGAAATAAATACACCCGAGAAGATCTACCAGAAAAGAAGGATAGACGCATACCAATACGAAAGAACAACAACGTTCTTCAAATAAAGCCGACATTTATTCTATTTTCAGGATAAATGTAACGTAGCAGCGACTAACTGTAACGCAGAACAAACATTCGACGCAATTCCAAAAACAAATCGTTGGAAACGAATCAGACTCGATTGAGGTAACATCAAATTCCCATCGAGATCGCTAGCTTCGACTCAAACGAGACACAGTGCACGTTTTCCTCCCTTCGATCAAATTGAAAAACGTGGCTCGCACGCAAAGGTATAGAACGCTCGCACGACTCGACTTACCAACACGATCTATGTCTTCTTGCGTATAGTAGTGATGCATCGTTGTTGCTGGCTCGGCTTGCGGTAGCAATTGAATCACTCGGGCGACAGTTTATGGCCGTACGATGATCATCACGACCAATACAGCGGTCACTTTACTCCGCTATTACTCACTTCCATCTCAAACAGTCGCGAGACCGCCCATTCGCCGCTTCCTGCGCCAGTATTGTCCCCGAGCGATCACCCCTGTTTCCAGATCGTTACACTCGCGGCTGGATTCCAGCGGAATCCCCAAAAATTCTTTAGTCCGCGTAACCTCTGGCGCTCGCGAGAGGTCCAAGTCTCGCACGGTCACCGCGGTGCCACACGCGGAAAACGAACGGGAGAACGAGTCACACCATCTTCGTCGAATGCGGCAACGGTCGTTTACCTTTCAGGTTACGGTCGACGGTGCAACCGAGCGAAGGACCAGCGATAGTCCGGATAATCCGATACCAGCCCGCCTCGACACACCTTGTCCCTGTACGCGACGCGACTAATTTCCGACGTGGCTGTCAAACCGACTGATATATCGACGCGCGGACAGGCGGGCACACGGGCGACGCTGTTTACGTGTACGCGCGGGTCACGGACGTACACAAACACGCGGAAACACGCGACGCGGCTCGAGCCAGCGACACTCGCGAGCTACCGGATTAGTCGCGATCGCGCGCTACCCCCGTTGCTTTAAGGTTATGGCAGGAGAGCCGAGGGGATGCTGCACACGCTCGCGTCGCTCGTGCCAGGTGGCGGTTGCTCGCGTGGCGGTTTTGCCGGCGCCGCGACTGGACGCGACGATGGGGGCACCGTGCAGAAGCGGCGAGCGGAAAACGCGCGAAACTCAACCGGCGGATCGATCGTCGCGACGGAAAATTCGCCGGCGGCACGGCCGCGTGAACAACAATCGAAACACGGGCCAAAACGACAGGCCCGACAACATTGCGGTGGAAAACGGTGGCCCGCCGCGCGAGTCTGCGCAGAACGGCGACCGCGCGGCGGCCACGCTACGCAGACGACGGTGGCGCCGCGGCGGCAGCGTCGACCAGGTTAGCCACCCCCGCGACATCCTGCCGCTGTCTACCGCCACCTACGGCCACCCCAAAATCCCGCCGTACCCATCCCCTACGCGTTGGGAAACGTTCACCGGCCTACAACCGCCGCCGTTCGCTCGTTCTCCTGCCATCCGCCCCCGACCCGCCGCCGCTCGCTGCGGTATCGATTGGCCCAGTTGTCCCTCGTCAGAACGCGGCGGTCGCTCCAACATCCGAACCGTCGCGCGCGCTTTCTTCGCCTTCTTCTTAGCTTTTTCTTCTTTTTTCCTTTTTTTTTTCTTTCTCTTACTTTGTCTCCGTTCGGTTGTTTGTTGGGTTCGAATGGAAGTCTTTGGGGAGAGAAGGACGCGCGATCGGATGCGGTGGATTTTCGCTCGAGTTTAACGAACGAGAGGTAGAGAAAGTAGAGTAGTCGGTAGCGACGGAGGAATTGGGAGATCGGTGATAAGGGTCAAGGGAATTTGGGTAATTTTAAAGGTGGAGTTGGGAGTTCGAGTGGAGTAGTAAGGTATTGTCGCGTCTTGGTTGTACGGTGTAATTGGAGGATTCGGAATCATATCGGTTCGTCCGAATTCGCGACTGTAGCGAGCGAACGATCGATTCTTCGTTTAGTAGCAACTAGTCGAAACTCTTTTACCAAAAGGCATCGGCGCTTTGTGATACTGGCAAAGACGAATCAATTGCACGATCTGCGTGCTCTTCGGATTCCGATCCTCACTTGGGGACGTCTCAAACAAGTTGCCCGCGGAAAGACAATTACCAAACTACAGGGTCCTAGTTGTAGACATTCGTTATACAATTCGGAACGCTGCAAGAACTTTCGATCGTGCTCGCCAATCCGCCAGGCGATGCCGCGTTCTCCTAGAGGAAGCTATTTCGAACGTTTCACGGCGATACGCAGCTTCTGAAAGCCGAACTTGCCCGGAATACGACACTTCTTCGGCTTTATAGCCGATAAAACACTCTTCTACAATTTGGTCAAACGTTTCGACGGTACCTTCCTTGGGTGTCGTAACGCATATCCTGTTCACGAATTCATGGTGCGAATATCGCGGCCATGTTGTATTTATTGGCTACTTATTGCGATGAACAGGAAGGTAATAACACTGAACGTGGAATGGCATTCCTTTCAATCGCTTTTGAAAGTTTGATACACCGATATGTTTCGTAATCCTGCGTACCGCTGTAACGCAAAAACCACTTTGGACCACGCAAGGATGTCGTTTACGTATCAATACTGACAATAGCACCGAATTTCGGATTAAGGCCTCGCCAACGTTATGCGATTAACATAACCAATCTGACATCGATTATTCTACCGCGCAGTGCCGTCGATTGCACCATAATTTCCGCCCTAGGCGCGCAATCTGACGGTCCCTGGAACGCCAAGGAACCGGAGAACGAAACGGAACGCGGAAAATAACGTACGAGCGCGATGGATACACGTAGGGGCGCGCGGCGAACCGAAACGACGCGCGTAGGTCAGTTCGTTAACAATACATCGGTCCCCACGGAGTTCCCATATTTTTCTGGCGACGCGTTTCCAGCGATTCATTAATTGCTGACCTTGTTAGCGTGGCATTGTGAAAGCGGCGGTCCCGCAACGGTGCTTGAGCCGCGCCCGCGGGACTCGCCTCGGCCAAGGGGACAAAGACGGAGGACAGAGAGGACCCGAGGTGGAATTGATGGCGGCCAACGAGGAGAGAGAATCTCGCTTCGCACTGTCATGCATTCAGCCCTGCCACATAATAATGCCGGCTCTCCTTTGTCGTTTATGCGCACCCCCTCTCTGTTTTCTGGACCGCTCCAGTCGCGATCGCTGGCTACCATCGCCGAGTATTCTCGTCTTCCCGGCGAACGACCTAACCCCCTCGCTTCTTCTGCGCCTCGTGGCCAACGCGCGGAACGAGACCTCCGCGACCAGCGAGCATTTGAGGATTTTCTTGAAAAAGTTCGTGGATCTACGGACTTTAAGAGCGTCAGCGTGGAGGGCGAGGCTCGACGCGAAGATTTGTTGCGCACTTTTTTTGGGGGACACCGGGAAAGGAAGGTCACGTCCGCGGTTGGTATAATCCGTATTAATGGCGCGGTTGAAGGGTTGCATTGTGTTCATCGGTATGGATGAGTTTGCGATTAATTGGTCGTAGTTTATGGGATAACGCGTCAGTCGTACATAACCGACACCTGTCGAGTTCTTCTCCGATAAATGTGTATGCCCCTTTAATTAATCGAAACATGGCGTATTTTTATTCATACACTCGAGCACTTTTACGTGCAACTCGGCTATCAAAGTGTTAAATTTAATTTGATCTCGTTAGCTTCCTTTCAAATAACACGATCCGCCGAGGACATCTTCGGACAAGGAACGAATAACAACGCTCGGAGACTCTCAGATGAAATTACGCCCCTCCGACTGTTTCATCAGTATTACCACCCCTTTTGTGCTTTCCTTTTTTTTCTTTTTCCCTTCACTTGTTGTCTATCTTCCCTTTTTTTTTTTTGTAGCGAATAACACGGAGAAAGGGAAGCATTTTGTATTGCAACCGGATAGAAATATCAGCCCGTTGAATCTGGAACGCGTTGCGCTCAATTTTTGAAGAGTTCCATTTTCACGGTAGACGAATGCAAACCGCGAGCGGGCCTCTCCAGCGATGCTTACCTCAAAGGATATTTTTTTTTTATAGTTCCGAAATATTCATGGAAAATAGTTCATCCGTTGTCGGCGCCATTCGGACTAGAATGGCGGCGAGTTTTCATAAAGAGGACGGCAGAGAGTGTGTTCCGCGGAACAGAAAACTCTGAAACGCGTGTACGACTTCTTTCACGTGACGACGGGATCATCGGCACGTGAAAGCTCCGCCAGTGAGTCGGAAACGTATCCAGGAACATGGTGATCGTTGCCTGCTTCGAACGATTCTTGCGAAACTCGGCACTTCGAGACGCGAAGATCATCGAAAGAAATTCCAGCTAATCGTCTTCTCTTTCCGCGATACATTGCAATCGATACGTGCGTTTATCGTTACACAGTAACGAAGGTTACATTGTTCTATCGTTTCCGGTATGTCAATATTCCCTTCGTAAATGGTAGCAAGCCCTATTGTTACTGGAAATCACGGAGAATGTCGAACAATGGTATTTCAAAGAGTAATTTTTATATGCATAATACATGTGCGTCGATTGTTTATTCTCTCCGTTATACACGCAGTTTTAACTTTTTAATTTATTGTAACGTGAAATCGAATGTTTGATTTACAATCGCGATCCAAATTAACGCGCGGAAATGTTCGTCGTACGTAGGAATCTATTCGTTTCGAACGCGCCTCCACCCCTCGCTAGGGATGTTCCGATGTCGTCGAGGTATCGACGCTTTTGCTCATTATTCGTTACATTTCCCTCGTTTATCACCTGAATCAAAGTCGTCGACGCTAAATACATTCCGTATCGAAGGAAAAATATCGAGTATGCCCTCGTATTTGCTTGGATCCCGTGGATACCCCCAACCCTTCGCGGTCCATCATTCGCCTCGTTTAATTCACGATGAAACCAGACAATTGCGAAGATGTTTGAACGATGAATCCGACGTGAAACGAGGGGTCGCGAAACGGCACGAACGAAGCACACCCGCGGGACGGGAAGCGTTTCCCTAAAACAGACCAATGAGCCGTCCCTGTCCAACATACATGAGTGCCCCCGGGGTGTTAACGCGCGCGCGTGCACCGCCGCGGCAGGGCGATGCATCATGCGTTACAGGATTGGTTCCACCTAAAAAGAACAGGCCCGTAATAGCGTGGACATTCGACGTCAGCGGCGGGAAATGGTCGGAAAATAACGAAAGTAAAACGTCGCCCATTCATCGTCACGTACCGCGTTCCGTTCGCGCGCGATTTTTTACCGCGACCCGGCCGATTCGCACTTTTACGATTTCGTTTAAATTACACGGAAACCGGGTCCCGTCGTTCGGCTGAAAACATTACTTTGGAAAATTGAGCGCGTACGGCGCAGCAGAGGCGGTGAACGAAGGGGAAACGAGCGGAGCAAGCACGGGGACCGCGCGTTATTTCCATAAATGTCTCGATGCATCAAATTCGAGCGGTGAGAGCCCGGACCTACGTGGAATCGATTCTTTCGATCGCTTTCAGAGACGATGGAAGTTTTCCCCGGCTCGTTTGGATTCGTTACTGAATCACGTACGCGTACAGCTTCCCTCGAAAGTATCTTGGACGGCAAACAAATTAGGGAAGATGAACGAATCCTAGGGTAGCGATTAAATCGATCTACCGTATGATTCGAATGATACGAGCAGAGTGAATTTTCTTTCTTTCGACAGATTCGATTCAATTCTTCCAAAAAAACTTCAGTGACAACAGTTTTCGTTCGTCGTTGAAAATCGCACCATCAACCATCACCGCAGAATTCCATCCGTCCGGGTCCACGCTATTAGCGGAGATAATTTGGTGTTTAACGTAAACGTTAACGCATTCCTCGACTACCGAAATGTTTGCAAAGATATACAGCTCGCGAAAGTAAACCACTGCCGCGACGGATTCCTCCGAGTACCAGAATCCACTAATTACAATGGACCTTAAATTACATAACTCTTACTATAGGGCACTATGTTCTAATTTGCTCCGATCGTTAAAAGTGTCCTCGCTCTCGGTTATATGCATATTCATCGACCATTTTCATTTCTTCGTTCTTTTCCCTTTCTCTCTCTCTCTCTCTCTCTCTCTCTCTCTCTCTCTCCATCCGTTCCCTCCCTCGAACGAGCCAACGAACGAACGAATTCGAAAGAAACCGCTCGATTTATTCTCTATCCAATTATCGACCGGCGGTCGCTCCCTAATCATCGTTTTGTAAATTAATGGCGGGTAACGCCGCGTCGCTTCGCGGTTGATCGTGGCGTCACGAACGCGGATATAATGCACCTATGCGGCATCTCCAATTAACGCGGATGACATCGTTGCATTCCGATAGATACAAACAAACCCGAGCGAGCGCGCGCGCGCGGCCGCACGACAACGTTCCTCGTTATTATAGAAGGTATAACGAGAGGCTATAATTACCATCGTATATACGCGCACTTCGTTACCTACGACTCGTCGTTGCTAATTATCTGTTCCACTTTCAGCGGTTTTTTTCCTCGTTCACCATTTTTCCATCGGCGTTTCGCTAGAAATTCCAATGACAAGTGTCGAGTCGTCGGAGGGTCGAGTTTTACAACCGAGTTCATTACGGATCCGGTTCGACGAGGTGGTCGAAGTATCCGATCGAAGGGAATTTCACCAAGGTTAACGCTGCTAACAGTTGCGAGGATCCAACGTTCTGAATCACGTTAAAGCACAATTTCCATTCCTTACATTCTCCCCCTCGTCCCTCCTTTATCTGCCGCGGCACATACTTTCCTCGACCTGCCTCTTTTTGTTCAACGTCCGGGAGAGAGCCAGCCAGCTCTTGCAGGCGCACGGCGGCGTCGTTCTCAGCCGGATCCACGAGGAAAAAATTAATCTTGTAATTTCGAAGTGGCTGAAGAGCCCCGGCTCGTCGCGGGAGGCGTTCATCCTGGGGGGAAGACGTCTCGCGCCGGGTCGAGCACGCCCGAGAGAATTCCGTTCGAAGCTGCGCCCTATTACCGACGCGAA
Organism: Xylocopa violacea; assembly: GCA_963969225.1. Taxonomy (NCBI): domain Eukaryota; kingdom Metazoa; phylum Arthropoda; class Insecta; order Hymenoptera; family Apidae; genus Xylocopa; species Xylocopa violacea. Next base: position 35,614,022 of record CAXAJV010000005.1, on the reverse strand, counting down.
AGTAGGAGGGCGCGGAACAATTGGCGCCGGTGAATTCGGGGTAATTCGCGCGACACAGGTCGCAAAAACCGGTAACAGGATTCCACGTGACGGCGATGCGCCGACCGGAAATCAAATTCCACGAGCGGAGTCACGCGGAGGCCTGGCCGTCCGTGGAGCGGCAGGAGCGCGAGGGGCGGTTGGGACCAGCTGATTAAATCAACGAATCGAAACTTCACGGCGAGTCGCGGTCATTCAATTTCGCGTGGACCTCTCGAAGGCTTTCGTTGATGCGAGCACGGCTTGTCGGGAGCCACCGCTAACGAAAAGTTCCCACCGAGCCACCGATGGAGCGCAGTCAGAAAAAGGGAACGAGACGGGCGGAGAAGACAGCGTTGCAGGGGAAGCGTGCGGGAACGGGGACCAGAGATAAAGAGAGAGAGAGAGAGGGAGACTGGTAGAGTTGGCCAGCAGGAGGGGTTGCGTAGGGGTTGGAGACGAAAAGACAGCGAGCTCGATGGGCCACGAGGATAAGCGAGAACAGTCGAGGTAGAAGGGGGAGGGAGGAAGGGGCGGTAGACTGGCGGGAGCGTATCCACCGAATCACAAATGAGTTGCGAGACTCGATTAAGCATCTTCCGGATGCATTATTAAGGGTACCGGCTAAAGGGTGCGGTGAAGAGGAGGGGGCGGGAGTGGACTCGTTCAGAGGGTTGGATGCAACGACGTCGCTCGACTAATGGGTTGTAACTGGTGTGTGCTGCGGATTATATGCTCCCGGTCAAGCCGGTACAAGCTGTCGTACGCGGAGGCGACTCGAGTGGATGAAGTAAGAGGGTGGACCCGAGGAAAGAGGGCGAGGATCTATCCGGGCTAGCTGCACAGGCTTAACCCCGAGACTTCATGAACGGACAAGCGTGGCGCAAGAGTTCAGGTAAGATAAGGGCTCTCCCTTCTTCGGCTGATGCCTGGGGGAGGGAAATATCTGGCTCCCGGCTCTTGGCTCTCGCTACCCGTGGACCGAAAATCCGAAATCCGGCCAACGCTTTCACGGACACGCAGCCATCGCGAGGCACACTACAAGCGCGGCTTTCTGACGCTTAACGCCAGATTTCCCAACTCTCCGCGCTTCCTCCAAGATGTACTCTAAATCTTTCGAAGACGACGGCGGACCGAATGGCGATCGGAACAAATTTAATAATAATTTAGCAATCACTCGATGAAACTGTTCGACGAATCGGTGAAATTTTTGATTCAACCGTAAGTCTGCCAAACGTATTTTCACGTTCCGAAATTATATTAAACAGCTGTCAGTTTATCCCCGTTGTGCAAACCATTATAAAATGCTCAATTTAACCGCACCGTTGCACATATCAATCGGTAATTAAACAGATACGATTACCAATTTCGCCTCTGACCCCGAGAAATTAATTCGTACAATTAATCAACTCCCACGAATATCGAATTATCGCTAACCAGTCGGAACTTAATAAAGAAACAAAGAATTCGTTACGATCGTTAAAACTGCTCCGCGATCGTAACGAAAGAACGCGCCTCCTGAAAGGGTGTTGTTCAGCGACCCCGTAAAGATAAAGTCGACCGGATGACAAAATTAAAAGCGACAAGAAACAAAAACGACCTTCGTCCGCGATCTTATACTTTCGAGAAACTTAAGGCGGAGGCGGCGTAAAACTGGAATTCCATGAAACGGCACATTTTGGGCCGCGAAGCACCAATTGGGAACCAAACGCTCCATAAGAAACGCGAGACGTCGCGCGGACTGTCCCATCCGCGCCATTTTGAACATAAGTATCCATAACCGAGACGACAGGTCAGCCCTGGAGGGGGGGGGGAGAGGATACTTCGCGCGAGATTTCAATTTCATAGCGCGCCAGGACGTAATTCTCGCTTATAAACGCGAAAGGCTCTGCAATAAAAGTTACTAGGCTGTCCTTCGGAGTGACAACCCCGGGGAAATGGCGGCGTCACGGTTACTGATGAAACGTGTTGAGGTGAAACGGGATGGAGGAGTCGGACGGTGACATCCGGACGTGTACTTGGATCTCTTCGCGCACTTTTCACCCTAACCCAGTGATCGGCGAACGTATTAGTCGACAGAGGCGGATATCAACGGCGCAACGATTGAGATTTATTTTGAGAATCGAACCGTATAGATAAGTATACTTTTTTTAATTTGGTAAACTTTAATCAAAGTTTAAATCTTACTTAAATAATATACTATAACTGAAATCGAGTAAAACTTCGTCATTCGTGGCAGAGCCGCACTCGAGAAGCCAAAGAGCGCCACGGTTTACCGACCCCTGCCCTAACCGATCCAAACGCTTTGATAAGACTCAGGTTATCGTTTCGACAAGCAATTACCATGGTCGCTCGGCTAGCAGAACCACTCGGATCGACGATCGAACGTCCCATTGAATTGGAAAAACCCGAAATTACCATAAAAGAGCGAGAAAGAACGAACCCCGTAGAAAAATCAGTTAAACCGGATATTATTTAAATCCATGAGAATAACGGGAATATCGCGTGAACGATTACGTTGGCTCGGTGACAGCGGGATCACCGCGGGGCGGCGAGCAGCGTTACTATCGCAGCCGTGGCTACCACCGGGGGCCGAAGCAACGCTATCAACGCCACCACCACCATGGCCAGCATCCCCATCGCGACGACCGCCGCCACCACTGGCAGCGTGGCCAGCGGATAACCTCCGCGTGTAATATTATTTCAGGTATGCGTGTGCGAGCCACGCAGGCCCACGTTGATACGCCGATATCGCGTGTGCGTGGAGAGGGGGCACCCTCGCTCTATCGTTCGCATGTCGGCTATCTGAGAGCACGCGAGCCACCATGGCGCAATCGACCACCATAAAGGGAGATAGCGGGCCGAATATCTGCGAAACGCTCTCGAACGGCGTTGCTTTTATTTGTGCCTCGACCAGCGTCGCCGTTGGACGGCTTTTACCCAGTTATCTGGCTTGTCGCGTATCTGTCGCGTTCGAATGTACCGCGTCATTAGCGGCGCCCAAGCGCCGGGCAGGCTGCGCGCGGAAAGTTAAGCCGGATTTAGACGCGGGGCACAATAACGCCGAGCGTAGCGCGGCTCGATGGGGCATGAAACTGCTCGCTGGACGAGACGCGAAAAGCGTCGCGCGAGACCTTTGAAACTCGCGAATGCTCGGTGTAATGAATAATTTCGTGCCACGCGTACCACGTTTCTCGATCGTCGATTTTCACTCGCCGCGGAAAATAGTTGCCAATCTCTGTCTGATACGAACGGCGCGGATCACGCGCGCGCAGTTTCTCGTCTGATGTAACATAATGTACGCTATGGCGGATTGGAGAGGTGCGCGGACTATTCGCAGCCAATATCCGTAAGCGCGTACGCGCCTTAACGGCGTTTCGGACACCGGACAGCCACGATGCTATCTTCGTGCAGCTCGCGAGAATTGCTTCGCGCCTCGCTGCCCCGTCCTTTATGTACTTTAATATCGACGCGTGTTACGCGGCCCGATCGGCCGATAACGATATTCGATCGACGAGGGTGGCCGCCTTGGGTCGTCGAAAAAAGGTCGGCAAAGGAGGAGGGGAAAAAAGGGGGACGGGAAGCGTCACGTGCGCGAGATCTTGATCGTGTCCCATCGTCGACGCGTCGACCGCCGCGTTATTCGTGCTGACAGTTGCGCAGCGGAGATGGCCCCGTGATTACGCCGCCGCGAGGATAAATCCTCGGATGGGGCGCGCGACTTCTGGCTGCCCGCCTCCATCCACGGACGCGCTCGTCAAATCTGTGGCGACGCGTGGAGATCGACTCGATCCGCGGATCTTTTTTGGTTGCGCGTGGTCGTTGGGGAAGATGGATTTCCAGAATCGACGCAAGGTGCTTTCGTGCATTTGGTGGCGAAGCGTTCGCTCGATTACTTTTTAAACAGTAAAGTTGCCAGGTCATGAAATGCACCTTGGTATTTTCGAGAAAATTTCTGTTCGTTTCGATGGACTCGAAGATATTCCGAGTGGTGATTTTGAAAAATAGACCGCGATCGCGCGATAAACAGTATCGTGGTAACAATAGCCGTGCCATCGACAGATATTCTTTGGCAAATACCTTAAGTGCCAATACTGCACCCCGAGCAAATATAGCGTTAAACAGACGACACATGTTCGATATTTGCCCGTCAATTCTAACCACATTTTCGCTGGTGACAGCATACGCGATAATCGAGCCGGTCCGCGCGAAAGAAGCAGTCGCGTCAGCGTGCAAACGTTCGGGAGTACGGGTCGAAATGGTGCCGGGGCAATTTGGAAGAACGTGGACGAGTTCGCCATAAGCGTGCCGGATGTGTCCGGACATATGGTATGCGCGCGATTAAGTTGGGGTTGCAGCCCGTTCTTCGGACAACGTGCCGCCTCTCGAAACGTTCGCCGCCCTCGTATATCCGAGGGCTTTCCCGCGTCCACGTGACACACTGGCGACAATAATTTCCGTCGAGCTCAATAACGCCGAGATTTCGCGCGCCTGTATCGCATATCCCGTACGCGCGGCCATTTGCCTCGCCAACTTCGAGGAACGTGAAAAATTACCGTCGCGCCAAAATACAGTTCGACGATCCTATTCGATATTCCCTCGATTTATAATTCCTGCGGATTTTGGAAGCAAACTGGAATCAAACGTAGAATCTCTGGTTCGCTGTTGAGTTGTAAAATACCAAATTTGCCAAATTGTCATCGTAGGAACTCCAAAAGGTCATTCTGTGCGTGCGATGATTTTTGCTGAAAAGCTGGGTTTCCATAAAAATTATAAACAAATCGCACGATGTGTATTTATCATTTATACTGTAGCTTCCACAGCTTCCATAGACTGCACTTGCCACTGATGCATCCTCAAGGTCGTCCTTGAACAGTCCAATGTCGCGTGCAAACACACGGGAGGAGAATGACGCGGACCAAGCGACTGTAACTCTTGGTTGACCTCATCCTTTCCAGTTTCATCCCCGTCTGGCCCCCTTGCCGATGTGTCCCCGCCGCCAACGAACCCCGAAGATCAATACACGCACTCCGCTCCCGCCTCGCATGACTTCGTACGGATTCTTCATTCACCGTCGGCTGTTTTGTATTCCGGAAGCCTACGGAACGCTGTTTTCTTGGTCATTTATCGCGCGTTATGCTCGTCGTCATGAATATCTAACAGATTCGCGTGTTCCTTCCGTTCCGTTCCATTACTTTTTGCATTGTTATTCATAGATTATATTAACAGGCTGACATCCCGCGTTCCGTTAGCTGTCGTTTAGTTAATGGGACAAATGTCGTTTTTTCGCTGCTCTCGTTTCGGGCTGCGTAACGTATTACTTCCTCGGGGTGATTCGCGATTTAAAATTCACTAAGCGAGCGAACGGGGACGGGTACGTAAGCGTACGAGCACCAAAGAACACGAGTGTACTCTCGTTGGGTTTGTTAAATAAATAAATAGAAGTGCAGCTGGTCCGGAAATCGGAATCGATATCCCCTCGATTTGCTCGAAATCGAGTCCAAACGAAGCCAACGCTTCTCTAAATCCAAACGTTTGCGACTTATTATTCGAGAGCAGTCGGAACGACGCGAATAGGAAGGACAGAGTTATGGAGACGGTATTAGAAAATTTATACGACAGCTGGCTGGAGTGTGGCTGCACGGAGAAATATACGCGTCGGATAATCGGATGGAAGTTACTGCGCGTACGTAAACGCGAATCGGAAACGCGTTATTCGGCTACTTTTAAAAGCTGTTTTCCACCTCATAACCCTGAATTCGACGAGCGCTCTGGCTGGCAACGCGGCGTCGATCGCGCGAGCTGCGAGGCGCAGCGGAATTTTTACAACCCCTCTTCGCCCTCTCGCGATATCTCGCGCGAAGATTCCCGGTTATCGCCGTTGCATAATTCCATTCGGTGGCGTTTTGATATCCGATCGGACGAGATCGTTCGATTCGAGATTAACTCCCGCAGTCGAACAGAAGTAGCGACATTCGTGGCGTTAAAAATAGGGGTAGACGTCGCTGTCCGACTCTTTTTACTTTTTACGCTTTTTTACTTCCATTCTTTTTAAATACGAAAGTACATCGAAAATGATTAAAAGTACGGTGACGTTAGCCTCGTATTTGCCTTGTCCCAGTTGTCAAGATTACCCGCGCATAATTCTTAAAGAGGGAAATTTAAAGTTCTCCCAGAGTGCAAACTTGTGTAACGCAAGGACACATTCATCACGTTACAGATCCACGGCTGAACTTTAGGATATTCACCTTCGTTCCGCGCAAAGTTGATCTCGTTAAAGTCTTTGCATGCTATCCCATCCGTTTATATATTCGGCTTTGCGCGAGCGGCGGACGTTTTACGTTCTTTAAATTCGTTTCGTTCGAAAAATTCCAAGCGAAGCTTGGCCTCGTATCGTCATTATTAAAACGCTCGCTTTATAAACTGCTCGCGTTTATAAAGGAGTTTCGGGTGCTGTTAAAAATGGAATTAATTCGATCGCGAGTAATTCTCGTCGGGGGCCTTTGACAAACTCCGCGCGTTGATTCGAAGATTAATAAGCGGCCCACTTTCGAGGCTGCATTTAATTAGAATCGTGCGACAACATACGCGTGGCGCGCGAAACGCGCGGAAACAATCTGTTCGCGGTGATTGGAATTAAAGAGAGCAAATACAGAGGAGAACACGGGACCCGGAGCGATGGGACGCTCGTCGAACAACAGCGGCGCCCGGACGCCGCTGACCAAAATGGAAACGAGTTTCTTCGCCAGGGCTCGTTTTACAATTCCGTGTGAATGACACGCGCGGAAAACAGGTGGACGCGAAAGTTGCCCGCGTCGAACCGCCCGTGGAACCACGATCATTCGCGTGTTCATTAAAACGCAAACGAATTCCACGTGTACCGCAGAACCGACCTGACTCGACCAGCCGTCCTGTTTCTCAGCCTCGACGGTGCCACCGCGGTATCGGCCAATTCCCGCCGCTTTATTGCAAAACAAATATTTGAGTATCTTCCAGGCGGAGTCGGGAGTAATGCTGGCCGATGTTGCGTTGCCCAAGGAAATTGTGGGCATCGCGTGTGTGTTTTGGTTTCGCTACGATACCAAGTACGGTTCGAGTGCTTTGAACATTTTACAAACAGATGTGCTGCTCCAAGTTGTGTTATTCGAGGGAATTGTGAGCGTGGTGCGCGTTTTACTCGTGTTAGAGTATCAAGTATGTATTAATTTTGTGGATAGACTGCGAGATACCTATAGAAAGTCCTTTCTTACCGAGTTGCGCGTTACGTCTGACTAAACGTTTACCAGAACTACTACCGTGGCTCTACTGCTGTGCTCCATGACGCCTCTCACTGGCGAACGTGGGTTGTCCAATTTCTATCTTGTCTTTATTTTTCTTGTCGAATCAGTCGTTAAAATTTCTCTTAGTATCGCTTTTTAAAAATATTTCAAAACTGCGTGCGCGTAAAAATATTACCATACCGCGTACAACTGTACTGGTATGCCACAATCTCGTTGACCGTCGCCTCGCGTTCGCGGAGCAACGTCCCGACGTGTAACGTCGGTTTCTTTAGCTTGGTACCGGCGGTGGACGCCTCTTCAGCGTCATTTATCACGGCCAGGCTGTACGAGCCGTGCGATAGGTTCGTTTCATTTGCAACCGCGTCCATTAATACTGGCCGCGTCGCTCCGTAATTCTTTCGTGTCTCGTAAGACAATCGATACTCCCCCTGCCCGTTCATTTTTCCGTTCGCCGCGACAGACGAGGAATCGATCCGCCTTCGAGTTAAATAGGAGCATCGAACCGACGCACGGCTGTCCTCCGCTGGCTGCCTCGAAGAAGAATTTTAGGAGACCGTCTTTAATTTATTCTAGACTCTACTTCCCGGTTCTTCCGCAGTCCTCAAGGCTCCCCTCTAATTATGGCCTGTTTTGTATTTCGCAGAATCGTACCCCTAACCGTGGCAATATCTTCTTAATTGCACGGCAGAGGGGCGCTATAAACTCGACCGCGGTTATTTTCAGTTTTTTTCGTAATTAGCACGGTTAAACGTTGCGGCGAATCAATAGTAATAGACGATAATAACAGCAGCGGTTAACCCGCTAGGATACACGAATTTATCAGCGGGTGAACTAGGTCGAACCGCGCAGCTATTGTAAATTGTACAATAAACGATGACTTTATTCCACGCTGGTGCCTCTGAATTTTCACCGCACCGTCGGCGCCGCGCGCGCGCGCGCACACGGAGCGCGAATGCTATTTCAATTTCCCGTCTAAAGCACAAAAATCCAGCTATTACCTGAAAACTGTTCGCGCGTTCCACGAGAATTCACTCGCAATTAATTTTTTAACAAGCCGCGCGCGCGCGTGGCGTCGGCGGCAGAGCGGCGGTGGTTCGCTCTCCGCTCGCCGCGTTAATTGCAACGCCATTCATCGAGGCAGTCGAGTGTCCGGAAGTCAGAACGCATTGTTTTCTTCTGGTGCGTGCACCATCGCCTTCGCTGCCGCCATTTGTCACACCTATCGTACGGTTACGCGATAGGTGCGTTTCGTTTGCAACCATGTGTTCATTAATCCACGCGGTCGTTTCCTGCTGTACGCGCGAGAATTGATGTCCGTCCCCCCCCCTCTTTCTCTCGCGAGCAGAAACCCTTTGAGCCCTTTAAGGGAACGATTACGCGAAACGTCGAGCGGAATTAATGACAAAGAAATATATGGCGATCGCTATCGTCCCTTCCTGTAGGTTTATGAAGGCCCAGCGCGTAAAGATTAGCTCGTAGTTGCGGTTATTAGGGTTTCTATGGTGCAGTTATCGAGGGTGACGCGCGAAGGACTTCCGTTCGACCTGGTACCGAGACGCGTACGATTAGAAAATGAATTCAGAACAAAACTGGGATCATACTCGATCTATCGTCCAATGCAATGAACTATACGCGCTAATAGAACGCTGCTACCAACGAATCATCCGATACGAACCGTCGACGTAGCTCAAAGCGAAGAACGAAGCGACTCTCGTAACACGTTAACCAACGATCTCGCCAGCTCGCGAAGAAGCGACGAGCAGCGAGGATCAGAGAGACGAGTAAGAGCCAAGTTCGAAATTCTATTTCCAATCTCAGAATGGAATTCTTCCGCGTTACGTCGCCGCTCGTTTGTCTAACTCGAGGAAACGAGGGCTGCGGGCATTCCAGCCCTTCTTCCCGCCAGAGCCCTCTTCTTCCGCATTCCCCGCCCCGTTAACAATCCTGGCAGCCCATATCTCCTAAATTTCAACCCTAACGACGCGGACCCACACACGAAGCAATCAAATCCAAACCCGTTTCCGTCCGGCGATATCTAAACATCGCCCCTCCAGCGGACCTGAAAGGAAGTTACACGCGCGCACGGCTCTCCTGTTCCAGCTTCCGGCTGGCTCGAATTGGTCGCCGCGAATAAAGCTCCCCTAGCAGGCGATCTTCGCATTAACATTCGAAAAATTTACGAACCACGCCGGACGATCGTGCCGTGGGGCAAACGGGAGCGAGGCGGAATGAAACGGGAAGACGGGGGAAGGGGAGCGGGTCCGAAGATGCATGCACTTTCGAGACACAGACGGGGTGGATAATAAAGAAGTCCCCCTCTGACGAATTCTCCTCCGTCAATGCACCTTTGTGCTTTCGACTATAGCGCTGCTCAGAAATTGCGAACGGGTCCCTCGCTGAAAGACGAGTCACTAGACGTTTCTCCTATTTTTTTTCTAACGCGGTATAATTTGGAAAACTCGAGTCACATTTAACTTCAGCTATGCATTTATAATAACCACGTTTATACAAGATATGATATTTATAAAAATTAGTCAGGAAAATTGTGGTCTCCATAGAAATCGAATTCGAAAGCTTCGTAGTCCTTTTTTTTAAGAATCTTCGCACCCTTCGCGGATCGCAACTTTTGCACAGCATTGTACGTTTCATCTCCTCCCGCTCTCTGTTTATTCCTTCTCTCTCCATCGCGTCGCTCGACGAGTTTTCGCCCAGCAAAGATTACAGCGGCTCCCAACGAAATATTCATGCCCTCCCCCCCGACCCGTACAATAACCATCGTGCTAGACCGGCGCGCCATAATAATACTGGCCGATATTACAGTCCTTTTTTCGCCTAGGTCCCGCAGGAGTCGTTCCAGCGGACTCGCCAATTCGAGGTACCCGCGATCCATCGATCCTGCTGCTTCATCTTCGCGACGTTACGGCCATGAAACGGCGTTACAGCCTTTATCGGTGCTCGTCGATTACTTCCAGCGGCCGATGGAACGAGCTCCGTTGCCACATCGCGCTGCTCGTTGCAGAAGAAACCACGGTCGGATCGATTCTCGAGAGCGAGAACAGAGAAACGAGTCCAACAATTATTTGCCTCGAGCGTAGGAGGCGCGAGAGCAGTTGTGTGCTTCAATTTCTAATTTTGCATTGTAATACACAGCTTAGGGTGTAGCAATAATTCGGTTTTTTGTAATGGGTTCTTCAAGAATCGTCGTCGAGTTGTCAGAATATTGATTTGATCAGATCGCGTTCACGGAGAAGTAAGGAGGACCACGAAGGCGACGCCTGCTTCTCAGTAAACATGCGAGTCGTCTGAAAGCCTTAACTTTGACCTCTATAAAGACTCGGGTGCCGTGGAGGCATCGTTTGGCCGTAGGTAGCGTTTGACTCTTAGTCAGAAGTTAGACTGGCTTTCAGAAATTTCGCGGCGTTTCATTTACCTATCCACGACGCAGCAAGTGACCAATCAGAGGTGCCTCCGTGTTTCAACAAGAATGGCCCACGTTTGGGCCTCTTCGCTTCGCGAATCGAGCTTTATCGCGTTACATATAATATTTTATCGACGCAAAAATATTCATCGTAGACTATTCTCATATCTATTCGAGCGATTCCCACGGTTTGTCCAAAGTATCGTCAACGAGAGGCTCGCGCAATCGAGCCAAACCAACTGCAGCCTAACATCCCAGCCGCGACGCGTTTCCAATCACTGGTATCGCGCGATTTCATCGATCGACCCGCGTCGTTAATACCGTTTACGTCGCGATTCGGCCCGCCACAGATCCGTAGGATGAAACTCGCATAAGTAACGCGTTGCGGGTCCGCGTTGATCCGTCATTCGAGTTGCGCGCGTCGCCGTTTCGAGGTATCGCGACGCGCGCGTCGACCAATGAGATTAGCCCAGCCCCCGGGCGAATCGCTAATACTCATATAATTACTAATAACAGGAACCCGTTAATATATCACGGCGAGGCGGCCGCGAGGAGATGCGTATCGTAAAATTGCATTGGGCCCGAAATTGCCGCGCGGCATGCAAATCACCTTAAAGTAACGCGCGATCCGACCGTCCACGCGTTATTACCGCTCGCGTTTCCGCTTTAAACGCGAGCTTTTTCCCGCTGCCCGCCTGTAAACAAATTCGTTCCGTTGTAACGGCTGGTGTCACCTGATTACTCGAGTTATTTTATTTATTATGGACAATGGTCATCGAACGTGGCAATGCTCCACGCTCTACGTGACTTTCGTACGACGAAGCTTTTTATTTTTTGGAATATTTGAATATTTGATATATCTGTACGATTATTTACGGATTACCACCTCTTTCTTTTTTTTTTTTAATTGAAATTGTATTTTTCTTTATGCATGACGTTCGAGGTAACGTTGAAGAGCGCAGCGAGGCCTACGCATTACGGAGACAAGCACACGGTCCTTTCTATCGCTCGAAGTCGTCAGCTCTATTACCTCTTTCCTTTTTTTTTTTAATTCAAATTGTATTCTTTTTCACGCGTGTCGTTCGAGGTAACGTTGAAGAGTATAGCGAGGCCTACGCATTACAGAGACAAGCACACGGTCCTTTCTATCACTCGAAGTCATCAGCTCTATTACCTCTTTCTTTTTTTTTTTTTAATTGAAATTGTATTCTTTTTCACGCGTGTCGTTCGAGGTAACGTTGAAGAGTATAGCGAGGCCTACGCATTACAGAGACAAGCACACGGTCCTTTCTATCACTCGAAGTCATCAGCTCTATTACCTCTTTCTTTTTTTTTTTTTAATTGAAATTGTATTCTTTTTCACGCGTGTCGTTCGAGGTAACGTTGAAGAGTATAGCGAGGCCTACGCATTACGGAGACAAGCACACGGTCCTTTCTATCGCTCGAAGTCGCCAGTTCTCGTGAAAGTTCCTTCCTGAAAAAGGGAAGAGTAACGCGGATGAAAGACGGCCGTCAGAGAGTTTCCGGCGGATACGAAAAGTCGGGCGTCGCGAGCCACGTGAAACCGCTCGAGCCATCCTTCTTTCCGCGTGTGCGCGCACACGTACGCGCGCCCGTGGAATGGAAATATAGGCGGTCATCCCTTAAACCGAGGTAACGACAGCCGACGCCGTGGGCGTCCATACGTTTTCCTCCTAAACCGACCAATAAATCGAAGAAATCGATTGCTGATTGAATGGGGCCAAGTAGATTGCCGTTTACTTTCTCTCTTCGTCCCCTGCTGGGGCGAGTGTGCCTCTTCGTGCATCTTCTCGCCGTTTTCCGCGCTCTTGACACCCTCGAGGCGTGAGCTGGTTAACCGAGAGAAGAAGAGCCTGGTGGTTAAACGCTGTCGAAATCTATGCTTCCGATGGTTAGGTCGGGTTAGGTTAGAGAGGAGGAAGGGACGTATTGTTGGGGCTGTTTGATTTAAGGAGGGTCTTGCACACAACAAGGGTCGAAAGATCGTTTCCTCCTTTGTTTCGCGTTAGAGATGAATGCTTCTAGTGTTCGAGTTGATGTTGGCGCCATTTTTATATTTCACACCGCGCGAAGCGTCGCGTGCTTTTGTTTTTCTTTGTTCCGCTTATTCCGTTCCAGGCTTGCAAAACGGGGGGATCGCCTTGTTCTGCGCCAATTCTTTCCCGCGCTTGTCGTTAGATCGCCAGTGGAGGATAATTTGCTTTGGGACAAAAAGGCGGCGGTAAGAAATAACAGTCTTTTAATCTTCGCGAGGAAAAGGCGAAATTTCAAATCGAATAAAGCGTTCGCGCGATAATTCCGTGAACGCGCGCGAAGTTGGAGAGCGAACGCGACGAGGGAGGAGGAAAACAAACGCGCGAGCACACGTACACCTGAACGCGAAGCGGAAGCACACGACCATAGAGCAAATATCGCGTTGAATGGTGGCCAGCGACGGTGTATTCAGGGGCTCGCCGCGATTCGTCTTTGTACCTTTCCAACTCGCAACCGACGAGCAACCCTTAAAGTACCTACAAATCACCGGCTTCCCAAAGGACGTGTTTCCACTTGCCTCGAAAACTAAAGGCAACTCGATCCCGAGAACCAGTCAATCTGGGACTCTGAAATTTTAATCGACGCGGAGCAACCGCGATCTATCATCGTTACTTCCTTCCGTTACGTGCTCGATAAATGAAAATCGCGTTACGCCGCGGAGTTCGTAGCGACGGTGCATTTTTAAAACGGCTAGTTGCACCACGGCTTCTCGCAACAGACTTATGCACCGGCTGCATTCAACTGCACGCGAAAAAAAAGAGATTCAAAATCAAATAGCTTCGGAAGATCAGTTTTCTCGTCGAAGAGAAGAGAATTCTTTTCAACAAATCTCACGCACCTTTCTGCTCGACGCTCTGACGCGAAATACTCGATCAGAACGTTCGAGATTCGTTATCAATCGTTCGCCACGAACGATGGTACACGATTTCCAAGCTTGCATTAGCGAAACTTAATATTAACCAACAAGAGTTGAAGTTTCGCCTTGGGTGTTCCCTCCAGACGCCAAGAGCGACGCGTGCGGCGTCGATCTCAGCTGCACACTCAATCGCGGCCAACATATTGCGTCTGATACGCTATTCCGGCTTAAATAATACAGAACAGGGCTGTAATTCGCGGGGGACCGTCAACGTCAACGTTCCCCCATCGAGGTTGGAATTAGGAGGGGGAGCACGGAATTTCAAGGGGTTACGCTGATCGTTGATCGGTCTATCGTGGCATGCACCCTTGGCGAGACGAGGAAGGAACGAGTGACGAGCTGGTGCAAAGGAGAGAGAGAGGGAAAGGGGGGGGCGACACCGCGAAGGGGTGGTTTTAAATGATCTACGGACGAACCGCCGCATTTCTGACGTGGATAATGCAACGGGAATGCCCGGGATGCGCAGCTGCGAAAATTAAAAGTGTAAGTGGAAATCGATGGCGCGAATCTCGCGTCTCCTCGTGCTGAAGTAATTTCGATCGAACCTGGCGTGGTTGCTAATGAAACGCGGGTCGAGCGATCGTTGATGTATCGTGGGACACTTCTTTTACGCGGATTGGCAAGCTGGTGATAAGAATTGTCAAGGAAGGGAGAAGAATAGCCGTGTTCGTTTTTCTCGCGAGTTCATACATTTCGAAAAGTTCTCGTCGCGTCGTTAGTTGGCCGAAAAATGTGCAACGATTCGCATTTCGGGGACGCGAATTTAACGTCGAAGAATCGACAAGCAGACGTTAATAATCTAGATATAATTCCATTTGAACTGTCCATTTCCGCTGGAACACTAATTGTCATTTTCACTGTCCCGTTCCCGACGCATGAATAGCCGAATGCAATTGGGAAACGTAGCTGTCGCTCAAGGCTTATTGAAAAAGCTCTAGTGACAATGAAAGAACGGAATCATTATCGAGCTAACATGTATTCGAGTCGGATGTCTCGCTACCAATTTGTATCTCTCCGTGATAATTTATACCTTGATCGACTAAATGTTATACGCGATAATTTATGTCCTGGTCGTGTCGAAAAATTTGCATCTCGCGTCCTAGATTCGATATCGCAATTTCCATTTACACACTGGGCCTAATTAAAATTAAATTTCACCATTCACCTCGCACAGAAGATTATTTTTTCATGTAAAACTGGCGCGCAGCATAACGAGGGGTGATATTACTCGACTCGAAAAAACGGTGAACTGCTTTAATTAATAAATTTTAACGAAACTTAAAGAAGGATATATATGTCGAGAAGTTCATTTTTAATTAAAAAATCCTCGTTTCGGAGTTTGCAACTGAAAATTTTCGTTTGTACCAGTTATCCAAATTAAAGGATATTAAATAATATTCTGATTTTAAGTAACAACGCGCGTAGAGTACTTTTTAGAATATATATGCTCGCACTGCTTGCGAGTACAACGCAAGCAGGCGCCTAGCGCATAGCACCTGCTTAACGCACTAGTAGCTCGAGAAACGCTGACCACTACCCATGTTGCGATATCGTGGCCGCTAGAGGGACGCGACAATTAAGTGTCTCTCGCGAGAGATAGTTGACATCGTAGTACTTATATAATGAGTCAGCGCGAAGTGAGGTCGTCGATGCGAGATCGCGGAAGCGATTAGCATACGACTATACCCATTTTGGGATGAGATCGCTTTATGCGATTCTCTGGCGAAAAGCCTATTGATGTCATTGTATTTCCGCTGGAAATGCTTTGACTCGATGTGATGCCCGATGATACCCCTGCGACCCCAATTTTGAGATGCCCCAAACCCTCTGCGACCCCAACCCCTGCGATGCCCCAAACCCTCTGCGACCCAGCCCTGAGATGCCCCAAACCCTCTGCGACCCCCAACCCCTGCAATGCCCCAAACCCTTTGCGACCCCAACCCCTGCGATGCCCCAAACCCTCTGCGACCCCCCACCCCTGCAATGCCCCAAACCCTCTGCGACCCCCAACCCTACAATGCCCCAAACCCTCTGCGACCAACTCTGCGATACCTCCACCCCCCCCCCCCCAAAACCTCTGCGACCACAACCCTGCGATGCACCAAACTATCTGCGATCGCAATCCCTACGACCCAACCCCACAAAGTAACCCCCATTATCCCCCCCAAAAATCCAAAAATTATATTATAACAGAAGTTGAGGACACCTATTTGTATAGAATCAGAATTAACAATATTTTTTTATTTTATTACAATAATTAATCACCCAACTTCTACCAACCCACGCGTTAATCGCGAACCTTCGCAAAAAAAACCCTGCTCTTTCGCGTGCAGCCAGCAATCGTCTCCGATCTACATTTTCCACCGCCCTCGCAATATATCCCCCTGACCAAATCTTTAGTCACGCGACATTGGCTCGTCCTGTCCGCGCAATATTATCTCCGACCTCGGGAGCGGTTTTTTCCCCCGTCCGATGAATGTATCGCGTCGTCAATTACGTACATCCAATCGAAACGGACAGAGATCAAGGAGTATCGGGCACGCGATCGGTTTCTGATGGCGGCCTTCCTCCCCCGATAGCGGGTAAAGATTGCCTCGGCCGGTCCTCTCCCTCCCTGGTGTCGCGATGTAATATTTCTAAGTTGCAGAAATATATTGCAACAACGCCGGAGGCTCGAGCGTCCCATAAACCAGAGCCAGCCGCGATGAACGGGGACGAGCGTATCCGAGGAACGCCGCGCGAGATGGAACGAGGCGGGTGGGTATCGAGGCTGGGCTGCTCGGCTCGGTCGGTATTGAGAAACAAATTGAATCTGAACGGTGTCATAAAAGATGGATATCAGGTTGCACGTGCCCCGTCCCGCCTCAAATATTGTCTACAAATTCGTTACCAACTTCGAGCCCCTCCTTGGGCTGGTCCTCCCCTCCCCCTCCCTATCGGACTTTATCAATCTCTCCAGCTGTCGGTCCGTATTCTAGCCATCGGCCAACTTTCGAGGCGGAGCGGGCAACGGAGCTCGATTCGCGTCGCTGATGCATCCCAGATGCGGATATAATCGATCGAGGGTTGCAGCGGCGGAATCGTGGGTCCGCGACTTGGAACAGGTTGACGCGATAAAAAGCTGATAAACGCCGGGGAGCGTTGCAGATACTGCCAACAGGAGTTCGGAGAGGCTTTTTGCCGCGCTGCTGGGGGAGTCGTTAAGAGAAAGATTCCTCCCAATGTGGGCCACCGGCTAAAGGGAATATCTCTCGGTTTCTTGTATCTCGCGGGCGATTGTTCGAAGGTTTTTCCCGTTCGAATTTTTGCTTTTGGACTTTCGTCTATGGGAATATTGTTGCATCTGACGGTAGATACAGCGAAGGAGCGAGGAAAGTATTGCCCTCGGCTACATAATCGAACCGGAAATCGCTGAACTTCTCGATTCCAGCTGCGGAATGAAACCTAACCAATACAGTTGACGCTGATCGCCGCGTTTTCTGTTCGATTTTGAACGGTGAATTTCGCGCGTAGATTTTACGCTAATTTCCAGAGGATCGGTGCGCGTCGTCTGCGCGATCCCGGGCAACGATTCGGCCCGGTTTCCGCTCGAAGAACGAAACTCCGTAATTGTAGCGCGGCTGGTCCCGATCGGGCGGAGAAGCGCGGCGACGAAACGACGCGAAATTGGAAAACGGTCGCTCGCTCGCGGAGGAGGCCTGTATTCAGGAGTCGCGAGCGGATATCTGCTTGTATCGGGGGCGCATTATCGAATGGAGCAGCGCGGAATAATAAAACGGATCGGCGCGCTCGATAAGAAAGGAATACGACTCGAGTCGAACACCGGGGGCCCGCTAATAATGCAGACATCGCGATCCTCCTCCTCCTCGAGCGTTTTCGCCGTTAAAGCGCTTAAATAATCGTTTATTCCGACGGAATTCGCAGCCCCGCCGACGGGAGCCGGTGATCTCGAGGATATTGCCTGGCGAACGTGTTATTGGAAACGGCACGAATAGCTACGCCGTGTGCGACGCCGCGTTACTGACAACGAGAGAGCCTTTCGCAGCTCCTCGCCGGGCATTGAGCAAGTTGTCGGACGCGCGGATCATTTTCGTATCAACCCTGGAATACTGACGGGATCTCGAAGGCTTGGAAACGTCGAAATCAAACCGCGCGTCGCTCCACGCGATTGCTCGAAAGCCACAAAAAGCAATGGCAGCCGGTGGGCTCGATTGGCTTATAATTAACGGCCGCGCGAGCCCGTCCGTTTCTTCCCTCTCGCGTTTCCCGCTTCCGAGAGTGTCGCGGACGACTCTATTCTCGCGAAAAAATGGGTCTCGTTACCGGGAACGCGTACGTGTAATTAATAACGCGGGCTCGGATCGGGCTAATCAAAAAACAGTCCCCGTGTACGCGCAGAGCCGAGCGGAGAGAAGTTCAGCGTGCGCGAAGCTGTCGAAAAAGAGGTGGAAATTAGACTGCTTTTATTAGTCCGGCACTCGCGTTCGACAAATACGGATGCAAATGTAAAAATGGCTCGGACTCAGCCGGACCGGAAACCCGTTTCATTCATATTCATCCGCCGGCCGGTGGCCGTCGCCGCGTTGCCGTTGTATAGCTCGCGGAATTTCTTCCATCGCGACAGTCACATTCAATCAACACCGTATCTGTCTCTACAGGCTGGTTCAGAGATAGGAGGTTGAATTAGACTGGAACGCGCTTCGTTCGCGCCAGACGCGAAGGAGAGTAGTATTTAGCGAGCGACAGGCATCCGCGACAGTTTTGTTCGTACGAACAGATCGATACTAACTCGATATCGGTGTGCAGTTTTGGTAAAATAAACGCGAATAAAAAAATATTTCTTCGTATCGTAGGAATCGTACGAACGAATGAAGTCTATCCTCATTTCTCGATTACAATCAGTTTTCGCGTTCGCTCATCAACTCTCTTATGTTCCTCTTTTACCCTTGTCATTCATTGCTAAATCACTCGTGTAACTAACTCGTTCATTCTCATCCCCACAGTACAAGTATTTAGAATTTCCTTTTTCAGCTATTCCACTGTTCACAAAAGTGTCGACTCCCGTTTCTGAAACGCTCTATAGATACACGCGTTTATGATCTGCATACGCAGGCTACGCGTATGGAAATAAACTGGTGGCACGGAATTTTTTGCCCGTCCGTGGGATAGAGCAGAATCGGCGTCCCCTTCGAATGTTTAGCAAAATATTTTATGCGTTCCACGGAGGGGCTGGGGGGTGGGAATCATCGCGTATTTACGCGCGGAGTCGCGAGAGCGCGGCACCGTCGCGGAAAAAGCCACGGGATTTTCGGACGGAGGGGCTGCAGCCGACCGCCTGGCTGTTTGCGCTCCGATTTGTACCTACCGAGCGGCGATTAAACGCAGGGTTACTTTTTGACGTGGTTAGGGGATTCGATGGGGTTTTAACTCCTCTTTTTGCGGAGGAGCGAATGGAGTCGGACGTGTTGCGTTTGCGTTGGATCGGGGGAGAACACATTGGGGGACGCTTGAGAAGTCGGCACTAATTTTATGGCTTCCTTTCTCGATTAATCATTTCACTTCATACGTTAGAAATTGGCAAGAAGATCGCAGTGGATTCGATGACTAAGCAATGGGTGCTGGAACACTTTATTCGACTTGTTCTCAACTCGAGGGTTCGTACAATAATGCTTTCCTAGCGGACATACGCATAAAACACATAACAAAGGTCCTTCCACCTGTTTGGTGCATGCTCGCTACCCGGTTCCTAGCATAAAATAAAATAAAAAGGTCACTTTACAAGGTCCACGCTAGGGACCAAATAGGGGCGCGCTTTAACCCCGAAAGGCAGAAAGCAGTAGCTCACAGTCTGGCAAAGTCCGCAAATGAACGACTCGCGAAGCAAGTACTCCGCGGTACGCCACGAATAAAACTCTCGACAACTAAACATCGAACTTGAAGTTCATCTCCTCCACTTTCTTAGACCGTTCTTATTACCCTCGGGGACACCTCCAACGTCATGGTCCATCCGAACGTTTAGACGAAGCCTCAGAGAACGGTCTTCGACGGCTCGTGCGCTCTGCTATCCGATTTTTCTTACATAAAAACCATCGAAGCGACGTTGGAACGAGAAATACGGTTTCGTCGAAGAATCCTCGAAGAATACCGAGTTCTCGGCTAACGCCGTGCGAAATAAGGCGGGAGGATCGGCCAGGCAACGCTATCGCGCGAATAAGAATCGAATCAGGCCGCGGGACGCGGCGATCCGTGTTTCACGAGCGCGTTCCTCCTTGCCTTGGGGCCGCGCTAAAAGCGAGTTTCCGTAATTCCCGCTGATCCAATTACGCTAACGCGGGGAATAAGTTAGCGCGGCGCGGCGCGGCCATAAGCGCGCGATTTCTAAACAAAGCACGAACGCCGAAACGCGGCCCACTCTCCGCCATCCATTCTTAAACCGCATCCGACCGGCTAATTCGAACTCAAATAAAAGAGTTTCGGCTGGGAGAAATGGAGCGCCCGACGGAACTTCGACCACCTCGGCGAACCTTTGTGTAAATGTTACGTAGCCTCGTTTCCGGCGCCAACGCCTCTCGCATAACTCCTGCTCGAACCCTCTGGACCAGTTTCGCTGTTCCGCGAACTTCTACGCTCGAGAAAGCTGCGGATCTTGAATATTTTTAGCGCGTTAACAGCACGGAATGAATTTAAACGGACTCGCGATGCTTCGAGGGCGCTGTATTATTTGCGACGATGTTTCAAGGATTTCTAATTGTTGCCTCGCGATGATACGATTGGTAGTGGAGTGTATTTTATTGATTGTCCCATGTGTGCGTATATCTAAGTTCCTATCGAACTGTATACAATTTTAACCCTTTGCGCTCGAGAGGCGACTCTCAGTCGCCATGGTGTTTCATACAGCAAATGGAGTTTTTCATCGACTGATTTTCAGTTTTGAAGCTCTACAAAAATGAATTTGGAAGGTAAAATTGGCTCGAGTAAAGATTAAATTGATTTTCAACTGTTGAAAAGTGAGATTAGTTGTATTCACGGAGAAATTGGTAATAGAAAAGATGATGTACAACTAAAAATGTCATCGAGTGCGAAGGGTTGAGAACTGTGCGTTTAACTCTAGAGATTAGTGAGAACTAGTTTGGAATGAATGTGCTATGACATTAATCGACACCGACAGACCTTTTTCTTGATGTTTTACGACTCGACATTAATGACAACGACAGTACGTGTAAGAAATATTGCACAGCAACCAAGGAGGGCCATGTGCATTCCCTCTCTGGGGCCTTGCCTAAACGTTTGGATGGGCCATGGCGTCGGGGTTGTCCTCGAGGCTAATACGAGTGGCCTAAGAAGGCATTCTTGTACGAACCTCTCGGTTGCAAACAAGTTTAATAAACGTCCTCATAGTCTAGCATACATCTAGCATATTTCCTACGAGCTTCCTTTACATACGATAATACCAAATTCGAAGAGTGAACGTAGTAATGTAACATTTCCATTAAACAAATAGAGGAACGCTCTCTGTAATCAATGAGAATGAAACGAGCGGACGAAAAATCGTGGAAACGCGGTGCATATCGAGAATATTGAAATGCATGAACAGAGGCACGGATACACGCAACGCCGGTACCAACGGTCGCTTTGTCTGGCCAATAGCGAGCGCGATCAAACATTTCACCGATACCGTCTCTCCTCCTTTCGTCGTCGCCGTATAAACGGACAATATCCAGCGAAAACTGTTTACGTAGAGAATCGATAGCCGCTTGTTGCGTCCTCACGGGCCGCGTTTCTTTCATCCGGCGTAAACACGAGCCAAGCCACTCGAATCCGGCGCGCGGCGTCCGCTCGTTTCGCACGAAACCGTGCGCAAAGGCCACGTAGCCGGCCGCCTTTGTGCAACGAAAGACCAGGCCCTCTCTGTTCGCTTTTATTAGATCCCCGCCGCGGCTACGTGTACGTGAATACGAAACTTCGACTGACGCGGGCGAGAACGCGCACACTCACGGATCCCTGTAAACTTAGTTCCTCCTTAAACCAGCCGAATTAAAGGGCATATGTCGCAGCGAGAGGCGAATTGTAAAAAATCCTCGAAATCCCAGTCGGAGACCCCGCCGCGCGCCATCCACACGCGCGCGTTCCATCCCTTTTTCATCGACACGCTGGCAAACAACCTGAATGATCTCTGTCCTCGTCCGTCGCGCCCTTTTCAAGCCTCCGTTACGCTGAATGTCTGCGTTCCAGTTCGTTTTCACGGCGCTGCGCACAGCCGCGCGAATCGTCGAGTGCGCGCGTTCAGCGAGACGCGACCTGCAGTACCGACGGAGTCGCGGATGGACCGTCAGGTTGAATGGAATGGATCGGACGACAGAGATGACACGAGGACAGTCCCGAAGTACCTCGTCGGATTGTCTATTAGGTTCGATACGGTTTGATGTGGACGCGGTAACGAGGTTAATTCGGTACGGCGTTGGAGAACGGATGTACAGGTGGCTGCGCGCGCAGAAGATCGGCCTCGAGCTCGCTACACTGGCGCCACGTGGTCGGAGAACACTGTGATCGATTGTTTTTTCAACCTTCTTTAGATTTTATACCTCTCTTTCGAATAGGAATCAAGGGTTAATTAGAGACAAAGGGAAGTGAAGCTCATAGTTGTGGGCTAATCGTCTGGCTTCAATTATTGTCGCTGTAAAGAGAACGTGAGAGAGGATAGGAAGGAAAAAGAGAGGGAAGAACGTTTCGTCCTGGGCCTGCTAGTGGACTCATCAGTAAGGCTACCAAAATGGCGGAGTTGCGCCTTAGACGCTGGGATGGTAAGGATAGGTCCGAATTTCTATTATATAGAAACGGTGTAGAAACTGACGAGTGTGCTGTCCCCCTAGTGGCGAGGACCGCCACAGAAGCTTCAGCTTTAAGAGAAATACATTTTGATATATAAAATTCAGACACAAATAAGTGTTGTACTTTAAATCTGTGTTCGTATTGATCTCTGCTGCAGCATCGAACGCGAAGGGAATGAGTTACAGCGCCGCGCGATCTTAAATCAGAAGTGTACACGGATTGAATCAGTCACTCAGCCAGCGATTTCAATCACCGACGTCGGAATATCAATTAATTGTAGGAATTACCGGGCTGATTAGCCATGATTAGTAAGTATTGCTCGGTAACTTCCCATTTGGCGGACGTACGTATGTACCCGCTCTCCGCTGGGACAGCTGAGCGATACGGTGTAATTAGAACACGAGTCTGGTCGACTACTGCCGCCATATTTTACATTGTATTATATACGTCGCCCTCGCCGCTATAGCGTCACCGATGAATATAATGCCGCTGCAGGTATATGCTGCCTTCGTACTCGCACGAGAAAATACTATTCAAATTTAGCGTACGCGATGCGCCGCTGGGGAAAGAAATTCAGCGATATTTGCATTAAAAATAGACAAGTATGTTTCCATATGCTCGATTCGAGAATAAAAAATGATATCGAATATCTTTCGTAGATAACAGAGAGCTCGCTCGTTTTAATAACAGGAAATTTGTTCATTGCCGTCTGCATGATTTCTGATTTAATGGCGCTTGCTGTGTGTATCGATCTCGAGAGATTAATAAAGAGATTTCGTCGTTGTATTTGCATCCTTCTATTTTTTACGAACTAAATGCACACTGGTGAGAAGATAAACCCTGCGAGGATTATTATAGAGGACTGGGAACCAGACGATTCTGATGATTCGTCCTCATAAACGTCAAATGAGCCGAGACGTATCCATCGGTTGAAATCGTTACTGTCACTCCAGCTTGGGAAGAGTTATGCGTTTGTTGACGATGTCTAATGGGCTGGGAGGAAGCCTTGGCCTTAGGGTTATTCGTGAAGTACGACCATCTCACGCTATTTTACCTTAATTAGAACGTGTACTGCTAAATTCGGTGTTTCTAAATGCATCGTTTGAAAAAAGAAAAGTGAACGCGATAGAAATGAAAATTTAGACTCTCAATTTCGAGTCCTTTGTAGCGGTAGTTAAATGAACTAGGAAAAGTTAGCGGAATTCGTGGCTGAACAATTCATGGTTTAGCGCGGTCGTTAAATCGGAGTGTTTCAATGTGTCCCGTAAAAATTGTGCCACAAAGGCAGTTGAAAGTCGCTTACAATGGAAAATGGTACAGTTTGCCGGCTGAAAAATAGAGCAATTTTAGAAACGGGAAGTTTCGTATTAGTATTTAAAGTGAAATATTCAGCTCCCGCCGAAACAATATTAGAAATAGTGTAAAACGTTGAACGGGCCACGACAAAAGATTATGCTCGATACTCGAGCGTGAACCATTCACGCGTAGTCGCATAATAGCACGTGGTATCGATTCATCGCGAAGCCATTACATCAGTGCATTGCTCCTTTTAACAAAATTTTGACGCAACGTGAAGTTCCTTTGAACCCAGAAATACCTCCAAGCAATAAAGGGGATATTCTACCTTTGGAAGTTTTCGAAACACAGTGGTTACGCGCACCACCGTTACGCGTAATGCCTTTGACGCACCTCATCCACGCACTTAATTTCACCTCGTTATGTACCTTCACAAACTGACGCCAGTGGTGTCGAAAATTCGAAATCTAAAAAGAGATTTAGAATGGTTGCCTATGGCACCTCTGATATCAATGATGGAATTCTTATCCCTTCTCTCTCACACTCACAGCGACCTAAAAAAATAGCAGAACAACGCTGGGATGTTAGAGACAGGTCGAAAAGTCTATTATATAAGAATGGAGACGAGTGCTTGCGGAAGATAGTTGCTGTCTAGAGAAGAGAGAGAATAAAAAGATTCTCCCTTTCAGCGTGCAACGAGCAATTCGAAAAACGATATTTATCCAATCAAACGCACGACCAATGGATCCACTGTCTAACAATCCGTTCTCCATCCGCGCAGACCGAACCAACTGTCGAGCCGCCACCCCTGCGCACCTAAACCGCAATAAAAGAGTTTCGCAGCCAAATATCGAGACAGCCGGTCACGCCGCGCCTGTCCAATAACGGCGCAAGTTTTTCAGCCGGAAGGTGCTCCGGGTAATCGGTCTCGCTCTATCGAGTAATAAATTTCGTGTCCGCGAAGCCACGTGACCCCGATTCCGATCCTCGAACGTTGCCCCATCGTTCATCCTATATTTTATCGCGTCGCTGAAAATATATTCAGGGAAATCCACCGTAATCGCCGACAGTTCTCCTCTTCCTCCATTCCAAACCGCTCTGCCTAGCACACTCTGGCTGGCTAGAGTTGGTGCACGGCTCGCGAAGGTAAGGGGTTGGTATTAGCGTGACGCTCCTCCGCCACTAGAGGGACAGCAACATTTACTATCTTCCGCAAGCACTCGTCTCCATTCTTACATAATAGACTTTTCGACCTGTCTCTAACATCCCAGCGTTGTTCTGCTATTCTTTTAGTTTTTTTAAGCGAAACGTAGAGGTCGCTGTGAGTGTCAGAGAGAAGGGATAAGAATTCCATCACTGATCTCAGAAGTGCCATAGGTAACCATCAAAGGAGGAAAAGTTCAATTTTTAGCTAGTTTCCATAGACATTCTCGTTTACTTTCCTCTAAGTTTTGCTTTGTATCCCATGTGTTGCGTATACTTTTTATTCGTTGTTAAACGACCAAAGAACCATATAACGCCCACAAGATGCATATGCACCGTGCCATCAAAAGGCGAATACAGCGCATAGAGGAGCAAATTCACGGACCAACTCTTGCGGGTCAAAGTGTGCGAGTAAATTCGAGTTGTTCGTCGGGAGGACCGCTAACGAAAAACCGTGCTGGAGGATCCGAGCTGGGATTCCATCCGCGTGACCGCGGATCAGCTTTCGGATTCGCCGAGGATTTCGATCATTATCCTCCGATAGGAGCCGAGGACACGTCGCTGCGAATCGATGAGGGGTGCGCTGCAGCCGGCTGGGGGTTGTTCTTTGATGCTCCCGCAAATCCGTGCGCGCGAAAACGATTAAACGTCGGCTGAACGGTGAGACGCGCGTCAGGGTGGTTCGAGTTGCGGGCCGTGTTCTCGGTGGTTGGGCTTGGTCGCGATAATTCGCGGCCAAGCGCTGGCGAGGGGGATTTTGGGATTTGGTAATTACCGTGGGACGATGGTTTTTGATTAGATGGGAGATCAGACGGCGGCGAGGGCGGGGACGAGGGATGGTCGGGTGGTTTAAGAGTGATTTCTTGTTTGGGACCCGGGGTTCTTTCCAATTGGGAGACGGTGATCGGTTTAACCCTTCAATCGACGCTGACGTAGACGAGGTTAACTCGCGTCCCCCTTCGAGGATATTTGTCTTTAGAATAAATTAAAAGACGCGGAAGGTATATTTATTTTACGCCGCCGGTTGTTTGTCGTCACGAAGAGACGACGAGCCACGATTTGCCAGCCACGGTCACCGGTGCACCGTGAAACGGACGAGAAGAAGCGCGTTTTTAACGAACCTCGTACCTTTTCTGTGTCCGAGCGAAAGCGTACCGTCGTGTTTGGAAAAATAACCGGCATCGACCTAAAGAAGAACACTTGTACACCTCGCTATCCACAAATGCGAGGCATCGAAAGAAGAAAAAAAAAAAAGGAAAGTCCTCGTAGCTGCACCGTCAAAGGCAAACTCGAGCTCAAACACCGCGCGATCTCTTTGCAAACACGCCCCCCTGGCGGGGTTCGCGGCGGGGTCGCGCGGGCAAGGGCGGAAATCCACGATGAAACGGGCGTATTCCGGTCGCGCTCGCGCGTGGACAAAACATATTTGACGGGTGGACGCGCGCAAGTCGGACCGCATTAAAATTACATTACTTGGCTAGCTGTGAATCGCGAGACGCGACGGCCGCCCCTTGATTACCGGGTTTAATAAATTTCCTCGGGATTAGCACGAACGGGGCTGCCGCGCACGTGACCGGTTGGTAAAACGCGCGGAGGAACGCGTTATTGCAAGCTGGGATAAACCTCTCTTTGCGTACACCAGCGGAAGTGTCAGCGAGCTGTTCGTTTAGTATTAGTTCAGGATCAGCGAATACCGCTGCAATTCCCACGTAACTAATCACGTTTCTCCTCGTCACCCCGCGACGGGTCTTTTAAGTCCGCTTTTCGATAGCCGGCTCGATAGAAATCGTTTCGTTGCGTAACCTTCGCGGAGAAGCGAATCTTAGTCACGCAACTGCGAGTCTTCCAATAATGACGAATACGAATGGTTCGTGCCTGCTTTATTGCCTCGTGATCGCGCCGCGGGATCCTTTTCGCGCGGATTGAATCGTAACGGGCGGGGCGGACAAAATGGAGGCGACACGTGCCGCGCGTCTCGCTAATACCCGCTGAAAAATGATTTCGCGGGAGCCACGGGGCGCCATCGTCGACGAACGCGCGATTAAACGTCGAATAGAGTGGCTGGGGCTGCGAGCCAATGAATTCCCCCCTTTCGATGCGTCGTGGGCATGATTATTGCGGGTTCTAATGATTTTCGAAGATTATCGTGTCGCGTCGAGGTGCACGTGTTGCGGGGTTATTTATGCGTGTAGTATGAAACCCTCGCGGAAGGGTGAGGGGGTTTTGTTACGGCTGAAGACTTAGGGGTGAGGAATTTCATAACGTTGCTGCGCGTTGGCAATAGTAATTAATGTACGCTTGCACAAAAAAGTATCCAGACCCAACTTAATCTGATCCAGCGACGTGGTCCACCGGTAAATCAGCAAGATGACGGTGCCGACGATCCATCATCCCCTTCCTGGATTCTATTTTGTAGCATGCGAATCAGAACAAACTGTAGCTTAACGATAACGAGAATCTGAGTGGCGTGTAAGAGGGGTCGGTTCCGTCGCGGGGACGAAGCGCAGCGCGAAAAGAAGAACGGACGGAGGAAAAGGGTCGACGCTGGGCGGAACGAGCGGAGCGAGACGGAACGGCATTTGCACTGGCTCCCGGCCAAATCCCACCTCATCAAAATGTCGGGAAGACGGCTCGGGACGAGTCAAGGCAACACGGTCTGAATGTCATCCCTTGAGGAAGTATCCTCGGCTGGATCCGAGGCTGCGCGGAGCGGGTGGAAGCTGGGGAGGTTGATATTTTTCGACGACGCACAATATAAGGGTGGAGGAGACGCGACAAATGCGAGGGAGATGGGAGAGTCATCGTTCGTGCTGATCCGACCGGTTCTTTGATCGCCCTGCTGCGCCGATCAGCAGTTTCACGGCCACGCGATTAATTGTCGCGCGCAGAGAGATACTTTCTCTTCTATGTAAATCCGCGGAGGAGGATGTCAAATGCTGCAATTTTCTTTGAGAATTAGAAACGAAGAGCGCTTCGCATTTTTACCCGAGGCGCTTTGAAAAGTTGCAATAGAACAGCCACGCGTAGTATCGCGTAATACCGCAAAACACGACGCTCCTTACCACCCCTTTCTCCGCTTTCATCCCGATTCTCCAGTATCCTTAATATCCCTAGCAACTTCCGAAAAGACCCGAAAATAATTAACAAGCTACCATTTCGCATCGCCAGCTTATTCACCTTTGTCCGCCAGCGCAAACGTTTGTTTGTCCCAAAGGATTGAGAGGTCACGCGACACGAAACGAGACGGAACGAAACGAAACGGAACGAGCATTATCATCGACAGAGGGAAAACGTGGCGTCGTTGTGTAGCTGCGAATTCGCTCAAAGAGCCCCGTCTCCCTTTACGCTCCATTTTATTCGCCGGCTACGGGAGGCGGCAGTATTCTTTTGAAAAAGGGACGATCGTGTTTCGTACAATAAATGTTCTCCGTTTTCACAGACGGACGGGCCCTCCTCTCCGCCGGAGGTGCCTCGCCGGAAGCTGCAAGCATCCTATTATAGACGCGCGATCGCCACCCTCGCCCCCTGACGAGCCCCACCGCCATCTGGAAGGAACCTTCGCGGGCGATACGAATGAATGGCGTCGACGTAATAAGAGATGAATTTTTTAGCGATCTCCTCGTCCTCGCTGTCCGTCTATAATTCCTCCAGCGCGTCTCGTTCGCGTGCAACGCGGGAGACAAAGATGTCCCCGTGTTCGCGAATCGATTCTGCGAGGAACGCCGTAACGACTCGCTCCGAGATCCTTTTCGCTGGCTAAGGAGGCGCTTTTTTCAAGCGAAGCGGCCAGGGAAGGTAGAACGTTAAGGACAAACGATATTTTGTAATATTAATGCAGCGTGGAGAATGGTACGGTCAATTTGATAAATGTCGCTGGTAATTTTTGATGAAAAATTCATTTCGCCGTCTCCGGATTTTTTTTTTAAATCCGTTCGTCGCTGTACAATTTGCATCAAACAAGCTTCCGTTTTATGTTATTCCGGTTCATGCGTGCTCGCTTTATAATAATGTAATTCGTATTAATACCCATTGCAACTCGATATTACAGACGTATTTGACTAACTTGTTCCGCGAAACATCAGCGGCAAATTGAAAGCAGCGGATGCGCCTCGCGCAACGTGTTTTCACGTACCGAGTTGCATTTATTTTCGTTTACAGCGGCAAGCAGGCTTTCATGCGGGTCCACTGGGCTCTGTTTTCGCAGATTTTGTTCCCGTCTACGCGTTCAACTATTTTATACCGTAATATATTGTTCGACAGTGGAACAAACTCCGTCGATGGAACGCTGGGACGGATACTCGGACGGGTCTACGCGGAAACGAAAGGCAACTATCGAGCCGCGGAGAAATTTCGCCGGGAAATCGGATTCCTGCTTTTGTTCCTCTATACATAATGCATTTCTGGCTGTTCCAGTTATATTTATTAGAACGAAATTCTTCGGGAGCGTCGCTTCGTAATAATTTCCTCGACGCGTGGTGAGTATGGAAATTAACAAAAAAAATACGCGGTCCACGTGGATTACAGAATTAACGATGCTGGAAAAATGCGGAAAATGTAAAGCGAGCGAAGGGTGTCACTTAATTCACAAACCTGAGGTTCGTTTCGCAGTTTTTCATCGAGGCACCGCCAGCTTTATTTGATGCCTTTTCACTGCGCGTTTGTTTTGAACTTTTCCAACAATGAACAGCAGTTCCTCGATGAAAAAGGAAAGTTCATTTCCAATTTCCCGCGCACGCATGATTAATTACGATTTTTTAATTCGTCAGAAAATTTTTCTATTCTTCCACCGGGATTAGTTTGCAGGAGAATATTAATTGGGCGTTCGTAGTTTATTTACGCGACTCCTACGCACGCGTACATTCCCGTCGAGGCGAATACGGTTCAGTATTTTAATAACGAGCACGTTGGGGCTTCAGAAAAGTTGTTGATTAATTTTTTACCACGATGGAGAGCATCTAAGTAGCCGGATCGTTAAATAATCCCCAGCTTTCACGGTCACGTACGCATCGCGCTTCAATCATCCCCATTGCAATGTATCCAAATGACCTTTCTCTACGCATCCCTAGTGGCAACATTTCCCCTGCCCCTTCCGAGGCCCAGTCACCATCGGTTCCCCTAATTTTTTACACGCCAGAGAAGCTCCAATTCAGCCTAACAACGCGCGATTACCGATCCTCCTGGAGCGTTCTCCGCAGCACGCAACGGCGTACGGTGGCCATTAAAGACTGTCCGCTAGATTCGCCTTGGGGTTGGCCCACGATCGCACGTTTCCCGATCAGGCTTCTCCGTTTCATCCATATGCCCACCGCCACCGTGACAAATTAGTGACGCAGGCTTACGTAGCGCGCACGTGCACGCGAATTTCCCAGCTACGCAAGGTGCACGGTACCGGAAACTCGAGCGAGAAGGGGGCGGATTCGGGGCGTGCGTGGAAACCGTTCGAGCAGAATTAACGGCTGAAGAATTATAGAAGAAGGGTGGCTCAAATTGGAATGTTCTGTGGAAGTTACTCGATGTTTTTATCGTCTGTGTCACGGTTCGGTTGCGAGCTTTTATTCTGCACTTATGAATGATCCATGAGAAAAGGCTCTGTGTAAGATTACGAGCGTTCGAGGTTAATCAAGACTATTAAAGAAAGATATTATGCAGTGTATTGATTGATTGCTAAGCCTCGATCGTGAACGACGAAACCTCGACGAGAGTACGTTAAGTAAGACAAGAGTAGAGGAGTTGGAGCGTTAAACTGGGAGGGAAGATGAACTGATGCGCCATCTTTCAATGGGCCAAGTACAGGAGTTGTAAAGTGCAAGGGTAGGAGGTGACCTTGGACGGTCTTCACTCGTCTCCGCGTTACAATAGCGCCGTCGTTTCACGGTGGGCAGCCGTATCGCGCGCGTTCCCACCAGATATTTAGAGGGATGCCTTTCTATCGAGTCTGAATTGTAAATTCCAACAGAAACGGGAAGCACGCGGCGGCTTGCAGGATCGTCCGTGTTCTACGGATTATCCAAATTAACTACGAAACGATTACGAACGCAGCGGCGGGTGGAAAGAGATGAAAGGGGAACAGCGAGTGGTAACACAATGGACGTAGGAAAGTTTGGAAACTCGCTGCGTCGAACGTAATATCGCCAGCGTGTTTCACGAGTTTGCGCGATTTTTGTTGTGTTCTTTTTTTTTTTTTTTTTGTTTCTTTGTGGAAGGAAGAGAGACAGGACCTTGTTATTTCGTTAGCTCGCTTACAATGCGCGCCGCCAGCATTTTTGGGGAACAATGCGAGCGAGAGCGTGGCCGCGTGCGTTCGCCCGAACAAAAGGGGCCAAGGGAGGAGAGAGACTTCGCAGCGAGAACGATAATTAACGGCTTTGATTCGAACTTTCCCTTTGTTTGTCCTCTCTGACGTTCTTGTTTATTGACCGTTACCAACGAGCTTCTTGTAGCTTGCTGAGTCTTCCACCCCTTCGTTTCGCACCTACGTTTCCGATGCTTCATTGAGTGATCGAACCGACGATTAAGCAAGCGATACGCGGCGAAAAATTTCGACCATTTCGACTGTAACGAGGAGCAAAAGGAACGAAGGAGGCCTGCAACGAACTCTCCAAACGTAAAAGGGACGCACGCTTCTCGAGAAACATCGCGAACATTCAGAGCCTGCTTCCGCTCGAGGAGCTTCCTCTTTCAGCGATTCGTCGCGCGCGCTTTAATTCCCGCGCAGATCCCCGAAGAACCTTCATCCCTAAACGATTCAGAGCGATGCACACGCGTCGAGCTCGAGCAGACGGATTCGCAGACGATCGGGACGGGACGACACGTGCGTCGACGTAACGTGGCATTACTCGTTGAATCGTCCGTGACGGTGATAGGGGAGGACGCGAGGCGAGCCGCGCACCTGGCAATATCCACGAGATTACAGGTTGTCGCGCTGTGTTACGCTTTGGTGCTCATCGGGCTGGAAATGAATAAGTATGCGCGTCCAAGAAGACGCACCCCAACCCTTGTCGCAGGTGGTCCCGCAGTATTGTTCGCCCCACTTATTTCGATACGCTCGCCACGATCAGCTGGAAGGTGGTGGGGAGCTGGGCAAGAAATCGCGGGAGTGGGGGACGATGCTGGCCAAGGTCGCGCGCGGAATTTAATAAACGGCGTATAGAAGTTGCTCGTTTCCAATTTGCAGCGTCCAGGTGAGAGAAATGGGGCGTTCGAGAGGAAAAACGCGAGAACGCGTGTGCAGCTCCAATTAGCTGACGTTAGTTTGACGATGTTCGATTTGAATCATCGTTTCGTAAAGTCTATTCGCGTACTGTTACTTAGCAGTGTTGGTTTTAAGTAAAATGTGTTTCGCAAGTCGTCGGTGCAAAGTTTTAACGAAGATGTTCAAACAATTGGAAAATATTTGACGCCCATGTATACTCGTTTACTCAAAAGTGTTACAGGTCGTGAAAGTTCTCGCTAAATGACTGGACAGCTGACCCACTTGGAAATTAAAGCGATCCTCGTTCTAACAAATTTTCAAAACCTGTTTCCTCGCAGTTTGAGCTGTGTGTCACAAGTTCATCAACAGGACACGGTTCTTAAACGCTGGCATAGTTGTTACAGTAGTCGAGAACTCTTGAGAAGATATATTTTGCTACCTTAATGCGTGAGGCCCTCGCGACTTCTTAAACATTTGAACAAAACAGGAAGCATGGAAGTTTTAACTAGTTCACCAGCGTTTACTTTCTGAATACTAATTAGTGATACAATTACTTAATCAATTCAATTCCTTAGCTGCGTTTCTTAATGTGATAGCATAGCTAAATTTATGCATTTATATACGATCGACAAATAAATGTATTTGGATAGGAGCAACGTAAGTCCCACGTTCAATATAGAAGCAGTCGTCCATAAACGTTCACATGGCGTTCAAAATAACAGGTGGCACAATACCCAACGATGATTCGCTCGTTCTAATCGTCGTCGCATTCCCCAGCTACGTCCTCCATAGCGGACACCCAAATTTTCGAATGCCACCCTAAAACCTACGACCAGCACTACCCGAACAGTCCATTATCTCTCACCACCCAACCGATCACCGACATCATTAATCATCGCTTATCCCTTATTCATAGATCGTCTCCCTATCCGTCTAAACAGGACAGTCGTGAAATCGTTAACGAAACCAGACTCCCTGGGCTTCGTCGTCGAAAAGCAGATCTCTCGAAAACAGTGCTCGAGAGGTCGAAAAGTGCGACTCGACGGGCACTCTCGGTGCTTAATTGAAATTCCCTCGGTACGCTGTTTTCCAGCAATCAGTTTCATTACGCTCGCCATTGTGTCGGGTCTATCGTCTGGATTCGACGCCCTCCGAGCGGAGGGCGCCACCGTGCACACCCAGTGTCGCGTCGAGAGAGCGGAATTTTTAAGCGGGACCGCGTACACTCTCGAGGGCGAAAGCTGCGGAACGATTTTTATTTCGCGTTTAAAAAGAGCGACTGTCGCGTATCCGCCGGCGCGCGCGCGGAACACCGTAAATGGATACTCCCTGGGACTTTTTCAGCGCGAATAATTAGGCTATAGAGGACGCGTCACGGTCGCGTCCGAATGCGAACTTCTGCCTCAAAGATTTCGCTCGGTTTCGCAGCCAGAGAGGGTTGAAAGGGGCTACGGGAGCGGGGAGGGTGGGGTTATATAGCGGAGGCGGTTGTCGCTTTTAATTTCCTCTCGAATTTCGGCTCGCGACGCGCATTTTCCCTCGAATGGGCTCCTTTAAACGGGCGCGGAGAATGTCGAGCGCAACCGACTATTCTTTCCGTTAAAAAATTTCGAAACCAGAACGACTCTCAATGGGAATTCCGTTCCCGTGAATGTCTTCGACGGCTGAAAGGGCTCTGGAACGCTGGCGCCGATGCGAACCTGCCCGCTTAAGCGACCCAGTTCAAGCGGGACGCTCGTTTTCCACGTTCGAGGATGTATCCTTGTCGTCTTTCTCGGGTTTGGTCGAGGACTAATTGCGGTTTTTTTTTTTTTCAACGGATCCACGATTTAACGCGACTCCAGGACCGAATGAACGCGTACAACTCAGTTCACCTTCGTTTTCTAAATAGACTTTTCGATTCAACCGCGTAGGGCTTCTCAGACAGCTCTACAATCTTGCTTGGTTCCATGGCGCGTGGTCGTTGATTCGCAAAATGTTGAACGATAAACGACAGAGCTCGTCTCATTTCGAAGCTGTCATCAAACCACTTCGACAGAGATCCGTAAATTCTACAGGGTCTATGCGTAGAAAATCGATGACTATGTGGGTAAGAACTTGCGGAAGTGGAGATTGTTGGAGAGCTCGGTAATAGCGAGCGCTGTAGATGTCATCGTATGTTCGCGGCGACCCGTTAACGAAGGCTAAATATAGAGAGCCGCATGAATGAGAAGGAATATTGTACGTTATATTTGAGCACTCTCGACGAACTATTTCTGAAGCAATATGGCTGGCACGCGCAGTCCTATTCTACGACCCGTTCGCGTAACGAAATCAACCGAAATTGATCGTTTAATTAACTTACGAGGAGAACGCAGCCGTCGCGGGTTTAATTCGAAACCGAGGCGAAAACTGAGGCTCCGTTCCGCGGAAAAGGAGAACACATAAAAGTCCGTCGCGCGCGCTCCTGGCTGGAAGTACACAACCTCTCGATCCAATTAAAACGGCCACGACTATTCGCTCCGTGACGATCCCTCGCTCGTAACTTAACGCCCCAGCCTCGTTAGCTCGATTCTTTCCGGCAAATGGAAAACGTGATGTCGCCGCGGAG
Organism: Xylocopa violacea; assembly: GCA_963969225.1. Classification (NCBI taxonomy): domain Eukaryota; kingdom Metazoa; phylum Arthropoda; class Insecta; order Hymenoptera; family Apidae; genus Xylocopa; species Xylocopa violacea. The sequence goes on along the minus strand of CAXAJV010000005.1, from coordinate 35,579,225 downwards.
CAAATGATTTGCGCGCGTCCATCTTCGCGGTGGGTTCTATGACGTTTGAACTTTCGCGGGGCGAGCGATCCGCAATATGAATCACGTTCGACTGGCTTTAAACTAAGCCCTCCTTGAGACCAATCCGGCGGAGGGAAAATTAAAAGTGGAACCCAGCCCAGCAGCAGAAGTCACGCGTGAAGAATCGCTCGGAATACCGCCGGTAATGGAAACGTTTAACTTTCTATCCTGGCCCCCAACTGTTACGGATTGGCGAGAACGCTCGGTTTCTCGGGTGGTTTGCGTCGGGGAACTGTTTCACGGATCAAATGCGAAACATCGCTCGATAACTCGGGATCCCACGGCAAATTATAGAACGGCAGATGTTGTAAAGTACATTTTTTTTTCTTCTTTACGATAGCAACTATTCTTTCGAAGACGTCGAAACAATTTTTAACGAACGCATTTCACGTCCTCTGCTGTTATTCTTCATTGAAACGCTTCTCTGGATTGGCTTTCAGAAGGGTTATTACAAAATTTGTAAAAATTGCGTGGACGCAAGGAAGACTGCCGTCTTCGTCTGTGAATTTATTTTCAGTTTCGAGCATCAAGCATCTATAATTCAATTACAGCTGTCAATTCTATTTGCACGCTTTTCGTAACACCTTATCGTAATCTGAAATCTGTATAGTGCGCTCGCGTATTACTTTCAGGAGGACCTAATGTTTTCCCACGCCATGACCCGAAAGTTTTGTATCACCGGAAAAATGTGATTTTTCATTCTTAACTTTCTCCGTTTGATAGGCTTACGGTTTGACGGTAAACCGTAAACTTTTCCAGGGGAGTTTCGTGCGGCAGGTTCGCCGGGAGAGTATCGATCCCCTATCCTTCGCTTTTATTTTATCCACGCGAAAAGTCGACTAACAGAAAGCCAAGATGCAATTTTCTATATAGGACAGAGTTATCTTGCGCTGGTTCTCGGAATCAACTCAACCGGGGCAAATAAAGGATGGAGGAATTTCATTCTTGATCCAATACGACGACGTCCCATCTTCGAACGTTCAAGGATCTACTCCCGTCATCGTTTTCGTTCGCAATTGCGTCGCACTCGTGACAGCGATTACTGAAACGTGTTAATCGTGCGTTTCATTTCCTTTCGTTGCGTTAAAAATACAGAAAGGCACGAAACGCGAAGTATCGAATGCGAAATGAAAATATAGAAAATAGTTGGAATATAAGCTGAGCAAGAAGCAACGGTGTCATGCTAACGTAGAACCCCTAACGTCATCGACTGAAGTTTTATCATGCATACTTTATGAGACGAGTTATTTGAGATTCAGCTAACGTGTGACGTGTAGGTTATTGTACTCCACGAAAGAGCGCGGCTTAAAAGTAAAATAGTTAGAAAGTCGGGAAAAAAATATTAAAAAGCTATCAGCGACAGTTTAGTAGGATAAGAATGTTCAAACACCAATTATGGCTTCAGTTTAAAAAATTGCAGAAATAAGTATCAAAAGCAAAAACCAATTAGAAACGTTATAACTGAGTCCAAGAATTCTTTTCTCCCATTTCTCGAACTATTAAACAGCAAGTATTCATCGAGCTTGTATTACAATCGCTCCTCCGCTGATAACGTTAATTAGTATCTGCTTTTACATCGAAACAGAGTATCTCTCCAGTGTCACAGACAGTGTCTATCCTATCCACTACTTCAATTATCCTCTTCATCGAGTAACCCTGTCTACTTCTTAAAGACTGCAAACTGTCTACGATTCATCGATGCGAAGCGCAAACTCTCTTCGTTGGAACCAAGAACCGTACCCAACACGATACTTCGCTTTAAATTACGATCGAACCAAACCTCTGCGAAACTTTGATTTAGCGAAACGAAGTAAAAAATGGTCGCTTGCCCAGTTCACTGGCAGCCCATGGAAAATTCGTCGCCGCGCTGGCAGCGGTTGTCGAACATTCCTCCTCTATCCGTGCCGTGTCCGCGGGTCAGCGCGCACCCCAATAAGCGGCGTGTGTCGGCTGGTCGTGAAAGAAGAGGCTCGAGCCGCACGGAGGGCCGCCACGGTGGTATAACGTAGACCACCGTGGCCATTACGCGGCGGTTAAGCCGGATGATCGATCGACGGACGAGCCGCAGAGGCGACGGCCGCGCGGCGGTGCAGATAAATTAGATGGGGCCTGTCAATAACGCTCGTTAGCGTGGAAAGCGCGGAAAACGCCGCAGGGCAATTATGAAAAGCGCGGCGGCGGACGGGCGGGGACCGCGAAGTGGCGCGCGCGAAAAACCGTGGCCGTTTTTCAAACGGCCACGGGCAGGTGAACGGAAGCGGCCGCGGGACTCGAAAATGAATTTGCGGTCCTGTGCAGATGCGCCGTGGCCGACGTTGGGCTGCCTCGTTATCAGATGGACGTCAAAACGCGCGTACGATAAAGCTTCCATCCGCGAGAGGGGGAGAGGCGTACGATGGGCGAGGGGACGAGCGCGTCCGTCCACCCCCCACCCGTAAACCGCTGTCCCTTTCACGCCTAATTCGTCCGACCGCCGCGTAAATCGAATTAATTGTTATTCAGCTTTCGATCGTATGATTTCGCGTTTCGTCGACAGGGACAGCGCCACCTGGACGGAACGCATTAGCCGCGTGAACGTAATTGGCCGGTGGCCGGTGGTCGGCGTCGTTTTTGCCCGATGACAGCTACGCCGCGCCGCTCGTTACGCTCTCTTCTGGGTGGGAATTTCGCGCTGGCCTGCGTCGCTCGGGTGCCCCCGGGGGTTGGCAGGGGCGAGCGCGGGATTTGGATTTCATGGGCCGCCCCGGGGAGGGGGTGAGTGACGTTTTGTTGCCGTCGCTGTGTTGTTTGGCGTGTTGTTATTTTCCCCGGCGAGCATTTTGTTGCTCCCGGGGTAAATCAGCGTTATCGAAAGTTATGGACAACGGTTAGATTAACGTACGAGTTGTTTATATCCACTGATTAATATTCTGTATTAATATCGAGCGGTGGTTATAAAACTGCAGCGGTCCTCCGACACCAGCCGCCAGAGGGACAGTGAGGTTCACCGTTTTTCACGAGCGCTCACTTCCGACGCTGTTTCTATATGTAGAATTTTCCGAATTGTCCCTGACATCCTTGTGTCTAAGGCGAGACTCCGCCATTTTGGTAGCATTACCGATTAGTCCATCGAGTTCTTTCTATCCCTTCTCTAGCCACACTCACATCGATCATGAAGCAACGCGCTTCAAAACATTAACAGTCGTCAACCACCGTGGTCCATCCGCGTGTAACGCGTATAGCCTCGGTAACCTCCCTTTGCCAGGCTTTCCTCCTGACAACGTCTATCAAATTGTAATCTTATCTATCCCGTGACCTTCGCTATCGCGATACTAACTCTCCTTCCCGTTCACACTTCGTCGCCAGCCTCTCCGCCATCCACACCGCATTTCATTAACAACTCCAGCCTCGCCAAAAGCCCGTCAGACTGACCGATACACCCCTTGCAACTCCTTCGTCCAGACCAACCGCTTCGCGCGCGCCATGAATCGAATCTAATCAGGCAGCACCTTGGCGTCGCTTTAATCGCATTCCCGATCGCGATTTCAATAACAATTTAACCGTAACCAGTTTCCGAGGGTTTTATCGCCGCGCGGAGGGTGGCGCGCGCGCGCGCGCGCAACACTCGCAGGGAATCCCGCGTGAAATTCGCGATGGCCCTGGCAATCAGCCGCCATTCTCCCGTTGTTGCGTCGCAGTTACGTGCCGCGCTTTCGCGCGTTATTACGCGAACACGCGGCGACCGCTGCCCGCCCGCTGGACCTTTCCCTCGCTGCCCTTCGCGCGGCACGTACGCCCAAGGGAAGCTTAATTAAGCGAGCGCCGTCGCCGCTCGACGGCCCCAGCTTATTCGGATCCGGCGTCCATTCGACGCCGCTATTAAAACGCGCTTCGCAGCCTGTTCTTCTAGCTCGAGCGGCGTGATACTATTTGTCATTTCCTGGGGACCAACCTCGAGGACACTTTTGGCGCTGGGATGGTATCGCGATAGGAGAAAGGTGTTCGAAGCACACGAAAGCGTTTGCAGATGGATTGCAATTATAGTTTGAGCGGGAAATAATTTTAATCGCAAAGTTGCGAGTTTTATAAGCAGTAATAGTAGAAAAACGCTGTATCGCGATAGGAGGAAGGTGTTCGAAGCACACGAAAGCGTTTGCAGATGGATTGCAATTATAGTTTGAACGGGAAATAATTTTAATCGCAAAGTTGCGAGTTTTATAAGCAATGATGATAGAGAAACGTTATATTGCGATAGGAGGAAGATGTTCGAAGCATACGAAAGCGTTTGCAGATGAATTGCAATTGTAGTTTGAACGGGAAATAATTTTAATCGCAAAGTTGAGGGTTTTATAGGCAGCAATGATAGAGAAACGTATCGCGATAGGAGAAAGATATGCAATGTATACGAAAGTGTTTGCAGATGGATTGCAGCTGTATTTCGAGCGAGAAGTAATTTGAATCGCAAAGTTGCGAGTTTTATAAGCAGCAATAATATGCGAAGTGTGAATAATATGCGAATGCGCGCAAAGAATGCAGGTAAATAAAGTTGCTTAAATTTCAAATGTTTAAAATGATAGTATTAAATGTAGCGGAAGATTTTTCCCGCCATCGTAAATGTCTCGCGGGACATGTTTCGCGGACGGACAGCGGCTGGCCAGCCGCGTAGAATATCGTTATACAGGCTGATTAAACTTCCCTGTAAAGTTACATTAAATTCGTGGCTGTTTAACCTACTTGCGCGATGTTGTTCCGTGATCCTTGCCAGTGATGTATTTTTTTCAGCTACAGCCTTTTCGCATTTCTATCCTTAATTACATTGCCCGCGGCTAGCCGCGAACTTCTTTTATTTCCGGTCGTCTGCTCTTCAAGGGCTGGCGGAACATTCCATAATTGCGCTGCGTTATCTTTACAACGGGGGAGGGTAGAAAAAAAGAGGAGCGAACGAAAAATCGGGCTCGCCATCGCGCGATAATTGAAGCGAGCGTTTTTCTCTCCATATTTCGCGCGAATTTCTCCGAACGATTTGCGATAATTCCGGGGGAAAAAAGGAGGAGCGAAACGAATCAATTCGAAGCTGGAAATATTTATGGCAGTCGACGGAATGAAAGTTAAAGTTAAATTTAATCGATGAAATTTTGTTGGTTAAACTTTAAGCGCGGTGGTTCTTTTTTTTTATGGAATAATTAAACGGGGAGAGTTCTCTCTGGAAAATGCGAGGAAACTCCATTTCGTCGCGTCGATTTATAAGCACGAAAACGGCGAACGTTTAACAGGAATAATACAGGCTTCGTTATTTTCTTTCAATCTACTCCCATTATTTTTATTCCCCCTTTTTTCCCTTTGCCTGCCTTGATACAAGTTATTACATCGTTACTCCCCGGCAAGCACACCAGGAGCGTAACAAAACGTTTTTATGTACACTCATTATGGTGGCTGAATAAGTTACAGGCTTCTGCCTTTGTAACGCTTCCGATCGATGCAGCGAATTCGACGTTTCCTCGTGTCTCGCTCGAACGAGGGTAGACGCTCTCAGCTCGGTCCCATTGTCAACCGCGGCCCGCATTAGAAAGTATACGATGATACAGCAAAACGGAACGACCTCGGAACGACCTTAACCTGACCCACCCTACGAACCGCGGCGATCGATTTTCGCATTGTTTTATCACAGTTAGCGAACATTAACTGGGAACTAGGCGCGCCACCAGCACCCACTATCCGCCAGATATTTCGCCAGCGGCCACCGCATAACATTAATGGGATTTTTGCATTACTGACCCGTTTAGATTCTATCAAAACGCCATTACACCGCCGCATTCGTTATCGAGCCGCAAATTATTCTACGGGGGAATCCGCGGACGATCGTCGATCTTTCGAGCCCTCTCTCTTCTTATTTTAGGTTAGGTCCGCCGACCCCAAACCGTTCCTACTCCCTCTCTCTCTCTCTCTCTCTCTCTCTCTCTCTCTGTAACCGTTTATTTATGGACCGATAAAAAGCGGATAATTTTGCGTGGCCGGGCAGCCGCCTATTACGTTATAAATTATCGTTCGGCCACCGAGGCTCGAAATTAATTACCACGACCCACGCTATCACTTTTATGCGCCGCGATAACCGCCAACTCGCGGAAACAATGACGGTGGATGCTGTATCTTTCGGGAGCGTTATCAACGCGCCGCGGACCTCCGCATGGACGACGAGGGGTGGCGTCCCGCTCTCTACGCGGTCCCAATTTTCGAGCGGCTGGTACAGCGCGGCGAAGAGGCCACTCGCCGCGGCATTGGAAATCAATGTGTAAGCGATTGTGTTGCTTCGTTTGCCGAGGGCACGCCGCTCGTGACGCTGGAAATGAGGTATAAAAGTGGTGATACTGGTTGTTTATTTAGCCGCGAGCGGAGTAACGCGTCTGTGTTTGGTGATCGAGCTCGTCCCTCTTTCGAGCTTGCAACGCGCGCTCGCGTCCCGCTCTTGTTTTGAAGGAACCTGAGGAACCTGTACTGTTTCTGTACTTTTCGAGAGAGATTTAAAAAAAGCGTTGAACAGCTCGATCGTTCTCGATATTATTCCGCTCGAACCCACCGCGAGGAAGCCAAGGCGCAAGGAACCAAGGCGAATAACCAGCGCTACGTAGCGAGGCAACGACGTCGAGGGGCGCTCGATGGCAGCGGTAGGGGTTGATTCTCGTACGAGCAGGTTAAAGACGCACGCGAGATTCTTTGCTCGAGACGCGCCTCCCCGCGTCCGTCCCCTGTCTGGCAATCGCATTTTTCGAGTGGCGCGCTTGGAAAAGCCGCCCTCTTATTTGCAAGACCCGCGCGCGGCGAGCGGGACCGCGCGCTACTCGACCGGCGGCTATAATTGAAGAATATTGCCCCGCAACGCTCACAAATGGAACACGACTCTAATTTCATTATCCGGTAGCGAGGCGCGCGCCGACGCTGCCACAGAGGGAATACCTCGCGGAAGGTGACTCCGAGCCACCCAGGGCGCTCCTCGTATTGCTATTAGAGCGCGGCAGAGTGCTGCGGCGGGGGTGAAAGAGTGCCACCCCCGTCGAGCGGAGAGGGCGAGAGCCGTGAGCGTTCTTCAAGCGAACGTATTACACGGAGAGTTTGAAAGGAAACGGGCTTAGCCACGCGGGAGAGCTTCCCTTTCTGCGGGTAGTTTTGGGCGCGTCTGTAACGAGTCGGTTTTGCGCTAACGCGTTCTTATCGACAGCTCATCGATAACTGATTGCCTCATCGAAGGACTCGAGTAATTAGAAATCGAATGGATCGGTTCTCGATTTTTTTTTTTTTATACGGTTTCATCGAATATATCGTTTTTGGCTCTGTTTGGCATCGGCTAGTTATATTTTTCAACAAAGGTAGCCGGAAATACTGCGTCGCGCGCGCAGAAAGAAACGCGCGTTATTTCCGTCCAATTACCTCTGTGAACTCCGACAAAAGAAATCCGATAATGTTTCTCTATCTGTTTTATCCGAGGCGGATCGTTTTTATCACGTATTTCGAGGACAAAGTATTTTGGCGGAGGGTACACAGGGCGCACTGATTCCCGTGCGTGCTTATAAAACACGAGCCATAAACAACGATCGTGTTTGTGCGCCACGGAGGAACGCGTTCCTACCGTTCGCTGGATTTACTCATTATCTTTTAAGCCCTTTCAGAAACGGGACGCCATCCCCCTCGCCGTACAACAGGAGGAATCAATACCTCTCTCCGCTCGACAAAGAGACTATTTGCCGTATTACTAAAGCTATATAGTGATCGCCTTCGAGCGACTCCTGTGGTATTAACTCCTTTCTGCGACTGGTCGCGGCCACTCGATTGCTCCGATGCCGGACGACTCTGGCCTCGATATTGAAACGATTAAAAATTGCCTTCCCCCGCGATAAAAAGGGGAAATTATATTAATCCACGTAATTACGGACTCGATTAAGAATAGTCGATCTTAAAGGGAGAGAGAAGGAATCGAAAAGTTTGTCGATTCGTCGCTTTGACTCTACGTCTGACGTAGTAGTGACCTGTGCTACTGGACGGGTGAGCGTCAGTAGTACAACTCAATAATTTCCGCCGCATTGTTAGAAATTCTACGATATCTTTTATCTCTATCGCTTTTAGAAAAATTCCGTCATTACGTATTGACGTTAGATGTTCTTCCGACAGTTTGTAATATCGCGAGGTCTCTTTACAGCATTTTTTGACAGCAATCGCGCACGCGATTTACAAATCTCAGTTTGTCACTTGCGCGACAGTTTGGGACTTTGGTTGCGCGGTAAATGGAAATGTTATTCTTCGGAACGCGGCGTGTCCCGTTAAAATTAATCGCAGTAACAATCAGGATGTAATAACAACTTATTACGTGTGTCAACACAGCGGTTCGGAGTTTGAAGTATGGGAATTGGAGCAGATCAAGACCCGCAGTTTACTTCTAGTTAGAGGAACTAAAGTCTGCGTTTCGGTACGAATTAATTCCAGATGTCGAGCTCGGTTTAATGAATTCCACTCTTGGTGCACCGTATCTGGCGTAATCTTGGAAAATTGTATCGCACGCGGAATCTATTGTAGACGCGCGTACACGCCGAGGAATACGCCGACAATTCCCGCCGATTGGCGGCGGAAACAGTTTAGACGTTCGATCTGAAACATCCTCTGGAACGACGGGGATCATCCGCGTTCGTCTCTGCGCTGTCTATTTATTCGACCATGCGCGTTGGAAACATCACTTTTGCCCGTCCGAGCTATGCATTACAAATCACTCAGCCACCGAACCCGTTGATCCATGCCAAACGACCAGTAGTTTCATCTATCTGGTTGCCGACGCCGTTATCATCGCGAGCTACCGTATTCAATCTCTGGCCGGGTAATCATCGGCGTGGGAGGTGGTCGGTTGATCAGAAAGCATCGGGGACGGAGAGACGCGGGCGGCGCAGTGGAAGGAGAGAAAGTGGCGTTCCTCCGCAGCCAGAGGGCGATGATGCGATCACACGAGCCACGAGGCCGGACATTTACACGCATTTAACCCTTTGACAGCCGGAAACACGCGCGGCGAGTCGCCCACGCATTCGAGGCACATGCCTCTGCATCCAATTATCTCACGGCTCGCCGACGCTAATTTCGTCCATTCAGATATCATCTCTGCCGTCAATGGGCGCCTGATTACCGATTGTGCAACGCTTCTTCCTCTCCTTCGAACCCCCCCGTTTCGTCTGTCCACCCTTTTTACTTTATTTCGACCAGGCTACCTACTTTTTTCCCGTTGCTGGAACGAGACGTCGATCGGTGGAGATTGGGTCGTTGCTTTTTGCATAATCTCGGTGTGGCGGTTCTCCAACACCTACCATTAGAAGGGCACCGACGTTCGCCATTTCCCGCAAGCACTCACCTTCGTCTCCATTTCTGCATATAGAATTTTCCGACCTGTCCCTAACATCCTCGCGTCCGAGTCGCGAGTCCGCCATTTTGGTAGCCTTACCGACGAGCCATAGGGGAATAGTTTGGACGAAGATCGCGCGTCCTGATGGCGTCGTCCAAATCTTCGTTCGATCAATTTCATTCGTCAGTTTCGAGATGCGAATACAGCCTCCATCCGTCCTCGTCTGCTTCCTTCCGTTCCATCGATCCGCGATGGGCGCCGCTTTTTGCCTTATTTTTTCCGACGACAGTTTGCGTAACCAGAGTAAACAGACTGGTAGAATGGCCGTTTTCAATCGTGCGGTCGGCCACGCCACTCCATCACCATAATACGGTTCGGCGGTCGGCTGTCAATTTCGCAGCGCGCGGTCGTAAACACGGGTATTCCATTGCAGATAAAACTTGCCCGTTTGACGGCTAATGACGCGGCCCATATTCCGCGTCCGTCGCCGCGGGCAAATGAAATCTCGCGCGAATTAGCCGGCCGCGGAACCGCTGTTTTCGATGCCATCGATTTATCGCCGCTCGTAAAAATCGCTCGCCCCGCGTCCGACCAGCGGACCCTTTTGTCCGCGGCGAGCCGCTCGCACGTTCGAGCGCGTCGCTCCGCGCGGTGCTTTAAAACGATCGCGCGGCGAGCGTTACGCGCGATGGCGCCGATGGTCGCGATAAATGGCGGAAATTGTAACTGGCCGGTGAAATATTGGTTTGCTGGCTCGGTTTTCGAGGAATTTTTGCTCGCGGATATTGAAACGGGCAACGAGTCTCCGGCCGCCTCGCGCGATTCCGATTCCGACTCGTCGACGGGGATCCAATTAATTTTTAATACACCGATCGTTCGACCTCGATCGAACCGAACGAGCCGCTTCTTGCCCATTCTTCGAAGTTGCTAACGAGGAAACTTGCCCGAGAAGCTTCGCGAGAAGAAATTTAAACGCGCTGAGCGCGGAAACTTCGTTTGCGTCCTCGCGTAGACCGTGTCCCGCGACGATGATAAAAGAATTCAATATCGGGCGCGTTTGTCGCGAGCAGAGCTAATCGGAAGTTGAGGTAAGAAGAGGCAGCGTGTTCGAGGGTCCTCGTTTCCGTTCGTCGCGCGAAAGGGTTACGCTCGAAGGGGCATCGGGACCATGAACCGAGCGAGCCGTGTAATTTGTTTACACTAATAGTGCAGCCCGGGCAGAAACGCAAAATGTACAGTTGAATGCCGTTACGAATGCAGTTTTGATTGAAGCTTAATGACGGTAATGGAAGCGATTCGATGTAATCGATTCATTAATTAGTTAATCCGTTTGGTAATGCGGGGACGGTGAATTGATGTATCCTTGCAAATTATTTTAACGATAAAGCTTCATTTCATGCTACGGATGCGATATTTTCATGAATAATTTCTAAATTCGACGCTGTTAGCCTTCAATTACCTTTAGTCAATCTAAGCAAACGCGCGTGTAATTTGGCTCACTTGTCACTTTTTGCACGCACGTTCCTTTAAATCGGACGTAAAAATGACTCACGTCCCAGAGGCTGAGCAAATGCGCCCTCGTAATTTGCCTCGCTCGACGCTTTTTACACGCGCGTTCCTTTAAATCGAACGTAAAAATGGTCCCAGAGGGTAAGCAGATACGTAACCACGTAATCCGTGGTCGCTCACGAATTCATTGGGGTGGTAATTTAAGACGCGACGAGCGGACGCAAGCGGTGAACGGTAACAACAGATGGCCCATGAATTCCCGATTAGTCGCGGCGGAGGATCCTCGCGGAGAGACTTTAAACGCAGCGCGCGGTTAGGATTAAGAGGGATGATTTCGCGGGCACGCTTGGCCATCTGGCCACGCGCCGGAAACGATTGGAAGCGGGCTTATTTCGTCATGGATCATCGGCTGTAATCGCTAGGGTTGCGAGACGCAACCGACTCTGCTGGAACCGTGCGGGTTGTCTTCTCCATTACGTTTGTGCGGTTCCAACGCACATATTCCTGCGCATCGATTGGGTGACGGGGGTTGTAACATCGACGTCGTTTTATGGCCACGATTGTAAGTCACCGTAACGAACGCACGATTCCGTAGCGAACGCGAAGAGCGATGAGTTGAGCTCGATGGCATACGTCCATCTTGATGAGGTTACTTGGGTGGAAAATGGTTCGAGTGCGCGCGTGTGTGAGAAAGATTGTTTGAGGTTTACTGGAGCTTAGCGTTAGCTTCTTCGCAATCTGTCTTCCGTAGCTGTTGCTCAGAGAAAATCATCTACATCGAGAAGCACGTTCAAGCAAATACAATTCAAGCACACCCCAAGTTGTAATTACTTATTCCAACAAAGAAAGTATACTCGACGACCCAAATCGAACGCGCCCAAAGCGCTCACGCGCGCGTAACTTTCGATTCGCAAGGCCAGCCTCGAACTACAACGTGTGATCGATAACTAGCGCGAAATACAGACCCAATCGCTGTCTTCCGATGCGGAACGCGAAGAAACGCTCGCCCCAATGGCGGTTGGACGGCGGACGCGGCGGTTGGGCAGCCTCGGTTGTTTGCGGTGGGTGCCTGAAAAAGGGTGGCGGCAGTTTCGTGCGAGCCCCGTGAAAACACATTCCCTCGCGAGAGCGCATTACCATATTTGCCAGGTTTCGCCTGCTCGGTCCGCTCGTACGCGCGCCTACCAACGCTCGCGTGCACGTAGGCACGCGCATATACGTGATAGGATTGCCTCTCGGCGCCGCTTTCCTGTTTACCCACGCCGTCGCGGCGCTGCGCCGGAATTCCTGGACCGCGAATAAAATAAAAACGAATTAACGCGAAAACAAATAATCCTTAGCCGTCGTCCCAACCCCGCGCAGCGGCGGGGAAGGGCGGAATAATCGTCGACGCGAGCTCGCCAACGGTGTATCACCAGCGTCCACGTTCGCGATTCCGATCGAACACGGATTTCAGCGATTCGGTTTGATGGCGGGTCCGCTTTTTTTTTTCTGTTCGCGGACGGCTGATGGAGATTTGCGGTGAATTATTGAAAGAGATCATCAAGTATATGAGGATAGTCAACCTTTACGAACGTCTCTTTCTGGTCTTTTGTAAAGATCAAAAGAAATTAATAAAGGAAAGACGATGAACTGTTGTGGTAGAAACTTTACAGGGTAAGAGGGTAACTGATTTATTTTTGAGCTAGCAGAAGAACGATTTTGAAATTGCGAAGATTTTTGCGAAATGGTCGGTTATCGAAGGGACGAGCATGTTCGAGGAATGAGCGGCTCGAAACTTTCATCAATTTAACGATGGGCAGTGCACGAGATAATAACCAAGGGTATACATTCGCGGTGGTTATTCTAAAATTACGAGGGAGAACCTAATTTTCCAGTTGCTTTATTAATTATGCCGCGAGGCGTGTTGCGCGATGACCGGAAAATGGCCGCAAAAAAATTCGATTTAGAAGCCGGGCGCTTGTAACGTTCCGCGGGAAATTCGCGCCAAAGCGAATTAAACGTTAATTCTTAATATTTGGCTGTGTAATCCGGCATTTCTGCCAGCGTTAATATAAAGTTTTTATTGTAACAGAGTGAAACGTTACAATACAAAATCGCAAAGGATTTCGTGTTTGCACCATTTTGCCAGTAAGTTTATTAAAACCTGGATGCAAAGGACAGCAAACTGAACGCTCTCTTCAGCGTTCGTCTCTCATTTTCAACTTTAAGGAACGATCTTTTTCACTTGGAAGCATGTGCCACCGAACGAGATCGAACAACACCCTTTTCCCATTAACCCACATCCATCCCACGCGAAGAAGAGGGACATCGGCACAGTTTAACTCCGCGGACAAACAACCCTGTATTTTGTCGGCCTTCTAAATAAGGGCTAACTAAGTACCGGGTCATGAAATGGAAAATACAACACGAGGGACGGAACACTTGGTCGGGAAACTATCGGGCCAAAAGTTTGTCTTGCCTTCGTGCCCTGACACTTCTAACGAACGTGACTGCCAAACAACACGTACACACACGTGCGCGTATGCAAACGTTCTTGCACTTGGAACCACGTGTGCAACGAGGCGAAATTCGTTTTCGTTTCGATCTACCCTCGATACGCGCCCCGTTTGCGTACGACCGATTCTGCAGCGATTTGTCGAAAATTCGGACGGACGAAAGTTCCGCGTTACGCGTTAACGTGTTCGATATCGCGGCGCAGTCGTCTGCGCTGGGGTTACAAAAGCTGGCGTGTCTTTTATTAAGAATTTTACCGACGAGTGGCGACGATAATGAGAGCGGAGAAGCCAGGTTAGGTTTTCAAAGGGCCCTATTGTATGACTGCATCTAGCAATGTTTGTACGATACTATATCAAAAGCGCGCTGACGGTAACTACCGCGTTATAGCAGGCTCGTTATAGTACTCTGTTACAACAAGGTTGTCAAACGTCCCCTCCCACTGGCGGCAATTCCCGGCTAAACAATTCCAATTAAACCCAAAACCCGTCTCGAATTCACGGAGCGGAGCCGGCGCGCGGCTGGTCGGAAAATGATTTGGACAGCGCGGCGCGACAATCGGCATGGGATGGCGCGGCGGCCGAGCGAAAAAAGCTCCACGTTCATCCCTTGAACTTTGATCCCCCGGTGGCATGCCGCTGACAACTTGTTCAATGTTTACTCGCTCGTTTGTCCTGTAGACCGGTATTTGGTTAATCAGCGAGTTAGTTGTCCATGCTCGAATTCCTGTCACCGTCCCCTTCCGGTTTGCCGCTCTATTTGCCCCTCTTCCTTCCATCCCGCGCCCTCCCCCCTGTTTCCCGTCCACCTGTTTTTCCATCCGCGCGTTCACCGGCCCTTTGTCGCGCCAGAAACGCGTCCCGCCGTGCGGAATTTATCGAACGCGTCCGCTCGTTCACGCGACCTAATGTTTTCTACGTGAATCTCGATAACATCTCCGCGTGCCTCGGTCCGTTCGACCGCCATTGCTCGCCGCCCCGTCGATCCGCGAGATCGCGAGACAACGCGACGACTGCTTCGTTTCTGCCAACCCCGTCCAACTAGCCTCTCTTCCACGTCTCTCGTTTCTTCGTTCAACTTTTGAAGATTCGTGAATCTAACCCAGCAAACTCGCAACGAAACATCGAAGCCAACTCGCGCGAATCTGAAGCGCGTCGACACGCGCGTCAACGAGACCCCAGTTCAGCGACTCGTCGACGAACCGGGTTATCGATAACTCGGCAAACTCGCTAATAAACAGCAAACATCCGCCACAATGCGTGTCAACGCGCAGGAGCCCGATCGTCTAACAAATTAATCGCGCGTGCCCGTCAATTGGGTATCGGTATTCATACGGCGTTTACTAATTGTTCGTTCCATTAGAAGCGTTCGTTGTCCGCGGGAGCGCGACTGCGCGCGATAATTAACGGTGCTGGGAAATGATAACCTCCGTTTCCGACGAGTCGTCGACGACGCGACGAATCGATGCAGACGGCTCGCGGCCGTAGAAACATTTTCCGCTTCTACCCCGCTCGAAGCCGCCCCGTCGACCCGCGCCCACTTCATCGCGTATATAACGGTGTCTCGCACTCGAACCGGCTAGAATTCGTCAACTTTTAACGATCACGATACCGTATCGTCATTGTTTGCTCGCGTTACCGTCTCATTATTTTCCCGGGGGAAGGTAGCGCTTGTTAAAAGCAGCCGAGCGAGCGGAGAGGCTAGACGGGACCGGGCAATGTTTTAAATTGACTCGCCCCGCGCGCGCATTAAATCCTGGGGACGCTCGCTGGTGACCAAAAATCGTGCGCCCTTGGAGCTTGGGTCGCGCGTTTTTTACTTTTTCGCGTCCAGTGTTCTTGCGCAGTGTTGCGCTGCTGCACGGTGTCCATAAATAAGCGTATCATTAGTCAGAAGATCGCTAAGAACGTATTGAAATAACGAGCAATGCCAGGGTGAACTCGAATCGAGGAACGCTTAGCTTTCACTTGCATCGCGTTTGACATTTTGATGTTCATCGAGTCGGTGAAAGCTGTCTTACGAAGTATCGCGCTGGAACGCGACAAATTTTCCATTCCTCGAGGTTTGTCCAGCGTGCTGAGCGACGTGTGTGCCGACCTGGCGAGTTTGCGTAGTTGGCGTTACTTGTGCATTAATCGAGGATTACAACAGCGACGAGATACGGGGGACAGGTAGGAGAAACGGAGAGCCAGCCGCGCAGGAGGATACACAGAAGGGAATCGACGAAGCAACGGTACGGAGAGATCTGGAAAGGGAGAGACAGAGGGATTTCGAGATGGTCGACAGACGTGAGCGCAGACCGGAGCGCAGACCGGAGCGCAGCGCTCGGTCCCAGAGTCTGAGGCGCGCTGCAACTTTCCTAATCATCGTACGAAGCCCTCGGGTAGTCATCCGCCAAGCCACCGTACCGTCTAAGTGCGGTAGACACGGAAGCTCGATTAGAGACGACGGAATCGCGTGCACAACGAGCGCAGTGCCGCTGGAAAAATCTATTCGAGTGTCGCCAGCTATCGACACGGTCTGACCGTGAGTTGGAACAGAATATTTTACTGTCGGAGCAATTGAAGCGGCATTACTCTTTGCTAATCGCGAAGAGAAACGGAAAAACTAAAGAAACTATCGCGAGCAAGTTACAATCCTATTGTACCAGTTGAAGGTTTACAAAACTGCTGCGCAGAGTGCGTACGTTGAAACATCTTTGGTCCAGTTGGCTGTCTTTCTCAGAGATTCGACTCTAGACTCCAATTCGCAAGACGCGAGGCTAGAATGCGATCTCTGACCCGTTTTGGGTGGTTTGGCTGGATGCAATTGTTCAGCTGGGTATATCGAACCAGAAGCAAGTGTGGATATTCGCGATCGTGACTGTTTAGCGTTGCTGCTCCGAGTGTCGACGGGTCGATCGAATATTAAGCAGGCAAACCGGACGACGGAGAGTTAAATACGAACGAGAAGTCCGGGGGATGATGTTGACTCGGGCAAGCGCGATCTGTGGTTTCAAAGCGACGAATTTTATTCGACCGTGAATGCACCGCAAAACGTTGCTATGGAGTCTCTTTAATTGTTCGTGCTTTGACGCATTGTATCGTTTCTATTCTTCATTTATTTCGTATAAGGTAAAATTTTACAGGACCCCTTGTTTGGCCCTGTTCCTTCTGGCAGGCGTTGTCTTTCACAATAATTACAATTTATAGCGTTATAAAATGGAATAATACAGTCTCTTGTCTAACTCTGACCTCTTAATTCTCAATAGTCTCGATACTAACTCTCAATACTGCTCTTTACCACCTTATTTTCCTCAAAAATCGGTAGGCGTTTCTCGCTTCCACGCGAAAATACCCGCTTTTTGACTTTCCCTTCCCAAGACCAAGATTCCCTTGCATTCGTTATGGCGACCACTTCACTATATTTAGTTCTTTCGACACTGGGGTGAGATCACGTTCCCTCATAAATCTCGTCACCGTCCCACTCGTCGTGGTTGTCGAACATGGCTCCTACATGGGCCCTAAACCCCTAAATCTCTACCTTTTCACTTTCGATGCTCGCTCGACGTTTGCGCTGCTTTCGCGACGTCGCGTACAGGTGCTGCGAAAGCAGATACGAGGAGACCTGCGTGAATTCCACGGGACGTGCCTACTCGAAGCAGCGTGGCCTAATGTGGGACGACGTCCAAGCCTAGAAAGCGGGCCTTTGTGCGCCATGGCGAACTTGCCTTCCCCTTTTCAAAGAGGGGCACTCGCTGGCCCGCAGACGCTCCGCTGAATCCCGTCCTTCCGTTTTGACTAACTCGATGACGGCCCCGTGTGCACGTGAACTCTCGGAAGACCTGGTGACAGGTCTGAATGGCTGCGCGGCCTGGAAACGTTTCCCGCTGGCCTTGCAACGTGTTTCCAGCACTGCGCACTGCGGAACCGCCATTCCTCTGGGCTGTACACCAGACGACGGCTGCGAAGATTTGACACCCTCGAGTAACGGAGGTGCCTCAGCGCGGACATGATTTCGTGCGTTGAGAATGTTTCGAGTCTGCTTAGAAATGGGTCCATCTAACGATTAAGAGGCTATTTCGAGCGCGTCGATGAAGGATAATGAAATTGCGTCTTTGTCAGATGATCAATAATTTAGGTTGCAAATGGTATGTGCGGAATATTCTACAATGCGAGCGAGAGCGCCTTTAGAATATCTCAGTTGTAAAGAACTATCTATCGATTTTCTAGTATCTTGTTATTGTATTTAATTAATAAATGTCATACAACAGTTCTTAAAAAATTAAGCAGAATGATTTTGGGAGATGATGAAATTATTGACGATTGTCCTTGCATCGAGGAATGTAGAAAATTATTTTATCGATTGCGTACAAGGAATGTACTAGAATTGTATGGCGATTCTTTTGCGATATTAATTTCCTCTTGTTCCAACGAGATGGTATCATATAATACGCTTGCGAGTTTAATTCAGCAAACGCTTAAGACGATCCGAAGAAATAAATCAAATCCTCGAACGCGCCTTTCGCGCACGTCGAAAATTTAAGTGCCCTCCGATTGAAGCCAGCAGGAATGGAAGTTGTTTAGTCTTCCAGCGCGCTGTTTATTCGCGAGAGCAGAGAGGATTCGCCGCTGCTCCAGAGGGTTAACGATAACAGCAGTGAAGCATGCGAAATTAAAGTTGTACTCCTCGGAGCCAGATAGCCGGCGAGTTACTCGCGTTACTCGACTTTAAAGCGGTCAGAGAGACGCAAACCTGAATAATTGCGTTAAGCCACGGCGAAGTAAGAAATACCGCGATATTTCATGCAATAAACCGCGGCTATATCGCGGTAAGCTCGGCTTTAAACTTTCAGACGCGTCCGCGGGAACTTCAGCGACATATCACTGGCAAACGTGAGAGCCGGAAGTATTCTTGCTTGGCTGCTTTTTTCGCCGCAACCGGAAGAACGTTTCTTAATCTATAATTAGTATTTTATGCTAGGAGTTCTGTCGATATCGGTCCTTTCATTTAGGTTACGTTGGATCAATTTACACGAACCTTGCCAGACAGATCGAGTATCGACAATTTTCTATCGTTCTCCGCTCGTTCGCGTAATCCGAAAGAACTGGAAGCGATGGATCGACTGTCTTTGATCTCTCGAATCCTCGCGAGTGTCCTTTCGCTCTTGAAATACTCTTTTGGGGACGTGCGAACAGCAGAGAAATGAGTATCGTTTGTAGCCCCTCGGGGATGACTGCGCCGCGAAAGTTGTTTTATATTGTGGGAGGTTCTCTTCTCATATTTTCAAATTTGTCTCGCGAATCCGTGATTCGCTTGTTCTTTTATCTCTCCTCCTTTTGCCTTTTTATTCTCCATAAATAAAACGCGTAAAGCGAGCTGTAGAGGTGTTGTGGATTTGAAAACACGTAGTTTAGATTTTCGCAGTAACCGGAACGAATCGTCGCGATGCTCATTTGTATCTTTTTACATCCACCATTTTTTAACTGAAACGTATTTCTCGATATCGTATGTAACGTTTGTAAAGTAAAACTGAAATACAGAAGAAAATTGTTAGCGTTGGAAAGCGCGATTGTATGGACGAGGAGGGTCGAGTAGGTCGAAAGGGTTGGCAGACGAACGATTTCTCCAAAAGCGTCGCGGCAATAAATTGAAACAGCGTTAGAACATCGGTATTCCGAGGGACGCACTATGCCACGAGGATGCGCGATCGTTTCAATTCGTTAAGCGCCTTTCGCGGCTGGAAATCTCACGAAAGAATGAAGAATCGCGTTTTCACGAGATAGGGGTGTCTCGCGCGCCCCCTTTTCTAAATTCACCGCCGGTTCCTCGCGCGGCGCGACGCGCTGAGCGCTTCGAAATGGCGGGCCTGCGTATTCATCTTCGAAGATCAAACTACATTTCCTTCCTCGCGCAATAAATCTTTCCCAGGCTTTTTTTCCCAGCGACCACGAGGGTGCCACGCGTGATTTTATCCCCGCAGCCGACTTCTCCACAGCGTTCCGCTCGAGCTTGATGGCTGCGCGTCCGTTTCGACGGCCAGTGATGAATCGCGTGCAAATAAGATTGAATTTTCCTCTCACTTGTCAGTTTAGTTACTGACACGTAGTTCTCACATATTATATAGGGGCTGTTAGCGAATATTAAGTTAGTTACTAGTTACTAGTTGTACCGTGATTATTTATCGCAAATTACTCGCGTAAAATACGCATTAGTCATACTACAACGCGCACCGCGTAGGTCAACAAAAATCCCAGTCAAACCCCGAGCACTGTACTAAACAGTAGCATATTATCACTCACCGTTATCTCCAGCCGCCCGCATTATCTCTCATACACTGTTCACCACGCCGCCCCCCCCGTCGTATATCCGACCGTCTCGTGGAACTACGATCGAGCCAGAAACGAAGGTACACCCGGGTGACGTTATCGTCGAAAATCGTTCTATATAAACACAGGACTTATCCGGCTCACCCCTTTCCCGATACAACGTAGCCCAGTCGAGATTGACCGGGGTTCGAGGACGGCGGACAGGGGGGTTGGCTTGGCGCGGGTGAACCATCGTGCTCCGGCATATTCATGAGCGCTGAGTGCGCAGGGTTTGAACCAATATACCGCTTCTGTTACGCCGCTGTGTATACGCGAGCCCACGCACGGCCCGTGTGTGCTCGAACACACGGTAGACGCGCTCGCGCGCGCGAGAGCCATCCTGCTCGCCGTACACGGCGACGAACAGGTTAGTTTGGGGCCGTAAGTAAGGGTGTTCCGTTTATTCAGCAGCTTTCGCGCGGTTATGCGACAAGCACGGAGAGAGGAGGACGCGCGTCCGCGGACATTGCAACTTCCGTTGATCCGATCTTCGCGGCGATGTTCGCCCGGTTCCAGGGCGGCAAACTTGGCCCGCGACGGCTGCTGGACGACGCGAGCATGGCGTCTCAGCGCCTAGGTGGCTGTTTTTCGGCGACATTTTTGCCGGTGGATGGTTCGATCGCGCCGGGTCGTGCTTCTCGTTTCTGTTTGCACAGCGTCGACCGCGCGGCGGTAACTTTTTACGGGGACACGCGGTTCCGTCTAATCTTCTCGGAGGGGATGTTTGAACTACCCGAAAATCGAGCGGAACGGTCGTCGCGCGCTTTTCTTCTCTAGTCGAGGGTCACGATTTTCCCGCGCGAAAGTCTAAAGTTACCCCCGCAACACCGCGGCCAGATTATTCCACTCAACGTGCCTGGAATTCCGTGCACGGGAATCCCGCGTTTCTAGCCCTTTATTACGCATTTTCCCAATAAACCCTGGCGCTCCTATTACACCGGGGCCGAGGCCACAAAGCGTCAGCCCGCTTTCCAAACCACGCTAACGCGAATCATCGGCCATTATCGCGGCGATCTGGCACCGTCCATTCGTGGGATCGTCGATCGGCCCAGCGAGGGCCGCCCACGATACAGCGGCACGCAAACGCGACCGTTGGAACGTGACTCGCGGCCCGATTCCCTTTTCAAACTACCCTCTCCCCCCCCCCTCTACCAGTGCCCTTCCTCGCTCTATCCGGCTCTGGTTCGTGAAAAAGGGTCGAACCTAGGGAAAACTACAGAGCGCAGCGTCGGTCGTATCCCATCGGCTGGTCGTATTTCAAATCTGACGGCTCGCATTTTGCATGCACCGGACGAGTCGTGCCGGTCGCCATCGACCGCCCACGTATGTAGGTCATTTCCATCGCGGCTGAAATCGGTCCAATTACACCACTATCGGACGCTGCAATTACTCAACGACGGACAAAAAAAAAAGGAGGGAAAAAAAAGAATAGAGAACAGAGGGGGTGGAAAAAAAAGGGAAAAAAGAAATAGCGGGTCAGAAGTAAAACGGGGAAAAAGACACGTAGGAGGAGGGAGGGAGGGGGGTGATATTTATAGATAGGTTCCTGGGCAGCTTCGAGCCAGAATTCAAATCGCATTTCAGCGGCCATTTCCACGGCCTCCAGGTAATCCACCGTCTCTCTTTCCATCTCCCGATCCACCCTCCTTTCCCTACCATTGTGAGCCGGGAGGACGAAAGAACGTGGCGAATTGTCGGCAATATTAAACTTCCATCGTCAAGCCGTGCCCGCCCGCCCTCCGCTCCTTGATATGTATAGATTCGATACGGGAAACTCGGTTGCGAGGCCGGTTGTTTGCAGTGTCCGCGTGGAGGTGGGCAGCGCGGCAGATAAAAGTCCACCGGGGGCAGTCGGATGCAGGCGTGCCCATTGAAATACTTTAATTAACCCTTACGGCGCCTCCTTCCTGCTCCCCCTCGCCGGCAGCGCCGCGCAGTTTGCTTAAAATGCTTTGTTGCGCCGCTCAAAGGAACAGATACAACCGCACCGCCCCTGCGCGGATCGCTCGTGCACTCGAACGTGTAAATCGGTCGTTCGCGAGCGCCAAAGACGAGGGTTGATAAGAACGGCTCCAAGGAAACGGACGGTTCATTTTCTTTTTTTTTTTTTTTTTTTTTTCGCGCGACTCTAGCCTCGACGCAGCGGAAGCACGACTCTTGGCGATTCAAACGTTCGAATGATTAACGTGGAGATCTTGCGAGTTTTCGAAACGTCGAACTATCAACCGGGTATAATTATTGGGCGCGAATACGCGCGTCCGCGCGTCATCGAATTTTGCGCGGCGCTGGGAGATTTTATAGTTTGCATATTGGAACGATATTTCCGTCAATATTAAACGTCATCGCGGCCAGGCGCGGCATTAACTAATGTACAACGACGTTAATCTATTTTAGCTAACCGTAGACCGTAGCAATCATAAACTATTTTGCATATAAACCATTCGCGCTGGCCTGCTCGTTGGAAAATCATTTTGCAATTCATTCCACATGACACGGGCCCGCTAACGCAATGAAAGTTAAGCCGCGCCCGACGCGTCCAATTCCCGTGAAATCAACGACGTTCATCCAATGAACGACGGCCAGTTTTTTACCGGGCCGCCATTGCGTACTTCCCGGAGCCGCGAAATAAATTGCTCCGCGCGTCGCGCCTCTTTATTTTTTCACGCCCTCGAACGTTCATTACGCCAATTCTCGGTTTATTTTCTAAAACGATCGAATAGCGAATAGCTACGAGGAGGTGACTCAAAATCGGGCCTAAAAATCGAAGAAACTGCTCACCGCCCCGCTTCCGCTTCGACTTCGAGCGACCTCGCTGAACCCGCTAGCTTTTCCGGCCGTCGTGGCCACGGAAAGCTCCGGAGGGGGTAAAGCCGACGAGAAAAGCCAAGAGAACCAAAACCAAGAGACAACACGAAAACACCGCGACGCTTCGAACGGACTCGCCAAGGAGACCAGGACACGGAAACATTTCCCAGCGAGTTTCCAGCTCCGTGAGTAACAGCTGACCAGGGGGGGTGCCCAGGAGATTACATCGGTACTTACTCGGGGGTCGCGCAAAAAACAGAATAAACAGGGGACGCGGATCGGGTCGGAGTGTATCGAGTGGAGACGCGGCGGAAACGGATGGACCGGAAGCGTTCTTCGAAGACGGATAGTTTTCGTTCCCTCTCGGCGATCGACTGGCCGACGACTGCGAGGCCGTCGTCAAAGAACCTATCGATCTAAGTCGAACAAAGGGGCTACTTTAATTATCGACTCTGTCTACCGCGTTCGCTGGCACACCCACTCGACTATTTGGTGTCCTTTGTGTCGCGAACTCGAGCTGCGGGCGGAGTTGCGTACCGAGAGGGATGAGGAAGAGGGACGGAAAGAGGGGGGGGAGACGCGCGGATGGTCGACGGTCCGCGCTGTCGTCGCTTTCAGCCACCCTGGCGAAACAATATGGGCCAGGCCCGTCCCGTTCGCCTGTCGTCGTTAATAAGTAAATACGAATTAGCATGCCGGGCCCTTTGCCGATATAAATCAAACGAATTAATTATGGCGGCGACACACGCGGCCCGCGTCGCGTCGCGAACCTTTTCCGGGAGAAGAAAGCGAGGCTGGTCGCCGGCTGCTTTGCATATTGCCCCGCGTAAATACTAATAAATCCCTGTCCGCGGACGCGCACGTATACGGACGAGAGGGCAATTTAAAAGCTGCGCCGCCTCCGCTTCGTTCGAACGCCGCCGTGGCGCTGCTTCGACATCGGGGATGAGGAGCGTCGTGGCTGTTGAACGTTTGCTGACGACTGTTACTTGCCTCGTGGATCATTTACAAGCTATATTTTTAACAAATATTATTCTTTACGAGATAGTTTCGAATCAGATTCTATATTCCATCTGATTGATACAAAATTTTTGTGACCACGCATTGGTCTCAAAGTTGCAAGGTGACTCGGTCCTTTCCACTGCTCTCTATCGTTTCCCACTCGTTTCACGGCAATTGTTTTTCCTCGCACGAGATGTTCAGCGCGTTGACAAATTCTGGTGCTCAAAACTGTCGACGACGACATAAAGAACCGGCTGTTTTCTGCGGGTCGAGAGATTCGTTCCCCGGAATTTGCTTCGCTCGGGAACTCGATAATCTTCCGAACAAAACGAAAACAATCGCAAATCAGAAGATGACCCGGAAGCTCGATAACGAAACCGAACTTTCGCCATTCGTACACTTCCGCGGTGAAATATCGAGTCCCGCGATAAAAATCGAGAATGACCCCCTCGAATATTTTCGTGCCGCGTTCGATCCGCGAACAGCACCGGCGAAACTTATTTCCCGGCTTTTAATCACAAAGGATGTCCCACGGGTACGTAACCTAAGATTCTCATTTTCTGTAGCAGGAAGGAGCGAAATAAATTCTCCAATAAACCAGCGCGCGCTGGTTGGCTGTTTTCCGGATCGATCCGGGAACTTATAACTACGATCCGACCTGATTGGTTTGGTCATTAAACGGCACCCTTTGATCTGATCCTTTAACGAGTGCAATAATTAAATTGCAGCAATAATCGTTGATCCATATTCCGACGTCGAGCGCTTAACAATTTTCATTTCAGCGATTGCGTAAGGTGAATAATTATATAATCAATATGTTGTCGAGAGAACGCGTTATTGAGAAATTGTGTTTGAGAAAATACGTGGATGGTTAATTGTGGTTCCAGTTGAACGTCGTAGACTTTCGTCGGTGTTGCTTGCAGCTGTGATCGACGGAGTGGCATTGAATGGGGTGAAATTTCTTAAGTCCACCCCTTTCGATAGAGAACGATATAATTCAAGGCGACGAACGGTCATTCAGTTGGGGGCTAATCGAGTTACATGTCCGATCGCGTTACCGTTATCCTATATTCGTCATCGTGTTACCCATTGTACAAGAAAACTTGAAGCGGACCTTTATCGCTGTCAGTCGACCAGTTATTTCAATGCCTCGTATATCTGAGAATCCAGTTTGTTCTGTCGAAGGTAATTTAACGATAATTTAGAGATATCGTTCGTAGCGTATAGGGGTGATCGAGTTTCATAAAATCGTGAAGCGTTTATGCAAATGGCAAAATTAGAATACACGCGTACATAGAATTGGACAGTGCGCTGGTATCGATGATTGACATCGGGCGCATTATTATTCGATTCTATGCACCGGTAATACAATGCGAACGGCACTGGTAAACATATCGATTTCCGCGAATGACGTAGCGCTGCTTCCAGGGTAAACAACATATGGTTCACCTGTGACGTAGCACTACGTCATGGGCCAACAAAGTGACAATGGAACAATGAGCATTCTGCGGAAGAGTCACTACATCAAGGTTCGAGTAGCTGCGCAGGGGGTGGCATAAGTAGCTGCAGCTCGATGCGGATGACATTTCATTAAATATGCAGATCGGTGCTTAAAAGCGGGGCAAATAGTAATCGAGCGGCCGCCAGCAGCGAGACGCGAGAGAATTATGAGTCCTCGATTGATCGGTTCGCGTTGGTAATCGCGATGTTTGGGGTTGCGAGGAGAAAAACTTCATTTGAAATGCATCAATGAATCCGTTGGACGCGCACGAGAATATTTTCAGGATGACAATTGCCGTGGTTCCACCCTGTACATAAATACCCAACGCAATCCCTCGCATGCATCCCAACCGTGCACACTTCTCCTTTCCCTCTCGCAACCCTCTCCAACGTTATGCAACGCCATACGTTCTTCCAATTTGGCAACCGACTCGAATTACCGCCCCGATCTCCAATGACAGTCCCTCAACGATGCAACGCACACTCGCGCACACTCGCGCACACTCGCGCACCCTCGCGCGACAACGCGTTCAAATTCCTTCCATATTTAATTTGCGTCAGAGCGGGGCCGCGCCATCGCGAGGCGGGGTGTGGGCCCGGTGGTTCGCGTCGCGACGCACAAAGACGTCTCCGGCGACGATTAAGCCTATAATCGAATAAACAACGAGCCGACGTTGCTCGTTTGGGGAAGCTCGCTTTATCTGTCACACGCAGCCACCGATAACGCGGGGCGAGTCGGCGGTACGGGCGCGCGTGTGAGTGCATTATGCATAGGAGGGCGCAGCATAAACAGCTCTAGGAGAGAAACCGAGTGGAGGATAGGCTTTTCATTACTGTTTGGTATCGTGTTTCCAGCTACCCTAACGAGTCGAATGAAGGGTTGTCGTGGCGTTCTACGCGAGCTGCGGATGCGGGGTCGGGCGGGGTGGAAGAAGGGATAGGGTGGGACTGGCACGGGCAGACGGGAGCGAGGTTAAACGGGGATGAACGAGAGAGAACTGAGACGGGGTTGTTTGCAGTTTCCCTCTAATTTTGTTGGGAACATCGTTACACCTAGATCGTATCATCTTGTTTATGGGCTTATACCTAGATGTCGTTCGATCCTGGCCAACCCCTCTGCTCGGCTGCGTTGCCTGCCGCGTTCGTTCGCCATTTTATTATCCGCGGAGGCGGCAAAACAACGGAGACAGCGAATCGTTACGCGACGACGCGGCGTAAGATCGTCTCGCAGAAGCGAAATTCCTTCGAGTTCGAACGAGGGTGCTAACTGTACGCGCGAGCACAGAGGCGGAGAAGCGTCCTGGAGCATTGGACCGATATTTCGGCGTCTACTTTAGCTACGCGGGAACGTCACCTCACCCGAAGTCCATTTACGTTCGCTCCACGGGGCGATGTACTTTTATTGAAAAGAAAAATATGTATTGGATAAGTTCGCCGGTGGAGTTCGAACGACGTCGGGGATAGGCGAAAGCTCCTCCGGTCGTTTGGGAGTTCCACGCTCGCTGGGACAAGCGAGGGTGACGTATAGCGATATTTTGCGGCCCTGCGACGCGGTTTCTCCCCCTAGTTTCTGTTTATCATTGCATTACCAAACTTGACCAATTCGCTTCTAGCATCTCGGCGAGATAACATTGGCCGCAGGAATGCTCTCCATTCTGGAAGTTCCTGGGAACGGCCACGAACGAGGCACCTACAAGTGTTTCGCGACCATGTACTCTTTATGGAATCGCGGTTCCAAAGCTTTCAGAGAGTTCCAATTTTGTTTACCCTCGAAAGTGGTTCGTCGAGGACCGTCCTTCCCACTGTCCCATAAAAATTAATTTCCATCGTCGACGCGACACCTCGTAATCAATCGGCAACGTGCAGTTGCGCGATCGAAGGACCGAAAGTGGTTCGTCGAGGACCATCTTTCGCACTGTTCCATAAAAATGAATCTCTTAATTAATCTCATCGTTCGTAATCGAACGATTCGCACGCGATCCGCCGCGATTCGGTGGACGCTTTACCCTCGCGACACCTCGTAATCAATCGGCAACGTGCAGTTGCGCGATGGAAGAACCAAAAGTGGTTCGTCGAGGACCATCTTTCGCACTGTCCCATAAAAACGAATCTCTTAATTAATCTCATCGTTCGTAATCGAACGATTCGCACGCGATCCGCCGCGATTCGGTGGACGCTTTACCCTCGCGACACCTCGTAATCAGTCGGCAACGTGCAGCCGCGCGATGGACAGCGACAGGACCGAAAGCGGTGCGCCGAGAGGGGGCAGACGGGACGATGGGTGCGTTGTACGTTCCACACGCGCGGAAAAATAAATCTTATTGTTTCTGGAATCGAGTTTACCCGCGCGGTCCGGCTGTCACGCTCGTCAACCGGCGCGGCAAAAAGTTTAACGATGTTATCGCGCTGTCCAAACAGAGGCGGCGACGCACGCGTGTGCAGGTAAATGTACACAACGCCTACGCGACGCTCTCGTCGCGCCTGCTGTGATTTAGCGCGCGAGTAGAAAATTACCCCTGCCGCGGACAGCTTTCGAGTATAGAGACGTTCCTGGGGGAAAACACGGGACGTGTGGACATTACCGTCCGCTGTTGGACGTAAATGGTGTATCTCGTCAACGCGCTGTTAAAATCCATTACTTTTTCGAATTACCTAAATTTAGTTATCCTTCCCGCCAAATTCTCCCAACTTTCGGCGGTCCGTTTCTAGCCGAGTTTTTCATTCCCCTCAACTTCTTTGTCCGTCAGTCAGTCGAGCGTGAATTTATCCGTCAAAGATACTCGTTTCAAATATTTTGTTTGCTCGAAGAATACTCCAGAGTTGTTTCAAATTATGAGATACTTGATTCAAATTGGATATTCTAGATTGCGCATTTTGCTCGCGAGAAAAATTACTCCTGCATCCGGATGTAATATAAACTTGGAATATTTCGAACAGTGACGCTCTTCCCTAGAAGAGTAATGAAATTCCTTGCATGCACCTGTCGTTTACGAAACCATGATTATATGGATAGCGTTGACGTGGCTCTGTAGAATATTTTACGATGAAAGAAGCTTAAGGAGAGGTCGCTGAAAAATTTCCAGCGCAAAATTTAAAAGAGAACCCATCTTCCCTCGCTGTCGCGTCTTTTCAATAATTAACCAACCGAAACAACCGAGTCGCTCCTCCCCGCTGATTCTACATTTTTAATTTCGCAAGCTGCGACGCGAAAATCCCTTCGTCGATTAACCGCAACGGTAATTTATATTTCCTCGCGGCAACCGATATCGCGATTTTCCTTTAAAAAGGAACACCAACGACGACGACGACCACGACGACGACACTTGTCGCTGGCCAAGAAGTGGGGAACGAAAATGGAAAAAACGAAGACATCGCAGGCAAAGAATTTTGCTCGTCCTCGATAATTAATAACGAGAAGGGTCCGCTTAACGAGTGATCGAAGACTTCGAAACGGTCGGGCGAAATCAGGGAAACGGGTAACGAGCGTCACCCTTAAATTCCGCCGTCCCCGCTCGCGACACAGACACGAGCCCCTGAAAGGAGCGACGGAGCTTACCTTCCCCAAACCCCGTCGATTCGATCGTTCAAAAACGATACAATTAACGTCAACCTGGCGCTTTTCGTGGCCCGTTAAAAAACGAGCCCGAGCGACCGCCGCCACGAGCACCCATCGATCCGCGGGGCGTTCCTCGAATAATTGTCACGACCTTCCAGCCTTCCTCCGCCTTTCTGTTCTACTCGACGATTACGCCGTTACGTTACCGTCGGCTGAAATATCTGTCGTGTCTGGCGCTGAAGTACGCAACGTTCAATCGAGCTCGACTCGATCGAGGCAACGCGATAAACCTGTCTGCGAAGGCGCGGGATATTAATAATCGCTCGCGACGATCCCATTCAGCCGGATTCGTAATATACCCTTTGGTATCGGCCTCCTTTCGTATTAGTCGAGCCGCGCCATGGCCGTTCATTGTCATATTGTCGCACAAGTGGCATTGATAGGCGCTGCTTTAGACGGCCTCTCGCGTACACGAGCCGAGCGAACATGCTCCACCGGTCCCTGCGTTCTGTCTGTCCCGCGCTGCGTCCTTGTCTGGCTTGTCGATGGGAGCGGTTGCTGCGGGTTCTCCGGTTCTCCTCCCGGGTTCACTTTGCACTTGGGTTGCAAGACTGTGCACGCAGCTGCGGACGAGCATATACGGGGTGGTCCAGCAGCGATTGATGTGGCGCTTGTCGTACCTGCGCCGGTCCTCCGACACCCGCCATTAGAGGGACAGCAGCATTCACCATTTCAAGCGCTCGTTTCCGCCTCCATTTTTGTGTATACAATTTTTCGACCTCTGTCTAAGGGGGTCCTGGTTCTAAGACAGGGTTTGTTAGGTGGCCTCACTGATGAGTCCACTAGCAGGACCAGGATGAAACGTTCTTTCCCCCTCTTCTCTTTCAGAACTCAGTATTTCCAAAGTTTAGCGCTAGAAAGATTCTAATAAATATCTGACTGCGTTGTTCAGTGATCATCCCCATCTGAGTATCAACTTCGCCCAATTTCTCATCTCTCTTTTCTAATAAACTAATTCTATCGCGTAAAGCGATTTGGCTCAGCTTTAGACGAAACCACAAAAGCAACACCTGCGATCACCTGACGCAGCGATCATAATTATTAATTTAAATGCTAAAATCCCCGTTCCCAATTCACGCGACCACCATACGTTCGATCTTCAAGCATCGATCCACCCGGTCGGAACGCGAATCGGCACCGCGAGGCGAGCTGGCGCCGCTCGAATTGTCTCGAAGCACGAGCACGCGTAGGAGTTCCTATTCCACCGTTCCGTCAAAATATAATCGCGCTTCCGCACACGATTCCATGGGAACGGGCAGCATCCGCGGCGGGGATTTCGGATAACGCGCGACTGCAGCGCCCAGCCGTATTGACGCCGCCACGATTAAGCCTTTTGATGCGATCGCCGCGCCGTGATCCTTGAAACGGGCCCGCGCGTGGTCCCGCTCACGGCTAATTCTCGGATTTCGGATACAATGGCCATTGTTCGTCGCCGGCTGGTTCGATCGCGCGGCGATCGACCACGTGCACGCGAGCACCCAAACCCCTTTCCCAGTGGCTGCGCCCTTGTCTCGCCGCGAAATTGGAATGCGCCGACGGCGATTCTCTTCATTACGTCTCCCTCTGCACGAGCTGGTTCCCGCTCGCTCGACGACGAGCGCGTTTTATTATACGCGATCGCGTCGAACGCGACCGACCGTACGATTTTTTTTTTCGCTGCGGTTACTGGGTCAGAGAGGTTCGACGCGAGCGGACCTCGAGGATTCGTGGACCGGAAGAGGAGTTTAGAGACAGTTCGATACTGCTGTCTGCGCGTTGCGTCTTAATTAGTGCATCAGACTTTGGACAGTAATAAATTATTCAGTATCGCTAAATGTTGCGAGGTACAGTTGAAATGTTTAGAGCGTTGAGATTATGTATGTGGGGAACGAGAAGAGTGGCGATGCGTGAGACTTTTGTGGAGAAGGTGCCGGAAGGCAGTTCGCGTTCAGCCTCGATAGAGACCATTTACTGTAAGAGAATATATTGTTATTGTTACTGTCGTGTCTTCGTAATTTATCCCGTCATCAGAGTTCCTCTTTCGAGACATCCTTTAGAAAAACTCGAGTTATGGGCAGATTCCACATGTATGAGCGATAAATATTGATACGTATCGAAAAATAGCTATTGGGTATTTAATTTAACACGACAGCTTTTCTCAGCTGAATCATTTCTTGTAGATTTATCTTGCATTTATCTTGTAAAGTGTTAAAAGGTACCAAGAAATGAATAGTCTCGTGATAAATATTTCCTGTTCCTTAACAACGGTACAGCGTAAATCTATGTAAAAACGTGTAGACCTTTTCATAATTTTGTTTTCAGTTCCATCGAACTTACTTTAACGGCGCCAGCACTCTTTAGCATTAAAAAGATATAAGTGTCTTCACTTTGTATCCTTTTCGCGGGGAAAGAGTTGCAGCCCAGTCTAATTCACAATATTGCATAACTTTGAATTTCAAAAGAAGCAGAAGTAGATGTTCCACTTAATTACCGGGCAACTTTAGCGTTGAACGTCAACAGGGTCAACAGCGGCGTTTCCTCCCTCTCAGATGCCTCGCCACTTCCGCCATTGGAGGCAAACAGGACGCGTATTGGCAGACGTTGGGTAACTGACAGAAAGATGCGCGCAAACTCTCCCTATCTCTCTCCCTCTCTCCCTTACACACTCTCGAGCATCTTATATCCCTGTAATATCAAACTTTCGTAATATGTTGCATGCGAGAAACAAGATTTAGATGCTTAAAGTCGCTGGAACTTGCAATTCTGCCGTCGAGTAAAATGTCGACGCAAAAAGGAAAGCGGAAGAGCGCAAAGAGAGCCACGGTGGGAGCTGAAAAAAAAAGAGGCGGAAACGGGGAAAGAAACGCGCTCGCCGCCGCGAAGTCCTCTTTGACAGAGAAGGAGAAGGAAAAAGGGTACGGATTCTGCTCGTAAACCGCGAACAGTTATTATACATCTTCCACGAAAATACTGGCTGCTTAACGAACCTATTCAATTTATCATCTCGCTCGGTTTCATTACGCGATCCAATTAGTAAGCTCCCAAAGGCAGAGGACGCATAATTCTTGTTAACTCCCTCGCGCGAAGACTTCGCCGTTCGTTACAGGAACTAATTAATTACTAGAATTTTTTCGTCACCCTGCCGAGGCGCAACCGAAATAATTGTCCTGGCTACCGTCGATGTTTGTATCGTTCTAATTTGCCACGATTTTCGCCTGCCGTATAAATCGACAAATGCAACAACAACAAAAAAAGTGTGATATTTTCCAGTATACATTCGAACCTTGATCAAACGCGTTCCATGTCGCCGTAAGGAAATCAAACGAGATCATAAGAACCAACCTAGCTTCTCGAATTCACAGAGTTTAGCGACGACCAATTAATTCGCACGGATTTCACGCGAAACGACCGCGCGATCGAGCGCAAAATATTTCCGAAAGGGAGTCCGACGATACGGCTATTCGAAGGAAGATCGGAAACGTCTGGAGCATCCGGGGCGTTCGAGTTTTACGCAACTCGACCCTAACGCGGAAGCGATCGGCACGGAAGTCAGAGATCATAAGAACCAACCTAGCTTCTCAAATTTACAGAGTTTAGCGGCGACCAATTAATTCGCACGGATTTCACGTGAAACGACCGCGCGATCGAGCGCAAAATATTTCCGAAAGGGAGTCCGACGATACGGCTATTCGAAGGAAGATCGGAAACGTCTGGAGCATCCGGGGCGTTCGAGTTTTACGCAACTCGACCCTAACGCGGAAGCGATCGGCACGGAAGTGGCATGTAAAGTGCGCGGCATATCGTGCACAGCAATAGAAGATAGAAGTTCCGGGTACTTCGTGACAGCCACCCGTATTTCTCCCGGGGCGCTCGAAAGAGAGAACTCCAGGAGGCCGTGTGGACGATTAAGCCCTTCGCGTCTCTCCTTCGAGCCGCCCACCAGCCCAAGACAGAGCGTATCAATTTCCTTTAATGTCACTTTGACGACGCCATTAACAGATAGACATACACCTCTATCCACGCTCCCGTTTACCTAGGCGCGTCTACCTCCGCGACAGTCAATTCGAGATGCGCGTCTGCGGATCGGCCGTGTCGTATACGCGCGTATTAAATCGCTCTTGATGGATCTACGGCGCTGAATTGGTTTCCAATTTAAATCTCGAACTGGCTCTGCCGATGCTGCGCGTTGCTGCGGCTTCAAGACGCGGGGTTTAATCTGGGTTCGAAGAATTAGCTTGTTAGCAATAGATCGACCGTACGTTTATTAGCCTAATCCAGAGGTCCCCAAACTTTGATGCGTGCGTGAGCATCCGGTGAGATACTTGTTATGAAAAATTTACAATTTTATTTGTGGGTAGAATCAAAAAAGTTTGGCAGAAATTGTCGCGAGCTACCAAAAATGACGCTACAAGCCCAGGTAGCGATGGGTTCAATGACGATTGTCGTGATATAATTATTAAGTATGATATAAAGTAAAAAAAGTGTACCTACCTATATAGTTTAAATTAAGAATTTTCCTTAAGTTGAACAGATTTGATTCTCTCACATATAATAAATCTCAGTCGTTGTACCGTTGACATTTGTCTCTGTCGACAAATAAGTTCGCCGCTGGAGAATAGGAAAAATTTAGATTCGTCTCATCGAGTCAGAGAAACGCGATTTTATAAATCCATCCGTGGAAAGGAATCGATCCTCGGGGAGGAGTCGAAGTGTCCTCGATCACCGTAACCCTTTTAATTTCAACCCCTAATCAATTTCTGTCCTTTCCCGCCGACCATTTCCTTCTCCTGTCGCACGCGCGTCCCCCTCGCGTATCTTCATTTTCCCCGCCACTTTTATTCTTATCTGTCGTCGCGCGTATTTCCATTTCCACCGCGCGCGTTCTCCCTTCCTCGAATCCGGCTGTTGTTTACGCGACCGCTCCTCTTCGTTCGCGATCTCCGGCTAGGCGGAACAGTTCCCGCGGGTGCAATTGTCGCGGCACAAATTACCGTGGACCGACGTCGTCTGGGTCGGACCGACCTAGCGCCAAATACGCCGCCATTTGCCAAAGGCAGGGCGCCGCGCGCGTGCCAATTCCTCTCGCACCCTCGTTCCTTGCGGCCCCCTTTCTTCGTCACGTCGTTTACGTCGCCACGTGAAAATGGGACGGAAGGGTCTTAGGTGGCGGTTAAAAGATCGGTCGAGGGTGTGGTTTTTTTACGTTCAATTGCGATTAACCCTCCGATGGTCGCGCGGACCGTTGCCAATTACTATCGCGACGAGAGATTCGTTTGAAATCCACGCGACGCTTGAAGCGAGCGATCTCCCGAGTTAAGGGCTCGACACTGGCCAATAAACACACCCATCGTTCAACCCCAAACAAACAATCCACTTCACCTTTTCGAGAACACTCGCTACCTTGAACAACATTAGCGCATTCGCTTCGACGCTCTGGTAGAACATCGCTACACCAGTTAACCCTAAACCGAAAGAAAAAGAAGAGGAAGCCAGCGAGGGGTGAACCGGAAGCGCTGAACGCGCGGCAGCCGTCGAAGCGGGGTGGCTCGCTCGTCTTTCACGAGGGCGCGATCAGATCGTGCCTGACAAACCGTGAAGAGCGGAGCTTTTTCCACGGCAGTCGTAAAAGGGTGTGCGTTTTCTTTCGAACGCGTGCGTCGCGCAGAAACGCTTACCTATTTTCATGTATCGATGGATCAGCGCGGTTTCGTTCGAGGTTCGATCTCTTTCGCGTATTATCACGCAAACAATTGTCACTATCCCCTTTTTTTCAAACATATACCGTTAATCTAAAAGTATGTTTAATTAATTCAAACAAGTTTCGCGTCAGAATTGCCAGGTTTGCATTCGCGGCAGGTAAATTCGAAATTGAATCCGCGCGGAAAAAAATGCGCGGCCTCGCGGATTTGAGCGATGCAGCGGCACGTCGAGCGAAGCGGTCGACGCTCACCGTCGAGGCCAGGTTTTGATCTCTGTTCTCGTTAACGATGAAACATTAATTTCGACGGTGTCCGTATTTTCCGAGTTGTTGCCCGAGCCGTTGTTTGAACAACGTTATCGATAGCGGACGAACGTGCCTGCCGCGCGATCTTCTTCGTTGTTGTTTCACCCGTGTTGGATTTTCCTTTTATTGGCGCAGATTGATAAACGCCTCGCTGCGAGCGTTCGATGTATCGCGCGGCGCGATTCGAATCGAGTACTCGTCAGGGTTATCAGCGTAATTTGCGTTCGCCGCGGAGTTGGGGAGCGTCGAGAAACGTTGCAACCGGATGAACTCCTCGACGCTTCGTTCTCAGGGGCTCCCCTTTGGCGTTTCGAAAGATTTTCTGCATCAGCGTTCCCAAATTTTGTAAGATTTTCTATACAAGTGTGTCCCGCAAAAAATAATGAAAGCGAAGTTGAAGTAACCAAACAAAATGTCCTCTCTGCTTTTATGCGTTCCACGCAATTTGAAACAACTCTCGAAAGGAGTAACTAACTAAAAACCAAAATTTAGCCTTCCTTAAAAATTGTACAACTTAACAAGTGTTTCGCGATGAGAAAAGTTTAGGAGACACTGTTCCGTATCGTTCGAGAACGCGTTTAGCTCGAACACTCGGCGCGAAACGCGCGACGCGTCCTGACGGGAACGAACCGCAGGAGCATCGGCAGAGAACGAGATTCGTGCAATTTCTATGAGAGCACCGGCATCTCTTCGCATTTTGTAACGCTTAACCGCTTTGAATATCGATGTCAGAGCCGCTTTGCCCGGCAGCACGCAAACACTTCAAACGGAATGCAAATTACGATACTTATTACGATACTCAACCGAGGTCGGATTAATTCGCTCGCGTATACGTATCTGCCGTGATTTCGTTCCCCTGATCATTCATTATACGCCGCGTTATTTTATACCAGTTCTATTTCAATTTGTCATTAATGTAAAGTGGCCTGCTAATAAAATCGCGTCCATCCCGAGCGGCTCGCGTTCGCGGCTGCGAGATTTTCAGGAATCAACGATTACGCGATACGGGGCGGAAATTAAGAACCAGGCGATCTCGCTGGGTCGACGTAACGAGCGGACGAAACCGTTTAGCTTCTGAAATGAGCGTCGTGGCTTGCAAAGTCGCGCTTCGCCCCAGAATTGCTGCAGTCAACATTGTTTAGAGTTTTCGAATGCTCTCGACTGCGAACGAAAACGAATAAGTTTCGTACGAGCCAAATAATCCTAATCACAGTAAACCTTTCCTCGATTCCCCCGCAATGGTGTCAATTAAATTGATGGCCCTAGAATGTCGTGCGCGAGCAGAACTCGGTGCCAAGGGGAGGAAGAACCGACGAACCGAGCGTGGTCGTAACGCGGCGAATTAATGCGCTCGCGGACGCACGAGGAAACAGTCATTACGAGAGTTTACGGCGACGACGTCATAATAAAGATCGCAATCTTTAATGTAAGCAGGCGTACGGACATCGTTGCGTAGCACGCGCACTTTCGAGGAACGTGCCAAGCCGCGGCCTGGATAAAACGTAACAGCGAACCCCCTCTGTAACGTATTAACGCCTGAATTGAATAACGTTACGGTCCGTTATTTCCGTCGAATGAGAATTTTTATTCAGCGGGCGTAGCGCTCGCGAATTTAATGGCCCCGCCAATTGCTCGCCCCGTGTTTAGAGAAGTTTTATTGGATCATCGCGAGCGTTCCCATGGCTCTCGACGATATTCACCTCCGAGCGATATGACTTCGCTGAAATTAAACATTCCACCGCCATTCTCGAAAGCTATCGAGATACATCCGTGTACCTTCTGAACGAGATACAGGCGCGCGCTCGTTCGTTCAAAATTCACGAAAATCGAAGCCTCTTCGAGGGTTCGTTAGCCGTCGCGTTTCGAGGCGAAGTCACCGCTTCCGCGAGCATCGATCCACGCCGTCTTCCCGTAGCCGCAAAAAACTTATTCCCTTCCAGCTCATTTCACGCCGCCCGAAACTGCGCGTCGTAAAGAGAAAAGGAAGAAACCGTTCGTCCATCTGTTCATTCTCGAGGAAATTCACGCGGCGAAGTCCGCAAAAATTTGAGACCATCCTCGGAATGCGATCCCAAAACGCGTAGCTGAAAGTGCACCCTCGCAATTTCACACGTATTACCGCAAGAATGCCAGAAGGGAGGGAGCGAGGCCCCCTGACCGAGTCAGGGGAGAAGGCACGCGTGCGTTTTTCCATCCCCCTTCGTTCCGTCGCGCGTAACGCGTACGCGCGGCAAAAATGGCCCCGATATCTTCCTCTTAACGTCGCTGTCCAGCGAATTTTTTCATCCCCAGCCGAGAACTCGCTCGACGCTCCGGTGCAGGCTGCGCAGCGAGGGGTGGCCACCCTTCGGAGTCCAGATTCGTGATTTACGCGCGGCGGACTGTCCGTTCAAGGGTGCGATTCGCGCTTTAACGTTTCCAGCGACGATTCGAGCGTTTGGTTAACGCGTCCGCGTGTGCGTCGCGTCGAAACGTGCGCCACGGTGCTTTAATTCCCCGGCGTTTAAAAATTACACTCAAAAGAGAGTCTGCTGCCGAGGAATTTCTCGCAGGGATTCTTGTAAATCTTTAACAAAGGCGCGTCTAAAATTTAATTTAAATTCTTCCACCTTTTTTTTCCCTTTGTCCCGCATAGCAGCTTTTGTTGGAGAAAACACGGCTGAGCGGGTTAATTAAATTCTACAGCGGGATTGACACTTCATCGTAAATTGTGCATTATAACGTTATACTTTCGGCGCCGCGCTTTCTTTTCAGCGTTGATTGCGCGTCCGTCGATTGGATTGTTTTCGCGCGGTATAAACGGCCAGTTATAAAACGAATAGAAAATCTCAATTTCAAGTACGGGCAGCGGCGCTTTACAGGCGCTCGAAGCGTGCGGGAAAAAATTGGTCGCGCGTTTAATATCGTTGAAATAAAGTCTTGAAACTTAATTGTAAATAACAATCGCTGCGCCGCGTTGCTCGGAGGTTTTCGTAGATTTATTATTCGACGATAAACCGGAATGTACGGGACGTCGATTCCTAGACAGGAGATCGCGAAATTCCTCTTTCACCCCGGGGTAACAACGTCTTATCAGCCTCTCTGCCCAACAATGAGGAGGGGGAGAACGTTTTATAGATCGCGGGGCATGTCCATGTTTTAGCTATACAGTTCGCTGCATCATTAATAATACACTGTTAGAATCCCCTCGTATCGGAACGAAACGAAACTGTTGTTATCCTTAACGAGATGCTCCCGTCGACATAATTATTTAAAGACTAGCTTGCATGCGAAGCATGGCAATTTTCCCGGAAAAACTGAACATTAAGACGTTGCGTACATTACGATCACATCGATCGTGTACGAAATTATTTAATTCCCGTATAAATTACTGCTCAAAGATTAATTATTTTTGTACAATCCGAGATAAATATTCTAGGAAACATCCTTCTGGATCGATTTCGAAACGTCATCAATCGTTCTCCAAACGAATGGCCGCAATTGGGGCGTCCGGTTCTAGTTTTTCACCCGTATTCATGGTCCCACTATTCGCGACAACGTCGATTATTCCTCTGGGACCAGCGATCTCGCGGCGAGCCCTCGAATTCCGTCGTTCAAGACGGACGCGAAAGGGTGTCCCCTGTTATAGGAAATATTAATTTCCGTCAGCCATAAGTAGCGCGCGGCAATAACCAATTTATGGCAAGTCGCGCGACGACGATTTTTCAAACCGTCGCCGCCTGTGATCGCGGAAAATGAATCTCGCTGAAACGCGCGAGGAATGCGACACCCACGCGTGAATACACTGGCCAGACTAGGTACGCGCGTCGAACAGAGGTCGCGTGGTTTTTTCTTCTTTTTTTTCCCCCTTTTTCACCCTTTTCCCGTGGCGCACGGTCGATCGTGGCCAACAATAACGCAATTTCCGCGGACGCGGAGGAAACGTTCCCGTGGAACCTGGTCCCGAATAAGCCGGCTCCGTGTTATTTACGCAAAACGGTGATAGAGGCCACCGCGATATTGCTGGGAAATCTAAATTAATTGCGCTTTCTGCGATTTAATGCCCGCCGCGTATTGATCGCTGGGGAACCTGTTCATGGGGACCCGTGCCCGGCGTCGCGTTTCCACGATCGCGCAGGAATTATCGTTAATCAGTCATTGCCACACTGGAGCGCACTGGTGGGAGCATAGCCGATAATTCTTTTTACATCGTTTCGATTCGCGCCACTCTTGTAATATTCGGTGGAAAATACGCGAATCGTTTAAGCCGCGCGACTGACGCGAAGTGGGTAGCGTCGATTACCATTTGCTTGAAGAGCTCGATCGGTCCTTTGCACTGGTCGTCTTCCCAGATGTTAGCAACTATGGCTGAAATAGCGATATTTTGGCGATTATTTCTATTGCTAACGTCTTCCAGCAATAGAAAATTTCCAGTTCGATAGAAAACTCGAGGGAAACATGCGTTTCTCAGAAGTTGCAGTGGAATAAGTTTAATCTTTGTAATCAGTGATCGATGCTGATGTCTCCTCAGAAGAGACATCCGAGTGCAAAGAGTTAACCATTTTTTGGGGAACAACCCCAGAAGCTGAAATCTGTTTTTTATTAAGATACCTTTATCATCGTACACACGGTATGCAATCTCTCTTTTTATCTCGGAAATGCACTGCACGCATGATGTGTAACTTGCTGCGCGACAAAATCGGACTCATTCGCGTGGAACCAAGAATCCTACAGTTTCTGTTCGAAAAGTTAAAAGGAGAACGCACGCGAAATGGAGAAAAGGTTTAACGGAAGAATTAGGTACATCGTGAATGAAATCAGAAAAGGAATGGAAACGATCGTCGACGTTGGTCGATCGGGACCAGGGATTAGCGCGACTCCGACTTGGTTGCTTATCAACGCCGATTATCGGCAGTTCGCGATTTAATATAGGCCTGGTTAATCGGCCCGTCAATTGCCCTTATATTAACAAGAATTTTTCTGAAAGGAGCTGGCCTGGCGCAATTAAAACTGGCTGAGCTGGGAAACGATGGCGGTGATCAACGCTTAATGCAACCCGCTACGATGCAGGAACTTCTTCGGTCGCGGAATACCGTCCGAGCTGCGTCAGCATAGACAAGGATACCTCTGGAGCACGCGATACAGTTTCAACTGCGGATGTAACGTGGGCGTTCTCCATCGAACGGTCAGAATTGCACGAGACAGGACAATTTTCGATGAAGTTACAAAGACAGAGGTTAGGTTCGCACGGTGGCCATTCCGTGTTGCTACTAGCGATCGCGACAGCCTCGCGATACGACGGAACGAAGGTTTTCGTTGGTTCGTTACTATAAATAATAACAAGTGGTCCGTTATCTGTCTGAAAAGCAAGTCACACAGGTTGTGGAAATTTTATAATTTTACATCCTCGCCTTAGCGATGCAAGTTTGCCGCGATTAGCTTCTGGATTTTATTAGATCTGCCGATACCCGGTATTAGAAGCGTAAAAAATTGATTGGTCGCGAACGCGTCAGTAACCTTTCCTTATCGCGTTGCCATTTGTTTGGTATTAGACGTGCGGTTTTTGCGGAAATTCAGTTGCATTCGTCGCCACGGGACACACGCGGCGGAGAACGAGAGCGACTAGAGTCCAAGAGCGTTTTTTACCCCTACCCCCCACCCTCCTGTACATAATTACGCGCCCGGCGAAACTACGTTGATTAAAGTTTCAGCTGAAAAATCAACGTCGACGGAAGCGCGGATAATGGAGAGTGCTCGAACATTGCCGATCGACGAGGTACATGGAAACTACGGCCGAGTCTCGGTTATCCGGCGCAACCCCCGGGCCCCCTTTCGCCTCTTCTATTCACTGTTGCGCAGGGGAAGTAGTTTCAATCTGGAAGTTGCCGACATCATAATTTCTGAACGTCAAAGGAGCAACCTGTGCGCGTCGCTTATCCTTCAAATTACATTCAACGTTAAACATATCATACAGCCGATTGGACCGGGGATGGATACGCGCGTGCGAGGCCGATGAACTCGAGGGCGAACGCAAGCGGGCGAAGACGAGGCTTTAAAAGGAACCTCGACCGCTCGAGCTTTCCCACGGCCCCCAAAATGCCGATTAACGCGTACCAAGCTCTAAGGGTCTCGCGATTTCGCGTGACTCGGTAAGGAAATTGACTGGGATACCCTCGACCGCCATACTTTCGCGGCAGTTCTATAATTTTCGCCTGGATTTGCACAACGCGTCCGCTATTTTTCAGAAACTAGGGTTTTTGTGCGTTACGTGTTAGAAAGTTGGCAACTAGGAGCACGTGCACGACTTAATCAGCATTTCACGTGTTGCGAACTTTTGACAGTAACGAGACGTTGCGTACGCACCTTCGACCAGGTACTCGCGAGACGCCTCAATTTTTGTAACCTTGCAATTGGACAGACGTATTTTCCCATCTCAGGAAGACGTTGACCAAGGCATGCTTCTTGAGGCTGACATTTGGAATACAAGCAGCGAGCGTGTATGAAATAGGCAAAATGCAAAATTCCGAGCGCTCGAGAAACCACAATCGCGTAACTCGTTGATCAACTTTCCACAGTAAACATTGAAAAACGATATGAAATGAATATACAGTGCGTGTAACGGTTCCATGGCTGTAAGCGTTTAACAAAAACTTCTTTGTACTGCATGAATAAAGATTGTGCGTTTAACATTAGAGACATTTCGGCATGTGTATGCGTATGCGTATGCGTGTATGTATATAAATCGATTATTTGAAACGCAATGATTGAGAGAGAAATATGAGTGTTGCAATTAATTTTTTCTTCACACAGGCAATAAAGCAACGAAAAAAAAGGTGGGTTGCGTAAAGGTTCGTCATAAACTATTTTATATGCTAATCATTTTTTTCCATGGCCGTGTAGTCTACGAGCATTTTTAATTCATATATTCTCCGACATCGAAGCAACTTAATTATTGTACTATGCTCTCATTAAAAACTGACATTCGCTCGTTTATATTTAGAAAATAAAGAAATAATAACTATCCAGCCTTCACTCTCGAACGAGCCCCCAAAATTTGTAGGAAACAATCTGTTAGCCTCAGATCCCACAAATTGGATGAAATGGATGATTCTGTAGTACACTGGTGTATATAAAAAATACTTTATTCAACTATAGACTAAAGACTATTATTCAACTATAGACAGACTATTCTTAAAGTCTATTATTCAACTATAGACTAAAGTCTACCTGTTACTATTCTCTAACCGCTCTGTATCCGCTCGCTGCTCGCTCTAAACTGCCTCGCTACTCGATTTCAACTGACTTCGTCCAATCTCAAGATTCACCCTGTTCCCCGTGCATTTCCCACGCATCCATTTCTCAAACGCTCATGGTCACGTCCACGCAACCCTTATCATCCTCGGTCACACAACCCTGTCGCTCTAAACACTCTTCTCTCGCGCCTCAGCCACTCTTCGTTCGCACCCCAGCCTCTGAAACTCAATCGCACCGATCGAAACGCTAACAATTGCACACAAATATCATAGATAAAACAAAAACCTTGTACACAAATGAAACCTATTCCTTATTTCTCCCACACATTTCCATACACTCATTACGTTACCTGTTGCCAAAACGTCTCGCACCCGATTCTTCGATTCGTTCGTGGTCCATCGAAAACGACGACGAAGGGACGCGAGTTTTACGATGGCGTACGAACAGCAGGAGCATTAAATCCGGGACATCCCCTTATTACACGGCGCGGTGCGTTGTTTTATTAGACGCTCAACGAGGGCGCCGTTAACTTAACCGTGGCGGTTTTAATTCGCTGGGGTCGCGTCTCCCGCGCGTTTCGTGGCTCACAATTCGAAGCGCGGCTGTTAAAACGCCTAGAACGGTTCCCGTTCGCGCTTAATCGGCGCTGATGAAAAAATTTCATTTACGAAACGCCGCTAAACCCTTTCGCCCCGCGGATCCTAACGCGGGCCTCCGCCATGAAACACGGCGCGCACCCGGCTAACCGAGCAGCATGAATAATTGCCAGAGGGACGATTCGTCACGCGGCAATTTGTTAGGTTCGAATGTTTCGCTATTGATTATTTAATGGGATCATATTTCTTCAGCCAGCTCGAGCGACCGAGGGCGGTGCCATTTTTGGCCCGGCGATTTTTCCGCGCGCGTCTGATTTACGTTCGCGTTCGATTCTGATATTGTTCGCGGGTTCGTGTCGACGAGGGGGTGCGAAGAAGTTCGACTGACCCCTCTCGATTAGGGCTCCAGCGCGAGTTGGCGAGAAATCTGCAGCGAAACAGCGGAATAGTCGCTGTGAAATGCGTAACGTCGTAAAGATATCGGATATCGTATCGTTTCTAAGTTGGCGATGATTGTCACCTGCTGCGAAATCGATTCTAAGCAGCGACAGAAGAAACAGAGAAAGAAGGTCAACGATTTGACCTTCTTTAGTCTGGCTGTGATTGCGTCCCGGGGAACTGACACTGATTCCGCAAGGAATGAATTCAGTTTTTTCAGAAGTTTTATATAATATAAATAAGAAGGAATCCTTCCTGAACGCGAACAAGTTTACCTTTTCGATACGATCTGCCAGGTGCGCTGAGATCCGTCACGATATCTGAATCCTCTAGAGCACTCGCGTGCTGCTGCTGGGAACCTCGTATCTTGTTACGTTGGCTTATCTTGGAGAAGGTTATCTCGGACCACTGGGTTATCTCCGAGAAGATTCTTTTGAACTGCTGAGTCAATCGTTGCATTATTTCCTCAGTCGCTGGACGCTGGGTGAGTGACACTGTGGTATAAAGACTGCTATTGTTGTATGAGCAGGTGTACGAGGGTCTGTATTCGAGTACTCACTGCACTGATCCTATAATAATTGTTTGTCTTATAGTGCGCGATTTTTCGCATTTCAGAATTCGGCTCGAAGTACCAGAAATGTATGAGCACGCGACGCGATAAGGCTCGAACTTCCGTTTGATCGAGTCAGCAAATACCGCAGATCTTCGTCAGCGATTTCTCCATCGTCGTTGTTACGGAAGTAGAGAGATATATTGGTAAATTTAAACTCGACACGATTGCTTATTGAGTAACAAGTATACTTAACGTAAAACAAATAACGAATGAAGAGTGATGTGAGTAATGTTACGTTTCTCTGAGGTGAAGTTGGGATGTTTTATAATGGATTCGTGTAGAGGGATGGCAAATAGATAGGCTGCTATTGGTTAGGGATCTGAAAATTTGGTTTTTCGGGGACTGGAAGAGAGGGGGAAAAAAAA
Source organism: Xylocopa violacea (assembly GCA_963969225.1). Taxonomy (NCBI): domain Eukaryota; kingdom Metazoa; phylum Arthropoda; class Insecta; order Hymenoptera; family Apidae; genus Xylocopa; species Xylocopa violacea. The sequence goes on along the minus strand of CAXAJV010000005.1, from coordinate 35,535,313 downwards.
GCGCGAAGAGTGGGATTAAAGATTGCAGGTCAGTAACGAGTGACGAGTGGAGCAAGCAATAAAGCGATAAAAGCGACAAAATACATGACACGTGCAATGCAAAGAGCCATTACTGGAACTTCATTTTGTGATTCACGATGATGCGAGATCCTAGTGTTTTCTGGATGGATTAGACTATTTTATGGATCGAATTATTACAAATGTTCAAGTGAATGATGAATCGAGAGAATGATGAACAGCTTTAGACAGATGGCAACAGAAATAACCAGAAAGTAGTACGCGCTTCATAGAAATTCTGTCCGTTATACAATCGGTGTAATGATTTAAAGGCTGCGAACAGTTAAAAAAAAGTTACTTATACAGCATTAGTAAAGATTATGCTTTCGACATAGCATGTAAAAGGTTAAAGTATGAAATTTTGAATACGTCATTTGAAATACGACAGATAGAAGTCAACAGCGAGAAAACTTAAATCTGTAATTAATTTTTTGTTCTCGGCGTATTCTCACGCGAACGATAAAGTAACGAATGCAAAGGCGGATTGCGCGAGAAGAGAACCTTCTTTCCCAAAATGTCCTCCTTTGTACACATACAGACATTCAGAAACCTTATATTTGGATCCTCCTGCGAATTTCGTGTAAATCTTTCTTTTTCATCGGTGTTTCTCTTCGTCCATTTGTACGCTATTTAAAGCACGTCGCACAGCTCGCTTTTTGCCACGCTGGCTGAATATTATTTCTACTGTCGGCGTAAATATGTTTACTAAGTACATCAGCGAATAAAAATAGTTACAATATTAGCTAGAGAGTAATTAGGCGAATTACGTTATGGGATACCAACACATTACCTCCAGCAATAGTCGAAGGACAGCTGGAGAAGCCTTTAGTTGCCATTATTTCGAATCGATATGCAACCGCCGCTTTTTTCGTCCTCCACGGTTTGATGGCCGGGGTCTCTGACATCGATATATATCATTTTTCATGTTAATCATCTTTTTTCACGAAAAATTTCTATTGACACGATGGCCCCGTAGTGCACGAGTATTTTCATACGTTCTCTGACGTCAAGGCAATTTAACTGTTGCTCAATGTCCACGTTAAAAAGTCGAAGTTCGCCCATTCGTTTTTACAAAATAAATACAGCGTCACAACTCCGAGGCCAATCCGGTTTGGATAAATGACAGGATGCGCAGCTGGGACCACTTCTTTGGTCGCCATTCCGCCAGAGTTGTCTGCCCTCGAGCACCTTGATTTTTAATCGATAACAAGCGGTATATTAATAAACATCTGAGTAGCTAGTGTGTTTTCGTGATTTTTAAGTGTTTTTTCTCTACGCATTTAGAGAGTGCTGAACGAAATTTGTGTTACCTTCAATTTTTCTCTCAAGTTTTGTTTAAGACTTCCGTCGTTGTCTATATTCGCATCTTTCTATGCTGTTACAAGTGTGCACTATATTTTGGTACTATCATCGTCGGTCATAAAAAAGTTTTAATAATAATCTTTGATATATATCTCAAACGGCAACTTGAATTTCATTTTAGGTAGTATTATTCAACTCAATCAAGAAATGGAGGACAGAAAAGTAGCATCGTGGATATGTTTATTCTTAATTTGCGCGACGTTCTGCCGGTCGATCCAGGCGAGGGTACGAATCTCGCAAATAATGACAGAAACAGTTCCTGCGTACGCACTTACCGGTTTTGTGGAATACTTGAACTTCAGCAAATGTCGAACGGAGATGGAGGAATTCCGCCAGGGAGTGGATCGTCGGACACTATGGGCTCTGAGAAGTTAGTATTCGACAACGAAATTGACACCGTTAAAGAGAAAACGTGGAAACATGGAATATCCAACCTCTAAACTGTCCGCAAACAAGTGTTTACATGTACGATCTGTGAAAATTCGCGGAGACTTTCTCCTCCCGTTGCATAAAACTGTGTCACCGTTGCGTATCGATACGAATGGCGATTGTTACGTCCTCGCGTATCAAAACGCATTGCATCGTAGCATCGGTGGATGCCAACGAAGCAACACTTGCGACAGTGATGGGACACGAGCGGATATTTAATTTCATGCTAACGTATCTCCTTTTCGCGAATAAAATTACCATTTTTTCTTTTACTTCATCGATTAGCCTCACTGGCAGTCGATCGGTTCTAATTTGTCCACAATTTATCGTTGCTTCGCTACACTGTATCTCACATTTCTCGCTGCACACTCACAATCGTTAATGCTTGCGTTTTTCAAGTGTTGGACGCCAGCGGACAGCCATCGTACGGATTCATAACTGGGAACAATTATTGGTTTGGGAGTCGTTTCGATTGCAAGTACCTCTCCGATAAGTTGGAACTGAAATATTCGGAGGATCACAAGAGGAATAATTCGTTGTACAGGAACACGAAAGAGGAGTATCCGCCGTTCAAGCTGAATTTCTTCACCGGCAACATGCGACACAATAGCGTCCTGCAATATCACATGGAATTAGGGGAAGAAGTAAGACACATTTCTAGTTTGCAACGCGCGAAAGAGGTTTCAGACGACGAGTTTGAAAGAACCGTCTGACCAGCTGCGAGTGAAATTTACGTCTGGAATGAATTTATGAAATTGACAGCTGAATTCGAAAGATAGTAAACAACGTGGAGAACTGTCTGCTTTCAGGAGGTGGTTATCCTTGGACTTTGCTTACCAGCAACGTGTACCGAAAACGAAGTGGCCACGATGATAAACGAAATGCTAAAAAATAAAACTCTGTTCGCCGACGAGTTTTACTCTATGAACCTCAAGTTGATCAACGTTTCCGACTTGCAGGACGACCATCAATGGCTTTTTAGCGGGCAGAATATCGTGATGGTGTACGTACGCTACGAGCAGACAATTGATACGCCGATTAAGAAGACGCGTTGAAGACACGCGCGGGTGAATGTCGATAAAAATTGTTTTCCCTCCGGTTGCAGGATTATTTTGGTTCTGTTACTGGCGGCAGTAATAGTTGGCACGTTGTACGATGTTATCGTTTGTCAGAGACGTCCACAGGAGGCGAAGAGTCCGCCTGTCGATCGTAAAGAAAACATAAATGGCAAGCTAATCTCTCAGATCTCTCGTATAAGGATTGAAACTGTTCATAAAATGTATTAGAATATTTTGAACAGGGTTAGAGGATCGCGTGCAAGTGCAGAACGAAAGCGATGACGGGAAAAGTGAACGTCCGAAGAAGAAACCGGATAACTGTATCGAACAGTATCTCGTCTGCTTCTCTTTACGTACAAATATACTGAAAATATGTACAATGAATAGATCATCGAAAAATGTGAACGTACTTGACGGGATGAAGGTCCTGTCAGTGCTGTGGGTCAATTTAGTCCACAACGGTTATTTCCATATACAGTTTAGTGGTAAGTTACCTTCGATCAAGTGTAATTATGCAAACGTGATTATTAATCAACTTACGAATTCCATATTGTACCCAGGTAATCGCGCATTTATCTATCAGGAGTCGCGTTTGGCAATTCTTCAACTGTTATTCAATGGTACGTACGTGGTGGACACTTTTTTCTGTATTAGTGGCTTTCTTCTGATGCATCAATTTCTATCAACGAAGGCAGATGAAATGAAGGCTTTGTCCCTGACAGACAAGTTTAAAATGTTTTTCTCAGCGTTCGTCAATCGATATTTCAGGTATTTTAATGTTAAGTTCGACTCGCGTTTCTTTCCACTCCTAAGGTTTCTTCGAGCATAAAGTTGCGTGAATGAATTTTAAAGGATGGCACCCTCGGAGTACGTTTTGATTTTCCTGACGATAATCGTTTTTTCCTGGGAAAAACAAGTCTCGGTGTTCAACGAGCACGAGATAATAAGCGACACATGCTCCAAGTATTGGTGGAGAAATTTTTTGTTCATCAACAATCTCTATGATTGGGACGAAATGGTACGTATGACTTTATTAGATTTTATTAGAGCTAGTTTTCATCGGATATCAACATCGTCGAGATCTATTTCAGTGTTTGATCTGGACCTGGTACGTGCCTAACGATCTGCAGTTCTTTATCTTTGCTTTGTTTCTTCTGATGCTGTTCATCACGTAAGTCCTGAAATTCTGCCCTTAATCGTTTGTCTCTGAGTCTGAAATCTATCCATTTGATGAATTCATTCAACAATTTCAGGCATCGTAACATTGCTTTGGCCATTGGCGGTATTTCTATAGTTGGATCGATAGTTGCGAATGGTTGTATAACATACAGCTTGAATTACACTCCTACGTAAGTAAATTGTAGACTATTCGATATTGGCTGGAAAATCTAGAATATATATATTTTTTTAGGTTCGACCAATCACACGTTTTGCTGACGTATTTATACATACAGCCGTGGCTTAGAATATCTCCATATCTAACAGGAATGGGCACGTACTTGCTTCTTGAGAAGTGGAACTACAAGTTAAACTTGTCCAAAGTAAAATATGTTATGTGCATTATTCCTAATTGTGTGTGTGTGTGTGTCGTTGCTTAATTCAATTCACGTTTCAGATAACCGTAATTGCCATTTGGTGCATAGTATTTTCGATGCACTCCATGATCATATTTTCAGTCGCCAAGGATTCTATAACTCTAGATTATTCCATTTTTTACGTAGCTCTAGGCAGAGTATGCTGGGGCCTTGGTATCGGTTGGATTATAATCGCGTGTACCACAAATAACGCCGGTAAGTGAATCTCTCCTTAACGATTGATCGGTATTAGAAAACGGTATCCTTCTAAACGAGAACATATTTCAATTTCTCGTCTGTTCATTTTCTGGAATTCCCCCCATTCAAATGCGTGCTTACAATTTTCCGTTTCCAGGTTTCATTGAGAAACTTTTATCGTGGAAAGTGTGGTATCCCATCAGTAAATTGTCGTACACCGCTTATCTCACAAATCCTTTCGTATTAATAGTTATGTCCCAATTAAGTAGTTACCCGACCTACACGGACTACTCAGAGGTAAGTGCATCGGCGTTAATTACATTTAAACGATGCCACAGCTCAGCTGGAAAATATAATCGAACCTTTCGTTGGTTCCCATTTTTATTCGCAGTTCGTCATGTACTTTGGCACAACGGCGCTCACTTACATTGCCGCTTTAATACTCTCGATTACAGTGGAGATACCGTTCATACGTCTGTTGCGGGTATTCACCACCACAAAAACTGTTACATGACTACGTGCATGCGCTGCTTGCACATACGTATCACAGATAAAGTATGAACTTTGTACATAAGTTAAACGAATTTCTGACACATCAAGCGAATTGATATGAAGCAATACAGAATGGAACAAGATCTACAAATTCTTTCTCCCATACCTTACTATACATTCGTTACGTCACGCGTTTGCGAAAACGTTTTTATTTCTCGATCTCTCGATTTATTCGCGGTTCATCGAAAACAACGACGGAGGGACGCGCGTTTTACGAGGGCGTAGCTACGAACAGACCATGGACGCACTGGTAGCGTCGTGGCTGTAGCCCGTAGGAGCATTAAATCCGGGACATCCCCTTATTACACGCCGCGGTACGTTGTTTTATTAGACGCTCATCGCGCCGAGGGTACCGTTAATTTAACCATGGCGGTTTTAATTTGTCGGGGTGGCGTCTCCCAACCCCTCTCGTTGCTCCGCGCCGTTCCGCGCCGCTCCGTGAGTCATAAGTCGGCCCGTGGATAATAGAATCCGAAGCGTGGCTGTTAAAATGCCTAGAACGGTTCCCGTTCGCGTTTAATCGGCGCTGATGAAAAAATTTCATTTACGAAACGCCGCTAAACCGTTCCACCGTGGATCCTAACACGGGGTTCTGTCATGGAACGCGGCTCGTTGCACCGCGCGCACTCCGCCATCGAGCAACGCGAATAATTGCTGCAGGAACGCGAGGCGACTCGTCGTGCGACGATTTGTCGGGTTCGAATGTTTCGTTATTGATCGTTCAGCGGGATTCTGTTCCCTCAGCTGCGGCACAGCGAAGAAGTTCGACCGATTCTTACGCAAGAGGAGATCGTGGATTGTCAATTGTCAACCCTCTCTCTGCACCCAGTCGGCACAATAAACCAGAAACTTCGTACTCACTTATCGGTGGAATATCTCGAACCGTTTCGGTTAACGTTCGCAAATTGGCCTCAAACAAGGATTGCCAGCAGGGGGAGTCGAAAAGAAGCTCCAAGAGCACCCAAAATCGGTGGCGAAGTTTCCAGCAGGCAGCGCGGCGAAAACAATAAGCGCGGGCTGATACAACGCGGCCTCGTTAGCCGGCAATAACTTATATTAACTTGTTATTTAATTAGAAGTTGCGCTGAAAAGCCGCCGCGTCGCGAGCGTACAACAGTCGGAGTCGCGGGAGCAGGATCGAGCCTCGTTAAAAAGCGTTCTTCAGCTATCGTCTTCCTCTTACCTAACTCGCGGACGAGGAAACTATCCTCTAATTAGCGAGTCGCGAAACTCACCCGAAGCGTGCCCCGAGACGCGTCTGCATTTTTGTCACCCGGGGATGTCTGCGTTTGTGCGGGTCTCTTTCGAACGTTTCGTCGATTTCACTGTTTTGATAAAAAACGCTCGTCATAATTCTCGCGGCTCTTACAATCCTCCTTTTCGAATGAAATGTATTCGCGCCGTCTGCGCGGCTATTCAACGGGCACTTAAATCGGATGGAAATCCGATAATCTAAAGTTAAGTGCGACCGAGTAACGTGAAATAAATGAAATATGACAGAATGTGACCGACAAGTCCGACTTCGTCGGGTCGTTCCTTGCATCCGGATGTTCGACGGCCGCCAGTGAGGGTCCCTTCTAACTAACCTAACTGCCCCTCCGACGAAGCGTGATCGCCAAAGCCCCGTAAAACTCGAGAGGCCGCCTTTTACTTTTCGCGCGCGAAAGATTAGCCCCGTTCCCGTTCGAGCCTTTTCCGCCACGTACGTACACACGCTTCCTCTCCGTAACAGGAAGCAGATAGAGGGTGAGGAGCTGGGCGCGGGAGGGACCGAGAGGAAAATAAAGGGCAAGTCGGGCCAGGTAGCAAGGGACCTCGACAAGAAAGACGAAGGTAAAAGGATTTACAGGAGAGACCAAGTCAGGGGGGGGGGGGAGAAAAAAAGGAAGGACAGGAAACCGGGAGAAAGGAGGGAGAGTTTAGGTGCGACGGTCGTTTGAAAAGGGCTTCGAGAAATAGCGAATTCACTCGACACATCTCTCTCTCTCTCTCTCTCTCTCTCGCTCCCGTTTTTCCTTCGTTCCTCCCCCCTTTCATCGCCCAGCGTGCGCCGCGCGAGAGTCGCTGACGGTGGTAAAGTATTCAGGCCAACCCCCGGCAGTGAAGTCGCTGGCTGTCCGTGGCAACCCCCCTCCGCCTTTCCTTTTCCACTTACAAGCCGTATAATTTCCCCTAGCCCGTGCATCATATACTCACTTATTTTTGCGCTACAATGAACCGAGCGGACGCGGCGGTGGGTTAAGCTTGGGGGCGGTGGACGGGTCCCCGCGTCGAGGGAAGAGCGAGAAGGAGAGGGCTCGAGGGTCGCGGAGGGGCCAAGGAGGAAGAAAGGATACGTGGGAGAGAAATCGAGGGGGCTGGGAGGCGGGCGATGGCAACCCTACGAGCCCGTGGCCGGATAAATTATTACTTTCGTTCTTGGTGAAGCAATATCTGTGCTAATAGGAAATCACGAAGGGCTTCCAGTATTCCCGCGCCGCCAGGGCCCCCACGACGACCTTTCCGCCTAACGACGCCCGTTCCTCGCGGAGAAACGCCACGGACAAGTTGTCAGAGGGGCGCCGCTTTCCCTTTCATCGCGCCCGTTAAAAAGGATATGAGAAATTACGTTGCCCCGTGTGAATCCACGCTACGCTCCGTTTTTATTCTCCTCTTCTTCTTCTTCTTCTTGTTTCTTCGGGCTACGCGCCTTCGTTTTTCCTCCCCCGGAGATGCGTGCCGTGCGTCGGACACATTGGCCGGCGATAAATCGAGGGGATTCGTGGCGAGATGGTTTTTTACGCTCCTGACTGTTTTAACGTGATAATTGCCGACGACGGTGACAGATTTGTTAGCGCGCAAGCGATACAATCGAGATGCGGTTCAGTTTTTATTCACGTTTGACGCGAACTTGCTGTCACTCGTAATTGGTGGTTTGGTATCTATTATCGACTGACGCGCCATTATTTTATTAGCAGTAACGTGTAATTAATGCGATTGATGTCAAGTTGTCGTCCTTGAACGAGTAACCGTGCTTCAGCTATTGTAAATGAACCAAGTGTAGTCCATTTTTGTCGTAAAGAAAGATTCTCTTCGGTCAAACCTTCGAAAATTTTTAAATTACGCACGTAAATCTATTCCGCAATCTTACTTGCAATAATCGTAATTTTTAGAATGCTCTTGTTAGCTAAATCTTCCTTTTCATAGCCACCAGTTAATTATCGCATAGAATCGCACGTGCGATTAAACATCTCGAAAACACGTAGGAAAGTGAACTTCCGGGAAACGAATCGTTCCTCGACGAAGTTGCAACCCTACCGTCTCGCGAGCGAGGCGAGGAGGCGCCGACAGATATTATACTTTCTCCGAGACAGACGAGTCCCCGAGCTGAGCTCGGGAACGCTCGCCCCTTTCCTGTTTTCTCGAAAACAGCTCGCTGGGGTAACGGGGACGGGGATGGCGGAATTAATTAACGTCTTCTTCGACGTGAAATCGAAGGCACGCGCACCTTCGAACGGAAAGGGGCCGCGTACGAGCGAGGAGGAAAGTTGGGGGCTGAGCGAGCGGCGGAAACGGTGGCGCGTGACAAACAACGATCCGGAGCCGCGTTCCCGGAACAACGAGTCGCCTGCAGGACGGGACTTGCCGCGGTAATTATTGTTATTCGGTCTGTCAAACGGCCGCGCAGCAGACGTAGTTACTCTCTCGCGGATGCGCCTAGGATCTCCGGTTGGCTGACGAGGCGAGCCAAGATGTAAATCCCATTAGCGAACTTGACGCGACTTCCTGGCCCCGGTGGCTGCGTGTCGCGGTGAACGTCGCGGAGGGGAAACAGGACGGCCTGGTTGGGGACTCTGATGGGAACGGCGCTGGAACGTGGATTAATGATCGCGAAATTTCAATGCGCGCAAGGCTTGACGGCTTTTCCGCGATTCCTTCTGATGATTGAGCAACGATTTTTCAACGATTACAAGATATTCGAAATCGAGAGATGGTTCATCGCACTGAGACGTTATTCTAAAGGCGGACGAGGAACAATCGACTCGTCGTTTTGAAACATTCACTCGCGCTCGCTCGCATTCTAGAATAGAGAATGAAACCTAAATCATTGATTGACCGACAAAGATAATTTCGTTATCCTTCGATAATTTCCAGTGTTTGAATCTTATCGCGCATAACGACTGTCGCGGCGAGTTGTTTCGAGTAATTCGAAACAACCCTCGAAGTTTAAAATAAAAATGTGCTTCCGGATTGCCTCGATCGAAACGATACGATTTCGACTGGCCGTACTCGAAGACGTACCGTGTCTCGAGCCCATATTCCCGTCGGCCATTTCTCATTTCCGTCCATTACATCTTCCAGCGCGAACCAGAGGGATGGCCCCAGGATTCGTAAACTGTGAAACGACCACGGAAAACGGCAAGGGACGTTTCATCGGGGAGAATTTGCGCCTCGATGGTCGAACGGAAGAACGAATCCGTGGGGGGCTGAATCGGTCCTTAAATCGGTAATGGCGATGGTCGCGCGAGCGTCCTCCGCTCGCGCTTGTACGCGTCTTCCTGCGGAACGCAAACATCCGGTAACCAGATGCCGAATGTCTCGTGTTTGCGGAGACGCCAGGCTTCCGCATTAATTTGCAAATTTAAATGCACGCGCACGTCCCTCTCGTGACGGCTACAATTACCAGCGCGTATGTTTGTCTCGCGTGCTCGCGAGATTGGAGTTTTCGGACACCTTTGGGGGTGTCGCCAGCGCTTCGAAGTGTACACGATAGGGGCTTGGTTTGGGTGTCGCGTTAAGCTTTTAACCTTGAAGAGTGGGATGCGATGCTCTTAAGAAGTGGTTCGAAGGACCGTACAGGGTTGATCGCCACTCGCGACAGCGAAACGCGTGGTTTCAGCGTCGTTAGCATCGTTGTTCGTCTAAATATCTGAATTTTTCCTATTTCTCTTTCGACATCTCGCTTCGAAAAGTTTAACGAGCCATGTCAGAGCGAACTTCATCACCGCCAAGTCGCTGGATTCTCTGCGGACGAGCAGCGAGTCGCGGAACCTCGTACACAACTACGGGGCTGTAATATCCTTATGCGGTCACCATCTGACTGTGGAACTCGAGATTGCAAAACCATAAACCTTAGCCCGCGGACTTGGGACATAAATTTCTGATCGTCGACATTAGGCCAGACTGAGATTCAAATCCGACGGTAATTCGATGCCCGGAACTGGATTGTACGGTCGTTACGACGTGCTCGTCTTACGTCCTATCGCTGGCGCCGCGTGGCATCCGCAACCTCCGCTTTACCCTCGACAAATTCGGTATCCACGCGATACGAGGTATCTTACGCGCGATCGCGAACGGAAGGATCGGTAATACGAGACATCGAGCGGTGAACAATGTTTGCAAATTAGTTACGCGCGCCACTATTTCCGGCAACTTCGCCGTACCGTTGCAGACGACGCGCCCACAGCGAGTGCGTCGCTTACGGAAATTCTGAACATTCCGAGCATCATGCGTCTCTGTAAAGCAAACATTCGTTGCTTTCCGGAGCAGCCGTGAGAGAGAAAAGCATACCAAGCGAGCTGACGTCGGACATAGCGTCGTAGCTGTGTCAACATTGTCAATGCTGGTACGGGACGATCTATATCTACTCTGCACGCGCGCGTGAACTCTGGAAATTAAGATAAACGAGACACTTTAACGCGGGAAGGGCCGACTTCGCTTGTTCCTCGATGAATGATGAGACGCTGATTAACCGTCGCAAAAATTTACGACTCGGTTCACGGTTTTACGATACCGTTGAATTGTAATTGATGCGCGACGCGTTCGGATCGGAGGAATATCAGCGCGACAGTGGAACCAACTTTCACCTCGAAACTCCACGTCCTTGAATGGTCGCCCAAGGAGATTAGGTGTACAGGCGAGCGGACCGAATTTTCTCGTCGAATTTCTTACGCGCCTCTGCGAAATATTCATCGGATGGGAAAACCAGCGCCGAGGTGGACGTCGCGGCTCTCCCTCGAGGGGGGCAAGAGAAGAATTTCTCTCCTGGCCTGATGGCGAGCGTTTCAAAGGAGCCGCCGAAATAATCCGCTATGCATAGCTTCGACCCTTCTTCGCGCGGCTCGCTATTAAATTCGGATGCGCGCGACGCTCACCGGAGGCTACGCGAGCCTCTGTTCCTTCTGATCTCTCGCTGGCTGTTCAATTTTCCACCCCCGTCGACGTTACATTTACGCGCCTCGAACGATAATTAGAATTTTAACGACGATCGTGATTAATTTTCCAGCTCAGCGAAACGTATCTCGCACGGAACGCGAGGTTTTTCTCAAGTTTCGAGACGTCCCTCGCAATCTCGCGAAGCGATCCAAACGAGAAGCGAACGATTTACCGCGCGCGACTTCGCGGCTGACCTAATCTACCCAAAAGGTCGTACGACGCCTCCTGCGCTCGCGTTTGAAACACCGCGCGGGTCGAGATTTACACTTGACCAGAGGCATAAACTCCATTAAAAACTCCGAAAGAGCCCCTCGACCGATAGCGATCGCAGATTCCGCGCGGCCGTAAATTCTCGCCTGGTTAGCCGGGCGGACGCGAAAAGCAACGGCATCCGAGCGATTCGCGTCGTTTTACGACACCGTTGAACGCTCCCGGCCGGTTTCAGCGTCGCGTTTTCCGACGCGATTGTGGCTAACGACGGTTCAACCGACGCTAGATGTAATATCTGATAGAGCGGTACACGTAAATGGTTTTAACTGTCGGCACCTTTCTTACGCGTGCGTGCGTCGATTTCATTAGACGGCCCCGATCGGCCACGGCACTCCTTGCCGATGCACGCGCGCGAATATGGCGGCAACCCTTTTCACGCTGCTCGATATGCGCGGACCAGCGTTTCGCCCGTCATTCGTAACGCGAATAGAAATCCGATTCATGAATAAACCAGGCGTTCCCGCGATTATTTTGTTTCGTGCCCCGGCTAATGCGTCTCGTCCTGATTTTCCTGCACGTCGCGACGCTTATCGCGAATTCGAAATTGCGGGGAGACTTTCGTACGCTGTCGCGTTTTCTTCCGCGTCCCAGCGCGTCGAATGCGAACTTCCGTAGAGGACACAGCGAGCTCGTTGAAGGCGATTTTTATGAGACTCGCACGGCGGATGGTTCTTAACCCTTCCTCTATCGTAAAACCGATCGACCGAGCAGTCGATTTCTTTTGTACCTGGAGGCGTTCGTATTTCAACCAAGACGCTACCTTCCTCTCCACTCGTTCGTCTCCCTCCGACTTTCACGACCACCCCGTCGCCGCAGCGGGCATTTTGATTGGCCTATGCATTCTTGAAATCGCCCCGACGCGATTTCACGCGCATGAAAGTTTAATCGCGGCCCGAGTCGCCCCGGAAAGTAATCCTGGACGATTCCTTTTTCCCTCCTCGCGGAGCTTCGCCGAGAATCCTCGCGATTCCGGCGAACGCAATGGCGTCTGCAACAATTCCAGCGAACACACCGGCGATTTTATCATGTTTCGACGCGTGCAAGCGCGATGAGATTCCTTCGCGCGTCCACTGTAACGCAAAAACTTTGTCACTCGACATTCATACAGATTCCCTTTATTCTTGTAATTTTCTTCAGGACGATGACACCAACCATTTTAAATAATGGCGTCTGGTAAGATAACTGCGCTGATTCAAAAGGATGCAAAGACATATTCAGCCCCAGTAATTGCAATAACAAATCGCTTGTTCTCCCATGGCGACTGTGCACCTGCACGTCGAGGACTATATTTACAAAGACAGGGATTATAACGTCTGAGCCGGTGTCAGTTCAGCCAGTCGGCTCGCAAGATTTTTCCGAGGCTCCCCTCGGAAGCGGCGCAAGGATTATACATCGAGGCATGCATTATGGATACGTTTAAGAGGGCCGCAAGAACCTCAACCGCGTAGCGGCGAACAGGTAAGTTTACGCGAACGCCGCTCCAGCGAACTTTCCTTTGAGATTTTATCGGCCAGCTTTGTTGAATAAACGACGAGCGATGAATGGAGGAAGATGAAAGGGGCGGTGCTCGCGTCACGTTCGGTTTCAGCTAATTCCGCGGAACCCGAGGATACGCATCGAGCTTGTCTCTTTCGCGGATTACTTCGCCGTCCGCTCTCGAATTCAATGAACGATGGCGGAAAAAAATGCTGGGAAGCAATAACCGCGCGTTCCGTGGATACTCGACGTTCAGATTCCTACGCGACGTGAGGGCGCGTTCGCGTCTCCTTTCGTTTCGACGCCCAAGATGTTTCTCCCAATTATCCCGGTTCGACCAGCAGCCGTTCGTGGATGCGGGAGAGTCCAAGGCAGAATGCGGAGGTCCGCGCTTCGAGGACGGAAGTAATGCGACGAGACAGCCTGGCTCCGAGGGTGGCGATGGACGCCAGCGGCGCGCGTAGGGGGATGAACGACTGGACGAGAGAAAAGGTCTGCGCGCGAGGGGGACAATTTGCCGGGAATTTCAAGAACGCAACACCTTGATCGGCGCGAAATGAAATAAGCCAACGAATATTAATTCGGGAACGCCCATAGGGGGGAGGGAGGATGGGGGCCAGCAGACACGCGGCGGCCGTTCGATACAGATTATCTGACCCATCCCTTCGTCGCGGATGCGACGCGAGGGTTTCCTGTCGGCGTTGCCAAGGAAAACGCACCAGCCTTGATACGTCTCTCGAGCGTCGTATCGACGGATCAGATATTGCTGCAGTGGTTGATCGAATGGGATTCGCTCGACTGTTGCTACTTCGTCGCCGTTTATTTTGGTTCGTCGTTCGCGTAATTTTTCGTACAGGGGTGGTTTCGTTCGGTTCGCGCGATTAATCATTTGGTTCGTTTCGAACGATACGGACATACGCGTGGGATTGTTAAACAATTGCATCGAAATTCCAGCGGCGTTTCGAAGAATTCGAGATTTACAACAGATTTTTCTGTGTTAACGTATAGGAATTAGAATTTTACAGCCTCCAATGTTCACGTGCGAGCCCGAATGCACGTTTATAACGCTGCGGGGTCACGCCATCACCTCTGAGATTCTGCTGGATTTCGCACGCAACTTATGATCGCTACGAACAGAACATTATGTAAGCCGCGATAAGCGCGTAATAGTTCATTCTAATCGTTATTTAAAACGGGCCTTCCTATCGTGCCGGACTTGTTTAACTCCTCTGTAATCTTCCGGGAACGTTACTAATTGTATTAGGCTGGATTTATCCGTCGTCCGGTACGGAAGTTTATTAGACTCGCATTCGTCGATAAAAGTCGCGTTTCGTACGTACACGTTCGATGTTTTCACATTCTTTTTCGTTCTTTTAATTACGGTACTTACGAGTGGCCAATTACTATTGAATCGTTGACCATTATGTAACGAATAAACAAAACTAGATCTTCTATAAATAAAATCGTATCTAACATATACATATTTATTCCGCACAAACGCGAGCACTAACACTAACCAAACAAGCTTCACCAGCACAACTACTCGACGCAAGCGACGCTGGTAAGTAGATGGCACCATTTCCAGTCAGACTGTCGCGCCACGCGTTTGTATTAATGAGACCAGGGGCACCAGAATGAATGCTCGCGTTAGTGCACACTTACTTGTCTTTCCAGACACACGTTTACGAAAACATCGATCGCACATCGAATTCGCGCGACAAAATTCAATAACTAGTTCATAAACAGCGAAACGAGGCGAATTGATCGAGTTCGACGAGTCGCGACCAGAGAAAAATAAAGCAAAGGGGGAAGGATTCGAGACCCTCGCCAGCGCACTTGCCCAGCACTTTCGATTCCTCGTCGAGTCGGATATTTATCGTTTTCCATCGCGTATTTACAGCATCGCGCAAACGAATCGGACGTTCCCAGCGCTCGCTGCTCGTTGTTCCTAGGAAACTTGTCCGACTTGGCAAACTTCATTCGCATAAACGATTTTATTAAATTCTCCTCTCCCGGGATTCGCAAACACGGTTATATCGGAAAGTAACTTTCTCCCCGATTATAGAAACAACGATCAAACCTGAGGGAGGGAGAGGAGGAGGCAGCGGACGGCGGAGGAGGACTGAATCATTTACGAGTTGAATATTTATGGAGCGACGAGACGGAAGAGGACATTTTCGACTTAACAACTCATTAATAAGTTCCCCGTTAAACATGGGCCGCGGAACTTCCGCTGTAATTAATCGACCGGTTTGCTTTACGAGTTCTCGTATTTAAGTGTCGTAAATAACAATGGACGCGACTGCGATCCCGTCATCGACGCTGCGAGATCCGTCGCCGCGTTGTATTTTGCACGCTGCAAATTGCTATTACTAATAATACTAATGATCTGTAGCGTGGGATCGGAAGGTTTGGGCGAAAACAAGCGCGATTGTAATCGCGTGGGAATTGATAGGTTAATTTTCAGATGCCTCTCGAGCTCCACGCACGCATTCTTTCATGCATTCACTCGTCGAGCATTCTCGATTCTTTGGCTCGGATTTCCATGCATTCCCTCGTTTTCCAGGCGCTCGCACACAGTTTGGAATATTCTCGAATCATCAATATTGGAGAATATTCGCAATTACGCTTTAGATTTCCACGCATACTCGATCGTACCCAAGAAAATCATTTACACTCTGGAACAGCTTCCAACGTAGATCCATCGTCTTGCAAGCTTCCCAACAGCTTTGGACGCAGAAGCGTGCGCGATTCTATTCAGAATTAGCACAAAATCTACGGCGCGATAGTCCCGTTGTCAAAGTAACATCAACGTTATTCGCACGAGCGATAAGTTTATCAAGTTTCGGCGAAATATCAGCGGAGATACACGAAATAGAAGCGGCACGGACGCGAATGGGAACCGTGAAGCGTTGAACTTGTTGCGGCGCGCATTAAATCGTCCTATCTTATTAAACTTCTTTGAGCTGGAAGTTTATTTCCCCGGAAGCCGGTGTTTCGTGTAACGAGGTTCCGCGCGCCACGCTCCACACTGGCTCTAGTCGCGAAACCGCCAAGATTTAGTGAAACTGGCGTGCCCCGGAAGAAGGGAGAAACGGATCGATCGAGTGTCGCTCGTCGACTCGCTTGGGACCAGAATTTATCCTCCCGCGATCGAACTACAATTAATTCTCACGGTAAATCGGTAATTCGAACGACGATTTCGACAAAACCCCGATTTGTCCCTCACCCATTTCGCATCCGCTTAGAAAAAACGATTTCGCTAATCGTTCGATAAGTACCCTTCCTCTATCGAGATTAGAAAATGATTCCACAAGCTTCTCGTAAGAATCACAAATTCTGATTCCAGCCACGATTTTTCATCTGCTTCGATTCGAGGCGATGCTTTTTATCCCTTCGGATTCTCACGGTCCTGATGAATGCCTGCTCGACCCAACCGCTTTCCTGCCTTTGTCCACGTTCGCCACAGTTCTAATCTGAAATTAATTACACGACAAACAATTTCTTGCCGCGCCCACGCCGCTGTCTCGGACGTTCTTCTCGCCTCCGTGACACCCCGTCCCACGCCATTTTCCTTCGCCCATTAAATACACCGGAACCCACCGAAACGCTGATAAGGATTATCGCAATTTCGAAACGCTTCTAAGCGGACACTAATTTGAAGATTCTCGACGAGTCGAAACTATCGTGCGAAACGCGGTTCGGTTCACTCGCGATCGATTGATTTATTAATAGCCGAGGAATTTATTTGCGCGCTATATCGCGAAACTGAAACGTTGCTTTTGATTGAATTGTATATTTTATGTTTCTTAACAATCGTTTTACATAAACCGCGCAGCGGTATCGCGGAGCAAATATTTATCCGCGTGTTCGCAAATATTTTATTCCTTGCCCTGGTAAGCCGTTGCGGATTAAAAGAGCGCGGATGTTACGGAATATGCCCGCATAAAATTCCCCCATTATTCCATGCGCAGAACCAGTTTCGCTGAATTTCGTTTAACGCAACATCTAAATATTTCGTACGCCAGGTAAAACACGACGCGGTGGAACAATAATAAATATAACAAACTGTGTACAGAAACTGTACACCTTTTGAATAAACCATTTGCGTTCGCTCGCGTTCATTATTCAATACAAACAGGTTTTTAATGAAGCAAATAAAATTGAATAAATTATACGCCTGTTAAATGTCCATCGCTCCGATGGTGCTCGACGATCGTTAGAAAAACGATCGCTGGACGACGGAATTCTACGTAACCGCGCGATGTCGCGTTCTCTTCTCCTCCACGGAAGAACGAACGATAGAATGTAGATTTCGCAACGAGAGTCGTCGTTCTACGCGCTGACGTTCGTATCTGCGCGGATGATATATTAGGTCGCGAGCCATCGATTATTGGGATACGCTTATCCGGAATTCCGATTATACGAAAATCTGTTCTACGGAATATCGATCAGCTGGGGCAACGATGGCAGCCATGCGCGGCGGGGTCTTCCGAGCTTCCGTTTATTAACAAGCTAATATCGCCGCAAAAACGTTAGACGGTATTTGTTCGACGCGATGAATATCCAAATAGCGGAGAAATAGAGGAAGAAATACGAACGAACGCAATGTAATCATTAATTTAATTAACCAACGTCTTTGTTGCGAATTCTGAAAAGAAGAACCAGCAGACCGAAATTACGGTAGATCGTTGACACGTGCCTCTGGCTGCTTTAATTCAATTTAATTAAAATTATAACGAATCTAAGTAATTATATATGTGAAAATTCATTAGTTTGACAAGCGACGATCTAAATATGAAGAGTCCTGGAGCTGTCGTAACACTTTCTATCCTCTGAGAGACTTATCCGCGATTTTCATCGCCCGAGCCTACGTCGACGAAGCCCATCGTTAATTGGCAATATCTTTAAATCGCGCGCCGCGATTGTTACTGCGGGGTATCCCCGTCGTAACTTCAGGAGCGGCTTAATCGCGGCGACGCTGGTGCACTCGCAACTCACAGCATTACCGTGCAAAAAACGCCGCGGAAATTGAATCTCACTTCGCTGGCGCAAGACGGGGACTACTTAGAAGCGTCTGCTTCGCTGGCTGGATTTTGATTGTAAACCATCCTGTCTCTGTTCGTCCCCCTCTGATTCGAGGGCTGCGAGATCGCCGCGGACATTATTGGAAAAATATATCGGCGCCAGTAAAAGCGGCTGGGAAGCCTTTAAGCTGAAAATTGCTTTCAGCCGAGAGCAGGTTGCATCTGGCGAAACAATATTTCTCTCTTTTTTTTTTTCTCTTCGCGACAGCTCGCGACGTCGCGCGAGAAATCAAGCGGTTCGGATTCTAGGCGCGACGCGAAGCGAATTCGACGATTCGCTCTGCGAATGGATGGATACTCCGCGAGACATCTCGGGCGGCGGACGAGGACGGCGTTTCGTTAATTACAATCATCTAATTAGAGCATCTTCGCAGCCCGCTGGAACCAGGGATGATAAAGCCAATTAAAAAATTTTAATTTTCACGTGCTGGAAAATGTAATGAAATTTTTCGCCGTTCGTTTCGCTTTTTTTCCCCGCCCCCCTGTTCGCCCCCTTCCGCTGCGCCCTCTATTTCTTCCGGGCTGCATTCCATTTGGTCTTTTTCATTCTGTTTCACTTTTCCCCCTCCTCCGCGCTCCGCCCCCTCTCGCCCGGTTGTTTTTTCATTTCACGTTCTTTTGCTCTGTTTTCGTCACTGAAATGCACTCTGCACATTCTGCGCTAATTAAATTTAATCTTACCTTGGAAACCGTTTCCGTTATTCGCAGCCCGCGAGGCTCGCGTAACCGCCCCCACCCGCCGTGGATTTTATCGCTTATTCCGTGGATTATCGCGGAGAATTATCGTATCGCTTCTTTCGCGGGATTCCGCCTTAATCTTCAATTCTCGGGAATAATATTCGACGCGTTCGCCAGTTAGAATTCAATAAGAAGCGTCGCGTTGATACATCGACCCCGTGAGAGTTCTACGGTCATTTGACGATTAAAAAACACTCGAAAAATCGGTGTCGTCAGCTTCTGCTTGTGTATTTGCTCGATTAGAAGATGCTCGAAGCGTATAAAATAAAAAGGAACTCGAAGCAACGGCTTAGCTAAATTTTTCTCTTTTCCATCTTCGACCTACCCTTTCGACTCCCTTCTCGATCTCGCGTTCGTCGTTCCTTTCGACGCTCGCCGCGCGTGTCGTCAGCTTCTGCTTGCGTATTTGCTCGATTAGAAGATGCTCGAAGCGTATAAAACAAAGAGGAACTCGAAGCAACAGCTTAGCTAAATCTTCCATCTTCTCGTCCACTATTATCCTACCCTTTCGACTCCCTTCTCGAGCTCGCGTTCGTCGTTCCTTTCGACGCTCGCCGCGCGTGTCGGTGTCGTCAGCTTCTGCTTGCGTATTTGCTCGATTAGAAGATACTCCAAGCGTATAAAACAAAAAGGAACTCGAAGCAACGACTTAGCTAAATTTTACTCTTTTCCATCTTCGACGTCCACTGTTATCCTACCCTTTCGACTCCCTTCTCGCGCTCGTCGTTCCTCTCCTACTCGACGCTCGCCGCGTGTGTCAGTGTCGTCAGCTTCTGCTTGCGTATTTGCTCGATTAGAAGATGCTCGAAGCGTATAAAACAAAAAGGAACTCGAAGCAACGACTTAGCTAAATTTTTCTCCCTTTCATCTTCAACGTTTTCTGTTATCCTACCCTTTCGACTCCCTTCTCGCGCTCGTCGTTCCTTTCCTACTCGACGCTCGCCGCGCGTGTCGGTGTCGTCAGCTTCTACTTGCGTATTTGCTCGATTAGAAGATGCTCGAAGCGTATAAAACAAAAAGGAACTCGAAGCAACGGCTTAGCTAAATTTTATTCCCTTCCATCTTCGACGTCCACTGTTATCCTACCCTTTCGACTCCCTTCTCGCGCTCGTCGTTCCTTTCCCACTCGACGCTCGCCGCGCGTGTCGTTACGAGGGACACGCGCGCCAATAAAGTTCCTCGCGATGCGATACAAACATTCCGAAAGAAGCCCGCAGCGCCGCGACCAGCCAATTAATCTCGAGCGAGCCCGATCGCGGGCAACACGCGGTCCGAGGGGAATTCGCGCGATGCCTGGCGGCCCAAGAGGGATGCTTTATGCCGCGCGGCGCCGCATCGAAGTTTCCTAATGGCTGGCACGGCGTGTCGCGGGACAGCGCCGCGGACGTCTTATAAATTTCCAGACGATAAGTGTTTCGAGCGGTGGCGCGAGCCAGCCAGCACGGGCCCGCCATTCTTGTCACCGAAGCGATAAGATCTCGCGCTAAATCCACCGGTCGCTCGCCTCCGCGAGGACAGTTTGAGTTATGCCGGGCACCGTCGTCGCGACGGGGAAACGCAAGGGTTGCCACGAGGGGAACTTCGCGGACAGAGCGACGAGGGGGGTGAAAAAGCGACGGACGGACCTGGGGGCGAAAGGAGGCTACCGGAGCGAGGGAGAGAGCGGCGATGCGAAGGATTTATAGGAGGCCACGCATCACGCGACTCGGTGAAACGGACTGTTAGGCCTGCGGACGGGTATTCGTGAAACGCGCCGCTCTTATCCGACCGCTTGTTTTCGGGATATCAATTCGGGACGTGAGTTACGAATATCGGATGGACCGTTGGACCGCTGCTCGATCGGGGATAGATTTGTGGGCGGGGGTTGACGATGGACGCGTCGAGGACTTTATTTACTTTCATCAGTCTCGTTGGGTTCTCGGTGGTTTTTTAAGTTATGGTTGTATCGTGATAATAGATCGTATAATCGTATAATTAGAATTGCATTTCCTTTTTGGAGCTTCTACAGACGAAATCGTTGCAGGTACCAAAGCTAGTTTAATCAGTGCGGAGAGAATTGAAATTCCTTTAAATTTTCGAAATAATAAAGTTACTCGAAAGTTTCGTTCGTCAACGATGTCTCTTTTTCGCGCAGTTGAGATCAAAGTGACTGCACGCTGACTAACCGTGATTTGTCGTATTTGAACGTTTCGTCGGGGCTCGATGGGAGAACGTTTGGCGTATCGATCCGCGAAAACACAGCGAAAAAATACAATTCTGCTGGACGCGAGCTCTTTTCCGGGAATACCGTGCACGGGCCATTTGAAAATCTGTTGACGAATTTCGCGTAGCCATGAATATCGGCTACGAACTGAGGCACTGTATTTCCTAATTCGATAGCTCGATGCAATTATTTTTCCTTCTCTTCCTCTCGATTCGTTTGTACAGTAAACAGTGCAACTAATGTTTCAATACGTCCGAAGAATTGGAGTATTGGTTAAATTAATATAAAAACTGAGGATTAAGAGTCTTTAGATAAATATTTTTTCAATTTTACATTCGTTACAGCGCATAGTGATCGATGACTAGATAACAGCGAAAATGAATCTCGATACTTATAAAACTATGAAAAGAGGCAAAATTTCGTTTATGAATATATGGGAAGTGGAAAATATCATGAAAAGTCAGACGCAGAATGGATTAATTAATACGTAGTCAAAAGCGATCGCGTGTCAGACGCCCCTCCTTCGTCTACATTTGAAACAAGATGCATGACGGAAGATACAGTACTACGTCATAGTTCAACTCATGATATACCGCGTCAACAGCCAGCAACTTTTCCAAACTGAAAGACGTAACGTTGCGTCATCAGTCACGGAAGCGACGAACTACGGAAGTGAGGCCTGAAGTTCGTTCAAGCCTTAGAAAAAGCTACGATGAACCAGAGCAGCGTACTTCAGCGCTGATCGCTCTATGCCGTGTTCCGAGTATTAAAAGTGTACTCCATCCACCATCCTACCCTACTTAACCCCTTTGCCCATTCAGAAATGAATTTTTACACAAACTCGATGCTTGCGTCATTCCTCCCGGAAGTTGCAGCGTGGAGAACTTCCAAGATCCCGGAAGCTTTCAGAACTTCCAATCACGTTAAAACCACTAGCCTCCATTAAGTCCTCGCGGATTAAAAGGAAGGGAAAAAATGAAGCGGTACAACAACGTTTCACAAACCGCAACCCTTGCAGGGGCCACGATGTCGCGTTTTTTCGTATCAACGAGGCGTTTCCTCGTCTGCGAATCACGCTATTTAACTCGAAACGCCCGACGACGATCGATGTCGTTCGCTAATGAAACGTTGCAGTAATTCCAGAAATTTTTACGCTACAATCGATACTTGGAACCGCGCGCGCGTCGTCCGCTGGTATTAATCGAATCCTCGTCCACTTTGTTGCCAGCGGCCAAGCATCCGCGCAGAACTTCCGGTCGAGGCCAGAAGAACGCAAACATTCGTCGACTCTCTCCGCGAGTAAACAGCTCTCTCGAGCCGGTGGATCGAATTCGTCGTTTCGCGATGGGGTGTGGGCGCGCACAGAGGGAACTCGAGTCTCGGGACGATTAAGGGAGCCCTTTGAAAACGACGGCTGGAGGGCTGCGAGTTCGCGGAACGCCGCTTGAAATAATGTAGTGCGCCACTCGCGGCAGCTAATAACTGCGGTCGCTGGATCTGATGATATTTATGCTCGCGGAAAGGCGGAGGGCGAGCAGAGTCGAAGGGATGACGGGGCGCGCTCGTGTGCGCCGCGTCTGCCGGCTCTTCGCGAAGGTTTCCTGTTTTTATTGGGGCGTCGGAGTGGAAGGGTGTTCGATTCGATTGTTTCGCTCCGATATTCGGAGGTAAGGCACGAACGAGGCGGTGGTAAAAAAAGTTATGGCTCAGAAATCGCGGCGAAACGTTAGACGAAAGGAGAACGCATTACCGAGTAACGAAAAAAACATGGAAAATAGTCGCCTGTAAAAACTCCGGAAGCAGTTCCGGAAGAGCGTTTCCTTTATTTTCCAAACGCATAAATCCCCGCAAAGACACGGCCGCGGCGCGTTCGAGACGCTCCTTCCAGTATCGCAACCCCTGGGCGCTGCGTCGCGCGGATCCCGGAGGTGCAACAATAATTATTTCTAATTTCCAGTTATGCAAAAATACGTAAAGCTTAAGTACACCGGGTAATAATATCCATTCCTGGCCAGACACACCCGGGGGTACGGTGAATTTCGTTGCACGGAACGCGACCGCGAACCCTAGACCACCCCGGGTAATTCCGCGCGAAACGACGACGCTATTCGGGAAATACGCGAGGCTGCTTTTCTTCGTGAACGGCGAATCCTAGGAGCGATCCGGATTCTCGAGATAACGCGACGCCATTTGTCTAGTCCACGAGTTACTGACTATAAAAAGTAATAAATACAACTCCGCGTTGTAGTGAAAAATATTTTCATCCCCTAAACTTTCCATTAAACAGTGAATGGTTCAGGTCTAAAACGGTGAATATGAAGAATCTACGATAATATTAGATTGTTTAGAGTTTGTACAGTTGAATAGGTAGGTTCAATATCAAATTATATGATATGTAAATGAACTTTACTTTGAAAAATTGCATTTATTTAGTTTTTGTATTCCAATCCTATTCAATTCCTTCTCATTTGATGTATCACATATATGTGACGCATGGACCATATGTCACAGTTTATAGGAGACACATATGTCTCAGTTTAAAAGAATACTTAATTTACTTCTTTAGAATATTCCAAATACAAATACGTAAAATCTATTTCAATTGGTGTCACACAATCCCCCAAAGAAATCATGGGCTGTGGTGAACGTTTTTCCCATGAAACCTAGTAGCAAAAGACATAATTTACTTTTTTAAAACGTTCTAAATAATAAAATATGTCAAATCTATTTTAATTGGTGTCACACAATCCTCAACAAAAATCACAGGCTGTGGTGAACGTGAGACCCCAATATTAAAATCTTTAATTTACTTTTTTTAAACGTTCTAAATAATAAAATATATCAAGTATATTGTTATTGTTGTCACACAATCCCGACAAAAATCATGGGCTGTGGTGAACCTTTTTCCCATGAGACCCTGATAGCAGAAGGTCTAATTTACTTGTTTAGAATATTCCAAATACAAATACGTAAAGTCTATTTCAATTGGTGTCACACAATCCCCAACAAAAATCACAGGCTGTGGTGAACGTTTTTCCCATGAAACCCCAATACTAAAATCTTTAATTTACTTTCTTTAAACTTTCTAAATAATAAAATGTGTCAAATCTATTCCAATTGTTGTCACGCAATCCCAAAAGAAATCACGAGCTGTGGTGCACGTTTCACCCACGAGACTCCGACACCGAAAGGGTTGAAGCTGCGACTGCAGACGTTCGAGTGCGTCCCCAAAAATTGCCGAACAACCCCCGTACCATCGATACCAGCACCCCTCCCGCGTATAAACCGCGTTAATCCCCCGGAAACAAATCGCAGCGAACGGCGAAGAAGCTGAAGCACGCTTCATACCGGGTACGCGAAATATCAGCGTGCGCGTCTGCCGCGCGTCAGAGGACACAAAGTGTCGCGAGTGTAACGGGTTAAATACGGGGTTTCCAGGGGCGGCTGAGGGGCGGACGGGCACGGGTTGCTGCGTTGATCGCGCAATAAACGCCGCTTAACCGGCGCGGCAAAAGTGCGACGCGTTCGCGTTCGTTGCGCGCCGCGCCGCGGGTTACCGGGTGGCCCCGTCGGAAAACGCTCGTTGACATTCGATGCACGCGCGCGCCCCGTGAAAAGGATTTCGACGTTATTGTCGCGCCGCTGGCGGGCCCGTAAAAAACAGTAAAAATTACCCAGCCCGTGTATAATTCGACGTACACCGGGCTGGAAGCTGATTACTGGTCCGGGAAACGCGCGGGGTGGCGTTGGAGGGTGAAGCCGCGCCGCGCGGACGGTTCGAGGGGGGACGTTGCTTTATTGTCCACGCAAGAGTTGCCGCCTGGCGCATGCATCCAACCAGTGGCGCCGGTTGGTCACGGGCCGCGTAATGCGCGGCATTATCGCCGAAAAACACGACCCGGTTGCCGATTTTTCGCCCGCCGTCGTTGCGCGCTGTCGCGTCCTGTTCGCGCTTTAGCGGCGCGCTTAACGCGACGCGTTAATGGCAGGCTTTTCAATTGCGATCGGCAGCGATTACGGAGAAAAATCGCGGAGACTCGGTTCTCTGCTGGGGTCAGATCGAGCGGATCGAAAGAAACGGGAGCTGATGGAGAACCGTGGCGAACTGAAGAGTTCAGGGTTCGATTTGGAGAAATGGGAGGTGGTTGTATCGTTCTGGGGGGTGTGAGAAATTAAAGGATGAGTGTTTGAAGCGAACGAGTTGTCAATGTTTATAATTGCGAAGTAATCGTGAGTTTATTATGTGCGCGCACGTGACTGAAAAACAAAGTAAGGAAGAATGGAGAATGTTCGAGGAATGAAAGTATAAAGGGATGTATATGTAGAGTGCGAGTTTAGTTTAAAGAGAGGAATAAAAAGTCTACTTTCTACAATTCTAAATAAATTTAACTTTTCAATTCTTGCAGTTCAAATACCTCGACGGAGGAATATATATATATGAATATAGTACACGATCGGCTGATCGAAGGTTCGCTTTTTATAGTTCATCAAAGGCCTGTCGAAAGGCGTTGGTACGTCGATAACCGCGCACGGTCCGTGTGCTTGTACTTTTCCGCTGTTCAAAGGGCATAAAAATTGGAACAAGGTCGGCGATAAACGCTTCGATTTTTTCCCCCTGCGGGTGGGATGATCGCCGGTATTCAATGAAGCTTCGCGCTCCGTTAAAGCGATACGGCTTATCGAGAATGCATTACTATAAATTCACGTGTAAACATAGCGGGCTGTGCGCCGAGGCGGACGATGCGCGCACGTACGCGGCACACAGCGAGCGGAACGGTGCCCGTAAAATTCGGGTGATCCTAGGAAAATACAGATAGAACCAGCCAATCGTTTCGTATTGCTTTGCGCCAGCGACCGGAAACAATCGCGTTCGGTTAAATGCCGCGCGGTTACCAGGAGGACTCATAATCTCTTTTATTGCCCGTTTTCGAATGTCAGTGTCGGGCTTCCATTTTCAACCGTAGAGGATAATGCGCAGCTACATCGCTCGACCGAGTAGAAATAAATTTGTCGAAAAAATACCTATTCGTTACAGTGGCGCTAATTTCGTTCAGCGATCCGCTAGCGGAAGATTCGCGCATCTAAAGGTATTTAACGCAATTCGCATTCGAGAGCAAACAGGTGCCCACGATTCAAACGATAAGACGCGACACCAAAAACCGGGAAGCTTAATTAAAACAACGCGACGAGGCGAAAGAGGGAGAACACTTTGCAAGTAACAGCTACAAACCGTGGAAAGGGCTCGATTCGCGCGCTACTCGTAGCCGCATCGAACAATATTATTAAATGAAACACCGCGTCCCGCGATATTATCAAATCAAACACCCTTCAATTTGAATTTTATAACACCATCGCGCGTATTTTTAAGAACCCGTTCTCTGGAGGCGCTCAATCACCGTGGCGCTCGCGAGTGCGCAACGTGCACACCGTCGTCTGAAGGCAAGGAACCCGATGTGAAGATCGAAACCATCGATCGACCGCCCGTACACGTCCTGGCCGCGATCGTGTCAGTCCAGCGGTTCGAAAACACGGTGTAACACGGTCGAACACTCGAAAATATCGTCTCCAGGCAGCGGCCTATGATTAATGGCCGACGATAACCGCGCTGGTTAATGCCGCGTCCCTATTATCGTAGAAGTGTTTATAGCATCGGTAAACGTGAATCGAACGCGGTAGTATGTAAATCGCGCACATAACACGCGGGTACACAGGGTGGTACACAAGGGAGAGCTCGCGCGCGACGCTGAACATTCGGGAAAAGTGGCGGAGGGGCGGCTGTTACGCGCGGTATATACAAACGATGTTTAGTCACCGGGCAATATACTAATGGTATGTACATAGAAATATAGAGAAACGAATACGAGCCGAGTATATTTGCAATGAATTAACGGGGGTGTTAATGCAAAATCCCCGGGTCTACTCGCCATTAGTTTAAACAGATTCCCAGCGCGGCGCGACCTCGCGACTGCATAACCGAGCCCGAGGACGCGAAATTAAACGCGCCAGCCCCGCCGAAAACCGAACCGCATTATCTCGAGCCGGCTGCCCGCTCGAATAATCTCCGATGGATTTTCTGGCGAGCGGACGTTTTCGCGGTTCGTTCGACCGCTGTTCGAAAACGAATAATAATGGCGAGCGTACTGGTATTAGTTGGTAGCGCAGAGATATAAGAACAGAGGACGCTAGTAATGGAAGTATCGTATAAGTGGATAGAGGAATAAAAAGAGAAAGTTTCATGAAAGGATTGCTATCCTTGAGTTGAGCACGTCTAACGTTGATTGGCAATCGTTGATGCTCGTTAATGTACAATCACGGCTAATCGGAGAAAGAAATGCTGTTAGCAGCTTTCTTCTTACATGTTTATGGTTAATAGACATTTTTATAAACGTAATCGAAGAACCGCGGTGTTCGGCGGACGAATATCGCCCATCGCAATCGTTAATGCTCGTTAATGTACAATCACGACTAATCAGAGAAAGAAATACTGTTAGCAGCTTTCTTCTTATATGTTTATGGTTAATAGACATTTTTATAAACGTAATCGAAGAACCGCGGTGTTCAGCGGACGAATATCGCTCGCGACTGACGTAGAATAATTTCCACGGGATCGCAGACATTATTCCGTCTTATGCGAAATTATTCTCGCGACATCCGCGGGGCGATTCGTTTTCCCCGCGGCGTTTCCTCGTTCGCGGATGACGAATTAAATAGTAATCAGTTTTAATAAATTCTTTCCTCGCCCCATCGAACGGGAGCGGGGTGAAACGGGCGCGACTTCCCGTGCCGCCACGTCGGGGATTTTATCTCTCGCGAAGTTTCATAACTGGCGGCTGCATTGGTAATGTATCTTCGAGGATTCAATAAAGCGGGAAGGGCCGCGGAAATAATGAGGGACGCCGCCGACGCGTGCACTTCGTCAGCCGTTCTCTAATTAATTCCGGGTAATCGCGTAGGAGTTCGATCAGACGCGTCAGCGATCGGCACGCGTTGGCGCAACGAAAGGGTTCTTCACCGCGCAACATTGCGATACTCCCTGTTCAAGGTCCTTTCTTCGATTCTAAATTATTTCCATTATCGTATCGTAAAAGTGTGGACGTTGAATTGTAGTTTAAGAGTACGTTCGTATTACATTTTATCACTTCCTGAAAAGATTCTCTCTGTCAGAGTGGAAACCCAAATTCTTCCTCTGAACAGAGCTAATCCAGAGTTCCAACGCGGTATTACGGGACGCCATGACAGTTCGCGCGAAGAAAATCGCAATACCATCGAGATACGAAATGCGATCGAGTACTTACCCGAATACTTCTCCGTCTGCATCTGTTCGGTTGACGTGGCGAAGTTTCCCGTGGCGTTAGGCGGGTAGCCGTTCCGGTTTTGCTGGGTGCGCAGAGTGTGCGTCGCGTGCAGAGATGGGCCACGCGGAGGCACTTCCGGTGGCGCTGGTTCGGGCGGCGAGTCTCTGCCAGTGTCTGCAAAAGATCGCGTGGTCATTTGAATCGTCGGATTTCGACTGTATCAGAACGTGAAATATCTATGCGTGCTTCTGCGTTTGTGCAAAACATCGTCGCTTCAATTTCGAACGACATCGAACGATCGCTAATTGAAAATAGTGACCGAACCTACCTTTTAAAAAACCGAATCGAATAATTCGAGGATTGTTTCAAGCCAATCGTCGAACGTATCCATTTTATTCCAAGTCATGCAGAAAATCGCAACAGCCAGCAGTGTCGAAACCGACGATACGATCCGATTAAAGGGGGGATCAGCAGCGCAACGCGCATCGCGGCGACGTCGGCCATCAATGGGCGCATCGACGCACAGGACGCCATAGGAAGGACGCGTCTTCATCGACGCGTAACGCACAACGTTTATTTCACGGACGGATGATTGCATATAACGGCACAATTATATGAAAGTCCATTCTCTCTCATTTGCGTCCCCTTATCCACGTTCGCGTGATACCGCGATTACCACCCAGTGGAAACGCGAGCAATTAAGCAGCATCAATAACTAACCGTCTCCTAATTACGTTTCATGCATGCGGGTACGAAGAATCCATTTCGAGCGAGACGGTGTCTGATCGATGCGCCAATAAAAGAGGAACGAAAAAGGAGCGCGGTGATCGAAGTGACTCGATAGGCGAAGGATTAGTCGCATATTGTAATGGCGGTCTTATTACCAAGGGATGCGTAACGCGAATGCAAATTTGTTCGCTCGCCACGAATGGAATACGGGTCGTCCATTAATTCTCTTTAAGAATCGTTGAAGGATGCGCGATCCACGGAACCCATCGACGATCTGATCGCGAGTGCGCGTGCAAATTCATCGCGTTTCGTAAACGCGAGCGTAGGAACGACGCGATAGAAGATCGACAGCTGCGTGCGCGGTTTTAATTCGCGGTCTGTAGACGCGTAATCTCGAATCGTTGGACATTTTTGAAGCTTCGAATATTTTGGAAACATTTCGGGAGTGTTACGTAAACAAACAAATTGGATGTAAATAAGCAGGTAGAAAATGTAAACACAGGGACTGAAAATATAAACGAAGAACGGGGACGAGCGGACAAACAAACTGGACGTGTAAACAAGGAATTGAAAAGAGAGTGAATAGAAAAACCGAACGTACGAACAAAAAAAAAAAAAAAAAAATTGAAATATTTCGAATAAACAAATCGGAAATGTAAATACGAAGGACGCGACTCGAAAACTTTTCTTTTTACAGGTCCTACAAATGTTCATCTTTTCTGCTGGCGTTTGTTCACCGATAATTATCGATTGTTGGAGAAAACTGAAAGCGTCTCGCTGAATCGTAATCCGTAACGCAAATCAAAGTCGCGATAGTTCGTCTACAAATGTCTTTAAGCGTGCTTTAAACTTTTGCGCTGCGTTCCGGCTCGCAAAGGTTGAAAATCATTAAAATGGGATTTTAACGAATAGTAGTTGTTAGCGTTTGACTTTGGGAACGGCAGAAATGGAGGCATTGGAATATGCGTCGCGCTTTGATCCCGTACCAGTTACTGTTTTAACATCTTTGATGCATGTGACGTATCGAAATAACGAAACGGGCTCCGGGGGATGGTCGTTCTACATTCTTCCCTGTAGTTACTGCTTCGTTCGGTTCGTCGAGACCCCATTAAAGCGATAAAATTACACGCGGGACCATGATTCGTTTCCAAATCGAAATAGAACGATTTCACTCTCCTAAAATTACTTGTTCGCGATCTGATGGAATAGCGACTAAAAGATTTCAACTCTGCGCCAAAAAGAAAAGAGCTACGGAATATTTTTCAACCGAGTAAATACGAATACTTGATGTTTCCCTCGACGTATCGATATCGCGCGTATCCGCGTTCGATTTTGGTACTTGGAAAACGCGAGACACGCAAGACGGTACGCGAAATTACATCGAGGATGGCCAATAACGCGTCCAAGATGGCAGCGGGGAACGAATTTTCGCGACGGGCCAGCGTTCAGCCCCGCTTTAAATGTAAACGCTTATTACGGCGTTAAAGCAGCGGCGGTAATTCTAAAAATTTTTCATTTCCGGCCGGGGCGCGGCGTTCCGGGCCCTTAGGGCGCTCCGTGTTGCGGGCGTTTCGTAGCCGAGTTGCTTATAAAGTTATTCAAACTTGTAAGGAACTCTTCTCGACGAATAATTAAAGTTACCTGAATGCAAAGAGCACAAAAGAGGGGCTGGCAGGCACGCTGCGAGCACCGCGACGGGCCTCGTATTCATGAAACAGCTCGACGTACACGCTCCCGACCGGGATAAACGCTTCGTCGTAATCATCGTCGTCGGACACGTGAACGGGGGCGGTGAATTAAATTTCGAAAAAGCCCGACTACCCGCGGCCTATCCTTTTGACGACGCGAGAATTTGTGAACGTCAATGATGCGTGGCTCGGCGAACGACGAGAGGGTGGCGTTCAATTGAATTTCGAAGAGCAGTCACTTTTACGATTTGACTTTTTAATTACTGGGCGAAAATGGCAAGTCGGAGGACACGTTGCAGCGTTTAGAGAGGCTGCTGAATATTTGCTCACTCGAGTGAAACACGTGGTACTTAATTATCCGTAAATAATGATTAAAGCTTCGATTTTAATTGCGAATCGTTGGCCGCGACGAGTGCTCGTCGTGTATAATAGACAGGGTGCGATCGCTGCTTCTTCGGTCCATCGAATTAACAAGTTTTGCCGGAATTAATCGCGCTCAACCCGTGTAAATTGGAATTTGTAGACGGGATCCGTGTATCTTGTAAGAACACGCGGGGATAATAGAAACTGCCGGCAATAAGGGACGATGACGCGGCAAATCGATACATCGTTAAGCATATATATATAATTAGGGCAATGTATAACCATTAGGGGTTGTTAATGTTACAGGGCGCATTATTGTAAATCAAGGTTAACTGCAATACGGCGGTTTATTACGCTTTCGCGAAGCTGTGTAACTTGGTTTGCGGCAAACTCCGATGCCCGGATAATGGAATTCCGCTCTTCGGCCATCTGGATTAAAATGTATTAACTTAGCGATCCCAGGTTCGCAGTCGCGATCGTCTGAACGCACGCGCGAAATTATCATTCGCGATACAATAATTACCAGCCTTTCCCGCTTAATATAAATTAGCAAATGCAACATTGAGTCCCGTTCGAGCAGGAAGAAAAACGCTTCGAGTTGTTGGCAAAATAAAATTCCTCGACTCTCTGTTGAATCGCAAGCGGCAAGGAACTAAAAAGTGGCTCGAACACGTGGCGGAACTAGGGGGATGCAATGCGAGAAGGCAGCGTCGGACAGCGCCGAACTAAATTTAAATGCGCGCGTACGAGGCACAAGATGGCGTTCTACGGACAGCGGTGCAACAGTGACACACAGTGAATTTGTTACGTACCTGTGAAATAAATTGGCCTGGACAGTGCTGCGCGTGAAGGAATGTGCAGAAGAGAAAAAAGTGCGTTAGTGCTGGCGAGGTTAGGCTGTGCACGCGCGAATTGGGACGTGCTGTTACGCGATACAAGCCGGCTAGGTGAGCGATCAAAAGCTGGGCGACGCGTGAACGGGTCTGAGCGAGACTGGGGCGGGTGGGTAAATAGAGAAATGCGAACGAAAAAAATGGATGAAGGCCGTGGAAAGAAAATAAACGAATGACGCTGAATGACGCGGGGCGGTCGCGTTGAACGATAACGACGATGTAACGAGACCGCGCGCGCGGCCTGGATTACGAAGA
This sequence comes from Xylocopa violacea, assembly GCA_963969225.1. Lineage (NCBI taxonomy): Eukaryota > Metazoa > Arthropoda > Insecta > Hymenoptera > Apidae > Xylocopa > Xylocopa violacea. The sequence goes on along the minus strand of CAXAJV010000005.1, from coordinate 35,502,891 downwards.
ATCGTTCGCCGGTAATTAGACCGTTCAAGCTTGCTTTCGCCGGTGACAGCGTTGAAAACTTTGCTCATTAACGCGAGCCTCGTTTTACGTTTTTTCCCCCTCCGTTTTGTCTGTTTTTTTTTGCACCTTTGTTGCTCGTTTTTTCGTTGGGGCTTCCAGTCGCGATAATTGAAATTGAAGCGTGACACGCTCGAGACAACGCGATGGCCGTTGACGAGGCGTCGTGCTAAGGTTTGATGTGCGACGTGCGAAGCGAGAGAGTTCGCTGGGAAATAGTTGGAGCGATCGACTAACGATTGGGCCAGCAGTTTTGGAAGACACCCAAGAGGAGTCTGCCACGTTCGAAGAGACTGTGCACACTGCGACAGACGCGTGCCATGAACGTGGACACAAGGATCAGCCTGTTGATTACGATTACGCTGGAATTAGCCGAGGACGGTCGGTCAGCGGCGCGAATTACGAACGAACCACGTTCCCCTTCGATGCGCTAGGCCCGCCAGTCGATATTTCCCGTAATAAGCGGTAATAATTGCTTAATTAAAGCGGATCGCGGAACGCGCAATGCGTTCCTGTCAGCGCCAGCCGCCGCCGTCTCGTATCTTGGACGACTTTACCGTCGAAACGTACATTCGTTGCAGTTATTGAACAATCCGCCGGCATTGTTCGCGTGTTGGGAACACCTGTAACGCTCAATTACGAAGTCGATGGCCCGCGTTGACGAGAAAAATGTCCACGCCGTCCCGTGACTCCGCGATGAATTATTACCGCGCTTTTATTGGTAACAATGCCCGAGGATTTCAATCTGGACGCGTTCCTCGTTTCCTCGATCGATCGAAATCTGATTCACTCGGAGCAGCTACGAGATGTAAACGAAATCTTTAAATTTGGAGCACAGATCTCTAAGAATCATTCGCAGAAAACATGTTTTCCGTTCTAAAACGACATCGATTCTGCGAAAAATCAACGAGCCACCCGTGGCAGAATTATTTCTCGACCGTTTTCGCTGCAATTCGTAATCCGCGAGATCCACTATCGTAGTTCGGGTCAACGCAGCGTGGCTCGCAGACTATTGTTACCGCGGTATCAACAATAACAGTATCGACGAATTGTCACGGCTGTCAGCGACGGTGTTTCACAGCAGATTATAATCGTTCGTCGGACGATCTTTTATTTCGTCTATGCGCGATCCGTTTTAAGCGTACGCGGCATAATGCGAGCTGGAGGCAACGCGTCCGCCCGCATGCGAGTCGAAATCGATTGTTGCCACGATGACGGCCCGCGCGACGTCATTGACTGCGGTTCAAATCGCATTGTGATCTCTGTGATGGATCACCGTTTATATCGAGGCGTGCATCAAATCGAAATCAATTTTCTTTCGCGATCGCCAGAATTATCTTCGCACGGTGCACGCGACGCGAGCAGTTGCCGCTGGCTGAATACGGCGTAATACTCGCGTAACTTTGGGTGCATTGTGGTTCGCGATGGCCTTTGTACCTTGCTTCGACTCTTGATTTAACTTGTTTAATAATTACAATAGATTTGTATATAAGACATCGAAGCAAAATATTGTCCTTTGTCGCATTGGAACCCCATTTAGACGAATTAACGTTAATAACTGTTCTCCCCACTATTGTAAACACGCAATGCCTTCATCTTTCATCCCCCAAACGCAGTACTCGCATCGCGATCCATCGATTTCTAAATAATCAGCTTCAACGACTCCAGTTTCTCCTACCACTTCGTTCCGACCAGCAGCCGCTAAAATGGACGTCGCCACAGTTACCGCGGCTTCGTTTCGCCCTCTGCGGATTTAATAATTTCGAGGACGCTCATTTATTTGCGTCGTCTCGAGCAGCGCGAGCACCGATAGGGCGGTCAGACGGTGGAAGTTTCAGTCGATCGTCGGCAACCAATCGCGGATCGCGTTGGTCATCGCGGAACAAAGGGGTGAACCAGGTTAGCCCTCGACCGTGGATGGAGTTAGTCAGACGCTGGCAAGGGTGCGGAAGGTGGCCGACAGTGACTTGATGCGGTTAGCGAATCGCGCTGCTAACTCGATTTGATGCTCTAATGCCTCCGTCACGCCCGACGTTGCCGCGTATTCATGTAAATACGAATTATTTGCTGGTTGCGGTCACGACGTTCGTTGACCACTCGAGTACCTACCGAGGATTCGCTCCTCTTGCTTTGCGGAAATTTCCCTGCGACTCGGATGGAATTATATCACCCAATATGGTTGCTGCTAGACGTTTTTGTTACATCGCGTCCTTTCAAATTTGCCGCTGCACAGACGATCAAATTGTTCATTTTATAATAATAACGACTCTCGTGCGTAAAGTTTGGAATATTCTCGCGTAATCGCTCACTCTTTCATCTCTCGCGCCTCACAATAATATTTATTTTTGTTACGGAGAAAAGAGTATTGCAGGGAAATTTGTTCATCGATCGATTCACTCGAGAAATCAAACTTGCGAAATTGATATCGGAATAAAATCTGAAAAAAACTGAGCTGTACGAGTTTTTGTTCGGCTCGAATCGAAGAACCGCAATTTATTTTCGTTATCGTTTTTGAGGAATGGAACAGTTACGCGAGCTTGGTAAATTTAATATCGATAGACCGGCCCGTTTCTCTTAACGACGATCGGTTATCATTTTTATTCGAACCCTCTAAACGCAGCCCCGTTAAGAATCTCATTCCCGATGATAACGTCCGATAAGGTTCACCCTGTTAAAGTTTTCGCGGACGAGGAACGGGAATGTTCCGTTTGACTATTTGCTTTTACCGAAACGTACAACGATTAAGCTCGATATTAGGTTACCACATGCTCGTAGATATTCGGAGGGGGTTGGAACGGAGCGGAAGAAGCGCAACGGTAACGATAATGGCGAACACGGACTATTGGCATAGTTTTCAAGCGGTGCTTAAAATTATTCCTATTTCGAGGAACCTGGCCACGATCCAGTCTGCCTCGTACTTTCCAGATAAAGAGTCCACTATTTAAACAAACACGAACGAAATCGAGAGAAAGAAATGAGAAACAGGCACCGAGTTTTCCAATTTTCCAGAGCCCGGCTATTCAACTTCCGAGCGGATCGATGAAAATTATTTTGCTTTCAAACTAACACATTTATTACAACCGATATCGATCTTCTTATTCATATTTCATTTTCAACCGAGCGAGACGTCCTGAATAAATAAATCGAAATAATGGCGTCGAAATAGATGTCTTGCGCGTTTTAAGCATCATTATTTTTTAATGGATACCGACACCTCGGAACAACCTAATAAAAGAAGGATACTTTATTTTATTCAGGATCGATACCACTACGCGTGTCCCCGTTTTCATGCTCTGTTCGTTGCTTTTATTCCTTCTCTCTTTTTTGTCTGTTGTTCTTTTTTTTTTTTCTTTTTTTTTCGTTCGTTTCCCCTGTAATTTATTGCGCTTCCCCGACGATCGTATTTCACATTAAACTGCCTAGCGATGGATCGGATGAGCGCGGCTCGTTCGAAGATGCGGCTGTTGGCCGCATTATTTGCAATTTAAATAATCCGACAGATCTGTGATTAATCGGCCGGTTCGACAACATTTTTACCGCCCGAATAAGCTAATGTCAGCCAGTTTCGGATTTACGTCGGTGAACGCGGCCCGGACAGCCGAGATTGGGCGCTGGGTATACTTTCTGGGGCAATCGCGCTAATCGATATCATATTTGTTTGCTGCTCGCGGGTTCGTTTCGGGAAATTAAATTCCCGGATCCATCGCGGGGGCGCGCAAGTGTCCTTTGATTCGCCGCCTTAATTGCCTCCCGTCTTTTTATTCGAACGGTAATAGGGGGATTTTGTAAAACCGACCCCGACGACGAAATGTCTTTGGATCGCGTGGACGTGCGCCGATTCTTCTCGAAAGAGTCGCCGTCGAGGCATGCAAATGTACAAATTTTTGATACTGGGAATGGCAACTCTTGACGTGGAACCAGAATTGAAAATTAATAATGAAAAACAGATGCTCGCTCTGAGAGGACACCAGCATTGATTAGCGATTACGAAGGTTAGAGTTATTCCTGCGTGTTTCCCAGAGGGTTTCTATTGAAATGGATATTTTCTGTTGCTGAGAGTCGTTGGCAATGGAAACTATTGATTTATACTATAGTATTACTATATTAGCAATGGAAGATAGCAATCGTAGACGTTAGCAGTGGAAACTGTTGTTCTACACTATATTATTACTAGCAGTGGTTTTTATTGCTAAAGTTCGAAGAGGCGCCGAGCGCAAAGAGTTAAATTCCATTTAGAGGTACTATCAAAATCGAAGAATATTTTATACACACCATAACCGGCGTCATCTTGCGATCCGTAATTCGACTCTGAATCTTCGACGCTATATTGCCCGTCGGAATGTCCCTGTGGTCTAATGGAGGCATCTCGTGGTATCTATTAGCAAATGGTTCCCAACGGTCAGGGCTTGCCCACGATAACCCCGTGCTCGCCACCGTCAGAAAGACGATTGATATTACATTAGATCAGCGTAGTCTAATATAGGCCAGTCGCAAACCGCGTTATTGAATTGCTGGTCATCGGAGACTGGGCGCAATTACGTTCACCAGCCGACCTAAACTTCCTACGAGCGAACTAAATACACGTATACGCGTACGCGCGTATATAAAACGATGAAACTCTTTTTCTGCAGCCCTTTTCGAGCGCCTCAGACTGTTCCAAAGTCACAAATAACAAGCCACGCAATGCCCAGCGACGCCAAACGCCCTTCCTTACGCCAACCGCTCGCCCCTTGCCCTCATCTTTCTTCCCCCAAACGTTAGATTGATTTTACAATTTCTCATTTCACGGTCCGAGAATCATCGAGCAGACCAGAGGCTAACCGGAGGCGACGCACGCGACGTCGTCGCTCACGTGTCATTGATACGTCAAAGTCAAGAAGTTCCACCCAGCGACTCCGCTTTAAGGGGGATCCCGTGCGCCTAGGGGTCGAAGGCTCAACCTCGCGTTAGTCTACGCAGCATCGCGCCATCTTTGTACATTACCAGTCAAAAGTCGAGTACACGCGCTTATGAAGGGACGTTCTTAATCTCGTTGGAGCATTCAACGCGTTTGACAGTCGAGAAGACTACGAAACGACGCTTCAAAATTTTTCCTACAATTTGGAAGTTCTCGTTTAACTTTCCCGCGCTAAGCAGGAACACGAGAGACGCGTGCGAACTTCTGAACGACAATGTACCCGAGCTTATGCGCGTAGCCGAAGGTACACCGTATAGCCGTCCACGGGTGGGATGGCGGATCTTAATCCGCGCCGCTAATTTCCACGGAATCTACGCGTAACGCGATCACACTTCAACAGGCAGAGGCAATGGCTGGCGGAGCGGCAAATTCCCGGACGAAGCGATCCGTGCTGGCGTGCTCGATCTTCGCCGCGTTCCCGCTCCAGCCTCTGACCTTCCGCCACGCCTCAGACGCGTCGTTGTTCCGCGATATCGGCGGACGACTAATTGTCTGGCCCTGGCGTCGACGAAACACCGTGGCCAAACGAGATCCGGCGAAATTTCGTTTAAAAGTTTGCCAACCAGCCTCGCCGCGACGCTGGCGGAAAGAGACAGGGCGAGGCGGAGACAGAGAGAGAGTGAGAGAGAGAGGGGGTGAGAGAGAAAGCCCAGCAACGCAGGGCTGAGAACTCGAGAAGCCGCAAAGCTACTTTCTCATCCCCGTGGTAACGCTAAAACTGCGTTACGCGGCGCACCGAGGAACCTGCTCTGAGCGCCCGTACGCTCGCGCCAGGCCCAGGCCTAAATACCCTCGGCATTCCAAAACAATATAGCCGCCTGGCTAACTTCTAACGCTGACCTACGTTCTAACTAGCCCGGGCTCGCTACTCGCAACTGCTAACTCGGTTACCCCTGAGGCTTCCCGAGTACGCACCCAGCCATCGTTCCCCGTTACCTTTCACGCAGCCACCGATGAGTCGGAACCCTGTCGTACAACGGGGGCCTGGGATATCGCTAATGGACGACATTTACGAACTTCCCGCCTATCTGTTGCTGTAATTACGCACCTTTCTGCGGACAACGTTACGCTTTTTCCGTTAATTCGATTAAAGAAATCGAGAGAGACACTCGTGCGTCTGCCTTTTTGACGCGCGACGAAATTAAGCCTTGGTTTGTCATTATGGCGAGACCTTGCAAGACTTGTCACTACGGGGACAGCAGCGTTCGCCATTTCTGTATATAGAATTTTCCGAACTATTCCTAAGATTTGTGTGTCTAAGGTGGGTTCTGTTAGGTAGTCTTACTGTTGAAGCCACTAGCAGGCACAGGATGAAACGTTCCTCCCTTTCTTTTCCTACTAACCCTTTTCTCTAGGTTGCTGTGAATGTTAGAATCGCCTGGCTTTAGGTTGCTGTGTATGCTAAAGCCACGTGATTCGTCATGATTTGATCCAAAGAATGGATTTTTGTTAAAAATACCACAAATTTCAAAGGCAAACAAGGTAAAATCTACTTGGAAAAACGCTGGTGAAAAGGCTCTAAAGTTGTCAACACTGAAATCTAGTTCAAATCTTGTCCAACGCAGAATGGAGCTGCGATAAGGTCCTAGAGAAGTCCGCGAAGTTTCGTTGCGATGCTTATGTGCCCCTTATAATAAAGAACTTTTTTCTCAGGGAAACCTTGCTCGGTGTCCAAGCAGTTAACACTTAACAGTCTATTCTGAGCACCTTGTCCGCGTTCAACAAGCTCTTCCGCGCTGCTCTGGAGGGAAAGAGAAAGGACGTAACGGGTGTCGTTGTCGTTACACGAACTCAGCAACCGGTTACATCGACGAGCAACGACGCCGCTGGATCCGACAATAATGAACTTAACTCTCAAAACCGAGAGTCCCTTGGTTATTTAATGAGCCGACGCATAAGGCAGTTTGTCGATTACGACGCTGTTAGCCGCCGGAACGGCGTCCCGCCGTCTCAAACGTTTGCCTTTGCCTCAAGATTCCGCCCACCCTTGCCCACGGCCGTTTCGCGAAACATTGCAATTACCGCGGCGGGAACTGCGCGCAGAGCAAACCAGAAATTCGAGTGTAATTGTCCCGCGGTGAAGATCGACCAAATGGGACGGCCAGTGGATCCTCCCCTTGCTTCTTATCTTTTTCCAACAGATACAAAGGTTTTCTGCTTCCTCACGATTTCGAACGGACGTCGAAGTCGCGTTCGTTCAATTTTCAGACAGAACAATCCCCAACGAATCGGTCCTCGACGTTGGATTCCGTTCGACGGTTCGAATTTTCGCGCCACTCTTCCAGCGTACGATTCGCAGGTACAGAGTTCGACGTGGTCGTTGAGGTTCGCTTTGGTTTGACAACAGAACGCATCCGAATCGCGACAAACGGCGGCGACGCGTCGATAAAATCGCCGCATCCTCCCGCTGTCGCGCGTCGAATAGGGTGACTATTAATATTAAGCTTTTAACGAGGAACACGTTTACACGAAACCCGATTTAACTCCGGCCAGGGGCTCGATACCAGCCGGTAATCCTGTTAGTCCTGTAATCGTATTTAAGGCACGGATCGTTAACTTATCGCTCCGCGGGAGATTTTACGTTGCGATTTCCGGGACCGGTTACGCTCGCGGCGATCGATGAATTTATCCGCGCTCGCCTACCCGTTGTCGCTGAAATACGCGCGGGTTTTCCAACTTTGGAACACGGACTAACTAAATACAGAGTTCTTCTACAAGGGGGACGATACGTCGCTCGAAAATTTGTCCAACCTCGTCCTTTTCGATGCGCGATTATCATGCACGCGGGATGATTTCTTAGTTTCAGCGTTTTTGATCGCTCGCGACGAGTCGCGATTAGTTTGCCGTCAGACGAAGTGATCGCATGCGATGGACGAAATGATGCAACGAACGATGCATGATGCAATGACAGGCGATGAAAATGGCGCGACGAATGGCTGTATGGCAGCGGAGATGAGAACTGGAGATGTGAACTTACCATTGGCGAGATGCATGCGCGAATGCTCGTCCGGGAAGACGGTTTCTGAACGATCGCTGGCAGTGGAGCTGCTGCTCAAGGCGCTCGTGTGACCTCGACGCGTTCGCCGCCCTAAGGTGCCACCGCCAGTGCTCGTCTTTTTCGATGGCGCAGCATAGACCGTTTCACCTGCAGCGTATCAGAATCGTTGAGATGCTTTCGTGGATAAATTAGTATATATTAGCTTTTGAATAAACAGTAATCCGCGGCTTGACTCTACTTAATGTTACTCAAGAGGGGGTCCTTGATAACATATGTCGAGGTCAAGAAAATGGAAGCCTTTCGAAGGTTTGTCCAAAGTCTGCGCAAGTTTTGCGTAAGATTTAAGTTTAAGTTTTAAGAGTAAGGACTCGCTCTTCGACGTTCTATGGTTCCTTGATCGTGGATGATAGCAGATGATACGGATGACACTGAATTTCACAGTTGGATAAATCAGAGGGGAAACTATCGTAACATGTGAATTCTCGAAACACGTGGCTGAGTCCAAATGAGCTAATGTAGCCTGAGGGTATTTGAAGCAAGCCTGGGACGACGATAATCAATAGCAAGAATATCGCAAGGTAAATTACATTATAGTAGCGGGAGAAGAATGAGTGTTTGAGTCGAACCAGGTGCAAACGTTTCTATTAAATCATTCTCGAATATTGGTTACTCGAGAGTAACAAAAACAAAGAAATACATGGAAATCCGGGAGAAAGAATAGAGAATGCTCGATAAACAAATGTGTTACTTTAAGAAGAGCAATGAGAAGCGTACATTCTTCAATTAAAAATAAATGTAACTTTCCAATTCCTCCAGTGAATTATACATAACTAAAGATATAATCGTTCAGATATTCTTAAAAGAGTTTCCTACCGCGACGCGTTCGCCAGTCGCCCTCTGCTCGAATCAACAGTTTAGATTAGGCACATTCTTCAATTAAAAATAAATGTAAGTTTCCAATTCCTCCAGTGAATTATACATAACTAAACATATAATTGTTCAAATTTTCTTAAAAGAATCTCGTACCGCGACGCGTTCGCCAATCGCCCTCTGCTCGAGTCAACAGTTTATGTTAGGCACAATCTTCAATTAAAAATAAATGTAAGTTTCCAATTCCTCCAGTGAATTATACATAACTTAAGATATAATCGTTCAAATGTTCTTAAATGAATCTCGTACCGCGACGCGTTCGCCAGTCGCCCTCTGCTCGAGTCAACAGTTTATGTTAGGCACATTCTTCAATTAAAAATAAATGTAACTTTCCAATTCCTCCAGTGAATTATACACAACTAAAGATATAATTGTCCAAATGTTTTTAAAAGAGTCTCGTACCGCGACGCGTTCGCCAGTCGCCCTCTGCTCGAATCAACAGTTTAGATTAGGCACATTCTTCAATTAAAAATAAATGTAACTTTCCAATTCCTCCAGTGAATTATACATAACTAAAGATATAATCGTTCAAATGTTCTTAAAAGAATCTCGTACCGCGACGCGTTCGCCAATCGCCCTCTGCTCGAGTCAACAGTTTAAGTTAGGCACATTCTTCAATTAAAAATAAATGTAAGTTTCCAATTCCTCCAGTGAATTATACATAACTAAAGATATAACCGTTCAGATGTTCTTAAAAGAGTCTCCTACCGCGACGCGTTCGCCAGTCGCCCTCTGCTCGAGTCAACAGTTTAAGTTAGGCACATTCTTCAATTAAAAATAAATGTAAGTTTCCTATTCCTCCAGTGAATTATACATAACTAAAGATATAATCGTTCAAATGTTCTTAAAAGAATCTTCTACCGCGACGCGTTCGCCAGTCGCCCTCTGCTCGAGTCAACAGTTCATGTTAGGCACATTCTTCAATTAAAAATAAATGTAACTTTCCAATTCCTCCAGTGAATTATACATAACTAAAGACGTAATCGTTCAAATGTTCTTAAAAGAATCTTCTACCGCGACGCGTTCGCCAGTCGTCCTCTGCTCGAGTCAACAGTTCATGTTAGGCACATTCTTCAATTAAAAATAAATGTAACTTTCCAATTCCTCCAGTGAATTATACATAACTAAAGATATAATCGTTCAGATGTTCTTAAAAGAATCTCGTACCGCGACGCGTTCGCCAGTCTCCCTCTGCTCGAGTCAACAGTTCATGTTAGGCACATTCTTCAATTAAAAATAAATGTAACTTTCCAATTCCTCCAGTGAATTATACATAACTAAAGATATAATCGTTCAGATGCTCTTAAAAGAATCTCGTACCGCGACGCGTTCGCCAGTCGCCCTCTCGCTCGAGTCAACAGTTTAGGAGTGCAGCGGACGGGCAATATTTACGGGAGCGAGAGACACGATTACGTAGATGCTACTAGGAATCGCGTGGCAGACGTTTCCCCGTATTAATCGAGCCGACCGAGTTGACTCTCGCAGCATAACAACGGAGGACGCGTCTCTCGCGACATTTCTAAGTGCGGCCTCCGTTACACGCAGTTGCGTGCGCGCACGGGGTGAAGGAAGGTAACCTCGCTCGCGGCTCTGTGTAATTAGCTTCGTACCGTTGCCGTTGCGGGATCTCTCCGATGATATGCTCCCGTTGTAATGATGCCGGCGGGAATTGGTGTTCTCCAGGGGAAACGGAGACGCCTGTCGGTGATTCGGCGTCAATGTTGGCGGCGGCGTTGGGAACGGCGTTGTCGGGTTATCGGTGGTCGCTGCGCCCTCTGTGTCGGACCCTGTACGGTACGATCGGTCACCAACGCCTGTGGACATACATTTCGCGTGGTTTCAGCGTTTCGAGTTTCCGTGTAAGTACGCAATCCAATGGTACCATGGTAGTTTAATATCGAAGCCTGCTAGCGGCTTTTCTTAACCCCTCGCTGCACGATTCTTCCTAATTTTACTTAGAGAGCGTATAGCAATGTGGAAAGTAAACAAACTGATGGTTCTACGAAGCTGATAATGTTCTGTATTCTTATTTAATTTCGGGACAGCGTTCGTTTTGTTCTTTTGAAGGTTCGAGATTAACTATCTTGTTTTATTTTGCCACTGCTGTCGCTCGACGCTCATTCACTCACTCACTTACTCACTCATTCACTTACTCACTCATTCACTCACTTATTCACATACAGACATACATCATGCCAAATGTTCCGATGCTACAGCAGTGACTATTACATAAAACATAGTCGCAACGTCCATTCTTATTTCGCCATTCTTCAGTCACAGTGTTTCATATAAACGGAAGTGTCACGGTTTTTTAAATTATCTTACGTAAAAGTATTATACACGCGCAACGTATTCATCATATTTCGGCAAGAACGCGTTAATATCATTAATTTCAAATCCTGTTCGATCTCCCTTCCCATGGCAATCCATTAATTCATCAACAAAGGGTGGCTTATAACCCCAGCAGATCGCATCGAGCCTATCTGGTAGCGTCTGCATCTAAACGCATCCTCGTTGTCATCGGCTTGTCCATCGATTCGAACGAGTGTCCGACGCGTCGCTCACTATGCAAATATCGTTGTTCAAGATGGAACAGAGACGTAATCATGGACGTCGAACGGCGGACCGGTGGCTTTTGATTGCATCGCGTTTCGGAGTGCCTATCTCGCCTGGTGGATATGCATGCACGCGTAATTCTATGCAGATCGAATGACCCAATCGAAGACAAAAACCGTTAAATCAACGGATAATTATATTCTCGATATCTGACGCTGATCCAGCAAGGGGTTGCATCGATACGATGCGTTTTTATGGTCGATACAGTAAATCCAGATCTTTCGTCTACCCGATATGGCGATAAAATAGAAGAAGAAAGTGGCGAAAAATAAATTGCACAGCACTACGTTCGGTGGTCGGTACGAATCATCCTGGTTTCGTTCGAATCGTCGCGCACCTTCGCATTTCGTCTACGCTTAGGCAGCCTGCACGCGTTGACGATTGGCTGTGACGCCACCGACGGTTCGTCACGTCGGAATATTCTTGTCGACGATGCTTGACGGTCCGTAAAGCGGGAATGACAGTGCGCGCGGCTCGATTCAGCGCCGATTCAACGACACCTTGGTGGATACGTGCCCGGAATTTGCTCCGCGCGTTTCAACAACCATGATTCTGTTTTAATTCGGGGCGAACTGCGCGTCCTGAACTCGAATGAATTGAATCGTTGATGAAACGGCTGGAGAACTTTCGATCGTCACGGATTATCGTCCCGTCGTGTGTTTCACTTCACTCTTTTCTCCTTCGATGCACCTTGAGATGCAACTTTGCAAAGGGGTCGGAAGACTCGTGCATTTTTACTTTCTGAGAATTATTTCGGAATGCTGAAGATGAAGTTATCGTAGATTGTTATTCGACGATGAAGTTAATCGCAACTGAATAGCAAGAGAATCGCGAGGAAAATGTACCGCGTTGGAAAGTAGCCAAGGTGTCTCAGTTGAACTAATCTTGGCCGTAAAGCGGCAAACCGTTCGAAAAACAAAATGGTTGCGGGGAAAAGTTACGGCGGATCGGGAAGGTGTAGAGGATAAGAACGGCAGCTCGTTGGCTGGATTAGGAAGGTGGTTACAGCGAGTGTTTCGATAGCCACCCTCCTATTTATCAGCGTGTAAACAGGTGCGAGGCTACGTGGCGGAGTACTTAAAAAGACCAGCGTGTTCCGCTGCTCCTTTTATCCCTGCTCCCTATTTAACCTCGCCGTGTGCTGCTGCAATAGGAGCAACTCGAAATCTTGTTAGAGGTTTCGAGTGTGATAGACGTGACCTTTCACGGGGATCCTTTGAGAAGTTTAGAAGGGATTAACGGGATCGCATATTTTCGAAATAAAGCCGCGAACTTCCCACCCTGACTTTTCCTCATTTGAAATTATTTTTCCCGTCAACCATTTCAATCGAACTTGCGAGGAACGATGGTCAGTCGATGGAAGCATCATTTTTGACGCTAAAAAAGAAACGAAACGAACGCACGCGTAGAAACCAAAAATGTACGATCCGCGTAACACGCACCTCGCGAGCGATCGGCTATTTTTCACCAGTTTATTGTTCCCAGTTACACGGTGACGATCGCGCAGTGACAGCGTGACTGGACGGAAAACCGGACCGCCATTCATTTCGTTCATTGACAGATAATTGCCCGTTGGATGTGCGCGCGATCTAATCCACCATTAAAGTTACTCCAGCCGCGAGGAACAAAAGGGTAGCCGGATAGCGGGAAAAGATGGGCGGCGAAGGAGAAGCGAGGGGCGAGTTTAGTATGGAAGAGACGAGGGGATTGAATTTTGTCGGTAATTAATGAGGAAAGTTTTACAAATAGCCGAAGGCATAGTCGCTAAACGCCTTAGCGAGACCGTGAATTCCATCCGCAAGCAAAATATCTCGCGAAAGTTAGTTTTTAATTGATAATTATCTTTCCTGGTATAAACGGTAATCAGCGTTCCGTTCCGTTTCCCTGTCCACCTAATTGCTCGTTCTTGCCGTCGCCGCTGAACTGTCGATCCGCGAAAGGGAAACCGAGGCGAGGGTTTCCGAGAGCGATGAACAAATTGGCCGTATCAAATTTCAGAATTAATGGCTTTTGTTGGGCGGGCGTTGATTTCGCGGATGTTCGACGATTAATTTTTACATTCATGCACATCGATTTATGCAAGAACATCGACGACGAGACCAATTTCCGCGACGACTCGCTCGCGGTTAATCGAATCGCGCGAAAATTTCTGGCGTGAGATTCGAGGGATTCAAAGAAAGAGGACTACGATCGGCTCGCCTTCACGGTGGACTCGACTCGGGGTGGAATTATCCCTTGGAGTCGAGTACCACCTCCGACGATCCCAGCGAGCCTCGATCTCCGCCCCATCCATCCCGCAAAACGCTTGCCTTCGGCCGCGCTATCGCGATAACGAAACGGTCCACCCTCGCGACATCAAAGCTCGGAAGCGGAGCGCGGAAACCGGCGAAGGAGGCAGCCTGGCCGCGATATAAAGAGAGATACGGGCAAGATGGGCAGCGACGATAGTCGAGACGTCTGAGAGAACGAGTAGCCGAGGGCCCGGGCAGCGGCACTGATATTGCTCGCATTAAACTTTCATATTCAATCTTGCCACCCACCGTTGGGCTCTTTCCCTCGTTGCCATCCCTTAGCCGGAAGGTCGTGGCGCCGAGAGCAACCTCGGCCCCCCGCGTCAGCCCCACATGTAATTGTGTTATGCCCTCTCCTCTCCCTTCTTCTCTCCGCCGTACCTGCTGCTCCCCTCCTCTCCCCTCCTGCCTCTGCTCCTCTCCCGGGGACTCGACTTCCGCCCAGCCAGCCTCGTGACGTTTCTTACGGCGCGCTCCCGCAATTTCGCGCCGCGTTTTCTATGGATTGGATTTTCTAATTCGCGCTCCCCGCGGCTTCCGGCTGCGGAGGGGTTTCCCAGCGCGCGATGGTAGGAATTGCGCGAGATGCAGTTTCGTCGGGAGCCGACACGCGCGGAGATTGAACGTTGTTTGGTATGCGCGGTGTGTAAATTGCGAGGCGTGCGCGCGCCGTTAAATATTTGTGGATTAAATGTTTTCCGGTTGATTGTTTGCCAGCGCAGCGCGCGGATTTATCGGCAGCGCCAAGTATATGAATTTATGGGCGCGCGGGAACGAGTTTAGCTCGGTCTAAATTATTTCAGACGGCCACGGGCGGAGCTCGACGAGATTTGCGAGATGTATCGATAAGACGTAACCGAGCGCTGAACGTCCACGGCTAATAGGGACAAACGACGGTGTGTACCATTTGACGCCATATCGCCCGTGCAGCTTCCTGCCCACCGTCGCCTCGCGTCCTGTTCACGGTTATTCTTTATTCCGCGACGTCCCCCGCATTGTCGCGCGTGTAACGGCGTGTCCGGGCGCGTGAAATAATAAAATCGATAGTCGGACCGGGCCAGATCCAGCGTGTCGCTCGCACTTCCGGTTGAAAAACTAAATCGGCCCGGCGGAGGCCGTGAACAGAAAAATAATAGTGTTCCGCGCGCGGCATTCACAGACGCGGCCGACCGGCCCATAGAATCGCTTTGATTCGCAGGCGCTGCCAGCGCTCGTCCCCGCGCGCCATTCATTGTGCCCGGTCGGCGTTGATTGGAAATATTGGTTCGTTGTTTACCTTTATTCTCCGCCGCCGGTATCTCAGAACAATGTCGACGGGCGGGGCAGCGCGCGCAACAAGCGACCCTGTTTGCCTTTTATTCCGTTTCCCAGAGTGATCTTGCGAGTGCCACGGCTCTCGAAGCCTGTCAATTACGGCCCTCGTATTTACGTGCCTGCGTCCCTCCTGCCGCCCCCACCCCCGTTCATCGGAACAAATAACCGGGCATTCGAGCGGACTTGGACGCCGTAGCGCTTCCATTTATCGTTATATTTCGCGAAATTCGCCTCTTTTGTCCGCCGCGCGGTCGTCCGAGTCGCGAGGGGCGGTGTGTCCGATGAAAAACGAGCGGACCGTTTCTCCTAGACTCCGTCTTCGACGGGACGTAATGCGACGCTGGAAACGATTACTTTTAACTAGTCGCTGTGCGGACCGTTTCATTGCTCGACGAAGTTATTCATTGGTATTGGCTCTCGACCGATGACAAATGCGATCCGACGGTCTCAGCGTGCACCGATCGATAAGTTTCGTGGATGTCGAGAGACGCTTTCGTAGCTGAAGATCGTTTGCAGTCGTTACCATGGACGTGTAAGAATAGACTACAAGAGTGGGCGTGAAAAGCGATAGTTTAGCTGAGATTGCACTCTACTACTAAGAATAGCAATCCCTCTATGCAACTTTCTCCTTACATTCCTCCATCGCGTCCACTTATGCGACACTTCCTTTGCCAGCGTGGTCTATTCTTAAATGTCGATGGTCGTTACACTTGTTGCAGACTCGCGACGCAGCAACCACGCTCGAGTGACGATATGGCGGTACGGCGGGCGGTAAACGCCAATCGAAAAATAACTCGTCGAGCCCCGCTGCGTTTCCTACGACGGCGCTCTGTGGACACAGGAAGTTGCACGCGTCCCATCGTCGGGGCGAATTAGCGCGGGCGAGGCCCCGGGGCGGCGAACTTTTCCGCAAGCTCGATGGGACGCGCGCGTCCAAGGTGCACTCGATGCCAGAGCGGTGGGCTGCCATGGCAACGGTCCCACGCAAACAAAATCCACCCCCGGAGGCCCGCGCCGCGGAAAGGAATTCCCGTCGAGCCGAAGAAAGCCCCCGCCGCTCGGTCAAAGACAGCGGACCGCGCGAATTCCGCTTCCGGCCGCCAACGGCCGGGATCAATCCTTGCGGGGCTCGTTCCGGGAAGCCTGAATCGCTTCGTCGAAAACCGTGGGCTCCGCAGAATTTATGGGCTGCGATTTGCGGACCTGTCGGAGAGTGTAAAGATGTTACGCGAGGGGATGTTTGGGGTGTTAGGGAGGCTGCGATGGTCTGAACCGGGGAATGTAGCGGTCGCTGGAAGGGATTGCTGCGGCGAAGGTGTTGAAGCGAAACGAGTGTAACGTAGGAGGTTGATTAAAGAACTGTTCTTTTAGCTTTGGATTCGGGAGAAGTCTGTCTGGCACGAGTTGGTTATTTGAAGCGCACATTTGTAGATCGATGTCTCGTTGATTTGTTAGTCAGATTGTCATTCCTGGTTGCCGCTGTCGTGAGTTCACGTTACTTCAAATTCTAGCGAATGATGACAAGTGGTTTATCATCTATCTGGAGAGCAAATATACGAGTTATGAGAATCTTTATATTTTAAACAACGCATATTTACAACACTGATACTCAAAACAAATTTTGTAATTCTCATCCTCGCCTCAATGATACAAATTTGCGGCAACCAGCTTAAGAATTTCATTATTTTTCAAAGGTACTCAGGATTAGAAACGTAAAACAGCTGGTCGCGAATGTGTTGAATTGTAGTTTATTTAGGAAATCAAATGCCAACTAATTTGCTTTAACTTGATTTTATTTCTTTAATTCTGAATTTTATTACACGCTAGTCGCAGTTAAGAATAGAATCGTTGCATCGCTCGAGTTGTATACCACGGTTACAAGCCTCGAATTTTGCGCGAGATTAAGGGTATAATTGTTGAGCTGTCTGAACCCGTAGACCACAACTATGCGGTGTGTTAGGCTTAAGGAATAGAGACCTGCTAGTTACCAGAGCCATTCATCACTCGAACGCAAACAAACCAATTGTAATATCGCATTGTAATTCTGCCGAAATATCTGCGAAATTCTTCGTTTCGCAGAACGGCAGTGAACTGCAATATTGCAACGTCAATTGTAATGAAAAAGAAGTGACGAAAAATTTACTGGTACCGGTGTATTTTATCGCGGTCCAATTAGGAGTCCGAAAGTCTGAAATATCCGAGCAATCAACGCGGACCGAAAGATGTCAAGCTTAATGAAAATGGACAACGCAATCTAATCGCAATCTGCGAAATCTGCTGCACTCAACGAACTCCCCTAATTAGTTGCGAATAGTGTTACGTCCGAGGAGGATCTCTTCGATCCGGCGGAGCCAGTGGACGATTAATTTGGAGCGTTGGTAATTTTATGCGTTTCGCCTAACGAACGCGTGGGGCGTTCGACGAGGGTCGCGATGAAATATGATTGCCAGAAGATGAATCGGGGTTAGAGCAAATTACTCGCACATCCGAAACCTGCTTACGCGGCACTTGTCCTCGGCGATAAATACAAATTAGCGATGAAGTATAGGACGAGAAAAAAAATGAACGTTGAAGTTGAGTTTACGAGTTTTCGGCGATTAAGGTCGGCTCCTTCCGTTGCGATTTAAAGCGAGCGTAACCTCTTTTACGCTGCCATCCATTTCGTTTATCTTTCTCCTCTCCTCTTTTCTTTATCTACGTCTACTTTATTAATCCCCTGTGTTTCGAATTTAAAATCAGCTGGTGCGAACAAAATTCGCAAATGCTTCGCGAACAGTCCCTCCGTGGTTCTGATGCTACCTCGAGTAATTTCCGGGGAAGATGCTCGCAATATCAGCATAAAAAATCTATTTACTTCGCGCGGAGTCATAAATCCATCGGCGAGAATTCTCGCCCCCTTCCTCCAAGTCAAACACGGGATCCCCGAAATTTGAATAGCACCGACGCGTTCGAGGCTAGCCTTTCCCTCTCGACGCAGCCTAAATCAATATGAAGCTTTTACCCTGCAACTTAGGGGAGCCATCGAGAACAGGACACGTCCACGGAAAAGGGGCTGCTCGTCGCGGAGCCCTTGCATATATCCAAAATTTAATATATATAGAGAGATGTAAGATCCATCGAATTACCCGGCGAAATCGATGAGATGAAATGTCGAATCGGACCCGCAATCCGTGTCGGAGAAAATTCATGCAATTGCGGACGTAAAAGGGGGACCGCTGGAGCTTCGTTTCCGCGAGAAACGAGGTTAAAAATCCATCGACTACGCCTCGCCGTGGTTCTCGCCGTCGCTGCGCAGTCCTCCTCGAGAACCACTCTTGAATTTCGCCTTCTCTCGCCCCGTGAAACTCGCTGAACACCCTGTCCAAGATCGCGAGCGAACGCTGGTACAGGAGATAGCGACAACAAGTCGGATCCGAAGAAGCGCCGCACCAAATTCCGAAGAAACCAGAGAGGAAACGATCGCACGCTAACCGCGTTTCATCCTCCCGCGAAGCATTGCTAAACAACCCTTTTCACGGCCCCGCTCGATCGAGGAACGCGCGAATAAATAAGGAGAAGCGAGCGTATACGCGTTCGAAGAGAGAGAGAGGAAGCAGGGAAAGTAAACGGGGGCATCGTTCGAGGAAAAATCGATTCGAGTTCCGCGCGTACCGTTGGCCATCGATTCGCTCGAAGCTCGGCCGTCTCGCAGAAATGAATTCGCTCCTCCCCTTCGTCTCTTTATTTTTCCCAGCCTCTCCACCCCCCCCCCTGGGTTCCTCGCAGCGTCCCTCTTTCACCCGTCCCTAATCGGCCGCCGTGAGAACCCGCGGGAGCCTCCTCGTGCGCTACGCGTACGCGCGTCGAGGGCGGAAGGCGGAAACCCGGCGACGGGTTATCGCGCGGCGCGGCACGATAAAGAGACCGGGGAAATACGCGCAAGAGGTTGTAGCCCCGCCGCGGCACAATGTGTCTTTTTACTAACTGTCATATGCATAGGGAACAACGGGGGCTACGTCTACAGAGGCTGCTATCGAAAAGCAATTTCCGAGACGTCAAATGGAATGGAATCGAGTCGGGGGCGCGGGTGGGGAGGGGGTGGAAAAGAAAGTTCGGTGACGTTTTCGTTGGTAACCCCGGCCACCCGTGGCTCGAGATCACTTTCAACGCGGGAGTAAGACTTTACGAAAAAGTGAGAGAGAAAGAGAGGGTGGAGGGAAGAGGATGAGGGGAGGAAGGGTCAGAGAAAAGGGGGAGCGGGTGGGGCTGAGGGAGAGGAAACGGGATGAAAAAAGAGGGTAAGAAGCGACGGAGGAGGAACCGTATCTTCAACAGGTGCAAAGTGTCGTCCGTTGAAAGGGCCACTCCTGGTTTCGCCTCCTGCTTCAGCCTGTTCCTCTTCCTTCCGCTTCTTAAACCGCAAGCTCTTTGACGGAAGGTCTAAAGCCGCCCCCATCTTTGAAGAATACGAGCCCTGGCCCGCACTGGTTTGTAATAAGCCGATGCTCCGTTTGGGAATTTAATATATTCGCTAATAAGCGTATGTTCGATCGTTATTGTCTAGCTCGTCTCGATGCAAAGTCGGCGTTGAACGCGAGGTAATTTCGAGCGGATCGCGTCGATCATCGCGGCCATCGTGTCCCAAATAAAATACAGAAGCCTCTCTCGACTAAAATAAACCTTGTGCGGTAGCTTCGAAAGTACCACGCTGCGTCGAGTGTCCTCGATCGAACTGCCCTCGACGAAGCATAAGAAACCGACTGGCTCCGCGGAAATGGTGTTTCTGTAACGTTTAATCACATTTGAGACGGCCAAAGGAGCGTTCCACAAACGGTGTTTTCGCGTCGCTTAACGAGTCCTCGGTTCTCCGTCCGAAGACTCGTTGCAGAGTGTATACTTAACCCAGGAGGGATAATGAAAGCGAGTGGCCATTTTTGGTGCGGTTCTGCGTTTGAGAGCGCTCTAAAAGCAATGGCGGCGGGAGCTAAACGTCGAACGGGAATGGTAGTCGCTGCAAGTGGCAACGTGTAATTTAGGAAGCCATGGAAAAGCAAGGGACTCCGAAAGTATCGTTTTAAACTTTTAGGGTGGGTCTTGCTTTGCCGTGATTCGGTCGCGTGTGCGCGTCGGACGCGGATGGAAATTCTAAATTAGTATCAAAACGTTACGAAGCGAGCTGTAACTCGCACTTTTCCGTTTATTCTTTCTCTTATTCCTCCTTTTTTTTTTATACGTTCCTCAATTTTCGATTAACGCGTTCACGTCTATTTCATAGACGGACGTTTTCGAAGCGTTCTGTCGCGCAGCTGGCGACGGCAAACGTGTCGCGAGCCGTTAACGTTTTAAATTAGTTTTACGTCACCGGTGATTGCAGAATAATTACAGGCGCTCCTAGAACTTATATCTACCAACAGGCTGCGACAATCTGTAACAACTTCGAGCGGCTTTAAATGGCCGTTTAAACCGAGCGTTCCGTTCGTCGAACGAGCGCCGCGTCTCAGCAGCTCGGAAATATTTGAACGCGTTATTCCGCGGCGAGGAAAACAATGCGAGGGTGGAAATGCAGATAAAGGCGGGGGTGGAAAAAATAGTAGCAAACACGCTGCGTGACCGAGGGAGGGGAATTGAAATTTCAGAGCTCGGTGTATTCCTGGTCGAACTTACGCCGTTCCGCAGGCGAGTCGCGTTATTTTCGAGCGTAATGAATAGCCGCTACACCTGTTACGGTCTGTGTTTCGCGAACACGACGCATAACTTCCCTCGTCATCATCATCGATACCATGAATTACTTATCGACGCGTTTCATTATTCGTCCGCGCTGGCGATAGTCAGGAAACCGCAACGTGCCTGCTCGCTTGGCAAACTTTCCCTCCCAGCCGAGGCACGCGAGCCTCCCCTTCGACTTTCTTATTTTATATTCTTCGCCGTCGCCGTTTCCGGATCGGAAAAACACGCGCCGTTTCTGGTCGATATGATTGGCCATCTTTAGAAACGATAACTGAGGTCACGGGTGAGATATGAATTATTTTTACTAAATATCTGGTCGACAAACGTTGCCTCGATGTCGAGAGTAAAGGCGATGAAAGGGGATGAAGAGGTCGCGTTGCAAATACGAAGTTTCAAGTATAGTTTACGCATATTTTATCATTTTTGTACTGTTTCCAAGTTTATCCTGTTCCGTGTGTGAAAAATTGATGCGCGGAAATATTACAAAATTTGTGCGATCGAAAAGTAACCACGAGTTTCCGCGATTTTCTTCACTTTATATTCGACGCACCGGTTGTTTCCTGGTGGGAAAACCGCGCGTCGTTTCGAGTCCAATGGAATTGCTCGACGAGACCGACGGAGCGGAGGGAAGAAAAATTAAACGCGGACAAATATAATCGAGCAGAATTTCCTCGAGACGGAGGTATTCCATCGAGACGAAACATTGTTGCGTTCGTGTGGTGTATCGCGCGAAAGTCTGGGACAAGTCGCGGCCGGATCGATTTATTGCTTGGGGCGGAGGATCAAGGGACTTGTCATGGGGGTGATTGGAAGCTGGGTGCTTCTGATGAATAAAAAAGGAAGGCATTTATGGGTCGAGTGATTACCTTGAGCTACGAACTCGATGTTTCTCGGATTTTACGTCTCTCTTCTGAATAATGATTGAAAGGTTCCGAGGGGACGAAGACTGTATCAACTATTCGATTTTCAATCCAAACTTAAACTTACATTGCCACTGTGCAAAGACAATTTCGACTGTGGAAATCGCGAAGACATTCAGAAACGATAAATCAACGTTTCGCGTAGAAATAAATATGCAATTGTGTCAACATATGGCACAATTAAAATAGCAGTAACATTTTACTATTTTAACTATTCGATTTTCAATCTAAATTCAAACTTACACTGCCACTGAGCAAAGACAATTTCGAAATTTCGACTGTGGAAATAACGAAGACATTCAGAAATATCAAACATCAGATAAATCAACGTTTCGCGTGGAAAGAAATATGCAATTGTGTCAACATATGGCACAATTAAAATAGCAGTAACATTCTACTATTTTAACTATTCGATTTTCAATCCAAATTCAAACTTACATTACCACTGCGAGAAGACAATTTCGACTGTGAAAACCACGAAGACATTCAGAAACGATAAATCAACGTTTCGCGTAGAAATAAATATGCAATTGTGTCAACATATGGCACAATTAAAATAGCAGTAACATTTTACTATTTTAACTATTCGATTTTCAATCTAAATTCAAACTTACACTGCCACTGAGCAAAGACAATTTCGAAATTTCGACTGTGGAAGTTGCGAAGACATTCAGAAACGATAAATCAACGTTTCGCGTGGAAAGAAATATGCAATTGTGTCAACATATGGCACAATTAAAATAGCAGTAACATTTTACTATTTTAACTATTCAATTTTCAATCGAAATTCAAACTTACGTTATCACTGTGGGAAGACAATTTCGACTGTGAAAACCGCGAAGACATTCAGAAACGATAAATCAACGTTTCGCGTGGAAAGAAATATGCAAGTGTGTCAACGCACGGCACAATTAAAGTAGCAGTTACATTTTCTGGCGGGGCGGAGGCGGAAAGGAGATTTAATGCCGGTTTCCGGGCATGAAACAATCTCAGCGGCGCGGCTGGCAATGTATCAAACAGATTAGAAGATCTAAACCCGCGGCATTACGGTCCCGGAAACGGCCGGCTCGTAACGTATTTCAACGGGTTATCGTTCGCCGCGGAACACAGCCGTGCCGGCGAGATGTGCATTGTTAAACAGCGAACTCGGTAAATTCATTATAACGCGACTGGTTCGGTTGTACGGGCCGGAGAGTTGCCTTCGAGTAACGGAGGGAATTGATTTGACCGCTTTACACCTGGAAATCGGCCCCGCTTACCGAAGTTAAAAGCTTCTTTCTAGTTCGCGGAAGAGGCTCGTAAGAAAGTTCGACCGCTTAACGCGTTGCCCGTGTGTTCCTTCGGTTTTCTCCGCTTTTCAGACTCTTCTATTCCATTCTGGATATAGTTGAAGCTCGCAAGAGGAATTTATCGAAGCAATACTTAACGCATCGCGATTAGAAATAGAAACGAACTCTCGCGCTTTTCCTTCCGTAATTTCTCTCCACGACGAAATCTCTTTCCAACTCGCGTAAGTACAGACCAGAAGGCGGAAAAATCTAGCCTCTGCACCCCGTGTTCGCCGCGAAACAACGGCGGAAACTCCGCTAGACGCGGCCCCCGGATCGGCGAGACGCGAAGCGTGAATAATTCTGTCTGCTAACCATTCATTTCGCGGCCGATATAAATTATTGCCGCGAACGCATTAATTTCCTTTGCGAATAATTAACAACGGGCCGGACAACGAAACCTTGCCCGCGATGGTCAGTCTTACCGCCGCGCAACCCCTGCGCGCGCGCGCGCTCGCGCTGGTCGACACCTGAAATATTAATCATGACTTACACGCGGCCGAACCACGGGTATTCTCTATCTGCATTATTAAGTGGGCTCGCGCACGAGCGTAGGCCTGGTCGTTGCGCCGCGAAACGAATATGGATGGCCCACCTTCGACGGCATTGTTCTCCAGCGTGGAGAAGTTGCGATTCTACGAAATCTATGGCACAGATCTTGTAAACTGCATACAGGAGTATCCGCGGTGCACTCTTATTCGATTGCGAGATCTCGCGGATTTATATATCATCGTTTCAACTCGACAGACTTTTCTGTTAGACGGAACGTTTCTGGATCAAAGATGGAGGGTCGAATGGTGTGCCTGACGATTGGCGGCGGGGAAATTTGAAGAATTCGCAAGGGTGGCTAGCGTCTTCAACCGAATCGCAGCGTCGTTTTTCCATTGCGTTAACAGAAGGGATAATGCGACGCGTCGACGTATTCTTTTCGCGGTAGATTTGGCGTAACGAGGCCAGCAAACGTCATCGTCCTCGTTCCTTTCGAACATTACAGTCCGTCTGGCACTCGGGGCTGTAAAAATAACACTTCCGCCCCGTTATACCCAAGGGCATGCATAGAAACATGAAGGTTCGTTAAACACAACGTGATTTATTGGTTTTTCGCCGGGATTTCCACGGCCCCTCGAGTGTTCTCGTTCCAGAAAACCGTTCCGTTACCTTTTTCTTCCGTGAAACGGCGGTATCGACGAACTTATGACGCGAACGCCCGAATACATGCTGATGCAGCGCGAGCAAACCCCTGGCAATCGTGTTTTCGCTTTTTTCCCCAAATAAATATGTCTGCGCGGAATAGACTCGTTCCCGTCGTCGATTTTTTATCGCGCGAACTTGCGACCTCCGCGGTTTGATTCGAGCAATCGATCGGTGTGCCAGCGATCGCGAAATTTCGAGCGGATCGCGCGCCTCGAGTACAAGCGCAAAGACATGGAAAAATTCGGCGAACGAACGTTCGTTGTATTTATTTTCGATCAGATTCGCGAGGCGAACTTCGATATTACTGGCGCAAGTTCCGAGCGGATCGTTACGGACGTTAACAGGGCGCAGCAATTGCACGATGTTCAAGGGCCATTCAGACGTCAGGACAGTAACTGGACCAGCGATGTGTACGCGATCGTAAGTGTAGATTCGGCTGTAAGTGACAAACTGTCTCTGGAATGATAAGGGATTGGGAGATCGGCTAATATCCAAAGTTGCGCCCGCGATCGTAGTTCGATAGGACGCGGCTACCGACCGATAGTGGCGAAACAGCGCGCGACGGTCTAATATTTCCCAAGTACAGGAGTTATTGTGCCGTTCTACACCGACGTATATTCGTAACGCTGAAACACGCTCGGTATTGGAACAGCGTTCTATCTTTAATTCATATTCCTTGTACCTAGGCGGCAGCGCGGACACAGCCCCGCATTTGTTACCGTTATCGAAAATAGCCAACCTTTGTAGCGTTTCTGCGTGGATGTGTCGAGTACGTAGATCGATTAAATACGTTTCGACACGAGTTTCATTTTGCGAGCCACGCGTGCTCCTAACGAATATAAATCTCGCGTAAAGATCGAGGAAATAATTGCTTGGGGGGGGGGGGGATGAAACATCGCAACCACGGCTGTTCGCAAAGTGGACGAAAAGTGAATTTCGAACGTCGAAGCGAGCGGAACGTTCCAAGACGACGTTATATTCCGCTCGCGGCCCTCTTCCTCTACTTAAAACGGTGGACGCGGCGGCGGCGGCGGTGGTGGTGGTGGTGGCCGCAAGTTTCACCCTTCAATCCAATCACCGCCATCGCGGGGGAAGAAAAACAACGCTGTCGAGACGGGCCGAGGAGACACGCCGCGCCATCTACCTCGACTAAATATTTTAAGCGCGCGATCCATTAGATCGGCCGGGCGTAATGGCCGGCAAAGTATTAAGTCCGTTCGACGGTGAAACAAAGTTAGCCGCGAGGGAGTTGGCGGACGTCGATGGCGGGGGGCTGCGGACGGATCGCGTGGTCGATGGCGGAACGACGGCCACGGCGAGGAGCCTCGTCTCGTCTCGGATTCGATCCGGGGCGCGCGGCAGCCGCAGATGACGGCAAACTGCTAATAGGAGGCAAGTTTTAAATGCGTGTAACGTAATAACGCGTGCATTAGGCGACTACCGTGGCGTCGCCGGCGTCTGCGGCGGCGACAACGATAGCTGGCCCATTCTCCGTAAGGGGTAGTTTGCCTGACAACTCGATTACACGATGCTCGGGACCGGCTGAGTGGCAACTGGTGATATATGGCGCGCGTACACACGACGCCCACCGCCTCTCGAGTCACTTAAAATAATGAGAAACCCCGGTGTATCGGCTCCCGGCTACGCTCCCTTCCCGCCTCTCCTTTTTTCCCTCCCGCTGCACTCGTCGCCTCGTGGCCGTAGCCGCGTCGTCGTCGTCGTCGTCGTCGTCGTCGTTGTCGTCACGTCGAGTTACGATTATCTCGAACGCATCGGGGTTACTTTTTAATACTCGCAGAAGAATCGAACTCGTTCGCGTTTACGTTCGTACGACAAAGGGTGACATGGTGTCGGGATACGGAGGGTGTTAACTTTTTTGGTACGATTAACGACCTCGTAATTACGTACTGTGCGTCGCGATAGGAGGTTTTGCAATTAAAATGGATTCGTTTGAAGGGGTCGTCGCAGCGTTAACATTGGAAAGTGTACTTTTCGGAATTCGGCGATACGCTCGCGCCGACAAAGGAGAGGCCCGATGAACTGCTCTCATAATCATAGCGAATTTAAAGGTTAATTATTGCCAAATAAAACCTGAACTCATTTGTGCAACTGTTAAATTAAACGTGCGCCGCGAATTAACATGAATCCAACGATTCGACAAAGACTGTTATGCAGCGGCCCGTAACGATGTAGGTACCGTTCTCGTAATGATATGCCAACGTTATTATCCATTTTACCAAAGGGAAGAATACATTAGCCCGCACAAAGGTTACAGGTAATAACACGTTACTGTCAACTCCGCGCTCGCGTCGATCAATAGACCGCCAAAATTCAAATCGTCGATAGCCACGTTTCCGCGTCGGCTCTCCGCGGCGAGATAAAAGGGATCCGTACGTTTTCTCGCTCGAAAATATCGCTTCGCGCTCGTACAAATATTAGTATTCATTACGAAGGTCGACGCAGAGAGTCGGGACCTCGCAATTTCACCCGTGATTTCGCCGAGTAATATTTACAATCCGCGTGTCGACGTGGAAACGTTTCTGTTTGGTTCTGGACGAGTTTTTGGTAAATCGTACCAAGTAACGTCGAGGAACTTCACGAGCGTGTTCACTGTCAAACGCTGAGTAGTTCAGTACGCTCTTATTTACGACCACCGCTCGAGCGATGTGCAAAAAATCCATCTTTTACTCCGATGACCAAGAGAAGAAGAACCAATCTTGGATTTCGACTTGACGACTCCCAGCTGGATGAAAAACGCGATCTAACATGGTGTGCCAGAAGTGGTTGCGAAGTATCTACACACTTGGTTTCGAATCAGCTGCACGGTGAAACGGTTTAATTACTCCACGGCAATAATAAAGCCGGAGAAACATCGTCTAGCATCACCATTTGGATGAAGGGGCAACGTTTTCCTGTCGGGGTAACCTTACCTCCGGCGTGTTTATTCTGCCGATGAGAAGCCGCATCTATGTAAAACGAGAATGATATTTACGACGAGGTCGGTATGCAGAAGCAGGAACGAGCTTTATGATCAAGCTGCGCCACGGCGGAAGGAAGGGTGGGCTCGCCACGGGAAACGGGAGATGCGTATCCAGTTCGTAATTTGTGTGTAGCCAGTAATTTCGTTCTCTTGCGCCGACTGTGATGCCTGTTGCTTTGCAACGGCACCCTTTCGACCGCTGACCGACTACCGATCGTGATTACGAACGACGCACGAGGGTAATCGTCGAGGCGAACTTATCGCGCGCGGTTCGATTCGCAGCCATCCGGAAATCACGCGTTCTCCAACCGTGAATTTTTGCGTTCGCAGAGGGCCGGGCACGTCGCGCGGCGATATTAACGGCTGGCATTATCCACCGACGCAGACGTTTTATTTCCACTTGACCGTCGATATATCCCGCCAAACTGCCTGCAAGTGCCAGCGCTTCGTAAGCTGGATTCGACGAAATCGCGCGATTCCTCCCTCGTTACAAGCAATAACAATCGTGGCTGTCGGTCGATCGTTGAACCTGGAGGGCGGCGCACGGCTCCCCGCGAATGACGAGTCGCCATCGTTCCCGCGGCATTATATTAAGCGCGTTGCATAAGGAGGAAGCCGTAGCAAGAATTTCCACGAGAATTTATCGGCGAGTTTGCACGGGTACACGTGTACGGGAGCAACGTGCTGGACCGTGTTGCGGTAGCGCCTGCTGCGCGATATAGCTGCCTGCGGGGGCCATATTGTCGCTTATGGTTGTTGCGTAAGCCTAACCCGCGCGCCGTTCATCCGCCATCCACGTCACACGAATATTAGGCCCTTTGAAGTAATTCTCTCATACCGCTAACTAGTCGCGCGCTACGTTACATGCCAGATTGCTACACGTGTCTACGCGCGCGCGTTTTACTCGGTTTAGCGTCCCTTTGCGCTCGATTCCACGAAAATATTACTGGAAGTCATCTCAAGAAAGAGACCATTCTGCGAAAGGACGGAATAGTTGATCAGTAAAAGAGTAAAAATGTTGATCAGCACTGATTAGCGACATTCCACCGCAACTCTTTCAGAAATACACGTTTCCCTCAAGAAAATTTCTATTGCAAAGAAAACTTTCTATCGCTGGGAGACGTTAGCAATGGAAACTGTTACCAAAATATTAGAAAAATATATTTTAGCAACAGCTTCTGTTGCCAGCGGCCGCTCGCGAAGGAGCCAAGCGCAAAGTGTATTACAAACAAATTTCTATGTAATCTGGATCGCACACAGATCGCGCGCCTCCGATAGCCGTCGCGGGGGCGGAGGCCACCAGGGGATTCCCCTTTGGAGCCACTGTCGACAGCAGCGCCGCGAAGATGGATACACGGGGCGGTCGATAAGATTTATCCGAGTTTTCTTGTTACGCGGACGGGTGCAGTCGGTCCGACAGAAATTCGATCCGGTGCATTTTAATGAACCGGCACGCCGGCGATAGAGTGATTTAAATGGATCGACCGTCTATAACACAATTATTCAAGAGATCGGCCGAGGAGAGAGGCTGCCTGTAATTTGACGTTCAAAGCGATTCCCAGACAGGTGAATTTCGATCGCGCGATCAGACGTCCTTAAATTATTCATCCCTCCTGAGAGCCACGGCGTCCCGTCGTGCCTCGCCGCCCCGCGCGCCGTCCACCGCTTCTTTCTATCGCGGTTTCGTTCCCTTTCCAACTTCTCCGCGGCACGGACGAAAGAACAAGTGGAAACGGGGCGAGGTTTCTTCTCTCCGCCGCGGAGAAACTTTTGTATTACCTTGTAACGAGCGTTGCCCCGTCTCCCGGAACTTCGCCCACCTAATCTCGTACGTTAGCGTCTTCCGCCACTCTGACCGCCGGATGTATGCCGTTAAGTTTAATCCAGAGTTAGAGACCTGTTAAGTAACCCTTTCGCGTGGAAACAGGAGCAGCGATATCGTGAGCGCGGCTGTCGATGCGAAAAGATGGCTACAATCTCGCGTTTATCGCGCCAGGCGCGCGATTTTAATTGTTCCCGAGCCCTGGACGGTTCTTCGAACCGTCGCGGTGAATCGATAACGCGAGGCGTTCCGATTTCATCGCACGGCAAAGAAAAATCCTGGTAGTTTAACTCCTCGTCCCGATCGTTCGCATGTATCGCGGCAGTTTTTCATAGAGCCGGGGCCACCGGCGGCCCATTAAAAATTTATTCTTGGCTTAACATCGTTCGCCAAGATCCGCAGGAACGTGCCTCTGCGACTCCGTGGTTCGCAGTAAGCCGAAAATACTCGGCGGCGAGAGACGGAGAGCTCGAGAATCCACGACTGTCTCGATTCGCTGCCGCTCAAGTGTCTTCGAGCCGCGTTCGCCATCTTGAACCGACCGACTCTTCACGCACGTCCCACTGTTTTACGTCGTGTCTGAAATTTTATGCGGTTTGCGAATCGTTACGCGGCTCCAAGTCGAAGCTGCTTAGGAAATTTCAGTAAGGTTCCCTGTTTTACGGCTTGAAAAGGGCTTGCTGCGAATTAAATTCTTTAACAAGCTCCCTCTGTTGGCACGTCTTCCGCGTCGGTCATTTTATATGAGCGGGCTAAACTTTTCATGCGTGTGCCGCCAGTGTGGAAGCTCCAAAGGATTTAGGTTCGAGAGGGTATGTCAGTTCGGAATATCTGCTCGAAGCTTCCTCCGTTTCGTCGAGACTTCATTAAATGTCTACGCGTAAAGTATCGCTAAAATACCAAACTTCGAAAATTAAAAAAATATTTAAAGCAATATACCAACAAATCCCCATTTTCGACCCTTACTCGTTTCACCCAACCATCGCGTCAAGAAGAAACCCTTCAACGCGCCCCTGGCCAGCGTTTCGCGGGGTTACGCGCGGCGGAGAAGGGCGCGGTAATTAACGCGCGATTCCCCATTGTGCCTCTATCTGACCGCATCAAATTAATAGTCCGCGGCGTCTATGCAAACACGAGGCGGAAAATCAACACTTACAATGCCGCGCGCGGGAAGCTATACATTATCCGCGCGTTATCGGCGCCGCGCGGAGGTCAATATTTTCCATAGGAAAGGCAGGGAGGCGTGATGCGGGGAACCGTGGCCCTGGTGTATGTAATGAGCTGACAATGTTACGTCCAAAGTGAACTGGGGGGTGAAGGGGTTGGACGACACGCGGGGCAGGCCCGCGATGCCGTGGACATCGGAGTATTGATGGCCGCGCGGACAGAGATTAAGAGACGCCATTCATATTGACGCGGCCGTCGGAGATCTCGCTCGTAACGCGGCCCACGGTTACACGTATACACTACGAGATGCGACGCGGCCTGTTATTAAAGCTTTACTCGAGGCACTATCCGTGGCTGGAGATCGTAAAAGGTATTTCGATCCGTGATATAAGACGGCGAACGCGACAATGCGGGCTTTTACGGAGCGGGCCTCCGTCGTAACAGGGCTGCCAATCGTTCGTAACGCGATCCACCACTTACACCCTCGCGGGACGTAACGGCGATACCTAATAAAATGTCGCCGGATTATTTTTCACCGGAGGACCTGCAGCAGGGAGGCTTTGAATCGACGTAGCCATTAACGCAACATAATCCCGCCGGACACTGTATGTACGAGGCTCTAACGGCGGGAGAGTACCGGTCTCGAACCAGCCGTCGGATACCAGCGTCATCGATGAGGTTTCACGTTCGATATCTCGCGCGGCAACGTAGCCCTGCCCGCTTTCGAAACGTCGACGCGCGCATTCGCGGCTAAATAATAAAGCGAGGTCGTCGACTTAAAGTTACGCGGGTCCGCGGTCGTTCGAAACGGGCGCCATTCGAGCCCTCGCGATCGCGAAATCGATCGCGGCCCCACGATCCATGGTGCTCATCAGTTATCGTTGCCCCGGCGCTCCAGACCGACGCCAGGGGTTAATTAACCGCGCGATTTCAAGGCGGCGAGGCGTCTGCACTGCGGCAATCAAGCGTGCTCCTCGACAACGACCGCCCTCCCACGCCCTGGCATCGAATATTTCGTGCGGGAAAACCGGCATCATATTGATTTCCGAGCATACGCGATGTACCGAGTCGATAGCGAACGGATTCCCCCGCGATATTAAGACAGCGCCCCCTCTTCTTCCCTGGCGCTCGGAAATTCGCGCGTCTTCCCGCTCGCGACAGGAACAGCCCGAAGTTTCGCAGCGAGCGCACGGATTTCGACAAGCTCCGCGTCTCCACCTCGTTACGGTGGAAGACGTCGATGTCGCGGCACCGTCTGCCGTTGGATGGCGCAAGGGAGTTCGCTCGCAATGTCCGTTCCGGGAGGAAAGAAAGCCATAAACCAGAGGGACGGCGTAAGTCGAGTCGTTTCGCGAGCGGCGCCGGGCCCTCCCTTTCGATACACCCGGAGCGCGGTTACGTGACACTGCGCCGCGGCGAATCGAGTCTGGCCGAGTCGGGTCGAGCAAAACGAGGGGCTTGTAAAGGGAGATACGCGGCGGGAGGGGGACGAGAACGGAAAGGAAATGGGAGAATAGGGATGAAAATGGGGAACGCCGATGCGGGGCTGAGCGGCGTATCCAAGCCGGGAGGGAGCGGTAATCGGCAGCAAGTGAATTGGAACAAATGCAGACAGACGTGAGGTGGGCTGCCGGCTCGCTTGATACCGCAACCAAGAAATATAGTATAAACCGAGCGCTGGTATTAATTGAGTTCGCCCCTTCCGTCCCTGTAACCGGCCGCCCCTGTTCCATCTTCCTCCTCTATTTTATCCGGCTTCAAGACGAATCGATGAAACGTTCCGCGGGGCGAAACGGGAAGTCGAGTTGCGGACCGCGTGGGAGCCGAACCGTGGTGACCGGAGTCACGTTTCACGTGCTTCGCGGCGATGGAGGTGGCTCGAAAGTAAGGCGTGCCGTGGGTGCCGCTTACGCGTCGCGGGAGCCACGTTCATTCATGGGGGATGACTGCGAACCGCGCAGGATGAATGAGGCTAGACTGCGTTTATCCCTCAATGGCCTTTGTGCGAGAGCTATCCTCCCGAGTTTACGACGTTCTTGTACCTCGTATAAGTAATCTCGTGCAATCCGGTTAATTAATTTCGATCCTATTATCGAAATACGCGGACCCCTGGCGAAAGTAACGAGCGAGAAGTTACGGGGGAATCACGCGAAAGAACGATTTAACCAACATTCGTTGAAACGCGATGATTATGCAGGTGCATTCGCGGCGTATAGGACGTGGATCGTCCAGTGGGGGTGGCAGGGCACGAATTTGTAGATTTAATCGAGATAACCGGTCGCGTCCGGGGTCAAATAATGGTCATGCAACCGGAAGCGGCGATATTAAACTATTATTTGCGTAAGTAGTAATCCAAATAAGCTGTCAATGATAATGCAGTTATGCGGTGCGTGATATTTATACGGCACACCGCAAACGTGTCGCGCAATCGATACACGCCGTACGAACGAATCGCGACGGAGACGATGGTAGGCAGCACGCATTTACACGTCGCTTCTAATTCCTCGTTCAAAACGTCGAACCTTCACTTCTTCGACGACTGGTACCGCTTCAACCCCTAAACATCGTTTTTAAGGGCTCGCGTATTCGGACAGAGTCCGTGGCACGGCGTTGCGAGCGGCCCGCAATCTGGATTTCGCCTCCAAACTTAATATCCGGCCACGCTCGTAGACGACGCGAGGAAGTAAAACTAATTTCGTAAATCCTTTAATCTACGCGTTTGCCGGGGAGCCGAAGGAAGATTATAGAAGGGGGAAGAGCAGAAAGAGAGAGAGGGGGGGAGAGAGCGGTCGGCGTACCGAATGGTCGAGAGCCGTGGTCCGCGCCAGTTTGATGGAATATGATGAACGAGCCACCCTGAACTTTATTATTGGCGGCGGATCCCGAGTCGAAGGAAACAAAAAAGTTGCCGCCAGCCAACCGCCGTGTATCGTTCAGCCGCGTCCGGAGCGGGGCCTCTCTTTCCTCGACAGGCCATTACTCGATGATCGCGGGTGTTCGCCCACCCTCGCCCGTTTGGCTCGTCCCGCGCAGTCGATTTAATTGTTGCAATTGGAAGTTCATAGGTTGCTCATTAAGTCGCTCGTTAAAGTTCGTTTGAATCCAGCCGGAAGAATGGCCGAACGAAGGGTCATCCAATCAGGGCCGCGCCTTAGAAGTCGAATCGTTACGTTAATTTCTTTTGTCTATGAGGCGGCCTGGCTCGACGAGTCGCGAGCCAGGCTTCCGCTTAACGAAGGTCGCCGGTTCCCTTTTCGCGTCCTTTTCGAGAGTTGTTTATCGTCATCGACGCGTTCGACTCTGCGGTAATTATTCGCGCGGGGGTCTGGTGATTTCTTTCCGTCCGGATTATTTTCCACTCGAGCTACGCATCCAGAGGATCGATCTAAAATTTCAAACTCCCGCCCCACCGCGGCCGCCAAGAAAATTGGTATTCAATAACAGATAAAATCAATCACTACGACGTAATACTTTCCCCTGCTGCCGCCCTCGAAATTCGCTGTCCCGTGGCCCCTCAATAAATTACCAATTCCCTCCCAATATGTTCCATGGGAACTCCCATCAAACACCGTTCCTTCCCTGAACGCTGCCCCCCGCGCGCGCGCGCGCGCGCGATGCCATGCCGCCCACGCCCGCGGAACTTTTCCCCGCACGTCCAGCGCAAGGCTCTCGATCAAGACATCAAACATCAATTATATCATCACTCACTTCCATACTGCTGCGCCAGGAGGGAGGCGAAAACCTGTACCGGGCTGCGAGCGCCTCTGCCAGTGGATGAAACGGACGCGGGGCCGACGGCGTGACGGGAGTTCTCTTCGTCGTCGCTGCTCGACTGGGCGCTGGGCCCGTAACCGCGCCTCTCCCGCCATTCCAGGGACCGTTGACGGCGCAGCCCACGGCCCCCGTTCCCGTGACCGCGGCCGAGCGTGCCCTCGCCGTCCATCACTGCAGCATCTGCAAGCATACACGGAAATTGGTACGCGCGTGTCATTTTGGTCAGCGTTGGATTGCTCCAGCGCGTCAGCGCTGGGACAAAGATGGATCTCGTGTTGAGAAATAGAATTTCGCATAGGAACAGTGAGAGAAACCTATTTGGTTCGAGTGGGCCAACAAATGTTTCTACCTAAGGGCTTGAAAGATAAACGCGCGCAGACATTGCGTCGTCATTTTCGTTTAAACGGGAGGATAGATTTTCTGTCGAGTGTCCTCGGTTTTCGTATAGATCTCGAAGCGAACAGACATCCCTTCGAGTCTCGGAGTAAAGAATAATTCGGGTTGAAATATTTAAAGGAGCTTCAGAGTCAGCGATCGAGCTACGAGTATGACGAAGCTCAATAATTGCTGGGACGACTGAAGTTTGAGCGAATTTGCATGCATTTGGATATCCGAGGGGGAGAAGGATACATAAGATCGTAATTGGGGGAGCGTAAAGTTTAATTTCGATTCTTTACACCTACTTCGACTGGATCGATTCTTTTAATCAACATTCCAATACTCATATCGCGGCAGCGTGTCGCGTTCTTTAATTAAGAGCATCCCATTTTGCTCGTCGTCCGCAACATTTAATTACTCGGGTCATCTGATCCGTACGGAGAACAGGGCTCCCAAAGATCGATAGCATCTTGAATGTGTACGGGATCGGATAATTGAGTGGTGGATACCTCTCGAAATTCCCATGGAGACGTCCTCGCAGCGAGTAGCTCTCCCTTGATTACGGGGACAGCTGATTGATGCTTCGGGGTACGATCCGACCAGGCTGATCGACCACCTTAAGATCACTCGCTGCTCCTTCGACTATGAAATTTCGGTTTCGAGTCGCCACCGCAACCGCGACGGATTCTACGGGCTTTCCGCTTACGACTTCCGTTTAAGGATTCGCTCGCGACCATCGTGCACGGCTGCACCACGAGACTCGTGCCTTTCGTCGAGCTTCGAGCGGAGTTCGCGCGCGTTATTCGAATTCGTTAAAGCCACGCTCGAAATTTCTAGTCATCTCCAATCGTCGGGATACCGGATATTGTTTCGAACCGTGCGCGCGTTACCTTCGTTGTTATCCAATTACCCGGCCAGCAGTGGTTCCGCGCACTCGTTGGCAATTACAACGGGTAGACCAACGCGAGACCAAGGAGGCGCGGAAAAATTCCGCGCTACAACCGGTAGTCCGTAGATTTTTACACGGCCTAGAAACCATCGACGGCCGCGTTCGTTTCAATTTCAAACGCTCGAGGCCAGGCATCTCTATGGAAGAGCAAATAAATATTCAGGTTCCGGGAAACGTTGGAAACCACTTGAACCACGTCGATTTCAGCGGCGCACGGGAGGATGGGCGGACGAGAGGCAGCGGCGCGAGAACGAGCCGACCTCGAAATTAAGAGCAACTAAAAATTCCCGTTCGTCGAAAGTTTATCAGAAAAAAAGAGGGGAAAAAAAAAAAAAAAAAATTCGCGAACGCGATACTAGTTCCGCGCCACTCTGCTGCTCGTTTCGCATCGCTCGACCGTTCTCCAGCGAAATTGACATTGCTCGAATGTCTACGCGCGCAGGTTATTTAAAAGATCAGCGAATATCGAATTTGCGAACATTTTTTCGCGTCGATCGAAGCCACCCACGGTTCGCGCTACCGCGCGCCATCGCGCGTGCAGCGCTCGACGTTGGCTCAAGTAAATTCGAACGGCGGGGGTGGTAAGCCGTCCTCCGGAGAACGCGCGCCCTTATGCATCACCGGCCAGCACTAAGAGCCACTTTTCTCACTTGCCTGAATGCCAGGCTAACAGGTCGCATCCTCTACAGACGAGGGTGCTTTACGATGTTTTGTTTCGCCGACCCTTCAGACTACGCCTCCTTCGCTCGCGTGCAAACGCGCCCGGAACGCGGCGGACTCGTCAAACCGTAAGTGAATCGGAAAACTCGGCGGCGAGCTAACGAACGGAGCCAGCCCGCCCCATCGCGGGAAGGTACACTCGTGGGGCGTCGCTGAGATTTCGGGAGGACTTGAAATTACCTCACTCGAGGCGAGGCGCGGTCATTGTTGCGGTATCGGGCGGAATTCGATGCCTGTTGACTTTGGAGGAGGGCGGCCCACTCGTTGGGAGTCGGTAAATTGCTCGGATATTAACTCGAAAGCGTTTTCTGGAAATTTGTCAACCAGAAATCGCGGTGAAATAGCCCCGAATAAACTTCAATTCGTCAGGATCGGTCGATTTTTTGTACAAATAAGCGAAAACTACCCGCCAACTCCTCTTAAGAGTTTTAACGCGCGGCGGAAAACCCGTGCTTTCGGAACTGTTTTCGTTCGTAAAAGTACACGGCTGGCATTCTGCATGACGTTATAAATAAAGCTTTATGGCGCGTCATTTACGATCGCCAGCCTTCCATTGTTCGTTTCGCGTATTAAGAACAGCGACCGCCCTTTTAATAGAATACTCCCATGAGGGGCCATAAACGCGGACTACTCAACCATAGGGTACTCTTATTGCTATAACTTATAACACGTGGCATTAACGGCCGATAATATGACAGTCCTGTACGGTATAAAAAGTTTTACGCGAGAGCCTGTCGCGAAGTCACCACCTACGCTCGCCGTGTATTCTTCCACGATGTTAAAACGCGTTAGTCCCTTTCCGTATACGCGAGAAGGAAAAAAAGAGGAGGACCATCCGTCCTTTTATGAATAGCCTCCTCGCGTGATGCTCCCTTTAACTACTTCTCCATTCTTAGACGGAATATTTCTTCGGCAAGAGATTCCCTTCTAAGAGCGTCCATTTGATAGATCTCGCGTTTACGGCCACCATTTTGGTACACGGCAATGAAACACAGTTTCTTAATAAAGATCTCTCTATTTTTGTAATTGTTGCATGACCAACGCTCTGATAATGTTAACAACGCAATGTTCCCAAATTCCAACTCTTCTAACCTCCTGTACTCGCTTATTCAACCTGTCCTCTGCCCTTTGTCCGTCCGCTAACCTTTGTACCTCAACTTACTCACCCTCAACCGTGCAAATACTAGCTAATTTTCGCCACAGCCCTCAGAATACTGTAGCCAGTACTTGCATTTGATTCCTTCGGGTTTGTTGAACCCGGAATCCAACATAATTATCAGAATTTCAAAAGTCTACGGTGATGGACGTCGAGAAAGTATCGGGAAAGTTTCGCGTTTCAGCCGGATCGTTGTCGCGGGGAATCCGGACAACTTCTCGGCAATAATATACACGTGCGACCCCCGACCACGCAATAAGGCGAACTTTTTCCTAATGTCGCGCCTCTTGACATCGGATGTGTCCAACGTGTCTCCCATCCCGAGACTTCCGTGCGCCAGGATCCCGTCCGCCCCCGCGTTCAATTACGATTCCCGAGTTTCGCTCGTGCGTGAAATATGACGCCGTTGCCTCGTCGGGAAAACAACGCCGCGATGACTCTAATTTCCTGGACAAAAGTGGTAGCCCGGTCCCGGGCACCCGGGATTGTTTCAGTCGTCCGTCGTCCCCGGCGATTTATTAACCGATCTAAAACTTACGACCGCCCCCAGCCGCCTCGCGTGCTCGAGATCTTGAGAAATTTATCGGCGTAAAAACCTGGGAAGATTTTATTTCGACTCAAACGAACGAACCGGATCGAAGGGGCGCTATTAGAGACGTATCGATGTAACGTTTGTATACCGCTTCGAGCATCAAGCGATAGATTGATATTTGCGGGACTCGAAAGGTTAAAACGTTGTGGCGGTCCTCGCGACTAGGGGGACAACACACTCGTCAGTTTCCCGCGAGCACTCCATGTCCTAACCTATCCCTACCATCCCAGCGTCTAAGGCAAGGATGAGTCCACTAGCAGGCCCAGGACGAAACGTTCTTCCCTCTCTTTTTCCTTCCTACCCTCTCTCGCGTTCTCTTTACAGTACTGTCTATTGAAGCCAGGCGTCAAGCTTAACACGAGAGCTTCAACGTGATCCTCTTCCACACTGCCAAATCTTAAAACTACGATTAAAACTACCCTTCGAAGAAATAATTTTATATTCAAATGCAGGATGGCACAGTGTTCCCGACGATGAAACGTTTCGATTGTGAACTAAAAAAAGTTGAAGAAGCATCAAGGTACACGCATCGACGAACCACGCAAAAACGTAAACCCTAGGCGCTATTAAAAAATACAACAGCAATCGCCGTCTGGCCTACGGTGCTCGTTCGTTTCGTGATTGAAAGCACTAGCGAAACCGAAGCGGCCGTTACCCAGACCCGCAGCCAGCCCAGGAATTCCCTAATCGAATTCAAAGAACATCGAGCGAAGTTCCTTCGTGGCGATAACGCGGAACAGCTTTCCAGGAACGGCGAAAGAACGGGCGCAAGTTAAGCGGTCACCGAATTCCGCCACGCTCTTGGCCCTGCGAGCATAAATCAGTCTGGCTGCGGGGGACCGTGGTTACCGCGCCCACCAAAGGGGTTAAAAAGCCCACCGACCCGTGGACGCGGCGTCGACGTACGCGCGCACACGTAAAACCGCGAGAGACCGTCGGAATCGTAACGGCCGCCCCCACGTTCAGGGACATAGTGTGGCACTCCGACTTTCAGGCCACGAATTCCGTCTTAGAGGCGGGAGCGCGCCATAAAGGATCTTAAGAGTTTCCTCGTGTTCGCGCGAATTGACCGGGGATTTGCATGCCGGCTGCTCGCGGCGGGAATTCCGCGCGAAATGTCGCAGCGACTTTTTAAACGGCGCCTAATGAACGCGACAGCCGGCGACGGTTGTTCGGGCCGCGGCTAGCTGGACGACGATAAGGAGGGCATCTGAATGCATGAAGCACAGGCCGTGCCCGGCTGGATACGCTCCGTGAGGCCGACACCGAGAGTTTTGCATATTCATCGTGGATCCCTGACGCTCGTCAACACCGAGGCCGCCGCTTTGGATCTTAAACGCTCAGACACGGCGCTCCCCGTCTTCCATTCGCCCCGCCACGGTGGATAATTATGTCTGTCTGTAATCTCGTCGATGGATCCGCCTCGTCGTTCCCCCTGCGCGTTCGACGCGAGCCGGTTTCTCGCGAAAATTTGAATAACCGCTAATTACGTACCTCGGATGGTTTCGTAGACGCCTCGCGTATTACGCGGCCCATTAAATTCGCTTTGAGCGCGACGCGCGGGATCGGGATCGCGCCGCGGCGCCATTACGCGCGGCTCGTGCCGCGGGCACGTAAAATGGCGGCCGCCACGGAGCCGTATCGTTGAGCGAAAATCGGTGTACCGGCTGGGCTGATCGAGCGAGACGCGGCTCGATGGGCCACTTCATCAATCTCCGTGCTCGAACATTCTCATCGGGATACGTATCAAATTTCGCAGCGTAAATCGACGCGTTCCGGGTGCTCTCCTAGCGGGATGGAATGCGATAGATCGTGATGCAGGCTGTTGCGGTGAATGCGTCTTCGATGGTGGCTCGAAGTTTGCTGATCTACTCGAAGGTAATGCGTTGCGTCGGACGGGTGGGGTGAAATGATGCGTGAGCGATGTTGCTTGGATAGCAAGTTTCATAGGGATAGAAACGATATTGCCGCGGTGAATTCATAGCGTAACGTTTCCTCGTTCCTTCCTTTTTTACATCTCGACGAAACCAACTACGAAAACCGCTACCACCGATTCCTCTCTATTGTATTTCGTTCCCCAAACCTTTCGACCGGGCTCTGCGCCCGATTCGCGCGCTTCGAAGTCTCCTCGAAGCAACGTTTCTGACCCTGACCAGCGTCGAGTTCCGCGCGACGATCGACCCTCGGGCCTCGGAAGAAGGCCGGAGCGTCGATTCCGCGAGGATCCGCACACCTGGCCGGGGTGACGGAAAATTGCACGAGGCGCGGGACAGGCGGTATTTTGCGGCGCAGAATGTCAATTAAACGGCGTGGCCGATTAACCATAACCGAAACCTCGACAAAGGCCGGAGAGCCGCGCACCGTTTCGCACTCCGGTGGGTTCATCACGCGATAATTTATATGGTAATTCCAGGGACGTAATAAGTCCCCCTTGGCAAACTCTGGCTGCCGCCACACACGAGCCCAGCGTTCTACTACCGCTGGCCCCCGGACGTTCCGTCGGGAGAGGACGGGCTGCCATGTACACATCATTACTAAAAGCGGTCATCGATTCATCGAGCCTCGGCCAGCGACGCCCGCTCGTCTCCTCGTCGATCCCCGCTCTCTTGTAAGCGCGTACACGCGTCTCTGTGCGCGATCACGACCTCCGATGTACGCGCGCACACACGTCCCCTGTAGGTGTAGGGCGCGGGGGCGCGTCTGCATGCGAGGCCATTGTCGAATTTTCCCACCAGCTACCAGCTCTACGTGTTGGATTTAATTAACACCATCTCGTTAACTTTCGTTACGGGTCGCCGTGTTCCGATCGGATCGCCGGGCAAAGATGAATTTAAATATAGAGCCCTTTGCCACCGTGATTACCTCTGGCTCTGCAGACTCGTTAGGCTATCGTACGTAGGCTTCGAGTTCATTTTCCGCAGCCCCTCTCCTTTTTTCCCTTTTTTTTTTTTTCCTTTTTATCGGGTTCGGCGTCGTCCGCGGTGCCTCTGCGGTGCTTTGTTCGACGCATTTTGGGATGGCGGCTTTCGTGGAAGTCTTGCTTGGGCAAAGGGATTGTTGTCGATGTACAATTATAAATTATAACATTCGTTGATGCGATAGAAGATAGTTAAGTTGTAGAAATTTATTCAATACTTGCCACGTATGGTCTCTATGCTTTTAGTTTTATATCACCTAATTAATTACACGAATCTTGATACGCGCAATATTATCCACTGCACCTCACATATTTTAAATAATTTCAATGTTCCACGATAAGGAACTCGGCTGTTCTTCTGTTATTAGAACCGCGCGCAGGAATTTCATAACAATTTTATTATTTAACATTTTTAAACAAATTTTCCGTCGTTCGATTCCGGCGGACGTTCCGCTGGCGCAGGATGTCGAGTAATTGAAATTCTTGAACGAGACGATTACCGGACAACCGGCACGTGAAAATGTAGTCGAAAAAGTGAACGCGCACGGTTACGATGTTGATTCACGCGAATGAGAGGGTGGATATTAAAAGCAACGATAATCGATGAGGATGGATGAGGTTATAACGTAACGGCGGAACGATTTACTCATAAATTTTGTTTGCTCCGGCGAGATCGAAAAACCGCGAGCACAGCGAGGCGAAACGGTGTTACACGGGAAGTGCACGAACGTTGTGTGACTTTCAAACGAATCGAGTGCTTCGACTTCGCTGGGGATCGCGAGAAATGTGTTATAACCGCGTCGCGGTTAGTGCGACTGGAATAAAAGAAAAATAAACAAAATGTGGTATTAATAAGAGAAGCGAAAGGGAATACAAAATTTTCATCGCGCGCGCGTGAATATATATAGGGTCATTCGCGCGATTGTTAGCAGAGCGTAATTCAGTTTTGACCACGCAAGAACGACAAAGAAGAATGTTGTATGGTTTCATGAATTTTAATTTCCCATGACTCGATTATTTCCCGGAAAATCACTGACGCCA
Organism: Xylocopa violacea; assembly: GCA_963969225.1. Lineage (NCBI taxonomy): Eukaryota > Metazoa > Arthropoda > Insecta > Hymenoptera > Apidae > Xylocopa > Xylocopa violacea. The sequence goes on along the minus strand of CAXAJV010000005.1, from coordinate 35,461,084 downwards.
CCCGTGTTTTTAATTAAACGGCCTGGCATACGCGGTGTTGCACGCTCTCGATTTAATAGGTTATTATTATCATTGTACGTGGGAAATACTTTGCCGTGCAAAGTAATTGAAAAACGAACACTCCATCGGATTACTTTGATTACCGCGTTTCCCGCGTCTGCTCTGCAATTTTTCGCATTTTCCAAGGACAATCTCTCGCGAAACGACTTTTTTTACGCGATAAACACGGTGTATCGCGATAATTTTATAAAATGGCACCGTGTTTGTTTCGATAACTACGCGATGAATTTTTTTATAAGTGTCACACGAATACGAACAGCAAAATAATCTCCATCGGAAATGTCAATTTTTAATTTTCATTTAATGTCGTACAATCGTTGCAAAAATTGATCAAAGATTGCCAGTGGACGAAGAAATAGCATCGAAGGCTCCATCGTCGCTTCTCGAACGACGTAGCTTCGAGAGCCGCGTTTAAACTGCGCTAGTCGATGGAACGAAAACAAAACGAGCGGAGAAAAGGGGAAATTACCGCTTAATTGATTACAAGGGAGAATTTCCACATTCGTCTGTTCACGGGGGTCAAAGCACCGGCCGATTGAAGGCAAGCGGAGCCATTGCTGGATCTTTCGAAAGACTCTCGTTTGAGATCAGGGAAGAGAGGACGTGGTTCTGACTGCAGTGATTGCAAACTCGATTGTCAGCGTCTACTTCTGGCTTTGTGACTATTCTGGCCCACCTGATGAGATTCGCAATTGGCTCTGAAGGAGATACGTGGATGTTGGAATATTTAAAAAATTTCGTGCTTCCTGCAAACGTAGCCAGCAATTTTCATCGCTATCCTTGCCTTCCTCTCTGTTAAGTTTACATTATGCATCCCTCGAAAGCAGCGCGACTCGTAATTTCGAACGTATTACCAAAGACGAGAGCGAAAATTTTTATAATACTCGCGAGCGCGATGCCGCCTCGCACCGCTCGAAAGCGGCAAATTTACCGTGAAAGAGTGAAACGTCTCTCCGCTCGATAGAAATTATCGCGATCCTCCGTTCGTTATTGAAAAACGTATAACTTCATCGGGGTTCGATCGATCGAGCGAACCCAGGAGTCGCGTCGACATCGATCCCGAGGAAGAGGGCTTTTAATTTCATGACGCGAGCGGTGACGCCGCTATTGAATCGCTCCGCCCCGCTTTATAGCCTCGAGCTTCATGAACATTTTCACCGATGTTTTCTCCAATAAAGGAAAACGATACTTCGACCTCTTATCGGGTCCCCCAATTTGGTCAGTAATCCCGAGGAATGCAATAAATTCTCCGGGACTCTGTCAACCGGTAAATGCCATAGATACGCGCGGTATTCCGGGGGATCGTTATTTATCGAGCAACGTAGCTTACAATTAGTTTCACTCCTGATCCTGATTCCGGTTGAATGTCTGGCAAAAAGTTCTCGCTTCGATGATATTTTATCGACGTCCCATTTCGTATTCGCGTCCCGCGCGTTACCTATGCATCCCCCGTGTGAAACATCCCAAATCTTTCTAAATAAAACGCAATCATTCCACACGATCAAATTGAGAATTGAGAGCCAAAGTTAATTAGACGCGATTAAATATGAGGAGGAGACGAAAGTCGATTGTTCGAACGCGGATTGGAAATAGAACGAATGCAAACGTAACGTGGCGTCGCATAGTAAAATAACACCTAGGAAACGAGTGTCTGCGTATGAAAAATTTTTCAAAGCTATCGCTTTCGGCTAAATTCGCGCGCGATTCGACGTACTTTCGAGCGCGCCGTTAGAAATGCGAAGCCACGCTGGAGGGATCGGTTCCTAAATAGACGATCGGTTCGATCGCGTCGCAAGGAAGCCCTCGGATACATTATGGGGGCTACATCCAGCTGTTGGTGGTGTATCGCGGCTGCGGTAATCTACGAGGCAGTTTCGTCTTCATTTGCCAAATGGTCGGTAAATCCGCGCGTCACCCGCCGCTATTGTCAAGGGGTGAGGCAGTTCAGCGTCGCGTTACTGCGAAACTTAACTGCGATGTAAACTCACTTTGGCCGCTAGATCAACGTTTCCAACTAACACCGGGCCGCCACGGCCATTCAGCGATTCGCTCGTCCGGATTACGTGCACGCCGCCCTTGATCTGTTCCCGGTGACTTCCGGCCAAGGCGGATTTGTTTTACGCGAATGTCCGTCGCTGGACGCGGATTGCCGCGTTTCCTGTTCCATCGGAGTTCGTGAGCCTCGCTTGGGAATGGTTTTTGTTGGGAGTTCGAGATCGAAGGGTCGCGTCGTAAATTTCGCGAACGAAGGTTAGGGTGCACCGCGGATTTATCGATGAAACGTTTGTGCTTGCCAAATCGTGGACTGTTCTCTTCAAATTATATCGCGTTTCATGTAAATTAGATTAGGTTGACTATTTGGACGATGGATGAGCTACCTCGAGATCTCTGTTACTCGAACATGGCTGACACTTACGTGCGAGCGCGCTGAGTTTGAACCGTGGCGGATTTAGGCGCTACAGGAAACATACTCGATCCGTGTTGAATGATCAACGCGTCAACGATTCGAAATAAGTTTAGAAAGGGCGACATTTCTGTTGCACGTTTTTAGGTCGATCATTTTCACATTTTTGTCGACTCCAGCTGTGCGCTGCGCGCGGTACACACGCGCGAACACCTCTGGGAACCCCGTTTGTTGTGGTATTAATTAATTAGCCAACTTCGGATGGGATTTGTTGAACTACGGATATACATGCGCGTTGATATCGAATCGTATATTATGGTAGCGTATAGAGCGGCTCGTGAGATATGCATGCAGCATGTCTTGGGAATAGAACCGTTTGTATTCGATAATTAAGTACTTAGTTGGGCTACAGAGGTTGAATGTAAACGTCAAGTTTGTTGCCGGGCAATACTCCTCATTATTTGACAGTTACCAACTATCGAAGTTCCACATTATATTGCGCAACAATGGGGAATCAATGGATACTTCAAATGTTTGCACATTAGATTGAATCGAGCACTCAGGAATAGTTACACGCACACATCGAGGAATTATTATTATTGTCAACATATTTGTTCGCAATAATGAGCTGTAACAATCTAAAGTTGCGCATATTCGAATGCTTTTAAATAGAATTTTTGAAATTCCCAACCATCCGCTGGGAAGCTTTTATATTTTCCTTCGATACTAATTTCTGCAAAATGTTTTACAGAAACGGATTTCCTATCACGAAAAAGCATAATTATTCTTTGGTTATGCGACTAGTTGTACAGCTTCTATCGCAATTAGTTCGGATAATACAGGTTTCACCGTGTGCGACAAACGCGAGCGATAAAAAAGAGAGCTTCCGAACGCGCCTTTGTGTAGAAAAATCTATGCACTTTTATGAGAAAGCACATTTCCATACGCGCGGGTGTGAGAAACGAGCGAAATCAGTCGGCTATAAGGAAAGCCAGCGGAAAAGTAACTTTCACCGAACACGCCTGCGCGTTCCCCGCGTCGAAACGAACTTAAACGTACATTCCGCAGTACTTTGCCACTAATTCAACGTAATTACGTTATACACTCTGATACCAGCTTAAAAGATCAAAGTGTCGCGCACCCTACATTGCGACGTTTAAACCCACACGTACCCTTGATGAATTTTTTTCATCAGCAAAGAGCCATCGGGCTCGAGTAATTTAAACTTCAAGAAGCTTCGTGCGCCGGGGACCGGAAGTGCTCGTTACAGGGCGACAACCAACGGCGACAGTGGCGAGAAAGCGGCTGAAAGCTGGCTCCGCGGGTACGGAATAGGAAAATAAATCGCTCGGACGAAAAGAAGAAGAAAAAAAAGGAAGAAAGAAAACGAAGCATTCGGTCAACGGTCGCGAAGAGGAAGCTCGAGTAGCCGCGAGCTACGAAAAGGTCTCGAGGAGCCTGTTTCACGATTTACATAAGCCCCACCCCCCCTCCATTTACGAAAGGATGAAATGTTTAATTAAAAGATCTCTTTCTTCGATCCCTCTGACGAACTACGGGGCTGTCGTTAATTTTTGCCGAGAGAAAGAGAACGGAACGAGAGCGGGCTCCTCCAAGGGTTGGGAAAGAAAACGCGCGGTGAATGGCTCGCGGATTAATAAATCGAGGTGCCGCGCGTGGAGTCCGTCAAACGAACGAAACGCTTGCAGTTCGTCTTTATTAACCGCGCTGCCGCGACTCGAGGCCCGAAATCAAACGTCGCCAAGTTACCCTCGCACGCCGTAACACGCCTAATCCGTAGGAGCTATTACCGCCTAGGAACGAGACCCGTAACGATGCTCGTTTCCCGAGACGCGCAAAAACGACCAGGCGACCGCCTCTTCCGGATCGTATATAATTCCAGCCTTCGCCCCTGTCGTCGAAAAAGCACCCTCCCGCTCCTCTAACGACGGTCCGAGGCGCAATTGGCGAAAAGTAGGAAGCGTTGTCCCGCGATGTAAAGCCTCCGCGGTGCTTCTCCCTCTCCCTCGCCCTCTGGCGTTCTCCAACGCGAAGAATGCAAAGCGGAACGAGCGTTAAGTAAAGGTCCTCTATCCGCCGCCATCCGGCGCGACGTTTTACGCCCGCTGCGCCCCGAGCAAAGCCTCTTACGAGCAAGTAAATTGTAAGTCCCTTATAGCCGACTGGTCAACGGCGTAAGCACTTTCGGTTCGCGTCCCCGGGAAAAACAGCTCGGGCACGACCTAAGGAGATTAGAGTCGTTATTGCGCGCGTGCGGGGACAAAAGCTGCAGACGTTCCGCCCGCGGAAAACTCGCGAACAACCCCCGCCAGCGTTTCGCTCCCCTCGCGACGGGGGTAGGCGCTGAGGATCGCGAAAGTGACGGGAAGTCTGGTACGAGAGAATCCGCTAGGCGGGCTGCGCGTCGCGCGCGGACAAAGCGGTGGAACGACTGTAATTTACGGGGTACGCGATTAACGAAATCGTTGGCTTTTCGAAATTGTTCTCAGCTTTCTCGTTTGACTTCGATTCGACGACTGAACGAAAGCCTGAGAAATTGAGAGGAATTATATTGTTCGCTTTGGTTCAGTTAAATTTTGCTCGAATGTATTGTGGCGGTCCTCGCCACTAGGGGGACATCACACTCGTCAGTTTCTACACCGTTTCTATATAATAGAAATTCGGACCTATCCCTAGCATCCCAGCGTCTAAGGCAGGGATGAGTCCACTAGCAGGCCCAGGACGAAACGTTCTTCCCTCTCTTTTTCCTTCCTACCCTCTCACGTTCTTCTTTACAGTACAGTACAATTGAAGCAAGGCGTCAAGCCCAACACGAGAGCTTCAACGTGATCCTCTTCCACTGCCAAATCCTAAAACTACTGCGCTTCGAAGAAATAATTTTATATTCAAATCCAGGATCGCACAGTGTTCCCGACGATGAAACTTTTCGATTATAAACGAAAAAAGTTGAAGAAGCATCAAGGTTCTCTCATCTCTCTTTACAGTACGGTATAATTGAATCCAGCCGTCGAGCCCATCGAAGAGCTTCAGTATTAATCGATACATGACATAACGAGAAACAAACGGATACTTACAGTGACACGTCAGACTGGTGGTCAGAATCTGTTTACTAGCGTCCGCGTGCTCGGCAGAGCTGAAACCCAAGAAAACACAGGCACTTTAGTACTCCACGAAGAGGACTCGTTCGTAGCGCACCGCTACCTCGATTCAGCTGGCTTTATATAAATACCCGCGTGAAATAAAGAAGCGTTCGTTCGTTGCTAAAACGGGCCATCTCGCGGCATTCATTATTTCATTTAGGCCGCATTATTAATCGTCGCGTAAAACGTATCGTTGGAACTCGGATCCAAACTCCTGTACGTACGGACCCACCCGTCCGACGAGCAGGTCTTCGTTAAATATATATCCGAGCTTAATAAATTTACGAACGGTATCGCGGTCCGGATATCCAGCGAGCGTATCTGGCCGCGCTTACCGGCAGCTCTCTGTTGGCGCTCCGGTTAATGAAGAATTAAAGTCGTTCCTATTACGGAACGGGGCTGAAACGATACACCGGGCCGAGAGCCCCGGCTGGAGACCGCGCGGATTCCGAGGATCCGCGGGCGGTGCATGTTTGATGCCGGAAGTGCTTCGAGGCCCGGGCCTACCCATCCTCCCTCGCTGCGGTTTCCGCAACCTCCGTAGGGTCATTAGCCAACCATTCATTATGCAAGTGCGAGGCAGTATTGCGTCAATATGGGGGAGGGGGGTGTACGTGGGGGTGGTGGAGATAGGGGTGGCGGAGGCTGGGCGGCAGATTGTTGGCCCAATCGATAACAATGCGCCGTGTTTACCGGCCGGATAATCAACAAACGCGGCTTCTGCTACCCTCGCCTGCCTTCGAAGACCAAGCAAGTGGGAATTACGATCTGTCTCGTTCCGAATGATATTGCGCGACGGAAGTGTTGCCATCCAGCCCGGTTGTCCTCGCCCTCCCGCAAGTCTCCGTGTACTCGTCAGCTCGTCTCCCCCGATGCTGTCTCTCCCTATTTGCGAGGCGCTGCGCGGCCGCGCGGATTTCAATGGCGCGGCGGATGTTTTTCATTGACGGTTCGCCATTGATTTCGACGCCGCTAGGAGGAAGAAAAATGGTGCGAGGGTGGATGGTTGGGGAGATGGATGTCTTCGCGAATCGCGGTTGCGGTTGCGGAGGTGGCGCGCGAACGACGCGCCTCGCGGGCGAGCTGTAATCGTTAGCGAAGTACGGGTTTAAAATAATTTAAATGGACCTCGATTTATGCACCTCTCCGTTCCGCTCGAACGAATCGATCCCTCCTCGAGATACAGACATCCCAGTTAACGATATCCGACGCTGCACCCCTCCGGCATCGCCCAGATTTCTTTGTATCACCTGATACCGTCCCACAAACTTTAGTCACGCAACAATAACGTCCGCTAATCCACCCTATAATTCCTGCCACCACTCGTTTCGTTCTTTCCCACCGAAACAAGGGTTACGTAACCTACAAGGGTGTGTTCGAGTGAATACTCGAGCTTCGTTCTATTCGCGTGCACACTGACAAGCACACGACCGATCGCACGCCCGCTTGCCTCGGTGCTCGTCAGCGTGGACATCGCTCGTTGAGTGACTCAAGCTCGCTGCAACCCCGCCTCGATCCTCCGTAACCGGTATTTTGTTTCCTTATCGGAAGGAATGATTACAGCTGACCGAGGTCCCTAATTTTCTACCGAAACTCACAAGTAGACTTCACCCGGCGACGGATTAACGACGTAATAATAAAACAGCAGAAGGATGTATCAAGAGAGACCCTGTTCGCAGAGGGTCAACTATTCCAGATGGACCGCGTTAGGTCATCCCGGACGCTGGGCCACCGGTCAAGCAGCCGGAATTCGATATTCGTCGCGTCGTCGGCCGCGGCAGACAGCCCGGAAGTATGAAACACGGAGATGAAAGGGGGCCCGGGCGATATTCCGAAACAGGAGGCGGCTTGGAAAGAGCAAGGGGTTGGCGAAAGGGTGGCGAAAGGGCGGAGAAAACGGGCGGATGGTAGACGGAGAGGGTGGCCGCGCGCGGGAGAAAGACGGGGACACCCGCTGGACCCTTTGATCTAAGTTTCTGGGAATGCAGGCCGAAGGGACAGCGTGCGTAGAGCTGCCAAGGAAGTTGCCGTTAATTTGCTTAGTTGAATTAGATTGTGAATTTTGCACCGCAGTGTTTGAGCCATCGTTGGGTGTCTGCCACCTTGGCCGCCCTCCGTCGCCCCATCTCGCCGACCTTATAATTACTGTTCCATCTTCAGAGAGAAGTTTGCCAATTCGTTGCCGCGGCAGAAATCCGCGCTTTGATCCGCCGTGGAAGCGGGCGCGCATCCTTCGCCGCCCCTCGACGGGGCCTGTCTCCGAAGACACCGGAGCATCGCGCGTCGCGATTATGGCGGCGTGATTTCCGCCGCTTTCACCCGGACGCTAAACGGAACAGATGATCGCGAAACGAGCGCGCTGAGCAGCCGGGAACGAAATTAATCCGACATCAATGGGACATGGGTGTACGCGGTCTATCCCGGGTTCAGACGGGATAGCGCGACAGCCTCGGATTATTTCGGGTTTAATAGTTGGGAAATAAGTACAGAGTTCGCCCTCGACGAGAGGGAAGAATGGGAGGCGTTTGGGAGGCTCGCGATGTTGTCGTTCCGTTTGATGTCGCGTCGGGGGGGTGGGTTAATGAGATCCCTTTTTACCGTTGATACTCTTGCCAGCCTGTTTAAGCAGGGAGACGCTAAAAGGGACGAAGTGTGTAAAAGACGGTTTGAGGAACAGTCCCTGGGAGCGTTACGATAAATGCACCGATAAAGACGCGGCTCTCCGCGCAGCGGAGACGCGTCCGCCATGCTGCCACCCCTGTTTCGAACTGCAGCTGGTTGCAGCGCGAATCTGCCATTCGACTCTCGCTTCTCGAGTTCCGAGTAAAATAAAGACAGTAGGAAAGATGGGGAAACAAAAAGAGGAAATGAAAAGTGGAGGAGGATCGTGGAGCCCGTCGACCCAAATTCGATCATCGTCGAATTCCTGACGGCGCGCGCGGTCTTCGTGATTCGCGTGCGGATTGCGATACGGGCAGACGCACAGCCCCGACTGCATCGGACGGGCGGAAGGGAGACAGGTGGCTAGGGGTGGTTTGGGGTGGTTTGGGGCGGTTTGGGGCGGCTGGTAAACGTGTGTATAGGTGTACGCGGTATCGTGCAGGAGGCGCACGCACGGCGTACAGTCGTCGGATATAATCCCGTGGAAACGGTGTTCCCGTATGCACGAACGGCCGGCGTACACGTGTGTGGTGCACGCGCCGCGGCGCCCGTGCGAATCCTATACGGCGGGCTTCAGGCACGAATGGGGGATCAATGTTTTATCGATATTGCAGCAGACGCGGCACTGATACGTCTCGAGTCGGCCGTCGCGCATATATAGCGCGTGCTTTCTGCCGTTTGCCGGTGGATTTATGGATTACCGTTTGTTTATCGTCGCCGACCTTTTCCGCGAGCCGCCCGCGGGGATGATTTTTCTGCGGAGACGACGCAGCGCGGGGAATGGACGTTAACGCTTAATCGTGCGGCAATTTCTCTCTCCGTCGATCGTTGGCCGCGTCCTAGCGTCATTTCTGCGAGCGATTCGAAATTACGACGCGGGTAACGATCCCGAATTCTGGACGCGTATCGCTTTAGAAAACGGTAGGGAGCGTATACGACGTACGTATTCACCGAAACGCGGAGCTCTCGAGGTCTCGTACGATGTTTCGAGCGGGATTACCCGCGCGCATTCGAGCGTAATCGTCGAAACGCTTGTCTACCCGCATAAAGTATCGATCAACGCGGGCGCCTGACGCAGGCTTTCCGCCTAGACGTATGCGAGCGTGCTGTCACACAGGGGCGTCCTCGGGAAAACGCGTCTCCCCCCGGAGCGGAGTTAAAAGGCGAGCGCAATTTTTATCGCTCGGCCGGCGTATCGAACGCGCGGTTGACGCGTAAGCGGAAAAAAATTCCAGCTCCCAGCGATTAGGGCGCGAGGGGCTGGGGGCGGGGGTGTAAACAAAATAGCGGCGGTGGCGCAGTCTTCCAGGCGCTATGCATGAACGCGCGGCTAGAATCCGCGACGTCGATGTCGTACGACGGACGTAAACGAGAGAGAGAGAGAGAGGGAGAGAGGGAGAGAGGGGACTGGCGGAGAAACGGAGCGATAGAGAGGGTAAGACGCGGGGATCGGGATGAAGGAAGGCGATAGGGGCGGGTGGAGCGAAGGGGGTAGGGAAAGAAAGCAGAGAGGTTGCCGCCGTCAGGAAACTTTTGTTTAAAATTGGAATTCCTTTGCGGCTCGTTGGGACTAGGAATGCAGATAGGGCGGAGGCGACGAAAACCGTGAGAGCGGATGAAGGAGGGAGAGAGAGGGATGGATGTTACCGGAGGAGGGATGGCGAGGCGTGGGTACCAGGAAAAAGGCAACGCACGATATTATTTCATCATAAAGGGAAGCTTCTTACCCGCGAGGGAATACTTTTTGAGAAGAGCCATGGTCGAAATTTGAACGTCGACGGCGAAGAGTCGCTGGGAGGAGGAATTGGAGTGAGAATGCTTAGCTGTCTCGCAATTTTCATGATAATCTCGAGCTACCTAATATCGGAATTGTGTCTGGTTATGAATAAAAAGATTGAAGACGCAGAAAACCGACATCAATTGCTTCCACTGATACATCTTGCGATACCAAACGAGAATCCAAAGTATCAACAGCTACGAAGATCACGCGGCAGAATTATTTAAACCATAACACGATGGACGAATCGACGAATCCAGGGATCAGCGATGTTCTTCGACCGAGGACTAGGTTCACGTGTCTGCGCACGAGCTACCAATGGACACATACTATTCGGTAAACCATGCCAGCCGCTTAATTAATTTGCAGCTATCTTTAGGGGCGGCTAGAACCATGTTACCGGTGTACGCATGTACGTCGCCGCAGCTAAACGCATTAACCCGTAATTATCGAAATTACAGAATCGCCAGGAAGCCAGTCGGAGACTTCCCTCGATATCTCCGAGATAGCCCTCGCTCTCCCGCTGTCTTTGCCTTTCCTTCGACTCCCTGCCGCGCCATTGTGCGGCCTAACGCGGGGATACTTGGACAAGTGTCCCATCTTGGTAATTATTCGAACGTTCCGCTGGCCCCGTTCCTTTGGCTCGTCCACGCTTCAGACACGGGATCGCTGGTGAGTCAGTTTTAAGAAATTGGAACTCGATCGGGTTAGCGGTGCTAATTGCGCGAACCAACGGGGCTGTAATTAGAATTTCTCGAGCGAGCGCGCGCTGGAAACGACGATGAAGTAACGCGTTCGAAGGCGGAGAGGAGAGCAAGCGCGATATCGCGTTGTAAGTTTTATCGTTGGTATTGGTTTTTACTGTCAACGAAAAACGTCGAAATCTCCCGAAGTCGTTTCGCATAAATTTGTCGATCAAAATAATATCAACTCGGAATCCATTAAACGTCCGCGCCATGAATCTCAATCGAATTGAATTTTTCTTACCCAACGTAGCGATGCTTCGATCAATTATGCGTTTCATTACCATCAGGAAACGCTTCTCGCGGAAAGAAAAGGAAAGGAAAAAGGAGAGAGTGCCGTTCTAGCAACGGTAAAAATGGAAGGCGAACGTTGGGGAGAGGTAGCAGGAAGAGGAAACGGAGGGTAGACACGATCGAGTCTTTTCAGGGAAAATGGCACCGCGCGGGAAGGAGCTCCTTTAATTTGTAGAGGGAACGCGCGAACGAACAGCCCCGGAATCTGGCATCGGGATTGATCGTCCGGAACTATGAAATATCGTCGCGGACGATGACGTATTTCGTTTCGCCCGTCACTCGTTTTCCATCCCTCTCTTTTTTTTTTTTAAGACACCCATCACGAATATCGACCGAGCTTCAATCGGCCAGCAGATGTCCGAAGAAAAATCTGCGCCAGCAGTGTTTCGCCAACGCGCCATCCATGACGTTCTGCGACGTCGCGTGCAACAATTGCGACGAGGGTTGTACGTAAATGACGTCGGGAAAATAGCGACAGAGAAGGACGATGACGTTCTACGTAAGCGAGAGGATTCGTGGCGTTTTGCGCTGTCTAGATTAATTCTACGAGCGCGGAGCATTACGCGTCGAGCGTATGATTTTTTGAGGAAACGGTATTCGTGAATTTCGAACGGAAAAGCGAAGGAATTCCAAACGGTAGAACGCATTATCCGCGAAAGCGTATTAACGGAATGAAATGGAAGGCGGGGATAGGCGAGATAGTAGGAGAGGCGGGTTAATTTTTACCATTATTCCCGGCAGCGGCACCCTTTTAACCGTTTCCGTCTTCCAGTACTTTTACCCTGATGAGCTCTAGACAGGGTGTGGCTGACTCTGTCAAGGAAATTTAGTGGCGATCCTGGCGACCAGCAATTAGAGAAAGTAGGTGCGCGTAAAGTTTCTTCGACCGGTAATGGAGCGGGGAAGGCTTTACGATCGCCGCTTATCCGCCGGTATATAACGGCAGCGTTTCAGAAACTGTCTTAATTTGAAACATTCGAGCTTCATTTACGACGAATTTCAATTCGGACAGGGGAAACGGGCTTCCCTTAATCGGTCGATAAACTGCGCGGCTCGCTAATTGCGCGCGTGCAAGGAGGAGCGCCCCACGCTGGACCGCGTCGCGCGATTTCCACCTCGAACCGGCTGAAAAATCTACGATGAGCCTGAATTCGAGACTTCGACCCGCGGCGGGGCATGAAGAAAGCGGAAAGTGGCGTCGATCGAACGGTGAAAACCGACGAAGGTTCCCGTAAATACCACGGAACCGGTGCGAAGTTGCCTCGGAAGTTAACGCGCAGGTAGACACGAGAGCGCAACCGTAATAAATATTTCGGAAGACGCGATCGATCGTCCGCCTAGCATCCGCAAATCTGCGAACAGAGCCCCGAGCCAGCCGTTGGGAAGGGATCGCGAAGGGGGTTAAAGCGGGAATACGAGGACCGTAGTAGGGAATCGATTACACGACCCCGTCCCCGATCATTCGGGCAATTAAAGCGAGGATCGGGCAGATAGTCGCGTGCATTATTTGTACGCTAATGCTCGGCTCGATAGGAACGATCAAGCTCCGAGCCGACAATAATAACCTCGGCTCGGGGTCTGCTCGAAGCAGATTACGCGGAGAGGCACGCGAGAGGGCGCGCGTGTGCGTGTAGAGACACCAGCGGCGCCTGCCCACGACGACGACGACGACGACGACGACGACGACGACGACGACGACGACGTCGGCTAGGTACGTCGTGAGTTGTTCAGCTGGCAACGAAGCCAAGGGTTTCGCTGCTGCCGGCGTCACAACTCATCCTAATTACATCTACCCTCGTTTCCGGATTCGGGAGAGCCTTCCCTTCAACACAGAGGGTACACTAGGCACTTAATTAGTATTGCCAACCGGACTCCGCCGGCGCTGAGCTTGGCTGCAATTGAGACGTTTAACTATATTTCCGTCCCCGAGGACTATTACCACCTTGATTTACGAGGAGAGAGAGACAGAGAGAGAGAGAGAGAGAGAGAGACAAGGGGAGAGGGTCGAGGCTTCTTCTCGACTGCTGGGGGGCTAATCGCGCCGCGAGAGGACAATCGCAGACTCGCGACGCGACGTTTTAATCTGCTCGATTAAAGCGCCTGCCTCGATGCCCCGCGTTGCGCGGGGTTAACGCGCCATTGCGCGAACGTGCGCTCGCGACCGATAGACTAATTAATTCGAAGAATGTTTCCTGGCTTCGAGGTGCAGGGAAAACCCTCTGCTGCGTACGGAGTTACAAAATCGAGGCAGCGAAGAAATATGGATTCCTCGCAGCCAACGGTTCGGGAAACGAAAATCGCGAACGTTCACGAAGCTAACGATCTGCGTCTAAGCCGATCTCCTCCAGAAAACGTTCACCCTCTTACCGGGAATTTCGCGAAACGGCTGAACGCGGTTAACGAAGCATCGGGAGGGCGGTTTAATTGAAACGAATTCAACGTGACTAATGAGACGGTGGCTGGCGCAGTTCTGGGATGTGGATATACACGACAGCTTGAAGTGGGGCCGCTCCGGTTTCGCGAATCATTTATAACCGGCCCCTGCTAAAAGATCTTAACGCTCGCGTGGCGTAAAAAATGAATCGGACGGCCGACTCGAGCCCACCGGCAATTTCATCCCGCTGCTACATTATTTCTAATTACCGGAGATTTATTAACGGGGTCCCAGGCGAGATCCGCTTCCGTCCACCGTCCGTCGCGTTTTGTATCGCGAACAGTCCCGCGTGTAATCGCGTTTGCGCGCCGCTCGCCGGATCCTCCGGACAACTTTCCGTGCCAGTCGATGAGAAAAATGGCCGACACGATTAATGTACGGGATCGCTGGGAACCTTCGACGTACTCTGGCGTACGAACTCTATTACGTGCTCTCTTAATTAAGCGTGCAACCCAGTGACTTGAAGTTGCAATAGTGCAAACTGATCGCACCGTGTGTGCGAGGCATTTCTGAGTCAAAAAGAGGGATTGTACACCGCGCGTGCAATGATATTGCACTGAAATCATGAGTCAGTTTCGAAATAAGACTGATAAAAATAAAATGAAAAATTTCAATTAAAATTTCAGCTTCCTTAGTTGGTTTTCGAAAAGAATGAGGCGTCTCGAATGGGTTGAAAAGATTTACGAACATTAATCGAGGGCGAAGAATCGCGTGGACCAGACCTGACCTCGGCCTAACCCGAATTTACGTTCTTCGATTACACAAGTAGACCGGAAGTTTGCGTAATTTATTCGAACTCCGAGTCTGCCACGATTTCACGCTATATTTTCATTTCGCTTTGCTACACGGCTCCTGGTGCCTCGTAAATTCAAATTACCCGCGCATTTATTGCTTTTCCCTGCGGCCGTGGCTGCGAGGTGCGCGACGCGGTAGCCTGACTCAGAAGGAACGTCGAGGCGCGTCGCGACGTCGCGCGAAGGAGGCCTCGACGTCGCGTCACGACGGCCACGACACGCGGACGAATTCCGCGTTGATAAATTCCAGGAGGCTGCGACGCGTTCGCCATAATCGCGTTCGCGGGCTCCACTCGCCAACGGCGGGCCACAATGGCCGCTGATTATGAAATCTCTCTGTTAGCGTGACCGTCGAAAATTAAACGCATTCAAATGCTTATCTCGACTCGCGCGTCCGAAATTATCGACGGAATTATGGTGAAGCGATTTGCTTCTCGGAGTGATGCTGTTTGCGGGTCTGAATGCGTGTGCGAAAACACTGCGCTCTCCTGAATCAGTTCTATACCGATCGCTGGAGAAAGCGCGCTGTGAAACCGAATTTGCACGCGAAACGTACGCTCTGGTTAGTCGGAAAAGTCTTCGGTTATTGTTTTCCCCGTATCGTCACGCGTATCCCAGTTGCGTCTCGACGCTGGCTTCGTACCTCGGGGATAAAATAGGCGCCGTCGTATCATCGAGTTTGAAGTTTATGCCCGCGCGCGAGAATCGAGGGTGCGCTTAAATGGCGGAGAAGAACGAGCGGTAATTCAGCGCCCAGCTGTCGGAGGGGGATAAGTGGAAAGCAAGAAAGTCAAATTGTTGGGCGCGATCTTGAAATTAGGGACGAATCAGTGCGACGAAGGGTGGGAATAAAGTGACGGGTAACGTGAGAACGACCGTTTCTGCGATATTGCGAATCGTGCGTTTAAGGGTGTTCCTGGAGGATTATTTCTAACGAATTCGATAAAAGGGATTAAAAAGTAACGAAACATTTTTTTTTTTAAATTTTCACAATTTTTCTGAAGATTGTTCAAGTTGGAAAATGAATAGATTACCAAGTAGATGATAATCGTAGTACGCGAGTCTGGCACGATAACTCGGCGGATTAAGTTCTCAGCCAGCAGCCTTCAATGATTAAAAAATTGCCTGTCAGTCTCACTTGCGCGATTCATTTCGCGTTTCAACTTATTTCTCAGTCGCCCCTACCTTCAGCCCGTCGCGTTATCCCTATCTCAGGAGGTGACTGATTAAAGAAATCCACGTCAGGTGTTCTCATTTCAGGCTAGACGGCTGTCAAAAGGTCGCGTTAATTGCACCATGCCTGATTGATTAAGGTTCCAATCCTATTAACAGCTGAAGAAGATTAGGCCACCTGTATTTGAAGCAGAGACAGAGGGTCCGATAACGACGTTCCGCTAAGTGAATTTAGACCGTGGTAACCCCTTCGATGCAACAAAAAACGCCCGCTGTCGATAAAATTTACCAACCTCCTTCCGTGAATTCTGTCCGTCTCTGTGTCGCACAGTCGTACCGGGTGTCTCACTCGAACATCACGAAAGGAAGCACTGTACGTAACGAAGGGTAACGAAAGATTGTTTAAACAATCCGCTCGCAAGTTTCAAATTTTTCTTTAAAACTGCACACCCTCGCGAAAGGTCTTTTAAAGAATCCGCTCGCAGGCTTCGAACTTTTCTTTAAAATCGCACACCCTCGCGAAACCTCTCTGCGCAGACGTAAATAACGATCAGACGTGCGAAAGGTACGGCAAGATGCAAAACGGTCGCGATAACAATTACGCGAGTACGCTGTAATTGGAGGTATAGAGGGTCTCCCCAGTCCAGGGCATAATGGGCGACACATTTTGCATGAGAATACAATCAGCGCGATTCAGTGGCCGCAAATACAGAGCGTATCAGTGTGAAATGTGTTCTCTGCATACGTAACGATAAGTCAAACCGGTGATTGAGAGCGGCGAGGCGCGCTGCAGAAGAGCGCCAGCCTCAATAGGACTAATTTATCTTATTAATGCGCGTGGCTCGCCTCTCTCGAATCACGGTTATTAGCGGCTCGGAACTTTTTCACGCGTCGCGAAGTCGCATCTACGACGACAGTGCGTTTCTGCTTTTCACTCGAGCTGACGAACCGAAACGAATCCGCCATTCGTGGCCGTTCGAAAAGCGCGCGCGTGCCCTCTGATGGCCGTTTCAAACCCACCGTTCGCGCCGTTTCTTCTTCGATCGATTCAGCGTATAAAAAAGGTACCGACACTAGAGACTCTGTAACGATCGATACGTTCGATGAGAAGAAATGAACATAGTATACTTTCTTATATAAATATATAAAGTGGATATAAAGTGGAATATAAGGAAGGAAACTGAATATAAACTAAAACTATCGCCCCTTTACGTCTTTTCGCAACTGTCGCCGCGAACGTCCTCGACGAAAACGAATCGACAATCGCCCCTATCCGAAGAGGGGCGACAGTTCAACGCCGTGGTGATTATGGCTTCCCAAATACTCCGCGCGCTACAATTATATATCGATAATTCCATTCGACGACCCAACCACTCCAACAGATTAATTCTGCTTCTGTTTTTTGCCTTCAAAGCGGAAGCCTGCAAAACTATACGAAACAGGGCGAACGTTTTAAAATAGTGTTCCGAATATTGGCGAGTAGAAACTCGAGCACCGACTGAAAAACGTTTACATCGTCGATATTAACGGCGGATATTGTGTTGCCGTAATCCCCGTATTAATAGACACGGGCAATTAAAACTTGGCTGGAACGTCTGCTGACGTACAGCGGCGGGGAAACGCGGGGGATGTGGCGTTGGGGTGAAGTTCGTTCCGCGTGTCTAACGGAGCCTCGAATTCGCCGCGTATCGCGGCAGTTATGCGAATTGATACCGGCAATTAAAACTTTCGCCCCGATCGTGCTATGATTTCACCCGTAATTGCGTTTCGCGTTCTAAAGAGGCATCGGCCAGATCGAAAGGACAGCCTCTCTCTCCTCGTTAATCTCCGCGCGGCCACGACGCGTTTTATTTCGCGCGATCGATCCGATTGCGAGCGCACGACCTCGCGCACGACCGCCACCAGGACGAAGGCGAAATATTTCGCGAACATTTCGCGAATATTTCGCGAAAGTTTCGTGCATCCCATCCGGGAGAACGTTTTCCGCGCGCAGCAAGTTCCTATCTCTTAACCGCGGCCTAAAACGATGTCAACAAGTAGCCGTAACCGCTCCGCGAGCAACCTCTCGCGATAACCGCCGACTCTTCGACGCGTCGCTCTGCTCGAGTGTCCGTGACAAAAGAATACTCGTGAGAAGGAAAGAGCCAAGGGAAGGCGGCGACTCGGTAAGTGTGAAACGAGGGAAATCGTTCTTCTGAAGGGGTGCTGGTTGCTTCGACGTGAAGGTTGAGAAGGGTGAGAGATCGCGGAGGGGAGGAACGGATATACGTAATGTAATTCACAATATGGAATTAACAGTCTCCGATAGTACGCGATTGCGCGCGTGTTTGCGATTCGATGCTGATCCTAGCAGCCACTGCGAGGCGCGTCGCGGTAAAAATGGCTTCGTTCGCGCGAAGTCGTGGACGCTCGCTCGCGGAATCAGCGAGCGTATAAAATATAATCGGCTAGGTTATTAAAACGAACGGCGAATACTTCATTAAACTGTTCATCGAAATTATCATATTAGAGTGGACTTAATTACGGGCTCGCGGGGGAAACGCAATTAACGCACCATCGGCGACGATCGCGATCCACCCCCCCTTTTCGTGGTCGGTCGTTCCCCAGCGGCCAGCGGGATCTCGAAAATTATTTTGTCGATAGATCACGCGTTGATCCCGTCGCTCCCTCGTCGGTGGACAAAAAAGGAGGAGGAGGGAAGGCCATGGCGGTGGGAGTAGGAAAGGAGAGCCATATAACGGTCGATGGCACGAAATATCGCAAATTGGTATTAGCGAGCAATCGAGCACGAAATAAACAATCGTATTTAAACGTAGATCTCTGCCACGGACCGCCATCGTCCATTTGTCAGGGAATATCACATTTTTCTACTTGACTGGCTCCGTTACGGGCAGATCTCCTACTGTTGTACAGTGCTGCACAAAAGTCTTATACCGCCAGTTTTTAAAAGTTAATGTTATAAGTAATTAATGTTGACACGATTACCTTCAAAAGATATTTAATAGTAGCTATTGTAACATTAAGTTATACATTTTATAGTAACAAGTTATATAATTACTATTTCTAACGAAGCAACTCTGTCGGACGTATTGTTGCATAATTTAGATCAAATCTCATCTCCTACTTTTTATCATTCCTTTTTCATGTTTCGCGAATGTTCATTTTCAAAATCTGACCGTGTTGCTAATTCTGGCGCGGTCTGAATAATTTCGCGCCGGTTCTGTAATATTTACATCACCGTTTCCCGTGCATTCACCGCCATTTTGATGCATCGCGATAGAGCTGATCTCCGTTGCGTGACCATTAGACGATCATGACTTTTGCGCGGTACTGTATGTACAGAACGAAATAAATCGCGGCAAATAAAGAAAGCGCCAAGATATGGCCTTCTCCTCTTTCACCCCTTAGAATCTCCTTCCCTACCCTTCTCTCTCCCTCTTCTATCGCCACCCACCACCTCAGGTATTTCTTCCTTCTCCATTTTTTCCCTCCGGTCCCGTTCCTCCCGACGTTTCCTCTATCCAGTTTCGCCCAAGACTTTCGTTGTCTCTCTGGAAAGCCTACACCTCCGCGTCTCGCTGCAGGATGCCGCGCGATGGGTGAAACGACGACGACAAGGAGGGGTCGTCGAGGAATGAGGGTGGTACCTGCCTTACCTTCCCGTTCTTACTCTTTTACTTCGAGCTAGCTGGTATTGTACTCTCTTTTGGTATTTCTAATAACTTCTTCTTCTTCCTTCGCTCCTTCCACTCTCTCTTCCACCCCCTCCCCCTCTGCTCTCACCCCTCCGATCCCGTCGAGCGACTGCTGTACCTCCGCCACCGTCGTTTGTTCTTTCCTTCTTTCTCTCTTTCCTTCCGCCCCGCGTCTGGACTTCACAATACCAGCCAGTAATCCGACACTATCGGACCTTCTTCCCTCCCTCCCTCTCTCTCTCTCTCTCTCTCTCCCCCTCTCTCAACCCTCCCCGCACCGATCCTTCGCCTTCGCGTTACCGGGTGCCTGGTCGCTCCTCAGCCATCACCCTGTTCCTCCGTATATAACCTCGCCGTCGTCTACCCTCGGTTCCCTCTCTGAACAACAATTACTCCGCCATATTGTCCGCTCTCCTATATCGTAAACGAAAGAAGTAGCGAGCGGAGGGTAGAGGGCGGCGTCCGAAAGACGAACAGGGACCGACGGATAAAGATGGGGCGCGGGGTGCGCGCGAGGCGGGATCAAGTTTTTAATCACTCTCCAATGTCAGTGGGAAAAGAAATGCGAGGCGCGCGAGAGGCCTGACTGCTTTTTCTTTTTCCCTCGTTTTCCTTTTTTTTTTCCCCCCCCGTTCCCCTCCCTCTTCTTTTTCGTGTGTCAGCGGAGGCGTAAGTATCGCCGCCGCTCGCTTTCTCTCTTCGTTTCTCGATTCCCGGTGTGTTCCCTCCGCGTTCCGGCCTTACATTTTTCCTTTTTTTTCTCCTCCTCTTTTTCCCTGCATGCGCCCAAGTCTACCTTTCGCGTTTTGTGCGCGTTCCCTGGGAGAAGCCGGCGTTTATGCAGACGAGCCAGCTTTGTGACTGTCGGTGGAGCGACGCGCTAACGATCGCGGCTGCGATCTTCGACGCGCTGGCGATCGATAGACGGATGATTTTTGTATCTCCAGCGCGTTCCGTCGCTTGGTGTATTCTCGTACGGTTGAAAATTTCGAACACGGGTCGAGTGATCGAAGGCATTGGCACTTTTTGATGAGGATATTTAGAAGCGCGCAAAAGTTTGGTGGAAATGCTGGCGTAACGCAGCTGTTAAAGAACCTAGTCGTAAAATCGCGGAACTTAACCCGCCCTAACTCAATCTTTGCTCGTAACTCGCGGCGAAAGGATTTAACAGGGCCATATTTTCAATTACCCGAAATTATTCGCCCGAAGTGCGCAATACTCGTGCGAATTACTTGCAAACCGTGGTTTATCGCAGTTCGTGTTACAAACTAATTTAGCCGATTAACGCAGTTACACGGGGATTTTTCGCTTAATCCGCGTGGCTGACGCGAGCCAATTTTTCTGCCAACATTATATAACCGAACGTTATAATCCCCGTTCCGCAGCGGCACAATAATAACAGCGTTAACTTCATCGCGAATTCCATGCATTACGACAATAACGATCGTTTAACGCCGCATTACGTGGTAACGAAGCCGCCGAGTAATAACTTACGACCATCGTTATCGCTTTATTCGCCTGATTAACTTTACGCTCGCGACGACTCCTTTTCGTCCCCTATCCGCGCCTGCTTCCTCCGCCATCGGCTCTGCCAACGCTTTACGTCCTTCTACTCGAAACGAGATCGCTTCGCCGCGTTTCAATCAGAAACGGTTCGACTGTCGTAAACCAAACGCGATGCCTTATCGCGACTGTTACAAGTAGATGCTTGTCGACCAATGAGCAGGGATATATTCTGGTTTCGAGCTAACGACACGTCTTGGACGTGTCCACGACTTTCGCTGACGCTGAAGAAGTGCTGAATCCACCTGTTATATCTTGCAGTCCGAGTACATCTTCTCGAGGGTTTCGATTTTTATTTATATCCAGGATATGATCCCCGATAAATCTGGCCTCGAACGACTCGACTGGCTTCTGAACAGATCTCGTCGTTCCGCACTCGTTTTGTCCGCTTAATCCGGAACGATTTCGTTAGTGTCTCGTCTCTTTGTCGTCTTTGCGCGGGCGGAATCGAGTACCCTGGAAGCACGATTTCCATCCGGCCTCCGCGAGCGGTCCGTCCGTTAGAGCGGTATGTAATTATAATTTCTTAAGTGCCTGAGCGTTTTAATAACTACTTTCGTTGGCCGTCGTTTAGCCAGATGGAACTGGCGAGCGCGGAGAGACGCGCGGGCGAAGAATGTGAAACGGTTCGCGATTAAAGAAACGGATGGAAATGGATAATTGCCGAGTAGCTGAAAAAAGAAGAAAAAAAAAAAAAACGTAAAGGTTAAGGGCTTTTTATTCGAGCCTCGTTCAACGCTCGGCTCGTCGACGATGCTTGTTCTCGTCGGACGTTGACATGAAAGGCTAATTAATGCCGCTGCGTTTGCATCGCGAACGCTTATTTTAATCATAATGCGATGCCTCTCGATGTTGGCGCTCTCACTTCGCGGAGGACGCGGATTTCAGCTGCTCATCCCTTCTCCAGACGTCCATCGGGTATTCGACGATTATATTTACGGAACGAGTCGCGCAAAATTGTGGCGGCGAGTTATGATCGCGTACAGTAATTCCATTTAACAAGCTCGCGCTTTCCGTCGAGAAGCAATCATTCTAACCGGACATCGCTCCCCCTCGTACGAGCGCAGCTATATAGGCGATCGAACACTGTCTCTCTGTGTTCTCAGGCATCGATGACAGAGCCATCGATCACTTGACGAGAATCCAACCCTCCTCCGCGTACATCGACGCGCGACTTTTCATTTCGCGCGGTCGAGCCCTCTGCCATTCACCCCCTCGATTACCGCATGCATATTCCAGCCACCGTTTACGTCGCGCCGCGCCAAAGATAGCCAAGCCACGACGCCGGTTGCCCGACGCCACCGCCGCCGTCTGCGCTATAGATAATTCAGAACATAGGTGAAGACAGAACGATAATGATAACGCAAGGACAAGGTACAACGCCGGCCCCTATAGATTCTAACGTTCTCTGTTTGTTGCGTGTACACTTGTCAGCGACATCGATTTCTGCTCCACCGTCCTGTTACTTCACGCTGGGCCTTTACACGCGCGACGATCGTACCGTGGTTTCGTTTTGCAATAACGCAGGAATTACAATCAATTACAATCAATTTTCTCGGTCACGCTTATCGTTCATTTCCAAATCGCAGATATAACAGCTCGTATTACGCACACACTCATCCATTCATTCCCATTCCCACAATAATTACAATTTTTTAATGTCTGAATCTCAGAGAGTTCGAACGAGAGACTGCGACAATGCAATTACAAAGTTCAAAT
This sequence comes from Xylocopa violacea, assembly GCA_963969225.1. Lineage (NCBI taxonomy): Eukaryota > Metazoa > Arthropoda > Insecta > Hymenoptera > Apidae > Xylocopa > Xylocopa violacea. Next base: position 35,438,606 of record CAXAJV010000005.1, on the reverse strand, counting down.
GCAATTTTACTATTGATAAAAAGGCGATTGGTTGTGTAACACAGACATTATCCTCGAAATTCATTTCTCGACTCCACGCGAAGCTCGTAATAGAACGTTAAGGAGTAAAAACGCGATCGTAAAGATAGAGGCTTTCCGTGGAGCGAAGAATCAAGTAGAAAAGAGGGAATAGAGCGAGGCACACGGCTGACTCAACGCTGGCTGGTTCCACTGCGAGCCACCGCGTTTACGAAGCGAGACACGTGCAGGCATATCTGCAACCGCGAACGAGATCGATACCACGGAACGACGGTGTTCGTATTCAACCTCTTTTATGACCATCGCCGCACTAAAAGGCGCCACGCGAAATCAGCCCCGTTGACTTCACCGCGGTTCGATTGATCCGGTTAAGCCCGCCCAGGCACCACGGGAACGCTTTATCGATACGAATGATAATCCGTGTCGCTCGTACGCGGTCCCGCTATCTGCCTGGCGGACTAAACGCAAACGTGCCCGACTGATAGGAAAGTGCATCGTATTTTCTGCCTTCCTTTTTTTTTCTTTTTTTTTCCTAGTAAAACGAAAGTTATGGAAAAAGGTAACCGTTCGCTTTTTTTCCACTCCTTTTTCTGAGGGAACTGAGTTTGGTATTTTATCATTTCGTTGTTGTTTGTTTCAAGCCGTTCAACGGTTGTTTGTTACGTATTATTTGGGTATGAATATTCACTTCCGGTGGATCGATCTTGATAGAATAATAATATATGTGATTTTTTGTTTATTTGTTGTTTTTATCGAGGTTAAAAGAATATTTTATTGTGTTTATAGTATTTGTAATGTAGTTAGTTTTAGTAATGCAGTTTTGTTAAATTGTTTATATTTAGAGGGTTTTGTAGGGAATATAAAAATCGAGCTTTCGGTACAACTAACCCCATCGTCCGAGGACTCTCAGTTTCCACCCCTCGCGAAGCCCTTCGACAAGCTCGATCGGCAATTACTACCCCTAACATCTTTCTTCCTTACCGACAGTACCGAATAAAACTACCCTCTACCATATCAACATCCCCTCGGCAACGCTGTTTCAACCAGCGTCTCTGTTTTACCCTTCCAGCCATCGCGACGTACCCTCGGAAAAATATTCCGCGTTGATAAAAAAACTTCCGCTTATCAAAGGGTTTCTTACTTTTTAACCGAACTACCACCCTTGTTGATTTTAATCAAACGAAGCTGCGTTTCCAATGGTATCGATACTCGCAACTTTCATATCGATATTAAACGATGGAAAGCGAATAATTTAATTGGAATCTCTGCCTTTATCAAGAGCCGCGACAGATTTTCTTTTCATCCAGTTCCTCGAAGGCCATTTCGTTGCACCGAGCGCATCGTCAAAGGGCAGATTATGCCTGGCCAGGATGGTCGACGTTAAAAGTATAAACGCGCGGCGGCACACGAGGCAGCAGCAAGTAAATTACCCTCGTATGACATGTCCCGTAATCACACGTACCGTACGGAGCACCGTTTTCAACTTTCCAGGTCAAGAAAACTCGATGCCAGCCCAGAGTGGCCAATTCAACTGCTGATGAGCTGCTACGTGAGATGGGCCTCTAATACCACGAATTTCACCCGGTTGTCGGCTAGAACCCACCCCCTTATCGGGGATCTACCAGCGAGCCTTTGATTGTTGTGCAAGTAATTCCAATTCGAACACGCCGAGGGGAATTCACTGCGTCTTTTGCACCGACCTATCGTTCAGCTATACTACTGATTTAAATATCGACGATTAATTCCGTCTCAGCTTTGAATTGCGCTCAATTTACTGCAGCCCGTCAATAAATCGTTCCATTTCGTTGAATATCAAATTTTCGCCTGAGCGAAAGGGAGAGAAAGAGGCAGAGGGAAAGTTCCATGTTTTATGTTTAACGAGAAAAAGTTAATAAAGTATTTGGAAACTAAAATACCATCGGATGAAAGAGGAGAAGGTCGAGAGTCCTGAAAGCGCTGGATGCGGTTCCATATCTGTTAACATCCGTTAAAAACAGCCCATAGAAGGGGATCAGCGATCTTACAACGTCGTAGAGTTCCATTAAATCCGTATTACCCATCGAACGCGGCTCCAAACAGGGGCGGGATCCGCTCGAAACGAGAGTTTGACTCTTCCGACGTACGCGTAACGACGGAAAAAATGGCGCTACCATGCATAGGGGCCGCGGGGTCAGGGATCGTGATAAATATACGCGGTTAGCCGCGTCGAACGCGGTTTTTCAGCGCAGCTTGCGATAATGGCCGAATTATTTGCATATTCGCGGGGAACTGCGCGTGGGATTTACGCGGTATGCGGCCGCGAGCGGGGCATTAAAGAGTTATTATCTCTTTCGTAGGAGGGGGGGCGCGTAGCATTCCTCCAACGGAACGACCTTACAAATGTGACGTTATTTATCACCCGAACGCTCGCGTGTTTCCAGTTAGGGAACGTATCGTATTAGTTATTGTACCGCCCATTGGACAACTCGCGAAATATCGCGGCGTTCCTTTCCATTTTCTAACCTCTGAACTCGTGAAATTCGAAACGTTTGCACGGAAAACGATAGAGTTCAAGGGGACGTATCAGAACGTACTTTTAACGCGCACGCAGCTGCCTAGAAAAAAGGTTTCGTTGCTCTTTTGTAAATACAAATAGCGGCCGCCGACGCTCGCCGCCATATTCAAATACGCGTTCCCGTTTAGCGGGCGCGGTCCAACGGGAACTCCGATTTCATTGCCGCTCATCCCACAAACTTCATTGTTGTTTGCGTGCTTAATGAAATTGTGCCATTTAGAAATTAATGTCCCACGCTAAGAGCATCCTTCCGGGCGTTTTGTTCCTCCCCACGGAGAGGAGGAATGGAAATTTGTCGGGGTCTCTTCCGCGCCGCGTTTCGTCCTGTTGATCCGCTTCCTTTTTTCCCCGGTATTTGTTTGTTTGCTCGCGCGTGCTTGCTTCGGGAAAACAGGGTCACGGTTTAAGGCGTGTTTGCGCGCGAATGCGTTAGGAAATAGAGGCGCATTGCCATTTGTTCCACCTCTGCGAACCGTTAGAGACAATTCGGAACACAGATCAGTGCGCGGAGAGAGCGCAGAAGGAATGACGTCAAACGATTTACAAGGAAACGTGGAACCGTTTCGTAAGTCTTTCTGACCGCGACTTCGTTTGTTTTCATAAGACGCGACGACCGCGGCAGAGGAGAAATCGTCAGTCGGTACACATCGAGCACGGAGACAACACGTATTGCTCTTTCCTTCCGTAACTTTCAGTTAACAAACATATTCGATGTATCCTTACAGTTCGCAGGTAACTTCAACAATAACCCGCACACTTTTCCGCACAAGATTAATTCGATATTCCGATACGTAACATCGTCGACGTGATTCGAAATACTATCACAACGTTTACTTTGCCCGGTCCACGGAATATCTAACGTCTTCCGCTTTCCTGATCCGTGTCCCATAACCAGCGGATCATCCCGCAACGTGGAAACGTTCGCAAACAGCGTCACGACGTCCTCCGCGTCTGTCGTGGATTTCGTCCACCGCGTTGGAATTGTTTTTGCCGACCCGTCGCGCGATCCATCGACAAAAGTGTACGGAGGGCCGACGATGGGCCGCGCCGTATCGAAATTTCCATAGATATTCGCCGACGCAACGGTAGCCGACGTACCCTCCAGTAGGGGGTGTACACGTACACGTGGGCGGTGGTACGGGAAAGGTCTTAGGGTCTCTATTGGATTACAGAACAAGCGGCTAGCACTCAAGCCTCCGTAACCCCGCGCCACGCTCCGGGGCAAAGTAGTTTAGCTTTCGAGTATAGCCTTACCTATCCAGCCCTCGGCTTGCCTGTCCATCCGTTACGTTATGTATCCAGGATGCACCCCTAACCTTGCGACTCCCTCAGCCCCACGTCTCGCCCATCTTCCGCCCCGTGGCGCCTTCGTCTTCCCTTCCTTTCTTTCCTTTCCGTCTGCGTCCGCGCGCAGGTCAACTAAATAAAGGAGCAGTCACCTCGCGACCAGTCTACGTGGCGAGGGTGTCGGAGGAACGCGACGCCATTCACTATTTTTCCACTACCTCTCGGGCGATCGATCGAACGCCTTGAACTCTGCGCCTCTGAATCCTAGCCGCTGGATTTCCTCGCTTGGATCTTCTTCTCTTTTAGAGATATCATCAGCGACTCTTGCTGCGGTTCGCATTATATTACAGCGTTAAATTAGCGGCGCCACTTTTCCGACAGCGTTCGTTGGATTTATGGTCGGCCGGTCGCGGCCACGCACGGCAGTCGACAGGCAAACAGCGGGCGTATCTTGACCCAAATACCCGGAATCGTTCCCAGCTATCGGACACTGGGTCCTGGCAAGTTGCAGGGGTGCCAGCGCCGCGCGGCCACCTATGCATAAGAGCGCAACGCGGATGCGGCTTGCGCGTCGCGCCCGGATGCCCGCGTTATTAAAGTAGTAAATTTCGTCCCTGCTAGGATATGGATTAGACCTCGCCTCGAAACTCCTGCGATCGACGCAGCGTTCCGCCGCCCAATTCTCTGGGTCCTGCGGGTGAAATTGTTGCCGTGATTCCTGCGTGCTCGCGGTTCCGAGATCTATGGATGATCCAGCAAGGGTTGCGGTGAATTCGAAATCAGATCGCGCGCCGCTGATAAGTTGTCTCTGTTGCGGAGATACAATTCGGGACGTGGTTTCGCACGGTGTGCAGAGCGCGTGTACTTTAAAAATTTCAAATCCTCCCTCCTCTTTTTCTAACGTCGCAGATTTATGAGGGCAGCGGGACTCGGGGTTTATACATTCGCGTTGTGCTGTTCCGTTACGATACATTGTCCACTTTCATGATCAGAGAGGTTCGATAAAATGCGCTCTATTTTTATTCAGGGGTAAGATGGGTGGTAAACGCAGCTGCGGTAGGAGCGACTCGGATGTAACGCAATATCGCGGCAGTAAATTCTATTTGTCTTGGGCCGCAATGTGAGTTATAAGTGGCCTACTTAGGTATTCTAGCCCGAAGATTGTAAAGCCAAAGTGTCTTCCCGTGTTACAACGGCGGCGCGCAATTTTCATCCAAAGGCCGAAGTTGTTGATAGAATTCTTGGGCAAAGAATCTCGCTACGAAACGACATTGTTATGCCAGTAAACTTCGTTCTTGTTAGTATGTGAATTAGGCGTTACCTGCTTACGCGTCTCTGTTAGTTGGCAACTTTCGGAATTGTCGGGAAATTCTGTTGTAACTCGACGCACGAGATTATGTCTACTATGAAATTATTGAAAACTATTGAAAACAAGGATGCATCCTTTCGACGAAGTACAAGTGACAGCTATATATTATAATTTCTGTGCGTCAGATTTGACTGTGAAACTTATAAAATAGAACCAACAATTTCGTTCCACCCGATCGTTCAGATCTACGTCTACGCTAGCGTTTCGAGATTAAAGTATAACAAAACATTGTCCGCTTTTATGCGTTTCGCGCAATTTAGAACAACTCTCGAAAGGAATTGTGACGAAAAACCGAAATTTACTCTAGCGTTCCTTAAAAATGTTACAACTTAGAAAATGTTCCGCGATGAAAAAAGTTTGGGCGACGCTGGTCTACGCCGATATTAAAATTTGACTACGAAGCTTCTTCAGCCACGGTATCTTCAGAATCTATACAGTCCATCAAGTTCGCGCAGGAACTCGGCGCAACTTTATGAAGGTAGTAAAATCTCAGCTGCGGCATGCGGGTTAGACTGCAGTTGCTGCGCGCTCGGTAGCCTAAAGCGACAGGACTAAAGTTAGTTCCTGTTCCACTGTACCACTGTTTTCCGCGAGAATTGGAACTGTGTCACACGCAGCGAGACGAGAACATTTCCGCCAAATATTTAATCCGCCGTAAAATACCTTCGAGTGGTCCTGAAATATTAATTCCTGATTCGGCAAAGTTCTGCGGTCTAAAATTCGCCGCTCCGTCCAGAGAAAACTGAAAGTAGCGTTCCCTTTCTGCGGCACGTGAAACGATGTCATACCAGTTCGTAATACCAGAACTTCTATTCTGCTTATTAGCCCGGAATTACGGGAACAGAAGCAGCGTCTCGTGGAAAAGGGTCATTTCTGCTCCGACTACAGTTGTATCATCCGTGACACATTGTTCGGCGCAGAACTATGAAATATCCGTAATCTGTCGCCAGAAATGGGTTAAGTTTAACGCGAAGTTATTGAAGTAGTAAATTTCGTCCCTGATAAAATATGGATTCGGTTTCTCTCGCGTCGCGTTAACCCGAAGCGATAGGAATTAAAGTTAGATACCCGTTGACGTAACCCCTGACGAGTTCAATTATAAATTATCGAGGTAACAAATTATCCATCCCTCGCAACGATCAGGTCCGACTGAACGCTGCGTTTAAATGGGCAATGCGTATCGATAAATTCTCTTCGCGTTGCTCTAAGACAGGGGTTCTTAAACTTATGCAGTCCCCTCTTGAACAACATTTTTTTACAGACCCCATTGCAACCCTAAGCCTAATAACTATTTAAATAACGACAAATACAAAAAGTCTGAAACATGTATCGTTTTTACCAAATACGTTTTGAATAAAAGTGAAAAGTTGGGGGATGGAAAGTTAATGTCAACTGTTTTGGGGACCTCGATATTGTGCTACGCTGACTCCCAGGGGTCCGCAGACTACAGTTCGAGAACCATTGCTTTAAGAAACGTATAGATTCGTAATGTCAATTATTTGCCATAGCGTTCCTCGTTTCGAGACGTCACAGTTCCCACTCGCGAGCCCTGAAATGATAGTAGACCTCCGTTTACCCGCAGCAATTCGTATAATAGCGGTTCACCGAGTCTCCCCGCGCCAGCCACGATTTTTCACGTTGCAGCGTCGATCGGCGGTAAATCAGGTAAGAGGAGTCCGGCGGCGAGCTCTTTCGACCGGGTATTCACTAAAATTTTTCGTTCCAATAAATGCGGTCCGGATGAATGGTAGCTCCGCTCCGTGGTCGAAACTTCGGGACGAGCGGAACAAAGAAATGAACTCACAATACTCTTTATCGTGACGAGCCGCACAGAATGAACGACGGGCAGAAATTTCGGGAGAGAAATTCCCACGACGAGACGCGTCGCGTGGCTTCCGCGCGTTTCTCCTCGCGTTTCGCGAGAGGGTGTGTAAAAATGATTTCTGGAAAACAACCGCTGTCCAAGCGACGTTTCGCCCTCGTTTCACCCTCGCTTATCAGCCCTCGAAACGGACAATGCGGTGGGGGGCGACGATAACGAGCCAGTGGCGGCGAACTTTTCCGAATTCGCATAGGAAGCGCGCGCGGAAAGCGGAATTCCCGCGAGCGGACAGTCGCAGCTGGAGGCACGATCGCGGTTAGAGACAATTTCGAGGTCGGCGCTGACCGCGGCGGAGGGCGGGAGGGTCCCGCCAGTCGTTACCCCTGGAAATAAGCGGAAATCGAAATTGACGCGGAGAATTTGCCCGCGGACGAAGTTCCTGGCGAATGGAACGCGAGGCGGAACCCATGTTGACGAAATAAAACGGGGAATAAAGTTACGCCGGGTCTGCGCCCCCCCTCCTCGTCCACCGTCAGCCCCTCGAACCAGATTTATGGGTTCCGCCCTCGATTTGATTTACAATTGATTCTATCCGAGCCTCCTCGCAGAGCCGAACTTGTCCTAATAGACGTTGCCTGTCGATCCCGGAATTATTAAGATGATTTATCGATTCGAGCGTTGCCTGGCTCGCTGGCGATTGTCTCGTCAATGTTTCAGCTGCTTACCAGCTGATAGAAACGTGGCAGCAGTTTCGTAAAATCGGTAAGGGTGTAATGGTGTCTGGTGAATTTATAATTGTCTAAAAATTCGGCTCATTCCGATTTCCAGGGTCATTCATTTCGTATGTGACCACCTGTAGCTGGACAGCGCGCGATGTATCGGTCCACGCGACGTAACGAGATCGATCGTTCCGTGTAATTCCTTCAGGACGATCGATGTTGATTTGGAGCGTCGAATTAGAACCGCGAGCGATCGATATTCGCGCTATTTTTCGATGCTGGGACTCGTATTCGAAGGTATTCAGGTATTCGCGAATCTTCAAGCTGAACAGCAATTCTTCTTTCGGTATCGACTGCACGCGATCGATAATATCGTCAGTATTTGTCGGTATCGGTAATATGATATATAGCTGTGGATGCATTGACCGCGCGCTGGCCATTTTACGCCCCATGCTCGATTATACGAGTCGTTCCCGGTGATACGTTTGTATAATCGAATCTCTTTGTCCGTCTTCCATTTTCGTTGCAGCGACGAGCGACTTCAGCTAGCAGCCACTGCTCTCTTTTTACGACCCCGATAATCTATATAGCTTTTAAAAATAGCGAGTAGACGCGCTTGTTTGTCTTGTCACGGCGGGAAGACCGATAGGAATTGTCTGGTTCTCGTTTGGACGCCCTCGTTTTATAGTATAATTTCCTTCGCAGTCCGTGAACATTTGCATTGGGTCTCTTATTATTTTTGCGTTCCTCCGTTTCATGGTTACGTCGAAAGTACTTTGGTCTGATCGCAAGAAATTAGGATAATGGGCGTCCGATGTAACGCTTGACCAAACAGTGCTTTCGAGTTTGAATTTTCAAAGTTGAAGCTTGTTTTATTTCTAAGTACGCGTCGGTTTTGGACTTTTCCTTATTAACATAGCTTTGATCTGGGTGAAGCACTGCTCAAGAACAGGAAAAGTCCTGAGAGTCCAAGTCTTGAGACTTCTTCAGCTTTTTCGTAGTCTGCCATTGCGATCGCTCCACATAATACATAACACACAGTTATTCATCGAACAAAGTTTCGTTGCTACGCGTTTATCACATTCTTAATTTTCCTTTCGCAACAGAAAATCTCATCAAAGAGTGCTGAATCGCCTTCGATACTTGGTAGAAAATGAAACGTCCTAACTTTATTTATTACATCGCGTAAACCCATAAATCTGATATTTCAGTACCGAAGAGTGTTTTTCGCCATGGCGCTCGAAACTCGAAGTATAATTAATCTGTTTGTCAAAGTGATAAATTACCACGTGTCGCTAAAACCACGTGGATTCAATAATCTACACTGTAATATTTAAATGACTCTTGACACGTTCGAAGCGTCCTTCGTTAATCACGTACTGGAACTTGAAGCTTTCGTTCCTCTTTAATATCCGACATTACAGCAGATCGAGGAGATATCAGTGAATGAGCAGATTGAAGGTATCGCGAGTTGGAAAACTGTTAACGAGGGACTGGCGGTTGGCCAGTTAATTAAAACCAACATGCTCCTTAACTGGATTTTCCAGGGAATCATTTTAATCCGCACCGGCCTCGCGGACACTCTTAATCCTGCGATTACAATTGTATGTTTGTGAAAATCCCTCCGAGGGGACGAAGAGAGAGAAAAAAAAATCAATCGGTTTAAATCGCGCATTTAACTTCGACGATAATTATTTTCGCAAATGTCCTGCTTCACTCGACTGCTCTAAATACTTGGACGGTTTCTCAATCTCGCACAACTGTCACACACTGCTTTCTCTAGGTCAATACTTTCGAGCTTTTCGCGGAGACACTTCGCAAAAGTGTAAAAGTTGCACTGTTGGATTCTGGGTCGAACAGAGTCGAAGGAATCGTGTACAACAGGCTTCAAATTCCAAAAAAGGTTTTATTCACATTCTATTAAAATAGCAGTATTTTAGCAATATTTTAGCAATAGTTTCTGTTTCTAATGTCTCTCAGCAATAGAAAATTTCTATTTAAATAGAAAGCTTGAGGAAAACATGCATTTCTCAAAAAGCTGCGATGGAACAAGTTGGACATTCGACTGCAAAGGGTTAAGAAATTTATAAGGAACTTGGGAAGGGATAGTTTCAAAGATTAGAAGAAGTAGCCATTGGTCAAATGAGTAATATTTAGGCTACATGACTTGAGATGAATCGATATTTACGAAAGATAACGACGATAACTAAGACTTACAAAATAATAAGCTGGCATCCAACAGCACCATCAAATGTCCCCCAGCGCTCAGATCAGCTTTCTCCTTTTTCTCGTCGATACCAAGGATATCCATGTTCATCGCTCAAGAAACAAAAGGACGAAGGAAGCGAAACCTGCACGGCGTCGTCCGAATTCCAGCAGCGAGATCAACGCGAATAATTGATCGCTGCTCGAGCCTATCGACGATCGATGGGACGAGTGGACGGACCGGTTACACTCTCGAGGATCTTCCTCGATGGAAAACAAATTGAAAAATCGGGAAATTAAACGTCGCCGATCGGCACTTTAATCCGTGCGCGTTCTACTTCCTGGGCATTGTTCGAGCGATGGTGAAACGCGGGACGCTCGAAAGAGCTTGAGCCGGCGGCTTTCAGCGGCGGATATTTGTACGCGAAGATCACGGCTGTTTGTTCGACCCCGTTTTGCTTTCAGAAAATTCGCGACAAAGGTTATCGCGCGAGGACGCACTTCCGGTAGATTGGACGATCGAGGCGGAGGCGGCCGCGACGCGGGGCGTCCCGTTTAGCGCTGTTTGCAGAGGGTGTCGGGAAGTTATTCGTTCGATTTCATCGTCGTCGACATCACTTTGCTTAATGAGGCAAAAGGGTGACGGATCGGTGTTGGTGATTCGTCAGAGGCGTCGTCGATGCCGAGCTCTGTCGCGTGCTTAAAGAAGTTCTAGCATTTCGCTTTTGATATCGCAATTGGCGGGGAATAAACTAATCGCGATCGCCAGTGTAATTGTAATTGACGGTGTACTATAAATGTTATTTATATAATTTCTTTATCGCTACCGTGGATACAGGTTATTTGTTATTTATCAGATTATTATGTATCTACGCGATATCCACGTGTCTCAGTGCGGTTTAATTGGTTCATGAACGTATTTTAGAGACCATTATTCTGTATTTTAGTATCCATATAAATGAATCAATTTCGAGCGTACATTTAAACGTGTCGGCGGTATAAACCGCTGGAAAAGGTATTGCCAGAGCGAATATCAAGTGCTTATTCATTTATTTAAGGATCGAACCGAACGTCAGTTGCGTCGCTATTAATATTCGAAGAGGTCGAACGGAGAGCAGCACATCGGTTAAACGATACTTAATTCTATTTCTTATCCGAGGCTGCGACCTAACAACGAGTGCGAGTCGATTTTACAACCGAGATACTGTTCGAAAGCTAAACGAAAGTCGGACGTTCTCGCCATTAATGCGAGATACGATCAATCCTCGAAGTCTCCGTTTCAACCAACACGAGAACTCATCAACATCAACTACATCGTTCGAAAGAACTACCCAACCGCGGACGATCCTCGTTCGATCGTCGAGTGCGCTTGACAATCGCGCTGAACCCGGTCGAAGCAAAACATTCCTCGGTAATCCGCGTCGAAAAGCCAATTAACCGAAACACCGAAGTTTCGTCGAGAAGGCAGTTCCACCCAGAGCCGCGGAATTAAAATCGATAATCTCCAAAAGCTGAATCTCCGGCCCCTACAGCGACTTTCTCTCAAGAGAATGGGACCGTTTTCATCCGAGCGCGGAGGAAGCGTCGAAGAGTTCGCCCCTCGAACAACGCCGGAAGCTTTCAGGCATCGGGGTTAGGAGCGTGGAGGGCTTCGTTCGAGCGTTACTCGTAATTGGAAACAGCCGCATAATTATTCCCGCCGCCGCTTCTTGTCCGGCCGCGTGTGCACACGGCGGCTACGACGGATCCTCGCGAGGTAAAACACCGTCATTAACGTAACCTCGCGCTCGTCAGCGCGTGAATGATGCTTCAAGTGTCTTCGAGCCACTTGTCGCTGGCGAAACTCTCCGCGGCTGGATGCATCCGGGCCGAAAGCGCCTTTGCGGTCCGCGCACGGCATAATCGTCGCCGCGAAATCCGATTGCGGCTGTTACGCTGGATTAAATGGCGTCCGTGGCCCTGCGACCCTCTGGCTCTCGATACGGAGCCCCGTGAAAAATATTCGCACGCGTGAAACGCCACGACCTGATTCGTTCGTTCCGAGAGCATTGTTAGCTCAGCGACGCGGAGCAGCGATTCTCGCTGAACCGAGGGAGATCTCGCGGAGCGGAGCAGAGATTGCGCGGCTAGCTTTTGTTTAGGTTGGGTTAGCTGCGTTTTCAGATGCACGTCGGATGATCGATGTTTGGAGACGTCGATTTTATACGAGGGAACACAGTGGAATGTACTCGACAGTCGATCTTCTTGATTTGGATAACGTTGTGAAGCGCGTCTCACACCGTGTTGGTGGGGCTAAACGCCTGGCTTCAATTATACTGTACTGTAAAGAAGAACGTGAGAGGATAGGAAGGAAAAAGAGAGGGAAGAACGTTTCGTCCTGGGCCTGCTAGTGGAGTCATCCCTGCCTTAGACGCTGGGATGGTAGGGATAGGTCAGAATTTCTATTATATAGAAAGAGTACTCGCGGGAAACTGACGAGTGTGCTGTCCCCCTAGTGGCGAAGACCGCCACAGTTGATTTAGAATCGTTCTATTTTCGTTGCTAAGAATGGTAGGCTTCTGAACCGGAATTAAGGGTTATTTCTTTATATCGATCGTACTCCTGTCAAAATACCATCGAACGTCGGATCGTTGAACTTTCAGCTCCCGTCGATGCTCCAGAAACACTTTGGAAATATTATGTGACATTTATTTATATACCCCAGGCGGCGACCTACTTCGAAACTTCCATTACCTTCATCAATAAACTTTTTCTCAAGCCCCGTTCGAAGTTCTGCCGAACAGGAAGGGAGATCCGATTGGCACGAGGGAATTTGGCTTCCTCTCGTCTTACAATCAACACTGCTCTCGCCTTAATTGGCTAAAAATTTACAGCGTTGCGAAGCGATGGAAAGTTCGTCGATGTAATTCGAGTAACGGGAACGGGAATCGTCGTCGCGAATAATTTCCCGCACGATTTTCGTTGTCACTCGTTCGCACGAGCAATTATTCCCGACGAAGTGTGAGAATGAAATTTCTTTTCGCGCGCTCGACCATCGCGAGGCGATTCGTTTGAACGGATTGAAGCTTCTCGGGCAAAGAGAACGAGGGAGCCTTTGCCCACCCCTTTCGCTGCTCGTCGAACGTTCCTTCGGCGTTATTGATATTTCAACCGTGTCCCGTGCGCTCATTAAATCAACGTCGCACAGAGCGCGCGCTCGGTTAGTGTTTTTATTAAGCGAGGAGAAATCAAGCACGTTCGATTGGTCGGCGAATATTATTTCCTGATTCCGAACGGGAAGTCATCAAAGCGGTTCTTTAACGCGCGACATTATGAAAGCGAATACGCGCGGAACGACGTTAAAATAATTGATACGAGATATATGTATAATTAAATGGGAAGATCCGTGTTATCTATAATAATGAAGTTTAATTGTGAAATTCGTAAATTGGCAGACTATATCACTTTTTTTGTCAAACACCAATTTAATCCTTTTGTAGTAATTAACTGTCGTTATAGAAAGCGGTTCCGTCCGATTGGGAAATTTTATATAATTGGCGCTGGTTAGCTGATGCTGTGTTCGCGAATAAATTCATGGTAGCCGATTATTTTTGGTATAATGCGCGATTGTTCGGTGATTGGGACAAAAAGTTCGCGCGAGAGCAATCGTTTCAACGAAAACAAGATGCATAGGAGTGCGAATCGAAAAGAAATTCGAAATATTCGATCGACGCTACACTCGATACGAAGTATAACTAAGAAAGCTCGTGGAATCGCATTGGTCGTTCCATAAATTGTTAACCAACTCGCGCTTTAAATATCAGGTGGCTTCCGTTTGTGATGTAAATGCAATTCGAGCTATGTAGCTCTGACCGAGAAACCGGTGGCCTATGTGTATGTGCGGTTCGCTGCTAAATGGATGGAACGGGGAGGACCAATTGCTTGGACTGCGCAATCCCTGGATCTCGAATCTATTCCATTATTAATTACGGAGGCATCTAAAATCCATCGTTTACGCAACATCCATTAATAACGGGGAGACGGTTCGTCAAAGCGCAAGATCAGGTCGGCTGGCCAACGAATCCGACATTTTACTTACGCAGACCGATCACGCGCGTACTCTAACTGACGGTTAATTAAAATTCCGTCGCATTCGCGCGCGCGTTCGCAAAATTCCGAGCAAAAGCTAGTTTCTTACCTGAAACGAACAAAGAGTTTCGCCGGGAATTTATGTTTTGCATAGTTGTTGTTCAGCATCAAATGAGATGCGCGGGAAAAAGTTTCCCCCTGTCCTAGTTTCCCGACTCGTCTTATTTCGGTGTAACGCCGACGTTCCACGCGCAAGAAACTGGATACCGCGGACGAGCGCGAAGAAATTGTAAGCGGACGATAAAGAAAGCTGAACTGGACAAATCTTTCTTGACGAGCGCCATATTGCTGCAGCGATATCGAACGAAGCGTACGCAGTTAACTAAGTAACTCTAAGTTTTATCTCTTAAATAAACCACTTATAATCTCGCCATCTATCCCACAGACAATCCTGAAGACGCATCTGTCTCTAATACTCTCGTCCTTCATCCCTTTTCGCGATTTATTCCAAGAAACACTGCGTCCCTCAAGTCTCGACTCGAAAGATGCGATCAGTCTCGCATAACCTTACGTCAATGATACGTCAAACCTCCCTCTTCGCCAACTCGCTGTCTTCGCTGGTCTGGAACAACCATGGGACCTTCCACTCGACTCCAACGATACCCCAACGTTTTTAATATTGCGTCTCATCAATCTCTCGGATGCGCCCTCTCGTTCGCGACACTCGTTCCTTCGATACCGTACAATGGCTCGAAGAAAGCGAACGGAAGCGACGAAACAGCACCAGGTTCCTTTCCTGTCCGTATTCCACCGACGTACGACGATCACCGCGCACTGATAACGTTCGAACACGTCCAAGTCTCTCGTACCACGGTCTCGAGTACCACGGTTCGCGCCACTATCTCGCCCTTTCTTCCCCAATATCCCCTTTTCTCCCCTATCTTGGGGGGTAGCTCTATATTTCCCTCGATTATCCACTGGACGACAATGGATCGAATCCGTGGATGGTCCGGTTATGTCCTCGACTGGTGGATCGAGTCCGGGAAGATCACTTTCGTTATGCTAGTCGGGTCCCTTACGCGACTTTTATGATACCTTGAGTACGCAAAAGTTTGCTGACTCGATGATATTCGAGTCGTTGGGTGTTGAACTTGAAGCGCGTCGCTTCGTGAAGAGCTGTGAATGCGTGGGAAGGGTGAGAAGAGAAAGAGAAGGACGAACGTTTTGGTTTAGGTCTGCTAGTGGACTCGTTGGCGAGGGTACCAAAATGGCGGAGTCGCGTATTAAACGCGGAGATGTTAGAGTCAGAAATTCTGTTACATTAATGACGGAAATGAGTACTTTTGGAAAACTGTATTGCGTGTAAAGTGAGATTTCTGTCTCTCTAATGGCAAGTGTCGAAAGATTGCCACAAATTGCTATCGAATGCAGCGCGAAGTGATTTTCGTAGGCGTCGAAAAAGCGATATTCGCTTTAGTTAAATAAATAAGGTAAAAGAGGAACTTAATTCAGATTTTCAGACTCGATCCACGATTCCATTTCCGTATGTTCCCTCTATCTCTCTGTCTGCTTTTCCAGCGTTGCTCGATACTGGTACAGCGCAACGATGTTATTTCGAGGGACAAGACGGAACAGCGCGGGCTGGGAAAAAAACTCCGGCCAGTCATTAATTTCGTTCTCCATCCGATCGCGAAATCTATAGTCGAGCTTTGTTCCCGGATGGCCTTACGAAAAACTTGTAACCGAGCAATTCATTCGCGAGTGGACGTCTCTCCGCAGCGAGATAATAAATCGCGCGTTCCTCGTTTCAACGAGGTCGAAGGGAAAAAAACTGTGCAGCTCCCGTTGCGGTTTCCCTCCCCCGGACGAAAGGCTGCTGTTCTGCTTTATCCGCGAGCAGAATAGACGCGGGAAGAACGTGTTTCTCTTTTTTACGAGCCTTGGCACAGATTGCGAAATCGGATGATGGAGGTTTCGAGTAAATTGCTGTTTTAATAGGTGTAGGCTTTTATTGGGCACCGGGTGTGTGGTACAAAGCGGTTGGTTTCGAGGAGCGTAGAATGATTCAGTGGTATTACGATTAACAGCCTCCCTCGACAAACGGCACCCCTGATAATTGCCATCCGGCTAATCGAGGCTTCGCTGCGTTTTAAGGCGTTTCGGGAATAAGTTGATTTTCTGAGCCAATCCCGCGTCGAAGTTATCTTTCAGAAGAGCTGACAAAAGAGCAGACGGAAGTAATTCTCCGCATTCAAACCTTAAACTTGTTGATCGATTTTCTGGGCTAATTTCGCGTGGAAGTTATTTTTGAAAAGCTGTCAGAAGAGCAGACAACAGTAACTCGTTGTGACAACAGAAACCGTAAATTTTTTAATTTATCCTCTTAATCGAATTTAACTCTGCGTCTCGTGGCCAATCGCCGCGCGCTGTGAACTGTCGACAAAAAAGGACGATCTGAAATAGTAAAATTCGATTCGAACGGTGTGGGGTCGAACCGTGTGTGTATATTTAATATGATTTCTTATTTGTCGCGAGTTCAGTCAACCAGCGTCTATGAATACCACGGGTAATTTCAAGTGCCTCGTAAATACCGCACTGCGTTTTGGTAAATGTGGTCGTCGCGTAGCACGTCTATCTTGACCCTAATTTTACGCTCGGACCTACAACCCGTTGAGTTGGACGACTCTGTTGCTGCGCTTAGGAAACAATAAGAAATTAATTGGCACCGTCTATTTCACGCCAGTAAACAAATTTCTTGTACGTATTAATGTTCATTCTTTTTTTATCGATGAGAGAATATGTTGCCATCCATCCTTCTTTATTTTCACGAATGCTACATCGATTCCAGGGTGGTGTATAATGTCTTCTTTAAATATCAAGATCTCGAAAGGAGCGTGGCCATTTTAATTCTCCTCAATTAAGTCGAGCCACGGGTCGCCAGGACGAATCGAAGGAATTCTCCCGTATTAATTCCAAGGATTCTTCCGTCGAACCTTTCGCCGGTCCCTTAAATATTGACCGAGCCCATCGAGGAGACCTAAAGATCGCGAGCTCGCATTGGATCGGCGATGAAATCGCCGAGCGCCCTTCGAGTAATTCTCCTTCGTGCTTCTTACGGCCCTCGATTCGCGTCCATTTAATTCCCATTAGCCGGCGTCTAATTAATACGAACGTGCTTCTTGCGGTGCAAGGGTGACCAGGCCGGTCGATGGAACGGCGATTCGCAAACACTCCGTTCTTTATGCATTATTAATCGCTTGGCGAGAGATGGAACCGCGTGGTCGACTCGAACGTCTGCTGGTGTCCGAGACCACGATTTCTTCTCGCTGCGAACGCGTCGCTGATATTTGGATTATCGAAATATCCGAGTTAATTAAGAAACGACCTGGTGTCTTCTCATCGATCGCGGGATATTCCATTCCGTATCCCGTTTCATCCGTCTTCGCTGCTCAACGATTCTCCGCACTTAACCGGGGGTGTAACGAACTTTTTTTTCGTCCCGCCATTTAATCGCCCCTTTGTCTCCAGCCGCGCTTGAATATTTATCGAAGTTAAACCGAGACGAATTTAATAAATACGTTATAATTTAATCGGGGGCCCCGACGGCGGGTGGCTGGGTCGAGGGGCTCGAGATTACGCGCCTAAGGGATCGAACGAGGAGGAGGGAGCGAACCGCAGTGGTGTATAAAAAGTGCGGAGCGAATCCCGGTTAAAAGGCTGATGAAGGATCCCGTGGACCCACGGGGATGGAGAGACACGCGCGAGAGAATAAGGGCCGAAGTTATGGTAAAATCCCTTAAATTTAACCGCGTCGAGACGCGAAATTAAAAGAACGGCTCGACCAGATTCCTGCTTCGCTCTTCTTTGTCGAACCGATTACGTACGCGAAATCGAATTAATTCAATCTTTGCTACATCCTCGATTTCCGTGCATTCCCTTAATACTGATTATTCAAGAATATTCATAATTTTCAGGCGTACTAAGTCACGCACAATAAATTCTTATTCCAAACTTCGATACTATTAGATTGGAAACTATGAAACGGGCATTGCGAGTCCAATTTTTTGACTTTATTTATTGCACGCAAATGTTTTAACACAGCTGTACGACTAGTTCCTAGTTTAGACCCAAGTGCTCGACTAGTTGTGTGTGGATCGGATTCCACAGTCGTCCTTAATTCCTCGTTATCAATATGGGTCCAAATTAGGTCCTTGAGGCTCATTGACGATACTCAAATTGCCAGAACGAAATTTTTCGAACCAATATCGAGCATTTTTTTCATTGGTGAATCCATCTCCGAATGCCTGATTAATATTTCTTGAAGCTTGAGCTGTGGTACGATTTAATTTAAACTCGTACAAGAAGAGTAGATGTAAATCGCGTTTTGTTTTCATCTGGTTTAGGATAAAAATCAAATAAAAATGGGATACAAACACGAACAAATTTTACAAAACGCGCGTTACAATGTATCTCTCTCAGTCGCAGCTGAACACAGACTAAACAAAAAACGCCCATTTCACAGTTTCCAACCTAATACAATACGATAAAACGAGAATTCTAACAAAGTACCGATTTCTTATTCATTATTATAGCTACGGCTAAATTTGCATTTCAAATTGCATCATGTTAGATAAAGAATAAGAAAAGAAACTGCTCGAAAGTGGCTATTGACCGTGTCAACGAATTCTAACACAGACCATACTATAATTACTGATTTCACGTCGCAACAATTCCGCTCGAAGCATCCCTTCGAAACCCGAAGACGCCAGCTTCGCCAGCAAGAATCTCTCGCCTCCGCGGGTGCTTTAAAATCCGCCTCCATATCTCACGGAGCAACCACCCGTTCGCGGTAACCGCCACCTCGTTGCGCGATAGAAAATCCCCCCTAATTAGGCCATTTGAAACCGAGCCGGGCGCCATTCCGCGACGCGTCTTTAATATCCGTCCCGCGAGGGGGATGGCGAGCCTTAACCCGGAAACGCCGCGGATCCTCGAGCGTCGTTCGGGCGTCTGGACCCGGTCGTCTCCACGGCTGGAACGATAATTGCTCAAAGGGAGAAACGCCGCGGTCCCGGCTCCTCCACGGCCGCGAGACAATATCCTTTATCTCGCGGCCGTTCCGCCGCGTTATCAGGAGAGAACGCGCGCGGTAACTGGCGCCCAGCCCTCGAGATTCGCGCGGCGAACGGGCGCTTCCGGAAAAAAGAAACGGGGCAGCGCGCGAGGTCGGAACGGCGCCGACCAAGAGATAATGTTAATATCCGGCTCGGTTTTCTAATTGCCAATTATTTCAGCTTATTCCGCTCTTTGTTCGCCCAGCGTTACACCAGCCGACCCGCGCTGCTCGCCCAGGAATCCCTCAAGAATCTGGCAATGCCTCCGCCTCGGCTGCGCTCCTTTATGCGATCGCCGCGGAGCAGGCGTTTCGCAGCGCTGGTTCCCAGAGCTGGTTGGAATTTTCTCGAGCCAGGCTGCTGGTGGTTCGTTGCCTGGCGCGGCTATCAGATTTTCATTCGATGAGCTTCTCTCCTGGGGTGCCGCGGCGCCCTTTAAAAGCTTCGACTTTCTGCCGCTTGAACGTGTCAGCGCGCCGCTTCTCTGAACGCGCACCTCTCGTTGTGCGCGTCTTTCAAAGGACGCGATCGCTTCAGCGAGGAATTCCTTTCGGAGGGACCTTTTGAATTTTGAATTAAATTTTTCCCGCGCCAGGTCCCGGGCACGGCGGAGATACAGTTTTCTCTACGGTTTCAACGAGCTGCGTGGAAGTTTGGAATTTTTTCACCAGGAATTCGTGACCTATTTATCGGGCGAACGAATTTACATTTTGGTTCTCGCGCGCTGGGATCAGGGTTTCGCGGTTCGATGCTGGCTTTTATGGCTGTTCCGTGTTTCGCGTGTGGTCTTATGTGTTTTTTATTTCCCTTGTTCGCTTCTGGTTCGATGGCACGGAGGTTTTACAATTTTGTTTTCAATAATTCGTGTAAAAATTCGTTTCGAAATCACGTCGTTTCGCCGCTCTTCTCTCGCTGCTTTCACGCTATCCGTCTTTATAGAGAGCTGAACGACACAACTGTTGCTACCCAAAGACGCAACGCTAACATATTCTACGAACACAATCCCCCTGCAACCACAACCGCCAACCTAGTCTGACAATAAGACGCGTATACGTTCCAAAGCGCTCGTTAATCCTACGTTAGCCTGCTGATGTTCTATTTTGTTCCGCTATTAGTTTGGCGGGATTTGAGGAACTCCGGTTCCGTGGAATGTCCGTAAAATCCAGACGATCAACAAATAAATCTCGAGTCGCTAAGAACACCCGTCCCTGAATTCGATTCTATGCATTCTTCGCGTTTCATTTATCACTGTCTCCTCTTCTCCGGACTGCTCTGATCGATATTAACCCATTGCGCTCTGCTCCTTGCGGGACATTAACAGTAGAAGCTATTGCTAAAGTAGTAATATTTTAGTACTATTTAGCAATAATTTGTTAACATCTCGCAGTTATAGAAAACATGTGGAAAACATGTATTTCTCAAATAGCTGCGATGGAATAACTAATCCAAGAAAGACGTCTCCTCAGAGGTGCATTCGAGTGAGAAGGTTTAAATATCGAAATTCAATAGCGTCGACTACGAAAGTACCCCGAAAATCACACTTGACTAGCCTTATCAAATCTAACGGCACTAACTCAAACCTAATCACTGGTCACCCGCGCGTATCGACCAGCACCCCAGCGCTCCCTCCTCCCATTTCTAAAATTTCCACCCCCGAAGCGACGTCCAACTGCAATAGCCACATTTTTGCCCGGCAACGGCGATATCAAGAGCGCCACTTTTTACGGTGTTAAAGAGTAATCGTTTCGTTCGCGTCGAGCCGTGCGCACAGGATCGAACAGAAGGGGCTTGGAAGGGCGGCAAAACGGAGGGAGAAGGGCCTAGATTAAACACCGATAATACACCGTCCCGATACCTTTTTGGCGCGATGCACTGGCCGCCTCGTTATCCGTGCGCCACCCGTTGCACGCCGTCCGCGACGCCACTCGCAAGCGGTGGCTCCACAAATTTCGCAAAACACCGATATAAATCGTTTGATAACGCGTCTGGCCCTGGGCGTCGATGTATGTACGCTGGCGCGCGGAAAAAGCGCCCCGTGCACGGCAGAGAACGCGAGGGGGGTTGGTGAAAAAAAAGAGAAAAACGGGCGGCGTTGGGGGCGGGATTGGCGGAAATTTGGCGAAACGCCAGCCGTGGGACGACGCCGTTTGCAAGGCGAGTATAAACAACGCCGCGTATTACGGACCCGCCGGTTACAGACGCGGCGGGTTACGCAGCTGATATCGCTAATTGCAAAAACTACCCTCGCTGCCTGGTCCTCCCGCTGGCTGCCCGCGACTTTTTAACGCGTCATAACGGTTTTAACTCGTTTGCCGTTAGGACGCGTCCTTTTTGCGTTTATATTTGTTGGAAATGGCGGCGTAAAATAAGAGAGAAGCTCTTTATTCTTTGAATCGGAAGGATGTCCGTACGCTACGAGAGTTGTACGAACTGTGAGGACGCTCGACAGAAAATCTGGACTCCTCTCGCTGAGGGAAAAAATGACGACGCATAGTTTGCACGTGTTTTTCTTTCACACCCTCGGGTATAAACAGTTGGGCCTCGTCTTTTCAGTGGATTCTATTTCTCAACGCAAGATTCATTTTTGCCTCTACGTTGACATATCGAAATAACCCAGCAATGTTAATCCGTTTCGATGCGACGTCCAATATTTTGTAGTCTATTCGATCGAACGTGTACGCGTAACGACGCGAATGGTAGATGTGCGGTGTACCAGCGGACCTAGAGTCGAGAGAGATAGACGGTGTCGAGTTATGTGCTTGCGCGGGATAGCGAGTGAAAATTTGTAAATTTGCAACCGAATATCGACCAGCCATTACTCTTTAACGAGGAGTAGCGATAATGTATGCGGAGTATGGAATTGTATGGGCTATTGTTTGTCCGAGAGAGTGTGACCGTAGGATGGGGCGCAGTTGATTGTTCGACCGTGCAGTTCGAGTGAACGTTGGTGTTGCGGTTTCGCAGGGAAAAGTTGGACCTCTTGACTGCTCGTAATTGTTTTAACGAATTCAACTAGCCAGCCACTGCGTGGACGCGGGAAATCGTTGCGGATTCTGCTCGATGATAGTTTCGAGCGAAGTGCGGCGATATTGCCAGTCTTGAACACGCGAGGGTGCATTATGGCATTTAATTTTCTCTTTGCAAGTAATTCGGAGAGAGGCACGATTCCAGAACCGGAGTAATTAACGCGTGCGCGCGTGTCCAAAGGAATTCCTGCGTTATAAGTTGTCGGTGCATCACGGTTGCTAACCTCGGGACGGAATGCGGGGCACAAACAAAGGAGCGGTAAAATGTTGACAAATATTTGAATACGCCAACAATTGCATACGCGGCTAATTGGCGGGTTATCTATTTAAATGAATATTCAGGAGCTTGGAAACTCCAGCATGTTATGTCTGTCAGGTATCCTCTCCGTCCAAACATAGTCGAGGTTAAATTCAGACGTTAAATTATTCAAAACTGTTACCGTCGAGTCGTTGCGAGCACCATTCCGACTTCACGCATCGATCAGACGATGGAAATAAAACCAATCCGAGCGATCCAAATATATATATATATATATATATATATATCCTCGTCTCGATCCCCTTTCACCTACTTTCCTTTAAAACTAAAATTACGGCAACAATTCGGCGATCCTCCCGCTTTAAAATGAACCGAACGCGCCGTGCACGCGCGACGATAACCCGAGCGCGCCTCCGTGGCAAGCCTCGGTCTATCCTCGTGCATTTTCAATCTGCATAAAGTAACTATAAAGTCTCCTATTCGCCGCGGTAACCGGCCGAATCGACCTTTATTCATTACCCTTCCCTCGGAAGCCGAGGAAGCTTCCAGTGGCCCCGAAACACGAACAATATGATTTACTGCCGCGGGGAACGTCTGACCCGGGGCAAAAATCCTGACGCAAGCTTCTTCTTGAGGAAATATTTTTAAAGGGCGGGCAACGATGCGCGGGCTCACGGTAATTAAGCATCTAGCCGGTGCACGGGCTCCGCAAGCAGGCGGTGAAAACTAAATAAATAGAGGAGGGACGACGCGCGCGGGATGGCGAGACACGGCTCGAGCGGAGCGGAGAAGCTGGGTAAAGCGCGCAAACACAAAAGCTCACGGTCGAGGACAAACGGCGAGCGCCGCGACGTGCAGCCCCCGGGGCGAGCGCCGCGAGAAAGGAAGGAAGGAAGGAAGGAAGGATGGGACAAAGACGGAGGGGCGAGGGCCACGGACTGAAAAGATAAGGCGAAAGCGGATGGAACGTTGACGTCTATACGCGACGAGCGTCCCGCGTTCGAGGATGCTCTGGTGCTCGAGTGCACGCGATACGGTCGCGGGTGAAGCACGGCGACGATTTTGGGGTGCGTGGATTTAGTGGGTCGTTCGATTGCTTTTGGAGCGCGTTGCTTTGGGTAGCTGTGCGAGAGAGAAAGGATAGGATGAAAGGAGAGGGTGGAATGTTTCTTCTGGGCCTGCTAGTGGACCTAGGCCCAGACTGCTAGGCTATCTAGCAGTCACCCTGCCTTACGATCAGGACTCTGTTAGGCAGAGGTCAGACAATTTTATTTATAGAAAATGGAGACGGAAATGAGCGCTTGCAGAAAATGGCAAGTGTTCAGTTTTGTCAAGAGGTAAGTAACGACGTTAAGGTGTTCCTTCTTGTATGATATTGGAAGCAACAGAAGTTCTAAAGAGACGGTGAAACTATAGAAAACGCGTTACAACGGTTAACGGAACGCGATTTCCATGCGGCGTTCCAAGTGCACGGTATCCGCGTTCGTATCCGGTTGGAAAACGAGCACTCGACACGGGAACATATGCTTACTTGGCTGCGAACAGGCGCAGATTGCGAGCCTCGAGTTCGTTCGCGCGCGTTGCCCCATTAGAATCAGCCCCCCTTCGCGGGTTTCGAGCGCGTCCCGCGACAAAATGTCGCAGCCGTGTAAACGCGCCCCGACAATCGAAAGCTCGTGTTGCTTTCGAAGATACTCCGCCCGTATACTCGCGGTATTAAACCCGTGTACCGCGCGTGTACTCCATTTTCGACGAGCGTTCTCCATTTCAAGGCGTCTGTGCGTATCGCGGCTGCGACAGACCGACTGGATCTTGGAATCCTTTGAAACCAGATCGACGCTGGTCCGTAAATAACGTCGTTTCATGGTTGCGGTTCCTTATTTTTTTTTTCGCTAAGAATTGACGGACGACTCGGATTCGTCGACGAACAATTTTTGTATCGAATCCAACGCGTCGAGTTCCACGATTCCTCTCCTTTAAGTGGAATGTGTGCGCGCGATACTTCGGTCGGACGCGACAGTAAAAGAATTGGAAGAGTTATACGCGGCTGCAGGATGGTGGTTGCAAGACACGCAACGTAAGTTCACTTTGCAATAAAACAAGCGCGCGTTACACGACTCGGGGCGAGCAACTTGAAAGAAATATGGGGAGATAAGAGCTGATAGTTTATTCAAGACTTTGGATTCCGTCTCTGTTCCATTGGTATTGTCGCTGGATGTTTCGAGAGTCCTGATCTTATCGTAAATTCAATTCGGATCCATGAATCTGCATTGTGACATCGATGATGGTTCATCATTTCATTGCACACTCATTTCTGAATACGTTCACTCGTTTCTACCGTTTTAAGTAATTCACGATTAATCGATTAGAGGGCACGAGGATGGAACATTTGTACGTGTAAATGATCGATCAGCATGCATTAATTTGATGTCCGTCAGCGAGCGGACTTGCGCGCACGGAATCGCGGGATTTTTCACGGCTAGCGTAACCTAAGCGCTTTGATCGTTCAACGTTGATAGCTGCAATGCTGGCGATATCAGCGATATTCGATTTTCCGCCAGAGTGGTCGCTGGCTTTCCGGTCGTCTCTAAAAAAAATATAAACGCCCCATGGTCAAGCGATTTTTGTCGACCGCGTAAGCGAACAGGTGGGCTGTGCCTCGGCGTCCAATAGGCTCGCTCGTTTCCGGAATACGAAAAAACAAACGTCCGCTCCGTATTTATAATAATGGAACGGCGATCGATCAAAATATTTCCGCCATTTGCAGCTTTCTTTCCAATCGCAATATTTACGAAATTAAAAAAATATTCTGTATTTTATTATAAAAGTATTTTGTCTCTGGTCGCAAACTTAATCGCACACGAAAGCAAGAAGTTACAATAAAAGTAAGAAGTTAGAGCTGATGCGTCGACCAATTAAAACTAAGGCTACAGTTGGAATTATGATTACAAATTTGGACTTTATCGAGCCACAAATTCTGCGATTCGATTCATAATCAGGTAGCTAGAATACCAGTGTGAATTTCAAACGACCCGACCGCGCTGTAGAACAATGTTATCGATAGAATATTTTTGTTAGGGTGCAGCAGAATTTTAGCTTAAAACAACAGAGGCGCTTTCACGAATTCCGACGCGAGTTCGTCTGGCTTGTTGTTTCAGCGGGGGATTATAAATAACATTTAACTCACCTATTATTTTTGCTGCTGGATATGTCAGCGATCGTTCTGCAACAGAAATAAGTACGATCGCTTTTAGTGTAAAATTCGCGAGACACAATTCGTTCTTCGATTCTTCCTTAATCGCGAGAACGTAAGAAAAGCAACAAACGCTACCCACGCGAAGCGTTATAAAAGTTAAGAAAGGTTAGTGAATATTGGAACAGAATAGCGAACGTAACCGAGAGCTGTCTTACTTTTGAACTTTGGAAAGTTTATGCGCGTCTTCTAAAATTCAAAGGGGGAGAAGTTGGAGCGTTTACAAATAATTCATCTTCCAACCTTTGCAGCGTTCGAAATGCGTTCTTTCGCAGTAAATTGAAAAATTACTTCACAGACTCGTCAGCAATGGTAATTATGCATCTGATACTGGAAATCCTGAAAACTTTTCAATTTCATAAAGTCGCAAATCACATTTTCCATTGCTCATCTCCGTTCAGACATATTCGTTATAGCAAAATGATATTTAATAAAAAAAAAAAAAATCCCGAGGAACGTCCAATATAATTTCGACCTAAAGGACGTCAAATAACGGAAGATTAAATGACATTTCATTTTTCGTAATGTGTGCTACAGGTAAACAGTGGGCGCGCTCTGAAATACAATTTATTAAAAAGATATCGAAATATTTACTTTAGACTGGAGGGCTGCAACGATCGTTTACGTGTCTCTCGTGTCGTCGAGGGGTAGTAACGCGCCGATTCCAGAGATTAGGCCAGCTGAAAGCTGACCTAGTATAATTTATTACGCCTAATCTAGCCCCGTCGCTTAGGTTGCAACTAGGTTAGTGGACGCGAGCTCATCATCCGCAGGAAGGCTCGTACTTTCCAGCTACGTGGTGTAACTTAATTTGCGATACTTCCAGCCCGAAAACCAGTGTGTCGGTAATTAACTGAATTAAGGGATGAATGTTGCATGTCCAGCCAGCGCCACCGCCACCTTCGAGAGTTGAAACGCGTAAATCAAGCGGTGCTTTCGTCGTTAAACGAAATTGGACGTTTGGTCGAACGTTCGCAAACCGGGTATAAACGGTGTTCCTCGCTTTTTGTATATTTCGCGCAGAATTTTGCGTAACGTATACGCGTGTACGCGAGCGAATAGTTATTTCGTAAAATAATTAAATGGTTTATTATTGGAGCGGCGTGGTAAATTATAACTCGTTTAGCAGTCCTCGATTTGGTAAATTGAAACTGAAGTTAGGATTGAAATGAAATTGCATCGCGGATGCAACTTGCGTTTATTATATTTGAGGTATAATTTGCGCCGCGGGTGTAACTCGATATTAAAAGGCAGGAAATCAATTATTCTGTCGCTTCGCGGGCTTCGCATTCTCGCAGATAAATTAAATAACCTATTCCAAATGCGTGAATTAAAGAATTATTTGGTCGTATATAAATCAATTTATATGCAATTCATCATCCATTGAGGTGCATAAAATATATTTCCAATGTTTATTTTAATTTTATTTTAATCGCTTATTTGTCGTAAATATATTCGAAATCCTTAGAGTTCGGACTGTCCCCTTTGCATTTTCACCCAGCATTGAATTGTAAAGTAATTTTACAGATTAGAATCTGGCAGTTCGCGTCGACCTGTCTCAAGGTTCGTTAACTATAACGAGAGTGGACTCATTCTCAGACGTTACTTTGCACGCCGGAATGATCGAACGCCGCGTTATTACCGACTCGTACTACTTCGTCTTCCATCAAAAGGGACTCGAGTCTAACGCGAGCTACGTGTGAGCAGGAGAAGATGAACGAGCGTCTCGTTAACATTTGATTAACGTCCCAGTTCAGATCGTTCATGATTTCGTTCTTTAATCTTTTTAATTATCACTTCGTTGCTTTACATTTTCGTTATTCGTTCGCGTGCGATCGGCGCGCGGCTCGAGACACGTGGAGACGAATATTTAAACGAGGCAAATCGAGATCCAGAAGCACGCTGCTGCGAATGAGACGGCGAAGAACGAACGACTCGAAGGAGACGACGGCGAAACGGAAGAACCGGATAATTCCTTCCGCGGCTGGCCGCCATTCTGAACGATTATCCGTCGAATTTATCGCGCGCGTATCTCGCGCTCTGCTCGCGACAATAATTTATCGTCACTTCGCGTTCCAAAAAATGCCTTTACTGATTCATCCGCAGACGCATAAAAAGCACGCGGCCATACGTCACGCCGCAGCGCCGCGTCCCTTGTTCCATTTTACGCACACGCAAACACCGCGCATTATAAAGCGCGCCGTTGCCCCGCATACGATATTTCCCATCCGTCTCGTTCCTTTTTTCCCTGCTGTTTTTTCCGCACACTATCCCGTTTTTCCCTCGCCCCTGTCCGCGTCGCGTTCTTTCCCGCGCTGGCCAGCGTCGACGCCATCGCCGCGCGTGAAGGATAACGGAAGTTCCGAGAACTCCATTATCACTCGCCGCTCCGGACAGTCTTATCGGTTAAGTAACGAATGTATCAACGATGTTGGAAGGGTGAAGCGAGTCGAGAAGTTCCGTTCGACGAGGGAAGCTCATAAACGGAAGCGCGAGCAGAGCAAAATATGAACTCGACGCGAACGAATTACCCGATACCGATATTCATCCGAAATCATAACGGATCGACTTCCGTCCTCGATCTATCATCCCTTAACGCAATTAAACTTCCGCCTCCCCCGTTTAATAATCGACGAACGTTACCCGTGAATCCTATAAATCAATTTTTACGATATCGAAAATCTCCAGCGTCCGATTCGAGTTTCGCAACGAGTTCTCCGATGTCGAAGTTTTCTGAAATCAAAAGCGTCTGGTTCCCGTGGACGGGGGTTGATATTATTGCGCCATTGCTCGCTGCTCGTCGAGCAATCGGTCCTTCGGATCTCCTCAGCCTGATAACGTATTGCTCTCCGCGCGAGCATCCTTGGGCGCAAGAAAAGACTCGATGGGAGAGTTCGAAGACCGGAAGTCGCGGCAAGATAACGGACTTGGACAACCTGTTCCGTCGACGGTCGCCTTTGTCGTAGATTAGCGCGATTCCCTGGCTTCGCGGACTCGAGTCCTTGAACCTCGACGGATGATAGTTCTGGGATATTGTTTTCTTGCTATCTAAACGTAACTTCGAGTAACTCGACCAGAGAGAGAGACGAGAGAGAGGAACTGAATCACGGAAATCGGTCGACGTTTCCGGAAGTCGCCTCTCCGCTGGGTAAAGAAAATTTGATTCGAGCCAGTATCTTCGTTTGGAAGTTGATAATGAAGTGGTTAATTTGCTGGTCGCGCAAGGTGTTCCAGTAATTAAGGTTCAGTTTGGCAGGAGACGGTGTCTCGCGTAAAAGTGAGTCGAAAACGCGGAGCAAAGTTGCTGGTCGTACAAATTAAACAAGTTTTCAAATTTTATCTCCGCGGAGATTAACCCCGCGGTTGGTCCGCGCACTTCAGATCCTTGAACTCGTCGAGGAATAAAAAAATTGTTACTCCAGATCGGAGCGTCTCTTAAAAGTAGTCCAGAGCAAAAATAACGTTTCAAGCGTAGGACACGACTGAACGAGGGTAGAAATATATATATATACAGTGGAAGGGCTAAAACGGAAACGCGAAAGGAGGTCCGGACGGAAAGCTCGATGGGGAACGATCGATTATTACGGTCGTCCACGGTAATCGTTTTTTAAATCGCGACTCGGTTTACGCGGAATACGTAATCATCGTGAAATGCGCTTTAAAATAAATGGCGGCCGCTCCCAGCACCCGCCTCGCCCTCCTCCCCGTTCCAGCGGGGGTAGATACTTGACGGTATCGTTGAACGTAGTACGCAAAGTAAGACTTTTCCACGGCACTTCAGACTTCTCCGGTGCGCCAACTATAAAGCTATTTACGTATCCCATTTCCCGCAAAGGGCAATCTTTCTTTCTTTTTTCCTCCCTTTTGCCCTTTGCCATTTTCTCTCTTTCTCTCGTAAATATAACGCCGGCGGAAGGGGCGAGACGGGGGTGCTGGGTGGCCGCTTTCAACGTTCTCGAAAGACGTTCAAGAAATTCGCAATGTCGTGGCTCTCGCCGCGAAGTGGCTGTTACGGATATCGTCGAGTCCCGCGGCAGTGAGATTAACGAGAGGGACGCGTGCGTTTCACTGTCCCGTTAATTCTTTGCCCCCTTGCGTTTGTTTCGCGAATGCGTTCGTGGGAATTGTTGCTTCGAAACGGACAACGCACCGCGAAGTATTCCGTTTGGCGCGCTAATAAACAGGGAAATTATGGCGGGCCTTTCTCGATCGAGTTGGGGCTGTAAGTAGTACGAGCGCGTCGATGGTCAGACATCCGTGCACGCGAGCATTCCTCGAACGTTCAAGCTTGAAATTCACTGGGAAAGAGGATTTACAAGTTATTCGCGACTTTCGAATGATCGATCGAAATCAACTAAATCTCTCGTGAAAAATATTCGCGTATTTTTGTAACATTATTACAGTCGATACAACATACGCTTCCGCGCGCGTTCCGCGTTCCACCGTTCAGAAATACGATGATTTGATTTGACTGAAAAAAAGAATCGATATCGAAAAAATTAAACGCACAACCAGTGGACGGTGTGTCCGGTATAAAAATGGAGATACAAATGCCTTCGCTGCGCGTATTTTAAACAACAGGAAATCTCCGCACGTTTGATGGAATGTAATATAAATCTCGTAAAAATAGATCGTGCCAATGTTTTGCCCGACTATTTGCTGGGGAAATGAACGAAACTCCATTTCGACGTTCCTACGAATCTGCCTTATTTACGAAGAGCCGCGTTCGAAAAAATTGAAATGCAGCTGAATCGTTTCGTCTCTCGTTACCAGGGCGTATTACCTTTTATTATTGTTAAATCATTTTTAACAGATGCGGGATCAATTCCACGCTGGAGACATTTCCCATTTGTATTTTATTTGCAATTTAATCCCGCTCAGTTGGCTCCGATTTCGAATTCATTGGTAGTTCCGTCAATAATCCACCGTTACTGCTACAGAGTTATTTGTCAGAAATTTGAAGGAACGTCGCGGTGATTAAATGCGAGATGCGACTTTTCCGAGTCGAATAATTAGAATTATCTTCCATCTAGAGATGTGTCACCACGATGCACGCGTACATTAAGAAGTTACATGATCAATCGACCGACTAAAACCAGAGAGAAACGAAGGGGTATAAGATCATTCATAGTCAGACGCATTTACGCCAGGCGTGATACGTGTTCCATCTTCCTTCGTCTTTGAAAGTTTACGCTTATGAAATAAATTATTCATGGCACTCTCCAATTTTGTCAATAATATTTTTTATAACAACGCAACAACAGTTTGAATTAAATTTATTAATTTCTTGCTGAAGCTAACGATGCTACATCACTGGAATGATAAATTTCCATATTCTACAGCTCCCTCTAAAAATGTAAATTACAAAAATTACCCATTTCGTGACTCAC
Organism: Xylocopa violacea; assembly: GCA_963969225.1. Classification (NCBI taxonomy): domain Eukaryota; kingdom Metazoa; phylum Arthropoda; class Insecta; order Hymenoptera; family Apidae; genus Xylocopa; species Xylocopa violacea. The sequence continues at coordinate 35,407,522 of CAXAJV010000005.1, read as the reverse complement.
GTAAGAAAAGAACGGCACTTTGATAACGCATTCTCTTTCACGCTCGCTAAAATTATTTCAAACCCTATTTCCCGGGCAGTAAAAGAATTCTCTCCTACAAAGAAACATTGGAGAACATTATTAATGAAGCACTTGAACTAACCGTACACATTTTTGCGAGGAACGAACACTTTGTTAGCCGTGCCCGAACGTTTCAAGTTTCAGGATGAGTAAAGGACTCGCGCGAAGCTCGGAGAGTCGCGAAGGTGCATTTTTCACGTTTTCCTCCCCCAAACGCGTATTCGCGCCGATGCAAATTGGACGTCTCAGCGTGCGAATAATCGACAGGGTTTTGTCTCGCATTCGCTAACAAGATGTCAATGCTTGGAGCACGCGTTTCGTCAGCGGGCGGACGAACGAGTCCTTTCGTAAAACCTTTTCTCGTAATTCGTCCACAGGATTACGAGAACGCGATGCGTGGCACTGGCGCGCGCTAATAAATGCCATTTCCAAGCTGCTCGGAGTACCGCGTCGAGTTTTCTCGCGGCATCTCGCGAGCGCGCCGCCGCTAAAATTTCGCTCGAGTGCGTCCACGAGACGTTGAAACAGGATTGTTCGCGCGACACTTCAGAGCGGGGAGTAAAAATGTTTGCGCGCCCGTTTAAAACCCTTTAGACGCGATAATGTCGCGTAAACTTCAGGTTAATCCACTTAGAAATCAGTTCCCCATTCAATTAGCCCTCCTCGCGAATGCTGCTCTTACTTATCTCTCCGAGCTAAACGGATGGCGCGGCAAGTTGTTTAAAGTTACACCTTCGAGCGCGAGGAATCCTGAACTTATTCCTAAAGAACGACGCGCGTTAAAATCCTTTTTTCTCCGCGAGCCTACGTCCCTGGAGCGGGGCGGCAATAAAGCCCGCGATAGTACGCGGCCGCTTTGTAATTACTGGTTTTAATCTCGCAACATTATTTCTGAAGAAAAACACGCCGGGAGGAATTTGCCACCGTGGCGGGGGGGTAACAAGAGTTATTCATTGCGAAGCGTTCTTTTCGTTTATTCCGTTTTACGCTTTCCGTAGTGTATTTACATAATAAAGAACGAAAAAAAAAGAGGAAAGAAATAAAAAACAGCGGGCGCACGGAACAAACGTTCGCCTTGCTTTCGCGTTATTCGACGCTCCAATCGAATTAATCCCGATCGTGCACAGAAATCTACCACCCTCCCCTTTTATCGATTCAAATTTCGTGATCTCTGATCGATTTCATTTCGTCGAGTGCCAGCTACATCGAGCTTCCGAGTATCGAGTTACGACCACACGCGGTTACTTGGTCCCCCGCGTTCTCCTCGGCAACAGATGATTAATCTTATTCAGTTTCGTTGAATGAGCGTCAATTAACAACTATCGATCAGCGAGCAGCGAGTGAATGGGTCCGTGTTAATTGAACGCGATTCAAGATCGAGGACGCCTAATTAACACTGCGGTCGGCGAATTTCACCGCCAAGAATTGCCTGGCCAGGATCTTATCGTGGGAACACGCCGCGATGGCGGAGTCGAAGTTCGCCCGCAAGAAGCGACAGGGACGACTGTCGTCGAATTAACGCGATGCATTATCCGCCGCGTTGTCAACGCGGCGATATCGTCGTTAAAGATCCGTGGAGATGTTGAACGATCGGTTCGTCTTCTTCCGTCGCGTTCGAACTGTCGCTAACAAGACGGATCGCGTCCCTTTTTCCGTTGACGCGACACCGCCGCCGCGGTAAATCACGACGAGCCGACGATTAATTGGGTCAAAATCATTATCAGCCCTTCCCGCCGGTTTAATGATCTCGACCCTGGCCGTTCAACTTGAATTACCGCCGTCCGCGATGCATTCGTCGTCGCGTCCCGCAGGTATCCGCGCGCATGCACGTACACCCACGGGATGTACACGCGCGTGGGGCACGCGAGTGTGCGGGAATATGGAGAGAGAGAGAGGGATCGTCGTGTTCGAGCCAGGACGCGTCGTTCCAGATAATACGTCAACAAGATCGAGCCGAATTGATATAGGACGCGCCAGGACCGTTAATTCCGCGTGAAACGGCAGGAAGATATGGACGGAAGGAAGCGGCGGCCGAATATCCGATTAAGGTGACTCCCGTGAACGCGATCGAACCACTCGTACATCTTCCCCTGGCTGCAGCTCGCATAACAGCACCGCCAGAGCCAAGATAACGCTGTTATCGTCCTACCATCCGGGGGTTGTTTTTACGATTCGTTTTCGTTCCCGGAATGCGATCAGAAATCTACCGATTCTCCGTCCTCCCTTCTGTTTTCGCAGGAGATTCCTGCGTCGAGTTAGAATTTTCGTATTACCATTCCCCTTTGCTCTGCTTTTGTTGGGATGTGCGACGACTTGGGCGTCTACGGAATTCGGAGAGAGCGGTTTTAAAGAAGGTAGAGTTCCTGTTTGTGTGTTATGTTATTCTAACGTTCTCTCGATTGTTACACGGCTTCTTACTTTTCCAATCTGACTCTACCTCTTTGCGCGTTCAATCTTTAATCTTTCGCGAGTTCGCGGACGTTTCGTTTCCTTGGTAAATCAGGTGCTTTCTCAAAATATTTAACTTCTACTCTTCCTTCCTAGTCAGGGTACGAGTTTATGATGAAGCTCTTCGATGGGCTCGACGCCTTGCTTCAATAGTTGGGCTGTAATGTGTGCGTGAGAGAGGGTAGGAAGGAAAAAGAGAGGGAAGAACGTCTCGTCCTGGGCCTGCTAGTGGACTCATCCCTGCTTTAGACGCTGGGATGGTAGGGATAGATCAGAATTTCTATTATATAGAAACGGAGTAAGACATGGAGTACTCGCAGGAAACTGACGAGTTTGCTGTCTCCCCTTAATGACGAAGACCGCCACAATGGTAATCGCTTCGACGAATTCTCCACTGACTTCAAGGCTCGCTGCTATTTTTGAGAAAAATCTTTAGCTCTCCTTACAATCTCAGTGCCAAAACTTAGACGATACGCGACTTAACAAGTTACTTTAAGATAAACAACGGTGCCCTTAATAAAACAAACCCGTCAATTCCCACGTAATCGCAACTAGACACCCACTTGCCTTCGCCAAAACCTTCTCGATCCCACGATAGTCCAAAAAAGCCGCGAAGACAGAATCCCAATAAGCCAGGAGCATCCGACGAAAAGGACAGCGCAGTTGGCCGGAAAACTTTCCGGTTGCACGTTCCCGGGCGATATTTCAATAGCATCGGTGCGTGACACGCGGACGTTTCTCTCTCTACCCTCGAGACATAATTACCGTGCCGCTAAACGGCGTTCCGAAATAAATTCTCAGCCTGGGCGGGCAGCATCTCCCCGGGGCCACGATAAACCTCGACAGGCCACGGGTCGTCTGAGGGTGTGGGGGACACACTCGCGTGTACACAAGGCGAGATCATCAATTTTAAAGTTACGCGGCCGGAAGTTTATTCCGCGGAAAAGGCAACGGGCATTGTGAAGTTGTCCAAGTTGTTCGGGGGCCGTGGCACCGACTTGTCCCCGTGTCTGCTGCACCCTCGTCGACAACCGCCCCCGCCGCTCGCCGAGACCGCACGTTCGCGCGCAGTTCGTCGCGGCTAGAATGCAACCGTGGCCTGGTTTCGAAGGCGACGTACGTGGAAAGGAACGACCGTGTTCGCCAGCGAGCTGGTGCCTCGTCCGCACGCCCCCCGAAACAACGGTTACCTTCGTTCCGGGCCATTTGTTCAGCTCGCGTACAGCGATCTGTACAGAGTCTGCCTTTTAATTCGCCGCACGCCCTCCGTGTTGCGGATATCGCGTTGTTTTAGGATTGGACGGAATGTAAAGGGAGAAATTGATTTTTCTGATGTCCGTCTTGTCTGTGATCGTAATCTTGTGCAAACGATGGAGCGCGTTGCACACTCTTTTTGCATATCGATGGGACTTTGCGATTTCGCATCCCCTTTTTGCATTTCGATAGGACCTTGTTCTGTTTATTGATATCGCGCTGTTTAGATTGAGGGTTGGACGGAATGTAAAGGAAGAAATTGATTTTTCCGGTGTCCATCTCATCCGCGTTTTTTAACCTTGTGCAAACGATGCAGCGCGTTGCGATCTCGCATTCTCTTTTTTCATATCGATGGGACCATGTTCTGTTTATTGATATCGCGTCGATTAGATAGAGGGTTGGACGGAACGTAAAGGAAGAAATTGATTTTTCTGATGTCCGTCTCGTCTGAAATCGTAACCTTCTGCAAACGATAGAGCGCGTTACAATTTCACATCCTCTTTTTGCATATCTATGCGATCTTGTTCTGTTTATTGATATCGCGTCGATTAGATCGAGGGTTGGACGGAACGTAAAGGGAGAAATTGATTTTTCCGGTGTCCGTTTCGTCTGCAATTCTAACCTTGTACAAACGATGGAGCGCGTTGTGCACTCTGTTGGGACGTCAAAAATATTTTCCATTTCCACCCTTTTAATCGTAAATGAAATCGAGGAAACAAAAGGCGAAATAATTGCTGGATTTATACCGGAACTGAAAAGTTCGATCGGGCACGATTTCACGGTACAATTCGCCGGCCTCGTCCCAAAACTGAACCGTGTGTCTGCACACGATATTCGCGGATTATTCTCCGTGATCGAGTCCACGCGTGACCACTTCCACGTAGTCGTGACCGAGCCGTTTTTGCCAAGTCCCGTGTCGCTGGTGCGTGTTACGGTTTTCCCGATAAACCGAATTAATTCGAACGACATCAGCGCCGCCATTGCGACCGCCCCCGCTCGAAACAATAACCCGACGCTTTCATTAATACGCACGGACGATTACCGTTGGCAAATCTCTCCGTTGCACAAGCGAGATCAGCTATTCGCGCTGTAAACTTTTGTTTCGTCGATTTTGGAACCGGCGATCGCTCGTCGCTGAAAATCCTTTAAACCCTTGCGCGAATTCTCCAGTCACCAATTGCGAGGAACCACGCGCGACGTGCGAATGCTGCGTGACTTGACGTTTCGAGTACTCGATAGTCGATAGTAAAACAACTATCTGTTTTTAAATTCTAATCTATATTTAACGCTTATTTTACACTGTATACAAATATACAAGATTCTTAGGATTTAAGATACGAGTAGTGCGTTGACTGAGTGGTTTTAGAATAAACCTGACAAAGTGTGCGCACGCGAAAGACAGAAGAAATCACAGAGAGTACCGTTGAAAATTGAAGCCGTCAATGCAATCCCAGCGAGATAAGACCAGGACAAAGTGGTATTCGCGAGTTAGTAACCATCAAGGGAAGATAAACCGGTGTACATGGCGGATGGTCGGTACGTCAAGATCAGCGAGTAATCTCCATTATCGCGGTCTCTCGCATATGAGCATCTCAAGCTGGTCCGTGTTTCCGGAGTCCGCTTAGAGGTAACGTTTACCAGAACCGACTGGACGCGCGCAAACGCACCAGGGTTGACGGAAACGATCGTTCAAGGCTCGATCGCGGAAGGGAACCTTCGCGTATGCGACCATAAACTCGCGTGGACAGCGACGTGGGCGAGAAAAATTTCGCATCCTGTAGAAATCGCTTGGCATTCGAGTGTAACGTGCCGAAAGTCGATACGAGGGCGCTTCGTTTACGGACCAGTGGGCTGGCCGATCGACACATCCTGTCCGTTGGTTTCCCTCTTGGCGCAGCTGGTTTCTAAGCTGTTGGACTTTTCGTTCGTCGAGCTGCATCACCGAATTTCATATCGAACACTCTTAGGTCCACTAACGTTGGTAAAGACTCGTCGTCTTCGTTCAAACAAAATTTGCACGATAAAGCAAAGTCCGTGTCTCATTTTCGACTGGCTGGGGTAGATAATTAAATATGATCTTAATTAGAAGGACGTAAAAATATCACGGCAATTTGGAAATGGAATGGAAGCGAATTAACGAAAATATGGAGCGTTTTAACTTAATATCCTTAATGGAGTTCGAAAATTAACGAAATAACATGGCTCGTCGATCAAAGCGACGCGCATTTCTTGTTAACTCGAAATTATTTTGCCTCTTTCGCGTTTAAATTCCACCGGAGTCCCGCGCGTCGACTGTAACTGTAACTCCCAATGGAATTTTGATTAAATATGCCAATATTTACAGTTTGCCAATCGCACGTACGCGTACGAGAGGTACGAGAAGAGAACAAGATCATTTTGATAACCTTTTGTCATTTATGTTACAGAGTAATTGAGAATACAACACGACAGAGCGAGAAGAAACTGTTCTAACCAATGTTCAATTCGAATGCAGAACGAAATTTTCTCCGCGAAACTTCGAAACTTCGATTTCGTGGCTGCTGACTGCAACGTCGCGTTGAACGTAAACGTTAAAACCCGGTCGGATACCCGACATTACCGTGGCGGTTTAAGATAGCCGGAAACTTGGCGAACTTATTCGCGCCATCGTCGAAAGTCGCGGCGAAGTTTTGGACGGCGCTGTACAATTTGTCACGCGCGGCACGATTCACCTGTATTTCATTCGCAGCCCGCGAGGATCCGTCACTCCAAGAAACTAATCTTAAATCCTGCGCCACGCTTCCAGCTCATCAAGCCGCGGAAAAAACTTTCCACGCAATTGGAATTAATTTTCAAGATTAAACCCCTGGCGTCCCTCGCGTGGCGCGCGTTGCGTAAACAAAATGGCGCGGTCGGCCGCGCGCTGGCAAGAAGGATCCGGCGGCGCCTTCGCCTCGCAAGTTGCCCTCTCGTCCTTGGAGTTCGCCTCGAGCTTCGGATAATTGTCGGTGAGTAACGTCAGCCCCGCCTAAGTAAGATTTAACTCGGTGCAACGCGGTATGATTCGGTTATAACTCGATATTAACTGTAACGAAGCACGTCTTGCCTACTCCTGGCTGGCTGAAGCACCATCGGGTTAACGAAGAACCCCGTGTGCGTCTATACCGAGCCACGCTCGGCCCGCTCGCTGACCTGCACGCGTACGCTTGCATACAGGGTGTTCGTTTCACCCCTGCGTGGTGAGACATCGCGTGAACAGGGATGCTCTGCAAGCGGATGCGACGTGGAACCAAAATTCGACTTAAAACGAGCATACTTTGCTTGCGAATCCTTACCACCCTCGTGGATACCAAAATGAAGCGATATCTGTAGACAGTCCACGGAAGTAACGAAATTCTCTGAAAGTGGCGCTATGGAGTGCTGCGGATGTATGCTGAATTAGTTAAGGAGATACACAGACTTGTAGTACCATCCTCGATAACAAGAAGAAAGCACCGTATACCTATTGCTGCTCTAAAGACTCAGGTTAACATATTAAAGCGCGTTGCTTTGGGTCGCTGTGAATGTGAAAGCGAAGGGATAGGAAGAAGGCCACTAGGCCTGCTAGTGGACTCGTCAGTAAGCCTATCTAGCAGATCCTGCTTTAGACGCGGGCATGTTAGGATTAGGTCAAAAATATTATTATATAGGATGAGTGTTGCTGTCTCTCCAATGGCGGCTGTTGGAGAACCGCCACAATATTTTCCAAACGAAGCTCACAGGTTTCTACAATTACTTTCTTATCGTAATAATTCCTACTCCTCATGGAATATTTCACCCTGTCCAGGCAAAACCGACACCCTGTACGTACAGACGCAAACACGCATACACACGAGAATTGATACAGACACTTACACGATGTTGCACAAGTACGTGTCAGAGGAAAGACGATATAGACAGCGAATGGGAGTTCAGGGGGGGTAGAGAGACCGAGGGAGAGTACACAGTTACGGCATACGGTAACGCGCCAGTATTGATAAACATCTTCATTAGCTGGCGCTGCTGCTTGCGCGCTATCAGCCTACAAACCCCCTGTGCACCCAATCCGGAGTCGCTCTCCACCTGCGTCGCTACCCTGCATTCCTCCGATACCCTCAGACACGATTTGCCAGCGATTTCCAGCTGGGATTACCGTTTGATGCGAATTAAAACGACACGTGTCACGGCGGTTTCGCGTTCCTCCGACGCGAAGTCAGTTTCGACGGGCTGGCTCCGTTCGCCAGCTCTCTTGTTCTTGTTCTTGTTGTTGCGTTGTTGTTGTTGTTGTTGTCCTGTCGCGATATGCCGCGCGGGAAAAGTTCCGACCGCGTTTGGGAATGAAGGATGAGTTACGGTCGAAATTTCTGTGCTCGCGGTTTCGGGTACAATGGTACGCTGATTACTTGGCCATGCAGTTTCCTAAACACTTGTCATTCACACTTAACGCTTAGCGGGGTGTTCGCATCAGCCGTGCGCGCTGCAAACTTCCCTCCACGGGATTCAGCGATTGGGCCGCGAGTTGCCGAGATTCGGTGGAGCGTATTATTGAATTTGCGTCTTTTCTTGTTCCTCGCGCTGGTTGCTCGGCTCTACACGATTTCGAAGGTGAGGAAACATTCTTGGAAACGGCGCGCGCACGAACGATACGGCTAACCAAATTATTTACCTCTGAAAATCAGTGCTTTGGGGGTCTGGAGAGAGCGAACGATTGATTCGTTCAGTTCTCTTCTATCAATTTCTTTTTACCTACCTAAGGTATTTAAACGAACAAATGTTTCCTGGTCCACGTAGCGGAAGATAATAGCGTAAAGTGGAATTCACGAGAATGGAGAAAATGAACGTCCGTAACGGCAGTAACGAGCGAAAATACAAAACCTGTTCGGTTCATTAACTACCCCTCCATTATTGAAATAACTTTCGCGCGACCATTTTCTACTTGCGTCGATAATTTCGTTCGATCAGAGCGTCTCGATAACGATGCACACGAGGGACGTGCACGCGACGATGCAGCCAAGGGCGAAATTTGTCCGGGTGCTCCGCGCGAACGTGAAATAACCGTGTTCTCTGGTTAAAAGTGGAGTCCATAGGTTTCCCTCGTCGCTGGAAGGAGACGCAACGCTGGGATTTGGTTTGTAACGGTGTAGCTTACGGACGCTGGTTAAATCGGCGAATTGTCCGCGTCCGAAACGGGGATTGGCGCGCGCGGCTAAGTAACGACCGAGGTGCCATTTAACGAGCCCTTAATTCGCGGACTCTCCGTGACTCCGAGGCTTCCTCGCGCGAAGTAAAACAATCGTACCGGATCCGATAATGTAATGAAGTTCCGATGCTTTCGCGTGAAGCCATACGAGTGCTCTTTCTTCTCAGTTTTGAAGTCTCCAAAGAGTCCAGTTTCCAATCGACACGGCGCATTCAAAGTTAGCGAACGAAATTCTGTCCTCAGAGGAAAAACTGTATCCTCTTCGTCGACAATTTTTCTATCAGACGTTCTCGAACGTTCGCGCGACGTCGCGCACGAAGCGATTACGCGAAGCGGTAAATCAGTTCGTTCAACAAGGATCGTGTCCGAACACGGTAACTGGATTTCTGTGTATTCCGTACGGACTACTTAACGCGTGCTCCCGCGATGATTTATGAGTGGAAGTTTACCGGCTAAGCCAAACGACGTGTGAGCGATTATATCCAGGCTATAATAAGGAATTAAAACCAGCTACCGTGCGCCGTAATATCCATCGCCGTGGAAAGTATACGGATTTATTATTACGTGCGTTTAACTAGCGTCGCGCAGGAGCCGCGATGCTCGACGACGCTCCGTTTTTACGCTGCGACGCGGAGATAACGGGACGAGTTACGCGACGCTTCCGCGGAAGCAATTCGCCGTTCAAAGGAAATCGTAACGAGGCCTTCGGAAATGAACCTCGCGTCGATTATTCGCCGTTATTATACGGGTCCCGCGAAACAGAAGTAACGGCAACGGCGGCGAATGCAATAACGGCGACATTAGCGCGGCAAGCAAGCAAGTGGCGGACGCGTACGCGTGGCCACGGCCAACTGGTGGATGGGGATGCAAAGGGGTAATGGTCATAATCCTGTTACCAATTCCATTTGTCGAAACAAACGAACTCCGAGCGGGTACGTGCCGTCGACGCGCGTATCTACTTCATTGTCGCTAATACAGTTTCTGCGCCCCGTACGAATTGGCCCCGACTCTATCGTCGCTAATTAAAACGCCCGCACCGTCAGACTTCGCCTGGCTCGAAGCAGACGCGCGTCAGACGTAAGCGCGCGACGATACCATTGATCAACGTCGCTCGGACAGAGAGTTGTCGGCAAACTTGTTGTTTCGGATGAAATTGTTGACGTTGGTGGCTCGTCGATTGTAGCGAAAGGAGGCTGCTGTTATCCTTTCGTGAATCCTCTGTGAAACAAGCGATTCGTTGGAAAATTGACTCGTAACTCGAGTATCGATCGGAAGATTCCGAGAATCGGACTTTGCATCGGGAAAATATGGTGCGATAGGAGGTGTTCGAAAGAATTGCGGGAAATTCGAATTATCGTAATTGAGAGGGACTTTTTAACGATTGACTTCAAAACTGAAACGTTTAATTCATATATAATCTTTTTCCAAGCAATCATCGATCACGAAATGGTAGCATACACTCAAATACTACCCAGATTCATATTTAACACTTTACAACGGTGAACGGAACGCTGAAACTGTTCCATTTTTTAAATATGAACTGTACTGAATAAATATTTGATGGGACTTTAAAAAAGTCGTACGACGCCATTATTTCCGAGAACTGAGTCGTTCTCGACGCTATTATCCCGAGTACGGTCGCAGTGCAGTTCAACAGATAGACACAATGGCGATGTTTGCACCGCACGGACATGCATAGCCAGGCTAGTAGATTAGGTTGATGGGTGGCGCAGGGTAGGACTGCCTGGCCACGATATGCTTACTAGATTGATAATACTGGCATGCCCGGGGATCGAACGGCCAATAGATAAGTAGAAGCTCCCCCGTATAGATCCTCAGCTAGGTCATATACTACTCGAAGCATCTAATTGCTCGTAAATGACGGATCGCGATGTCAGCTCGAGTGCTGCGGAATCGACTTGACGATCCCCCCGCAGGCTCGCCTCGATCATCGTCTATCTCTGTCCACCCGCTCGAACCACGTCCGATTCGTCGACGCTTTCATTTTTTAACGCGAATGGATCCACGATACCTGGTGGCGCTCCTGCGCTTCCCAGCCGCGTTTCGATACTAAATATACCGGTTACATATCGGAACAAGTTCCCTGCGGGACGTCGCTTCGCTCCATCCATCCAGACTTAAACTTCAGAGACTCCAGCAGTGGTCCATGCGTCTCTTTGATCCCTCAACCCGACGACTCTCCCCTTTTCTTCCCTCCTTTCCGTTGTCCCGGGTCCCCCTTCAGCCCCGAGACTCTCTTCGTCACCGGTCAACGCGCCATCGCGTTCGATCCGCCTATCTGCGTGTCCATCCATCTGGATTTCAAATCTTTAGACTCCCGTACCGCTCTTTGATGATCCCGGATCTCTCTGTCACTGTCGCGGCTCGGATTTAGAAGTAGGTCAACCGAAGCGTCGCGGATCGGTTTTTCCAGCAACGCGGGGAGTTCTTAGAAAAAAAAAAGAACCAGAGAAAATAGGGAATCGAGACTCGATAGGGGTTAGCGGAAACGGTGACGTTCGGCCGGAAGACAGTCGCCTGTTTTATGGATACGCGTGCCAGTTTCACGGCGCTGCTAATGGATTAGATCGAGCGCGCTTATCGCGTGCTTGGGATCGAAGTTGTCAGGTCCCGCGAAAAGTTTCGTCGTTTCCTTTTTTTTTTTTCTAACACCCGTGCCTCGCGTCCGACTATTCCGACTCCTTTGGCGACTACACGCGCGACGCGAGGCAGCCCCCTCGGTTAGGGTCCAGGGTTTTATAGTCTGCTTTATGGCTGTGTTATTCAAGAACATCCGAGACCATGTTAAGGACATGTCGTGACCATAAAAAGTCGTTTGGGGACATTCGAAGTCACTTAGCGGTTATTCAGGGATCATTCAAGGTCATGCCTGGAATGTACAAGAAGCATTCAGGACCAATTAGGACCACCGCGTTGTATCAACCGACCTACTAAAGTTTCAGGGATCTTGATTGCCTTATTTCGCAAGTTTTTGGGTCACTGCTCCCTGTAATTGTTGAAAAGCAAGCGAGTTGCCGCTAGAACGGTCCGTTTCGAGCGCCTCCTCCGCGCGTTTCAAGTCGTTGGACGCGATAAATCTTGAAAACGCACGTTTTCCAAGAGCGTCGCGCGACAAACGTGCAACTCGAACACGCATCCGACGAACGACTCGCTGGAACGAACTCGAACCGCCCTCGCGATTCGCGTAAGCGCGCTCGCAACCGTAATCGAGCCCCCTAACGAGAACGCGGCGGACAAAACTGGCGGCGATCCGTGCGCGAGCCACCATCGACCGGGCGCATAACGGGCATGGAATTTTACGGATACTTTGAAAGGGGAGTTTTTCACTTTTATGGCGAGCGGCTGCATAGAAATGCACTCCGCGACAGGAATATTGCGCGTCCGTTCCGGGCACGCCTGACCATGGATAACGCGATAAACTTTACGAGCCGAAGCACGCCGCTCGTAATGGATTTGCAATATGTTGCAAACGGAGCGCGCCTAGCCGCGTGAAGAGCGCGACAGCTTGCCATCCGCGGGATTAATACGGGATAAAACCGCGTCCCCGTGAAATTTAGGGGCCATGAACGTTGGATCGACGCCCCGTTGTTCTACTAACTTTCGTTTCACGTGTTTCCTCGGCTCTGCCGGTGATTAATTACGAGCGCCGCGCTTCACCGTGGTATTAGCCGAACGAAAATTCGTTGAACGCTGTCGGGGATTACACCGAGTATTATTTAACGGAGCTGAAGGAAATTTTTTCTGCCGGCTCTGGGGACCGACGCGAACGAAAAACCAAGAGCAACGAAATCGCGTTCGACGCTTCCTTTTCGAAACAAACGACTTTGAAGGTTCGCCAGTGGTAAGAGTCAACGTCGAGCGCGCCAGCATCGTCTCGCGTCGCACTGGCAATCGACTCCCGTCACTGGCGCGATCGTACGAACGCGATCGCGAACTTTCGAGCTCGTTCTTTCAGAAAGCGAAGCTAGAAACGCGATTTTTCTCGTATTTTCGAACGCAGAAATAGCCGGGAAATTTTCTACCAGCCACTGCCGAACAGACCGACGGATTTGATTGATATATCGGGAAATTATGAACGCTTTATGCGTTTGTCGTCGTCCACGTCGAATTTCGAGACCCTTCTGTCGCTGGCCTCGCGCGTCCGTGAATTGAATCCATCTATCAAGTTCAGCCATCGCGATTGGTGCTTAAGGTCGGTTTGTATCCCGGCTTAGAACAAGATACGTTGATTGAATAGCGGTTGATATACGAGCGGCGATATCGAAAAAAGGAGACCGTATCAATCTGCGAGCAACCGGCGTGCGGCGTCGCGCGCAAAAAAAACTGCCAGATAAATAACCTTTAACGAGGCATCCGCCGTACCCCGATGTAACATCTTTAATTCCGCGTGTTACGCTCCCGGAATTTTGTTACGAATTCAGCCACCGTTTCTGCTCGATCCGTTCGATCCCGATCTCCCGCGTGGTATCCAAGGCGCGATTCGTGGAAACTCGCGGAATTTTCTACTCTGCACGCGTCGAGCAAAGGTACGAAAAATGTGGCGTTTTAAAATCGATAAAAAATTCTGGCTCCATTCAATCGCGCAATTAACACTCTTAACCCTCCATTTTTTAACGCGTCGCACGTCGCGAGTTTATAGATCACGCGTATCAATGTTGGTTCGTTAGCCACGCTCCAACAGCGTGCGATATAATATTATTCCGTGGCTCGATGATGACAATTTTTCTTGCTCGTATCCTTTAGCTCGAATTCAATTCTTTTGTGGCGGTCTTCGCCACTAGGGGAACAGAACACTCGTCAGTTTCCCGCGAGCACTCCATGTCCTACTCCGTTTCTATATAATAGAAATTCGGGTCTATCCCTACCATCCCAGCGTCTAAGGTGCAACTCCGCCATTTTGGTAGCCTTACGGATGAGTCCACTAGCAGGCCCAGGACGAAACGTCCTTCCCTCTCTTTTTCCTTCCTACCCTCTCACGTTCTTCTTTACAACAGTATAATTGAAGCCAGGCGTTCAGCCCCACCAACACGGTGTCGACCAATGCTTCACTCTTAAAAACAATGTTTCGAATCTGTGTTGGTCGAATCGTGGGAAACGGCACTCTTATTTCTCACGGATTGCGTTTCGTCAGCAAGCAACATTTTGGAAACGAGTTTTAATGGGTTTTCGATTCGAGAAAGAAGCTTCCCCGTCGATTTGAATAAAGCGTGCGTCGCGATGGATATTCGGCGCGGTCCGATTATGCTCGACTTTCGACGGAATATTCGCAGCTGTCGAATCGCTCGGGAACGAGGTTAATTTTTGGCGGAACGCACGGTCGAACTTCGAGCGGCAGTTTTGAAGGCTGGATTTCGGTTTTCGATAATTACCGCGTGCCGCTTTTCAAATGGCCGAAGCTGAACGAAGTTCTGGTAATTGGAACCGTTACGAATGCACAATGCGTTTAATTGTTGCCGCAGCGTTGCCCAACGTTTCTGCGTTCTCGCGTATACGTTACGCTGTGAAAGTCGAGCTAATGGCTGGGAAAAATTTTAACACGGTCCCCGCGTTGTATACCTTATTGTCTCTTCTTTTTTTTTTTTTTCATCGCCGTTCGAATAAAAAATTACTTCGTAATTAAAAATTCGCTCGTTTTTAATTTTAATAAAAGTTCCATACCGCGCCATTTTCTACGTCTTCGGCGTACAAAGAAAATTCGCTGAATTCACGAAATTGGGTTTCCAGAAGAATAGATTTTTGTTCGTAATTGAAAATGCAAAATATCCTCGCTGTCCTCTTTTTCATAAAATACTTTATTTTCAGGAACGTGTCGAGATTAGAGTCACGAATTCCACGCTTGCGATGCACCTGCAGGATTTTGAATAAGTACCCCTTAATTTGTAATCAATTTCGAATGGATATTCGATTTTCTCGACGAACGAAGGTGGATAATGGGGTAGTAAAACAGTGGAAACGTGGGCTCTTAGAGGACCACCGGCTCTATAATCTTCTATAGCGGAGAAATCAAATTAAGTCACCTTCCCGTGAATTCTACGTACCAATTGAATATTCTTTGGCACAATGGCGGTTCTTCCCAACTAAGTGGGCCACGAGGATTCTTATTCTCGAAGAGGCCAGCTGAGATAGTCTCTCCTTGTTCCTCGGAAAATGGTAACTGTTCTGTAAGATCAGTTTTGGAATTACATTGTCTTAAGACCGACAATTTATGAATCTAAACTTGGAGAGTCGGACCTCCGTCTATGAAATTCCTTGGAATTTACGCTAAATTTTACTTCTTCTCGACTACGAAACGATTAATTACTCGTATACGTGTGTGTATTTTTAAATCTATCATTTAGACTGAAGTCCACGGGCGTACAGTTTCCATTTCTGTAGTAAGTATTCTTGAAACTTTAACGTCGCACTCTCGTGAAATTTCCACGCTATTTGCGTCGCGCTGGCGCAGCGGAATTTGATGAAAAATGAACGAAACGAGGCTCCGTTTATCGATTTCAATCGCTCTGGAAATCGTCCACGAGATAGAGAGCCGAGCGATTCTTTGATTCGTCTCGAATTTTGTTTTCGATAATTCATCGCGGGATTCGAGCGACGCGCGGACCACGGATGGGTGGCTGGGCGCGGCGCGGAGTCGAGATCCGGTTTAATTCGCGAAGGAGAGTGGCAGGTATTAAGTAACGAAATTAATCAGACTTAGGCGCAGCGACGTAACTCGGCTATTTCATTCCGAATCGATGCCAATATCGAATCATCGCCAGCTGCGATAAGTAATTTACTTATCTAAATTCTCAGCGCTTAGCAATCGCATGTAAATCCAATTAACCTCGACGCAACGACGTCGTTTAATTCCGGAAGATGAATACCGTCGTTGGGCTTTTACAATATAAATGTCAGCCTCCTAATTAGCTCTTGACGAACGAATAAAGTCGAAAATTACAGGAACACGATAACCGTCGTGCCAATTCACTGTCATTCGTCCAGCTATTAACGTTATCAACCGCGGCGTTCAATTACGCGGCGCATTTTTCACAACTGGCACTCGGTAATTTTCAGCTGCGCGCCCATTACCGGTGAATAATCTCGTAGAAAAATTTCTGACGCATAAGACGCGCATTTCGAGGCCTTTATAAATACCCCTCATAATTCAACGTCCCTCAACTTCCTTAATCTCATCCGCGCTCTGCCATTTCTGCAATCGTACCAGGCCATCTTTACGACCTGTGTTTAAAACTGTTATCATACTTTCACTGATCGCTTAACAGATTTGCAGATCGATAGCGGAGGAGTATGGAGGAACGAACGAATAGCGAAGTCAATCGATTAAACGCCAACAGAAAAAGATGTGTTTAACGCGTTGCACGCGTAACTCGATAAAGTAGGAATAAAAAAACTTCAAAGCGAAAAACCAGCCAACAAAACGGTTCAAATAAAGCGAACGGAATTCCACGGGAGGGCCTGTGCTATTCACAATTACTATTATCAGATTCCCCGGGGAGTCGTAAATCTACAACACTACAGTTACTATCCAACCCAGTCCTATATCACTCCGCATCGCCCTAAGACCCAATTCCCCGCCAATGATCCCCTCGATCACTCTCATCGACGCTTCGAGCTTCGATCCACGCGCGAGGACGCTCGCGAATCGAAGTGTCGCGCTTCCCAGCGCGTTTTCCGAGCGTCTCGAGGCGTCGCCGTTCGCGTCGTTTCGAGGCGCAGCACGCGTCAACCCTTTGTCGCGCGTTAGAATACGAGGATGGCCAGTGCATACGTCATTGTCCAACCGGGCGTTCTGCGGTGGTAATTGTCATTTGATCCCGGTAACTCCCGGGTATATATGTAGCGTCCGCGGCTCCTGGCCCGCCTCGGAGACATTCATCATTTACAGACAATTGCCTCAACTTGCCTCGCGCGACGCTCAGCCCAGCGTAACCCTACCGCGGCGTCCTCCTCGTTGTTCATCGGCGCAATATATATTCTGCACGCGACTGCCAAGCGGGTGCGCGCGTAAGACGACCGGATGGTCACTGGATACCACCGGTTTAATGGGATACTTGTTAAGCTTTCGCTGCGTCACTTTGACTGGGAAAGCGAGTCACGCGATTCCGGCGCGCTCGTTTCTGGATCTCGTTTCATGTTTCATTTATGAAAGAATTCGCATAGCAGCAGTGTACAGTCGTGGAAATGATATTTTGGAAAAATCGTAGATGAATCATTGTTACGGAATATCGAATGTCATTGTTGTATTCGAAGAGGGCGTTATAGTTAGGAAAATGTTAAAAATCCCAGCTGCGATCCACTTTTCGACATTTCCATCGCATAATCCATTAATGGCGGCGCAGAGGGCCGGATGGATTTGCGGGCGGAACGCTGTCACGTCGTATCGATTATTCATGGGAGGAATCACGTAAGTCGTTTGGTTGCGTTTGCAATATTCGTTGCCGTTTCCCATATTCATGAGAGGGACCGAGTGGCTTTGCCAGGAATTTTCTGAGTGCAGGTTGCGATAGTTTTACAACATTAGGCTTGCAAAGAGGCGTCCGTCGATGCCTCGGACGGATCTCGCTGCGTAAAACTCGAACAGTTCGACGAATTGATTCTTCCGTTCCGTGGAGAATGATGAAATTCATTTCGCTCTATAATGCGCTCCATTAGCGTTCAGCGATGCTGCAAATTTCAAATACAATTTCGCGCGTCCAGCGAAGGCCGTCCCGAATTTCGCGGCCATTCGCAAAATGAAGTTTCAAAGTCGCTAAGCAAATAAATATCGGGGATTGGGTATAACGAATTCGATAATTACTTTGAACCAGCAAAATTGTTTCTACGCGGTGATCGGCGGCAATTTCTGCGCGATAAATGCTCGCGAGCTAAAAAGAACCGTTTCGAAAGCGTTTGGTATCCGAATTCGAAAATATTTCGCATCGAATCGAGACGGCACAAAGGGACGCGAAGATCGTTTCGATCGATATCTGCGTTCCGTTTAATTGCCAGCTAGATTTCTTCATCGACGCTGAGCATGGAAATTACTAACACTTGTTGTCGGCTCGATCGATGTCGATTAAAAACGAAAATTACATTTTTAATATCTTCCTCGCTGTTACAATATTGAACGAGGCAAGCCATTTTCATGATCCGCGATGCAGCGATGCTATGAAATTGGAAAGAAACGCAATAAATTTCCTCGCAATTGAATATCGCGATATAATGCGCCATTGCGTTAAACGGAAATCCAGGGCCGTAATATGACTACCTCGAAACGGAGCGGAATCTAAAAATATGGGAATGAAATGCAATCTTGTTCGCCTCGTTAGTCTGATTTCCAGTGAGCTCGAGTAACGACTGGCTTCTGTCGATAAATTCAGTAAGCAGAGAACGCGGTCACTCAACGCGACAACCCTTTCTGGCAGGGATATTAACCGAAACGTGGGGGATTTTGATTCCACGCGACATTGATGCGCGCCATCGCTAACACTGCTCGCAGTAAGCAGGTAAATTCAAAGCACGGGAACCTACAGAATCGCCAATTAATAGATAACGGCAGCCCGCATATTTGTCGAACGCCCTCAAAGACGCGCGATCCCGCTGCGCGTTCG
Organism: Xylocopa violacea; assembly: GCA_963969225.1. NCBI lineage: Eukaryota > Metazoa > Arthropoda > Insecta > Hymenoptera > Apidae > Xylocopa > Xylocopa violacea. Next base: position 35,388,955 of record CAXAJV010000005.1, on the reverse strand, counting down.
CGAACGGTTTGCGAAGCGTTATCACGGCTGTTGTCCGCCATTACCCCTTTATTTGTTACATTACACGTCACCGCGATCCGCTCGCGTAGCAACGAGGCTCGCGTATCGCGCTAATTAATTCGCCGTTACGCAAATAAATAAGCCGGCCATTATTCGCGGGAGCGGAGCGAGCCTCGAGCCTTTGATTATTCAAAATCGAACAGGGAACAACTTTGTTCCGAACGCTGTCCGCGCTCTGTTTTCTGGACCAGGAATAACAGACTCTTTCAGCGCGGTTCGCCGGCCAATGGCGCGTAAAAGCGGAAAAAGAGAACGCCCCGCCGCGATTTTGCTCGCGCTTGTTAAAATTCAATGGCTTTCGAACTTTTGTTGGTTCGAACTTCCGATTCTACTCGCTGCTCGGAGGAAGCGACGGAAGTTGTTAGCCCCGCGACGTTATAAGAAACTTGCAATTAGACGGGGGTGCAGCATCGGTTCGATCGTGAAACGAGGTGATAACAATCGGAGGTCCCTTTTTTTTTCACTTTGAAGAGCTCGATATCGCTGTCGAGGGTTGGGTTTTACCAAGAAATACGGCTCGAAGATTGGTCTCGGTTTTAGCGTGTCCCAGTCGCCTTTCACGTGTCCTTTGCAGCGGCTAGCGGAGGTATTTAGACGAAACGCTTGCGAGGGAGCAAAGCTTGATCCCCGTAAGCCACCCCTGAGATATACCGTGCCTCAGTTGGCGTTCTTTCCGCTGTTAAAAGCTGCGATACACACTGGCTCGACTTGTAATGCGAGCGTAATTTCTTTGCCGCTGCTGACCCGAGCGATTTGCCTGCCCTTTCGCGGTGACATTTTTTTACTCGATATTACGTAAAACCGGGAAATTATCCGGGTCAGCTGATCTTTAAAGGTCTCCGAGCAAATTTCGCTTGTTATTATCGCATTAAACAACGAAACAGCGAACGCGTCGCGGCAATGATTATTTATACAATTAAGCTTTCGAATCAATGAAACCGAGGCTTTCCGAGGCCGAACTTCACTGTTAATCCTTCGCTGGAGCTGCGTTCGCTCGAAAACCAGCAGCACGAGAAACATTTAATGCCTTTCGCGTCCGTAAAACTTTCGGACGCAACTTTCGAAATAATTCTGCGCGAGTTTCCGAGCGGCGAGCGCCGCGCGCTAAAATCGAGGATCTCGAGGCGCTCCGCTCTTGCTGCGAGCGTGATCAATTTTTTTCTCCGTTCGAATCGTTCGAAGGAACTGCATCGATAAACTTTTCCCCGCCCCCGTCGTTTCTCCTCGCGTTCGACGCGCCGGGACGTTCCCCAGCGGCGGCGTTCCTCGATCAACCGATCCGGATCGCAACAGCTCGAGACGAGCCCGTTTCGAGGGCACGAAACGCGAACAATTAGCAGGGCGGCCGATCCGGCGCGCCATCGACGATAATTACGGCGCCGAGGGGTCGCGGGACCGCGCGATTGCAGACATTTCATCGCGGAGGATCCGGATTATTAGATGTCGGACATCCCTGCCAATTTCGGGCCCGAGATGCAAGCATCCACGCTGAGAAGCCCGTTTCGATCGTTCCGCATTTCTAGCATTAACCCTCCGGTATCGAGGTCTCTCGAGTTCGATAGCAATGCAGCCAGGAAACGATCCCTTCCGCCGGCTACGCCCACAAAACCTTCGCCGCCCCCTCGGTACACGGAACAGAAAGCTAACTAATTTTCCCGGCTGAAGTCGCGGCCCACATTTCGCGGGGCTGAATGGAACCGCGTCCCTCGTTTAATCCGGAACGGCAATGGCCCCGTTGTACTGCCGTCGCGGAAACGCACAGCCTCCGGTTCGGCTGGAGAAGTTATGAACAGTCGTGGTGGCGCTGGGTCTGAATGTGTACCTAAGAATACCGATGATCGTAATTATGGCGGCACGCGAGCGATAAATTAACGTGTAGGTACAACGGTGCATCGAGCGGGATGCATCCTCGCGTGTCTCTGTTGTTTGTAGATGCGTGTACAGAACGACTGTACTGGGGCGAAATTATGCAGAGGGTAGTGATGCGATAAATTACGATTTTTGTGTGTACGCGTTGGTATGAAGTATTGTTTGAGCGCGTGTTATGATGAGGGTTGAACTTTGATTTGATGGAGTCAATGAAGCGCGTAAATCTTCGTCTCTTGACGTTATTGCTTAATAAATAATAAGTACGTTTAGCGTAAGACAAATGGCAAATGAAGAGGTGTAGAGTAATGCTACGTTTTTCTGAAGTTTGTCTAAGTCTGTTAAGGATTGAATTATTATGGCAAAGAATCGAGACGGTGTGTTTGTCGCGAACGTTAAATTTCTGTAGAATATGAGGGACATAGCAAACTGTAATGGATGTTTCGAGTTTTATGTACGAAGAAATCTGAAGTCTATCAATTTGACGGATCTGGTGGTCCGCGTGTTAACGTCTCCCAAGACCCATCGCCGCGGGTATCCTTTGTCAACGACCCGTTTCGCAAAGCTGTTAATTAAGGACAAGGTCACGTTGCGCGTTAACGCGAAATGTCTTGAAACGCCTTATGAATATTTAGCGCGTCGCTGCCGAGGGGGGAAGACGCGCAGATAATTATTTCAAAACTTGTTACCCGCCATTAATCGTTTACGGTTATTCGGTGTCCGCGAACGCCGTTCCCTTTGTTTGCATTAATTTGGCGGGCGTTTCGGTTCGCGTCGGCCGGCTGCGCCAGCGAAGGGTTGAAGGTATCGTTTCGATGGATGTTTGCTTTGCGATTTAATCCGTTTTGCGTTTCACGTTTGTCCCAGAGAGATATTACGAGTAAAGGGTGCTGCGCGCTATTTATTACCGCATTATTTCCCGTATTATATTCGAAACGTTGCGAGCAACGTTGCCAGGGATTGGAGAAATGATTTTTCAAGCGGCACGATGCGCAGAACAAATTAATAACTAAATATATCCGACGATATCACCTGAATTTTACAACCGAGAGAATTGAACTTGCTTCGTGACTCGCGTCGAACGTTCCGCCTCGCAACGGTAACCAAAATGGCGGCTGAGTCTCGAGCGTAAGCACTGGAAGGCGGCGATCTGAATCTACCACGATTCTGTTGCGAATCTCGGGGGTAACACGCCGTGGAACTCTGTTTACGATCGAGAATCGCGAAATCCGGAGCTCTCGTTTCCTCTGGATCGGGCTACCACCGCGTAAAGAATGATTTAATAAATTCGCCTAACCTGGACTGCGCCAGAACCACCGTTCGAGGTGTGCACCTAAGTACAATACCCGGTGAATCCGTGGCGCAGCAGTATATCGCGAAATCGCGGCCACCGTGGATCCAATGAAAACGAATCAACGGAGTGGCCACCGTAAACTGCATAATAAAACGGTATCTCTGTCAGTTTGTAAAGGGATATTTTATATTCCGCGTTTCACTCCGGGGCGTTCTTTTGGTTATTAACCGAGGAGTGATGATGGCTGTTTACTTGCTTCTTTATCGTTGGTATCCTGGAAATTACTGCCTCGACGCGTATTGTATTTGGTTTATTTGCTCTGTTTCCTGGGTTATTGTTCGACTCTGCTCATTTTTCTGCTGGATGTTCGCGGACGCGCTGCGGGCTGCCTGACGAATTGTTGCTGGTTTACGTTCGCCAGTCGGTGTTTTTCATTATAATTTCATTAGTTCGCAACTCGAGCGGCTTCGTATGTTAATAAGCAGACCGCGGTTGTCTATGGGAAAAACGTTCCCGGAAACGCGGATTCATTTACGAGGAATTCAAATGTGAAGAGACTTGGGCTCTCTCTCGATGCGCCGTGCGACAATATATGCCGAATGTAATTATTAAAATATATACTTGCCGTTCAAACACATGTAACAGTAAGATAAGTAAAGCATATTAAACCGTAATCCTCGTGCGCACTTGTTTACACGCATTTTTGACTAATTAATGATGAGAGTTTCAAGTTTAAAAACGGCTGGAGCACGCGAAACGGGTCGCCGCGGTGGATATGCGAAATGAAATTAATTTCGGATTCAAATAATTATTCATTACATGCATAAATAATCGTACTGCTCCATCATTAAACAAATTGACCTGCTGAAATATTCCATTAGTTGGATCTCTCCTCCCGTGCACACGGTTGGATTCGCGCCGTTAAAAAAGATGCCGGAAGACAATGGCAAATCATTTAAGCTAATTAATTCCAATATTTGTCGACGCTCTATCAATTTATTAATTGGCGTCATAGAGGAAGATTGGACTACTGTAATTTTGCGACCGCGAGATTTCATACATCGCGTTACGGTAATGATATTCATAATTATAATTGAATTTTCGCATCGAGCGCATTCGTAATGTTAATATTAGGAAGATTTAGTTACATCGTCCCGGAAAATAATCAGCGATGCAATTACGAGCGGATGATGATCGCTGGATTTTGTGGACTCGTTCGAAAATTCTGTCGGCGGAATAACGGCGAGATGGTGCGCTACGCGTGGGAATATCGGGATTATTCAATGAATCTACAGGAGCGTGATGTAATAACGAAGTAAGAAATCGAATTCCGACGAAGCATCGGCATCACCGTCCACCGCAAACGGTTTCTGCATTTTTAAGTAAGACGTTCGAAGGAGCTACGGGGACGCTGTAAATAATCCAGATTGCTGATCCAGTATTCGAGCCCTGATATTCGGTTTGCCGGAAGATTGCCGTCCCAATTGAGCTATTCAGACCATCGGCAAATTCTTTCTCCCTGATCCTAATATTCGAGAAATGGCTACCTATAATTTAATGGACATAGCTCAACGAGTCTGATTTTCTTGGCAGGACTGTGTCCCGCTACGTGGCGATAATCTTAAGACGAGCCACGAGCGAATCGTTTCTAAACAGCTCAGTCGTACGAATTTTAAAGTATAATCTATCATAGAGAAATGTAAGAAAGTGAAAAAATATATTAAAAATAGAATAACTGTACAAGAGGTTCTTAGGCCACTCGTATTAGCCTCGAAGACACCTGCCAACACCATGGTCCATCCGAATGTTTAGGCAAGACCCCAAGAAAGGGCGATGCTATAACAAAATGCACATGGCCCTCTTCAACTGTTCATGCACCCTCTGCTATTCGACACTTCTTACAGAAACTAACTCCGTTACGACAGCTGCACAGTCCTCGACTAGATTCCAGTAAATTATTCTCAAATCAACACCTACATAATCAATAAAAGTCGAACACATTTGAGAGGAATCGAGTATAATCGGAAGCGCCGCGGCGCCGACAGCGTGGCTCCAATTGACATCCATCGGCGGGGTTCGCTCGGGCAGGGCTTAAACGCGCTCGATATAGGCTGAAGTCTGAGGCGGATGAGTTTAATGGGCCGCGACAAAGCGGCTGTTTGTCACGGGATCGTGCGTACCACCCGCGTAACCTGACAACATTACAATTAACGCGACCAGCGGCTGTTATTCGACTACTTAACGCGCGTTTACCGCGGCGGCGGTGGCCGCCCTATCGCCCGACGCGTTGGCGCCAAATGAAGTTTCAACGCAATTACAGCGACGCGCCGGTAACAAGGACGCTGGAGATCTCTTCTCATACATTTACGCTCGGTTTCATTTCGCGTTACCGCGGCGTTATCGTTTCCCAGCCCGATTCCTCCTCTCCTCGCCGCCCTCCAACCCTCGGATCCACCCCTTTCGCTCGCGCTTCGTCCCTCTCGTTCTCCTTTCTCCTCTTCTTTTTCCTTTTTTTTTTCGCAGCCACGCCATGAAATAAACATAAAATTAAATTGGACCTGGCCGACAGGGATTTGTCGAGTCGAGAAGCTCGCGCGCGAAGGAACGAGAGAGATAACAATTTCTCCGGGAGCCAGACCAGCCGCGAAAAATTATCACGGCGATCAAATTTCTGAGACGATTTGCTCGTTAATTGGCCGGCGAGCGGAAAATTGTGATCCTGCGAAGCTCCTTCGAATGCAAGTAATTGAAAGCGTAGCAACCGTGGAGTGACTGTGGAGAAGCGGAGGGTGGTTTTCGGAGACTTCGCTGAATCTTCCGGTATCGCTTTTATCCTTTTCACGGTGACGTTTAAATATCGAATTCAATTTATACGATATCCGCGAAAGTAGCGCGGATGTTACGCCGCTGGAGTCGAGAAGCGAAACGAATTATTTATGGCGGGATACTGTGTAATCAAAAATGTAAAACCTCCTCGCTGCGAAATAAAATATCAATTTCGGAAGTTCGGTGGTGCGCGTCAAACGACGGGGCAATTGAAATTTTCACAAGGCGGAGGTAAAAGTTCGCGGGCCGCTATATTTTTGATGAGCGAACGGCCCCGCTATTTTTACGCGTTAAGATTGATGATATTTTTACGCGTTCTTTACGGTCAGAAAATTCGACACGGTTACGTATCAGCGTGATGAAGGACTTCATTGATCTCCGGATGATACATCGGATGCGCCATTGTGAACGAGACCCAGTTCCGCGTTAAGTGAATCGAGGTGTAATCAGGAAAGTTGGTACGAACGCGGAGTTTAGTTCGGTTAATGCGTTCTTTTTTTTTTTCACACCGGAATTACGGACGAAGTTACCGAATCGCATTTACTTAATACTTTGTTATTAGTATCGACCTACATTTGTCGAATGGCAGCACCGTGAAACGAGTTCGCTTTAATCTACAATAGTACTAACGCTAACGGAGATATAGAAAAGTTTCCAAGTAATTATAAGCCGTACAAAAGAAGCGAAAATGTATTAAAATGTATCGCGATCGTCTTCGATTAGCTCGCTTTGAAAAGTTATCGAATATATCTCTTACGTATCAAGATAGAGCATACTTTATATTTAAAAAAGCGTCTTTTTTAATAAATTTCCCAGAAGACTCGACCTGTTTCCACTGTACTCGTCGATCGAAATATGCAAAATTTATTAACGCGTTGCGTAATAGTTTCGTTTTCAAGTTCCCCACGTTACTCGCGATCCGTCGCATTTCTGGAGAGCGCAAACGTAGGAAAGCTGCGAGCACAGCGATACACGCGAACAGTCGAGGGAACGCGGGGCGACCAATCGTTCTCGATCTCAAAGCGAAGGTGGATTTCGAAACTTTCCGATTCTCGACGGGATTGTTTTCAAGTAGCGCCGTTGGAAAACTCGAAGATTGAAATTCCGCCTGGCGCGATGCTGTTTGAACGACGTCGGGGCCGCTGAAAGGGTGACTTATGACTTCGCGCTGCAACGTCGACCAACGCAAACACACGCTCGGATATGCGCCGCCATGGTCCATCGTTGTTTACGCTTTGGCTAAAATTTGAAACATTTCTCTGGGCTGCAGTACGACGGCGAAAGGGCGTTCTAACTGCGAGAACCGGCTCGTCGATACGTTACACCCTGCCGATCGCTTTGACCAAAGCCTCTTTCCAGCTGACGCGGCCATATTTTCACTGGGACGATTCGATTTTTTGCTGCGAAACAGCTATTTTATTCGCGCAAGAGATCGCTTGGGTTCTGACGATCCGGATGTATCCGATGATCATAGATTAACGACGAATGTCGATGAGAAAGGGATACAAATTTAAGATAATCCAAGACAACGTAATTGTGCGACACAAGGGTGATTCGTGCTGCGGACTTATCTGCACGCGTGCACGAACCTTTTCACGGAACATCTTCAAAGAAACGACGATTGTGTACGCGGATCTCGAAGAGATACAACGAAGAGCGTGTCGTCCGCCAGAGGAGGAAGCCGTAAAAACGGAGGCGACGCGGAAGGGATGAAAATGGGTTATCTTTGTGCCAGTAGCCAGCTCTCGTTCGCGTGACGAGCAATAACAGCTTTTTAATTCGACTAACGAATTTTGCTTCAGTTATTTATTCAGGGTTCCGTGAAGATTAAAAAGCTTGTTAGATGGCGGTGCAGCCAGAGCCCCCTCTCACCCCCTCTCGCCCGTCGTCTCTTCTTCGTCCGAGCCGAACAAGAGCGGCGAAATTGAAGAAACAACGCGGCCTCTTTGACCCGGCTCAAAGCGGTAATCAAAATGAACGCGAAAAAGTTTCGCGTTCTGGAAAGAAATTAATTTCGCCCCCTTTGATGTAATTTATTAGTTTCGTACGCGAAAGTAACGGGGGCGGGGGCCACAATAACGGCCACGCTTTCTTTCCCGCGGCCCGCCCCGTTTAATAAGAAGCCGGAACACGTCCACCGACGGCTTTTGTTCGCGACCTTTCGTGTTTCCGTTTGTTTGCGATCGAAGTGTAGCGAACTCTTGGAAACATTAATGGATTTCGTGGGTAATTTTTATTAACGCAACTATGGGAATGGGGTCCACGTGGACGTTCAATGAAATATAGAAATACCTTGTATTCACCCCTTTGGAAATGATTTTCTTCTTTAATTTTCCGCCATTTGATGCACCACCAATAGTGTCGTGTGTTTCGAATAAAATCGATCAAAGGGAGGTATTAAGAAGTTATAAGAGAAGCTATAAGCCACGTCATGTCTGAAGGGGTTAATTCATCAACCACCAGTTCGAAGTGCAAGTAAGAAAAACCCGTGTAAAACCATTTAAAAATGCCCAAAGCCGTATCACGATTACTTTTCGTTACATGGAGGAGGTTTGTCAACAAAGATCAGTTACGAAGCACGTACGCTCGGGTACACGCGATCTTTCCAATTGCATCCGGCCGATATTTATTGCTGAAACGCGCGGATTCCAATAGGGTGCCACCCCTCGTGCGCAGCGCGCGTTCGAGCACCGTTCGTCGCGTGCTTAAAATATTTCAAGCGCCGACAGAAGGGAACCCGCCTCGAAACGTCGAAGAATTTACGCGGCCGCGAAAACGGCGTCCATTTTGCCCCGCGTTGCGACAACGATGGCGGCTGCGAGCGCGAAAATATGAGTTCCAGCGTGAACGGCCTCTCTCGCGGACCCTCGAGACGCGTCGAAAAAGGTAAACCGCCTTCTCGATGGACGATGCGGAACGCTCGTTTATTCCGAGCGAGTCTTTACTAAATCACCGCGCGAATGGTACATTAGCGGACTTTGAAAAAAGAAGGAGAGTAGGCGGGCGGGGAAGAAAAGGGGTCCTCGAGCGGAATGCTAATTGATGCATTAGAGATTTAACGGTGTTCGATGCACCGGCACGACCTTTTGTTTCGAGTGAAATATGGGTCGCGCCGGGTGCGCGGGGGCGTTTATCAGCGAGCGCTGTCGCAATTTAGTAATTATTTTCGGAGGCGGAGTCGGGGCCACGGTCGAAAGACAAGGCAGGGGCTTTTGTACGGCTTTAACTGCTCGGATTGGGTGGGGAAGCGCGCGGGAACGCTCGATTGGTGATAAATATTTGAGAACATATTCGCGCTCCAGCAGCGGAAACAGTAACGCCTGACGGAACTGCTGCACGGTGATTCTTAGATCACGTCAACGGAAACGTTGAACCGCGTCCGCCGTCTCTGCATCGCGTGCGTCGCAAAAAAATGACGCGGACGCGGGAGAACTCGCGCGCTAGCATCCGCGTCTCGGTGCGCGTTGGCAAGTTTTAGAAGCGGTGGGATGGGCGATCGAGTAATTTTAATTTAAACATTCCTAGCTGCACCGGCGCGAGTAACACGAACGCGAGCGGAGCAGCCGTGCGAGTCCGCGCGGACGCGGGAAAGAGAGCACGCGATATAGCACGCGTCGTCGTGGGGAGGGTGAAAACGGAGCTCGCTCGAAAAAGCATCGAATTTCATGGAACGGCGCAGAGGATCTTAGCAGCGGGTCCCAGCGGAGCGTATTCTCCTGTAGGATCCCCGTTCGGGTCGGCAGCAAAATCGATTACACCCGAAGCTCGGAGAGCGGTCGGACACTCGTTCCGGGGCAAACAAAAAAGTCGCTGAACCGGCGACGGGCTTCTGTCTCTCTGATATGCAAACGTAAGCTGCGCTCAGGTGTACGTATGTATAATAAGAGGGTCCGGCCAGATGCAGGATTATTGCTGCGCCATCGTCAGCCGTGTACGTAGCGCGCCTCGATGGAAGAAGAGGCGGCGATGGTGGTGGTGTACTTCCGAAAACGGCTCGTTCGGCGCTGAACAGAGCCGCGGCAGGGTAGTTTCGAGCCCGAAAGAGGGAACGGAATGGCGAATGAGGACGACGAAGAGGAAGAGGAAAGGGTGCACGGTTTCAACCGAAGGCATCGATAGCACTGTGCCCCAGTTCTTCGTTTCTCCCTCTTTTTCCGCCCCCCCCGCCTGCCGCTCCTCGCAGCCCCAGACCTACGACCGTCACCCAGTCAGCCATCCCCCCTCCTCCTACTTCCGCTTTTTCCATCGTTCCTCGTCCCGTTCTCGCGATCAACCCTCGCGCTTCGAGTCCCTCCCGGACTCCATCGTCCGCGCTCGTCTTCTCCTCCGCGTGTCCCGCGCCCTCAACCCTGGCCGCTCGCCGCGGATTTATAGGCGGCCTTATCGCTACATCCGCACCTCGATAGACTTACGACGATACGGACGCAATCTCCGAAATCGCCGGAAATACGTGACGCTGGGAAACTCGCGCGCGAGTCCTCGCTCGCCACGGTGAAATGATTTCTCGTCGACGCTTCTCCCTGATACTATTCACGGGCCGCGCGTACGGAAGTGTGAGCGAATTTAGGATAGTTTGCACGCGCGCGTGTCGGCGCCAGCCGAGTTGTTTGTAATGTTCGGGTCGTTGAAACGTGTCGAGCGAGGGCTGAAGATGTTTGGAGTTTAAGTCTGACACAGGAGGGGTCTCGAAACTTTTTGATAGACCTCCGTGTCTGATAGTCTTGCGCGGGGTTGGGAATTTCGCGAACTCCTCGCAAGACGAAAGTTTCGAGATTTTTGAACGCGCCTCCGTTTCGTGCTTCCGGCTTAATTTTTCTTCGACTACTCGAACCTCGAACGTTTAGTCGCCGCGCGATTATAAACTTCGTCGTATTTTAATGTTTGCAGTTCCACGGGAACGATATCGCGTACCGCGATTGTGTTTTAAGGGAGCGAACGAGAAGGGCGAAATTATTCGCGAGCTGGCGCGACTCGCTCGAATCAATCCCCTCCGAAACTTTTACAGGAGAAATGCAGGGGCAAAGTACCGACCACCCTCGACTCGATGACTCCGAGCGCTCTGAAATTCAAATAACTTTCGTTAACCCCGGACTCATTTTATCCATATTGCGTTTCGCCCTCGACTTATAGCGCAATTTGCATTGTAACACTTGGCCACCGCTTATCAACGATCCAGGGAGCGCGCGAAACCCGTCGAACCACCGGAAGCGGATTCTCGGATCCGCGCGAGGAGCTCGCACTTTAACCTCGAGAAATGATCGCGGTCCGGGCGCCATTTTTCATTTGTCTCGAGGACGGTCCCTCGATCTCGTACATTTACGTAATGAATCTGTGCAAGGTGAATTAATTAGAATTCATTTCGCTGGATCCAGTTTAAACGAAAAATGCATTAGAAAGAAATTCGATTGACGCTCGACATTTGAAACTCCAACATCTAAACATCTAAATTAAGATATTTAATAGTAACAGGTATCCTTAAAACATTCGAGTATTTTAATTTTGGCGGAGTCTCGCACGCTTTATTCGCGACGCAACAAATTAATCAATTCCTTCGATATCCCGCGCTGCTATTACCACCTGACTAAATATGTATAACACACCGCTTGCTCGATCGCAATGAACTAATAGCATTTGTGATTAAAGCACGGATCGCTCAGTGTTACGCAAACAGGGATCGACTGATTACGCGGTTGGTCAACAGTTAATTTCTTGTTACGCTCGCTCGACGACCTGTACGCGATTGCGCGCGTTCTTATCGTTCGAAATGATACGCGATTGCGCTGCCGATGTTTCTCAGCCGACGAAAATCGATAAACGCTTCGCGAGAAAAGAACCGTCGGCAAATCGCGTGACAATCAACGAAGGGAACGCTAATTTAATTTGATCGTTTTCTTTCCGCGTTTAAATTATTCACCACCCGCATCCTGGTTCTACTTTAATTTAATGAAAATTACGCCCGACAGTTTTTAGCGCTGACAGAAATGGACGAATGGGAAGTAACTTCTGTGTCCTACTTTAACAATCGTATGGCGTCAAGTTCGATCAGTTTTTGAATGAAAAACCTGCTGGGGTCTAATTATCTCGACGTTATAGTTCCTAAATCACGTTGAGTTACGGACGCTGGCCAACGCCAGTTAATTGCGCGATCGTCGTCGCAAAATTGATCGAAATAATTATACAAAATTTCTGGACGTCAACCACCCGCGCGTTCTTTCAACGTTCTTTGCAAGACAATACCCTGTCTGCCGCCGTTGAAACATTATTCAGACCCATTACGAGGGACCTTAACCTTCCTTTGCGTTTGCATTCGATGCCCACCTAGACGGCTCTGTCCGTCAAAGAAATCTGCAGGCAAAGAGCATCGGTATAATTAACCATTGCGAGCTCACGGATTCGTAACATATTTTCCATCGAAAAGGCGAACAGTCTCTCCAGACGGAATTAAACAAGTGAACGAGATAAAAAAGGGGCCTCTGCATGCAAAGTAAAAGCGAATTACTCCTTTGTCTGGCCCTGTGATCCACTTCTGGCAATATTATACTTATCCGAACGAGGCTGCACGCAGACAATCCTTCTGCGACTCATTGTTAATTAATTCGAGCGCTGTTACGAGGATTCCTATCCTTATTTTTTAACGGAAGACAGATTTCCTTTATGAGAAGCCAACTGCAATTCTACAGTTTCTCTTTTAATGGATGCATATCTCATTTCATCCGATCGAACCCGTTAGAATCATCTAGAAAAATGGACGTTTAAACGGGAACCAAACTGTTGACGAAACAAACTCTCGCGTTCGTTATCCAAGAACCCGCGTGTTCCGCAGTTAGCGTCGAACAAGGCCAGATCGCTGCGGAACCACGAGCGCTCGTCGGTCCCGGGCTCTGCCTCGCTGATGCCAGGCTGCCTATATACCGTGGTAGTAACAACGCGTCACTAGCGATTCAGGCTCACCAATTTGCGTCTCGCAACCGCACCGAACCCGGCCTTCGTCAGAGGCTCTAACAAGCGCAATTAACGGGCAAGATATTCCGCGGCACCGTTCTCCAGCGACCGCTCTCGCGGCGGGCCGCTCTAAAACTGGGACGACGCAAAAATCCCGCGCTACTCGCCGTCGAATTGATCCGTCTCCTCTTCGAGCGAGCTCCTGGCTCGATCGAGCGCGCGGAATCTCCATAATTCCCGCGTCGCCATCTCTTTTATGCCGACCCACCCCCTCGCCCGCTGGTTTAACTAGACTTAAAGGTCCCCCCTCTGATCAGCGATTCTCTGTTTGACTGGCGTAACCTATTTCCCAGGCGGGTTCGAGGGGCCAGCTACGGAGAAAACATCCGGGAAAGAGAGGGCGAAACAGAGGCCGTCGTATTTCCTGACGCGACACGGCGCGCCACGGAACGGGTCTCGGTCCTGAGGAAAGCGAGCATTACCTGCCGCCTGGTTTAATGGTTGTACCGGGTCTGAAGTTGCTGGCCGACCCGAAGAAACGACCCGGTTTACTATAAATTTCAGATAAGCCGAGATTTACGGCCGGCGAGCAGTTAAGACGTCGCGCGCCTGCATCTATCGCGGAGAACAAACAGACCGCGGAATTACCGTCTTCGTTCCGTTTATCGATGCGAGATTAGGATCCGGAGTCTGCGGATCTGGCCATTTATATACGCGCGGATGTAAATGGAACGGGTTCGATTCGTCTTGGATACGTGGCGTCGAATTGCTCGCTGTTCGATGCGTTTTTCACGTTGGGCATTGATATGTAAAGATTCTTTGCGATATCGTACAGTTTCGTTTGAGTTGCAGCTAGATTCTTTCAGAAACTGAATATCACGCTTGTAAAAAATTGTACAAGCGTTCCAGATGGTATTGGTTCGAAGCCCTAGCACGGACGTTTCAGTGTTTCCAGGGATCCCCAGTGTTATCCAGAGAAGCGTTCCACGGTCTTTGCTATAGCAACTCGCACTAAGTTCTACGGTGCATGTGTTGAAATTGAACGGGGATTAAGGGGATAAGGGAACCTGGATGTTTCGGATTTTTGTTCCTTGCCAGAAAATCCCGCGTTCTAGCCAGGCGCGTGGTCCTCGCGAGACGAGGTTTACTGCACCCACGAGAGCTAATTTATTCGGAGTTTTTGCAAGAACAGCCCTAACCGGACAACTTGTAGAACGTTCTACAGCGATTTCGGTCCGCGAACCAGATCAGATGGGAGAAAAATCAAACGAAGACACGTTGAATCAACCCAAAAGATCGATGAGACGTTCCTAGCTCGCAGCGTTTCGGAGACTGTCGAAACTCCGTTCATAAAAGGACCATCCAGCCTGGTAGTACAGAATTTAGCATCCTCCTAAACATACTCCGTTCCACCGAGGACTCGTTCATCGTAAGTGTACTTAGCAATAACCTAGCGCTGCCTCGCCAACGACAGTCTACCAACTTAACGCTCCCGTTATAGTAACGGAAGGCTGGCCATTCGCAATGCATTCATTCGCTAAAAAGACTCGGGACAACGAGCCAGCCGTCCATAGTCCCGTTGTCAAATAAACCCTTCTATGACGCGCGCAGTTTCAAAGATATTAATATGCCTGGAATGGCAGCTCGGGAAGCCTGGGTCTAAAGGCAACCCAGCGCGGCGGGATTACAGTTAAATAGCGGTGTCGTGGTCGCTGCCTGGAATATCTTAGCGAACTCGAATGTGTATCTGCGCGCGGAGCGATCCACGAATTTATTGGCCGTTCCATTCGCCGCGATAAACAACCGCCACGGTCGTCTAGTTATTAATTTCGAGCGTTACGTTTCACCCGCGGCGATGGCGGTTTACAGCACCGACGGAACCGTTCCCCGCCTGTTGCGTGCGGTGATACGTTTGCGGACACGGTTACGGTGGGAGCACTGACGAATGCAATCATAATTCATCGGGGACTATATACTAGACAAAGTAATACTAATAAACGAAAGTAATTAACCCTTTGCGCTCGAGCGGCGACTCTCAGTCGCCATTGCGTTTCATACAACTCGAGTTTTTCATCGACCGAGTTGAAGTTTCGAAGCTCCACGAAAATGGATTTCAAAAGTGAAATTAGCCCCAGTGAGGATGAAATTGATTTTCAACTGTTGCAGAACGAGATCGATTATATTCGTGAAGAAATTAGCGATTGAGGAGACGTTGTACGACCGAAAAAGTCGTCGAGTGCAAAGGGTTAAATGACGTAACGCGATTTGTAGCGGTTGCGAACGGAGGAAAGGCGCAGAGGTTCCATGCTGTCAGTGGTGTCAGATTTAGTTGTTTTTAGGTCGTTTCGCGTTATTTTTTACTCGTCGTTCATTACAAGAGCTCAAGACCAAAGTATGGAAGCAAAACATTTTAATTCTATGCTTGGAAATATTGAATATCCGAGAACAAGCGTCTGAGCGGAAGACCCAACGACTGCGCTCATAACGTTAAGGTCACCGCCATCATTGACAACGCGAGGACACGAAGGTGAAAAGGGATCGAGGGAAAGAAGAGGGACTCCCCCGTTGTTATCGAAGGGAGGAAAACTTAATGGTTCGCCGTTTGACAAGAAAGGCGGTTTGATTTTTCGCGCGTAATCGGCCGAGATTAATCGAGAGGCGTCCTGGATAAGAAGATGGCGGCGGCGTCAGGCTGGATCGCGCGACAACGACGAAAGTAAGCGGGCCCCGCGCGATTACGCGGAATTTAACGCGCGCGAAAATACGGAACGATTCGCGTGAATTCGCCTGTCACTAATCCGACTTAAATGAGACAAGGATAATGATATACGAGCGGCAGAGTGTGACGTCAAGGTCGACGGCAACCGACCGTGAAATACCGCCGGGACGAAAGTATTTTATCGCCCCTCTTTGTGGATACACTTTTTCGAAAGCGAAACAGTCGCGTCTGTGCGAGCGCATCGATGTTAATGGCGGGCCTCTCTTTGTACGCGTGGACATTGTCGAAGACATTGAATGGTTGCGACTCTCTGGGACGAGCAGGGTTGCTTTGTTGCTGTTGCAGAACGACAAGCTTTGCGAGGCTAAAGAGAAGGATTATGGATCGGAAGAGAATATTTGGAGGAACATTTTGAAACTCCTTTTTTCAGCAGAAACGATCGTGGTTTACGTCCTTGGATATACAACTCTGTTTTTATAAAAGGAACCATTTTAAGTGTATTCGTCGAGAAAAGAATTTGCCTCTTATTTTTCTAGCAATTAAAGGTGGCAATTTTTTAACAGCCCGTTCTGTATACATTCGAGGGTGTCAATTAAAACTTTCGCTTCTTGAAATAATATACTTTCATAATGTCGTAAATGTCGTCGTTTCACGCGCTATGGATCTGTCAACGTAATTTCGTCGAAGTAGTTCAAACAAACTTTAAGTCGCAGTCGAAGAATTCTCGATCTGCGAGGTATTCGTTAAAGCGACCCACAATTTCAGGGATAATCTCGTTGTACGATTTAAGCGTATTTCCAGAGGTATACTAATGCATAAAGTTACTCTCGAAGCAAGATTTTATTGGAAGGTATCTCACCATTTCTTGAAACTATACAAAATCCGATGCAGAACGGAGGACAGAGAAATTTTTCTTATAACTACAAAACGTATAAAATTTCATTATTTATGTCGAATTCCTTTTGAAGTGGGTCAAGAGTCAGCTGATCAGGAATTCCTATAAACTCACAACCCTGGCAGACGGTGTCATAAAACGTCGCACTGAACGTCGACGTCGAAAAATTTCCATATATCAGTTCCCCTCAAACATTCGAACCGCTACCAAGTTTCGTAGTTCGATAAAACTTGCTTCCAATGTATTTGAAAAATCCGAATTTCTCGGATTAGAGAACGTGGAAGCAGTCGAATTAAAAAGGAAACGCACAGAGCTACCCAAAAATCTTCTTCAAATTGAACGCGAGGCCTCATTTCCATCAATTCGAATGCGACATCCTGGACAGATTCCAGCATCGCTCAGCAGCTCGCAATTCGAAAGTTCAATTTTTCGCTGTACATCAAACGAGGAGCGCGACTGCCAGGCAATTTCTGCGGAGATTAAGCATTAGGAAAGGAGCGAGCGAGGGTGCAACTTGCGGACAAGTCGGCTGGGAGACGAATGGTTGTAGAGAGCAGAGACACGATACTCGACGCGGAAAAGCGTTTAGACAGTTAGGGTAGTTCTGCTGGCGGAAGAGCGATGATTTACTGGCAGACATAAATAATCAAGTATTTCACGGCACGGCGAAACTTTCGACGATTATCGAGCGACGCCGTTTCGAAAAGTGTGCCACCCCCTCGTCGCTGAACGACGCTCTTCCGATTGAACTCACAATCCAATCGAGACGCGGGACGTGCGTCAATTATTATTCGTATTTCTCGCCACTTCGAATCGTCTTGAACGATTCCAAAATGATTCGTTCCCGTTCGCTTCGTTTATTTTTTATCATTTCCTTCCCTGCACGAAACACACGCGCGCACTCGCGACGAGGAACGATTAAAACTGGCTGATGAATTTTTAACGCGAACGAAGAGAGCGCCATCGAGGTGGAACTTCTCAGCCTTGAATTCAATTTTTGAAGATATACATGAATTAACATATTTAGGGCACTGGGGATGACCTTAATCCTCGACTACCAGGGGGCTAAAGTCGGATCGTGCGAACACCTCAATTCTGAGGCAAACTGTGAGCGAAATAACGAAGGAACTGGGTCCAACCCCAACTGTAACACCCGCGAAACTTTGCTGGCAATAATTTTATACGGCACTCGAAGTCGATGTTCTATCTTCCCCAACTCTCGAGTTTTTCGCCGCTTTTCAGCCGTTCCATTTGCTTTCCCAAACGATTTTTCTGCTGCGATAAAGACGAATCGATGTCTCAATATTATGTCAAAAACGGGAAACACGTATCGATAACAATTTACCGGATATTCTGTTCGAAAGAAAGCTCGATCGGCCGCGGAGAAACGAAATAATTTTCCCGCACGCTCTCCTTTGAGAAATATCCACGGATGCGCCAGCTGTCTGCATGTTAATCGCGCGTATTCGTGGTAAGGTACAGGTCGTCGAGAATCGATCGCGCAAAGGGCTGGTCGTTAATTAAACCGCGTCAATGGCACATATTTCACAGCCGCGTATTTCCTGTCGGTCGTGTCCATTAATTTACAAGCTTGCCCGCGTTGTTTCCGCTGGCACGCGCTCGCCCGTCAGCTTTTATTGAAAATTTTTCAACCCCGCGACGCGGACGCCGCGAGGAACTTTTTTTCGACGAGCGTCCCATCGAGCGTTCGCCAGATCGCGGAACGTAATCATCGCGAAACGTTGACTCCCGCGAAAATTTCATCGCGCTCGACCAATAACGAACGAAGTTCTCAGAATCGAGTTCGAATACCGTGACTTTGAAAGTCTCTCGAGCGAGTGTACGTTCCGATCGTAAAAAAAAAAAAAAAGAGGAACGATTTATTATTTCGCGACAAATTATACGTCGAGCGTACACGGAGAGGCGTGCGCGGTGTATAAAATGAAATAAAAGGAAGTTCCATGTCAAACATTTACAGGACCGTGAGGGAGAGTTAGAGGGAGTTGGTAAGACGAACTTTATAAGTTCACCGAGAAGTTTTACAAGAGTTGCTTTTACGAAGATATCGGCGAAGATGGACTGACCCACGGGAGTTGTTTTTCCTTGTTTCTCAATATTCCCTAACTCAGCCTAACTTAAATATGTTCCCTTCGCTGACCATTATCGAGTCTATTTTTATTCGCCTCTGCATTTTAAATACGTAAAATTTGAGCTTCCCTTTATTCGCGCGAAAAGAGTAGTGGAGACGACATTTAATTCAGACATGTTAATCAAATAATTGCCACGGTGAATACACCCTTTTTAATTATCGAGCCTGTGCAAGGAAACGTTAATATATCCGCCGATCGCAGGGGATTGGCAACGCTGCGAACGCGTTAAACACTCGTTAAACACCGGTTCTTACTCGCGGTCCGTGTTTGTCGCCTTTCACTGTTGTTTCAATGGCGAATGATCAATGAGCTAGAAAAGCCACGTTCGTTTAATCCACGGAAGCGGCCGCGAGATCGAATTGCAAAACGAAAACCATTATCCAGCCGTACACGGGAATAATGCGAACGATTTCGCTTATATATCGCGGGCTGATTCAGTGAATCGCCGCTTTGCGACACTTTACGATTCCTATTCCCGTCGAATTACGAGCGTCAAAACGCCCGATGGAATAAAACCGGATCTCGTAAAACACGCCGTTTAACGCATTGCTAATGAGCGCCACGTGAATGCGTCTGTTAGGCTTTACGAGTGATTTACGTTTGAATGATGTTAAAGAGGATTCTCGTGGACGGCGAGCCGTGCTAATTATCCGATGGAAATGTAAAGGAGACCGTGTATAATAATACGCGTCGAGCGTGCTGGAAAATACGACGGTTTTACGCATCGATCTCTTTGATATAGTTTAATTAACGATCAAAGAAGTTTTTTAAATAATATCCTGCTGTTTATCGAGCGTCCACAAATACGGGGACCCGGCGGCCATCTTCCGCGCCGTGGACGCGCGGCCGCCATTACTGCTCTCCCGATTCCCTCGCTGCCATCCAGTTAGCCCTTTCTTCGTTAAACTTATTTGATCGTTGAACCACGCAATTCTACTCGACGACCGGTCCCACGAGCGAGGACACGAAGAAGTCGCATTATCACGTGACGCTGGTGCAATATTTCACCAGCCCTTTCGAACACGGTGCCGCGCAACACGTCACATCCGGTGCACGCGTCGCGGCTGGTCCCAGTCACGTAGGGCGTCGACGCTGACGTCGTAAAACGTAGAAGGGCCTGGTTTTCGACTGGTGACCAGCAAGTCTCGACGACGAGCTTTCTCTACGCCGTGCACGCGGACTCGCGCGTCTATAAATCGTCGCGCGAATCGTTCAGCGAGCGGGTTCTGACCGAGATTGGCCCCGGCAGAGCAGAATAACTCGCTGCGTTAGACGGGGCAGGATTTTTACCGGCGGATGGCTCGTGTGTACGCGCAAATACCGCCCGCGAGCGTTTTCACGCTCTGGCAAACTCTGTCCTATTGAATGAGTCAAGAGCACGAGGAGAGAGAGCACGAGCAGAGAGAGAGAGAGAGAGAGAGAAAGGAAGAGGGTGGGTGCGCGCTCTTGTTGCTGCTGGCCCGTTCACGGCGGGTAAACGCACGATCGCTCGATAACGCGAGCGACCGCAATATTCCGTAGCACCGATCTTTCTCGTTGCTTCTCTGCGATTCTCTCCGCAATTACGCGCGATGGTTCCAGCGTTTACGCGACTCCATCGTTGCCTTTTCGCGACTCCTTCGTTGCCTTCTCGCGACTCCTTCGTTGCCTTTTCGCGGCTCCTTCGTTGCTTTTTCGCGACTCCTTCGTTGCCTTCTCGCGACTCCTTCGTTGCCTTTTCGCGACTCCTTCGTTGCCTTTTCGCGAGGTCGTTTCACCAGCTTCGAGAGGGTTCGATGGCCAAAGAGAGACGACTGCGGAAATCCACTGTAACGACGGAAAGTTTGCGATCGTTGGTTTCCTTCGCGCCGGTGATTCGATTACTGGAGAACGTCAGATGGGTCATTTCGCGATGGCGGATCACGGCTCTACTCGATGTCCGGGATTTTGTTCGATCTCGTACGTATCGCGGTTCGCGAGAAGATAAACGAGACGAATTGAGTCGTCGTTCGGGAATTTACGAAGAATGTGATTTTTGTAATGCTTTTGTACACCTTCAAACAGATGAGAACGGCGGAAACGATAAAAGTAACGATTTAATAACACATTTTGGATCGGTTATTAAAACGATAATATCAGTCGGGTAGAAAAATGCAAAAGCCGGGAGGAAAGTGACACGTGAAAACAATAGCTGTGTAAAAAGATGGATCGATACATTTTTAACCGGAAAGGCAAAAGATATTAAATTCCTGCAACATAGTGTCCTTTAGCGTCGTGAAAAAGTGTCCGTATCGTGCGACGAAAGGGTATTGCGTGATATCGTTGATGCACACGTTGAAATTGTTATCGCGTACGAAATGTTACTCATTTTTCTGAAGCAATTTGCGGAGAAGAAATTGGCAATCGATTCGATTCCTATCGCGCGCGTATTAATATGTAATGAAGAAAGTGATACGCGTAGTAATTTCGCTTTATTGCAATTAAGGTCGGAAGAGGTGAACTGTTGATGAATAATATTTACGCGTTTAATATAATATCGTGTTCTCAATATCGCTGCTTCTGCAGAGGAGCAACTTCGTTAACTCTGTTAAAAGCACCTGATTGTGAACATATTAATAACGTTCGTATAATTGCCATTATTCATCGAGCATAATAACGAAAGGAACTCTTTGATTTATGCAAAGGAAACGTTTCAACAATCGCGTTAAAAACGTCACGTGATTGAAAATAATTCGCCCTGCACTTTTTAACTTTTTTAGAAAGCAATTTGAATTAACCGCGTGCCACTTGAATAACCGACAAAGAAACTTGCTCCAAGTTTAATTGCCGCAGCTTTACTTTAGTCTTCATTAAGTAGTAACTACTAATTACCAACTGCCGATCGCGGTTCCAAAGGAATAAACAGTGACGAGTCGTTTTCAAATTTCGCGCTCGGAAGTTTCGCGTTCTCCATCTTTGCCGGACGGTATATCCGCGAGTTTTACATTAAACTTCTATCCGCTTGAACAACCCGAGCGCAAACGTTGGAATCCGCCTCGTTTTTATCCATCGAAGCTCATAAGCTGACACCCTGGGCGTTTAAGTGGCTGCTCGGCTAATCGAAACGCGCGTTTAGATGAAGAGTTTCGCCCTTTTTACCCGACACCGCTCACGGAAGGGGCGAAACTATATTTGAAAAACGTGCGAATCGCGCAAGTGGGATGTACGGCGGAGATGGATTTCGGTATTCAAAACCGTGGAGTTTCTAATAGCTCACAGGGACGATTCGCAAAAAATCTCGCGGTGGAGATTTCCACTTAGGGGCTCCGACGGAACGTGGAAGAATAATACTCCCGGAAGGATAATAAAAAATTATTACCCCCGCAGCTACAGCACTTGATGAAGGGGCGCTCGGACTGGAATCGTAAAATTTTATTAACACAAGATCGTTTGAAATTAATACGAGCTCTTTCTGGCCGTTCTCCCGTGGCTGTGTTACGTGATAAAACAGATCCAGGCAATAAATGAAGTGGAAATTATTAGCTGTACAAATATGGATTGCGCGCGCCATACCTGCGTAATTGCGCACGGAAAAAGCGAAAAATTGTTGAATTACATGTTCTGGTTAATACATACACGTGTACGATTCATTAACATAATACAATATTTGCGTTACCCCCGTGTATTTTCTTTCTTTACAGATTTATTAACCCGACGCAACCTAGCCTATCGCGTTTCATAATTATTTAATGCTACCTTTTACGAAGCCCCAAAAAATTAATTTCTATGCCAGCCCAATCGATGTTCTAATTAAAAATGGTTAAATCTCACGACTTTCTGCTTTTGAAATTTATAACGCACGACTGGTATGTAACACAATTCACGGTATCACTGTTTTCTGAAACAACAGTGCTTGTAGCCATTAACCCATCCATCGTAGATATAATATATTATAACATCATAGTCTCGTTAGTTCAGCATTATTAATCCTGGCAAACAACCAAGCTCATTGATTTAGCTCACCAATGTTATCACCAATTGAACACCATATGACACAAGTTGAATTATTAACAATTACTGCCTGAGACACGGAACCGTTAACCTAATTATACCGGTTCGAATATGTTCTGGATAATTTGCACCGCGGATGAACTCCAACTGTAAACGCAAGAGCGACGGCGCGGAGAATTACGTGAAATCGAGATTCACAACCGAACGACTGAAAATCGGAGACGGGAACTTAGAAAAACTTTAGAATTTCAAGTCGAGCGAGCACCGAATTACCTCGATTCGATTGCTGAGACTCGACCGACTGAACTCTCCCACGCGAACGGAGCCTCGATCCGAAATGGAGGAATTTCATCGTGGCGTTCAGCGTCATTATCGGTCGGCTCGATCCTCGCCGCGTTTAACCGTGCTTTTTAATTTCCCTCCGCAACGTTTCGACGCTGTCGATACTCGCGATTTATCCGTTGATATTTTAATAGCGCGCGCGCGCGCGCGCGTGCACTCTCCTCGGTTCCGATTTTACAGATTGTTTGCCCGGACCAACGATTGAAAAGCACGCCGCGCGTGCACGGTGAAACCCGTCGGATCATTTCATTTCATACGCACGGCTCCCGTTTAATTATCAACCCCTTTTCGGTTTTTCCTGCCTTCCGCTCGGCCTGCGTTCCGTTCGCCGAGCGCTCGAGCGTTCGCTTTGAACGCTCCGCTGCTTAATAACACTGTGAACGGGCGAAACATTAATAATCGACGTTCGACGAGCGTTCCTCGCCGTTTTCATCGTCGCGCCACGAGCGACGCTTTCCGAAGGGTCGCGGACGAAAGCCAGAACGCGGGTAACACCGGATGTGCCTCGCTGCTATTGGAAATTGGTCCCCGTCAAAGGATTAGTAAACGATCGAGCTTCTTAACGTTCGCCATTTTTAATTGGATCCCTTCAAGATTTTTTAATTGGATACCACGGCTAGTAAGGTTTCTTAATTAGACGCCTTGTCTGCAAGCTGCTTTAATTGGATAATAAGAAATTCATGAGAGAAAGGTCGAAAGGAAGCTTATAAATAAATAAGTTATTATTCCTCACTCGTGTTGGGCTCTGGGAAGTTTCCTCGAAATTATCCACCCTCTTCGACGCTGGGAGGAACGAAATTGTTATTACCAATGATTCTTTACGCCACTGTTATTTTTGGCCTCCGCGTTCGAACGAAAAATGCACCCGCTCGCGGGACCGCGCGATGTCATCCAGCCCCATCGGGCGATGGTGTCCAAACGACACGGTATCCGACGATACTCGCAGCCGGTTTGCGAACGAACATCGTGTCGCGCGATTCCATCGTCGACCAGGGTAAAACGTGCTATAAATTCGCGACGCTGGTTGCCATCGTTGGGACCATGCAACGACTGATGAAAGGCATGTTCTCGAGGAATATAGGTCGGTAAAAACGAGAGAAAAAAATAGAGGAAAAACATGCTGCTCTGTGTACAAATAGAACGCAGGATTTTTCTGCTTTTTTTTTCTCTCTCTCTCTCTGTTAATTTCTTGTTACTGGAGCTACGGAATGGAACGCGTATTATGGCAATTTGTGGTAATGGTACAGCGAACGAGTGTTGCGCGTTGAATGGCACTCCGTAATCGAGACGGTGCTTTCAATGGTCCATGTGTAACTAGCTGCACGTTAGTACTTAACATTTTTATCATGGCTCAAAATTATATATGTTTCCGCGCTTTATTGCTGTTCTTGTTTCACTGATTCGCGTCCCTTTTCCTTCGTTTTATTCCATCAAGTTCTGTTTAACTCTGGCGCATGGTTCGAATGATCGGTGCAATAGTAATGCTGTTCGAGTTAAATCACACGGAATTCTGTTCGAGTTTCGTTCATTTGTATTTCTTTTATGTTCATTTATATCACGATTTACCGATGACTTTTCTCGTTCGACTTTCTTAGCCTATCAGACGATTAATTTGTCACGAGTCGCTTTAAATAACAAGTTACTTGTTTTCGTCTGTCTTGGATGTTGTCGAAATTGTTAGAACAACTGCGAGGTGCGTGACTATTTTCAGTTCATAAAGAAATATGGGGGAGGATATTGGAGATTTAGAATAACGGCGCGAAGACTTTCTATACTTCACGTATTTCCGTACGTGTCTGCTTCCGTATCAGAATATTCCCAGTGCGAGAATCACTCAGATTTCTCGCTGAATCCTCCGACAGGAATCCTTCGCACTTAGAAGCTGTGTATCCCGTTCGCGAAAAAGCTTGTACACTTTCGCTCTGGATCGCGCGTGCGTTCGTTGAATTCATTTTTCGATTTACTCTCGATGGTGCCGTCGATTTCAAATAATTAGATTTCGCACGTTCGACGGAAGAAAGAACGAACCGAATCTCGAATACCAGCGTAAAGGTAATAACGTTTGAGGAAAGTTGGGACACCGTTAAGACAAGGTGCAATAATTCAGAAGCCCTCTTATCGCCTCTTTTTTCCTTTCGAATCTCGCTAGCCATATATATATATGGCGAGTCTTGTGTAATCTAGAAGACGTTCCGGTGGCCCAAACGTTAACCTTTAATAAATGATGAAGAGGGGAAGACAGCGGACGCCTGACTGGCCCGGCAGAGATAATTCCGGGCGATTTTTCACCTAGGGTTAAAAAGCGTCGCGGCCTGTCAAAAGTGTTACAATAGCGTGAAGAGGGGGCCCTCGCATTCTTCACCAAGTGTCAGAACCACAAGGACAAGTCGTAGAAGAGGGCCACTTTGTTATCCAACTTACGTTCGATTAATTAGCAACAAAGAGACCGTCCCTGGAAAAACGTTCCTGGTTCATCGCGCCGTATATAAAGTGCCGCTCGCCACGGTTCTCCACCGTGTCACAACGTTTTCCACGATCCTCCCTCCGCCTTTTAATTCCATTTTCTCGACCGCTGACACTCGTCCGTTCCGATCAACGAAGGGAGAGAGAGAGAACGAACATTAATACAACCAGTCCGCATACAACGGGCAAGAAAAGCACTTCGCGCAACGTCTTCGAATCAGCTCGAATAACAAATCCCCAGCGTCCCCGCGCGGCAGCCACGATTCGCTCGCCGCGCGCGACAGGAACGATCCATTCGCCGGAGGCGGCAACATTTTTTCGCGCGTGCACTCGACGTCCGGACGCCTGGCGTAACCGTGGCTCGAACGTAGGCGTGTACACGTCCGCGAAACGTTTTTCCAGGGAGTCGTTTCTGGCGCGGCTGCGAGCGAGAGGGACAGAACGAAGGGATGGCTGGGATCGATCAGCTGATTCCTCCGGGGTGCGCTAAAGTGCCGCTTACCGTCCCCCTGCGGCGGCCACGGGGGCCACGCGCGCGCCGCCCCTGTGTGCGCCGCGACGCTGCATCGCCGTACGCTCCACACCGCAACAGGCAATATAACTTTCTCGGCAATTAATTCCCCGGCAACAAACGGGCACGAACGGGCCAAGTTAAACGACGCCGTCGCGCATCCGGCGACGATAATGAGGTTGGACGGGCGTTTTCGGGGGCCAGTTCGGGCCTCGGTTACGTTCGACGCCTGGAAACTTTTTGCGCGGTTCGTCGAAATTTATAACACCGCGGGTCCGCTGACGAGGCGCGCCAATTGCGAGTTAACGTCTTAACGGTGGAACTCCTCGAAGGGGGTGGAAAGTTCGCGGCAACTTCCGCGGGTTGATAAACTTTATATTAGACTTGTACTTTCTTCCCCCGCAGGAGAATCGCGAAAAATTGTTTAAAACAATCTAGTTTTCTAGAGTTCTAGGCTTTTATTTTCTAAATCTAGCTTAATTACGTCGCGAAGCGGCGCCGCGAAAGACGGAGCGGCGTGCAAGAACGCCTACGATCAAGAGGGGCAGTCCATAAACGATCGATTGACTTCGAGCGAACTTTAACACGTTACACTCGGCTGAAAAGCTCGTTAGAGTAACTTCCTGGAGGGGGGAGGGGAACTCTTTCGAACTCGCGGGAGTTAAAGCCTCGCATTGACTATGTACGCGCAACTTTCGAACATAATTACTATTAATCAAAGAGCCTGGCTTCCGCCACCAAACACTGCTACAATGCGTCACCTTCTTTCCGCGAGAGCCTCGACCGCCCCCGCGCTGCCCCCGATCCCTTTTTTCAATTCATCCTCCCGCCTCCACGGTGTGCTCCACCAACCGTCCGCGCTTTTGTTCCACCTTTTTTCTTTCCCCGTCCGACTGTTACCAGCGCTCGGGTGTGCTTTTACCTCGCTACTCCGGCTGCTGCTTCATACTTTCTGTCGTCCGGACCTACTTTCGGACTCATCGCCATTCCAGCCGCCTCTTCTCCACCTCCCCCTCCTCCTGGCGGGGGCTGCTCGCTACCGCGGACCGCGCTGTTCCATTAATCAACTTGCAGATCCCCGCTTATAAAGAAACGTTACGCGTTTAAGGGAGCAGAAGTTACCGCTTGGCCGACGTCCGAGTGTTGCGAGTTTCCGTTGCTCCATCCGACTGAACTCACCCCCCGTCGCTAATCTGCTGGCCGCGAATTCGCGTCGACTCTCGCTGCGAGACACGGTCAATTTAGATTTTTCACGGAAGATATAATCTGTTACGAGCGAGCGGGAAGGTAGTCGCTTTGTTTATCGTGGATTTTAAATTCACTGGGAATACAAAGGAGGGGCGTCGCTTTAGCAGCTTCGCGTTACGAGATGCCAGCGTTTATCGTGTTTTGTAAGAGTACATTATATTCTGCGTTTGTTCCTCGTCCTGTTGATCGTTATGCTTAATCGTCTCGCTCCTTTCATCCCCTAAAATGGTTTTTCTGTTTAATGCGCGTCGAGAACGCGACGTTTCCGTAGTTCGAAGATGCGAGGTGCACAGGCCAGATCGACGAAATTTCTCGCGCAGGTTAGCGTCGATTATTTACGCGGAGCATGCTGAACGATTTCGCGGAGGAAGTCTTCCGGTTATCGCGTTTGCGCGTGGCAGACGAGGGCTGGAAAAAGGGCGAAGGGCGGCGGAGGGGACGCGTTAACTTTCGCGGGGACGATTCCGGGCGCGAATTAAGAGGAAAGCTTTCGGAAGATGGATTATAATTGCAGGGGAAATGCTTGAATTATGGAGATGGCCCTGGATGGCTTCAGCGAGATTAACGGAACTCTGAAATAGATGTTGCGTACAGTTCAAACTATGCTGTTACGCAAATTATGAAACGAGACAGCGCGAATCGTATCCGACGAAACGCTGTTATTCGACGCGGTGCCTCTCGCCATTCTGATATCGCCAAACGCTAGAAATAATTTATAATTGATTTCTCGACTGGATGAGCGTCTTAGAATTTAATATCAATTTCCACCAATTTGTATTTCATTAAATTTAAACTGTTCTTTCATAGAAAGAACGCAATCAGAATTCGAGGCAAACACGGTAAGCATCTAAAGAAAAAATCCGATCAACTCCATGAATCGTCGCTACGTGGAAGCTCGAGTTTCATTTCTTAGGGAGAATTTCTCTGTGGTAATGAGGTTAAATTATTCTGTCAGGAGAATTCGATAATTGCCAGTTGCGCCCCCAAGGCTCCTCTTACTTGGAGATATGCCACGATTTATTATTAACAATTCGTGCGACTCGAATCGTCAAATTAGGTTAACGGTACAAGAATTCGTGTCCCTTGTCTCATTGAGCAGCCAGAATACAATCTTTCGAAAGGAACGGGCTGGCTGGGTGCTCGTTTCTCCTCGATTTCATCGGCGAAACGCAAAATTAAATCGAAATCCGATGCTATCGCGGGCTGGGTCGGGCGGAAGGGTGGTCCCATCGTATTCAACCGGAATCCCATCGCAACTCGTATTCGCGTGCTCGTATTTTCCCCAGCCGACGTGAAGACGACGCGCGTTCGCGTTCACGCGCGACGAATTACGCAGACGGTGGAGACGTCCTCGCGACGTCGATTGTCGCCGTTTCGATGGTTCTGTCGATGAAAGTGTCTTCGGGAAATTAAACGTTTCTCGCTCTCCTTTTCCCTGCTTATCAAGAGCCAACAGCATGTACAGGAAGGGACACGAGGTCGCGAAGCAATCTTTCAAGTGGCGGCGCAACGTGCGACAAAGCGCGATCCTAGGCGCGACTCTAGAAAACATTGCTTTCCTGTCTGTTCTTCGAAGTCTGACGTATTAAATCTGAGAAACGTTCTCACCACGCTGAGTATCAAACGACAAACGAATCGAGATTTTCAAGCGTCCAAGGGTTGAGACTTCGTAAGTTCGCCACGCAGACCCAAAAATGAGTCGCTTCTAAATTTCGCAACCTACGACGAAACGTCTCGTTCGATGATCGCAGCTGCTCCAACGCTCGCGCGAGATTACAACGTCCCCGTGTGCGTCCCAAGGAGCGTGGCCGGGATGGAAGAGCAATACCCGGAACGGGGTAACGAGTCCGAGGGCAGATGGAGAAACGGCGGAAGGGTAAGAGCGAGCGGCGCGTCCGGATGGGTTGCTCGGGTTTTCAGTGAATTTCCCCGTAGCCCCATGCGCAAATATTTATCGACGGTATCGGGACGCCGTGCAAGCTGTTACGTACGTACACGTACGCCCGCGATGCACCACTTACGTGGGTCGCGCGCGGCGGCACCCACCGGAAGAGACAGTGGAACGGGCAGGGTGCGCGCGGGGGTGGCTTTGTCGGTGTTCGTGCCGCTCGCAGCATGCATCTGGGAGCCGTGTGAATACATGCATAAAAATGTCTACTTTCCCGCGCCCTCGGCGCTGCTTTCGCGGCGGCTGAAGGCTCCTTCAACGATCGTCGCGGGGGTGGGCCGCGTGCGCGGCGTGAAAATGCCTTCTCCGTGTTTCTGGGACGTGGCAGCGAAATGTTTTAACCTTTCCAGCACGTCGCGGGATGATTACGTTCACGACCTACATCAACCGCGTACGCGTGCACGAGCCGAACCGTGTGCGCACTGGCGGGCACGGACGTTTTCAACGAGCGCCGCGAAAAAGCGCCCGGAAAAAGCTGCTCGGACGCTTCCACCCGGCTGGCGGGGCGGCGGACGGGTCGAGGGGGCGGAGATAATTTCCCGCAGATAACTTTGACCATGCAGCGAGCTTTGATCGTCGTCGCCACGCGCGAACAGAGCTCTCGAGATCGTTTCAGGCCGACTCCGTGTGCTCGGCCAATTTCCTCCATCCACCCGCTTCCGCTTTGCGCGTTTTCTAAAGGATCCTTTTCAGTTTTTTTTTTTTTTTTTCTTTTCCTTCCCTTTCTCCCCGCTCCATGGGTGATACGTGGACGCGTTGAAACACGCTCGTCGTGCGAGCGTTTCGCGATAAAGGTGACGCAGTTTGACGGGATGTTTGGCGAGAGGCACCTCGCAGGATCGCTACGCGCGAAGCTTGTCGGGCGGAGGCAGTCCAGGAGGGCGGGAAATGATTTCGAACGCGGCACGGCGCGATGAGAGAGGGTGTTGATTAATTTTCCATTGCGTGGTATCGAGTTTTTTGATAAATTGATCGCCTAAGATAAATTGGACGGCGCGAATGGTTAAACTGTGTACAAAGTTGATTATAAAGCCACGTTTTATATTAATATTCGTTTCGAGCGAGCCCGTGTTCGCGGAACACGTGGGAATAATTACAAAACGCCCGGTGAATAATTTGTTATTTAACATCTTGTGTATTCTGGCTCCGCGTTCGCGTTTTAATTACGATACGTCAAGCTACTTCTGTTCGTTTATTAAAGCCCGATTTTATACTAATTTTCGTTTCAATTATGCCTCCGCGTAACGTGCCGTATGAATAATTTAATTTTGTCCGCGGCACGGCGAATCGACGTATAATATGCCTGAAAAATCCAATAATGCGTTTAGGAAATCAAAATCGATTCTAATAGAAACGTAATGAATAAATTCCAGTAATAATCCAACCGGTGTGACGATAACAGCGGTAGTTGCGGTAATAATAGTAACAACGTCAATGTCGGTAAAAGCAATGTAAAATGCCAACGATAATGATTGTATAATAATAGTAACAATAATTACGATACCATCAAAGGACTGAATTGAAAGCTATTGTAATCAGGGCTTTTAGAAACAAGCCTGTCAATAGCGTAAATATTATACGCAGAATACGTAACAGTTGCATTTACTGGCACATAAAAGATCTGTTTAATAATCCTGGTGTTATACAAACGAGATCATAATAGCAAATATACCGAAATATATCTCGACTAAGCCGACGACTAATTCATAATCCTTTCGCTACCAGAGTCTCGTGGGAAAAACATCCACTACAGCTCACAACTTTTTCCAGGATTATGCGACATCAATTGGAATAAACTTTACGCATTTATATTTAATCTGCGATCTAACCAACGCGCATCCCGAAAATACCAAACGACACCTCGCACAGTCGTTCAGAAGAGAACGGCTCGCAATGCGTCACTCTTTCCCGAGCCAAGACGCAAAACTTCCTCGCGCGGTATCAACCCCGAGGCAGCGCACCGCCCAATAAATCATTCTTCCCACGAGCAAACTATGCCATTCGCCCTATCAGTCGCTCCACCCTCCTCGTCAACCCTCTTCCCCAAACGCGATACAGCGAAGCGGGCCGCGTTAACGAAATTCGTGCGGTAAACAAGACGCGGGTAACGCGAGCCAGGCGAACGATTAGCATAAAAACGTGAAATCAATCGAGCGAGCAGCCGCCGCGGCAGTCTCGAATCCGACGCGTATCTCGATCCACGTCGCGGTGATCGCCTCTTCGTCGTCGAGGGGCGGGCTCGTGCCTCGAGAAAACGACACCCCGCGGTCAGGTATAAATAATTGTACAAAACGGTGGCGCGCGTGGATCGCCATGGCGTTCTGGCGCGATAGTGAAAGTCACGCAATAAAATCATTCACCCGACGAGAAATAATTTTCGCGGAACTTGTTGATCGCGTACATGCACGAAACGGTGATAAAAGGTGACGGGGCAGGCGGAGGCGCGGGCACGCGTTAATTACCATAATGTTATTTATATATTTCTGTAATGCACGGTAACGGAGGGCTGCCGCGCGTGCAGCGCGGCGTGAAACGAGCCGCGCGCACACCCTTCCACGATCCTGCGCGCCATCGTTCTCCTTCCGCTTCCCGTGGCGCGACGTGCGTGGGAAACGCGCTCGATGGGCGCGCGTTGACGCGCGATATTTCCGCTGAAAAATACGAGTAGGGTGGCAAAAACGGGAGCGAAACTCCGCTCTGCCCTCCGTGAATCCGGCGACCTCCGCGACAACGCCGGCTCATTGAATCCAATCAATGAACGCAACGGAACAGCCGCGATACAATTTTCCAGCGGTTAGTCCGCCGTGATCTGTTAACCTACTTATAGTGATTACACCGCGCTCAGCGCCATTGCAGTTCATCGTGCGCCGCCAGCCGTGCAGCGTTCCGTGTGCAAATAAATAATTTCGGAGCGCAACAATATTGTCTCATTTATTAGTCGAGTGACCCACTTCGCGTCCCATTTAAAGCCACCTTCACCGTGGATTCAAATTCGTATTAATCAGTCCAGCGCGAATTAGTGCCCGAATAATCATAAAAACATCATACGGAGCACCCGGATCGATCTCGGTTGCCCTGGCGTGTTCGCAGATTTTAGAAGCTACGCTATTTCGAGACCAATCAGTCCCATTTCTACGAGTTTTAAGCGGCCGTATCGCAAACCAGATCTAACACGCACTATCGCCATTAGTAAGTTGCACGGAAAACTTGGCGTTTCCGTTCGAGACGCCCTCTCTTCTTGCCTAAACGCTTTTCGTTTATTGGCCGCCATCGATCGTTTAACGTTTCGCGGAGTAATAAATTCGCGTTAAAAGTAATATAACGATCGTGGCTCTCGCTCTTGGAGGGAGCGTTGCCTCGCGAACGTATCCAGGAATCGGCGGTGACGGACTTTTAAAACGACACATGCATCCGTATCCGATGCACGTGACTCGCGTGCACCAGCGTCGAGCCGGAAACCGATTGGGAAACGATCCACGCGCCCGTTACGTATCGACCCGCTCCTCGATATGAATCTTGTTCTTGGCTGGCTGAAAATCACCGCAGCAACGGCACGTCGGCCGTCAGCGAGCAAACTCGGCCGATAAACCGACGAGTCGTTGCCGAATTCCGGCCAGAATGGCTGCCGCCTGCGGTTCGTACTGTTTCCGGCGGCTCGCGCGTGGCGAAAGGCGATTTCGTGGGGATTTCGATGGTGGATGTTGAATATTATGTTTCGGTGATTTGGGGTTGCGCGTCGTAAAGTGGTTAGCGTCGAGGTTGGATTGGATTTTGAATGTTTGTTGCGGACTTAAAGCGGTACCACGACTACTCTAAGGTCACCTTCAAGGTTATCTGATCAATATCTCTGATATTTATGTAGGATTTTTATTGTAGATGAGAAGATAACAGGTAAATAACAAGTGCTATTAATAATAAATGGACTGCTAAAAAAAACTTCTACACCTGTCGATTTCCAAATAAATCTATGAGGTCCTCCTCTGACTTCTCTGTCCACGATCACCCCCACGTTTATCTTAATATTCATGAATTCATTTAATTATTCAAAATCAGCGTGCGATTTACTCGCGTAAAATAATAAAGCTCGTATGTTTAAACGTCTTTGACATAAAATGACGAATCAGATTGATTTTCCTGCGTTTTATTTCAAACGAATGCCAAAGTTTCCTAAACAGTTATCGATCAAGGCTCGAAGATCAAAGAGACTGGAAGGGAGCAAGCTCGGGCACGGCGATCGAATAAAAGCAGCGAGATACACCAGATGCGCTAGCTACCGTTCCATCAACGTCAAATTACAAAGAAATAGAACTTTCAATCACGGCGGGGCTTTTGTCCGCGTCCGAACCAGGCGGAATCATTTCGTCGAACGAGTTATATCCCGGCGTAAATCCGACGCGCGACGCAATAACATCTAATTGCGTCTGAATTAGGGCAGAAACGAAATTAGCTAACGTTACACCAGGATACCCGTGGATCGTATGTACGCGGAATCTGGGTTAAACGCTTGATTACTCTTCAATTTTGTATTCTCCTATCAGCAAACCGTACGAAATATCGGATTCTCCGTTGTATCGAATTTTCACGATTGACTTCAGATACCGATGGCTGCTGCTCGCCACCGTCGAACTGGTATCTTTTCGAAATCCATCGAAGAATTTGATACGACTCGAGTTATAACATCCGAGCGAAAATAGCGGCTGCTCTTTCAGTCTATATATTTAATTTTCACGATCCTGCGAAAATTCATACGCTCGTAAATTATCACGCTTCGAAATTAATTTTTATTTGAGAATTGCTATTGCGATGCGACACTTTAAAGACTGACACCTTTCGATCAATTCGATCTGGTATCTTTTCGAAATCTATCGAAGAATTTGATACGACTCGAGTCATAATATCCGAGCGAAAATAGCGGCTGCTCTTTCAGTCTATATATTTAATTTTTACAATCCTGTGAAAATTCATACGCTCGTAAATTATCACGCTTAAATCTTATCTCTTTGAAATTAATTTTTATTTGAGAATTGCTATTGCGATGCGACACTTTGAAGACTGACACCTTTCGATCAATTCAATGCGGTATCTTTTCGAAATCCATCGAAGAATTTGATACGACTCGAGTCATAATATCCGAGCGAAAATAGCGGCTGCTCTTTCAGTCTATATATTTAATTTTCACGATCCTGCGAAAATTCATACGCTCGTAAATTATCACGCTTAAATCTTATCTCTTTGAAATTAATTTTTATTTGAGAATTGCTATTGCGATGCGACACTTTGAAGACTGACACCTTTCGATCAATCAATAATCAATAAGACCCCTAGCAACCCTAGTGCACCAGTTTAACAAACTTCTTCTACTTAAATTTTTGTAAGATAAAAGAGATGAAGCTCAATAAAGAATTAGAATCAATCAGAATCCATATTTTATTAACTCTATCTATGGATAATTTCATTGAGAGTTAAATTTCTTTCCTTAACAACTTACTTCCTGTCTGTAGAGCTCTAAGTTTAAATAAAATACTTTGAAGGAAGTAAACAGTATCATTTATCAATTCAACCATCATTTCTCCATGAAACTATCGTTGACTCCTCGTTGCCAGCCCGCAACGCTTCGCATCGGGAAACGTAGTTTAAATAAAATACTTTTAAGGAAGTAAACAATATCATTTATCAATTCAACCATCATTTCTCCATGAAACTATCGTTGACTCCTCGTTGCCAGCCCGCAACGCTTCGCATCGGGAAACGTAGTTTAAATAAAATACTTTGAAGGAAGTAAACAATATCATTTATCAATTCAACCATCATTTCTCCATGAAACTATCGTTGACTCCTCGTTGCCAGCCCGCAACGCTTCGCATCGGGAAACGTAGTTCGTTTCAGCAAAAGTAACCGATCCCGTTAAATTGGCTTCGATACGGATTAACTCTATCAATTAGCAATACCGTCGGCCCTGGTTCGGACGGGTTGCAAATTAGAATTATTATTCGGTCGGCGAACGGTGCGCCGGAACGCGTTTCGGCTC
This sequence comes from Xylocopa violacea, assembly GCA_963969225.1. Classification (NCBI taxonomy): domain Eukaryota; kingdom Metazoa; phylum Arthropoda; class Insecta; order Hymenoptera; family Apidae; genus Xylocopa; species Xylocopa violacea. The sequence goes on along the minus strand of CAXAJV010000005.1, from coordinate 35,353,694 downwards.
GGTTCGGTTCTCCAATCTTGCCAGCCAGCAACGCGGGTTTCAACGGGATTAAAGTGCGCCGTGGGATCGTGTCTACGGGCAGACCGGATGTAGCCGTGCCGCGCCCCGTTCCGGCCAGGTATATGACATTGTGGCTCGGTTGGAACCATTTGTTTTGCACCGCAAGTTGTTCGAGGCGCAGCGATAAGCGTGCGACTACATAAGTCAATTTCAAGTTTCTCCGCTGGAACCAGCCAGTCCCCTCGCTCTCCCTCTTTCTCTCCCTCTCTCTCACTCTGGTCCCCAAGCCATCGCCCTCGCAATAAGGAACTGCAAATCACGCGCTTACGTTTACGGGAAACTTCGATATTGATCTCGCGGTTCGAAACGATGCCCGATGAAACATCGCCGACGGCGATCCGCGGGTTTCGATAAACATCCGTCTAAAATTGCTTTCCATCGAGGAGAAGAAGAAGGAGATCCTTTTGGGTTTGTTAACGGATGCGATTTTTGAGAAGCGAGATCAACGATGGAACTCGTATTGTACAGTTGGACTTGGAGAATTAAAAAATACAGAGCGTCAGAACGAGGGAGGATTCGTCGTCTTTCGTTGAAACATCGAGCACTTGCTGTCGGATAAAGGGTGATAGATGGATCGATGGTACGAGATATTCAGACGGTAAAGGGATCACTTTCTTGGGTTCCTGGGTATCAATATCCTGTTTGTCTGGCTGGCGAATAACGATGCTAATTTAAGGGTTGCGCACGGTCTGTAGCGATAAATTGAATCGCAAGCCCCGCGTGTCAGCGCCCAGGAGTCATAAATCATTCATCGTCGGTGTAACTCGAATCGATAATTCCCGATAACCCTTGCCTCTAAACGTGCCGCAGATATTTACAACGTCGTTGAAATTTCTGATTACTCGTATCAGCTTCATTTCGTATCGTTCACGCGTGTTTGTTTGCTAAAATATTTTTTGTCTCTGATAATCAATGTCCTTTAGTTGCATCTCTAATTAAAGCTAGGATTTTTCTTTAACATCGTGACTATCTCGTTCTCGTTTATCCAAAGGAATGGTAGCGTTACTGTTCGTATTTACTATTTTACCATTAGTATTAACGCATCGTTCGTTTCACAACGTTATTGCCGGATGTGTATCGGAAATCGTTCTTAAGCATCGCGTAGGGCACCCTCGAGCTTTCACCTGCACTTGAAGCGAGAAAGGCGAGCTCGATGCGGCACGTTTCGAGGCCGCCTGGTTCCTCCATCCCTTGTTTAGTTCTTCACGCCGCCACCGGCACGCTTCATCCCTGAACTCCTGACACAGTCGAGATGCAATCGATAACCTCTCGATGCCTTATACGCAAACATCTTAATTCATCGAGCGTCGTCGTTCGCGATCGTTCCGCGTGTCTGACGTGCAGACGCGACGGGAATCGCGACGTAAATTGGTCAACAGATTTTTTCGCGCTGCAATGCCCCGTTTTGCTTCAATGTCTCGACGATCGAAGTGGGTTTTGGGGTAGCGCGTAAATTAATACTTTATTCATCTAATGAGGAATACAAGCTTATGAAGTGTTTAAGAGGGCTGAGAAGAGAGTTGAAAGATGGGGAATCCAGCATAAAAGAAGTGAAACTTAAAGTGACAAACTTAAAATTGCGAAAATTGGTTTCGCGTGGCGATTTCGCGTTAAAATCGAATCGTTACGCGACGAGAGATGGTTCGGAAAATTTACAGGTTATTTGAAATCGCGAGTAACGGAAAGATATTTCTGTTGCGACAATACTTCTTCGAGAGTGCAGCAGACTTTACAGCGCGGGCGGGAAAAATCTGTTTGCGAAAGGTCGACGAGCGCCGAAGCGCTTCCTCTTAATTAACTCGACTCGTTAATGAAAGCCGAAAAGTTACCGCCTTGAGTGGCGAGCACACATCTCATAAACTCGCGGCGGAAATCCTTTTAGATAAGGCTGACGCCTCGAAGTTCGTTCTTTGTTCGGTAAACGAGCTTAGCGAAATTTCTATGGACGCGCAGCGCCGGCTAATTGTTTGGTCCCGCGTTACGCGCAATTATCGCAATAACGTATGCGCGTGCGCCTTCCGTGGCCGTGTTTACTGCATTTTCGGATATCGTTGGGTCCGAGCTGGATTGCAGCCGTACTTAACGTCTGTTCGCGCAATTCTGCACACTTACGCTACTGTTAGGTGCTTTTGTTTACAAGCAAACTTCGTTTCGTCGTGGTTAATGGAATATTCATAATTCACGGGAGAACATTGCGCGCTGTCGACCGTATTTTCTTAAACCAGCGATCCTCGAGAGGCAAAGATGGTAAGGATGGCCGATAATAGAATACATAAGGGAAGAAACGTAGAAGAGCAAACTTATATATTTTTATATTAAAAAAATACTCTCTTCTTAAGAGATAGTTTCAAGCGCATCGTTCTTACTACCAACGCATCTAATGTTAGCGTCAACGTTGCGAATCTCTCGCCAAAAGCGATAGCGTATACCAAGAAAAGAATAAATCGCGAAGCGACGGAGAATCCGAACGAGTTCAAATTGAAGTCAAATAACGCGATCCGGGTAAATAATCCGGATGGCCACCCCTCGCGTCCTCCGTCACGATCCTTTCATCGCGCTCTCCGAATCCCTGTTTCCCGCGGCTTCCGCTTTCAGACGCGCGCTCTGTGCTACGCTACAATGCGACGAGGAATAATCTGGCCGCGCGAGGCTTTTCAAATTAGTCGTAAAAATGGGTACACAGGCGATGCACACGACTTTGCCCCGTTTCGTTCGCGGCAGCGCTCCCCTTGTGCAAATTTCTAAAATATCCGCCGCCCAGCGAACGCACGCGAAAAGACTGGCCCGGTTCAAAGCCGAAACCGGAACGAAACAATGAGAGCCACGCGCGCACGCAATTTCCACTATTCCAATCCGCTCGCCGTTCAGAATTCCCACCGCGGCAACGAGGCGTTCCAGATTCACCAGCGAACCCTTTCCGCACGCACGCAGACGTTCCGTTTCGATCTCGCGGCGGGCGTAATTCGCGTCCACCCGCCTCGCCCGCTGGATGCGCCGCGACGCGGCCAAAGAGAGCGATCTCGCGGCCGATTTTACGAGCCGTGTAAATTCTGTTTACGCCCCGACCCGGCCGTCGTACCTCGTCAGCGGCGGTGTCGCGCCCTCGAATATTTCACGACGGGTCCGCCAGGAAATCCACCCCTTCCGCCGACCCACCCCGTCTCGCGCAGCGCGAGGGGGCAGCGCGTGTCGCCTGTCATCGCGCGCAGTCAATCGCGCGGCGATACTTCCGCCACGATCGACCGCCTCTCTCGACGGATCCACCTACGCTCGGCCATTTTTCTTCGACCCCTCGTCAAATTCCACCCCCGCGAGGACCACGGTCCGTTGGGTTCCGTGTCGAACGTGAAAGTTCGCGGCTGAGTTTCGATGTTGAAAACGGAGGTGCTGCGAACGCGAGAACGCGTCGAGTGGTCGGTCGTTCATCGCGCGAAGGCACTTGTTAGGAAAAATTTCGAGACTTTTTGATAGTAATATTTCCGAGTGTTTCACGGAAACTAGCGAAGCAACTTTTAATTCGATACCTACCTCAACGACTGTTCTCTTTTATTTTTTAGTACGAGAAAAAGTCGCTTTTAAGCTGACTGTGTAAAGCTGCCTGTTCATTTTTCGAACACATTAGATCGCCAATTTCGAACGTTTTTCTAGGCAACGAAATTAGCGTTCATTAAAGGTTGTAACCAGCATCGAGATTAGAACGTATTCACGCGGTACACCGGAAGTTTTAAGTTGTAAAGCGAGCTCGGAGTGCTGCAACGAATAAACCAGAACTTCGGTACGGGGCAGACTTAGGAACTCGTAGAACGTATTGGAATTTATATTCACGTACACATCTCTATTAGTGAAGTAATATCGGAGTAACTTCTCAAAGGTAACCATCGAAAGGCTTTGTACCGCGATATACGAACAAGGCTGTTTTCTCTATTATCCTAGCCGAGTTTACGCGTACCCAGCAAACAGCAATATGTACATTTAGATATGTGTCGAGCGTGTGTAACCCGCGATACGAACATTTCACTCGTGACTAATAGCAAGGATTGTTAACAAACAACACCAGAGGTCTCGCTAATTATTAGAGAACGCGAATTACTTACGGCGAACAACCGCCAGAGCCGTTTGAACCTCTGGAGATGCTTAATTTATCCAAGAACACGCAGGCTTTTGTCAAATAGGAATACCATTACGAAACAATGCACACGGAAGACTAAACTAGACGAACGAGAAGACACGCGGAGATCTCTAACAGCGAACGAATAATCGAATCGTCAATGGACGACGAGACCTCACGTTTTCCCGGCTCATTAGATAAATAATTCTTCAAAGACGACCGAGACGACTCGCTTAGAGAATCAGTTTACGAGTGTCCCTCTCTCAGGAACGTAACAACACTGTGTACCCATGGAAATAGTAGAAAATAAACCATCTTCCAATAACAACGATCTCGCGAACGCTCGCTGACTTTAATGGACACTCTCCTCCACTTCTTTGTGTCTGCCGCGAAGACACAAAGCGTTAACATCCCGCGACACGGCGGAAGGAGATCGGTTAAGCTTGATACGCCTCGTTCCCCGTAATTGGTTCCATCCAGCGGATTCACTTTGTCCCGGTTCCGAAAGGCGGAGGAAACAGCGAGAGATCGGACGAGAGACGAGGGTGAGGGATAAAAATGAAACGGCATAAACGAAACGCGCTGTTTATCCACCGTTATAAGCTTTCCGTCGGAGGGCGCGCGGGCGGGGAACGCGGCTCGCGAAAAACTGCTAGGTAAATACTTAAAGAAACGTAATATCCACGAAAGCGGATACGAGGAGCGTGCCGATGTCAGAGGCGACGCTGAAATAACGAGAACGCAACGGCGAATACCAACGTCTCGCGCCCCAGGCTACGCTTTGCGGGCTACGTGTACGTACACGTTCGCTGGATGTCCTGCAAAGCGTGGTGCCGTCGTGCTGGATGGGATTCTGTATGCAAACGGTAAATCGAAAGAGAAGCACTTTTTAAAAATACGCCTCGTTTTCGAGGGAATCCACTTTTCGTGGACACGTGCGCTTAACTTTCGAATATATACATCGATGAACCTTCTGTGGCGGTCCCCCAACACCTGCCACTGGAGGAACAGCAATGGTTACCATTTTTCGCAAGCACTTAAGTCAGTTTCCATTCCTATGGGATAGAATTTGCGATCTGTCGCTAACATTGCCGCGTCCAAGGCGCGACTCCGCCATTTTGGTAGCCTTAGCAGGCCCAGGCGAAGCGTTCTTCCCCTACTTTTCTTCCTATCCCTTCTCTCTCACACGCACAGTGATCCAAAACAACGCGCTTTACTTCACTTTGGTATATCCTTCTGTTAATACTTTTCATCGTAGCTCGCGTGACAACACCGCACTTTGAATATCGGCCAGAATCCACGCGAATCCACGAGTGGGATCCAAAAACGCACGCGCGCGCGCGTTAACCCTTCGCGGTCCACTTTGATTCAAAGTAACCTCTCTCGACGCAGCGTCGTTACGACTAATAACTGTGATACGACGGGCGAAACCATGAAATTTGCCAGAAACGAATGGTAGACTCTCTTCTTTGCGAGGTTTCGCGGTCAGCCTATTCTTCTCCGCGGAAATAATCGTTTCGAAATACGCTCGCAGCCAGGGCGGCTCTCCCGCGACTAAAAGATTACTTTCTTCCGCGAAGCCCGCTAAAATACACTTCGCGGACGATAATTCCGCGGCGCTCCCCTAGATCATGCGAGAATCCTCGACGATCTCGACGTAATCTACGCTTGTATCTCGTTCAGTGGTCGATGCAGGCCGGCTTAGCGAGGAAAAATAGCGGCCATTCGCTGGCCCCGCCTGGGAGATACCAATACCGGGTTTATCAATTCCTCCTCCGCCGACGGAAACAATTCCGATCGCCTTCGCTGAAACATGAACTGGCATCGTTGCGGCCAAGTGTATCCGCGTCGATTTTTACGGTCCTACACGGGGTGGGATTACTCGGACGGTGCACGAGAGTGGGTTCTAATTGGTAGGCTGAGCGATCGCGCGATTATCGTTGGTTGTTCGTTGGCAATTGATGGAGCTGCAATTGCAAATCGAGGCTGCGTTACTGGCCGTTTCCCAGCGAACGATTGTGTTCCGCGACTGTAAACTGGGATCAGGTCAGTGGTAAATTAGATAACCGGAACGGCTTCTAAAAGGATCCCGCTCGTAAATAGAGATTTCGGATTCCTCCAGAGTGCATACGCGGTGTAATTATAATTTTTACTTCGCGCGAGCTTCAACGCGTTCGCGAACTTTCGCCAGCAGCATTGCGTATTCATAATTTGCCTCCTGCTTTGCGAGCAGGTTATTATCCGCCAAAATTTTACCCACCAGCCGACTTCCTTGCGGCGTGAATCATCGTTTAGCGAAACATTATTGCCGTGAAACATTCGGAATCAAAAAATATAACTACCGCGAAACAGCCATGATTTAGCTCGACCTGTCTCGAATAGAGGAGCAACTTTGCTTTTCGCGAAACTCACCCCGCGCTACGAACTTCGTCGCGACATCCCATTACGTGCTCTCAACCCTTTCGTTACCTTCGAAATGGACACGTAGCCGCAAAACCTTGCACCCCGTGCATCGTAAGAAAATAGAAAATCTTTCGAATTATCATTGCGAATGCGTCAGGAATAATCGATCAGACTCGAGAACCGTGAAGAGCGCGCACATCGAAGCGGCGTTGCGCTCGATCGCAAGAACCCGACATCAGGCGCGATCGATTCGGGAACGTCAATCCCACTGGCGACGGATTAACATGCTCAATAATTCCAGGAGCTGATCGCAACGCGGATCCCTCAAACGCGGCCGCAAATCGGCGCTGCAAATTCGCAGCGTCGTGGAGGCGCGAGCGCAGAGGGCAGAACGGCCATCCGTGACGTTTAGTTTCGAAACGCGTCGCATTATAATGGAACTTTAATATCAATTTATGGTAAGCGTTCCGTGATGGCTTAATCTCCAGTTATACCCAGTCCGCGGCGGCCCTACCTAAGGGGCTTACAGTTGCTTCGGTCTATTACTGATGTATGCGTGTTCACGATCGGTCGGAGGCCGCGCGCTTACAGCCGTTCGAAGCGGGGAATCCCCATCGAAGCGGCCCGGATATTTATTCCGCGCACCGTCCGCGGTTTTAAACGGCGTTACTCCGCTAGATCCGCGTTTCCCGCTGGCGAAACAGCCAGGCGAGTACCACTTAGGGCTGTTTGTTGCCTCGCGCCATCTCCTCGAGCGCAATAACCGGGCGGATTCGCTGATAAAAGCGCCGTCCGCTCCGCTCCGCCGTACGTAACCGATTTTTCTTTATCCCGGCCCATTGTTTCACCATTGTCCCGCGACGTAATTAAAATAAGGACCGGAACGGTGTCTCGCATAAATTGAATCCAGACGGCGCGTAGCCGGTAACAATTTCTCGCCTCAATTAATAGAGATCGCTCCGTAACTCCGAGGCGCTACGGGATTTTATTGGACACCGAAGTTCGTCCCGGCTGTTTTACGCGTTCATCGATTCCGCGTGTAATTGTAGGCTGCGGGGAAATGGTCCGTCGTAGCGTCCTGGATAATGGATCCCTGAGTGCGTCTACGGTTATCGAGGATCTGGAATTCGTTAAGGCGATGGACGCTGATTTCGTTATCGAGATAAGAACGGTGGATGACTCTGAGTGCAATCCACGGAATTGTTAGGATCCGGGACTCGAGCAATAGCGCGGGTTTACGACTTGGACATTCGATCGTACCGCTTTTGAGAATTTTCTTCACTTTCGGTCCCTTTTTGCAAACCAGGAGTCAAGGCACACGAGTTGACCTGTGCGTCTGCAGGGTACATGGACACTCTGGCTTTTGCTTCCGTACTCAGTGGTGACTGACAAAATCATCCCTTAAACTTAACCACCAACTTGAGTCGCTTACTTTACGAGGACTCTGGGTGGACGTTTCATCCTTGGACAGTGGTGTTAAGCCTATATGGGCGTAAGAAGACATTTTCTCAGTCTTAGAATAATCTGTTTAAGGAATGTTTCACTAGTTTTTAGATATTCGTTACTTGAACTCTTTAGACACTCTTTAGTCACTCGTTAATTAGACTCTTGATTACAGCCACCTAATTACATAACCGCATAGATAGACTACACTCGACGCTGCATACAAAATAAAAAACCGTCATGGTACAGAAAATAAACTTTGCAATAACATTAAATTAGTTCGACTATCCTACGCATTAGTTCCCCAAATTCGAGGCGATCCTTCGAACGCGATTAATCAGCAACCCCAATCCAAAACCCCCACAATCCCAAAAGATCGCCAGATCAACCTCAGGTTAAAACTAAATCGTCGTTGCTCCACAAAATTGATACCCAAGTTCCGCGATACAGTTTAATGCTCGTTCGAAACGCGTTCCCACGATGCGACCACGAGCCAACCACTCGACGTTGCCCACGTTTTTCCACCACTGTCCAGGGGGTGTCCATCGACATAAACAATGCAGTCCGCGAGGCTCGCATTCAAGTTTTAACAGGGGCCACAATTGCGAACAATGGAATTACATATCTCGAGCACCTGGTTAACGCTCTATCGCACGTGAGGGACTCGCGCGTTTACATTGTTAACAGATACCGAGACCATGCAGCGCGCGTAGACGCCGTGGACGTGCAATTCGTGTCGTTAAGCCTCCATCCGAACCCGCTGCGTCGTCCCGTCCGCTTTTTTCCGCCGCGAATTTATTCGTCGCCCGGCTACAAATTAGTCATCAGCCGGAACAACGTTATCGGGGCCGTGGCGCGATGCAGATGGAGCACCGCGAAATTCGTGCGCTGGAAGGAAAAACGTTCCAACGGCCGGAAATTGAATCGTAGAGTGGACGGCTCGTTGAGGCGCGAGAACAGATTGCGGATGCCGCCAGCGGGATATAATTTTTCGAGAGCTTTCGTACGTTAGACGGACAATTTCTGCGGTCGCTGCTCGACGGCGACGCATCGAAGCGTCACGTTCGATCGCGGTTACGAATATTAAAAATTCCGATACACCTTCGTCGACCTCGTTCGATCCGTTCGGCTCGTCGAGGCTGCTTAAGAAGCGTGTTACGCGCGGCGCGAAAAGATTCGAACGATACTAACGCGGCACAAGCCCCTCCGTATGCATGGAACGCTCTTGAAAAGCTTTTCCTCGAGTCAGACCAGGTTGATGGATGATTCCATTTACATAATAATCGGTGAATTCGCGCGATGGAAAGGAAAATCGATGCAGACGAAAGTTGTCCTTGTTCGACGCCCCGACGTCGCGCGCGGGCGAAGCTCGCGAGGGTGCGTCGTCCGGTTGGCGACGCGCGGACGTCCGCGCGAACCTTTTTTTTTTTTTCTTTCTCCGTTCACCTTAATTCTCGTAAGTTCCGTACGCGTTCCTTGCGGGCGTCGTCGGTGGTGGGGTGCTTTCTCATGTTTAGTTAAAGTAAATAGAGGAAAATACGGGACGGAGCCGTCTGAAATTGCCGTAGGGCCGGCGTGCAGATAAAAATGTCACACTCCGTGTCTCCGGGGAATAAGTGAACCCAAGAGTAACTGCGAGCGAGATGTAGATAGAAGGTAGAAATAGCAGGGAGCCTGGCCTCGCGTGTTGCTCGAGAAAACCGTACACGTTCCTCGCGCCACGGCGTCTCCCATCGCTGTTAACTTTATCCTTCATCTATCTCCGGTCCGGGGTTGCTCTCCACGGGCTTTGGTCTGTCAACTGTTTTCAAATTAGCGGTCACCGTCGCCAGACCGCCGCTTGACGCACTCGCGGCTTTCTTATTTGCGCTCGCGCCGAATCGCCGTCAATTCGAGGGCCAAATCTTCCCTCGATCAAGGCCAGTGCGCCCCTTAATTGGTCCCTCGGCGAATTAATTAGTTCCCTGCGATTCGCGTCGTTCGAAGCGAATTGAAAGGAACTCGATGTCGAACGATCCTCGAACCGCGATTGATAATAAACGCGTCGATACTAAAGCAACGAACCAAGCAGCGCGATTCTTCGCGCACGGACGTTCGAATCAGTCGAATCGCGTTTCAACCGCCGTCGATGTTTCGCGTTAATCCGTTATCTTTCATTAACGTTCGACGGGGGGGACAGCAATTATTCACGGCGCGGCGATTTCGAATAGGATCACGGGCATTCTGGCAGCCGCGCGGCGGCAGAGAGTTTTCTATATTTAATAACAGCCTGGTTATCTATTCACCGGTGGCGATAATTGGGTTGCAAAATTCAAGCGATACGGCACTTAGATAACGGGGATTATTAAGCGGCGCGCATCTTATTATCGGCCATTATCCGCGTTTTACGATCGGCTCCGGTGGAGCGTCAAAATATACAATTATCGAAATATCGATTATCGTCGATAATTGCAGCCGCATAACGACGATCTCGTTAGCGGGCCGTCGTCGTCCCGCAGTCACCGTTTTATCTATCTTACGTCTCCGCCATTAAAATCGAGACGCCTCTGAAAGAGGGAGCGAGAGAGTGAGAGAGAGTGGAAGGGTGAAAAGAAAGAAAAAGTGTGGAGAGCGAAGAAAATAAAGGAGGAAGAGAAAATAGTGAGGCAGTAGACGAACGAGTATGACGGAGGAAAAGAAAAGGATAGGGGTTAGAAGTGGAGGGATCCACCGATCGCGAGATAACTCGCGGATAACAAGATCAAATGGCGCGCCATATTCATTTCCAAGTCTATTCAATCGAACAAACGAATAACCCGGCCCATTGTACTCCACTCGCTAAACTTAATTGCTGCATCGCCGCGGAAGTGGGGGGGTTAAAACGTGGTTTTTCGTTCGGTTTACAGCTGGCGGAACTCCAGATTGAAATCAACCCCCTCGCCACCCCCTCTCTCGCCCCTCTGCGTGGCGCGCATTACATCAAAGGTTAATTAGATTTGTTCGTTCCGGAACATTTCGTATCACGGTGAAACGCGTTATGAGGATCCGACATTTTTCCGTAATTAAATGAGAGAATGGCGGGTCGAGTTCGTTGAAGAATGAAATAAATTCAGGCGCACGCGTTGCGTGCTTGATGAGCCGTATTCTACGAGAGGAATTTCGTTTTCAACGTACCGAGGAGGCGTCGAATTTTCGATACGAACGAATCGAAGGACGCGCACTTTCTTTCATTAATAACGGAGCCGTGAATTCGATGCGGAGGACAACCGTGGCGACGTTGCTTTAATTGTTTCGAGCATGATGCATGCTCGGCGACGGGATATTCTATAAGAGTTGGAAAAATGATTTATGCTCGAGGAACTGCGGTTCGGCCGCATGCATTTGATCGGGACGCGTCGTAAATTAATTTATCACGCGGTGTCTGGTAATTTATCGTGTCGATACATAGTAATGCATCGCATGAATCTATAATATTTGTACATCATTCATTATCGCGAAACCGGGTGAAACTACTGGTTCTAATTAGAATTTGCAGAACTTTCCCGCGCGTAATAATAATTAACTCGTTCGCGGTGTAATTCGATTCGGGAGAGAGATTCGGTTAAGTCATCGAACGCGATACTGTGAATTTCCAACTTCGGATTGCATTATTCATAATGCGGTAGGAAGAGTCCGATAAAATTCTAATTTGCATCGTTCGCTCTTTCGTTTCGATTTCGCTGAATCAACCACTTGATAATTACCTGACGCGACACTTTGTTACGTTCTGAACGCGCTAACTTCTAATTACGTCTTCACTTTGATGCGTTACACAAAAATCGCGACGCTTCGCCGCGAAGGACGCGCGGGATGGTTAACGAACAGTTTCCACCCCTTCGAGCCTCGATTCTCCCTCAGCCATGTTCGGCAAATGTATTAAAATGTCCGTCCGTTCGGACAAGTGCAACGAACGAATGGCAGAGAGGAGCAGACACCTTTATAAGTAGGAGCTATCAGTCGAAGTAAGACGAAGGGGGCGCCAAAAGTAACTTAAGAGCTTTCGCGGAGAACAATTCCACGCTTGGATGAAGCCTCGAGGAAGGAGAATCGCGTGTCTGGACGGGTTCGTTCCCGGTTTGCACTTTGGTAATCCCCTGTCCGACAATGCTGGCCACGAATGCGCCCCTTATTGGGTGTATTACCGTTCATGGGGGCTGTAATTACCGATAATGCCTAAAGAACTGGACGCCATCCGCCCTTTTCATCCCTTCGATCTTTACGTGGTCGAAATATCAAGCGATCTGGATGCTCGATAATTCCGTCACTGACGACGAAGCCAGTTGGTCCGTTGTTTATTACGACGCGATACGTCTGAGTGGGGAAATGCGATTGCCAGAAGAATAAATAGGATTGCGGTAGCGCTAGTAGTGCAAGTCAATAAATGAGCAATCTGGCTGTGTTTGGGGATCTGCGGTGGAAATATTGTACGGTTTTTCAGTAACAAACGACAAATATCATTCGTCTTTGAACGATAGGGTTGAAGTTAACGGAAGTTCATCTTTAACTTGCGTTCTATTTGCAGAAGCGGTGCAGTCACAGTAGTAAATACAAGTAACTTGCGCGACAAGGGACTTTTGTCTAACTGCGGACCTGTGAGTTCCGTGTAAATTCCGGGCAGAGCGTAACTTCGAATGCTCATGGTGGAAAGGGTCTTAGTCAAATCTTGCGCGAGATATTCCTAATTAATTTCGTACAGCTCCGCCGTTATTTGTGTCATAAAATTTCAACGTATTAAATTTTCAAGCCGGGGAATATCGCTGGAATGAAAGTCACCGTTGAAAAAGGTCGGCTTGCAAACAAAACGCGAAGTATACCAATCGATCTTTTAAGTTCTCGCGCAAAAGGATAATTAATTGCCTCGGAAATTATAGCGAACAACGACAGCTTGTCGTGGAGCTTGTCGACCGAGACTTTCGAACACTCTGAAAACCGTGCCGCGGTAAAATGGCTTATAAGTTGGTACTTGTTCAACAGCCTCGATCGTTAAAATATTTATTGCTTCTTTCAGCCCGGAGTTGTTCGGCAACCTCAGTCGTTAGAATATTTATTGCTTCTTTAAGCTGATTACGTCTTACGCTGTGCGCTTTTTTAACGCGCGCGTCACGTTCCCTCGCGAAATAACGTACAATCGCTCTCGTAGATTTTAACTACCAAAGAGCAGAGACGAGGCAATCGTTAATTTTTCATTCCGTAAAATCCCCTCTGGACCAGATTTCGAAACAAACGAAACGCTTGGAACGACGGAAGACACGCGGCCCGATTGCTTTCAATTACGTGATGGCGATTGTCGCGGGGAAATGGCGCGCGACGATCGTTTTCGTGCTCGATGGCGTACACTCGCGCGGCACCTTTAAATCTAGCCGCGTTAATTGTTGTTTAAATACGCGAGTTCTCAGCTTGTTAATATTTACATCTGCGATCGCACGCGGCGCTGCTGCGCGAGGATAGCGTAACCTCCGCGTGTTTAATTACACGCGCCAGCTATGGAGATGGTTAAATAATACAAATGGCTTTCGCGATAGATTGAACGCAAAGAAGCTTCCCGCGGGTTCTGGGTCGTCGCGAGTAATATCTTCGCGGATCCTGTATAATTTATGGCGGCTGGTAACGGTGTCAAACTTCCGGCTGAAACGGTTCTTCGGCTATTTTCGAAATGTAACTTGTAACATGGATCCCCGCGGGGTACATTGGGCTAACCTCGATTTATTGGCGAGTTGAGGAATTGCGTTATCATGTAGCCGCTCGCAGCTAGAGCGATCGAAGCGGAAACGAATCTCTTCGCATCGTATCCGACAATTTACACGATATCCGTTCGCGCTCGATTAATCCAGCGAACGAATGAAATTCTCGTTAAAACGAGATTAAGAAAAGGAATTTTCAATCGCGGCTCGTTTCGAAGAATAATTTACCATCGACACGCCATTGTATTCGGCACTTATAAACCGATACGCGAAATCGACGCGTATTAACTTCACCTTCGCTTAATGGCGCCTTCGTGCGGGAATAAAACGAGGCCCCCCTCCCGTTCAACGACGCTTCGCGGCGCGTACAAATACTTCGCGGCATGTAAAAATCACGGTCGCGAACACGGGCTCCCTTTGTCCCGTAAATTTCGCTTTCCGCTCGACTTTTATACGAAACGTTGCCAACGTTTTTATGCCCGTCGAACGCACGCCGCGCATTAAAACCGGGCAAGAACACGACGGAGCGGCCGCGAAACAAGTCCATTAAAATCGATCGCCGGGCCGGGAATTAATTACGAATATGAATTTCCCAGAAACAGGCCGGCCTCTCGAATACGCCAATCTCTCGCGCTATTACCGGAGCACGTTTTCTCCTTCGATTAATTACCATAGATACCCGCACGGTCTGGCTGGTAGTACACACGCATAGGCGCGAGCGGAGATCAATCACTGGCGGGGCATAGCTGTGGTCGTTCGGTTCCGTTATAGAGAATTTCGCGAAATGGGTCGCCCGAAACGGTTTCGATTCGCCTTGTCGTTGTAAATCATACGGATGGGCTTTGTATCTGGGTGGCTCCTTATCGCTGCGAGTTCCCAGTGGCCCGCGACGGAAAAACGTCGCGAGTCATCCGGTAATAAAATGGCCGACTGGACGAGGCAGCTCGATCGGACGAGAAATACAAACGCGTCGCGGTGGCTGCGGGACGAATTAAACGCTCGAGGTGTTCCTCGTGCATTTTCCGCGGCGACTCGTTCCTTTCTTCGCTCCTCCGGCGATGGCGGATGAAAAATGCACGATGGTCGCTTCGAAGGATGAACGAAATTCGAGAGGATGTCGTCGACTTGCGGGTTCTCCTGAATTTTTACGCGTTTCCTGGCGCAGTTAATAGTTCGTTTAATTAATTCAGTGGGGGATTTGAAAGTGTTGCGTTATTTTATGCTTTCGGAAATTATGGCCGAAAATTATAGCTCTTTGGTAACTGCACCGAGTGCGCCTCGGTGCTAGATCAATATTTTCGTTCGCTAGAGGCCCGTGGTCTTCTTATTCCTCTAGCCAAGTGTGTCGAGGAAACTATAGCAGTGTTAGTGTTTTTATCTAACAAGCGAACGGAGATTTTGTCGTTTTAAATTGTACGGTATTATAGCGGAATTAAAGTCGATAATATAAATTGTAGCTGTTCGAAATGATTAAAAAATGAATATTAATAACATGAAATTGTTATGGCAGAAGTGCAGCTAAATAATTATTACGTGACAATATGCGCTAAGATGTAAATAACGAAGACACGTTTCGCCAAGTTAGTCCGTCTGTCCAAGCCACGATTAACGTGGCTCTACAGCAACTGAAGCGAAGCTATCGAGCGGTAAACTTTACTCTATCGTTCGACACTTCGCTGCTTCTTCTTCACAGCTTCTTTGTTCCACCTCAGTTACGACAGCCGAGGCATGGATGTGTACACAAGAGACAATATAGCCTCTAACGAGAGGCGGAAAGTCTGCCTAAGTGAAGAGTAAAAGGCAAAAAGGAGATGACTCTGAAGAAGGTCAGACAGAGATTGGTCGCAGATAAAATTAGAGCAGTCAGAGCGGCTATAGCAAAAATTAGAACCTCGTAAAACTAGTAGAAAGAAGTTGTACAACTGTTCTCGCGATTCCATTTTTGTTCACGCTTTTAAAGCTGCAATGCACAGCGTTTCTTAAAAACAGCATTCGACTCAGATTGATGTCGCATCAGTAAAATTAGAGCAGTTGGAACAGCTGTAGCAAAAATTAGAAAGAAGTAGTTGTACAACTGTTCTCGCGATTCCATTTTTGTTCACGCTTTTAAAGCTGCAATGCACAGCGTTTCTCGAAAACAATATTCCACTCAGATTGGTATCGCATCAGTAAAATTAGAGCAGTTGGAACAGCTGTAGCAAAAATTAAGTCTCGTAAGACTAGTAGAAAGAAGTTGTACAACTGTTCTCGCGATTCCATTTTTGTTCACGCTTTTAAAGCTCCAACGCACAGCGTTTCTTAAAAACAGCATTCGACTCAGATTGATGTCGCATCAGTAAAATTAGAGCAGTTGGAACAGCTGTAGCAAAAATTAGAAAGAAGTAGTTGTACAACTGTTCTCAAGATTCCATTTTCGTTCACGCTTTTAAAGCTGCAATGCACAGCGTTTCTCAAAAACAATATTCCACTCAGATCGGTATCGCATCAGTAAAATTAGAGCAGTTGGAACAGCTGTAGCAAAAATTAAGTCTCGTAAGACTAGTAGAAAGAAGTAGCTGTACAACTGTTCTCACGATTCCATTTTCGTTCACGCTTTTAAAGCTGCAATGCACAGCGTTTCTCAAAAACAATATTCCACTCAGATCGGTATCGCATCAGTAAAATTAGAGCAGTTGGAACAGCTGTAGCAAAAATTAAGTCTCGTAAGACTAGTAGAAAGAAGTAGCTGTACAACTGTTCTCACGATTCCATTTTCGTTCACGCTTTTAAAGCTGCAATGTACAGCATTTTTTTAAAAACAGCATTCGACTCAGACCGATGTCGTATCAGCGGCGCGGTGAACTCGCGTTAGCGTGTTAACGGATGGTTAACGCATTCCCATATCTGAACGATACATCGGAGGAAAGCACGGCGTGCTTCTATTCTTGGAAAGCACGCCGACGTTACACGTTGCGTTCGAAGGAATGCTGAAGGGACTCCTCGATTTTATCGAAGAATTATAATTTCCCAAAAAAATGATATTCCTGAGAACGCGATCGCTAGAATCGACATCGCAACGACACTGTTCGATGGTGAAAATGTAGAGTTAAGTTGCCCCAATGGGAAACATACTCCCATTGCTGAACGCGTGGGAGACGTCACCTTTAACCGAGCCAAGGAAACAGCGTAACGCAGATTAAAAAAATTATACCGTCCAACTGAATGCATATTTGAACACTTCGAGACTGTAGTTGACTGATTGTCAACTGGTTCACATTTTTCTTGGGAAAAGATCGGATCCAAGATACTTCTGAATTCACTGTAAACGAGCAACTCACCGGCAGCGTTGGCAGAGTTGAAAATAAACACGGCCGTCTGACTCGCCGGGAACAGAACGTAAGAGAGGGGCGTTATTTTTAGGGGCAGATGAAATATTCATACGGGAATATTTGCTACGGTTTAAATATGTTAACAGGTATTTTGAAAATAACACGGAGTCCGTAGATGGTAGCGCGCGATGTTGCTCAAGGTCCGTATTTGCATGACCGTGCCTCGTAGGTCAATTTTCTGAAGCTCTCTACGTTTCACGGTTCACTTCCAACCTTTTCAGAAATGCATACCGTCACCTATCCCTCACACGCACGCACGCGCGTATATGCGCATTTTTTAAAATTAAACAGGCTCCCTTGAAGCTACGGGCGTACGATACTTCAATCTGCGAAAATAACGTGCCCGATATACATTCTCTCTAAATTTACACCACGGCTCTAAGAGAAATCATTCCGTGCTTTTCGTTTCCTTAAATAGACCGTGACACCTTCCTTAAGGTTCCTGTCAATCTTTTTTTATTCGTTCGCGTTAATTTATTACGTTATATGGATTTGAATGCTGTTGAAGAATGTAATGTGGGATCGATAGAATAGTAATAAAAAACGGGGGAACGTCTGACACGATCATCTGTTTCCTTGTCGCGTCAATCGCATGTTCTACCACTGCCTCGCGCGATACCGTCTTATACTACTTGCTTTTATTTCGTTCTATGCAGTGGAACTTGTTACGGCATGAATATCGCGATACTCAGTGTCGGTCGTATAAAGATAGGCGCTTGATATGTTTCGAACTTGTTAACGATTTTACTATTTTAAGAACCTGCTGGTAATGAAATGTACCGGGTGTTTTAACTCGAATCATAAACTATCCCGCTTCTAAATTATAACTTCAAAGGCAGCGATTGAATTATTCTGGAAATCTTTATACTTTAAAGTTTCCCCAATGAATACTAATATTTTTTATATAAAATAGTACTTTCAGCGGAATTTATTCGGTCGCAGCATCGCTACGTATTTCGCACGTTCCTTTGGAGATAGAAAATCGTTGAAATATGAGTTCCGAAAACTATTATGCTCTCTAGTTTCCAATTTACAGCAGCAATTGATTTTCCTTGTCTGCTCGTATATGCTCTTGCATACGTTGCAACATTGCGCGTAACAATGCACGGGACTCTGTCACAATTTCAGCATCGAGCGTCAAAAATACACGGACCTCTCTCTTTTGGTGTTAACGTTTCGAAGACCTTTAAAGCTGAACGAGAAGAAGGACGAATTTCACAGTTTACAGCTACGCGATTCACCGCGTGGTTTCAGCAGCCTGTTCGAAAAACGGTCAATCTTCTGCACCAAAGATCGATTCGATTCTCCATCGAAACACGAAATAACGCAACACGGTTCGCAAACATTTCCCCAGCGCCGGCTAGAAAATCCCCTTATCCCCGTTTCACATCGACAGCCGCATCCTGAATAGGATAACAATCGTCAATCGAGGCGGGGGCGAACTTTAATATTTCCCCGGGTCGATGAATGAACCTGCAGAATCTCGCATCCGGCTGGCATTCTACGCAGGATTTTCTGGCCGCCATCCCCCGCGCGCGACGAACGAACGAAAGCCCGTCAAACTACATCGAGGCGAGGCCGCGACGCGCGCCCTTCGAACGTTTCATCAAATTCTAACGCGATACAAGAACGTGACAGAATTCCGTGCCGCTCCCTCAGCTCCCTCGTCAGTCGCCCCTTGCAACCCTCGCGGAGTCGCGTCAGGCATAAAAATATTTCTCTAACCGTTCCGCAGCGGCGATAAGGGGGTGGCGCCGCCAGACGCGCGGACGACCTATCGGGACCAAATACACTTGTCAACTGTGACCGATGTTCCGCCGTCGTTCCGGGATTCCGGGGTGTTGCGTAACGCGTAATCTTCCAGAGAAGGATTCGAGGGGATTACAGGCGGAAGTGTGTTTGATACACTTGGAGAACTGTCTATTCGCACCCTCGGAGGAATTTGCTGGCGCCTTGTTATCTCTACGAGTCACTCGCAAAGATCTATAAAGCTACTTTGAATTTTAAGTATTTAAAAAAGAGAAACGCAACACGTGTAATGTAACCCTCGAAAGAATTTGTTGGGATCTTCTTATTTCTACGAGTCACTCGCGAAGATCTACATAGCTACTTTGAATTTTAAGTATTTAAAAAAGAGAAACGCAACACGTGTAATGTGACCCTCGAAGGAATTTGTTGGAATTTTGTTATTTCTACAAGTCACTCGCAAAGATCTATAAAGCTACTTTGAATTTTAAGTATTTAAAAAAGAGAAACGCCACACGTGTAATGTAACCCTCGAAGGAATTTGTTGGAATTTTGTTATTTCTACAAGTCACTCGCAAAGATCTATAAAGCTACTTTGAATTTTAAGTATTTAAAAAAGAGAAACGCAACACGTGTAATGTAACCCTCGAAGGAATTTGTTGGAATCTTGTTATTTCTACGAGTCACTCGCGAAGATCTATAAAGCTACTTTGAATTTTAAGTATTTAAAAAAGAGAAACGCCACACGTGTAATGTAACCCTCGAAGGAATTTATTGGAATCTTGTTATTTCTACGAGTCACTCGCAAAGATCTATATAGCTATTTTGAATTTTAAGTATTTGAAAATGATAAACGCAACACGTGTAATTTGACCCTCGAAGGAATTTTTTGCGATCTTGTTATTTCTACGAGTCACTCGCAAAGATCTACATAGCTACTTTGAATTTTAAGTATTTGAAAATGATAAACGCAACACGTGTAATTTGACCCTCGAAGGAATTTATTGGGGTCTTGTTATTTCTACGAGTCACTCGCAAAGATCTATTTAACTATTACAAAATTTAAGTATTTGAAAAAGAGAAACGCAACACGTGTAATTTTACCCTCGAAGGAATTTATTGGAATCTTGTTATTTCTACGAGTCACTCGCGAAGATCTATAAAGCTACTTTGAATTTTAAGTATTTAAAAAAGAGAAACGCAACACGTGTAATTTGACCCTCGAAGGAATTTTTTGGGATCTTGTTATTTCTACGAGTCACTCGCAAAGATCTACATAGTTACTTTGAATTTTAAGTATTTGAAAATGATAAACGCAACACGTGTAATTTGACCCTCGAAGGAATTTTTTGCGATCTTGTTATTTCTATGAGTCACTCGCAAAGATCTACATAGCTACTTTGAATTTTAAGTATTTGAAAAAGAGAAACGCAACACGTATAATTTGACCCTCGAAGGAATTTATTGGGATCTTGTTATTTCTACGAGTCACTCGCAAAGATCTATTTAACTATTACAAAATTTAAGTATTTGAAAAAGAGAAACGCAACACGTGTAATTTGACCCTCGAAAGAATTTTTTGCGATCTTGTTATTTCTACGAGTCACTCGCAAAGATCTACATAGCTACTTTGAATTTTAAGTATTTGAAAATGATAAACGCAACACGTGTAATGTGACCCTCGAAGGAATTTATTGGAATCTTGTTATTTCTACGAGTCACTCGCGAAGATCTATATAGCTATTACAAAATTTAAGTATTTGAAAAAGAGAAACGCAACACGTGTAATGTGACCCTCGAAAGAATTTGTTGGGATCTTCTTATTTCTACGAGTCACTCGCGAAGATCTATAAAGCTACTTTGAATTTTAAGTATTTGAAAATGATAAACGCAACACGTGTAATTTGACCTTCGAAACAATTTGTTGCGATCTTGTTATTTCTACGAGTCACTCGCAAAGATCTACATAGCTACTTTGAATTTTAAGTATTTAAAAAAGAGAAACGCAACACGTGTAATGTAACCCTCGAAGGAATTTTTTGCGATCTTGTTATTTCTACGAGTCGCTCGCAAAGATCTACATAGCTATTTTGAATTTTAAGTATTTAAAAAAGAGAAACGCAACACGTGTAATTTGACCCTCGAAGGAATTTGTTGGGATCTTCTTATTTCTACGAGTCACTCGCGAAGATCTATAAAGCTACTCCAAATGTTAAGTATTTAAAAATGATAAACGCAACACATACAATCTATATCTAAAGAACAAAAACTCTGCACGAACAAGTGCGCTTCCAACGCGGGGATCATTATCCGTCCCGTCCTCGATTATAACCAAATCCCCCTCCCGTACGTCCGAAGGAGCTTACGCTTTAATCTACCGCTCTTTAAAACAATATTACTTCATCAAGCGCTCCCCGTACCATCCGACAACCGAACGAAGGAAACCAATCAACCCGGCTACCCAAAATTCCACGAACTCCTCAATCCGCAACCTTCTATCTCCATTTTCTCACTTAGCGCCGTATCGATCTTGCCCCCGGACCAGCCGACAAAAGACACGAACCTAAACCCTCCCCCCCTCCAACTGAAACCCTCCCCTGTCCGTGAACGACACGAGTACTTCCCGTTCGCTCCAGATCCTCGGGTAACCGTCTGCAACAAGCTTCTAACCCTTCTTGTACACCGCGTACGCCTCCATGTCGGCCGGATCGTGTCCACGATTCCACGTGCGCGTCGAAGCTTGCACGAAACCCCCCGCAGGAAACCGGGAACACGGTTTTCCCGCGTCGCGCGAGCAGGGAAGTCACGTTCGACAGCATGTAACCGGGACGCGGGGGTTCTGTCATCCGATGGACGCCAGCAGCTCGTCGGCCAATCGTTCCCCGTTTCGTTATTGATTCCAGGCGAGGGGATGAGGTCTGATCTAGCAGGTGAAACGACGACGCGGTGGAAGATGGGACTGAGCGAGCTGAACGTTTAACTTTGGTGAGTATTTGTGATTGTCGTCAAAGTGGGGGAAATAAAAAGGAACACGAAGCAGTGGATTAGTTAAATTTTACTTTCTTTCGTCTTGGATGTTTATCGTTTGTTTTTGACTCGCGCGATTCTCGCTGTGGGTGATGTTAAGAGAGTTACACGCACACTAATGAAGTTTCTTGGATATCGAGTGAAATTCAAAGATGCCATGTGTGTAGATAGTATGGGGAAAGGAATATAAAGAATTGGAAGGTGGTTTGCGTTAGAGTACCCAGCTATCGTGGCGTTGTGAGGGAGGAACGTGCATAGAGAACAGCGAAAGAGGATGATACTAACTACCTCCTTATCCTCAGCGACCGAGACGCTAGTCAAGGCCAGGGGAGGTCAGGTCGGGCTGAGTCGGAGGAACCTGCGACAGTTAAGATAAAATAGCCCGTGAGAGAGGGCGGTCGTCGCCGTTTTGGCCCTGGTCTCGATTTTTCTCTTCTAGAGCCACCAACACCTACGTCGCGTTCTCTGGCCTCGCCAGACCTACGTTCTCATCCCCAGTGTTTATGAACGGCGACTGTTAAGGTCAGTTAATTTCAGGCTAGAGGAGAATAAAGAGAGGGCGATATCGGCGCGTGGTTAGTCGGCAAGTTTCTTCCAGGTCGAAGGAGCGAGATAACGCGCCGGCTCGTAGAATGGGAAAAACAGCTGCATGATGAAGATTGGTTGAGTCCGGATAATCAACCTGAGCTATCTGCTGTTCCTCCGTTCTTCCCGTCTTATCCCCCCCCTTCTTTCTCCCTTCGCTTAGCCATCTCTTGTTCTACAGGCTGCAACAAAAGTTCTTCCTCCCCGAGATTAATAATTCACCGCGCGATGAAGTGGAAAACAGCGGAAGTATGGTAGATGACGCGTTCATGAGGTGGCGATCCTGATAAACGATGTCCCAACTTCATTTGAGCGTCTCAACTCGAGATAGAGGAGAGTAGAATGGGTTATATTCGATAGATTACACTCAAATCTGAGTTGTTATGTTTTAGTTCAAAGGTGGTCAATCTTTTGCGGACGCCAATTTTTTGACAGACGAATCCAGACGCGTCATGCAACTCGAACATCCCTTTTTACCTTCTTACGTTCACTACGGATGGAAATGTGGATTATCTTTACTTATTTACGAGATTTCGATAAAAAACAACCAGGTATCTCGTAACCTATTACTCGTATAGTGTTCTAACGTTCGTCTCCCGTTTCCATTATCCTCGCCCCTTTCCAACGCGCGACAATGATGCAACTGCTGGCAAATCCTGACACTTACGTAACTTTCACCACCCCGTATACCGCGTCGTGAGTGTTATTCGGCTCAGAAATATCGCGTTTCAAAGGATATCGTCGCCAAACTGGACCGAGTTCGAGAAAGAAAACAATAATGGCCGAGAAAGCGGCGAACGAAAGGGGTGCAGTCCGCGTCGAGGGGTGGCGAACGCGTGGCGCGGAGTTACGGGATTCTTCGAGTGCTCCTGGCGAGTGCAGGCGACTTACTCGGTGCAAGTTCACTCGTATAACTCCATCGTGCAACTCTTTCGTGCCGCTGTACTAAAGAGAGTTATCGCGTCTCCACCGTGCTGTATTAGTTTCCACGACGCGGGACGTGTCCACATTCGAGGAATTATCAGGTCCCAGCGGGAAAGTTCTTGCCTCCCTTTCTTTTTTTCTCTGCCATTGGTAGAGAGTGTAGCTTGATTCCACAGAACTATGCGCCATTGCGTTAACGCTGTTGTCTTCATCGCGTCATACGTAATTACGTAAGGAAATAAAATGGTCTTTTCGAATCTGTTTCGTTCAATTATTGTGATTTGCAAACGAATGACAAGCATTGCAATCGAGGAACAAAGATCGAGTTAATTCGTTTGGAACCACGATCCCTACGTTACGCTCGTTCATCTTGACCGACGAGAAAGATCGCTTTCGAATCAACCCGCCTCTCTCGTTTTTCGAGCACGCTTCCATTAACCTAGCGCGCGCGCGCCATATTTTAAACGCGTTCCGCGTCCTGTCTAATATTCAATTGTCCGAAAATATAATGGAGTCCGCGCTGAAACTGTACAAATAGCGACTCTATAGATTATAGTCGCTCGGCTAGCGGGTCCGCGCGGAATATAGTATTTACGGGGAAAGCGATCGGAAAAAATCGGCGCAACTTTTCGCGGCTACGTGATATATTCAACGCTCGGCTCGATTGCCGCCGCCGCCGCTCGGGGACGAGCAGTTTTCGGTGTAGAAAAACCGTGGCACGGGGCGAGGACGGTGGAATAACGGACAAATAATCGATAGGTTTGATACGGCGAACAATCGAGCGTCAAACAATGGCGCGGCACCGGTATAAATGTATATAACAGCCAGCCGCGCGCGGAGAGCTTACACTTTTAATATGTCGCGAAACGTTCAATCGGCCCGCTTTGTGCAACAGGGGCCGCGGGACGGATAAAGTCCGATGGAATTCCGCGATCAACGAAACGCATTAACCGGCGGTTAGAATTTCATCCTGTTAAATCGCGTTCACCCCGTTACAATACCGTCCGACCCTTATTTTATTATAGCGTCGCAATTAGATTAAAAGGATTCGATTACTTATTATTCGACGTGAAACCGGTCGGACGGTATCCTCGGGGCTGGTAAGAGGGGGTTGAACGCTTCCTAGCGGGGTTCTTTCCTCCCGCGGAATCCCGGCGAAATTGATTTCAATAAGAACGACCGATCAAGCAGATTAATCACATTTCCAGTCTGGCTTGCTCGAGTCAAGTTCGCCGCGGGTACTAGGGTGGTAGGTAGAGGTCGAGGACGTTTTAACTACACGTTTTTACGGTCCCATTAAAAAGGAACGCAATGAAACGGGAGCGGATCGTGATACTTTAAACACGGAAAAGTGCGAACGATGGTTTCTCGAATTTCGAAATGACAATGCCTTCTCGGGTCGAACGATAGGGGACAATGACGAAGAATTTCGAGAATCGTTAAAAATTAGCATGGAAAAGCCGCATTGGTTACAAGACGACTGAACGTTGACACGCAATGAAACGAGAGCGGATCATGATACTTGAAACGTGGAAAAGAAATCGCGAAAATCGGTAAAAATTAGCATGAAGAAGCCGCATTGGTTACAAGACGACTGAACATTGACACGCAATGAAACGAGAGCGGATCGTGATACTTGAAACGTGGAAAAGAAATCGCGAAAATCGGTAAAAATTAGCATGAAGAAGCCGCATTGGTTACAAGACGACTGAACGTTGGCATGCAATGAAAGGAGAGCAGCTCGTGATACTTTAAACGCGGAAAAGTGCAAACGATGGTTTCTCGAATTTCGAAACGCCTTTGCCTTCGCGAGTCGAACGATAGGGGACAATGACGAAGAATCGCGAGAATCGTTCAAAATTAGCATGAAACGGCCGCATTGGTTACAAGATGACTGAACATTGACACGCAATGAAACGAGAGCGGATCATGATACTTGAAACGTGGAAAAGAAATCGCGAAAATCGGTAAAAATTAGCATGAAGAAGCCGCATTGGTTACAAGACGACTGAACGTTGGCACAATCCGTAACCAGAATCCGGACAAGCAGCTCGTAATGGGCCGGGTGTTCGCAGAGGGCCGCTTCGAGTGGCGCGTTACAGTTCGGTTACGAAATCATACGTTTCACGCGTTCATTGCTAATTCGCCACGCATACCGATCGAGTAACGCGCGCGTCGCGGCCTAAATGCCGCATTGTAGGCCTGGCGCCTACGCAATTCCGCTTAAGTGGCGAATAATTGATCCGTACAATGTGACCGTGGCGTGTTCCATTGTAACTGAGCTGGCCTACTTTCGATTACAATGGCCGCGCGGCCTATTGGAAACAGAACAATTTCGCGGTGTTGATTATCGAGACTTACGTATGCGTGCGTGAGCGCGCGCGCGCGCGCGCGAGTCGGGGATGTTCGAGGGGTTGTTCGCCGATGCATCTAATAATAGTTAGCCCAGAATCCTTATAATACCGTGGCGTAGCGGAACGCGGACCGTTAATTAACAATGCCAGCCGAAAGCGGCGCCGAAATTTCGTTTCATCGAGGCTGTATAAATTCATGCTAATTGTTGCATACCGGATCGGCTGGTATTAAGTGTCTACGAGAGGATTTGGTCGTTGGGAGTAGTTTTACCACTGGGCGTTGCGGAATATCAGGGGGTTGTTGGTATCAACGGCGTTGATTTACGCTGCGGCTGAACGTGGCTAAGCGGATGAAGAAATACGAATAGAAATGTGTAAAATCGTTGTGAACAGCAGTGGAACACGATTGTTACGTCGTGTAATCGATATCAACTGTGTGAACGCCGAAACAAGAGTAAAATTAGTGCGAGGAAGCGACACGCTACGTCGACGTTGCGCACGAGATATCACGAGAAGTCCTCTATCATCTTTTCTATTTTATAAGACTTTTACGCGTCTAGTGACCAATTCATTCATCTCTCTGAGCCCGTTTTTATTTCCCCCTCCAGACGACGACAAAACGCCGCTAACCGATTTGTCCAATGATCGTACACATCTCGAAAACGAGAGCACGTCCCAAGCAGAGCGGAGCGATTGAAAGTGGAAAACAAGGACGCTCGCTCCGGAGAATGAATAGTCTTCTGAGTCGCCTTCGTTTCTCTCAATCGTTATCCAAGAGGCCGCCACAAAGCGAGGAACGGACGACGAACAATTACCGCTCGAAAGTCCCTCGAAATAAGGTCAGCCGCGGCAACATCCTACCGGCGATGTTGCCGTGTTTTTCCGCCGCTGGATTTATTGAATGTCATCGTATAGACGTATCTTTGTTCCCGGGAACACCAAAAGGACCGCAACGTTTATCCCAGCTCCTTCGAACCGCGCATGCGCATCCATTGTCCTTTTCCTCGTCCCCTTTCCCATCCCCTTAGCCGACCGTTTTAATAACATTTGCGGGACCAGAAATAAATAGTAATTTCCCGGGTGATCGATGGAAACAGGTTCGATGGAGTCCGTGTTAACCAAGGGTCGACCAAACCGTTCGCGTCGCATCGGAGAAGCGTCCCATTTCGGAGGAACCGCGTGTCGCGGCGTCGCCTTCATTCGCAAACGCGAGAGGCGTGAAAAATCGCGCGCGTAACAGCTTTTTGTTATCGAGCGAGGGGCGAAATTCAGCTCGCTCGGTATTCAGCCCGCCTCGGATGGCAGTTTCGAGTTAAGAATTCCATAAGCTAAAAGCCCCGGCCAGAGATTTCTCGAGGACGTCGCGCGGGCGGTCGGGGCGCGGCGCCGCGACGCTTTAGTGCCCTGCCGGGCAATCCGCCGAAAACGGTTTGCGGTGCCTTCGCACGGCCTGCCGTGGACAAACGAAGCAATTTAATTAGCATTATCAATGCAATTTCCGCGGCGGCGTCGGAACTAATATCGGAGGCGTCGGGGCTCGCCAATGTACGTACGTAATGTACACGATATTGGACAGAACGAGAGACGAACGGGCCGGGGCATGTAGTAATTCTGTAATATTGCGGGTGACGGTGGTTAGCCTTAGGGAATGGGCAAACAATGACGTTCGACCGCTGCGGCGTCGATTGCCGCGCGCGGCTTGCCCAGCCTCGAACGATGACAACGTAAATACGCTGTACGGAATTATTTGCCGGATGCTTTGGGGATTGCCGCCATTCCTAATGCTCCTGGACGCGTTCGCGAACGGAAAGAGGGAGGATTCGCGCGAGAGGGAGAGTTGAGGAAATTCAGCAATGCGCGCTGTTCTTTTTTTTTTTTTTTTTCATTCAACGGAAAATGTTATCGATTTCGAATCTCCCGCCTTGTCGATGATCTCGTTCGCGCGCGACACCCACCCCGTTTCGCGTCGCGAACGTAATAGGAACGCGCCACGGTTCGTTCTCGTCGCCTCGAAGAATCGCGCGAGTTTCCATTTTGCGACGGCAGTTGTAATACGCGGACGTATCGAAACGTGTACACACATCCACTGTATGTAACTCCGGAAATAGGAGCGGCACACGGGCCCCGTAATACATCGCAAACATTTGCTTTACTCCGCGCTGTCGCTCATATTTGTCAACAGCTCCGCAACGCTAAGTAGCGATGTCTAATTTGTTCTACGCTCGATCGACCGTTCTGCCCCTAATTTTCCGGGGATGAACTCAGCCTCGCGTTGCTGAATTAAAAACGACGCTTTCCAAACAACTCCCTAACCAAGCGAGATCGTCAAAAATGTTTTTCCTTCCTCCAGACGTTAGTGCGCTCGCATCGATAACTTGGAATCCATCGGCCAAACAACCGGGCGAAATGCATTGTACACAATAATCAGTAGGAAAGCGTAATAAAAGTAAACTCCCGCGATATCGACCATCTGCATTCGCTCGAGCAAACACTAAACCCCGACGCACTCGCCGTCCAATACACACCAATCTCGATTCAATACCTTGGAGAACAGCGGGAGAAGAAGAGAATCGCGATAACAACGCGCGCGTCTCCTGGCCTTTAATGAAACTCGTCCAGGCTGGCGATCTTCGAAACGCGGCAGCTCCGGCTAGGCCGCCGCTGTCGGTGATTAATCTTTATGAAAGTCTCAAATATTAAATTTCATTCGGTGACCAGCAGCCAACAGCGGCGGGCGAAGGGGTTGCGCGGTTCGCCGGGATCGAACGAAACCAATACTCGGCCGTTTCTCGTCGAGCGGGCGAAAAAATGGGGGGTAGAGATGCGTATGACGTTACACTCGAATAAACTAATTTTGCTCGCGCATCCCCGCCAATTTATCGAAGGAGGGGTGAAAAAAACGAGAGAAAAAGGAGACAGGCGGCCAGAAATCCGGACGATTGGGTGACTTTTGTGCGCGGTGGAGCCGGCTACAAAAGGGACGTGCCCGCTGACGGGGGACGAAGCGGGGCGGCTGGAAGTCCGCTGACCGCGGTTTTAATTTCCTTTCGATATCCAGGCATCCCGAAGGTTTTTCCCTCTCTTGCTCTATTAATTCTGGATACCCTTGCGGCCGCGTTATTTTATACCCGCGCCATAGAGAGACCCTCGATTCGGGTGGCGCGTGTGCGTTCCCTGTACGTGACCGCGTGCGCGATGGCTGATCTGGTGGATCGTCCAGAGGGGGGTAAAAAAAAAAAAAAAAAAAAAGGGGGGAAAACCGTGCTCGCTGAAACGAGCCGCGTCTGACGGATTTCGACGTGGCAGGGAATCGAAATTTCGTGTCCCTCCGACGGTTCTCCATTTAATTTTCGGCTAGAATTTTTTTCATTAAGGTAATAACCAGCCTTCGCGGATATTTATGGATCAGCGGAAAATTTCAATACCTATAATATGCGGGAACACGCGCCGTTTGGGTGATCGAAAGCCGGACTTATTACGCGGAGGCTCGAAATCCGTCGTTTTATAATAATTATCGGTGGCCGCGGCGTTCGGATTAGCGGGGTTATTCCTGGAACTCGTCGCGCGCACCGCACGCGATGGAACGCGATTCTTTCGCGGAACGCGGGCGATACGCGCGCCGCGATATTTAAAATGTGAAACAAATTAGAATCCAGATTGCGTTCCTTTTAATTGCGTCCGCGAAAATATAAATCTCCGCGCGGTCTAGAAATAATTAAGCGCGCGCGAGCGAGCGCGCGGCACCCGCGCTCGTTGTTGTCGGCGGCCGCTGTTATCGATTGTACGGTTAATGTTTGCGCGTACAGTTAATATTTACCTTTGTAATTTGCCAACGGTACGAAATAAAATGAACGAATTCCGACGTGAACCGCTGGCCCCGATTCCCCGGCTGGCCAGAAATTTTTTGCCCCACGTCCGAGAGAAAAAATAACGGAGATGTTCTCTGTTGACGCTCGCGCTCCGGACGAAAGGTTTATTGGCGAGAGGCAGCTGAAGAATATTCAGCGGTGTCCGGTTTATGATACGCTCGTTTTTTCTTAGCTCTCGCTGACGCGGAGTGAACAATCGTTCGGAGTTCGTAGAGAAAAATGTTCGATTTCAGCTCGTGGGAAATTGAGAGAAGAATTTTCGGGCACCACGCGCGATACAACGTGAAACAGAGACGGTCCAATTTACAATTAGAATCTAAATTCGCTTCATTCTGTAAGACAATTTCTTTCCGCGTTACACATTCATCGATTCCGGCTCTGGAAAAAAAACGCGTTTTATTTTCTAACGAATACGCTTCCATGAATATCATATCAAAGCGCCATTTTCATCTAAAGTTCTTTCTGAATAACGAAGCGGACGA
The DNA here is from genome assembly GCA_963969225.1 of Xylocopa violacea. Classification (NCBI taxonomy): domain Eukaryota; kingdom Metazoa; phylum Arthropoda; class Insecta; order Hymenoptera; family Apidae; genus Xylocopa; species Xylocopa violacea. Next base: position 35,323,626 of record CAXAJV010000005.1, on the reverse strand, counting down.
GCCCCATGCATCGATGTACAATATGGACGAACGGACACGGGGACACCGATCTGACACAGTTCCGGGACATCGGTATGCGCGGTGCGGTCAAAGATCGGGGATTAAATCAATCGATCGGTCGCATTACGTAGGTGAAATCGCCACGTAGGTTAGGAATGCAAATGTTTACCGAAAGAGTCCGTGGCGCGCGCGCGCGCGCGCGCGGAGGGTTGCACGCGCCTCGAGTGTTTGAGGGAGGGTGAATGTCTGAGAGTATGATAACTAATACATAACCTCGGACGTCGCTTGATCGGATGAAAAGTAGACGGAAAATATTGAACAATCGCGCCAATTTGGCCAGTCGACCTCTGCAGCCTCTGGCCTTCCCTTCGAAATTGAACGCCTCTGCTACCTGTACATCGGGTGTCCCAACGGGAAGTCGACCAGCCGCCCCTGCGTATCTTTTCACGTGTCGCGTCGTGTCAAAGAGATCTCGCACTTTGTAGCCTCGCTTTATTTCTTTACAAAGTTACTGTGAAAATAGAATGCCAGAGGTGTTTTTCTGTACGCGCACATGCAGGTGTAAACAATTTTTGTAGTGATTTATGTATTATTTCGAATTTGCGTGCTATCTATATGCACGGATATACAATTTTAACATCTTTCAACAGCAAGCATAAGATCAAATATCGTAATTAACTCTCTCGTCGATTAGAAATTCAAATCCATCGCCATCTATTACTCGCGACAGCTAAATATTCCTCCGTATCGGTTCGCGTCGAAGTAATTATCGATACGGAAACCTATCGCGCGGTGGATATATGTTATTGACATGGAACGCGGCATTAAAAATATATTAGCTGGATATCCGAGGGAATTTCTTACTTTAATTCAAGGTAACTTGTCAAATATCTTTTACACGTGCCAGACGGATGTCAAATTCCTCCCGGGGCACCCTGTACATAATACATACGAATGCGTCGATCGTTGGATCCTGGCGCGCCGTCTGTATCGGCTTTTTCTATTTCCACCCAAGACACTCCTCCTCAGGTATTCCTTCTAGGTATTCATAACTCGGAATTTACAACTCTCGAGCGTACGGGAATAAGCATGCCCATCCCCTCGAATACCAGCGCTAACTGGATTGCCCCGGGAATCCTCGAGTTAACTTTAACGGCATCGAGCGGATCACGTGTACAAAATTCACGACAGGCACGAATCGTCGCAGGAAGCACGCTGATTGAAACAATTAGGAACGTATTTGGAGGTTGAACGAGCCAGCGGTTCCGCTGGCACGTTTAAAAGACTGACGCTTGACAGCTGGTACAGGATGTTTCAATTACTCAGCGTGGCTGCTGAAACTCGATCGACGTTAGACGCGTAAAATGGCTGCGACCTTTTTCAGATATCAGAGTACGTGTACTTTGATTATTGCTACGACACCCACGAATCAGGCCAGGCAGCGGAACCGATCCAAGAAACTTCAAAGCAACGCTTCTCAAAGTACGACTTGGTACAATCAAGCGACGTTTTGATGCGCGAGCGTGTGTCTTTCTTCCATTTTTTAGTTAAAAAAGAAAAAGGACGCGTTGCTCGCGCGTCAAAAAGTGACACACTCGCACCTAAGACGGTACGACTCCAGCAGACGAGCGACTTTTTGACACGCGAGCGTCTTTCCTTCTGTTTCAGCTAGGAAAGAACGAAAGTCACGCGCATTAAAATATTGCTCGTATACAGTCTATCGTAAACAGAGTCACACGAATACGTCTCTTGCCTTTACGCCATTACGAATGCAATATTTTCAACTCTGCACAGAGTACACTCTTCAAAAGAATGCATTTGCAATTCTTCATTAAACGTATAGCGAACATACTTTATTAAAAATATCAATTACAACCCTCTCGTCCTACAAAACTCATTCAATTACCAACGCAACAACTATAATTTAAACTTCATAATCGATCGAGACGAAGAAACCACCACCCGAGGGAACAAAAGTCCGCTTAAAGAGGCTGCTTCGGAAAAAATCCGATGAAAGCGCATAATTCCGGGACGAGGGGCGTTATACGAAAAGTTTCGCAGTAGCTGCAGCTGGCCACGATGCACATTCCCCGCAATAATTCCCATTTCCGCTGATTATTGGCGAGCTGTTTACGACGGGGCACAACCGCGCCCCCGCGCGCTATTACGACGGAAGAGTTTCTTACAGCTATTCGTTACCATTTACCCCCGACTAAGGTCGCGCGTCGCTGTAAATACTCCTTCCGCCGATAGGATAGAGTCAGACCTTACGATTCTGCGTTTAGTCGACGCGGAAGATCGCAAGCGGACGATGCAGGCGGAAGATACTTGAAGCGTCGACTCGCGTCTCTTTCGGGGTTAACTCGATAAATTGTCACCATCGACGCGGTTACAGCGACATCATTTTTACCTCGTGGCGGTCTTCTAACACTTGCCACTAGAGAGACAAGAACTTTAACACACGTTACACATTTCCGCCTTCGTTTCTATATAATAGAATTTCCGATCTATCTTTAACATCTCCGTGTTTAAGGCGCGACTCCGCCATTTTGGTAGCCTCATCGACGAGCTTATTAACAAGGTCAGAAAGAAACGTTCTTCTCTCTCTCTCTCTTTTCCTCCTATTCTTTCTCTTATATTTACAAAATTATCTGGAGCAACGAGCTTCAATTTATTCCAGTGTCATTGTGAAGTTAAACTTGAATACTGTGCGCATCGTCCATCGACGAGAGGGCGCATCGCACCCCTTTTCGTGGAGGAGAGGATGAAAATTAGCCGTTGGTAGGGGGAAATCACAGAGAGCGGGGTAAACGGTCAGAGGGACCTGAGAAGAATTTAATCTGGAAGCCTGGCAATGAATACAGCACGCTGCCGATGCAGAATTTAAGAGGTAATTAAGTGCGGGCTATGGGCAAGGAAGAGGGCACGAATGGGGTAAGAATGTTGTCGATATCGATGACGTTTCAGAAAACTATTTATTGCAGAATATCGAGGATCTGCATTGGAGAACGGAATCGAGGCATTGCTTGATCGTAGCTGTACAACTGTCGAGGTAATATGCACGGAATTTGCTATGGCTTTAATGAGTTTCAAGAAAAATCCAATCGATGTTAATTAATTACTGTTGATTAAATATAAGCTACCGAAGCATTATTAAATATTATATATCGAACTACATTAAAATAGTAGTAAGTCGAGGAACATAATAAAAATGTAATATCATTTTAGTAGATTTCGATAAACGGATTACGAGGGCATGGAATTTTCGTTTGTTCCTTTGATTTGATAACTTTTAATAACTTCTGTTTCGACGCACGCGAAACGAATTACGGGGCGTGTAGAAATGAAAAACACACGGCGCAGCGACAGGGGAGTGTTTTTTAAATTTTTGGGTTCGACGTATAATTTCCAAATATTACAAATAAAGTAACAGTAATTGCGCCGCGCGGAGGCTCGATGGAGCAGAATTTTCAACTGACCGGCAATAAAACGCATTTTGCCGTTCACCGTGCTGCAAATAGAATTTCACTGATCGCTGCGTCGACCGGGGACAGCGATGCAAATACAGGGGTTAATAATTTAAAAAACTTGTCGCGCAATACCCAGCAACGGTAAACGATACGAGACCACGGCCCGTTTTTTGGACACGTAAGTGATCGTTTCGCACAGTCTTTATTGCCTTTCCTCTGCTAGCTGAACTTTTACTGCGACGAGCACGTTCGTGGATTTACATACACGTGCGCGGCCTGCTGTTATTGAATTTTAAACGTAACAAAAATAACAACCGCGCGTACGCGTACTTTCGAGCGTTAAATTATTAAGATAAGCTTCGTTCGATGGGTCGCGACTCTTTTCGAAAACGACCAGCGATATCTCAGATGGGCGACAATAATTTTCCTGGACGGATCGCAGACCTGGTCATCGGCACTCTCCTTGAAAGCGCACCCCTCTATTCTTTCGCGGGTGGCCAGACCCGTATTCGGATTGAAATGTATGTAAAAGGGCCGATGGGTACACACTCTCGAGAGCCCCGCGTCTTGGCCGTCGCCACGAGCCACCCTTCCGCTCACCCCCGTTGGTCCATCTTCTCCGCTAAGTAGAGTGTCCACTATCCGGCAGATGCTTTCAGCGGCGGAGAGTCGGAAGGAGGACAAGTGTAGACACACCGAGGCACGCGGGCGGGCCGCGTTATGTCCCTGTTGACTATCGATTACCGCTACGTCCTATTTCTCAAGCATTCTCCACCCCTTTCGCCAGACGCGAAAATTGATGCGAGCGCGGCGAAACAATCGCTGAAAAAGACTTGTTCGCGGGATGGATCTCGTTTTCAGCGAGCCGCCTCGAGAGTCACCGCGAGACTCCGACGATGCGAGTCGCGCGTCTCGTACCAGCCTCACTTTCAATGGATTTAACGAACGTAAATAAAGTGTCGATAAATTTGGTGAAATTTCGTCTCTTCCGGTCCGAATTGATACGCGGAAACTTGATTCTCGAACGCGAACGCTCGAGCGTACACTCGTAGTCATAATTAGATCTCGAAACACAATTCTGGTTATAACGAGTATTTCGAGCACTTGGATACCCCGCGAGCTCTAATTGATACGCTTTGCGTATCAGAAAATTCAAAGCCTCGAGCCCACCCGCCGCCCATTGTACACTGAACCAATAGCCCGTTCCTGGAGAATTCTTCAACGCTTAATCGACTCGAGGCGGCGTTGGCACCTCGCGGCCGCGAATTAAAGGCCGCGATTAAATCGTCGCGTTGAAACAATGGCGATAGCGGAGGTTGACAAAGGACAGGCGCGTTTAACCGCGTTAAACAGCGCTCGCGCTTATTACGCGGGAATCCACAAGTGTCGACGAGCGAAAAAGGCGTCGCAAGGCACCGCTCGATCCGCTCGTGATCAACGGTCGTCGAGAAATTTCGGATAATTCGGGGACAATGAAGCGCGCCAAGTTCAAACGGGACGAGCGCGACGCGCGGTTTTATTTCTCCCCTATATCCGTCCGCGCTCTTTCCCGCTTCCGCCCCGTCTGCCTCCGTCAGAACTGTAGCCGCCATCGTCGCAAACGATCTTTCCCTTTCCGACGAATCCCACTGAATACGCCCGGATGAGGCGCGCTCGCGCGCTCGAGCGCGAATTTGACACATTTCCGTCACGCGGGGAGCACGTTGGCGGCGCATATTTCCACGTTTTTCCAACCCCCGTAGCTGCGCGGCTTTCCCTCCGCGCGTTGTCACTCTCGTCCGCCACTCCCGAGCTTTTCACTTCGTTATAACAGTTTGTCGTTCGCCAGTTATTTCCCTCGTTATTCATTCCAGCTGCTATTCTTTCGATCCCCGCCCTCGCCTCGGTCTTTCTGCACGGTCGTCGCCGATTGCGCCCTTCTACGCGCGTCTCTTCAGCCGCATAATGAAAGGAGTAAACGAGGATAGAATCAAAGTTGGTTGAAGTCCCGGCAGTCTTAGAGGAGGAGCCTTTTTAAACGCATTCCTTTCCGCTCCGCTCGTTACACCCCCGTCGTTCCGCAGCCTCGATTCCCACCCTCTGACGCCGACGATCATTCGGTCCGCTCGCAAACAATGCCGCGGTGTTTTCGCTGAATAAATTTAATTTAAATTTTCCTGCCGCTCGGAACGTTTATTAAGTAAATATATCACAGCGGGACAGCGGTTTATACGCGTGGACATTTTCCGCGGGGCCCGCCGTGTCCGCGTTTCCCGCGCCAACCCGCCTCCACCCCGTCGCGACGCGCGTATTCGCGTCCCGTTGCGGGTTGCGCGCGCGTTCCTCCGCGTGACGTATGGCCGTGGCGAAACGTCGAAACAGGGGCCAAGCCCGATGTTTACGCTATTAATTTATTAAGTTTCGTCCCGCCGTTTCCGCCTTTCCCTCGACGGGGGAGCCGCTACTCGTAAAAATCGCGGTTCAATTCATTGCTCCGCGCGACCGTACCTGCGCTGCCTCTGTGACTAATCGAGGGTTTTCGCGGGACGTTTCTGCGCATAAATCTCCCTCGTTCTTTCCTCTCCTCTCTACCCCGCGTCGATACGAACCGAATAATCGTGGCATCGTAATGTATCGCGTGATGGAACTCGCGCTGGTCGAATTGAATCGCGAGAGGCGTTTATGGTTACAATTTTGGAATTACGTTTTATTAATACGTTGAGTTAGATTAAGTCGTTTCAAATGTGTGTAGCTTAATTTTCCGTTGCTTTCGAGGTGCAAGCGAATCGAAGAAAAATACGTCGCCGTTGCGACGTCGAACAATGACGCATCGTCGGGAGATCGCTTTGGTGTTGGTAGAAAAACGTGGAGCAGCGTAATGCGCCGGTGTCGGACGGTTCGGCTGGTATACGACAACGTAATACCGCTATTAAGCTGTTAACCGAGGCATCGAACGTTCCTGAAATAGCGCAGCGGAGAAGCCGAGCGTTAGTCAGACAGACGGACAAAGGCTAGCGGGTAGCGGGGGGTAATATTTGCAGCCATTAGGAAGCAATTAGCCAAACGCGAGCAGCCCTTTCATCTTCAACGAGCTAAATCCGATACTTACGCCCGGAATGTTTAGCGTAATACGAGCGGCGCACTTTCGCCGAGAAAACAAAGCGGCGACGCAACCGACGACGACCCAAGAACGAGTTCCAATTGGCTCGTACGCATTCGTCATTTCAATTGATCAGAATCCGATTAAAATTAAGCGTCTCGCGGTACTTCGTCAGGATCGATTCGACGAATCTTCACGTTGCAAACGAAGTTGCGGTGCGTTTCTGTCTTACGATGGCAGATGAATTTTCAGAGGAAATTCGTTGAGCTTGGAAGAGACAGTTTGTACACGGTATATACTTTCCGCAATTATAGATTCAATTATTTTTCTGATATATTGGTGTACGAGAAAATTTCAGTCGCCAAAAACACCGACCGAATCGCAGAAAAACCGACGCAACCCCCTCGCAAATAAAGGAAAACGAAACTTGAACGCGATATCCGATTCTTCCGGATAAATTCGATCAGATCGATTCTCGACTGGCGTTAAACGTTGGATCAAAATTAATCGTCTCTCGCGGAAGTTTTCTCTACGAAAGCGTACACACGTGTACAGCAATTGGATGGAGAACTAATTTCGTTTTTCGTATGCAAAATTAAATTAATCCATCATCGTATTGCTATTTAACTTAATCAATTATACATTGCTAACTATCTCCTGAATGTACAACTCTACTTCGATAAACTGAAACGACCATAAACCTCGATGTACGAGCCATTCGCGATCGAATGTCTCAGCACGATCGAAACCGGACGTCACATTCTCGACGAGACAATAATTCTGCGAGCAGAAACGGTCCACCGTTCGAATTTCAGCGTCCGATCTCTTTTCTCCGCGTTCATCGAGCGTGGACACGCTCGCGCCAGGTATTTACCCGCTGAAAGCTCCAAGATCCGCGAGGCGAGACGCTGGAGGGTGCATGGCGCGCTTTTAAAATTCCGTTTGTAACAGCGCTAACTCGTCGCCGCGCAGCTGCTTCGAAAACTCCTGGAACACGTCCGCCGATGTCACAGAGACAATTTACGCGACCCTCCCTGTTCGCCGCCTGATCCTGTTTCCGGCGAAAAAAGGCTGGTCACGATACAGGCGAAACGAAAGAAAGAGCGGGACGCAAAGGGAGAGGAAAAACAAATACGAAGGAACGCGCGGAGCGAAACGAGGGGGAGGCGAAAGGAGGGAGGACAGGAGAAGACAAAGGTCTGGTCGAGGTCCCAGAAGCGAGATACGCGTCGATAAAAGGTCGCGAAGAGGGATGGAGCCGATAGAAATTGCTTCATCATCGGGTGGGCTGCGAAATAGTAGCCAGGTCTGGGTCGAGGATTAAACTATTGCAGGGTGAATCTTAAACCGCGACGCAACGGGACGAGGGAGGAGGAAAAGGGATAGAGGGAGAGGGAGAGAGTGAGAGAGTGGGTGGCTCGTTTCCACCGAGGCGGTCGAGCCTTTTGATTTGAATGTAAGAGCGATTTTCCGTGCAAGAAGCTTGAAAATGTAAAAGCCATCCGCTGGAGGGTTACCCCGAGCCAAAGGAAGGAAGGGACGGAACGAAGGGTAGGGAGCGAACTCGGCGGAGAAGAGAACGCTCGGAGGGAGACAGGGACAGGGAGTAAGGGCGGATAAATAGAGAAGACGGTGGATAGGCGAGAGGGAGGGTAGGGAGTAACATAATTGCTTTTGCAAAGAAGGTCGCGAATTTACCGTTCACAGTCGGTCAGCGCGGCTGAAAGTGTCTTCTCGAGCGTAAGCTTTTTAATACGAATCCGGGAACTACTTCTGGTTTTGAAAGCGCCGAAGGAGATCGCTCACCACCTAGCCGAAACCACACCGTCTTCCCACCCTCCGTCCGTCTGCTCTATATGTTTCCCCTTCGCGTTCTACTCTCTTTCACCTTACTCCTTTCGTTCCATCGTCCCTGAGTCGGCCAACGTTATATACCAATCGCTTCTTCTGCCCCGTTATCGATTATCGATATTTATTGCCAGCCGGTTAGTCCGCTTCACCTATATATACAGGATGCGTCAAAAGGGTCGGCTCGAAATTTGGCTAGAACCTCACCGCCCCAAAACAACAACAAAATCTAAAATCTATCTTCGTCCGAATAGAAATGAATTTTGCCATCGCTACGATAACTTGGGTCACGATGAATTTACGACGTGCAACAAACAGGATCCAGCAACACTCTAAAATAAGGGTTGAACTACACAAGAATTGTCCAAATTACCAAACGTCGCCGTATCTAAACCATATTTCCATAGACAAATTTTGCTATCGCTACGATAACTTGGATCAAGAAGAATTTACGACGTGCAACAAACAGGATCCAGCAACTCTCTAAAATAAGGGTTGAACCACGCAAGAATTGTCCAAATTATCAAACGTCGCCGTATCTAAACCATATTTCCATAGACAAATTTTGCTATCGCTACGATAACTTGGATCACGATGAATTTACGACGTGCAACAAACAGGATTCAGCAACTCTCTAAAATAAGGGTTGAACCACGCAAGAATTGTCCAAATTATCAAACGTCGCCGTATCTAAACCATATTTCCATAGACAAATTTTGCTATCGCTACGATAACTTGGATCAAGAAGAATTTACGACGTGCAACAAACAGGATCCAGCAACTCTCTAAAATAAGGGTTGAACCACGCAAGAATTGTCCAAATTATCAAACGTCGCCGCATCTAAACCATATTTCCATAGACAAATTTCCGTACTCGAATTCTGCTTCCTTATCGTCAGTATCGCGAAACGGGTAGCCACAATTTCGCTCCGCTGTTTTGGCACGGCCTGTAAACACCGCTCGCCGTTGAAACGGCGGTGAAAACCGTGGCAGGCAGGCGCACGGTTTTCTAAACGGCTTACAAATCACCAGAACCGTCTGCTACGGGAAACGAGCTTTCGTCCAGCTGTGCCTGCGATGGAATCACCCGATAGGCGTCAGCCCGATTGTACGTTATCATCGCCGACTGCGTCCGGCGTCGTCACCCGTGATACTCGCGGACGAATTTCGCGCGCGTCACGCGCGCGTCCCGACGCCGCGTCTCGAGGAGAGACGCTCTGGACTCCTCGCGGTATTATTAGGCCGACTGTGACCGACGTGATTTCGAGAGGAATTTAATTATACACTACTGCTCGTTTGTTATTAGCGAGATTATTGTTTTCCGTGCTCGCGCGTTCGTAATTAAATTTCCGGTTTTGTTCGGCAGCTCGTTTGTTATTTCGCTGATTATTTTCGGGTATTATTACGCCGCCCCGCGTTTATTATTAATCGTCGGATTATTATTTCGAACGCGGCTATAGAAATTCGGCTGTTTTCAATGGGCGGATAAATTTGAGGAATGGTTTAGATAAATTCTGCACCGAATTAATATTTCAACGCGAATCTTCGATTCTGATTTTCGAAGTACACGTCTTCGCTCGATTTTCGTTAAAGAACCACGACGAATAATCCGTTCCGTGGCCCGAAACGGGAATATATTTGTCTTCGGAGATTCGGCTGTCTTCAACGGGCGAGTGTATTCGCGGAATGGTTTTGATAAATTGTGAGCTGAATGAATTATTTAGCGTGAATCCTGAACTTCGGTTTCTCAAGCCAGTCGGTTGGGAGTCGCCTTTACTCGATTTTCGTCAAAACCGCGACGAATAATCCGCTCCGTGGCCCGAAATGGGAAACGAACGACTGAGACTCGACCGGATAAACCATCCGGCGAGGAACTCGGCGTCTTGCGAGCAGGAAGTCGCAAATCGATAGGGGCGAAGGGTCGCGAGGAACGACGCAAATTTTTCATCGGCTCCCGTCGCGGCCGCTTCCGTTCCGCTTGCGTAGAACGTCAAACAACGGGATATGAATGTTTACGAGCGGCGCCGTTATAAGAAGCGCGATTTACCGGTCGCATTTCGCGAGACGTCGCGTGTTTTGTGGCCTGGAAACGTTTCAGGTGGCCCTGCCTTTCCGCCCGCTTCGAGGCCATCGATTACGCGGCCCAGGTTTATAAATTCGTGCGAGCGCGCGTAAAAAAGACCGCTCGTTTCGTTTCAAATATATTCGCTCCGCGATAACCTGCCTCGCGTCGCTAATAATCGCGGTTGCAACGACGAAACGAACGCCTCGAAGAGCGCACGGTGAAAAGAGAGGAAAATCGTATCAGCTTTCCATTGTAACCGGATGTTCATCAACCGCGTATGGTTTCCGAACAAATATCGCGATAAACACGCGCGCCGTTTAATATGCAAAAAACACGCTTGAAACGCGGCTACGTGTTTGCTAATGAAATCCTTCAGGAACCCCTCCCTCGGCCGTGCCCGCGTTTCGAGCGGACGCGGAAGAAAGACGATAATGAAGAAGAATAACTACGTTTGCCCGGGCGGGCAGGCGTATCCGTAAACACGGCGTCCGAGTTTTATGAAAGCAGGAAATGAAAACAGGTTCAAAAGAACCCGGACGCTCTGGTCAATGGACAAACAACTGCGACCCGTGCTCTCCGCACGGTTGATTTAAATAAATTGCGCGATTCCCCGTGAAAAATTTCGTTCGTCCTTGGCGCCAACTGCGAGGAGCATTCCGTTTCCTTGCTCGAGTTACGACCCGCAGTTCGATCGCGCTTTTAAACTTATTGCACAATTTTATATACGACCGAGATATTATTTTTCCCCGTGCAAATCCTCAAAGAATTTTCAAGGCAACCGTTTTTAACTCCAGCACTAAAAAGGAGTCGTCAATTCTTGCGATTCTTGCGTTTCTGGTATCAGGCGGAAACTACAGAAGACCGCTCGATCCGCCACTCGCGAGACGTTCACGAGCAATCGCTCGCACGCGTCAACATCGAATAACAATCGGATATTAGCGACGTTGACGAAAAAGGGGATCGATCGACTCTGGAACGGACCACGTCAGACGTTGCTAACCGAATTTCGTTCCTGGATAGCGTCTCGTTATTCGTTTATTCCAACGGGCAGTTCCTCCGAGAGCGAGCGTCGACATATCGTGGCCCGGAGACGCGTCAGTAAGATCGTGGCCCCTGGAGACCGATGGGCTCCTCGATAATTGACTCTGTCTTCGGGTCCAGGGTTCGTTTCCAAGGCACCTAATTTATTTCCCCTACGTGGAGAGCGGCGTACATTTTTCGCGCTTGCTTCTGCCAGCTGGCCAACCAGAGGGACGGAAGATATGGCCGGACACGGAGTTCGACTGTAAATTGGACCAGCCGATTTGTGTCCCTGCCTCGATGGTACGGCATGCCTCTCGCGAAACGGAATTACCCTCGTTCGATCGTTCCCGCTCCCCTCGCGGCTACCTTCTCCCTTCTCCTTCTCCTTCTTTACTTTTAAAGGGACAGAAATCTCTCCCGTTTCTCTCGCGAACACGCTCTCCCGTATGGATCGTAGAAATGGCGACCCTGCACCAGAGGGTGGGAACCGAAATTGTTCCACGGTTCGGGTTACGAGCGAAAACTGGGTTGATTCGGAGCTTGAATCGCGGAAAAAGTTGAGTGTATCGGATGTGCCTTTGGAAATTGAATCCTGTTTGGTCTGAACGACTTGCGTCGCGATTGGTGCCGATCGTCACCGGTTCTTTAAATACGTATAACGAAGGTGAAGCAAGGAAATAGTTGTGTGCAAGCGTTAAGAGAAAGGATAGCTGAAATATATCTGGCAGACTGTATCAATGTTGATAATGGACAGGGCGAGCGAGATCCCACAGTGAAACGACTCGTCCGAGGAGGCGCCATTGACCGCAGACGCCTTTAGGACTGGATCCCAGAGAAAACTGGAATCGTCGACAAAACCGACAATTTAAAAGGTCGAAAGCTCGACAAAATCCAAGTTATCTATCGAGTTTCATTCGACGGTGGTCGGTCGCAACCACTCGTCGGAGAGTAACCAGAGAACCCGGATGCGATTTCAAAGTGGTACAGAAGCAACGTCGGTCTCGCGTTATTTCTCAGTTTTAATACACATCGCCAGATGGAATTTGATCGTCGATAAGTTTAAGCGAGTTACGTTCGATGCTTATGCGTATTTATGGCTGAATATCCATCGATCCTGACTACTTGTGAAGTCGATTCGTCCTCGACGAAGCACGGAATCTTTAAAATTGTTACATTTAGTAAATTATTCAGCTGATAGTCTCGAGGACATTCAGAAACGAATGGTGATTAATTGTATTATATATGGTTGTATAATAATTGTGTTATTACGTATTGTATATGAATAAAGTTGTATCGCGTTTCACAAATGGATTTTTCTTTCGCGTCAGACCGCTGGCCAACAAAACTTCCGATACAATACCAATTTAAACTTCCATCAATACAAAATGGTGCGTCCCAACATATAATAGCCCTAGGGTCCAGAATTCGTAAGTCTGCCAGGACGTGATGCTACAGGTCAGCCCATAAATTAGTTCCTCCAACTGGGTCAAACTATCAGCTCCCTACAATGGAACTCACTTCTTACGGAAGAACAGTCTTACTCGTCGCGCGGAATCTCCAATTTCCCAGTCACCTTTTCGATCGCATTTAAAAATACGTGATCACATAATTCTCGAATCCATTACGAATCCATTGGATCTGCCAGTGCAGCAGACTTAACTCTTCGCTCTCGACGAGGTCCCAGACGTTAGCAATAGAAAGTTATTGTCAACGACTGTCAGTGTTATTCCATTTTAGTAGAAAACTTTAGGGAAACATGCGTTTCTCTAAAAATTACGGTGGAATAAATTTGATCTCTGCAATTGCCAATCAATTCTGATGTCTCCTCAGAGGGAACACGAGAGTGATACGTTGGGCTCGCGATGTCCCCTCAGAAGGGACATTCGAGTGCAAAGGAAAGGGTTAATAGGCTGGTCAGAGTTAATTCACAACATGAAACGGCAATGTTCCACGCGAAAGATCCTCAGATGCACTCCGATTCCGTCCATCGCTCTGGCATGTTCGCGAGCGAAGAACAAGCATCGCGCAAAGCATTAAACACGAAAACGGCGTATCGATTGCGGTGCCCCATCAACTGCGCCCACCGCAACCTGGCGGCGTTTCGAAACGCCGATACGTTCTTCCATTTCTGGTACAAACGACGCGATCGTCGAACGAGCATCCGCCATCCCCGCATCCCGTCCTTGATTCGCACCATCTACGCTACCCATGAAAGTTTTATAGGACCCACCGTGTTCCGCGGTGCAACACGTACCCAGCCAATAACGATTGTCTCGCGCGAGGCGTCCTGTAATGGAGCGTGCACTCGCTCGCAATAACTCGATACGAACTCCGCCGCGCGCAAGATGCCGCGGTTCGAATAAAAACCGTCGAGTGTGTACACCATTGAATTTGAAAAACGTCGCGCGTGTCGCTCGAATGGAAATCATCGATTGCGACTGGTCGCGAGCCCGCGTTTAGGAGTTTGAACGCGAGCGAGTTTGTCGAAACGAGGGTCGCATCTGTTTGTCTTTTTCTTCTTTCTGCGGGTGAAATTTGTGCTGCAGTGGAAGATTAGAAAATGGCGTAAGAATTGGAGGAATATCGGTATTTTCGCGCGGAATTTGGATGCATTTGGAAGCGAACTGCACGGAGTGCTTTCGTAATCGTACGATAGATATGTTCTACCTGTATTTGTGTTAAAACGTATAATATTCAACGGATATTCGAATTACCAAATTTTGCTTGAAATTATTTCCGTCCTTCGTTTGCAATTACCTTCACTCTTTTCAATCTCGCACGTCGCAATTGTAAATGAAACGCAAAAGTTGTATCATTCGCTGATAAAATTGTTTCGATTCGAACAATTAACATTTCAGTTCATCACAATTTGTTTACCGGGATTTCATTTACACGCGCACCCGATTAAAAAAAAAAAAGCGGCGAAGCTATTCAATTTGCCTAACAAATTCGCCGTTAAATAAATTTCTGCGACGCGTCCCGCGCGGAACAAACGCGCGATATCGCCGCCCCGTTGTAGCGCGTACAGAATTTACAGTTAATTAATAATTGACAATTAGCAAACGTCGCTTCATCAGGGGAGAGAAAAAATACTGATAAAAATATGTTCATTTTTCCCTAATGAACAAACATCGTGCGTCACGCAATCGGACAGATTGAACCGTGAGATTACGTAAACATCTCGTTTGCCGAATCGATATCGGCCGGAAACCGCGCTGCAACTTCGCGGCTGGCACGAGCGCACGACTGCGAAGCAGTCGTTAACGATTAATGCGTTGGGTTACCGCTGGTCCCGTCGAGTCGAGGCGATATAAATTAAATTTATCAAGGAAAAAGCGTTCCCGTGTCGAAGTCGAGTGCAGCTGCTCGAGTAATCGGGACTAAAGGATGCGCTTGGATAGCGTTCATTGATGCGCTCGAATCAACCTCGAGGAGATCGACAGATCTCGTTCCCGTATCAACTTTTTCATCCCTGCGCGAATACAACGTTCCACCATAGACGGAAAGTAAGCATTTGAGAGTTCAAGACGTACAAGAACAGACTACTATAGAAGTCTCGTATAAGTGGATGCGATAGAGGAATAAAAATGGGAAGTTGCGTAAAGAGATGGCTATCCTTGTCGTAGAGCATAACTATCGTTGACGCGTTATTGTTAATGTGCAATCGCGGCTAAATGGAGAAAGAAACGCTTTAATCCAGTTTCCTTTTTTTACTCCTCTATCGTTTTTCACGCTCACTCCAGTGGTCTATTCTTATGTGTCTACGTTTAGGCCAGAGAGTTTGGCACGCCATTTTGTTCGCCGCCGCCGCCGCAACGATTTCCGTGCGAGACATCGATGAAAACCGCCCGTGGGATCGCTCAGGGCGCGCAACGGACCGACTTGTGGAACGATACGGTCGCCGCCGCTGAAATCAGATAAGAAGCGGCTTGATCGGTGGCCCACTTCGCCGACCTGTTTGCATAGCCGTACGGATGCACTTTAAATATATAATGCCGGAACCGGAGGCTAAACTGCCAGAGCCACGTGCTGTAATGAGAATAGCAGATACCCGCGCAGCCTCGCGTGCGACGTCGAAACGAAATTTTTCAAGGGGTAAAAAGAAAACCAAGACACCTGGTATATTGCGTAATTAAAGGTGAACTGCGTCCACGTTCGTTGTTAACGACGAGGAATATCTACACGCATTCGTTGAACAATTGTGCTTGTAAGAAAATGATATCGTCAACGCAGAACGCGGAAATGGAAGAAACATTGAGAGATTCTCAAATTTATTATTGTTTTCACGTTATCAATTTTGCAACGATGAGGTATCAAATTCACAGAACAACGTGAGTCAGGGAACAATTATGCAATAAAAGCATTGAGAATGGTGCACGGTTAGGTAAATTGTTTTTGCGCAAATGCTAATCAATGTCTGACCCAATACGATCTTGTTCTACTTGCTACAGTATACCTTCTCTTTCGCAAGTTGCAACATTGTTTTCGAAGTATTCGATATTCAACGTTCTTAAAATTTGCGTTACCTCGGAAGCCAGTTTAACGATAATATCCCTCTCTTCTGTGTAAAGTTAATTTTTAATTCAACAATGGTTCTTGCGCGCTGCTAAAAGTAATGAAATAAACGCGGAGTTTCGTATTCCATGCGTCGTGTGACGTAAAATAATGTCGAAATGTATACGCGGTGTTGTAATTCAAATTTAAATGCGAAACATCACTGTTATCCCGTTATTTGAACAGCGCAAGAACTATCCGTGACGTGTTCGCACAGATAAAGTTATCCTTGATACAGTGCGAAACGCTTCCAGAGTTATTCAAATGGCTCGGATATCCGCCGCGGAAACCGCAAAACGCATTGACATTGATGGAGCAACCTCATCGCGGACAATCTTTATTCGTACATGAAAATATTACAGAACAGTCTATTCTCGAACGTTTTATATATCAAGAGCCAATGCTCGTCTGGTGAAACGCAGCCGCGCTCGCGCTCCCACGGTCGTGCTGTTGTAAAGACGATTTGCCGAACCATTCTTCACCCTGTTACCTACTGCTTCGCGACGTTTTATGTCCCATGCTCTTAAAACTACCCGCATTTCATTCTTCGCGAACTCACTTCACGCTAGCAGCTACTTTTTCCTCCTGCGACTACGTGTTGGTTCGTTCGTTGAATTTCCGTCGAAGGATCCGTAATTCCACGATATTAAATGAAAGCAACGATGATCGGTTCGAGCAGATCGTTTGTCGCAATTAACTCTTTTTGTGCACTAATTCGAGTTGTAAAATATTTTTGTCGGATTTAAGAAGATTTTTCGCTAAGTCATACGCCTTGCTTCGCGCGAACTTCGAAGACATCGCGACGTAATTTGAACGAACGGAACAGCGAGAACAGGGAGGCTATCAATAATTTGAACAACGCGTACCATCTGCGAATCGTTTCTCTCCTAGCTTACCATTCTCCCTGACCAAGTGATACATTTTCCCGTAGCGAGGAACCAGAAAAAAAAAGGGAAAGAGAACAGGAGAAAAGAGAAAACGAAAGGAAGGAAGTTAATTAGTTCCTTTGGAGCGTTGTATGTTTCACGTGGGGTCACGGATAAGTGTATAACGCGGGGAGTGTAACACGTGAGGGTAATAACCGTTTCGACGCGACTGTGTCGGAGCGCAGCCCGCGGTGAATCGGGAATTGAAAATAATTTCCAGCGCGGAGCGAGGAAACGCGATTTAATTAGCTGTGAAACGACATTTTTTTAGGTTCATTAAGCGGTAATTGGCAGGCAACCCCGTGTCCCAGGGGTTCGAAGCAGGGAGATCTCTTTTTTTTTCGAGGTACGCGCATCTCTTCCGGTGTGAACACATTGGGAACGAGACCGTTGAACGACGACGCGGCTACGAGCATGGTGTACCGTGTCGCGTAAATCAGTGGGCGTTACGGAGGGTGTGAACTGGTGAATTTTGATACGAGAGATTAATTCGTTAAATTAACAGCCCCCCGCTTTTCGAAGTTTCCAAACGGGCATTAAAATCAGCATTTTATTGCGAATTCCTTTGCGTTTTTAATGTCGAACGACGCGAGTCGCGACTCCGCTATCTTCCAGAAAGCATCGAGTGCGAAACATACCCTCTCGGCTCTTATGAACGTTATTACTGGCTCCAATTTTATCATCATAATCTTGGAGAGCTAATATTCTTCAGCGCTCTTTACCTTCGGGCTAATGATAGTACCTACGTACGTTCCCAGAGCCATGAGCAGACATAATTACAGAACTTATTAGAGAACTTATTTAAGAACCTCCACTGTTTTTCTCTTGCTCCTCCAATTATTCCCCACGATTTCCATGCGATGCCAGATTATTTCGATGCAAAAGAGACGAACACGCAATCGTACAGTTCTAAACAACTATATCTTTAATCCGTGTCAGGAATTGAACTGTCAATGTACTCGCATATATGATAAAACGCAAGAGGGACCTTCTCGAATCCCACGCTCCAACCTCGATCTCTAATCGCAACTTTAAAACACACCATTCAAATGAGGCTACTTTTTCTCAATTCTAAAGAGACAAACAGGTCAGGAATTGAACTGTAATTGTACTCGCATATATTAAAAAACGCAAGAGGGACCTTCTCGCACCCCACGCTCCAACCCCGATCTCTAATCGCAACTTTAAAACACACCATTCAAATGGCGCTACATTTTCTCAATCTAACAGAGACCATCACGCAATCGTACGATTCTAAAAAACTATATTTTCAATCCATGTCTGGAATTGAACTGTCAATGTACTCGCATATATTAAAACGCAAGAGGGACCTTTTCGCACCCCACGTTCCAACCCCGATCTCTAACCGAAATTTTAAAACACACCATCCAAATAACATTATCTCAATCCTAAAGAGAGAAACAGGTCAGGAATTGAACTGTCAATGTACTCGCATATATTAAAAAACGCAAGAGGGACCTTTTCGAACCCCTCGCGCCAACCCCGATCTCTAACCGGAACTTAAAAACACACCATCCAAATGACGCTACATTATCTCAGTCCTAAAGAGACAAACAGGTGAGGAATTGAACTGTCAATGTACTCGCATATATTAAAAAACGCAAGAGGGACCTTTTCGAACCCCACGCGCCAACGCCGATCTCTAACCAGAACTTAAAAACACACCATCCAAATGACGCTACATTATCTCAATCCTAAAGAGACAAACAGGTGAGGAATTGAACTGTGAATGTACTCGCATATATTAAAAAACGCAAGAGGGACCTTTTCGAACCCCTCGCGCCAACCCCGATCTCTAACCGGAACTTTAAAACACACCCTCCCCATGTTTACCG
Organism: Xylocopa violacea; assembly: GCA_963969225.1. NCBI lineage: Eukaryota > Metazoa > Arthropoda > Insecta > Hymenoptera > Apidae > Xylocopa > Xylocopa violacea. The sequence goes on along the minus strand of CAXAJV010000005.1, from coordinate 35,304,805 downwards.
CGGTGTTTACGTTAATGCGCGATCGACGCGGCCTGTTTTCGTTCCGCGGAACTTTTACGATTCCGCCCGTCCGACCACCCCCTGCGCTGTTCACCCCCGACACGAATCAGAAAATAACTGCGATACCGCGGTCGCTCGCAGCACACCCCGTTCGACGAGAGTGCCGCTCTCGCGCAATTACCCTTCCAACCCCCTAGCCGTCGACGGATGAACTAACCGACGCCGTTTCACGCCCGCCACCGCGGCCTTTACGCCGGTTTTCAAAACAAGAAGCATAAAGTTTTCATAATAACGCGTCCTCCCCCTCCTCGCAGCTGGATAGGGAGACCCAATTGCCCGCAGGATGCACACGAGAAGGGTCTGCCCACAAAGGTTCGATCTTTTTTTCCTGCCTCTGTCGCATCAGCACGGAACACCGAACACGCTAGATTGCGTACGTACGTGTGTTACGTGTGGCCTCTGTTTGCGTGCGTGTGTGTGTGCGTGTGTCTGTGTGTGTGTGCATGCAGGTGCGAGAGAGAACGCGCGCAGACGCGAGAACCCTTTCACCGGGTAAGGGGTTAATTTTAGAGATTTCCTCGCATTCAAAGGACACCGTTCAACGGCTTTGGACACTTTTCGACGGGGAAAAAGGGGTAATTATCGGCGGCGTTCCACGGTAAATAGTACGCGTAACTGGTTCCAGAGCGGAACAGGTGTAATGCGTCCCGATCGTGGCGTAATCTCTTTAAATTAAATCCGGCTTTGTGCTCCACTTTCTTTTTTGCCCCGTCTCTTTTTATGAGCGACAGTGCCGAGGAGAATCGGCGAAATTTAGAGCGAACACATTTGTCGAACTTGATGAACGCGGTTCGGGTAAACAATGTCGCGAATAAATCGTGCGATCACTTTCGAGCAGCCGTATTAACGCGTCGACGAGCATCGAATCGGAGTCAACGAGATATTTCTTACGAAATTCGGGACGCGTTGCTGATATTTCAACGGCGCAACAATTTCGCGCGAGCTCAAAACAAAGAAACGATATTTATTACATTCTCTATATTACGCGTAAATACCAGCGGCTTCGCGCTTCGATCCAGCGCCTCCTCTCGTTTAACACTCCCATAAACGGGAACTTTGCTCATTTACCACAACCCCCGACGCGATCTCGCGCGTTCAGCCGCACTTTATCCAGCCGCGGTGCGCGTCAGTTCCAAAAATTAAACAACCGAAGTAGAACACGGTCCGGCTATTATCCGCGAGGAGCCTTTTCAAAAATTCCCCTGACCGATATCCGACCAAACTCGAACGAGCCCTCGAACCGTGACGTTCGAACGCGCGTGGCACGCGTTATTTGCGCCCCTTGAAAAACGAATAACCTCGACGCGGAAGGGGAAAACGGAAAAGCGGGAAACGGGAGGAAAACAGACGAAAAATGCACGCGACCTCCGTCGATCGTTACGCAACGGCACGGAATCCCGCGGAATCTCGCTGGGGGAAGCGGCCGTTGATTGTAAAACCCTTCTGTAATCAGGTCAGCCCCTGGTTTTTACAGCGTAAGCTAGCCTAGCCGGGGACACAAAGGGCCGCTGTTAGGCTCGCGTCGATTTTCCGCGGGCACGCTCAATCTGCATACCTTTAACCGATTAATGACTCCAATTCCTCGTTTCTCCGTCGATTCCACCGTCGATTCCACCGTCGATTCCACCGTCGATCCGCGCAAAAAGTGGGACAGTTTTTCGGCCCTCCGCGCTCGCGAATTTTTGGACCCGTGATAGACGAATTATCGAGGTAATCCGACGGTGGGAATTATTCAATTTGCTGGCCGATTTGATGGTCAGAAAATGGTGTTCGATTGGGATTGCCGGTCGCGGGAGACTGATTGAGGCTCGGCTGCGAAAAACGGGCACCAAGTGATTTTTTTCTGATTTATTGACGTCGCGTATCCGTTGATATCGTCGGCCTAGCGGTTGGAATTTATTTTGCTTTATTTATTTGGAATTTATCGATCCCCCACGGTGGTGACGAAATGGACGTGGAAATTTCGATGTTCCGAGGCGTGCAATTTTCAGGCTCTTTCGATGGTTCGCGTTTTTAACTGCGATAATTGAAACTGGACGCTGAAAGAGTACTTATTACGCGCGCTGAAATCGCGTCGTAAAATGTTAAACTTTCCGTGTACGAGACAAGTTTCGCTTCTGTTTTCGTGTTCAGCGTCGAGCTGAAATCGAATCGTGTTCGGATAAATCCGATTTCGCTCGAACCCAATTATCGCAGATTAAGTTATACTAATTTACATTTGGGTTAGGCTGAGATTAGTTTAGATTCGAGCCAAGTGTTTGATAACGCACGCGATACATTCGAAATATGTTTAAGTTTGATTAGGTTTACACGAACTCATATTTACATTAACTTCGCATTAGGTCAAATTAGCTTATGCCAGCTATTCGATTATGTACGAGTTCCATGTAGGTTAGCTCTGAGCACAGTTTGATGGATCGAAGCTGCATTGAATTATATTTGATCGACATTAGGTGGAGGTTAAATTACTGCAAGGTTTGACTGGAATTAACATCAATCGAAACTGGGAACTGGAACGTTCCAAGGTGATCGAGCTAATTGATTATCGAATTTCTTTGCTCCCAGGGCTTCCGCCCAAGAACGGAAGTCGCATTTGTTGCCTCAGCGTTTCCTTCAAATTGGCGTTCCTTTCAGTTTTCCGTTCCAGGCTTGCGAATCGATCAGCTGTTCCTTTTTACCTTTGTATTCCCTCGATTCGCAACGAGGAACAGTGGGAAACATTGCTCTTGACGCAACAATTTTTCACACCGTGTCGCGATCCAAAGGAACGCCGGCGTTCTGAAAATTCGCCCGTTCGTGGCTGTTTCGCGAGCTGTTTTACTTTACTTTCACCGCGTACTCTGAAGAAATTTCGTAAACGAATCGAATTTCTAAAGACGAACAAGATTCGTGGAGCGTTCGCTGCGTTTCATGGTTTATAGGACGACTCGAGTAACGAGATTTTGGCGCTCGAACGGCGTAATATGTTAGAAGGATCTACGTTATTGGGTCTCGTGCAAGATTCCGCGATTAAAGGCTCGGTGCTGGCGCCAGCCGAGATTGAATCGTTCGCTGGCAATAAGTGTATCGTTAGGGAGCGCACTTGTTGCTACGAAGGGCTTGATAAACGATCGTTTTTCGCATTATGGAGCCGTTACCAGATTAGTATCCGTGAAATTGTTCCGTTCGTGGACGGTGTCGTGAGAAGGGGAGGATTTTTTCCCGAACTTTATTCCGCGTCACGTCTCAACAAACCCGAATCGATGCGAGTATTTAAATATCGGAACTGCATATTACAATAAAACTGATGAGTTGCAATTAAACGCATGGGAATATGTATTTACTCGAAACGGTTGATAAACACCGAGCGAAACACGCGCGCGGAGTGTACGTTCGCGCGCGTGCCACGAATACACGCGGATACTCGTTCGTAACGAAATGATGCAGTCACTGTATTCACAGTTGTTCATAAATACACCGAATTAGTTAAACAACTCCCGACTTTTAATGCTCCGCGCAACATATATTATTCATCGCGATATATCCAATGTAACCAACTTCCGCGATATTAAAATGCGCATATGTAACACTGTTTCACGGGAACGAAACGTTATGTGTTGTATATTTCTGTACGAAATTTGTATTTTTAAAAGGCGAATGTCTCCTCCATGGAACCATTCGACAACCAAGCGACTACCACAAACTAGTTATCATAACTGCAGTCCTGTAGGAGAAAAGATCGACGAACCAGCACTCGCGAGGGTAGCCGCAACAACGCTGGCCACCGGCGTTGACGGTGTTTCAATGGAGACAAAACTTGGTTACAACGCGAACCGCATCGTTTCCTTTGTGTACGCCTTCCGACGTAGCCAAGCATCCTCTCTCGCGTCGACACACCGCGTCGAGTCTTGTGAACAATGTAAATCACGTTCCCCTTCAGTGGCGTCGTCGTTTCTTTCTCCTCCGCGGAAGCTGCAACATCGGTCGCAGAGCGTCTGTGGCGGTCCACGTTGACGTTATTATTTAAAAACCACCGCCTTTGTTTCCGTCGATTCTCGGTGTTTGCTCTCCTCCAGCGCAGGGAACCATATTGAAATCGGTCGTTCGCAGAGTCGAGCTCTCTCTCGCTCAGCGATCTCTCGATACAAAATCGCGAGTAAACGCAAGGGGTGGAACGATGGGGTTATAGAAGCGAGCGTCCACCTCTACACAGATGAGAACGCGGCAGAATCAGATGACGAGGACCCAGGTTAGCGAAGATAGGAGCTATCCTGCACAAAAACGGGTGAACCTAAAACGCTGGGAAGGCGAGTGACGATGACGAAGAGGCGACGTCTAAACAAGGGCAAGAACGAGTCCAGCGACAATGGCAATGTTGACGACATCGAAGAACGAGTCTGAAGAACGGCGACAATAAGGAAGATTACGATAACAACGACGACGAAGAACGGAGGATCGAGAACTGGGAGGAGCGAGGCGCGGTGAAAGACGCTCGGACGCTTTCACGAGGATGGCCCAGCTGATCGATAGCTGTCGGATCGTCGAGTAACGGTTCGAGTGGTTTTCGTCGAACCTGCAACGTCTCCCGGGAACGTCCGCATTTCCCAACCGGGAGGATAACCACGCGCGCGGCGCGGTTTCATTAAATCCTATGGTCTGCGATAATTTCCGGTGAAAGAAGCGGTAGATCGAGCGTAAGCCGGCCGAGATAAGCACACGACGAGGCTCGAGCCTGGGGCTCGGTCAGGCTGGAGCAACGCCGTGCCGATGACAGGGCGATATGTCAAACCATTGTCCCCGTTGGTTCTCTCGCCGCCGCTCTTCTCTTTCTCTCCTCTTTCCCGCTCTCCCTCTGGCCGCCTTGCTTTTTGTCTACGTCACGCAAAAACCGTCCGCCGGCTAGCGACGGTCGATGCATAAAACAGCCGCGTCCTTTTCAAAGGATCTTTCACGCCACGCCACCGGGGAGGATCGAGCATGCGTGGGACAAGCGAAGGTGGCTGCGTCGCTGGATTCTGACTATTTTATACCGCGAAACAACGCGTTTTTCAGCTGTTCCTCGGGTTGTTTGGCGCGTCGCAGGCCATCTAGCGAGTTGCAGTTGGAACGATCGCGTTAAATGAGACACCGTGTACGTATAGAATATCTAATCGCGGCGTATAAATTGCTTATGACCGCCTTCTTCCATTCCAAGTTCTTTCTCCGGAGCGGCACTCCATTTCCCGCTCGAGAAGTTCCGACTCGACGGGAAAATACTGTAATTTTAATGGCGCCGACTAGGACAGAGGACGATGCACTCGAAAACGTACCAGCCGGCTGCACGCGAGACCCTAAAAGTCGTACCCGATCTCCCCCGCCGGCGGGAAACAAAAGTTGGATCGAACAAAGCAATTATAGTCTTGAAGTTGCTCCTGCTCTACCTGAAACTTCTAACCGCATCTGGTATTCATCCGGGAGACTGTAATAAAGGAGAGGACAAGACGGGAAGCGCGCTTCGAAGAGCCGCGGAACTTTTCACCCCCGCCTGAGCCGCCCCCTCGCTCGTTGCGCCCCTGTCCCGTTGCCGATTCAAAAAGTCACCGATCGACGAACGTAATCCGACAATCGGGACCTCCATCTTCCCTTATGGAGACCGCGATCACGGTGTTTGATGGTTAGTACCTTCGAGTAAGCGCAGATTTTTCATTCAGATCGAGGAGCGCGATATCTGGTAATCGGTTTCGATGGCGTTCGAGTTCGATCGATGGGCTTTAAACAAAGGCGAGGGGCGAATCGAAATTTTCCGTCGTCCACGGTTGTTGCTTTGAAAATGTTTCATTCGATTCCCCTCGGTCAGCTGGGAAAGCTGCATTTCGCGAAAAGATCGAGCGAATAAATCGAATTCTCGCTATCGGTGTACGCGAAAAGGGAATTTTGCAGGGGAAAAGGTCGTTCTACTATTTTCCGCTATTTATTACTCACTTTCTGATCGCGAACGAACCGGAAGCGACGCGGGGAGTCGACAATAGATTCGTCCCGCGAACGTTCCCAGCCAGACTCGCAACACTTCGCGTTCAATTAATCCCAATTTCGTCGAACGGAATTCCGTCGAAGCATCGGCTAAACGAAATCTCCATTCGCCCCGTCGCAATATGTTTAAGTGCACCCGGTACGAGCACTCGCGTTTATTTCCCAAACCGTCGTCGTTCCGGGTACGCGCGAGTAGCCCCTCCCTGCCATTGGTGCCTTCTAATTATATTTTCCATCGGCGACCTCAAAGTAAATGAAACTTGAATCAAAGTCTCGGCTCGAGGCCATCTAGGAAACCTGCTGGAGAGGAAACGGAAGCCTGCGCCGCGTTTCCGCGTACATCGTAGGCCCCGAAGTAATCTGAAAGAAGTCGAAGACCCGAAGAAAGCGGGAGCCGAGCGCTCCCCTCGATAAAAGCAATTATCGTGCGCAACCTCGACATTCTATGCGACACAGCAAGAACTTGCACGGAGAGACATCGAATTTCCGGCGTTCTCGCTAAATTGGTTGCGTACACCGCGTGTATGGAGTACGTTTCCGGCGAAATTGTACTTGGAGATGGTTCGTGTCGTCTTCCCCGAGCAAAGCCACGAATACGCAATTCAGGATGATACCCGATATCCGATGACTTTTGTCTGTTTTATTCTTACACGAAATTTCTACACGTTTATCAGTGAAGGGACGTTACCGAGTCTTTAGTCTGCGTGTTGCGTGGAGTTCAGTCGAATAATTATATATTCCCATATTTAATAATCTAGCGAGATTTTCGCTGGGCCTGACATTTGTACGCGTACCTTGAATCCTTCGGAAATTCCCGGTTTATGGCGTCCGCATGTGCCATCGAGATCGTTGGTGAAAGTTGATTACTTCATGTTCGAAGAATATTAAAAGCTTAAAACGGTTGCTGTGGTCGCTGGCCACTGTACCAGCTTTCTCTAGAACTTGCACCTTAAGGAAGGTGAAAAAAATAAGGAGGCAGCGCATCTACAGCGGCGTTGCGGCGGTTGGCGTCGCGGGAGCCCCATATAAACGCGGTTGTTTGTTACAATTAGGGCCACTCTTCCGGGCGGCTCCACGCTTCCGCTCGCCACCGTTTCACCCTCCGACAAGACCACTTCTTGGCTGCGGCGGACGCCTGCACTCCGCGCCCCAGGATACGCGTTCCAGCCATCAGCGTCACCTCGAGCAACCCCGAATGGAATTACGCGAAATGGCGCTCGCGTTTTCGTAATATTCGAGGGATCTCTGGTCTACCCGCCCAGACGGGAGAAAGACGGCGCCTATTGTGCGTGATTACCGACGCACCGTCTAAGTGCCGCCCACGAGTGCGAGCGCTTAATTGTAAATTGCGCCGACACCCGGCCATTGTGCCGCTGGATTACGCCGTTTTATTAATTCGATCGACGCGACGCGCGTTTAACCTATAATATTTGCGCCCGCGGAAAATTCCATCGACACGCGTCCCCTCTAATTGCCTGAAATTGTTCGCCCCCGCGAGATTTCGTAAATGTTCAGCGCGAGTCGCTCGAACGGCGAATTGACGCGGCCCAGAAAAGACGCGGGTCCACGCGGGAGAGCGAGACGAAAACGTGGCATAGCATTTTATCGTTTAACGTCTCGTTTTCGAGAAAATCGAGTTTGCAAATTTAACGAGTGCGCTCGGTTAACTTGCAAATGAATACGGCCGGTAGAATCGGATAGTTATTTCTAGATGAACGGCGCTGGTCGAGAACGTGGAGTGACGTTTTTTTCCAGCTTCGTTATCGAACGAATCGACGTTGAACCGACGCGTTTAACGAACTTTTATGACGCTTTCGAAAAGAAGGGGCGCCGGACGAATAAGCAGATCCCCCGTTTCACCTGTTTCTACCCGTTCGATTTCGCGTAATTGAAACGAATTCGCGTCAAGGATCGACGGCAGCCGAATCCTGCGTCGAGGGGGTGAGAGAACGGGTGGGATATGGCCGCGCGGAGGATAAGTTTCGGTTCGAAAAACATGGAACCGGATAAAATAGCGCCGCCGTAAAGGAAAGCAATCCGCGGAACTGGGGAATCGTTCTTTACGTTCTATTATAATATATATTCGGACGTGGCGCGGGAAACGTATGTCCTCCCTGGGGTTCCGTGAAGATTGTACCCGGATCTTCGGCCGGAAAGGCACGACATTTGCATTTCCACCCAAGTTCCGTATACGTATTGCTCATGAATATAGACAGATATGATCCTGTCCTCGGAATGCTTTGGCGTTAGCTCTCTCAGTGCCGATCGAGCCCTTTGTGCCGCGCGGAGTCAATATGCTGTCGCCTTCAGAAAGTGTCCACTCACTTCGATGACCCGCCCCTATCGATGAACGGACTTTCGGATACACGCGACAATAGGACGCGCTTTGTTCCAAGGAATCTGAGCGTGTTATTAGCTCTCCGAATTCTGCCACGATCGCTGGCTGGTATCGAAACTTGCGTTCTCTTCTGTTGTTCCTGCTTTGCGCGGTGACCGTCCTTTGGACTGGCACAGCGTCGCCCAAATGCATACTTCCGGAAGCGTGTTTCTCGTTGAAATTCTCAATATTTTCCTCGACGCCGTCCATTTCTAGAAACTGCGCGACGAGCTTCCCGGAGTTTTCGAGCCAACTCCGCATTCACCTGCAACCTTCGTAGGTCCAATTAATTTCCGAGCGGTGCTCCGCGTTGTAACAGTTGTTGATTCAAGTACCGGCAAAAAGTGATGTTTCCGTGTACGAACAAAATATTTATCTCCCCAGAATCAGGTCACTTAATTACCTCGTTCAGTGGCAACATTGGAAAAGCAAGGAACGAAGCAGGTGCCATTTCTTACTCGCGCATGCAGAGTACGTCATATTATTGTGGGGTGCGAGAAACGAAGGAACGAGTGTTCGAATTGAACGAACTGAGAACGTTTCTAATTGCGAACGTGTAATTGCGAACGTTCTCGAGTGATCGTGAATATTCTCGAATATTGATTAATCGAGAATGTTCCAAATTTTCTGCCCAAGAGTGGGAATGCCTTGGAAATTCGGGAGAAAGAATCGAGAACGTTCGATGAACGAACGTATTTACGAGAAGAGCAACGGGAGACGCACTTTCTTCGATTATGAATAAATTTAGCTTTTCGATCCCCACATTATTGCGCGTAAAATATCGCGGGCGAAAGTTGCGGATGCGAGGCGCACTCGGGCAGCGGAATTGAAACGCGGAATCGAAATATCGGGACAACGCTCGATCTGTTTGAAAATTCATAAACCGCGAGGCCATCTTGACGAATCGATACGGCCGCGGCGGGGCATGCAAATAAAAGATAGCCCGCGGTGGCTGGTGTTTCTCGTTTCGATGGATTCGAACGCACACGACGACGCGCCGTTCGTCGACGGAGCTGTCGGCCAGAATTTCTTCGAGACACGTTCGTCGACGACGCGGCGAAGAAAGCGTCGTCGAGCGAAACTACCCTTTCCGCTGATACAGCGCTAGGCGCAGTTTCCCCAGGAGGAGCATCCGCCGTGAACGGCTGTCTGTAATTTCCATGGCCGTACAAAGAAGGCCCCGTGCGCGTGTTACGACAGCTTATCCGATCGTTCCTCCTCGGGAACTCGACCTGTCGCCCCGCGACCTCATTAGTATCCACCCGGATCGCGGCGGTAATGATATTTTTCAACGAGCTCTGGCCGAATTAGTGTCTGTCGCGATTTAATTTCGGGGAAACTTTCTTAACGAGGAACGGTTAAGAGGCGGCGTCCGCTTAACCGTCCGCTCGCGAAGGCCCTGCTTTGAGATTGAAGCGTAATACCCGCGATTTCGTTTCGAGTTATTGTTTCGAGTCCGCGCGGAACGCCGGGCGCCGTTAAGATGCACTAAGAGGAATTTTAATGCGAAATCCTGCTGTTACGTTCGGGGGAAATCGTACTCCCGCCAAGTAGGAGGTTACGCGCACTCGACCAGGGAAAGTATAATTCTCTTCAACGTTCTTACTGAATTTCGCATTAAGATTCCTTAAAATAATGAAGTTATGGCGGTTTAAGTACGGTCGTTTGTAGCTACGTACGCTGTACAACTCTTGTTCAGAATTATTCTCACGGAGAGATTTTATACTTTATTCCAGTTTCACTGTTGCGGAATCTTGGTGGAGCAATTAACGCGTCTTTAGTGTTCGTTATTTCTTCCTTCGCGACTATCGAAGACTAATAAAGAACTAACTCGAGACTGAAACCGAGTCTTCTGCTAAATAAAAGTAACTCGCGATTAGAATTAAGTCGCGTTAACACACGAAACGTTCGACTCGCAACGGGCTAGCGTTTCGAAAGTCGAAGGCGCGAACGATCACCATCGGGGGTGCTACGACGTGGTAACGTCGGCCATAATAGCGGGAAAACTGGAAACTAGTATCGGCGTAATCTCCTGTTCGGGAAATTTATCCACCATCCAGCCAGCTTCCTGCTACATCGCTCTTTCGAACTACTCGTTCGACCTTACCGTTTCTCCACGATTAACATCCACGGATCCCGTGCTCCCGTTCCCCAAAATTTACTACAAGATAAACTTGTTCCCCGCGCTCTTTAAATTTCATCCGGCCCCGGAACCGATGCGCCATGCATCAGGATTTAAATTTTAATTGGATGCGACTAAATTGCCCAGGAAATAGCTCGAAGTACCGATTCGTTCGAGGAATTTTGTACCGTTAATCCAAAGTACGCGCGCGCGTCCATCTTAAACATCGAATCGAGGGATGCCTCTCGCGGACCAACTTCCATTTTCATCTCCGATATTTATTTCTCTGGAATAAAATCGTGAAATCTCTGCAAGTATCTCGAAAAGGAGAACAAACCTCCTCGAACGAAACACAATTCCCGTCTCTCGACAATCTCGAGAATATCGTTATGTGGTACAATTTCGAGTTGTAAAAAGATTTGCGACCCTTTTTAACGAGCAAAATTCGATTCGAGCCGATTCATCAAACCAGCTGCGCTAAATGCGAACCGAACGAGCGAACGCGGAGAACGCTCATCCGACAGGCTTACGAGACACCGTAGGTTGGAGGCGGGGGTGGCGCCAAAGCCTTTTGAAAACGTTTCAGCGGGGAGAAGCCTGTTTTCGAGGACAAAAAGTGCAATTAGTCCAGCGAGGGGGTAAACGAATGGAGAATGGAAATAACACCTTTGGAAAAACGAGCGGCGAACTTCTGTCCGCGTTGTTATTTTCGACGAATAAGCGCAGCAGAGGAACTATCGCCTGGCGCGCGCTAAATATGCTCCTGGTGAAACAAAAAATAGCCTTGAAACCGTCTTTTTCCATCGATCCGCCGTGATTCCGGAGCACCGACCCGGCGAACTTTCCGAAAGTGCTCGGATAAACCGTATAATTCTGTTAAAGAAACTATCGGGGCGGCGGTACGCAAACATTTGGAGTTTAATTAAATCCGATCCGGGCATTTTCAGCGCGCTGTTCCGCGGAAGACCGGACGACGCTCCGATTTCTCTCGTTGGGAGACACGCGATCATTACGCGCCATTCGCTTCCAGCTCGCGAACAGTATACCGCGAATAGAAATCGCGCGGGGAACTTTTTCGCGATCGTTGCATAAGCGGCGCGCTCGTTAAAATCGTTGCCAGCCGTGAAACTCGCGAATCGGCAACAGTGGCGGGCGTTTTGTAAATTCGCAGAGATAACGATCTTGAAAGCGACGCGGAGAGCTTTCACTGTGCTTTTTTTCCGGGTGAAAAATAAAGGCTGCCGCGCGTCCGCGCTTCATTCGACGGCACAAATAGGCAGCCAAAAGGGTATATTGTTTTGACAGCACCGCGGGATAACGGCGCAGCTACCAATTGGATCGTGTAAGGATCAGAAGGCACTCGGGTCATTGTTCCCTTCGGGGCTTGAAAGCGGGCGAGCCTTCGAAAGAGACTGGCGATGGTTATGATCGACAGCAATATTTCTGATTGAACATCGTTCTGCGATCGACACGGACAAAGGAACGCGCTCGCAGAGAGGTAATTTCGACGCGCGCCGATTCGAGTGTCGTTGTTACTTTGATCCGTTGCCGGAAGGCAACGCCGGCTAAATAATTATTATTGCCCGAGACTTTGCGGATGGTTGAACGGTACGATATCAAATGTTGGACGAGTTTAATAAGGAGGAGGGAACAAAGGAGAACTAATATTGAACGAGCGAGACGGATGGATGTACGAAAGCGGAGTTGAGAGAAATGAGCAATGAATAATTGATATACTCGAACGGATAAATATCTCCTTTGTTTTCAATTGTTCTTTGAACACGCTTTAATTACGAGATCGGTTTTCGACTCCCAAGTTCGAAACGAGTAACCAAAACCTGAATGGAAACGAGCACTTTCGGTTCGTGCGAGCAGAAGCAATTCCACGCTGCGTCCTACCCTAACATTCGTTTTTCCAAAAGTACCGTTTAATGCGCGGAGACCTGAACAAAGCTGGAAACTAGCCTGGAAACGTCGAAGTCGGCTCCGCGCGTGGGAATAATTTTTTAATCAAAAAGGGGGCACCTCGCGACCCAAAGTCGTAAAAGTGGCCCGCGTCCCATCGCAATCGACGATCCACCCGTCTCCTCCTCGCGTGGCCGCGATAAACAAATGCCAGGCGTATCGTTAAGAACATCTCGATGCTTACGGGACACAGTGCAACCAGCATATTCCATTAAAGTGGTCTATAAACGCGAGAAAAATTCATTTCACCGCGCGAGCCTGACGCGCGCACCCGGGGCTATTCTCAAGAATAAAAGTAGCTTCTTCCCCGGATGAAATGGCACCTCCGGAGCAGCTGAACGTCACGTACACGCGTACGCCCGTATACACGCGCGCGGTCGTGCGCGGGCTGTGCACGATAGCCGATAGAGTGGTATCATAAAGCCATACATAGGATATGAAGTCTGTATAACCGACAATCTCATTGGATAACACACAATGCAGGATGGCGTCCTTTACGCGGACCTTTATCGATGCGTCTTCCTTGCCCCGCGACGCTCGCAGTGGTATCAATTTCTTCGATATCGCGCCCCCGTCCGCCATTATGGAAATATTTCGAACGACCCCGCAAATGGGGATACAACAGCCGCGAGAAGGTTTCGAATAATTCGATATTCCCGCGGCGCGTCGAGTTTTCGATCTAATCGACGCCGATTTCGAGCGTTCCTCCGCGCCTTCGACGAAATATTTCTTCTGGAAAGTAGTCGAAAAGCAGTTACGAATTGGCTGGACGCTCTGGTTTTTATTTAAAAATGAGAAAGCGAACGGATAAATTTCCGTGAGTTTCGCTATCCGAAATATCTGTTTCGAAATTAGTATCGGTGTACGAAAGAGATTAATAATGACACGGGAACCGGGTTCGGTCGGGGAAAAAAAACTCCACAATTCACTATGTATGAAATTGCATACGAGAGTTCGGAATTCATAGTTCAACTATTGGAAAGGGGCGCCACGGGCAAGAATTTATAGCAAACAATAATGCTTCCCCGGTGTATTCGCTCCGCGCATTGTACAAATTCGAGAGGGTTCGCAATAACGAAAAATGAATACTGTTCGATATTGAAACTAGAAAGGGACGGCGATACCGACGACGTATAATATTCAATGCGTTTATGCGTTCCACAATAACTCCGGACAAAGAGATTTTCGCAATTACAGAGTGGCAAGTACAAGCTGGTCCGCGTTCTGTTTTTTTTTTGTTTTTTTTTTTTTTTTTGACAAAGAAATCCGCGCGTGCAGGAAACAACAGCGAGGGAAACGCAGAGAGCACGCGATATTTCGAGGGCAGCCGCGTTTGTGCGATAGAAAAACTTACAGAATTACTGGCCGTGCCTCGCATAAATCACTCGGGCCGCGGCAAAACATTTTACCCATCAATTCCCCGCGATCCTTCATCCACTTTCATTGGAGTCAAGTGGCCCCGGCTGATCAATCATAAACTCGGCTAACGAAAGCCATCCCTCTGAACGACGGACGAACGCCATCGAAAAACGCGGCTGGGCACGCGAGATCGATAAATCTACGCGCGCGTTCCTCCCAATCGGGGCGGAACACGGCGTCGCGCGGCGCTTCCGGCGTCCCTCGATCGCCTCGATCTCGCGAAGAACGCAGCGAAGTGAAAAGTGGCGCGACGAAACGACCGCAGCGGCGATGGCGTCGATCCAGCCTTTAAATCGCGATTCGGATACCACGAATGGCGGCCGCGAACGCGAGCGCGCGCATCGCGCTGCATTAAAGATCCTCTCCGCCATTAGCGTTGCAGCCGTGCATTCCGGAGCCACGTGCGCCGAGATAGATCATTAACTCTCGGGTCGTCGGTCGTAATACCCGCGGATAATGCGCGGAGGGAGCTACTTTCCGGCTTCTTTCGTGGTGGTTGGATACGAGCGAGTGGGGAAGCTCGACTGGAGATAGGAACGCGATGGCAGAGTCATGGCGAGCGATGGAGAACGACGATGGAAGAAGACGTAGGAGTGGAGGAGACGCGCGTTTGGGATAACGGATTGCTCCAAGTTTCGCGTACATTTCGCCGTCCTTTTTCATTATTCCGCGAGTAGGACGCGTTTCGAGGGACTTCCGGCTTCGCGAATGGCGCGGTGGCTCGCGATTCGATAGCGACGGGCGTCCCTCGCGATGGATACGGCTCGAGCAGCTTCGAGGATCCTGCAGATCGCGGGGCGAGCCGACGGGACTTCCAGACACGGAAATCTCTCGAGCAAGGATCCCGAGAGCCGGCAAACGGAACATCCAGGTTGTGATCAAGCTTGATAGAGTCACAGAGAGCCGCGTCGGTGAACAGGGACAGGACAAAGAGACGCGCGGGGCTCGCGTACACAGAGGGAAAGAGCTGTATCGGTATCAGCGCGCGAGAGCTCGAGAGAGGGATATCAGAGGCGCTGGCGGGACGGAAGGGGGCGGCTGGGAAATGGGTTCGGCTGTCACATACACGTACTCCCCGGAGCTGCAAACTGATAGTGGACAGATACTGCGCATTCGTGGCGCACGGTTAGAATTAATTGCCAATGTTTGGCTCGGTACGTGGATATTGGGATGAATGTTCGTTAGCGTACACGGCTCCCCTAACGTTAGCCGGCTGAAATGAGTTATCCTGTCAGAACGGTACTTATGCGGGACGGTGATGCTCGAAAACGAGCACCGTGTCCAGCGATAATAGGACCCGCGGCCCATTAATCACGCGGCCGCTCCGAAAAACGGCGAATCCGATCCCGAGCGTCGAAAATAGTCACGGCGATCAGCTGGGACGTTTCGAATCCTTTGATTCTCGGCTCTCCTCCACCGTTCGACGAGCCGCGTTACGTAACGCGTCAAACGCGACGCGCTGGCAAACAAGTCGCGTCGTTACGCGCTCGATGCCTCGACAACGAGAAGCTAATCTGATTCGAACGGGGACGAATCGACGCGGGACGACGGTAAAAATGACTGCTGATGATCGGTGCTGGGGCAGAACGCCCCTGCGAAATAAATGCGTGCTTGCAATTCGTTCAGCTGTTCCTCCTGAGTGTTTCAAAATTGCTAATTTTGGGTATTCCTAAGTGTTCGAAGTGTTTCAAGAACGCGACTTGATTGCGACTTCTTCCATCTTAAAGATTAATTCAACCATTGGTGAACAAAGTCCAACTAAAATCCGGCTAAATGACACACGGTGACTATTGTAATCGCGTTGCACCCCGTGGCGAAAAATGGAAACGTGCACTTAACCCTCAAAGCGAAGAGACGGGAGACGCTAAACAACAGCGCCTTCGACGACCAAGAAGGACGTTTATCGAGAAATTTCCTCCTTCTTTCCATCATCGAATTCAGGAGGTGACATTAAAAACGATAGCTAGGTAAAGAAGTTCCCTCGGAGTTTCCATCCAATTTTCAACCAACTTCCAAACATTCCGCGCATCAGCGAATATGCCTCAGTCGATTTTCCCTCGTTACACTTCCCTGACTAAAATAATCTTTGTTGCTACCGTCACATCGCGAACAGTCTTATTTAATTCACCGCGTGCCTCCCCAAGACAAACGTTAATCAAATCGCATAAACATAAAGCAGAGATAAAAGCGCGTACGGTTCGACTGACGTTGAACAATTCCCAGTCCCGATTTACTTCGTCCTCGAGGGCCAACCAGACGCCAACCTCGTACCACGGGAGTCGTCTCCATTCTTCTTCCCTTCCGTCTTGCGCCCGCGTTCCGCTTCAAAAATTACGAGCGCGGCTTAACCGCCGCGGAAGCGGATTAACGGTGGTTAAATATCACCAACGAGGGGTCGCGAAAAGCGCGGCGGCGGCGTTAACGCGACACGCGACTGCCTTAGATATACGCGACGATACGGCTGGAGATTTAGTCGGTTCCGGCTCGTTACCATTCCTCGACCGATCTTTCGTTCCGCTTCTTCCTCTCCGCGGCAGATAACGGGGGGGCGCGAGCCGCGTCGTAACCGGCCCGCTGACAATTTCGAAGTTAACGACTTCACAGGATACAGGGGGATTATGTTAATGCGATGTTTCGGTGGATCGCTTCCGCAGCCAGCGCGGGGGTTGGGCGCAGTCCGGCGGGGGTCGCTCCATGCACTGTCGGACGATGTATCTTTCTCTATGGATAAACGCCTCGAACCGGGATTAGCTCTCTCAGGCCTGAGCTAATTGCGCCACCCGTTCTTGCTCTCGTGCAGCGGTAAATGTTATCGAGGCGAAGAACGCGTGGCGGGTGTTTACCCCGTGTTAAGCGCCGATTTCGTCCGCGGAACTGCGCGATTTCTGCACGACTTCTCCGTGTTTCTTCTTTTTCGTCGGACGAGAAGGCTGGCGGAACGCGAGACGCGAGGAAGTGGTTGAAATTTATGCAATGCGACAATATTTGTATATTTTATATAATAATTTTAATAATTTTGCATTATAAACTGCTGTACGAACTCTAAATAATCTGATATTATCGCAGACCAAACACCCTCTTCGTATATTTCATCCTTTCGTAACTTAACAATTGTCTTCATAAATTAACCGAAAATGTCTGTCAGATGTATGTAACGACGAGTTTTGATAACAAGCCGATGCGTCATACATATGCGCCGATTTCGTCCGCGGAACTGCGTGATTTCTGCACGACTTCTCCGTGTTTCTTCTTTTTCGTCGGACGAGAAGGCTGGCGGAACGCGAGACGCGAGGAAGTGGTTGAAATTTATGCAATGCGACAATATTTGTATATTTTATATAATAATTTTAATAATTTTGCATTATAAACTGCTGTACGAACTCTAAATAATCTGATATTATCGCAGACCAAACACCCTCTTCGTATATTTCATCCTTTCGTAACTTAACAATTGTCTTCATAAATTAACCGAAAATGTCTGTCAGATATATGTAACGACGAGTTTTGATAACAAACCGATGCGTCATACATATGCGTCGACTGGTAGCGAAAGGGTTGACAGGAAATATCAAAGTTAATGCCTCGCAAGCTACTTGCGGATAAAAAACGTTCAACTCGTGGAGGGTTAACGATGGTACCGGATTCTACGGTAAATGCGAATTATCAGGAGCGATCTAACGAGCCGAGCTAACACCTCCGTACGAATGAAAATATAAGCTGACTCTGTTTTCCGGTTACTTTCTTCGTGCTTTAGATATTCATTAGACAAGGGTGACCCGTTAATGGCCACGGTTAGTGAAACTGGGTTGCACTTTAATCCGTGAGGAGTTAAGTTTCGTGTTCAGGTAAATTTACTCGAAAGTGGCCCCGTATTGTTGCCGGGAAACGACCAGCAACGGCGCCGGCTAAGCTTCTGCATAACTATTGGTTATTACGTTCTATGAAAAATGTAAACAAGATGCAGATGATTTTATAATAAAAACTTTCCCCCGCGTTCCATTATCCCGTAACTACATTTTAAAGTGGATGAATTTATCCGCGCGATACTGAAAGATTGCGTTAGAACAACGCGAGCCCCTGACGTAATGGGAGAGATTGAACGAGACTTCTACGTGGCGCAATATTTTACGGTGTAGCACAAAGTGAGAAAAAGATTTGCGACGTAAAACGAGTAAAAGATTGACGCGTTGAATACACGATTTTAATAACCTTCTCGTTCTCATTACGATAATCGTTAATTCCCAACGTATAAATTCTCATTCTCAACAGCGAAAGATATTTTAGTCGCCGTGGTTAATTGAAGTTTGATTAAATTACCTATAATTTGGGTAATTCGATGGTTCGATTCTACGACGCTGCTCTCCGCATATCCTCTGTCAGATTTCAGTTAAAATAGCCTGTCGAATTGCTGGAGTAAATCCTAGTAGCGGTAACTAAAAAAAAAAAGGAAGTTCAAAAACCGTCGTTACCGGGAATAGCCGTGTAGAGCGTTCAAAGCGTCGGGAAAACACGGGAACGATCGGCACTTATTGTTAGTCGGCCATTTTTCGGCGCGTAACGGGGAAAGTTTGACCCGTTAAACAGTCCCCGCGGTTCCAACGCGTCACCAATTTGGAAGTTAACGATACGATCGTGTGCAGCCTGGATTATGTTAATGCGATATTTCGGTAGAACGGCGGGCCAGAAGCAAATAGGCGTACGTATATGTATACAATGTGTCCCAGCAGTGCCGGAATGTTCATTGTTAGATATCGCGCTGTAGTCTCGCGAGATACAGGGGAACGTCTCGGATACAACTTGAATTCTAATCGCTTAATACCGAAGAAAGAACGGGACGCGATACGAAACGCGATTTCAAAGTCGTTCCTTTTTTTCGATCGTGCAATAACGAACGATATTAGATCGAGGGAACGAGTAAAGGTAATAGAACGTTCGAGAAACGGAAGAATATCGAAACTGATCCTTGTTCTAAGCCAGTCGTAAAGTCATACTGGGTGGCACGGATAACTCAATTTGGGTCGTTGCAGGACTCGATAGATTTCAGCAGTACGCTCACGGTATGAACTTTTCTCATCTACTCGACCTCCAGAACAGGCTGTATCAATTTGGCACCGATCCTTTCGGGACACCCAGTACTTACATACATACGAGCGGTCCGCGTTCACCCTTAGCCGCACCAGGCGCCCCGTAGACCGTGGAAACGATTATTGCGTCGGTTATAAAACGTAACTACTTCCTTCCGTGGCGGCGGTAAAGCGCGACAGTTTCGTAGACGCCCGCCACCCCTTCTCCGTGTCTCTGGATAATGGTAAGTGAATGAAGTCCGGGGCGGCTCGAGCGTCTGGCGTTTTAAATAAAAGCTGCAGCAACGCGCGGCGTGATTTTTCCTCGGACGATCGTCCGCGACGTCGAAGGGGCATCCTCCGCCACCAGTTTCGCGCGCCACCCCTTTCCAACGAGGCGATCCTCGCGGTAATTACGGCGCGATCCGCGCGACGACGCGCGTAACAATCGGGGCGAACCCTCGCGCGTCGAACTTCGAGCCGAGCGTCGAATTTCTGAGACGTCCTCCCCCCTGCGGAGGGAAACAGAGACGCGGGCTGAGAGATTCTTCGGGAAATTCCGGGACGGAAACGAGCGTGCGCCTTATTTTCGCTGGCACGTCGTCTACGCACGACAACCGATCGACCGAAATATCCTGTAACGTGGCGCTGATTTACGTGGCACAACAGACGCGCCCCTGTGAACCACCGCAGGGCTCAAAGTGCGCTTTCGAATGCGGTAAATTACCGCCAGCGTGTTCCATTAGATTTTCATTAACGGTTCCTTTCATGCTCGACGTTGCGTACGCGAGATCGCGCGTTTTAGCGGGCGGAAATTAATTATGCAGGGTTTGATAGTTAAAACGTGGCGCGCGGTAAAACTGAGCTCCCGTTGGAATGTATTGTTCCGCGAAAATACAGGGAGAATCTGTTTCGTTTGCTCGATCTAATGTACGGCGCGTTTTTCCGTACGGAAGGACTGGAGGGAAAACAGAAGCGGAAAGGTTTCATCGCTATTCTAGTGTTGTTTTACCGATACGCGGGTTTTTTATTTCCCTCAGATCGTGAAAAACAAGCAGCCGACGTGTTATATTACACGCTTGACTGAATTCGTAGGGAAATCCAGGCCAGCGGACTGGATAGCGCGCGAATCTTTATGCGAAAAGTCTCGCGTCGAACGTTTGCGGCGCTGAATTCCCGTTGTTTCGATAATAAGCATCTTTAACGGTATTAACGGTGCCGGACGAATTAAGAAGATTAGGCGAGGATTTGCGAGGAACTGTTCACGGTGGGATCCCTTTAGCGGCGAGTTTAGAACCGCCGCGTGTCCCGTTCCGACTTCACGAGGGACGTTTCGCGCTTTGGGAAACTGGAATTTTTCCAATTTATATTTGCATGAGAAATGAAATATAATAGCACGTGGAACGCGTAAATAAGAACGTGAAATAAGTACGAGTCTATTGTAACTGCGGCGCGAGTTACTCGACAGGACGACGGGAAATGATGTACGGTTGTATAATAATAAAGGCGAGCAAAGTGTGAAGATCAGAAAGAGCGCTCTGCAGAGATGTCACGAATAATGGTCGGGAATAAATTTAGCCGTTGCGAGCTTAAAGAGGTGGAAGGAACGACGTACAAAACAATTCGAACGAACGACTGGATTTGTGTTTCCATAAAAGCTGAGAGGCGAATAATTTAAAAGGCATATACCGTCGCGTGTAACTTCTTACGAGCGTTTGACGTCCAGCGAAATTAAAACGCTCGACCGTCCGCGATACGATAAATAGGTTTATAATTAATTTAGACTCCATTCGAGTGGAACAACGGTTTCGAAACTTCATATTATTCTACTTTCACGGTTTAAATCTTTCAAGGCTCTTAACTCTTATTCTCTCAAGATTTCTCTTTACTCGCGGAGCACCGCTCCTTATTATTTGATTGCTCCGCTTTGAGGAGCTAATTCGCTTACTCATCCGCTGTGTTTCTATATAAGTTGATCACGCGATACCTCGAGTCGTGCGCTCGCGAGTAAAAAATTACGGCGGCCGAGGCGATGAAATTATTCATAGATTACGGCCAAAGAATTATGCATTCAAGTGTTGCGCGAGGACGCTTACCGTCCCGGGATGAATTTTCCGATGCCTCAGAAACCGGATGCCAGGTTTTCGACTAATGCCCGGCGGGAGGCGAAGTTTGCGCGCAAATTTGTTGGCACTTGAATTTTGATCGTGTTTACGGAGACACTTTGCAGACTTCAGGCGAAGCCCGGACGAGCGATCGCGACCTAATGCACCGTAAAAATGAAGTTCGAACAAGGGGAGTGTCATGTTCCCCGCGAACAGCTTCCCAATACACGGTAATCCGAAAGGAATTAAAAGTTTCACCGGCGTCTGATAGGATTCGCGACGGACAGGATGTTCCATGGAATCGAGCCATTAAAACTTCGTCTATTAAAATTATTAAGATCCCATTAAATCGGACGCGGGCCATTCGCGGCAGAGCGAATGGAAAAATCGCAGTCGCTGGTTGGGGGTTTCTTAAATTCGAAACGAGAACGCGCTCGAACTTACGCGGGCGAATTTATGACGCGGGAAACGCAGACGCGTCGTCGATGAAAATGCGACGGGCTTGCTTGGAAAAAGCAGAGATTCGCGAATCACTGCCGACGATGAATTACGAGAACGACCCGCGTCGGTCGTACCGATCCGCGATTTCCGCGGCGAGCTTCAAAGCGACCCACTTTTCCCGCCTGCCTAAAATATTGTCCAATTACCGGGTGCCATCGAAACGCACAATTAGCTCGTCACTTAAGAGACAACGTAAAGGCGGAACGACGAGGGGTCGCGAGAGGGAAAATTGCAGGCGAAATGTTATACGGACGCTTTTAAAGGAGGAACAGGATAACGCTCGTTAGCGTTCTTCGTTCCCTCTTTTTGTTTACGCCGCGCGATACAGCGAGTAGGAAATTGCGCGAAACTTGAAAATATGCACGCCAACCTCTTATTATTCCGGCGCGATTGCGTTGAAAGAACGCTGGCGAAACGGGCTGGCGGGGCTAGGGGACGGAGGGTGGGTTAGGGGTGGGCGAGAGAGGAGGGTGGGCACGGTGTATCCATTGAACCTTTGGCCCCATTGTCTGCGCCGGCTCTTTTCAAGAGTGATAAAACAAATGGCCTCCATAAGTCCATCAGGGAACTCTCGTCCAAGTAATTTGAAATAGATTCCCCGTATCTCAGCGGCGGTTTGCACGACCCCTTTCTTCGCGCGGCCGGATGGAAACCGATGGGAGGAGCGTATTTCACCCGTGTAAAACCGTACATACCACCTTTTAATTCTCTCTTTCCCGCGACGTCATAAAACCGCGACGGAAGCGTCGCCGCTGAATGCCGCGAATTTTCTCGGCATTAAGCCACTCGGCCTTTGACTCACCTTTCCACGGCGTTTTCATCCCTGAAAAACTGTAACTCCTCAGCGGCTGTGAAATTCGACGTCCCTTTCCCGGTCCCTCTTGCTGTGTTTCTAATCTATTTAAAGCAGTTTACAACGGCAACCAGAGAGTCGCGCGCCCTTCTTTTCCCTTTCGTTCTTTGCTGCGAAGCCTCCGCAAGAGTTCGCCGCGACCGTTCGACTTTCACCCTGCCGTTTCTAAAAAGCCCTCGCGAGCAACGCGGCATCGAGAGTCGGCGCAGGAACGCGATTCGAAACGGAAAATCCTCGGGGAAACGTAACCGCCCCGTTGGAGGAGATAAACGACCGAAACGAAATCACCAAACACCGCTACCCGAAAATGGCAATCCTCCACGCGAACTTCCTTTTGCCGGGAGCCCACGAGAACAGGTGTTCTCATCAAGCAAACTCGGCCAGCGTAACGGTTACCAGCGGGGAACAAGTTGGAGAACAAATACGTAAAGAAAAAGCGAGGCGGGGGCAGGAACGGGCAGCCTCGCAACGCGGTCCATTCTTTCCTGTCACCCCTCCATCCGTTTCCCTCTTCGGGCCAAATCACCTCGCAACACACTCGCAACGCCCCAACCTCAGGAACGTCGACGAACCGCGAGGTGGCATATGCGCGGAGGGTGGAAACGGACGAAAAAACAGATCGGTGATGCACTCGTTAGGCCGGTCGAGGACGTCCGCTCGAATGGCAAATTGCCGAGAATCGTTTCGGGTGGCGTTCAATCGAGGCGAGGAGGGTGTGGGTGGGCCGAAAATTGGCAGCGATAAAAGAAATGGCCGGCCTCGTAGCGCGTCCCTCTTCTCGCGTCCGTGGTCGAGCATCCCTAATTAGTCGGACACGCGCGGCTTGTCGTTTCGCCGATTCTGGCCAGCGGCACGTCGTGCTCGCCGCTCGTACGGGGCGACGTTTAACCCACATTTCCACGGGGATGCGTGCCCGGGTCCCCGTGTCCGCGAATAATTAGAAGGCCAGCCCTGGTGGTCGCGCGTCCGCCTGTTTTTATCGCCGTCGACCGCCCGGAACTGCAGAGTCATCGCTTCGCTCGGAAATACGCTGCCCTCCACCCCCTGGTCGGGGCGGTTTCCGTTGTTCTTTTCGCCCCGTTCGGAACACCGTGACCGGTTTTTTCGAAATATTACCGCGAACCGTAATCAAGGTACGCGGAACCCGGGAAATCTGTGGAACGTTTTCGTCGAGGAATCGCAAAACGTCGAGGAAGCGTAAAAGGGATTTGAAATCGCACGGATACCACAGAGGTATCGGAATAATAATTATCCCCGACTTTAACCACGATCCGTAATCCGTGTGCTTTCCAGGTACGTACGATTAAACGGCACCTTTTACGAGCCGAGACTTTTTGCAGGGAAATTAACCCAGCTTCCCGAGAACGAAGCAGCGAGCTAGAGCCTGAGTCTGTAGTCGCCTGTCTCGCGGAAGCTTCCTCGCGCACCGCGTAAACGCGTCGTCCTACCGTGCGCGTTAATGTATTCGGTACATCGAGTATATTGAATTTGCCCGCGCAAAGAGGAACGATTATAAACGACACCGCATCAGCGACAAGAAGACAAACGACAAGAAGAGTCTGACGCGGTGTGGGTAAACCAGGAACCGTGAAGGCGACGTGAAAGCCAGGTGTGAATTTCATTGCACGCGACCACGACCGCGTTATAATTCCTGCAGATTGGGCGGAGCTGCGATGGCGATAAAAATGCAAATGCGACCACGTGTCCGGTCAACAGGGCATCTTGGTAGCTGCGCGGTTCTGGGTTGCAATGCGCCCAGCTCCCAAAGGATAGGCAAGATTTGATAACGCGAAGCGTTAAACTTTAGGTTGAATAATCGTTAGGTGTGAATGTAGGTTTAAGGTTACTCGTCGCACAGTGCGGTACAACGACGCTGTTTCGTTTTAATATTAAGAATCACGAGAGAAGAAGGAATAGTTGATTGGCGTGGATGGAAAGCAGGTCGAGCAATGTTTCCCAAACTTTTCTCATCACGGAACAATTTTTAAGCAACGCTAGAGTAAATTTCGGTTTTTAGTTATAATTCCTTCCCAGCAGACAATGTTTCGTTATACTTTAACCTAAATTTCATCATTTTTGTCGGAACACTTGGCAATTGTTTGTGAAAACGCTGAGCTACAACAAAAATGCGTAGCGTGATTTCTCTATTGCACAATTTTTTTGTATTCCATAGAACTTTTTATTCCAATTATCGATACACAATAATACCAGGACGAAATACGATTGGCAAGTATCTTTAACCTAAATTTCATAATTTTTGTCAAAACACTTAGCAATTGTTTGTGAAAACGCTGAACTACAACAAAAATGCCTAACGTGATTTCTCTATTGCACAATTTTTTGGTATTTCATAAAACTTTTCATTCCAATTAGCGATACACAATAATACCAGGACGAAATACGATTGGCAAGTAACTTTAACCTAAATTTCAAAATTTTTGTCGGAACACTTGGTAATTGTTTGTGAAAACGCTGCGCTACAACAAAAATGCCTAGCGTGATTTCTCTATTGCACAATTTTTTTGTATTCCATAAAACTTTTTATTCCAATTAGCGATACACAATAATACCAGGACGAAATACGATTGGCAAGTAACTTTAACCTAAATTTCATAATTTTTGTCGGAACACTTGGCAATTGTTTGTGAAAACGCTGAACTACAACAAAAATGCCTAACGTGATTTCTCTATTGCACAATTTTTTGGTATTTCATAAAACTTTTCATTCCAATTATCGATACACAATAATACCAGGACGAAATACGATTGGCAAGTAACTTTAACCTAAATTTCATAATTTTTGTCGGAACACTTGGCAATTGTTTGTGAAAACGCTGAACTACAACAAAAATGCCTAACGTGATTTCTCTATTGCACAATTTTGGTATTCCATAAAACTTTTCATTCCAATTATCGATACGCAATAATACCAGGACGAAATTCGTTTGGCAACTGAACAGAAATTGGCGTGCTTTAAAAATAACAGACTCAAGGGAGAATTCTTTCGTGGGATCGATCGCGATCCGTCGCGTCGTTATGAAAAATCTTTAGTCCATCCTGCGAGCGCGTTTGCGTCGTAGCAATTTCCACTTGGCTTCGTTTCACCCTCCGGCTATCCCATTGACCCGAGGGTATTCCCACCGCTGTTGCCTCGCGCTGACCGACTCGTGTTTTTCCCACCCTTAACCCGAGCCGAGCGTGAGGTTAAGCGCGAGGGGCAGAGCGTGGAACGAGATGGAGGGAGGATCGTTCTATCGGGCCATAGGCTGGGGCGTAAATTCGGAAAAGAATCGGAGGAAACGCCGGAGAAATATCCCTATTATGATCGAGCTGAAACTTCTATTGATTCGAGGGTTGCGTCGCGACGATAGAAATACATGGCCGGTTTTTATTTTCCCCTCTTCATTGCCAATCTCCTCGAACGACCTCTCGATGGCGGAGATATTTTCTTGCAAGTTTTACGGGTAAACTTCGCAGCTTCTTCGAGGTGTTCATTACCGTTAACGGCTCCCAAAATCGACGGACGTTACCTCGATACGATTTCCGAACGGAGGTATGAACGAGTGACGAAAGTTTATCGAAACAAATTCCGGAACATTTATCACCTGGAGGTTGCGCCGTCCGCGTGCGGCGAAACGTCGATAAATTAATCAAGCATCGTTTGATGAACGTTCAATGGAAGTATATCGTAAAAAGCGGAAACATAGTTGGCGCATACATTACTCTTGATTCCGCGCGTCCGAATGAGCTTGCCGAATGATTTATCGCCGCGTGTAATTTCGTCAACTTCATTCTCTATGTTTCCTGGTCGAACCGCGGCAAAATGTACGATTCGCGGGCCACGGAGTCCACTGTATCACGGTTTCGTCGGCGATTAGCGTGTGGAAATGTAACGTAATTGCCTGCGACGCGATTAACCTTTCCAATTTTTTCCTTTAATTGAGTGTTATTGTCCGACTCGTCGATGATCGTCGATTTCGACAAACCTGCGAGCTGATGCAGACATTCTCCGGTGTGGATTATGCTTTAAATTAAGGCTCTGTTCCAATAAATTCGTTCAATCGCGAAGCGTATTCTTTTCACGAGGAAGAGGTAAATCTGCACGTACAGTTGCAGACGCACACTCGCACGCAAGGCGACGGCGTCTGTAAATACGGATTTTGGTTTTGACAGCCACTTAGGGACATAACTCCGCGGAGCTTTTACCGCGGAAGACTGATTAGCCATTACAGTAATGCTCTCGCGAATGGCGGCGATCGTTTCAACCGGATAAGACGTCGCTCGACCGAACGCTCGATCGAATTGATGCCCATTGACAAATACGTTTAAGGAACGTCTACTCGGGCCGATCGAGACCATTAATTTATTCCTGCCCGTTTCCACCGCCCCTCGATCTCTCTCTCTTTTCAAACGATCGCAACGGGGACGATTTTCCGCGACGTTAAATTTCCAAATGAAACATCGTGTGCTCGACCGGTCCGGCGCGGCGAAAAATAGAAAAAGGAACGGGAGGAATGAAAGAAAAATACGGGGAGACAAAACAGCCATTCCGCCCGTATGAATGTACGCGTCCCCGTCGCGGAACGATTACTTTCTGCGCGCGTGCAGCGTCCGCATAACATTTCGCCCCGGTGCGACACGCGAAACCATTTAAAAAGCCAATGCAAATAAAAACCGTGGTCGATTGTACCCCGAACCGTCGTCCTCCCACCGTTTCCGGGCTTCCCAACCCCGCGTCTCGTCCCCACCCTCCTCCACCCCTTCGCGCGAACGTTGCAACCCGTCCACTTGGAAATTTGCAACCTCCCGGCGAATAGCTTCCCCGCTAATCATTTCCATTTGTAACCAGAGCGTGGCAGGAAAAAATTCACCCGGCCCAGGCAACGCTGGATCGGCGTTTGAATTTTATCCCCCTCCTTCCGCGGCGTTCCAAAGTCGCTAACGAGCAATTAAAATTGTTCGACGGCCCCTCCTCCGTTCGAATGCAAATCGAGTCGCCCCGGAATTTAAACAGAAAACGTACACGATTTGCCGCCGTTTCAAAGGACGCGCGCGCGCACTTTTCAAATCTATTAAGCCGAAAATGGAACTTACAATCTCGCGCATTCACGGGATGAACCGTTCGGAAAGCCTGTCGAGAGGATTGTCGAGCTGCGATCCAAGTTACGGGGATTAACATTTAAGCTATTAGATTGAATTGATTTCTCTCTCTCTCTCTTTTTTTTTTTTTTTATTTTCGCAAGTTTAATACGCGCGATATCAATCGGCCGCGATGCAGGCGAGGTTGGAAACGCGGTTAATCCTAGGAGCGATCGGAAATAGGTTGGCCATAAACATTTTCCATCGAATTTATAATCCGTCCGGGGCGCGTCGGGAGTCGACGCGTTTTTATAAATCTGATGCCCCGAAATGGCAGTTGTCGGCGCGTCGATCGAAGCCCCGGATCCGCGCGAGCGGAAAGAAGGAGGGTCCGAGCGCCCCGACGCGATGACGTTTCCATTTCGCGGCCAGGTCTCGTTCGCGCGGCGCGGAACGTGCCCTCGAGCGGGCGTCGCGTTTTTCTCCGGGGCGAAATTTATGGCGAGGTAATAGAGGGCAAATTAGAACCACATGACTGGCTGCGCCATCAATCTTGCCAGCGCTCCGGGCACGAGCGCTCGTCCGACCGCGGCGAATAAACTGAAACTTGTCGCGTGGCCGTGCAACGCGGCGCCGCGAATTCCACCGCGTCGGGAGATTAAAATCTTCCCGCGGCAACCCTTCGTTATCTAATTATCCTGCCAACGGTTATCTATACGGTGGAAATCAGCGTGGGGATCGTACTTCATAACCGTGGCGGGGTGCTGGGAGTAATATTTTTACGCGCGAGCATGGCGCGCTCACCTCCGCGAGATTTATCGTTACATTTTCTCCGTGGCTCGGCTGGATCTAAGTCGGGCATTCCTTGCTTGTTACGCGTCCTGTTCTTCCCCGCTTTCTTCCCCCCTTTTCTTTTGTCGTTAGAAGGACGATGGTAAGAAAACGGTAATAATGAGTGAAATGCTACTCGCGTCGTGACAGAATTTACGTTTACGTCCAACGCGCGATAAGTAAATTCGTCCGCAAGAGAGATCGCGTGGGACGTGTCTAACGACTGGTGTCACTGTAAATGGTCTTCTGGGATCATGGGAGTAAGAGAGAAAGCCGTCGACTTTCAAGTAGATTGTGATTCCTGTTCACAGTTATCGCATCGCTTTGTATCGGTTCTTCGTCTCGATTCGTGGCAAATAACACCCGATTAGTAACGACAGCCTATCCGGAGCTGCTTAACTCGACGGCAATTTCGCATCGCGGGACCGTGCTTAAGAACCGGGTGGAAGCCTCGTGTGTCCAGCGATCCACGGTCGTTGCGTCGTGGAACCGCGGGATCCGATTACGAGCGAGCTTAGCCGGCTCACGCGTGGAAAAACTAGCTTCACGGTTCGTTAGGTATGCGCAAAAATTGCCTTCTCGCCGCGGAGACGCGCGCCGCCGCTGGAGCAATAATTCACTCCTTACCGCTTCGTGACGTCCGCGTGGAAGGCGGAAAAAAAAAAGAAAGAGAAAGGAAAGAAGAAAATAGCTAACGAGCCATATGGTTGCAGCTGAACGCCGCGCCGCAAGCTCGACGACGCTGCGACCACATCGCGTTTCCGGCAGGGCGGAGAGACAGAGCGTTGCGAAAATTGCTCAAGACCAACGTCTTTCAACCCGACGGGGCTCTAACGCGAGACGTTTGAGCCGTGGCGAGATTCAAAGCGCCTTGTGCAATGGCACGGCCCGAGCGGGACGGAAGCACAACGCCCGGAACCGCCTACAAAGACCATCGCTGCTAATTAGTGAGATTACCGCGGCGCCGTGCTCCCGCCGCGGTCTCCGGGTCGACCTCCTTTTAAATTCCGGACGCGGCTCTACGAAAATCGCGATACGTCCTCTGCCTCCGCGGGCAGAAACGGGCGCAATCGCGTTTGGCGTCCTTGCATTGGGAGGCTCGAACAATGTTGCTCGAGAGACACCGTCCTCGCGACGAGACGCTCGCCCTTCAGCTTCGAACGAAGAAATTAGGCTACAGAGGGATGAACGAAACAGTACTTCGACGGCTGCGAATCGTAAATCTTAATTTTATACGCCGTGATAGACACGGTATATGCCAGCCGTAAAATAAATCGTTAACTCGAATGTAGCACTTGTTCACGATACTGTCATAAACCATCGTTTGCCTCGAGAAAGATCGAGCGACGACCTCTGAAAGTTTCACGGTTCGAGTTAGGACGAGAGCGAGAGAGAGAGGAGAGGAGAAGCGATGAGATTTATCAGAGCGAACGATCTGAACGAGATGGACAAATTTTAAGTTCACCGTCGCCGGAAGAAGCGAGCGTTAGGCACGCTTGGAACCTGTAATCCCATGCAAACGGCGGGACTGATAAGCGGCCAGGAAATTGACTGGCGTTAGCTCCTTCGGAACGATCGTTGCTCGGTTTACGGGACTGTTTTGACGAACTAATGAGCCGGTTTTTGTTAAGATCGCGGAATATAAAAGACTTCGACTGGCTATAAAAGAATCGGCACAGAGTTTCATCGACGACGATGTTTAAATAGGGGTTCCGTGACCCAGTTCCACAGTGTTTCAGCCAGTTTTCCGTTTGATCACCTGGCCGTCCCATCTGCCTTATTTTCGAAGTATTTGCCGTTAAATCTTCGGTCCCAGAAATATTTAACAGCGCTCCAGAATCGAGAAATCTAACTCCTGGTTACTGTTAATGGAATGTTTAAATAAATTTCTGTTCCCGCTTCCTTGGCGTTCCACTTATTAATAAAAGCTACGGTTTAATATTTGAAACGCAACTCGAAATGCGGAATATTGTTACCGACGTGTAACCTGCAATGTGTTGAAAGTGTATTATGCGCTTTTTATTTACGAACCGTAATGGAAACTGTGACACGCCGTTCTTTTCATTTTTCAATTTCGATATTTCGGCTACGGAACACACGTGTTCCCACCATTTTTATTCCGTTTAAATATGAAAGAAGTGCGCTGGTTTAATCCAGTCTGCGTCTGTTTTCGCTGCGAGCTATTATCAACGTCCTTTTAGCACAGTTCGTATAATCTCTTGTTTCGCGCGCAACAGTCGACCAGCATTTTCGTCTGAAAAAGCTGGTTTCCGATTGTAAATTACCGGTCGCGCATATTTTGTGTACAAACACGCTCGAGATGTGTAGAGAGATCCATTGAACCGTGTTTTAGTCAAGTGCGCGCGCACCGCAGGTATTTCGAAATCGATTTTCTCGAAAGCGCTGGACCCGCGTGTAAAAAATTACATCGCGCACTTTCGATTCGATTTTTTTCCCCGAAAGCACCAGCCCTGCGAATCACGGCACGCTTCGCGCCCGCGTAAACGATCGAAACTTTCCCCAGCTCTTACCATTGTGCCACTTCCAATATTAATTGCGACTCGACCGATTTGTCTGCTGAAAGCGAGTTCGAGCGTCGAAAACCCGAACCCACCAACGGGAATTTCGCTACAGTGGCGGCCCAACTTTTCCACCGACGAATGCAACTTCTAATTTTCCAAGGGGCGGGGTGGGAAGACTTTTCTCGCGCAGCTCGCGGACGGAAATTTTCAACTCAGACCTCGCTCGAAAACCGCCCCCGCTCGGTTCGTAAACCACCCTCGCGAGATTCGAGCTGACCCAACCTCGCCGCGTCGTAAAGCTTCATCACAGGACCCGGGTATTCGACGAGACGGAGGGACACGACTTTAAATTAGCGATAACATCGTGCTTCCGGAAGTGCGGCGCGAGCAGTGGCCGCGCGCTTTGTATTTATTAATGGCGGCGGTCCACCGTGCACGCGTGAATGCGACCAGCGCGTAAGTACAAAGACGAGTATCATTTCCAGCGGATACGAACACCGTCGCCCCGCTCTTATTTCCGGGGTACTTTGCTTTATTCAAACTAACAAAGTTCGTGGCCGTGGTCTTCCGCGGGAACTGCGCAAAAATACAGCCTCGAGCGCGTGTACGTGTTCGCGTCGTAGCCACGAGCAGAGAGCACGTGAATGGCGGTGCTCGCGACAGACTGCGGGTATACGAGCGTCTTTCCTTCGGAACTTCAGGCGTATCATAGACCAGAATGGACCGAGACGCCGGATGAACCCGTATTTTCCCGTAATTGCATTACCATGGCGCTGCTGGCGGAAGAGAATAAGATGCTTGGCGCGGTGCACAGGAGGAGCGACGCGCGCGTGAGTTTTATGAAATTCGGAATTAACTGCTTTCGGATTGGAGATAAAATCGCGACGTGATGTGGGTCAAGTTTCGAAATGTTACGGAACAGGATGGTTAATTAACGATCGTCTGAAAAGGAATGTATCATGCAAGACATCGTCCAAACGTCGTCTGCTTTCATACGCCATTAAACCATCTGAGAGATGTCTAATCGTGTCTCGATCATGCGTCACGATTGGTCCAAACGATCGAGTTTTGTTACGCGATGACTCTTTCGACGATGGTATAACCCTGCACTGCGATTTACGACCCCAAAAGCATCGATGACGACTCCACCCTGAACTGGCGAACGTGTTCCGGAACAACGAACGTCGATGTTTACGCTGCCAAAACACCCGCGCGTAGGAGGCGCTTGTGGCGAGGCGCTAAACCGGAAATCTGCACGATATTTGACGATTCATAAATTGCGGATAACGGAACGACTGTGTCGTACGAAGCACTTATTTCCACGTGACGGTGTCACGTTTAAGCGGTTCCCAGCGAAATCTGGCCCGCGTGGGCGCGACTCGCGTGCATGTTACGCGAGCCTACGCCAACGGCGTAATGAAATATGCTTTCCCGATATTCCAATATTGCCGAGGAACAATTTATCTCCTTACCAGTGGCCGAGCACCAGGGCTCGTAATACGATAATGAAAAAAATCGCGCGCAAAGCTACGAATAACTGCTGAATATTGTTCCCCGTCTGAACGGCTCCCGTGAAGCTTAGCGGCTGGTAATTGAAAGTCTAAGGCTGATTTATTGGTACATCCGGAACAGCGATGTAAATAACGATCGCTACCATTGCTGCTTCCCCTCGTCGGATTTAAGAATCAATTTCTGTTCGACGCTCGGTCGTTACGTCGTTGCGTTTGGCTTTTTTTTTATTTCCGCGCTAGTTGCGCTAGTTGGACTGTAATTCTACGTAGAACTTGGTTATGAGAAATCATTGAACGTTGCTACTAATTCGTTCACTGGATATAGATTATAGATCCTTTATGTTAATGGATCGAGAATTAGTTGAAACGTTCATCTTTTATCTTTGAACTGTAATTCTACATAGAACTTGGTTATGAGAAATCATTGAACGTTGCTACTAATTTGTTCACTGGATATAGATTATAGATCCTCTATGTTAATGGATCGAGAATTAGTTGAAACGTTCATCTTTTATCTTTGAACTGTAATTCTACGTAGAACTTGGTTATGAGAAATCATTGAACGTTGCTACTAATTTGTTCACTGGATATAGATTATAGATCCTTTATGTTAATGGATCGAGAATTAGTTGAAACGTTCATCTTTTATCTTTGAACTGTAATTCTACATAGAACTTGGTTATGAGAAATCATTGAACGTTGCTACTAATTTCTTCACTGGATATAGATTATAGATCCTTTATGTTAATGAATCGAGAATTAGTTGAAACGTTCATTTTTTGTCTCTGGACTGTAATTCTACATAGAACTTGGTTATGAGAAATCATTGAACGTTGCTACTAATTTGTTCACTGGATATATATTATAGATCCTTTATGTTAATGGATCGAGAATTAGTTGAAACGTTCATTTTTTGTCTCTGGACTGTAATTCTACGTAGAACTTGGTTATGAGAAATCACTGAACGTTGCTACTAATTTGTTCACTGGATATAGATTATAGATCCTCTATGTTAATGGATCGAGAGTTAGTTTAAACGTTCATTTTTGCTCTCGTCTTTCAACGATGCATAATTATCGGATAAAATACAGTCCCGATTATTTATTACCCGCACGATTAACAATCCTAGTTAAATCGATAACGTCTATCGGTCAAGAGACACCAATTATTCCACTCTTGTCAACAGATTACAATAGAGCACCCAATCGTATTAGCGCTATAATGTGCATGTTTGCGGGTAATTATATCGTTAAATATAATTCCGCGTTCCATACTCTAATGGCTGTGTATCGCGCGTAAAACGCCTAACGTCCATGCGCCCGCGTCAATTTTACGATACCTTCGTGTGACACCGTAAGCGCCGATTAAAAACCGTTCCGTTCGATAGCGTGGACACGCGAAAAGTACTTTTTCCAGCCATTGCTGTGTAACAGTCGAAGGAGTCCATTCGAGAGCTCACGATAGCGATTCCTCGGATGAAGAAGATCCACTTTATTCTCGACGCGGAGGATTTTTCGAGTATGACCCCGGCGAAACGGCGTCGAGGGAGGGGCGAGGGAAAGTGGCTGGTTCCATTAGAAAGGAAAATTCCCGGAAAATGTTTCGATTTCAGATAGAGGCTCGTCCGAAGATAGTGGATATCGGTATCGTCCCAGCCAAACGAGAAGACGGGGTGGGTGGCAGTCGGTCGAAACGTGTCGGACGAGGGCTGGTCGTCGGGTCGAGGACGCGTCGGGGGTGGCGCGCGAGGGGTGGGTGGGACGTTTGAAGAAAGAGGCGACGGCGGAGGTATCCGAGGCAGAACAGACGAGCGCACTCAGCAAGGGATACCGAGCTGTCTCCGATCTGACACGCTAGGATTACCGTCGAAAGAGGAAAAACGCGTACGCCCTTCCACGCGTGGCTACGAATGGCGAAAGTAGAGTTCTCGGCTCCCGACGTAGACTGGCCAGGGTGAAAGAGGAAAACGGCGTACGTACACGTCGCAGAAGAGCTCGCGCGGAGTGCGCGAGCAGGCACGTTTCGGGAATCTACTTTGGAATAATTTCAGCCAGCTGATGGCGTCTCGCGAAGGCTGGATGGCTCGTTGGGGAACGTCGTCCATCGACGCGAACCTTGACGGACTTTCGCGGTAACGCCGCTGTTTATTGCGTTGTCCTGGACGACTAAAAAATCGCGCGGGCCATTCGATTTCATTTACATTCATCACCGTGGACTACGCGTCGATTCAGCGACGGCGATCGCGCGCGTTTAAACGAAACGGAATGGCCTCGACATCGATGCAACTTTATGGGGCTGAGCGAACGCGTCGCTGATACGTGTAAATAGACCTCGGAGTGAAAACTGAACGCGCTGTCTGCATGCAGCGCGAAGAATGATGAGATACACGCGAATAACCTCCTTTCGCGCGATCCGACCCATTTCGCGGGACTCCGTGGAACCCGCATCGTCGATGGAAGAAGCGTGCTCGAAATTGAATTATCGTCGGCCATATTTCAAGCAGCCGGCGCGTGGCCGCACGCTCCTCGATGTACAGTGGCTACAAAAAGTATCCGTACATAACCGTATCTCCCAATGAGGCATTCTCCCGATCAGGCTCCACGTTTTCCTCGCGCAGAACCGTCGCAGTCTCGCGAACATACCATCGTATTAACTCCTCGTCTGCTGACTGATATCGCAGTTTTACGACGCAAGCTGAGTCGCGTTCGCGAACATTCCGCTGTAAAAATTTTCCGTCTCTGTTCTGACAAATTTGGGTGGTTCGACTTAACAAATTATTACACGACGTTGCGGGGACTTCGATAAATGTTCGGGAATTTTTCCAAATTTTTTGAGAGCCCGGTAAAAAAAAACTCGATTCGACGTAAAACAGCCGGGGTTGCAAATGGTGTTGGCAAAAATATGATTCCGGACGGCGGGTGAAGCGACAGGATATTTAACCTGTGATTTTAAACGATGTCCCTGTATATTTCTTCTTGGGAAAATATGCAGGAACGGGGTAGAAAATTAATATCGGGAGTAAGTATCGAATTACACGTGTAAAATATAATGGCACGTCAAAGGATATTAATATTTTCAGCGTCCCGATTAAACAGCGTGCGAATATCGCGGAAATACTTTCCGCGGCAACTGTATGTGCCACGACGAGATGCTCGAAACGCGTTCCTGCCGGTGCGATTAATACTCGAGATTAATTAGCCGTGATTTATAAAAGTCCCCGTGTGGCGTGTTGCCGCGTTCGAAAAAGCGGCGAGTTTCCCTCGAAATTAACCTATTAAATCGTTTGCGAAACGAGTTTCGCCGGATCCGGTTGAATTCGGTTTCGCCGCGGTTTAATTACCCGTCCATTATCTTCTCTTCATTATCCGGATTAATCGGCTATCTGTAAATTAAACGTGACGCGCGCACGAACGTGGCAATGGCGTGTTTTCACCCTGCTCGCGATTCTTTGGGCGAACGCGATTCCTACGTAACGGTGTAAATGAATAAGCGAGCGATCTCAATGAACGCTCCAATGGTATTCGTCCCTTTCCACGGTTTTGGTCACGATAGGCTATTTTTGTCGATGAAAACATTTGATTTCGTCGTGCCACGTTTCAAGAGGCGTCAAGACGAATTTAATTAGAGAACGCCTTAGTATTTGAGTTTTCGACTTATGAACACGTATTTACAATGATCCTCGCGAGCTCTTCGCTCGCCCCTCTTCTTAGTCTCGTTGCTCTTATCCTCGCGCGTATAATTGAGGCGAGCGAAGCGGTTTTTCAATTATTTTCTGCCCGAAACACGAGTTTCCGTTCGATGACCCTCCGCTCGCGACTCTTCGACAGTGCTCGCTTCCTACGCAATGGTAAAAATGAGAGAATTAATGGAGTCAATGAACGCTTTAGCGTCACCCGTCCCTTTCTACGCCCCTTCGTCACGTCGCCGTTGGCTGCTTTTGATCAAAGTTTCACGGTGAAAAAAAATTTCAATTAAACGACCTCCCGTATCCCCGACGCTCGCTCGCTCGCGCGCGCGTTTAAGGCACGGCTCGTGTCCCGCGCAGAGCGTTATAAGTTATTCCCTTTGAAACTGTTCAGATTAGAAGAATACATTTTTGCCTCGTACTTCCCACGTCCTGTCGACGCTCCTTTATGAGAACGGACGAGTTCGTGGCAGGCTGACGGCGATGGTGGACGGACGGGAAATTATGGTCGGTCCGCGCAGAGGTCACAGAGCAGATTACGTAGCGTTTAGCGAAAAACAATATTATGCGCGGTCGCGGGAAATTTCATTGATAATTACTCGACGAACGTTGGGGAGGTAATAGGATTATAGTTGAAAGCGCGAGTGTCGGGATTGAAACTGTTGACGAGTTCGAAGGTTCGAGCGCGACGTTGCTCCCGATGACTGCGGGGAGCGTGAATGCTCGAAACGAGTTAAGGCGCGCAAAAAAAAATGGCAAATTTTAATATCGCGCTCGAGCAAATCCTGTAACGCGTTCCGGATGAACGTAAAATACCGCGTACCAATTTGCCCGCGACAAATTAACGCCTCCGACCAACGAAAAACTCCTATTAACACCCACGGCCAGCTGTTGCGTCAGTCTCTCGCCTTTGATTTCATTA